>JALMGA010000002.1:97757833-100382833 GCA_023333525.1 Aspidoscelis tigris stejnegeri
TAAGCAAACGTATATTCGTTCAAATTTTCAAGTCAAATTTGCACTTACAAATGTCAACAACAATATAGCAGTTTGAAAACTTTGAAGCAGCGAAGGCTTTCCTAGAATTCAGTAGTTCTGACTGAGACAAACATGTGCAGAGGTTTCACAAATTATTGTAAAAAGATTCCCCTTTAAGTAAGCTTTTTTTTTAAATGACAGAGATAATAGTTCTCTCTGTCCATAGAGAACCAGTCATTAGTTAAGCAACATATAACTGAAATTAGCACTGAGTCTAGCTAGAAATGAGCAAATTTCAAAAACTTACTTCTTCAAGAAGGCAAACAGCAGCTGGATTGCCCTGAAATGGTTGATCTGTAAATGCATCAACAGTAAAAAGAGAAATCTGCATTTTCTCCTTGTATTTGATAGCTTTTGAGAAAGACTTTTTCAGACTCTTTCTGAGACTCTTTCTCAGTAGTTGCATAACATTAGTATGACGAGTTAATATTAAACCAAGAGCAGGCATCCTATCAGCAGCAATTAATACTTTCCACTAACGCAGTGTCACAACTGAATTATAAAACCTTTTGTCCCAAGGAAAAGAAATTGCTTATAAAGGTTAATAATCGCTTTACGTCAAAAGGTGAATTTGTTAATCTTGGATGAGCCAACAGTCAAGTACAACAGAAAAAGGGAAGAAACTTAACAGCAAGCAAAGGCCAAGGCAGAGACAGGCCCTTTCTGCCTTTGTTGCCTCGTATGCTGAGACAAGCTGCTTCCCAGTGTTCATCACTGGCATGGAACTAGCACCTTTCTGATTCATTACTGTTGTAGCCATGTTCTCCCAGAATCCCTCACTCAGAGTGGTGTACCAAACCTATGCAGGGCTCTGCAAGGCATATATACCTTTGGACTATGTATAAAGAGATGACTGGCATAATATTATTGGCCATAGGCTGGATGTACTGAATCGTATTATTATATGTGTATTAGGTTCTGTCAAAAGATATAAAATATACTTTTAAGACATTAAACATATTTGCGATACTTTTTAAAAAGCAAACCTCTGCTTACCTCCTGCTATTCTCAGGAAGGCAGCAATCTGATCACATTTACATCTGTAAACCCTAGCTGAAGCAGAAGAATAATCTCATCAGACAGTCTTAGCCTCTCTCTAGAGACGGCCGGAAGAGGTGGTGACAGCTACCAGTCTAGATGCCTTTAAGGTAGCGTTAGACAAATTTATGGATGACAGATGTATCAATGGCTACTAGAACAAATGCCTAGGTGCATCTTTCAGGCTGAGAGGGGGGGGAGGAACTGGGGCGCTTCTAAGGCCATCTGCTGGGACTCGAGAGCAGGAATATGTTTGCCCTTGTCTCTGCTTGAGATGCCCATGAGCATTTGGTGGGCCACTGTGTGCGACAGGATGCTGAACTAGATGGGCTGTGGCCTGATCCAGCAAGGCTTCTCTTATGTTCTTACGACTTTGGTACCAAAATGAAGAAAAGGAGCTCATTGCAACAGAACCAGCCTTTTGTTTAATATTTGGAGTTCTCCTTCCACATATGTTGAATAGAATCAAGCAAGTTCTGATCACACCTACTGTCTTACTTGGTTGGGTTGTTGTTCACAGTGAAGCCAGGTAATCAGTTCAGGATATAATGTAACCAATATACCCTCAAGTCACATGCATCTTCTGTTTCCTTCCCACCCCTCATCTAGCCCCTCCTTTCTCCATTCATCTGAATGGAACCTTCAGTTCTCACCTTCTGGGTTGCACCATTCTTTGTTGGAAACTAATGCCCAGATTTCTCATTGGTTCTTTACTCTCTTCCCCTGGGCTGGACTTCAGGAATGGAGGAGCCAGGTACAGCTGTCTTCCCATCTAAACAACAGTTTTTCCATCATTCCTACAGTTCTCATCACCCCCAATGATTCCCACCAGTTTCACTGCTTGGTCTCTAGATCCAGGTCACCACATGCTCATCATTGTATTGATCCAACTTCTGTCTGCTGAAGAAGCTTTTCCGATCCAGTTGCTGCTGTGCCTTACCTTGCTGAAGCCATATGGTGCCTCTTCCACTTAAAGAACTTTCACTAGCTTGCTATCTCTGCCTACAGACATCTCACTTTCTGCTCTTTAAATCATCATCAAATGTGGCAATGAGGTCCAGCTTTAGCACAAAATCTGTTCTTTGTGGCTTCAAAAATAAGGTTCTTTCTCTCCAGTTCTCTACCAAAGCATTGATCCCTTGTCCTCTTCACATCAGTGACGGTGAGAACCTGTTGCTCCTGGCTGATAGTTAGCTTAGGTCAGATTTGCTAGGAAAAGGTTCTTCTATTATTCTCTTATTGGAAGAAACTACCTTTGAAACTTATTTTGCTTGCTGCTCACTAGACATTAGCAAAAGTATGTGCCAATATATCATTTTAAAAACCAGGAAGCACTATTGTTCCTGGTTCAGTTAGTGGCTGAATTAGGGTATTTTTGCCACTTAATACATGTATCCATGCCACATCCTGTAACACATTCTGAAGGACTCCCTATCCTAGTGGTGGACCTATTTGAAAAAATCTGTAAGTGTACTAACACTACCTGTGCCAAACAGTGCAAAATATCCAGAAGTGTGATGGTGGGTCTCTCCAGAAAGTTAGATAAAAGCAGTTTCTGAAAAACTCACCACCAGTGGTTGGTTTTCCAAAAATATGCTATTGTGCGCTTTAGGGTGGATATAGCAGGGCTATAGTGGGGTTGTCACAAAAACATGCGCCAACTGCATCATAGTGTAGCCATAACGGCACCAGTGGGATGGAGCCTAAGTTTTAATAACAAGGATGTATCAGTTTGAGTAAACCTGTCGCTTCCCACTGCAGATGACTAAGAATACACACCTATAATGTGCTTAAATTGAAGGATTATGAGTATCTTGGTAACACTGCTTATATCACGGTGACAATGTGTTTATAAACAGCATTACTAAGCTACTTTCTCTTTGTTGCTATGTAAGGTTCTTTATAGTCCTTTAGTATTTGCCAAATAAATCTAGGTGTGTATGACTAGGGACCATGTTTGCATATAAGTCATCTTTTGTCTGATCAGTTTTTGTACACAGTATTTATATTTTCCTCCACTTTATACCCAAAGCTCAGAACTGGTAGTAACTGAAGCTATTTCAATCTGGCTTCAGACTCAGGGGGAGAGCAATCCTGTTAGTTCTCCTTCAACATTATGGGTGTTTTTCCACTGTCACTAGAAGTACCCATTAATGGGTACTTGATGGGTACTTCTAGTGACAGTGGAAAAACACCCTATGTAACCCAAATGTGGATTTTCTACTAAGTGGTGAAAACCAGGCAGAAAGCATTTTTTACCCCAAAGCTGGTTAAGTTTTGGTATATTGCTCAGAGCTGGTAACTGACAAAATGGGATAGCTAGCTAGTTGCCTCAAGGGAAAAAATTGGATAGGCTATTTTGAACAAACTGAGGTGGTGATACTATACACATGGGTTGGAAAGAGAAGGAAACATTCTTGATGTGAAAAAAGGCATTTTTTTGGTACAAAGCATTTAAGGAATTTTGCCTGAGGGGAATGTAGAGAAATAGTTGGCTGGTTTGCTTTGCTATCTTGCTCCTGGCAACATCCCCTTTCCTTCAACAGTTTTGACCTATCTTGCCTGAAGGGAGTAAAGAGACAGCAGGCTGGGTTGCTCTGCCTTCTTGCTCCTAGGGATGACGCCTTTCTCCTCCGTCTACTATCAGAAAAACCTGGGATCCAAGTTGTCTGAAGGAAAAGGAGAAGAGAGAGCAGGCTAGGGATCTTTTTTTCATAATGTTTTATTATAAATACATGTTACAATAATAATAATAATAAATACAAACAAAACATACATGTATCCCTCCACCAAATGACATCTTTGGAATTTTCTGTTTTCCTTCGGGCCTGTCCCCAAGGAATAAAAAGTCTGCCAAGACTCTCCTTTTGCCTCTGAGCGCCCCCAAGCCAGGGTTTTTAACGAGGTTCCAGCGCTACAAAACGTGGAAATCGCACGACAAAATACATGTACTTTAAACAACTCTTCCAGCGCTCTTTCTGGAAGTCGCGGGTTTTCCTCGCTACATTTACCTTGGAGACGCTCCGTGGCAAAAGGGGCGGGGATTGCCGCCTGCACACACAGCAGAAACAATCCCTGACAAGTGCAAAGGAGAAACAGCGATCGGCTCTCTGTTCGTCTCCCAGATCTCCCCCCCCCCCCCGAAATGGCTTCTCGTGCTGGAAAACATTCACTCTCACCACTTTCCCTGTTATTGCTTTCAAAAATCCACCCTGTCCAGCGCACGATCGCTCATTCACTCATCACTTTCCCTGTTATTGCTTTAAAATCCACCCCTAGCAATAATCCACCCATTTCACACCTCACAGCGATTGCAACAATGTTGCAATTCTGCGTGATTCTGGCTCTTTATTTATTTATTTATTTATTTGTTCAATTTCTATGCCGCTCCTCTCCGAAGAGCTTTAGAAAGTGAAGCTGCTTTTGTGTTTCTGCTGTGTGTGCAGGCGGCAATCCCCTCCCCTTTTGCCACGGAGCGTCCTCAAAAGGAGAGTATTGGCAGACTTTTTATTCTTGGGGACAGGCCCTAACAGTATATATTAAAACAACAGTGTCTGCAAGTTAGAAAGCAAAACTAGTCTGACTGGTTGTTTTAAGTATGCACAGTGGAAGAATACAAGGGTGTTTTCCACTTAGCACTAGAGTACCCATTAAGGACCAATGGGTCCTTAATGGGTACTCTAGTGCTAAGTGAAAAAACACCCCAAATGGAAAATATGGTTGGCCAGGCTGAAGAAAGCAAAACGAGAAGGGACACAACCCACACACACCAGAAAAATGCTCTGAACCAGGGCACGACAGCCAATACCGTCGGCCCCTTCAGAAATCTCTGAACTACAACCCCCATGAGCACATTTGCCCAGAGTCTCAGTCTAGCCAATGGCAAGGGATGATGGGATTTGTAGGCCACTTTTAAGGGTCACATTTGGGCGGTCGTTGTACGACTGGAAAATGTCGTTCGTCTTTACAGCAGGCAACAAATGTGACGCAAGGACGTCTAATGTACTCTTTCCATACCGTGTCATAAGGAGGTCAGGAAACGTAATTAAAGGATTTTTATTGACATAAAAGAACTTTATTGCAATTAATCGTTGATGAATTTAAACACCTTTCTTCGCCGACTACTATATGACCCCCAGCTGTCCCGGGACAGCAATTAAGAGGAATATTCTCCAGAGCCCGTTTTACAGTCTAACGTGATGTGCCCGGGACGAGTCCGGCTCTTAGTCGTTTAAACGGCCGCATTTTACACGTGCGTCACTAACGAGCCTCACCCCCGCGCATGCGCGTGTGCGTGTTGTTGGGCCCCAAGCTCCAACGACTCCCGCACGTGGGCCCATTCGGACGCCCCCATTCGCCAGCCGCGCACGCATGCGCCGCAGCCGCCCGCAGGCCCCCACCCCCTCGGCGCCGCCGCCGCGAGCACAAGTCTCTCCGCCCTCGCGAGAACTGCGCGCCTCCCTCCCAGCGACGCCATCGTCGTCGCCCTGCCTTTTGCCCCCGCCTCGCGCCGTCGCTTGCGTTCCCGAGCCGCCGTCGCGCGCGCTTCTTCCTTCCTTCCTCCCTCCCTTCCTTGTCCTTTGTGGGGGAGTTTCAGCAGCGCTGCCGTTTGGGGGCCGTTCGCCTGGGGAAGTGGGTGAGGTGTTGTTGCCGGTGAGTGGGGTGGGTGTGTGTGTGGGGGGGGGAAGAGGCCGTCTATTGTGCGTTGCCAGGGCATTGCGGGGTGGTGGGGGGGGTGAGGGAGAACTGTGAACCGGAGTGGGCGGACCCGCCTTCTCGGCCCCACCAGAGCGGGGGGGGGGCGGCGGCGGCGGCGGCAGGGAAAGGGTTAAGCGGCGGCTTCTGAGGGCGCCAGAGCGGAGCTTCTCTTCGTTCGCCATTTTGAATGTGGCGGCGGCGGCGGCGGCAATGTTGAGCGGGCGGGGAAGAGCAGCGAGCACGAGGCCGGCGGGAGCGGGAGGGGGGCTCGTCTCTCCCTTTCAGTTTCCACACGGACGACGCGAGTAATGGTGGATTGTCTTCCTCCTCCTCCTCCTCCTCCTCTCTAACGGCTGTTCGGAGTAGGCGGGGCCGCGGCGGGCCCGGAAGCGAAGCGAAACGAAACAGGCTCACACAACTATAACGGTCTGGTGAGGACGACAAAAGAAGAGGCGGCGGCGGCGCGAGGCTTGCTCTGCTCTGCTGTTTGGGGCCGTGTGTGTGTGGTGCGTGTGACAGGGAGGGAGTATGATATAGCGACCGATCGGAACCCCCCCCACACACACACACCACCACCACCACCACCACATCCCTTTCCCCTCAAGAGAGCGGTCGGACACTCGTGCTCTGCCACGCTCTCGGGCCTTCCCTCCGGGCCTCTCTGCGCTTGCGCGTCCTTTGGCGGGTCCGTCGGTGGCGGCGTGGAGGTTTGCGCGGATTTTTCAGTTGAAGGCGCTGCTGGTGGTGGTGGTGATGCTGGGATCTTTGTGTTACGTCCTTTAACAGCCTGATCCTAGGGGTGTTTTTCCACTTAGCACTAAAGGACCCATTAAGGGTCCTTAATGGGTACTCTAGTGCTAGTGGGGAAAAACCCTAGCACTAGAGCAGCGGTTCTCAACGTGTGGGCCGCAACCCCTTTGAGGGTCAAACTCCCCTTTCAGAGGGGTCACGACGAGTCTCCCGCCTTCCCACCCCATCCTCATCCGAGCTACCCTGCCCCCCGTGGTTGGGTGTCTCCACAAATGAGGAACTGCATTAAGGGGTTGCGGCATTAGGCAAGTTGAGAACCGCTGCACTAGAGTACCCATTAAGGGTCCTTAATGGGTCCTTAAAAGGTACTCTAGTGCTAAGTGGAAAAACACCCTAGATCTCTTGTTTGGAAAAGGGTACTGTAACACTTTGTTTGAAGTGTTGTTTTAACACCGTTTTAACAAAGGTGAAATCCATTATTCTGTTTAGAAGTGTCAGAGTAGCACACCCGAAGGAGTCACGCAGGTATAAAAGAGGTGTTCCTTTATTGAGTTGATAGCTAAAGGCGGCTGGTTATGGTCTGCCGTGGTCTAAAAGGAAATCTTAATTGCAGGCCTTCAAGGCCAGACCCGAGCCAGTCTAAGCAAGTGTTCTAGTTGTTTGGGGGATACACGGCCAAAAATGTGGGAGGGCAGGCTTCTCTCGCAAGAAGACGCCAGGAGATTGAGTGCAGAATGAGGTTGT
Organism: Aspidoscelis tigris stejnegeri; assembly: GCA_023333525.1. Classification (NCBI taxonomy): domain Eukaryota; kingdom Metazoa; phylum Chordata; class Lepidosauria; order Squamata; family Teiidae; genus Aspidoscelis; species Aspidoscelis tigris. The sequence goes on from JALMGA010000002.1 coordinate 97,765,124, forward strand.
ATTTTTAAAAAGTTGTGACAAGGGTTAAGCTCTGCCTGTTGGAGAGCTCGAATGCTATGCTGTCAACAAAAAGGGATCTGATAAATTTGCCCTTAACCATGAGTCACTTTTATCAACTATAAATGGTCTGTTTGACTGATTAAATGCTGCTGGTAATCAGCTTTTGAAGCCAGCTTTACCTGAGAACAAACACACAGTTATGCCAGCAATACATATGACAGTTATGTAGGCAGAGAAAGTTCAACTGGTTCCAAAAATATCAGGGCTAAAGACAGGAGAAATATTTTTATATTCCTAGGACTGTTACATTTTCCAGAAATATGAATTTCTGTTATTTGTTTGGTTAAGCAGAGTGAATAATGCAGCTGTGTAATATTGCTGTAAGGCTGGAATCATTTGAAAGAATAAATACATTTACAGAACTATTTCAGTGCAAGTCAGGTACACCACATACATCTTAAATGTTTTGAATAATATACTTACAATATGAATAGAAATGCTGTTGAAATAAAATTGAAAGTTTACGCAGTTATGTAACAACTTCTGAATAAACACGCACAGGATTGTGCTGTTTGCTCTGTACTTGGTTAAGTTAAACTTGAGCCCCAGTCTTCACTTCAGAGGTCATTCAAATGCAACACACATACAAATTAAGCCGTGTGTGCATTTCTTTCAGCTGTAAAGGTGTAGAGCAGGTTGGGAAGGATGCAAAGGAAGAAATAGTTTTTACTTTTGAAACTTTTTTTCTTCATGTTGTTTCTTAAGGGATTTTATTCTATACAGCAGCCCTGTTGGGACTGGTAAGTACACTATATGAATAGGTCAAGCAAATGAAGGTTAGGACACAACGGAACCTTTCCCTTGTGTCTTCACCATGAAAACAAAAGTAACTTGGGATTTACAGCGCTGTAAGTTGGTCATGGTAAATTGTGCTAAGAAACATTACTTGTGCCAATATAATTTGTGCTGTGCAGGAATGAGTAAGACAGCAAGTTAGTGTTGAACTTCAATAAATAGTGCATTTTTATTGCTGTTCAGAGATCTTCAAACCGCATAGGACAGTTTTTTCAAACCTTTAACACTGATAAAGATTTGTATGTTGGCATATCACCTTACATACTGCATCACTGCACTACATGTAATCTATCCTCAACACTATTTTCATTTCTATGTGTTTTAGGGTAAAGGGAAGTCACTATTGACTGACTTTCTTGTATGCCAACAGATTGTCTTGCCACAAAGAAGAAAGGGAGAATGATAGTAACTTTCTATAGAAAGATATGTTTAAAGTTACATTCTTAACTGTGGTTGCATTCAAGACTGTTAGAATGTAGTTTTATCCTTTCCTTTGGCAGTGGCTTTCTTGTGCAATTGCTGCCGATGCCACAGTCAGTCCAGGGTGCCCCTGTTAATGTCCTAAAATGCACTACTGAGTGTTCTAAAAGTCCTGGCCTTTTCAGGCCTGCCTTCTTCATACTCTGGTTACTTGCTTGAGGTGTGGCTGGCATACACCACCTCCACATTGGTGCCTCCATAACAGAGGCCTGATACTACAAGATAAATATTTATCCAAATTCTCTCTGAAAATATATATAGGGTAAGGATTATGGTCCTTAGCTTCTTGAAATTTGCTGGTTTCAACCTTAACAGCTTTTGAATAAAAGTTAAAGGGCAGTTTTTTTTCTGGGGGTCTAAAATTGTACAGTAATACTGATACAATAATACACTGAAAAAGAAATACTTACTAGAATCTGCCTGCTTTATCCAGGATATTCTCAGTCCACAGGATTTAAAAATAAAAGTCTGTACAGCACTTTGTGCAATAATTTGTCTTCAAATAAGTACTGCAGTAAAGGTTGCTAAATGCCTATTTGAGGGGGAAAGACTAGCAGTACTGTGAAGTTTCATACTGGTGGAACAGTTGTTCATTCATTTTATAGACATTATTCTAGAAAGCAACTGTCCTTTAATGTTTTTCAGGCAGGAAGTGTAAGAAATTCAGCTTTTAAGTATGATCACTAAAACAATTTAAGTCCACAGTCCTGTACAAACTGACATGACAGTGCATTCAGTGAAACTCTGACATGGCAGTCAGTTCATTTGAACACAATGGAACTTAAGGAAATTCACTTTTAAACAAACATGCAAAAGATTCCATAGAGAGAATTAGTAAGCCCTGGTCAATTTTTAAAGCCGTATTGTGTTTAATGAGAGGTTTTTTGTTTTTGTTTTTTTCCAGATTTGACATTAGGTAGCAGAACGTAGCTTTGAAGTTTGGGTCAGAGTCCTGTAATCCATATAACCCCCAATCACCAAGGCCAGCTAGATACTGCTATCTAATGGGAAATCTGAAAAAAACAAATAAAATCTTATCATTAAACCTGATAGTGCCTTCTAATGAAGTAAGCATACAGATCTGCTCTTCGTAGGTTGTGTCCCCATGATGAGTTCGCCTTGGTGCGTCTCCATGAAAAGACACTAATCCAGGCTACATGCAGGACAAATGGCAAAAATCCACGGCACCCACCCACCCCCAACTGTTTTTGCCGCAAATTATCCTGGGGTCACGGGGGCGCCCTCAGGTTATTGGAGGCGTAGATTGGCAATCACAGCATTAGCGGGCAGGGTTTCACCTGTGCTTGCTGTCCCTGCCGTGCGCGCTGCGATTGCAGCTGCTTGGGGATCTCTTCAAAGACTCTCATTTGCCTTGCGAGTGTCTCTCCGGGTACAAGCATGACACGCACCCCTTGCCTGATCGCTTGATCGGCAAGGCACATGTGGGTAAGAGCTTGATTTAGTGCACGAGCGCTTGATAGCTTCCCTGCACTCAGCTGAGGAAGATCAGCTGTCAGACGGAGGTGTGCCCACTGTCAAGCAGAGGAGCGTACCTCCACTAAAAGAATTGAAGCACAGCCGTGGCTTCAATCAATGAGCTGCTTTCCCTTCTGCGCTTCCAAAAACACCACACACTGCATCAATAAGAGAGAAAAAAAATCATAAAAGGGGGGTATAATAGGAAGGGAACGCAGCTTATTGAAGCCGTGGCTGTGCTTCATTTATTTTAGCACACATACCTCCATCTGACAGCTGATCTTGCTCAGCTGAGTGCAGGGTAGTTATCAAGCACTTGTGCACTAAATCAAGTGATCAGGCAAGGGGTGTGTGTCATGCTTGTACCCGGGGGGAGAGGTGGAGAAAAAAGGATGTGGTTCTCCAGTGCAGGGTTTACTCTGGTTTTCATGGGGACAGGCAGATTCAGCTTGAACCCGCGCTGTCCTCAGTCACATGGGGATGTGTTAATGCGAGCTACAATTCACATTGGGGCTGCCCCAAATCCACCCCAAAGTAAACGGAGCCCATGGGGTTGCACCCATAGATAAAGAGGCAGGAAAAATGTAGTATGCTTACTTTCTTAGTAGTCCTATCACATTTAGGGTTTTTCCACTGTCACTAAAAAGTACCCATTAATGGGTACGTAATGGCATTTTTGTACCCATTAATGGGTACTTCTAGTGACAGTGGAAAAACACCCTAGAAGTACCCATTAAGTACCCATTAATGCAGAGGTGTCAAACTCAATCCGGCCGAGGGCCGGATTAAAAAAAAAAAATACTGTGAGGGCCAGGGGGCGTGGCCGGGGGAAACAGAGGAGGGGCTGGAGGCGTGGCTAGGGAGGGGCTGGCTGTCCATGCGGAGGGGTCCCGCCGCTCGCTTGCCTCCTTCGCGCCCAAGGAGGATGGCGTCGTTGGCCCGCGTTGGCAGTGGGTGGCGGCGGCGGGCGGCCCGCGTTGGCAGTGGGTGGCGGCGGCGGGCGGCCCGCGTTGGCGGCCGGCCGCGGGCCGTATCTTTGACATGCCTGCATTAATGGATACTTAATGGGTACTTCTAGTGACAGTGGGGAAAAAAACCCTTAATGAGAGTTTTACTAGTTTTGGATTTGACATTAGATTGTGGAAAGCCAAGCTGGGTTGGTGTAGAGGAACAGTACTTGAAGAAATCTCAAGATTGAGCTGTCCTGGGAAATCGAAAAACATTCCTCAGGAAAGCCCTGGCAGACCGGTTCTGTCTGTTATCTACCAGGGGACAAGTGTGGCTAAGAGCATGTTTCCCTTATTTTATTCATTCCATTTTCTCATTTGACTTGAATATTTTTCATTCATTAGATTATTAATGTAAAGGTGGACATTTTCAACAGAAGAATAAAGTAAGTGAAATATTTCAGAAAATTTTTCACTCCATGTCATTGACTTAATACAGAATATTATTTGCCCTAAATATAAAAGGTGAGGTAAGATTTCAGGGAATATAATCTTTCTAATGTAGAAAATACCCATTGTTTTGGTTGCCGGTCAGCATTTTTAGAAAAGTGCCAATTTTTATGGTTACTTTACTTGATTTTAATTCCTTCTCTCCCCCCCCCCCCCACTTGATGTCTGAAAGCTTCTGAACCTGAAGTATATGCCGGTCAAAAAGAATTTGTTATGCAGTTGGGGAAATTGGATCTATTTGAAGGCATTGCAATGTTGATTTGCTGTGCTTTTCTAATAAAAGCTGAAAATATTTTTGTTAACTAGTTTTTTTCTGAAATTTGGTAAGGCTGGCTATAACGCAGAAGAATGGGGTTGCTAAAAGGGATACAGTTTTAAGAAATAAGATCCTTAAAGAGAAGCATGCTGTAGGATCAAGTGAAGGTACAAAAGAGTATATATTCAATCACCGACTTAGAAGATAAAAGAACTTTCTTAGACTTGCGACATCTAGAGGTTTTGTACCAGGAGGAGAAATGAAGAGAGAGAGAGAAAAAGGGCTGTCTGTATTTAGCAGTTCCTTTGGCTACATTGCAACATGGGCACCTGGTGAATAATTTGTAGGTCTTGTGATTGAGAATGAAAACATTTAGAACTAAAGGAATTTTTCTAAAGGAGTACTCATATCCATATGCTGGAAATCCTTTTCCGCGATGGAAAAGCTAACACGAGTCAGGTGAGCCATATGTTAATTTGAGCCATATGTTAATTTGCATGGAGTTCCATGATGAAAATACATGTAGGAAAAATACATCTTCCATCTCAGGCTCTCATTAGTTCACCAACTCAGGTATGTTCTTCCTTGAGTTTCCCAGGGTACGAGACCAGATCGGGCTTTTAAACAGGTTAAAAATGACTGTTTTTGCTAGGGCCAGCACTGATAAGGATACTACCTCGCTGCATGTTTCTAGTAATCCAACAGGAACCTCTGTAAAATTCCTTGACAGATGACACAGTATCCAGAGTGAGGCTTTTTTCTGGCCTGTTTAGAGTGTTTTCAGTGAGATGTTGTGGAATCATTAGAAAAGTTACAGACTTTCTTCTTTAAGCTAGTGCAGTGGTTCTCAACCTGGGGGTCGAATTATTCTTTCCGGGGGTTCGCGACAAGTCTCCCTCCACCCTTCCCTCCCACCTCCCAGCTGCTCCGCTCCTGTGGTTGGGAGTCTCCACTACACGAGGAACTCCATTAAGGGGTCACAGCATTAGGAAGGTTGAGAACCACTGAGCTAGTGGCTTTTGCTTCTGAGTTGGCTAACCAGAATTGAGTCTAAAGTTGTTGGAAACAGGAAAGGATAAAAGCAGAATTAACTTGTCATGGACCTGAATCTAAGAAGGGCTCTACAGTGAAGCCATCGGTTAAAGGGCACTCTGTAGATTTTGTCATTACAAATATTGTTAGCCAAGATGGGGAGATTTCTTTTTTAAAAAATTGGAATTGTGATGGTAGACAAAGAACGTTGGAATTCTGTGTAGATAAATTTTCTCTGACTTCCTTGGAAGACTGAGATGGCTCCTCTTTAGCTGACCAGAAGGCTTAATACCTTGTTTTCATGCAGTGCACAGTTGCTACTCTTGAAGTTCCTAAGCTCTTCCACCTTGAGGTCCATCAGGATCCTTCTCTGTATATGTTTAGGAAGGTGGTAAAGACGTATCTCTTTGCCATGGCCTTTGGCTAAATATGGTTACACTTCCCCCCAATTTTAGGTAGTACTGTTTTTTTAATATATATATATTGTTTTAACATGTTGGTTTTTAAATGTTGTAGATATTACTGTTTTAAGATATATTGTTTAATGCACTGAATTTTGTTACCCGCCCTGAGACCTACTGGTATAGGGTGGGATAGAAGTACAAATAAATAAATGACTAGGGAGAAACAGTTAGCTTTGTCTTGGTTTGAGCAGCTTTAATTTCTCCAAATCCACTCCCGCTCTTGAACTGAAGAAAGCAATTTTCCTCCTGCCTCAGATTTTGTTGACAGTGTTAATCTTTTTTAATTTTATTTTTATTTTTTTATTTTTTTTACTATACCTCTCTTTCTAGAAGATACGAGGATTAAAGTGGAGGTGAAGTATCTGGGAGTAGATTTGGACAACCCTGAGGTTGTGTGTGGGAAGGATAGGCTGTGAACATTACTTTTTTTATTGGTTCTTGTGACTGTGCCCTTTGATTTTGCGAGCTTTTGAATTCTGTTCACCATGACTGGAACTTATACTGAGTTGCCCATTACTGAAGATATTCTCCACCTGGAATATCTCTCCAGTAAGAGCCCCTCAATGGATCATTAATGATTTGCTCTTTTATCTCTGCTTCAGTTCTGTGGAAATCTATGGGAGAAAAAAGGCCCAACTGTGGTCTTTTCCCACTTCTTGAAAAGCTTTCTTTCCAGATGCGTCTATCCTTAGACAGCACCCTTCTTCAACAAGGTTCTTTTTCATACTCTGTTGGTGTTTGGGAAGAAACCGTATCTCTTCTTGCATCTGTAAATCGAGCTTTGTTGTGAAGAAAATTGTACTGAAAAGTATTGATAAGTAATGTAGATTCTGGATGAGCTGAACTATACAGAGATGTTTATAGTATGCATCTTGAAGTCTTCAGCTTGCTAACTTTTTTCCTGTTCTCGTCGGACTGTGCCCATGACACAGTTCTTCATCTTCTCATTCATTGCTTCGCAGTTGTCAGAACTCGAGTCCAATGAGTTTCTGCAAGAATATTGTCTTGGTTCTTCTAGCTGGCATTAGAGTAAAATATGGAAGTGACTCGTGTTTTGATGGTGGAAAGATGTGTGCATGTGGGTGATAAGAATTTCAGAAAACAGTTTGCAGTGATTATATTCTCCTCCAGCAACATGAATAATGTCCATTACAACATTGTGTGTATATACCAAAGGGGCCAGTTCATGGCTGGCTAATGTGAGAGGAAGTGGGGAGGAATCAGTCCTTTGCCCAGAAGTAGCATTGTCTTCATAGCTAGGTTCAGAGATCTTGTGAGTAGCTCTGTGGTAGGTTGCATGAGCTGGTCATGCTAGTTGTCCTGTATGTCATGAGTTCAAGATAATGACAGTTGTAACTGTCTCTGTGTAATGCTTTAATCAATGTTGAACAGCAGCTGTTGCATCTTTTAATGTTTCCAAATATTGCTAATATATACAGTCCTGCTTAGGAAGGGGGGTGGGGTAAATCATGACTCTCAAATGCTAAATTTGCTGTTTATGTTTTTTATGGTGTTTGATTTTAAACAGCAAAATGGACTGGGCTGGGAAACATAATGGTCCAAATGATTCATCTAGTGATGGAACAGTACGATTGCGTGGTCTGCCATTTGGCTGCAGCAAGGAGGAGATCGTTCAGTTCTTTCAAGGTAGCTCTAGTGTTAATGTCAAGTGACTTTCAGTGTTTCTATGTCTGCAAAGATTGATATTTGAAATAGTACATTTTTATAGCTGTTGTGGGGGGAGGGTGGGATCAGTTTAAAATGTGGATTGCTAATTGTGGTATTCTTTATTTTAAGTAATTCTTAAACAGTTAAGAAATTGTTTTGGCAGTATAGGATTCTGTTTTGTTTAGATTCCTTGCCAATGAATCAGAATTTGGAGAATGTAGTTACTACATCATGCAGTATTGGTGGGCCTTTGTGATGTAGCTGTTGCTTGTAGCCTGATCAGAGAGATAGTAATAGAATGTCTAAACCCATAAAGTGTAATGAAAGATCTTTAGTGTGTGTATTTGGGCTAGGTTGGGGGGAGAAGTAAGCTATTTTCTTGCATTGTGTAGATTTTCTTTAAGTATTTTCTACAGATGGGAATGTTTCAGACTTTAACACTCTTCCCCTTGATGGGGTTATTTGTCCTTGGGTTAAAGGGTTGGAAATCGTGCCAAATGGGATAACATTGACGCTGGACTACCAGGGGAGAAGCACAGGGGAGGCCTTCGTGCAGTTTGCTTCAAAGGAGATAGCAGAAAAAGCTCTGGGGAAACACAAGGAAAGAATAGGGCACAGGTGGGGATGGAGAGTTTGGGATGGTGTTAAATCTTTTTTGGGGGGTTGGGGGGACAGTATTGCTTTTGGGGGGTTGGGGAGCTTAAAGTAACTGGCTATTTTTTATTTAAAAAAAAATCACCCTAAGTAATTTGGGAAGTAAAGTAGATTTGGTGGGAGGGGGAGATGGTAATATGTAGATTGCTAAATTGGGTTGTTGTCATTTTTGTGGAGGGTGGTCTGTGATAGCCAGACATTTTTCAAAGAAATTTTTACTGGGGTAGGGGGGAGCATGGTTTAGAGTCTTGTGGTATTTATTGTGCAGTTAGATGTTAGCCAATAAAATAAATAATGGAAATGCTTTCCTTAAAAAAAAGTTCAAGTGGCACTTGAAAAACAGTGTGCACTTTATTGAATGTTGTATCTAGAAAATAGATATCAGAGAATTTATTTGTGCTTCTTGCTGTAATTTTGTCCAAGCAACACATATATTTATGCTTACATTTGTACATTGAAAATCTTTTCTTACTCAGATACATTGAGATCTTCAAAAGTAGTAAGAGTGAAATCCGAGGATTCTATGACCCACCACGAAGAATGATGGGACAGCGACCTGGACCATATGATAGACCAATGGGAGGAAGAGGGGGTTATTATGGAGCTGGGCGTGGAAGTATGTATGACAGAATGCATCGAGGAGGTGGTGGATATGACGGTGGTATGTGTATCTAATGACCACAGGCTCTTGTCATTTTCACGTTCCTGACGTTTTGTCAAGAAATACAGAAATGACAGTAATTGTAATACATACCAAGTCTGAAATCTGGAAACCTATCAGTTTTTTTGCCAGCCGTGTGACTAAAGATTAAAAAGGTATGGAGAGGCATCTGAAATTAGATTTTTGAATGTGGATGAAACTTGGTTTGCATGTTTTTTGAGCCTGACAAGTTTTTAAATACAGAAAAATGTATTTTTATTTGATGTGAAAAAATACTAATTACATGCACAGTGTTAACATACACAATTTACTTTTAAAGACTGTTTCATGGCATATCCACTTCTTAAATCTCACAGGATATGGTGGCTTTGATGAGTATGGTGGCTATAACAATTTTGGCTATGGAAATGATGGCTATGATGACAGAATGAGAGATGGGAGAGGTAAGATCAAAAAGCTTTAAATATGGTTTCTCAACCATCAGGTTGTGTCTCACTGGCTATCAACACAAAGAAAGACAGAACAACTTACTACTTGAACAAAGTCTTGGACTTCAGTGAAGTTGTTTTTTTTTTTTTTTAAGAAAGGTTTAGCTTTGAATTTATTCAATGTTAAAATTAAATACAAGAGGCTAGAAATAACTTTCATTGCTTAGCTCTGCCAGCTCCAGCATGCAAATAGGAGAGAAACTACTACTTTATATCTATCTCAAACACTAAATTGGACAAAACTAAATTGAAAACATTCCGGTTTAAAGGAAAATAAGGCACACTGGGAGTACAAATCTTCATTGTTACTAAATAGTGTACTGATGTAATAATATATGTCTGTTTAGGAATGGGAGGCCATGGATATGGTGGAGCAGGAGATGCAAGTTCAGGCTTTCATGGTGGTCATTTTGTTCATATGCGGGGCCTGCCATTTCGAGCAACAGAAAATGACATTGCTAATGTAAGTGTTCCAGACAGTTTTATTCAATTGAAACAAAAGCCTGTGTTATAATATCTGGTGACTTTCTTCAGATCTGAAATTAAATATATGCACCCTTACTTTGAAAAAAAAAAAAGAATTTCACATAGGTGCTGAAGTGTTCTACCTAGACATCTGCAGGTTAATAGTGTTTCTTGATAATTAGTCAAATAGCTGTACATCTTGAAACATTAGTAATACATGAAAATATAGTATCTGAACATTTTGTACAATATTAAAGCACTGCAGTAAATTTGGTATTTAGTAACTCTGGTTTGTCTTCTCTGGCATCAATAGAAATGCTTAATTTATGAATTTCTCTTTGTCACCAGTGTGACCAGTGAGGTGTTTCATTTGAGTTTAATATAATATGAAGCTATACATTTAAGTCCTCAAACAGATGATCATAAAATGAAAGGTGGGAAGAATATAAATCAGGATGTACTGGTAGGATTTTTCATTCTTAGTTGATGAATAGTAGGAACTGTAGTCACCACATAATCTTACAAAAGTTTGTGAATTATTTTTTATAAAGTAGCTATGCAGAAATTTAAAATGTTGGGGGTATGCACAAATGGGATATAGTGGCTACCAAATAAAACATATTATGATTGGATATATACTATTGTTCACTTTTAGTTCTTTTCGCCCCTGACTCCTATAAGAGTTCATATTGATATTGGAGCAGATGGAAGAGCAACAGGAGAAGCTGATGTAGAATTTGTAACACATGAAGATGCAGTGGCTGCTATGTCTAAAGATAAAAATCACATGCGTAAGTTGGAGCGCACAGTGAGGGAATAAAAAAATCAGAGTTGACATCTTTGTATTTTGTTCAGCCATTCTAACCTTTTTGTATCAGAAATACAGCAACAGGGAACTTTGGCCTTTTCTTTTTTTTCTTTTCATTGGGCCACACTTACCAAGATGCTCCTGAAATTGTCTGCTGCTGAAACAGTGCAGGTTCCTGGATTTCACAGTTCAGTTTTGGTGGAATAAACATGCACATAGAAATAATGAATGCACATGCAGTTCCGAATTTTACTACATTTTACATAAGTGTATGAAATGCAAACAGTTTCTTAAACGAGAAAAATATTAACCCAGCAGCATTCTCTACAGCATGGGAATATAGGGTATAATTAGTCTGCCCTACAGATTCCTAATTGAATGTAAAATGAGAAAAGAGTGACTGATCCCAGTTCCTGTTGATACTGATTTTCAGAAAAGACTAGAAGGCTTCAAAGTAGTGTGCCTGAGCTGTATTCTCCATTAGGATGCTATTTGAAATTCTTGAGCTTCTTTGTGCTATGGCAGTCAGGATGGCCTGGCACACTCTTGGCACAGAATATGCGTATCCCACTGTTCATGCTCCATCCCAAAGCGACCAAGAGCAGCCCTGATCCTGCCTAGGACACTCTCAATTAACCCTCAGATGCAGCCTTTGCTTTCTACGCAAAGGCCACATGGGGGTAGGGTGGCTGCACACTACATCACCAATTGCCATAGCAACTGGTCTGCACACCATGGCTGTCGCTGCAGTGTTCACACTTCACCAAGACCCAGGTAGGTCTGGGTGAAGTTTGGGATCCTTCATTGCTGTGGGATCCTTCATTGCTGTGGGATACTTTCCCATGGCAGTTAAGTGCAAAAGGGACTCTTGATTCAATTGAAACTTTTAGAAGAATCCGTAGTTTAAAACATTTATGCAGATATTTAAGTCTTTGTTATTTGTTCTCTCCAGTATGAATTTCAAAAATAATGTCTTGGCTTTGGGTAAATAATCATGAAGCTATTAATTTCCTTTTAACTTATGAGCGCGCGCTTTGTTCTGTATCCTTACGCAGAGCATCGATACATTGAGCTCTTCCTGAATTCAACTGCTGGAGGTGGTTCTGGAATGGGAGGCTACGGCAGAGATGGAATGGGTAGGCTTGATTTCTCATTTTCATCTAAGTTAAATATGCAGAGAATCCATAAATGCTAACTGGCAAACAATGTTTTTTAGATCAAGTTGGTTATGGTTCTGTTGGAAGAATGGGAATGGGTAGCAGTTACAGTGGAGGATATGGTACTCCTGATGGCTTGGGTGGCTATGGTAAGTCATCTTACATAATGTAGGTTTTTTTAAAAAAAAATTATCATTTTGTTGTACTTTGGTTCATTACCAAGACAATTGTAACTGTAGCAAGTAATGTATTTCTGTGAGAGAGCTATAGAAATGCAGAAGGCTTACAGAAGAATGGCATTTGTTGGATGCAAATCAGTAACGTTGAAGAAAACTACGGTACTAAAATCCACGCTGTTCTCTCTAGGTCGTGGCAGTGGAAATAGTGGTGGCTACTATGGGCAAGGCAACATGGGAGGAGGTGGATGGCGTGGAATGTACTGAAAAGTAACATGGTGTCTACAAAGCATATTGGAAGGAAACAGTACCTGGTCTGCTAGGCTTTCTTACAAAACTTAATTTCTTTTGTATTGAAAACTTTATAATGACTGAAGGAATGTGTTTTCCCATTGTTTGGTAAGCAACAGATTGTGATGGGGAAATCTGTTTTCTGTAGGTTTTATTTGTTGCATACTCTGACTTTAAATAAATTTTTATATTCAAACCACTGATGTTGATACTTTTTATACTAGCTGCTCCTACAAATATGTTGCATATTCCATTAAGAGATTCTCATTAAGAGACTTGTTTCATTGAAGCAGATGTACTGTAGGTTTCGTTATTGATACAGTATTCTGTAAACTCAACTCCATCAGGTTGATGCAAGTACATTTTTTGAGTTTTGAAACGAAAGTATAGTTTGTTTTAATATAAAATGCTTGTCATTGAAGTCACATTCCCCCAGCAGAACGTTGGGTTTGAAGGCCACAAGTTAGATCTGGAATGACTTAATGCACAACTGCTATATAAAAAGCCATTTGAGATATTTAGATATAAACTGTATGCATGCCAGAAATTTCACCCTTAAAAATTGTACAGTATTGATACAAATACATGTATCACTCTTCATACTTGTATCCTCAGCAACCAGATTATCAGATAAGTAAATAATAAGCACCAGATTATTTATTTACCATCCTTGAAGAATCAGAAAACAAAATCAGTATCCTGAAAGTAAACATTAAAATCACTTTGGAAGAAACCTTCTATTGCTGGTGACTCCAGTGATTGAGAGACCCACCCGACAGTCAGGTATTTCCAACAGAAAACTTGGCAAATGATTAAATTACGTGTGGTCCTCTGGCTGTGCATTAACATGTAAAATGTTTGGATGAATTAATGTTTAGACACTTAAGAATTCTCTGTGTATTGAGGGAAGGCTAATACTAAATATTCAAGTTTCCTTCATTTCAACTGCTTGTCCACCAAATTCTTCCCATTTTTTGTCAACTGTGATAATTGAAAGTTTGTTGCCTGTTTTGCTAGTAATGTTACGTATGTAATAAATGTCTTATTGTGGGAGATAGAAAAATGATCATTCTAGGAAGCGTGTGTTGTGTCAATTTATCTAATGAGAGGGAAGTAAACTGAGGGGCCAGATACATTTCCAAGGAGAATTCAGTTTTACTGTTTAAAGGAGGACAAAGGAAACAATCATTCACAGGCCAACATGTACTTCACTGACCACAATACTGCTGTACATAGTTTCTGGTGAATTCAATCAAAAATAAAATGAGAGGTACATCTGTTTAGTTCAGAACAGATTTGGTAGAACAGATCTACTTTAGTGTGTCGGAAGAGAAATGTTTTAAGTGCTTCTAGAAGAGTTGAAATCATTTTTATAAAAAACCCAGACATCAGAAACTGGTTCACTGTGCTATCTTTTTCTTTGTGGCCTGTCCTGTTGTTTTGATTCTCACTGCCTCTGCATATGTGTCTTCTGAGAGGAGTTATGTGTGTGATCAGGCTTGTTAAAAAGAAGCAATAGATGGGGCAGTTCAGAAATCATAGTGTAGGGTACAGCAGAGAAAAAAAATGAGCTTTTATATAATTCCAAAAGTTGTTGTAAATTTATAAATAAAATTGGTTGGGAGAACAATTTATACAAAAAAACTTGGTATCTGTGGCTGGTACACCCTTTTGTAAGGAAAGGCTGTGAGTGTAAGGGCCTTTGCCCTGTTGGAAGACTTTTGAAGCCTGCACTGTGCCCCCCCCCCCCCCCAATGTTAAATGAAAATGAAAAAAGCTCAGGAGACCAATGCTTGCTATACGTTTTGGTTCCTCTATCTTTGCTGGCAAGCCACCGCCTTCAAAACAATCTTATTTGGAGCTCCTTCCTGTCCCTAAATCCTGGCTGGTCACTCTTGAGAAAACAGAAGCACGAGTTTAAGCCTTATCTTTCTCTGCCCAAATTGTCCTGCTCTGTTGCTCACCAGGAGCTGATCTGAGTGTGCAGAAATACCAGCAGCAGTTACTGCTAGACTTTGTTCATTTTTATTTCATTTGTAGTTCTAAGAAGATGCAGCTAAAAAAACAACCTTGCCTCACTTTAGTCCATCTTGAAGTACACATCAAACAAATCTAAAAATGTTATGGAGAAAGCAAAAGAGGGAATGTCATGAAGAAAACTTATTTTTTCTCTGTCAATGGAGCTGCTAGTAGTTTGGGGGAGGGGCAAGAAGAGAGGAGGGTGGCAAGAGAAGTGGAAGCTTAGTCCAAGGGGAAGCATGCCAGCTGGCACCAAGAGAACTTTACGTCTGGTGACCTGAGCCAGGTCAGCAGATAGGTGAGTACAGGCATGACAAATTGGGCCAGGTCCCTGCCACCAGCTATGTGGTTTTTCTGTGCCAGTAGCCTACTGTCATGGCCTACTATGATGTCCATAAGTGAAAAACCATGGGTCTTCTCAGCAGGCCATGTATGCCTCTACTTCCTATAAGGCCTTGAATGTAACTGGTCACATTTGTGGGCTTCCAGAAAATGGAGGTGTACATGGCCTGCTGGAATAACGTGTGGCACAGTCCACTCTAGGCCTCGTAGGACAAGAAATGAAAGAGTATTGGGGGGGGTGGAGAGACACACACATTATGCACACAGGCAGACAAGGTGGGAAACCAGGACATAATCTTTACAAACCCATGCACCAAACTGCCACCCAGTTCATATTTTGAAGAACTGATTCAAGTTCATTAAAAACCAGACCAAGCAAATCGTGTGTCTATTTCCTAACACATATCTGTCCTAGCTAAAGTGAGGCATGCATTGTAGGAGATAATGAATACTCAAAAATAACTATTGTCTGAGCAGCATAAATGCACATTAATAAGATCTAACCATAGTGAAAGTGAGAATTCACTAGATTTGTAATCATGAGCATGTAGAATGGAAGGCCATCTTCCTGCTGCCTCAGTGCAAGGTATGGTAATAGCAAAGTCTTCAACTATGTTTTCCCATCCATGTGTTGCTGTAGGAAAAAGTACCACAGAATTGGTATATTAGGAAAATCTAGTCTGAAAAAAAAGCAAATGTATATAATTGATAACTTACTAAATGATAATTATGCTGTGTGTGAAAATTATCCCAGTTAGCAATAAAGTAACTCAGTTTAATAGGACTAAACAACCTGTTGAAAATTGTCGAATATTTATTTTTTTGTCAAATCATAATATTACAAACATTTGTAAAGTTACAAAAGTTTCATGTTAAAACAATAGAAAAACGTCATTAATATGTTTAGAATTTTGGCACGCGTGCGATACAGAGCTTGGAAGCTTATGCTGAGATAGCAGCTACATGTCTAGACACACTAATTATGACGTTCACTGACGGAGATCATTGCATGCCTAACCTCAGTTTCTCAGGCAGAGTTTCAACCAGCAACAGCCCATGGAATTCGAACGCCTGGGCAACAGTGGAGAGGACGAAGCTTTGGCTGGGATCACTATTTTTGATAACGCCAACCCACATTTTGATCAGTTGCTGCTCAAAATAGAGAGCGCCAAGGGAGCTTCCAATAAGAGCCTTGTCATTAACCTGCCAGCCCTCAGGAAGTGGTCTATGAGCAATCATTGGTCCCACCCCTCTTGAAATGTACCAGAAACTGAGGAGATGATAGTACAGACCTAAGAAAACAACTTGTACAAAAGGGGTAATTGGATCTGTGATGTATTAATTTTAACTTGCTTGTAACTTTTATGAATGGCAATAGTTATTATATCGATCATACTGGAGAAATTTGCTATTATTTACAGCCCATTTCTCTTTTACTATTTTTTTATATACACATGATACAATTTAACTAAGCTATAAATCTATGGATTGTTGCAGAAGTAAACTTGAAAACGCGAGTACCTGTAGAACCTGCTGACGTACTCTTCCTTCTCAAAGTGAGCCCAATCCTTTCTCATATATTGCCTCTCAGACAAGTGGAATTTTCTAGGAGGTAGTAGTACATACCTTCTTCCACTTTCCTAGAGGCTGGAGGTGCCTATGGAAAGGGGAAATTAGCATGTCCCCTGGAAATTAAGAGGCTTAAAATAAGGCACAGTATATTTCTCATCACATCAGACACATATAGGCTTCAATTTCTGAAGCATGCAGGAAGTTGATAGAATATTTCTTATGAATTGCTCATATTAAATGAATCCTTCGGTTACTCAGGAGCAAATAAATGTAGTCATATCCCATATTCCTGACGTGAATGCTAGCTTTCAATTGGTATGTTAAGAAAGTCACAGAAAGGGATGGGGCTTGCTACTAAGGATGGGGGAGACTGCAGAGTTTCCTCCTGCCATGCTGCTGAAAATTATGGAAACCCAATTAGGAAACGGTGTTAGCAACCCACCAAATATTTTGCTACAGAATCGTCCTAAGGGAGCCTTGATCTGAAAGGGATTAGGGATCTTGACCTGACAAAGATCACGGTTGCTGCTGCCTTCGCTGCTGCCATTTCCACCTAGTAAATTTACGTTAAGATGTATCATGGAAGTGAAAGCAGTTGAATTCTGCTATGAGAATTGATTGTTTTGATAAAATAATATGACAACCCACTTAACACCTTTTATTTAATAAAAAGGTTTGCAAGGCTCTGCAGCCATAAACTAGTCAAGTTTTTAAAGAAAAATTGTAGAGATCCCTGGATTTACAAAGAAACCACTTAACAGTGCAGTTGCATCTCTCTTGGTAGTGGCATTCCTCACATTTCGATGTGGATTCCTGATTTTAAAATGATATATTCTATAGCTGGGGCCAAAATAAATTTACTTACTTGCAAGAGCACTTTTAGTAGTAATACGATCAGAATCGGGTAGATTCTTGTCCTTTGCAAGCCCACTCCTGATTTGCTCACTGTCTGAGCTAGCAGCATGATGACTACATATGTGGCCACTGAAAATTGGACTTCCATATCCAGTTTCCCTAGCATGACTAATCTGGCATTTGAACCACACTGTATTATATTTTACTGTGAAATAGGCACATTATTACATCTACAGACATTATTATACAAGTAGTCTCAAAAAATGAGTTTCGTAGACTCCAGAAATTTTTCAGAAGCTTCAACTAGAGTACTGAACTACCCCAATTTTTCTATATTTCCATACAGGCCAACCAAAGCCTGACAGAACTTATAAATCAGGCCATACTGCTTGTCAAGCTGGACGCTGAGCTAAAAAAAAGAATAAATCCAGGTGGCTAGTTCCCTTAACTGTAGTTCAGTAAAAGTCGTCCCTTGTGTATGTCTAGCCCCACAAAAATAATAATTGCCATCTACAGAGAACTCTAGGCTTGAGAAGAATCATGGAACCAGAGTTTATCAATGTAAGCAAAGTGGCACCACAACAATGAACCCACGTCAACCAATGGAAGCTGATGGCAATCCAGAGTGGAGCCCAAGTTTATCCATGAGTGTATGACACAGAAAGGGAGACCCAGTCTACCAGTTACATTGCGAAGGAGTACTACTGTGTGTCAGTAGATAAGTCGGCGCCATCTTATGAGATTGCATTAAACAGAAGTCATGTTTTACCAACCAGGTAACAGTAAAAGTGTGTTATACAATGGATGAACTATACTTAAATTACGACATATTATGAGGGAACTGAAGAATAAGCTTCCAGGTGAACAGGAGGCCAAAATACTGTTCTTCCAGAAACCACAAATATTCTTGAGCCTCTAGGCAGAGGATATGGTAAAAACTCTGTGTTCCTTTATGCTCCACATTTCCAGGAGTTCTATTCAGGTACGTCACCCTCTTTCCTAATATTAGATATTCTCCCACAGTTCTGTGCACATACGCAGATCAGCTGCCTCCTCAATGTATTGATACCCTTCTGGCAAGAAAACACGAGGAAGGCCGTGGGCGTAGCCAACTATACGGATTCCTCCTGCAGACACCTCTATGCCAATCATCTAGCTACACCCGCACATAGACTGAAACTGCTGCACTTAGAAAAGAATTGAATTTTTGCCTTAGATTGCTATACTTTTAACATTTGGAGATATATAAAAAAAGGAAACCAAACCCAGGCACTATAAAAATAACAGGAATGGGATCAGTTTGTGCATCCACAATGAAACACTTCTAAGTGTGGAAAGGAGCAGGAAGGAGGACACGGAATTTTTAACAGTCTTTGAATCACTGTCAACTTGGTCTCAAACCACAAACTTTCTATTAATAGAGGAACAATGGACGATTCTACACTAAATACGTGAATGGTGGTCCACTTGTATGTTACAAGGGCAGAAGAAATTGCCTGTTTCACGGCAGACGTAATGAAGTTGCACAGGCAGGTGCATTCTCAAGATCAGGCATATCAGTCGTTTTAGCTCAGCTAATCGCAAGACGTGGCATCATGCTGGAACAGCAGGGATATTACAGTGACACAAAAGATCTAGGTTCCAATACTTGGATAATTTTGCCAGTGTTGCACAAGTTACGTACGGCAACTCTAGAGCATTTCCCATGTTGTAACACTTATCAGTCCTTCGAGGAGGACATTCATGGCACGTTAGAAGAACACCTCTGTATAAGCCACGCATGGCAGGAATCACAGACTCGCACGGGCTTTGGAGAAGATGGCAAAGGCAATTCGTTGTCTGAGCAGGCATTACAGAAAATTTCACCGCAGTTTCTACAATGATGCTAAAATCAAGACAGGAAACCCAAAGGAGATTTAAAATTAAACATAAATATAAGAATTCAACAAGCAATCAGTTGCAGTTAATTACGTAGTTAATGTAAACATCGCTTAGATGAAAATCCGTAAAATTTTCACTGCATGTGAAAAGAATGAAAATATGCACAAACATGAAATGGCCACTTTGGTTTCTAATGAACTTGTCCTGGCCACAAGTCAAACCTGACCTAGAATGCAGAATCGGTGAGCTGATTTGTTTTTTTTTAAAAGCTTACATGGCCAGCCCTCACTCATGTTCTAGTCTCTCCACACTGCAATTATAGCCTTGTGTGGTCTGATGCACCTCAAGCTCCAGGTGGGCCACACCCACTGGTCATGTGGCTGACAAAAAACAATGTGGTCAGCAGATATGGCCCAGCATAGGCTACCTGGAAAATGAGGTGCAACAGATCAGATCAGGCTATACAAGTGATGGAGCAAGGCTTGTTCATGATAGGGAAAGAGGCCATGGAAGGGTGTGAAGGGAAAGGGAGGGCTGATCAAATAAACTTTGATTTAAACAGCTTACTATTTGGTTTGATACTGGACTAAATCCCTCTTATCTGAGCAGGTTCAGTTTGGTACCAAACAGTCCTGATTTGTCCACAACAGTTCCAAAGCAGCCTGGCACATTTCTAGAAAAAAAATGTTTGAGCCAGGTGAATTAATCACCTTTGGATTTCCCCCCCTACTCTGATGATCCTCTGGGTTTTCAATGTTCAATCCATGTTATATCTTCAAGCATTACAAAATTTAATAGCTTACAGTGTGCAATACTTGCACAAAAAATTTGCTTTATCTGAAGGATAACTGTGAACAAATTTTCATTATAGGTTAAGGGGAAAGACTATTAAAAATCCTATTTTCATATGAGTAATAATTCATTGGCAATAAGCATTTTAATGACATTAACTTGGCCTTTTCACACTTGGCTTTATTCTAGGACATACCTCAGGGCATGGGTCTGTTGTCCACATAGGCAGGCGCCATTTCTGGGACATTTTCCAGAATAAAGCCAAGTGCAGATAGACCCCTGAATACACGGTATGCTATAAAATTGGTATTAGTGAAGCAATGCTATCTCACCTTTCTTTTGGACAGAGAAAACTCCTTTTCACATAGTTTACAATGGGTAGCTTCTTTATCCTTTAACCAGACCTGTCCCTAGTGAGGAATTAAAGGTTTGTAATTATTATTGTCTTCTGAAATGGCTATTGCCATTCTGACAACACAAAATGCCAATATATGTAAGTAACAACTACTAGTATAAAAGTCAGTTGTTTTCTAGAAGTCCAACCTCCACAGGAGTGTCTTCAGGATTTTTTAAAGATAATCAAGTGATGTATAAATGTTTTCAAAAAATAAGTGCACTATAACTTCATTAAATGAATAACAGCAGAAAGTAAAAGTTAGAAGTCATACAGCAAATATGTGGTTTTACAATATTCTTAAAAGATGGGCATATAAACTCATTATCTCATAGAATGTACCTTGTAATCAAGTAACACGATGAAATTTCTTCTCTGGCACAAATGATTACCTCAGGAGACCTGGTAAACCTAATGCTAGCATAAAATATTATCACTCTTTGAGGGATGAATTAATTAAGGTAATGGATTACTCCAAAATGAATTTGTATCCCTTATCACTACTATTGGCTCAGCACATGCCCAGCTTCTGGCTTTGATAATTATTAAAACAAGTGAATGAAAATAGATTCAGCTTTGGTAAATAACTACTAACACATACTGTATCTTCTTACGTAGAGTGAACAAAGCTCAGTCAATTTCATTATTACAACAGAAAGACACACACCCTAGAACTAGAACTGAAGGAATCAAAACAGGTTGTCCTACCTTGGATCTAACTGAATCTACAACTGAGCTCATAGGTTAAGGGTGGTATTTACAATAAGTTTAATGAAAAATCAGTTCATCAGGATGGCACTCCCCTTCCTCCCAGATTACAAACCTGCAATGTTTTGTTTGCTTCTTTTATATCTTCTATTTTCAGCTTTGATCTAAAAAAAAGCCACATTTTAGTGTATACAATCATAAACCAGGATTTTAGGAATATGCACATCTACTCTTGGGGGGGGGGAACTGGGGCACTTCTAAGGCCATCTGCTGGGACTCAAGAGCAGGAGGTTTGTCCTTGTCTCTGCTTGAAATGCCCATGAGCATTTGGTGGGCCACTGTGTGCGACAGGATGCTGGACTAGATGGGCTGTGGCCTGATCCAGCAGGGCTTCTCTTATGTTCTTATGTTCAGCCAAATTCTATAGACATCAGCTGAAAACTCCATTTTAGGTCTTCAGCAGACTAGATTTATGAGACCTGGAATAGAGTTCCCTTATTCCCTCCCATTAAAAAAAAAACCTGCTGCTGTTGCTGTTGCTTTGGTTTTTCTCTTTTCATCACTGCTTATCTCCAAGTTAGGGAGGCTGCCCTTCTCCAAAGCCATCCCTTTAAGGCAAGGTGGCCCTGGTGCCTGCCTACAAAGCATGCTTTTTCATGGGGAGGTTACAGGCACTCTACCAGGTCACGTCACACAATGGCCACATGGTGGCAGCATCAATTTTCTTGATAAGTAAGTAGAGGGACAAGCGGCAGCAGCATTTGGCCCCAAATATCTGAAGGAACCCCTACTCCCATATCGACCTGCCTGTGCCTTAAGATCTGGAGGGGAGACCCTCCTGGTTGTACCACTACTCTCAGCAGCAAAAGGGGTGGGGACCCAGAAGAGGGCCTTCTCACTGATGGCCCCTAGGCCAATATGTTTAGGAAGGCAGTGAAGATGCACCTCTTCGCCCTGGCCTTTGGTTAAATGGGGACACACTTCCCCTTCCCACTTGCAGATGCTATTGTTTTAATACATACTATCATTATTTTAACAATGTTTGATATTAAATGTTGTTACCCACCCGGAGACCTCTGGGTATAGGGCGGGATAAAAATGCAAATGAATAAAAAATAGTTAAGGGAGAAAAAAAGTAATAGAAAAATTAAGAGACATAGATGAATTTACCAGACTTTGGTTCCACCTCACCCAACATTCTACTAAAGGAAGCATTCACTACTTTGGACACGTGGCCTTTTTGCACTTGGCTCTCCGGGACAGCCATATATACTCCGACATGGGAGCATTCGCACACCACAGAGCTGCTTCCATCCTAGAGTGGCACTGAATGTGCAGGGTTGTCCCCTCAAGCATGCCCTCAGCAGTGCAGGTGTGAAGCACTCAAAAGTACTTCATGCCCCACACTAGTGTCAGGACTCAAAGAGCTCTGCATGCGACATCTGCACTCTTCCTTGCGTGTGGAAGCCCATGACCAGTGGCGCACATGCAGTTACAGATTACGCCTCCTAGTTACTCCGGCAACAGTGGCCATTTGCACTTAGCTGGTATTGAGTTAAGTGGCAGCTAAGCTTTGAATGCTTTTTGGCATCCACACTTGCGGACACCTCAAACATTCCAGCAGTTTGCTTCCCAGAGATGAGAAGGATAGGGCAAAAGGGCACATAGTATGGTTAGCATGACAGCGGAAAATATACTCTGTTAGAAACAAATTTGGACAGGTGGGAAAGTAGAGGAAATCATGAAGATACATGATAGGAGGTTTTCTAAATCTCATATTATAAATTACTTCTATCAAACATCGCACTTTTAATTAGCACTAAGTTAGAAAAATATTCACAATTATTACAAGAAAAGAAAGGAAAAATTACTCGCTCAGTTTGCCAGCCAATTCCTGAAGAGCTTCTTCTTGATCTTGGCATAATTTCTTAAGCTGCTTGTTTTTTTCCTGTAATTTTAGGAACTCCTTAAAACAGAAGAAAATAATTAAGATTAGATAAAACAATACATACAGTAAAGGAAAGATGGTCGCAGGCATTTCTTGGATTACAGTATTTGAGAAAAAGATAGGCAAGGTTAGATGGATACCTAGGAATAATTTAGTGCCTGGGGCCAATAGAAAAGCTTTAGCTGAGAGAAAGGAAATCAGATAAAAGACAGGAATTTGAGTGCCAATGGTACAATGAAATTCTGAGTCCTAGCCAACTATGGCCACAGGGCAGATGCAGAAGAAAAACTGACCGGACAGAGCTTAACTTTCATGAACACTTCCCATTCCAGCTGAAACCTCTCTAAAGTCACACAGATGAGGCCTTGGGGAAGGAGCCTGAATAAGTAAGAAATGTGTATTTGTAATAGTAATATTCCTATCTGTTAAAAGGCAGCATCTACACTATCACGAGAGACCAGACTAAATTCTGCTGGGCTGTGTGGCATCCACATTCTGAGGGCTGCAGTCTCCCAAACATTTCCCATGGTAGACTGGAACAGCCACCTACCATTTCAGAAGCTCTGCACCATTTCACCAGGCTACTAGAAACACCCCCAGAAATGGGCCATTTCTGTGTACCAGAGAGAATGCCTCCAGCCGGCAACTTCGGAGGACAAGAACTTCCATTCCTAGCTACTGGAAGTGGCGCAGGCCCCGCCTGGCCACTGCTCCTGTTTTAGCCCTGTTCTAGGCCAAGACCAGGCCAACAAAGGCAGTATGGAAGTTGCCTTCAATTCCTGTGCAGCACCACAGTCCCCAAACAAATCCTTGAAATCCTGAGCTACGTAAGATGATGTTCCCTAATTCTCTTAATTACTCAGCACTCTGAAATAGTACAAAGGAAGTCTTTTTTACTGTCCTGGGCTGCACAGATGTCCAAAAGGACCCCTCTGGTGGTCATATAACAATGGGCAGTAAAAATGGACCAGTCGATAGCCATATGAATTTCACCAGAACAGTTAACCTCACTTGTCACAATTTTTGGTTGTTATGCTGCGTTCCATAGTTTTGCTTTGAACGACAACTTGCATTTCACTCTTCTAGCGGTCGTATCTTCTGAAGATGGGTATCAAAGCCATCGCTTATGGAACGGCAACAAGTGAGGCGAAAACTGGCCGTGGAAGCCTCCGGTCTTTTATAAAATTCAACGTAATTAGGTACACGTATTTTGGGAAAGATGAAAAGACATTTGGCCCCAATTTGTCTCCAGCATTTCAAGTACCAAAGTATTCTATTCAAATAAAATAAACTGTTTTATATAGAAAACCGTTTCTGTGCAAATGTGACATAGTACCAGAAGTAGTTTCCCTGAATCATTCCACAGATAATGTAATCATTACATTTTAAATGCGGATTGGATTTCTTTTATCAAAAAGAACTAGTATGTACTTTTTTAAGAGTAGCAATTCCTTGAGTCTCTGTCTTCAGAGAAGATGAAATTTCCTTTTCCCTCCTAAGGTCTTCTTCCATAGTTTGCCGCCATTCTCTTTCTATTTTCAGATCTGTTTCCAGACGACAGCTAAAGATGTAGAATATTAAAAACTCAAATGAGCTTAGATTTTAAATCAATTCCTTTTAATTGTCCTGCTATAACTGAACTGAGTATCCCGTCACAAGTTAACTAGTACAAGCTTTATTGTACAAAATTAGAATGTTTCACGCACCCTATTTATTTAAAGTGTTCTATGTCACCTCTTTAAAAGAAAATCCTGAAGTGGTTTATACAATATGACTTAAAAGCAAAGTTAACACTGATTAAAATAGCAAAATATTAAAGCAGTAATACAAACTGCATGGGGTCAGGAAACAGACACTCATTCACCCCACAAGAACGAAGGCCCTGCTATGGGACACCATAAGGTGACACTCCACTCAATGAGTGGTAATGCCTGCAGCAGGATCTCTCCAATTGATCTCAGCAAACTAACAGTTCTACAGCGAGGAAGACAGTCCTAACGGTTTGATTCTGCCCTCCTCCACAAAGCCAGCAGGGTGGCCTTGGGAGAGTCACAGCTCTCTTCTGAGCTCTCACAGCCTCACCGACCTCGCAGGGTGTTCTGTTGTGGGGAGAAGAACAGAAAGCTTTGCCAGCTGCTTTGAGTCCCCTTAAACAGGTGAGAAAAGCGGAGTAGAAAAGCCAACTCTTCTTCTTCTAACAAGTGCCCTGGTCCAACGTTGTTTAGGGCCTTAGAGATCAAGCAGACAACCTCAAATCAGACCCAGTAGCAAACTGGCAAGCAGTGTATCTATTTAAGTGCCAGTGAATGTTTGTACGGATCAGCACTCGACTTAAAATCTTGGTTGACACATCTTGCATCAGTTACAGTTTTGGATACAAGGGTAGCATCATGCCAAAGGATGGGCAACAGTGGCTGAAAATTAACTGCTATTCTCTGACAAGACTGCTTAGAAGGCAATTTTGCAGTCCCCCAAGGGAGAATTAGTTCTCATAATCCCTTTTCTCCTTTTGGAAAAAGTTCCAGAAACATCTGGTAACCTGTTGTGCATGATGAACATGTATATTTCTATTTCATTTGTGGTTACTCCTTTTTTAATGTGTTTACCACACAATGGGATGTTTTTGGAAAAATATATTTTTCATATAAATATATATTTTAGTGATAGCACCTTAGAAAACACGGGGGGGGGGGGGCTACAAGCAGTGTATGAGCATGGCACAGTGTAATCTCGTGACCAAACCTGGAAACAGGTAAAATGTGTGATTTTCCTCCCTAGGCCTGGATTCTCAGTAGCCATTTTTGGGCAGCAGTCCACCTGACACGAGAAACCTTATGCTGCTGTACCTGTGCCTCTTTGGATACCTTCAGACAGCAAGAGGAAATAGCAGGATCTTCGGTGTGTCCTGGAATTGCTTCTTGCTCCCCTTGCCAGATGGAAAGAACCAATTCCAACTCTTTACCTCAGTCTGGTCTTTCTTTGCACTCACCCACTTCCCTTTGCATTTTCCTATGCTTAATTTGCATCAAGGGGGCTTTCCGCACTTGGCCTTATCCTAGAATATATCCTGGTACAGGGCCCTGCTGTCTGTATGCAGTATGACAGGCAAGGCCTGTCATAAACTGCATTAGCATGTGGATAACAACTCCCTGTCCCAAGATATATTCCAGAATAAGGCCAAGTGCGGAAAGGGCCTAGGTATTACCAAAAGGAACGGGACACGAAGAGCCATCAGACAAAGTAAGGAATCAAATCAGGTCAATGCAGCCATTCGGAATCAGTATTATGGAAAACCTGGCGTAGGTCCTAGATTCTCCATAAGATCAATGTTTCGGATTTTTGATCAAGTAACCTGGGATTATGTTAGGACTGCCACAGATATGGCTGGCATTCCCAGTATTGTCCTAAGGAGAACTTAAAAGTTTTACCTGCATCTGGAGACCTTTTTCTACCTTGCCTTTGTTCTAGTTCCCTTCTCATCTTCCTGAAAGTAAGCAGCCACAGACTAGATGTGCTTTGTAATCATGGATTTGGTTAAACTGAGCCCTCATATTGGGTTAATTTTCTACGGAACTGGGCTGGCTCAGCTAATTTTCTGAATTCTCATTGTTGCTCTTCAAAACGCAATAATATGCAATTTGGTTCTAACAGCAACTGTTAGGTAATCACTCTCAGAAAAAGTGCAATGGATCCCAAAATCAGTCCAAGTATTCCTATTATCTACAGGGACAAAAGATGATACAATTAGCTGCTCAGCTTCCATAAAATGAAGAGGCCTTCTTTGCTTTAGAGAAATGTACATCTTAGGACTAAGTCCTTCTACAGTTAAACCCTTGAATTTAAACTCTTTCTCCCACGCTACACGCAATGGAATATGCACAAACTGACCTTTCATCATCTTCTTTGAAGCTAGGCAATTCTACACATCCTCAGATGTTCTGCACCAGTATAAAACCCTTAGATCAGACCAGCAGGATATAGGTTCAGTTTAAAAACTAATGTAACTAATGTTTTTCAGTAACGGCCTAAAAAAAAAAAGTGAAATATATTGCATTCCCCTAATATTTTACTTACACTTGTGTTTCCTTTTGGGCAATTTCCTTCTGCAGACTGTCAGATTTACTCATATAATCTTGCTTAAATTTCTTGTCCTCACTCTCTGCCTCCATTTGAGCCTTCTCAGCTTGTTGTAATCTGGTGTAATTCAAATCAACTTTGGGTAAAACTGAAGCTAGAATTTGGGTGTAAAAGGTGAAGAAGACAAATAAAAGAAAAAAATGGGGAAACAGAAACATTTCGAAATGAAAACAAAGTTTGGGGTAAAAATCACAAACTCAAATGAAAGACCCAGACAACGCCTACAAATCCAGGCTCTTTTCTCACTTCAACAAAAGCAGCCATACAACTTTTTTTTTCATTTTATTTGGCGTTCACAAATAACAGATGCCATCAATGCAGAGCCATACAGATTTTAAGATTCAGATGTACAGTGTATTTTATCTGTGCTTTTTGTGCTATTAGCTTTAAAAATAAAATAAATAAATAAACTTGAATCCTCTAACTGTTCCTTGGCTACACAAATCCATTAACACCACAAAATAGAGAAGGTGGTATACTGACTACCAGGACCAAATTCAAGATACAAAGTAGAGCAGCAAAATAATGGTAGCAAAAGTAGTGCTGTATTAGATTGACACGTATCAAAAAAGCCACTGTTCAGCTAACTGTGCTTTGGTGTGACTACAAGCATGTATATGTATTATACATAAGTTGTCGATTTTTCTCACTAAGGCAGAACCTGAGAAATGAATGGACAGCGATGAATATAAATATCTGGCTCACTATACCCACCATTTTTAATCCAATTTAATTCAGTTTTTTTGAAAGCATAAAACTAGCTGCAGACAGAATTTGCCATTCACAACTTTGTGTGTATCCTCTATTTATTGCAACAGAGTTTGTGCAAATCTAAATATACAAAGGGACAATATTCAAAATGGACAATTTTCAGATTTAAGATTAAAGAAAACCTGTAATTCTATCCCTTAAACATTTCATCCAATACAAAGTTTTCATCTATATATCCTGGCTACAAACTTCAGCAAACATAATAAAATATGAATACTGAACAAAATTAATGTTTCAGAGAAACAGTTTTTTAAAAAAAAAATTCTAATGAATAAAGGATAAAATATGTCAATATTTGAGGAGTGTAACAACACTCCAATCAGAAAGCTGAAAATTATTTTTGCTATATTTACAGCCTGGCCTATAGTTCAGCTAAAAATACATGGGGAGCAGGTTTAATTAAAGCCAATCATCATGTCGTAAAATGTTAATTTTTAAAAATCCCTACAAGTTTTATTCCACAGAAATACTTTTCAAAATGATATATCTTTAACTAGCTTATACTGATGTTGTCCTTCACTGCTGGCACATTTCACCAGGGACATTGCGATGGTCCTTGTTTGCGTTAACAATTCTTTGTCACTTCAGATGTGCAATGGACAAGAAATTAAAAACAAATAAAAGGAATTAAAAACATTCAAAAATGGAAAAGTTGGGATGAAGGAGAAAAAAAGAAAAAGAAGGAGAAGGATGTCAATAAAAGAATTCCTTTTTTTGTTAAGTAGGTTGAAAAGAAAATTATGGTAAGACATGTTACAGCCATAAGCTGAGGCAATGGATGTTCCCTTTCTACGTACTTCTTGGAAAGTTTTAAGCATTTCACATGCGATATTACATGCATAACTTGAATTTATACCTTTTTTTCTTTTACATATAACAATTTAGATGTGCTTTGAAAATATTCAAGGTCTCATGCATTACATGGAAGATGTTTTCTTTTGAAATCAATGACATCACTACATACTGGTTTGACAACGCCTCAGTTTGTGACAATCCCTTAAGACCGAGTTGAAAATAAACAAAACCACACTGAAAACTATTGAGAACAACATGGAGTTGGTTGTAGCTTTCTTGGGATTATACTTCTGGAAATTACAGAATGGATGAATGAACTTTCAAGGCAACCTTCCTCCAACTTGAGGTTACTAAATCCATATATCTGTCAAGCGTCTAATTATCTATGGCTGCATTCAAATTTGAAGTTATTATATAATCTTTTAGCATCATGCACTCCCTGGACTCTCATCAAATGGGCAGCCTGTACTTCACACACATTTTCACATAACACCATTTTCTTCAAAATGAAGTGGCACTCTTCTCCTCACTTCACAGTAGATTTTCCCCTGCCACAAAAAGTGTAATATGCAGAACACACCTACACTATGAGCTGCAATGAGTCACAAGTTGCAATATGGCACATTTGTGAATGCTGCCTGAGTCGCAAGGAAGTCTAAGATTTGGATGTTCTGTGCTTATAGTAATTATTAGGCTGTGAGGAATGAGTTTAGGCAACAGAAGTGAAACTCCTTCCAACAGACACGAAAGATGCGCTGAACTGCTTCTTTTTAGAACTGGTTTGCATTAAACAGAGGGTGTTCAAATGGGACCCATGAATTCATATGCAGCCCCCCTGTCTTTCTCCCCTTATAATTTAAGCGCTGTGCCCAGACCTGTTCTTTTAAAAGTCTTACAGTTATGTCTATTTTGTCTTTTAGCTTTGTACGAAACAAGAAAGGAATACCTCAGCAAAAAATTACTCAAGGGAAACAAGAAATGTTGGCACCCGTAGCTTTAGAGACAAATAATCTCAAGCACAAAAACAAATACTACTAATAATGAGTTCTCCTCTTGCACAAAAGAGGTTTTTAAGGCCAACCTCAAGACACATTTTTATATTTCCTGAACATTACTAATGAAACTTAATCACCAAAATATGATCATGTGACAACTGAAAAAACAAAACCGGAACAGAAGAAGATGCTGTACCTTTGTTCCAACTGCTTCATAGTTGCAGTAATTTGACTTGTTTTATCCTCCAATCGGCCAATGATTTCATTCTTTTCTTTCATAGCTTCATCTGACACCTATTGTTAAAAGTTTTTAATATTGCCATACTATGACTGAGGAGCAAAAAGTCTGTATTAATAAGATCCGCAACTTTTATTTCTTCCTCTGTACCACTCTGATGTTCCTTTTGTCCACTTTTGATTGTCAAATGTTCTGGAGCAGTTATACACGGTAAATATTCTAAACTAACAAATTTTATTTATTTACCTACCTACCTACCTACCTATCCAATATTTAATTCATTTTTAAACCACCCTTTACCTAGGTCCGAGGAACTGTGTCAACATAAAACTAAAAACAGTAATTAAAAGAAGACAAAAAGAAGAAAAATAAAATCCACAATTTTTTTAAAAAAAATGTGTCAAGATATATTTACCAGTTCTGAAAGAGCTCTGACCTGGTTGGCAGTTGTCTTACTAATCTTCTGCAATTAGCAAACATATCCAATAGGCGTCACCTCCTTAGATTTTTAAAAGCTTTTGATAAAATCCCTTCATCAAAAACTTCTCAAGAAACTTAATAATTATGGAATAAAAGCTCTTTAATGAATAAGCAACTTTATAAATAGTTTTTAAAATGAATAAGCAACTGGCTAGGGACCAGAAAACAGAAAGTGGGAGCAAATGAACATTTCTCCCAATGGAGAGATGTAATAATTGGAATACTCCAAAATCTGTCCTAGGCCACAGGTCCAATCTAGTGGAGCATTTCTTATTTCTGTTGCTCTAAACAGAAAACTATTTTTGCTGCCCTGAACTGTACACAGAGGGAGGATTTTCTACTTATACGTCAAGTAATGAACTGTTGTATTTTGGTGTTACTTTGGTCAATTACAGATCTCTTTCTGCTGTTGTACCCCTTAAGGTGGAAAAAGAGTTATGTTCTTACTATCCTGTACAGTTTGGGGCATTAAGTTTCAATCTTGTGAGATTATAATTAGGTACTGTCCTGCTCTCTATAATCTGAACTTTAGGACTCCATGATGAGGTCCTGTGAAGTCTAGTTCCTGTCTCCAACAGCACTTTTGGAGTAACTAATGTAAGTTGACCTTCACACCTACAGTCCCCCAAAGTGGACTGATTGATCATTACGAAGTACTGCTGCCATATTAAACAATATATACCTTCTTCTAGACTTCAAGTGACAAATAGTAAAGTGTTGTTCTTACCTGCAATTTTTGGTACATTTCTACATTTATTGCTTTGACCTCCTCTAGCTGCTGCCGCAAACTAATAAGGGTGTCTTGTTTTTCATGTATATCTTTCTCCAATAATTTCATTGCAAGTTCTATCTCATGCTTCATACCAACTTGGACCATCAGCTCATTTTCTATATCCTACAAGCCACGGACAAGAAGGGAAAAAATAAGTGTACTGTTTAAATTAATTAAACTGTTCATATTAAATGTCTGTTCCTAAAGCTGGAAGGACACTATGAGAAGAGACTAACAGTACACATATCTCAGTATAAATATTTAAGAACGTAAGAGAAGCACTCCTGGATCAGGCCACAGCCCATCTAGTCCAGCATCTCATTTCAGAAAAGTGGCCCAACAATTGTTTTGGGGCATCTCAAGCAGAAGCTAAAGGCAAAATCATCTTCTTCTCTCAATTCTCTGCAAATGGCCTTTATTGACACACCTGTCTTTCATGATTTTGCCTAATCCTTTCTCAAATCTATTCACAGCACACCTGTTATGCACTCACTTGTCTTAACTGAGATTCCTCTCGGAGCTGCCTGTGGGCTTCGCTGTACATCTCATCCAGGCTTTGTCTGGAGTGTTTGTATGTCTGAAGTTCTGCTTCAGCATCTACTTTGTTCACCTATGGGAAATTAATTGGAAATGCATACTGTGATCCTTAGCAGAAGCAACGGCAAAGGGAACAGGGGAATTCCATACCTATGAATCCACCACCTTATGCTGATGGTAAATTCCAGGGATCAATTAGGCAGCACACATTGCAGGGCAACAAACCCAAATTTTCAGGGAATGCAGCTTTCAAAGCACTGCAACCAATTCTAAGTCTCTGTGCAAACGTTTTAGGCACGCGTGGAAAAAATGCTGCCAAGTAAGTCGGGGAAGTGATGATATAGCTCCCATAGTGCAGTTATCTCAACATCACTGAAACCGTCCGGGATTACATAAGGAGACAGAAGCCTACATTCATAGATCTATGGTGAGTTCTCCAAGATGTTTGGAACAACCTCCATGTCGAATTCCTTCAAAAACTTTGTGCAAGTGTACCTAGAAGAATCATAGGCTGCATCCAGACATGTTTATATTGCACATTAGAATGCGCAGTCCTGATTGAGCTGTCACACTTGACGATCAATCCCTGTGGTGTCGCATTGTACGATCGGGACTGCACGCTTACCTTAATGCTGGTTCAACAACATTCACTGTGCATTATAAAGAAAATCCGGAGCTTCAAGCCAATGTAGGCAGGAGGGCAAGAAAACCAGACAAGATGACGGCTAAGCAGGAAGGGCAGCTCAAAATCTGACTGCTGCCTCAACCCATGTGACGGCGCATACCAACTCAACTCTCACAGCTCCGACAGGGGAAGCTATGGAGCTGCCCTTCCAGTCAAAACGCCTAGTTGTCACTGCGCAGTAAGTATACTGCACTTTTAGATTTAACTGTGGATTTATTTCGCTAGCCCGGAGGCAGCCATAGAATCACTGAGTCCAACCTCTTGCTCAGTTCAGGATTCCCGAAACCATTCCAACAGAAAGTATTGACGATCAAAATATTGATTTGAATAAGACTTCTCTTTGGTCATTCACTTTGCATTTTGTAAATTGATAAAAATAAACTATTAACACTTCTGTTTTCAAAAGCATTCTTACTCTGCAGCATTTTTTCCACACCAGCCTAAGGGGTGTGGAAATAAAGGGGTCTGCAATAAAGGGGGTTTTCCATACCAGCCTGAGGGTGCTTAATGGGTACTCTAGTGATAAGTGGAAAAACACCCTAAAACATTTGCATGGTACTGTAATATGCATGTTTTTTAAAAAACTGAAACAAGAAATGTTTTAGCCATGGTCAAGGGGACAGAAATAATTTCTGCCTTGGAGAAAAGAAGAGACTCACTCCTCATGCTAAGGGGAAAACGTAACTTCTCCTCTCTCAGATACAAGACTTCTTTTTTCCTTCTCAGACCTAAAGCAAAATTGCTCTACAGCAGGTCTAACATTCAGTTTTTGAGATATTAATTTCATGAACACTTCACACTTTGAAAAACTGCAAGTCCACAAATACAATTAAGTATAACTTTAGGATACCACTGGGGGGGAAATTCCAGTAGAAATCAGCCCAGTATATAAAGCAAGAGGGAAACACAAGAGTTAAAAAGATCTAATGGTTCACTTAAAAAACAATTTAAAACACATTTTCTTTGAGTTTGGCTTCTATGGACTCTCACTGAAGATGTTTTGGCCAAACTCTTTTCACTTTTTGTAGTTCTGGAAACCATTGTGTTTCTACAAATCTAACCATACTTTTTCACACACTGGGAATGACGTTATCCTAGTTTATACAACTGTAAGACAAATGTATTCATTTGTAAAATATTTTGGAAACCTGGAGGTGTGACTTTCAGTTTTAGTTGCTGGAATTTGTGTGTTGACACACTGACAGACTCACTGTCTAGATGCAAGGAATAGTATTAATGGGTGTTTTTCCACTGTCACTAGAAGTACCCATTAAGTACCCATTAATGGGTACAAAAATGCCATTACGTACCCATTAATGGGTACATTTAGTGACAGTGGAAAAACACCCAATGAGTGGCGAGTAGTGCTTCTATAATAAAACCTTTGAGAGACACAGCATTTAAGTATTATGGAATACTATTTTCATTACAATGCATTCATGTGAAATTATTCAAGACAGTAACCTTTTAAAAGCTGAAGCACTGATCAGATGAAATACACTGAAAAATATTTTTCTACTATTTTTATCATGGCACTAACATCTACACATATATCAGGGTACTCATGTGACATTATTTGCAATTTGAACGTTTAGGATATAAGCCACAAATTCATGTTGAGACGTTTCATCTGCTTGCTTGGTGACAGTATTAAAGACACAATGCAATGAACTCTCAAACCTCTAAGTGACGCTGCGTTTTCATTAAAATTAGGGTGTTTTCACTTCTTAAGTGATGGTTTTCTTCTTGCAGTTTAATGATGTTATTTTTGGCTATAGCTAACTGAAAATGAAAGAGAACAGCAAAAAGAAAAAAGATTCAGGTTAAAATCATAAAAGCACATTTATTCTGAAGCATGCAAATGGAACAGGTAGATTAACCCTGTGGGAAAGGTTTGTGTTTCCTTATTTTTTCCTTCTCTCTCTTCCTTTCTCTTTCTCTCTCTCACACACAGACACACATATTTATTTATAAACTGCCACAAACAAACAGCAACTGAAAACCACGGCAATAAAGGCCTGGCAGACCATTAAAAAGGAGGAAACACAGCATCATTGCCAACAAAGGGTTTTCAACCAAGTATTAGAAATTAACATTTTATTTACAATTATTTAATTTGTCCAATTACTTTTGAGCCCCTGAAATGAAGGGGCTGAGTTTAAAAAATGCTTTAGTTCCTCAAATTTGTATGCAATCATTTTGTTCAACCCAATGAATTAAACCTGAAAGTCTGAACTTCCAACTGCATCTGAAAGGTTTTGTTCAAAATCCATTGTGGTAACGTGCAGAACAAAAATTTTAAAAATGTTGTCTCTGTCCAAATATTTATGGACATAATTGTAGAAACAACAGTCCTGAAACATCTTTATACACAATGACACACTGCTAAAAGTCAATACCTCTTCGATTAGTTTAGTGTTTGACTTCTCTAGCGAATCGACACGTGTATGGAGACTGCTGACTGTACTACTGAAAAAAGTAAAGAGAATCTAATTCAAAATTTCATACCAAATAGAACATAGAATGCAATTTTATTTACAGAATATCCTAGAATCTGCTTTTGTGCCTACAGATATATTACATCGGAAACTACCCACTTCACACCAAAATTATAATCGTCACATTTTCTCTTTATTGCTACAATGAATGGCTGTATATATTTTATTATTTATTTTATTTATTATTTATATTTATCTCTTGCCCTATACCCGAAGGTCTCAGGGCAGGTTTAAAATCCAACATATCAAACAAAACATTATATATTAAAACAATAAAAATCACAACAACATTTAAGATCCAGCATGTTAAAAACAAAACAATGTTAATTAAAACTGTAGTAGCTGAACCCATGCTCATCTAAGAAAGAATGTTAGATGCTAAGTGCATTATAACTTTTGTCCCCAAAATATAAATATTCTTTCTTAGATGTGAGTCCTACTGAATACAATGAAATTAAGGCAGTTTCCCTATATTGAATTTTTTGCAGGAAATTTATATAATACTGATGTCTTCCAGAAAAAAGGAGGAGAGAAATCAGAACAAAAAATACAGCATGTATCAATGACTATCTTTACATATCACATATATATGGGAAATACTAATACCGTACGAATTTAATGTATGTATGCACACAGTATACATTTCTGTTGCAAAACACTGGTGTAAGAGAAATTATGCTGCAGAAGTCACTACCTATAGCAGCATTCTTATTCATAAGTAAATACAAGGAAGACTGTAACCTTAGTAAAGAATGAAAAATATTTGTAGCTCAAGATTCTAAGTTTTCCATCATAGAAGGATTTCTGAGTTTGACCTCTCTCTGTGGTGGCAAAATGCAGAGAAAAAGATCAAGTTCTAAGAACTTTCTACAATGGAACAACAACAAATATTAATACTTTTAATTTAATAGACAGATTGCATACCAAGTTGATGCTAGTTTGCCCAGATTTAAAAGAGGAACACTTTGAATGGTGCAGGTCTTTGAAACGCTACCATTTCTAACCTTTCCCCTGACTTCAGCCTCCCCTTCTATGAAATAATCATTAAAGAGAGCTAATGCCTGCAACAAATGTGCCAGAAAAGGCATTATTTTTAAAAACAGAAAAACTGGTTTGTAAATTTCTACACGCTACTTTTTCATGCACTTACTTCAGCTGCCGATTCAGTTCTTCAATATAATTCTTTTGATCCAATATAGCAGCAATATGGTCATTTCTAAATGGATTGGAAAGTTATTTAAATTAAACATTAATCTAAATGCTACACATAGAGGGTTTTATGTCTATCCTGCCCTTCCCTGGAAGGTCCCAGGGCATGTCAGAGCATGCTGCAACAAACCAAACAGTATAAAACATGGACAAAATCAATAAGACATAAATAAAATCATAATTAAAATACAACCCTAACCCTCCCACTTTAGCAGGACAGTACTAAAAAGGAGCCAAACATCAAAGGCGTGTTTGAGGAGGTAGGTTTTAATCATTCTTTGGAAACTATAGAAAGATGGTGCCTGGTGTACTTTTGTCGAGAGGTTATTCCAAAGCCAGGGGGCCATGACAGAGAAGTCCCTCTTGCAGGCCACCGTCCCTCAGACCTCAGAGAGTGATAGATCTACAATAAGTATTCCATTTTTATTAATTTTATTCTTACTGTGCAAATATATTGGAACAGCTTGAAAAATAAGATAATCTAGGAGTAAAAACACATTAAACAAATAAATTCACAGCTTCTCATACCCTAATATGTAGGTATGCAATGAAATAGTGCTGCTGTGTTTCATATAATTTGTTTCATACCGTTTCTTGCAAACTGTAAGAGGTCAGAAGGCAGTAACCATAATGAAGCTGTAATATAACTGGTACTGAGTTCTCTGAGTTTTCAAGAAAGAACTAAATAATAATATAGTTATTCAGCCATTGCACATTCCTTTTAAAATAATTGGTTCCTTGACTCTATATTAAGGGAAAAACGGGCTGCATTCAAAAAGTCTCACTCATTGCCAACGGTGAGTACATATCAGAAGAAAATAACGCCTGGGGCCATTCAAGTATTTATTCCAGGTAGTTAGTCAAAAATGTAGGTAAAATTGTGAAAAGTTCTAAAAAAACTCACCTCTCCTTGTTTTCAATATCATCTTCACTCTTTAAATACATAGAGAAATCAATCACACCAACCTATAAAGAAACAGTTTAACATTTTCTTACATAAAAAGTAGGTTTGCTATCTTATATCTACCTGCCTGTAATTGCTGTTGACAACTGTCTAGTAAATCAGCGCAATTTGATATAGTTCAGATCACATTCCTTTCTTACACTTTTCTACTAACCAAAAGCTTAAAATACCAGTCAAATAGAATATAAAAAGAGAAATTGCACAACTCCACTGAAGTATTTTAAAATCTTTCAATACTGCAATTATCTCATAATATATCACAAACTTTTTCATAGTGTCCCAACACAAACAGGTTGCAAAGTATTTGACTTGGAACCAACCAGCTGATCCATCAAACAGGACAACAACCATGCCCCTGACATGTTCCAGTCTCCTGCTATCACATCTTGGCTTCCTGCCATTGTGTTCCAGCCTCCTACCCTTCTCCATCAAGCACACAGCCTCCTCCCATCACATCCCAGCCTCCCCCAATCACGCTCTAGCCTTGCATCTTCTCCCATCATCCACCATTTCATTCACAGCCTTTTCTTGTCCTCTGTCCTGCATTTAGATGCTGTTTGCCAGCCAGCTGGAGCCATTATAAAGCTTACTAGACCTTCTAGGAGTGGAGGACCCCTGGCCCTCCCTGTAGACCCCGTGTACCTCTACTTCCAAGATCTCCTCCACTGACAGGAGACCATAGCACCACTGCGGGGAGGCCACATGCTTTATGGGGAAGAGTGGTAGACAGGGGTGTAACAGTGGGATGTCACATGAATGATAGGAGAAGGGGCTTCAAATGAATGAATGATACCAAACCAAAACAATCCCCTTATATTTGAGGAGGACCCCTTCCATTCCCTGGTTTGTCCTGAACTGATTTAGCACATTTCTACCCATCCCGTAAAATCTTCCCTGAATTAAGGAATAGTTTCTTTTCTCTCTGAATCTCTATTTAGTTTTTTCTTTTTGAAAGGGCATTTAAAGGCCAATTAAAAAAGAATGCAGAGGACATACAGGGGAAAATATCTGTCACAAATAGATTCTGCCAGAAACTTCCTTCTCATCTTTAGCAAGCTAAGAATGAAAAAAACATAATTCTGATGTGTGTTGATTGCTGTTTTTATTGGTTCGTTGTATTAACCACTCTGGGACGACTGGCATAGAATGATATAGAAATATCTTTTATTTTAATATAATTTGAGCAATTAAATGTATAAGCAATAAAATTTAATCCAAAACAAGACAATAGTAGACTCGGTGTGTCTGGATAAAAAAGGAGCGTTTTCAAAAAGCCCTTAAAATATCTGCAGTGGGTGAGGGCCAGATCTCCACTGGCAAGGAGTTCCACCACCAAAGTGAAAGCCCTGCCACATGATGGGCTTTTCTATATAACATTAGATGCATAAATGTTGTACAGAACATGTCAAATTACAGCAGGGCCTTTTCTGTGGAGGTGTAGTTCCCTGTCAACAGGGACCAGGACCTCACCTTCCATGGCAGCTCTTAAAGACTTTTAAAAACATTTAAATAAGATAACTATGAGCTTCTGCCATAACTCCTTACGTAGAAAACTGTATGCTTTCTTAGTATTTCTGTTTCCTTCTCCACATTTTGAAAGCCATGTCTAAAATAATGTTTAATTGTTCGGGAGTATTTAGGAGAAACTGTAAACTGACAGGGGAAGTCAATCAACCCAGTGGGAATCAATGGAGGTTTTCTCTTCCTCCACTGTCTTGCACTGAGAGGCCCACATCCCATAACTAAACTACCAGGAGGGTTTGACACCCATTGCTGGACAACAGAGGTTTGGCCAAGAAACCATACAGTAATGACGCAAAAGGGGTGCATAAATCAAGACAGGTCACAGTTTAGGAATAAAGTCTAATGAGAAAGTTCTTTAACATTTTAAGAGCATTTAGCATTTCTGATTTTATGCATTCAAGTACTGGTAAGTCAGTTCCGTCTTTTCATCAATCACTTTATTTAAACAGCTTTGATAATGAGATAAATATCACAGGAAAAACTCATATCCACCTACTTGGGAGTCAAGATCTTCTCCTTTTATGCACAGATTGGCATCTATTACATTTAACCCAACAAGCAACCCAACAATAACTGCTCCTTCTTCTTCCATCATCAGAGCATGATATTCATAAAATTCACTGTAAGAAGCATGTTTAATATGTTATTAAGAGTCAGTACTACACCTTCTATTTTCCTTTCAAGATACATGAAGTATGACTTTTTGGCTGGAATTCTAACCTCATTTTCCACAGTAAGCATTACTAAGCATAACTTACAAGGCCCTAAATATCTAAAAGACTGTTTGGCCTAGTGGTTAGGGAGCCGGACTCTTATCAGGGAATACTGGGTTCGATTCCGCCCTCCCCCATGAAGCCAGCTGGGTGACCTTGGGCTCTCTTCTGAGCTCTCACAGCCCCACCCACCTCACAGGGTGTTCAGTTGTCGGGAGAAGAATAGAAAAGCTTCGAGTCCCCTTAAATGGGTGAGAAAAGCAGGGAAGAAAGACCAACTCTTCTTCTTCTTCCATATAGACCTGCCTGTGTCCTAAGATCTGATGGTGAGGCCCTCCAACAATTCAACAACTGAGGAGGTGGAAACGTGTGAGAGGGCATTCCACGCCATAGCCCTCAGGTTATAGACCATTCTCCCCTCTGCACGTATAACAATAGTTTGTCTTTTAATTTGCCCACACTGTTGGCGCAATGTGAATTTAAGTTACAAATAATTATAAAAGGAAGGATAAACTACTCAATCACAAAACATCCTCTATATCCACAGACATTATATAGTGAATAATAAAAAAAAATGGTTCAAGTTTCATTATATCACTATCACCTATTACTCCAGTTCTAATTAAAAGCGATGCCAATTTACAGTTCGAATATCGATAAAAGCACTAACTTCCATCTCCCCTACAAAAATCTTGTTACGCACCCCAGGAGATCCTTCCGCAGGATGAGACACCGCAGGTAATCGGCCATCTTCTTTTGCATGAGTGCTAACCGTAACCAAGCCCGGGCACGTCCTAATGCAGTCCTGAAAACAAAAGAGTGCAAGCATTCATGCTAAGATCAACTGTCAACATTTGAACAAAATGAACACAAACCGCAAAATCTAATGGCACTATCTCAAACTTCCATCCCTGGCCTCCGTGAACATACATTCAAAACTCATTCAGACCAGTATCACTCCTTCAAATTTCTTTTTTTGCCTCAATTTCTGTAGCACATATCCTATGGATTTGGGGGGGGGGGGGGGGGAGAGACCAGATGCCATAGAAACCAAACCTCTTCCAGTCATCCCCACTTTCAGTCACTCTTATTGTTTTAGTATGTTCATTTTACATCTGGTTTTAATATTTATGTATTTATGTATTTATTTATTTGTATATATGTATGTATCCCGCCCTTCACCAAATATTGTAACCTATCTTGAGACCTTCATATATAGGGCGGGATAAATACAAATATCCAAGGTTTTTTAACTGTATTGTTAACACATGTCCTGTGCCCTATGTTTTCATGCACAATTGTTCATCGGACTTGCAGCTACACACAGGGAAGAGAACTGAAACATCGTTTTTAACAAATTCCACGTCTTCTCCAGAGCTCATATCACATCAAAAGACATTAGGGAAAGCAAGAAGGCCCATGCGTGGAACCCGGTTCTGCAAAAAGTTCATTCAGCAAAAAACCACCTCCCAGCAATGTATGCGTTCAGAACACACACTCCAGATTCAATCAACTGGATTTTATTTTACATTTCCTTCGCTTTGTTTTTCAAGCTGGGTAGGGAGCTGAGTTTGCATTTGGACTTGAAAGATAATATCATGAAATACACAGAATGTATCTTAAATTTCAACAAAGGAACTAAGTTATAAACAACAGCTGCCTCCAGGCTTGCGGAATAACTCTGCAGTTAAAAAGAAAAGTGCAGCATACCTGCTGGCTGACCAAACTAAAAAACAGCTCCGTAGCTTCTTTCTCAGAAACTATGAGAGCTGAGTCAGCCACGGTGTCACATAGGATGAGGCAGCCAATCAGAATTGAGCTGCCCTTCCTGTTCTCGTTTCTCTTCTCGCCATTCTGCCCGGGAAAATTTGAATCTTCTTTATACTGCACAGTGAGTGTTGTTAAATCAACATTAAAGTAAGTGCACAATAATGATCGGATAATGTGTTGCCACAATGAGCCATCAATCATCGTGTGTGATGCCTCAATCGCTACTGTGCATTCTGCTGCACAGTATAAACAAGTCTAGATGCAACCAACCAACATTACAAACATAATGTCTAGTACATGAAATCTCCCTTCTCAAGGAAACAGCAGGTCAG
Source organism: Aspidoscelis tigris stejnegeri (assembly GCA_023333525.1). Lineage (NCBI taxonomy): Eukaryota > Metazoa > Chordata > Lepidosauria > Squamata > Teiidae > Aspidoscelis > Aspidoscelis tigris. Next base: position 97,806,443 of record JALMGA010000002.1, read on the forward strand.
CATTTCCAGGTATTTACTCAGAAGGGCAATTATCTTACTCCCAATTATAAACTTTACGGGTGCTTCCGCACAGGCCCTTTCACACCCATTAAGCACACATCTGGAAATGCGCGTCCGCACACGCATTGCTGTTTCGAACACATCCGGTGAGGTGTGTCCGCACAGCAACACACATTAAGAACACTTTTGCGGTGGCACGTCCACATTTGTGGGTCTATTTAGCACACTTCTGGTTAAGTGCGTCCGCACCTATCCATACTTAAAGTGTGCTAAATGGGTGTTACTTGCACACATTTGATGTGTGCTTGATGGGTCTTCCGCTGTGAAAACGCATCCATTTAGGATGAGTCCACATAGTGAAAGTGTGCCTAGCCAGGGCCCTCCCCCGGCCCGCCATGATTGGCCCCTCGGAGCCAAGCATGGTGAGCCAGGGGGCTCCTACCTTTTGGCTCGCCCTCGCCCCAGAAGCGGCAGATCGCTGCTTCTGGGGCCAGGGTGAGCTTCCCTAAAGCCCACCCTAACCCACCTGGGGGGGAGCCCGTGGAATCCCCTCCTTACCTGCTCAGTGTCGCCCCGATTCTGCAAGGAGGAACTCAGGATGCAGTGCGCCTGCGTCCTGTGCGCCTCCTGAATGGTCAGGGCTGCTGAAGGCAGCCCCTGCCTTCAGGAGGCATTCTGCACAAGCGTGCCGTCTAGCCTGCGCAGAACGCCTCCTGAAGGCAGGGGCTGCCAGCAGCAGCCCCGACCATTCAGGAGGCGCGCAGGACGCAGGCGCGCTGCATCCTGGGTTCCTCCTCGCAGAATCGGGGCGACGCCGAGCAGGTAAGGAGGGGATTCCCTGAGCTCCCCCCCCCCGGGTGGGCTTTAGGGAAGCTCACCCTGGCTCCAGAAGCGGCGATCCGAAAGGTAGGAGCTCCCCAGCTCACCATGCTTGGCTCCGAGGAGCCAAGCATGACGGGCCGGGGGAGGTCCCCGGAGCTCTGATGGGAGGCGGGTGCTGTGCGTCTGCACAGCACCCACCTTCCATCCGGATTTATTCTGTCCTCCCGCCATGTAAATCCGGATCTACCAGGCATCCGGATTTAGTAAAACCCGGTCCTCTGGAACCCGGTTTTACTAAATCCAGGTGTGGTAGATCCGGATTTATTTGTGCCTGTGTGGAAGCACCCTACTTCTTTACAGATCCACAATGAATTCACACAGCAATTGATTCAGTACAATTTCCATATTCACAACATTAATGTGAATCTTCAAGCTGAAGATAAAATTCAATATACTAAAAATACAGTCATTTTTTTATTACCTGGAAGCACAAAATGAGGCTTAATATGGAGCATGCCATAGTAAAAGACTGTGTTCTTTGTAGAACTGGTCTTGTCAGTTATATGGTGTTTAAGTGTTATTTTCAAACTTGTTATACACCTTTGTTTTCGATTTGGAGCCGCAATAAATCATAGTATGATTTAGAGAAGAAACAAAACACACATTACACCATTTTATAGTTTTATCTTTTTATTGTTGTGAACTTCCTTGGGACCTACAAGTGAGGGGTAGGATATAAATACTCAAACTAAATAAATAAAGATTAGGAATAATCAAATATTTTGCCTTAGTGCCTTGTTAAATATTTGTCAACCTCAAAGCGAATACCGTGTTCTGCAAATATAGGCATTTGTGCTTTATCTAATAAAGTTTTTATGAGGTAACTGCAAACATGTTACATACTTCTCAGAGTGATGACAATGTGTAATATTACGTTCACTTCAGCTGTGTGTGGTAACAGTGCCTGACAAGGCCTCTCTTCTCTAGTACTTTAGAAGTTTAGACAAAAATGATAGAAATGTTAGTTCTTCTCACATCTTCAACTTTCCTGGTTTGTGTGAGAACAAAAGGGGGAGGAAAGGAGGTGTTTAAATGAAGCAATGCACCATATAGGACTGTTAGGCACTGAAGCCAGTATAAGAAAATGTAAAGATGTGAACAGGAGGTAAAAAGGGTTAAGGAACGTAGCTATCTGCATATGAAGGCTGGAACAGGAGACAAAGTGTTCAAGGACAGCTATGCGTTTGGATTACGTAAGGATTGTGCAACACAGATTGTGCAACACAGATTGTGCAACACAGTATTGTGCAACACAGGCTTGTGCAACACACAGGAAGTGAGTCACCACCGCTTGATAAGAAAAGGTATAAAAGTGCCCACACACTGCTGTGTGTATTGATTGCTGGTCGGGAGTTTGGATGGAGAGATGTATACTTGTACATGCAGCAACCTTTAAGAATAAAACCTCTGCGGAGAGAGATTTCGGCTTCAGTCTGTTTCTTACGCAGCGAGCAGGAGGGAATTCCTGATAAAGCTGGACAGCTCCAAGGACGTCAGAAGTTTCCGAGGCAACAGAAGATTGCCTTGCCGGACGCGTCTGGTGATTTACACCAACAAGGGTTATGGGGTCCCAGAATGTTATCTCCGTGCGTGCTGAAGAAATCAAGTGACTGTCAGGCTGAATGGTAAAAGCATCGGACTGGTGTCTGTGTCTTATCACGTTTGACAGGAGAAAGTGGGAGAGCTACCAAGAATCTATCCGTGCACTGCTTAATGATGGAAGCAGCAAAATTTCCCAAATTAGACGAAACTAACTATGCAGCATGGTGCTCCTACGCTGAAGCGTTGCTTGTCAGAGAAGGCTTGTGGGATGTTGTGGACAGAGGGCCCACAGCTGGCACTCTTGACCAAGATAGAAGAGCAAAAGCCACAATTTTGCTTACAATCACGCCGTCGCAAATCAACCATGTCCGGGAGAAAAGAACCTCAGAAGCAGTTTGGAATGCTTTGAAGGAAGCTATTCTTATTTATTTATTATGATTAGTCAATCGACCATATCATCATTAACTACAAAATATTCATAAGATGACTAAAATTAAAAATAAATACATCCCACAAGAATTAGAAACACTATAAACAGACACTTTAAAACAACAGTGACCCAGAAACATAAAAAACAGATCTCAGGGCTCCAATGACTGATTCAAAAATTTTTTCCTTAACCTAGACGCCCTAGCTATAAAAAGACTGACTCTGATGATGGTAAACCTATCAGAGCCATTAAGTAGCCTCTGTAGATGAAAATCTTTATTTGGGGTTCGATGGGCTTGTAGAAGGGGCTCTATAAGATGTGTTCTAAGTTCAGAATACGCTGCACAATCCAATAGAAAGTGTGTTGTATCCTCCACGGCCATATCACCCCATATACAAAGTCTATTTTCTCTTGGGACCTTATAGTATCGACCAAATTTCATTGCCGTATCTAATTGATCAAATCTTGCCAATGTGTACAAATTCCGAAGTACTCTAGGTATCGGGATTGTAAGGTATCTTTCCAAATTTATTTGTCGTTTAGATTTGGCTAGGAATGGTAATGCTTTTGAGTTCTCAATGACTGCCAAATCATTCTGCATGGCAATGTCCATAATACGTTGTTTAATTATCAATTTGGCATTAGTTCCAAGATAATTTAGAACATTCAAAGGGAGACCTATATGAGCTAAAGATTTCATCATCTTAGCAAGCCATGGTAGCTTGGAGAAGATTTTAAGTTGTTCCATCAGATAAAGCCTCGGGAGTCTTTGACAATTCATCTGACAGACTTTAACCAAATAATTGAATTGCCTGAGTAAAACTTGGCTTTCTACTGTTAAAACTCCCAATTCGGCTCTAACTGCTGCTGATGAAGTCGAGGGCGAAACCCCTAGGAAGGCCCGCAAATACTTCATTTGGAAAGATTCCAACTTCTGCAAGTTGGTAAAGCCCCATATTTCTGCCCCGTACAGAAGAATAGAAAGAATTTTGACTCTAAAGACCTCTAGGACGGGTCGTAATGTACCTGGACTTCTATGGTAATATAATCTATATAAGGGGCAAGCCGCAGCTGTCGCTTTGACAATTACTCTATTTAAGTGTTTAGACCATGACCCAGAGGCTGTAAAGGTAGTGCCAAGGTATTGGTAAAAATGCACCTGTTCAATGGCCTTGCCATCTATGTGCCAATATAATGGTTTTTTAGAGTTTCCAAAAATTAACACCTTGGATTTCTCTCGGTTTATGGAGAGATTATTTGCCTGACAGAAATAATTGAGCTTTGTCAAAGCACGCTTTAAACCCACAGGCGTAGTTGAAATCAAAACCATATCGTCAGCATATAGAAGAATGTTAACCGGTCTATCTAAGATATATAGGCCATGAAGCTCTGGCAAATTTAAAACATCTATTATGTCGTTAATGTAAAAATTAAATAAAAACGGGGCTAAGATACAGCCTTGACGTACTCCTGCAGATGTTTTAATTGATTGTGAGAGTGCCCCATTCGAATCAAGCCTAACCTTTAATGAGGTGTTCGAATATAGTTCTTTGATTAACGCTAGCAGTCTGGGGTCAATATCTGTTGCGGACAACTTCGTCCACATAAGGTCACGGTTTATAGAGTCAAAGGCCGCTGATAGATCTATAAAAGCTGTATAAAGTTTCCTGCTAGCAGAATTATATTTATGAATTAAATGCTGCAGAATAAAACAATTATCAATAGTAGAACGACCCACCCTAAACCCCGCCTGTTCTTCATAAATTATACTATTGTCCTTTTCCCATTGTTCAATCTTATTATAGAGACTTTGAAGGAGATTCACCAATCCACAACGGCTCTGTCTAAAATGATTTGGTGCAGGAAATTGTACGCCTGCAAGATGCAGAAAGGTCAATCGCCCGAGAAGCATCTGGAGATCATGACTGATTTGTTCAACCAGGTACACGCGAGGGGAGTCTTTCTGATGAATTTGAAAATATTCTGTGGAGTCTTCAGTGTTTTGATGAAACACAGCTTACTGCGGAGGTGGTGACTGCACGTGTCTTGGAAGAGACCCAACGCCGGCAGTACGAGGCGGGGCTACATAGGCAGCAAGCAGGATCGAGACAAACACTCCCAACAGAGGCTTTCAAGGAGTTGCAACCAGAAAAAGCAGCTGTGTCCAGGGAGAGAAAGTGCTGGTGCTGCGGGAAGGCTGGCCATTTCCAAAAGGATTGTGGGAAGCTAGCAGCAGCAAGAAAGAAACAACCCAAAAATGCTGAGAGCAAGAAAGGTGTTGTGGCTGTGGTAAAGAACAATGACTACAAAACCCATCAGGCTGGAAACCCCATTTGGGTACTAGATTCCGGAGCATCATCTCATATGATTAATTGTGAAAAGCTCCTGAAAGATAAGATGCCTAATTGTTCAAACCACCTGGATTGTTCAGTTTGCAGCAAGGTAAAGCTGAAGGCTTATCCTGTGGCCAAATTCAGTAAATGCACCACACAAAGACCTTTTCAGGTTGTGCACGCTGACTTGGCTGGCCCTTTAGCCAAAACCATGGGCAAAAACCAGTACTTCATGGTCATTGTGGACCGCCACACACGATTTTCGTATGTGATGCTTATGAATGAGAAAAGTGAAGCTGCTGAACACATCAAAAATTGGGTCAATATGGTTGAGAGGCAATTTGATTACAAAGTAGGATCTTTGGTTACAGATAGGGGTGGAGAATTCTTGTCCAATAACCTGAAAAATTGGTTAAGGAAGAAAGGGATCCGCCACGATACAACAAACGCAGCCGTCCCCCAGGAAAATGGCTTAGCTGAGAGACACATTGGGGTCTTAAAGCAAATAAAAGACTGCATGATGCTGGATGCAGAAGCACCAGAGCAGCTTTGGGGGGAAGCAATTCTAACTGCAAACCATGTTACTAACCGTACTTGGAATTCTTTTGTGAAGAAAACTCCTTATCACATGTTGTATGGGAGACCACCAAACCTCAAATACCTGAGAGTTTTTGGGCAGTATGCAAATGTGTATGTGCCTGCAAACTTCAGGAAGAAGGGGGAGCTAAATGGAAAAGGTTAATGTTTGTGGGGTATTCTGGCAACAGCTATAGATTTTATACAGGTCGTGGAGAAATCTTACTGTCTAGAAGTGCCAACTTTGAAAAACATTCGGGTTGAGAAAAGCTTCACGCTAACAAGGAAGTTTTCCTCAAGCTAGGGCAGAGTGCCACAGATACTGGAAATGGAGGGGCACTAAAGCAAGAAGCATCTGCAGAAAGTGAACCTAGCACTTCTGCACACAAACACACACAAACACACCCAATTTTACACTCACCTGTCACCACACAAAAGTTTGAAAAGGTGTCCAAGAAGCACACACAGGTACAGACTAGTTCTGACAGTGAGGATGAAAAAGGCAGGACAAAGGTAATTGTGCCAAGGAGAACTCAAAGAGTGAGAAAACCTCCAGATAGGTTTGTAATAAAGAGTGCAACAGCTTGCACAGTAATGGCAGATGAGCCTGAGAGTTTTGAGGATTTGCAGACATATCCTAAAGAGGAGCAGGAGAAGTGGTTTTCTGCAATGAATCAGGAATACTCGTCTTTGCTAGGGAAAGAAGTGTTTGAAGTAGTTGAGAGACCTAGAGACCACAAAGTTGTAGGGTGCAAATGGGTGTTCGAAAGGAAGGAAATGCCAGACGGAACCCATAAATACAAAGCTAGATTAGTTGCAAAAGGCTTTTCACAACAGAGGTTTGAAAATTTTGATAAAACTTTTTCACCTACTGCAAAGCCAGAAAGTTTAAGGCTAGTGTTAGCTTTAGCAGCTAGAAAGAGGCAAATAGTGAGACACTTTGATTTTGAGACTGCTTACTTAAATGCTCATCTTGATGAAGAGATCTTTATGGAACAGCCTCAAGGGTTTGATGAGGATAGAGATAGAAAGGTATACAGGTTGAAAAAGGCTTTATATGGTTTAAAGCAAAGTGCTCGTTGCTGGAATCTATGCATTCATGAAGAATTGATTAAACTAGGATACAAACGCAGCATTGCAGATGCGTGCGTGTATACAAAAGGTGATGTCATCGCAGTCATTTATGTTGATGATTTGTGTGTACCAGCGAGGTCAGAGAAAGAGACTGTATCAGTTCAAAAAGAGTTGTCCAAGAGGTTTAAGCTCAAGGATTTAGGGAATCTCAAAACCTATTTAGGAACTGAGGTCCAATGGACTGAGGATGGTAGGTGTTTACTGAGCCAACAGAAAAAGATTGAGAGATTGATTGAAAAATGCGGCCCGCAGAATGCAAACGTTGTAAAAAACCCAATGGCTCCTGGAACTGTTGGTGAGGAATCATCAAAGGAATTTGAGAATCCAGAATTGTTCAGGAGTGTTGTAGGCAGTTTAATGTTTATGGCAAGTAATACTCGGCCAGACATTTCATTCGCTGTTGGGGTACTTAGCAGAAAGGTAAGTATTCCAAAGGTACAAGATTGGACCAAAGTGAAACACGTGCTAAGGTACTTGAAGGGAACCAAAGAAAGAAAATTAGTAATACAAGGCAGTGAGCAAGAGCTGGATTGCTATGGAGACAGTTCGTTTGCTTTAGAGTTACATGACAGAAAGTCAGTATCAAGTTTGCTGATAAGGTATGCTGGAAGTCCTATAGTGTGGCGCAGCAGGAAGCAAAACTGCGTAGCTTTAAGCACCACAGAAGCTGAATTTGCAGCATTGTCAGAAATTACAGGAGAGATCCAGTGGATTAGGCAATTGCTTGTAGATTTGGGGGGAAAATGTGAAGAACCCACTATAGTTCATGAGGATTCACAATCGTGCATTGCTATGTCAGAGGCAGAGAACTTAAAGTGTAGAACGAAGTATATTGGTGTGAGGTATCAGAACGTAAGAGAAATGGTTCAGAACAAAGTCATAAATCTGCAATACATTGACACCAGAGATAATATTGCTGATGTTCTCACGAAAGCTTTGCCAAGTAAAAGACACGAACAACTATCATGCTTGATAGGCATGGCATAGTTCAACAAGTACAAAGTGTAAATATAGCAAACATGCATGTGGCAGTACCAACTCACATCTATACATTTTGGAGGGGATTGTTAGGCATTGAAGCCAGTATAAGAAAATGTAAAGATGTGAACAGGAGGTAAAAAGGGTTAAGGAACGTAGCTATCTGTGTATGAAGGCTGGAACAGGAGACAAAGTGTTCAAGGACAGCTATGTGTTTGGATTACGTAAGGATTGTGCAACACAGATTGTGCAACACAGATTGTGCAATTAGGTATTGTGCAACACAGGCTTGTGCAACACACAGGAAGTGAGTCACCACCACTTGATAAGAAAAGGTATAAAAGTGCCCACACACTGCTGTGTGTATTGATTGCTGGTCGGGAGTTTGGATGGAGAGATGTATACTTGTACATACAGCAACCTTTAAGAATAAAACCTCTGCGGAGAGAGATTTCGGCTTCAGTCTGTTTCTTATGCAGCGGGCAGGAGGGAATTCCTGATAAAGCTGGACAGCTCCAAGGACGTCAGAAGTTTCCGAGACAACAGAAGATTGCCTTGCTGGACACGTCTGGTGATTTACACCAACAAGGACAAGATGAGGCTACTGTATATACAAAGATCTTATAGGCAACGCTACTTACTTGAGACCAGGCAAATCTCTAACACTAGCCGCAATTTCCTCCGCTTCTGGGTACAACTTCTCCACAAGCTCCAAAGGCCCCCAGATGGTTTTATTGTAACTTAGGAAAGATTTCTTCACTAGAAAGCAGAAACAGTATTTTTACATTAGGGCTTTTAGTTCGGGATGCACTTGATACAGTTATAGTGTAAATAACTGAAATGTTACAAGCGATTTGGAGGTAGTAACTCAGGAATAACACTTATTAATCGGATTACTATTTGATACGTAGATAACATCGACATTGTTATATCAGTGATTTTCTAAAATCCATGCAGGTAATCATTGCACTAGGGATGTTTTTCCACTGTCAAAAAGTACCCATTTTTGCACCCATTAAGGACCCATTTGGGTGTGAGCCGGATGATCCTATTTCCACCACAGCACCCATTTGGGACCTGATTGTTTCCACTGCCGTGGGGGAAATCCGGATCAAATGGGTACTTTCTGCCCTTTAATCCGGATTTTCTGTAGACCCCATTAATGGGGTCTACAATGGGGTCTTCTGCTAGAAAATCCGGATTAAAGGGAGCCTGTTTCCACAGGAAACAAGCAATGGGGTCTAGAGGAGGCTAGGGGGAGGGGATGCACCCATGGGGGGGGAGCCCCGAAGTCCCAGCTTCAGAGTGATTTCGGAGTCATTTCGAAATCATTCCGAAGTGACTCCGAAGAGATCAGCAGAGACTTTGAAGCTGCTCCGGAGTCCCTTCGGAGCGCCTCCAAAGTCTGCGGTGATCTCTTTGGAGAGACCAGCGGAGAGACTCTGAAGTCCCTTCGAAACGGACCGCACTGACAGTTCCGGAGCCCCTCCAAAGTCCTTGGCGATCTCTTCAGAAGGACTTCGGAGTCATTTCAAAATCATTTCGAAATCACTCCGAAACCACTCCAAAGCTGGGACTTTGGAGATCCCCCTCCCCATCCCCAGAGACACCTGGGGTGATGGACCGAGCCCTTGGGGGTCGATCCGGATTCCGCACATGGGTGCAAAGGTGTTTCCACGGCAGGGAAGTTAGCACCCATTGCTAATGGGTGCTACACCTCCTGTGTAAACACATTGGGTGCTTCCCTTAATCCAGATCTACTAGATCCGGATTAAGAAATGTACCCATTCCTTAGATCCGGATCTTCTCAGATCCGGATCTAAGGGCTACGGTGAAAAAACACCGTAACATTATGAGGAATATGGACTAGTTTCTCCCCACTGAAACCACTATCACATCCATCTAAACCACTGCTACCATTTCTGAAAGATAAATTACTGTATTTGCCCATGCCCACTGTTTTGTGTCCACAGTAACCTGAATGGAGTCTGAACGGGGGAGAATTCTCCCAGCTTCCTGACTAGGGATGTGCACGAATGTATTTTTGACATTCGAATCCAGGTAGATTTGAATGTCATAAAACTCGACTCAATTCAGATATTTAAGATCCGAATGTCATAAAATCCAATACAAATATATAACATTCGAATCTGTACGTTCGAATGTTAGATTCATATTTAAAGATATGAATGTCGACAGCATTCGCATCTGTTATACGTATCTGTACATATTCTGTAAAAATCCATATGCATCCCATATTTTCCCATATGAATCCCATTTTAATCCCGTATTTTAAGCGGAAGATGCATATAATTTTCATGCAGATTCGTATACAACAGATCCAAATTTACACATTCGAATTATCCAAAAATCCCTATCAGATTTTCGAAAATCCAATTCGAGTTCGAATGTCAACATTCGATGGATTTGAATTGAATATTGGCCTGTTGGCCTGGCTTGCTCCCTAAGTTATGATTATGCTCTAAGAGTGAAATAGAAGAAAAAGGCGGCAAAACAAAGTTTAACCTGCAAATCATTTCATTTCCAGCCAACTAACAGGGACAAAAGTAGCTAGGAATTTCAGCATTGCCATAAAAAAGGTTTCTTCAACTGCTTTTATCTGTATCAATTCATCCAACTAGGGAAGCAAAACAGGGCAAGACGATGAACATAGAAGAACTGGTATGGAGATTATTACACTGTTGCTCCAAGACATAGCCAACTCCTAGCTGCCTGCATAAATACCTCTATGCAGCTTTCCTGGCAGAGATACAGAAGTGGTTTGCCACTGCCTACTTGCTGGGAGAGGCTGCTTTTCAAACTGCTTGCATTAGCTCTGAGCTGCAGCCCTGCACACTGTAACGCCAACATTTGCTCACAAATGAACTCTCCCTCCAGCAATCTACACTCATAGGATGTTTTGGTACGAAAAAAATACATTAAACAGCATTTGTGCTTTAATACCTTTAAGGCCATGTTTCAGGCAGTGCTCCATGACAACAAAGAACTGTTGCAGTGGTGGATAGTCTGAATCAAGTGTTCGGCCAAAGCTCAGAGCAGATTCAATTAACCCCTTAATACTCAACTTGGCCATATTCAGTAAATTTGCTCGTTCAACAGCTGTGGGGTCTTTCATAGCTTAAAAACAAAAACGACAAAAAGTACATTTTAGTTCAGTTAATGCTGTATTCTTACATCGTTAAAACGTTGCCTGAGTCAAAATGGAAGAAAAATGAATAAATATAATGAATATAGCATACTTTACTTTTTTTGAAGCCATCAGTGATATCCACGCAAGTGTGCAATTATAAAAAATACTTCTTACAAATTACAAGTTAGAATTTTCAAACAATCAACTGACTGTCTAGCATTATTAATTCCAATGAACTTTATTTTGGCCAGAGAAGACCTGCATTCTTTCTTTCTAAATTATTTTTAGATATTCATTCCTTAGGCATTTCTCCTTATCGATGGAAGATTGGTATAGTTTGTATTTTTAAAAAGGCTTCAGAACAGATCGAGGACATTACAGACTTAGCAGCTTCTTTGATATCTCATTTAATACATACACACACACACACACACACACAAAGTTCACTACAAAAACTAGATACCTGGGAGAAAGAAGAAATGCTTTTCAGTGAAGAGCAGGATGGGTTATGTAGGGTCTATTTTACAATAGATCAATGCTGTATCTTGTGGCATATTATCCAAAAAAAATCTTTTCAGGACCTTTCAGAGAAATTATTCGCAGTTTGGGGGGTTGCCTTTGATCTCTGGTAGCTCACTAAAGATTATGGGGCAAACTTGTTAACACACCCAAAGATAAGAGGTTTTTGTAGTTAATTTCTGCATTCTTGCCAAGAAAACCCCTTGGACAGAAACAAAAGGCTAAAAGATATGATACCAGAAGATAAGCCCTTCAAAGAGTGAAATGGCTGAGCTGAAGCCAAAAGGACTTTCAGCTGTGGATGTATCTGATAGTAAAAGGATCTATAAATATATTATTACATAGGAATCTGGAGTGTAAGATCTATGAACCAAGGTAAACTGGTTCAAGATTAAACACTGACTTCTTGGGAGTCAGTGAACTAAAATGGACTGGTATGGGTAAATTTCAGATGACCATTGCATCTACTACTGTGGGCAAGAATCCCTCAAAAGGAATAAAGTAGCCTTCACAGTCAATAAAAGGGTGAGAAAAACAGTACTGGGTTACCATCTTAAAAACATCAGAATGATTTCTGATCAAACCCAAGCCAAATCGTTCAAAATCACAGTAATGCAAGTCTATGCTCTAACCACTGATACTGAAGGGGCTGAAGTTGTCCAGTTCTGTGAAACCCAGCGACACCTCCTAGAACTAACACAAAAACTGAAACTGGAATGCTACAGTACGAAATCAAGAGATAACTGGAATAAGAGGCAAGTTTGGCCTTGGAATACAAAATGAAGCAGGTCAGAGACCACTAGCAGCAGCAGCAGCAGCAGCAGAAGAAGAAGAGTTGGCTTTTCTACCCCGCTTTTCTCACCCACTTAAGGGGACTCAAAGTGATTGACAAAGATTTTCTATTCTTCTCCCAACAACAGGACACCCTGTGAGGTACGTGGGGCTCTGACAGCTCAGAAGAGAGCTGTGACTAGCCCAAGGTCACCCAGCTGGCTTCATGGGGGAGGGCGGAATCGAACTCGGTATTCCCAGATAGGAGTCCAGCTCCCTAACCACTAGACCAAACTGGCGAGAAGAAGAAGAAGAAGAAGACAAGATTTAATGCATATCCACTACTAACAACTTTTCTTCTTACTGCTTTGACTGGAAGCAGCTTTCACTAACTTAAGTGGATCATCCTGATATGTACCCTCCTGGTTATATCCCTTATTTGAAGATCCTCTATGCAAAATTTTCAGGCCCCTGAAGGCTCCACCAGAAAGAAAAAGAAAAGAAACCTGAACTAACTCCCTTCTGTGATATTTAGCATGCAGAACATTTAGATGCACCAGTTAGTAACACAGCTATAGCCTGGCACTAAATATTAAGTGTTATAATTAAATAGTGCTGAAATGAGACTAGCAAGTTTAATGAATGATTAAACTTAGGAGCCCTTATGCTGACAGGAAAAAACAATCAGGAAAGAGGTCAAAATGGTTTCCACAAGTTCACATATTTATGATGCCTAGCTTTCACAAGTCACTCAGTAACAAGCTAATTTCTATGCAGACTCATCTCTGGACACTAAATAGCATACCGGAGTCTAGCAGGATCTGATGTCTCAGTCCAAAGAGACTGAATGTGGCAGAATAACTATTCTAAATTTCACCCACCAGCACCCTTTAGAATCATTGTGTTAAGGCTGCAACTTATGCAATGCTACCTGGGATTAAGCAGTTCTGAACACTAGGCCTGCTTTTATAAAACATTCAAGATGGCTAGGCTGCCAATCAGATATGAAACCAGCTACTTTCTGCTTCTAGTTGTTTATGAGGAATCAATACAGGCAAGCTAGCTATATCCTCCCCCAATCACATATTCAAAGACCATGACGAACTAGCATAGGCATTTGCACACTGGATTGTTTAATGTAAACTGTATAATTCTATTTACACTTTGATTTTCTGCTTTGCTGCCAGACTATTAGAACATTACCTACATGAAGAAGAAGAGCTGTTTTTTCTACTCCGCTTTTCTCACCATTTAAGGGGACTCAAAGCGGCTGACAAAGCTTTCTATTCTTTTCCCCACCACAGAACACCCTGTGAGGTGAGTGGGACTGTGAGAGCGCAGGAGGAGAGCTGTAACTCGCCCAAGGTCACCTAGCTGGCTTCGTGGAGGAGGGCAGAATCAAACACACTAGATAACCACTAGACCATACTGGCACACATGACTCCTTTATAACCAACCAAGAGGGTATTTGTCTTACAGTTAGCTCATAAGGGCTGGATATCCTGTTAGCTCCCCTGGTAATATCCCTTGCTAGCTTGACAGCACCATAGCCAGCAATGTCTTTGCAAATTTTACTGACACTGGCACTGCCATGCATGGATGGACATCGGTTTCAGCTTCCATGGAGGCATGGTGGATGGAGCTACGATGAGGCCTCTGTCCATAACGTAAGTAAAAAGCACAACCAGCATAGGGCTTCCCAGCAACCATATTTAGTGCTTTTGGTGGGACAGGGCGAAGCAGGGCTATGGTGGGTGTTTTTCCACTGTCATTAGAAGTACCCATTAAGTATCCATTAATAGGTACTTAATGGCATTTTTGTACCTATTAATGGGTACTTCTAGTGACAGTGGAAAAACACCCTATGTGTACATATGTATGTATGTATGTATGTATGTATGTATGTATGTATGTATGTACGAATGTATGTATGTATATGTATGTATGTACGTATATATATGTATGCATGTATATATGTGTGTGTATTTATGTATGTAAGAATGTATGTATGTATATATGTGTATGTATGCATGAATGCATGTATATATATATATGTATGTATGTAAGAATGTATGTATGTATATATGTGTATGTTTGCATGTATATATATGTATGTATGTTTGTGTGTGTGTATGCATGTATGCACATATGCATGTATATATGTGTATGTGTATATAAACACATTTTAGCTGCCCCACAGGAGCCGGGTGAAGTGGCGCCCACAAGGCTGGCCATGCCAGCTGGTGGAAGAGCCAAGTTGGATCATGAACCCTGTAGTCGTCACCGCTGTATTGGGGGAAAAGCACCCACAACAAGCGCGGCCAACCATGGGTGCCTGGCACCCTACCAGAGCAGAAGCCATCTTCCTTGTGCCAACCCACTTTTTAAACCAGGTGTCCTTCCATGCAGGAGCGAGTTGGGACCTCAGCTGAGGCTCCCCTTGCAGGCCTGGAGAAAAGGGGGCGAAAGAGGGTCGAGGAGTGAAAGGGCAGAGGCGACGGGGGGGCGACTCTGTGACTGAGGCTTTTCCTTCCACCCTCCCAGTGTGGGAGGCGAGGGGGCAAAGGGGCTCGCGAAGCAGGGCGGGCCTGACGCCGCCGCCGCCGCCCCCCCCGGCAAGAGCATCGACGGGCCTGGGGATGGGAGGAAGGGGAGAAAGGGAGAAGGGAGCCCAGCCCCGTCCCCATTCCCCTGGAGCGCTGCGAGCGCGCAAAGCCAGCAAGTCATCACATGAAGGGGGCCGCCGGATCCACCCAAGGCTCAGGCAGGCAGAGAGGGGCGCGCGCGCCCCCCGCCAGAACGCCCCCCCCATCGCCCTCTTACCCATCGCCAGCGAGCTGCAGCAACTGCCCGAGCAGCTGAGCGCCGACGCGGCCTTATTGCCGACGCCGACGCCTCCTTTCACCGCCCTTCTCCTGCCTTCCTCGCCCTCCTTCTCCATCACCGCCTCCTCCTCCTCCTCCTCCTGCTTGCTGGGCCGCCTTGGTCGCCCATCCGCTGCGCCCCCTTGTGGCGGGAGGACCCCAGCGGCCGGGTTGGTGCTGCGGGAATCGGCCGGCAAGCGGGGAGAGCCGAGGGGCCGAAGGGAGGGCAGGGGCGCACAGCCGCGTTAAGTTCCCTATGCGCCCCTGCGAGCGAGGAAGGAAGGAAGAAGGAAGGAAGGAAAGAAGGAAGGAGGAGTAAGAGGCAGGGGATTTCCAGACCCGGCCTGTGATGAGACCCAGGCAGCAAAAAAACAAAAAAGCTCCCAAATATCTGAAGGAACGCCTCCTCCCATGACAACCTGCCCGTGCCTTAAGATCTGGGGGGAGGGAGACCCTCCTCGTTCTCCCACCAGCCTCAATAGTAAGACAGGTGGGCACTCGAGGGCCTTCTCTGTGATGGCCCCCAGGCTGTGGAATAGCCTCCCCCTTGAGGTGCGTCAGGCCCCTTCACTGTATATGTTCAGGAAGGGGGCGAAGACGCACCTTTTTGCTCTGGCTTTTGGCTAAATGTGGCAATTTCCCCCCACTGCAGACCTTAGTGTTTCATACTGTTTTATATATATATATGGTTTTATCTTAAGTATGTCTGTTTTTGTTTTTTAATATGCTGTTACCTGCCCTGAGACCTTAGGGTATAGGGCGGGATATAAGTGTAAAATATAAATAAATAAAATATTCGCATTTTAATCTCACCATATACCCAGAGGTCTCAGGGCGGGCCACGACGTATGGAGTGAACACATTGAAACCAATCGCGTATTAAAACCGTGGCAGTGTCTGAATGTGTGGAGGAAACGGCCGCTCCTTTACTTAGCGCAGCTGCAATGCAAAGAGCTGCCACTTCACAGCTCGTCTAAATACGTAGAGCGAAGGCGCCCGACGCACCTCAGGAGGGAGGCTACGCTGCAGCCTGGGAGCCACCACTGAAAAGGGCCCTATCTTGGGTTCCCACCCTTTTTGCTGCTATGAGTGGCGGTACAACCGGGAGGGTGGCCCCTCTGGATTTTAGGAGAGGGCAGGTTCATACGGAAGAAGGAGTTCCTTTAGATCAGTGGTTCTCAACCTTCCTAATGCCACGACCCTTTAATACAGTTCCTCGTGTTGTGGTGACCCCCAACCTAACCCTAACCCCCAACCATTAAATGATTTTCGTTGCTACTTCATAACGACCCCAGTGAAAGAGTAGATCGACCCCCAAAGGGGTCGCGACCCATAGGTTGAGAACCACTGCTTTAGATAGTTTGGACCCAAGTCATTTAGGGCCTTATAAGTTAAAGTTAACACCTTGGATATCTTTTCTCTATCACCCAACACTAGAACCAGGGGACATCTATGAAGCTGATGGGTAGGAGAGTCGGATCCGACAAGGGGAAGCATTTCTTCACCCAGAGGGTCATCGGTTTATGGAATTTGCTGCTGGAAGAGGTGGTGACAGCTACCAGCCTAGATGGCTTTAAGGAAGGGTTGGAGAAATGTATGGATGGCAGATATATCAGTGGCTACTAGGATGAATGCCTAGGTGCGTATGTGATAGAGAATTTTTTTCTCTATACACCTTTTCTATACCATGCATGATTTTATATACTTCAATCGGGTCCCTTCTTAAAATGCTGTCTTTCCAGCCTGAAGAGGCTTAGACGTTGCAATCTGATTTTGTAAAGGAGGGACCCAAATCTACCAGAGCCCCATCCCATTTTAAACTCCTGAGCTATGTGAGGCCTCTATCACCAAGAGCTTTGCTTGCTCAACACTCACAGTATTGTCACTGAAATCTCCACTTAAAACATAGCACACTGATTTCCTCTAGAAATCAGTATCTGGGATCACCCACATTTGGGGTGTTAAGGGCACACTTTGAATTTTGAAGGTGTGCTATTAGAAATGTTTCCTTTGGCTGCATCTTTCCTAAAAGTGACCTACTGGCCCATAGAAAACCAGGCTGCAACACAGTAAAAAAAAGTGGCTCTGAAGCAGCTTAGAAGTGGTTGGAGACATTTTGCACTTGGGATGGTTGACACCAGTGGCCCCTCCCTCTTCTCACAAATGTTATGGCTAGAAAAGGTGGATGAGAGACGGGATAACAATGTGAGGGACAAAAGCTACCATCTCTAAGACACTTCTGAGCCTTTTTTGCTGTGTGAACACAGCCCTTCTCCGTGGGTCTCTATCCTTCTCACACAAATGGACACACAAGATTCTTTTTTCTACGGAGTCCGTGTAAATGTTGGATCATGTACAATTAAAACCTACCTGTGACAATTACTGAATGGCAGTTGGATGTGTGTGTTAATTACACATTTTCAAAACATCTGAGTTTTCATGTGCTTTTCCAGTGAGACTGAATAAGGTATTCATGCAACAGTAGCTGCATCCAGACTTGTTTATACTGCAAAGCAGAACGCGTAGTCCCAATGGAGGCTTCACATATGACAATCGATGGATCATTGTGGCGTTGCATTATCCAGTCAGTGCTGCACACTTACCTTAATGCTGATCTAACGACACTCACTGTGCAGTATAATCAAAATTCAAATCTTCCCTCCAGTCCAGGCAGAACAAGAGCAGGAAGGGCAGCTCAAATCTGATTAGCTGCCTCAACCCATGTGATGGCATGCACCAACTCAGCTCTAGCAGCTTCTGATGGGAAGCTACAGAGCTTCCTTTCAAATCGGGATGGCCGGTCATCACAGCACAGTAAGTATACTACGTTTTTACGTTTAACGGCAGATTTATTCTGCAAGTCTGGAGGCAGCCAGTATGATGTTGGGAGCAGATGACAGGTCTTAGCAGCCTGATGGAAACCATTCCAAGATATCGCTGTTCCCTTGCAACACGGAATTAAATTCCTCATAGAAATATTTACACTGATAATGCAAAGATATACAAAGTTTACTTTATTAAATTGTTTAAAAGATGTGAGAACATTAGAACATATAACAAAGGTACAAAAGTGTATAAATATACCCACAAAAGGAATTATGGGCTTTAAATGCTGAATAAGCTATAACAACTTGCAAATTCTATTTACATAGTAAACTGGAAAAAAATCAAGGAGTTCCTTTTACAAAATATCTGTCACACACATACCAATGAATCTATACAATGCTTTAAATTACAATAGCACCACAATAAAAGAGTTTTCTCCTTAAGGAAATATATAGCATTACCAAAATAGACCAGAAGCAATTTTGAAAGTTTTTTCTTAACAAAATCTGGTTGTTTTCAAGTAAAGTTGTATGCAACATCAAGTCAGGAAGATAAAATCAATATGAAGTGAAAAAATGTTATTGGATGTTATTTTCTGTAGTACTACAGAGAAAAAAACAGGCATATTTAAGAAAACCTACAAGGCATTCTAAGAGGGTCATCTTGTAGCAATAAGGAAAAATCATCAATTCACATGTACGTACTTCCTTTGATGGTTCTCAGTTTAATCCCACTTGAACACAAGTTAAAGATAAAAATCACACAAGACTCTATTCAATGTTTGCAAAGCTCCTGCAAGATTTGGTTTCTTCTGTACACAGAGTACACAATCCAACCATAGTTATTCACTGCATCTTCTGTAGAGAGCAAAGCATGTCATGAAGAACCCCCATGTGACACATAAGACCACAAATTCAAAGTGCTCAACTTTAATCAGCATCTTTTATAAAACTGGATTAAAAGTAGCCATTTAATCCTGCAAAACACGCAAGTATTAATAGTCATTATTGTGCCCATAAAATTAGGCTGAAATAAAATGAACAGTTGTCTTATCTTAATGATCCCTCATTATAGGAGGTCACTGTGGCATGCACACCTTCATGTGCCCTTGATGGAAGATCAAAAATGTAAAGCACATTAAGGAAAAAACACTAAATAGTATTCAGCAGGCAGAAAAAATCAACCAGTTCTAGTTTGGCTTGCATATATGTTATAACTACTATTGGATTTCATATCATAACAATATACACTTTTCTGTAATGCCAAAACTGTATCTGATGGAATTAACTATCGACTATATTTTCCATATATCCCTGCCTTAGATGGTTATTCATATAATTCAACAGAGACATCAATATACATGCAAAACAAACAAAAGCTAACCTATCTAAAATGGAAAATATATAAAAAAATGAAGACAGTGATACCATAGAAGCAAAGAGAATTCTCCAAATGTGCATCAGACTTATTGTGCAAAGTTAAGTCCGCTTCACTAAACACCTATCACATTTCTGTGTTAATAGAATGACATAGATAGTATAGAATACATAGCTATTTTACAACTGTAAGAAATTGGTCTCCTTTGTGTCACGAGAAAACTTTTTTAAAGATCTCTATGGATTTCCTATAGCCAGAGTCCTTTGGCTGATTTTCAAAACAGTTTCAAATACAGGAATACTTCAGAACATTTAAGAATTTCATAAATTCTGCCTCTTGCAAGCACTGTTCAGAGTGGTGGTGGGGACTATGGCTAATGAAATCAACTAGCTTTTAAGAATAACCAGTAGCTTATTTTTACCAAGGGTACATTTGTCAGGAACACCACCAATTCAATCGTATCTTTGATAGGGTGACCAGGCCCCTTTAGCATATCCCTGTTGCTGCTTATCGTGGTCCCACTGCCAGACGGTGCATTCCCATCAGCCACGCTGACAACATCCCTACTGTTCTTGGACGGACTCCAGCATACGGCGGCTGGGTATATCCAGGGCGTATGTCTGGCAGTGGACTGCTAGGTGGCTCTTTTCCGCATGTGTATATATAGCCCCCCGCCCCCAAGAGGGGTCAGAGCCAGTCTTCCGGCGGTTGTTCTTCCAGGCAGCGCACCGCGCTCCGAAGGGAGACGCTGCCTTTGATTTTTGCCTTTTACTTTTAAAATGTCATCAGCCCTTTCACCCTCAGAGGATGAGATCGTCTGCAGGAAGGGCGAGACTTCATTTTTAGGGTTTCCCTTGTCATCTCCTCAAAATAACCTATGGCTCTCTGATGGGGACTCTCTTAATTTTGAAGGGTTTGCTTGTACTTCTGCCCCCCCTCTCTTTGCTAGTGGAAAACCCGATAACCCTCTTCCAAGCCCCTGCCTGGCTTCTGTAGGTAAGAACCGGCTTTTATGTTTAGGCTGGTTTATGACGGGGGGGGGGGGGGGTATTCTTATACTATTTGAGCGTAGTATTTCACACGTGCCCTTCATAAATTTCAGGTAATCTCAGCCCCGATATTAAAGGCAGCGGTGTACAGGGCTGAAATAGATCACCCCAACAACCGTCATCTTCGGCCGTTAATTTACCTCAGAGCCGTTCACCGGACTTCAACCCCCATAAGCGTGCGGAAGTAGTTCCGGCTGTACCCGCTAAGTCGGGAGACGCACGCCGCCATAGCAGGCGTTTGGCCGCGGAGAGATCTTCCCCAGAAGCCCCTACTGATTTCCTCAGCATACCTATGAATCATCTACATCACTGCTAGCATTGTAGAGCAGATTTTTATCTTTACAGTTATAGGTATGAATACATTAAATGCTACCTGTTTGTCAAGTACAGATAAAGGATATGAGTCCTTCGGTATCCAAATGGCACAGTAACTTCTGCAGAGGAGGATAGTGACGTAGCCAAGGCACACAACCCAGCATTACCAGTTTGTGTTTTGCTCTCGTAAGAGCAACGTTAAGACGCCTCCAATCCTTCAAAAGCTCTCCAAGCTACCCAAAGGGGAACAATTGATCTGATATTAAAATGTTGTCCTCAAGCAAAAATGCCAAGTTTCAGATTTCATGCAGTTCAGCACAAGCGACTATCAAAGGAAAGTGGGAAAGCTGCTTTTGGTGGTTTACCTTCCAGGCCAAAATAACAGTGATGTTTATCATTTGTTAAAGATTGACAGAAAAGTTGAGCCATATCTGGCAGCTCCATTCCCTACTATCCATCCCAAAGCCGGGACTGTAGAGCCCTTTCATATGTTTGTTCCTAAGCCACTTAGAATTGTATAAATAGCTCAAAACACAACCAGCAAGAGGACTGCTATCTGCAAGAACATCCAAACACAATGAAAAGCTAGAGACTGTGCCTGCCCACAACAGAAAGTGAACTGAATATTTGCTGGGGAGAATAAAAATTCCATGTAGGACTCATTGCAGGAACACAAAAGTTCAAGTTCCTCTTGGGCTTGGTTTAACTGCATAGCAGAACAAATATTATTTCACTTCCTAAGGAGAAGATGAATTAAATAAATGGGATATCTGATAATAACATCTGCAATAACCACATGGAGAAGAATGAGCTATCTAAGCAGAGAACCTAGTGGTACAAGGAAGAATAAAAGCATCTCCAATGTGGAAAACAATGTATTATAAGAACTGGCATTTTGGGGCCACGAAACAATGTAGTCATTTGGTTGCTGCTTAAATTTTTATCTTTGCTACAATTTTACTGGTGTGCATATTAACAGTGTTCCTTCCTAGTTATGGCTCTGGCATCTAAGAGTGTTTTTTTTTTTAAACAGTGATTTTAAATTAGACAAGTTTATAATTGAGGCTATGACCACTTAGCAATTCCAGCTTACTCACATTTCCTTCACAGTTGTTCCTTACAAAAGACACTATGATGATACTTTTGTCTCTTCCCTGATACTTGTCCACAGTATTGACTTCCACATTCCTGATGCATGAATTTACTATTAAGTCAGTGATTATCTTTAACTGATGTCTGTATGGAGATATGATCCCAATATCGGATGGTCTGCAACCTGCCTAAAGAAATACCCCAGGCAATAAATTATGAAATTTGGCAAAAGGGATAACCTCATCCTGAAATGTAATATTTTTTTAAAAAAGAAACCTAATCATGAAATGATTTAGATATCTAAAATGCTGTAAACCAAAACATTTGTGTGCCTACTTTAAGCCACACAATGAGTCACAAAAATGCAGCATTAAATTTAAACTAAAACTGGCCCCTCAGACAAATACACACACAAAAACACACAAATAAAACACAAAAGCATCAATTTAACTCTTAAAGTATGAGGTCCCGAGTAGATATTGCTGGTGTTATTTTAAATGAGAAAAGATTTATGGGAATTCTACAGACCTCCAGCTTAATTTACCCTAATTTAAACATATTTAACACAAGGAGGGTTTAATTGTCAAGATGGCCTCAGTTTTCAGGACTAACAATACTTTTAAAAATCACCCAGATTATAGATGTAAGATAGTTACCTTGAGAAACATAGATGTTAAGAATAGTACAAGTTTGGCTTCTACCATGTTACTTACTCCACCCTTTTCTGTACATTCTAGAGCTGGAATCTACACCAAAAGATAAATAATAAGATTACTCTGATAGTTTAGATGATGGATTTGCTTATATCTGAAGCAACTGCACCCACTTGGATAGGAGTGCTAAAAAGTACAAAGCTTCCACAAATAATGGGAAGAAGTAAAACTAATTTTGCAATGAACAGAACATAAAAACCAAACCATTTGAAGGGGAAGAGAACAAAAATCTACCTTCTCTGTGTTAAGAAAGCAAACAGGGTTGTTCGGATCAAGTGTTTCCTTTAGCCACTTTTCTGAAGAATCTCCTTGCTCCAGTTTCAATTCTTTTAAAGTCGGCAAATTAACAACTGCTTTGGCAACTCTCTCAGAACCGCATTCCAGTTTGCCATCATAGACCAAATGGTTACTCAAGGACATAATTTTGCTAGAAGATTTTAAAACAATTAAGTCTCAAAGATCAAACATTTCTAATATATCAAGTCTATTAAACTAACCAAGTCAACCTTCTATACCTGTTCATTCGGTACTGTGTAGTTAACTGCACAACAGCATTCTTGTTTTGTTCCAGTCTCTTGAATAAACTTTCACTCATGCCAAGATCTCTGTCCGAAAATAAATAAATTTGGATTCAATGTTAACCTGGTTTATGAATTATCTAATAATCAAGTTATCAATGTAGAAAATAAGTTCATCCTTGCATATAGGTTTGAATGAATGATAAGCATTTTATTAATGTAGAAAATAAGTCTGACGGGACTTATATAAGGTTTATTAAGTGGCTTTATGAATTATAAGCATCTTATTAATGTAGAAAATAAGCCTGAAGAAACTTATATAAAGGCTTATATAATCATCTTATCATAGTACCTTGCTTCAGCATTTTGCACAAGTGGAGGTAACTGCTGGTGATCTCCCACCAGTACAAAGCGAAGTGAACAGAAAAGCGGACCAAGGCAAATTGGCTGGCTAATCTGGGAAGCTTCATCTACTATGCAGAAATCAAAGCGTTTACGTGTAAAAACTGGGTGGTTTATTCCCATGCATGTTGTTGCCACAATTTTCTGGAAAGAAAAAATATATGATTTCCATATAAATAATAAATTGCATGAGAAAAAATGTATAGTTTCATTAAAACTAAAGGAATCGAGACCGCCAATGCCACAGATATAACTCAAAGATGTTCTTAAATGTATAATGTCTAAATCAAGAATTTAAAACAGTCCAGGTTAAGAAATCTTTAGGGTTTTTTTTAAAACAGGCAGAGGAAGGCAAACGTTCCACAACGACAACAACAGAAGATCTTCATCAGCACACAGGCACCTGATCCATTCTTATTAAGATTTAAATGATTTTAAAAAGAGACAGATCATAAACGAGGTGTGTCTGAGCCAATAAATTATTTTTGGTAAAATTTGACAGATTTACTTAAAACACGAAAAGGAAATCTTAGCTATCACAGGAATAATCAAGATGTGTATTCTCTAAATAATTTCTTCCTTACAAAAAATTTTAGAATCATAAACAGGTATCTTGAGAGTACATATTCTAAGGAAGCTGGTGTTATTAAGTGATAAGTGTTACGGAAATGCACAAACTGAAAAACAACCAGTCTGTAGGCTTGTGAACTGCCTCTCCATGTTCCCAGCCTCCCCATTTCTTCTTGAGAATACAGTTACCATCATTCGTGTCCCTGGCCTCCTCACTTTCTCTCCCCCTATCTGCGACCTCCTCAAATCAAATCGGCAGCCTCTTTACTTTTCTGTATCCATCTTCCAGGTGGCCTGTGCCTTACTACTGACACTGACAGTCACGCAGTTCTTCAATGGGCCAACCACCCTGATTTCCCAGCCTACTAGGCCTCCTATAATAGAAAATCACGGGGCCTATCTGATCAAGCAGGTGGGCATGCACATCCACTTCCTAGAGGAGCTTGAATGCAATTAGCCATGTGTTTGGCTTACTAGCCATGGCCCTCCATTCCAGAAGGCATAGAAGGCCTGAAAAGAACCCCATAATTAGTGGCTGGGGCCCACCAAAGACCACTTAGAAGATGGGTGAAGAAAGGTGAGGTAGCCATAGACATGTTGAGAGGAGGCTGTAGACACTGGAGTGGACTGTGCATGGAAAGGGGGGGGGAGGAGGCCACAGATATAACTGAGGGAAAGGCACACAGGTAAATAAAGATGGGGAGGCCAGCTCTGCAATGGGAGCGGGTGGATCAAACCTACAAATTGTTCACTCCAAAGACCATTCAATCCCATTTGTTACCAAACTCCCTACATCCCTCCCTTTTGTCATGAACTAGTGCATCTCTAAGAAACGTTTCTCTGGTGGTCTGATGCCGAAGGTCTCCAACTACTAATGGGCTAATCCACCCCAGGATTCCAAGTAAAGGGGACAGAATGAAATCTCAAACTGTGACTCTCCCAGATATTCTTCTGCCCTTGAAGGAATTTCTTTACAGGGTTTGCTACTCCCTTGGAGAAGGGGAGGAGAAAGTGAGAAAATTAGAAAGAAAATGCACCCTTTTTCTCCATGGTGGAGATTCAGAAGGAGCCAAAAAAGTCCTGATGCAATTCCACCAAGGCCATCAGGAAGCCACTGGCACTGAATGGTCCCTTCCTTAGACCAGAGTAGTTTTTCCAGAAGTGTCAGTGGCTCCCAGCTGTAGCCTAATAGTGTGATGCAACTCAGGCTGGGGTTATTTCAAAATACCAGTCAGTCAGAGAACTGATGTATTACACTATCACATTATTTTTGCCAAACAGCCCTTTTCAAAACACACTGAGATCTCACAAGCCCCCACCCCCCACCCCCAAACATTTTCTTACCTGGCTGTCATACAACTCCTCCAAGTGAGCTACAGATTCAATACATCTGGTTCTGCAGATTTCTTCTTCTGTGAACTTGTGTATGTCTGGATGAACCTTCTGAGTTCTACCCAGACGCAAGAATCCTACTTTGAACTTTGCTAGCTTTAGAAGAATGTTGTCAACTGCAGTGTGAGTAAAGCTAGTTAAGAGAACACTGAAGCCACAAGCATAAAGAATCCGGACCTGGACACGAGAAAGAGAAGGAAAGGACACCAGTGCTTTTTGAAAACTATGTCTTTACTCACAGTCCTGGTTACTGAGCGTTGCATGGAGTTAACATTCCACATATTTGCTTCAAAAAGCTGTTGTGGGCCCATGCATTCAGTGTGATTGGGAAGGGATTTCACCTATGTACCAACTATTTACATATTGAGATGCCCTATACCAGTGATGGCCAACCTATGACACGCGTGTCACAGGTGACACGCCAAGCCCTTTTGGGTGACACACCTGGTCACCCTGGCACCTGGGCATGTAGGGCTTGCTTTTTCTTGAAGTGTACAAAATACCAACTTTCAATTGAAGATTTAGCAAATGAAATTCAACAAAAGTCACCAATGTAAAGAATTATTTGTTTTTACTTTTAATAAAGGACATATATCAAAAATATAACTTTTTTACTAGAGCTACAAATATCACAAAATTATGGATATTTCTAGATGTGACACAGCACCTGAGTTAAGCTAGGTTTTCTTGCAAATTTTGACACACCGAGCTCAAAAGGTTCGCCATCACTGCCCTATACCAAAAACGACCATAGGCCAAGTAGGATTCTCTTTGCTTGCAACTATTTACGAAGTGATATGTGCAGAGCCCCTTATCATATCTGCCAAGCAGACAGTGCTTTCCTGGGGAGAGCACTGATAGGGGCAGAACTGGTTTGTGAACTCTTCCAAGAAATTAGATGGGGCTAAAAAAAGGCACCACAGTCATCAGGAACCAATTATGTTACTACTCACTAACATAAGCTAGTTCAGACAATGAGGTCCCAACTCAGTTTGGATCCTGACTACCACGCCACTTTTAGCTCTAGAAAGTGCCATCAAAATTTTCTATCCCTTGTCATAAGCTTCATCTTCAACAGATTTCCATAACGAATACAAATTACTGGCATTTAAGTGTATGGAATATAGTGATAAGGGGTAAACTTGCTTACAAAATCATGATGAACTAAAACGAACACTTCTGCTCAGACTTGTCCATGTATTTTGAATTTGTTAATTAAAAAAATTACAGCTTCCCAAAAGACTAGAAGAAAAACTGGAAAATGTAATAAGGAATTATTAGATTATGTGTAACTGAATAGAAAAGTATCTTTCGCAACCTCTCATGTTAATTTGAACAGTAATAAGTAACTTTAAGAAATGAATAAAAAGAATCAGAAAGATGAGAAAATGGATTTGGAAAAACTTGCATGTCCCCATCTTGAAGAAAATGAGACACCTAATTCACTCAGTGGATATCCTCTATATCAAATAGGTGTCAGATAAGACAATTCTGACTCTGCACAGTTTACCTGTAAGATTATTTAGAACTGAACAGAAAAAAAGATTCTCCATTTTGTTATTTAACCTTTACTGGCATCTCAGTTATTGCAAAATCTAAATTTCTTTATCATTAAATTGTTGAAGTACTTAAATTGATCCATTTACCTTTCTTAAAATACCATAAAATGTAAAACAAAAATGAAAGGAAAAACTTTAAAAACACTGCTAAGCCACTATTAAGACTCTCAGTAAAACACACAATTCTGTATTTCCGTAGTTGCATCAGGCCTTATATATTATTTCAGGGTTTTTAAGCTACATACTTACCAGAGCACAAATTGTAGTGGTCTTTCCTGTACCAGGCATGCCAACAATGAGAGTGTAATCTTCTGAAAGAAGCACTTGTTTCATTGCTTGCTTCTGAGATTTATTCAAGCCTTTGATTTTAAAAAAGATGTTCATTAACTCCACATGAAACTTACAGCAGTTCTACTTAAGAACATAAGAGGAGCCCTGTTGGACTGAAGCTACAGCCCATCTAGTCCAGCATCCTGAATCTCACAGTGACCTGCCAAGTGCTTCTGCATTATCACAGTGAAAGTCACAGTGGCCTGCCAATTGCTTTTGCATTCTCAAGCAAATGACAAAGGCAAAGTCTTCACCTGATCTTGGATCCCTGCAAATAGCCTTTAGAGGCATCCTGCCTGTCCCTCCAACCTGGAAGCAGATCTTACAGGTAGTCATTGATACACGTGTCCTCCATGGATTTCTCTAATTCTTTCTTGGCTATCCACGTCAGTTGCTGTCATCACCTTTTTCTAACAGAAAATTCCAAAGACTGATGAACCTCTAGGTGAAAAAATCCTTCCCCTTGTCTATGTGAAATCTCCTGCCCATCAGCTTCAAAGAGTGCCCTCTGGTTTTAGTGTTGTGCAATGGAGAAATATTTCTCTATCCACCTTTTCCACACAGTTCATTATTATATTTTTTAGTCAAGTCACCTCTTAAACACCATCTTTGAAGTCTGAAAGCAACATAAAAAATTTCACACATTTCAGTCCTATTCATTCAACGAGTCTTAATAAAACCAAATAAAAGTTTATATAGCTGCCAAGACATTTGAGAAAATGCCTTGGTAAAAACTATCAGTACCCAACAGTAGGCTTGGTTAACCCAACGCATACCAATTGGAGTTTCAGGCAAGTAAATCAACCCAATCCAATGGAGGAAAACCACACAATAGCAAATAAACAAGGATGCAAAAATACATGCGGGTTGCAGTTTATCAGTTGTGAAATAGCAAAACTATGTAAATCAAGGCTCAAAAAGTTTCTATCAAAAGTTTTTATGAATGAGTTTTTGAGCAGGCTGCTCTGGAAACTGAAGTAGGGTAAAGATTAAATACCAGTGAGCTGAGCACAACGCTTTGTGAATGTGTAGAAATCAATGCAGTTTCTTCACAACAGTACAGAAATTCTTATTTCATCTTTCAAGGATATTTCCCCACTTCCCAATGTGAATAACCTATAGCACAATGTACTCTAATCCCAGAGAGTCTCTTAGTTAAGCAATAATGAATTCCAACTAGGCTCAGCTTCCAAATTCAGACTAGGGGTGTTTTTCCACCATGCTCCTTTAATCTGGAGCTAAGAAGATCCGGATCTAAGGAATGGGTGCATTCCTTAATCCAGATCTAGTAGATATGGATTAAGGGAAGTACCCAATGTGTTTCCATGGGTGGTCTAGCACCCAATAGCAATGGCTGCTATTAATCCGGATTTTAATGGGGTCTACAGAAAATCTGGATTAAAGGCCAAAAAGTACCCATATGATTTGGATTTCCAGAGGCGCGGTGGAAATAAATGTGTCTCTAAAGGGTGCCGTGGTGGAAATGGGGTCATCCGGCTCTCACCCAAATGGGTCCTTAATGGGTGCTAAAATGGGTACTGACCATGGAAAAACACCCTAGAACAGCAAGGAGGTTACTGAGAGCTAAAACAAGAAAGAAATGCTCGCGCCGTCTAGCGATCGACATTTAGTTGATCGCCAAACACAACCTATTGGTTTATTCCTCTAGATCACAACACCTGAGAAACAGACTTCATAAAGGGAGTTATTTTTACTGTACCTTTTAAAATGTTTGCAACACTTTCCTTTGCTTCTGGGGGAAGGACAGAGCTCAGCTGCTGGACAAACTTTGGCTTGTGAAAGTCTATTATTAAATTACGAAGCCTTTCACTGAAAAGTTGAGAGGGAGAAAAAAACAAAATCAAAACAAACACCACTTTCGGGAGCAATTTTAGAAATGGAAATAAAATTAATGTAAACAGACCTGGCAGGGGTATTTTCCATCAATTTAGAGAGATTTCCTAAAGGGGCATCTGTGCCAAAGCCTCCTTCCTCATGGTCTAATCTAAAGATAGTGCCCTTGGGAAGACGGGACAAGTTCCTAAAACACATTAGAATGAAAAGATTTACTTACTGAAAGCAGACACTAAAATGCAGGAAGCTTCGTACTTCTCAGATTATTCACTTGTACAGAAAGAAAGAGACATTTCTGCTGCTAACCGCATGCGTCTGTACTCATACGTCCTGGCACATGTCTATATATATTGACTTCTTCTCCACTTTATTTGTAAAACAGCTTTAGGCAGGAATGGCAACTTGACCAAGAGCACCCAGAGCATTCTGGGTCAACTCCTGCACACAGCCTTTACATTACTCCACATGCAAAGGCTGTGTGGGGCAAGAGGGTTGCATAGTCATGCGCCATGTTGCTGATCACCGTAGCAATGGCCCAGCATGCAAGGCCATTGCTCCAGCGATGCAAGTGGTCCTGGACTGGACCATTAGCACTTCACCAGGACTCAAGTCTGGGTGAAGTTTGGGATGGGCCAGTGCTCACAATGCGAACACCTGCCACTGTTCCAATACATAACTTGCGTGAGATAATATCCCATGGACATTTAAGTGCAAAAAGGCCCTCAACCCCCCCCCCTCAATTGCTTTGTCACCTTTATTTCTTTCATATCTACTTCCCCTCTACTTCCTCCCGATTCAGATTCCCAGATTTAGGATTTCAAACTCCTCAGCAGAAACCCATATTTTGTTTACACCTAATGCCCTGATATCATAAGACTGTAATGCCAATCCTTAAAATTTTTAAACAGGTGCCTACTCGAATAATTACAATAGCAAACTAGGGTACTGTCCTAAAGACTAAGTGAAATTTAGATGATATTGAAGTTTAACTCATATCCTATAAAGCCACATCAGAAGTAAGATTTCATTACATTAACAGTTGATTCATACTGGGTGTTTTTCCACCGTCACTAAAAGTACCCATTAAGTACCCATTAATGGGTACGTAATGACATTTTTGTACCCATTAATGGGTACTTAATTGGTAATTCTAGTGACAGTGGAAAAACACCCACTGTGTATGGAAAACAAAAAGCAGGTCCAATTACAAACCATCAAAAACTTAGAACACGCCACCTCTTCAGTACTTAAGGTTCAAAGAAGGATGTTTTCCAATGCTGGAAGGGTTTATGATCCTGCTTTTGAATGGGATTACACAATCATAAGCTGTTGTATAGCATGCCAATACCCCCCAGTTGTTACCTGATCTCTACTAATAAAATAGATCATGATAAAAAAATAAAATTCCATTATCCTACATTGGAAGAAAAATACAAAATATTTTATGGTGTGTTGTTTGATTTTCTGATAAGGCTCTGAGATTCAACCCATGAGCAGAACTCTAAACTAAGTAACTAACTGCATTTTACTACTACTAAAGAAGAAGAGTTGGCTTTTCTACCCCACTTTTCTCACCCATTTAAGGGGACTCAAAGTGGCTGACAAAGCTTTCTGTTCTTCTTCCCACAACAGAACACCCTGTGAGGTAGGTGGGGCTGTGAGAGCTCAGAAACAGAGCTGTGACTAGCCCAGGGTCACCCAGCTGCCTTTGTAGAGGAGTGCAGAATCAAACCCGGTATTCTCAGATAAGAGTCCAGCTCCCTAACTGAAGAAGCAGCAACCTTATTTGGAGAAAGCCATGATGGGAATTAGTGGCAAAGGGCACATAAACAACCTTCTCAGGAGAAAGTATTTTAAATGAAAACTCTGTCAAGTAAAGCAGTTCCCTATCATTACCTATCCAATAAGCAGGAAATTTTGGTTTTCTTGACTTCTTGAACGTAGCCAGTAGATAAGCCAAGCAAAGTTCTATCGTCACCACTCACAACAACTCTGTCTCCTACCATCAGGGCTGTTATAGGCATAACATCACTTTTTCGCAGGAACCAGTGTAGATATAGTCCGTCAGAAACCTCCTGCACACTTCCAGTTCTGATCATGTTTCCAACGCAATCACCATGTTTCTCTCTACAAAAATTAAGAATAGAATTTTGGATAACGAACAGTTTGGAAACCGGGTTTTTATGGGAATTGGAAGATGCTTCAACTGGATTTTTTTTAGCCCTTAGCATTTTATGTGCATAATACCAAGTACCTAAAATGAAATGTGTACATTGTCATGCAAAATGTCTGAAAAATAATACCTTTCTGCAGCAGGCATCATCCATATATTTCTACACCCTTTCCTTCCATCTTTATATTGTGACTCCAAGGTTAGCATCAGGTACCAAAGGTGGAAGTACTTCAAGTGTGAAGGCTTCAGATGTTGAGTCTCTTTTTCAACAGCAGCAGTCACATCTGGAGGAACTGCGGAATCTTCCAGCTGCTCTACAGCTCTAAAACACATGAAAAATCACTCACCTTTCCAATGACAGAGATATCTGAGATAAAAGCCTTTTCTACCAAACACGTTCATAGATTACTATTTGCAGAAGTCTATTTCATCTCAGAGAATCTCTTAGAAGGTCTCTAGGAGTATGGTTGGTTCACTCACAAAATCACATAGGAACCAAAAATATTACCAAACAGCTAGGCTTCTTTGTCGTGGAACCCTCTTAAAAGCAAAACTGACAACAAGGGATGAAAAAATGAGCACTAGAAGATGCCAAAAACTCGGGTCCAAAAACCAGGTGCCATTGTTATCAAGGTCCAAACCAACTTGGTGACCCAACCAGTCCAGGGTTCCCTTGTCCATTTTACAAACAAAATTCTTTAAGGAGGATTTACCTGCTATAAAGTGTGCAGTTCCGCTTTTGAGAGCAATAACCACATGCCTGACTGTCATTAATTAAAGCTGGCAAAGTTGCCAGCTGCGTCTGCTGGTTCCCCTCTTTTCCCATATCAGATTTGTGTGTGGCATGTAGCAAATAGAAGGCCAAGTGATTTCTTAGTTTAATCAGTTCTGTAGGTAGAAAAAAGAAAATCCAGATCCTTTCAGGTTTACAAGTTAAGGAAAAAGACAGAACAAAAAAAATGCTTATGTATTCCTATTTATTAGATAAAATCAATTCATCCTCCCAAAAATTCCATAATGAAAATCTCAAGTGCAGGTTCACAACATCTGAAAGCACTTTGCAAGATGCCATCCTCCTATTAAACACAAAGTACGATTTGATTTCAGTCAGAATATTAAAATCAGCAATATCTATCTCTAGGGTATAGGGAGCTGGATTATTATCTGGGAATACAGGGTTTTATTCCTCCCTCCTACATTTAGCCAGCTGGGTGACCTTGGGCTAGCCACAGCTCAAGGAAGTCACAGAACATGATGTTCTGTTTTGGGGAGAATAGAAAGCTATATCAGCCACTTTGAGGGCCCTTAAATGGGTGAGAAAAGTGGAGTAGAAAAGCCAACTCTTCTTCAAGAGCAGCTACTGAGTTAGTTGCAGTTGGAGGGGGGATAATCTATGTTTCAATGCCATTCCATTGGTTTTCTTGGACTCAATTGTATATTAACTTCCCAGACCGTGTTCTTAGAATAAGAGCTGAAGCTACAATACTTACAGTTGTACTTGACAAATTTCCAAAGCCAGTCACAGGGGCTAGAGGATATTTATGATTCAGATGCCTTTCCAGTCTATGTACAACCTAAAATCACTTAATGGCACCTAAACCAAACATTACTGACTTCATTTGCTTTCAGTAATCATTCAAAGCACTGATGTTAGCAAATTAAGATATTTCTATTCTTTTTTACTAGTATCTGCATTTCTATCTCACCCTTTATACCCAAAAGTCTCAGGACAACAATGGGTGTTTTTCCACTAGCACTAGAGTACCCATTAAGGACCCCTAGGGGACTTTAGTGCTAAATGGAAAAACACCTAATAAAAACAAGATGGAAAATGAACATGCTAAAAATAGTAACAGTGCCTGAAATTGTGGAGAGAAAGCCGTTTCCTTAGCCAAAGGCCAGGTAAACAGGTGCAACTCTGCTGCCCTCCTAAACATGTAAAGTGAAAATGCCTGACCAACCTCAGGGGGAGACTATTTCGTTCCATAGTCTGAGGGCCACCACTGAGAAGGCCCTATCCCAGGTGCCCATTCCCTTAGCTTCTGCAAGTGGTGGTACAATTAGGACACATGTCTGCATTTGATCATATTTATATGCTATGAAAAGAAATCAAAAGTATAACAAAGATATAGGTGACTTAGATTCCAGGACCACAACTTATAAAGGTTTGTATGGTGGGATTGTCACTGAGCTGGTCCTTCACCTTCAGTGGCTGGAAAAAGGGCTTAGCAGAAACAGAGTTGTCTTTGGCAGAAAAAAAGTTCTGGAATGCCCTCCAAAAGACTTTTGTTTATCATTTCATGCCACATTAGATCTCTTTTATTTGCACAGCTTGCAGCATAGGAATTTGTTGTTTTTTCACCCTGCAATTTTCTACTACTGATTCTTTCATGATCAAATTACATTCTGCTAACTTGAGGATCCGGTGATAAGTGAAAATATTTGAATTCCACCTGAGCCCAAGGAAACATCGAATAATTACCTCTCCTATCCATACGATTTCCAGGCACAGGAAGCATATTACCGGTTTTAAGGTAAAGAAGAAATCCAGCTTCAGGATCAGCCCGCCTTCCCTGACACAACAGTGAATACAAAACTACCTGAAAGTATATTTAAAACAATTAAAATGGAAGCTTTAGTGAAGAACCAAAATGCATAAAGTAACATCATTACAATTTAGCATGAAAAGTCCTAAAAAATTGCACAGTTCCAGGTATTTTCATCCACACTTCATGCTGCACTTGCGCCACAGGTATTTTTGTCTGAAAAAACCAGAAACAAGCACCAGACAAGGTTAAGGAATATTCCTGGTTCAGAAAAACTGAGGTCACAATTCTTTTTTTCCAAAATAGGGATACTGTACAATTTCATTCTATATCCCAAGACAATGTTGGAATTGTCACACATACACGTAACAATCCTAATATAGTGCTGAATTAATCCCACACTTTAGACCCTGTCTGGATACAACCCTGGATAATCAGCATTTAGAAGAGCCTAACATTGCCTAGCCGGCCATCAGCAGAGAACCTTGTCCAAAAGAATGCTAGTAGAGATAATCCTATAATAATTGCCAAAATCAGCAGCATGAAAAGATTATTGCTGAAGGAGGGCTATTCTGCCACCCCACAATCTCCATGCAACAGGAAGCACAATTTCATGAACGATGCCTTAGGCATTTCTTCTTATATCAGGCAATCTTCCACAGCTGGCTACTATCTACTAAGAAGAGGAAGAGCTGTACCCAGCAGAGATCAATTAATATTAATTTTCATCCAAATTTTTCCATCAGTTCATTTAGTCATTCTGGAAAAAAACTCCCTGCTTTGGTTCCAGCCAGTGAGAGAACTACTATGACCCAAAGGTGAAGGTTTTGCCTTTGTCTTCTCCTTAAGATGTCCGGAAGCAATTGGTGGGACACTGTGTAAGACAGGATGCTGGACTAGATCAGCTGTGGCCTGATCCAGCAGGGCTCCTCTTATGTTCTTATGATTTAGTTTCTTTAAGGTGCCATATAATTCTTCTGCAATGGACTAGCACAGCTAGTGTATTTAGTTACTGTGTCTTATGTATTAAATTACTCTGCCCCAATTTTATGTCTATTTCTATTGGTACCTGACTTCGGTGTTCTATAGAGTTAGATTCCTTGCCACTTTTAAGCTCCAGAGGCATGATCCTGGACTCAGTTTTAGATCTGTGGTGGATTGTTACATTGGCTGTAACATCAATCTTGCCCTTTAAGCCAAATCTGGGACACCAGATATTTTCCTCAACATCCAGGATTTCTGTAACTTTCACCTTGCAAAATGAGTCTTCTTTGTTACACTTGGGGCTATCAAAAGATAAAGTTAATGCATTAGCTAGAATTCAGCACAGAAACCAAAAAAATCAGGAAATTGTAAGAAAGAGATAAAAGCAGCACAAATAAGCAAGTATCAATTCCTTTCCTTGACCTCTCTCCATGGACAGGGGGTCTTCTACTCACACAAAGCAATTCTGCATCTAGCTTATGAGAATTGTTTTCACCACGGCCCTTTTCCACACTAGGCCTTATTCTGGATTATATCCCAGAATAGGGCCCTGCCATCTGCATGCTAATGCAGACTACAACAGGCAAGTTTCATTGTGAACTTCCTTGGGACATTCGGGTAAGGGCGGGATAACAACATAAATAAATACAATAATTTTCAGTTGCTATCACCCTGACACTAATAAAAGTTTCCGCCTTAATCGCTGCCAAACTATCTCCTGACAATAGTACGCTATAAACTGTTTCTTACAGTTTTAGCTGAAGGTTAAACTGGTTCTCTTGGTTCTCTTTGTACATGAAGTCTTCTGCCCATTTAATAAATGATGGAAAGTACTCTTCGATCTCTTGTATTATATCATGTTGTTTCAAACGCAGTTGGTACCTACAGGAGCAAATGGAGAAAAGAATGTTAAAAGCATGTGCAAGACAAAAACATCAGAATTTTTCCTACAAACAAATCTTCTGTTCCTAGGAGAAAAATATATAGTTGCCTATATGTTTACGCAATTGTAGATATCATCATCAGTTTTATATGTGTAATAGAAAAGAATGCTTACAAAAATATAATTCAGACTAATATAAATCAATGAGTAAGTGGACTGTTCTCCTGAAAAGTGGATATTAAGAACAAGACTGAAGCAATCAAGTAGACTTATACCACACACCTTCAATGCTATGAGCAACATCAGGGAAACGTAATCATTAATTCATCCCTAACAATAGTAATTATCCTCAGTTAGTAAAGTGAAGCTGGTGGAACAGCCAGTTGGCTATGAAGAAATAATCTCATGGACCTTCTTGGATGGACTCCAGCAGAATACAGCATAGGCTTGAACATGCCCATAGAACAGTGGTTCTCAACCTTGGGGTCGGGACCCCTTTGGGGGTCGAACTACCCTTTCAGAGGGGTCGCGACAAGTCTCCTGCCACCCTTCCCTCCCACTTCCCAGCTGCTCTACCCCCATGGTTGGGGGTCTCCACAACATGAGGAGCTCCATTAAGGGGTCGCAGCATTAGGAAGGTTGAGAACCGCTGCCATAGAAGAAGGAGAAGAAGAAGAAGAGTTGGCTTTTCTACCTCGCTTTCCTCACCAATTTAAGGGGATTCAAAGCAGCTGACAAAGCTTTTCTATTCTTCTCCCCACAACAGAAGACCCTGTGAGGTAGGTGGGGCTGTGAGAGCTCAGAAGAGAGCTGTGACTAGCCCAAGGTCACCCAGCTGGCTTCACAAGGGAGGTCGGAATCAAACCCGATATTCCCAGATAAGAGTCCGCCTCCCTAACCACTAGACCAAACATAAGTAAACAGTGTTCCAATCCACCTCTTATCTTCACTCAACTAGTTCCAGTTCACAAGCCCATCCTGCACATAGCCAAACCAGCAATTCTGACAGGAATTCTTGCTATCACTGTGGTACTCAGCTAAGTATTAATGCTAGGAAGGACTCTGTTTAACAGAGTTGATTCCTTTTTGTCTGAAATAGTTGATGCTTACAACTCTTTTAGATACTTCGGTTTGTGAACGGTCGAGAAGGCAAGTTCTTGTAGCTTCTGTGGTGTAAAATTTGTTCTTGCTTTCTGGAAAATTTCATGCAGGATTGTACCCAGTAACATTGAACGGGAACCAGACTCAGATCTCTGTAAAGACATAATTAAAGAAAGAAAACCTCTCAGGTAGCATTGCTATACACAACTCATTAGGATTTATTTGTGCAACAAAAATCAACAAAGAACTTAAAAGTAATGAAGGGCAAGTAAACAGCAACAAAACAATCTTCTAATTAAACATCTATCTAGTGTAATGAATGAGGATTATTTTTTCTTCCATATACTCTCTATACAGAATAATCACAAACAGGTTTGTACAGTATGAACATAAAACATGTATCACTAAAGAAACATCATCATTTATCAACAGTCAAAATAAAACCTTCTTTCCCCAGCTCTAGAAAATGCTGACTTCGCCTAGAAGAACCACATACTAACATATACATATATTATAGTAGTTTGACACAAGATAAAATTATTTGTTCACAAAAAAGTAAAGATGCCTCTTCCAAGATTCACGGGAATTTATGGCTAAACAATATTTGATAGTTCTTGGATTTAAATTACACCCTAGACATTGAAAGATGTGTTTTTTGTTTTTATTTTATTAATAAGTAATCCAAAATGTATCTTTATAGTTCTTCATATTTCTTTTTTGTAATATTATTTTACAACTGTAATATGTAATATGCAACTGGATATTAGGGGACATGGTTTCCTTCCCCACTTGCAGACAGTTGTTTTAATATATGCTATTATTATTTTAGTATATTTTATTTTAAATGTTGTTACCTGCCCTGAGACATTTGGGTATAGGGCAGGATAGAAATATAAATATAAATATCTTAGAATGCTACAGAATAACTAGTGTCCAGGAAAAAAGAACATAAGAGAACAATATAGGCACAAAGCTTTGGAAAAAATATATTTTCACTAATTTATACTTACCAGATAATAGGTCTGCAGATATAGAAAAAATGTAATATTTTACTAATACCCCTTCAAAGCAACTTTACATACAGAATCTTGCAGTAATAAAGAACTGCTGCAGTATTTGAATCAAAGAAAAACATTTCTCAGCTTGTTAACAACTGGATCTCTGAAAGATTGATGTGGTTCCTCTGTCACCTGAATATCAGTGATAAGCATGCTGTGGTCCCTGCGAGGACCCCTCACCCTAAAATTAAGTTATTTTGGCAAAAATACAAAGTATTATGAGAACGCGTTGTTCATACTGTTAAAAGTGTCGTCAGAGTGGATTATTTAGAAATGGTAAGTTGGTAAAGGGAGGGGCTATTCCAGCTCTCCAGGAGAGAGGGTGGAATAGAATGCTGGAGGAACATCAACCAATCAGGTTGCAGCTCACCAGCCAAGCTAGTATTTAAGGGAGCCTGAGGGAATTGTTAGTGTTCTCTGCCTGGGGTTAACTGACCAGAGGGGGTTAACTAGGAGGGAAACGGGCTCTTGGCTAAGGAAGCTGGGAGAAGGGTCCTGAGTCATTAGTGAATATATGGCGTTTAGAAAGTAAAAGAATTGAAATGGTTATACGTTACTTATGCTGCTGGCATTAATCTGAATAACTTTGGGAGTACTTGGGCTGAGTGAGGAAGCAGGGGACTATACAGTTTGATGAACTGAAGTGTCTAAGTGTAACACAAAGAAGAAACTGCGTGAAACTTGAATTGTACACAATAAACCTGTTTCCTTGTTATTTTAAAGAAGATTCATCTGAGTTACTCTGTTTTCAAAGTGAGCCAAGTTAAGCTTGAGTTTTAAAGGAAGAGATACCGTATCTTTAACCCACTGCTAGCTAGGCTGAGTGGGGGGAGGAGCTCAGACAGTGAGTCTAGCTGTTCTGCTACATCTATATAAAGGCCTTAAGGATCTGAGAGTGCAGATTCTTTTAAAAGGGAAGTTCGGACTTTGAATCATTATTTTAGGATATAAATACACGCTACCCAAAACAGTAAAGTAACTTAAACTGAAACATTATAAAAACCGGCCATTACAACTGGTGGCAGCCTTTACATCTGGTGGCAGATGTTACACATGCATACAAGAACATTTCAAAACGTTTATGTACATTTAAGTTATACAACATGCTCTTCAGAACACACAAGAAATACTCTCATTTGTCATTTAAAGATAGCACCTAAGTATATCAAAATACTTAGTGGGTTTTTTAAACTTACCCTGAATCTTTCGCTCAGTATAGCCTTTCTCATGCACCGAATGCTTTGTGATACAGTGGTGCCAGAAATTAAAATATCTGGGTACAGAATTAAGTATCCTGTATCTGCATCGATTATCCATATACCAGACTTGCACTCTCCTTCTAGGTGAATGATATCTCCAGGCTGTACTGGAACAGAAATCCTATTAAAAAATGGAGAAGGGATTATAAAATACAGTATACACTGTATATACCCCTTTGACTTTTGTAGGATCAAAATATAGTCTGTTGTGCAAATATAAGAACCAAACTAGCAGTTTAACTCAACCACAAACTACCCTTGTTTAAACAGCCAGGATGAGTACCAAATTAAGCAACTACCAGATTGGATCTGAGACTGGTCCCTTTGAACTGGTTCAGCAGTATGGATTTCAGGTAATGAGCCTGCCAGTTTCTGCATGGCACAGGCTATCCTGTGCTGCACTGACTCCATCCAGGCAAACCACATCATGATGGACAGGACTGCCATGGCTTGCTCCAAAGGCTGTCCCCCTTGTTGTCTTGTGGTTAGAGCGCCGGACCCAAATCTCGCAGCCACAGGGTTTGATTCTGCACTCCTCCATGAAGCCAGCTGGGTGACCTTGGGCTAGTCACACCTCAGAGCCCCACCTACCTCACAGGGTGTTCTTTTGTGGGGAGAAGAATGGGAAGCTTTGTCAGCCGCTTTGAGTCCCCTTAAATGGGTGAGAAAAGCCGGGTAGAAAAGCCAACTCTTCTTCCTCACTGCAGAAGGCCCATCCCATTCCAACTTCAAAGACTATGAATGAAAGTTCCCAGACTCTGAAATCAGCAGGAAGGGCTGTTTTGGCCAGGTACTTACAAACAACACACTTCCGGCTGCCTGACAAAATGGTGCCCAGGCATGGTATACTGAAAACAATTAAAAACAATATTATGAAAATATAAAGGAAATCCTGTCGAACCCGCAAAATGCCTAGATGTTTCAAAGCACTTACCAATCATTTCTAAGGATGCACAGCTCTGTTTCCAAATCAGAAGATGCTGTGATTGTCAGATGTTTCTCAAAAGTATCATTTTCCCGAATTTGTAAAACACAGTATCTGTTGTCCAGACCCTTGCTGAGTACAGTATCAGGGAAGCCAACCATTTGCTTCGGAAATCTGAAATGGTAGTTATATGATAAATTAGTACATTTTGTTTGATTATTCCATTCATATAACACAGGGTTTCCCAAAGTGTGGTACGCGTACCCCCAGGGGTACGGGAAGAGTTTGGTGGGGGTACGCATAGCACCGGAGTTTGGTGGGGATCACGTGGGAATATCCACTGCACCGTGCTTAGCTGCGCCCACAGAACAAGGAAAGAAATAGGTGCGTATCGCAGTTTTTACATGGGAACTGGGGCCACCGTACATCGTATCGCAAAACATTATGGCGGGAACTTCTGCGCATCCTTCGCGCAGCTCAGGTTCGGCCATTTTTAAACTACGGGAACATTAACAGTTGACGTCGAGCCGCAGAGCTGTTTAAACGCCGGAGAATTGCAGTGTTATCTAACGGTCTTGTGAGGTGTGACACGGCGTGAATAGACTGCGTGAATATACTGTTATGAGGAGTACTCAGCGTTACGAAAATTATAGAAGGGGTACACATATGTCAAAAGTTTGGGAAACACTGATTTAACAGAAGGGCACAGTTGTCACAGACATTATTGACAATCATGTAAAACTGATAATAAAAAAGCTACTTTCTTTTTAGTGTCATTCCTCGTGCCCTCTCTGACTCCTCTGATGGGCAGGTCCCCGCCCATCCAAACCAAAACAAGGGAGGTGCGCTGCAGGGTTCTGTCCCCCCAGAAGGGGAGGACTCAAGTTCAGACTCAGACGCTGCGCCCCACCCAGACCAGAGTTCTCTCTGAAGATGAGAATACCCACGGTGTTCAGCGTGCCTCCATGCCAAACAGCTGCATCGGTGGGGGTGTGGTCCTCCAAGTCCTAATTAAGAAACACCCAATCCAGCAACCTCCATTGCAAACAAAGAATCTTTTTGGCAACCGCTGACTGGTATGAACTCTGACTCCTGACTGACTCTCGACTTATGATGACTCTCTGGTAACCTGACTCGTGGCTTGTTTGACTACAAATATTCTATATCCCCAAGACTCTGGCAACTGACTTGGCTTCTTGCTGTGTGCATTCATGTGCGTGTGCTTACTACTGCTGCCTGCTCTGGATATGACAGTTAGTACTATTCTATGGAACAGTATAAGAGCTTCTGTAATATTCTGGGAATTAATATTGTATTCATTATGAACTTACATTAATTCCAAAAAAATTAAACTACACTTGTTATTACTTTCAGCTTCAAGAATATCAGATATTGGAACAGAAAGCTAAAACAAACCACAACCCAAAAGCATGGTTCCAAAACCCAATATTTTCTTGCTATACTAATTTAAATTTGGGTATACAGTATTTGTAAGAAAAAAATTAGTTATGAAGGTAAAAGTGTTTTCCAGTCAAACTCAAACTTCCTGTGACTATACAGGTACATCCGCATAGTTTTCTTGATAATAATTTTATTTGCATTTCTATTCCACACTATACTTGCAGATCTCAGGGTGGGTTACAATAAAATTAGTATAAAGACATTTCACTGTGCCTTCACTGGGGGGCATGCCATTCGCTCAGCCAAAGGGCAGGGTAGAGATACATCTTCACTAAACATTTAAACGTATATTCAATGAGGGTGTCTGGCATACATCAGAGGAAAATTATTCCATAGTCTGGGGGCTATCACCAAGAAGACCCTACCATGCTTCCCCACTCCTTTAACTGCTGAAGGAGTGGCACAGCGAAGAGGGCCATATTGGCAGATATTAGGGCACAGGCAGGTCTTACAGGGGAAGGCGTTCTTTAGATAATTGGGGTCCAAGCCTTATAAGAACTTGAATACCTGAAATTAGGCTCAGTAGGAAATAGGCAGCTAGTGCACTTCTTTTAAGAATGGCATCAATGACAAATCTATCAATGGCTACTAGAATGAATGCCTAGGTGTCACGATCCCCAGCGTTCCAATAAGTGCCTGCCCTCTCAAGGAGTAGCTTGGCCCTGTTAGGATGCTGAGTTCGTGCAACGGCCAAGTGAATACTACAGTGTGGACACAAAACACGGGTAGCAAGCGTTTCAACAGTAAACTAAAACAAGTCTATTATTATACACAAGCAATACTAGAAAGAAAATAAGGTTCAGGTATTTGTTGGTTTAAGTCTATGAGTCTCTTAAGGTTACCAGCTTCCCAGCCTATCAGCTCCCCTTTCTCTAAAGGAAAATAGTTCCTTTTTAAAAGACAAGCCTCTCCACGTTCCCCCCCCCCCCCGGCTTGCTCTGCAACAGCCCAAGCCAAGCCAGTGTCCTAGAACGCAGCTCTGGATGATCACAAGGCCCAGTCCGTCCTTGCTTGACCGATCACCCTCTGGTCAGTTGCCTGCAAAGTCTTCCTCCAAGATCTTCCAGTCAAAAAACCCCTGGTCAACTACTGGTCCGGCTCTTTCAGGATTCAGCTCTTCTTCTCCTTTCAGCTCTTGTCCCAGCATGAAGACTTAGTCTGCTGTAATCTGTGTTCCTTTATATTTTTTTTTTGTGGCCCTGATTGGCTGCCACTTCCTGGGGAAGATTGCTGCAATAAAATGCTGCTGGAAACTCCTGCTAGAAACTCCAGTCCCTCACCCCTGATTGGTGGGAACTCCTGCTCTAGCCCCTCCAGCACTCAGATCCCCAGACAGCTTTTCCCTCCAAATTTCACTTGCAGCCAATCATTGCACCCGGACCTGCACGGGATTTCCCACCCTTTTTGCAGCCTCTGCCCAGGTCTTGCAACAAGGCTTGCAGAGAGGCTGGCTAATGCAGCTTGCAAGAAGCCTGCAAGGCCAGAAAGCAAAACAGTTTGCAGCCTGTATCCCTGAAACCGTCACACTAGGTACAGCTTTCAGGTTCGGGGAGGGGGGGGGGTAGGGAAAGCAGGACACTTCTAAGGCTGTTTGCTGGGATTCAAGAGCAGGAAACATTTGTCCTTGTTTCTGTTTGAGATGCCCATGAGCATTTGGTGGGCCACTGTGTGCAATGGAATGCTGGACTAGATGGGCTGTGGCCTGATCCAGCAGGGCTCCTCTTATGTTCTTATGGCATGATGTGTGTCAAGCCAGCAGTACCAATTAACAATCTAGCTTTTTAATTCCGCACCAGCCACAATGTCCGAAACATCTTCAAGGACAGCCCCATACATTCTAGTTTTTTTGCCTATTTTTTCTCCAGATGTTTTAAAATGAGAAACAGGGAGAGCAAACTTGAAAGACTGTTTGCCAGCAAAATAAAAACCAGACATGAGACAGAAGAAACACAGGGAGTTTCCTTATTTCTTAAAAAAAAAAGGGGATGGGGGAAGGAACCACAGTACAATGAGTGAATGGTCAGTCCTGGGGAAAAATCTGGGAGATTAGTTCAAATTCCCACTTGGCCATGAATTCTAAAAGAAGAGTCTCCCACCAAATAGAGACAGGGAAAATAATGGTTGCTCTCTGAGCTTTTAAGAAGAAATGCAAGAATAGGAAAAAAGAGAAGAAATGCAATATATAAACACAAAACTAAATTAGGCAATAAAACACACAACTGTCTCGAAGACCATAAAAAGCCATTTGTTTTTCACGTTTTGAAGTGTGCAATTTTTTGACACCACCTCGTGCAATTGCCAGCACATAGCTGTGCACTTCTCATGTAAAAACAAACAAACAAAAAGAGTCAATATAACCTAATTTTCATGCATAATTAAAAGTCTTGTGTGCCTCTCTCTGGTTTCATGTTTTGAAGAAACTGCCTTCTTTTATTTATTTATTTATTTAAAAACCTATATCCCACCCTTCACCATATGGTCTCAGGGTGGGTTACAATAAAAACATGTGAAATACTAAAAACATAATTAAGAGTATTATTCCCACCCCACCCATCCCTAACAGGACAGCACCGTGAAGAAGCTAATTAAACAGCAAACGCCTGGATGAAAAGAGATGTTTTCACCAGACACTGAAAACTATACAATGTAGCTGCTGGCAAACCTCGAGAAAGAGTTTAGGGGCCACCACTGGAAAGGCTCTAACCCTATACCTCGTACCTCTGAAGGGCCTCTCCTTGAGATCCCAGGGCACGGGCAGGCGTGATCCCATTCCCAACCCAACCCAACCCGAAGCGGCCAAAGTCAAGGACTGGCAGTCCAAGAACGCGGGAAATGGGTGGAGAAAGATCCCGTGAAGTTTTTCAAA
Organism: Aspidoscelis tigris stejnegeri; assembly: GCA_023333525.1. Lineage (NCBI taxonomy): Eukaryota > Metazoa > Chordata > Lepidosauria > Squamata > Teiidae > Aspidoscelis > Aspidoscelis tigris. The sequence continues at coordinate 97,850,876 of JALMGA010000002.1, forward strand.
CCGCGCGCGCCCTTCCAGCAAGACCCGCCCAAGACCAGCGGCGGCAGCAGCAGCACCTCCTCTCCTGCTCAGGCCGTTGGTGGTGCTGGTTGAAGAAGCTCCTCTCCGCCGTTATTTCCTCCAGCATCGCTGCGTCCTCATCTGCTGCCGCGGCCGCCGCCATTACGAGAGGACCCAAAAGCGGAGGAGGGGGACCCCGGGGAGAAGCCGGCCAGCCTCAGACCTTCCCCCTCCCACCTGTGTACGACAGCGCATGCGCAATCCTGCGTTGCGTTGACCTATGAGGAGGCGGGTGGGCGTCGCTCTTCTCTCTCGAGATGCTGGAGCGCGGCAGAGAGCAAGGCGGCCAGTAAGCGGGAGCCGCCGTGTACCTGCACAGGTAACCAGTCAGTTTGGCAGAGCGAGCGCGGCCGCCTGAGGTAGCGGTGGTCGTTCCCTTTGGGCTCCTGTCTGAGCGCTGCTTCCTTCCCACGCTGTCGGCGTTTCCTCCCCTCGCTCCCCACGCCCTGTTGATTAACAGGTAGAGATGAGGAGAAGGAAATGACTTCTTCTGTTGCGAGAAACCGGTGTGACTTCCGTTTGGAAGCGGTTACTGCGTTGTGTATGCAGCCCTTTTGGGATGTCTACGGACGATGCATTGCTGTCTGCTGAAAATAGGCTTTTTAATTTATTTATATATTTATTCATTTAGGCAATTGATATCCCGCCCTTCACCGAATGAATTTACAATGAAATTAAAACAGATCCAGTAGTAAAACATAATGAAAAGTATAACCCCCTCCCTCCTTCACATGACAGCACCCTGAGGAAGCGGTTTAAAAAGCAAAAGCCTGGGTACAAAAATGTTTTCACCAGGCGCTCAAAAGCATATAATAAATGAAGCTCAAGAAGGAATCTGTTCCAGAGTCTAGGGGCCACCACAGAAAAGGCCCTCCTGCAAGTCGCTACGCCGTTTCAATTCACCATCCACACAATCTTTTATCTGAATTGAGTAATGGCTAGGCCCATCTACACACGAGCTTTAATCCAGCTTCAGTATACTTTCAGATTGAGAGAACCCATTGGCAAAGTGACTAGCCTTTTTTTCTCTTATCTAACACAAAGGTGGATAGTCTGGGTTAGATAATGGCGAAAGAAAACAACTTGTCACTTTACTGATATGTTGACACTCTGACAGTGGATTGAAGCTGGATTAAAATTTAGGTGGAGATGGGCCAGATGTATCAGTTATTTTGGATTTGGTATTTATTGTTTTGGCCTCCTCCTTTTCTTTATAACATAGCATTGTAATTATTCCACCCATAAGTTTGTCAAACTTATTTTCTGCTAGGGATGGTGGTTTTGATTAGGTTTTTGTAGTCACATTTTAAACATTTTCATGCCCATCAGTTTCATAGAGTAATCCCTGGCTGTAGGGCTGTGCAACAGGGAAAATAATTTTTCTCTATCCCCTTTTCCATGCCATGTGTGATTTTATATACTTCAGTCAGGTTGCCTCTTAAATGCCATCTTTCTTGGCCGAAGAGACCTAGATGTTGCATCCAGATCTCATAAGGGAAGTGTTCAACCTGCAATCTACACTTGTGGCGTTTGAAGGAAAATAAAAAGACAAACACAGGATCTGTTCTTCATGCGCCTTCAGTAGAGGTATTATCCTAAACTGCAACAGGAGGAAAGGACAGAAGCAACTTTGATGACGTTTTTAAAGTTTGCAGTAATGAGATTAGATTATTTAAAAATTGCAGTCAGGTTCTGGCATACTTGATATACATGTCAGCAAGTCTATTTTAGTTGTGGCTTTAGTCCCCTATTTTTACTGTCAAATTCATTGCATTGTTGCAGATTGTTATATTTACTTTAAGCTATAGAGGACAGAGTCCAGTCTGCTCCACTGAAAAACTTGCAATTATAGACCCGTTTCTGACGTCTTTTTTAACACTGGCTGGTGACTGCATGAAATAAGGGCAGCCGAAATTCCTTGTTTTCTTTCTCTTTCCTTTGTAATTCTGAGGACACCAATTATCTTCCTTGAAGTTTTATAAGATGCTTTGGGAGCCCTTTAAATAGAAGAGAGTCTGATAGAAATATCTATAAATGAATAACATACCCAGCTTGATGGGAAGAACAGGCCTGCTGTCAGAACCAGGGAATTCCATTCAAATTTATTTAGCTCAACAGCAGCAGCTTCTTTCTCCAGCCCAGAAAGACTGGACAAGTGTGACGGTTTCTGGGTACAGGCTGCAAACTGTTTTGCTTTCTGGCTTTGCAGGATTCTTGCAAGCTGTAATTGCCAGCCTTGGTGCAAACAGCCTTTTGCAAACCCAGGGTTTTGGCTGCAAAAAGGGTGGGAAACCCTGTGCGGGTCCTGTTGCAGTGATTGGCTGGAGTAAGGTTTTGGAGGGAAAAGCTGTCCGGGGATCTGAGTGCTGGAGGGGCTAAAGTGGGAGTTCCCACCAATCAGGCTGGAGGGACAGCAACCTCTGTTAGGAGTCTCCAGCAGCATTTTATTGCGGCTAGAGCCAATCAGGGTCAGGGGGATGAGTATAAAGGAACACAGAAGACAGCAGACTAGGTCTTTATGCTGGGACAAGAGCTGAAAGGAGAAGAAGAGCTGAACCCTGAGGGAGCTGGACCAGTGGCTGACCATTGGGCTGTTGGCTGAGCGATTTCTGAAGGGGACAGTCGAGGAAGATTGGGGCTCCGAGGGAGACTTCGCTAGCAACTATCCAAGGCTGGATGATCGGACAAGCAAGGACGGACTGGGCCTTGTGATCATCTAGGGCCACATTCTGGTACACTGGCTTGGCTTGAGCTGTGGCCAAGCAAGTCAGAGGGAGGAACGTGGAGAGGTTTGTCTTTTAAAAGGGGAACTATTTTCCTTTAGGGAAAGGGGTAGCTCCTAGCCTTAAGAGACTTGCAAATTTAAATTAACAACTACCTGAACCTTATTATCTTTTTAGTATTGCTTGTGTATAATAATAAACTTGTTTTAGTTTACTGTTGAAACGCTTGCTACCAGTGTTTTGTGTCCACACTGTAGTATTCACTTGGCCGTTGCACGAACTCAGCATCCTAACAGGGCCAAGCTTCTCCTAGAGAGGGCAGGCACTAACTGGATCGCTGGGCATCGTGACAACAAGGTACTTGCCTTGGCAGATCTGTTCCCCAGTGGACCCTACAGCCAGAGCAATAATTAGAATCAGGGGTTCTATAGGAACTAAAACTGATTTAACTATTTGTAGTAATTCTGTCTGTGGACTGGAGGGTCCGGGTTTTAGGCTAAAGTTCTGTTCTAGCTCCAGTCCCTCATATTAACATTGGACGAGGGGATGGAGAGTCAGTGCTCGGCCGTTTCCACCTGCTGCAAGAACTACAAAAACTCAGCAGCACCCCCAACCCCATCAACAGCATGGATAAGAGGAGGGAGGCTCAGTAGCCAGCTGTTCCAACTGCTTTATAAGGTTTTTAAAAATTATTATATAATCTATTATTTGTTATAACTCATAATGTATTTTATTTATGTAAACTGCCTTGGGCCAAAGTTGTCCTTGATTTGAGTTGTTGATTATACTTATTTGCTGTACTTCTTTGATGTAATGGTTGTATTGTATTGTACTTTGTTTTTCCATTTGTTGTAAACTGCCTTGAGCAAATTTTACGTGAGGAACGGCAGTATATAAATGGAAATGGAACAAGTTAAGATTGTATTGTAAGCTAATGCAAAGAGATTGCCCATGTTAGAGGGGAGGGGAGGAAAAAACAGAATTCAAGAAGCTTAGTTAATAAAACAACTCTCTCTCTGTGTATATATAGTTAAACCAAATGGCTTTGGAACTTTAAATGTTTAAACAATATGCCACAGGCCTCATTAACTCAGTCTTGAGAAAGTTAAGAGCTTAATTGCAGTCACTTTAATTATAATTTCATCAAACACTTCAAATGTGCTTAAAAGAAAAAAATATAAAATTTATATACATGCTAGTATATATGTTCAGTCATTTTTGTATTTAATTACTGTAATTCATAATAAAATAGGTACATCTGGTAATATCGTCACTAGAGATATATCCTCTAATAAAATAAAAAGTAAAACCACAGAACTTTGAGACAGCATGTTCCAGGTGCAGACATAACAGTGGCAGTCACCTGTTATATATTCAGTGTACAATATTTACAATAAATAAATTATTCTTTTACAGTAAAAGTATTGCCAGGGTCTTACAATTGACAATTTTACTACTGTAGGGTGTGAATTGTCATTTTAAAAAAACAAATATATACAACTTGCAAGGAAAACAGATTGAAGGCTGCTAGTGAAATGACGAATGGCCATCCAAAGAAGCTATGTAGCCAGGCCTCCTAATTCAACCCATTTTTAACAATCCAAACTGTCCTATTACATCACTCTAGGCAAAAAAATTACCATTTGTTCTCTTAAAAAAGGGGGAGCCAAATCTAACCTGGCAGGTAAGACCTTTCCAAACTGTAGAATGAATGGAATGTGAACAAAATCTATGGGAGAATCCCAAGCTGCCAAAAATTCATGTTTTTAGAGTGAAGAGAAAGGTAGATGAAGGATTAATAACTGCAGTTTGCTTTCAGAGAAGCTGTAACACAAGGCACAAAATTATTCAGTGTAGTACCACCTAGACTACACTGTATAGAAGGGATGGCAAAGCTGTAATTTGCATTATCCCGGATCATTTGGCCATGATGGAGGAGGAAGGCAGGAGTCAACAATATTTGTTGGGCCAGCTTCCCCAACCATGTTGTATAGGCAAAACATGTTAAGGCTGAACATTATTTTAAACCAATGTTCAAGCAGAAAAAGTACCTGTAATTTTAAGAAAAAAGCTTTAATTTTGCTCCCTTAGTAAGGAGTGTCTACCTTACTACACACAGTATGTACTCAGATGCTCTCAGCCTAACCAAAATAAAACCCTGTTTACATGTGTATTTAAGATACTGTTAATAAACTGTAGAATAAGCCCATCTTTCAGTAGCATCATGCATGAATTCTGGTTGAAATGCAGTACGCTAAGATGGTTTGTGCCCTCAAATTTAAATTCAACTGAATCTTCTAAAGGAAACCTATAGCAGTTTCAACTATCTAAAATGTACTTTAGATTTTCTAGTGAATCAATTTCATAGGATCTGTGTAAGCATTCTCCTTCAACAGAAATAGAATCATTTGGAAATAGAACTGCCCATCTCGTTCCAAAGATGTCCCATTCCTTCACCCAACTCTGCATAGCAGCAGCTGTCCACTACGTATTTAAAATGATGCATGATCAGGGTTCTAAGCTATATAGAGAAACTCTATAGGAACTCCTAGTTACAGAAAGGCAATGATGCCAGTCCACCAGAAAAAAAGCAGAGGTGCACCCATCAATTGTGCCCAAATAGTACCCTAGTGTTTCAGTATTACTGAAGATAGTAAGTTGTAGACAGAATCCAATTCTCATGAAGTAAGCTCAATTAATTTGAGTCTTCTAAGCAGACACATATAGAACTGAAACAGAATCACAACTATCTAAAGCAGGGTTTCCCAAACTGTGGGTCGGGACCCACCTCTAGGAAATTTAACCGTATTTGAAATAACTTTTTTGATGTAATTATTTAATTAAGTAATAAAAAAATTGTATTAAAACTTTGTTATTTGAAAAGTCCTTTATTCATATTGGTAACGGTTAAATTTCCTAGAGGTGGGCCCCGAGTTGGTAAACTTATATTAGATGGGTCGTAGCCCAGACAACTTTGGGAACCACTGATCTAAAGGATTCGTACTCCATGAGTTCTTTGGCAAATTCTTTTGAACAGAACATACGATGTGGAAGACCTTGAACTGGAATTATCCTTTTTCATGAAACAACTATAAAGTATCTGTCTTTTCTCTCCTCTTCCATGGAAGCAACAGCAGTTTAAGGAAGAGAAGTCCTCCTCTTTTAGAACACCATTTTCATGGTGCAAATCACAGTCCACTTCAGTTTTTCAATTAAGAAAATTTTGCAAAATAGCAGAAGGAATGTTCAAAACTAATTATTGTGCCAAAGTCAATTATTTCTTTGAACTAGCAAAGTTCCTGGAAAAGTCAAGTTTTCAGTCTGGGGATTTTACGTCACAAAGTGTTACATTATTTTTGAGATATTAGAAAATCTGAAATGAAATTGTAGCTTCCAATCCATGATGAAATTTTAGCAATGGCATCCTAAGCAAAATAGCTACAAAATAACAAGTCACCCTTAAACTTATTTACATAGAAGCACATCAAACTAACTTCAAATGGGGACCTGCAGTCACAACCTTGTATTTTAGTTAAGGTATGTAGGCAACTCTTAAATCTATTTTTATTTCCATCAGCCATCTTCCTCACAATATGCATAACAATTTTTTTTCAACTTTTAATACTGTTCCATTCAGAATTTCTCTTCTTCCAGTGATTTCTCAGTGGTATTTTTAAATACAATAATAAAAATTAGAGGAGCATTTCCATTGCATTTCAAGAGTTTTCATTGAGGTGCAATAACTGCTTCATAAATTCGTAAGTGGTAAAAGCAACAGCCTGAGAAGGAATACACCGAATGTAGTTCAGGGATAATCCACGATATAATCCTCTTCGTATTCCATGGTTTCCATATACATATTTCAGCGTCTGTACCATTGTACTAAAGAAAGACCAGAATAAGCTTAATATCAAAAGAAAAATAATACCTTCCACTTGTAAGGCACTGAGATTTTGATCATGCCACACAAGGAGAGATGCTAAATATGAGCAAGGATTGCAAAATTATTGTGTGAATCAGAGCTCTCTTAAACAATGCACAGGTAAAAATGGAAGGCCCAATTATTGGTGATTTTAGACTAAAAACAAAATCTAACCACCCTCCACCACCTATTAACACAGAGTACAATTCATATTAAAACAAGCAGGAATCACACAGACACTAAATAATGCACACAAAATACTCTTTTTAAAAAGTGGTTAAAAGTGTGAAGACTCATGGCATTTTTCTTCTCTTTAATTAAGAACCTGTTCAACTTTTTTAGAAGAAAAACTGGAAATTGAGGGGCACAGAATAGGTACGGGATGGACACGTCCTACAGGGAATGGCTGAAGGATCTAGGAATGTTTAGCCTACAGAAGAGAAGACTGAGAGGATACATGATAGCAGTCTTCAAGTATCTGAAGGGCTGCCACAGTGCAGAGGGATCATCCCTATTCTCGCTTACACAAGATGGACTCAATTGGAAACAATGGTATTCAACGGACTCAATACAGATCAGGTTGTAGAAAAAACTTCCTGACAGTAAGGGCGATCAGTCAGTGGAATAGGTTGCCGTAGAAGGTAGTGAGTTCTCCTTCACTGGAGGGCTTCAAGCAGAGACTGGACAGACATCTGTCTGGAATGGTTTAGGAAATCCTACATTGAGCAGGGGGTTGGACTCAGTGACCCTAGAGGTCCCTTCCAGCTCTATAATTCTATGAGATTTTTATGTCAACCAATCTAAACATTACAGAGTGATAATTTGAGTTTTGCAAACACATAATACTCAAATTAAAGATGCATTTCTGGAACAGGTAGAACCTGCAGCCATTTGAATGAAGCTTTAAAGTGTTGTTTGCCTTCTAGTATAACTAAGCTAACCTGGAGGTAAAAGAAGCAAACATCTGGTATCCTTAGACTTCAGCTCTTTTATGTTACATATACTTTTCATCTCTTTCCACAATTATACTAGCTGCAGGCTGGTAAAGCCCAGCACGCTCCACTGGCACCTCTTCCAGGCAAATAGAGCATACCATGGGGTGTCACAACACAGTTGCACATCACACTGTTTTACAGTGCCCGATCACCTCTGGTATGGAGGCAATTTGCACTTATCTGGCACTTGGGGTAGTGCCAGATAAGTTTGGAATAGATCCAGTATTCAAAACTGCAGATAACAGATCCATTCACCATCTTCACACCCCGGGACGCTTTCCTAGGGAAGTGAAGGTGCAAATACGCCCACAGTCTCGTTCCTCTAATCCCCAATTTTTCAAAGATAGCTATTACTTTGCATAACACAATTTTGAATTATACAGCAGTGTGCATGAACGAAATGTTACAAGCTATGACTGTACTACTAGAAGTTGTGTTCAGTAGAGCTCACAAAATTAAACTTACAGGCACTTTTCAGAATCTGGAAGTATTGCTCCTAACTGCATTCTTCTGCGTGTTACATCAAGAGGATATCTGGATACAAAAAACATTATATAAAATGTCAGGTTATAAGACATGCAGACTGTAACATAGAAGTAACATACCTTAGCAGCAATCTTGTTTACAGTACAATCTTGTATGTATGTACAACTTAGATTTGTGTCCTAGCAAGTACACCAAGTTTCAAAATAATTTTCCCAGTGTTTCCTACACTACTTCTGTAACAGCTTCCTATGAAGCAGGTACATTCCTCATTACGTAGCGTCCATACTTAGATTATTCTGAGAATTCTTATTGGACAAATACAGTTTCGGTTAGGCTGTGTTCAGACAGGGTGTAAAACCTGGGATTATCCTGCAATAAGATTATTGCAGGAAAATCAACTTACGCCTCAGGTTTTATTTAAAAAGTGAGAATCCTTACCTCATCTGATCACTTGCTTACACAATTTGCCATCTTGGGAATGGCCACTGCACATGTCAGGGTCAATCCTAGCCAAAAACTGGAAACACATTTTGTCTCATCGAAATACCAGATGTATACTTTACACCATCGTAGGAGGAAACAGCCATATCTGCAAGCACCTCCATTTGCCCTGCGCTATTGCCCTGACATGTGAACATGGTAATTCCAGATGCATTTAACTCTGAAATATCATGATAAATCATAACTAAAATAAACAAGGAACATCTGGAGGTGGACTTAATTATCCACTACATAAAGTTTGTGATTGACCAACTTATATTCCAGTGCAGGTTTTGTTTAAATTGACAAAAGTGATGGTTTGATTGCTTCATCATAAACCAAGTCAACCTATTTTAGAAAGTGTTTTCATAGTGAACATAAATGAACTTGCAACCATGTGCTGTAACTCCAAAAAGCAGGACATAATACAGCATAGTGCAAGAAAAATTAAAAACAGAGTACTACCTTTGCAATATACAGTAGTTTTTAATTGTTTTTCTGTGTACAACAGGCATTTAAATTAAACAACGGGATTACTTCCTGGAGTAAAGCTATGTGATCGGGATTCACAAATCAGTTCAAGCTTGGCTCAGCCCAATTGGGAAGATGCACAATGAAAGGAAAACTAAAGACTTTCTCCTTCATGACTGGTGCCTGACCATCTCACTGGTTTGTTGCTATTTCAAATGGTTTGTTACAAATGGTTTAGGGGAGGCATGATAGAAAAGAGAAAGAATAATTCTTTGAGGTCACTGTCAGTGAGCCAGTTCAGTCTAGTGATTAGGGAGCCAGACTCTTATCTGGGAATACCGGGTTCGATTCCGCCCTCCCCCATGAAGCCAGCTAGGTGGCCTTGGGCTAGTTACACCTCTCTTCTGAGCTCTCACAGACCCACCTACCTCACAGGGTGTCCTTTGTGGGGAGAAGAATAAAAAAGCTTTGTCAGCCACTTTGAGCCCCCTTAAATGGGCGAGAAAAGCGAGGTAGAAAAGCCAACTCTTCTTCTGTCATTCTCTATTGGTAAACGGTGATTTAAAAATACGGTTCTGTCCCCTTTCCTCTGTGGACCATGTGGGCCAACATGCCCTGTTACCCAAGCTGTGTGGAAGTGCCTAGGGCTACACACAGTTGAGTGGTTCAAGTTCCAATGGCAAAACATCCTGGTCCAATTCAATACCAAACTCTGGAGTCAGAGTGACTCTGGTATCAAGATGCCTATCAGTTCCAATGGGAACCTAGCCATTGTTTTCCCAATTCAACCAGTTTGCCAGTTCAGACTTAAACCAAGCCACAAAAATGGTTCATACATGCACCTAGTATCAGCCTTATGACTGCCAAGATACAAGGCTGGATGTGAAAAGAACTCATACTATGGGCCACCCCAGTAATTTTTAAATGCAGTAAAATACTAGAAAAACTTACGATATTGTCTGCGCTATCGCTCCGGCTATGCCACCACACAGCAAATTTACATGAACCTTCAAAACTAAGACATCAGGATTATCTAAAGAAGGCTTCCCCAGCAGGGTAGGGGCATGAGCAAGTCCCACACTCTTTAGTGTACCAAAGGTGAAAAATGAGAAACCTGAAAAGGGGGGAAAAAGTAGCTTTTAATAGAAGTATCATCTCAACAAGAAGTTATTTTGCGTACCCTGAGCGTAATCCAACCACGTATTACACACATTTAAAACCCCTGTATGTTAAAAAGAGAATGTTGTAGCTACCTAACTGTATCGGATCATATCTTTCTGAGAATTTCTAAGCCAGGAGATTAAAGGCCTGTTCACACTTCCCTCACTGGAATGATATAATAATACCATTTCAATGAGGTGAAGATGAAGCATGAAACATCCATCCTTCAAGTGCTAGTGAAGTTCCAAACCAAAACATCGGCATGTGAAGTGCAGATGGCCAGGCGCAGGAAGGCCAGATCACCATGATAACTGGCACAGCAACATCCAGCATGTACTTGGACGCTGCCAGTATCTCTGCGGCCTGGGAACTTCCTTGCTGCTTCGGCCAAGCTGTGGAGAACATTCCAAGTGGTAAGTGCAAATAGCCCCGAGTCTGTTGAGCACATGCTCTTAGTGTGTGACTTCTATGCAAGAGCCCACCAAGAGCTGTTCCACTCTTTAAGTCAGTGGCTGTTCCATTCCAAACCCACTCTAGTCTGTCTTTTATTGTAAGACTCATCCCCCAGCATTACTCTGGCTACTGCCAGGTTTTTTAGCCACTGACCAATAAAATACATTTTAACATTAGCTCTTAGTGTTACTGACCACCTTAATTTTCATTTGCTGTCCCGCATTTCTATGCTTGTACAGAACTTGCATGATTCCAGTTTACCAAACTTGTAAACACTGGGTGATTCTATTTACGTATGTTTTTAGTCTCTATAGGTTTACGTTGTTTGAATTATGTTGGACTTGTGTTCATTCGTATTTTCTATTCCTCTCATCTAACACTCTTGTATAAAAAACCCCATCAACTGCCTGTAGAAAATTCTGAATCTTTGAATAGTTCTAGCAGAATAAAAAATCTAGTACTGACAAGGGATCAGCATCTTGCTTCATACTTCCTGTGGCTTTTTTGAAATGACTCTGGTGCTGCAAAAATGGTTTGTTTTCCTGGCTCAGGAGTTCACTTTTCCTGTACAATTTAATTCAAAATATTATCTTGTAATTATGTTGTCATTGCCGAATGGCCACTCTTGCTGAATTAAATTGGAATCGGACTAAAGCACTGGAACTGAACTTTAGGTACTACCGATGACTGCAGGAAAAGCTGTTGATCAATCAAAAGCAAATCCTACGCCTTTTCTTGTTAAGAGCTTTTTCCCGTGCAAAACAAAATTCAATGGTTGATCCCAAATAGTTCAAGATATTTCTAACTCCCTGAAGAAAACTATGTACTCCATGCAGCCCAAGGTGCACGGGTGGTTGACAAAAGGAGGAGGGAGTGTTCTTAAAAGAACATGAGCTCTGAACGTGCCAAACTGCAAAATGGGCTACAGAGTCTTTGGACTATGTGTGAAGAAGGAAAGAACTAGAATTTCTCCATCAAGGAAATTATCTACTCATTACATGCTGTAACTTCCAGCCTTTCCAAGGTCCAGTTGTCCAACATTAAACTTCTACACTAGAAAAGTACTCTTCCTACAGGTGAAGAAAAAACTGAGATCCTCAAAACTATCCCCTATGGTAAGAAATAATTTATTACAAAATTAACAGATACAGAGTGGTAGAAAAACAATGCAATTAGGTACCAAAAAGGACTGAACAATGGATGCCAAGATTCAAATAATTTTTTTTCAAAATCAACATGATATGCATCATTTAAGGGATTCCACTTCATTTTGTGCATCCTGTTAACAGTTTATAACAACCATCTGCTGCTTAAGAACATAAGAGAAGCCCTGCTGGATCAGGCCACAGCCCATCTAGTCCAGCATCCCATCGTACACAGTGGCCCACCAAATGCTCATGGGCATCTCAAGCAGAGACGAGGACAAACCTTTGCTCTCGAGTCCCAGCAGATGGCCTTAGAAGCGCCCCGGTCCCCACCACCACCCTGAAAGATGCACCTAGGCATTCATTCTAGTAGCCATTGATACATCTGTCATCCATAAATCTGTCTAACCCTGCCTTAAAGCCATCTAGACTGGAAGCTGTCACCACTGCTTATTTCACTATTTAGTATATGCCTGATTATCTGAATCGTTATTGATAACCATCGATCAGAACTGAATGATAATTTTGAACATGGCCTTCAGTTGCTTTCTTCAATGGGGGCACAGAAGTAAGGTGATGCTTTACAGTTATTAGAAGGAAGGTTGGGGAAAACAGCAAACGAAGAACCAAAATTCAGTTGCTAATTTCCCAAGCAAGTATCTGCAATTCAGTCAATTCCATGCAATTTCCATTTCCAGCTGAAATTTAGACTTGATTTTTTTTTAATTGAAGGGAAGCCATTGGAACAGCTCTGCAAACAAATTCAATCAGCAAGACTTTAATTAAGAAAGAATGGCATTCAAGTCAACCTACCGGCGTAAGGAGCCATTCCTACAACTGTTGGTATAAGACCTCGATAAAATCCTTGGACACCACCTTCCTTTGAGAGAAAGCCAAGGATGAAAATAACAACAAGAGTAACAAATAATATATATGGACTTCATGGCTTAATTATATACTAAGAGTGATGTTTTGGGAAGAACAGAAATCCGCTTTGTACTTTTCCTGGTACTCATCAAAAATTCTAACCTAATTAAAAATTTCAGTGCATGTGCCTAATTTGTAGCATGAATGGAAACCATCAGAGATTTTGGGTAGAAACCAAGCAAAAAAATTTTGATTCTCTAGTTATACACAAAAGATCTATAGGGCCAGTTCAGTACTGTGCAAATGTTTTTAGGCAGGTGTGGAAAAAAATGCTGCAGAGCAAGAATGCTGATAGTTTATCAATTAACAAAATGCAAAGTGAATGAACAAAAGAGAAACCTAAATCAAATCAGTATTTGGTGTGACCAAATTTAAAACAGCATCAATTCTTCTAGGTCCTCTATTCTTTCTTCTGCTGCTGACTTTGTTGTTTGCTGAGATGGTTCTGTCCAATACAAACAGATTTTGCTCAGGGTATTTTTCAGGGCAGAGACATCACATAAGTAATCCTAGTATTTAAGATATACTTCTGTTGAGAATTACTAGGAAATCTCATGAATGATATATTTTAAGCCCGTAGTCATCACTCAGTGGTAGAATATGTGATAGTTCAAATCTCAACAGTTCTCATAAAAAGACAGGAGCAAACTATTTTCCTAACTTTGCCAAGAAAACTACTTGGACATATGCATATAATCACCAGAAGTCGTCAAGCAAATTCATCTTTATATTATGTTTCAAAAAACAAAAACTAAACCAATTCTTGGGGGGGGGGGCACTCTGCCCTTGTCCTCCCCATTACAGTAGTCTTCAATTTCCAACAGTAGATTGGGAAAAATAAAAGAATTGCTTCATGAATCTTTAACAGCTTTCCTAAAATTCTGTTTTGGCATGAAAAACAAAGGTATTCTGCTAAATTTGCTAATGTTAAATTATCTTCCACATGAAAATATTAAATAGTATTCTACAGCACTAACAAAAACCAGCATCATGTAAAATTGAAGCAAACGATGAAAGAATTACCTTTGAATAAATAGTCTTGAATGCATGAATAATTCCAGTGTACTTGTCGTCCCCTTTCACTTGGAATGCCAGCCGTGCTCGCACCATATCAAGAGGGTAGGTACAAATGACCGCAGTTATACCTTCAAAAACAAATAGTTCCTACTAAGTTTGTCAAAACAACTATAAAATGCAAACAACAACTCCAGTAACAGAAAACACAGGGATGTTTTTAGAAGTCAGTTTTTTTTAATATACAACTTCGTTTATTTATTTCTGGAACTTATGTCCTGCTTTTCTTTGGGTGAGTTAAAAGCAGCGTATGTACTCCCATGTGGATGATTTGTATTACCAAACCAATCAATCAGTTCTCTAAAGAGACAGAATTATCATGCAAATAACACACTAAAATTAGGATGTTAGGTAACATTAATCTTTAAAAAAAAATAAACTGAATACAAATTGACAAACTAATGCTATTTTTTAAAAAATTGCATGCATTTCATGCTTATTTCATCCCCTACCCCGAAAGGTAAGCTAGTATCCTCATTCATTTGGTACTGTTTTCCTGGTTTTGCATTTAGAAGGTTTACAACCTTTTGTTCCTAAAAGAGTTTGGGATGAAGGACATTTGTGTGGCTCAATAGCTGAAATAATGTTTTTTCCTCAACTTTACTCTGATGTTTACTTAGAAGGAAACTGAAAAGCAATTGTCTACAAATGAAGTGTTACTACTGAGATTTGAATTACACAAGACTCAGGAAATCCAGGGATGAAAGCTCCCACCATGATGTTAACTCTGCTCATAGAAAAGACGCATTACAATAGACTTTTCCTGCCCTTTTGCTCTCTCACGCTCAGTTACCCACATGCCCAGTTATTTTTTTTCCTTGTAAGAGCTAGGAAAATGACTTACAAGCAAGTAGAAATTTTTTTCCAAGTTTCCTCAGTAGTTTTGATGCTCAGTTTGTTTTTGCAAAGTACTTCCAAAAGGTTTTCAAATCACCTTCATAACGGGAAGTGAATGCACATTTTAATACCTTTCCTATCCATCTAGTTCACACTATATACACACACTATCCTGGCAAAAAATGTTAATGCACCCCACTCCTTCTCCAACTCATGAATTCTCATTTGCAGGATGTTTATCCTGTAAGCACTGGACAAAAGGAATTTGCCTGCTTTCGCTCTTTTTCAGTGCTGATTCAGTATTCCCAAACATGGTCGCAGACTGGAACTCTTAATCAGATTGTGCTTCATTCATTGTTTTGTTTCAGTGCAGAAAAGCAGGTCTCAAAAAATGTTTATTTACTCAAAAAGAATAATATACCACTTCCCATACAAAGAATCCCAAAACGGTTGACCAACATAGAGATGAACAGCAAGGGTAAAAAGAATCAGAAGAGTGAATAATAATGAGAGGAGGTCAGAAAAAAAGCAACTATTCACACTGGGAATCTCATCTTAATCCCTATGAAAAGTACTGGAAAGTGTATTTTTTATAAAAGTAGATATAAATGTTTACATCTTGGGAGTAGACAGAATACCAGCAGAAACAAAAATCAAACAGAACTAGGATGTTTGCTTAGCTAAGCCATTTTTCACAGCAAGACCAGTGTCTTTTCTTGTGTTACACTACATTTCCATCTCTATTACTGTAATTTGCTCTCTTATTCTAAAACTGGGGCAGCCACCAGGGGCATGGGCCACATGTCCCATACTTTGGGATCCTGAACCATTTGTAAGGAACTGGAGGAAATGGGATGATCTCAGTGGTTCTTTCCCATTCCAGAAAAATTATATCTTCCAAGAATTGGCAATATGGATGACGGCTAAGGAAGGGCCTACAAAAGAGAGGCCACCACAGCTACGGACTCTTCTGGTTCTTGAAACTTAGCAGAAAGACCTAAACTAGCCTGCAACTTCTTCACAGTAAGTACCAAATTCTCTTTCCTTGACCTAACAAATAAAATTTAAAGAGAAACTACAGCATACATCCCTTTTTTACTAGAGCTACAAATATCACAAAATTATGGATATTTCTAGATGTGACACATCTTGAGTTAAGCTAGGTTTTCTTGCGAATTCTGACACACCAAACTCAAAAGGTTCACCATCACTGGTCTAACTATTTCCATTCATGCACACAGAGGGCATTAAAATAGACCTCAGAACCATTTATTGACATACTGTTAATGACATAGGAAGGCTTTTCCACCTAATAAAAAATGAAACCTTTTGCCAGCTTCAAATTAGTTAATTAAATAACAGTTTAAAGTGAACAGAAGTTTAAAATATTTAAATATAGGAGAGAATGGAATACCTGCCATGGAGCCAGCCATTAACCGGTGAATGTGCCCAGAAATGCCAAGTTTCTCTATTATCATCTATTGAAACATCAAATTTGAGGGGGAAAATCTGTTAATGTGCTTCAGTGTACAATGTAAACACAGTTTTAGTCTTGTGAATGTATTTGAGAAAACTAGATATGACACTGCGTGAAAATAGCAACATTCCTCTGATTAAGCAAACAATTAAAATTTGAAGTGCTTTCAGATTTCTTTTTCTTTGTGAAGCATAGACAGTAACAGGGAGAAAACTAAATTTGGAAGATACTTTACAACAAGAGAAAACAAAGCTTTTAGATATTTGTTAAAAAAAATAATATTTAAGATTGAAATAACGGCTCAAATATTTAATATAAATATTGGATTCTTTCTTTAAATCTTTTTTAACAGGTTTTTTTTTTTATTTTTCAGCTCTCTGATAACAGCCTTAGGGTTGTCATACTCTCCATCTGGATCTGTAAATGTGGGTCTCAGCATATATATAAAATATATATAAAATATGAATTGAAAATTCGTACGAATAGATTTGAATGTATTCAAATCGGTTTGAATTTGAATACATTTATTTTTTCTCTATTCATATGAGTTCAGACATTTGAATATTTGATTCAAATCAAATGTCAAAAATTGCATTCATGCACACCCCTACTTTTAAGCTTACTTTAATATGTTTTTAATTTTGTTACATAATGGACAGGCAGCAGGCATCTTTCTACAGGAAAACTTGTAGCAAATATATTTCCTTTCCCAGAGATGTTTCAAATAAGCAAGGAAATTAATGCTAATTTTCTAGATTCCTTCAAATCTGTTCAAAATATTGATCATGTCATTAAATACCCTTAGATCTATTAATAGTCTTTATGTAACATAAAGAAAATCAATAGAACCAAGGGAATTTGATTTACCTAGAGAAAGAAAAATCAAATGCTATAACTTGTTTTCACCTTTCTATTTGGGGGAAACAGGGCAGGATTCTGCAAAAAAATTAAGATAACCACTGTACACCAAACGCTTGAAAGAGGTGGGAAGAAAAAAAAATTAGGCAACAAGTAATTACATAGAATGATACATCAATTACACAGTTTAGCCAAACAAGGCTAGCATGACTAGAAAGAAAGGAAATCACAGACTTACTTTTTTATACTGGCCAAATGCTGTAAACTGAATTGCACCATAGGGAAATATTCTGATCATCATTGCTCCATTTCCTTTATAGAATCCTAGGTATCCCTCCTTTTTGGGGACAGCACATAATGCAGAAATCACACCTGCCAGCAACATCATACACATATTAAGAATTAGAAAATTCACCTCAAGTATTATCTTTAAATATACCAAAAACAATGTTAACTTGTTCCTATATGACAGAAGAATGCCAACTATGCAAACTGAAAGCAGCAGAAAAGGAAGGTGTTCTACAATGCCATCCAAAAGAAGCGGCAATGTGGCCCACTGACGAGCATTTATATCAATTTCAGGCTGACGCAGATACAGAACCTCAATCCTGAACCTTTTCTAGGGAGGAAAGCAGTACTGCATCCAGCAAATCCAAGGCCAGGTTGGTTTTCCTCCTTCAAAAAGTCCCATTTTAGATCTAATGTTGGTGAAAAAGCTACAGCTGTGGACCTTTCCAGGACATAACACAGGTCATCCCAGGTTCCAAGACTTTGAAATAGCCTCCCTCTGGAGATTTTCTACATTATATGGTTTTTAGTGTCTGGTTAAAACATACCTCTTTTTTATTTAAACCAGAATTGTTTTTGTTAGGTATAATAGATAACTCTTTGGATGATAATAATGTATTGGTATCATATATGGTGACGGCAGCAAGATTACTATACGCACAAAAATGGAAGGAGAAGGAGATTCCTACGGAATATGAATGGTTAATTAAACTGGTTGATCTGGCAGAAATGGATAAACTGACAAACTTGTTAAATGATACAACAATGGATAAATTTGTAGAAGACTGGCACCTTTTTATTAACTATCTACACGAACTACAAGTGTCGACAGAAGGTTTCGACTAAAAAACAAGAAGGCAGTCAGAAAATGACAAGAATGAATAAAGAAGCAAAGGAACAAGCGGTATTAAGAAGGGAAGTCGGAGAAACGGGGGAAGTCATACAGAATAATAAAGCAATACACACTAAGAGAAGATACAAGAAATTGTATGATAGATATTGTTTAATTGTTTTTTTAATGTCATATTGCTTTTAAAATCAATAAAAAATATATTTTTAAAAAAACATACCTCTTCACCAGGCTTTTGATGCTTAGCTTGATCTGATTTTTGCCCTACCAGGTATGTTTTATATATTTGTTGTTGAGACCTGCTATAGGACATTTGGGTGAACAGCAGGGTTTACATTCTTAAATAAATAAGATAATTGTAGATAGTGTCTCTCCACCTATAGAGCTTTTCCTCACAACAGTGAAATAGCTCTGTCGACACCTCATTCCTTCCAGCCAGCCAGCCGGTAGTCGAACCTTATCAACAGTGCACTGAAATCTTTAGCAAGTGCAACCGCAGTTCCTTATATTTTATAATTTAATACAAAGCCAGTGATCACTTTGCTTGTCCAATTTTCTTTCCTGCACAAAATCGTGAAAAACTATGGATGACAAACTACAGCCTGGCCAAAACACAAAATACACAAAAAATATGAAGAGGAGATTTAGCAACATTATGAAAAAAGCATATTCTTTCAAAATGAATTTATTTCATCAGAGTCCAGCTTCAATTAACTATTCCTAGAGATGGAGAAAGATAATTTGTTTGCAAAATATTTCCAAGCCATAAGCCATGAAGTAAGTCTACAGACTAAGACATCTCTATCACTGCCACTGTTGCAGAGATTTTTGCCCAAACTGGATAATCTTAGCGCTGGAAGGAGGGAGTTCACACAGTCACTCTCTACCTACCTGAATGGCCAAATGAAAAGCAGCAGCATTTGCCATACACAGCTAAGCTTAAATGTGAGTCTCTTTCAATATTCTGCATTACAGACTACACCTGCTGAAACTCCCTCTTCCACAAAACTGTTAATGATGAATGACACTTTCTGTGCTCTGCACAGCAAACCTACATTCTCCCTAAATGAAATGGAGAAGAAAAAGAGATGAGCGATAACTAGACACTCCTCTCCTCCCTTTACACCTACGCAAAAAGGGATACACAGGCCCTTTCTGCACTGGGCCTTATTCTGGATTATATCCTGACCAGGACCTGTCAGAGTCTGCACCAGCATGCACATGGCAGGTCCCTATTCTGAGATATCATCTGGAATAAGGCCTAGTGCAGAAAGGGCCACAGTTCTATGGGACTCAGAAAGAAAGGCAATAGAACAGATGAACTCAGAAAGTGATGGGGAGGAGAGGGAATGGTGAGTGGGTCTCTGAAGACCCTTCACAAGATTTTTTTTTCATATTGTGACTATTTCTGGGGATATTTCCTAAGACTTAATCCCTAAGTGTATTCATTCATTCATTCACTGTAACTTGTCAAGCCTCAGGACAATGATCTAATGGTTCTAAAATTCTGTAACGTGTTAACAAGATCCCAGCAGCTGATAAACTCTGATGTCCTTACAAATCCAAACTATTCGTGGTTTTGAAATTCAAACTCCACATTTTTCTTTTGCTACGGGGAAAGCACTGGCAACAGGTACAACTGGTACAGGATTGGGCAATCTGTTCTGCTTAGCACCCACAAGGTCATTTTCGAAGGCAAATATAGAAAGTGCACAAAGTAATCTGGCTTGAATATAGCTAGTGCAGGTACAATTCAGGCTAAGTATGGTTTGCATAGATAGTATCATCCCTGTCATACTAAACAGCAGGTAACATTCTTGACTAATTCTTGTAAACAGGAGTGCATCCAGACATCACTTACTTATTCTGCTACTTTTGGATATTCTGGAATAAAGCACTCCTGGAAGTGTTTTAGTGCTTTATTCCTGAATATCCAAAAATAGCAGAATAAGTAAGTGATCTCTGGATGCAGCCCTGCACTTTCTCAGGCAAGAATAAATCTAGAAAGCCTTCTAAGCACGGAGAACACAATTCCTTCTGGGAACAGCTGTTTCTCTCAAATTGTATAGCTGCACATTCCGCAACTCCAGATTTTCTCTATGCTTTCAATCTAAACTTCAACCAAACAGAATTTAAAAATGGATTTTTAAAAAAGATTTAAAGAAAAACTAAAAAATCAGGCAATGCACAGGGTAACTGTCGTAAGAAGACCAGTACAGTATGTTAAATAAGCAGAGTAGACTGATAAAACAGAAATACTGAAATTATACATATATACACGCACGCACGCACACTCTTAGTGGTAAGTACATTCTTCACATACAAAAAGATCACAAGCAGAATCTCTGAATTAAGCTGGAAACGATTCCTGGCAGAAGCTCCGAAAAGATGCTTCTGCTAAAAAATAATAATAGAAGCAAGAGAACCACAGCAGTGAAAAATGAAAGCTTAAGAGGAAACAGCATTGCAAGGCAAGCACTAGTAAGGACTTTGTTCAGACTACCCTGGTATTTACTCAGCCTCACCTACTTTCTACAACTCTTGTTTTCTAACTCTAGGATAAAAACTTCCTCAATGTGTTAAAATCATAATAAATGTAAATTATATAATTTATTATGGAGTATAAATGTACAAGTACTATGTATTATGGAGAATTTAAGCTTTGTAGGGCTGCAGCTTGATAAAATGAATTTTATTCAATTAAACCATGCATTTAAATAAGCAAAAGCCTACAGTAAACACTATTTTTTGTTGATAGAGACATGTGGCATATCTGGGGCCACATTCTCTCATCACACAATATTTCACACATACAGTTGTTATCTATATGCAAATGAAATAGTATGAGAATCAGAGAGAAATCATAATATTTAAATCAGGTGAGTAAAGCTCCTTGTGTGCAGGACATGTGTGACTATATCAAAATACAGAGGTTCAGAAACTCCCGTGGGGCTGAAAACCAAGTCAAAACTCGTTGTAGCTAGGAACCTCCCTCACAGCTTATCGATTATGTATATCTGCTCAGAAACTATTTTCAATAAGACAGCAACCTTCTGCGTGCACATCACAGAGTACTTCCTATCAAATCCTGCAGAATATATTTCCACATAAACATTCACAGGAAGAAGCTACCATTCCCTGTGTGAGATTAGAAAGAATGCCCTGCTTCCCAATCTACTTCTAAATCTGGAGCAGAGGGAAAATAACTACAGCTTACTTGAAACTATGGATCTGTTTGCATTTACCTCTGGTGTGGTTCAAGGGCCTTCTGGGTAAGCTTGTCCACACGCTGCACTACCGCCGTCATCCTGGACCTCACTTAAGCTGCCCCGGTCTTTACTGGCTTTGGACAGGTAAAATCGTGTCCAAAGCTAGACCAGGACCAAATCTAGTGAGCTCCCAGTCAGCAGTATTCCGCCTTCTTTTGGGTCCAACACTGCAAGTAGATGTGGTGGCATGAGGGCATGGCGGCACACTTCCATGTGTGGACCAATCATCATAGCAACATCCAGGAGCACACTGGATGTAGATGTTGCTGCAGCCATTGCAATGGCAATCTAGCCTGCCCGAGCCAAGCCATCTGCACTTCAAGTGCTGGTGGTCCAGATGGGCACTACACCAGCACTTGAAGTGCAGATGGCTCCTTCCACACTTGATCTTAGCCTCACTGGAATAGTATATCACTCTAGATCAGGAATAGTATCACTGGAATAGTATATCACTCTAGATCAGGGGTCGGGACCCCTTTGGGGGTCGAATTACCCTTTCAGAGGGGTCGCGATGAGTCTCCTGCTGCCCTTCCCTCCCACCTCCCAGCAGTTCCGCCCCTGTGGTTGGGGGTCCCCACAACATGAGAAACTCCATTAAGGGGTTGCGGCATTAAACGCCTGCCTGTGGGCTCCACACACACACACACACACACCTTACTTAAGAAGAGGGGGAGAAGAGCAGCGGGAGAGAGCGCCTATCCTAATTACCTGCCTGTGGGCTCCTCTCTGCACCTACCCCTAAGTGTTTACTTCCCACACCCACGTCCAGGCTACAAAATGGGTGTGTGCTGAAGAGTGAATGCTCTTGCACCTTTGAGTGTGGAAGGCTCTGTTCACGAGAACATATCACTTTACACACCACTGTTTTTTTTTTCCATTGTTTAATATTGGTGTAAAATTTGTGGTGTCGGGGTGGGTGCTGTATGTGCGTTTGTTGTGTGTGAGGGTGGTAGTTTTATATTAGTCTTTGGTTGGTGGGTGTGGT
This sequence comes from Aspidoscelis tigris stejnegeri, assembly GCA_023333525.1. Taxonomy (NCBI): domain Eukaryota; kingdom Metazoa; phylum Chordata; class Lepidosauria; order Squamata; family Teiidae; genus Aspidoscelis; species Aspidoscelis tigris. The sequence continues at coordinate 97,873,337 of JALMGA010000002.1, forward strand.
TGTTGTGGGAGGTTGTTGTTGTGTTGTGAAGGGACTATGTGCCAAGGCCAAAGAGGGGAAGAATTACGGGTCACCACCATTAACGGCAGGGGGAGATATGGCGATGGGAGACGGAAGAGACGGACAAGGAGAAGGGGTGTTAGATACCTTGAAGCTGTCACCCCTTCTGTTCCGCCTTCCAGCCAAAGGCATCTGGGAAGACCTGCCAACCAAAAACCTACTACTCTGGCAGTGTTGCTTTTAAATGCCAGGTCGGTCCGGAATAAAACATAAGTTATCCATGAGGAAAGGGCTGACCTGGCGTGCATAACTGAGACCTGGATGGATGAACTGGGCGGGCCTGGCCTCACCCAGTTGTGTCCTCCAGGTTACTCAGTGCAACACTGTTCTAGAGTAGGGGGGAGGGGAGGGGGTGTCGCTGTGGTCCATCGGACCTCCATCTCCCTCACCAGGCGGCCAATTCGCTCTATTAACGGGGTTGAGGGCCTGTTTTTGTTGCTGGGCCAGAGAGACAGAATAGGGATGCTACTGGTGTACCGTGCACCCCACTGCCCAATATCCTCCCTATCTGAGCTGGCGGAGGTGGTCTCGGAGGTGGTGTTGGAAGCCCCCGCCACGGTGGTGTTGGGGGATTTCAACATCCACGCTGAGGCCGCGCTCAGTGGACCAGCTCAGTTCTTTATGGCCTCCATGACAACCATGGGGCTGTCTCAGTTTGTATCTGGTCCGACGCATATGGCAGGCCACACCCTGGACTTGGTTTTTGCCTCAGAGCGAATTGATGGTTATCCATTGATAGGAGGGCTGACTGTGAGCCCATTGTCATGGACGGATCACTCGCTGGTGAGGTTTGGACTCACAGTGGCAATCCCCCTCTGTGGGGACAGAGGACCTATTCAGATGGTCCGCCCCCGGAGACTTATGGAATCTCAACGATTCCTGAATGCCCTGGGGGATTTTCCAGTTGGCATGTCTGGTGCTCCTGTCGAAGCTCTGGCCTCTCTATGGAATCAGGAGATGACCAGGGCTATCGACACGATCGCTCCTAAGTGCCCTCGGCCCGCCTGTAGAGCCCAGAAAGCTCCTTGGTATTCCATGGAGCTCCGGGCCATGAAACAGGAAGGTCGACGGCTAGAGCGCAAGTGGCATAAATCTGGCTGCGAATCTGACCGAACACGAGTTAGAGCACACTATCGTGCCTACCACGTGGCGGTGACAGCGGCGAAAAGCAGTTTTTTCTCCACTGCCATTGCGTCGAGTAGCCGTCCAGCAGAGCTCTTTAGAGTAGTGAATGGCCTTACTAAATCTGGCCCATTGAGGCGTGAGCCTCAGCCATCTAATATCTGCTGTGACAGTTTTGCAAAGCACTTTGAGGACAAAGTTGCTCAGATTCGCAGAGGGTTAGATGTCACAATTGGACATAGTCTGAGGGAGGTGTCCAGAGAACTGTCTGGTCCAATTATTTTGGATCAGTTTCAATTATTGCGGCCTGAGGACGTGGACAAGCTGCTTGCAGGGGTGCGGCCGACAACATGCTCTCTAGATCCCTGTCCTTCCTGGCTGATTAAAGCTGGCCGGCAAGGTATGACCGGGTGGATCCAGGAAGTGGTAAATGCCTCTCTGAGGGAGGGGGTGGTTCCATTGGCCCTTAAACAGGCCGTGGTGCGTCCCCTCCTGAAGAAGGCCTCCCTGGATCCAGAAGACTTAAACAACTATTGCCCAGTAGCTAACATACCTTTCCTAGGCAAGGTCCTGGAGAGGGTTGTCGCTGTTCAGCTGCAGGCATGCTTGGAAGAAGCTGATTATCTAGACCCATTTCAATCCGGCTTCAGGCCCGGTCATGGCACAGAAACCACCTTGGTTGCCCTGGTTGATGATCTCCTCCGGGAGAAAGACAGGGGGAATGCTACCCTGCTGGTTCTCCTGGACCTCTCAGCGGCTTTCGATACAATTGACCATGGTATCCTTCTGGAGAGGCTACGGAGTTTAGGAGTTGGAGGCAGTGCTTGGCACTGGTTCCGCTCTTATCTCCAGAGCCGATCTCAGTTAGTGGTGATGGGAGAGAAGGAGTCGACACCCTGGGAACTCACTTGTGGGGTTCCCCAGGGGTCAATCTTATCTCCCATGTTATTTAATATCTACATGAAGCCACTGGGAGAGATCATCAGGAGATTTGGAGTGAGGTGTCATCAATATACAGATGATACCCAGCTCTATCTCTCTGTGCCATCTGAATCAGGAGAGGTGGTTGAAGTGCTTGACAGGTGCTTGGAGGCGGTAGTGGGCTGGATGAGGGCCAATAAATTGAAACTGAATCCAGACAAGACAGAAGTGCTGTGTGTTACAGGCTCTCGGGTCCAAGTAGTTGGGAGATACCCTGTCCTTGATGGGGTTACAATATCCGGGAAGGGACAGGTGCGAAATTTGGGGGTACTCCTGGACTCTGCGCTAACACTTGAAGCTCAGGTGGAGGCCGTGGCCAGGAGTGCCTACTCCCAACTACATCTGGTGGGCCAATTGAAACCTTTTTTGGGCAGAGAGGACCTGGCCACAGTTATCCATGCTCTGGTAACCTCCAGGTTGGACTACTGTAACGCACTCTACATGGGGCTTCCCTTGAAGACGGTTTGGAAGTTGCAGCTGGTGCAAAATTCAGTGGCCAGAGTGCTGACAGGAACATCTAGCCGGACGCATATTACGCCGGTTCTAAGAGAACTGCATTGGCTGCCAATTCACTACCGAGCCCAATTCAAGGTGCTAATTTTAACTTATAAAGCCCTAAATGGCTTGGGTCCCAGATATCTAAAGGAGCGCCTTCTCCCGTATCGACCTGCCCGTGTTTTAAGATCTGGAGGGGAGGCCCTTCTGGTGATCCCTCCGCCTTCATTAGTTAGGCGGGTGGGTACCCGGCAGAGGGCCTTCTCGGTGGTGGCCCCCAGGCTGTGGAATGGTCTCCCCCTCGAGGTGCGTCAGGCCCCTTCCTTGTTCCTATTCAGGAAGGCGGTGAAAACGTTCCTATTCACACAGGCCTTTGGTTAAATGTTCCCCACACTTCCCCTCACTGAAAATCGCTGATGTTTTTAACTGTTTTGTATTTTTAAAACTGTATTTTTAAATTTGTTCTATTTATGATACTCTTTTTATACATCTGTTTTAAATGCTGTGAGCCGCCCAGAGACCCACGGGTATGGGGTGGCATATAAATTTAAATATAAATAAATAAATAAATTAGGAAGGGTGAGAACCGCTGCTCTAGATATATATATGCCTCATAGAACAAATGGTAAGAAACTTCCTTCACCTCCAAAAATAGAAGAGTTGGCTTTTCTACCCCACTTTTCTCACCCATTTAAGAGGCTGACAAAGCTTTCTATTCTTCTCCCCACAACACAACACCCTGTGAGAGCTCAGAAGATAGCTGTGACTCTCCCAAGGTCACCCAGCTAGTTTCATGGAGGAAAGCAGAATCAAACCCAGTATTTCCAGATAAGAGACTGGCTCCCTAACCACTAGAGGAAAAACTGGGGCATATTCTAGTTGCACTTGACAGATATACAACTGTTTAGCTTCTGTCTTGCCCTCTAGATTTAGCGTTGACAATGTCTTGCATACGTCTCAAGTTATATCACTACAGTATATGAAACCAGATCAGAGTTCCTATTTCTTTAATAGCTGTGCAGAAGAAGGAACTTCTGCAGATGTTGCCTGTATCACAAGCTACACTTCTTGAAGTTCCTTTCCCATGCAACTACCAAAGCTACAAGAACTTTATGGTCAAGGAGCACTTTGACAGCAGGGGCTGGCTCCCTTCTGGAGTCAGAATTCCACTCCTTTCTTTCCAGTTTAGGAGTGCAGAGTACAGAGCAGGAGGGGCTTCCTCCTTACAGCTGTATTATGTTACCTTCAGGGATGTCACTCCCTCCTCCCAATCGCAAACTGTAAAGGAATGTGGAGCTTCGCTTATCACATCCTGGGAAAAGCAATCATCACTCCTCCAAGTAGGCAATTTATTCAAGACTGATTATGATTATGACCGGTAGGATTTGATATTTTTACAAATAATGTTTACACAACTTGTAACATATCTCTGATTATTCTCCTTTTAATGCTAAGTCGCAGTCACTCCTAGAACACGCTGTTTCCTTTCAACCAAGTCAGAAAAGCAATTATAGTGTTACTGAATATGGGATAGACCTCAGCTATAAAAGTTCTATAAATGCCTGGCTCCTCTAAGCGTTGTTCTCATAAAAGTTTCCTAAAGGTTGCTGGAAATTACAACAAATCAATGCAATTTTTTATGATGGAATTGAAATATTAAATGCTCAGTTCTTTACTCCCTAAATGTGAAGGACAGAAGTATTATTCTTTTTGAAGTGATCTGATGTAAATCTAACATGTTTTTTACAGCATTTTTACAAAAAAAACAGGATAAAACAAAGAATCTGTATTTTCAGCACTTGAACTTGTGTGCAAACTTTTTTCCTTTGTATTATACAAGCTGATTTTCAACCAGTAAACTGGGACTTACTGTCAGCTTGCACTGTGAATGTAGTACTAACACCACATAAAGATATGATAATAATTAAGTTATGAGTTCCCAAACAGAGGTTGGGCTTGTGTTGATTTCAGGTTGTTTTTGCACAAGGGCTTAGATCTGGATCCAGGCTGCAGCATTTGCATGATGATGTAGCATACAGAAGCCCCTCCCCCTTATGCCACACCCACATGGGACAGAGGTAGATCCAGATGAGAGAGCAGGTCTATCTAGCCTGAGGGCCTTAATCATGCCCCACAATGCAGAAACACCCTCAGAAAGATGATTAAAGCAAAATCCCTGATAAAATTCAATTTCTACAACATAAACCTACAGGAAGAAAATAGTTATTAATTCTTATTTTGTATGTAAAAATTATTATCTGGGCTTTGATTTTAAATGGACATGTGCCAACAGCTGCAGAAATTAATTGAAAAAAGATGTTTATCTTACAAATGATCAAGCTCATAATTAATTAGTAGAACATAAATTGCATTAACTTCCACTAAGATATGGAACAACTGTCTTACCTAGATGTTTGTAGTGGTGGTTATGAGCTTGCAGCAATATCTTCACCCGATCCAATGGCGCAATGGTTGTTTTGGCACAGCATCCTGCAACACCTTTCAAAGAGATGAAGATTAACAACAGTTTTTACTACTGCCAGAAGCCACAGCCGTGTTAAACATTCAGCAAGTTATTTTTAAACTTTATCTTTCTGAGGCTCAACCCACACTTGGTAAGCGTGATTTTCCTCACTGATTGCTTGTGATCTCTGTTAGCAAAGTAATCACTAGTTCGGTGATGGCCAACCTATGACACGCGTGTCACAAGTGACACGCCAAGCCCTTTTGGGTGACACACATGGCCACCCTGGCACCTGGACATGTAGTGCTTGCTTGTTCTTGAAGTGTACGAAATACCAACTTTCAACTGAAGATTTAGCAACAAAAGTCACTAATGTAAAGAATTATTTGTTTTTGCTTTTAATAAAATACATATATCAAAAATATAACTTTTTTACTAGAGCCACAAATATCACAAAATTATGGATATTTCTAGAAGTGACACAGCACCTGAGTTAAGCTAGGTTTTCTTGCGAATTTTGACACACCGAGCTCAAAAGGTTCGCCATCACTGCACTAGTTCATAAAGTGGAAAGCATATTTTAAAAATACTTATCCTCAGAATATAAGAAATGCCCCTATAGGAGAGACCTCATGGCCTATCTTAATCCAGCCGCCTGTTCTCATAGTCGCTAATCATCTTACGGAAGCCTACTAACAGGATACAAGCACACAACCTGCCCAGCTCATGGTCTCCCAGAGGTACTGTGCATCCTATTTCCCTGGGGCAATAACACGACCATCAGGGCTAATAGTCACTGATAGGAATGGGCACAAATATTTGAAATATTCATTATTTGTACACATTTATACGAATTCAGACATTCGTATACAGATTGCATGTCCAGACATTCATACTTCAGTATTTGTACAAATATGAATATTTTGAGTTATTCGTATGAATAATTAGAACATTCATAGTGTACGTATCCGTACACATCTTGTGCGTATCTATATGCATCCATACAGATATGTATAGGATGAAAACGGAATGCATACGAGATTTGTATCATTGGATACATATTGAATATTTGAACGAATAGATACAAATGTATTTGTGTTAGTTTGAATGTCCAGACATTCTATTTTCTTTATTCGTGCAAATTCAGATTTTCCAATATTCAATTCGTCACAAATTGAATGTCAAAAATTGCATTTTACACACCCCTAGTCACTGATACTCCTGAATTCCATGAACTGGTCCAAATGTTTTAAGAACTCAAACTTCTGTAATACTTTCAGGATACTTGCCTGGCCATGCCACTGTTTCCCATCTCTCAAAGTTTAGCTAAACCAATTTTGGACTGAACATACATATACGGATAAACTGTAGCATATAAAACAGGAATGGTCGGCAGATGCCTGCAGATCAAGGAAGAGCAAAGTATCAATTGAAAATTGTATTTTGACCTTCCAAAATGACGGACCGATCTACTGCAGATCAAGATATATTTGGAATTGATCAGAGCCTCACCATGAGCCATCACCACTACATGACCAAGGATGAACGAAGTGAGTGGCCTGCTATCAAACCATTAGAGTGGACATAGATATTTAAACCTCTTCCCTATCCATTGTTTTCTTTTTTTTATGCTACCAAAACTGCTGGGGTCTTGAGAGGCCACAAAAAACTGCCTGGAGGATTGCAACATAATTTCTAACAGAGGTTAACCATCATTTGTGTAACAGGATGTCCGGAAACTTTTCCAAGTATCTCCTTAAACAGGATCAAGACACTTAGTACCAATGCCTACATCCTTCATTTTTAACACCTGCCTGATCTGCAAACAGTATTACGGGAATAAAACCTTTCTCTGTTGATGGATGCCAGTAAGAGCATTGCAGGATGCCTCTTTTTGCTTCTGCTGTTAATCCTCACATATCAAACAAGAACACGGTGCCCCAGTTATCAGCAAACAAGCTTGGCCACATCACCCTCTGTTTGTAATACAACTGTAACATAAAATGTTCCCTTACTAAATCAACTGATTGTAGATATGCAATGGAGAAGGAAGCAACATTTAACCCAAAATTTAAATTCACACCTCAAGCATAAGAGAAACATTTTCCTAAGACTAAGTCCTTCAAAGTTCAATCATTCTTCAGCTCATAAACTCCTGTTTTTCAAGATGAACTATAAAAGATGGAATAGCTACATATCGACTTTCTTTTTACAATTACTGCATAATACATAGTACACACAGTATGCATAATGTAATTAACCATAGGTATTAAAGGTCAGTTGGAATCTCTTCTAGGCATTCCACAAATTAAATTCTGTATCATACATTTCCTGATGTTTCATCCAGCAGTAAAACTTTCCTGAGAAATCAAGTCTGTGGGACCTTAATAGTACTGTATTCACAACCGTTCGATTTTTCAAAAATAAAGAACTGCCTGATGAGCCACAGATCTGTAACAAATTTTATAGGTACAGTGGATCACTACTCAAGGGCAAGTCCACTTTTGAAGAGTCAAAGGCCCTTTCTGCACTACCCTACTGATCCAAATCAAAGGGCATCTGATCTGGATCCTGGGCGTCCTGATCTGCACATTGAGGTGGATCAAGGGGACCCTTCCCCCTGTTACTTTGGGTCCATATGCACAAGACAATCAGTTCTGGATTAAGAGGTCCTCAATCCACATCTACTGTAGACCTGATATATCAGGTCTACAAACCAGACTAAGGGCTGTATTCTGGATCACAGAGATGTACAGATGGCACGCCTCCATGATCCAGAATTAGTGAGAGCTGTCATTATGTGGCGTGCCATAGTGCGCTCCTGAAAAATCAACACACACACACCCTGAGGCTAAGAACTTACCACTCCTAGATATTTGCGGGGGGGGGGGGGGGGGAGAGAGCACCTGTGCAGCCTTGGGAAGACTTGAACCGGACTAGCACTGTCAGTGCAGACAGCGCCGATCCAGCCTTCTCCTCCCCATGATCCTGATCAGTAGATCCAGTAAATCCAAATCTACTGATCAGGTTCTACAGCTTCTCAGCACAGAAAGAGCCAAAGAGTGATTCTGCACTGCCTGATCAGTAAGAGCTTCTCTTAGACTTCACCAGTAATACTCGAATACTCTTGCTAGTCCAAGTATATCAGCCAGCGCAGAATCACCCAAAATCTGCTACCACTACGTGGCTCACTAACTTGAGGCTCCCAAATTTGAGCCTTCCTAGATCAATAGTACTTACTTTTCATGCATCCCCTGTCTCAACCCACAAATGCCTTTTGAGTGGCTTACAGACAAATTGGCCTTCAAATCTAAAATATGTACCAAAAAGAAAGGAACAGATGAGAACAAAAAGACACAGATCTCGCAAACAGAGAACAAGCACTGCCAACATTGTGGACATGTGGGCACATTTTGAATCTCAGGTCATGCTGTGGTTGTTTCTGGGAAGGATTCCCAGAAGCAGTGAAGGCACCAGAAAAGCAACCAGGAGTACCGAGCTCCTTCAGGCTCCACGTTGGCAATGCCTGATGCAGCACTGGAATTTGCAAAAGATCCACTTCTACCAACATGCTAACTTTAAATCATCCCAATGCCACTGTTCCATACACCTGTATTATGTCCTTCAGCATCATAACAAAGATCCTGTTGGGGTGTAACAAATTATTCTAGAACTTAGCAAGCAGTTCAAGATACCGGGATATAATGCCTGCCTTTACTCTGACTTGTCTTTTAAGCAACAGTGGAACATCCCTGGCATTTTCATGTCAGACCTTCATGATCCAACCAATGCAATCTGCAATCTATCTGTTGTACTTTTCAAAGTGTTACATCCACAATCAAAAACAGTCCTGAAGCTCTTAGGGCACTTTGCTAGAGTCAAAATCATTACCTGCTGTAATAAACACACCTCTTTCTTGAATGAGGCAAGGACACAGGTGGGCGTGTACGATTCTTAAGAAAATTCCCTTCATTCAATTGTGTTGATTGCATACGTGTGTGTGTATGCGCCCTTAGTGCCCAGGTAGCTTGTTCACCGCTCAGGGGAGAAGAGACCTTATCACCATAATCTAACATATACTCCCAACTGCCCTGAGCAAAAGAGCCAAAGCAGATCCCTCCCTTACGAAATCAGGCTGCAACGTCTAGGCCTCTTCAGTCTGGAGAGACGGCGTTTAAGAGGGGACCTGACTGAAGTATGTAAAATTATGCATGGTATAGAAAAGGTGGATAGAGAACATTTCTCTATCGCACAGCACTAGAACCAGGGGGCATCTATGAAGGTGATGGGTAGGAGAGTCAGATCTGACAAGGGGAAGTATTTCTTCACCCAGAGGGTCATCAGTTTATGGAATTTGCTGCCAGAAGAGGTGGTGACAGCTACAAGTCTAGATGTCTTTAAGGAAGGGTTAGACAAATTTATGGACGACAGATGTATCAATGGCTGCTATAATGAATGCCTAGGTGCATCTTTCAGACTGGCGGGGGGGGGGGAGCGGGGTGCTTCTAAGGCCATTTGCTGGGATTCTAGAGCAGGAATAGGTTTGTCCTTGTCTCTGTTTGAGATGCCCATGAGCATTTGGTGGGCCACTGCGTGCAACAGGATGCTGGACTAGATGGGCTGCAGTTCTTCATAAGCAATCTGAAATATCATTTTCAACTCATTATTCGAAAGGAATCACGCCTGGACCGCAGATGAAATGGATGGACACATACCACAGGTTTATTTTTAACAGCACCTTTGGAAGGCAACAATCTGCGTGCAAAGGGAACCCAACTGAAACAATAAAAAGCCCATTTTTACGTTCCCCGTAAAAGCACCGGCAACGCTCAGGCACCCAAGGGCTGTGGTCACACCTAAGGTTTAATCCGGCTTCAGTGCACCTTCAGAGTGAGCGGAAACACCAGCAAAGCGACCAGTCATATTCTTTCCACATTATCTTGTCCCAAAGGTGGAATTTTCTTAGTTATTTAACCCGCAAAGAGAACAGCTGGTCACTCTGATGTGTCCTCTCGCTCCGAAAGAGGACTGAAGCTGGAGTGAACCCCAAGTGTGACCACAGCTAAGCTCGTGCCTCATGGGGGGGAGGGGGGCATCCCAGCCTTCCTCTCCCTTGCCTTAACGCACACCCACCCACCCACCCCCCATGGCTCGGGTACGGCCCCTCACACCCCACCCAAGAGCGTGGCGACCTCTTTACCTCCAGCCAGGCAATTTCGGAGCCAGTAGAAGTCCCTCCGCGCAGAAGAGGGAGGCAGCCGGGCGCTGGGCCTCGTCGCCGCCGCCGCTTCGGTGGCCATTGTGTGGCTGGGCTGCGCCGCCGCGCCGGCTCCCCGGGAAGCGCTGCAGGAAGGAAGACGAAGGAGCGGACAAGGCACCGCGGCGGCAGGCAGGCAGCTTCCCCGAGTCAAGTACCTAACGCCTCCAGCAGCACATGGTCCCGCCCGCCGCCGAGGAGCTGCCTCCGCCCCCGCCCAGTCGGCCTCAAAGGCGGAGCTCACTCGGTCAGCGCGGAAACGCTGAGGAGTCGAGGGCGGTGGAGGGGGAAAGCCAGCCTAGTCTGGCCGGGAAGGGAGGGGAGGCCGCCGCCTGTCTGCTGCCCTCAGCGCTTTCGCCAGGCGTCGGTGCGCTCCCCTCTGCCCCCGGCATCGATCTGGCGGCCTCGGCGCCCGCTGATAGCGTCAGAGGCTTGCGAGGGAGAACCTGCTGCTCAGCAGAGACAGCCGGCGGGGCGGGACGAGACGGGGCGGGACGGCCTTTCGTTCCCCGTCCGGCCAGCGACAAAAAGGGAACCACCAAGCTAGAGACGAAACCTGCTTCCCCCTCCATTCGTCACACAGGCTGATTCCCCTCTCCTCCTTGAGCTTTACCACCATTCCCCAACTCCCCTCCCCTCCTCCCTCTCTCCATCCCTCTCTCCATCCCTGCCTCTTGCCTCCTTCCTTCCTCCCCCCTCCCCTCCTTTTCTCCCTCCCTCCTTCCCACCTCCTTCCTTCCCTCCTTCCTCCCCCCTCCCCCTCCCTCCTTCCTCCCCCTCCCCTCCTTTCCTCCTTCCTTCCTTCCCTCCTTCCTCCCCCCTCCCCCCTCCCCCTCCTTCCTTCCCACCTCCCCCCCTCCCTCCCTCCCTCCTTCCTTCCTTCCTCCCCCTCCCCTCCCCCCTCCCTCCTCCCCCCTCCCCTTCCCTCCCTCCTTCCTCCCCTCCTCCCTTCCTTCTTCCTCCTTCCCTCCCTTTTTTTTGCTACACCTCTTATTTGCATTTTTTTATTTTTTAATAATGTAAGAATTTCTTTTAGATTGTTGGAAAAACTCTTTTAATACAGTTTTTCCAACAATCTAAAAAATTCTTACATTATTTGCATTTTTATTCCACCCTATACCCAAAGGTCTCAGGGCGAGGTTTTAAAACCAAATACAAACCATTGATCTACAGGTTAATTAATCTTTTCCATATACTTTTTTGAACTCTCGCCTGGAAAATCTCACTCCCACACCTTCCCTTTCAATAACTCCCAGTAGCAAATTACAGTCATGAAGTAGCAACGAAAATAACGTTATGGTTGCGGGTTACGGTTAGGGTTAGGTTGGGGGTCACTATATTAAAGGGCCGCGGCATTAGGAAGGTTGAGAACCTCTGCGTTATAGAATGTGCATTCAGTTGCCAATTCCAGTTGAGTCAAGCCCTGGAGATTCACTCCACATGAAGACTATGTGCATAAATGAATGGATTTTATGTGCAAATGCCCAAAGCAAAACGGTGATTATAGCCATTATGCTTGATAAATTAAATGTGTCATGGACAACTTTAGATGTGGGCCTGGGGCACTGGACATAGTCCACAGGGCAGGCTTCGTGGGTGATGCATGAGTGTGCACCTATATGTGCATAAATGGATGCACCTGTATCACCTGTCTGGAACACATCTGGGTGAAGTGTGACGAGAGAGGTGGCGTGTGTGACAGGCAGGTGCAGTGATTGGAATCCCACTTGAATTCTAGAAGTCAGTGCATCCAGACCTAAGGCAATCTGTCCAAGTTGTTTATGGCTAGTTTATGTTTATGGCTGAGATTAGTGTATTGGGATGGAGTTGAGGAAGGTGCCTATTCTGTGGGGAAAGGGAGAGACAAAGGAGAGGTGAGAAGTGAGTGGGAGTTTCTACAGTTTCTGGGCAGCTTTGGCTAGCCCAGAAGTGAGATGTGGCCTCCACAAAGACAAGTTCTTCAACCAAACAGATCTAAGCACGAGCAAGGAGGAGTCACCACATCCCTGGCTGGCCCTGGAGAACTGTCTCTCTAGATCAGTGGTTCTCAACCTGGGGGTCGAGACCCCTTTGGGGGTTGAACTACCCTTTCAGAGGGGTCGGGACAAGTCCCCCGCCACCCTTTCCTCCCATTTCCCAGCTGCTCAACCCCCATGGTTGGGGGTCTCCACAACATGAGGAACTCCATTAAGGGGTTGCGGCATTAGGAAGGTTGAGAACTGCTGCTCTAGATGCTGTTTGGTTGGAAGGCATGTGAGTAACACCTGGGCAACCAATGTAAGACTTTGTAGTGTGGTGGCCAAAACTGGATCAGATCTGTGCTCTAATTTTCCTCTGGCTCCTATAAATGTGCAGAATGGAGTGTTGATCAGCATAGGAATTCTCCCTGGCAAAACACCAATTAAGCTCCTTCAGAACCAGTGGGTGGAAGTGAGGTACGCAGCATTTTGCTCATTTGTGCTTGCTGAGAAAACCAGACTCAGTTGAAAGGGGTAATGGTGCTGCTTCAGGGGTATAGTATCCACTAGTATTCGGTACTCGTCCTGTCCACCTGTCCTGGATGTGTTGCAAACCTCTCCCCTCTGTGCCCTGGGTTATAGATACAGAACAAAATGTATGCTACAGATGCATCCTGGAGTTTCCTTAGCACCAATCCAGTCTTCAGCCAACTTACCAGAGCGCTTCCTTCCCCAGTGGTCACCTGGAGCTTGTCCACTGCCTTCTCCAGGAGAAGATTAGTAAGCTGTGTCTCACTCAGTTTTACATGTCAGAATCCAGTTGCTTATATTAATGAAGAATGATACTGAGTGTGACCACAGCTTTTAGACATGATCTTCCTATCCTAAAATGACAAGGCATGCCTCTTTGCCAGGTTATGGAAAATGAGTTCTGTCCCACCAAAATACAGGTCGAGTTCCACCTACTGGCAACACCCTGGGGCATAAGATGTTTCAGGAGTTGATTCTCAATCTTCATTTTTTTTATCATTTGCATCCCATTTTCACTGCTGAGAAAGTAGGCTACTGTCTGCAAATATGTCTGCACAAAAGCAGCTACACAGTGTAGGGCATCGAGACTGGCCCCAACCCCAAGAAAGCCAAGGGCACCTCTGGAAACCAGGTACAGGACATGCACTTTGCAATGAAGGGACATAAAACCCCACATTTGGGTGAAATAATGTGGGGGAAAATGACTGTTCACTTTCCTTCTGCTCTGAAGGTGGACTGAAGCTGGATTAAAATTTAGGTGTAACACAGCCACAGATCTGCATGTTAACGCAGATCTAGGAGGCTACGCCCCCTGCTGGTCCACTCTATCTGTATTAGACAAAGCGTGATCCTTAAGGTTACTTTCTCTGGATCACAGGTAGCCCTACTTAATTGGGTCTACTAGCAGACCAGTGCGACCCTGATCCAGAACAAGGGAGGCATGCAGAAACCATGTTTTTAATGTTCAGGACTTTCGGGGGGGGGGGGGCTTTTCAGTGAGCACATCATAGCACACTGCTGAAAAGCACCTCCAGCAACCTCATATTCCTCACCCTCAGAGGTAAGGAGATGTGGCTGTGAAGCCCACACAAGTTTTATAGCCTGGGTTGATCCAGCCCACACCATTCCCGTGGTCTGGATCAGTGGTCCAGGTTGTTCTGGACCCACTAATCCAGAATTAATGCACAGGAGGAAAGTGCAGAAAGGGCCTAAGTCTAGTTTTACAATATATTAAGTTTTTATTTAGAGTTAAAATGAAACAACAAGCAAAAAGGGACTGTGTGAGGATTGATGTCTTCCTCCTACGCCAATCTCTCTCTCTCTCTTCCTCTCAGATGGCTGGAGCCCAGTCAGAGGTGTGGGGGCAGACACTGGCCACAAGTCTCAGGTGAAGAAGAATACGAATTGGCTTTTCTATCCCACTTTTCTCACTCATTTAAGGTGACTCAAAGCAGCTGACAAACCTTGTGTTCTTCTTCTCACAACAGGCGGCACCCTGTCAGGTAGGCAGGGCTGTGAGATCTCAGAAGAGAGCTGTGACTAGCCCAAGGTCACCCAGCTGGCTTCGCGGGGGAGTGCAGAATCAAACCCGGTATTCCCACCCACACAGGAGTCCAGCTCCCTAACTGCAAACCCAAACTGGCTCATCATGTGAGTCTCTGGGCACTTTGTAAAAGCCTCTCTTGGCCTTCAGAAAAAGATGCAAGCATGGAAAAGAAGAAAGGAAGAGAGTTCTTTTGCAGTCTTAGGAATTGCAGGAAGGAGGAAGATATTAAAGGAGAGGTAGACTAAGCTGAGACCAGTGAAAAAGAGATTAGCAGCTGTTAGCAGCCGCTTAAATCGCAGGGCCCTCTCTCTAGGTGAGGTGAAGGAGGGAGGCAAGAGGTGCCCAGTTACCTCACTGGAATGCTACTACTAGTAAAGAACAGGCAAAAAAAAGGAGGGGGGAATGGAGGCCATGCAGCTGGCAAGGCTTTTTGGTTTTGCTTTCAAGTCAAGCGAGCATCAGCCGCTACTCTTTCAGTTCAATCTTCACCACAGCCAGAAAATACATCCAGCCACCGCTGCTCTCCTTTCAGAAGCTGAGTAGAGGAATTGTTGCAGTCTTTGGCACACTTTGGATTCCTCCAGCCAATGCTGACACCAGAGTTTCCCTGACTACAGCAGAGCATTTAAAGCCCAACAATCCAATGACCACACAGAAAAATCCTACCCAATAGGGACGACAAGGCTTGTGAAAAGCAGTGAGGAAATACTTTTTTTAAAAAACAGAGAACATCAAAGCAATGAGGAAACACTTGTTAAAAACAGCAGAGAATGGTCTGCTGGAAGGATCAAGCCTTTGGAAGCATTTTACAGCGCTTAAGTTTTGTTTCCAGCCCATTTTGTTTTGGTAGGAATTGTTCAGCAAACCTCTCCAGAAAATATACCAGAAAATTGTGGCTCGCTGGTATGACTTGGGCTGCGTTCACATCTAAGTTTTAATCCAGCTTCAGTCCACTCTCAGGGTGAGAGAACACATCAGCAAAGTGACGTTCGGATTTCTTTCAGAAATATATCACTCCGAAAATCTACTTTTGGGTTAACTAGAGTGGAAAGAAAATGACTTGTCACTTTGCTGATGTGTTCTCTCCCTCTGAAAGTGGACTGAAACAGGATTAATGATTGGGTGTGAACGTAGCTTTGGGAAGCAGAATGCTACAAATTAAATCCCCAACTTCTACCTGGAGGAAGGGAATAGGAAACCACTTACAGACATGCTAATTACAATGGGCAGATACTGTGTCATGTCTCTAGATACTGTGCAATGTCTTTAATGTTCTGAGACATATATTTGGTTAAGGTTAAAATAGACTTTTCAATGTACTAGTGCAGGAGGAGATATTGGGGTCTACACCTTTAAAAAATGAAAAGGACTGTGGGGGAAATCCAGGGTCTTATACTGTCCTTCTGGTCAGTTCTTGTGTGTGTGTGTATGTGTGTAGTAAGGATCAGCCAAGTCAGACCTGGAGAGAGCAGTTTCCCTTGACAAAACAGGAATCAGTCCACAAAGAGGATTCCGTCTACAACAGAAAGTTAACCAACAGAGAAAAGCAAGCAAGCTACAAAACAAGGCAAAAGCAAGTATTTAAGCGAGACTTTATTGAAGAGTTCAAGTTCCTCATGTTGCATTTGTAACAAGTAAAGCCTTTGAAAACCTGAGAAATTTGTGGATGGTTC
Source organism: Aspidoscelis tigris stejnegeri (assembly GCA_023333525.1). Taxonomy (NCBI): domain Eukaryota; kingdom Metazoa; phylum Chordata; class Lepidosauria; order Squamata; family Teiidae; genus Aspidoscelis; species Aspidoscelis tigris. Next base: position 97,889,424 of record JALMGA010000002.1, read on the forward strand.
TTTTGTTCTGACTGTGTTCCGAGGGCCAGAAGGCTTTGCTACACCTAGAGTTTCATAGCATTGCCCTTGGGACAAAACATACTGTTAAGAGCCAAACAGCAATAATGTGCGTAAAGTAGGTGGAGGCTTTGTCCATAAAGTAAGTAAAAATCACTATTGTTGGAAAACCCTTGATGAGCACTGGGTTTTCCAGCAATTGTATGTATGCTTTTAAGTGGGGGCAGAGCTATGGTGGACCCCACCATAGCAGCACCATAATGACACTATATTCCTCCCAATCTGGATGAGGCCCCAGTCTCTAAAAGACTCTCAGAGCAGTTTACAGATTGTTAATAGACAGGTCTCTGCTACAATGCTTCCAATTTAAATGGACGTGAGACATGAAGAGAGGGGAATAGGGGTGGGAAAGAGATTAAATGTGAATCACAGCTTCTCATTGGAACAGGGGGAAACTAAGGAGAATGCCCCTAAAGCATAATCCCCTCCCGCCAAAAAAACACTTGCGTTCTCATTTTGCTAAATAAAATGGAATATTTCTAAATCCAGTAGTGAGATTTCTTTTGATCGCAATACAGAAAATCTGCATTTTGGGACCTTTAATCCACAGAAACTGCAGATTCTTTAAAAACTTTGGGAATGATGAACACTCAAAACAGTCTCAAAGCTCATTACATCTGTTTGGGAATGCACCCGCTGTTTCCTTTAGGATTAAATAACTCAGAAAATTCCCTTTTGGGATAGATAACATGGAAAGAAAATTAATGGTCACTTTGCTGATGTTTTTGCTGACTGAAGCTGGATTAAACCTTAAGTGTGACCATAGCCAGAGAAAACTATGTTACAGAAATAGATAATACAGATAAGCATAATAGATAATCACAACTGTCTGTTCTGTTATAACAGGCCTTAGTACTGTCTGAGTCTGAATTCATTTTGAAAATTAACATTCTGAGCAGGGGCTCAGTCAGTGCAAAAAAAATAGTGACATTTCAGAAACTCTCTCCTTCGTTGTCAAATGCTACGCCAAGAGGTTCCATAATGCTATGGGTCACATGATAAGAGCAGAAAACTGCAAAGGGCTTCAGTGAAATTTTTTTGTTGGACGAATCTGCATGTTATCATTCAGAGGGGACTCTGGCACACGAAATGTATGCTCCCTCCTGCCTCCTACTGGCAGCTCTCACAGCCCCACCTACCTCACAGGGTGTTCTATTGTGGGAAGAAGAACAGAAGGTTTGTCAGCCTCTTTGAGTCCCCCTAAATGGGTGAGTAAAGCAGGGTGGAAAGGCCAACCCTCCTCCTCAAGTTGACATACATTTACACAGGAAATAATGTCTTAGTCAGCTGCCACTAGAAATACAGCTCCTAAAAAGTATATTTATCTGAAAATGAAATTATCAACTTGCCAAAAATCATTGAAAGTTCTTTGTATGGTAATATCCCTCTTCTTCTTCACATTCTTATGACGCTGGGACTTCAACAGCCATGAAAATTCTGTATACAAACAGCTGAACCTTTTGTCAAATTATCCTAAGAGCTGTCACAGTATCTTAACTATTGCCTATTCAAATTTGCAAGGGAAATTGTTGCAAGATATTTGAAAGTCCCTTTTTTTTCCAGGGGAGAAAAATGAGTCAGAAGTTGGCTCATTTGCAATCCTTAGAAAGAGTGCTTGGAGAAGATCCAGATATGGAATGCAAGGTAGACGATTCTAATTTTTGCTGGAAATTCAACCGTCAACCTCTGGGGCTAATACAGAATGCTGGGACTGTGGAGGCACAATGGGAGAGTTGCAATAGGAGCAGCCTTGGCCTAAGACCTCCTTAGCTCTAGAGATGCCTCTAGAAACCTCAAATCAAATATCTTATTTCCATCAAACTGAAACTGTGACTTTACAGATCTAAAGTAATTTTATATTTAATTATATCTTCCATCACTTTACCAGGAACTGATGTTAAATTGATGGCCTGTAATTTCCAAGAAGATCATCCTGGATCCTTTCCTGAAGATTGGTGTTACATTTCTTACCCTCCAAGCTTGATCTTAGGGAAAGATGATATATTTTGGCTAAAACAGGGAGGGCCACTTGATATACTGCCAACCCTTAACAATACTGTGCAGCCCCTTTAGTCCTCTTTCCGATCACACCCTTAAAACTGAAAATAGATTAAAATCTTAATCTATCTTCAGTGCAGTGTTGATTCAGATAGAGGAAAGTGAGAGAGAGAGAGAGTGTGTGTGTGTGTGTGTGTGTGTGTGTGTGTGTGTGACGGCTTAGCATTTAAAGTTGTAACCAATGAGGCCGGGAGCCTATTTGCACTACAGCCAGTAGTACATGATTAGTGAACTTCTGAGGAAGGGCATCTGCACTTGGAGGAGGCTTGCTACAGCCTCCAAGTGTGCCCTGCCTTCCCAGAAGTTTACTAACTGTTGATTAGGTGTGGAGCACGAAATCACGTTCCACACTTTTACCAATGTTAACCCTAAGCTTACCTGGAGCATCCAGGCAGCAGCCATTCACACCTCTTCTGGTACTCTGGGGTCGTCTGAGATGCCGCACAAGCACACTGTCACCTCAGACAACTATAGGCACAACTGTGTGTGCAGAGCATCAGCACTGTCATGGCACTGACACACGTGCAGCCATGGAGGGCGCCCAGCCAAAATGGCACCCCCCAGAAGAGGACAGGCCCCGGGATCTGTCTCTGGTGAGTGACTGGTTACAAGTGCAAACGCTAGTTAACATTGGGTCATCGTGTTCCTTTCCCATCCAGCAGAACATGGACTGAAGAAGGATTAAACTAAAGGTGTAACTGTGCCCTGTATGAAGCTTGAGTTTCCAGCCATGTATGGCCCTGCCTACTGTGCCTTTTAATGGATCTTAATAGAAATTGTATCCCTGTGTTTGAAATTTGAACATTACTGAGGTACTGATTTTAAATATTCTCACTGAAACTGCGTCTGTATTGTTGCCAAGAAAACTGGATATTTGTCCCTGCAGTCAGGAATCAAGCCCAACTTTGTGGCACCTTTGCCTTCTTCTACTTCTCTGGATCTGAAAGGAGATTCATCTTGGCTAATACTGTATGTATCTTGCCAACTATTTAGTTATATTGGGTGAGGAGATGACTCATTAGGACAAAATGACTGGTGCCCACCACACCCAGCTACCTTTCTCTTTCACACATCTTTCTATTCAGAATTTGCTAAGGTATATAAAAACTGCACTGTTCAATGAGGAAAACTTTCACGTAAGTTTGCACAGAATAGCAGATATATTACTTACCATAACTCCTATCTCTTCTAATTCCTAATTACCCTCCTCCTCATTAGCCACAGTGAGCACCAGCCACCACTGAGTTATATATAAATATATATTTTTAAAAGTTTACTAATGTTGATCTACAACAAAATGGAGGAGAGAACAAAGTGTCTTTTAATTTTATGAGACCAGTCAAGTCATCAAGTATAGCACTAAAATCCATAAAACAATCCCCTACTGCTGGCTCTCCAACTCCAGTTTTACAATCCACCAAATGCACCACTTGTCTAGGTAACTGATTCACTCTCACCTGTAAGGATCCCCCCCCCCCAAAGATTCAATATGTGCAAATTGGTTAGCCTGAAGCCCAGAAAACCATCAGCCGATCAAAAGACTGCAGCTGGAAACAGGCAGGGATGTCAGCTGTGGTCTGAACAGCATCATTACCCAGTTGGGTTTTCTTGAAAATGTGGTCTGGGAAAAATGCACTGGGGGGACTTCCTTTTAAAAAAGAAAAAAACAAAACAAAACGTAAAACACTTAAATGTAAATGTAGCTATAAATACATTATTATATGCGCTCTGCAATTTGGGATAAACAGGAATGTGATATGGCAATCTTTTGCATGATTTCCTTACACACGTACACTCACACACACGTTATATAACGGTTCAAACTTTTCAAGCCTAAAGATGCTCAGTCTTTTCATCTTTCCTTATAGCATCTTGGGTGAATTCACATCTTCCTTCACTTCCCTGGGAAATCCTCTCGGGGAAGTGAAGATCGGGAATGGATTGAGAGTTCATATTTTGAACGTCCGATCTATGCCAAACGTAACCAGCACTTCACCAAGTGCTAGATAGGGGCGGTATACTAGGGGAAGTCACCTTGCTGCAGCAACAGCCATGCACGCCATCCATCGACACGCTGACTGGGTGACACGGTGCAACCCTGCTGCATGCACTATTCACCCAGGAGAAGAAGAGTCGGCTTTTCTATCCCGCTTTTCTCACCCATTTAAGGGGACTCAAAGCGGCTGACAAAGCTTTCTATTTTTCTCCCCACAACAGAACACCTTGTGAGGTAGGTGGGGCTGTGAGAGCTCAGAACTGTGACTAGCCCAAGGTTACCCAGCTGGCTTTGTGGAGGAGTGCGGAATCATACCCTGCATTTCCAGATAAGTGTCTGGCTCCCTAACCACTAGACCAAAGTGGCTCACTCCAGTTCCCTAAGATGTGTGAATGTTGCATGCAGAGCTATGCTAGCCATGTCCCAGACTTAATGTTCCATCCTTGGATTGAGGGTTGACCCAGCCATTTAATTTACTTGGTGCCACTTCTTCTGGGGAGACGTGGAGGATCAAATCTATCTCTCCAAAACTACTGGAACCAGACCACCCCTGTTTTCCTGGCAGTTACTCTGCCATTAAAATTCTGCTTATCACATCAACTATAATGTTGATATCTTTTATTTTCCCCAAGATTTGAATCTCTCTCCTGCTGGATCAGGCCACAGCGTAACTAGTCCAGCATCCTGTCTCACACCATGGCCCACTATTTTCTTCTGGGCATTCTCAGGCAGTAACAAACCTTCATCTACTCTCAGGGCCTGTTGACGCTTGTGTGGTGGAGCAATCCAGGCCACTTGCTGAATTGCTTTAGGTTGTCCCAGAGGAGCTATCCAGTTATCGAATGCTAAAAAACACTCCACTGCCTACCAGGAACAGCTGGATTGCTCCTGGACACTGCATCCACATGCTCTTCCGAGTGCAGTGCGGTGACACGTGGCTGTATACCTGTAGATGTGCACACAGCATCCAGATCACTATGGCAACATCTGAGCATGAACTAGATGTTGCCTTGGAGATCTGGCTAGCCCCAGGCTGGTTGTTCACAGCTCAAGCTCTGCTGGCCAGGTATAGGACTAGTTTAGTGCCTCTAGTACAAATGGCCACCACCATGCTGGATCCTTACTAGCTTACCATACCTTACCACACCAGGCCAACAAGTGCAAACAGGTCAACAGGCCCTTTAGATGGCCTTTAGAGGCATCCTGCATGTCACATCTCCTACCATTGCCTTCTTCTGGAATATCCTTCAACTTCCCAATTTAGCTTATAATACTTGATATTTTCAGAGAGTTTCTTACGAAAGTACTAACCAGACCTAGCCTTGGTTGGCTTCCAAAATCAGAGGAGGAACAGCCTAAGTTCTGATTCACTTTTTTCTAGAGCCTGACAGCTCTGTTTTAACATGTTTTAGGAATTCTCCATACAAAAGACAAAATGATGAAAGTAGTTCAGTGTCAATTGGTCTAAAGGAGACCAGAGAATTGTATTTCCTCCTCTTTATGTTGTTGCTGAAGTTGTCAGCTTCATTTACCTCTGTTTTATCTTGTTCACAACAACTTTGAACAGGCAACTAAAAGATGCTACCAGAAGTGTAATCCTGTAACTTCTTGTAGAAATCTCAATGCAAAAGCAGAGATTTCATTTTGATCCTTACTGTTTGGTGTTCCTGGTTGCAAGTGACCATGTGTCATATTACTGATTTAAAATGGTCAACTTGGAGACATTACCATCTAATGCTTTATGCATTCATACACTTTAGCAAAAACTTGCTAAGAAAGTAGGAATAAATTTAGCCCTAATCCCATGCAGCTTCAGGTTGGCACGATGTGGAAGAGCAGATAAAACCAGAAACTGATGGTATCAATGGGCAAATCCCCACAGCAAGCTTATTTCGCTTTCCCTAAACCGAAATAATAGAACCGGATGCAAACGCAAATTTGCCTGTTCCCATTACTTTTAACTTAATCACGTTCGATCCGGATTCTGAGGATCGTACGTGGCGTACGTGACTCAAGGGGGGACTCAAGTGGCTACTTTTTAAAAGCTGCTTTTCAGGGCTGCTCTGCCCTCTTCCTCCTGGCATGGACATGCCACCCATGGATGGAGGAAAAATGGCAGCGGGCAGCCAGCGATTCTTTCCCCTCCTCTCCCCATTGCTCAGGGCACACAGCAGCAGCGGCAACTAAAGCCCCTTTGCTTTAAATGTTCACACAGAACCTCAGCTGCTTCCCTCCCTTCCTTTCCCTTTGTAAAGGTCAGAACTTTTTAGAATTGTGCAAAATTGCAACATTGTTAATCATGTGTGAAGTGGTTCCATCGCTACAGTGTAGTGCTGCTGTTAAGGGTGGATTTTTACACTGAAATCAATGTCTTTGGAAGCAAGCTATTGGGAGAGGGAAACCCTAAACATGGATTCTCATCCCTTAAAACGGTAGGGTCCCCACAGTAAAAAATGTAACACGTATCAAGCGCAGGATCCGGAGTGAGACCTGTTGAAATGAGGATTAACATTTACAACGCTTTGGGGCAATTTAACATGCGGAAAGCGTGTTAAGCCAAACTGATGTGGGGTCTGCCAGGATTGAAAACGTTTTGAATTCAAAATAAGCTTGCTGTGGGGATTCGCCCAAACTGAAATTACACAGCAAGTATAAACCATAGTAATGGTTAGAGAAGATGATGGTAAAAGGCTCGTTGGGGTCTGGTTTAGGCAAATGATGCAAGAACACTGCATAATATGTATAGACAAGGGCCCATTCTGCACTTGGCCTTATTCTGTAATATATCTCAGGATAGCGGTCTGGTGGCTACAAGCTATCTGGGGCCTTCCATAGTCTGCACTAGCATGCAGATATCAAGTCCCTATTCTGGGATATTTTCCAGAATAAGGCCAAGTGCAGAGAGGCCCAAGATTTCTGAATACGATTGTCCTCTTTAGCTTACTATACTACAGATCTTTTACTTTTCAAGTTTGCTTTGCTGAGTTCCATATAACTTTAGTTTTTGCAAGCATGCACCACCTTTGGACCACACTATTAGATTACTTCTGTGGAGAAACACAGAATGGACTCAGAAAGATAACTCTTATTATACCCACCCACCCTTAAACAAATGGATTGGTGCCTTTCTCCGTAATCAAATGGTTATATAATTTTAGCAGAAATACATTTCTCCCTGCAACAACTTCCTTATCATCAGAAACACCCATCCATTATCTATAGAATTGTAGCTGTAATGTTGCAGGCAGCATTGTGTTATTTCTTCACTTGGTTCCCCCCTCCACACACACACACTTGCCTGCCCACCTCCTCTGCCGCCTCTTTCCTTATCAGAGATCTCCTAAAAAGCAGCAAACTTCCTGCCCACAGAAATGCAAACTGAAGCCTTTGCTAGTTTACAAGCTCAACTGTGTAGGATTCTCAAGACTTGTTTGATGGATGGCTTCAGAAATTCCTGCGTGGATGGAGCATTGAAAAGTGGATTACTGGGGTGGGGAACATTTAGTGAGGGACAGGAAGAGAACCTGTTAATTTATTTTTTTCTTGCTGCTTACTGTACAGATTAAACAAAGTAATGTTCAACTTAGGCTGCTTGAACTTGGCCATTTCGTGGAGTATATCTCAGGACAAGAGTTTGTGGTCAGCATGGGGCCTGCTGTAGCCTGCACTGGCATGTGGACAGCAGGGCCCTGTTCAGGGACATATTCCGGAATAAAGCCAAGTGTGAATGGGCCCCTGAACTAATCTATATTTTATCAAGGCTGTGGTTGCATCTAAGGTTAATCCAACTTCAGAGTGAGAGAACACATCAGACAAGGGACCAGTCATTTTTTTTCCCCACATTATCTATCCAAAAGGTGAATTTCTGAGTTATTTAACACGCAAAGAAAACAGCTTGTCACTTTGCTGATGTTTTCTCTCACTCTGAAAGTGTACTGGAGCTGGATTAAAACTTTAGTGTGACCACAGCCCAAGTGAAATCCTCCTCAGGGTTCCTCTGCTAGCAAGTATGTTAGAGAGACAATGCCTTCTTCAGCAAAAATTAAAAATGTATGGCCACACCTTCACTTTAAACTTCATCTCCAGATCTGATCCCACCCTCTATTTGGACTTTCCTAAAATGGATAGAAATGAAAGGGCGTGAGAAGTCAGACCTAAAGATGGACTGAAGAAGGTTTAAAGTGAAGGTGTGGCCACAGCCATATTTTGGCCCTGTCCAGACAAGGGGACTATAGCATCAATATAGCGCTGCTATGGTGGGGTTCCCACAGATACACGTGGTGCCATAGTCCCACTCCCCCTCATCTTTGCTCTGAGGCCAAAACAGCTGTCCACTCTGCTTGGAGGTGGTGATGCACACATCTGGACATTCCAGGGGTGTTTTTCCACGGTCAGTTAATACCCATTTTTTCACCCATTAAGGACCCATTTGGGTGAGAGTCGGAAGATCCCATTTCCACCACGCCACCCATTAAGGACACATTCGTTTCCACCACGCCTCGGGAAATCTGGATCATATGGGTACATCTCAGCCTTTAGTCTGGATTTTCTGTAGACCCCATTAATGGGGTCTACAATGAGGTCTTCAGCCAGAAAATCCAGATTAAAGGGAGCCTGTTTCCACAAGTGACAGGCAATGGGGTCTAGAGGAGGCTAGGGGGAGGGGATACACCCTTGGGGGGAAGCCCCGAAGTCCCAGCTTCAGAGTGATTTTGGAGTCATTTCGAAATCATTCCGAAGTGACTCCGAAGTCCCTCCAAAGAGATCAGCAGAGACTTTGAAGCTACTCTGGAGTCACTTCGAAGAGATCGGCAAAGACTTCGGAGAGGCTCTGGAGCTGTCAGTGCTGTCTGTTCGCTATTAGTGCAGACTGCACGGACTTCCCTCTGAAATCCCTCCGAAGCGATCAGCAAAGGCTCCGGATTCTCGCTACCGGTCTTTTGGAGCTGATATCCACTGACGTCGCAGGCGCTCCAGGGCTGTTTTGCACAGACTTCAGAGACGTTCCAAAGGGACTCCAGAGCGGCTCCGAAGTCTGCGCTGATCTCTTCGAAGGGACTTTGGGGAGTGCACCCCCCTGCCCACCAAAACACCTGGAGTGACGGGCAGACCCCTTGGGGGTCGATCCGGATTCCCCACATGGGTGCAAAGGTGTTTCCTCCCGTGGAAACACATTAGGTGGAAAAACACCCCAGATATCTGGATGCCCAGATGTGCATGTGACTTTAAAATGTCAGGAAGTAATAATGGCAGGGAAGCAATGCCCAGCATTACTGCTTCCCCAGTGCATTATCCTGCTGCCATCCGGAGGTGGCCATAGCTGTGTGCTATCTAGCTTGTCCAGCTTCCACACAGTTCATTTGGACCATGTCGCTGATGCCTGGGAATGTGTTGTCCATTCTCCAGTGCTGTCTTTGTGAGGCACAGTGGTACCTCCAGAAAACGCTGTGGTCTTGTGCGCCTTTTGCTTGGAGTACAAAAACTACATCGGGGAGTGTTCCAATGCGAGACCACTTTAAAGCAGTTAGGGCTCAGGTGGTCTCCCAACTGTTCCTGGGCTGTGGACTGTCCAAGCAGCAAACAGAGACTGGTGCCATTTTGCATGTTTGGTGCCCTCTGCCAAACCCTCCCTGGCCTCTGACTTCAGAGGCTGGGACTGGGCTATGGCAGATTGGAGAGGGGGCCTAGCCTGTTCAGTTTTTGGCCATATCAAGTGATCTGGGCCAAGAATAGCCCCCTCATTGCATGCCAAAGTGTCAAGTGTGGAAGATGCCTGGATGACATTTGACTGGTCACAACTTCTCAGTTCACCTTACTTCACGGGGTAGTTGTCAGGATAAAATGGTAAAGGGCCAAATGCAGCCTCGGAGAGTTTGAAGGAAATGTGAGATATAAATACCCTAAATAAACATTCTTAACGGCATGTAAGAGTGAATGTATCCTCTTTTTTTCTAATTCAGCAGAAAGACTTGCCATATCTTCCTTTACCAAACTGGGATAAAAATTCTGTATTATCATTATAATGATAATGTATTGATTGTGAGTTTTGCAAAAAATCATGAGAGCATTTTCTACGTAGGAAAGTTGTGAGAACAAAGACAAGCATACGAAAATTATATTACAAATACACAATAAATACAATAAAACCATTGGAAAACAATTGAGGCAATAGATGTACTAATTCAACCAGCATGCAGGAAAATTTTTAGTTTCCTAGAACAGCAGTTCTGATGCTGAAGCCATTATTTTATACCTCTTGAAAGTATCTTAATGGAAAGTGTGCACCACCATTTGATTTTTTTACCTCTCTACAGTTATGATAACCTTGTTACTTCTGTCCCCAGACCACATAGAGATGTGTCAAACTCATTCAGTTGGTTTGTGGCTCACAGCGAACCAGCTCGTTTATGGATGTTTGTATCAAACTGCACATCCAGTTGTTTGCTTGTTTGTTATGTTTTTTGCACCTGTTTGATTAATCAGCTTGCCAGTGAACCAAACTGAGAGGCATTTGGCTCAATAATGAAGTGAACGTGCAATTTTAGTTCATGGGCATTCCTACACATATGTTTCTTTGATGGCAAGAGAACAAGTGAAAAAGAAAACCAAGTTAAAGGTTTTTGTAGTTTGCTACTAAATTTGGACCTTCCGCATGCAAAGCAAATACTATATTTCACTGGACTGTCCCAGCGCCTCAAAATAATATAGGACAGAACAAAACTCTCTATTATTTTGCAATTGGTATGTTTATCTGTAAACTATTTTGCAGTTGGTATGTTTACCTATAAACTGTGACATGAGGCCTTTTCACACTACGGCTGATAGTCAACTATTAGTGAATGTCTGGGAAAGAGCATCTGCACCTGGAGGAGGCTGCTACAGCTTCCAAGCGTGCCCTGCCTTCCCAGAAGTTCACTAATTGTGCTCCACACCTTAACCAATCTTAACCCTAAGCTTACCTGGGGCATCCGGGCAGTGGCCATTCGTACCTCTTCCAGTGCTCTAGGGTTGTCTGAGGTGCCGCACAAGCATGCTGGCATCTCAGATGACCAAAGATGCGACTGCAAGTGTGCAGAGCATCAGCATCGTCATGGCGACAGCACTGACGCATGTGCAATTGCGGAGGGCACCACAGCCAAAATGGCGGCACACTGAAGAGGACTGGCCCTGCAATCGAATCAGGTGGGGAATGGCTAACGTTGACTAGCACTTCAAGTGCAATAGTCATTGTTGGTTAATCGCCCAAGGGCTTATGGAATGTGCTGCCGGAAGAGATGGTGACAGCTACCAGTCTAGATGGCTGTAAGGTAAGGTTAGACAAATTTATGGACGACAGATGTATCAATGGCTACTAGAACAAATGCCTAGGTGCATCTTTCAGGCTGGGGGGGGGGAGGAACTGGGGCGCTTCTAAGGCCATTTGCTGGGATTCTAGAGCAGGATTAGGTTTGTCCTTGTCTCTGCTTGCGATGCCCATGAGCATTTGGTGGGCCACTGTGTGTGACAGGATGCTGGACTAGATGGGCTGTGGCCTGATCCTGCAGGGCTTCTCTTAAGTTCTTATGTAAGGGCTCCAAGGATATATGTAATATAGGACTTTCTTTTCTAATCTTATGGGATATGACATTCTATGACTACAAGCTCAACTTGATGGCAGCTTTCCCTTCATCTGTGGTACACATCTTCACCGCCGGATGGCTCCAGGGGAGTCAGTGGCTAGCCAGTGTGGATGGGCCTCACCAGTGAATGGACCAGAGCTCACTTCAAGGCAAGCTCCAACACACCCTAAGACCGTTCTATGTTGTCCTGTTTAGAACATTTGGATCAAATGTTACTAGGCCTGTGACAAGATGGGCTTAGAAAAGTGGCAGGCATCTGCTCACATCCATCATAATGTCACAGATCCATAAAAAGGACAGGAGGGGGAAGAGTGTGGAGTTTTGTACTTTGTACCCTTCCTTGGCAGTGCTGAGGTCAACTCAGGTGCCTGTGGAATGCCCTTAGCTGGCACAGCGACTGAGCCGTGGGCCATATTTGAAAGATTCATGGCCATAAAATAGGATTCACAGTTGTAAAATTCCACACAGCATGGTCCAGTGTCACAACAGTGACGGGCCAATGTGACAGGCCCTAAGAGAGGCCTGACATTCCAGACGGCCTGTCTGATCACAGCTTAGGTGACTTTTGACTTCAAAATTGTTGTAAAGGGTTTTGTTTTAGTTTAAATATTTTACTGTTCTTTTAAAATACAGCACACAGAGTGTAAATTAATTAACTGCACTGCATTTGTATTCTCTGAAATCTTCACACACTTGCTACTAGTATGACATATGAAGGGGTCCACCGGCCTTCTTCCACATGAGACCTTCGGGTATAGGGCGGGATAGAAATACAAATAAATAAATAATAAATAATAAATGTTGTCCCTCCCCTCCATCCACACAGCACAGGTCTGCTGGCTTGCTGAAGGTGGTATACTGGACTATTCAGATGTGCAGATGGCACACTTCTGTGGTCCAGTATACCACAGGGGATCTATTTTGGTGGTGCAATGAGACAGGCCCCTAAAATCCCCCCCCCCCAAGTTCCAAATCTAGGAACTTTCATTCCTGGCCTTCAGCGCATTTAGAGGCCCCTCGCTCTGGTTCTGAAGCTAGTACAAGCTTCAGAGTTTTTGTGGGGACTGGTGTGGAGCAGACTGTCCCAACGCAGATGCCCTTGCTCCATACCAGGAGCCATCCATCTCAGCTTGGGATGGATTGCCTATCCCTGGTGAGAGGGTACCACCCTGAACTAGGAGGGCACAGTTAAGTGTGACAGCAGCCTCTGTTGCCTCCAGTGAGATGAAGAGAGAATGTGTGTTTGTCTTGCCTTGTCTGTTTTATTGTCCCAAGAACCCTTTAAGGTAATTTAGGCAGAGAATCAACAAATGGCCCAAAGTAACCCAGATAGGTACGTGGCTGAAAGAAGATCTGAATGCTGCTCAGTGCCTAATCTGTTATTTTACATCGTTAGGTCACCTGTTGCTTCCCCAGGTTTTGTGTTAGGATAATAATTATATAATATTGGTTGCCAAAGCAAGCAAGCAATGTATTATCTTTTGATGGATAATTCCTAGTCTTTTAATCCTATATGGTAGAAACATATAGTGAAAGTTAGCAAGAGTGCTGCTGGTAGTTAGTGCATGAAACTTGTTTCCTCATCATCCATACCCAGTCAGGGTGGACCAATGTATGCAAATGCATGGATATCTTAGATCAGAAAGCAGATTATGGTTCGCTCTCAACATCTCTCATAGTAGTCTGTTTGCTGAGGATCTCATTCTGGTCTGGCAGGAGCTTTGTTAATCAGAAGTCAGCAGGACTGAGCTATTTGCATCCCTGCTTTGTAAAGCGTGCATTTCTCATTAAACTATGCGCAAAAGGTAGAGTAGGTCAAAAGAGACTAATTGGCTCAGGTTCAGCCACTGATTTTCAAGCTATGTGGGAATTTTAGTTTTAGGTGACAACATGGCCTTCTAGATATTGCTGAAGTGAAGAAGAAGAGTTGGCTTTTCTACCCTGCTTTTCTCACCCATTAAGGGGACTCAAAGCGGCTGACAAACCCTCTGTTCTTCTTCCCACAACAGAGCACCCTGTAAGGTAGGTGGGGCTGTGAGAACTCAGAAAAGAGCTGTGACTAGCCCAAGGTCATCCAGCTGGCTTCGTGGAAGAGGACGGAATCAAACCCGGTATTCCCAGAGAACAGTCTGGCTCCCTAACCACTAGACCAAAGTGACTCAAACTTGCTTGTTAAAATCCCATTTGTCTCAGCGGACAAGTTAAATGATCAGGAGTGATGATCGCTGGAAAATCACAGGTTCCTCATCCGTGCTGTAACTCCCACGTCATGCTTACAGAAGGGACCAGAGGAAGTCTGGCGTCCTTAGGTAGCGCTAGAAGGCTATAGATGGGCACTCAATCAGTGTGGCATTTATGGATTTAAAGCCCCTTTATACTTCTCTAACCCCATAACTGGAAGGTTCTAGCGAGGGAGTCCAGGTGTCATATACCCTTGTCCGAATGGCTCATACTCTTTCAGTCTTTCATGCGTCTAAGACGGTCACTGTGAGCGTGCAGTTTTGGTTGAGACTCGTACGGAGAGGTGAGGGAGCCTAGCGGGTACCTCTTAGCCAATCATATTTGTCAAATCAACCTTGATGATCAGTGGGATGACAGACGGGCAGCCAGTTCACCTTCACTTGATACCTGGAACTTTGATTGCAGCTACTTATTTACTGTTTCCATCCTGTGCGGAGTTGAGACGGCAGAATCCATTTCCATAAATGAACTTTAGGCAGACAGATTCAACTATGCAAAGGGTTAAAAGAAGAAAGAGGAGGAGGAGGAGGACAGCTGGCTTTCATACCCTTTAAGGGGACTCAAAGTGGTGTTTAGGGGACTCAAAGTGGTGTTCTTTGCCTGGCAAGGGACATCTTGAGGTAGGTTTGACTGTGAGAGCTCAGGAAGAGAGCTTTGACTATCCCAGGCTCCGGGGTCACACCGCCAGCTTCGTGTAGGAGTGTGGAATCAAGCCATAAGACCAAATCGTATTTTATCCGTCTATAGCATTTATTCATTGTCTTTCCTTTCTCCCAAAGGGTTCAAGCTAGTGCACACATGTTATTCCCCTTCCTCCATTTTAGACTTTACAACTAAACCTGTGGGTAGGCTGGATTGAGAGATAAAGAGTTTACATCTAGGGCTTTGAACCCAAGGTAACATACATCTTATTCGGCTTCTATAGCCACTACGCTATGCACCCCTGCTTTGCAAACTTCAATAGATGTCTAACTTTCAATAGTGGCCATGGCCAATATTACACATGTAAACGGTATTAAAAACTCTATTGGGAATGTGCAGAGAGACACTGAAAACTGAGGTAAAACTCATCCAGTATTGCTGGGAATTTTTGTTTGAGGAATACAAGAGGTAAACTGCATATTTTTGCTACAAAATTGTATATTGAGATTGTTCTATTTTTAAACATGTCGCATTCTAAATGCTGTGATGGTTTTTCTTGCTTTTATATATATATATATATTTTGTTTGACGTGGTGGATTTTAAGATTGTCGCCCGCCCTGAGACCTCTGGATATAGGGGCAGGATAGAAATAAATAAATAAATAAATAAATAAATAAATAAATAAATAAATAAATAAATAAATAAATAAATAAAGTAAGTCTGAATGCAACGAGACTACTTTCAGCGAAAGAACTTGTTTGGGGTTCTTCCATGCAACCCAGAAGCGCCCTGAAGGGAACTCCTGGTGTGGCTGGCTGCTACTGGACGAATCCCACTCCGATGCCTCCAATCCAGCTCGGGTTTTACTTTTGGCTTAGGAGGGCTCGGTCCAGCTCCGGAGTAGAGCACACACAGGCGAGCCTCCCTCCCAGAGGGTCTGGCCGGGGAAGATACTAACCTTCCGGGAAGAGCACGTTTTATTCCCCCATTGCTCGGGGCCAGAGGTCTCCATGTTCCACCTGGGTCTGTCTTAGCTTTATCTCCTGTCTTTCTCCCTCCACCCCCCGAGCTGGATGCAAAAACCATGAAAGTTTTTTTTTAAATAGTTGTGGATTGCAAAGCCATGCACGGATCGCCCTTTCCTGTTTGTAGCTCATTGACAACGCAACGAACGCGGTATGTATGTGGAAGGGGTCGACTCCCAGAGCAGCTCCTCATGGGGGGGCGGCAGTGGGGGGTGGGGTGGGGGAGCGGAGGAGGTAGGAAGGAGCCCTTTAAACGGGTGGAACTTGTTTGCTTCAATGCATGGGGTGGAAAAAGATGCATTCCAAAAAGAATGGGAAAAGCTCTTTTTCCTTCGGGAGAGACGTGGGAAAGCAAGCGGGATGCGGCGAGGCAGCTTGGAAATGTTGGGCGGGGGGGGGATCAGATTTGGGTGATTTCCCCCAGATTTTGCAGCTTAAGACGCTGCAGTGGTCCCAAATGCTGTATTTGCAACAGAAAAGTTGGTTTAAAAAAACGTTTGAGAAATTTTCATCCCCTGCCAAGTAGCTTTTTGCAGGAGGGAGGGAAGGAAGGAAGGAGGGAAGGAAGGAAGAGGGAGCCGTTTCGAAGTTTCCATCGGTTAGGGACAACCCAGCCAAATGCCCCCTCGGTTTATTGTTAGCCTGGAAATCTCCACAAGGTCTCCTCTGTATCTGCCCTAGTCGTGCAACTTGGCCATAAAATAGCCCCGCCAGCAGCTTGCCCAGAAAAACCCGCCAGGCAGGCAGGCGAGCGAAATCTGCCTGAAAAATCTCCATACAAAAGGGGCGGCGGAGATAAGTAGTTTAAAAGGACAGGGAGCAGGGAGGGGAGCGTCTCGCAAGCTTTCGTTTTGGGGGAAGAGGAGACGCCGAGCAGCATCTTCTGGAAATGGTGGTGGGTGGTTGAAAGCCTTTTGTTTGTTTTTGTTTTGCTTTTACGGTTTCCCCTTCCAAAAAAGAAAAATTCCTAGTGCATTGAATTCTTCCCCCCTCCCCCCCCCGGCAGTGCCTCCTGGCTCCCTTCAAGTGCTTGAATTAATCATTGCAGCGTCGTGGATTAAATTGAACGCCAGGTATGGCTTCACTCAGTGCCTCCTTGGCTCTTGCTAGGAGGGACGGTGATGATGCGGCGGTGTGTCCGCACACAGCCCACCTCTGGTCACTAGCAACTCGCAGGAGTAAACCCCCCTCCAGGAAGCCACCGTCAGCTTGCAACAAGAGCGGCAGAGGCAGCCGCTGGCTCCGTCCTTCCCCCTCCCCCCCCCGCCTGCTGATAACTTGCTTGTGAGGAAAGGAGCCCTTGCACGCGCCTTCATTGCGCAACAGGGCTTCTGGTTTAAGAAGTGGAAGAGGCAGCAGGAGGAGGCAGCTGGCATATCTGCCTCCCCAGTGTCCCCACTTGAGCGTTGTTTGCCCGTTTATGTACCAACCCAACCCTCTTGCTGTGTCCCACCAAAATGAAGTGGCGGGTAGTTTGTGAGGGAAGCTTGTCACGAGCCCCAGCCATGAAGGAACTGCTCTTTCACTTCCCTCAGAACTGCCTCTGGTGGGAAGTGGGTGGAGAGTGTCCCAGGCCAAAGGGCTGCTGTTGGACTTAGAAAGTTTTGCCAGTCAAGACGAAGGGTTTCCTTCTTTCTTAAAGGAGGCCGGAAAAACCGCCTCATAGCTGCATGAATGGCGACCTCACCATCTCTATGGTGCGCATCATAAGCTGCCTGCCAGGACGGACGGCCCCGGTGTATGCAGACACCCTCAATCTCAAGGAAAGCGAGTACAGGGGGATGTTAGAAATTGTCCTTTAGGGAAGACATGTTAAAGATGTGCCTTCCTTTTCAAGGTGGCTGTTTCTTAAATTGAATTCACTAGTAGTACGCGGCTTGCAGAAGAAGCCGGTGCTTGGACAGAGCCTTGCGCGTCGGGTGTATATTGTGACAGGGAGCCACATGTCCCCAAACCCTTGGAGAAGTGTGGGAGAGCCGTGATTGGCTGTCGTTTTTGCTTACGTATGTTGCATGCTTAGAGATGTGAGTTTGTTGCGCCTCCCAGCAGGGAGATACCTACCTAAAGGAATGAAGCGGGAAGCAAATCTCCCTAGTCAGTGACATTATGAATGTCACTTTTGGACTCATTTGCCAAGTCAGCAGTACCGGACTATAAGCATTCTGATAGGCCTGTCCTTTGTAAGTGTCAGAGGAAGGCCTCTTGAACATTTCTCCTTATATTGCAGAGTGAATACCCTTGTGTGTTTTTCATAGGCTGATGTATTAAATTTGAAATGTTCCTAGAATGTGTTAGACAAAAATTGACTTGCAGGATTGCAGTCGCAAAAGTACATTTGTCACATCACATCCTGTATCAAAATATTCAGATAAATATTTAGCGAATTGCAAAAGCAAAGCAATAATCTTGGTTTCAACAGTTGTTTTAAAGAGGCTTGCTTTCTTATTTTTTAAAAAAAGTTATTCTAAAGTTGAAGATGTTAAACAATCCTGAATCTGAATTAGTTTGTTGAGTTTTGCTAGCAAATGCACAAAGACTGATTAGGCTGGCATTTAAGAAGAAAGTTCCAATGGTCCCATGCTGAGGGCCATTGGAACTATGGGTACTGTAGTCTCCTCAGAGCAGAGGTGGAGGAATGGGAAATTCTTGGCTGGGTTTACCTTGATGGGCCAGTGGCAGTGTGTAATGTTCATAGCACTGTAGGCATTTGGCTCAAATTGTCAGCATTAAGAATCCCTTGGGATCACTATAGATACGTGCTCACACATATGCATATATAACCACATTAGAAGCTATAACGTTTGTGCATAACATGTCTGCTTTCTCTTCTTCAAGAAACCAAGTTTGTATAGTTAGTACCTGGTAAATACTGTATTTGGTAGTTAAGTGCTGGTTATCTCTTGCAATTGGATAAGGAAAATTAAAAGGAAATCTCCACTGTATGTTTGTTTGATGAACCACATTTTTTTTGAACTGGAGGACAGAAAACTGAAGTTCATTTTGCCCCCAGGTATTTAATAGGGAACAGTGTGAGAACTAAGAGGTCCTTTAAAATAAAGTTTAAGGTTAAGGGTGTGTGCTGAAATTCACAAGCTAGAAGAACATGCAGTTGTTCTGAAACTGAATGATTTAATTTCCTCGTACACCCTTCATCAAATGATTGAATTGTGAAAGTAATGTATCCATTTTGAATGTCCTGATCTGACTTTTACACAATTACTTGTGGAAAAACTAATTTAGGGTGCTTTTCCACTGTCACTAGAAATACCCATTAAGTACCCATTAATGGGTACTTAATGAATATGTCTAGTGACAGTGGAAAAGCACCCTTAAAAACACACACACCAAAAAGTGTCTAATTGTCCTATGGTGGGGAAGGAAGCCACCAGCTATCAGAGGTTGTCTTAGCTTTGGTCTTGGATTACCCTAAGCCTTCAGTTTTGAGGGACTCATTCTGAGGCACTCTGAATTGCCTTGGGATTTCTTCATTGCCATGACCAATGGTGGAATTATTGCAACATAGTTATGGCCCAGACCAGTGCATTCTGCTGGACACACCTTGGAGCTGGCATTATCTGTTGAGCAGAATGAAGCTTGCCCTCATCATAAGCATGTTCTTTCCACAACACACAGACTATCCTGTGCCACACTGGCCTGAGACAGATAACTTACCCCACTGCATGCCAAGTGCAGTGTAGACTCATCCTGGGCTAACTTTGAGCCAGGATAAGGGTGTTCTAGCTGGGCACTCAGAAACAGCATACTTCTGGTGCTGGTTCAGGTTGCCTGGTGATATGGTGTCAGGCGTTACATGTCAGTCTGTCCACATGTGGGCCTCTGGTCCAGTGTACCGTCTAAACCACTTGGTAGACTGCTTCTGAGGTTTATGGTCTTTGTGACCTTCTGAGGACCACATGTTTTTCATTATCTCCAGATATGTAAAACCATAGAATTCAAAGAGGGATTGCTTTGCTTTTTCATGACTGTAAGTATTTAAATACTGTTAGGCCTACTGTGTGGTAGTGAAGGTGGCAAATAATTTCCCCCCTGCCTCTACTGTGTCCTTAGCATGTTGGTTAACAGACATGTTGCAAAAATTTGGAGCCTCTCACCAAGTTCCCGGGAGGCCATTAAACACCCAGAGACTCTCTGTAGGCAAATTGTGAAATACTTTGAAGATAGAATTACTTGATTTTGTATTAGAGCAGAGTCTGTCGAGGTTCCTTGAAGCTGATGAAAGAGTTTCAGTTGGTAGAGCCCAAGGACTGAGATGTGTTTGGCATATCACATGCCCCCTTGATGTATGCCCTTCATGGGTAATGAATCTTACCAGGAGGAGACTAAGCTATAAGTTCGAGAGGTTATAAATTCTTATTTATACATGGTCTCAGGGTAGGTTACAATAAATTAAAATCCAGTACACAAGAAGTTAAAAACAAAGCTAGAACAGATTAAAGTAAAAGATTAGATTAAATTAAAAATTACAGTGCCCAGGAGGGAAAAAAACTGCCCAGTTTAATTAAAGACTTGGGTAGAGAGGTGCATTTTCATCAAACAGGCCTTTGATTGTTCCTCTGCGTGTTGTCCTGCCAGTGAGAAAAGGCAGGTGGGTAATATTTTAAGTATATTTTAGAATGTTTTGTTTTATTTCATTATTTTATCTTTATTGTTGTGACCTGCCCTGGGATCTTTGGATGAAGAATGGGATATCAGTATTAAGACAAACAGATAAATATGGCGAAGATGCCTGACACAGCTTTACAGGAAAGACTATTCCATCATCAGGGAGAGAACACCCTCTTATATGTCCTCAGTACTTTAACTTCTGTGAGTGGTGGCAGAGCCCTGGCAACACTAAATGGGAGGAGGTGATCCTGTAGATAGTTGGGGTCCAAGTCATTGAGGCCCATGTATGTTGCTATTAAGGTAGTATCCAGATTAGCGGAATAAAATCCGCTGTTAGAGAAAAAAGTGCAGCTTACCTGCTTCAAATCCACGATGCGCCATCTAGACTTTAGCAGCCTCCCCACAGCTTTCTCAGAGAAAGATGCAATACTTCTGTGGTGTGCGCGGTGAGGCACATGTCATGTGGGGTGGGGCAGCCAACGGGAGCTGAGCCACAGGCTCAGCTCTCGTTCTCTGTTCTCATTGTCCTGTCCGGACTGGCTGGAACATCCAAATTTATCTGATACTGCGGAGCGAGTGGTCATTGTGATTGGCAGAGCAGCCTGTGGCCAATGCCAGAAAGTTGTCCATGTTATGAGGGGCCCATTTGGGCCCAACTTCCAAAGTTGTTTTAGCTGTACACCTAGAAGTGACCCACTTCCCAAGCGGCTTCCAGTAGCCCAGTGAAATGCCCAGTAGACTGGATTAGCCACTTAGTATAATCCACAGTTAAGTAGCTGTTCTGGTCCACCATAGTGAAACACTCGAGAGGTCCTGTTCTCCTGTGGGAGTGGACTAGAGCGCTATATTCGCACCATAGACTGCTCTAGTATCCAGTGCATAGACTGTTGTGCAGCGTGGACAAGATGTTCCACAGGGTTTGCTGGCCCAGTGCAGCTCCAGACTTACATAGCAAGAATAAAGCTTTAAACATACCCAGTAGCTAACTGGGAGTCACTAGAGACACTTTAGTACATGTGCAATATGTATCTCAAACAAGTACCCCACTCATCAGACCCAGCCATCACGTTTTGCACCAGTTACAGTGATCTACATTAGGACAATAGGTAAGAGAAACTACTTCTAGCACCTAGAGAAAAAGCCTCTGCTTTCTTTATTTACTTAGGTTTTATTTCCCTTCCACTGCTTAACTGCAAAATCAGCTCTTCTAAATCTCTTCCTTCTCCCTCCTTGGTTTAACTAGTACTCTTATTAGGAACATGGCCATGTGAACTGCTGATAATCATTATCAGCTCCTATGGCTGTACATTAACTATTTTTGTATCTGCTTTGGTAAGTGATGTTTAGGATTCTGAGATGGCAAATTTATTTTATTTACTGGCACTTAAATTTCAGTCCTGCTCTTCCCTGGAGTATTTCAAGGAAGTCCCAAGGTGAAATGCCGAAAAGCCTATAAATCAGTATTAATTAAAGCACAGCACTTAAAAACTCCAGTTGCTCAGATGCCAAAAGGTAACGAGATACAAGGGGGACTGTTACTGATCTTAGCAAATATACATCTTTCTCCACTTAGTACATTGGGATACATTTCTTAATCGACATCTGCGTGATACTGAAGCATGGCTGAGTAAACTGATTAGACAAAATAATGCCATTTATTTCTGGCATTTTTAAAAAATCATATTGCTATACAATCTATTATTCCCTGTTACGTACCCCGTCCCACCTTGGTACGAGGTCAGCCAGTCTTGGAAAACTCTTACAGAGCATTCTGTTCCATCTTGGAGATGGCATTCACGATATATTGTGTCCCATATATTTTAATCTCCTCTCTCTCTGGAAATCAAATAATGATAACAAGAAGAGTTGGCTCCCCCCCCCCCCCGCTTTTCTCAAACATTTAAGGGGACTCAAAGCGGCTGACAAAGCTTTCTATTCTCCACACAACAGAACATCCTGTGAGGTGGTTTGGGCTGTGACTAGCCCAAGGTCACCCAGCTGGCTTCATGGGGGAATGTGGAATCAAACCCAGCCTTCCTAGCTCCTTAACTACTAAACCAAACTGGCTAACATTTGTTGCCAATATAGTTATTCCATTCCTTCAGTTTTTTGTCATTGAGGGGTTTCCAAGTCTTAACTATTTTAACAGTTGTTTTACTATATACTGATTTTCTTCTATTATACTTTATTTGTTGAATTTGTACTGACTTTCAAAGTCCCCCAGGTGGTAAAGACCACTCCTCTCCCATCAGTTTCTGAGGAAATTTAGGTTGAGAGGCACAACCCAAGGTTACGCAGTGGTGCTGTTTGGCTGAATGGGAATTCTAGACTGCCACTCCAACCACTACAAAGACTAGTTTCTCTTCAGACTATACACGTTTTAAAAGCTGTATGGAATGTGGAGCAGTACCACCCAATTTTTGCAGCCACAGATGTAAATATGGCCAACTGCTTTGTGCTGCATCTTATGGACGTGTAGATGCTCAAACCAGTATAACGGGAAGGGAGTGCTGCAGAAATGCTGAGTGAATGGTTTATTTCACTCCGTCCTTCCCTGGTTGCTTCCATGACAGAACATGGATGGCTGGTGTCTCCAAGCACCACTAAAGCCAGTCTGGTCTAGTAGTTAAGGAGCTGGAATCTTGTCTCGGAAAACCGGGGTTGATTCTGCCTTCCCCCACGAAGCCAGCTGGGTGACCTTGGGCAAATCACAGCTTTCCTCTGAGCTCTCACAGCCCCACCTACCTCACAGGATGTTCTGTTGTGGGGAGAAGAACAGGAAGCTTTGTCAGCCGCTTTGAGCCCCCTTAAATGGGTGAGAAAAGCAGGGTAGAAAAGCCAACTCTTCTTAGTCCAAATTTCTTGGAAGTGGATGCCTTAATGAAGAGATTATTTTTCCACATTGGGGTGGAGGTTTATTCAAATATGGTAAATTCCTTCAAGAGAACCAAACAAAGATGGGATCTGAGCTCTCTGCACACTTCTCATCCATGGCCCCTTTCAACACAGTCTTTGTGCATTTAACAAACGAGCATGTCAGGCCCAAAGTCAACTGTTGTAGATTCTCCAGAAGAAATAAAGGATGGAGAGACTAGACCTGTGAAATGAAATGAACTTTATTGATTAGTCGTTTGACCATATCAAGTGGAGTATTTGCTTATTAGCTTCTTAAAAGCATAGTATAAGTCGCTCAGTGAGGTTTTTGGTTGTTTTTTTAAATATAAGTGCCTGAACAATGGCATTATATCAGTTGAATGTTTAAATCCATATAGGTATGTGGCAGGAAGGCTCACAGAACTTGATGGAGCTTTCTTCTGAGCAAACATATAGGCTACATCCAGGCATTGGTCGCTTGTTCTGTTATATTTGGATATTCCAGAATAAAGCATGGATATTCCAGAATACCCATCCTTTATTCTGGAATATCCAAATATAGCAGAATAAGTGCTGTACTTCACATCATTTTACTTGTGATTGGGCTGTCCCAGTTTATATGTAGGTAATGTTTATTGGCAAAACAGCTTCTTATAGGATAGCTGTTGTAATCTGTAAAAGCAATCTTATGGCAGGACAGATGTTAGCAAATATTTAATGACATTAACTTTCTAGTCCCTCTCCACATGTAGGAGAGAGGTGCACGCTTATAGGAAGAATGGATAAAAACCATATAGTTAATGGTGCTATAGTTACATTCTGTTCTTTCTAATAGGTATTACAACCCTCACAGGCTTACTGTAAAGGCACTTTTAGGGCAGTGTTGCTCAGATTGGCAGGGAACTGGATTCCACAGTTCGAAGTATCCAGACCATTGCCTGAACTTGTTATTTTGGATTAGTTTCACTGGTATTTAAGGAAGTGAACAAGCCAGTTTGGTCTGGTGGTTAGGGAGCTGGACTCTTATCTGGGCATACCGACTTTGATGTTGCCCTCCTCCATGAAGCCAGCTGGGTGACCTTGGGCTCGTCACAGCTCTCCTCTGAGCTCTCACAGCTCCACCCATCTCACAGGGTGTTCTCTTGTGGGGAGAATAGAAAGCTTTGTCAACTGCTTTTAGTCCCCTTATATCGGTGAGAAAAGTGGGGTAGAATAGCCAACTCTCCTCCTCCTCCTTCTCCTTGCACATGGACATGTTCATCATGGCTAATAAATCCTAGCTGAGGAGGTATGGCTGGTGGTGGGAACGGTGTTAGTGGAACCTAAGGAGGCTGTGGTCCACCCCCTTTTTAACCAGAGCTCCCTGGTGCAGAGGTATTATATAACTGCTCTGCTCAGTTGCTGATATCCCTTTTTTGGGAAAGGTATTGGAGAGTGGTGGCTACCAAGATGCAGACATGTTTGGAGGAACTGAATTCTCTAGACTTATTCCCATCTGGCTTCTAGTGAGGTTACGACAGAGTCTGCCTAGTTTGCCCACATGGGTGACCTTTACTGGGAGAGGGAGAGGAGCAATTGAATCCTGTTAGTTTTCCTGGATCTCTCATTGGCCTTCAATACCATCAACGATGGTATCTTTCTGGAGTGACTCCAGGAACTGGGATTGGGAGGGACAGTGATGGCGAACCTTTTGAGCTCGGTGTGTCAAAATTCGCAAGAAAACCTAGCTTAACTCGGGTGCTGTGTCACTTCTAGAAATATCCATAATTTTGTGATATTTGTGGCTCTAAGTAAAAAAGTTATATTTTTGATATATGTATTTTATTAAAAGCAAAAACAAATAATTCTTTACATTAGTGACTTTTGTTGCTAAATCTTCAGTTAAAAGTTGGTATTTTGTACACTTCAAGAACAAGCAAGCACTACACGTCCAGGTGCCAGGGTGGCCATGTGTGTCACCCAAAAGGGCTTGGTGTGTCACTTGTGACACGCGTGTCATAGGTTGGCCATGACCGTTCTAGAAGGTAGCAGTGGAGGGCTCCTCTTATGATAATGCAGCCTGATCTCATAAGGGAGGTGTTCCAACCTCCTCAGCATTCTGGGTGCCCCCTTTTTTTCTTGTACTTTTTCCAGTTCTACAATATTTCTTTTGTGATGAGCAGAATTGTACACAATATTCAAAATTTTGTCTCACCATAGGCTTATAAAGATTCTTGGCACTTATTTTCTATTTATTTCCTAATTACTCCTAGCACTGAATTTACTTTCTTCATTGCTGTCCACCAGAACCCCAGTGTCTTTATTCACAAAATAAAATGGACTCGCAGCCCCCAAGTAATTTGGCCCCTGTCAAGGGTGCTTGAGGACACAGGTGTGATTCACACTGTGCAGTTACATGCAGCTGTAATAAAGTAAATGGAAGCTGAAATAAGTGTTTTTTGGGACAGGACTTCTTGGTAGGTACAACTTGAGTTTTTAGTCTTAAGCCTCAAAGCATCTTGGAATGGGCCTGGTCACATACCATCAGAAGAACAAACAGTATAAACTTCCCAATGATAAATCAACAGCTCATTTGTGTCCCAGGTGATAGTAAAATAGAAGGAACTGGAAAATTTCGAACACTAGCTGTGAAACCACCTAATTGGTCCCTTGTATTGTCATTCAACAGAGGTCCTGTGTTGCCTATATTAAGCTAACAAAATTAAGGGAGACAGGGTAGGTAATTGTAGGCTTGTCACTTGTTAGTTTACTAAAATGAGAAGCCCCCAGGCATTGCAAAGACATGCGAGCGCGCTTCCCAGTTCAGTAACCTTGGAGTGGGATTTCTTATCTTTGTAGTTCTGGACAGATGCAGGCTTGGAAGCCTTGCAAGAAAGAGATTTCTCAATTTCCCAAGGAACTTGCTTCATTACTCAGCTGTTGTTCTACTTTGGAAGAGAAATTTCTGGGTTTTTCCTCTCTCAAAATAAGGCAGCAAAGGTTAACATAGCTTAGACTGTAGACCACTATTGTGGTTGGCATTTTCTTTGGTCTGCCACATTTTCTTCCGTCTGTTCACCACATGATTAGATGGTAGGAAGCCTTCCAAGTCTAAATTTTAGCACTTAGATGTAGTTATGCTGCAAAATAGAGCCAAAGTAAAGGGCACACATATTTCTCATGTTTAAAATACAAATATTTTGCAGTAAGCTAAATGAATTGGGATGGTTTGCTGATTTGTGCTTTGCTCTTTATGCTTGTTGTTGGCTATCTTTGAGTTGTGGACAAGTCCTGGTTGCAGAATGGGCATCTCCGTGCAGTTTTCTTGGCAGAGATACAGAAGTGGTTTGCTATTGTTTACTTCCAGAGAGAGGCTGAGGGTTGAACTGACAACCCTCTGTTTTCCAGGCTGTTTGCATTACCACTGAGTTACAGACCTTCCCATCTTTATGTTTAGGTTAGTGATATATACTTGTTGCACAGAGATGTATGTCAGTGCTGTTTGGAAGCAAATTGTGTTGATTTATTAGGAGAAAACTGTAAGAAAAAAAGATTGTAGTGTGAAATATTGAACATACCCACTTTTCTCTATCACACAAGATTAGATCCAGGCTGCCTCCAGACTAGCGGAATAAATCCACAGTTAAATCTAAAAACACAGCATACCTACTGCACAGCGACAACCAGGCGTCCTGACTGGAAGGACAGCACTGTAGTTTCCCCTTTGAGGCAGCCAATCAAATTTTGAGCTGCCCTTCTTGCTTAGCCATCAACTCGTCTGCTTTTCTCATCTTCCTGCCTGCATTGGCTTGAACCTCCGGATTTTCTTTGTACTGCGCTGTGGGTGCTGTTGAACCAGCATTAAGGTAAATGCGCAGTCCTGACTGTATACTGTGATGCCAGAGTGATCAATCGATCGTTGTGTGTGATGGCTCAATCAAGACTGTGCATTCCTATGCGCAATATAAACATGTCTGGACGCAGCCCAGGAGGCAGTCCATGAAGCTCAAGCGCAGGAGAGCTAAAACTGTCAGTTTTTAAAACAGTTATTTTTTCACCCAGTGGGTCATTGAATTTACTACCAGAAGAGGTGATAACAGCAACTAGCCTGAATGGCTTTAAGAAAGGATTAAATAAATTCATGCAGGACACATTTATCAGTGGCTACTAGAATGGATGCCTGGGTACTCATGGATGCCAGATTGAATGCCACTTGCAGGGAGTTAAGAGTAGATGAGAGTTTTTTCTTTGTCACCTGCTTGAAGCCCATAAGCAGTTGGTGGCCCACTGTGTGCAACAGACTGCTGGACCAGGTGGTCTGTGGCCTGATCCAGCAAGTTTCCTCTTATAGTTTTATGAAGAGGTACAACTGACCATACATTAAAGTTGCAGTGTATGATCTTGGCCTGTTTGACAGATAATTGCATGATTTGGAATATCAGTGTACAGGAAGGTTGAAATTAATGTGTTATGGGCCCCTGGCAAAGAAAGCATATAATGAAGACCAAGATCAAAAATATGTGCAGAGTGTAATAATAGTTTGTGACTGGGTAAAATAAGAGCCCACAAAATAAAGGGAAAGAAGAAAAAATTAAATCCTCACCAGGTGTCACAAACCAAATGAAAGAGATTTGATTTTACTAGTTTTGATAGGACATTTGGAAGTACGCATCATTTCTGGAAACCCCAGTACAAACAAAGAACAATAATAATAACTAGGTGTGCACAAATGCCTGGATAATTTGAACGAATAGGTCAAAAATTCAAAATTTGTTTGAATTTTTACATTCAAATTTATGGACATTCGATTTGAATTCAGATGTTGTAATTCGGGCAGATTTGATCGAATTTTGGACACCTTTGAATATTTATGTACATCCCTAATAATAATGTTTATTTCTGGTGCCCTTTCCACCGAAGGGTGGTACAAAAATGCAGAAACCACAGTAATAAAGCGTAAATATAAAACATAATAAAACAACCCTAATACATAATAATTTAAAATACATATCAGGGGAATACAAACATTTTAGGGTTAAAATCCAACCTGTTAACAGCTTAGTGTCTGGCTCTTGCAGTGGCAGCCACATCTGGCTGACAAAAACAGTGAGCCATTGTCCAGCAACAGTTTGCCATATAAGATACATGGATGAACATTTTTAAGGCTGTCATCACATGTAACAGAAAAGCACCTTAGAGACAGTAGCGTGTGGCCCTTTTGTTCTCATTCCATCCCTGATCCTTCTGTTCCAGCCTAGAATGTCTGTGAGAGGGTGGAGGGACAAACTGGCTTGTGAATATTCCTACTTCAAAACCATCTCTAAGCCATTTCTGAAATGCCTCAGAAATGCTTCTTTTTTTAAAAAAAAACTGTGTAATCACAGCCTAAATCTAAAGATCTGGAGGGGAGGCCCACCTGGTTGTCCCGCCACCCTCAGTAGTACAAGGGGTAGGCACCTGGGAGAGGGCCTTTTCAGTGATGGCCCCTAGGCTATGGTATAGTCTCCCCCTTGAGGTGCGTCAGGCTCCTTCACTAGGCTTTGGCTGAATGAGAATATAATGTCTCTTACCACTTTTCATACGTTGTTACTGTTTGAATATATACTGCTGTTTTAATATATTTTAAGTGTTGTTACCCACCCTGAAACCTTCAGGTATAGGGCAGGATAGAAATACAAATAATAAACAAACAAACAAATGGATATTTAAATGCTGTCTATTGAGTTATTGTTAGGAATTTATTGTTAGGCACATGCTCATAACTGCAGGATCACTGTGCTCTCCATGTTATGTTTTGAGTCCAATGCTCTAAATCCTTAACTGAGCTTCAGGAGACTCCAAACCCTTTTGGCTCTTTCTAGAGACTCCAAAATGTATCTTTTTGTTAAGTGATTTCTTCAAGTATTTAAATATGCTCAGGTCACTGCTAGAGACTCCAAAATGTATCTTTTGTTAAGCGATTTCTTTGAGTATTTAAATATGCTCAGATAAACCTAGGAAGCAGCATTGGCTGCGTCCAGATTTTGTCAAGTTGGAGATCTAGTGAATCTAGATTACCCGGGCTTTGGTTGACAAAACAGCTTTCCCTCCCCGCTTTCAGGCAATGTCATTGTTTTTAGTGTGTTCATTTTATGTTTTGTTTTTATTGCTGTAACCTGCCCTGAGACCTTTAGGTATAGAGAAGGGTAAAATGCAAATGACAGACAGACAGACAGACAAGGCTCCTGGCAAGAATATTTTTAATCATGCGTGAGGTTGCTGGGGCCCTTCTGTACGCAAAACATGTGCCCTGGCAATGAATTATTGCTGTTTTCCCACACACTAGATTTTTTAAAACCCATTTAGTCACTAAACTGCAGGAGCATCATGGCAACACAACAAACTGTGAACCAGGTGGTCAAATATTTTCTCTGTTCTAGGCAAGGCTAGCATCATACTTCCTTCTACTCTCCCTATAAAAATCCTTTACAAAGTTGGTGCAAAGTCCACTCTAACAGATGTTTGATTAAATACTGATGCTATGTAAACATATCATTTATTGTATTTTTTCCTTCAACTCTGCTTATAATTTTGTATTTCAGCTCTGTAAAATACAGAGAAAACCAAGGGGACTATGCCGGCTTCAGCTGAAGTAAAGGACATTTACAAGAATCCATGATTTTTAATTCCAGCCCTAGTTACTTATCTGCTGCTTGACAGAGATGGCTCGAGATGCCAGATCGTCACAATTAATTAAGAAGGAAGAGCTAAGTAAGAAGAAATTGTGTCCAACCAAAAAGAAATTGTGCCAAGTAACAAAAGATACCAAAAAACCATCCCCCAAAGCACAGAGTTCTGCGAACAGCAAAAAATCAGTGGAAGAAAGGAATGAGGTTAAGAACCGATCACAAGAACCAAAGCCGCAATTTCCTTCGTCGTGCAGGTTTCTCAGGAGCAGCGTCACCAAAGCATTATCTGGAACATCTTGGATGAGTCTGAGTTCAGCTGACAAAGTTCCCTTTTGTAACCAGTCACGGTTGAGCTGCAATGGTTTTACCATGACCCTTCGCAGGAAACAACTTTCCCATAGACTGTTTCATCCATTACCTCTTCTAAGAGTCAAGAAAGGTGGTCCAGAGAAAAGTGAGGGGAAAAGAAAGAAACCCAACTTGGAAACCTCCCTTGTTTTAGTAAGGAATGAAGCTGAAGAGACTGTAAAAAAAATTGAACAGGATCTAAACCAGAAAGCTGAATTACCTTGTCCCAAAGAAGGCAACCCTTTGTGCAATGCAGAAGAAGGTAATGCATCTGAATGTGATTGTGATAGTAAAACAAAAAGTGGAGATGCAAACTGTGAAAAACGTTTGTCTGCTTCTAATGGTGATAAGCCAGATGACCATGATCCAGACCTTTTAAAGGAAGAACACAAGCATAATGAAGCCTTGCCTGGTGACCAAGCCTTGGATGATTTGTCTACTGGTACCTTAAATGAAATTTTGGCTGACCCCACTTCTCCTCTTTTGCACCTTGAGGCTGTAATTCCTGCAGATGTACCCAAAGAAAATGAATTAGAAAGGTTAATGAAATTGCAGATTATGAGTAGCTTTAATGTGTCCCTCTCACCCAATTCTGCTTCCCAGACTGATGCTGCATCCTGTCCTTCCTCTGTAGGCAACTCAAAGGTACTTGCAAAAGTTTCAGAGTCGTCTACAGAATCTCACTCCAGTTCTAGCTGTGGTTTGGTGCTAACTAAATGTGATCCTGAGGCTGCTGTTTTGATTACCTCTGAATTGATCTCAAAATTGCATTTAGATGATCCATCTGTGTTGTCAGAGCCTCACTTGAACCTAAATCCTGAGCCTCCAATACAAGAACAGTCAGGTTTGTGCAGCATCTCTAAAGCAGAAAGTTGCTTAAATGAACCAGACCTTCATTTGGAATCTCATTTACCAAAGAACTTAGAACTGGAGCCACAAAATGCAGCACTTGATTCACAGAGAGATTCAGAACAGGACCAGTTTAGCGAATTGACAGGTTGGGAGCAATTTTCAGAGTCCACTTTGACTGGTTTTATGTTGAAAGATCATGAAGAGTCGCGGGAAAATTTTGTTGTAGAAACTTTGATTTTACCGTCAGCTGTTGTGCCTGTTACCTCCCTCGAGCTACAAGAAAGCACAACAGATATGTTAGCCAATAAAGTCTTTCAGGAAGACCTTCCAAACTCCACTGAAGATGCTAGTTTAGGACCACCAGCAGATATTGTGGGATGTACGCACCCAGAGACAGAGGTGCTCAGCGCGTCCATTCCAGCTCCTCAAGTCCCACTGCCAGAATTGGGAAGTGATGGGGAGCATGTGAATTCTGCTCAGGATGCTAAGAAATGTGATGCCATTCTAGTTCCACCTTCAGACCCTTCCTCTTTTGCAAGTCCAGCTGGTGGCCGTCCTGACATACTTGCCTCTTCAAAACCTGGACTAAAATTTAAAAAACGAACACGCTGTGGAGTTTGTGAGCCATGTTTGCGGAAAACAAATTGTGAAGAATGCAGCTGTTGCAGGAAACGCAAAACAAGTCATCGGATATGTAAAAAGAGAAAATGTGAAGAACTAAAAAAGCCTCCACTACCTCTGCCAGTCTCAATGCAACCTTTCATGCCCAGAGAGGTAAGCAAAGACCCCTCGCCATATTTTGTGCCATGTAAGATGCACTGTCATATAAGGTGTGCCTATAATTTGCCAAGGGATATTTAGGGAAGATAAACTTAGAGATGACACCGGGTGATTTTAGAAAAAAATATTTTGGAAAAATCTTTGGTTTTATTTGCAAAAAAATACAATATATACACGATTTCAAAAACTGACAGATGCCTAAAAAAAAAAAGATCACTATATAACTTAGTGTGGCTTTCTTGGGGCCTTTTTGCATTTTCACTTCCCTGTAAAAAGATCCCAGGCAAGTGAAGATGGGAGGTAAATCTGGTATCTGCAAATCAGGACGCTGCATCTATCCCAGACCTCAGCAGGGCTTCCATATGAGCTGACAAGTGTGGTTCGCCTCCATTATGGAGTCAATCATGGAGCTGCAGCAATGGTGCCAGTTTGCCTGTATGGCGCGGTTGCCGTGCTGGCTGGATGACTCAGTGCACAGTGTGCCTGCATTGCCTGGTTGCATGCACCATCTGTACCTCTTCCACCTGGAAGAGTTGCAGATGGAGTGTGCAGAGCTTTCCCAGCCCTACTGCTTGTGTAGCGGTAGAACAGTTACAACTGCTTTACCACTATATATACAGGGGGAACTCCTGCATGTGCGGAGCAGCTTCTGGTAACGAAGTAGCTCCACATAATGTGGATACAGCATCTGGAAGTGTTCCCAAAGTTCTCCCTGCAAGTAAGTAACTTGCTCTTAGATTCTGGCCACAGTCCACCAGTCAGTTCAATGAAAGTAAACCCAGAGAAGTCAATCCAGACATAGTTATATGTGAGATGTACCATGTTTGGCTCCAAACGAGAGTAGTATTAGTATGAACCTAAAAATTGTCATTGTATATAGTACATTAAATACTTAGAACAGAACTAGAAAGCAGGCACAACTATGAAACGCACAAATTTTAGTGGTGGTGGTGGTGTTCTAAAATCTATACATAGCCTTTTTTTTAACTGAATAGTAACCATCTCCTTATATTTATTTCTTTAAAAATTTGTTTATTGGGCTTGTTTCAAATCTGTAATGCCATTTTGATGAATAGTGCATATAGAAATAAAAATCTTCAGTCTCAGGGTTTTTAATACTTTAATAGTATGTTTCTTTGGTAAATGATGTATCTGTATATTTTCATAACAGATAATTGCAGCCAGATCCAAAACTTGGATGGAATACCACCTGTTGTTGTTGTCATATTAATACTTTACTATAAATTTTCTCCCATGCAAGGGAATTCCATATTTCTATAGTTTCAGTATGGGCAAATGCTGATGACATCCATACAACTGAACTGTTCTTAAAAGGACTTATAAAACATTGCTTGGGTAGTGTAGCACTGGAAATGGCCAAGAACAAATCAGGAGGAGTTAATTTTTTCTTGTTCTCCAATTCAGGTCTTCAGTCTGTGATGGATTGTAAACTTCTAGTTTAAGAGATACCAGATGGGGCTTAGCTTGCATGCTGCCTCTGCATTCTAGCCAGGATATGGAGCTATAAGAATTCCATCTGGGCTAGCAAAGAAAAAGTTTGCTTGCTCGGAACTAATTTTGCCCAGATCATGATGAATTGGAAGTGGATTGTAGATTGCTTCTTTTTAATTGAATGTTTTATTTTACTTCTGTGGTCTGAAATGCTGCCAGATTTCACTGGGTAGTAAACTACATTCCTCAGAGGTTTCAGCTTAGCAGGGGACATTTCTGTACATCAGAAGGATGTTTAAAACAGTGTCACACCAATACAGTGTAAGGATCCCCTAGCTTCACTGCAAAATACTACATGCCTGGAAGTTGCCATCAGCTGTGAATTCTGTTTAAATTCAAACTGCTGTGGAAAGGAAATCATGTCTTTGCTGTTCCTGCATCATGAACATATTAACGGGTTTGGTGTACTTTGCTGTCCAAGCTGGAAAAACATTTCTTATTCCATATACCCAGAAGCATATATAATTGAGTAATGCTTGGCAGTTTATTGACAGCAATTGTTCATTGTGCCTGGTGGTTTAGTGCTTTCAAGAGAGCACAAAAGTGTGCCTTAAAAACCATATTTCTTGGTGTACTTTGCATGCCGTAGTCTGCATTAGCATGCAAACAGCAGACCCCTATCCTGAGATATATTCCAGAACATGGCCAAGTGTAGAACGGGTATATATAATCCTACACTAATCACTACATAGCAGATAAACATTGCTGTTGATTCAGAATGTAACTTCTCTTGGGCTGCCTCCAGACTAGTGGAATAAATCTGCAGTTAAATGTAAAAGTGTGATATACTTTCCCAACTGGAAAGGTAGCTGCACAGCTTCCCCATTGGAGCTGCCAGAGTTGAGGAGGCACACACCATCACATGGGTTGGGGCAGCCAATCAAATTTTCCCGCTTTGCCGGCATTTTGTCTCCTTTTCTCACCCTCCTTCCTGCATTAGCTTGAAGCCCCAGATTTTCTGTATACTGCGCAGGGAGTGTCCTCGATCCTGCATTAAGCTAAGGGCGCAGTCCCAGTTGTATAATGCAATACCATGACGATCAATTGATCATTGTGTGTGACGGCGCGATTGGGACTGTGCATTCCAATGCACAGTATAAATGTATCTGGATTCAGCCTTGCTGTATTTTCATGCATCTCCAGTTTATACCTGCTTTCTAGGCCTGAGGTCTGGCTTTGAGGACTGTTTGGGAGTTTCACTAAGTTTGCTATTGGTACTTGGACAGTGTGAATTTAATTAAAAAGTTCTGGAGTGTTATTGCGAGTAATAGAATATTTAGAATATTTCTAGAATATTTATCTATTTGTGTGTTTAACAGAGGGAGAAAGAGAGGGAGGAAAAGAGGAGGATCTATATGCTCCCTTTTGCTTGTAAGATTTCATCCACTTTCCATATCCCATCCATTGTGTCCATCATCTGCAGCCTCCTTAGCATCAAAAGATGGGGGGGGGGGAGAATATTTTTTTTTAAAAAAAATTATTGTGGTCCAAGGTGTTTATCCCTGTACAGTATGAGCAGTGACTCCATGAGCTGCCAAGTGTGGTTGTGAGTTGTGGATGCTTTACAGTGGTCCTTAAACAAAATTTGAAGTCACCAACGTACCCTGAATATAAGTGGAGGTGCTGTGTGGTGTTGAAGCTTCCAAGTGTGGAGGTGCTCTGTACATATTGTTTTTGCAGTTTGAAGTGGGCTGTGCGCCTTTCTGATGGACATGTACATACATAAGTCAGTTCCAATTATTCGACGTTCATTTCTGTGGTCTGTGAATGCATTTGAAAGAATGCCAATCTGCTATTTGTACTGCAGGCAGATGTTTAATTTCTCCTATGGAGTTTCGGAACCTGATTTCCCAGCTCTGTTTCCCACTATCACAATGACTCTGCACAGTTTTGAAGAAACTAATCCACACAGATGTGGGGGGATTGTGCCGTGCTGGAGTGTACAAAGAATCTTACCTCTGTACATCACCCTTAATCTTTTATTTCCTGTCTGAATCACAGCATAGTTTGAGTTTCCATATTATCCAGATCAGCAAACTGAGGGTTAAGATCCTCCAGACTGGGATCACAAACCACTAGGGTTGTGCACGAATGCAGTTTTCGGGATTTGATTTGATTTGAATAGAATATCTGAAAATTCAATTTGATTCAAATATTTAAAATTAGAATTTACCTTAATTCAATTCAAATTAAGCATTTGTATGTGCCCGTACACTTCATTACACATCCCATATGCATCTGTACACAGCAGTATGCATCCCATATTTATCCTGTATGCAACCCGTTTTCTTACGGATGCGGGAAATATGCATATGTGCAAGTAGCATGTACGTACCTGTACACAAATTCGAGCAAATAGATCCAAAAATTCAAAATTTGTTCGAATGTTTTGAATATTCATGCACATCCCTACAAACCACTGATCTGTGGAATCTGCCCTCAAAACAAAAGCAAACCTTTAGTTAGATTGCAAAGTATTAAAATAGTCAGTATAATCTGAGACACTGTGGAGCTGGTCTGCTTTCAATGCATTCAAGTCTCTTACTCAAGACAAAAACAAGACTGGAGAGGTCAATCAGTTTTGGAAATCTGGTAGATCTTGAACAGTCTGAAATCTAATTCCCTGCTGTGGGCATTTTTATGAGGCAAAATGGGGGGGGGAGGGCACATGAACTTGAATTTGCATGAATGCTGCCCGCATAGGATGATCAGGTAGGAAGGAGAATGGGGCTTCTGCACATGAGAGGGAATTTCACTGCTTCATCCAGACAGCATTTACTTAATCTGTATTATTTGGATAATACAGAATATGCTTTACTCCAGATTATCTAAATAATGCAGATTAAATACATTCTGTCTGGATGAAGCCTAACTTCCTGTCTGCTCACTTTATCTGCATATTCTCTGAATGTTAATATGCAGTCTAACAGCCAGTTTATGCACTGCATCTGTAGGTCTAAATTTTCAAAATATAGTAATAAAGAGTGGCCCCAACGTTTTTAATAGCAGCTTTATTCCCCTAAGTTGCTTGCAGAATCTTCAGAATTGGCCCTTTGTGCACTGGGCCATATTCTCGTTTGTATCTTTGATTAAGGACCTGCCATCCTCATGCTGGCGCACACTACAGCTGACCCGGCCCACGGCCTGCCATAGTCTGCACTAGCATGTGGATGGCAGATCCCTAGTTCAAGATATAATCCTGAATAAGGCCAAGTGGAGCAAAAGCCCTGGACTGTTCATCTCTACTTGATCTAGTTTGGTCTCACTCGGTACGTGTTTGAACAGATTTCTTCCAGGACTCACTGAGTTCCACCAGATGCAAGTTGTGGCCTTGTTGGATGGATCGGTTGTTTTTCCCTTGGATGTCAGGAATTGGGATGTGTTTAAAGTCAGATTAACAGAGCCAAGAACACAAAACATTCTGGAATTTCCAATAACCCTTTTGAACCTGATGAGGAAAATAATAAATTTTATTGAATTGTAGCTGTGAGCTCTGAACACACACTGAAAGTCTGAAATAGAGAATGGTTTTGCAGGTGGTGGCCACATTCAATATTCTTTCCTTATCAGTCCTGACTGATTCTTCTCTAGTTTTGCATTTTGCTAGTGTCCTTATCGCTATTAGTAGCATGAGGTGGTCCCTGCAGCCCATTCAGGTTGCACAGGTAGTCCTGTTTCTTCAGGATGGCACATCTATATGTACTGTAGCAAGAAGGTTTGATGTGTCTCCCAGAACAGTCTCGAGCATGGAGCAGATTCCAGGACATGGGCTGTTCCACAAGTAGAGATGGCCAGGGCCATAGAAGGGCATCAACCCAGTCCATCAGGACTGGTATCTGCTTCGCTGTGCGAGGAGGAACAGGAGGCACACTGCCAGAGACCTACAGAATTTCCTCCCGTGGGTTAGTAGTGTGCATGTTTCTGAGCAGACTGTCAGAAACAGATTCCGTGCTTTCATCTGCTCAGAATTCATTCATTCAATTTATTTGTGTACCACCTTTCCAAAACTATAGCTTAAGGTGGTTTACAGCATCACAGAAAAAGAGTTATTACACAAATATTATTATATATGCAATTAGAATAAAATATAGTTCAGGAAGTACAACAAATTGCTGCAGCAAAAACAGACAACAGCCCATCAGGATCAGCTCTCATTTTGTCATCATGACAGCCAGCTCTGGTAGTCTTCATTCCTTGCCCCAGCAAAAGCAGCAGCAATCATAGTTCTCATACTTTTCTGGAGATAATGTGGCAAAAGCAAACCCAGCTGGTTCTGGTGGTCTCTGTTCCCTTATCCAGCAGTGACCCTGGTTCTTATGTATGAAGGAAATGCTTTTGCCTGCTGGAGATCTTCAAGCAGAGGATAGACAATCATTTATTGAGATTCTCTGACTTTGAATTTCATATAAAGATGGCCTGCTAGTCCTCACTCAGCTTTATAATTTATTTTGTTTGACATTGATATTGATAAGCAGTGAATCTTTGCAGGGGTTGGTAAAAGTTTTCAGTAACACGTTAGAATGAAAGTAAAATTCAGGGCTGCAGTTAAGTCAGGATCGGATGGCCCTATTCAAGCAGCAGGTATACAGTCTCCTGACCAGTGAGTCATGCAAACACACATGCCTGTCCTTTTTGCACTGTCGTGGAAATGTGAAAAGTCATAGGAGGGGAGAGTTTGGGATTCGGCACCCTCCGAGCAGCACTCCTTTCTCTTCTGGTTGAGTATCTGACGTCCAGCACTGGCGCACCGTCAGAGTGAGTGACTGTATTTATGGCTGTAAATCAAGCCAGGAGGTTGTAAAATACTACTTGGCGTGTTCCTACGATAAATGATGGTTTGGTGGGATGGCCCCCAGTGGGTGGGTTGTTGCTGTAATGGCAGGACCATCTGATCCAGGTCTTAGTAGTAGGTAGAGACTAGCAAATTTTAGCATTAGCATACTTGGACCTTAGAAATGGAGGAAGGGGAGAAACCGTTCTCTTACTTCCCACCCATAATAGGTCTGGGGAATGTGGAAGCTGCCAGTCTGGGGACAATGTTCCTTCCTTTCCGCTTTTTGATAGGCCTAGATTGTCCTTCAGTAGCACATAGCACTTGTGTTTGTTCAACTACACCTTTTTGCTCTAATGGAATAGATCTGTAGCTCAGAAAAGAGTACTGCATTGTAAGAATTGTCCGAACTTAATCTTCTGTCTGCAGACATTTCCCCAGGCTAGTAGGTGCTATATGCACCTTGAAGCTCTCTTGGGCTGCTGCATGGAGGGTAATGGCAAACGTATTTGGCCTGTGACACTACTCTCTTTTAAGAGAACATAAGAGGAGCCCTGCTGGATCAGGCCACAGCCCATCTAGTCCAGCACCCTGTTGCACACAGTGACCCACCAGTTGCCCATGGGCAAACCTTCTCCAGTGTTCGAATCCCAGCAAATGGCCTTAAAAGCATCCTGCTTCTCCACCCAGGATGAAAGATGTACCTAGGCATCCATTCCAGTAGCCACTGATACATATGCCATCCATACATTTGTCTAGCACTCCCTTGAAGCACTGTGATTGCCTCTGGTAATACTGAATAGGAGTCAATATGCCTTTGAAGGCCGAGTGCTTAGAGACTGTGAGCATGGCAGGTGTGTGCTCATGTTCTGCTAGTGGGCTTCCTTGTGCAGCTGGTTGGCCATTATCAGAATAGACGGCTGGACTAGAGGGGTTGTAAATCCAATCCAGTGAGGTCTTTCTGATGTTCAGGTCTGCTGGGGGAATAAGGTAGGAGTGGGCCACTCTATAATGGGGTTTGACAGAGGAAATTTCACTGAGATAGAACCATTTCAGGGATGTATTAAAAACCAGTAAATCACAACTTTGGGTCCAAAACCCAAAAGCAAATCAATGAATGTCTTGGCATACTTAAACATTAATTCTTGCTTCCGACGAGTGATGTAGCCATGATATGTGACCCTATTTATTTTTAATGATTTAGCAAACAGACATTTGTCAAGGTCAGCAGAAAAGAATGGTGAGGGCTGAAACAGGAATGCAAGGTGTAAAAAGGACTTTAGCAGGGGCCACTTTAAGAAAAGGATGAATTCTGTCTTTTCTATCAATCTTTTTTTTTCAGGCTAAACATGCTTCCCTTTGATTTCTCCTGACCTCCTCATTGTATAGCAGCTTTGCTTCTTCACCCTTTCGTTTAAGCTGCTTCTTTGCCTTTTTAATGAGCTATTTCCTATTCTTTACCTTCTTTTTGCTGTCACTTTCATTTTCTTGGCTTCTTATATGTGGAAAGAGGTGTCCATTTTGTACAAATAATATGCTTTTTATACATCTAGCAGCAAATGTTTTTCATCTTCAGGAATCTAGGTGCTGCATTAGTGAAATGGTTGTTTCTACTTGCCGGTTGAAAAACTCAGAAATAAACAGAGGAACCTCCTATATAATTGAAAGCAAAGTGGTCTTCAAAGATACATTCTCACTTTAATATTCTTGACCTTTTGGTTAGATCAAGTGTGTGCGTGCAGTATTTTACATATGAACTGGTATACCAGATTCCCAAAGCTTCCAATGTTCTCCTCTTTTTTGTCTATCAAATAAAAATCTGTTACATTTGCACATATAGCCAAGATGCAATTTCAGAAACATAAAACATTTTTTGCTTTGTGTAATTCTGAGTATGCAGAAAAAGTTATTTAACAACAGGCTGCGATTCTGTTTATCAAGCTCAGCCCAACAGTCACTGTAATTCTGTGTGTATTTACTCACTAGCCTAATCTCCAGTAGATGTACACAGTGTTGTTGTTTTTTAGAATAAATTTAACTAAAGAAAGAACTTAATTTATGAATAAATTACTTACACTTGAGATTGCTTGAGATTTTTTAGAAATTGAGATATGAATCCACCTTCATTTTACATGGTAGTTAAGTAGGCTTTTACCAAACTAAAGTTCACTGTTAGTCAATCATCCAAAGAGAGCCAATACAACATTCTTATCTTTAGAAATGTATTTGGATGAGGACGTGAGATACAAGTTGAATAACTGAATGAACAAAATGAATAAATGAACTGTCCTGGACATCTTTGGGTAGTTTGCCTACAGTGAACTTCAGCTCAGCACAACCATATAGTTAAGTTATCATAAACTTCTAGGAAGTATAAAACTTCATTGCTTCAGTAATTATTTCTTATGAAAACTTGGTTTAGTACAGTGGTAGTGAACCTTTTGAGTTCGGTGTGTCAAAATTCACAAGAAAACCTAGCTTAACGAGTGCTGTGTTACATCTAGAAATATCCATAATTTTGTGATATTTGTAGCTCTAGTAAAAAAGTTATATTTTTGATATATGTATTTTATTAAAAGCAAAAACAATTCTTTACATTAGTGACTTTTGTTGCTGAATTTCATTTGCTAAATCTTCAATTGAAAGTTGGTATTTCGTACACTTCAAGAACAAACAAGCACTATATGCCCAGGTGCCAGGGTGACCATGTGTGTCACCCAAAAGGGCTTGACGTGTCACCTGTGACACGCATGTCATAGGTTGGCCATCACTGCTTTAGTAGAACTGTGGAGTCCCACTCTACCAATGTAAGTCAGTGGATTGACAGAGTCAGATGCCCAGTCCACCAATTTAGGTCAGTGGATTTTTCAACAGTTCCCTTAACCCCTCGCTTTCTACAGGTTGCAGCTATTTGGACAATACAGTTTGAGGCCACACAGAAGATTGCACTGCCACATAAAGTACATTTTCTTGATCACATTAAGACCAACACTAACCTAAACTTGAAACAACCGCTCATGTGTTAATATGAATTTAGAATATCATTCTTTTTAGGAAAAATGTAATATGAGGAATACTTCTTGAAGATACTGGTTCAGCTAATCATTGTAAAATGTCCTAGCTCAGGACTCAGCTATAGCATAGTGTTGAAACATGAGGAAAATGCTTTTTCAAGAAGAGAATCTTGCATCATATACGGTACAAGTACAAAAGATCACATCTTTTTACTTCTTTGGAAGAAATATAACAATTCTTTATTTAGAATCATTACTGAGTTCTAGATTGAAAGCCTTTAAGGCTAAAGGTTTGCATCGCCCTTTTAGTAATATTAACTCATCCCACTTATTTGTGAAGTTTGGTTGTTCAAAACAGATTACTTTGGTTTTTAGAAGAGTTGGGAGTTAATTTCTGAAGAATGGCTGCTTCCCTTTTGGCTTGAAAAGTACAAATTGGAGTGACTAGTGTGCAGTCCTTCAGGAGAAATATAGCGTCTAAGCATGAAAAGCCTAGGGTGAATTTAGCTGATTTGTACCTAAAGTGGTACACTCCGGAGATTTTCATCAGCCCCAGCTAACACAATGAGTGTGGCAAGGCAGATGAAAATTGTAGTCTATTGCATCTGGAGGCCATATTTGCTGCTATTGTTTGCAGTGTCCCCTAGCTGGGTAAATTAACCTCTTTTTTACTTTACTTTAATAAAATATGTTTGTTCCTTCTATGTTTATGTACATGTTTCCATTATGTGGAAGTCTCCTATGCAAAACTGTGTTATGTGAATCATTGGCGTGCAGAATCAGCAGATAGGGGAAAATGACGGCATAACTTCCCCGGTAAAGTTTGCATAATGGATTCTGAAAATGGAGCCACTGTACTCTACAAGGAAAGACTGTGGAGCAACTGCCTAAAGGAAACACAAATAACATAATTTGTTTCCATTAATTGATCTTCAAATTGAAGAAACCCTGGTAAGTTTCTTAACATAAATGGTAAGGACATCCCAAAGATGAGATTGATTCCTAGTGACTACAAGGACGGAGTCATCAGGTTTTGTAGTCAGTGCAGAGCTTCAGTGTCTCTTTTTCTGAGGACCACAGCTTAAAACCCTTCCGTACCCACTTTAAGAAGAAGAAGAAGAAGAAGAGTTGGCTTTTCTACCCCACTTTTCTACCCCATTTAAGGGGACTCAAAGCACCTGACAAAGCTTCCTGTTCTTCTCCCCACAACAGAACACCCTGTGAGGTGGGTGGGGCTGTGAGAGCTCAGAAGAGATCTGTGGCTCACCCAAGGTTACCCAGCTGGCTTCATGGAGGAGTGTGGAATCAAACCCAGTATTCCCAGATAAGAGTCCAGAGGCCTCTTTGCACATGGGCCTCCGGAACACAAGTAGGATGCCCTGGGAGGGAGCATTTGCTCTGTTGGGCTGGCGGTTCCGTTCGGAACCACCCCAGCCCGCCAAGGGTGCCCACTCGCTTTCCGTGTGTAGAGCACAAAATCACACTCTACACCTGGCCCAGGGCGTTCTTGGCCATCCTGGGCTGTCCCACAGCTGTATGGGAGGGAATGCACTTGCACTCTCCCTCCTGAACAGCTGCGGGCCCTGCCTCCGGCTGCTGCTATTAGTAAATGGGGTGCAAGCTGTGAGAGCTTCAGACCTGAGTCGCTGACAGCGTGGGGCTGGTGTACCACACAGAGCGGCACATCACCACGGCCAGTCGTGTGACCACCACGACAAGGTAAGTGGTCACGCTGTTGGGGGGAGGTGCCACCTTCCTGGGTGCCAGTGGGTACCTAGGTGGGCCCTGACAGCTGGGGCAGCCTGATCTAGGCTGTCCCAGCTGTCAGCGCACCGGGACAGATCTTTGGGCTCCGCGGGCTCTAGATGACCCAATCGGGACCCCTAGGGCTCACAGGAACCCACCCAAGCCACCCAGGCTAGGGCCTAATGGGGAGGTGCATGCGTGCAGATGACTTACATTGTCGCCGCTGGGTTTGAAGTGGTGGGCCTGGCTGATGACATTGTGTGTGTGCATCTGCCACCAGCTCTGATTGGCCAGTTACGCCTGCACAAAACGCCTGGCATCAAACCACTGTTCTGTGCAGGCGTGGGTAACTGGCCAATCAGAGCTGGTGGCTCACACAGATGCACAACGCCACCAGATGGGCC
Source organism: Aspidoscelis tigris stejnegeri (assembly GCA_023333525.1). Lineage (NCBI taxonomy): Eukaryota > Metazoa > Chordata > Lepidosauria > Squamata > Teiidae > Aspidoscelis > Aspidoscelis tigris. The sequence continues at coordinate 97,932,637 of JALMGA010000002.1, forward strand.
CGCTACTTCGAACCCGGTGGCCACGAGGTAAGACGCGTGCACGGGTGCAGCCCCACTAGGCCCCGGGGTTGGGAGTGCCTGGGGTGGGTCCCTGTGGGCTCTAGGTGATCACTTTCTATTCAGAATATAATCTCGAAGCGTATTGTTTACAAAGAATAGCAATAGCTAAGTGCTGTTTTGGGGAATGTCTAGTCCAGGATGACAAAATTGCTACTTTTTTTCTCCGTGGTGTTATGAAGAGGCAAGTGGAAGCCTAATTTTTGGTTTGATCCTGAGGTCGCCTCCAGACGGCGAAAGGAAAACGCGAGAGCTTGTTTATCTTGTAGTTGCTTCTCTGGCTGGGGAACATTGTGGAACAAGTGCAGTCACATACTTGTCTAGATGCTTACTCCCACAATAGCAAGGCAGCTTCTTCCAGGTATTTTGGTGTGACACACCTGGAGGTGCACATGCGCTGCTTCCACACATACACAGAGGCCATTATCACTCCAGTTTTGGTCCTGCACATGTGAAGGGGGCATTTTCTTCAGGAAGGATCCTGAGAACAACCTTCCAGACAGCTAGGCCATATTGCTATTCTGGGAAAAATCTGCAATGAGAGTCAGTTGTGGGATTTCATCCCTCTATCTGTGGCAATCCTAACAAAGCCCAGTGATAATCCCATGTTTTTAGCCCCTGTCTAGCAGTTGAGCTGGTTCAACAGCTGACAGTTTTGACTGTGTGGAAATTCCCCAGCAGTATATGCTTATTTACTGTTAGTACGAAAAATTTACACAGATTCTGTATCAGTTGAGGGGTGTTGTTGCCGCTGTTTGGCAGTTTATTCCTTAATTTAGTATCTTCTGCGTTTTTATGAATGAAGGGCAGGTTTCCCAAGTACGATATTAGCATGTGTGTGTTTACTTGCGTGCGTGTGTATTTTAAAATAGAGGACTTTCCACCCCCACACTGAGAGCTGCTGTTCTTCTCTGAACCCAATCCCAAAACAATATTTTCACCCAGGCAGTGTTTGGGGGGACTCTCAAAAAGGTTTTGCAAAAGGAAAAAGAAAAGGTGCAACTTGTTGACTAAAGGCAAGAGAGAGAGAGAGATTCTGCTTTCGTAGCAATAGGTGGAGAATACCACTAACCACACACGCACACAGGACGTCGCCGCCTCTCCTCCTCCTGCTGCTGCTATCTCCCCCCCTTCGCTTCCCTTCTCGTTAGTATTAATGAGCTTTCGAGGCGTGGCCAATGCGCGTGCAACGGGGAGTGAGTGCGGGATGCTGCTGAAGCATTAGTCGCCCCAGGCAATGTCCTCGCATAACCCCCTCTCCTTTTTTTTTTAACCCACTAATATTTATCCCTTTGCCTTATAAAGTCAAAATGCGTAATACCTTCTTGATGGGTCTCAGCCAAGGTGTGGGTGGGCTTGTGTGCCATGGGAAGAGGGGGGGGGCGTCATAGCTTGATTTTGTACCACGTCCTCCTGTAGGGCTTTTCTCCCTCACAAATCACACTTGCTCAGATAAAGCGAAAACGGGACGGTTTCTTGACATGTAATGAAACGCTTCCCTGCCCGCCTGCCTAGCCCGCCCGCCCGCCTGCCTGCCTGGGGCTTCCTTCCAGCAGTGGCGCGGCCTGCTGTTTGCTTTCCCTTCGGCCTGATTCCCGCCCGGTGGCACTGAGGGAGTCCATGTCACAGCTTGTGCCCGCCCTTGTGTCCTCTTGCTGTGAGAGTGTGTGAAACCCACATAGGAGACCCTTTGTTTGGGAAGGGCTAGGCAGCAGGCAGGCAGTAGGCAAGGGAAGAGTGCTTTGGGATCGGCTGGCTTTGCTTTCCCATTGGCTGATTCTTTTCTGGAGCCCCCCCCTTTTTTTCAGTAATATTTGAGAGGCATGCCTAGCACGTCCCTAGTGTTGGCAGGCAGGGCTTGCTGTGCTGTTTCTTGCTGCTGCTGCTGCTGTTCTTTTTAAAACACCATGATAATAATACCCCAAAAGCAACGTGAAGAAGTCTTCTCCTCCTGTAGAGGGTTCTACTGCAGAAGGAAGCAAGATGGCTACCTTGTGGGTTTTGCTGTGAAGAATGCAGAGCCTAATTAAACTCGACTCTGAGGGGGGGAAAAGGTTATTTTTTTCCCCCTCCTTCCTTGTCAACCGCTCCCCCCCCCTCATTTTTTGTTTTGATTCTGGTGACTGCAGCAGCGTCTCTAAAGTCTCTTTAGTTTTCTTGATTTCTTCTTAAGTTCTGCACGCAGCTCGTATGGTTCTGCTTAAAGTCCTCCAAATGTTACACGGGGGAAAAAATGCTTTCAAAAACAGTTTTTTAATTTTTTTTTTTTTGCTGCTTCACAGACTCATTCTGCGATTTGATGTTTTTTCTGTAGGTGCTAACTGAAAACAAAAGGCCTCAGAGAAGAAAGCAAAGAGTTGCAAAGGTAATACATGCTCTTCTGTTTTATTAATAATAATTATATAGCCAGTTCGTTTTAAACATTGCTTACCACAGAGTAGAACACAGAAGTGTGAACAGACTAAATACTACTATGTCTCAGATTTTCATATTTGTGGTTAATAGTACAGTAGATGTTGTACAGTAGATTTTGTCTTTCCTGCTGTTTTGATAGAATGTATTTTGTCGAGATTTAACTCTTTGTTCACAAAGTTACAGGTTAAAAATCTTAGCTGTTCCTGGTGCAGTGAAAATCTCATCTTAGATACTTAAATGCTGCAGATCTAAACACATTCACAGTGGGGGGCAGCCCGGTGAATTAACTGAGAATTATTTCAGAGTAAACATGCTATGGTTTGTGCCAAAAGTAGCACTTGAGATCTTAAGGATGGAAAGGTTGTCTTCAGATCTTTTACAGGATCTGGATCAAGCATTAACTGTGAGATACTGGTACTTTTAAATGTGGCAAAGAATGTGCCTTGTATAAAATGTGTCTTGTTGTATGAAATCTTCTTGTTTTATCTACTTACGATCCGAAATTGGTATCTTTTTAGAATTACAGTATTATTTTGCATTTCCCCTCCATTGAATTGAAAATGGTCATTAAATTTTATGTTATTTCAAGAGTGGTACGGTTATAAGGCGCTAAGTCAAAATATACCTGGGAAAAATATCCTTGTGCATAGTCAGTAGTTCTTGCGCATACGTGACTGACCCCCTATAAATGCCAGCTCTGATCACTTCAGTGAGTCAGGGAATTCCGGTGCACGTGCAGAGGAAATCCCTGTTTACATGGGGAATCCCCATCCCAAAGCAGAGAATTAGGGCCCCTCCCACACCAGCAGTGTGCCTTTCAGGATTCAATATCATGGCTGATGAGTTTTCTGACATGAGTCTGATGTGTAAACGGATTGTGTTCTGTAGTGTGGTAATGCCTTGGTATTCTTATTAACCCAGTTGGTTCGTCCTGCTTAAGGCCCTATGACCGCAATAAGAAGTTGTATAGTGAGGCTGTTCGTTAGCATGGATTTTATTGCGTGTGCTAGTTTGCAGTTAAATGTTTAGAAATTCAGAAGCGTGTCTGTTAGACAAGTCGACAGTATTTTTCAGAATACATGTTTTAGAAGATTTAGAATAGATATCTAGGAAAACTAAGGGCCTTGAATCTCAGCTCTTGGGTATATAGACTGGAAACCTGTGTGTGGTGCCATAGGGCTTTGCTTAAGAATAAAGATGGATAGCGCTGTGATGATTCCTTGAAAATGCTGCCATTCCACTTATGTCAAAGGTGGCAAAATTTATCTGATTTCTCTTATGGACCTGTAGTTTGTATTGGCAAAGCATTTGGTCACGTCGTCTTTCAAATATGAGGATTTTCTTTTTCCTTTCATTTTTTTTTCAATTGAGCTGGGTCATCTGATTGTATTTTATGTTGTTTTATTCCACATGCCTTTTTACTGACAGTTCCAGAATATATGCTGCACTTATAATCTGAACAACTGTTCATCAAAATAAATTTATTTGTGCCTTCTCGTAAACATGCTTCTAAGTACTGATTTTAATATTTGACAAGAATGATAGTTTGAAGAAGTAGCTAACAGGGAAGTTTTAAGCTAAAGGTTAGAACATTTGGGTGCAATTGATTAGAAAATTGTTTTGCACATCTCTTCAGCCCAATTGTGTTTGGTGGTGATATTCCCCTGTCATCAAAGGGCAGCTAGAACAGTGAATTAATCACTAACCCTAAAATAATTGTAGAGTGTTCCATTGGATTGTACTACTTTGAGGATAGGGGTTCTTTATAAGTTTTGGCTGTGCTAGAAGAGCCTAATGTAGAGTAATGAATTCACTGTTAGGATGAAAGACTGTATATACAGTACAACAGAACAGTTCAAGTTTGTTCCAAGTAGAGACTGGTTTAATTGTGACTGCATAATTATTTACAGTGGATCTTGTGATCTTTAAGACTTCCAACTATTGACTCACACATGCCTCTGATTCTTAAAGAGTCTGCCTTCGACATGAGAGAACAGAATGTAGATGCAGCATAAGTAGATTTTTGATGCTGCTTTTTCATTGAATTAGAGGAGGTTTTTTAGTAGTGAGGCTTGAAATAGTGTTGAACTTTTTTCATCATTTTACAGAAAATAAGGGATAAAGCGTTTGGGACTTAAAGTAACTGTGGGATCCTTGGCTCCTGGGCATAATGGATATTTTATGCTCTATCCAGTGAATTCTTCCCAATTTTCAATCATGTGATTGTGTGATGGATACAGTACAACAATGCTAAGAAACAGTAACAGCATATGAAGCAAATAGTAAACCCGGATCTGAGTGATACAATGACTTCAGCTGCTTCTGGATAAAGATAAATATCTCTTGCTGTCTACCTTGATAGTGCCAGCATGTACTGAACCTCTGAGAAGAGGATGTTTAAGAGATAGGGAGCCACTACAGAGAAGATCTTAGTTGTGTGGTCCTCCAGACTTGTCCAGTTAGCTGTATCACCAACATCTTTCAGGCAAAGAAACAACCTGTTCAGAATGAAGGAAGCTGAGACCTTGAGATCATTTTCTCTTGTCTGGTTGAAGCAGCATATTGCAAGTGTTGCATCCAGTTTGGTGGTCCTCCTCTCTTTGATAAGAGCATTCCAGAAGGCATGTGGTTGTATCCAAACTGGTTAGCACTAGGCATGGTGGAGATGGCTACAATGTGAGGCATGCCTGTTTTATTTTAATTTTTTTGTACTGGGGCATTTAAATCTATTTCCCCCTCATAATGTCAAAAGCCATTTCTCAGACGTACTACATCTAAGTTGGTTATTTTTATTTTAGTTTGAAGAAAGTTCAGTCACATTAAATAGCAAACAGTATTTCATGTCAGTTTTCATTCATGTTTTGGAATGCTTTGGTAGGGACTGTAGGTGACGAGAGTACTGTTAAGCTCTTGTTTGGCTTTGAGGTTTCCATAAGCATCTGCCTGACCACCGATTGAACAGGAAGCTGAACAAGGTGCTCTCTGGGTTCAGTCCATTGTGAGTTTTCTTATTTTCTTTTACAGGGTCATGTTACATTGCATTGAGTTTTCATTTGGAAATTGATGTGCACGTAGTGATAGGTTTGAATCACAGGCCAGATGTTGCTGGAGTGATTTTCATAATTTAGTTTGTTCTTTTAGATTGCACTTTTTGCCAGGCACAGTATCCAATGTTTCGTGCATTTCCTTGGAGCGTTCTGCCATACTGTTGAGCTTTTCTTTTTATCTACTTCCTCAAACACAACAATTACAATATAGTTGAATATTGGAGAGTCAGACACCTATGAACCATTGGTCATTTAAAGCAGACTGTAGAAGTCAGATGATGGTGGCCACAACTAGGAATGTGTACGAATATTTGTAGCATTCATTATTTGTATGAATTCGTGTGAATTCGGACGTTTGTACATGAATTGAATGTTACGACATTTGTACATTAACATTTGTATGAATACAAATGTTTTGGAACATTTGTACAAATAGTTCATGCATTCGTTAAACTGGGGATACGATACGTATCGGATATGTATCGATATGTATGTGTTGGTATAGGATCCGAGTGCATTCATACCAGATATTCATATGAATTTGTACAAATACATTTGTATCAAATAGAATCCTACCACATTCAAAGAGGATCTATTCAAACAAAAACAAATTTTCTAACTTCTGATTCGTTGTGAATCCAGTGCCAAAAAGCCTATTCCTGCACATCCTTAATCATAACTCAGTGGAAGAGAAACTGCCTAGAAAGCAGAGATCATAAACTGGATCTCCAGAATCTCCTTGAAATCATTCCTGTATCTTTGCCAAGTTAACTGTGCAGTCAGCCAGCCAGCCTTCTGGCAGTGTATTATATCTTCTAAACTTTAAGGTTGCAGTCTTCAATAAATTAATTAAGAAATGTGTCCCATTAATTTTGAAGGAACTCACTTCTGAAGAAACATCATAGGACTGTGTTGCTAGGACATTTATACATTTTTCATGGATTTGTTTATAAAGGGGGTGCTGCTGTAGTCCACAGGACTTCTATCTCTCTCCCCAGATGGCCAGTTCACTCTGTAAAGGGGGTTGAGGTTTGTTTTTGTTGTTAGGGCATGGGCAGGTTGGTATGGGAGAAGGCGTTCCTTTAGATATTTGGGGCTCAAGTCATTTAGGGTCCTATAAGTCAGACTTAACACCTTAAATTTGGCTTGGTAGTAAATTGGCAGCCAAGGCAGCCCTTCTAAAACTGGTGTGATGTGCATCCGGCTAGCTGTCCCGGTCAGCAACCTGGCAGCTGCATTTTGCACTAGCTGCAACTTCCGAACTGTCTTCAAGGGCAACCCCCATGTAGAGTGCATTACAATAGTCCAACCTAGAGATTACCAGAGCACAGATAACTGTGGCCAAATCACCTCTGTTCAAAATAGGCTTCAGTTGATGCACCAGCCGTAGTTGGGCGTAGGCATTTCTAGCCACGGCATCCACCTGAGCTTCGAGCATCCGCACAGAATCCAGGAATACCCCCAAGCTGCGCAGCTGTTTCTTCCAGGGCAATGCGACCCCTTTAAAGACAGGGTGTCTCCCAACTACATGGACCCGAGACCCTGTGACAGAGAGTACCTCTGTCTTGTATGGATTCAGCTTCAATTTATTGGCCCTCATCCATTGCAATCTCCAGGCACCTGTCAAGCACTTCTACGGCGTCTCCTGATTCAGATGGCACAGAGAGTTAGAGCTGGGTATTATCTGCATATTGATGACACCTCACTCCAAATCTCCTGATGACCTCTTCCAGCAGCTTCATATAGATATTAAATAACACGGGAGGGGCACTGCTGGGAGCAAGATGGCAGAGCCCAGCCTGCTGCCTCTTCTCCACTGTGAATCAGCATTTGGAAGGTGGAGGAGCATCCCCCTCCATGCTGACCACTTCCAAGTTGAATCTCAGCTTCTGTGCCCCCCCCCCCCCACCTGCACTGTAAGTGTCAGTAGTAGAGAGAGTTACTGTGCCACATTGGCTGCTCCTAATCTGGACAGATGTGATAAGAGCTGAAAAACAGTTTAGGAGCTACTGAAACAGTAACCTGAGGAAACTGTGTGGTTCCAATTTTGAGTTGGCATCAGTTGTTGAATTAAACAGTCTTTAGGGGAAAGAATGTGTTGGCCAGAAGATAAAAAGCACAAATGTTTACTTGGCTTCTGTTAATAATGAAGTCAGGTATAGTGCGACAAAAATAGTCTAGAACTACACTTTCTTTTGATTTTTCTAGTCCAGCTGCACTTTAGATCATTACTCTGCCCTATTTTTATTACAATTTTTGACATTCAATTTGTTAAGAATTGAATATTCAAAAATCCAAATTTGTATATGTAAGGAAAAATGAATGTCTGGACTTTTGAATCTGTACAAATACATTCGTATGTATTCGTTTGAATAATTCAGATATTCATATCTCTGTGGGTACGTACATGTCTCCAACATATCTGTATGCATCCAGTTTTCATCCCGTACAGATGTGTATGGGTATGTAGGAGATGTGTATGTACCCATACAGATACGAATGTCTGAATTATTCGTACGAATAACTCGAACTATTCGTATTTGTTTGAATTCGGAACTCTGAATGTTCGTACACAAATGTCTGAATTTGTATGAGTAATGAATATTTTGAATATTCTGCACATTGCTACGGTACACTGATCTGTATACTTATGTGCAAAGAAAGAAGGAGAGAATGGAGGGGCTAAGCAGAGCATTCTTTCCTGTGCATTACCCCCACCCCCCACCCCCGGGCCGCCTTTTTAAGGGTAATCCAATGTGCTGGGACTTTTCTTAGGACTATATACAGATTAGCCTGTGTTTCACTTTGACATGGTTTGTTGAGGACGGCAGGAGGAGAGCTGGATGGCAGCAGACATTTCCACTGTTTTCTTAACACCTGTGGTTGCCTCATTTGACATTACAACCAATTTTATGTGTAACAAGACTTTCCAGCCTGTCTCTTGTTGGAGACTTTCTTTGCTCAGTGTGTACCTCTGCTTTAAGAATGCAAGGAGTTAACTCTAGCTCTCAGCTGTTGTGAACTAAAGGACCTGGTGGTTGGGAATGAAAACTGTGATTGTAGTCCTTGTAGCATCAACCATCCCTTTTAAATATGGGGACAGAGGGTACAACATTTTAAAGTAAATAACAACAAGTGTCTCCAGATGTAACCATGTTGGTTGGAAGCAGCAGCACCCATGGACTAATTGAAGCAAGCAAATTGAACTTGAAGAATTTGGATTGATTCTTCTTTTGAGTCAGATACGATGATTATGCCCCAATTAAGTAATAATTAAAGGTAAATGTAGAGAGTTTGTATGCAATCCTGGCTCATATTAGCAGGCAAGTGAGCCACTCTGCCAATAGGATCTTTTGCAGTCATTTCTTCTATCATTGCAGATTGGAGACAGTTCTGAAACGTGTCACCTTTCCCTCATTCCTTGGCTAATTTTTATCCCATTGGGGGTCATGAGATTATAGATGGACATTAGTGACCTGTTCTGGAAGACTTCTTTTTGAGAAATGCTTTAAGGAATTCATAGTTTAGTGGATCCTTTGGACTGAGCTTCATCTGTTGCAATGTGCATAATCTTCCTTCTATCCTGGGTCTGTCAAATGCCTTTCACGTGTCTCTGAAGTGTATAGAAAACTGCCCCCGACCTTAGACCAGTAGAACTTTTGAAGGCTTCCAGAAGGCTTCCAGCTGGGTTTTTTGCCTAGTCTCACCTCAGGATGCCACTGATTAAATGTAGTTACTTCTGTTTACACAGCAAATGCTCTGTCATTGAATTTTGGCCATTTCCTGTGCTTCCTTTCTAATTTTCTTAACAACCTATATCTTTTATTCATAGACAACTTCTTCAGAGGGGTGCTCTGCAGATTTCAGTAACTTATTATTTACAGCTTTGTATGGCAAAGCTATCCAAAGAAATTGAGATTTTTTAAAAAATTGCTGGAGTGCCAGTATTGGCAGCTATACAAGAATAAATATCCCATATTGGGAAAGAACTAAGCTGGTCTACTTCGAACTGCACACCATAGCTTTGAATAAGAGACATTGGGGGGTTTTCCACTGACCTACCTTAATCCCGATCTAAGATGATCTGGATCTAAGGAATGGGTTCTTCAGCTAATCCAGATCTAGTAGATCCGGATTAAGGGAGGTTCCCGATGTGTCTCCACGGGTGGTGCAGTGGAAACACCAGAGCACCTATGTGGCGAATCCGGATTGACCCACGTGGGGCTTGCCCATCACCCCAGGTTTTTTGGGGGACAGGGGGTGCAATCTCCGTAGATGCTCTGGGGATTCTTTAAAGATTCTCCGGAGCGATCTGTTGCAAACTTTGAAAGATTCTCCGGAGCCTTTGACAAAGGTCTGTAGGATTGGCATTGCTCTCACATGGGGTCCTCTTTGGAGCCTGTGCTATTCTTTGGAGCTGGCTTCAGAGATTGTGCACAGGCTTCACAGCTTTGGGGTTTGGGCCGCCCCCCCCCAGACCCCATTACCCGATTGCAATGGAAACACGCTCTGTATAATCCCGATGTGATGCCTGAAGACCCCATAGTAGACCCCTTTAATGGAATCTACAGGAAATCCGGATTAAAGGTCATGAAGGAACTGTTCAATCCAGATTTCCCTAGAACTGGTGGAAACAAATGTGGCGCTCTAATGGGGTCTGAAGTGAAAATGGAGTCTTCCTGCTCAGAGCCTAATGGGCCCCTAATGGGTACTTAATGGGTACTTAGTGCTAGTGGAAACCCCCCCATTATAATATCCGAAGCAAAAAGAACAAAGTACAAAACCATTTTTATTTAAAGCTTTCCTTCCTTTAAATAGGACTGTGTGTTTGTGACTTAATATAATATACTAGTGTTTCCCTTTCACATTATCCAGTCTAGAGATGTAAAATTTCCTGAAATTTTAAATTCATGGGGGAAAGCTGATTGTTTTTTCCCAATAGGAGATGGAATGGAAATCTGGGGGGAAATTTGGGATGCACCTTTTACAAATTTAAGTAAAGAAGTATGCTTCATCTTTTTTTCCTTTTTTAAATTTTAATTAAAAATACACTTAACAACAATAGTACAAATATTTAGAAACTTCATACTTAATAAACATTTCCTTATACAAATTAAAACTATACATTTTACAATAACCTTAATAATTCCAAAATAATAAACTCATAACTTTTAAATTTCGGTTGTGTATATGTCGTACTTTTTCAGTATGCTTCATCTTTGTTGTGCTTCTCTGCCCTTTTTGGAGTTCTAGGGTTGCAGTTGCTAAAGAGTAAGGTTCTTCCAACTTCAAGCCTTTTGAGCAAGCAGCAAAACAAGTTTCTTGTTTCTAATACTAACAGAAATAATATTGATGCTGCTGCTCTTGACTTAGACTGCCTTTTTTTCAGTCATGAGAAGATCCACCAGTCTCTAAAGCATAAATTACCGGTAATAAAACAGAAATGGTATTGAATCCATTTTGCTCCTGTGAAAGTAGTAGTGTTCCTCAAGACCAAAATGGATCTTGGACTTATATTTGACAGATGCATGTTGTAGGATTGTTTCTTCTCTGTGTGCAGGAACTTTGGGTGTTTTTCCACTGTCACTAGAAGTACCCATTAAGTACCCATTAATGGGTACATTAATGCCATTTAGTACCCATTAATGGGTACTTAATGGGTACTTCTAGTGACAGTCGAAAAACACCCTGTAATGGTGTGATTCTGTCAGTAGTTGCATAAAAACCTGTAATATACAGGAGAATATGCAGTTCAGGAGAAGTAAAGGCCAAAATATGCTTTCAACATAAATATATCGAATACTTTCCTTGTTTTTGTTTTTGTATTCATTAGGGAAGAGCAAGAATGTTCGTGGGCATTTGAAATCCGATCACTTGCGCCAAATTTTGACATTTGAATTCGAATCGAATGTCCCAAATTCAAATGTGAACATTCAAATGGGATTTTGAATTTTGGATTTATTTGTTCAAGTTATCTGGACATTTGTATGTTGTACTGGTTCGTACATGATGTGTACTTGAAGATCTGCATCTTTCCCACATCTGTACACATTTATACGAATCCATACGGAACAAAAATGGGTTGCATACGGGATAACTATGGGATGCATATGGATGTGTATGGATTACTGGGCATTAGGAACATATATAGACATAACTGTACTTTACCTTAATTATTCATAATAAAAACCTGAATAATCTTCACTTTCTAATTCATGACTAACTATAAAATATCATTTTAACATGACTGTAAATTTCAACTTACACTAATGGCTCACCCACTCTTATTTTTGTTACTTGCTTAATTCTAAGGCCTTTGGACCTATTTCAAGATGCAAATATAATTAAGCGGTTTATAGCCTTTTAGTTTGCAATTTTTTAAAAGTACACTTTTGTATATGGAAACGTACACAAAACCGTAGAATTCGGCTGTTTGCAATTTTTGTTTCTGACAATGAAAGCCAAACCTTCATAAATTTTCTCCTAAATTCTTTTGACCTTGCGTTGATTTTGATACTGCAGGTTGTTTAAGAGTAGGTTGGCTTTGTATCTTGTGCCCTAAATTAAATGTTAATTATGCTTATTTGGAAGTACTGTTTCCTTGGAATCAGTAACTTAATTGAGCTTGTGTACATTGGATAATGATTGGTACTATGTGAGGCTGATCTAACTACTTTTGTTCATAAAAATGTTTAATTGGGGTAATGCCATGCATCAGTTCATCCAGAGATCTGCAATATTGGCTAAAATCTGTGCTTATGTTGTTTTGCAGGGAGATTTAGAAAACAAACCAGTCAATGGCTGCAGACCAGAACTCATGGAATGTGTTGCTTATGGCCATGGAGAAAAACACAAGGTGAAACCAAACCATTCAGTGCCCTGGGAAAATGTACAGGCCAATGAAAAGGGAAGTATGACTGGCTTAGAAACTGAGAAATGGACACAGAATGAGAAGCCATTACTTAGTGTCCATGTGAATGGTGACCTCTGTACATCTGAAACAAGGAATGAGAACTCAAAACATTTTGAAAAAGATGCAAAAGCAGCTGATTCTTCCAGGGTGCTAGATGATCCTAAAAAGGTGCTTGCACAAACTGTTAGAAATGGCATTAAAAGTGTACCTTATTCACCAGCAGAATGTGACCTGTCACCAAAAAAGCCAGATGTTAGCACAAGTCTGGATCTGGCAGACATCTGCAAAGAAAGCATTTCTTTTGCCTCTAGAGGTGCTCAGTTGAGTAACTTTGACTCTTTGACAACTGGAATGTGTGGTGCTCTTGCAGAAAAGAAGGATCACATTCTAGTGCAACAGAAGGAAAATTCTAATGCCATTCAGGAATCTGGTAACTCACTCCTGAAAAAAGTTTCACTTTTAGATTTACAAGATAAGCCATCTTGTACTCCTCTCTTTGAAAAAGATGGCTGCCTTGATGATGGTGCTTCTGTTATACCAGACAAAGATGCTGTTCCTGAAGATTTGACTCTTCCGTCAACTTTTTTATCTCTGATTAAAAACCGCAATCTAACTGTAGAACAGGTTGTAGCTATTGAAGCATTAACACGTTTGTCAGAAGTCCCTTTAGGAGCTTCCTCACCAGCTAAAGCAGACACAGTTCAGAGTACAGAACAGCAGCCTTCACACTCACTCAACATATACAAGAAGGATAATTCATGCTTTTTTGCAACATCTGCACTGAAGGCATCTAAGGAAACCTGCCCACACAGAGACCAGCAGCTCTGCTCCCATGCTTCCTCACAGAAAAGAATCCTTTCTAAGAGTTTGCTTTACAACGGTCAAGGTGCTATTTCTGAATTTCCCAATAAATCCCCAAGCCCATCTAGTTTATTGCGTAGATTGCATTTCTCCCCACGCGATACTAAAGCTTTCTTTGCATTAGGCTCCAGTGGAAATTCGAGTCATGCTACTAAAAAGCATTGTTTTCATCACAAAACTGCCATTGGTCCATGTTCCAAAAGTTCAAGTACTGCCAGGCATCGGAGGAATAGAGTAGATATCCTTGGGAAATGGGAGGAAAAGGCTGTTCATGGCCTGAAATTAAAAAACAATTCTGCATTTCGACAAGGCATTCACAGTCAGGACGAAGAAGAGGTAGCAACCCAGTTAACTCAACTTGCAGCAATAATTGAATCAAGTAAAACAAGCTCAGATCAGAAAACATCACTTTTCAATTGGATGTCTCCTGATATGCCACCAAGACATAAACAGGATCAATGTCTATTGCAGAAGAAACAGTCAGTCTTTGTGAGGAACAATTATAGCCCATTGCTGGTAAAGCAAAGACAACCTTCCCGAAAAAACGATAAACCTGTACCACGGGCAAAAAGACTGAAAAAGAAACCTCAAGTAACGTTTGAACCACAAAATCCATTACAGCAAGAGTGCCAGTCTAATCAACTGCAAGACGTACAGAAAAAAGCTTCTAAGTTGCGCAAACTTGGTCGCATCATGTCACAAGATTCAAAGCTAGGAAAAAAAACTTCTAAAACCAAAGTACAAAAGACACGGAATCGGAATAATTTGCCACTGCAGCAAAAAACAGCCACATTGTTTCTTCCCAAAACTCAAATAATATTCCACAGGCCACTACCTGCACCAACACAAGACAAAGTGAAAGAGAAGTTTTTTGGCCATGAAATGATGGCTGAACAAGTCAGAACTGATGCACAAAGCACTGATAACCTTTCAGTTACACTGCAACATACCGGGCCACTCACAAAAAGCCTAGCTGTTTCTGAAGTAGACACAAAATCTGATTTGAACCAAGGAAGTGGAGATGTACAGATGTTTACAGAAAAAGACAAGATTTCTCAGGTACAGATCACAGTTAATAACACTCAGAACCATCCTTTGCCTCAGACCTTTCATCCAAGCACAGATGAAGTGTGCAAGGTCAACCCAGCAAAACTTCAGCAGAATATTGAGGAGCAACAAAGGAATCAAAATGTGCAGACAGTGTCCCTTAATTCTGGCTTAGCCTCTCCAGTTGAAGCCATACAAGGTCTCAAGAATACAGAGGTTGTAAATGGAGTTACAGTTCAAAAATCCAAAAGCTTGGAGTCCGAAAACTCAGAGAAAACTGGGCTCATGGGATGTTCGCCCACAAAGAATATGCTTAGTAGTTTCCTTGAATCTCCAATGAAATTCCTGGATACTCCCACAAAGAACCTAATTGATACTCCTACAAAGAAAGGACAGACTGATTTCCCAACCTGTGATTGTGTTGGTAAGAGTAATAAAAAGATTTCTTTTCCTAAAATTCTGTTTTCTCATTGAGATACCTTTTGGAAACTTTTTAAGGTGAAATGTTCCCATTTTGCCTTAGCTAATGAAAGCAAGCTTTTGAATCTCTGTACCATAAGAGAGAAGGTGGTTTTATGTCGCTCTGCATTCTGTAATATAATTGTTCAATCCTAGATTTCTGAGTGTTTCCCATAATTAAAGCTACTTTTTCCTTGCCCTTAAAACTACTACTGCTAAAATGTTGAGTTTGCTTATCGATGGGAAATTGCACAAACTCCAATTGCTGAATGAGAAGAGTTTTCAGGTACCTAGAAATCTGATGCTGGTCATTGTAAATTGCCCTCATCCATACAGCTAGAGAGCTATGTTAGCTTCCTTTTCCAGTGGTCACTAAGGTGGAAGGAAATAATCTGTTTTGCTGAGTGTTGTATAGAGGAGTGATTAATAAATTTAATGAATAAAATGGGAGTCATTTTAATATTACCTTGGGATTTTCACACTTCTCTCTTGCATCATTTTGTTGGGCTCTTGTGCAGCCTTCCAAAATGATGTAATCATCTCAAGGGTTTACATAAGATTTCAGGTCCTGTTTTTAGGATCATGAAAGGGAACTAGTAAATTTATGAAATGTAAGAAGCTTAGTAATCAATTAAAAATTCAAGTATTCTCAAAAAGTTATATAATACGTCTCTTTTCAATAAGGATATTATTCTTAAACTTCCTTATTTTCAAATACAAAGGCGCATCATATCTGAAACTACAGCTTGAAGCATGTGACAAACTTTTAGTTTTACAGTTTATTTTGAGTGTTCTTTAAAAACACCCAAAAAGGAAAGGTTAAGAAATGACAGAAGAATGCTAATATAGTCTGTGTCAGTCTTGATCTGGTTAAAACCCAGTTGCTGGGCATACCTGAAGGGCAGAGTTATGTGTCTTATGTGGTTCTCTAGATGTAGTTTGATTCTTAATTCCTGTCAGCCTTGGCTTACATGGCCTTTCTTGAAGGATCTGATGCTTTTATGGACAAATGAGAGATTACCAGTTCCACCTTGCTGGACTTTCAGCTAACAGAAGTTGATTTATGTGAACAAGGTTAGCCAAGCGTAGTCACTGTAAATTTACAGCTTTTGATATTTAGCTATGAAGACATCAGATTATATAGACACTGGTAAGACTTGGGTACATGTACTATTTAATTAATTAATTAATTATAATTTATTTCCCACCCTATACCTCAAAGTCTCAGGGCGGGTACTAACATTTAAAATCAAACCTATATTATAATGATAGTATGTATTAAAACAGTAACTGTAAATTAGTCAAAGGCCAGGGCAAAGAGTTCTCTTCACTGCCTTCCTAAACATATACAGTGAAGGAGCCTAACAGACCTTAAGGGGAAGACTATTCCATAGCCTAGGGGCCATCACTGAGAAGGGCCTCTCCCAGGTGCCCACTGCTTTTACTACTGATTGTGGTGGGACAACCAGGAGGGCCTCCTCTGAAGATCTCAAGGCACAGGCAAGCCAGTATGGAAGAAGGTGTACAGAAATGTCTGTGTGTGTTATATGATAACTGATGAAATTACTTTATTCTTTCTGTAGAGCAAATCATAGAGAAGGATGAAGGGCCCTATTATACACACCTTGGGACAGGACCGAGTGTTGCTGCAGTCAGAGAAATAATGGAGGACAGGTGAGGAAATTACACACATAAAGCAAAGTATGTAATGAAGATAACAATTTTTCTTGCTGTAGTTTTCCAAGGAACTCCCTTGCTAAATTATACTAAATGACAGTATGTGCATGTGAGCCATGGTACCTAACACTTTCCAAAAATGCAATCTGTCTGTTAGTGGCTGGAGTTATTGGTACTAGGCAGTCAAAAAGGACATATATGTCAGAACATACCTGAAATATGGAAGATTCATCTGCTTGGATCCTTAGAACTGTATCCAAGACAGATGGCCAAATCAAGGAAATAGATAACTGCAGTATGGCCCGTTGGAGCATTAATGAGCTTGCCAGGCACCAATCAAATTAATTCCTTTACTAGAGACGTAAAACACATGCTTCCTCTTTTTAGACCAAAAACACACTGCCTATTATAGGTCATTACCCATAATTTCAAATATCTCATCAGAGCATGTCTGAGAATTAACAATTTGTCTGTTTGAAGAAGTTTATTTGTGTGATGCAACAGTAACAGTATGGGCAGCACTATGTTTTCTAATCAAATGTTATAAAAGACATATTTCATTTGTGCAATAAAAACGGAATTTTAGCACATTAGTAGACCTTTTGCCATAGGCATCCCTGTCGATATCCAGTAGGGTGTCACCCCCGTAAGAACTTCTTGCATAGTTGTCTACATTGTCCAGCACTCACGGACCATTTCCAAGGATTTCTTGGATTTAAAAGAAATATTCTTGAATATGGATAATACATCCTCCCAGAGTTTTCTTTAAAAGTAGGGCAGGATGCTAGCAGGTTAATTGAATAACTGTACTCATGGGCCACTTGAGTTATATTTGGAATATGCTCCCTCTCTGTATTTACAGTGGATTATGTGACTCATCCAAATAATGCATTCCAAATATTTATTACAGCATAAGCTTTAATAAACTCATTTTCTCAGATCTATTTAGGTAAAAAATTAAGCAAATTAAATGTTTAAGATGCCACAAAACTGTTCTAAATTTTGATGGAGTCTTGTTTGGTTGGATTGTAGTGTTGCGTTTATGAAAGAGGGTACAGTGAATATTTAGTACTGAGTATGGTTTCACCATAACATGCTTTACTGATTGAGACCTTGTTTGGGTATTAAGCAGAATTAAGCATTTCTTTTTCTCTTTTAATATGTTTCCCCTGCATTAAAGGTCTGTTGCTCGCTTAATGCAAGCTTTGTTTTAAGTGATACCTTAATGGGGTCCTACTGTATTTCAAATGGGAGTCTTCTCAAATGGATTAGAAAGGGTTTTAATCAGTGGGAAAGCCCTCTCAGTTATTTGTTAAACTTTTTAAAAATACAAGTTTCTATTCAAATTGAGATTGGCCATAGCTCAGTGGTGCCTAAAAAGTAGACGGCTGCAAGATGGATCCCTACAACATACCAGAGGAAGGTGACTTCTGTATCTACCAAGAAAACGGATGGATATGCACTGGTCACCAGGAGTCTGCCATAACCAAATGTCACTAAATAGCATTCATACTGCATTCAAATGATGAGTCCTTCCCTCCTGTTTTCTCTTTCTACTGTGCCAGCCCTGTTTTCAGAAGGTTATCTTGGACTTGATTCATGCTAGGTTATCCTCCATTGTCACACTGTGAAGGGAGTTGCAGATGGCCATTTGACTTGTTCCAACCTGCCTTTTTATCTTTATTTAATCCACCTGCCATGCTGTGGCTGAGTGATGGAAGTTGAAGGTGGCTGCAGCCTTCATCTGGCCCATTTTTCTTACAATCTTTGGGAACTGTGCCATTTTTTGGTGGCATTGATTCTTTCCTGGGCAGCCTCCTTTCCTCTGGCAGCATGGTCAGTGACTGCTGGAGGACTGTTTCTCACCCTTTTAGGCCGTGATCACACCCAAGGTGTCTTCAGCTGTCTTCTCTTTGCATCACTCACATTTTTTCCCCCTGGGTTCGTCTTGTGGGTGGGTTGTGCTTCCTCAAGCTGGCTTCTCCGGAGTCTACTTTTACACAGGACTCAATCCATCTTGTCCCGTATGACTGGGGAACTGGGCTGGAGGGGCTGAACCATGCTGGGTTGGGTGGATCCAGCCTTCTCTCCTGCCCAGTGCCTGACTGTGGGTGAGACACAGACAGTTTTTCTGCACACCTTCCCCTTAGTTGCATCCCTTTGCACTTTTGCTTCCAGGAGCAGAACTCCCAGGAGGTTCATATTTGCAAGGGAGGGTTGGCAGAAAGGTGTGATCAACCCTGGTAGCTTCTTCTTTGCTTGCCAAGCAGTTTGTACTTTGCGTGTCACCATACTTAGGATGATCCCCTCTCCCATCCTATTTCCCCCATTCCCCTTTGTTCTGATCATGAACTTGTGGATTCTGTCCATCATTTTTTAAAAATATAAATCTATTTTGCGCTACACTGATAATGCAGTAGATCAGTGGTTCTCAGCCTGGGGGTCACAACCCCACTTGGGGGTAGAAGTACTCTTTCAGAAGGGTCATGACGAGTCTCCTGACGCCCCTCCCTCTCCCTTCCCAGCTGCCCCATCCCCGTGGTTGGAGGTCTCCACAACAGGAGGAACTGCTTTAAGGGGTCACGGCATTAGGAAGGTTGAGAATCGCTGCAATCGATTATATTTCTTTAATTACTCTTTAGTGCTTTCCCGAAAAACAGTGAGGGATTTAAAAAATAAATGACCAGAAAAGCACTGTTGGGAGGGGGAGTGAGGAGCAAGGGTATCAATGGGCCTTTTTTCATTTGCCGCCAGAAAACAGATCTGTGAGATCCGTTTTCTGGTGAAACGTTTTAAAAAAGAATCTGCAGATTCTTGGAGCCCCCACGCGTCCGCACACATGTGGGGCGGCGACGGCAGGGCCAGAGGCCCTGCTGAGCTGTCAAACAGGGAGAGTGCATTCTCCCTGTTTGATAGCTGCCCCTGCCCACCAGCCTTCGACATTGGCTCCTTCGGAGCTGCCATGGCGAAGCCGGCAGCCAGGTTCCCCAGGTCCCCCTTCGCTTGAGAAGGCACAATGGCGCCTTCCTGAGTGAGAGGGAAGCTGCTGCCACCAACCCTTACCCCACCGGGGGTTGCGCGCTCACAATCGCTGCCTTACCTGGTCGCTGCCGCGGCCCCTGGCACCTGGAGATCTGGCGTCCATCGCGCATGCGAGCGCATGACCCCCGGTGGGGTGGGGGGTGGCAGCTTCCCTCTCACTCGAGAAGGTGCCATCGCACTTTCTCAAGTGCAGGGGGACCCGGGGAACCTGGCTGCCAGCCTCGCCATGGCGGAGGCCGGTGGGTGTGCCCACCTGTCAAAGAGGCAGAGCAAGTGCTCTGCCTCTTTGACAGCTGGGCATGCGCTAGCAATCTTGTCTTTTTCCCTGCCGCTTCAGAAGCGTTTGATTCTGAAATGGTTTAAGGGGAAAAGCCAGATGTAAGACCTAGTTTTTCAGGTCTTACATCTGGGTCAGATTTCGGCCACAAAACCAGTTTAAGAAATCGGTTTTGCGCATCAACGTGCGGACGTGGCGTCCTCAAAGGGGCTCCAATCTGGCCTCCAATGCAGTGGCCACATTCAAATCCCTCCCCAAACAGGCTGTAAATGTGTTTTTAGAGCCTATGCGGAAAGGCCTAATGATACAATTCTAAGGACAATGTATCTTCCATTTTCCTTCAGTAATGTGCAAGGGAAACAATGTTTTGTTTCAGTAAAACATAAAACCAGGATTTTACTTAGAAGTGGAATTGTTTTACCAGCTTTAGGGAAAACAGCAGATTACAGCCTCTCATTTTTGTGTGGGAATGGCTGCAGAGGTGGGGTGGCATGCTGCTTGGGATATGCCTCAGATGCATCTGTTTGAAGGCACAGTCCCCTTACCCCAACAGTACTCTGTGTTAACATTGAGTTTGCTATCAGCCCCACACGACTCCAAACACACCCCATTGCCACTATTGATTGACAGAACTTTATCCTATCAGAATGCAGGTGATGTTGATGCAGTCAAGTGGGATAGAGAACTAAAGTGTTGTGTAAAGGAGACTCACGGAGATAACGTAAAAGGTGTTGAGGATGATCTGAGGACTATCAGGAACTGGGTGTGAACAGGATTAGGACAGCTTCAGTTCAGTTCCTTAACAGGATGAACTATTTCAGCAAGGTGTGATCACGGCCTTAGTGGCATTTTTGGTGTTTCTGGTAGGCCTCTCTCCCACTCTTGTATCAGTATTTGTCAGCATACACTGGAAGTTTTTCTCCTGTCCCCGTGGCAGATTCTGTCAGCCTGTGCCTAGGGTCAGTTTTCATGCCCTTGTGTCACTCTTTGGTGCACTCTGGTGGCCAGCCCTGCCGTAGCTAGCCTTAATGCCACATACAGTCTCCACAGTCCCTTGGGAACTTACCAGCTTGGTGTGTTTCTTAGCTGTGCTGACTGAAAGAAAGCCAAAAGACATACAAGCAGAAGTGTAGATCTAGAAACATTAAGGTTCTTGCACGCTAGAGTTGGGTCTCATTGTCTCAACAGAATTAGTCACAGAGATGCTTCACAGCTTCTACTGGTTCCACTCAAAAAAGGATTAAGTGGCCCTGTTCCCAAGACACTCTGAATAGCGTTTTTTCTTTTTTAAATTTTGAAACATGTCTTATAAGCTGTATTTCAAGTCCTTCTGCAAGTCCTCTTCCTTCTGGTCCTATTTAGTCGTCATTCCATGAGCATTAAGGTTTCCAGCAAAGTAATAACCACATGGCTGTGAGCTCTTACCTCTTTTGCCTAGAACGATCAGTCTGGCCACTTGCTTCTGTCACAGTGCATTCAGCCAGAGCAGTTGCAACTTCAGCTGCCTTCTGAGCAAGTGCTTATGGCAGTGATGGCGAACCTTTTGAGCTCAGTGTGTCAAAATTCGCAAGAAAACCTAGCTTAACTCGGGTGCTGTGTCACATCTAGAAATATCCATAATTCTGTGATATTTGTAGCTCTAGTAAAAAAGTTATATTTTTGATAGATGTATTTTATTAAAAGCAAAAACAAATAATTCTTTACATTAGTGACTTTTGTTGCTGAATTTCGTTTGCCAGATCTTCATTTGAAAGTTGGTATTTCATACACTTCAAGAACTAGCAAGCACTACATGCCCGGGTGCCAGGGTGACCATGTGTGTCACCCAAAAGGGCTTGGTGTGTCACCTGTGATACGCGTGTCATAGGTTGGCCATCACTGGCTTATGGGGTAACCATTTGCTCTAATCCTTTCACATGGATGTCTATCAGCTGAGGTAGCTTTTTATTGCATTCTTATTCGTCCATGTGGACCAGAAGGACCTTGGATGCATCCCAAGTGAGTCAAGTCAAAAATAACTGAGAAAGAAACACTGTTTCTTATGAGAAAGGTCTTTCTAGATCAGTGTTTCCCAGACTTTTGACATATGTGTTATCCTTCTATAATTTTCGTAACGCTGAGTACCCCTTATAAAAAACATATGCTTTAATAAAAATCAAAATATATTTATTTTTTCTTTTTTTGGTACATACACAAAATAGACTAAAGTTATCATAAAGAACATTTATTTGATTCAATGAGAAGGATGAAATTGTTTATGTTGAGATGACAGATCATCATAATTTGGTTCCCTGGTTGTTAATTTTAATCTGAGATGCGGTTCCACGCATACCCCCACCAAACTCTTCCCTTACCCCTGGGGGTACGCTTACCACATTTTGGGAAACACTTTTCTAGATAGACAGTTATCAAGACTTGATGCCCTTCCTTCTAGTCATTCCTTTTGTTTATGGGTTGGTCTTCCTGTAATTGCTTGCAGGTTCAGCAACACTCAACATCATAGGTTGTGCTCCCAGATGCGGAACTAATGTTTTAAGTGGCATTTGCTCTTTTATGCTCTGCTATGCCACCTACAGGGCATTGAGGTGAAGCAATAGGAGATAATAACACCATGAATCAAATCCTCAGTAGCATCTAAAAAGAACTTTCACATAAGTAACAAATGTCCCTTTTTAATGGTGTCTGCTATAAGATACTGAATGTATTTCATTCTGAATATAATCTTCACCCCTTTCCACAAAAAATCTGTGCTCTGAAAAATGGGAGAGTGGCAAGGAATCAGAACATTTGAAAATCTGCAGAACTGTGTGCGTCCTGTTTTCAGTTATGGTCAAATTAGGGATAATGTTTTCCATTAATAATACGTTTGTGTGGAATTGAGGTTCCTTTCAATTTATTTAGCTCCAGCTCACGTAAGCCCTAGGCCGTAGACCAGCGGTTCTCAACCTTCCTAATGCAGTGATCCCTTAATGGAGTTCCTCATGCTGTGGAGACCCCCAACCACAGGGGTAGAGCAGCTCAGAAATGGGAGGGAAGGGTGATGGGAGACTTGTCACGACCCCTCTGAAAGGGTAGTTCGGCCCCCAAAGGGGTCCTGACCCCCAGGTTGAGAATCACTGCCGTAGACTAAAAAACGTGGTTACTACAGTCCAGCAGCAGTTAGGGTTAAGGTTTGCCCCCACTCCTCTTTCTAGTTCTAGTGCACAATTCAGCATGACTTGGAAGAATTTGTAATCACAATATACTAAATGATATTAAAATGAAAATAATGAAATAAGAAAATACATGATATACACATAATAATGTAGTAGGCAAATAAATGCACGTTTGTTTATTTGCTTACAGTTCTCATAATTTTGATAATTGGTGACAGATTGTGTTTATATTAGTGGAAGGGAATGGCTCAAGAAAACTGGAATTAAGAAGCTAAGAGCTGTAGTCCCCGTTAGACTTGCATAAAGAATGGTTTGGTCCCTTCTTGTGAGCCAGTTTGGTCTAGTGGTTATGGAGCCTTACTCTTATCTGGGAATACTGGGTTTGATTCTACACTCTTCCATGAAGCCAGCTGGGTGACCTTGGGGTAGGCACAGCTCTCTTCTGAGCTCTCAGAGCCCCACCCACCACCTCACAGGGTGTCTGTTGTGGGAAGAACAGAAAGCTTTGTCAGCCATCTTGAGTCCCCTTAAATGGGTGAGGAAAGCGGGATAGAAAAGCCAGCTCCTTCTTCTTTTTCTTCTTCTCCTCCTGAAATTGCTTGTTTACTCACAGGGCTCCCACGTCAAATAATGATGGAACTTGGAAAGTGAAAGCACTAGCAAGTGTTTTTTGCTGGCACTAGCTGGTGCTAAACCTTGGTGCCAACATGCATGAATACTTCTGGACTGGTTCAGAAGTCATCAGACTGGATGTGTTAATGTGCACTGCAGCACTCAATTTTAGTGCCATCTAGTGCTGGCAAGAAAAACATTTTTCAAGTAGTAGTGGGCAAGAGGTCAAAAAGAGACTTCCTTGCAGGTCAAGAAGCACGTTCTTGAACAGATGGAATAGAATGCTTGCATTTCAAAGGTAATGGTCAGTATCAAGTATTGAGATTTAGAGAAGATGGAACATTTCCTTTGTTATCATTTTCAGCTTCTCCTAGCCATCCTTAGCTATTTCACTGAGTCCGTTCAGTTAGAAGTACATGTTACAGGAGCAGGCAAAAAAAATCACAATTAAATCACATGTGTATTTTATGAAAAGGTAATTTGTTTATTCTTATAGGGCCAAGTTGTGGTGCCTTAAGCCATTAAGTCTTGCTACCTTGACTGTGGTCTTGTTGTATACTGAAAATGTTATTTTATTAAACATCTGTGCACCATATTAGGGCACACAGTAGCAATTAAATCTTTTGAGTTCCTATATTATCACTTTTTTTGTATTATGTTGTTCTGGTGGGTGAGCTGAAAATCAAAATAAGTAGTAATTTTAAAGAATATTTCTTCTGCCTACTAGAAATGCCATATAGTTTCATCATAGCTCTTGCTACCTTTTTCTCAGTTAACTAAATTATTAAGACTTCTCAGAGTCCATGCTTTTCTTACGTACTTTTCTGTTGGTACAGGTATGGAGCAAAAGGAAGTGCTGTTAGAATAGAGGTGGTGGTGTACACAGGCAAAGAAGGAAAAAGTTCCCAGGGGTGTCCAATTGCCAAGTGGGTGAGTTTTTATTGTGTTGTTTTTGTTACACCAAACATGGTGCTTTGTGGATAAGTTGTGTGCTTTCTCAGTTCTAACTGTTTGTATTATTTTTGCTGATCTTTTTAATGAAGGGGAAAAAATCTTTACAGTCTGGCTGAAAAATGAATTAAATCTGCATTAAAACAATTCAGGTGAATGGAAGTGTCAGATAAGCAATAATGAATTAAATGAATTGTTTGGACCAAAAGATCAATCTAAGTCTAGAGGCCCAAAAGATGCAAGCAAAAATAAAAGAAAACTGTAACAGCAACTTAATTCTTTCTAAAAATTCAGTGTTTCAAATTTACCTGTAAGGAAATAGCTTTTTCCTAAAGTAGGTATGCAAAAACAGAATAGGTGGAATGGACTTACCTAAGGAATAGGTTAATGTGACTTTGTGTTACAGTTGGAAGTTCTCCTGTCTGCAAGTTCACAGCATTTGCTCTGTTCAATTGACACAGTAAGCTGTCAGGCAAATGTTGCATTATTGCATGCTGTTGGTTTGTGTAAGCTGCACTTCTTCCCAGTTGATGTAGAACAGGGAGCAACAAACATTAATTTACTGTTGCATCCAGGTTCTGCCTTTGTTGGTTTCTCTACAGACCACAATTGAAAAAGCCAGGTTGTGTTCATTCAGCTAAGTTGGTGATGCTTCTGGCTAAGTGGGGCTACATTTGGACATACCTTGTAGCCTAGTATTCTTCCCATTTCTGAAAGGCCTAATTGGTGACTTTCTTGTTTTTTGGGAAATCAGAGCTTGACTTGCCTAATAAATTGTAGTTTTGGGGGAAGGCAAGCAAGAAGTTGAACATCAAAAGAACAAGGAGGAAGGAAAAGTAGGAAATATTAAAACCTGTGGCTCATCCACAACCTTTAAAAGTTTGTGGATGGGTCTAGGATGGGTGTACATAACACTGTGTGTATGTGCCTAGTGCTATGGGTCGTACTGTAGTTAAGATGCTAGGTAAGTAGACAACAAAATATGCCATCCAGAGTTCAAGTTTGGAGAGATGTGTGTGCCACTTCTATTTGCCATTTCTTGGAGATGCCCCATCCAGTTAGTGCTTGGCTCTTGTCAGTATTAAATTTTAGCTTGCTTTCTAGTCTGTCTCTGAAGAGTTCCTTTGTCCCTCCAGAATTAAAAAATGAATAGGGTATAATCGGGTCTAAGGATGGAAGAGCTTGGTATGCTAGAATACATACTAGCAAGTTTGATTTAGGTTTTCAGCTGTGGACTCGCAGTCATCAATGAATTGTTCCTGATTATTTTAAGAGTCTGCTTTTTATTAATTACTAAATCTGAAGATTATCTGTATTATTTGTATGGTAGGTTACATTCTAAGCTGAGACATTCTGTGTTACTCACTACCGTATTGTACTATCCTACTATCTTTCTAAATGTTCTTGTGGCTAATAATTTTTTAATTGTGGTGGTAGAATATTTTTTAAGTGGGGGGCATTGCAGTACAGTATTTGATGCTTCAGTTTGTTGTCTCACTGTGGACTGAAAACACATTATTTATTGATAGCATGGCTGTCTGGAATTAATGGTTCTGCTGTGTTTTCATTTACAAGCAAATAATATAGTTTTAAAAAGCAAGCACTCTGAAGTTAATTCCCTTGGTTCCTTTAGCTTCTCTGTGCTTACATCTAGGTATTTACATTCTTAATTAGAAAAATAATTTCATAGGCATCTTTCTGTTCCTGGAAAATTGAGAACAACTAAGGCTGTGTCCAGACAGGATGAAGATTTTGCATTTACTGTGGAGTAGCTGCCAACCTGCCAAACAAGTTTTACGATGTTCCACAGTACCTGTGAAGTAAAGCTTGATGCTCCGAAGTAAAAGGGAAAAAAGTACTTACATGAAGATTGGCTGCAGAGTTTTCCTTCCATCCACATTTTCCCAGGTGTTTGGGTGAACTGCGTGAGAACTCACAAGGGTTTGCCCTCGCCTGAGAACACGTGGACCTATTAGAGAGGGAGGGAATGACCATGGGGTCAGAAGAGTCATCCCTACTGCTTCAGAGGACGTGGGGAAGAGTGCCTTTACTGCAAAGTAAAGGTAAGCTCCACATTTTTTACTTATGTCTGAAAGCACTAACTAGTCTGTTCAGAGTCTGTGTAAAATAGGCCCATTGGTTAAGAGCCATGTGCTCTGAGACTTATCTTTTACTTTTGATCCTAGTGAGAATATCTGACTTTTGTTGATCATCTTGTATATATGTTGGCATTACCAGTCAGATCAGAACAAAACTGAAGTACCCTTTTTGCAGCAGAAAGGTTAGTAGGGGACTAAACTCCATTTTCTGTGTTATAGAAAAAAATCAAGGAGTTATGCATCAGGTGGATTAGGAAAAAGTTTCAAATCTGTGTTAACAAATAACTTGACTTTGATAAATAATTAGAACGAATAATGCTCATACTTAGTGGAAGAGCAAGATAAATCTAACATAGATCAGGGTTTTTAAAACAGGCTTTACCAAGACAAAAGACATTGAAACTGTGTTATTTCCAGTTGTTATTTTTAATGCTGAATTTTCTCCAGAATGGCACAGCCTCCATTCTGTTGTCAGGATTTTCTGGATTTGCCCTTTATAGTAAGAAGTCACCTGCAAATGTGCACGGTAGCCTATTGACTAAAGTTGAGTCTAAGGAGCCAGGTCTTGCCACTCTGTCACAGAACTTGTGGGTTAAGCAAAATCAGTTGATGCAGAGGGCTGCAGTAGAAACTCTGAGATACATGAAATGGGAGGATCTTTTTCCAGACTGCAGAGCTTATCACTGAAAAATTGGGCACATATAATGAAAAGAGGTAATAAAATGCACAGATATTATAAGAAAAAGGGAGAACCTTCTCACAGATTGCAGAGCTTTTAATTGAAAAATTTGGTATGTACAGTCAGACCCCTGTTCCAGCTCCTACCGCAGATACCAAAAAATGGATAGTAGCGACCATGTCCAAAAACATTATATAAACACCACTATACATGCTTTTTTTCCGTTTTATTGACACATTTTTGTAGTGAACATGTTACAGAAATTCAAAAGTACACTAACCAAGAAATTAAAATTGAGAAATGATAGAGGAACAGTACTCAGCAAATACAGTGTCTATAGTAATGAGATAAATTTAGCTGAGGTGTGAAAGAATTTGGGTTAATCAACCTCAGAGTTTTAACTTGGCGGAGGAGCCCAGAGAGCTGATGAAGTGGAAGGCTGAGGTGCTTCTGGTGAGGACAGTTTTTCTTTCTCCTTCGTTTGCAGAAACATTGTAATTGGTAGTTTTTTCTTTGTCTTTTGAGACGCCACTTTTAGTGGCATCACAGTTTCAGATATTGCATGGTTCACTTTGATGCTGCATTCTGTGGAAGGATCATATTCTGATATCTTTAGTAGTCTAAATTATGTTAAACACTTTACTCACCTTTTCAAGTGTCTGTCTTGGTGGTTCACTTTCACTGTCCGAGTCATCTTCATCCTCTGACATAGATGACTTTAGTACGTCTTCCAATTCCTCATTCGCCAGCTCTGCATCCTCTAAAGATGGTCAACAACTTTGTCATCAGTCATGTCCTCCATTCCATCGCCACCAACATGTCTTGCCAAATCAAGGATCCTCTGCACCTCATCTTCAATACCCAGGAAGCCTTTGAAATAATTCACAACCTCACTCCACAATTTCTTCCAACAAACATTCACTCTTTCTGGTTTTAATGCATCCATTGCTTTCTCAGTGAACATTATCGCATCAGTGATGGTGAAGGACTTCCAGCAGCCCATAATGTTGGTATTGCGGTTAGCGTCAATACTTGCTCTTATCGTGTCAAAGACCTGCTGAGTGTAATTGGCCTTAACACACCAGATGATGCCTTGGAGAAGCGAGGTCGTGTTGGGTGGTAAAAATATGACCTGAACATCTGGGTGTTTGACGCTGATAGATTGAGGGGTGGCCAGGAGCATTATCTATTATTAATAATGCTTTAAACGGCAAACCTTCTTTTTGTTAATATTCCTTAACTTCTGGAATAAAGCAATGATGGAACCACTCCATAACAAGCACTGCAGTTGCCCATGCGTTTGCACTATGTTGCCAGAAAATGAGAAGAAGTGTCTTGTTTTTGTTCTTCAGCACATGGGGATTTTTAGAACGGTAAACCATTCCGGGCTTAATCATATGGCCTGCTGCATTGACACATAGCAGCAGAGTCAGACTGTCCTTCCATGCTTTAAAGCCCGGTGCCAGCTTAGCACTTTGTTGGATGTAGGTTCTATTAGGCATTTTCTTCCAAAATAACCCAGTTTCATCATGATTAAAAACTTGCCTGGGATTGTAGCCTCTACCTTGGATAATTCTTTTAAATTCTGCAGGAAACATGTTAGCAGCCTTTTCATTTGCTGATGCTGACTCTCCAGATATTTTTGTGTTTTTTAGATTAAACCGAAGCTTAAATCTGTGTAGCCATCCCCTACTGGCTGTAAATGTCTTAACTTCTCTTTATTACCAGATTTTTCACAAAATTGTGCATACAGACTTAAGACCTTCTGCTGTAGCACTTTTCCATCAATAGGAACTCTCTTGTTTGTTGTGTCTTCTATCCACAAGTGTAATGCTTTTTCTGTTTTCACCAGCGCTTTATCCCTCACTGTCTTACCATATTTCCCAGTGATCTTGGCAAATGTTTTTTTCTGATTTCATGCAGATCTAAGATTTTCACCTTTTCCATTACAGACAGCACTTCACAAGCCCTCTTGGGCTTGCTAGCACTACTACTTCCACTTCTCACACGTTTTGAGGCCATTTCAACAAAACTGTGAGATATAGAGTGTATCAAGGCTTGTCCCAGACTCAGGGTCAGTGGGCCACGTGGAGCTATGCACATCGGCTGACAAATGGGTGGCCACTTTGGCTGCATGCCTGCATGAGGCCTATTGAGCCTCTGAGGAGGGCAGTGCAATGGTGGAGCTAGTGGCGGCGGTGGCCATGTCCAGACTTTAAGGTAAGGAGACATGAGGTGGGTAGATTGAGCTTCGTAGTGGACCCGCAGTTACCAGATCAGCGGATACAGAGGTTTGACTTCATTATGAATAGAATGAGTAAACATCTTGTATGTAAAAATCCATATGGCAAAAGTATGGATAAAGGGGAATTAGCATACCACCATGTGGTTTGGGGGGCTTAATGTGTCATCATTTCCCGACTAAATTTAGTATGTTGCTGTTGAGCTGTCCAATTCCCCTTCTAGTTTTTATTCTTTATGTTTGAAATATGAAAACATTGGCAGCTGGTTTGGCTGTGAAACTAGTAGGGCAGTAGTACATGCTCATTGCTACATGATATGTACACTGCGCCAGTGCTGTGAATATGTACATTGCTAACCATAGATATACACTTGAGCATCAGACAATAAACCTTAAATATGTGAGCATCAGATACCAATCAATAATCACCATATAAGCAATATGGGCAGCGAGCCAGCGAAGCAAGCAGCAAAGCATAGATTAAAGAGACAGGAGACAAGGTATAGTGATCATAACTATATCATGATTTATTGCAGAAATCAAACCACTTTTATACATAATTATTTGCTGAATCTGTGTGAATACAACATTCAAACGGCCTTTCTCATACGCTTACATGTAACATCTTTAGTTGCAAGCTAGGAAGGACAACCACAAACAACAGCTTTGCTTAAGAAGCTTCTTGGCAAGCACTGCGAACCAGATAAAGATGTACTTGAACACTTGCACTTGACAGAATTTCTACTAAAAGTTGGGAAACGAGAGATTTCTTTTCCAGCAATCAATATGCTATATTGATTGCCTATCAGAATTCCCTACAGTAGGCAGCTTTTATGGAGGTAACATTAATTACAGAGCAGATCCATGTTTCTATATATTTTGAAATACTGTGATTTGAAAGGCAGAATGTGGGTTCCTCGGGGTTGAATCCTTACTTGGCTATGAAAGCTCACTGGGCGACCGTAAACCGTTCATTCCCTCTTAGGCTGATTTAGCTCACAAGCTTGCAGTAAATATAAAATGTAGGGAGAGGAAAATGGCATTTGACCTTTTATTGTACCCAAAAAATTCAGAGTGATTCTGCCCATCTGAAGATGACTGCTTTTTCTGTACCTGATCTTTTCAGAAGATTCAGAGCCAAAGCAAGGGAGCAAGAAATGTGTGTAGATAAAACCGCTAGCTTTACTACAATAAACTAAGCCTCTGATAGAAAGCTCATTAAATCTTCAGTAATTATGCAGACTTAAAAAATCTTTCTAGTGTACTTATCCAAGCAGGAAGGAGAAAGTGACAGGGGTCAATTGATTTTATATTGCATCGGCTTAATTGGCATTTTTCAAAGAATGAGATGCCACAGTGGGCTTACAATTAAAAAAAAATAGTTGGGAAAAGGTTATAGAGAAACATAGGGAAATTAAGGCTAGACTCGGAGGAAATAATTAAACACTGGAAGTTTGTGTCTCTTCATTCATGGCATTTGTTGTCAAACAAATTTAAGATTCTATATACAAGCAGGGTCTGTCGAGCGTGTTCTCTTTAGATGTTATTTTATAATGGACATTGTGACAAACTTATCCAACCTGTCATTAAACACCCATAGGGGTAACCTGGTGGTGATATGGTAAAATTTTTACTACAAGGCCTAAATTCTACAGTAATTTCAGCAGTGGCCAGATTCATCTCCATAAAGATCAGAAGTCAGCTATTGAGATTTGAACTCATACGCCTTATTTTATCTGTTTTAAATTTGTTTTAAGTTCATTATCTTAACTTTGCATTTCTTTATGAGTCCATGATGACTGTAAATAAAACTATGGAGCATTTGTTGTTGTTTTTTAAAAATACATTTTGAGTTTTCTTTCCTTTGCAAATTGTAGTACTTTCATAATTATCACTGGTACTTAAGTTACCAGTTGGAGGTTTGTGAAAGTTATATAACTGAAACTACTTTTACTATTCAGAGTCATCTGGGTATTTATTCCAAGCCTGAGAAAGCAAAAATGATGGCTTGCCTCATAGGACTGTTTTGAGAATAAAACAGTCAATAGAATAATAATGTGTGGTTGAATAGTCAGCACATATTGGAATCCTACAGGCCAGTATTTTTATCAAGTGTTTTAGCTTTGTGTGTATATGTACAAGAGAGAAGGAGAGAGAAGAGGGAAAGTGGAAGGTGTGTGAGAGAGTCCAAACACCTTATAGCAATTATTTGATAGGCTAAATCCAAATACTGTATTTTCCGGCGTATAAGACTACTTTTTAACCCAGGAAAATCTTCTCAAAAGTCAGGGGTTGTCCTATACGCCGGTTGTCGTCTTCTTATATGGCGAGTATATCCCAAACTCTATATTTTAACTGGAAAGTTGGGGGTCGTCTTATACGCCAGAATATACGGTAAGTAATATCAAAGCATGAAAAAGAGTAGTTTAAAAACCTCTTCTATATTCTTCCAGCTCGATAGGTATTTAGGCATAAATATGCAGTTAGACTCTTCTGAAAAATGAGCTAACGTTGTTTCAAAGGTGCTTAAAAGATGAAGCTGCATTTCTAATGGACTTTTCTCTTGCACTTGGGCTGCAGTCTCAATTGCATGTGAGGAACCACCGCTGAGCACAGTGGAACTTCACTCATGAGTTGACTTGGCTAAGATTGCATTAGCTGATAGTGTGGAAATCTCATCTTGTGTTCTAGCATACAAAAGTGTTAGCAAACTGCTCCACAAATGGACAGCACTTCCTTTCCCAACTCTCCAAAATCTTGAGATTTACCAGTGTAGAAAAACAGATTTTAGGAAAATGATAAGCAACTAACTGATTGCAGAACATAAAAGGAAAGTGCTCTACACAACACAACACGATCAACAGAAATTCAGTCTTTAAAATGCATCTCTAATTCCTCAGGGGCCCAGATGATGCAAGCTCACCCATGCAGGATCCAGAGAGAGCTGTGCAGATTGTGGATAATAGAAAGAAGGGGCTGTTATGGATAGGCTGCTGAACATCATGCCCTACTAAATGTTTATAAAAATTATAGAAAATAACAACCACAAGAAAAGCCAGTTGACTTTGCAGATTTACTGTCAAGAAGTCCTCCGTTACATGATACAAATGATAGAATGTTGGATAAGATCAGTACTGTTTGTCAATTAAATAAAGCTACATCTGTTCATTGGAGAAAGGTCACTGTGCCAGGTCTTTTTGCACTAGGCCTTTTGGAACACGTGGAGGACATGCCCCAGCCTGCTCCAGCGTGTCCTCCATGCGTTCCAGGTGTAGAGCACTGCTGGACCCAGGGGCGGGTAGGCCTGGCGTGGTTCCTTCCCCGCTCCCTGCGAGTTCTAGGGGACAGGAATGGGTCCCTTAGGCCCTGCAGGGACCCCCCCAGACACACACACACTCCACAAGGACGGGCCTAAAGGGGAATGCGCATGCACACCTACCTCCTACTTGCCGGCTCCCGAAATGGTGAGCTGAGTACGCCTGTGTGGGCTGGGTGCTCTCTGATTGGCTGCAGAAACCACATGATGCTGGGGGAGGGGAGGTACGAAGTGGTATGATCTGTGATGCGGTGTGATGTGTGGTGCGATGTGGGTCTGGTGTGTGGTGCAACAAATCACAACACACATCACACCACACAGCAGACCCACATCACACCACGCATCATGCAGGTACCATGAATCACTGAATATCATCTTATGACTATCCACAATAAGGTCTTTTCTGTAGCAGTACCCACCCTCTGGAATATTTTTCCCTCTGAAATTTGTAGGGTGCATACACTCCTGGCCTTATATTTTAATGGGAAGTGGCATATAAATAAAGATCTTGATCTTACTGTTTGATTGCTTGCTTGAAGAACTAAAAGGCAAAAAGTGCAAAGTAACTTGTAATTACAAAAACTAACTGCTCAGAGGGCCATTTTGGAAGAGATCAGCCACCTTCTAAACAGTGCCCTC
This sequence comes from Aspidoscelis tigris stejnegeri, assembly GCA_023333525.1. Lineage (NCBI taxonomy): Eukaryota > Metazoa > Chordata > Lepidosauria > Squamata > Teiidae > Aspidoscelis > Aspidoscelis tigris. The sequence goes on from JALMGA010000002.1 coordinate 97,966,125, forward strand.
GAGCACAGTTGTCCTTATCATTTTTAGTTTTAAACATGGACATGACACAAGTTACTACTTACATACTTGAATGTAATTCTATGTTCATATTGATCTTAAATTTAAAAGTGCAGTTATAACAATACTAGCTAAAATGCCATAAGCTAGTTTGTTAGATGAGGTTGTTGTCATGATATGTCATAATAAATGAACTTAGTATGATAGCAAGAGAAATTCCTAGAATAAGCACATAGTCATTGTTGGGTATCATCAAGTCTTGGCCAACTTTAGGAGTGCCTCCATGAGTATCTCCATTGAGTTTTCTTGGCAGAGATATAGAAATGGATTTGCCTTTACCTACTTCTGGGTAGAGGCTGGGGATCGAACTGGCAACCCTCTGCTTTTCAGGTTTCTTGTTTTGCGATTGAACTACAGCCCCTCCAGAATAAGCATCTAGATAAGATTGATAAGCTTGCAAAAATTACTGTTTTGTCGCATTTTGCAATGGGAGACAGAGAAATTATTAGTATGGGAGTTAAACTATTTTCTGGATATGTTTAATAATTACTATAGCTATTGCATGAATTGTGAATAATTTGACTGTTGTAACCACAGGTTATAACAACAAACAGAACAAAACAAAACAAAAAGATTAGTAGAAAGCAAAACCTGAAATGTTTGTATTTTCCTCTGGCTTTGATTTGTTAGCAATAATGTTTATCACAGTTGATTGTGTCATACGGTTGCCCCTCAGTTTTCATGGGGGTTCTGTTCCTCCAAGACAGTACAAATATGGATCTTCCGTGCTATTGAAGAACTATTTAACTTTTTAAAAGGCCTGAAAAATGTCTGCTTGTGGTTTCATACTTGTAAATCAGTGAGTTCTAGGGATGTGCACAAATGGTTTTCTTTGATTTGATTCATATTCGATCGATTGCGAGAAAATTTGTATTTGTTTGAATAGATCCCCTTCGAATGTAGTGCGATTCAAATTCTGTATGAATGATCAATCCCATATGAATCCCGTATGAATGCATACAAATCCTCTATGGATCCCATATGAAGCTTCATACGGATATATCAAAACATTCAATTTGAATTTGAATGTCAATCTTGAAATGTGCCAACATTCAATTTTAATACGAATATTCGAATTCCAGCCAACTTTGTACAGATTTTGAATGTTACGAATATTCATACACATTCACAAATTTGCTCTTTTCAAAACCTTTCAAAAACTAAAGGATGAGAAAACAGCAGTATTCATGCACATTCCTAGTCAGTTCTGAATGAAATGTCACAATGTAGAAATGGAAAGAAAAACCTCAGGTTATCTTTAAAACACAACTTACAGAGCTCCTCCAAGCTTCAAAAATTAATCTAAAAGCAGTTATGTATTTATTTAACTGTACTTAAGTGCATTCTAATTTTACTTTAAGAGTAGAAATGTTGTGCAAGTTAAGAACCAGGTTCTTCACTTAGTGAGGAAAATATAGTGCCTTCTCTTTACAATGCCACAGTTGACCCTTGACATATATAATTGTATCAGTTGTGAATTTTGTGAATTCATGATGGAAAAACTACACTTTTTGAGTCATCAGTAGGGATGTGCAAAATGAGATTCATATCTGCAAACTTGATTAAAGCAAATTTAGTTTCCTGCTTGCAAAAATGAATAATTTGATTAAATATTTGCATTTTGATCATGAAAAAGGCCTTTTTAATGGGGAAAATTCATGAGAAAGTTTGCAAAAACATTAAAATACAAATGCAAAAATCTGTTTTTTAAGTTAATTATTCAACAATGAAACAAATCACTGAATTTTTTATTTGATAGCAAACAAATGTATTTTTTTTTCATACACTTCCCCAGTCTCCAGCCTACTTACTGCTGGAAATACTGTAGCATGTGGATACCAAATTGATGAGAATGAAAGGCTACGATAGACATTTTACTGTGGTTTCTAAAAACTATGGATGGGATATCACAACAATGGAGAGATAGCCAGTAGCATAATTATTTTCCTTTGTTTTTTTTTAACCTTTGGTTAAAATTCTTGGGCTTATATGAGCAGCATAGCTGCTTTATGATCTAAGCTATTGTATTAACTTGGTTCTGGCTTTCTACTGGACTCTTTTTTGTTTTGCATATATTGTAAGGCTCTTTCCTAAAGTCAGTCTTACATTTCTGGTCTGATCTTGTGGGCAGCTTGGCTTTGTCTGCAAGTCCTTCCAGTTTAGCATTGCAATATTGTCCTAATCTCTATTGCCTTAGAAAGAAGCTTATCCTTCCTCTTGAGTTAGTAGTACAGGTTATTCTGGCCTTTTTTTGTATTAACCCGTTACATGCTCGCTAATTTGGCTAATTTTTAGGGAGTAGTCTACATAAGTAATCTTTATTCACAGAGAACTTATTCCTTATTCCAGAGATCCTGCCAAGGGTTGAGACAGAATCAGCAATCTAAAAGAGATTTCAAGTAAGTAGAACCCAAGCAGTTAACCTGCTGCAGGAGTATGGATGCCCATAATGCTTCAAAAGCAACTTCTAGGCACTGGATTGTGTAACACTGTTTTAAAAAAACAAAAACACACACATAAAACTGGTTTGTTTGTTTTTTATTTCGGTACTTTCCTGAAGGAGTAGGTTGTATATGACTAAATACAATGGAAATGATTCAAAATCTTTAGGATATTTGATCCCAGGTGATGATCTGGGAAGATGCATGAAACCACTTCCTTGTGGAAGCCAAGTGGGTCTGAGTATCGTCAGTGCCTCAGTAGGAACTTTCCTGGAAACCATGAAGCAAGGAAAGCGGGAATATTAATCTTAGTAAATAAATGCAAGGCAGCAAAACCACACTGACACAGTCATGGCAGACTCTATGGCACTGTAGAATGCCAACATGGAAGCTGTTTCAACTTGCTGGCTTTTGTAATAGGGTCTTGTAATGGTTCATGTTCAGGAGCATTTAGTGTATAGGGTAGTAGAAATAGGGATCATCTTTTTGTTCTGGCTAAAACAGGTTGCCTCTGGTTAAAGAATTTGGTGGTGATGCAGATACTTAAGCTAATTCAAACACAGTAAGTTTATTCGGTCCCTAAATGGGAAACTTGAAGCTTGAGATAAAGAAAATTGTTTGCATAATCTTGTTTAATAAAAAGAACATAGGTTTCTGCATGGCAAACAGTTTTGTTCAGTGCATGTAAACTGATAATTTCTCTACATCTGCCCACCCCTATCTAGTTCAAGTCAGAAAAAAATCTGCCATATGCGATTTCTGCACATTTAAATTAACATTCAGCTTTGTTTTTGAAAATGAAAGAAGCCACAGGTTTGAAGTTACGAATCGGTTCCAAAGAAAATGTTAAGGAAAAAGATAGCCATAATATTGTACCATAGAATTATTGATTTGTTTATACATCAGAAATTTAAGTTTTTTAATATCAAGGTTTTATTTAAGTCAGTGACCTATCTGTAAGTTATATTGTACATGTACTCAGCGCTTTACAAGGAAATAATTAGATCAATAAGATATATAAAAGCCTGCCAGTGGCATACAATCTACAAATAAAAACAATAAGTAAAAAATTAAAAATTAGTTAAAAACAAAAAGGGGATAGTAAAAACATCAACATCCAATATCTAGTCAAATATTGGAAGAGTAGATCACACAATCACTTTATATATACTTTTTTATAAAACACGTTGAAACTGTAGTTTAATCAATAAGAACAAAAGAGGAGCCCTGCTGGATCAGGCTGCTGCCCAACTAGACCGGCGTTGTGTCTTATCCAGTGGCCCACCAATTTGCTTTTGTGCTTCTCAAGCAGAAGAGACTCCCTGCAAATGGCCTGTAGAGGCATCCTGCCTGTCTCTTCAGCATGAGGGAAGTACCTAGGCATCCATTTTAGTAACCATTGACATACTTGTCCTTCATTTTAAGTAAATGTATATTTAGTTGAGTTCATAAGTAGGGGATGTACTCTTAAGCCATAGTAACCATTGGGTGCCAGACAGCTCTCAGTGGCCTAGAGCCAGTGTGTCTGTACACTCTGCAGGGATTATGGTTTGGAAATGCCTTGCAGTTTAATAGTTAGATGTTAAGAGCTATGGAGTTCCTCTGGATTTGAAACCTTCTTCAACTGTGAACGCCCACTAGATGTTCCTGGGCCATTCATCGCTTTTCAGCTTAACCTAACTCAGGATTACCATTAAGGATGAAGTGTAGGAGGAAGTAATACTTACTGATGCCTTTGGCTCCTTTTTTCTTTATTCACCATGTCCTTTCAGACTTCAGAGTAACTCTGCCTACTCAGAAGGGGCAACTGCTTTTGTTAACCTGATAAGTTCCAAAGAAACAAAACCAAAGGAAAAGACAGAAAAACCAAACATAAATAAAATAAAGCACCAACCACCAAAACAGAAATTAGCCAAGTCTCTGAGGGAATGCTCATTCAGTTCTTAGATAGAAGGATGCCCTGTAATTATGGGCAGTCTAGAAACCTGTCTGCGTTATCTTCTGTGCACTTCTATACTTGCTTTTTTTCTGAATTAAACGTTCTCAAACATTGTAATCTTTTCTTATAGGAAAGCTGCTCTGACTTATCTTGGGTACTTCTTGTGTGAACTGTTTTTCCAATATCTGTTTTAAATTGTGGTAACCAAGAAAATACACAGTATTTTGTGTTGCAGTCAAACTGTAGGTTTTTATAAAGGCATGGTGATATTGGCGATTTTATTTACAATCCTCTTCCTAATGATCCCTAATATGAAATTATACTTTCTGACAACTGCAGGGCACTGGGTTGATGTTTTCATCGTTCTGTACGTTGTTTTCCTTTACAATAGGCATTGGATTATAACTTTTATTTAGAACCGTAAGTAAGATTAAAAGGTCTCAGCAAAAAGCCTGGCCATGAAGGTATGGAAACTCTTGAGTTGCCCAGGCATTAAGAATTTTCCTCCTGTGAGTCAGAGAAATACAAGCATATTTGAACCTGGTTTGGCTGCTGGAGGTGCACGAATGATGGCTTATGGTCCATTTGATTACTTTGTAAGCTTGACTTGAGATTTTCTGTCTGGGTTCTGTCCCTTAACATTTGCCTTTTCCAAATAGAGTTGAGTCAATCTGCATTTTGAACCAACAGGTGTTTTTCTTGACAGTTCCAGCTCACTTCAGGAGCTTTATATGCCCCACCTCCAGTAGGGGATCACATCTGTAGGGAACTCGCTAGTATCTGTCACCATTTTGGACCCCTAATTGGGGGGGGGTGGAGCATGTACTTGCATGTATTAGTATGCATTTGTGTGACTTCATGCACAATCATTTGCATACATGATGATGGTGACACCAGTGCTGCCATGCACAATGATGGCACACGCAGGTATGTTTTGATGTGTTCATTTTATGTGTTGTAAATGTACACCCTGAGACCTTTGGGTATAGAGCAGGATAAAAATTAAATAAATACGTCCATCATTGTATGTATGTATGTGACATTGCACATGTCATAGCCCTGTCCCCAGAAGGTGTCTGTTTTGGGGAGAAGAAAGTTTTGTCAGCTGCTTTGAGTCCTCTTAAGTATGAGAAAAGTGGGATATACAAAGCAGCTCTTCTTCTTTGACAACAGCAGAGATATTTAGCATATGGTATTTTAAAATACCTGCCATGCTTCAAGGGTGAGCATGGTACTTTTAACTACACAAGAATGTTTGGGCCCTGGAAAGTTGTTGGGAGATTGTAAGTTCAAAAAGTTCCAGATATCTGACAAAGGTTATTCTGAAAAAAATGCATCCAGAATTCATTCTGTAAAGGACTTTGTGGTTTTATGTGGGTCCGTGACTAGCAGAAAGTGAGGCAAAAAGCCCAGTGACAACATTTTCTCCTTGAGAGTCTTTTCCCAGATAGACTGGTCATTGTTAGAGTAAGAGGGGACTTGATGGGAAGAAATAGTCAATATTTGAATTTAGCTAGCCAGTCTCTAGTTTAAGAAGAGAAAAACCCATTCTCTAAGTGTAAGGCTACCTAAGGGAAGCATATTGTGAACCCAGAAATTGACTTTTATATTTTAAATTGGATTTATTTGTAATGGTAAAGTCTTTGTGTTCATTATCCTGGGAACCATGTAATAACTGGTGGAAGAAATGTATTGCCTTCCTTCAGGATGTTGCTCTTATTCTTCGGATACAGTTGCTTTAAAAGCAATATTTTAAGTGGAATGAATCATATTTGAAAGCTTATGGGAACAGAGGGATATTGCTTTCCCTTGCAAATTGCAACAGCTGCATGATGTGTAGAAATTTCACTGGTCCACCTTTCTGTTGTCAAAAAGCTACAGTGATGTATGGAGCCTATCCATGTTAAATTACTGTTAAATTCAGGCTGTTGAAAGTAGAGAGCTGCTGTTGTGTTCAGAAAACTGACTTTTGAGAATGAACTCAACCCATGTCTTAGATGAGAAACAGGCCAAATTGTGGGGCTTCTGTTGTATTTCAGTCTTTTAATCCAAATATCCCAACACTGGACAACCCATTCTATACATTCTTCTATCACTGTTGAACATAGAGCCTTTTTTTCTACTTCTGATGCCAGCTCATTTTTGTTGTGAATCTTTTTTACGGTTATTAATTCCATTTAATTTTCTGAGGTTATAGTTTAATCCAGTGAACTGATGGCAACAATCAAGGAGTCATAGTTCTCCAGGATTGTATTTGCAGTTAAACTATGTAAATTCAGGCCATATATTAGCAACTCACAAATTGAGTAGCTCTTAAAGCCAAGCTAATTATAGATGGAGATGGCAGTACAGAGTTTATTGAATGAACGTACAAAGTCTTTAGTTCTTCTAGGCTGAATCCAGCCTTTGAACCTATCATTGTATAGAACCTTAGGGGCAAAAATTTAGTCACAGTCAATCTAAATGGAATCAGATGAAACTGTGGTGTGCCCATTGGGCTGTGTCTTTCTGAATTATTTAGTTTTAAAAGGCCATAGTATAGGCTCATTTAATTGTGTAGATGAATAATATTAATAGCTCTCTTATTTTGCTTTCCTGTTTGCCCTGTTAAATGAGAAATATGAAAGTTTTTAAGCAATATCATGCGACCCTGATTAATTAATGGTATTACACTGACCAGCTCAATACAATAAATAACACACAATAAACTTTTCTGTGAGGATTCTGCGTCTCCATAATTTTTGGTGTATATCTACAATGGAAGCTACAGGGAAGTAGGATTGCATTATGATAATGGTCCACTGGTGGGAAACCTGTACTACTTAAGATGATGTTCAGCCCTAATAACCATTAATGATAACCAGCATAGGCCAATGATGATAGATATTGTTGTGGGACATTACCCAAAAGTTAGTGTATTTTACCTTTTAGTATTTAAAGCTTTAATGTTCCTTCTTAATTGACAAGGACATAATTTGTTGCCTAGAAGACTCTATTGCACAAGAATCATTAAATAAGAATAGAAATAACACAAGACATTTGCTCAGTAATCTGTATTGCTTGAAACTTTCTTCCCCTGGGTATAGGTTTTTAAGATGCCTTGAAAAATACTGGTGCTAAATGCCTCCAGAAAGCAGCACTTAAAGCAGTGATGGCGAACCTTTTGAGCTTGGTGTGTCAAAATTTGCAAGAAAACCTAGCTTAACTCAAATGCTGTGTCACATCTAACTAGCTTAACTCGAGTGCTGTGTCACATCTAAATTTTGTGATATTTTGAGATATATGTATTTTATTAAAAGCAAAACAATTCTTTACATTAGTGACTTTTGTTGCTGAATTTCGTTTGCTAAATCTTTAATTGAAAGTCGGTATTTCATACACTTCAAGAATAAGCAAGCACTACATGCCCAGGTGCCAAGGTGACCATGTGTGTCACCGAAAAGGGCTTGCCGTGTCACCTGTGACACACGTGTCATAGGTTGGCCATCACTGACTTAAAGAATACAAAGAAATGGGGTCCTCAGTGAATTTGGTACTTGGAAGATCTGGATCTTTTCAAGGACCCAGTACTTCTCCACTGGCAGTCTAGCACCCAATGCCAATGGGTGCTGGACAGGGTCACAGTGTAAATGCCGAAGCACACATCAAGTAAATCCGTTCTGCCCTAAGTGGAAGACGTGCTTGTGGCGCAGTGCGATTGGCCGGTGTGGACGTCACTTAAGGCCCACTTCTGTTGACAGTGGGCATGGCAGAGAGGTAAAGTTTTGTAGCAGGTTATGTAGCAGCTACAAAGTCCGGCACACACTCCGTAGTCAAATTGCATAGTTCATCTGAGATGCTGTTGGATGCCTAGGGCTGACCATTTAGCGGCTTTGTAGATAGATCCATCTACATAGACAGCTACATCACAACTACGCAGCCTGTGCTTGACTTTGTTGGCAGCTACAAGGGACATGCACAGCTACGTAGATGTGAGTGGCAAGGCAGGGCTGGAGCTGCCCCGCTGCAAATAGTGGCTGCTAGCCCCGCCCCTGGACCCCACTGCCCCAATTGCACTGTGAATGTGTGCCCAAGGGTGAAGACTGAATTGAGGACACCTTTAAAGGGGTCCATGGGAAGTCTGGAATTAAGGGCCCAAGGGCCCCATTCAATCCAAACTTCCCTTATTCTGGTGTGAACAGATGGGGTTCTAGTGGGGTCTTGTGAGGGAACAGGGTCTTACTGACTGGTACCAATCAGGTACCAATTGGGTGCCTAATGGGTTCTAAATGGGTGCTTCCTGCTAGTGGAAATGCCCCTCCAAGATTAATAAGGTTAAAAAACGTTATAATGGAAGTACTAATACTACTCTATTCAGAAAAAATGAGTATAATAGCAGGATGGGCTTAACTAATGAATTCAGATCAAGATCTCAGGCTGTTTCTGACTAGTGGTACAAACAACTATGTTGTTTTGCAGGTGATACGAAGAAGTAGCGATGAAGAAAAACTTCTTTGTTTGGTTCGACAGCGTGCAGGACATCATTGCCAAACTGCTGTCATTGTGATACTTATTCTGGCCTGGGAAGGGATACCACATCTTCTGGCTGATACACTGTACAAGGAACTGACCCAGAGTCTCAGAAAATATGGCTGTCCAACCAGTCGTAGATGTGCATTAAATGAAGAGTAAGTTTGTTATCCAAAAGTCCCACTATTTCCACTACTTAACCATCTGACCTCAACTAATGTTTTAGATTTCAGGTATAAGCATGGTAGACAAACTTGGAAAACTACATACAAATCTTCATTTCTCCTAGCCCTCCAGATTTGCAGTTCAGTACAATGCAAACAATTACTTGCCACTTTTTACTGAGTGAACCAAAGTGAACTTTCTGCTCCTGTTTTCCACCCAAAAATGACAAAAGAGGAGGGGAGGCACAATTTGCATGCATTATAATTTTTATCCTTTTGCCTGGGCCATAGTTTGCTCTGCTGTCATCACCTTCCTTACTCAAAAGTATGGTATCTTTAAATAGGTCAAATGCAAAGCACTATCTTGAGCCAAATGAGGTCAAGTGAAATGAATGAGATGATTTTCTTGCAAGAGATGCTTCAAATAAATACTCCTAGAAATCAGCTGTATCGAAATGTTGGATGTGTGTTTTTTTAAATCATTCTGTCAGGTCAGCAGCCTTCTGCTCCCCCCCCCCAAAAAAAGTCCAGGTTTTTGCGTGCTTCCTTAAAAGAGTATATATGCTTTTTTGATGTGCGTGTCATTTGTTGAGGGTTCTGTTAACTTAGAGAGTGAGTGATGAGTTATTGTTATTGTAAATGAATAAATTTGCACATAATACTTAAGCTGAATGGCCCTTCCTGACCCACTTTTCTTGGCTTTCATTTCCTCTCCCCATCCCCTGGCCATTCCTGGCCCAACTCCCTTGCCTTTCATTGCTTCCCTCTTCCCAACTGAACATCCATGCTCTGTGGTGCCTTCTCCACAACCCTAATTCTTTCCAACCCAGTTTCTCAACCAGACCCACATGTTACCCTTGATCTTTATGACTCTTCAAAAAGATTTTTTCACTGCTCCCTGGGATTCTGGCAGCAATGGTAAGATGCTTTGTTTCGTTCGGCAGATCAGGAGGATTTAAAAACAACAACCTACTATCCAGTTGTCCAGTCCACTCAGGAGTCCTAAGACATCTCTACATAGACAGCAGTAAACACAGCTCCAGTTCCATTGGGTGTTTTTCCATGGTCACTTAGTACCCATTTTAGCACCCATTAAGGACCCATTTGGGTGAGAGCCAGATGACCCCATTTCCACTATGGCACCCATTAGGGACACATTTGTTTCCACGTGATCGGGAAATCTGGATCATATGGGTACATCTCAGCCTTTAATCCAGATTTTCTGTAGACCCCATTAATGGAGTCTATAATGGGGTCTTCAGCCAGAAAATCCGGATTAATGGGAGCCTGTATCCTCTAAAGGAGGCTAGGGTGAGGGAGCACCCTTGGGGGGGAGCCCCAAAACCTAGGCTTCAAAGTAATTTCGAAGTCACTTCGAAGTCTGTGCAAAATAACTCCGGAGTGTCTTTGAAGTCTGTGCTGATCTTCAGAGTGAACTTCGAAGTGACTCCGCAGTCACTTCAAAGTCACTCCGAAGTCACTTCGAAGTTTACTCTGAAGATCAGCACAGACTTCAAAGACACTCCGGAGCTATTTTGCACAGACTTCGAAGTGACTTCAAAGTGACTTCGGAGCCGCTTCGGATATTGCACCCAGGCGGACCCCTTGTGGGTAGATCTGGATTTCCAAATGGGTGCTCCGGTGTTTCCACAGCAGGGAGGCTAGCACCCATTGCTGTTGGGTGTTAGACCACCCATGGAAACACATTGGGTACTTCCCTTAATATGGATCTACTAGATCCGGATTAAGGGGAGTACCCATTCCCTAGATCTGGATCTTCTTAGATCCGGATTAAAGGAGCATGGTGAAAAAACACCCATTGTTTCCTGTGGCTCAGCATTGAAAACTTCCTGGATTTCCATGGAACATTCAGCTGTTCTGATGGAACACTTAGGATGTTCTGAAGGCTTCTGGGTTTTGTTCTGATCAGAACAGAACTCAAAAACTGTTTCATGCACACCTGGTAATAGGTAGCAGAGGAGGGTGATACCCGTGGCATGCTATTAAGAGAAACATTTTGGATTTCAGAAATGTTGTGGAATGGGAATATGTCGTGCTTATAAATCTATACAGTACTCATTTTGGAACAAACTGTTGGAGCTGTCTTGAGCAATTGTGGAATATCTGTGCCCTGTTTCACATTTATTCTTTAACTGATCATTATTAAAACAGATGATAGATAATGGCATTTATGCTTCATTCTCATCACAGTTAAACAATGTATTTATAGAATTTTGGGCGCTACTAACTTAATGCTCCTTGTTTAATCTTCTGCAGTCGTACTTGTGCATGCCAAGGACTTGATCCAGAGACATGTGGAGCATCCTTCTCATTTGGCTGCTCATGGAGTATGTATTACAATGGCTGTAAATTTGCCAGAAGCAAAACCCCCAGGAAATTTAGACTTCTTACGGACGATCACAAGCAAGTAAGTAATCCCTAGGGCTTCTTTTTTAGAGTGAAAAAGTAGGATCAGTAGTAGGGATGTTTAAATGGGTGTATTTTGCAAACCCAACAGCACTTGTGAAAAGCTACTTTGGAGATGGCGATACCTGTGTAATCTCATCCCTTACCTCACTATGTCACTATTGCACGGTATCTCTATGGGGACTGAGTGCCATCGTGAGAGATTTTTATTTGTAGGAAAACACATAGTATTGGCTTATGTTGTTGTTTTTCCCTTGACATTTTTACATATCCTCATTGTACCACTTTTACAGATTTGCTATGATCCTAGATGGTGTCCACATTAATAATTAAAAATGCATTTGTCTTTCCCATCATGGTGTTAGTTAGATTGTCTGAATGCATTTATATCATTTTATATCATTTTTTAAAACTTCTGACTTTTGGAAAGAGAAAAAAACAACATCCCTGACATACCTGATGAATGGCTGGACCAGCATCACCTAGAGGCTATGCTAAGCTTCTTTGGGTTGCCCTCTTCTCTAGGTTGCCAAGCAGGCATATTAAGAGTAAAAGAGTCTACAGCATTCACTTTGCCAGGCTGTTTGTTTGCGGGGGGTTGGGGGCACTTGACACTGTTTATGTTAGGTATCAATTGTTTTAGCTAAACACTGAATGTTGATCATTTTGCAGATGGCATAAAGCTAGGATGTATAGCAGTGCAATGCAAATGCTAAAGAAGATAGATTCAGAATACAGACAGATATGGATCATTTGAGCAGCTGGATGGAGTAAGATGAGGTTAAATGTAAAGAAGTGTTAAATTATTTTTTTAGGTAAGAATAGCCTGTAGTATAAGGCTAGGGGCGTCTGTTTTCTACAGAACCCCCCAGAAGAAAAATGGAGAGATAGCAAAAATGTTTATGTAAGTTCTTGTTTTTGTGTGTTTATGAAGAACCAAATGTTTCTATCTTTTTAAGGATATATAATGTTAATGCTTTGAGTGCTAACAGATTTATTACAAAACGTTCATGGATAAGGTCAATTCATTACAATAATACGCAAGCTCAGGGAATAGTCTGGAGCTCATTAGTGATGTTAAGCCCACAGTAATACAAGTGGGAAGCAAGGCATATAATGGAGATTGCTGAAGTAGCTGCGTTAATTTTCTGTCCCATCTTGCCTTTTAGAAGGACGCAGGACAAGCACTGGGTATACTGGGGCCCCTGATCTTTTCTACTGAAGTTACAAGAGTAGCTCTTCTAGTCCAATAAGTGTGGTTTCAAACAATGCCATGATTAAAATCTAACAAAACCTCTGTAAATCTACAGCGGTGGATTACTTATTCTTGGCAACTCAGTGAATGGTCTTCAGTGAAATGTTGGAAAGGCAGGAGAAGCAGTTTGCCGCCTGTCGTTTTCAGCCATGCATCGCTGATATTTTTCGGCTTCAGGAATTTAGACTGTGCACGGCAAAATTAGCCAAAACAGCACCATAGATACCACAAGAGAACCCTAAGATTGACAAAATACTATTACAGGAGAAGGCCCTAAGGAGGATTTCCGCCAAAGAGGAATCCACATGCTGATTGCTGGCCAGAGTAGGGGAGGGAATGCCAAACCTATTTTTGGTGGACAGCACATGGAGTGCAGTTGCTGGGGTCCTGAACAGGGAATGTGCAACAGTGGGACATATTATGGCAGGTCTCACTTGTTCTTGTACTTGTTTTTCTTGGTCAGAAAGGATATGCTCTAGGTTGATCTTTCCATAATATTTATTATTTATGTTTCTGTCTGGTCCTGTACCCAAAGGTCTCAGGGTGGGTCAGCTAAAACAGTGATAATGTCTGCATAGGGGGGAGGGATATTGATCCCTTAACCAAAGGCCAGGTTAAAGAGTTGTGACTTCTTCACATGTCTGAATATAATGAGGGTGGCCTAATGCACCTCAGAGGGGAGACCATTCCTTAGCCTGGAGGCTATCACTGAGAATGCCTTCCCACACATTCCTATCCTATTAAGTGCTGAAGGGGACACCACCAAGAGGGCCTCACCCACAGGGGCTTGGGCAGACCTATATGGGACGTGCCCATATCATGAATACATCACAGTATTCGTTCATTTTAACTTTAATGTTACTGCATCCATTTTAGACCCAGTAATAGGACATATTCAGACATTTCTCCTTGTTTGTCAGGCCACTGTATCCTCAGAAGAATATTAACTGGTGTATAATGTAAATTGAGTGATAGTACAACAAGTACAACACGGAGGCACAATCCAAATTAATACAGATTCTGAGTTTTCTTGAAACACTTGTGATATTTATTCTTTTAAATCAATCTCTGTGAATGTGCACATGAGCATTTGCTTTTTGTTTTTGTTTTGTTAAATATTCTCCCTTCATCCCTAAGGTCAGAAGGGACTGGCCTAGTATGTCTGTATTTCATTCCTCACTTGTAAGTCAAGTAGGCAGCTCAACATAAATTGTTAATTCTTAGCTCTGCCTCCGCACCCCCCATCCTCAGTAAGAGTAGAATGGCAGTGACTTGATTTACAGGAAAATTGAAAGGATTATTCTGTGAAATGACTAGTACATTACAAGGACATGTCCTTTTTGTTTTTTCTTAGTAGCAATTATGGAAATTTCCCCCCCATTTCCTTCTTTTGCCTTTTTTTTTAGACATCCAGGCAAGCATCAGTTAAGGTTGGCCAGTAACTACCACCTGCTGAGGCAATACCATTTACAGCGCTGTTTAAATAATCATTTAGCTTCATCAGGAAACAGACTTTGTATGTCACTGGGCCTGGGCATATTATTTCCTTTTGGAGTTGATCCTGCTCCTGGAACTCCCAGGCACCAATGGAGTTCACCACCTAGCAGCACTACATCACAAGTTGTGCAGCTGGCACTATGGTACCCAGCCGCTGCCACCTTAGACCCATTCCACACCCAACAACCACTTTTACCAGTGCTAGTTCCCAGAGGTATGAGCAGGAACTAGGATCTGGTGCCATCTTTTGCCAGCCACTCTCAATAATAGGGAAATGGAAGCTGAATGTGGGATCCTTACAGCATTTTTATGACAAGCAATTGATTTGTGGACTCTTTCCTTTCCTTGTTCTGCTTTTAGATGCTAGCATATTTCCTGTTACCAGAACAAGGTTAGGTATGGGTTGGTAACCAAAATCCCATGAAAATGTGATGATGTGTTTTCACAGTTCTGTTTGTCCACCTTATATAACAACATTCATCTTTGTCTAGGAAGAAAATCTGGAAAATAATTTGCAAACTTTAGCTACTGATGTGGCTCCGCTGTATAAAAAATTAGCCCCTGATGCTTTCCACAATCAGGTAGGTATGCAAATATTGAAATACTGCAGTTCCTATCCAAATCCTTATAACTTTTAAATACTGTAGTGCTAAAACAATGAAAAAGCTTGATAAATACATTCATGTATTTGTTATCTAAAAAGCCATCATTGCATTTTTCATTTGAGCAGTTGGTTAGTTTATTGCATAATGGACGTATGTTGCATAAGTCTTGCAAATTGATAATCCCTTACAAAGGTAATTATAATTACAGTTTAGGTTCTTGGTGTGCCACAGAGAGCTGCAGATAAGACATACTCTTTATTTTCTGTGGCGCACCGGTAGGTGTGAAACATGGCCATATCAACACAGACAACCATAAATAGTGAAAACTGTTTCACTCCACTGTAACAGCAGGAAAAACAAACCTTGTTTACTCAGTGTTGGAACCTGACCTACACCTCTGAAGTACTAAACCTGACTTTAAGTTGTGGCTTATTTGGAGTTTATCTGAACTCTGAAGTTGAGAATATTTGGGATGTTACAATGAGAGGGGAAGTGTGACATTGAAGCTCACGATAAACTGCATATTGCCATGAAGTGCAATTGGTTTTATTTTCTCAGGTGCAGTTATTTACAGTGACACCTTGTGTAACAAAAAGGTTCTGTCCCAAGGGGGAAAAACTAGTTCTTAATGTGAAAACATATTATGCAAGCAGTTGACTTCAGTTAAAATCTGAAGGATAGAGGAACCATAGCAAGCCATTCATTGATTTGCTTTGGATTAACTGGCTCTGCTAAAACTTCAGTTGACTTAAATTGGGAATTGGCTTCTCAGTGTAAGATAATGGACAGAAGGAACCTGCGTTTAGAGGCACACAACACAGCCACTCCAGAAACCATCTTTTATGAGGGCAGTGCCAGAACCAGGGCATCTCATGGACTGCAATTCTGAACATACAGATGCCACAGAAGATGCCAATCATCCACACATGCGCAGATAAGTTGTTTTTACAGAGTGCAGTACTGAAGCCCACAAATACCATGCAAGATGCTAGCTCCCTCCACACAATTCAGACAGCAAAATTCAGCAGGGATGGTAAGAAGGACATCTGACCTATTGGCAGCAGACTTTGAAACTATTTCTTCCAATAAAAGGTATACAGAGAAGAAAGATGTTTGTGCACCAAAAAAGTTGTACGTACAACTAAAACCTGCATGCATAGCAACAAATAGCATGCATGCAAAAAAGGCAAATACCAGCGTGCATATTTGCCCATACCCAACCCCAAAACCGTTTTGCATCCACTCAGAAATCCTGTTACTCATGATGGTAGCTATGGCAGGCATTACTAACAGTAAACCCTAGCAAACAGATTCAGTACACACAAACGTGCACCAGTCACTCACTCCACTCAAAAGCAGAACTCATCACAACCATGGAAAGCCACAATCAGAACACAGACAAACTGAAGACTTTCCTTATCATAAAACAGGAGTGGGGAAATGTTAGGGAGAAGATCTCAGCATCCTTTGACCTCTGAGTTTTGGTTGGAAATAGCATCAGTGATCCCTTCCACTGACTTACACTTAAAGACAAATTCTCCATTTAATTGAACGAAGGTTTCAGCCAGGACAGTCAACTTAATTCAGATCATTTGAGGAGAACTGCGAAGCAGTAAAACCAGGGGTGTTTTTCCACTGTCAAAAGTACCCATTTTTGCACCCATTTAGGACCCATTTGGGTGTGAGCTGGATGACCCCATTTCCACTACAGCACCCATTTGGGACCCGATTGTTTCCACTGCCATTGGGGAAATCCGGATCTAATGGGTACATTTTGGCCTTTAATCCGGATTTTCTGTAGACTCCATTAAAGGGGCCTACAATGGGGTCTTCTGCCAGAAAATCCGGATTAAAGGGAGCCTGTTTCCACTGGAAACAGGCAAAGGGGTCCAAAGGAGGCTAGGGGGAGGGGATGCACCTTTGGGACCCCCCTCCCCCAACATTGGCTTCGAAGTGGCTTCGAAGTTGACTTCACATTCACTTTGAAGTTGCTTCAAAGACTGCAACCCCCCCCCCCCCCCGTCCCCCAAAACACCAGGGGTAATGGACCGACCCCTTGTGGGTTGATCTGGATTCCCCAGATGGGTGCAAAGCTGTTTTCACAGCAGGAGTGTTACACCTCCTGTGAAAACACATTGGGTGCTTCCCTTAATCTGGATCTGGTAGATCTGGATTAAGAAATGTACCCATTCCTTAGATCCGGATCTTCTTAGATCCAGACCTAAGGGCTGTAGTGGAAAAACACCCCAGGTGTCATGTTATAAGAGGAATGATCCCAGGTGGTAAGTCACATTATAGTCAAGAACACACTGTATGAAATTGTATTTCTGGAGATTTCACTGTATTCATTTGATAATTTATTCGTGAAGCCGGCTATGTCTAATACGAGGTTTTATTGACCTTTTGGTTATAATCTGAACTTGTTCTTAGGTAGAAAATGAGCACCTCGGTCCTGACTGTCGGCTTGGAATCAAGGAAGGGCGGCCCTTTTCCGGTGTCACTGCTTGCATCGACTTCTGTGCTCACGCCCATAAGGATACACACAACATGCACAACGGAAGCACTGTAGTATGTAATATGACCGGGATTTTCATTTCAGAGTATCCACTGACATTGGATTTTAGTGCGTTCTTTCCTGAAGTTCTCAGTTACTTACAGAATTCTAGTGATAAATTGCATTCCTGTTTGATATTTTTTAAATTGCAACATTCCTCAAATATACTACATTTCTGTAGTTCGGGAATGTGAGAGATTTTCAGTACATGACTTGCTGGTTTATGAAGACTAACCTTTATATATAGACACTGCCTGAAAAGAGAATTAAATGGACTTGATGTATTGGTATATAAGCCTGTACAGAGGACACTGTTCTACATGATAAAATACAGAAGGTAGAAGTAGAGGTTACTCTTTTGTCTCAGATTCTGAATGAATGTGTATCATCATTAGTATTCCACAGTTCATGGTGCTCTTGTATGACTTTCTACTCTTTTTGCCAGGTGTGTACTTTAACAAAAGAAGATAACCGCAAGGTTGGGGTGATACCAAACGATGAGCAGCTGCATGTGTTACCTCTTTACAAAATCTCACAAACTGATGAGTTTGGCACAGAGGAGGGATTGGAAGCCAAGATAAAAGCTGGAGCAATTCAGGTGCTTACTGCCTTTCCTCGAGAAGTAAGAATGTTAGCTGAGCCGCGTAGAGCAACAAAGAAGAAGAAACCTGAAGCAAAGAAACAGACTCTAGCAGAAAAGAAGCATTCTGTACCTTTGAAGGGAAAAAATAGAGTACTAGAAAATTCCAGTAAAACTTCACAAAGTTTAGGTAGGTAAAATGTACTGAATTTCAAAAGTTAACTGAAACTGTTGGGAATGTGGTCATGTGAAGACAGTGCAGATTTTTGAAAATTCAGAATCAGCACCTTCTTGGTGCAGTTCTGTCTATATTATCAAAGTGAAATAAAGCAGAGTACTGAGAGCTTTGCTCTCTCAACCAGTACATTTAATATTTGAGTTGCTGGAGATACAGGTATCAGTGTTAAGGTGCTTTATGCTTTAAACTGATACACAAAAAGCTGTATACTGTGTATGTATACGGTGTTTGTTGTAAACATCAGCACTTCTCCAGCTGGAATTTAAAATCATACGTAAGAGCCATGCTTTAAGAGTACTAGCTTACTGCTGGTTGAAGTCTTGGTGTTCTGCAAAATATTTTTTTTATCATAGATTTCATGTAAATCTATTATTTTTCCTCTTTCCCAGTAACCCCTTCATACCATGTGCTGACTCTTAATCCCGTTCATCTGTACTACTGAATTCTCTTCTTGTTGACTCGTCTCGTATATTTTTATTTTGCAGTTCAGTGTCTGCTCAGCAACTTCCTATTTCTCTTTAGCTACTTTGAGTTTTAAACACTCGTTTTCTCAGAGCAGAATTCAGAGGGTTTTGCTCCTTATTTTTACAAATCAGCAGTGTTCAGTTTCTGACCATGGGCAACTTCATAAGTGACACTTTTCCTACGTAGATAGGACCCCTTTTCAAAGGAAAGAGCCATGTGGTCACTTGCAAAAATGTTTTTATTGCTATTATACTGACTTGACCTTTCAGCTTCTTTGATGATACCTTCACTCCTTGACTTTATCATCATTTCCTCCCTTACTATTATGCATGACCACCTCTTTTCCTGGCAACTTCCTTTTAATCTCTTGAAGGTGGGATAAGTATCACTTTCTTCTGTATTATTTCAATTTACATAAAATATATTTTACAATAAGTATATACAGAGCACTGTATATAATACTAACAAATTTACAGTCACGTGCTTGTATATTCAATATAACATTCTCCTATAATTTTTAAAATCTCTTCTTCACTAAAATGTAATAACTGGTCTGTGCTGAAATAGACAGGAAAAAATTCTATGAGCCCTTTTTTGGCACTCCTAGAAAATGAACTTCAACAGTTAGAATGATATTATGTATTCTCGTGATATTATGTATTATTTTAACCTTGCGTTTTTAGTCATTTTAATTTTGCTTATTTGTCTTTTTCGCTCTATTGTCTTTTTCAATTTTTACGGCTTGTACAGTGCTATGTATATCTATAGTGCTTGATAAATAAACTTGAATAATGATGATGATGATGGATAAAATACCTCCAAGTTAAAAACAAAAAGTCAGGATTGAGAAGAAATTAAAATTGACATTTGATGTTTATAAAAACAGTCTGCAGAAATATTAAAACTTAATTTTGAGAAATTCTTAATGTTTTTTACTCCTTAGGGTGCAAAGCTAATATATTGCAACCTGGGAGAAAAATGGAGAGCGGTGATCACCTTCCTGCCATAAAACATAATTCGGATAGTACTAGAAATTGTTCTGTATTAAAACAGCATGATCCTTCATCATCTTTAAAGCCGGATAATTTTCATACTTGCTCTCCGTTAACTAACAAAGCTGATGAAATGCTGCCGGTGTCTAACAGTCAACAAGATTTTTCAGCTCCCTACGGGTATTTACAATGCAGTAGTAACAAACCTCATGTGACACCCAAAGGTAGGATCTTTGATGTGTCCATCAGTGATCATACTGGAATTCCACAAGAGGAGAAGAAGAATGGTGTGCCTCCATTTCTTCAAGATCTTACTGTTTCAGAGTCAATGGCTTACAGAGAGGCTTCATCCCAGACACTTGAACAAGAGGTAGTCAGTGAGCAAAATCGTGAAATTATGTTAGAAAATGTGTCTGCCTCACAAATATCTAGCTCTTGTAATGCATCCTTGTCGCTGGATGTTTTGGAAGATGTAATCAAAAACGGCGTTAGTTCTTCCCAGGAATCTCCAACACAAAAAACTAGTTTTAACAACTCAAATTGTGACCCTGCCACTTTGGATAAAAACTCAAGTAGCAAACTCCTGAAACACACAGATTCTGAAGAAAAAGCAGAGGAAATGTGGTCAGACAGCGAGCACAATTTTTTGGATAATGACATCGGTGGGGTAGCTGTAGCACCATCTCATGGTTCCATCTTAATAGAATGTGCACGCCGTGAATTACATGCCACAACTCCAATTAAAAAGCCAAACAGAAACCATCCTACGCGGATTTCTTTAGTCTTCTACCAACACAAAAACTTAAATGAGCCAAAACATGGGATAGCATTGTGGGAAGCAAAGATGGCTGAGAGAGCAAGAGAGAGAGAAGCAGAAAAATCAAGCACTGAGAAGACCAACATGCAGTCCAATGATAGGAATGCACAGCAGGCCAGTGCCAGCAGAGAGGTGTCCTGTGAAGACAATGAATTCAACCAGATTCCATCCCGCCGGGCATTGACTGTAACGCACGACAACATTATAACGGTGTCTACTTATGCGCTCACGCGGGTTGCAGGGCCATATAACCATTGGGCATAAGTTTTTATAGTAACTGTACAATCTTGCCTTGGAGCAATGTTACACAATGATCCCTAAAGGTGCTTTTAAAGAACAAAATCTTGAATGGTTTACTCTTTGTTCCATCTCAACCATTTTGAAGGCTGAGGTTAAAAAAAAGATGATTTTTTTTCTTAACTGTGACTTTATATATTTTAACATCTAGTGATTCTCAAGCACATTTTAATTGAAAAAGAAAAGTAAAGATATAAATGATTTTGGTTAGGTTCTTAACCCCAAAGGATTCCTTCAGTTTATTACCTTTTTGGAATTTATACTTTGGTGCTTTGAATAGTCTGTTTATGACAAATGGGCTTTTTATAAAGATTTTAACCATTACACCTTTTATGATAAATCATGTTAGACAGTATTAGCTATACATAGCTCTTGGTGCTTAATCAGATCTAACAGTTAAAGATAAGCTGATTCTTTTTCTTCATGGTGCCATTGCTCCAACAGCTTCCTATCATACTTTGAAGCCCAAGATAAGGATAAAGAACCAATGAGGATTTACATGTACAGGTTTTTCATGTACGTATCATTTGTGTGTTCATGTGTATGATACACACACACACAGACAGTATCACTAGTGATGATTGGAGCTTGTAACCTGTAAATATATATATTTAAAAGCACTTTCTATTTTTTAAAGTTAACTTGAAATAGTATAAGGATCATATTTGTCTAAAGCTTGTGAGTTCTCTACCAAGGATTCTGTTTTCTTACAATGTAGAGTTCCGTTGAGCTACAGCATCAGCACACATATACCACGAATATTAGCTTTTTACGTTTAACCCCTTTTCCCCAAGTTAATAAAACACAGAGAGTTCAATATTTGCAAATATGAAGTCTTTTGTTCCATAGTGATATTTTTATCATATTTGTCAGAACTTATTTGCTATCATTTATTTGAGCAATAAGTACCTAAGTCTTTCTTTCATGTGGAGCACTGCAGCTTACATATAACAACCAAATGTTTCTGGCGCGCCTCAGGGGTAGAATTCATTATGGCATAAGAAACTGCCCCCATAGATTTGCCTTAATTTCCTGGGAAGCATGACTTTAAAATTTTTTGAAAGAGAGCATTTTCCAAAAGCCTTTGTTCCTACAAACACACTTTACATTTATTGAAACTGCTATAACATCGATCAATCGTTAGTTGTCAACACAAAGCTTTAAAAGGTATTTGCTCTAATCCTATGGACATTTACTCAGAACTAAGTCCTACTGTGGTTCATAGGTATCTCTGCTGTAGGCAAGCATAGGATTGCAGGATTGCTGTATAAAAAATTACTGTACGTTCTTTTGCCTCTTGATGTTGAAATGGAAATGGCAGTATCGGAAATTTTAATTTCCCAGAAAACATTGTGATTGGGAAATACCAGAGCATGCAGAAGTTCCAGGTGATCTAAATTTGGCAGAAGTGCACACTGGGCTACGTCTGAGTTTGAGGCCCACTTTTATTGCTGTTTATGAATTCTTTTGTGGAACCATTGCAAAGTCAGCAGACACTCAACTATAAACAATACTAGATGAATGAGTGTGCAAATAAAACCGAAATTTCAGTTGGTAGTTTTCAGACAACTAATAACTTTCATGTCTGTAATGGTATATTATTGTGGCATGATTGTATACCAGTATCAAAGATGCAAACTTGTTTCAACCTCAAAGTGTTGCCTTGATTGGTAAATTTTATAGTAGTTAAAAAGAATGCTGTACCCATGGCCTATTTATAAAACCAAATACAGTAGACTTTAATTTTTTGTAAATTTATAAGGGTCAGGTTTTTGTGACACATGTACTTTAAAAATAGAACTTCTGATGTGGTATCTGGTCTTTAATTACTGCATAGAGATTTCATTTTTCAAAAACAGTCGTCCGCCCGTCCGTCCCCCCCAAAAAATATGCAAGTGAACAAGCCATGGTTGATTTTATTTTGTAGCCAAACTTGCATTATTGTGAGACTCTGATACCTGGTGAAATGTAGGTAAACAGACGTTAGTTTAACAAGGCTCTTGGGTCCCAATATGCTACTATTACCATGGTGGAAATAAACCATGTTTCATATGCCAACAGTAAGCCCTGGTTTCACATAGCAGTGTGGTGGCAGAAAATAAACCAGCTTTGGTCCAAACCAGCATTTTACACTATCAAAAAAATTGTTTGTTAAAATCTAATTTGGTTTAGCATTAAATGCAAACTAAGTCATTTGGTATATAATACCTAAACAGTTTTCAGAAAAACTGACTCTTAATAATTTGGTAGGCAATCATTGTAGCAAGTCATATCCTAAAGGACTGAAACAGTTTTCTTGACAGAAATGCCTGTGCATGCAAGGTTGTTGTGTAGCACTTTAGAAGGCTTAACAGAAAGAAGTTAGTAGGATAGACTTTCATAGACTCTTGCATCTGATGAAGTAGCCTTAGTCTGCAAAAGCTTGTGCTACTAATTTCTTCCTTTCTCATAGTCTAAGGTGTTACTAGATTCCTTTGCTTACTTATCCAGACTAACAAGGCTACGTCTTTGAATTCTATCATCACGTATGCACGTGTTAGAGTTTTACATCTGTAAATGTAATTCTCCTTTAACAAGTACTATAAATGTTGCAATAACATCTACTGTTTTGGTTTTATAATAGTCTGCAGGTACAGCTTTGATTTCTAAATTATTGTGCAATTTCCTGCTGAAGAAAACATTTTGAGGTTGAAAAGTACTTGAGTCACTGATATGCCACTTTAATATAGGCACAGTAGCATTGTATAAATATTTTATCAGTGTTATTTCAGTCTGCTGACTGTTGGTTGGTGTCTTGGTTCATTTTGCCTAATGGAACAGAGCAGGCCTACATGAATTAGGAGGCTAAATGAAAAAAAAAAACCTGTTATAATCAATATATAGGTTGTGTGAGTCAAACCTTTGTTCCAAAAAGCAAATTATCTGATTTATTATGTCATGCCAATAAGTAAATATACACAACTCAACTATTAATATTAGGAGGGATAAACACTCCTTGTCTGTAGCATTGCACTCTGCTTCTGTATTGCCTCTGCTTCTTTTTTATATGGTTTGGATTTGTGAACAAGCCAGTTACAGTCAAAGGTATCAACAGATCAGTTATCAAGTATATACCACATTCATATGTAAGAGATAGAGAATTATTCGGTATTGAGCAGTTTGCTCTGAATCAGCATACTTTATACAAACGGTGATCAGGGGCCATAAGATTTGATCCATTGGCTATACACAGGGCTCTCCATGGTGTATATAAACTCCAGTGTCAACATGAGAGGAGCTCTTTTCAGGTGCTGAGGAATGTGAAAATTTGTGAAAATTTATCGAAAGACCAGTATGTTTCAGTCACCATATCTTCAAGGGTGCAATACAAAGATCTCTAAATTTATATGTGAAACGTTTCAGTAGTGGCAGGTCACTTGGCACCTGTGAGGTGGTCTCTCTTTTTGGCATTTGCTCGGTGGGTGCTACCTGGCATTTCTGCTTTCTTCTTGTATATAATATCCACAGGTGTAACTAGAACTTGTTGTTTTATCAATAACATACTTGATAATATATTGTAGTGGTGCTGTAACAAAATAATGTCTAGATTTTCTAGACATGGTGCTTTTTAAAACTGTCTACCATGGTTTTAAGTTTAAACTGAAAATATTTTGGTATGGAAAAATATGTGAATTCTCTAGTTCACCCTTGGTCACCTGTATTTCTGGTCATACAGTAATATAAACAGGGAACTCATGCCATGTCTCTTGGTTACTTTGCAAAATATCCAGGGATTCAAGAGGACCACAGGAGGCTGCATTTATGTGGTTGCACCAATGGGTCTTTCCCACCTCTCCCCTGCTTAACTGGAAAATTTCTGTTCTCTTTAACATTGCCGCTTGAGAGGCAAAGTAGAGAACAAAAAATGTTGTTTATCATCTGCTTCTCCAAATGCATATATAATTGGCACACTGTTAGCAATAACAACACTGATCAAGTGGTCTGTCTTTGCTGTAAGAGCATTACAGATTAGAAACTCTGGTCCCAGAAGCAGGATTTTCACTCATCAGCAGCTATTTACATTTGAACTTAGGCCATTCATTGTGTGAAAAGTACCTATTCACAGATAGCTGTCAAAATATTCTGTCTAGGTCACTGAGCATTAACCATTAAAATCAGTGGTATATGGGACATTCCTTGTTATGGTCTGGACTGTAATTGGTCTACAGTCCTGCAGACATCTAAGGGGTTTTACCAACATCACTGAACGTTTTGCCAGCATGATTGCATTTTAGACTATGCCTCCCTAACTGTTGATCATATTGCAGTGTGGTTCTGTTCATTTCTGATTTTTATTCCCATTAATCTGGCAGATTAGCATAAAATGTGTAACAAAAGGAAATTGTCAGCCCCACCTTTCTATTTTTAATGCAAACTTTGTAGAAACCCATATGCTGCATTTTTGTTAGTTCAAAGATTATGGTTCATTCAAATAGAGGAGATTGAGGGATTGTAAATAATCTGAAAGTCAATATTATAACATCATTTTGTACCAGCAGATTTCTGCTTCTTGAATATCTATGTACATTAAATTGTTATGGTATTTTTGTGTGCCTTAGATTTACATTTTAAAATTTGTATATTTTTTGTGAGCCTAAAGGTTATTAAAATAACAGCTGTTTGTACAATAAGTAAAGTTGTGAATTCTTCCAGTTGCTCACCTGTGCAGTACTGCTGGGTATAGAATCATTCTGGGGAAAAAGATTTTGCTAGAAGAAATACCACCTGCTTAAACAGAGGGCTTCTAATGTCAGTTTATCACAATAGTGCTCAATCACAGACTGTTTTTAACTTTTAGTACATACAGAGCAGAATCATTACTTTTTCATAAATTTGTGGATCATAGGCTGTGACAAACGGAACAGGAGTGGATAAATTCTTTATAAATAGTGTATATTAGGTTTCTGTGAAGCTAAATCATTCCATTCTTAGAACTAATACTAACAGCAACATCAGTATAAGCCACATCTAATTGGAATATTCTTATTGGAATATTCACTTTCATACCGATAGAAAACCTATTTTTCCCTTTTGAAAAGAAAGCACATTTTAAATTGACAATGCTAAATGGGAAAGGAACGTGTATTTCAAATGTAACAGTCTGGTGCTAAATCTCTGGCTTGGAAACAAGGAACAGCATTAATTTCAGTGGAATTTGCTTCCTCTTAAGTACGTGAACCTTTTTAGCAGCTACTAAAACATTGTTGAAACTAAAAATGTTTATGAATAGATTTCAGTAACATAGAAGTAAGATATGAGATACACATGTATCTCAATGCATTTTTATCTTAGCTGGTGTAAATGTAAAATTGCAACAAATAATACCTATCCACACATGCATTCAGGGTGGGATTGACAGCTATTTACTGTATGAACAGCTGTATGCTATTTATTGTAGCATTTCAGAATATTTATCGTTTTTACATAGAAATCAATGTAATTTTGTGAATGAGCTTATAGCTACAAAAGTTTGTAATACTATTGTCTTGTAATAGTTATTCTTTGGAGATGTGACAAGCAGCAAAATCCCAGGACTGCTGTAGCAACATGCATCCCCTTTTAAGGCAGTTTGATCTAAGATTCCCTGTTGCTTTTAGTGGTGTTTTTTTCGAAGCTCTATCCAGTTAGCCTAACAAATGAGAGTTCTCTCTCTCTCTCTCTCTCTCTCTCTCTCTCTCTGAGCCAGTTTGGTCTAGTGGTTAAGGAACTGGACTCTTATCTGGGAATACCGGGTTTGATTGTGCCCTCCTCCATGAAGCCAGCTGGGTGGCCTTGGGCTAGTCACAGCTCTCTTCTGAGCTCTCACAGCCCCACCTACCTCACAGGGTGTTCTGTTGTGGGGAGAAGAATAGAAAGCTTGTCAGCTGCTTTGACTCCCCTTAAAATGGGTAAGAAAAGCAGGGTAGAAAAGCCAACTGTTCTCTCTCTCTCTCTCTCACACACACACACACACAACACACACACAACACACACACACTTTCCTTAATCTAGCTGTGGTTTTCAACTCTGCTATGTACTTGAGTCTTTGGTCCTGTAAGTTATGGTGTCTTCTGTTTAGATTCTAGTTTATCCCACTGATTTATATGAAACGTAAAACAAGTAGTAAAACTGTAGTTGGCTGGCTTATTAATGTGGAGATGACTTTATATGCTAGGGTTCTTGTGTTGTATCCTTCCTTAATTCCTATGAGGTTTTGCTTTACCATGCTTATGTAAAAACATAGCTTGCTTTACTCAGTCTTTTTCCATCAAGCTTAAGAAGATAAGAGAAATCCTCCTGTTGGATCAGGCCACAGCCCATGTATTCCAGCATCCTGTCTCACACTGTGGTCCACCAATTATTTCTGGGCATTCTCAAGCAGAAGACAAAGGCAAAACGTTTGCAGTTTTGTTTTTTGTTTCTATGGTTAATTTTGCTAGAATTATATTAACTCTTTTCTGCTGCCATGATGAATCTTGGATCTTTTCATTTGGAAGCACCTGTGCAGCAGTTAAAATCTGAATTAGGAGGAGGGACAAAGTTTTTTTATGTAACAACATACAGGACTCTAAACAGGTGCATTTCAGTGTGAGAAAAACATTTCCTGTATAATTTGGGCAACTTGCTAGGCCATTCCGGTTCAAAACCTATTCTCATAGATTTAGCCTACTCTTTCTAGCATAGTTTCCCAAAGGAAGCAGTCAACACAAGTTTTCACAGTGGAGTCTAAATCCTGTGGAAGTGTTAAGAGTCCCATTATTCAGATTTGGTCAAACATTTTAATGGCTTTCACTAGGTAATGTCTGGATTTTTTCCCTTGTTAGAATGCTTTTTACACAGGTAAATGTAAGGCTGTTAAAGTCCCACAGAAACTCATGGGGCTTAATCATTAAGTTTGAATAATGAATCGTTATGTTCATTTTAGAGGCTTCAGGCATAGTTACCGTTACTTGGATTAAAGCTGATATGCTCATATTTATATGTACAGCAAAGCATACAGATACATAGGCCTCCCAAACTTCACCTGCCTAATACTGCTCAGTGTAGAAGACGCTACGGGAAAGCTGAGGAACTCTTGAGAAAGAAAGCTTGTCATCCAAACACTGCCTTTTACCATCTGTGGCAGACTCCTTGCTCACCCAATCCCATCAGGTGAAGTAGCATTGTAGCTAGCAGTAAATTGCTTTTTACTTGGTAGAGGTGTGCTTTCTTAGAGCATCTAACGCTTACTCTCTTCTAAGACTATCTAATCAAAGGTATATAGAATTCATCATGACCGTGCTTGTGTTGTCTGGTTCAACAAATGTAAGTTGTCATACACAAAAAATGGTGCTCTTGCAGGTTTACTCAAGACTTCACCAAATAGTGTTGCATGTAAAATGTTTCAGGTGTACTAAACTATATTGTGATAGATATAAGATTATTTGATATTTTCATTACAAACACTAATTCCTATATCTATCGATAGATAAATACATGCATCTTCCAGAGTAAATGGGCGAGTATATAGCAGAATCCCCATCTGCTTTCCTAGTTTAATTAATATGTAGAAGCCACATTGCAAAAGGAAAAGGTGTAAGCAAAAGAGGATAATTTTGTTTTTAAATTCCTTTCTAACTATTTTGTCTTTTAATGCATTTTAGTTTTTTAAACAGAAATCAGAATTTCTTACCACTCCAGAAATCTTAAGTTCATTTGCCAACGTATAAGTGACTTATACCATGAAACAGCTGACAAACATTCTGTATTGTTGGTATAATTTTGGCACAAACTCTTTTAATGTTCTGTGGTTGTAGAACATTCAAGGTAGGATCAATAGGTCAAACTATTTCTGGTTGCAAGATACAAAAATACAGCTCTAACAGCTAACTTGTTATTTATCACAAATTGATTTCAGTTAACCCCCAGTAACAGTTAATGGCAAAGAAGTTTGTGACATGTCTGACATTTTGATATGATGCCACTAAATAGAATTACCTAAATTTGTAGTTTAAATACATAAAGCTCTGTCATAGAATGATTACTTCAGGACTATGGACACATTTAAGCCATCCATTTTTAGACTCTTCTGTGGGTATATTCTGGGTAATGGTAGTATAATGGAGCTGTCACTATAGGCCAGTGACTCAGTTCTCATAACTGGTTCTAGATGGAAGGAGAATAATCATTCTAGAGCCAGAATATACAATCGTGAAATCATCAATGAGAGTTAAATCTTAGCAGATACAGTCTTAGTAAAAATAATAGTAATTAATGGCAACTAAAAGTTGCAGTGGCATCAGAAGTGCAGGTGCATGCTTGTTTTGTTAAATGGTTTGGGAGAACCCTGAAATTTGGAGGTAATGAAAGTCCATTGAGAAAAGAGTGCAGAGATCAACCATAAGTGTAGTTATGCATGCTCTCATCAGTCAGTGCAATTGGCTGTACTGCTAGACATTATATACATATTTTAATATTGTTTAATATGTGGTAAGAATATACATTGTGAATGCCATTTTATAGTTCTAGCAAAATGTGGCAGCTTTAAGATTCTTTTGTGTTGTGACTTTAAATTCTGGATGTAGCTCTAGTTTTTGAATGCCCACGTTTTTGAACCCAGATATACTAGTAAAGCTTTGTAAAATAATAAAACTCTAATATACAATGTAGATCATGTGAAATGCTTTGATACTATGGCATTTTAAGACACTATTCCAATTTTTCAAGAGCTGTTGAAAGTATTTTAGGAGTATAACTGATCCAGATCACCTTTCTGCCTCGGATTTTAAAAGCAGTAGTCAAAAGAGAGTTTGGGAACTGCTGCTGAGCAATGGTGGAATGCTGCTGAATAAAGGGGATTACTGGATCAAGTTACCACTGTTATCTGCGGATGGCATTAAGCAAAAGTTAGTTGCAACTAGCAGTCTTAAGCCGGCTTCCTGGGCAATGTTAGCGGAACTAACTAATGGTGCTTATTTCTTTGGCAGTTCAGTGGTAGAGTGCCGGCCTAGGAAGTGGAGGGTCACAGATTTGATCCCTAGCTTCTTCCTAAAAGAAGTTTTGGCAGACTGCTTACATGTCCTTACCAAAGTAGCTGCACAGAAGTTGTCCGTGTAGTCAGCCAGCCCTCAATTTTGACAACAGTTTCCTTACTCCTCTGACATAGTAGTGTAGCAATGCATTCCAGCCCTGTGTGCATTTACTCAGAAGTAAGTAGTGGGATTGCCACTAGATTGCTGGTGGGAAGGATGATGGACTGCGTATCACCAAACCTGGTGGTAATTTCTTCTGGGTATATATGTTAGGGCACAATGGCCAGCAGCAGGGATACCTTTTGCATTCATGCTCAATCTGAACTTGTACTTGTTATTTTGCTGGTATAGGTTTTCTGGCAATCCTGCATGAGAACTATACTTTGAACTGGATTTAGATAGGTTGAAAACTCCTGCTTTCTCAGGCCTACATATCCATGCCACATTGGCCTAAGTTCTGGCAAAAGCCATTTAAGGGACAGCAGGCTGTTGCTTATGAAGACCCTAACAAATGAGGCCTCTGCATACTCTAGGCCAGCTGGCCTAGGGTATGCCCTTCTTTCCTTTTTGAAGCTCAGCAGCCTTTGGTGTGCTAACATTCATATAATATCCCTTATTTGCTTATATGTAAAAATGCTCAGGTTAGGCTGGATGTCCCACTGATCTTAACTGGATTTCATTGCAACTAACCTTCACTGGAGTGGATTGTTTTTGAAATGAAATACATAAAGCTATCATGACAGCATGTTCAATACATTCAGTTTCAATAACTTCAAAGAGAAATGCATTGTGCTAAAGCAGAAGAAACTTGACCTCTGTTGTTGGCTAATATTCCCTGTACCTTTTTTGTCTTTTTTTTTTGTCTTTGTGTTTGTATTTTAAACTGAGGTGCATGCAATATTTATTTGTCAGCATTGATTTTGGTGGATTTTCCTTTTAACAATCTACTGTATTTAGGTTTTCTGATGTGGAAAAGATGAAAAGGCAAGTAATTTTTTACCATTTACCATTATTTTTAGTTAACTAAAATGGCTGGAAAGCACTTCACTATTTCACAATACTTACAGGAAAAATAAAATAAAAGCTACTTCATTTTTGGTTAGGGGGAGATACCTTTGAATATTTTCTGCAGACAAGGGAATGCTTACCAGCAGTACTTGAAGACTTGTGAGTTTTGACTGCATGTTACTTGAAAGATCTTACTAAGCTACTCTTTTTGGTGCACAGCAGTTGTTGTACATGATTTCCTGTTTATGTAGCAAGATACATTGAAATTGTATTGAAACATAATGTGTAAAGATTGTTGTGGAGATGGTCTTTTTTTTTTAATTTTTCTTGTACATGTCATATCTGTTTAAACTTTTAAATGTTCCTTTAAAAAAAAAGTCCTTAAAAGGCAAGATAAATTACTGTCATTGAAAATATATTTTAAATTTGCCATGAATTTTCCAAAAAATATTATTACAAAGTGTATCATTCCTGATAACAAAGAACGTTGTGGATGGTTTCAAATAAATTTTATACTTCTATTTTGCACTCAGTTGTATTAATTTTTCTTTCCTGTGTTTCTCTGGCTTTTTCTAAGCAAAGAACAACTTTGGAGAAGCAAAGTGCCTTCTTCCCTCTTTCCCTATTTGTATTCAATCAAAAAACAGGACAAAATGCATCTTAGACATACCTGAAAATCCAGAGGCTTGCTCACCTTTTCCCCCACAGCATTAACAGATGTAACTAAATACTCCCATATCAGGCAAAACATATTGATTTCTAAAAACTCAAGCTTTTAGCCGGCATGTTTAGTTGAGAGATTTATCTGTCACTCTTAAAAAAAGGTTCCTAAGGCAGCTTTAACAGATTAAAATGAATAGATGACAAGAATATAAGATGGACAAGTCAAGAAGTTTTACAAATCTATGCTTTACAAGCAAGTATTCAAGCTGCTATGGGTTTTGTGGCTAGCAGCTAAACATCTTTAAGGATAGTTTGCTAATGGTATTTAACACCACTTAAACGATCTTCTTACCAATTGTGCAACACCAATCTACTTCAAGGGATGTCAGGAGCATAGCAACTTGTGCCTAGTTAAAGATGGGCATGAACTAGGTTGGCTTAATCTTGTTTCTAACAAACCTGAACCAGGGTCAGATGAACTACTCCCCAAATATAGAACTGGTCAGCTGTCTGGAACCACAGTCTCACCCCTTCTCCCCAACATCTCAGCTTTCTCTTTGCATTCATGGCATCACCCTTTTATCCTTGCATCCATACCTCACCTACCTGCTGGCCCAGAGCACTGCTGCTGCCTGGCCACATGAGTTTTTCTAAAGGTGAGCTGGCAAGCTTTGCCTTAGCCTATTCGGCCTTTTGGATTGGATGCCTGATGGTTCCCCCAGCAGGCCACGTGTGCCTCCACTTTGTGGAAGGCTTCAAATGCAATTGGTCATATATGAAGTTTTCCAGGAAGTGGAGGCATGCCTATCTTTACACTTTGGCCTTCAAGAAGGACTTGTAGTGCTTTACTCTGGAAGTCCTAGTAGGCTAAAGTGAACCATGCTGGCTAGCAGCAGAAGCCTGACCTGGGCCAGCAGGTGGTTGATGTGCAGCTGTGATGGGACAAATGGGGAGGCCACCAGGAATTGGAGAGGCTGTGACATGAGAGAATGAGCCATATGCTTCAAACTGTACCAGTCTCGTTTGCTGTTGCACTTGACTTCAGTTTGTCCATTAGCCCCTTAAGCTTGCAGCAAACTGTGTTCATAGGAGCCTGGTTTAGATGATCTGTAATGCCTACACATAGAAGACCTGTAAATAATAAATTTGGGGCTGGAAATTTTTCAATAAATAACTGATAATTTTCTAAGCATTGGTAGATGTTGTGAACACGTTCACCAAAAACTACAGGACATCACACTCATAATCACCGATGGATAGGAGCAAAACTAGCAGAACATTGGAAAAGATTGGAAGACTTGTCTTTCAAGGACTGGAACAGAAAAGTGTGGCCTATTGCCTTAATGGGAAAACTCACCTATGAACTTCAAACGTCTGCATAATCCAGAGTATGAAGATGGTATCATGTACTGCCAGTTTGGCTTGATCATCTACTCCACCAAATTTGTCGGTAGTGTGAGAAAGTGTCTGTACAGGTATTTGTCTGGAGTCCATGGATGTTTTTCCACTGTCACTAGAAGTACCCATTAAGTACCCATTAATGGGTACAAAAATGCCATTACATACCCATTAATGGGTACTTAATGGGTACTTCTAGTGACAGTGGAAAAACACCCCAAGTTTCTCTTTCGGTGGTCTTCCATTAAAAATGTAAATATATATTATTTTTCTTATTAAAAACGCATCAAAAACCAATCAGAAACGGAACATGCAGAGGATTAAAAGGTCTCAAGCAACAAAAAGGATACCTGGCACTGAAAGGCTTTGAGGTGAATAGTAGACTAATTTGGTGAATTGTTGTAAGATGTCACTATGTACATTTAGATGTTTGCTGACAAGACAGCTCTTTACTGCAGCCTTCAATCAAAGCCTTTATTAAGTAGTCTATTCATTCCTTCTGGATGCAGTAATTTTATTTCTATTTTACTGCTGATTTTAAATCTGTTTTACTTCTGCCTTTAACTTTGTTTGTACTGTATTGGGTTTTAATCTGTTGTAAACCATCCTGAGACCATATAATATAGGGCAGGTTGTAAATATATGTAAACAAATAAAATTTAAGGGTATTATAAATTCTCATTTGTAAGAAGGAGCGATGTCAGGCTGCCTTAAACAGGCAGTAATTTGTCCACTCCTTTGAAACCACCTTAATAATTACGATCCAGTCACTGATCTTCCTTTTTTGTCAACAATTTTAGAATGGATGACATATCCAGGTGCTCAAGAATCAAACTGATTTTCTAGATTGATTTTAATCTGAATTCAGGATGTGTTTTAACCCTGAAAATGTGCATGAATGCCCTCCCCTCCCGGTTTGGAGCTATTCAAACTAAATCTCATGACCTTTGAGCATGTTCACCTTGAATGTCAGACAGCCCCAAAAGGGTTTGAAGTTCAGTTTGAAAGGCTGATGAATGTTCTACATGTTGATGAAAGACTGAATGGTTCTACAATTAATGGGAGGGCAGCAAGAGACAGTAGCAGGACCACAGTTCTATAGAGTTTGAGACCCCAAAACTGGCATGCTGGTCTTGGGGGGAGCCAGAAAGATACCTCAGAGGAATTGGACTCAGCATTGATTTTATATTAATTTATTTGGAAATGTAATATCCCATTTGGAGATTTCCAAAAAAAATCTGGAAAAACTTGAGAACCATGAGTGCTCCTGTCTGCTTATTGCCCACATTCCCAACCAACCACAAACACTAAAACATATGATGTGAGTCACATGACACTATTCCTTTTTCCCTGAGTTGCTGAATGTCTTCTGTCCTCTGTTTTGAGCTCTAATTGAAGAGTAGGCCCAAGGAAAATCTAGTGGTAGGTTGGTGACTCAAGGATACAGATGGCGCGATGCTGCATTACCCTTGTATTTTCTTACCTTGGCCAAGGTTTCATAGTCTGGTATTTCCTTATTTACTGGTCTTTGAGAGCACTGCTTACTTGACCTTTGATTGAGGATTAGCAGGTCCAAGAAAGATCTAGTATATTGCAGCTTTCTCTTTGCTACAGATTACATAAATTTCTTCCTGCTTCCATTCCTGTCTTTTCCCTCCCCCAACATCTTCTCATTAGTTTTTTTTCTATCCAAGTTACTCATATTTGTCAAAACCCTTTTTTTATAGATGTGCACAAGCCAAAATTAGGGGCTTATCTTGCAACAAGCCAAGTCCCCCACATCCCAGAGTTTATCAAGCCCCCACAGCTCAACAAAGAGCCTCCCCCCTCGGATTGGGCTGTACTAGTTCAGTTTAAGTAGGGTGCAATAGACTAAGCATGTTGCCACTGTCTCATTACCCTCACCCCCATTCAGCCCTTGGCTAGCTGGACTGCTCAGGCCATGCCACAGTCTCCCCCCTCCAGCCTACACTGACCGGCCAGGTCACGCCACCACCTCCCTACTTGTGTGGCACTGCCTTTGGACTGCATCTGTCTGCCAGCTAGCACCATGACATTGTGTTCTAATGCACTGGAGAGGGCTTGTTTTCTCATGCTAGGTTATCAGGTTCTAGCAGACTATACTCACCTACATAATTGGTCATGCTGAACATGTGACCAGAAAGTGTCACTTGCATCTATGACAAGCATGGTCTGCTGGGAGCTATGGTGCCAGCACATGAAAGCAAACATCTTCCAGCAGTATATTAAAACAATAGGCTAGGTCAGCACAGGCCAGGGATAAGAAGGGAGGCAGCAGCATGGTCTAGCAGGTAGGTGTGAGCCAAGGAGGAAAGCCAGTGACATGCTCCAAAAAAAGGGAGGCAGCGGTGCAGCCCAAAGGAGGGAGGGTGTAGCACATGAAGCTTTATGAGCTGGGATAAGCTAGGCTGTTGAACTTCCTTGGGGTTCCGTTTGCATCCAGGCTAAGCTTCAAGCTTTCAGCTTGGGACCAGGGTATCTAACGGAATGTTTTCACTGTTACAATCCTGGAAGAGCTCTGAGATCATCAGGAGAAAGCCTGCTGCAAGTCCTGAAAAAAAAAGTCTTATGGTGGCCTACAGCTGGTTCGTTTCAATGGTAGCACTTATCTTGTGGAATGCTCTTCCTTTTGATACTAAACAGGCACCTACAATGACACTTTTTAAATTCCTGCTAGCCACATATCTTCATTCTGGCATTCCCAGTGTAAATGGCTGTTTTCTCCCTAATCCACTGAGTTTTTAATGTGTTTTTTATAGAATATTTTAGTCTTTTTAATCTTGGAAATTATTTTATATAAAGCAGTCCAGAAATACATTAAATAAATAATAAACAGTAGTCAGTATTGCTAAATGTCATGTGCAACTCACAGGGGTTGTTTACATGCCACATACAGCATGGTTTGAACCTAGCAGTAGGGCAGGCATTTTCTATGATGATTGATCTTGTCAGCATCAACTGTGGCTTAAAGGTGTGAGAGAAGCACTTTTACTAATACTCCTTTTTCCAACCCTGAAGTGTGGATCGTTTGCCCAGCTGGCTGACAGGAAGTCAAGCCTGGAAATCAATGACAGGATTCACTTAACATTGCTGATCTCAAGAGCTGAATGAGGGTTGAAATGCTATCAGTTCTGTGCGAACAGCCCACTTCTTCCCTCCTATGCAAGTTTTTTTTTGGGATTTTTACAGTGCTGCCAAAGATTTTCCACCTTCCTAAAGCAGACAAGAAGTCTCCCAGTGCTGGAGAGAAGTGGAGAAGAAAAAACACACATTAAAAAAAGGTGTTATCCAGGAATTGCTTCAGCTTCGGTCAATCTGCCACCCTCAAGACAAAAGGCTCTGCCAAGTGCACTATTAGACTGCATCCAAAACAGCTCTCCCTCCTCAATTTCAGGCACTGTTCTTGTTTTTAGTGTATTCATTCTATATTTCGTTGACATTGTTATAACCTAGCCGAGTGGTAGGCAAACCACGGCTTGGGAGCCACATGTGGCTCTTTGGCCCCTTAAGTGTGGCTCTTCCAGCTTAGGAGTACCCTAATTAAGTTAATAACAATGTACCTACCAATATAGCTTAAGTTTTAAAAATTTGGCTCTCAAAAGAAATTTCAGTCATTGTACTGTTGATATTTGGCTGTTGAGTATTGA
This sequence comes from Aspidoscelis tigris stejnegeri, assembly GCA_023333525.1. Lineage (NCBI taxonomy): Eukaryota > Metazoa > Chordata > Lepidosauria > Squamata > Teiidae > Aspidoscelis > Aspidoscelis tigris. The sequence goes on from JALMGA010000002.1 coordinate 98,002,728, forward strand.
GTTTGCTGGCCACTGACCTAGCCTTAGACCTTCGTGTGTAGGGCAGAATAAAAATGCAAACAGTGGGCCTTTCTGCGCTTGGCCTTTTTCTGGAATGTAACCCATAATAGGGACCTGCTATCTGCATGCTAGTGCGAACTGTGGAAGGCCCCAGGTGAGTCTGCATTAGCATGAGGACCACACGCCCCTATACTGAGATATATTCCAGAATAAGACCAAGTGCAGAAAGGATCAGTGTGTCCCGTGGTACTACAAGAAAGCCTGCAGGGCAGGTTTCCCATTATACACATTGTTTCCACCTCCTTGTAAAACATAGGACAAAGTCCTGCCCCAGTCAAAGTAGTCCAGCCCAGGAAGCCTTGTTACAGAAAGCAGCGATGTGTAAGAAGTTACATTTGTCTGCTTATAGGGACAGTGAGAGCTGGTATCCAGACTATCAGGCTGAGGTATGATTTCGCCTCAGGGATGCATCACACACCATAACTATAAAATTGGTAGTTAAAGGAGAAAGGGAAGAATTAGCATTTCAGCTTCAGGTTTTACAATGAATTATTTCTGAACGACCGGGGCAGGTCGTGTGTTTCGCTCTGCCGGTACAGTATGTATGTCTGTATGTACGCCCTCTTCTGCCTGAAAGTAAAATGGCGCTACCTTTCTCTGCCTCCAAGCAAGATGGCGACAGAGCACGATAACCTGCGAATCACTCGCGACCGTCTTTCTTTCCTGCTCTCCCATTGGTCGCTTCCCCAATCCCGGCAGCCCGGGGAAGAGAATGCGTTTCCTTCGGCGCATGCGCACCGCCGCTTTCTCTATTGTTTTGGACACCGATCCCGTCTTCCCGGAGCACGTGTCAAAGAGAGAGAGAGAGGTCGAAGAGAACGCTCCCTCAGACGTCACAAAAGTGCGCGGCGGACAAGTTAACGAGCTCCCTAGTTCGCGTTTTTTTTCCTTCGACGCATGCGCCTTTCCTCTCTCGCCTCTCGTTTATGGTTGGCGGAGGGGGGGGGGGTGCTAGGAGTTAGAAATGGCTCCTGTAGATGCCTCGGCGCTCCACTTGAGGTAAAGGTTCCGGGGCTGAGGCGGGAAGGAGAGGTTTCGACGAGCGGCCTGAAAAACCGGCTTGGCCGTTTAGGAGGCGAGGAGCGCGGCTGCTCCTTTCGAGAAGCAGAGGCAGGCCGTAGGCTAGCCGGGCTGGGAGAGACTTTCTCTCGGCGCCAGGCCTCGGTCCCTCATTGTTGTCAGTTGCCGTCTCCGCCGTGCTGTTTCCTCCCTGCGAGCCGGCGGCCCTTGCCCCTTCGCCCTGCAGGAGGGAGGGGGCCGCTGAGAGGCCTTGTGAGCCAGTCCGGCCCAGTGGTTAGGGAGCCGGACTCTTATCTGGGAATACCGGGTTGGATTCCGCCCTCCTCCACGAAGCCAGCTGGGTGACCTTGGGCTAGTCACAGCTCTCTTCTTTCTCACAGCCCCACTACCTCACAGGGTGTTCTGTTGTGAGGAGGAGAATAGAAAAGCTTTGTCAGCCGCTTTGAGTCCCCTTGAATGGATGAGAAAAGCAGGGTAGAAAAGCCAACCCTTCTTCTTCCTCCACGAAGCCAGCTGGGTGGCCTTGGGCTAGTCACAGCTCTCTTCTTTCTCACAGCCCCACTACCTCACAGGGTGTTCTGTTGTGGGGAGAATAGTAGAAAAGCTTTGTCAGCCGCTTTGAGTCCCCTTGAATGGATGAGAAGAGCAGGGTAGTAAAGCCAACCCTTCTTCTTCTTCTTTATTCCCTCTAGCAGCCTTTGATCGCATCCTTCCGTCCCCAGCAGAGGGGAAACCATTAATAAACAATGTCTCCTTTCACTTTTTCATGATGGCTCTCTGTGTTTTTAATTTCAACCTATGGCCTCTGTTTGTAACTTTGCTTTCTATTTCGCTTGTGTTTATTGGTGGTTTAATATCTCCTACTTTGGAAAGATTTCATTGACGCGTACCTCTGTGTGTGTGTTTAATGCAATTGCAGATAAATGGATTCCAAAGCATGTCTCTTACTGAGTTCACTTCGGATGGGGTGTCAGAACCTCAGTCTGATTCATGTTTTCCATCTTCTACGTGCATGTTTCTCATAGATGTATCCTGTGTTGTTGTTCAGTTTTTGGTTTTCATTCCTGTTCTTCAGGCTATACAGCCTCAGCTCTGAGGCTGATACGTTCGTACTGTGAGGTTCTATTCCTGTGAATGCTTGGATTGATCATTATGGATAGTCACCTCTTTGCCCTCCTGGCCTTTGGTTAAAAGGGAATATGCTGTCTCTTCCCACTTTACAGACACTGGTGTTGCTTTAATATATGTTTGATTTTAAATGTTGTTACTTGCCCTGAGAACTTCGGGTATTGGGCAGGATAAAACTACAGATAATAAATATAAATAAATACTAAATAAAGGGAAGGCCATAGCCCTTTGGTCTAGTTAAGGAGCAGGACTTTTATCTGGGAATACTAGGTTTGATTTTGTCCTCCTCCGTGAAGCCAGCTGGGTGAGCCTGGAGTAGTCAGGGCTCTCTTCTGAGCTCTCACAGCCCCACCTACCTTACAGGGTGTCTGTTGTGGGGAGAAGAACAGAAAGCTTTGTCAGCCGCTTTGACTCCCCTTAATTGGGTGAGAAAAGCGGGGTAGAAAAGCCAGTTCTTCTTCTTTTACTGTACCACTGTTTTCATCCAGGTTGCGTCTAGGCATCACTTATTCTGTTATTTGGATATTCTGGAATAAGGTATGGATATTCTAGAACATCCAAATATAATGGAATACGTTAAGTGATGTCTGGTTGCAGCCATAGTTACTTTGGTGAATAAAATACTGTGCAAGTATTGCTGCTGTGTGGATCAAGTATTAGATTGTAGAAGGATATGTGTTGTGAAAAATGGCAGAAATTGTTGATATATTATTTCTGTGAATGCCGAATTAAGTAATTTATCATTTTTCACAAATTAGGTCATCTTAAGATTTCAGATCTGTATGTTTTGCATGTGACTTCTTTTAAAACTTCTTAAAATCAAATATTAATTGTGTTGTATTGAAGCCATTTAATTTGTTTTCATTTACATTGATTGCTACTTTTAACATCATATTTTAACCATCATTCTTGCCTGGGATTCTGGAAAATGCTATATTAAACTATGCATATCTTTTCATTAATAGGTTACAGTGGTAGAAGACTGAAAGAAAAAGGAGAGAGTTTTCCTCTCGCCATGGCTCAGTTTGGAGGACAGAAGAATCCCCCTTGGGCTACCCAGTTTACTGCCACTGCAGTATCTCAGCCAGGTCAGCTTTAGTACATTTTCTTCATTAAGAAGTACCTTAGTTTCAGTCTTCTGTTCCGCAACGATTCAGACCATTTATCATAGGAAACATAGAATTAAAGTGAATATAAATGCAGTCCTGAAACATTCATTTGATAGGCTAGATTACAAGTATTTAACTCATTAGTCAGTGTAATTTTAAAAAAGAAAGCTACCTTTAAAAAATATATGGCAGGACCAGGTCACACCTGAAAAAATGGTAAAATGATCATTTGAAATGAGGTTTGCTGTAACTTGTTTGGAAAATTGAAAATAAAGCCATTTTTTCCTAGTGTTTTGCTTTTCTCATACAAATTTATGTACGTTTAATCAGTCTTCCAAAATACAATAGAAGAAAGTGATAGTATTAAAACATATGTGTACTTCTTTATGATATATGGTACGGAGTTTGCTTTGAATAAACAGTATTTTAACATACTGCATGCTGTTTGTAGATTATTTTAAGTAGAATACAAATTGTGTATTTATTGCTTGTTAAGGTTTTCACTTAAATCCTCCTCTTTTAACATTTGCAAACCTTCATCGATTGTTGGCCCAGTTCTTTCATTGGTTGTTGGAAACGAGCTGATCTAATTCCATAAGGCAAAGAAATATTTGCAAGGATTGTAGCTGGTGTGTTTGTAGTTTATTGTAATATACCTGTAGTGCATCAATGTTTTTTTACATATTGGTGTTACAGCTAAAATAATAAAAAGGTTGTTAGGATGGTAAGCCACCTGCTGGTATTTTTCCAGTCCTGTTTTCAGATAATCTGCAGCAAGATGTCAAAACTTGGAAACATGGAGTAGTAATGACTAGAAATAAATAGATGAACAGGGCAGAGAAAGTCAGTATGCCTCTCGTGTAAATATGTTTATATGTTATGTGTTGTTTTATGTTGCTGCCTTTAGTTGCCTTGAGAGTAGAATGTAATTAACTTCAGAAACCTGAGGGACCAATAAACTTCAGAGGCAGGCAGCTACACTGTGAGGCCTTTTCTTCAAATATAGTTGTAGCCCTCTCTGCTGGTGAACATGGACAATAGCTGAACTCCTCTGAGCAAATTTCCATTGCAAAAAACATGGTTTAACTGTGCCTCATCTTTGGGTGGCGCAGCTACCTTATTAGTAGTCAGTCACTAATGGAGGTTAGGCTCATCCCTCACTGTTTCTCTTGCCCCTTTAAATGCCCCCTTCGTGACATGACATCTGATGGAGGGCAAGGACACTTGGTGGTCCTTCCACATAATGTTCCCTTCACTACAGCTGCTGGTAGAATAAATTTGGATAGTTCTGTATATTTATTACAGTGGCTTGGTTTTTCATCTGGAAAGATGAGCTGCTACTGCTCTGCTGTCAAGATGATGAACCTTCTGTACTGTTAGTTTGCTCACAAAATATAGTTGTCATTTATCACATTTCAGCTTAATGTCTTGTTTTCCTTCTGTCTTGAATGGCTTAACATAATGGATGACCTTCACTTGTATCATTCTCAGTTCTGCTTTTGTTATATGTTGTTTGTCACAATTATTTGAAGAATTAGTGAAGAAATATTGCAAATATTTTCTTTAGGTTTCTTCCCAATGCTTCATAATTTGCAGAACTTTTTTTATCTTTAATATTGTGTTGGTGCCTGCAAGCAGGTGGTTTCAAAATGTCATCTGACACAATAGAAATGTAAAATGAGTAGAAAATTATCTTTGAGATCATCTGGTCAGTGCAAGAATCTGCTAAACTGTCCCCAAGAGGTTGCCATCCAGCCTTTTTCTATGCTGCAACTGGATATAAATATTGGCTATCAGACTAATTATTCTTCCCACTAAAATAATGGCAGTGCTGTATAGGGAGGGGACACCAGAATAAAGTGTTCACCTGTTTCCTGGACATATATAATGAGGATGCCTGACACATCTCAGAAGGGAGGTTATTCCATAATCTGGGATCTACAACTAAGAATGCCCTCTCACGTGTTCGCATCCCTTTTACTACTACAGACAGTAGGACTGACAAGAGGTCCTCATCGACAGATCTCAGACCATAGGCAGGTCTAGATGGGAGAAGGCGTTCCTTTGTAGATTTGGGGCCTAAGCCATTTAGGACCTTATAAGTTAATGTTAGTACCTTGTACTGGGCTCAGTAGCAAATAGGCAGCCAGTGCAGTTCTTATAGATTCAGGCATTTGGTGAAGGGATGCCTCTTCGTCCCTTTCAAGGAACAGATAGTTCTCCTCCTTTTCCAGGTAATATATTGCTTTTTACTGTTTTTCATTTTTATTTTTTGCACTTTAATTTTTCTATCCTGCCCTGAGATCTCAGGGTATATGATAGGATAAGATATAAATGTAGATAAAATAACCATATCAAGAAATCTCATGAGACAGTTTTTTTAAAAGCCCAATAAATAATATTCATGAACTAAAATAAAACCAAATGAGAATAAAAAAATGTGGGCTATAAAGATTATGGCATGGAATCATCAAAAGATACTCCCCTATGCCAGTGTTTCCCAAACTTTTGACATATGTGTACCCCTTCTATAATTTTCGTAATGCTGAGTACCGCTCATAAAAAACATATATTTTGATTTTTATTAAAGCATATTTATTATTTCTTTTTTTGGTACGCACACAAAATATGGTCCCAGTTCCCGTGTAAAAACTGCGATACGCACCTATTTCTTTCCTTGTTCTGTGGGCGCAGCTAAGCATGGTGCAGTGGTTATTCCCACATGATCCCCACCAAACTCCAGTGCAACGCGTACCCCCACCAAACTCTTCCCGTACCCCTGGGGGTACACGTACCACACTTTGGGAAACACTGCCCTATGCTGTATGCTCCAAGCAGCTTGCTTTGTGTTTATAGCTATCATAATACAAGCTAATCCTTCTGAGATGAATTGATCTGTTCCCTGTAATGAAAAGTCCAATTTGATTTTGTTACATAAATACCTTATTTTCTCTTAAGAAGGGAACCAGGCATTGCTCTATAATATAGTATCATTGTTACTTGAAAATATAATGGCTTGTGTGTTCCACAACAAGAACACTCTCTGCAACAAGCACAGAAGCACACAGAATTGTCTTTGTTTCCTTTGTGTCTGGAATAGCCTAACTTTATTACATCTACCTGATAAAATTGTAATTGAGGAAAAGTAAAAGCTATTTGCTGGTTCTTGGTTCTGCTGATTACAGATTAATTTCCCATTAATTGTTGTTCTGATCCCCAGTCATAGAATTTAGGGGAGAAAGAGAGCTATGTCAGTTTGGTCTTTTATATCTATTCCCTTCGGCGAACCCTAGCCCTACTGCCTATAATTATGAGGGCCTGCATAGGAAGTCATAGGATAACTTGTGTTCCTGTTGCGATATCTTTCTCTGCTCTTCAAGGCACAGTCTGGGAATCCTGTTTTAGCCTGTAAGTTGCAGATTCAAACTAGTCGGTGAGGTCATCAGTACTAATGGGCTGGCTTTTTTGTTTGGAGACCTTGACTGATGGAGTATATAATGTCCCCTGTACAGGTGAGGCATATACTGGCTTTGTCTAGGACAGTGATGCCAGGAGTGTATGTAAGTACCCGAACTCCTGGGATTTAGGGGCTTGTGCCAGATGACTCCTACTTCTCCCAGCAACAGTGGTCGTATGTCTGGATGCTAGTGAGGCATGGCAGGCATGGTTGACAGCTTCTCCAAGCATTTGTCATGGGGTGTTTTTCCACTGTCACTAGAAGTACCCATTAAGTACCCATTAATGGGTACAAAAATGCCATTTCGTACCCATTAATGGGTACCTAATGGGTACTTTCAGTGACAGTGGAAAAGCACCCATAGACATCATGGTGACCTCAAGCCTATAGGTCCCCTATTTTTTCCTCTTCAATTATGAAAACCCTACCTGGAAGCAACAAGCAAGAATCCACCCCTGGATTCCTCTGAGCTGTTTTTGCAATTTGTGACTATCCTTTGTGTGACCTGTGGATATATGTTCCACAGGGCAGCTGTCGCCACCGTCTGCTCTCCAGGCAGGGCCAGGCAGTAGTAGTGTGCAAGTTTCTTCATGTCTCCTGGGGACCCAGGTCAAGAAAGGTACACCAGCATGGGCAAGCTCTCCTCACCCCACCATGCCTCTTTCATTCAGTCTGCCAACTGAAGATGAATGTACTATGTGGGCATGCACAATACTCCAAACACAGGGATGGTTAAAGACTTTGTGTGTACTGGTGTAGATAAATAGAGCACTCTTTATATTTTCCATCCAATGTGTTATGTGCAAGTTTAACTTGATACACAGGACAACTCTAGTTGAATTCAAGTTGTTCAGAGATACGAGAAAAGTGAACTATGGACACTGAAAGTGGAAGTGTTGCTTTAAGAAGTTTCCCCTTGTTTCCCTACTTTCAGAATATAGGAAGTCATTTTCTTTTTCTTGTTTTACTTTTCTGTCTGGACTTTAATCCAAATCTCACTTCTTTCTTGGCCTTTATTCACTTACGTGTAGCAGTTTATAGGTGTGCATAATGCCATGTTAGAAACAGACCATTTTCAAACTCAAGATTGTTAACAGATATGCTCTTCTGTAGTTACATATTGCCTGAAGAAACCAGTTTCTGAGATATCCATATCTCTAAATCTCAAAAGATTTCTGCTTTGGCCTAATAGTGTTCCCATGAATATACCGTATATTCCGGCGTATAAAACGACTGGGCATATAAGATGACCCTCAACTTTTCCAGTTAAAATATCGAGTTTGGGATATATTCACTGTATAAGAAGATGACACCTGGCGTATAAGACGACCCCCGACTTTTGAGAAGATTTTCCTGGGTTAAAAAGTAGTCTTATATGCAGGAATATACTGTAATAGAGCTATTCTGGACTGTTTTGAGTTTAAGAAACATGTTCAATGCAGATGAGTAATATTATGGAGTAAGCCCTGCATTAAGAGAGTTGGAGCCAGTTTGGGAAATCTTATATAATAAAACAAGAATTTGGCTTACCCTAAAATGGACCAGATAGTTCCAAGTTTTTTCTTAGGCTAAAGTAGTAGGAATACCTGGCCTTTTCCAAAGCATTTTCATAAATTAACACCTGAAATTAAGATTATGGTCTTGTACTGCTCTCTTGAATACACTGTATCTATTCATCTATAACTATATAGATATACTATCAGACACACTAATAATTTAACAGAACAAAAATTACATAGAAAAGCCATTAATTTTGTGCAGTAGAGACATTCTGTATATAAGTGGTATGATGTATAGGTGTGCATAGAGGATACATGAACATTTATATGATATAGTTTCTTAAGTTCCTAGTTGTGTCCAATTAGGCCCTTATAATAAATAATAAACTGTAACGTTTGGTTCAGAACTGAGAGTAATAAAACCTATATTTGATTGCTTTACCCAAAGTCTCAGATATCCTAATGCTTATGTGTTTCTTTTCCAGCTGCTCTTGGTGTTCAGCAGCCATCTTTACTTGGAGCCTCTCCTACAATATATACCCAGCAAACTGCTTTAGCAGCAGCAGGCCTCAGTACTCAAACGCCAACAAACTACCAGCTCACTCAGACAGCCGCTTTACAACAGCAAGCAGCAGCTGCAGCCGCCGCCCTACAGCAGGTAAAAGGAGTGGCGTCAGCTCTGGCTATCATCTGATCAGTAATAAAATCCTAACTCGGTTGGTCAGAGAAACTTAATCTTCTATGAGATTTTAATTTTTGTTGAACAGCTTCACTTTTGATTTGATAGCAAATGCTACATAGTTCTCAGATAACCTCTTTACTCTGGCCTTTGGCTGAGTAAAGGAACAGCCTTTTCCTCCCCACATTCAAACACTGCCATGATTTTGATATATTTAATATGTTACTGGTTTTAATATGTTCATTTTATATGTTGTAATCTGCCCCGAGTCCCTTGGGTATAGGGTGGGATAAAAATGCAAACAAACAAATAAACTTGCTTTTGTTTGGCCAACCAGGCCTGAGACCCACTTCTCAGGGTGAGCACCCAAAGAGGTCAGAGAGGGAAAGGTCATCGGTGTAGCTGAGCTGAGTCAGGAATGGATTACATTCAGATTAGCATCCAATTCAATTCAGGTCTGACCCAGGCAAACTGTAAGGTATCTGAAAGTAATCTATGTGTAGATTTTGCAAAGAATCATTACACCATAAGAAATCATTACACCTTAAGAAATGCGGAGAGCCTTTAGTGAGAAGAAAAGTACCTTAACTGGTTGCTTGGTCACATGTACTCAAGAGGACACTCAGGCACTGGAAAGTTATAGAATGTTGAAGCTACGTGTTACATAAAAACTGTTTGAACTTTCCCGCTTTTTGAGGAGAAGGTAAACTTTTGAGGGCTATTATTAGCTTTTTTTTTCTTTATAAGTCTGACAACAATGTTATTGAATTTGACTGTGTAATGTTGTCACTAGTGGTATGCACAGAACACTTTGAGTTTTATTTATAGTTCTATCCTGCTATTTATTCAAAGGTTTCAGGGCAGGTTACATCAAAACCAGTATTAAAACCAATTTAAGGCAGATATATTAAAACAATAAACAATAGTGCCTGGAGGGCCATATAGGTGTTAGGAGATAAGATTGATACCTGAGGAACCCTGCAGGTGTGCTCCCAGGATGTCAAGTTGGAATGTCCCACTATTACTGTCAGATATCATATCATGCCTTGGAGATAGGAGTAGAAACTTTGCAGTGTGGTGCCTACAACTCCCCTATCCAGTTTGGTCTAGTGGTTAAGGAGCCGGACTCTTATCTGGGAATACCGGGTTCGATTCCGCCCTCCTCCACGAAGCCAGCTGGGTGGCCTTGGGTTAGTCACAGCTCTCTTTCTGAGCTCTCACAGCCCCACTTACCCCACTGGTGTCTGTGGTGGAGAGAAGAATAGAAAAGTATTGTCAGCTGCTTTGAGTCCCCTGAAATGGGTGAGAAAAGTGGGGTAAAAAAGCCAACTCTTCTTCTTCTTCTTATCCTATTGCCTTTTCTGACTGACACTTTCCTTGTTTTTCTCCCAGAGAAGGTCATCAGTGAGGATGACCAGAGTGGTCTCAGTGTCATAGCAAGGCACTGAAGCCAGATTGAAATGAGTTTTGACTCATTCTGAGACTTCAGTTAGAACAGAGAGTTGTTCCATTGCAACATTTGGAAGTTCCATATGTTTCAGCCTTAAGAAGCAGAGCTCTAAGGCACCCCACCCCCAGAAAAAAAACATGTCTATCCTCTTTCTAACAGCAATGTTCACTGCCAGAAAGTAAGATAATTGTATTTTTCTTATCCTTTCAGCAGCAGTGGTTGCTACAGAAAGGCAAAGAAAAATGTCCAACAAAATCACCCCTTAGTTGAAACAGCTAAGCATTGACTTCTCCCCTCTCCAGTTTAATCATTGGGCAAAATCTGTACAACTGACTTGTAGTGAACAAGTGTTAGCTTAGTTGTTTCTGCTTTGACAAAATTATATGAAAAAAATCATGGAAAGATGTGGATTTAGTGTTTCCATCCTAGTAAAGCACATTCAGTTGGGATGCTCTTAATAGAATATAATATTTGATGTGTGGCTAGGATAATTATGTGCCCAATGGACCCAGTTGATTGGTTTGTGTGCTCTTTACGTGCTCCTGTTATTTGAAACTTGAATGTTTCAAGTCTGTTCTGAACATTTTTGTAGCCAGATGTGCTTTCTGTGAGTAGTTGGCAAAAACAGAAGTTCAAATACGATATTACATATTGCCTGGAATGTTATTGCAGCAGTTATTTTTAATTTACCTGTAGTAGTCCGAGGCTCTGCTTCTTTCATGAAATACTTTAGCTGCCAATTTTGTTTGTTTTTCAGCAATATTCGCAACCTCAGCAGACACTCTATAGTGTCCAACAGCAGGTTTGTCCAACTCTTTTTGTGTGTTGTTGGTTTCTTATGTATGAGTAAGACCGTTTTTTTCTAGAGCTGCATCATTAAAATTCATAAATTGTAAAAACATATTAAATGATATCTAAAGCTGCTTAGATCCTTTATAATACATGCTTCTTTACCACTGATTAAAACTCCTCATATGCTCCAGCTCTGATTGAATAACATAGGCATGCTTTATAGTGCATAAACTTTGTCATCATTGGAGACTCAGCAAATGAAGCAATGAAATTAGTTCTCTTAACTAGGATGTTCAGGTTTTAAAAAATTGAAAAGGTTACTTCAGAAGTATTTATCGGCTGCCCCGGAATGCAAGGATTATACCATTTATTAATTTTTTTAATTTATTATTTTTAATTAGCAGTGTCAAACTGGACATTGAAGCTATTGAAATTGTACGGCAGTGCACAGTTTTAACTATCTAGCTTATGATAAAATGTAGGCTTTCATGACCAATTACAATCCCACGTTGCAGTTTTTGGGTTGTTATGCCTTTCCGCACAAACCTTTGTTAATGTGGTTTAAGTAAGTCTGGATTGTCAGGAACTGTTCCTGGCAAGTCCGCTTCTCATTGTTCTGGATCCAGGAGAGGGCCCCAGATGTCCACACGGGCCATACTGTAACCCAGTGGTTCCCAACCTGGGGGTCGGGACCCCTTTGGGGGTCGAATTGCCCTTTCAATGGGGTCGCGACGAATCTCCTGCTGCCCTTCCCTTCCACCTCCCAGCTGCTCCGCCCCTGTGGTTGGGGGTCTCCACAACATGAGGAACTCCATTAAGGGGTTGTGGCATTAGGAAGGTTGAGAACCACTGCTGTAACCGATTGAGATGGGTGCTTAACCATATGGCTGTGTAGATGGCACAGAAGAGATCCTTAGCCGCGGAACGGACCCATTCTGAAAGTGCTGCCCGTGACAGTGTGCAATTGGTCAGCGCAGCTGTCATTCAGGGTGCATGTCTGGTTCAAGCAGGCAGGGTGATGAGCCAGCAGCTTCAAAGCCTCGTTGACCTGCCTACCGGAAGGCTATGTAGGTTGGCAAGGCAGGACATGCTGCACAACTACATAGGCAGCTCTGAAGGACAAGCAGGACTTCATAGGCTGTGTGTCAGGGGCAGTGCGGGCTCTGCCCTCCTGCACCTACGAGTTGCTGGGCCCACCCCTGGACCACATTCATGTGGTCTGCATGCAAACACATGCATGTTAAACCGGTTTTTGGCAGGAACAGAATGTGGAGCCCTTTATTGGGGTCCACAGCTAAACCAGACTAGAGGCCCTTAGGACCCCATTTAATCCGGAACCCGGCGATGCCCGTGCGGACAGTGGCGGCCTTGATGGGGTCCGCCATGTGGAAAGTATGTAATGATTCTGTACCTAATCTGTATCTATTGGGTTCTTAATAGGGTCTCCGTAGCTCATGCAGAAAGGCCCGTGGTTCTTCTGTGAACCTAAGTTTTTGGATATAGCTGCAACATCCATCTTCTCACAGCAACCCCAAAACTGCAACAAGTTAGCCTCTAGCTTGTTTTCCTACCAATTGTACATGGCTTCAAGATTTGTCTCAGTGGTTATAAAAAAATATTTATTTTATCTTATATCTCAGTATTTATATAAATATCCTGCCTTACACCTGAAGGTCTCATGACAGTTGACAGCATTCAGTAAAACACCAAAACATTGCAGATGTTTCTCAAATACACAAACATAACTAGAGAGAAAAGAGACCTTGAATAATATATAGAAACTAATTTATTTTATTTGTTTTTCAAAGTTGCAGCAACCTCAGCAGCCCCTTTTAACTCAGGTTAGTCTTTTTTACTTTAATCATTAAATCTGTATGTTCATTGTTGTGTTACATCTTTAAATGAAATGGCTTACGTTGATCTCAGATTTCTGTATAAAACATTCGGTTGGCCAGATTTTGCAGTGCTCTTTGTATTATCTTTATTTTAATCTCTAGGCATGTATAATTTTAAAAGTCATACATTTCATGTGATTAATTTTTAGAAGGATAGTTTCTTTTGGTTCATCCCTACAAGATTTAGGATTTTAGATTTTAGCTATTGACAGATCATACTCACCTCTAGTCAGTGAGCTAGGCATCTTAAAAATGTAGGCTTAGGGTTCAGTTTCACATTTGTCTGGAAAGGAGCTTCAGCACTATAAAAGCATTTCCTTCTCAGTAAAAATATGGAATTGCAGTATTTATGGAATCGTATTACTTGACAAGACTTTCTTTGAGTAGAAAATAGTCTTCTTTTGTGATGAAAATAGTCAACAGAAAATGTACACTTGTTATTCATATGAAAGCTTATGCATATGAATTCTGGTGCACTGAGAGATACAAAAACCCCAGATGATAATAGCTATTTTAGCAATAAAGCAACAGACACGAAATCTAGAATGTGAAAATATTTTTACTTGGAAACTGCTAGAGCATGGACTGGATCATGACTATGCTGACGCTAAGCAAAATAAACCTGAAACAAATTTAAATAAACCCCAAATCTAAAACTTCACATTGAAATGTATCTGGTTCAGTTGTTGGATTTCTGACGAACTTTACTGGTCTCATTTTGGTAACATTTTCTATCTGACTGGCATTTGCACTCTGTCTAGGGATAAGATGCACCTTCAATATCCCAAGCTGGTTGTGAGTCACAGATAGTAGCAGCTGAAAATGGACAGTTATTGAATTCTTGTGATGACCCATTTTTATTTGCATTTCTATCCTGATTATAACTGCATATCAGTGCAGTTTCCGATTACACTTAAATGCATTGTTACATTATCTATAATTTACTTTACTTTGGGTTATATCATCAAGGAACTTGTTAGTTTTATTTATCATGACGATGCTGGTCCAGAGCCCATTCAGTGTTCTGATGTGCACATGCAACAATTTATACTTGAGATTTCTTGCTCATAAAATACAACTAAATTAGTAGTTTGAGAAGGTGATTTAAGAGAATTGTCTGCCGCTGTAAGGAAGTAATATTTCAGATGTAGTTGATGAGGGAAATATAGATATGTGTGTATATGTATTCCCACACACATTTTTATTCAATCTCCTCCAACACTGTTTAATGTACTTTTCACTATGAACTAGTTTAAGTATTTGTAGGACTCCTTGTATTACTAATTAGAAGACTGTAAATGGTTACATTATTTTGTGCTTCACTTTCCATTCAGCCAGCTGTGGCACTGCCAACAAGCCTTAGCCTATCTACCCCTCAACCAGCAGCACAGATAACCGTTTCTTATCCAACCCCTCGGTCGAGTCAGCAGCAGAGCCAACCCCAGAAGCAGCGAGTCTTCACTGGTGTAGTTACCAAACTACATGACACATTTGGTTTTGTTGACGAAGATGTATTCTTCCAGCTTAGGTAAGTTAATTCAAATGCCTGTGAATAAGTGGCGATAGTGGTGAAATAACGGAAACACACAGGATAGAGAATGTTTTTGTGGAACCTGTTTTATCATTGAGACTTGGGGTGTTTTTCCACTGCAGCCCTTAGATCTGGATCTAAGAAGATCCGGATCTAAGGAATGGGTACATTTCTTAATCCGGATCTAGTAGATCTGGATTAAGGGAAGCACCCAATGTGTTTCCACAGGAGGTGTAGCACCCATTAGAAATGGGTGCTAACACCCCTGCTGTGGAAACAGCTTTCCACCCATCTGGGGAATCCGGATCAACCCACAAGCGGTCGGTCCATTACCCCAGGTGTTTTGGGGGGCAGGCGGGTGCAGTCTTCAAAGCAACTTCGAAGTGAATGTGAAGTCAGCTTCGAAGTGACTTCGAAGCCAATGTTGGGGGGGGGTCAAAGGTGCATCCCCTCCCCCTAGCCTCCTTTGGACCCCGTTGCCTGTTTCCAGTGGAAACAGGCTCCCTTTAATCCGGATTTTCTGGCAGAAGACCCCATTGTAGACCCCATTAATGGGCTCTACAGAAAATCCGGATTAAAGGCCAAAAAGATCCAGATTTCCCCCACGGCAGTGGAAACAGTCAGGTTCAAAATGGGTGCCGTAGTGGAAATGGGATCATCCAGCTCACAGCCAAAAGGTACAAAAATGGGTGCAAAAATGGGTACAATTGACAGTGGAAAAACACCCTTGGATAAGGATAGAATGGTGTCTGCTCTCCTCCACAATGCCAGCCAGGTAACCTTGGGCTACACACAGCTTTCTTCTTTCTCATAGCCCCACCACCTCACAGGGTGTTCTGTTGCGGGGAGAAGAATAGGAAGCTTTGTCAGCTGCTCTGAGTCCCCTTAAATGGGTGAGAAAAGCGGGGTAGAGAAGCCAGCTCTTCTTCTTCTTCTCTGTCCTTTCCCCTTGCTTCCTGTTTTGCCAGCTCTTCTGAGGAAGAATATGGAAGTACTGCAGGCTTTGGCTTTCACTATTCATGGAGCTTAACATCAATCTGCTTTTGGAGATTCCTTACACACGTTTCACTAGTAATGGATTCTGCATGTGGACTTGAGTTAGTGATGGAGGCTCAGCAGAAGCACCTTGTGAATCCTGGCTGTAGCAGCCCGTCATTGATTCTACAGCGACTGAGAAGAAGCAGTTCACTTATGATACAGTATGGAGGGCCTTTATGACACAACATGGATGATGTGTTTTAAGGGAGTAGATCTCATTTCTGCCTCAGTCCTATAGATGTGGCAGATAAAAAATAGTCTCACTGTATCACACTCACATGTCAGATGATTTATTTAGGGAGCGAAAGACACCTCTCTAGTGCTTATTCATGGATCACAATAAAACTAATAAATAAAACTAATTTAAAAAGACAGACTGACTAAAACACTAAAAGTGCTTGAATGGGAGAAGTCTCTTTCTTTATCCAAAGATGCATTGCAGATCTTGCAGTGCCCTTTGTGACTTCAGATTCCCGTACAATTACAATGGATCTATAAAGTTGAGGACTCCAGTAGACTACACACCAAAAGTAAACTTTGTTTTTCGTCATAGTAAATATGTGTGCCCTCCTTTTATCGGAAGGCTGAACGCCCGTTTGAGAAGCTCTGGTGTATGTTAGCCTCAGGAGGGCTGTCAGCTTATCTTTGGCAAGGACAAAGGACTTCTGCAAATCAGTGGCATTTTGAAAGGCAGGGCTCTGGGGCGTCTGCCAGAGGAATAGCAAGCTGGATAAAGACCTGTGTTATTCTTGCATATCATGTTTTGGGTTCTAATGATTCAGGTTCTAATCTGGTTTGGTGTGTGTGGGGGGGCAGGATGTTCATTCCACAAGAGCAACTGCAGTCTTGGCAGCCCAAGCAACCGATCCTTCCATAGAAGAAAGTGATCAAGCAGCACCATGGAAAGTCTCTTCCATGTTCTCTTAGTTTAAGTCAGAGGTATTTTGATCTCAGGCAGCGAGTAGGAGATATAACTTCTTCCCAGTCCCTCCCAGTAGGCATAGGCAAATTCTCCCAATTCGTCTTTTGAGAATTGTTCTTGTGAGCTATTCTTCTAGGACAGTAGAGGGGAGAAATGACTCCTTTCCTTCCTTGGTTTATGGTATTCAGGTGGATCTTAGTGCTATGGTACCAGGCTGCTACTCATGACTGTTCTTCATGCTCTTTTATGCTGTTTCTCTGTTCTTCGTTTTACTTCTTTTTTTCCATCTGAGTTTCCTGAATGGCACACCTGGAACATCAGTGATATTTGCATTTTCAGTGTTGAGTTCACTGCAGAGGAACTAGGAACAGATTCCCATGTAGGGATGTGTACTGATATTCAAAAATCTGAATATTCTGATTTGAATCTGAAGAATGTCGCCATTTGAACGCAAATTGGATTTTCAAAAATCCAGATTTACACATTTGGACGAATTTGGGATTTTTGAAAATCCGATATGGATTTTTGAATAATTTGAATGTGTAGATACGTATCTATCTCACACGAATCTGCACGAAAATTATACGTATTATCGTATTTAAGGCGGGATGAAAACGGGTTGCGTACAGATTAAATACGCGATAAATACGTATTTGCGCAGATTCGTATTACGGATACGAATCTTGTCAACATTCATATATCTCGATCCGAATCAAATATACGAATGTACGGAGCTGGATGATCTGGATCCGAATCGGATTTTCAAAAATCCAGATTTTAGACATTCGAAACGAATCGAATATTCGATTCAACTCAAATTCAGATGCAAAAATACATTCGTGCACACCCCTATTCCTATGCTTTGCCTTTTATGGTGCAACAGCGCCTTCTGTTGCTTGAAGATGGAGTAGGCACCTACCCAGCACTCTGTGCATCTTCCCTCTATCTTCTAGAAGATCATTTCATTGCAAATCCAAACTTTTAGTCTCCCTTCCCCTGTTTTTTTTCTCCATTCTCACATGGCTCTTTATCCAGTGGAGGGCTGCAAAACTCAAACAAAAGTAGAGCTTGGAAAATCAAAACCCTGGCAGGGCACCCAGATTTAGAGTGGCCAGCACCTCATTTTAGTACCATCTACCCTCTGCATTGACATGACAATTTGTGTGTATGTCACTTTTTTAATTCAAAAAGAAGTGGTTTCCTTCATCATCAGGCAGCCAGAACAGTGGCTGACAGTGTTTCAATGATAGTTCAGTGTTAACTATGACAAGTGAATAGGTGGGAAGGGGGAAAGCATAGTTTTTTTGTGGAGGGGAGAAAAATTAACTTAGGAAAGACTGTTGAGGTCTGTGGGGGTAACCATCTCATGATGTATGTTTTATTGATTTTCAGTCATTCCTTTAGCTTCCCTGTGCATGCCCAGTGGTTTATGGAGTAGTAATATGCTTGGTTGTAGAGCATCTATCAAAACATTTATGATTATGCATGGCATTTATTTAATTTCCCTCTTCCTCTCCTCCAATAATTAAAATGGATCTGGAGATCCTACTCAGAAAAGTGTGTGTGTGTGTGTGTGTGTCCCCTTGAAACATACATACAGAAAAAGAGAATGGCGGATCTGAGTTTATAGATGTAACACACAGGAGCTGAAACAAAACAAAAGTGGATTTTCATGTATTTTCAACATGCAATGCTGGCGATTTTACTAACTTGTAAGCTCGGGTGATGAACTACTCCTGCTGTTCTTATGTCTTCTCAGTGGTTTTTATAACAAACCGCACAAGGTAGATGTAACCAGGATATTACTCCTCCCGCCCTCCCTTCCTCCCTCCAACTGTAGGATAATATCTCATAATGTGATTGTTTTCTTTTTTTGCAGCGCTGTTAAAGGGAAAAGCCCTCAAGTGGGAGACAGAGTCTTGGTGGAAGCCACATATAATCCAAATATGCCTTTCAAATGGAATGCACAGAGAATTCAGACATTACCGAACCAGGTATTTCCATGTGCTCACTCTGGCTTTTGCTAACACCTTCAGCGTAAAGCTTATTTGTAAGACATTTCCTTTTTTCACCCCCATTAGAACCAGTCTCAAACTCAGCCTTTGCTCAAGACTCCTCCACCTGTACTTCAACCAATTGCACAACAAACTGCATTCAGTGTTCAGGCACAGCAACAACCACAGTCAATGTTGCAGGCACAGATATCAGCAGCTTCTATTACACCTTTGCTTCAGACACAGCCACAGCCCTTGTTACAACAACCACAGCAGAAAGGTATCCTTTTCTGTCTCATCATATTGTAAGATTTTTTTTTAAGGCGGATAAATATAACTGGCCAAAGAGCAGCAAGGTTGTGTTGTTGAGTTACTTTGTAGCTGCATTTCTAAAGAAAAAGCTGGATACAGAAGTTGAAAACGACAGTTTTCATTTTTATCCCAGTACTAGAAACAATATACATGTTTAAGGAACTGTGGTTTATGCAAAGTGCATTTTTCTATGTTTATGAAAAAGGGAACTAGTTTGTGGTGAGCTGCCACCAGAAATCTTATCTCATAGGCAGATTGGGGAAGGGGAAGCACATAAAGCTTAGATTAGTCACAGGATTTTCTTCCAGTGCCAAAAAGAGCCTTATTGTTTCATCTGAATCTTACTAGACTAAGCAAAATGTATTTGTGGGATGCGAACAATGTATTTAGTAAGCAAAGTTTTGTTTGCATTAGGGATATTGGCAAATGCAAAATGGCTGGTTCAGTTTGTAACAAACTTGAACTAGTCATGGGGCACATAAGTTCATCTACAACATAAGAGCAGTTGTGAAATAAGAGAAGTTTGTGAAATCACCTTGCATGATGCAGCCTCTTGTCATCAATCTCATTTCTCCTCACTTCTTCTGTCACATATGGAGTGTCACTAGTGGACCTAGTTAGTGCCTATATGTGTGTTATCATCTGAGTATTTGCTATTAGAGTACTAGAACAAGCTGTGCAGGAAAAGAATGAAATAATCCAATATATGCAATATCTTTTTGTTACTTTGTTACTGACATGAAAATAATTGAAGAGCATGTGGGATTTTTTTCCCCCCTCTAGCTGGTTTGCTACAGCCCCCTGTTCGAATAGTTTCACAGCCTCAGCCAGCCCGAAGATTAGATCCACCACCCAGATTTTCAGGGCGGAATGACAGAGGAGATCCCATGGCTAACAGAAAAGATGACAGAAGGTGTGATACAAAAATTCCATTCAGTTTTCTGTACAGACTAGACAAAATGAATAATTTAAATAGTTGAAGTTTGAATGTAAGTACTTTGCACTTTTATGATGCTTTGAAAATGAAAATTATTATTAGCACTTCATGCCATTGGTTTTAGAGTAATAGGCTTATCAGTTCTTTGTCCATAATGGTACAGAAGCTAAACTGAAACATTTATATTTCATATGTGGTTAAGTCGTGAAAGAGAGCGTGAGAGACGTAGGTCACGGGAAAGATCACCCCAAAGAAAGCGTTCTAGAGAGAGGTCACCTCGACGAGAAAGGGAAAGATCACCACGAAGACCCCGACGTGTTGTGCCCCGATACACAGTCCAGTTTTCCAAATTCTCCTTGGACTGGTATGTTGCTCTAGTTCTGAATTCTGTTCTTGTGCTTATTTGTGGAAATAATCTTACAGCCATAAAACTAACTGTATTAGGCGGATCCAAGGATGAAACTCTTTCTTTAATTGTTTTTTTTTAATTGCAGTGCCCATTTTTATAGGGTCATACAATGTGATTTTGGACAGTGTTCAAGAATATTAGGATGAGGTGAACTGCAAAGTTAGATGGAAGACCTTATCTGACAATAAGGAATTGGCTTGGAAGAATGGAGGCTTCCATAGCTGATTTCTGCTGTCTTGTTGCGGTTTTGCTTACATTTGACTTCTCTAACAGTCATATCTTCTTAAGAAGTTTATTGTAACCATATCTGAAAGCTTAGATTGAAAACAGAGCTATGGAACGTAGCATAACAATCCCAAAACTGTAACAGTTGAGAAGGCATTAACTTGTTTGTGTGCACTACAGTATGGATTCAGAATGCAACATCATAAAATCTTTTCTTCACTTTCAAAAGAGCCATTAGTAACCAGATTTGAAAATCCATGGGGAATGTACATGGGTGAAGGGAGAGGGGGCTTATGAGTTGAAGTACAGCATTGCTTGCTTTCTGCTGAAGAATTATTGGCATCTAAATATTACAGTGGGGGTAGTCTTTAGCAGAGGTTATTGTTTGGCCAATGCAGTGTTCAAGGAATTGGTTTAATTCTTTGTTCCAAAGGATCATGCGCTGTCCATTTGTGAGATCTATTTGGGACTGAATCCCAGGTGCTGAAATGAATTGTAACATTTCCTCATTGACTGTGTGATTTATCCTGAAACAGTGTTCTTGTTGTTAGAAACCAATTAAAACAGTTTGTGATTTGTTAAATTAATTAAATTGGGTAGATATTTTTAAACCACCATACAAATAAAGAAGCATACTTTCCAAAAAGCTCAACCAGACCTCTGGATGTATTCAGTCTTGTCTTGAGCAATTGGCCACAAAAATGTAAAGAGTTCCTGTGCATTTTGGTGTGCAAAGAGCCTTTGTAGACTTTAAGTTTTCCAAAAGACTCTGCAGAGTTTTAACTATCCATAGTCAATTGCAAGGGTGCTGAGAGTTAGGAACATGTTTGTCCTTGCCTGGTCAAAGCTAGGAACCTCCCTGCCTTAAAAATGCTAATACTTAGGCAAGTCCCTTACTGCCCTGTGTGACTTCAGACAGAGGGTATGGGTCAGTAATTTCACTTAATCTTAGTAGAGAGAGGCATAACAGAAAAAGCTGTTTCAAGCTAAATCTGATTCTCCTTACAGCTACAACTTTGCTGCTTTAAGGTATTAAATTTCTTTATCTTGGTGAATTATATTTTCTCATTAAAGTCTTAGTTGTGATATGATGGAACTTCGACGACGGTATCAGAACCTGTACATCCCAAGCGACTTCTTTGATGCTCAGTTCACATGGGTAGATGCGTTTCCTATGTCAAGACCATTTCAGTTGGGCAACTACTGCAATTTCTACGTAATGCATAGAGAGGTGGATCCCTTGGATAAAAACACAGCTGTAGTGGACCCACCGGATGCTGATCATCTTTACAGTGCAAAGGTTCGTATAGCATTTTAAAGTGTTGCCCTGTATTTGGAAATCTTTGAAGACAAGAATACTATTACAGGAACTCTTCCCTGTGATACAGCCGTGGCCACAAAGAATTGGATGAAATTTGATTCTGTTCCATTCCAGATTACTTCCAAAGTAAACTTGTAACAGAAGCAAAATTCCTGTGCTTGTTGGATGAGTCCTTAGACCATATTTAAGTACATAAAATATTTGTTAGACTTTGACGTAAACTGCAGTAGGGTTGAATTTTTTTCCCTTTCAATTCTGTGTTAATTCTCGAGTGGATAGAAAGGTAAAGATCCTTATGAGGAGGGGAGTGAAGTAACATTTTATGGCAGTGATGGCCAACCTATGACACGTGTGTCACAGGTGACACACCAAGCCCTTTTGGGTGACACACCTGGTCACCCTGGCACCTGGGCGTCTAGTGCTTGTTGTTCTTGAAGTGTACGAAATGCCAACTTTCAATTGAAGATTTAGCAAACAAAATCAGCAACAAAAGTCACTAATGTAAAGAATTGTTTTTGCTTTTAATAAAATACATATATCAAAAATGTAACTTTTTTACTAGAGCTACAAATATCACAAAATTATGGATATTTCTAGATGTGACACAGCACCCGAATTAAGTGAGGTTTTCTTGCGAATTTTGACACACCGAGCTCAAAAGGTTCGCCATCACTGTTTTATGGGAAGCAAGGGAAACTTCAGGGCACCATTGCACCTCGTAATACTTTGTATCACACACTGCAAATATGTAGACTTTTAGTGTGTTTTGGAATAGTCCTATTAAATTAAGCAAATACACCTAAGATACTAAGTTTCATATGGATCTGGCTATTGTTTTGCTACTTTAATAGGTAATGCTCATGGCTAGTCCTGGTATGGAAGATCTCTATCACAAATCATGTGCTCTTGCTGAAGATCCACAAGAGGTTCGGGATGGGTTTCAGCATCCTGCTAGACTAATAAAGGTAAAACCAAAGATTTTCCCCCAAAAGTATACAATTAAAAGATTTTAGCTTGAATAGTCTAGGGATTCTGGTTTGATCCTTAGCTTCTCACCAGAAGTAGGTCACAACCAATTCAGTATCTCTACCAGAAAACCTGCATAGAGGTGCTCATGGAGGTGCCCGTACAGTGAACCAGGAGTTGGCCATGATTCCGTGGTACCTAACGATAGCATTTTAATAGTCCTGGGAACGTTTAACTTCTGAACTTGACATTCCCTTGAACACTTAAAGCTTGTTTTCTTTTGCTTGTATCCCACCTTGATTGGCAGCCTTTACTAGTCCCCCATTCAAATCACTAATCAGTTCCACATACTCAGCAGTGCTTGTAACACTGGCTGGTTCAAAACTCTCAACTGGGAGAGTTTTCTTTTTAAAAATGGCCTTGTACCCTAAGATTCTCTTGTGTTATATGTAAGAGTTTTACCAACACATAAATCTGTTTTGGAAAGTTCCCAGGTCCTGTGTGAGATCTTTAGCTCTAAGCTGATTAATTTTTTTTAATGTCTTGACAGCAACTAATGTCACAATGAATTAATGGAAAAATCTATATTCGTTTTAGAAACATAAATAATCCAGCAGTACAGTTCCACATGCATATACCTAAGAAGCAGGTTTCCCATGTATCTGTGGGAAATTGCTTCCATAAAGTGCTCAAGATTAGCCTTAAGGTTAACTGTGTTTCTTATTACCATAATAGAGCACTTTTGCCGTAATTTGGCTCAGAAAATTAGTAGATGCCTATTACGCGTTACTCAAATAATATAAGCTAAGTAAATTACCTGTTAAACACATTACACAATCTCTGGTTTGACAGCATTTATTTATTTGTTTACTTATTTATTATTGTATCTGCAAAGCACTTTAAACTCAGGCTTATATCAGTAAAGTTTACAGGGAACTCTAAGAAGCAATTTTGTTTGCCCTTGAATTTACTGCATTGAATATTCGTTGCACTATGCGTATCAGTATATTAAGATGAGAGAGCATAACTTGCTCAGATGTCTTTCAAAATGGGTAATGATGTTCCATCCTATTCCATTACTGAAATGTAATGTGGAAAAAAAAAGCCTGAACCCATTTGTGTGCAAGACATAGGGATTAATTCTGTATTTACTTATCCCAGAACAGGCCTCAATAAATCAGTGAGTATTAGAGGGAAGCATACATTATAGGAATGCGTTGCTCAGAGATAACTTTGTGTAATGACTTGTAAACTGATACACTGGTGTGCATGACCCTTGAGATGGTAATGTGACTCTACAGTTAGAGAATCTTTTTTAGTACCAGAAAAGCACTAAGGAGCCTTTTCTTGTCAAGTTTTTAGTGGGAATGAAAGGTAAAGATGAAGCCATGGCTATTGGTGGGCACTGGTCTCCGTCACTGGATGGACCTGACCCAGAGAAGGACCCATCTGTGCTGATTAAAACTGCCATCCGTTGTTGCAGAGCCCTAACTGGGATTGACTTAAGTCTGTGCACGCAATGGTAAGTCCGCTATTCTTTAAAATATCCTGAAGAAATCAAAGCATGCTTATAATCATCAAGAAAGTGGTGTTGGCAAAACCAATCTCTTTTCTTTATTAGCAGCTAGTAACTATGCAGGTAAACTTCTCAAAGTGATGTCCTAATTGACCACACAAATATATGTTGGTGCCAAAAGGTTTGAAGATAAATGAATTTTAAAATCGTGCGTTTGTTGTGTGAATATTGCAATGCCTGTATGTTAAAATATTTTTCATTTCACGCATAGCTGGAGGAGATCGTCAAGGAAACTTCATTTCATTATTCTTGCGTTTTATACGTAGATGATTGGGACAGCCATATTTTCTCTTGTTAGAGTTACCACTTAATAATCTTGTTTGTCACTTCATCAAGAACACTGGGCACGTTCTAAAGATTTTTCAAAAATCCATTTTTGCTTTTGGCCCCCAGAGTCCAATTGTTACGCCACATTTCGTACAAAATGGAAAATTCGCTGCTTTCAATTATGGGATTTGCTATCTAGTAAGATGAAAGAAGCTGTATAAAAGTGTGTTAAAGAGAACATATGGCTTTCGGTTTTTTTCTTTAGAAAAAATTCAGGTTGTCGCAGCAAAGTTGCTTTTCTTGATGTGCTACAGTGATCTAGGCTCTGTAAAATGTATTGTAGAATTTTTTTTCCAACATGCTTCTTCCCTTGCAACAGGTACCGTTTTGCAGAGATTCGCTACCATCGCCCTGAGGAGACCCACAAGGGGCGTACAGTTCCAGCTCATGTGGAGACAGTGGTTTTATTTTTCCCGGATGTTTGGCATTGCCTTCCCACCCGCTCAGAGTGGGAAACCCTCTCCCGAGGATACAAGCAGCAGCTGGCCGAGAAACTTCAGGGTGAACGCAAGGAGACTGATGGAGAACAGGCACTGAACGCTAATCCCTTTTTCTATTTCTGCTTCTCACAGGCACAGGAACACAGGCACAACATTGCACCCCACATGCTACACCACAAACATACCTAGGAGGAACATAACTGGTAACAATGACTGGTAAACCAGCTTTCAGCAGTGTAGCATATTTTGTGTATGTGTTTAATTGCATTGGAACGAGTGGAATTTCAGGTGTGCACACAATGTACCAATCTTTTTAATAATAGAACTAGTTGCTGGAATCTGGGACCAACCAGTTGTTGAGCAAGAGTCAGTTATGAAAGTTGTGAAGCATTCTGCCTTTTTATCCACAACAACCCCCCTTTTCTTGGTTTTCTACTATTTGTTAGTCTTTTTGAAAAGATAATCCTGGTATTTCAAAATAGGAAAGCTGTTGAATTAACAGTTTTTTTTAGGCTGTGTGGCTGATTGGCACCTTGGTAAAAGGTCTGATAAAAGAGGAGTATTTTGGGTGGTTTGATAATTGGGGAAGAGCACACACTGTGTGGTTAGTGGCGACCGGCAGTGTTTGTGTGTCCCTCATGTTCTTTCTGTTGTTGCTTTTTTTATCACCCTTTTGTGTTTCACAGAGATGGCTCTTATTGGCTGGTGAGAGAGGCATGTGATCATAATAAAATAGTAGAATGTGTGTATGTGGCTTTTTAGGCGAACACTGTCTGATGAAACAGTTCTGACCTTGCCCAGATCAGCTGCAAAATTTAAGAAACAAGAATATTTCTAAGCTGCTCTGAAGGGTAATATCTTTATTTCATCCTTTAGGATGAAGAGGAGAAAGAAGATGGAGAAGCGAAAGAAATTTCTATTCCCACTCATTGGTCTAAGCTTGACCCAAAGGCAATGAAGGTAATCCTAACTGAAGACTTCCAAGTATTTATAAAAATGTTAATCAGCATTCATGTAAGGGTTTTTTCTGAAGCTGGCCTAGGTTTTAATTTTTTTTAAAAAAAATCACTATCTTTGAAAATTGCTTTTATATTCAGCTATTGAGAAAAATGTACCGTAATGTTTGATGGCTTTAAATATTTGATTAGATTTTATGCATGTTTTTCACTTTTGTAATCCTGTTTTTGTGAAGCCTTTTTCTTTCAGGCAACTGAGAAATTTAATAATTGAAATGGTTGCTCATTGTTTTATGTTTAGTCTTTATGTTTTAAAAATTTCAATAATTGAAGAGGAAATATTTTTCCAAATTGAAGTGGTTATATGAATATGAAGTTACACATTAAATATTTACCCTCTAACATTTGCACATTAGGTTAATGACTTGCGCAAAGAATTAGAAAGTCGAACTCTTAGCTCAAAGGGTCTGAAGTCCCAACTGATAGCACGGCTGACAAAACAATTAAAAGTGGAAGAGCAAAAAGAAGAACAGAAAGAATTGGAGAAGTCTGAAAAAGAAGATGAAGAGGAGGAAGAAAGAAAATCTGAAGATGACAAAGAGGTAGAAATCAAGCAAAACTGGATATAAAATGTTCTGCAATAAATGTTTTGTTTTTAAGTGGAGAATTGTTGGAATGATGATTAAGTAGCAATGGTTTACTCAAGAGTAGCCTGCAGTGGCGTAGTCTAAATATTTAGGTAATCACTTAAAAGGTTCTTAAAAATGAAGAGAAATGAGGGGGAAATTTGTCTTAGAATAGTGTGTATATGATTACTTTGATTGGAACTGGCCCCTGTTAGAGCAGTCCTTCTTCCTGGAAAAAGCCTGTCTGTGCTACAACAACCTATTCGCGTGAGCTTTGGAGCCTGCTTCAAGGGCTCTCGTGGCCAGGAATTAACGTTCCTGGCCTCAGAACCCCAGGGGACCTGTTTTGGCAGTACAATTTGGTGTCCCACTGAAATGGATCCCCCTGTTGAACTGGAACAAGGAGCACACCTGCCTGGACTGCTTCTGCATGCCTCCCTTTTCCATTCCAGAGGCTTCCATACCACCAGTAAACCTGTTAAAACAGATCTCTCTGTATCCATGTCTAGATGATCATTTTGGCCTCCTAAATTGAGCTACATTCCATCCAATAGAATAGAAAGGCGTAGAAAGGAATGAGGGCTCTTCTGTTCACAGTGTGTAAAGAGAAGCCTAGAAAATGTCTAGACCTTGTGCTGTACCAGTGTATTACCAATGCAGAAATGCAAACTGGTGAGCCAGTTTGGTCTAGTGGTTAAGGAGCCAGATTCTTACCTGGGAAGACCGGGTTTCATTCTGGACTCCTCCATGAAGCCAGCTGGGTAACCTTGGGCTAGTCACAGTTCTCTTCTGAGCTCTCATAGCCCCATCTACCTTACAGGGTGTTCTGTTGTGGAGAGAAGAATAGAAAGCTTTGTCAGCCGCTTTGAGTCCCCTTGCATGGAGGAGAAAAGCAGGGTAGAAAAGCCAATATTTGCTTTTTTTCATGCTCCTTTTTCATGTAAGCATTTCAAGGTAATGCTCTGTCTCAATTATTTGTGCAAAACTTCAGGAAGAAGAGAGGAAACGTTTAGAGGAAGTAGAACGCCAGCGTCGAGAGCGACGATACATTTTACCTGATGAGCCAGCGATTATTGTGCATCCAAACTGGGCAGCCAAAAGTGGAAAGTTTGACTGCAGCATTATGTCCCTTAGTGTTCTTCTGGATTACAGACTGGAGGATAATAAAGAACATTCATTTGAGGTTATTTTTTTTACCTAACCTACTTCCCTCAGTATTTCTGAATATCTTCTTTGGTGGGTGTGCTTGTACTTACACTGTTTTGGAAACCATCCATTTTTAGGCATTATTCTTGGCAAAAGGGGTCTACTTAATGCAAGATGAACTTTGCCTTGGAGGCCTTAGTAGTATTGGTGTAGTCCTCATCATTCAGTTTCCATTTTCATACATGTAAATTGGAGGTAATGGTGACCACCTTTATTGGGACTTGATCTGAACCAAAGAAGTTAGTGAAATGGCTGCATTTAAAATGCCAAATCAAAATTAATATTTGTAGGTACTGTCATTCTTTTGTGTAGTTCAATGCTGTTTTGATGCTTTGCTTTTCAGATTTGCTAATGATGTGATATCTGTTGGGAGGCATATTAGCTGTGAGCCACCTAATACTTAATTGAGTTTATTGTTTTCTTTGGTGTTGTCTGTGCAGGTTTCATTATTTGCAGAACTTTTCAACGAAATGCTTCAGAGAGATTTTGGCGTCCGCATCTACAGATCACTGTTATCACTTCCAGAAAAGGAAGATAAAAAAGATAAAAAGAACAAGAGAGATGAGAAAAAAGAGAAAAAAGAAGAACGGGATGATGAAAATGATGAGCCGAAGCCCAAAAGAAGGAAATCGGGAGATGAGAAAGAGAAAAAAGATGAGCGAGATGACCGAAAGGTCAGTGCATTAAGCTGATGCTTCTCTTGAAATTCTGCATCCGATTTTTTTAAGGACTCAAAGCCTTTTAAATTGGTGTTTGAAAAGAAAAATACTTTTTTAAATTGATTGAGAAAAGGCCATGTCTGGGTCAGGAGAAGCACAACTATTGCATATCTCAGTTTTATTTTCTAAATTTCATTCCAGTGCATTATAGGGACAGGAACGAAATTTAATCAGCCAGATGTAAGGTGCCCATCCAGTCCCTGTGCTGCCATTCCCCCCCCCCCTCACACACACACACAAAATCCATGCAAATGACGGCACATACTGCCATGCCTGGAGGAATAAGCATGGTGTTCAATCCAACTCTCCCCCCTCCAGTTAGGACAGTTAAGTTTCAAGCTTCCTATTTGCTTCTGCACCTTTTGCATCCAGCTTTACAGTCTCAGATTTTCAAAGTGATTGTGGCTGGAACTTGGATTATGTTAATATTTAAGAATTAATTGCAGAGAGAAGATAAGAGGAAAGATGATTCGAAAGATGAAGATGAAATGGAAGATGACAATAATCAGGAAGAATATGATCCAATGGAAGCTGAAGATGCTGAAGATGAAGATGATGGTAGGGTGGAGATGTCTGTTTTGTTTAAAAGGAGACAGGGTGCTTATGCTATAAAGACGGAATTGTAGCTTCTTCTATTTTTTGTCCATAGATAGGGATGATGAGGAAATGAACAGGCGAGATGACAGAAGAGAAGGAAACCGGCACCCCAAGGAGAGGTCTTCTAAAGATAAGGTATTTAATCTTCTAAGTTCTTTTCTTCCAGTTCAACATTTGGGCTTCTTCATCTCAGCCTTACTGAATGCTGGAGAACTTGGGTGGGAAGGAACAGAAGCAAAACCTACGCAAACTACCGCCATCAGACCATGCAGGAAGCTTGACATAAGCCCTGCATCCATCAGTTTGTTGTTTAATCTCTCCTCTCAAGTGGTATTTGTGATTAAAGGATTAAGATAAACCTAGGTGTGGTGACCACAGTCTCTCAAGTGGAATAAATGAGCATCATTTTGTTTTTCTTTAAATACATTAATGTTGAGAAAGCATGAGAAGACGGTGTACGCTATACGATGATTTCTTGGCATTTATAAGCATAGTCCTTTGTGTATTTAGAAATAAGTCTTCTGCTCAGTTGTGGATTTAGAAAGAAGTCTCCTTTCTTTTAAGCTAAAATGGTAATCCTTCAATGAAGGATAAAACATTACGTGATTTTTTTTTTAAAAAAAAATTAACAGCATTTTAAAAAGTGCTCCAACATAGTTAAATGGTGGGATTGTGCATGCTAGAGATACTCCAGGATCAGTTCAGATTAAAACATTTTGTCTACACCGCATAAAACTGACTCCTGAGTTTTCTGCAGTTCTGTCTGTGGAGATTGTAGTCATATACTTTGCACTTGATCCAAGGTATATGTTGGACATGGCTGATTCAGGTCCTATTTCGGTGATGGCCAACCTATGACACGCGTGTCACAAGTGACACACCAAGCCCTTTTGGGTGACACACATGGTCACCCTGGCACCTGGGCGTGTAGTGCTTGCTTGTTCTTGAGGTGTACAAAATACCAACTTTCAATTGAAGATTTAGCAACAAAAGTCACAAATGTACAGAATTATTTGCTTTTGCTTTTAATAAAATACATATATCAAAAATATAACTTTTTTACTAGAGACACAAATATCACAAAATTATGGATATTTCTCGAAGTGACACAGCACCCGAGTTAAGCTAGGTTTTCTTGCGAATTTTGACACACCGAGCTCAAAAGGTTCGCCATCACTGTCCTATTTCATTTTATTTATTTAAATGTTTATACCCTGCCCTTCATCTAAAGGTCCCAGAGTGGGTTACAACAATAAAAATATGAAAGCTATAGAATAGATTAAATCGTAATTAAAATATAACCCTCCCTATCTGACATTTATATTTATAGCCTATTCCTCTTTGATAGTGCAGTAAACCATGGCTGTTAAGCATATGGCAAAAACTTACTAGTTTTTCTTTTCTTTTTTAAGGAAAGAGACAAAACACAGATGGTGACTGTTAACAGAGATCTTCTGATGGCTTTTGTCTATTTTGATCAATGCCATTGTGGGTATCTTCTGGAAAAAGATTTGGAGGAGATATTGTACACACTTGGACTTCATCTCTCACGAGCTCAGGTTTGTTGCTTAAATAACTATCATCTTGTAGAGTGACAGCGTTTTTTAACACCTGGTTTGGATCCTTCATACTTTGTTTTAAGGAAATATGATAGGTTCTCAGAACCTTTTCCCCTTTGGTTCACTTGAAAGTTGGTTGCTGTGTGTGTATCTCAGGGCCACTTCAATTTATTAAGCTACATATAAAAACATACATAGGGCATTTGTTTCACTTTTTCCACACTTAGGCTGCTGTTTCCTCCAGTTCTCTCTGCTTCTTCCTGCACTTTTCAAATGGATGTGATCCCTCCCAGAGCTGCTGCCCCTTCTAGCAGTTGTTCTTTACCCTCAAATTTACTCTAGAAAGGTGCAAAATCACATTGTAATAAACAAGGGGGTGAATAAGGATGGTCACGGTTCTTCAGATGGGCAGGAAATGCGTTATCTGAAAATACTTAATAGGAGAAACATAATACAGTGCTTATGTCGTCAGGACCAGCATCACGTGATAAAATTCATCCCCGTAGTCTAGGTTTCTTAGAAGCTTTTTCATCCTGGTTAGTTTAAATAATACATATTAGGGATATTTTTTTAGATCCTCCAGCACTGCATTATGGAAATTATATACTCTGGGCCAGAGGCTTTTTGTTTTTTCATAATCCAGGGCTTTTCTTAATTCTTTTCCAACTTTTCAGCAAAATATTTCCATATAACGCATACACCACAGAAACATTTTCAAGAACCTTTTGTTTGAAAACTTTTTTTAAAAATAAGAGTGCAATCAACATTTTTATTGGTGACACATATATGAGCCACACTCTGGAACCAGTCCAGCTCAACTGGGATTTGGATATAGTGAATTGCTCACCCCAGAAACATGGCACCTCTTTTTCAGTACGTTGCTGTTGGTAGGGTTCCTCTGGCTGCAATGACTGATGGGAGCTAAAAGCCAACAAGGTTGTTTAGGCTGTATCTACACACACCGAGATTTACCTTGGGAGAGAGCACAAAAGAAGATATTGCAAGCTTTCACCCACACTGTCCAGATGTATAGAGGTGTAATAATTTAATTTTTCAGTGCATCTGCGCACCAGCAACTATGCTTCTAATGTAGCATCTGCATTAATTCTTTTTCTTGTCTTGTTCACCGCCATTAATTTTTGAATATATATGTAAGTTTTTAAGGAGCTGTTTTATGTCCTTATTTATTTTATTTATTTAGTGTATGGCAAATTCACATTGTTATACAGTAATAAAATAGTTAAACACAAGATAGAAAACCAGAAACATCTGTAAAGATCACATGGTAAGATCATAAACCTATATCTGAGGGTCTAGAGAAAAGATGTTTATATTTGTGTTTGCATAGTTTCAACAGTGTGATAGAACCAGGAGATCACTAAGACTGTCTGGTTGCCAACCCTCAAGGTTTAGATCAGTGATTCTCAACCTTCCCAGTGCCGTGACCCCAAAATGCAGCTCCCCATGCTGCAGGGACCCCCAAGCCATGGGGGCGGGGCCATTGGGTGGGGCCAGGGGTCAAGGGGTGGGGCCACTGGGCGGGGCCATGGCTCAGGGGCGGGGCTGCTGGGCAGGGCCACAGTTTACTCTGTTTATTTCTAACTCTGGTGAGCTCCTTTCAGGGCATTGGGAGTCCTGGTTGGGGGGGTCTCCCTTCCCCCCCTACTAAGGGCTGTGTCCCGTCACTAGACATCCCGGCCCCGCCACGAGATCTCCCTTCAAGCTTGGGCTCGTGCCCCTGGCGGCCCCTTTTACCGTTCTGCGGTAACGGCGGCGGTTTTCCTGTCAGCCGCCTCAGCAGTGGACGAGCTTGTTGGCCGCTGCCCTCGACCCTTGGCGCGGCTGGAGCTAGGGGTGCTTGGTACCCAGGACCTTGTGCTCGGGAGCGAGAGCAAAGCTGCTCGGCGGCGATCCCTCCCTCCCCCACGGCCGTGACAGGCCACAAGGCCAGGAAGGACCTTAACCGCGATGGCGACGGTGGTGGCTGAGGCATCCTGGCCCACCCAGCATGCCCTCCTCCCTCCCTCGGTACCTGCCGGGCGCCGGCGCCGCCTTCCCCGCTGCCGCTCCTCCTCCGGGAGGCGAGCAGCAGGGGTTGGGGGTGTCGCGGCCGCAGGCAGCAAGGCTGAGGACGAGGAGGCGCCGCTGGTGCCCCCCAGGCCCGGCGCCCGCAGCGCCATCTTCTCGTCGGCCTCACATGGCCTACAGACACACACCCCTCACCCACGCTGGCTCCACCCCCTACCTCTGATAGGCAGCAGAACCCAGGGCAAGGGTCGGGCCTGCGCCGGCCGGCGGCTACAAGCACTGGGGCACAGCGGATGGCACTAGGGGGCAGCGGATGGCGCTGGGGGGCGCCAGGAGGAGGCAGTGGGGGGGGGATGGCGACAGCGGCGGGGGCACGCGGGGGGGCCAGAGGGAGACAGTGCGACCCCACAAAAATTGTTAATCGACCCCGCGTGGGGTCGGGACCCACAGGTTGAGAACCCCTGGTTTAGATAGTGGCCTCAAATTGACTGCTCTTTAGCACCACCCAGGGGACATGTGTGACTTAAAGAACGTCATGGACGCGAGCAGTCCTTGTCCCCCTTTTATGTCCTGAATCACTTTAACATAATCAAGCAGTATATAAGTGTTTTAAAAAAATGAAATAATTTTTACACAATGAAATCTCAGGATTCATTAACCATGCAGCTTCTTCAGGGTACACAGGCAAAGCCATGTACCTAGGAGGCAGTGCAAAGCTATGGCGTAAAAGTCTCATGGACATTGGCAAATAGTGGGCCTAAATCAGTAGAATCCTATGAAGCAGATGCCTAACTTCTCAAGAGACAAGGACTATCTTAAGCCTTGGGCATTCCAGTAAGATCAGTGTTTGTGTTGGGTTTTCTTTTGGAGGAAGAGGAAGATCTGTCTCCATTCTTGGTGAAAATATGGGGGATTTTGAACATGTAATGAGTCTTTGGGTGTTTTTCCACTGTCACTGAAAGTACCCATTAATGGGTATGAAATGGCATTTTTGTACCCCTTAATGGGTACTTCTAGTGACACTGGAAAAACACCCTTTGTCTAAATGACTGAAACACAAATATCTGCTGCTGAAAAATATTAAAGTCTTACTGGTTTTGTGTGTTTTAGGTTAAAAAGCTACTTAATAAGGTGGCCCTTCGTGAATCTTGCTTTTATAGAAAACTGACAGATACTTCTCAAGATGAAGAAAATCCAGAAGAAGTGGAAACTTCCCAGGAAGACATGCTAGGTAACATTTACTTCAGGATAAATCTTGTTGCTTTGTCAGTTTAATAGCATGCTCTCCTCCTTAGCAGCAGTAAGCATCTTGCTGTCAGATCATCTTCTGTGCTTCTAGAAAGTAGCACAGGTAAAAATGGTTGGAGGTGAATCCAGAAATTTGTTTGTCTAGTAGGCTTTCATATACATTTTTCTCTGAAAATATGAACTTTAGATACAAGGGATCCTCCAGAAGTGTGTGAAATGGGAGCAGAAGGGCTGTGTGTCTGCATGGCAACTTTAGATCCAGTGTCCTATGATCTTCTGGTCTAAGTCTATCAGAGAACCTTATTTATCAGATAGCTTTACAAATACACTAAGGTTTGTGCATATCTGAGGCATTGCAGTGCATGATAGAGCATGGAAGAAACTGGTAATTTTTTTACTGTAGTAGTTTCAAATTCTCAGACGTACTTACACTGTGTTGTTGTAACGAATGATAGGAAATAGGCTCCTGCTACCATCACCTGCTATTAAACAAGAATCTAAAGGATCAGAAGAAAATGTTGGTCTCATTGTGTACAATGGAGCTATGGTGGATGTGGGAAGTCTTTTACAGAAACTAGAGAAGAGTGAAAAAGCACGAACTGAGATGGAGCAAAAGCTTCAGTCGTTAGAAGAAAAGACAGGTAAGGACGTGTATTCTGGATTATTGTTTCTCAAATTCTGTGCCCCCCCCCCCATAGCATCAACAGTTTTTATAAGACAAATGAGAAGGAATGTACTTTCCCCCTGGGAGTTGCACTTTGCGTGCAAACAGTCATTTTGGTCAGCAAAAGAAAAGTGGGGAAATGCAGATTTGTGCAGATTTCCTTTCCCCCTTATGCTCCCTTTAATAAGCTTTTGAGAACAAATTTAGAGGTCACATCGGGATGCAAAAGGGAGGAGAAAGCTTGGGAAATCTTCCTCTTCGCCTTTGTCCTTTTCCCTCTGTCAGAAATTTATGTCAGGAAAATAACTGAACACAACTTTTTGGCAATCATTGAGGAGATGTGGTCGAGTGATTAATGTTTCACGAAGGATTTGAATGTTTCACAGGAGCAGCAATAACCGGTGACTCGTGCTTTTTACCATTCTGATCTAACTGTCCATAGGAAGAGCTCGCATCTCTGCCTCTTTTATCATGAAATGATAAGACATGCACACCTTTTTTCAAGTTATATAAATGTTCTCCAGATACTTAGATATAAATGACTTTCATCCGTGGACAAAAAATAAGAGGATAAAGTTCCACTGGGGGTTACAACTGCTGGAAATTTTTTACCTTGTGCAGTAATGCATGTAATCTAACTTGAAACACTGTCTCTTTTTTAATGTTCTCAGAAGTTGGAGATGAAGCAATGCAGGCAATGCTTTGCCTCATTCTTTAGACCAAGGGCATCTTCTTAGTGTATAAAAACTCAAATATTCCCATCAGCCACTAGCTGCTTCTGTAACTTTGTCAAAGAAGATAAACTCATGCTCAGTTTTCCTTACCTTTTGTTTTCTAAACTTCCAGCAACTTAGAATCTCAGCAAATCTCTTCTGGCCTGAGTTAATGGACTCAGTATTTTAAATTAAGAGTGATGTAGTTCCTAAGAACAAAGTAAATTTGAGCAGATCTCAGCATAGGGATAGGTCTCATTCTTTAAAAGAATTATGGTTTGGATTGTCAGCTATAGTTGACAGCTTATAGGTTTTTTCTATGGCTTTTGGGCAGACTCTAAGATCAGATCTGCAGTACAGATTATGGCTGGAATCTAGGAGGGAGTCAGCTTTCTTTGTCAACACACATATATTATTAATGCTACAATATTATGCAGGGGGTGAAGTTCCTGTAAGTTTTTGCTTCACGACCCTAAGTTTAAAAAGGGCACAGTGGTTAGACTGTCACATTTTACTAGTTTGATCTATTAGGTGAAAGAAATCCATTTCCAATACCAAATCTATAAACAGGGCTGTGTTGGTACACAAAACCTTTGACTATTAGTACCTATGACTTCTCTATTTGTAATTAGATTATCAGCCCATATAGGAAATATATAATTAGTCATTATGCATTACAATTTCCATTTTATCCAAATTAAGAGTTGGTACTAGTAATTGCATATGACTCCAACTCCACAGCTCTGTGTATAACAAAGCAAAATTAAGTGATTTCAAAATTACACTTTCTTTTTCCAGATGAAGATGAAAAGACTATATTGAATTTGGAGAATTTGAATAAAAGTCTTTCTTCAGAACTTAAGGACGTAAAAAAAGACCTTGGCCAGCTCCAGGAGAACTTGAAAGCATCAGAAGATACAAATTTGCAGTTTGAGGGGCAGCTGAATAAGACAATCAAAAGTTTGGCCACCGTAATGGATGAAATACATGGTGTTCTAAAGAAGGTTGAGTGTTTTCATGAATCTCTTTTCTCTGGCATTCACTTTGAAAGGGAATCACAGAAGTTAAACTGTTTTTAACTTTTGTGGATCTGAATGTCTATGGGGCTGTTTATTGATCTGTATTTTTTTAAGAGGTCAGTGTAGAACTATTCAGAACAGTGGAAGTTCTGCTGCTGAACTGAACAAGCCTGTAGCTTTTGGGAGCAGGGAGGGGTTAGGTGGCATTTCACTGTTAGGCAATTCAATATCACAGCAAAACAGCCTGTGGCGTGTTTTGTAAAGAGGACCTGGTTAAAGCTTCTTGACATAGAAGACTAATAGTGAATCACTCTGCTGCTCATTGGCCATCAGAGCCAGACTGTAGAACCATCCCTTGTGTGATACTGTTGTTTAGTTTGCGAAAACTACTGTGTAATACAAATCTGTTATACTGGTAAGTGCCACTTACGGGAAGCAGGAAGTTAGGGGAGCTATGGAGGTGCATTCTACCAGTGTAAGTGAATGGCATCTCTTGAAGCAATGGCAATGCCACTGAGGAAAGGAACCCCACATTATCACTAAGTCAGTGGCAGTGTCTCAAGAGTTTTGTAGAAAGATAATGCTGTTGAAGCTGAATTCAGGACAATCAGAAAGACTTCTTTTTTTATTTGTACTGTACGGTGTTGAACTTTAAAATTCACAAGCATGAGATGTGATGTTGGTAACCAGCTAGTTTGGTTTCAAGAAAAGTTTTGACCAAGTCATGGAAGTCAAGGCCATCAGTAGCTATTAGCCCTGGTGACAGTAGGAGGTATTATGTCTACAAAGACCAGCTGTTGAAAGACGGCAAGTAGAGCATGCTATGTGCTCGTGTCCTACTGGTGCGTTTCCTTGTACAACTGATTGGCCACTGTGAGAAGAGACTGGTGGATAAGCCACAGATCCTATCCATTGGGTGATGGATCTGATCCATCAGGGTACTTCTTATGATCTTATCATGTAGAAATTTGCATACAAGTTAAAGATGGTTTTGAACAATGTACAAACGTATATGGTAGAGTGAAATGTTTAAGAAGCACAGGCTATTGCTTAGGGGCCATCACCAGTCACCTAAACAAACTCCAACATGGTACCTGGGTTTAGCACAATCTAGCCCTGCCAGTGCTTTGTTTAAGAAAGTTCTAATTTGCTTTCATTTTTGTGGAGTTCAGCTCAGCCCCAAGTCCCACCACATGGGAGTGGGGGAGCCAATTCCCCCCGTATAATGCTAAGCACCATTATTAAAGGATGAAGCAAGTTGAAAAATCTAATTTTTTATCTGCAACCTTGATATTAGACTTCAGCTAACATAGCCCTTCTGTTATTCTGTTTTCTTTTCCACAGGATGTTGTGAAGAATGAGGATCAGAAATCCAAAGAAAATGGAGCAAACGTATGACAGACTTGCTGCTACTGAAAAAGAAATGTTACATAATGTAATATAAATCATGAAACTGGAGTGTATGAAAGTGGTGCATGTTTGATTTTAGTAGTATAAATACTTTAGTCCATGCAAGGATGTAAAAAGTTTTATAAATGTGCGAGCCTGCTTCGAGGGACTGCTTGTAATTCATAGTCTTCAATTTATTAGACACTCCTTGAGTGAAAATAATTTTGCATTGCAAAATGTTTTAGGGTAAACTTCATTATAGGTTGAACGCTAATAAAGTTCATGAATTTAATGGAAGGTAGAAAGTATTTAATTACCAAATGTTTTTTGTTTAAAGTCTGGTGGGGACTTTTTCATTATTTATAGAAATGCCATCCTTAGAGTTTTTTAAAAAAAATTCAATCCAATTAGCCTTTTAATTCAGATATAAATCATAGCATGCTGCTTAATTTTGCAAGTAAAAGATTTTTAAAGAAAAACTTGCTTTTCCAGTCACTTTTTTTTCCCCCTTGACATTTTGCTTGGAAGTTGTACTGATGACTTTTTTAACCCAGGAACTGAATGTACGAAAAACAGTAAAGGACTTATCAGAACATTGGGAACCTGGGATTTGTATGGAAATGCAGATTTGTTTTATTATAAATCTTTTTTATTCCTTGAAATACTGAAGCCCTTCATTAATATATTAATGACTTTTTTAAAAAGCACTGTACAGTATAAAAGTCTACTATTGCATATCAGGCCAAAAGGTGTCAGTATACTACCTTATTTGGAGAAGATACTGGAGGTTTTCTGTTTGTTTCATTAAATTGGCTATTTATTTTCCCAGCCTTACCGGGAAGGAGTTTTTAGTACTTTAAGAAGTATTACCCATTTGCATGAATTCATACATACCTTAAAGAAATTTAGTTGTAATGGAATATTGTGATATATTAAAATTAATTTTGTCCCTTGTCTTCCTCTGTATGGAGGAATAAATATGGAAGTTCAATCAAAGGAGAACAAGGCCTACTTTGTTGGCTGCGGACAATACCAGTGCACGCTTTTTGGCAACAGTATTAAAATGTCTTAAACTTGCTCTATTCAAAGGAACACATATTATAATTTTTTGGCAACTTGAAGTCCGTCATCTAAAATAGTTTTAGTTGGGAGTGCATCTATTGTAAACCCTTCCCATTTTGCATCCCACTGAAAATGGTGTATTAGTTCTCTGAACCTGGAACTCCGCAGGTGGTTTGGCTACAAATATTGTGAATTTCACTCCAAATAGTTAAAAATTCACCAAGCTGGTGATGACTGATCTAGTTAATCTGTAAAGCAATCATAAATAGAGCTACAGCACAAAGACGAAGAACTATTACACACCAAACTCAGCTAATTAATTTTTTCCTCACGTTTCTCTGGCTCATTTCAAACAACGAAGACAAGTCAGTGAAGACAAATGCAAAAATTTGGAAGAAGTATTACGAGTATGTATAAATGAGCTCTTAAATTCATGTACCAGCACCCTGTAGGGGCCACTTCTGTGTCACTACGTCTGTGGGCTTTCTGAAATTCAGTGATAGTGAATTTATACATTCCTTTAAAGTTTCCATGGGAAATTGTTTATTATGTATATTCTGGCTCCTACTCCTTCCTGTCCTGTATTTTTCTACACTAGGATGTTTAGCAAAAATAATAGATGAATAAAATTGCCCTGTAATTAGATGCTACATTAAGCTTTCTTCTTTTAAAATCAGATATTTGCAATGAATGATATAACAGTTTGGAGGGAAAAAACCCGCAGTGTGTATGTTAGGGTGTTCTTAAAATTCACTGCCGCCCATGGCTAAGGCTGTGTTCACACATAACAAACAAAAGCAGCTCAGAAGTGCCTCAGAGACAGTAGCATGTGGCCCTTGTCTTCTCCTTCCATCTCCGATTCTTTTTTTTAAGCCTAGAACATGAGAGTGTGGAGGGGCAGACTGATGTCTGAATGGTCCCAGCTCAGAATTGTCACTAAGCCATTCCTGAGCTGCCTCCAAGAGTTTTTTACTGTTTGTGATCACTGCCTAGTTAGATCTGGTGGATGTCACTTATCATTATTATAATGAAAGGCATTAATGAAGGTAAAAGAGTAGAAGCATGGAACCAGCAAGAACTACACCTTCACTATTCAAATTACTCCAGTTACTCTTCCCCTTCTGCAGAATATATTCAAAATCCTTTCTCTACTCCGATTATTTCAGTTCATAACCAATCTTTGCAGGCTTATCCTTCTATTTATTTAGCTATTTATATTCAGTCTGTATATTTATAGTCCCAT
Organism: Aspidoscelis tigris stejnegeri; assembly: GCA_023333525.1. Lineage (NCBI taxonomy): Eukaryota > Metazoa > Chordata > Lepidosauria > Squamata > Teiidae > Aspidoscelis > Aspidoscelis tigris. The sequence continues at coordinate 98,042,844 of JALMGA010000002.1, forward strand.
TAAAAAAGAAAAAATTTACAGTAACTCTCCCCACTTCCTCTTACAACATGCCCAAGTTGTCGAGCATTTCTTTAACTGGGACAATGAAGTTAAACCTCAAAGGGAAGCAGAGAGTTCCACATAAAGTGGGCTACCACTGAATAGGCCCTCTTTCTCTAACATGAGTATCTTTGATAAATTGAGGGCTAGAAAATAATAGGTGAACCAGGCTCTGACAGCTTTGAACTTTAACTCCAGCCATGGGAGGAATGGGGGGGGCTGTGTGCACACCCCTGTGACATCTGGATCAAGGCCCTTGGGCCAGTTGTAGACCTGATCAGGTCTACAACAGATGCAGATTAAGGTCCTCCTTAATCTGGATCTGTCTTGTGTAGGCAGATCTATGTAGCCTAGAGCTGTTCTACATGGACTCTTAATCCAGATTAAGGGTTATGCAGAAAGAACCTAGGTGAGATGAATTTGGCCATTTGAGGTGCACTTGAAGGTAATCAGGAGCCCAGGCTGGAATACTTTGAACTAGTTGAAGTCTCTTGTGTCAACTTCCGAGGTAGCCCTAGATATAATCCAGAGTTTTTTTAATCCAGATAAAAGGCTGACTGGTCATGGCACCGATCTGATGTTGCAGAAGCAGCTGTGTACCTAATTCCAGGTTACAAACTTGGTCTTTCAAAGTTGAAGCAGTTACTCCTTCTGAGATAGAAACCGAAACCCAGAGTCTCAAATCTTATCACTAGGCTAAAAAATGTATAAATTGTTTCTTCCTTCAAAATTCCGAATTAGCTCATCATATCGGCTTATATAATTTTAAAACTAATGGGGAGAGGGAGAGGAGTGAATCCTGGGGAGCTCCATTAAAATGTCCCACTCCACCATAAATAGACTGCAATTGCTATTATGGAAAAGATTGAAACCACTGCCACATGGTACTTGGAAAGAATATGATGATCGTCTCGGAGGCCATTCACAAATTTAGGACCACTAGAAGAGGAGAGTAACCCCTGTCTGAGTCTTTCAATTTCTGTATTTCTACCAAGAAAACAGCACAGAGGCGCAGAAGTCGGGCACAACTTGGTGGTACCAAACAACGAGTCTCTCTGAAATCATCTAGTAAGGCCACAAGGATGACCTCCATGGTGTGCAGGTTCCTAGACCCTGGCTGAAAAGGATCAAAATAATCATGTTGATATGAGGCCATCTGAAATTGTCATAAGACAATAGCTGCTCACCAATTCTGGGTCCAAGGAAAAGCCTGTAGGACAAACTACTATCTTTTTCAAAATCGGTGGTACCATTCCTTCCCTCAGGGAAGCACTCACAGTTACTTTGATTCAACAGACGGAAGAAGCTCAAGAGGCACCTACTAATAGGGAGAGGCCCAATACTGTTACCTTCCAGTTTCAAGACTGAAAAGGATCAATTTCTCACCAGACACTAAAGGAACTTTTGTGGAATGGTTTGAGCATCTGAACTTTGGGATGCCCAAACTGTTAGAACAGTGGTTCTCAACAAGAGGGTCGGGACCCCTTTGGGGGTCGAACTACCCTTTCAGAGGGGTCGCGACGAGTCTCCCACCGCCCTTCCCTCCCACCTCCCAGCTCTTCCGCCCCCGTGGTTGGGGGTCTCCACAACATGAGGAACTCCATTAAGGGGTCGCGGCATTAGGAAGGTTGAGAACCACTGTATTAGAAACTTAGTTGGTGTTTAATTATGAACTGGTTAAGTGAAAATTGTCTCCATTAAGATGATCGTGTTGCTGCAGCGACAGTGCCAATGTGCTTGTGTGATGCTGTTGCAATGTCTGCACTGCCAGTCGCGTACTCCATGATAACCCAGAAGAGCTGCAGATGGAGCACATAAGGCTGTCCCATTGCTGCTGCTGCTTCTATAGTCGTAGTAGAGCATGTGGGGTATAGAAGCAGCTCTGCTTAATGCGTTTGATCCATCTGGGACCGTTCCTGGAATTCTGTAAGTTGCATTTGTCCCATGAAGGATTGATGGCAACTGGTACATACTCAACTGGGAACACAGCTAAATCAGCTCTCGGTTTAATTATTTTCTTACAAAAACAAAATGCAAAATCATCACAACATCCTGGACAGGGATCCTTCCTTAAGGAGCAGCCAAGAAGGAACTGAGTTATTTAAAATGGGGCAGTCAAATGGGAATTTGCAGATTCAATAAGGGCATAAAAATACTTTTCACTTCTTTTTATCACCACCGAATAATTCTAAATTCAAGACAGCAACTGGAGCAGGTCTGCTAGTAGACTGGATATCTTCCTCGTTTGGTGTAATGCCTCTTCTCTTACTAATTCATGGGACTGTCTGTGAACCAGAGATCCTAAGGGGTAAGGCTAAGGCAATAGTATTCAGGTCCTTAGACACTGTAGAATTCCAGGTTGACACATACATTTACACATCTGCTCTAAATAGGTTTGCAGAGAAATCTCCAAGAGATTTCACAAACCTCTGGGGATCTAGGAGGCACCTAGAAGGGGTCATAGGATCCGTGCCCCTTCATAAAACATGGAACTGTAGAAATATTCAGTCTAATCAGAAAATGAGGCTAAGGGCCTTTCTGCATTTATCTTCTTACTCTGTATTAGTGAATCCAAATTAGCTAGATCCAGATCAATCACAGAGACACCTGTATGGAGTGGCCTTTAGAACAGCAAATGTGTGCTAAAGAGCAATGCAATGCAGATACCCAAGCCCTGTTCCACATGAGTGGATGCAAACTACCACCATACAAACCACTCACACTGCAATACAATTGGTCACGTTCTCGTCAATCGAATGTTGCTTCTGGGTAGCGGGTGTGTGTAGATGAGGTGCTTTCGAAGCTTTGTGGGCTTTGTCCACCTGCCAGTGTCACCACGCTTGAACATGCTTAGCTCCCACAACAGGAGCCCTGACTTCTGAGTGCGATAATGGAAGAAATTTTCAGGCTTCGAGTGTGACCATGGAAGAAATCTGCAGAACAGCCACGTGGAAGCTGTCCTCTTCTTTCACAAGGCACTACACGTTGGATTGACTCAAATCCTTCAGTTGGCCCATGCTGAGGACCTGAGCTTGGCATGTCCTAGTTGTGCCTCTCACCTCAACCTTCTGAAAAAAGTGTTAGTACTTATCACAATAAGTTCTTTTAGGAGGTTGAGGTGAGAGGCATGAACCTAACTTTATTCACCTGTTTTCCTCTACCTTTTCATTCCTTGACTAAGCCCTTAGTTTGGCACCTCCAGCCCTTCTGCGATGTTTCATTCTTTTTGCCTATTATGGAGAAAATACTAAGGAAGCATGGAACCACCCTTGGGGATTTATAGTGCAGAGCATCCCTGTTGACTGCCACAGAATGGAAGGTGAAAGACATCCATTCACTAGGATCCATAACATTAGAATGCCCTAGCCATCTGCACTTGTAGACCATCTGAATCCTTACCAGAGTGTGAATTGCCACAGGGATGGCAGCCATTGCAGAGCTTCAGTGACAGCGCCAACATGGCTGTACAGCACCGTCACGGGGGCAACATGGCGACATAGTATGCCATTGCTTCTGTGCACTACCACCAGTCATGTGTTCCTGCTGCACATCTTCCAACCAGCGGATGAAGCATCCAGAGCCTTTCGAGCTCCGCTGTTAGAACTCATATAAGGGTGGTGCAATTTTAACTGTGCCATGATTGTACTGCTTGGGGAATGTTCTGAGACACATAGAGCTGGTTAAGAAATGACTGCTAGGTGTGGAAGCACCATCTGGGAGCTCCTCCCATCTTGACTACTGAGTCAAGGGAAGAAAGGCCCAGATGTGCCTCTCACCTTAAACCATTTAAAAGCTTCTCACAATAAGTACCAATGCTCTTTTACGGCAATAAAAGCTTTCCTAAAAATGCATGAAAAAACCCAATTAAAGATTAAAAATTAAGTAAAACAGCTCCAATTAAAAACAACCACACTCAGGAGCAAGGTAAGACCTTCTAGAAGGCTATAAGTGATTATGCTAAACTTAATGATAAAGGGAGGGCATTCTAAAGCGGGGGAGCAACTATTGAGAAAACCTTATCATGGGTTGTCAGCTGTACTTGATAATGGCACAAAGGGAAGGGCTCCTTGCGTTGACCACTTCTTTCAAAGAGATATCTTCCCCAACCAGAACATGACGGCATCAGGCCCTCTAGGAGAGATGTGTTGACTTCCTTCACTAGCCACAAGTCCAGAGTCAAACCATGGCCCTTATGCTACTGAAAACCTTCTCCACTTAGGCTCTACAAGTCAGAATGACTCCATTTTGGCTTTCAAAATGTAATTAACATAACCTTCAACTGCATTGGGAGGTATATATGACCTGAAAGTTATAGTTTAAATAACAGCTAAATGAGTGGGTCATCTTCTAGCAAATTTGCGACAGCACACAATTGAGTCAATTACACTTCTCACCAAAGTGGGGCATTTTGCAAAACAATGCATATTCAAACGGCAACTGTGCCTCAACAAAATTTGACGGTGGAAAGTATATTTCTGCTGTTCCTGTCCTCTCAACTTTGTCTTCCCAGGTAAATAATCTACAATCCATTTGTACTTTCCAATGCTAGTGCGTAAGTCTGCATTTTCAAAGTCTGGTGGTGTATAGTACTTTGTTAAAAATTAACATTTATATACGTAGTATCAGTTACAGCAACTGTTGTGTTAGGCAAGAATAGGGGAAAAAGTTTATTGTTCTTCTCTTCTTAAACTTTTTGTATTCCAGTTGATTAATGCAAGCATTCAACACCCAACAAATGTGATTTTTTTTTTACACAACTTTCTTCCATTTTCTTTTTGTGTTGTGTCTTCTCCTTATGCTGTCTTGCATTCATGTCATTTGTAAGCTGCTCTGTAGGTCTTTCCTTGACTGAGTGTAGAGTTATGGAATGCTGTAAAAAATAAACACGCTTCTGATGAAAAGGGATTGCTTGGAAGCTAAAATGGTTGCTCAACTGACTGATTAACATGGCCGTTTGTGCAGACAGGGCTTGGCACATGAACAGTAGACATTTCCAAGATGGTGGATCACATGAGCAGGCATCCACACAAGGTAAGTGCTTTTGCTATATCTCTAAAGCCTGGACTCAATAATGTTATTGAGGGATTTCACTCTTGTCCCAGGGCTACATGTGGCAATCCCAACATAGTACCAAGACAATCTTGGGTTTTTTTCTATCTAGAGGCAGCCAAAGATGATGCATTTTCACTCCTGCTTTGTAACAACTCCAGGCTTTGGAACCGTAATGCTACAGTTAATGTTTGAGTCATCGGTATTTGTTTTGCTCTCAAGGTTTAAATAAAAGGTTTTAAATGACTTTAGTAAAGAAACTGATACAATGCCACTGCCAAAGCTAAACCCTATAGAGGGAATAGGGTATTTTTAATGCCAGGAGTTAAGAGGATGGGCTAGATAGTTAGGTTTTAGCTGTAAAATTCCTATCTATGACACTGGACTGCAAATATAGGGTGTTTTTCCACTGTCACTAGAAGCACCCATTAAGTACCCATTAATGGGTACAAAAATGCCATTTCGTACCCACTAATGGGTACTTAATGGGTACTTTTAGTGACAGTGGAAAAACACCCATAGTGGTGGTCATTGAATGTAGCAATTTTTTTATTGCTTAATTATGGGGCACACGATGTTAGATGGTAGATATTTACATAGTGCATCATACCTTATTAAAAACCCAGCCAGGTAATATACTCTACACAAGATTTCACATCAAACATTGCTGTTCCAACCAAGTGCTAAGTAGAATAACCTCAGCTGTCAATCAGTGTACTTCAGGGGAAAAAAACAAGCACAGAGAGCTACTGTATCATTTATTATTATTATTATTATTATTATTATTATTATTATTATTATTATTATTATTATTATTATTATTATTATTATTATTATTATTATTATTATTATTATTATTATTATTATTATTATTATTACACAGCTAATGTTTACCCAAAATAGTAAATGGCTGAATAGTATTTTCTAAGAAGGCACTGAGACTTGCTTCTTAACCCATTCCTGGATCAACTGGTGGGCTATGGCTTGCTTAGGTGGTACCCAAAAGGAAAAGCTCTCAGTCTGTTCTTTGGAAAGCTTTGGTTCCCTTCCAAGGGCCTCCTTCACCTCTTCGTGGCTGAACCACTGGGCCGCTTCGAGCTCTTGTTTGTTGATATTAATCTGGAAATCAAAAGATTTTAAGATCATATCAAAACAAAGAGTACCATGTGATGGAGAACTGCTATAGTATTGTGGGCAAGTGACAGGGCAAACAGGAGGCAAGGTTAAATACTAGTATAATTTGCTGGTTTTGACTCTTAAAATTTCATACGCTTGACAGGCAGGCTCAAGTGAAATGCACACAAAGAAAAAAGGAATAAACGTTTTGATTCTTCCGAACCGTGTTTAAAACTAGCAAAAACAGGAGAACCACAGCTATGTCACAGATTGGTTCAGGAACTTCCAGACCAAGGGCCTGTTCACATGTGTTGGCCTGGAATGGTATAACAAAACCATACCAGGCCAGTAAGGATTCAGCATTGTGGCAGCCATTGAGCTAAACCGGCCTTGTGCAGTGCTTGTCGTGCCAACGGCCAGCCCAAGGCTGCCAGATTACCAAGTCAACATCCGAAACAACATCTGGTAAGAGGCTGGAAGTTGCCATGGCAATCTGGTAGCCACATCCACTTGCCACGTTGCACCCAGAAGAGGGAGCAAAAGCGCCTCCTCAGGAGTCATCTGCACTATTCCACATCTGACCAGCAAGCGGATAGAACAATTTCAGTTAGCAAATGTGAAAAAGCCCCAAGAAAAACACACTTGTCCCCAGAGCGCTGCTCCATACATCCTGCCTTCTTACCATACTTTGTTCAGGATTCACCAGGGCATGACAAGCTATCATCAGTGTGCTGTTTGGGAACGGCCAGTGCTGAGAAGAAGAATAGCAAAGAAAGTCCACATCCAGCCCCACCTCTTCAGCCACTTCTCGTCGGACCGTCTCTTCCAAAGTCTCACCTAGGAACAAAAGCCACAGGGCGGTCTCACATGAGCATGGGTGTTTTTCCACTGGCAGAAAGTACCCATTTTTGCACCCATTAAGGACCCATTTGGGTGTGAGCCGGATGACCCCATTTCCACCATGGCACCCATTTGGGACACATTTGTTTCCACCACTGCTGGGGAAATACGGATCATCTCAGCCTCCAATCCAGATTTTCTGTAGACCCCATTAATAGGGTCTACAATGGGGTCTTCAGCCAGAAAATCCGGATTAAAGGGAGCCTATTTCCATGTCAGTTTGGCAATGGGGTCTAGAGGAGGCTAGGGGGAGAGGCACCCATGGGAGGGCTTCAAAGTCATTTCGAAGTCATTTCGAAGCCATTTTGAAGTTACTTCAAAGTTGCCTTCAGAGATTAGCAAATGCTCCGAACTTCCGAGAACAAAGGGAGAACAAAGCGGACTGTTACCTTCAGGCATGGAAAGAGGTACATATTAATGAGGCTGATTCATCCCTGCTCACAAGGAGCTAATATGTAGGCTCTCGCAAGGGGTTTGTCTTCGGAGCCTTTGCTAATCTCTGAAGTTGCCTTCGGAGGGACTTCAGAGCCTTTGCTAACCTCCGAAGGCAACTTTGGAGGGACTTCGGAGCCTTTGCTAACCTCTGAAGGCAACTTCGGAGGGACTTCGAAGATTGCACCCCCTGTCCCCCAAAACACCTTATGGGTCAATCCAGATTTGCAAATGGATGCTCCGGTGTTTCCACAGCAGGGAGGCTAGCACCCATTGCTATTGGGTGCTAGACCACCCATGGAAACACATTGGGTACTTCCCTTAATCCGGATCTGTTTTATCCCAAACCAAGCAGTAACTAACAGTTAAAAAGACAGACCCATTTGTTTTCTCACCCAAATCACAAAAGCCAGCCAGCGCAGTATACATCCCTTTGGGAAAGGATTCTTGTCGTACTAGAAGGCATCGACTTCCATCAGTCACCAAAATAATAACTACTGGTGCCATCTAAAATAAAGCAGAAATACAGCACAGCATGAAGCAAGGCTTAGACCAGGTGGCTATCATATAAAGAACCAAAACGCATAAGAAGTCTTAAATGACTGCTGTACGGGGGCCCTCACTTGCATTTTCCTACCTCTTATGGTCATTATTTTGTTCCAGTTTATGTGTGCCAATCTGAGCAAATATCAGATTCAAAAAGCTTTTCCTCTAGGCAAATAGCTAACCATTGGTAGTTTGAATCCCAATCACTGGTTCATAGGGCTATTTGTAATGACAACAACAGAACTGTCTTTTCACAAGGTCAAGCCTGAATCCTCTCCAGTAGATTTGATTCTTCTGACTGCTGGTCAGAAGAATATGTCTTGAAAACGATGTCATACTATTGGAATGTGCTAGGCCTGTGCATGTCCAGGGAAACAAATGAAAGCACGGGTGATGTCAGCTAATCCAACATTTACCATCCCGAAATTCCTTCCTGTGACAAAGCAGGACTTTCAGCCTGCCTCGTGAAGGAGCTAGATAGACACTAGCAGGAAGTGAAGCTGGGGACAAGCATGCTCTTTTTCAAATATGCTCTTCATAGATGACAAAACAGATAAACTATCTTTGTTTTCTGGCTTGCTGTCCCAGAAGGGACCAAAGGTCACCCTGGAAGCCACGTCAAAAGAACAGGTTATCCCACTGTAGCGGGTCATTCCATGCCTTTCCATTGAAATACACACCTGTGGGTAATAAATCGCTCCACTGCTTGGACAAACCCGTTTGCTTCCAGCCACATTTTTCACTGTCAGCTGCCCAGTTTTGCTGCAGTACTGATTATTTTCATGCCAGCGAAGGAGAGCTTGAGCCTATAACCATTGATATAGCAAGTCACATTATGAAGGATCCCAAGAATGTCAAGAATAAAATGTACACCATAAATGCACTAACATTGGTAGCAAAGTATACTATTTTGCACTTTATAATGCCATTGCTCTGTGTCATATGCTGGACATTAATGAGCATGAACAAAGTATGCAGTTCCAGGATCAAATAATTCTTAGTTTATCTCCTTTGCTTATTTCAATAGGATGTTCATGATAATGGTGGCAGTTGGGAATTTCGTTACTTTTTCCTTTTCTGATGATTCTCAAGTCAGATAGGCTAACATTGATCTGAAGTGCTTTGGGTTTGAATGGATGGACAATATCTGAGAATAGAGCAGACTGTCATCTCTGATTTCATGAAATTAAACATGTGAGGCAAGGCCTCATTTTAATTTTTTCTACAGGAATTTACTTTTAACACCCTGCTTGTGGTTGCCCTATCAAACCAGAGGCAACAAGATCTTCTCCACATCAGAAGTGTACAGATGGGGGTTTGTGTATGGCTATATTCAGACATAAAAAAATGGGTGCCCCAAAGACACCCCTGGGTGGCCCTTGGGTTCCCAAACCTTCTCAACCTGCCTTCTCTATCACAGAATATTCATGGGGGGAGAAACAGACTTCTGTGTGAACAATCCCGCCTCAGAGCCGGCCGCCTCAGAGTTACTTTTTTTTGCTGCATCTGATCGCAGACCAAGTGACTGTTAGCTCTAATTCAGTGCTCAACGTGTGGGTCACGACCCCTTTGGGGGGTCGAACTACCCTTGAAGAGGGGTTGTGACAAGTCTCCCGCCTTCCTGCCCCATCCTCACCCGAGCTGCCCCACCCCCCCTCAATGGGGGTCTCCACAACATGAGGAGCTGCATTAAGGGGTCGCAGCATTAGGAAGGTTGAGAACCGCTGCTCTAGTTGGACTATCACAAAATATGGTGAACATAAAATACTTTTATGTATTTTAATCATAAATCAGTACTGTAATGCTGCCATGGTGGTCTTCCTTTTCCAATGTCCTTCAAATGGTTTGGGTCACAATTCCTATAAGTTTTAGGGATCTAGTGAGGGTGGCAGAACATTCTGATGACTGGCAAAACCCTCTAATATAATACAGGGAAAAGACATGGCAGAGGTATGACATTCTACCAACTTACCAGACAGCTGACCGGTTTTGACTAGGGTCTCTGATAGGCATTGGCTTAACTGAACTTTCTGATGAGAAGCCAATGGATCTAATCGGGAGAAGATGGGTGCACGAAAGGTCACAAGAATTATGAAAAGAGAAAGGCTGCATTCAGACATTACTTACTGATTCCACCATATCTGGATGTTCAAGAATATCCATGGTTTACTCTGGAATATCCAAATATAGCAAAAGAAGTAAGTGATGTCTGGACTCAGTCTCAGAGGGCGGGGAAGCTGAATTAGACAATGATGAATAATAGGGGCATTTTTGCAGGTTAGGTACCACTGAGTCAGATTTGATTACTGATGGCTATACAAATGCTCACTATCTTGTCTTTAATAAGAATTAATACACTGCACAATATCCAGCAGAAATTATACCTGGGCTTAAGAACACAATCATACCTTGGAAATCAAATCTCTATCTTCCTCTTCCAACTGGAAGAAAGCTTTCCGTATATCTCTAAATGACCCATTGAGTTCAGATTCAACAGCAGATTTCTCCAAGGATCCTAGAATTCAATAAATCTATAGGATTCAGACATCTCTATTACTACCCCGGTCTCCCCACCTTTGATGCATATAAATAGCATAGTTATACTAGTGCAACAGGATTGCTGTCACACAACTCTGCATCAAAACCTGTAAGCTCCTTCAAAAGCAAATCACGTTCAGATAAAATTAATATAGAGACATGTGGTTCCACCACATTTGAAATATTGTGTTATACACTCGCCCAAGTAGCTTTAAAAATGGTCTGGTAAATTCAAGAGGGCAGGTGTATCAAAGGCTCTTAGACACTTTCTGCACTTACTTGTTAATCCAGATCAAAGAGATACTTAGTACATGTTGTCTGCATGAGGCTAATGTTAATTTGGATCAGATTCACGCTAAGGGCTCAGTAATCCAGATTAGTTGTAGACCTGATAAATGTGGTCTACATGCATTGTAGCACTCTCTGATCTGGAGAAAGGAAGGGACATCAGCACCTAGAGCAGATGTAGGAAGAGCAGCAGCCATTTTGATGGCAATGATATCTGCAGTGCTTGTGAAGACTCCTTGCATCCACAGTTAAGGTGTCTTTGCGTTGCTTTTTAAGGCATCTCACCCCTGCTGTCCAGATGCAGCATTTGATTGGTGGGCCATGGCCAATTGCATTGGGTGTTGGAGGCACTGGGGGCTAAATGCATCACAGTGTGGGCAGCTCTTACGGCAATAGTGTACATCCATTGATGTGGAACAGGGCTTAGGCATCTGCATTGTCGCTCCATAGCATGCATTTGCTGCTCTAAAGATGCCTCTCTCTGCCTGGGGTTGATCTGGATCTAGCTAATCTGGTTTCACTAACATGAATTAAGTGAATTATGTGTAGAAAAGGCCCTGGATGAGGTGGGATGTTGGACTAGAAAGGACTGTGATCTTATGATCTTATAATGTATTAAATATTGTGTTACCACTACATTTGGAACATTATGTTATATATTTTTGTGGTTGTTCCATCTCAAAGAGGATACTGGATTCTTAGAAAAGGAGCAAAAGAAAAAAAAAAGAGGCACTATTCTAATAGTAAAGTTTAAATCCAGACCTTCCAACATAATATCCCTCAGATGTAGTTAGACTCAACGTCCATAATGAAGCTAATAAGAACTAAACTACATCAGGAAGAGGCCATGCTAGCTGCCTCTTGATTAAAACAAAGAAAAACTGTGGTACAGGAGGTGAGAAGACAGATTCCATGGCTGATCATTGCTTGCAAAAAGGACGCCGAACTACAGGGTCCTTGGCTTGATCAAATAATCCATTTTTCTAGTTCTTTTTCAAAAAGTAACTTTGTAATATAGTCTCTTCAAAAAGGCTTAGGAATAATAAGTAATTAAAAAAGCAATTAAAATCTACTATATAATAGGCAACCATAAAACCAGCTGCTTGCTGCCAGAACTGATCAGCACAACAATTCACCTTTCCTTGTCACCTATATGTTTTTCTCAAACACAGTGACTTCTGAACACCTGAAGATAAAGAGAGAGTTGAGGCTGCAGTCTTACACGCTATTAACTGGTTAGTTAAGTAGGATGCAGTTCTAAATAAATACAGAAGATATTCAGTCAAGGATCCAGGATAAGTTATTAAGGTACACATTTAGAAATATTTCTAACCTAGATCCAGAGCAAAATATGGAGTGCACACCTCTGAGCAGCCAACCAGCACGGAGTCCTCTATCCTCTCTTCACTCTGTTTGAACTTCTTCAGAAGTCTTTTAAGTTCTGAAAACCAGGAGGACAGGGGGTGAGAAGATCTGAAAAGCTGCATTAACAACTGGCGTGATTCTTTGTTAAAATTCACTACCGAGCCCAATTCAAGGAGTTAACTCTGACTTATAAGGCCTTAAATGACTCGGGCCCCAAATATCTAAAGGAACGCCTTCTCCAGTCTGTGCCTTAAGATCTAGCAGTGAGGCCCTCCTGGTTGTCCCACCATCTTCAGTAGTGAGGCTGGTGGGCAATGGCCCCTAGACTATAGAATAGTTTCCCCCTCAAGGTGCATTATGCCCCTTCTTTATAGAAGAGGCAGTAAAGACATACCTCTTTGCCCTGGCCTTTGGCTGAGGTGATTATTATTATTTATTTGTTTACATTTCTATACCAACTCATACCCGAAGGTCTCTGTGCGGGTAACAGCAGATTGATTATATTCTCTGCCCCCCGCCCCCGTTACAGTCACTATTAATGCAATATGGAGTGTACTGTTTTAGATTTGTTGAATTTTTAAAGTGTTTTTAATCTGTATCTTGTTTTAATGTGTATCTTGCTTTTAATCTGTTGTTACCTGCCCAGAAACCTTTGGGTATGGGGTGGGATAGGAATGTAAACAAACAAACAAATAAAATTGCTACAGTCTGAGACAATAGTAGCAGAAAACAGTCACAGGAGATGTTGTGATTGGGTACCATCAAATTGTAGCTGGCATTTCTGGCAGAATGACATGGGCACTGCTAGGCAGTTTTCTTGGCAGAGATACAGAAATAGTTTGCCACTTCCAAGGAGAGACCGGGGCCTGAACCAGCAATCCACAGCTTTCCTGGCTGCTTGCATTACTGCTAACCTACAGTCACTCCCAAGGACATGTATATAGGACAAATTTCACCACAAAAACATAGCATGAAATTATCGTTAATTGGGATCACCCAAAGAAAACATATGAGCAAACAGGACTTCTCATGCTGTAAATTAATTACCTGATGTGTTTATCCTTGGGGCTAAGACCATTTTTCCTTCTTGCTGCACAAAGGGAGATAATTTATAGAACAAAAAGAAAGATCCTGAATTATAGGCTTGCCTACAAATCTCGTCATCTTCTTTTAGTTCAAACATGTATCTGTAGTTGAGAAGGAATCAGGAAAAAAATTGCACTGCATTATCAAACTAGTTGAATTGGTTCTTCAGAAGTAAACACTCCAAGAATCAGTTTAGCCAGGTGAGCAGGAGGTGTGTTTGGGCAGATCCACTTAGGGTAATTATGCACTGGCTGGGATACTGGACCAAGGAGGGAACCTCCCTTCTGTCAGCTGATGGGATCAAAGGCATGTCCTGGGTGTGTGTGTCTCTTTCTCAGCAACAATATAGGGAATGTAAGCCAGTTTGGTCTACTGGTTAGGAAGCCAGACTCTTATCTGGGAATACTGGGTTAGATTCTGCACTCCTCCACGAAGCCAGCTGGGTGACTTTGGACTAGTCACAGTGCTCTGCTGAGTTCTCACAGCCCCACCACCTCACAGGTTGTTCTGTTGTGGGGAGAAGAATAGAAAGCTTTGTCAGCCGCTTTTTCCCTTAAATGGGTGAGAAAAGCGGGGTAGAAAAGCCAACTTCCTGCTGCTCCAGCATACCACCCAGTCTAGAATCACTCCTGGAAACAGTTGTCCTCTTCAGCCTAATCTATCAGTCACTACAGTTTGTCAGATTCCAGATTATGATAATTCAAAACAGTAGTTTTGACATTCAGTTCCAGGAAGTTCCCTCATGTTGTTTAATGCTCAAGAAGTGCAATAAAAAACAAGGTAATCCTTCATTAAAACAACAATAAGCAAAGCAAAAAACTATACTGCCTTATTTCCCTATCTTATAACCTTTGTATATTGTAGCAACTTTATATTTTTGCCGCACCTGTACTACTATTTACTGCTTAAAATTTAAGTTGACTCACTTATTTTTACTCACATTTATTATTATTTTTAAATGGTCACCCATTTTAAAAAACTAGTTTAAATGATCATCTACACACCACATTTTCTGATACACCGGTCTTACAGGTTTATTGGCAGATTTATGCAATTAGCAAGCTAGTGATGGAGTTATTAGGCTTAGCTGTGCTAAGTCCTTGGTTTCCCATAAGTTAAGTGCTTACCTCATTCTTTTTATGTAAGTTGAATTCAGCCTGTAATGCAGGCAGGAAGACCTACTGGATCCCAATCGACACAAGGAAGCTATTAACATCTTTCGTGTCACCAAGCTTTAAAATAAAAGCAAGACTGTTTCAATGTAGCAAACTGATATTTTATTTTTAAAAAATGATTGGCAGTAAACGATAGGGCCTTCTCAGTGGTAGCCCCTAGGCAATGGAAGAGTCTCCCCTGTGGTACACCAGGGCATATTCTAAATACTGAGAAGACTGGCAAAGATGTACTTATTCACCTTGGCCTTTGGCTGAAGATCCGGTTTCCCTCCCTGCTTTCAGGCACTGTTCTTGTTTTTAATTTTTTTAAAAATCTGTGTTTACTGTTGTAACCTACCCTAAGTCTTTTAGGTACAGAGCTGGATAAAAAAACAAAATTAAGAAATAAATATACTTCCCACTGTAATTTTTCTGGAATGCTCTTCCATTCAGAGAAAACAAGGGAGTAAAGATAAATCCAGCAGTTTCACATTTAGGTCCTTTCTGCACTCATTTTAGATCCAGCTTAAAGGACCTCTTAATCTGGATCATGGACTCGCCACGTATATCTTGATACGGATCAAGGAGGCCCCACGCCTATTAAACCAGATCTGGCAACAGACTAAGGGTGCTTTTCCACTGTCACTAAAAGTACCCATTAAGTACCCATTCATGGGTACGTAATGGCATTTTTGTACCCATTAATGGGTACTTAATGGGTACTTCTAGTGACAGTGGAAAAGCACCCTAAGAGGCTAAGTCTAACCTGAATCTCTTGTGGACTTTGCCCTAGATGGAAAATGGCTTAAAGTGTATCTACAAAAAATCCAACCTTTCTTATTTATCAAAGAATATCCTTTATTTCTTTGCACCTAACCTTCCTTTCTCCCTTCTAATAAATGTCAATTGGGGTGGGGAGGTGAAACTGCTTTTATATTCCCTTAAAAATAAGCTAGGAGGAGCTGGCAGAGCATTGCTAAACACACCGAATTAACTACACAGGGTTTAAATCTCTTAATCCCATAACTGGATCGGCTCCATGACATATTTTAGGGGCTACATCAAAAACATAATGTTGTGAAGCATAACCTTCACCTTTGAATTTTTATCTTTTAATTAATGTTAGTGTGTGTTAGTTTTCCACCCTCGCCAGCTTTCGGGAAGCATGCAAAGCAAAACGGCTGCAATTCTTTCATCTCCTTTCTCTGTGAAATCAAGGCAAGGCAGGACATTATTTAAAAGACACAAAGAAACCATCGCCCGTGGAAAAATAGCTGCTGCAAGCCAGGATAAGCCTTCACGTGCCATTATGCAAAGAAAGGTGGTTTTTGATCTTGCACACAAATGTCCCTAACTTTCGCGAGCGATTTCTTCCATTGCAAAGGAAGCGAATTAGGAATCCGATCTGAAGTCCTGCAAGCCTCCCTGTAATGGCAGTTCCGCAACAATACAGGTGGGCTAAAACTTAAGTGTACCAAGGCTTCCCCCCTCTAAACTGCAGGCAGAACTTAAAATTTTAAACCCCCTGGGAGGTTGAAGGTTCTGCTGTCACTTACTGTTCTCAGATCGCAATGTAACCAGACAAGGCTGCAGCACTGAGCAATACAACAAATGTGCATTTTCTTCCCCCTGCAGCTGCGGTGCTACGGTTTCTTTTTTTTACCCATAATCCTTAGACTTAGCACGGGCATCTGGGAAGTGTAGTTCCACGGATACCTATTTAGCCTTGGATGCAAGGACAGATTCGGCACTTCTTGTGTTTTCGATTCCTAATTTACTTTTTCAACATGAAAGGAGACTGTTTTCTGATTGTCTACTATGAGATTGTCTACTACACTGTGAACAGATACAGCCCCCCCCAAAAAAAAACACCTCTCAGACAGTTCAGAGGGGGTTTAGAGATGGGATTGTTATTTGTTTTATATATATATAAAACAAATAACATATACATATACGTATACAGATTGGCCTAATTATCAACTATGGACCAAAGTGCGAATTGGCCCCGTCTTTCCAGCTGAACATAATAACATTTTTGGCCACTAACAACAACAACAAAATCTGTGAGCCAGTTTGGTCTAGTGGTTAAGGAGCTGGACTTTTAGCTGGGAATACCAGGCTTGATTCCACCCTCCTCCACAAAGCCATCTGGATGACCTTGGGCTAGCCACAGCTCCCTTCTGAGCTCTCACAGTTCCACCTACTTCACAGGGGAGAAGAAGCTTTGTCAGCCGCTTTGAGCCTCCTTAAATGGGTGAGAAAAGCAGGATAGAAAAGCCAACTCTTCTTCTTCTAAAATATATTTAAATTAATATAGAGCTGTATATTCTCATAAAGATGTAAAAGAGCAATTTTTCTGGTGAGTACAGCTTGCAAGTTAAATATGTTAGAAAGTTCTTCTTGAATACATGACCAAAACAGAGTGTAGCACATATTCACTAAACACGAATGAATGTGCCGGTATGACCACATCTGTTGCTGGGGCAACAGGGTGAAACAGTGTGTAATTGTGTAATTACACCCAGAAGTGCAAATAGGAGCTTGCCAGGCTCTCTGAGCCCAGCCACTAGTATAGGTGTGGAACATGTTTAACTGCTCCATACCTATAGTGCTCAGGGGATGCTCTCACACACACGGAGCTGTTTCTAGTTAAGAAATGGCTCCATGTGGTGCGGATGGATTGTTTGGGAACTCCCATGGATTTACTATCAAGGTAAGTGCAAAAAGGTCCTGAGTACAAGATTTGTGACTGCAAATCCAATTTCCAGAGCTCTTTCAAGCTGGCAAGATCTCCAGTGAAGACTAAGAAGTAATCGATAAAATTGCACCAGACTTACTTTTCACTGGGATAACAGTCCATCAAATAGAGTCTTAAAACTAATCTAAGCCCTTGAAAAGCTCTGCGCGGTGCAGGCAGAGATGAGGCAGAAAAAAAAAAACCTCAAACATTTTAGCTACCCACAAGAGGAAAGCTGTAGCTGTTGTTTTAGAACATCCTTTAGTATACTGGTATCATCATAAAAATCTTTAACATGCACCAGGGTGGCAGCACGTAGAGACTCCCAGTCAGTTTTGGACAATAAAGAACCTAAGAAACCCTAGAATTTTAAAGGCATGATTGGAGAGGGATACAGTGATAGAATTATTTGCTATTTAAGCCAGACTTTATATGTGCAAAACAACATAGGATTTCTGCAAATTAGCCAACCCTTAGGGGCGGTGAAAGAAAGAAAGGATTATTCACTGCATCTGGAATTTCTTTGGTTTCAAAGCCTACCCACTAGTGGTGTGAGTGGAATGAAAAAGAAACATATGTCTAACATATGCAAAATAACCTGACAGGTGGAGGTAAATCCTATATCTTTGTCTTTTTGAGCCCTATTTTCTCAACTTTGTAACTGCTGCCACCAGTTCCAGGATTACATTGGAAGCGTTATTATTATTTAAATCAGTGCACATTTCAGATCAAATCCTTGGGGCAAAATATCAACATTAGATACTTTTTAAAAAAAGTTTATAAAACACAATACTGGTTAAACCAAATGAACTAAATTATTTAGGACATTAGGGTTTTTTCCCCAATGCAAACTGAAAATTATAAGACGCAAGTTAAATTGTTTCAAAATCCTCAAGGAAAACCATAACATTTTACCTTTGGTATATGAAGCACATACTCTGGTGTTTTTTTTTTAAATTTATTAAAGCCAACAGAATAATATTATACATACTGAATTATTCCTTCCAATCAAAACTTCCTCCACCCTTCCATTCCCCCTCTAGGTTCATTTCTTCTACAATTTCTTTCATTTCTTTTAGGATACCTTTCTCCTTATTACTAACATCTCCTGCACCTTTGGCCATATAAGTATAACCAGTCTACATTCTCCAACTTTATATTGTTTCTTTTCTTGTTTAGCATGTACTCTGTAACCAGCCTTTGGGCCTGTTCGCATCTTAGACCTGTTTACCAACTAAAGCCCTTTCTGGACTGAGCTTGGTTACAGTAATCGATGCTCTGATAATGTGCAGAATAGACTACAGCAATATCATCTCCGCGCATCTATCCTTGAAGACAGTTCAGAAGCTTCTGCTAGTGCAGAATGCAGCAGTTGGACACACATCAGATTGGTTTTGAAGGAACTGTGCTGTAAAGCCCTAAAACTACTTGGGCTTCAAATCCAGCCATATGTAGCTTCTCATCAGTTAAGATCTGAGGACAACCTATCACGGTGGTGCCACCACTATCAGCAGTCAAAAGTGCAGGGGCACATGAGAGAGTCTTCACTGAGGGCCCACCCAAGTTGTGGAATCATCTCCCCTCTGAGATACCATGAATCCTATTATTGTATGCATTCTGACATATATATTAAAGCCACACCTCTTTGCTGAGTCTAGCCTCTAGCAGCTTGCCCTCTTCTTCTAGGCATTGTTATTTGTGGTCTTCAAGATATTTTTCTCCTTAAAGTATTGGTTTTATTGTAACCTGCGCCAAGACCTTAAGGTAAAGGAATGCAAATAAAGAGATAAAGGTTAGGAAACTATGTGCTTCAATTAACTGTGAGCTAGTTTGGTCTAGTGGTTAGGGAACTGGACTCTTATCTGGGAATACTGGGTTTGATTCCGCCCTCCCCCATGAAGCCAGCTGGGTGACCTTGGGCTAGTCACTGTTCTCTTCTGAGCTCTCACAGCCCCACCTACCTCACAGGGTGTTCTGTTGTGGGGAGAATAGAAAAGCTTTGTCGTCCGCTTTGAGTCCCCTTAAATGGCTGAGAAAAGCGAGGTAGAAAAGCCAACTCTCTCTCTACTCCATTAATGAGATCTATATTTGATTAACATTTACAAACGAAAAAAATAAATGGAGCATTTAGAAGAACTGTACATTGATGTACTATCGCTTATTTCATCACCTCACATGCAGTAATAAAAGTTGCCAGCCATGTAATTGGAAGGTAAAGTTTCATACAAAACAAAAAATGAGCCATTGAGGGGACAGGTGCTATTGCTGTTAGCAATGATAAACAGCCCTGTTGGGCTATGCTTCAGTGTTTCTCAAGTGATCGCTCAACAAGGCAAACAGTACCAAATTTATTTACTAGGCTAATAAGATTTAACTGAGAAAATAGGCTGTATACATCTCTCCGTAGTAGGGAAAAGTTAAAGATGTGTCTATGACAAAGAAAATGCCCAGCTTGCTTATCAGAAAGGTCAAACTTTTAATCACCTATAATGCCTTCTGTATTATGTTGCTACACAGTGGCTGCTGACACACCTAAGGTTTAATCCAGCTTCAGGCCACCATCAGCAAAGTGACAAGCTGTTTTCTTTCAGTGCTAAATAACTCAGAAAATTCAGCTATGGGATAGATAATGTGAAAAGAAAATTACTCGTCACGTTGCTGATGTGTTCTCTCACTCTGAAGGTGGACTGAAGCTGGATTAAACCTTAGGTGTGAGCACAGCCAGCGACAGAGCTAGATGAAATTCTTGGATCAGGACTGTAATGTAAAGAAGAAAGGGGGAAACGCCAGTTGAAAGCCTTATTTTCATTTCCCCACTTTGATCTGCTATGGTTTTGGGGAGATGGGGGCTCTGTCCAGTCTGGGGATATGTAGCACAATTATGTCTGGGCTATGGTGGAATTGACACACATATCAGTGGCAAATCCACCAAAGCTCTGCTATTTATTGTGTTAAAGTCTGCTATAAGAAGAAGAGTTGGCTTTTACATCCTGCTTTTTATCGCGGTCCGTATACGCGACGGACCACTAGGCTCAGGGAAGTTCTTGGCAACAGCTGGGGAGCTGCTGCAATAGCTGGCTTTGTTCCAAAAGATTTACCCAGGCTTTGACTGGCTCGATCCTGGAGACCAGCCATGAGTTATGGCTGACCTGAAAAGAACAGAAAATGGGGGGGGGATGAGGAGTCTGGAGCAGGATTCAGGAGGAAAAGAGAGTGTTTTAATCTTGCCAGGGGTTTAAATACAGCCAAAAAGGGGGTGTGGGGGAAAATGACGTTGAGGCAACATCTGGGGAGATGATTGGACGAAAGCTGGGGTCAGGCAGGTCAGAAGTCCTTGTGATGCCACATCCTCTGGTCCGTGGCAGGAAAAATCCTCAACAAGAGGAGAAGGGCAGCTGTTTGGTTTTTTTTCTCCACATGGCTGAGAATTGCCATTATTGCCTGTAGGCATTGGCACGGAGTGAAAAGAGTTCAGCACCTTGGACATAGCCAAGCGTTTAATGCAAGTCTATGGAGCGAAAGATTCCTGGTACTTTTTATTCTCGGGGCTTATCAGCAAATGGCTTCATTTAAACTGAAGGGCTGGAGCAAAGGAAGCTGGGGAGGGGGAAGGCTAAGCAGACTAGTGGTTACTATAGCTTTTCTCACCCATTTAAGGGGACTCAAAGCAGCTTCTCCCCACAAGAGAACACCCTATGAGGTGGGTGGGGCTGTGAGAGTTCAAAAGAGAACTGTGATGCACCCAAGGTCACCCATCTAGCTTTGTGGTGGAGTGTGGAATCAAACCTGGTATTCCCAGATAACAGTCTGGCTCCCTATAACCTACCTAAGACCATGCCTAGGGAAGTGCACAAATATTCTAAAAAGACAGACAGATAGATGATAGATAGATAGATAAAGATGGATGATAGATAGATGTTAGATAGATAGATGGATAGATGATAGATAGATGGATAGATAAAAGACAGACAGATAATAGATAGATAGATAAAGATAGATGGATGATAGATAGATGTTAGATAGATGGATAGATGATAGATAGATGGATAGATAAAAGATAGATAGATGATAGATAAAGATAGATGGATATCGATGATAGATAGATAGATGGATAGATAAAAGATGGATGGATGGATGGATGGAAAGGCGTACTATGAATGCAAAAGTAAGTGAAGGAAACCGCCCTTCATCCCAGACTCCAGGGGCGATCCAGGCGTCCAAGAACTTGAAGCCGTAGCTTCGAGCCCGCAATGGAAACGCATCTCTTGCACCTTATAAATTCGCTCGCTTCCGCCCTTTTCCCTTCCCCTTTAAGCGCACCTTTCTTTCTCGTACAGAGAGGGAATCCAGGGAAAGGGGCGGCCCGGCCTCCGAACGCGCGCCTGCGCATTCCCGAGCACTGCCGCCGCCGCCGCTGCTGTGACCGGCCTCACGTAGAATTGCCTCCGCCTGGTTCGAAGGGGCGGGCGGCTTCCTCCCGCAAGGACCGGCGGTGTGGGCGGGATCGCGGGCTGTATAAGCATTCCACCAAGGGGCCTGCTGGCTGGCTGGGAAGGCTGACGGAGGGGAAGCGGGATCGGCGTCGTCGTCGAAGCAGCAGCAGCAGCAGCAGCGGACGGGGCGAGGAGGCTGCTTTTGCCCGAGGTGGGTCGCGGCTGCATGGGAGGCGCGGGGGTCTCGCCTCGGGCGGCTTTGTGGCCTGTTTCTGCACGGGCTTCGGAGGAGGAAAGAGGAGGGGAGGAAGAGTTGGCTTTTCTACCTCCTATTTTCACCCACTGAAGGGGACTCAAAGCGGCTGACAAACTTTCTGTTCTTCTCCCCACGACAGACACCCTGTGAGGTAGGTGGGGCTGTGAGAGCTCAGAGGAGAGCTGTGACTCGCCCAAGGTCACCCAGTTGGCTTCATGGAGGAAGAAAAAGAGTTGGCTTTTCTACTCCATTTTCTCCCTCATTTAAGGGGACTCAAGGCAACTGACAAAGCTTCTATTCTTCTCCCCACAACAGAAGACCCTGTGAGGTAGGTGGGGCTGTGAGAGCTCAGAAGAGAGCTGTGACTAGCCCAAGTTCACCCAGCTGGCTTCATAGGGGAGGGTCGAATCGAACCTGGTATCCCCAAATAAGAGCCCAGCTCCCTAACCACTACACCAGGCTGGCTCACTCTCCTTACTCTGCCCCATATTTTCCGAAATGAACTGGCTGGGACGCCCTGGTGCTCCCACCACGCCCCTCCCCACAGCTTTCCCATAGAGAGAGACAGAGGGCCCACAAGCTCCCCAGACCACTTGCGTACTCTTTTCAGCTGGTGGATGCAGTACGTCCACACCTCAGTTTTAATCCAACTTCGGCTTGCCTTCAGTGTGAGAAAACTCGTGGGCAAAGTAGAGGGCGTCACTGGCTTTCAGATTCCACGTTGTCTAACTCAAAACGGTTTGAGAATGGTGAAAGTCAGTGCGTGGGCTCGCCACTTTGCAGATTCGTTCTGTCACTCTGAAAGTGGACTGAAGCTGGATTAAAACTTGGGTGTTGATGGGCCCTTGGTGCTTCTTTGCCATCCCATGTGTCCCAGCAGGGGTATCGTTACCCCTTTTCAGTTTGGTCTAGTGGTTAAGGAGCAGGACTTTTATCTGGGAATACCAGGTTTCATTCCACAGTCCCCCATGAACCCAGCTGGGTGACCTTGGGCTAGTCACAGCTCTCTTCTGAGCCCTCACAGACCCACCTATCCTCACAGGGTGCTCTGTTGTGGGGAGAAGAATAGAAAAGCTTTGTCAGCCTCTTTGAGTCCCCTTAAATGGGTGAGAAAAGCTGGGTAAAAAAGCCAACTCTTCTTCTTCTTGTGGGGAGAAGAACAGAAGGTTTGTCAGCCGCTTTGAGCCCCCTTAAATGGGTGAGAGAAGCAGGGTAGAAAAGCCAACTCTTCTTCTGCCTCTGGAGTCCCCTTGCTTCCAAACAAAGAGGTGATATGTGACAGATTTATCCAGAACAGGTCGGAAGACCAGTCTTTTCATGGAAAGACTTGTGCTTAGTAGAACGTTTTTTGTGATTCCAGGCCAATCCATGCTTTATTCTGGAATATCTAAATATAGTGGAATAAGTAACCCAAGTCTCTACAGCCAAATGCACGCCCAGATATTCTTCCTCCCCACCCCACATTTTTCAGGAGCAGAGAAGGGAAGAGGTGAGACTGGGATGAAAGCCACATTTTATTTTTGACTTCTGTGCTCCAGCCAGTTCCAAAGGTTTTTTCAGCCCTTGGACATAGTTCGAGGTGGTGATATTAAACACCATCATGACTGTGGGATGATGGGATTGAAGTTATTTATTTATGTTTTTATCTCACCCTATACCCGAAGGTCTCTGGGTGAATAACAACATCTAAAATCAAACATCATTAAAACAATAAAACAATCTATTAAAACAGTAGCATCTGCAAGTGGAAATGGAAAGTGTATCCCTAGTTTGGTCTAGTGGTTAGGGAGCAGGACTCTTATCTGGGAATACTGGGTTTGATTCAGCCCTCCCCCATGAAGCCAGCTGGGTGACCTTGGGCTAGTCACGGCTCTCTTCTGAGCTCTCACAGCCCCACCTACCTCGCAGGGTGTCTGTTGTGGGGAGAAGAACAGAAGGTTTGTCAGCCGCTTTGAGTCCCCCTAAATGGGTGAGAAAAGCGGGGTAGAAAAGCCAACTCTTCTTCTTGTTCTTCTTCAAAGACCTGGGGAAAGAGGTTCATCTTCACTGCCTTCCTAAATGTGTACAATGAAGGTGATTGACACACCTCAAGGGGGAGTCTATTCCATAGCCAAGGGGCCATCACTAAGAAGGCCCTCTCCCGGGTGCCCACTGCTTTTGCTGCTGACGGCGGTGGGGCAACCAGGCGGGCCTCCCCTCCAGATCCTAAGGCAGATCTCATTTCTTCCTTCCGGGCATCTCTGGCTCCAGCTCTTCTTCACTTGGAAGAGTTGCCCGTTATCCTCAGTACTGTGTGCCTGTAGCTCTGGTGCATCGTCTTTAATTTTCAAGCTTAGCCAAGCATATAGTACTTTCTAAGCGATTTCTGGAGCTAACTGGGAAGAACTTACATCAGGAATCGACGCTGGAGCTGCTGGGCTGGTTTTGTGCCGAAAATTCTTAGCAAGCAACAGCATGCTCTGCCTCCGTCTGGTTTTCTCTCCCCCTTCATTCCCTCCCTTGCACTGTAAATTGATCTCTTTGCAAATACAGTAATAAAAGGGAACAAACCTACAAATGGAGAGAGGAGCCAGGCGCAAAGGGAGCTGTTTATATCTAGAAATTTAACTGTTTCCTCCGCAGCTGAAAGCTGGGATGCTTTTTATTGGGTTTCACTTGGAAGGGATTTTGAGGCTAAGTGGCCATTACGTGCGAGGGGGAGGCGAAGGGGGAAATACGTGGCAGCAGCTACAGCATTCTTTCATCAACCTTTTGCTCTCTCTCTCTCTCTCTTCCCCAAACTTCTGGCATGAAGCTAGAATTGAGCGGGAGGAAATGATATTTGCTAAGGGGGAATAAAGCACACTTTATTCAGATGTACGCAGTGTGCTTTACAAAAGGGGATTCTTCATAGGTGAGCATGAGGCTAATTAACTGGGTGTTTTAAATTGACAGATTTAATCGTTGGTTCTTTAAAAGTTCTTCAGAGTTTAATGTTGTGCGAGATGGCGGTGAACAAAAATAGAAGAAGAGGTGGGTTTTCCACCCCGCTTTTCTCACCCATTTAAGGGGACTCAAAGAGGGCTGACAAAACTTCTGTTCTTCTCCCCACAACAGAACACCCTGTGAGGTAGGTGGGGCTGTGAGAGTCCGGAAGAGGCTATGACTAGCCCAAGGTCACCCAGCAGGCTTCACGGGGGAAGGCGGAATCAAACCCGGTATTCCCAGTTAAGAGTCTGGCTCCCTAACCACTAGATCAAACTGGCTCATTAAATATGTTTAATGTTCATTTCCACAGTAGTCAAGGTCTGTATATGAGATTCCCTCGAGGCAAAAATGTGACTAAAGGATCTTTTGTAACATTAAACTTTATGGGCAGAGGATACTCCCTCTATTTATTATCTGTTTATGTGCCTTGAAGGGCTGTTACTGTTTTTCTTACATAAATGAATCTGAAGAAATCAGTTAAGAAGCATCTACAGTAGTCCCTCGTTGTTGCTGGGGATAGTTTTCCAGAAACCCTTGCAGATTTCCATGTTTGCAAGTAAATCATTTATGCTGGTGGGGAAATGAAGGCTTGGAGAGATTCCCTTTGGAAAATTCTGTTGAAAAAATATAAGGGAAAGATGCAGTTTGCTTCTCATGCCTTCCAAGGACACAGGAGGTACTGCCTAAATGGTACAACTGGTTTCCATGGGTCTCTCAGGCTTCACCCCCTCCCATATCCTGTTGCTGGGAGCGCTGTCTGTGTCAGTGAACACTTCCCTGGAGCCCTGAAGTAATGTTGGGAAATGACCCTGGAACTATGACTAGATCCCCTGTGTATGCAACTTTGGCCCGAGACCCCTGTCCAGGTAGGGGAAATATAGCTCCATTATGGCACATTTAAGGTAGGATTGCCTCATGCATTTGAGGTAGCCCTGCCATAATATCACTTTTCCTCCACAAAAATGTACTGAAAACTATCACTGGGTAACACAGTGTTCATTGGCCAGTTTGATCTAGTGATTAGGTGAGCCGGATTCTTATCTGGGAATACCGGGTTTGGTTCCACACTCCTCCACAAAGGCAGCTGGGTGACCTTGGGCTAGTCACAGCTCTCTTCTAAGCCCTCACAGCCCCACCTACCTCACAGGGTGTTCTGTTGTAGGGAGAAGAACAGAAGGTTTGTCAGCCGCTTTGAGTCCCCTTAAATGGGTGAGAAAAGCGGAGTAGAAAGCCAGCTCTTCCTCTTCTTCATTACAGCTTTTCCATCAATAGTGTGTTTGCTTACCTTCTAAATGGAGGCCGAAACAGGTGCCCATGCAAGTACAGAGGTGACAACAAGCACTTCCGGGCATTCCAGATGCCCAAATGCCCGGATACACGTGACTGTTAAAATGTATGAAGAAGAAAAGTTGGTTTTTGTACTCCACTTTTCACACCCTTTAAGAGGACTCAAAGCAGCTGACAAACCTTCTGTTCTTTTCCTCACAACAGATACCCTGTGAGGTTGGTGGGGCTGTGAGAGCTTTATTTAGGGATGTGGAATTGAACCGGGAGACTATGAGATAAGAGTCCCAATATTCTAACCAGAAAACCAAACAAGGCCGTGAAGATGTGGTGCTGTGTAGCTAGGATGTAGTATTTGCCCAGAGAGGATTTCCTCATTACTGCCTTCTAGTGGGATATGTGGCTGCCACTTGGAGGTGGCCAGAAACCCTTCTTCCACCTTCTCTGCATCCATATCAGGTGAGGTTGACTTCCTCTGAAGGAGCACGGTAAGAATAGTTCCTTCAACTTACTTTTAGGTTACTCCTATCTCAGCCTATGGGGAAGTTGGGGGGGGGAAATTGGGGAGGGTCCATGTATCCTCCCTGCCCCTGATTACTCGGAGGGCCGTAAAAAGGCCCTGTGTGGATCTAGCCTTAGACCAGTGGTTCTCAACCTGGGGGTCGGGACCCCTTTGGGGGGTGAACTACCCTTTCAGAGGAGTTGCGACAAGTCTCTCACGGCCCTTCCCTCCCACCTTCCGGCTGCTCCGTCCCTGTGGCTGGGGGTCTCCACAACATGAGGAATTCCATTAAGGGGTCGCGGCATTAGGAAGTTTGAGAACCGCTGCCTTAGACTCTCTCAGATGTGCTAAATTCAGCAGTGCCACCAAATCAGAACTGAAAAAGTGTCAGAATTCTGAGCTGACCAAATTTGGTAACTTTAAACCCGCCTCACCAGGAAAAAACCTAGGAAACTGCCAGTTGTGAATATGAGAGTACCACAGGTACCACAACTCTATACAACTGTGCCATTGTAGGTGCATAAAACTGACAGATATTAAAAACTATGAATAATGAGGCAGGGCTGTAATGCTTATGCCACTGGACTGTTTTTGATTCCACACTGGAAAGTGAAAAGGGTGGTGGTGGTGGTGGTGGTGGTAGGAATAGGAGTAGGAGTTGGCTTTTCTACCCTGCTTTTCTCACCCATTTAAGGGGATTCAAAGCGGCTTACAAAGCTTTGGTTCTTCTCCCCACAGCAGAACAACCTGTGATGTAGGTGGGGCTGTGAGAGTTCAGAAGAAAGCTGTGACTAGCCCAAGGTGACCCAGCTGGCTTCGTGGGGGAGGGTGGAATCAAACCCCTTTTCCCAGATTAGAGTTTGGCTCGTTAAATGGCATTCCAACAGAAAGTGTGGTCTACCTCCCAGACAGAGTCTTTCTTGATGTGGGGGTATTCTTGTAATGCTCAAGTTTCATCATAAATGTCTAGCTGATCAAATCTGGCTTTTGTAAAAGCTTTACGAAATTTTGAAGGTATGGAGAAGCAGCAGTATCTCTCAAGATTTACCTGCTGCTTTTAAAGGCAGCAAGATATGGTGTAGCCTTGGCATGAGAAATTCCTGACAAGTCATTTTGAGCCTCTTGTGTTCAAAACTCATTGTTTGGACATCTTTGATAGTTTTTCTAACCTAGAATACTCATGGGAGGGGAATTGGTGTATGAATGATTCTGTCTGCAAACCATATCTAAGCTGATTCACAAGTGCTTTTTGTTACGGTGAGTGAACGCAGCCTAAGTTTGCTCCATCTTGGTTGTTGCTTTCCTTCCATAGGGACAGCAACTTCAGCTGCCCTGCCGGAAGAATTCTGGTTCCTAGATTTATAGAGTGCAGCTCCCGGGCTTTGAAGTTGCACCTTCCCTTTCTTTTGTACCAAACACACCTCCCTGGGTTGTTCCCAAGCTGATTATAGTGAGCTTTGAGACCGTTTTGAGCACTCAGCATTCCCAGAGTTTTAAAAGAATCCACGGTTTCTGAGGATGAAAGGTCCCGAAATGCAGATTAGAAATACTGCTGGGTTTAGAGATACTCCCCTTTATTTAGCAAAATGGGAATGCAAGTGGTGGGTTTTTTTTTTGTGTTTTTGTTTTTTGAGGAAACCATGCTTTAGGGGCATTCTCCTCAACTTCCCTTAACTCAGTGAGAAGGCGTGATTTCCTCTGCTGTAGTCCCCTCTTTCCTGGGCGCTTCAATACGGGCTAAGAAAATCTACTGCTGTCTGGAAGGGGGTGGGAAAGAAGGTGAAATATGAACAGAGCCTGCAGTAGCTAAGGCATGCACAACAAGGTAATGAACAAATGTAGCAGGGTCAGGAGTAAGGGAGGTGTCTGATTTCAATAAGAGGGATTCTTTGGCAGCGATCAGACTTTAGCAGCTTCCGTCATGGGGTTGCAAAGAATGTCAGCTTTGTGTAAAAGGTCTCTTCCTTCCCTCCCTCCCTCCGTCCCTTCCACATCACCTCCCTCTCTGCCTTTTTGCACTGCTCTAATCTACCGATCTAGTGTAAAGTACCATTGTAAGAAGGGAGTGATCTTTAATCTTCTACTGCCTTGTTAACATGAGAAAGAAGCTGTGCTACAGTTTGGGGAGAAGCAGTGAACAAAAAACTGCTGCCAAAGGACTCCATGATCTCATGCGGCAGCGGGGCAGGTTTATACAGAGGGTGGGGTTTGAATTGCCCACCCCAATGAAGTAAGGGGATGACAGTGTCCAATTGCTGGGGATGGGATTATACCACGGGGAGGAGAGAGAGGAAAGGGTTTCTCCCCTGCCAGGCACTGAAGAATGGAGAGTGAGTCTGCATTGTAAGGTAACAGTAGAAATGCAAGAAAACAGATCTTGTTGCTGATTTAAAAAAACCCGGTTTAAAACCAGATTAAATTGCCAAGTGGGAACTTGACCTCTCTGTATTGAACCGTTTGTATTTTGTTTTGTCATGTGTTTTGTATACTATATTTTGTAGCTGAGGAGTAACCAAGATAATTACTTTATAATTCAGCTTTAACATTCATTGTTTGTGTGCCTCTTTTCATGGCTTTGCAGTCTTCTGGGAGCTCCCTGGCACACACCCATTTTGAGAATCTGTGCTATAGTGGAGAAGGGTAAGCTCAGGACATCACTCAGGACAGTTGAATAGAGACAGAGATATGAATAAGAAGCTTTCGTGCTCCCAAATTTCAGACTGATGGGTTTCGTAGTTAAGAGATGTACTGATTATATCTTTATAGCTCAGCTATATTGTAATTAAGAGCCACCTTGATTGTATCTTTAGGATTAGAGATGAACATGAACTAGAATTTGTTGGCTTGGTTTGAGTTGAACCATGCTGAGTTTGGTTCAGTCTAGAACGCAGGTCCAACAAGCTCAACATGAATCAAATTGATCCTTGAAGAGTTTGTGGGACTGCTCCATTGTTAGAAAAACAAAGAAATATAATAGAAAATGTTGAAAAAGCACTAGATGGGGGGCGAATCAAACCTGGGGCCTATTTGCACTTGACCTTATTCTGAAATATATGCTAGAATAGTGGCCTGCTGTGCACACTCTAGTGCAGGCTACAGCAGGCCCCAAGTGAGGCCTACCGTAGCCTGCATTAGCATGCAGACCACAGACCCCCGTCCTGAGATATACTCCAGAAAAAGGCCAAGTGCGAACAGGCCCCAGGTGGCTCAGTCTGGTTGAACATTCCCTGGTTTGGTTCAGATCAAACCAGCTGCTCTCAAACAGAGTTGTTCAGTTCCATTCAAACTGGGTTGAAGCTGCTTGAATTTCCCCTTCTCTGTTCAGGGTTACTTGGCAGAACTTCCAGTGTCGTCTTTTAGTTTTCCTTTCAAACATCAGCTTGCCATTTTTGTTCTGTGGGTACTTAAAAACATGGAAGCGTTGGAGTGGGCGGGAAAGCAGGCCAGCAACTTCACGGTCACAAATTGCATGTTTGCTGGACTGATGCCGTTAATCTTGGGAAGATTTCTCTTCATTTCAAACCACGATCGGTGATTAATGGAGCCAAGAATTTGGCTGTTGTTTTGGCTGGAGTGAGAATTGTCGTGAGTTGGCAAGAGGTTTAGTGCCGTCATTCTGATATTCGACAATATGGCATCATGAGACTCATGTTACTTCTGGCAGAGAGCATTTCGAGAGGAAATTAGTAGAGTGAAAAGCAGCTGTAAATATTCCAATGTAGATTTATTTTGGTAAATTGCAAGAGTATTTTCATATTTTTATAGTTTAAAATTGCTGTTGATGCTAATCTTCATCATTGCCAAGTAGCAGTAGAGTTTTCTTAAGATAATCTCATCTGAAAATACTTTGCTTTCCTAAGCAAGGTTGCCTACCATCAGATACACCTATTATCTAATGGTAGGCAACCATGGTCTAGTGCAGAGGTGTCAAACTCATTTTGCCGAGGGCCGGATTAAAAAAAAACCTGTCAGGGCCAGGGGGCGTGGCTGGGGTACAGAGGATGGGCCGGGGCTGTGGCTGGGGCGTGACTAGGGCACCGAGGCAGGGCTGGCTGTCCATGGCGGCGCCCGCGCACTCGGGAAGTGGAGGGTCCTGCCGCGCTCGCTCGCCCGCCCTCGCCTCGCCTCGCCTCCTTCGCGCCCAAGGAGGACAGCGGCGGCCGCGGGCCGTATATTTGACATCCCTGGTCTAGTGGTTACGAAGCTGGACTCTTATCTGGGAATACCGGGTTTGATTCCACACTTCTCCACGAAGCCAGCTGGGTGACCTTGGGCTAGTAACACCTCTCTTCTGAGCTCTCACAGCCCCACCTACCTCACAGGGTGTTCTGTTGTGGGGAGAAGAATAGAAAAGCTTTGTCAGCCGTTTTGAGTCCCCTTAATGGGTGAGAAAAGCGGAATAGAAAAGCCAACTCTTCTTTTTCTTCTTTTCTTTGATGGTACAACAACTGCTTTGTGGTATATCAAAAACAAAAACAAAAACCCAGGTTTTTGTGGGTTAAGTACAAAGGAAAAAATTATATCTGTGTGTATGTGATCTACTGCATAAGACCCTAACCAAGAGGAAGTTTGCACTTTCCGTCCCATCCAGGACACTGGAATGGTGAGCTTCCCCTGGCGTGTGGTAGCATTTGCATTTGTGAGTGATAGTACATGCCAACCTACCCCCACGGGTCTGGATACTTACCCTAAATCAAATGCAGACGCATGTTAGGATGCTGCCATCTTGGTTCTACGGTATGACATTGGTGCGACTGTGCATTCGCCAATCACCAGGACGACGGTGGCGTGGACTTGCACTCGTGTTTTCAATTCTCTGCACAGAAGGGGCAGTTTCTGAGCTGGAAATGCCCCCTCCAGGTGCAGATGCTCCATCTGGGAGTGTACTGCGCACAGACTACGAGGCCAGATGCAGAAAGGCCTCCAGATGATATTCTGAAATTTCTGATGGTAAACCCTGTGCATTTTGGGGAGCTGTAAATAGGCTTCTTTGCTTTTAAGACCACTTAGCACTTGGAAGTTAAATGCTTATAAGCTACCGTATTTTCCGGCATATAAGACGACCCTCAACTTTCCAGTTAAAATATAGTTTGGGATATACTCGCCGTATAAGAAGACAACACCCGGCGTACAAGACGACCCCCGACTTTTGAGAAGATTTTCCTGGGTTAAAAAGTAGTCTTATATGCCAGAAAATACAGTATTTTTTCTCATTTTTTAAACCTAAAGTGTATTTGGGAAATGTACAAAAAGTACAAGGGTATAAGAATGTCAGTCATTTCAGTTTTCCATGGTTGTACTAGAATAATTGTCCAAGTACAATTAAAATGTTACTATTTTTTTTTAATCACAACTATTGACATTGGCAAAGTTTTAATTCTGTTCTTTCATTCATCCCAGGCAAACTGCTGTTCATTTGTAAGAGTACTTCTATGGATTAAAAGCTTTATTGCTTATGCCCTTCTCTTTAGGGATGTGCATGAATGTTTTTTTTGGCATTTGATTCGTAAAAAATAGAATGTTAGAAAAGTCATGTTTGTTCAAACAGATCCCCTTCAAGTGTGGTTGGATTCTGTTCTATATTAATGTATTCGTACAAATTTCTGTGAATATCCAATACAAACGGATACCTATCGGATGTGTATCCCATAACCTGTCCACTCTGAAAGTGTCAAATCTGACCTGAATCCATTTTTAATCTGCTCTCAGTCCATGTCGAATGGATTCTGGGTCCGTTGCAGATGTGGCTGGTGCAACTGCCTTTCCATCTCCCCAGTGTAACGAATGTCTGAAATGTACAAATATAACATTCCATTTGTGTACGGATGTCCAAATTTGGACTAATTCGGACAAATAATGAATGTTACTGACATTTGCGCACATCCCTGCTCCTGTTCGTTCTTGTAAGAAGCAGAAATACACCCATGCTTGTAGAAATGGTTGTGAGAATGAACATGTGGCTGGTACCTTGTTGTGTAGTTTTAAAATTACCCTTTAGATGCGTCCGACTCTTTGTGACCCCGTGGACCATAGCGTACCAGGCTCTCTTGTCTTCTACGTTCTGGTGATGTTTGCCCAAGCTCATGTTCCATGCTTCCATGATGCTGTCTCATCCTCTGCCGCCTCCTTCTCCTTTCGCCTTCAACCTTCCCCAGTATCATCATCTTACTTGCAATTGGATTATTTATTTTGGGGGGTATTATATTTCAAGACTCCATCCTGTTTCGTGTAAGCAACACCAGAGACCCACGCTGGTGCACTCAGGAGAAGCAGTTGTTTCCTTGACCCTGGTTGAACTGTTTACATAGCTTACTTCACCATGCAAAAAGCTCAAGCATGGCTAATACCTTGCTGGCCCAAATTCAGGGCAGCCGACAATCTCACTCCGAAAAGTTCCAGCTGTAGTGGCTGGTTGGACTGCAGCTGAGAACTTTCATTTCTCCTTAGCTGAACTGGAGCCAGGTGTGCCCAGCTGTGGTTCAGCTGGATAGGTGCAGGGTTTCTCAGTTTGTGCACTGGCTAAGGAAACGGGTTGACGGAGGAGGTTGTAAGAATACCTGGAAGGCTGCAAGATAAGTTAAGGAGCTGGACTCTTATCTGCGAATACTAGGTTTGATTCCACCCTCCTCCATGAAGCCAGCTAGGTGACCTTGGGCTAGTCACAGCTCTCTTTTGAGCTCTCACAGCCCCACCTACCTTACAGGGTGTTCTGTTATGGGGAGAAGAATAGAAAAGCTTTGTCAGCCACTTTGAGTCCCCTTAAAATGGGTGAGAAAAGCAGGGTAGAAAAGCCAATTTCTTCTCCTCCTCCTCTTTCTCCTTCTCCTTCTCTTCCTCCTCCTCCTCCTCCTCCTTCCTGGGCTAAGAACTTAAAGGCTTCTGAAATTAGGTCTGGTGGTGAATAGCTGAAACTTGACCTAACGGAACCAGTCTGGAAACTACCAATTACACATTCCTGGAGCTGTTTCACTACAGCGGAAACCTGTATCTTCCTCTGTCGCTATTTATAGTTTTTTTAAAAAAATGCCAGTTTCTTAATAAAGGGGAAGTTTTTGTATTTGTGAATCGCAGTTGCATTTCATGCTGTTTAGACAGAACCTAACTCCTGCAAATCTAAAAGGACACTGGTAGTAAAACAAGACGTGTGATGCCGTCACATTAAGTTTCCCAGTGTATATTCCATGTCATTAGCTGCTTATTATGGGGTGAAGCAATTGGGAGTGATAAACTGTTATATAATCTTTTGACCTGCTAAAAATGGGATGACCAGGAAGTTGCCATTGTTGTGTTTTGCACTATCACACAATTATTACATAGTGTGTTAAAAGTGAGCCCTGCGCCGTGCTTATACAAGGGATTGTGGTTAGCCAAGATTACAGGGTTTTGAAACCTATGAGGATTTGATTCTCAACTGCATTCTGGAAAAAGAATTCTGAAGTTAATGTAGAATATACTGTAAAATTTACTTTGAAAAAAAAGTCACTATTGCCGAAAGTATTGCCAGAGTATTTGTAGATCTTAAAGGTATTTCCGGAAAAACAGTTTTCCAGGACTCCCTCATGTGACATAGTTATGGAACAATGGTATGTTCTCATACCTGATTTGTTATCAGTTTGCATACTCATAATTTGGGCATACTTTTCATGCACACGTGAAGGCCTTTTCTGTGGTGGCCCCAGACTTTCTGGAGGTTCACCAGGCATCTATACTATATGTGTTTCAGTGCCTGGTTAAAACTTACCTCTTCACCCAGGCCTTCAATGTTTAACTTCTTCTGAGTGTGATCCTTCTGTATATTTTACCTTTTTATTGTTGTGACCCACTCTGGGACCTTTGGTTGAAGGATGGGATATAAAATCTAAAATAAAATAAAACAAGGAAATATGCTGCATAGGCAGTGATTTCTTTTTATGCATTGTTGTGTTATATGCATCTAATCTTTCTATTATATCCACAAACTATATACTATTCATTCATTCTGTATTCTTAAATAAATGTAGCATCATTTGCTAAGAGACATGACAAGACCTTTCAAAATCTAGTAGATGTCTTCCTAAATAAGGTGTGAAGTTCTCTTTTTAAAATTTTCTTTTTTATATGCTTAATTAGTAAAATTTTGTATTTCAGTATTATATTTAGTGCTTTTTACTTTCTCTTCTAGGTGTGTGCTAAAGTGATAGAGCAAAGAGAACCAAGATGCTCACAAAGTCGTGGTGTCTGCTAGTCTTTTGTGTTCTTCTTCCTTCTTCCTATGGCCATACGGACTTCTTCACTTCCATTGGTGAGCAGAGCTATGGTGCAGGGCTAATGTATGCTTCTGAATGATTCAATAGACTTAGATTAGATAAAAATGACTGAACAATTTCCCAAAGATACTGAAAGTGAAAAAAAAAGAATAGTTTCCGTAATGAAGTCTTAAGGATTCAGTAAAAATTAGAAAAATAAAAGCAAATGACTTTGAAATACATCAGCACTAAAGAGATGCTGAAAAGCACTGAAATAATGATGCACTTAAAAAAAAATCAAAAGATAGTTGTCCCACCTGCGCAAGTAGATACTTTCTGGGTTTTTAAGTGGAAGACTGTTTAGGGGTGTGTATATAATACCAATGTGTCACAATCCGATCTGAATATATAGTTGGGTCACTTTGAATTGTGCATATATAAACCTTTGGGGAATGCCTGTAGCTCAGTGGTAGAGCAGACTGCCTGGAATGCAAAGGGTTGCCGGTTCAATCCTCATCCTCTGCCCAAAACGCGAGAACCCAAGAGGAGCCCTGCTGCACCAGGCCATAGCACATCTAGTCTAGAATCCTGTCTTACACGGTGGCCCACCAATTGTTTCTGGGCATTCTTGAGAAGAAGATAAAGGCAAAACCTTCAACTGCTCTTAAATCCATGCAGATGGCCTTTAGAGGCGTCATATCTGTCTCTTCAACCTGGAGGAAGTACTTAAGTATCCATTCCAGTAACCGTTGAAACTCCTGTCTTCTATGAATTTAGTTAATCCCTTCTTAAAGCTATCAAGGCTGGTTGCTTTCACCAGCTCTTCTGGTGGTAAATTCCATAACCTTCTGAGTGAAAAAAATACTACTTGTCCATAGAGTGCCTACACAGAAGTAGGTAATGGAAAACCGCTTTTATATCTCTGTCAGTCAGACTGCCTGGAGGTGCCCACGAAGTCAACCAAGAGTTGGATGTGACTTTCTGGTACCCAACAGCGACAACACCAGCGACAACACCAGCGACAACACCTTTTGCCTGCCAAATGTTTGTTCAATTGACAGTTTTGGCATTCTCTTGTTGAATAGAGTACAGTAGAAGAATCTTTTCTCAGAAAGTGGTTAGTTTTGTGGGTTGCCTTTATTATTTTACTGAAAGCAAGATGTTTGGCAGAATGACTTATTAATGGGATATGCGTAATTCCAAGGACACAATGAATCTTTTCGTGCTCCCAACAAATATGTGAAGCTAATATGTAC
Organism: Aspidoscelis tigris stejnegeri; assembly: GCA_023333525.1. Classification (NCBI taxonomy): domain Eukaryota; kingdom Metazoa; phylum Chordata; class Lepidosauria; order Squamata; family Teiidae; genus Aspidoscelis; species Aspidoscelis tigris. Next base: position 98,079,017 of record JALMGA010000002.1, read on the forward strand.
AGCTGTCCCTCACATTACAGTTTTGATCTGCAGAGTTTTGCCTTATTTAAAGTGATTGCTTATAACTTCCCTTTTAAAATGTGATTTCCCTTATTTAATGCAGTCGTGAGCAACTGTTGCTTACCGAAGACTGGGAGTTAAAGGAATCACAGTTCCAAAATCCCATTGACGTACAATGATCTCATTAATAAACTGAGTTTCTGCCTCTACTAGGGATGTGCACAAATATTCTAAACATTCAAAATTCATCCAAATTTGGCCAAATTTGGACATGTGTATTCAAATCAAATGTTGGCACATTCGAAGATTGACATTCATATTCAAATAGAATATTTCAATACATTCGTATGAAGCTTTGTATGGGAATCATGTGGGATTTGTATGGGATTGAACATTCAAATTGAATTTGAATCCTACTACATTTGTAGGGTTAGGGGAGTGTTTCCCAAACTTTTGACATATGTGTACCCCCTTCTATAATTTTTGTAACGCTGAGTACCCCTCATAACGAAGTGCAGTATATTCATGCCATTCCTGCCATAATGAGTTGCGATACGATGTACGATGGCCCCAGTTGCCGTGTAAACACTGCGATACGCACCTATTTCTTTCCTTGTTCTGTGGGCGCAGCTAAGCACGGTGCAGTGGATATTCCCACGTGATCCCCACCAAACTCCGGCGCAACTCTTCCTGTACCCGTGGGGGTACACGTACCACACTTTGGGAAACACTGGGTTAGGGTTAGGTATTTGAACTAATACTAATTTTCTTGTATTCGATTCAATACGGATAAAAAAATACATTTGTGTACATCCTTAGTCTGTACAAGTCAGTGGGGCCTATCTAAATCATTTGAATTTGCAACCATGGTTCCCTCACTTTCTTGGAGAGTAGAGTTTTGGACTTGATGTGGTGGTTTGTAGGACTTAAATAGCAGTGTAAAATAAAATAAGGGAAAATTGTACTGTGCTAGAAATTTCAATTTCATGTTCATTTTTATGGTGGAATAGCTACCCTATCTATTCAGGGCTACAAATTAAAAAAGAAATGGTATGGCTATCGAAGCAAGGTGAAGCCTCCTTTCCTAGAAGAGAGAGAAAAAATAATAACGGTTGCATCCACATTTTGGTTACTTATTCTGCTATATTTGGATATTCCAGAATAAAGCATGACTCTTCAGGAATCCTGGTTTATTCCAGAATAGGGCTAATGTTACAAGCAGTCTGGTGACTCTGGTTATACAGTACTCGGATATCAAGAACAGATTAAATTTGGGGAGCAAGTGGATCTCTGAAGGCAATGTTATTACTAAATCAGAGAAATTTTTATTGCTATGGGAAAATTCAGATCTGTAGGGATAGCAAGCAAGGGTGATTTAATTTAAGCAAATCAGTACAAAACAATTTAGCCATATCTGGAAGGCGTTAGTGCAGTGAAACTGATTACTCCCTTATTTCTTACATTAATCTTCTATGAGAGTGGCAGCTTATTGACACTGAATGCGTCCAGACTCAGTAAAACTGCGCATCAGAATGTGCAGCTGAGGCGAGGGCATCACACCCGGCGCCCTATACTTCATAGCGGCAGCACATTATACCACCGCTGCTGTGAATTTACCTTCTGTGGGACAATGAACATTCACACTGCAGTATAAGGTAAATTTGAAGTTTCCTGCCATACGGGCAGGGCAGCAAGAAGAGCCAATGGGAGCTGAGATTGCCGTTCAGCTCCCATTGGCTGCCCCATTCCACGTGACACGCACCTCATCCCATGTGGCTGCATGTGCCACGGAAATCTCGCAGCTTCCCAAGGCGGAAGCTATGGGGGGATGCCGCAGTCTGGACACCAGATTGTGGCTTTGGAGCAGGTAATCTGCAAAAACATTTATAACAGCCGATTTAATCTGCTAATCTGGAAGAGACTGCTGTGTTCTTAATGTGTGGCAAAGCTAAAGAAGGGCTGCAGACCTCCACAAGTTTGAGAGTGCAAGTCCGGTCATCTTTCACCCAATGCTATGGTTTTGTTCCCATATAACAGAAAACTGTGCTTGCAAGTAATTATTGTCCTGCTTTGGGAAAACAGGGTTCGAGAACTAAGAAAGGCCGTAGAGAAGAGACCTAGGGTGTTTTTCCACTGTCACTAGAAGTACCCATTAATGGGTACAAAAATGCCATTATGGGTACTTAATGGGTACTTCTAGTGACAGTGGAAAAACACCCCTAGTCTACTGGAATAAGCCACTGTCACTGTGGCGGGGATGCCTAGTCCACCAACGGAAGGCAGTGGCATTGCAGAGGCCAAATTGCTTTTTTGCAAGTTTCTGGGGTCATATAGAACGAGAGAAATTCCATGTAAAAAACAGTGGAAGAACAAAACAGTCTGTACAAAAGTGTATTCTGCATAGGAAGTGCCAGTTTATTGACCACGTAAGGCTGTTGGTATAGAAAGTGAGATATGATTGCAAATTATGTATGCATTTGGATTTATGGATTTTTAAAAAAATCTGAAACTTTAACAAGGATTGTGTGCATTATGATTGCTTTAAATTGTATTTTAGGCCACATGACAGACTTGATTCATACAGAGAAAGACCTAGTGACATCACTGAAAGACTACATCAGAGCAGAAGAGGGAAAACTGGAGCAGATTAAGAAGTAAGTAGAGGTTTGGTAATAAAACTTGTTGATGATTAAGGTATAGGCTAAATAGTTAACTCCTCTCATGCTAACCTCCCAACGAGATTATTCCAGCGACCAGATGTACGGCTTTGTCCCATTTTGCATTCATCTGTTCAAGAACTTTCAGAAATGTTTGATGCCAGGTGTTATGTGGTGGTACCACTTGGTGGTATCCACGTCATTGCCTTTTTGGGGATTTTCTCATTGTCCATCCATAGAATGTAGCTAAATAACATGCATGTACATACAAAATGTTGGTTATGAGTAGACCAGAGTTAAATCAGGAGCTGTAGCTGATTCAAGTTTAGCATATATATTTACTTCTTTTAAAGCATATATATTTACTTCTTTTAAAGCTACTGTAAGTGCTTGTGTTATCCTTTGAAAAAATATACAAATAAGAGGAGCCCTGCTGGATCAGGCCACAGCCCATCTAGCCTAGCATTCTACCTCACACAGTGGCCCACCAATTGCTTCTGGGCATCTCAAGTAGAAGACAAAGGCAAATCTTTCCCCTGCTCCCGGCTCCCTGCAAATGGCCTTTAATTTGATTTGAAATGAATGCTCAAAAATCCGTATTCGTATGAATAGATCACATTTGAATGTGGTAAAAGTGTATTTGATATGAATCTATTCTAAGTATTCTTACGAACATTCGATATGTATCTGATAAGTATTTGATACAAATAGGTACATATCTGATACGTTTCTCCATCTTAACGAAAGTCCAAACTATTGGTACGAATGTCTTGAAACATTTGTATTCATTCGAATGTTAGCATCTGAATATTTTAACATTCAGTTCGAGTTCGAATGTCCGAATTCAGCTGTATTTCGAATTTTACAAATATTCATGCACATCCCTAATCATGCCTTCAATCCAACCTACGGAGGCAGGACCTATGCGCCCATCCTAGTAACCATTGCTATACCTGTACTCCATGAATTTTTCTAAACCTTCTAATTATGATGATGGAAACTAGCTATGTGAGCCATGAAAGTAGCTTTAAAAACCCAAACAATTCAGTGGTTGTAAATACTGTGTTTTGCCAGATGGGCTGAGAAGTTGGATAAGCTGACTGACACCGCAACCAAAGACCCAGAGGGCTTCTTAGGGCATCCTGTGAACGCGTTCAAACTGATGAAGCGGCTGAACACTGAATGGAGTGAACTAGAAAATCTGGTCCTGAAGGATATGTCTGATGGTAGGTTTTTGAAAGCCTTTGTGCTGTTGGAGATTGGCTCAGCTGCTCAGATGGAGGTTGACTTCTGAATTATCACAACTTTGCCCTTTCAGAGGAGCATAAGTGAGAAGAATTGGCTGGTTCTTTTTTTTTTTTTACTTTATATTACATTATGTGAGCAGCATACATTTGCTTAACATAAAGACAGTATTCACCTGCCCCAAATCCTAACACTTCCATCCTTTATTCTCTCTCACACACAGACACAGACACACAGATGCAGACAGACAGACGCGCATGCACACAGACACACGCACACAGACAGACACAAGGATGCAGACACACACACAGACACAGACACATGGATGCAGACACACGCATACAGACACAGACACACAGATGCAGACAGACACACATGCACACAGACACACACAGACACAGACACATGGATGCAGACACACACAGACACATAGATGCAGACACAGACACACACAGACACACACGGATGCAGACACACAGAGACACAGACACACGGATGCAGACAAACAGACGCAGACACACACAGACACATGGATGCAGACAGACATGCACACGGACACAGATAGACACTCAGATGCAGACACACAAGCACACACAGACACACAGATGTAGACACACACACACACACACACACGCTGCCCCTGGGAATTCCTGTTGCAGTTTATGTTATGCCATCTTATTTTTGGAGTTACAGAGGAAGTTTGGAGTTAGTTTATACATGGCTTGCCATGTAAAGCTCTATTTTTATACTGTTCAGCATAACGGTGTAACTTTTCCTGGTATCTCAGCTGGATTAAGTTGGGGGTTGAATCTGTAATTTTCTATTGGGAGTCACTATAGAGAATTGCCGTTTCCTCAGAATTTTTAAGGGTAATGTTCTGCAGAAATGGTATGAATCCCGAAGCTTGCATTATTTTCTAACCCCTCCCTCCACCCAGACAGCAGGAAATTGCTTTTTCCTGGGCCTGAGCTTGGAACTATGAGATTCTGACCCACGAATAGCGATGGAGGAAGGAAATCGGTGAAACCCGTGGTTCTTAAAACTCAACAATGAGAGAGCCAAGAAATCCCTGATGTAAATTCTTAACTGCATCATGTATTCAGTGATGTTTTCTGAGAGATTCATAGTGTCATACTGGGGAGTCTTGAAGTCTCACTAAGACTGGAAATTGCCAGCGGTTATATAGTTTAATGATGTGGTATCCCTAGAAGTCATATTAAAATTAAGACATCCTTTCTGGCTAATAGGAGTTGCAGTGCTATTTGGTACATATTTATGACAGGAGTGGGAGGATTTAAAAACAAATACAGTAATTTGCTTGAAACTAAAATACATTTGATACACTTCAGGGTTTCATGATCTAATCAGAAGCAGCTGAAATAGTTCCTGATGCAAATAGAAAAAAACTGTATTGTTACACCATTATGCAAGCTAGGTACATGTTGCAATGATGGTTTTGCTTTTACTCTACATCCAAACTAAAAAGTGTTCCTGCTTATGCAGAAACTTTTCTTGTAAAAAGAAAAGTAAAGGAGGACACAGCTGTAGGAAAAGATGAAGAAGGAAGGCTAAAAATGATAGCTGGTGACAGGCTGGACGCAGTGGTATTTTGAATCTATGATTTTCCAGGTATATTGGTGTTGTGATATCGGGTGTTTTTCCACCCCGCTCCTTTAATCCAGATCTAAGAAGATCCAGATCTCAGGAATGGGTACATTCCTTAATCTGGATCTAGTAGATCCGGATTAAAGGAAGTACCCAATGTGTTTCCATGGGTGGTCTAGCACCCAATAGCAATGGGTGCTAACCTCCCTGCCGTGGAAACACTGGAGCACCCATTTGGAAATCCGGATCTACCCATGAGGGGTCGGCTTGTCACCCCAGGTGTTTGGGGGGACGGGGTGCAATCTCTGAAGTGGCTTCGAAGTCATTTTGAAGTCACTTCGAAGTTTGTACAAAACAGCTCCATTGAACTCTATGCTGATCTTCAGAATGAACTTCGAAATGACTTCAGAGTCACTTCGAAGTTCACTCTGAAGATCAGCACAGACTTCAAAGACGCTCCAAAGCTATTTTGCACAGACTTCCAAGTGACTTTGAAATGACTTCGAAGCTTAGGTTTTGGGGCTCCCCCCATGTGTGCCCCCTCCCCCTAGCCTCCTCTAGACCCCATTGCCACAGAAGCGTGGAAACTAGCTCCCTTTAATCTGGATTTTCTGCCTGAAGACCCCATTGTAGACCCCATTAATGGGGTCTACAGAAAATCCGGATTAAAGATCAGAAAGTACCCATTTGATCCGGATTTCCCCAGTGGCAGTTGAAACAATCGGGTCCCAAATGGGTGCTGTGGTAGAAATGGGATCATCTGGCTCACACCCAAATGGGTCCTTAATGGGTGCAAAAATGGGTATTTTCTGACAGTGGAAAAAGACCCATCATCTCGAGGGCCATGGGCTCCCCACTTCTGATGCAGAGGAACTGTGAACTAGAAAGGCACCTGATTTTATCTTATTTCCCCTGAATTCCCTTCCAACTTGCTTCATTAATTCTAAGAATTTCCCGTTTTTAGGGTTTATTTCTAACATGACAATTCAACGTCAATATTTCCCCAATGATGAGGATCAAACTGGTGCTGCTAAGGCTCTGTTACGTCTCCAGGATACTTATAACTTAGATACAGACACAATCTCAAGAGGAAACCTTCCAGGTAAAATTCTGAGAAACTTTGAGACTTTGTGAGGAAGAAATTTAAGGGAATAAATTTGCATTGTTAGTGTGCATATTTGTGTGGTCAGACACATGATGAGCCAGTTCGCATATAATGTTAATGTATGGTTTCTTGCTGTGGAAATAAAGCTTAGGTGTACATGCTCCTTTATTCCTCCCCCAATTAACTTACATGCCATACCCACAAGCCACAGGTTACTGTGATACCCAGGCTGCCAAACTGTGGTTTTTACTTGTAGTCCAAGCCACTGCAGTAGCTAAAGGTTCAAGTCTCTCTCTTCTCTGTACCCCGTGCTTGGCTCCCAAACTGAATTGGGTCCCTGAGGCCTAAAGCTTGCATTGTTGAAGGAAGGGCTGTAGCTGCTTGGAAAAAAGAGGGTTGCTGGTAGGATCCCTAGCCTCTTCCCATAAGTAGGGATGGCAAACCACTTCTGCATTTCTGCCAAGAAAACTGCAGAGCAGTGCCCATGGAGTTGCCTGTGCAGTCAGTTAGGAGTCAGTCCTGACTTAGTGTATCTAATAATCACAACGAGGGAACAGCAGGTATAGAAATTGCTAGCATTCCTTCCTCCCAATTGTGGATTATGGTGACAATATTTTTCAAAGAGGTGGAAGGATTTCTCCTGTATAAATTCCTATGTATGTTCACATTCACATACTTACTTACTTACTTATAATGCTAAGTTTATAAGCTACACTAGATGAACTTTGAACTAGTACCTTTTGTTATCAATAATTAGGCATAGCTTTGTTTTTAAGGCTGTGGTCACACCTAAGGTTTAATGCAGCTTCAGTCCACCTTCAGAGCAAGAGAACACATCAGCAAAGTGGCCAGTAATTTTCTTTCCACATTACCGACCACAGAGGTGAATTATTTAACACTGAAAGAAAACAGCTTGTCACTTTGCTGATGTATTCTCTCACTCTAGAAGTGGGCTGCAACTGGATTAAACCTTAGGTGTGACCACAGCCTTAGTTATATCTATTCTGTATTGTTATTAAGCAATCAATAAAAATTGGAACTGTTTCAATATTAAAACACCACCACCCAAGTATGTCCACCTACCATTTCAGTAGAAGCCCTCTAATCTTCCATAAGCTTTCATTGGCTTTTTTTGTGTTTGTTTCCTTTAGGAGTGAAGCATAAGACATTTCTAACCGCTGAAGATTGCTTTGAACTTGGAAAGATTTCATACACTGAAGCAGACTACTACCATACGGAACTGTGGATGGAGCAAGCTTTGAAACAGCTGGATGATGGGGAGGTTTCATCTTCAATTGATAAAGTTTCTGTTCTGGACTACTTGAGTTACGCCGTATACCAGCAGGGGGATCTGGACAAAGCAGTGACGCTTACCAAGCGCCTACTGGAGTTGGGTAGGTTAAAGAACATGTTCATTTTAATGGTTTCCTTCCCGCTCTTTGAAGTGGTCCAAGAGCAGGACCATTATCACTAAATAAGCCAGTTTGGTCTAGTGGTTAGGGAGCCGGACTCTTATCTGGGAATACCAAGTTCTATTTTGCCCTCCCTCATGAAGCCAGCTGGGTGACCTTAGGCTAGTCACAGCTCTCTTTTATGCTCTCACAGCCCCACCTACTTCACAGTGTGTTCTGTTTTGGGGAGAAGAATAGAAAAGCTTTGTCAGCCATTTTGAGTCCCCTTAAAATGGGTGAGAAAAGTGGAGTAGAAAAACCAACTCTTCTTCTAAAGCAGAGTGAATATGGGAAACAAAATGGCTTGAATCTTAATTCAGGGATTGAGTGGAAAGCAATTCTTTTTTTTGCTCTCCAGTGCCTCCAGTTGATTCCTCAAAGATATCTTTGGGAAGAATTACCTTGTGTTAGCGATGAAAGGTGATAGTTTTCTTTCAGCTGTGCATGTATTCATGCCACAGTTTCCACTTTCAGCAGTAACACTGCCAGCAAAACAACGTTATCTGTACCTTGCTATAGTATTTTACTAGTTAATAATTCACTTCTTTGGCTAAGCCAGTCTGATAACCTTCCACATATCCCTTTGCATATGATGCTTTTTCTGACTACAAAATTATGAAATCTGCTATTGCAAAGAAATTAAATTAGTTCATTATTATAGTCTGTATGCTGTAAAAATTGGTCTGACTTTCACTGTAGTTAAAGTTAATATAGAGTAGTTGTAGTTGAAAATGTTTTGTAAGGTAATGATTTATAATATTCTAAAGTCTGTTGAAATTTAGCAAAGGTTTATTTTAAAAAATCACTTCTTCACTGTCAAAGAGAGCATAGTTTTGGGTAGAGTTTGGCCGGCTCGCCTCATCTTTTATGTGAATGGGTCAGTTAAATCTCATTTAAATTGATGCTTGATACTTGCGTCTAATTTTAAAATGCTCCTAATTCAGAATTTTGTGGGGCCTCAAGGTCTCTCTGTAGCACATTCTCATTTATTTCCTGTTTTTAAAAACATACTGAGAGGGTAGGAATTTATCATAATATTCTCAGCCGCCGTGTCTAGGACTTGAAATTTACATGAGGTCATAAAGGCGTCTTGGGGCCCTACTGATTCTCTACTGCCTCAGTAAGACCGGAAGATACATGACAAAGCAGCTGCCTAGAATCTTTGCAGGGCTCAATGGATTGACTTCATATTGTTGCTAATCCAATAACGATTTTAGGTCCTTTCTCCATGTACTTTAGGTCTGGAATACTGTTCCATAAATTTCTCTTTAGGGCATTTTCTTTCTATTTCCTTCTGCATCAGACGGAGCATAGTCCAGATCAGGAGGATCCTGATCTAGATTATTGGTGACCCTGATGAAACATGTCTGTTTGTGTACTGGTGAGGTTGAACTGGAACATGGAGGCTTCAGGGCCAATATGGAGGCTGGACTGGAATAGTGTTGCCCTGCAGATAGTGTTGTTCTTGATTGAACCTTACCATTATCCTGATCACAGAGCCTCATGTGAACCAGAACACTGGGCCTGGATCATGTGCAGAAGGACCCTTAGCCTGATCAATGATCACAGCCTGGTTGGGGTCTGAATCCCTCACCCATGTTGATTATCTTCCCATTCATGTTTTTCATCATTACTAGCTTCAGAGTGATGATGATTCTGATTCTCTTTGGTTATTAAAAATGATAGACTTTTTAGTACAAGTTTATCATTTTTAATAACCAACAGTTATTAATAACTTAATAGATACAATCTGTAGTCTTGCAGATGTCATTGGACTTCATTGACCCATTGACCCATTGACCTTTATCCTCTTGGCTGCCATTAAGGCAAGAGATCTTTCACATCTGGAGGGCCAAAGTTTGGCCCTCCAGATGTGACCAAGCAACCAAGATTAAAACGTATTTTAATCTTGGTTGCAGTTTGCCTAAGAGAGCAAAATGAAGTCTGCTGCTTTTCTGGATATTGACCATAATCTCTTGACCATTGACCAAGTGGGGATTAATGATCTTTACCATTTGATTGGTTATACTTTTGGGATGATTCATCATGTTTCACTTTTACTCCCTTCCTGGATGCCATAGCTGCTAAATGGGTGTCTCCCCTGCCTCATAACCTTGCTAGATCTCAATTAAGAGTTTTCTCGGTACTGATTTTACATTTTCAAGTCACAACTACGCCCGTATATGGCATACGGTTATATTTAAACTGAATCAGCCTGTATGCCAATGAAATGTTGCTTTTGAAGTGCACCATTAGAATAATATTGGTGTCCTTTTCTTTTTCAACAGAACCTGACCATCAGAGAGCAAATGGCAATATGAAATATTTTGAATATATCATCTCTAAAGAAAAAGAGAAAGGAGCAAAGGCAGTTGGTGAAGGTGATGAGCCAACCAAAAGAACGGTTAAAATCCAGAAAAAGAGACCAAAGGATTATCTGCCAGAGAGACAGAAGTATGAAATGCTATGCCGTGGTGAGGGTCTCAAAATGGTAATTAACCTCTTTGCATACTTTTTAGACTTCTTTGGCATTTTTTATATCATCACTGCCACTTAATACCAATTTCTTTCTAGATACTCCTCCAAGCCAATTACGCATATGTGTGTTTCTGCATTCTGCGCTGATTGAACAAGTACATAATTAGAGAGCTGCACTCAAGGAAAGGTGTGGAGATGGGAAACTTAGACACTCAAAATAAAATTGTCCTTCAATGAAACTGTGTCTACTATAGATGTCGGGGTGGAGAAAGGGCTACAGAGATCAAATGTATCCAGCTGTGAGGGCTATTTGCTTTGTGATGGGCAAGATAATATGGCTGTGAAAGAATGTTTCCTTTAGGTGCAGAAGAAAGTCAACAGAAGCATGATAGAAATGGAGCTTTCTGTGCAGATGTGCCCAAGGCAAGAGGCAGGTTCAGGTAGGAAGTTCTTTCCTGCTACAGGACAGTGATGATGACACAGCTGGAAAGGGCCATCTGGATTTAAATGAACTTCCTCTCCTAACTCTCCCAAATGACAATGCATTGGCTGGGAGCTTTGCCTCCTCCTTGATCAGTAATATCAGTTTGTTCAAGGACAAAATGAATTGGGCTTCCACCAATTCCCCCTTTGCCCCAAATAGCAGCTTTCTGGATGACCTGCTGCTAATTGCTTGTGTCCTTAAAAGGTTATCCTGAAAACATCTGTCTTGGATGGAGACTTTGTAAGGTAGGATAACCTTCAGAATCTTTCTAGTCAAGAGCCATGTCTGAACACACTTTGAACAGGTTTCCTCAGCTGGAGGTTTCAATCTCTGAAGGGTTCTGAATTCCAGTCATACCATCTGTTCTTTCAGGAAAGTGCATATACGTTTTCAGAACTGTACTGGTAATATTAAAAATTAAATACATTTTTAATAAGAAATATTAAAAATTAAGTCTGTGCAGACTACACAAAGGCGGAAGTTGCATTAAACTGGCATACCCCTCGATTACTCTCTCAAGTTTGTTGGCTGGAACAGACGTGGATTTGCTTATCAATGACCTTCTCACTGTCCAACAAGAGAAAATGCAAGCGTCTGAGAATTAGAAATAAATGGTCATAAATGGTCTCCATTGTTGAATTCTGCCATGAAGGACTCTACCTTTTGTCTGCCTACCCAACATCCTCTTTGATTAATGAGAGACGAAATTAAATCCATTTTCCCAAGTTGGCCATAGCCTGTTATTGAGTAACTATCTTAGAGTGTTCGTATAATGTGTAACGTAGTTATTGGCAACCCAGTTTTATAGATACATGTTGACTTTTGTATTACAATGTTCAAAATGTCATCTTGTGTTGGAATAAAATAAAGAAAGAAAAAAAAGGAAAGTGCATATAAGATGAATCTTCCAGCCAAGTTGACTTTGTTATCTCAGCTACATAGGTCTTTGTGGTCTGAGTGCTCCTGCTTGCTAGAAGTCACCATACTCTGGAGCTCTTTCCGGAACCTCGCTGGCAGTTAGAGTGACTACTTACCCCCCTTTGCCTCTGGCTTGCTCCTGCAAGCATGGACTAGCTGTCCATAGGCTGTAGATCTTTTCCACCAGTCTAGAGAGTTGAAGCAATGCCTGGCTTACATCCAGCCAGGTGTATATTTAACACAGCTTAAGTTCCAGGGGTGGTGAACAATTAAAGCAGAAAAATCCAGAAAAATCTATGAAATAAATTAATAAAGGAGAACTTTATTCACTCCAACCCACAGGTCAATTTTTTAAAACTAGCATCCTGAGACGTTCGCCTCTCGTGTCAAGTCTGAGATACCAGGGTAGATGGTATCTCCAAAACAGAGCTATTAGAAAATGCAGTTCTCTGAGGTTTCATGCTCATATCTCTTTGGACTTGTCATACACAGAGCCAAGGTTTCTGACTGCCCCTTGGCTTCTGATAGAAGATAGAATTGGGTTTGTCAGAGCATGGGGGTAGTAGCAATTTCAAATGAACCCCAACCCATGCAAAAACCTGTGCTTTTTTATAACTTGTGGCAACCATTGGCCTTGGATGGGGATTTTGAGGAAGAAGATTGTACCAGGAAACTGCATAACTTAGTCTTTGGTGTAGGAAGCCGGAGCAAATGCTTTCTTAGCTTGAGTGTGTGTCTCTGTATATCTTTGAATGTTTACAATCTCATCAATGCAAACTTGACTGGGCACAGTATAGAGCTGAGGGGCTTTACCTGACGGAACTGAGAGTTACTGAAATGGGATTTACTTGATGGGCACCTCACATTCCAATGCTTAGTTTTATAAGTGAATAAGTTCTGTTGTCCCAACTACTGGTTGGTACCAAAATAAGGGAGAATTGAAAGTAGAAAATAAAGGTGGCTAAAGTATTGATCACAACTTAACTCACCTGTGCCCACTTCTGGGCTTCTGCTCTGGAGCATAAGGTCATAGCTGCTGTACCTAATAGTCCCTCTGCCCTACCAAACAGCCATCTATCCAACTCAGAAATGGCGGCTTTTACAGGCAGACCTCTGTATTTGTGAGGTATATGTTCCAAGCCCTATGGTGGTTAACAAAAAAACACTGGGAAATGCACTCAATTTCCCATAATTTCTGCGAAATTGCACTCGAGATGCACTTAATTTTCCATAATTCCTGTGAAATTTCCTGGGATTTCACAGGAATTATGGGAAATCTTGCATCATTTTACACAATTTTCTAACTGTCCCAGGCCTCTGAGAAGATTCAAGGTAGGAATAATGGCTCCCATGGGGGCGGGATGGCTGATCCATTCAGCCTGGAAACTGAAACCCCAGTTACTGGATCAGCGGATACGGAGGTCCAGCTGTATTTATTATTTATTTTTAAATTTTCTACACTGCTTCTGATAAAAAATTAGTGGAATATAGGGTGGATGAAACAGGAAGTGTAGCTCAAGGGAAAACACTGAGTTTGGTTGCAAAAAATATCTTCTTTCACCCTTTCAGACTCCAAGAAGAGAGAAGAAACTTTTTTGTCGCTATCATGACGGGAACAGAAATCCCCGGTACATATTGGGACCCGTCAAGCAAGAGGATGAATGGGACAGCCCTCGGATTGTTCGCTTCCTTGAAATAATTTCTGATGATGAAATAGAAACTGTCAAAGAACTTGCAAAGCCAAGGGTAAAGAACCTAATTTTGTCTGTGTGCTTTAAATAATAGTGTCTAATGTGTAAACTCTGCGATCCGTTTTTGGTTCATGTTGCACACTTTACCTTTGGTAATTCTGTAATGAAATGTGTCTCTCGTAGTTTCAAATGCTGACACTTTTGAGTAGTTTAGCGCTAAGTGTACCTTTTGCATGCAGAAGATCCTGGATTTAGTGGCTGATATCTTCAATTCTAGTTTTTAAGTGTAGGGTGCAAGGTTTAAGAATCTGGGCACTGCGTTGTCCAGTAGACACACACACACCCCAAAAAATCTGTTTAATGGCTTTGAATTAGGCATTTGCTGTAGTAATTGTTACAATTATTGCTACATTTAATTTTAAATGTATGGGTTCATGCCACCTAAGACACTGAATAATAACCAGAAGGATAATAAGTGATGATCACCTTACTACATGTTACATGTTTTCATGTTCATTGTGATCCCTTTACATTGGAACCTAAGTAGGACTGATATATAGATCCCCCAATTAAATTTCAGTTCTATTGGCCTTTCTGCACATATCTTGCTGTGGTCTGGATCAGTGTCCTGGTTTAATCAGGTCCACCTGTAATCAAGATCAGGATCCTCCTGATTTGGATTATGCTGTGTCTGGTGCAGGTGGTGTGTACTAGTGGTGGGCATAGCCTCTCTAGTGTGCACCAGGAGGTGAATAAAAGTGACCCTGGAGAGCTGATCAAATTTGCAGTACAAGTAAGTGTAGAAAGACCTTTTGAAAAATGAACTGAGGAATTGACTTTCCCTGGAAAATGCAGGAATGATCCCTCTCAGTAAACTAATCCTTAAAATCTATTTATCCTTTACATGTAGACATCATTATTTTAAATATAATTTGGATGTGCCTGGCGTTAAATTTTGATACTCCATCTAATACAGGTATTAAATAATGGCCACTTCCCTTAATAATGGGGTGAACAATTACACTATCCTTTCCAACCAGGGTATATCCCTCCATTGGAAGTAACATGTTCTTCTATGTAAAAAGTAGCTCTGAAGACCTATTAAGACGCAGAATGTCCTGCAAGACCTCTGATTTCTCAGGCTATGTTATTTTGTCAGGGTATTTTTTTTGTCTTGACAGCACTGATCCATAAGTAACTTCATTTGATGGTTTGGGTTATAGACCTATATGAGATGCAAGCTTATTTTAATGTAAGAGGCAACCAGAATATTAATTTGTCCCCATGTTGATTTGGGACTGTCCTTTCTGAAAGACATAGGTGTCTTGAAGACTTGTCAAGCTCACATGTACTTTGTAAGTCACTGGAGGAGAAATTTAGAACAGAACTAATATGAGTTGCTCTTAGGCATGTGTTGTATGAGTATTGTTGACTCAGTACTTTAACAGATCTGGCTGACATGTTGCCCTCTGCCACCCCAACCCTTGGCCACGCTTTGATAGCTGATAGGAACTGAGTTCTACTGATTCTACTCTTGTACATCAAGAGTACATCTCAAAAACCTGCATCAGGCTATCAAGCTTGGTCTTAATGTACCCGCCAAGCTGCTGGCCTTATCCATCTTGATTCTGGTTAGAGTTTAATAACTGCTAGGAGTGGCCTGGTGTTTCAAGCTAGGTACAGGTGAGTCATATTCTTGTATGCTAATAGTAGATCTTAATTCTGTTTAAGTTGTTGTTCTGCTGTGTATATATTGTGGAAGAAACATTCTGAAGCCTGTTCCTCATCACAGGACTCTGAATAGTCAGAATGATGTGTCTCAAGGGTTATCCATGTGATGTCCTCCAAATCTTGCTGGATTATGGCACCCATCTGCATTGTCCACCTTGGCTGTTAGTCAAGGACGATGGACACTGTAATCCAATAGCATTTTGAGGGCCCCATGTTGGCTACCCCTGATATGGTACAGTATACACGATGTAATGCAACTATTCTGATTGGTTCGCTTCACAGCTGAGGCGAGCCACCATTTCAAACCCTGTAACGGGAGTCTTGGAGACTGCACATTACAGAATTAGCAAAAGGTAAGCCTTCACATGCCGTACATTCTGTCCCTGTAACAAGTGCCTCTATGGTGCTTGTATGGGGAGAAAATGGCCAGAGAGATAGCGCTTAAATTTTTCTGGCTCGTCTTTTCATATTTGCAGGTATTGTAACAATCTGTTACTGCTGAGTTTCACAGACTCTGCTTCTAACCAGAAGTTCTGTTCTATCTTTTTGAGGTGTTTTCATTTGAGGTAGAGATGCCTTATGCTTTCTCTTCTCTCCTCTGGTGTATCGGTTTATAAAAGGATGGTTGACTTGGTTTGTAAAGGCTGTCTTGCACCATAACTGTGGCATGCAAAGCAATTTGTTTGGTAGTAAGGTAACATTTTGGCTTCCATTGTGTGAAAACATTAGAGAAGTTGTCTTGGCAAGAATGCACTTCAGCTCCATATACCGAAGGAAGGAAAATCTCTTCTATAGATCCATGCAACCCAGTTTGCCATTTTATTTCATCTAATTTCTCATTCTGGTTTCTGTTTTTAGAGCCAAGCACATTGTTCCACTGGATCTTTGGGATTTTTTTAGAGCTTAAGAAACCAAGAACTCCCAAGGATATCCTATGCAGGGAATTGAACAGATCTATGCCTACTGGGTCCTATAGAAATACAAATAATAATATATGTAGTTGTTCCTCAGTTTTCCCAAGGCAGCAATGGGTTTATTCCACATGGATCTTCACAATACAGTGTTAATTAAGGAAACCCAGAGCTTCCAAAAGCCCCAGGGCAAAAAACCCAGTGCATTATTTTAATCCATTTAAAAAAAAAGAAAGAAAGATTTTAAATTTTGATACGTCCTTTAAATATCTCACTGTCAACCTAAGACAAAAAGAGTATTGTAGCTTCTGGTTAGTAAGAGGTTTTTTTCTGTGAAACTCTGCAAACTGGTGGCTTGCTTTCTCTTTGGGGTGGGTTGAAAAAGTGAAAGGACAATCCAACCAAATTTACTGCAACAGTTGAAACTAATTGGGACCATCAGCAGCAGGAGCTCCTGCAATCCTTTAAAAATAATCTTGCTGGGCCTTGCGTACCATCCAGACCAATCAGGACTCTTCTAATTGCCTATGGCTTGACCCCAGAAGCTTGCTGCTAGAGTAAGCCCTTGTCCTTTCTCTTTTTTTGTAGCTGAGCCGAGCTACTGTGCATGACCCTCAGACTGGGAAACTGACCACAGCACATTACAGAGTCTCTAAGAGGTAAGGGGACATGGATGTATTTTAAATGGATTTGGACATTTTTCTGGTAGTGATTCTATCTTGGGGGGGGGGTTGCTTTGGCTAATTGCTAATTAGAAGAAACTAAAGCAGAATAGAGCACTAATCTCTTCCTTATTGAAAGCCTGGAATGCTTAAAGGAGAAAAATCCTCAGATTTCATGTATAGAGTTGTCTGATTCTAAACTGAAATTCGAGCATTGCTTTGTTTCGTGCATTTCACAGTGGGTTAATGCAAGTATCTTATTCTGTATGTGCAAGATCCTAGCGCAAGTAACTTTTTGACTCATTCTAGAATCTGTACTGCATGCTTGCAGAATTGGCGGGGGGGGGGGGACTTCTTGAAGTTAGTGGGCAGGAAACAGTTAATTCTTCGTTGTGGGTTCCCACAGTGGATGGAGACAAAAACAGAAGGAGCAAAGGTTGACTTTTCAGTGTGTCTTGGGTTCTGGAAAGTTCTGAGGAATGGTAGAGAAGTTTGAGTCAGGTTGTTCTCTGTGTCCCCGCCCACTCTGAGGCTGGGGCCAATTGCAAGTAAATAAATGGCCACGTGAGGTATTTCAGTGAAAGAACAGCATGAAATATTTGGGGACTGTTGTAGATGTCCGGCTTGAAAGACTAATAAGGGTAGGCCATTCTTTGTTAAAACTAGAATCTAAGCAAGACCCTAGTGCAGAAAGTGGTCTTAAATTGTTTAATGGTTTTGCATTTGAATTTCGTTTCTGCTAGTCTCAAAGGGTTGGAAACAGCTGGTTGAAAAAAACAAATTCCTATTGTTATTGTGCATGGTGCAGAACAGAATAACAAATTGTGCTCAGTAGCAGTATATATAAGAGCAAACATTCATCAAGCAGATAGCCCCTGTCCTTATAACATAGGACCTTTCTGCCCCTTCTGTGCAGGTTTGAATCTGTGGATCCAGATCAAGCAAGGTTTGGTCTTGACCTGTTCTGGACTTTGCCCCAAAGCTCATGTAAGCTTCAGAGCCCATTCTAATGACCAGGAACAAAACTTCCTGGCTTTGGAGCCCTTGGGGAACATGTTTTGGTGATACAACTTGTTGCACCGCCTTGTTTCACATGGCCCTTTTATACCAGTAGACTTCATTATCAAGATCTACTGGTATTCTGGTTCCTGATCTAGAATACAGTCCTTTGTGTGCAAATCAAGCATACCAGAGGGGGCAGGGACTCTCTAGTCTGCATTGATGGTGCAGGTGAGAGAAGCTCAGAAGAGGACAACGCTGATTATAGATCCAGATATAAGGTAAATGTGGAAAGGCCCACAGTTCAGTTACACGCAGTAGGTTGATATTTGCCTTGCATAGTACAACTTTCACTGTGCTAGAAAGTTATCACCTATAGAAAACCAGTATTTAGGGGTATTGGCAAGGGTACCTTTCCCCCTTAGCATGGTTTGCATAATGTACTTTTTCCCTAAAATGGAACCACTGAATTATGCAAGAGATGATTGCATTGCTAGTTCTTATTTGTGGGATTACCGTATGTGTGTATAGTGACAAAATACAGCTTCCCCTTCCCTCTTTCAGGCTCTGTTATTGTTTTTAGTGGGTCCATTTTATTTATTTATTATTGCTGTAACTAACACCAAGATGGGTTAGAAATGCCAAAAATAAATCCATCCATCCATCCATCCATCCATCCATCCATCCATCCATCCATCCATCCATCCATCCATCCATCCATCCATCCATCCATCCATCCATCCATCCATCCATCCATCCATCCATCCATCCATCCATCCATCCTGTATATAACCCATCCATCCATCCTGTATGTAATTTGTTAGGTACAAGTAATATATCTGTATGGTCTTTAGAAATGCTGTTTTCAGCTGATAAATAAAGGCAGAGTAGAAGCTATTCTGCTTTGAAAATGTATTGCACTTTTAGCTAATATAAGAACGTAAAACAGATTTCATTGGAATGAGAACATGACATGAGTAGAGAATATACTTGCAAGCAATCACGGAATGTATCTTCACCCAAGGCTTCCCTCTTTTGTATAGCACTTAGATGTAACATTACTACTAGTATTACCACTGGGGTTGCCAGAGGTTTTCTATGTCTCTGCTGCCGTTTCTAAGTTATGAGTAACAGTGAGTGAAATTATTTCTAAAGTTAAAATGTCTGTCCAAACAAAAACAGTGAAATATTTCGTGTGGCGAACTGTGCAAAGACAATGAAGAGGCATGACGAAGGGAGAAGTGACTTTGACAGGTTTAGACATTCTTAAAGTAATGTCGACTGGTAGTCATTTTGCATCTATTTTTGGTTATGTTGTCTACTCACAGTTATAATCAGAAGCAGGGTAACTGCCATATTAAGCTGTCTAGTATATGCATTTTGACTGTCTAGATTAAATCTTTCTATTTTACCCAGTCTCTGAAAGCCTGCAATACTAGGGGGCTAAAATTTCCAAAACCAGAAAGCTACACTGTAAAAAAAAAAGTTTATTGCCCTACCTAAAGATGCCTGAGTGAGTCTGTGATTTCAAGGAAGCCTTAATTCTATGCCTTATATTTTTAAGAGAAGCCTGGTTCTTCCTCTCAAACATTCCAAGCGCTCTTTCCAAGTTAAGAATTTCTCTGCATTACAACATGCCTCAGCTTATGAGGGAACTAGTGTTTCTCCTGAAGTACGTGGCAGGCTTCATAAGGTGGCACTTAGCCAGAAGTGGGAAGCTGGATTTTAGAGCCAAACCACATGTGCTACCAGAATAATTCAGCCAGTCTAGCTTTCAGGAAACTTCTGCTTATGATGTATGTTTGTAAGATGGCCAGTTTTGCTCTGCAGAAGAGAGTTTTCTCTACTACTTTAGACTGGGGGAAGATGATCTCTCTGAAATAATGTCTCCATCATTTTTAAACTTGTAGCTCTTAAAAGTATTTTGCAGAGATTCAAGAGCATAGTTCTTAATATATCCTTCAGAAAGGAGCTCAGTCCTGTGAAATAGGAATGCTCTTCCGAAATGCTGTACAAAATTAAAATTCACCTTAAATGTTGTAGAAAAGTGCTGATGCTGCTAGCCATAGAAATGGTGTCTTAGAGCAATCGGAGAACATGACTTTTAGAAGTCGTACAAAGAATGGTGCAGGGTTATTTTAGTTTCCCTGTGACTCTTAAGTTCAGATGAAAACTGTTGACAAGTGATCTTGTGGGAGAGGAAATGAGAAGCTGTGCGGTTCCTCTTAAACTATAATGCTTAACCCAGGTTCTTTTGGTAAACAAGAGAAATAGAGACATAATGACAGAACTGAAGTAAACCCAAGGATTGCATAATTAAACTTTTAAAGTTGGAAACAATTTGCAAATCATGCAATAGAGTCAGACAGAGCAGGCAGACTAAAAGAAAGTAGATAAATTCATGGAAGACAGGTAAATCAGTGGACACCTAGGTACTTCCTCCAGGTTGGGGAGACAGACAGGATGCCTCTCAAGGACATTTGCTGGGTGTCTTCTGTTTGAGGATGCCCAGAAGCAGTTGATGGGCCACTGCGTGAGTCAGGATGTTGGGCTAGATCCACCAGGGCTTCTCTTATACTCCTCTTATCTTTTTAGGTACCAAATTCTTATTTCATTCCACTGTTTATAAGCAAAATAATGTTGAAAGATGTATACGTCGCAATAGATTATCCTAATAAAAATACAGTATCAAATGGCACAGTAGCAGTAATTGCTGTCAAAAAGTTGCTAATATGATGGTACTGAAAACTTTACTTTTCTGGGCTTTCTCACAGATTTTAAATGTGCAAAAATAATGTAGTTCTCAGAGCCTTGCTATCAGGAGATGAAGGACATCGGGCATTTCATATATTAAATGTTTAATTTCCCTAAAATTAGGTTACTCACAAAGTACACAGTAAGATCAGATCGAACAAAGTCCACTTTAAGAGATGTTGAGACAGGGTTGTCACAATTTTGGATTATGATTGGAAGTAATTTGTCAAGTATTGGAATGGCCTGATAATCTGGGAATTCACCTCTCAACTTGGAAATGGGAAAGGAATGTTTTTATTATCTTTCATACACTATTTCCGAAATGTGAGCCTCACCAGCAAATTATGTACCAGGCATATTAGTATGTCTGGTAGTGAAGACTAGAATTTGATTATATCAGAGCCAGAGCTTTTAAGACAGCAGTGTTGTATTATTTTAGGGTAGAATAATTACCATTGAACCAGCTGAAGCTTGAGTAGAAATATATAGGATTGTCCTGTAGACACATTGGCTGTTTCCACACAGCACGTCTTAGTGCGCAATGCAGGCCAGGAATGCGAGGTGTGTTGCAAGGCGTGACAGCAGCTGTTTACGAAATGGCTGCCTGGCCCAGCCTACTTTTGAAGGCTGGGGAATTTTCATTGCAGGCTGGAGAGAATTCAGCCCAGGGCTCCCACCCCAGTTGCTGCTACATGACCACATGGCAGCGACTGGACGGAGCAAAAGCCAGGAAAGCGGGGGGGAACCACTTTAAAGTAATCTTCTTCTGAAGTGTTCCCAGACACAGTCTTCACACTCAGGAATGCTTTGCTTTCTGGGATTGTGCAGCCAGGGAATGCTTTAGTGTGTGGACTCCATAGTCCAGTGAGCTCTCTCTATAGTCCAAAGAGACCTTGAGGTCTGAAGAGACCATGTAGAAGTTGCCGCTGTGTTTAGTAACTTGTGCAAAACAAAAACTACATGTGTGGAGATCTATTTTATTTATTTATTCAAGATGTTTATATACTGCCCTATATCCTCAGATCTGAGTGGTTTACAATAAAAACCCATACAGAAACAAAACATCAAATGCATACCCTGTTAAAACAGTGTTAAGCAGCTCAGTTAGTTAAAAGTTAGAAGTTAAAATAGTGCTTAAGTGAATTAACACCCCAAAGCTTTAATAGCCAAGCCTTTACTCGGCCTAAAAGTTAGAAGAATTGGCATTAATCATATTTGATCAATGAAAAATAGATCCTAACTAGTGGGTAGAGACCAGCAAGCCCTGCTGGTTTGGACCACGACAAAGTGTAATTGGGAGCAGTGCTGGCTGTACAACAGTGCTGGTTTAGCTTAGTCCCATACCTGCCCCAAAACTCACCTGAGCTTCAGAACTGAGCTTTAAGGGCTCCAAAGGGCTAGAAACTAAAGTTTCTGACTGTGGGATCCTTGGGAGATTCATTTCAGCAACATGCTTTACTGTGATATGAAGGTGTACTGGTGATCCAGATCAAGGGCCTCTTGAACTGGATCATGCTTTGTCCTGTGTGGATGTAGTGTACTGGTGGGTGGGATCTCCCATAATCTGCACTAACATGCTGGTGAAGAAAACCGGCAAGTGTAGAAAGGCCCTAGGAAATTGGCACACCTAGTTAAAAAAAATGAGCAAAGGCTATTTGCTTGGACTTCTAATCACTATTTGTGGGTAATTGCTATACTGACATGTCTGCTTTTGCATTCATTTTAAGCACAGATCTTATCTTGCATGTTACAAAACTAACAAAGCATGCCCTAATCTCAATTTCCCTATCCAGGAAATACCCTTTGTCACAAGGATTTTTTTTTAAATTACCAACTATTCCATGTACACATAAGTTCTCTCTGTGGCTTTTTTCTGGATATCTTTATGTACTACTTTTGGTCACCCATCCAGGTACATTTTCTCCAAACTCTTTGAGATTCTGTAATTTGTGTTGTGAAGCATGTAATTGCTTTTAAGTAGAGATGCACTGCAAGTCTTGGAAAGAAGGCAATATGCCCATCCCTCTTTATCTCTAGCTAATTAGTTCCTGCAAATGGACCTTGTTGTGAAAATCCAGATAACGAAAACATTGTTCCATTAATTTAAGCAGAAAAAGTACTCTGTTCCAAGCACATTCCAGTAACCTGATGAATGAAAAACAATTATGTAATATTATATCTGGAACATAATATCTTCTTCTTTGCAGACCAGTAGAGTCATATTTGGTTATATAAGGGATCTATGTTATAAATACTGCTTGCCATTAGCTGCATTTTTTCTTAGCTTTTTGGTGATTACCTCCTTCCCACAATTTTCATACCATGACATTGAGTTTCTAGTTCTGCTACAGAAGGGACTTTTTCTCAATAAGGAGAACTACCTTATTTCATGACATATAAGATGCACCTATAATTTAGCAAGGAATATTTACGAAATATTTATTTTAGGCAAATCTTACAATCCTATAGGTGCAACCATACACACCTTTAATAAAGCGTGTTTTCAAAGTAAGCTGGCTGTGAAGTTAGATGCCAAATTGATGCTACGAAACATACCAGCATAGCACCATTTCCAGCCACAGGTAGCTTTATGGTTATGTGCCCCATTGCTAAGAGAGAACCCCTGCAGCTTCTTGAGGTGTTGGGGAAGGAAGGGGAAGAGAATTGTGTTGAGCTAAAATTGATAAGCCTTGTTTTTAATGTCCACATTTATATCCTGACTTCACTGTGGAACTGAATGCAGATCGGAACAAGAAGCTGCTTTAGTTATACTGGCTCCTGACCCGTCCAACCCAATATGGTTGACTAAGGCTTCAGGCATTACCCTTTCCAGGCCTGCAGATCAAAGCTAGAAAGGGCCTTGGAGCCAGGAGAAAATAAGGCTTCTGATTGGTCCAGTAAAAAATCGGACAAGTGCTGATTTGCTGCCTCATCACGGACTTTAAGATCAAAGTATTATAAAAACTGAGAAGCTCCTCCTCATAGCTCTTCACCACTTCCTCACAAATTGCCTAGGAAACAGCAGAAGATTCTCTTTTGTTCATAGAGCAGCTCTGGGTCCTCCTTGCCACCCCCCACCCCCCATTAGCCCTTGGCCGTTTTTGCACCCTTCTAAAGTAACCCTTCGCCAGTCTTGGATCCTACTGTAATCAGAAATCGACATGTTGTTTTTATGTTTAGTGCCTGGCTGTCTGGATATGAACACCCCGTAGTGGCCCGTATTAACACAAGAATACAAGACCTAACGGGATTGGATGTTTCCACAGCTGAGGAGCTGCAGGTGAGCGGACAGATGCAAATTCATTCAAGCCAAGCCATGCTTCTGCTCTGAGAAGTATGAAGAAAGCTTGGTCATAAAAATGTCGGTCTAATGTCGTGAAGGAAGACAAAGCAGAGAAGTGATGTAATTAAGCATATAATTGCCCAAGGTTGTTTGTTTAAAAAACAAAAGATTGTGTGGAAGAGGAGAGAATTTGAATGCATGCAGAGATTTAACCCTGGCTCTCTTTGGGCCCTTATTTTGCTTATAAAGAAATGGTAGGCCACTTGAGGTACGTCCAGACTTGGGAATATTGCGCATTCCGATGTGCAGTAGGGGTGTGGGCGTCACACCTGACGCCCGATACTTCGTAGTGGTGGCACATTATGCCACCGCTACTTCGAATTTACCTACGGAGGAACAATGAGCACTCGATCCGCAGTATTGGGTAAATGTGAAGTTTCCCGCCAGTCTGGACAGGATGGCGAGAAACATCCAACAAGATCTGAGCCTGCAGCTCAGCTCCCCTCCGCTGCTCCATCCCATGTGACCGGTGCCTCACCGCTTGCGCCGAGGAGGAAGCTGCTGACCTGTGTTTTGGCTGGGGACAACAAGTTGTCGCTTCGCAGCCAGGTAAGCTGCGGATTTTTATATAATTGCGGATTTATTTCCGCTAGTCTGTAAGGGATCTTGGTGTCTGTTAAAATACAGAAAATACAATGACGTCGGCACTGTCAAGAAGTTGATGGTCAGGCAAAGCCTCTGTAAGCTGTACTAGAGTTCTCATCAGCCCTGTCCAGCGTTGTCCATGACCATGGTAGTTCAGCAACAGCTAGCGGGCCACAGTTCACCACCTTTGCATTGAAGAATTTGACCCTTTCTGCACTAGGTCTTATTCTGGATTGTATCACAGAACAAGGTCCTGCCATCCGGTTGTTCATGCAAATTATGGCAGGTCCTAGTCTGGATGGCAGGTCCACGTTCTGGGGTATAATCAAGAAGACACTGAAAACGTCAAGAGCAAAATGCTATCGGACTATTTTTGTATGAGCAGCAAAAGAAGTTACATCCCATTTGTGGAAGAACGTAGCTTTCATTATCAGTGAAAAACTGATACCACTGATTGTGTGGCATTGCAACAATTTCTTTTCAAGCGCCGCACCAACTGATGAAACATTTGTTTTTGGACCTTTGGAAATCACTGCTGTTTAACATCCCAAGAACGGCATTGGACACATTGTTAGCTTAGATATACGTTCACTGTAAAATAGTCAAACCTCCCTGATTCTGTGAAGTTGGTGGCTACTTTGTTTGTATGTTGAAAGATGAATTTGTAGTCTGCATAGATTTTGCATTAAAAATACAATAATATTTTTAAAAATCCAGAATAAGGCCCAGTGCAGAAAGGGCCTTAATTCAGACTTGATTTTTTAACCAGCTTGATCTCTGTTGTTCTGTTTGGAAACATGGGGAAATATTTTGTCTTTCACCCTGGATAGTTGATTGGATATTTGTGCTTTTTTCCCCCCTCACTGTAGGTAGCCAACTACGGCGTAGGAGGCCAATATGAGCCTCATTTTGATTTTGGAAGGGTAAGTTTTTATCCTGCCTTTATAGTTCACTTGTACTGTGTTTCTTTCTTCCAGGTAGCAAATTATGGAATGGGAGGCCAGTATGAACCCCATTATGACTTTGCACGGGCAAGTACGAGGATGGGTGGAGAATAAGCGTTTGTGATCTTGCCCCTTTGGCCTGTGGCACAAATATCTGTGTTTTAAAACTGGCCTGTTAGAGTCTTCTAATCTTTATATTGAGTCAAGTCATCTAAACCACCATCTGAACAATAAAACCAGAAAGAATAACAAGATAAGTGAGATAAAGGGTCTCAAGTAATGGCTGCACAGAAGCTGAGACACAAATTTATATACTTATATTTACATTTATATATACACACCATCTTTCATTATAAAGCCAGAGGCAATTGGCAAGGAAACAAAAGTATAGAAACATTAAAAACAATGAGAAAAGCACCAGCCATTCGTGACTAGTACATTAAGATAATGGGAAACGTTTTCCATTGTAGCATACTTATTTTTCTATAATTGAAAAAAATGATGGGGAACGAAGTTTAGGTCAAGTTGTAAATTATATAGGTTCAGCCAATGGGAGAGTGGGGTTGTTGTTGGTTTGATCCAGGTAATGTGCATATTCTACCTTCTATATATAGCACCGTACGCCCCTTTTTTACATTGCATCTTAGGTCAGAAGGACTTAAAGGTCTGAAAGCTGTAGCTTCTCTGTATCACCCAAGACATTTACTTCTAGATAGACTACTACATCTTCAAATTCAGATAGTTCATCTTAATGAAGGACTTCAAGGAAGAATGTTGTTGAATTCAGCTGGTGGTTTGCAGACCATTCATGTGCTAAGTAACACAATTGATTAACATTGTTCTCTAAGCCAAGCCCATCATGCATTCATTTAAAATTTCTCTCTTAACATAGTCTTAAAGTCTGTCTTTAAAATTTTACCCTTGATTTACCACCTCCACCCACCCCCAAATATTCCTGCTATATATTGCAGGATCTTCATACCTTCAGGCATGGAATTATTTTCTGAAATAACTTTTTTTACAGTGCAACTCTATGCATGTGTTTTTACTGCTATGCAGTTAATGTCCCACTTGTTAAATGGGTTGACTCCCAAATGCATGTGTGTAGGAATGCAGCCTTTCATGCCGTTCTAAGCATGCCTTCTCAGAAGTAAGACCATTGATTCTAGAGGGTTTTGCACCCAGGTAGGTATGTCTTCAGGACTGGACGATGAAATAATATGATGACTGAGAAATTTCCCATATGCATGTGAAAACAATTAGGTTTCACCAGAATTTATTTAATACAGAGAGAGAGAGAGAGAGAGAAAATATATATAATTTTTCTAGGAAAGAGAAATACTTGCTTTCTTTTGCACAGATGGCTTAAATTCATCAAATAGGTTTTACTTTTTTCTCCTTACGGTGTGGTTGATGGTCAAGGTCCTGTTTCTTTTTTGCTTCATTTGCTTTAAGGATTCAATCTAAACATTATTTATCGCAACTTGTAGGAGACAGTGTTCAATGCAAGCGTTCTCTTCAACAAAAAAAATGTTGATTTACTTCTATGAATATGTTGGCTGTTACCATCCCTTAAGCGTTTTTAAGGCAAAATAAATAAGTCATTATTCCTGAGGGTTTGGTTTTGCCAGAGCAGACAGAATATCATGGCTAGCAAGAGACCTGAAGAGTAATATTCCTCACTCCTCTGGGTTACTGTCACTCCCTTGGAAAACACCTGCTTTTCTGCTTTTCATCATCAGACATCTAAATATGAAAATCTGTGGTTAAAAAAGTTGCAACTAATTCCACTTCAGTTCTCTATATTTATATCCCACCCTTCACCAGGATGGGTCACAACATTCATAAATAATTCCATGGAGGACAGATGTACCAGTGGATACTAGAATGAATGCCTAGGTCCTGCCTACAGGTTGAAGAGGCAGGCAGGATACCTCTAGAGGCCATTTGCAGGGAGTCAAGAATAGGTGAAGGTTCTGCCTTTGAGAATGCCCAGAAGCAATTGGTGGGCCATTGTGTGAGGATGATTCACTAGATGGGCAGTGGCCTGATACAGAAGGGGTTCCCTAATATTCTTATAAAGCAGTGATG
Organism: Aspidoscelis tigris stejnegeri; assembly: GCA_023333525.1. Lineage (NCBI taxonomy): Eukaryota > Metazoa > Chordata > Lepidosauria > Squamata > Teiidae > Aspidoscelis > Aspidoscelis tigris. The sequence continues at coordinate 98,106,671 of JALMGA010000002.1, forward strand.
GTGAACCTTTTGAGCTCGGTGTATCAAAATTCGCAAGAAAACCTAGCTTAACTCGGGTGCTGTGTCACATCTAGAAATATCCATAATTTTGTGATATTTGTAGCTCTAGTAAAGTTATACTTTTGATATGTATTTTATTAAAAGCAAAAACAAATACTTCATTACATTAGTAACTTTTGTTGCTGAATTTCATTTGCTAAATCTTCAACTGAAAGTTGGTATTTCGTACACTTCAAGAGCAAGCAAGCACTACACGCCCAGGTGCCAGGGTGACCGACCAGGTGTGTCACCCAGAAGGGCTTGGCGTGTCACCTGTGACACACGTGTCATAGGTTGGCCATCATTGTTATAAAGCATCAATAAAAACAGCTGAAAATACAGCCAATACAGCCACTGCCTTGGTTTTCTGCTGCGTAAATAGTAGCTGCCTAACCATACACCCTATAGTCCCAGATGTAGCTACTCAAGCCAGCAGTTCAGCATTCGCCTCTCCAACACCAGGCAATTGTTCTCCAGGAATGGCTGAAGGATGGGAAGTCCAGAAGCGGTAGTTCTTCCTGAGTCCTTGTTAATGTGAAGTGACAGTATTTGTTCAGTACGTTTTACTAAGCTCTTCAGCTGAAAGGCCTTCCAGAGCCTTTGAAGTCCAATGAAATGCAAACTACTTGTTTTCTCAAAGCTGGCATGACGCAGAAAGGAATAATGGAGGGAAAGACCAGAGAAAACCAGCTGTTGTTTCTCCAGATTCACAGTTCTTAAAGTACCTTGTCAATAATGTCTCGGTGGATTCCAACACAACAGGAGCATGTTTTGTGCCTTAAGAACTTTGCACGTTAAACTGCGAGTCTTAAATGCCGAGGAAGAATGTTTCAATGGATTTCTTTTCCATCAAGGAGAATATTTATATTTCTGCAAATTTTTCCTTACATTTCATAGATTCTGAAAGTATTTACCCCCCCCCCAAAAAAAATCTGCCTTGGTGCTAAGGTCTTTTCTGCAGTTAGCACCCTTAATATGGATTAGTGGACCCAGATTAACTTGATCTAGATCAACTGCAGGCAGAGACATCTGCATTAAGCAGGCTGGGCGGCGACAAATGTGGTCTAAGGAGAGACGCAAGCCCTAAACCTTGTTCCATACCAGTGGGTGTGAACTACTACTCTGAGAAGCTACCAAACCGTGATGCAGGTGGTCTGTGTTGCTGTTGATGAAATGCTACATCCGGGTAGCAGATGCAAAGTGTCTTCGCAGGCAATGCGAAGTCACCATTGCCATCAGCGTCTTTGCAGTGCGTGTTCCTGGATGCTACAGCCACAATCTTCCTAGTTTCGTTCTACATGTGGATGCTGTGGGTGTGCACAAATGGTTTTTTTGGCATTTGATAACAAAATTGAATGTTAAATCCGTATTTGTTTGAATAGATCCCCTTTGAATGTAGTAGGATTCTGTTCAATATGAATGTATTGGTATGGATTTGTATGGATATCTGATACGTATCTGATACCAACAAATACATATATGATACAAACGAATACGTATCCTCACGAGCGCATTCATATGTTACGGGATACATACATCAGATAACTGCTCTGAAAGCATCAAATCTAACCTGAATCCACTTTCAATCTGCTCTTATCCATGTCAATGCCATCTGGATCCACTGCAGAAGTTACTGGCGCAGCGGCTTTCCCACATCCCCAGTTCAACAAATGTCTGAACTATTCGTACAGATGTTAATGTACAAATGTTGTAACATTCTATTGTTGTACGAATGTCTGAATTGGATGAATTTGTACAAATAACTAATGTTATAAATATTTGTGCACATCCCTAGTGCAGTGTTTCCCAAACTTTTGACATATGTGTACCCCTTCTATAATTTTCGTAACGCTGCGTACCCCTCATAAAAAACAGCTAAGCACGGTGCAGTGGATATTCCCAACGTGATCCCCACCAAACTCTTTCCGTACCCCTGGGGGTACGCGTACCACACTTTGGGAAACACTGCCCTAGTGGATGCCCCATCTGTGTTCTGGATCAGACAGCGCTAGTACAGTTGTAATATTGATTTATCAGGTTTACTGCTAATCTGGATAAGTACGGATCTGATTCAGATCACCACTAGTCTCGTGCAGAGGATGTGGACTATAAGCCTCCTTGATCCAGATTATCAAGTAAGTGCAGAAAGGGCCTTAGGCTCTGTGCTACTGTTTGTTACATTTGTAGTGAATCATATATTGTATGTCTTTGTGCACAGAAAGATGAGCCAGATGCCTTTAAGGAACTAGGAACAGGCAACAGAATCGCAACATGGCTTTTCTATGTAAGTAAGATTTCCTTTTATTTTTTTGTTTGAAAAAAAGTCACAGTTGTTTACACTTCAAGGACTTTGAACTGTTTTGCACTCTTAAAATATCTGTATAAAGCTACAGGAGTGTTTGATGGGTTGCCGGATTTTAAAGTCAAAATAATAATAAATTTCCTGAAAAATAAAATGTTTTTAAATAGTGCAGTTTGTTAAATACCCTGAGTGTTTCCTTCTGAGATCACAATGGGATCATACATAAATTTTAATTCAGTGAATGCAGCTTCTTCAAAATCTGAGCCAGCTGTAATGGAAAATCAGTACTTAAATCCCCTATTAAAACTTAAGTTATGTTAACTGAAACTGTTGATTCAATTAGGTTGATCTCTATATCTGTGCAATAAAATAGTCTCAATTACCAATAGTTACCAGTCTGTTGGATTTAATACATTCATACAGTTCTGTTACTTAAGAGAAAATAAAATAATTCTTTACTGTATCAATCAATGTAACTGGTTTTTCAGTTTACCTTTTCTGTTTTCTTACAGATTAAGAAATAATATTTATTTGACCATTTAAAACACAATTTGAGGTGTTTTGGCTTATCAGTGTTGATTGTTTCTTACAACTGTCCTCTAGAGTTTTGCATAAATGCAGTTTCCAAGGCTTAGCTTGCATCAGCTAAAGATCTGGCACTAAGCTAGCTTGAGGTGACTTACTGGGAAAACCAGACAGTTTGGGCTCAGTTGTATGGGGGCCTTCGTTGCATGATTTTTGCAGCCTTGTGAAAATGACAAGTGGCTGCATATGGACCTGCATATACCTTAAGATCTGTAGGGGAGGCCCTCCTGATTATTCCATCACCTTCAGTAGCGAAAGGGGTAGGCATCTGGGATAGGGCTTTCTCAGTAAGGGACCCTTGATTATGAAATAGTCTCTTCTTTGAGGTGGGTCAGGCACCTTTACTTCACATGTTCATAAGTCTTTGCCCTGGCCTTTGGCAAAATAAGGAGACAACTTCTCCTGCCTCCTTTCAGGCACTGTTATGGTTTTAATAAGTTCATTTCCTATGTGGCTTTTAATGTTGTAACCCACCTTGAGACCTTCAGGTATGGGGCAGGATGAAAATTAAAAACAAACAAGCAAGTAAATGTAATGTGAAATGTCAGCAAAAGTGGCACAAGAGACCTAATAGAGTTATCACGATGCCTTGAACCTCATTGAACCTGACAAGGTTAAGCTTACTTTAGAGTAGTTTGAAAGCCCAGCTTGGTAAGGCAGGGTTTGATCCTACACGTTAGCTGCCAAGGATTGTGGCTCAGCATATTTTTACCGTCCACCATTTTGATACAAAAAACACCCCTGATAATCTATAAAAATCTTCAAATAAATATTGTTTCCAGTTCAGATTTGACAAACCCATCAAGTTGTATGTGCAAAGGCCTTTAAAATGAGCCATCAAACATTCCTGTAACTATAAAGAACCACAGATGTTTAAGATACTAGTTTGGAAATTACTTGCTCTATAATGGATGGTTGCAAAAGACATTTCAAAAACACATGGTTATTGTGCCCTTGATTGGTAACTTCCCAGTACGTTTAGTTACATTTCATTCAAATTAAAAAATAGTTAATTTACAAATATCAGTTTTTGAGTTGATCTGATACAGAATGGCCCAAGGGAGAAGCAATAGAATGCTCAACAATATTTATGATACATTGCCGGCTGAATCACTTTCTTAGAATATAATGATGCTTGGAAGATTGGCATACAGTCGGGCCCCCGTATCCTAATATCTGGCAACTGTGGTTTCGCTTAACACAGTGGCTGAACCAGCTTCCCCCACCAACCCTACCACTGCCCTACCAGAGGCTCCCTGGAGACCTGGGGCAGTGAGAAATGTGGGATGAAATCACATGGGATTTCCCATGAGTCCTGTGAAATCTCTCGGGATTTCACAGGAATCATGGGAAATTGAGTGCAATTTCCCGCTGTAAACATACATGGTTTTCAGTAACCGCAGTAGGACCTGGAGCCTATCACCTGTGGATATGGGGCTCCAACTGTACTCTTTCTGCAGATGGTACAAGTGTGCTTGCTTCCAAAAGTCACTCTTTTTTTACAGATGAGTGACGTAGCAGCAGGAGGAGCAACGGTATTTCCTGAAGTAGGAGCGAGCGTTTGGCCCCGGAAGGCAAGTAGAAGGAAATCATTGAACTTTATTGTCTCTGCGCTAATTACTCCTTCTGTTGAAATCTAAGATTGCCCATTCTAAATTGGAGCTGTATAAAGTGTTCTAAATAGTCCCATTGGCGTTTGTGTAGATGGGCACTCAGAATTTACAGCGTGGACAGTCACTTGAAACGTTCTGCAGTCCATTTGTGGACTTTCCATTAGGGGAAGTCCAGAAATAAAATGAGTAGAAATGAAAAGGTATGAGCAGTTAAGGCTGAAGATGGACTAAAGAAGGTTTAAAGTGAAGGTGCGGCCACAGCCAAAGTCTGAATGGTAACAGGGTTTGAAGAGGATCTCGAAGTCTGCGTGGCCACCTCCTGCAATGGATGAAAAGCCTGACAAGAGTGGCTTACATAGGTAGGCAATGACTAGAAGGTTTTTCTTCAGCTACCCAAGCCATCCAAAGCTCTTTTCCTAAAAAGAGCAGCCCTCAAAGTCGCAGTGATAATCCTGAAGTTGTAAGTAGATGGGATCGCGCTCTCCTTAATCTCCCTTTCTTTTCTCATGGAAATTAATGCAGTGCTTCCGGATTTGTTCTTTTTGTTTCCTCCAAACCAAGGAACCATGTCATTTGTCAGTCTCAGGCTTGCAATACACGATCAAGCCATATTTGTTTGCATTCCAAATTCTGTCTTGCTGTACTGTAAGCAGAAGTGGCCAACAGTTCTTTTTAAAGCAGGCATGTCAAAGATACGGCCCGCGGGCCGGATGCGGCCCGTGGGATGAATTAATACGGCCCCCCGCCGCCCCCCGCCGCCTTCCCGCCCGCCGCCCCCCGCCGCCCTGCGTTCCCTAAGCATCCCCAGCGGTGGAGGCCCCGGAGCGCTTCGAACTCTGCCTCCTCTGTGCGCCCCCGAGCACGAAGCCGCCGCCGCCGTTCGCCGTTCCCGCTGCTGGGCTCGTCCTTGCGCAGCGTGCACACACGGGGGCGGGGGGGCTTGCTTTCGGGATGGGAAAGTGTGTCCCCCGCCCGCCCCGCCCCCTCCTGCCAAGGCGCCTCCACCTGCACCTCAGGCAGGACACACGCAGAGCTGTGATGGGACGGGTGTGCGCGGCGCGGTGAGGGGAGGGGAGGGGAGGGAGGGGAGGGCTGCGAGAGCCGGGGAGGCCCACCGCTGACCTCCACGCCCGGGCTGGCTGGGAGCAGCCAAGCGGCGGGGCATAAAAGCGCGTGCGGCGGGTGAGCCGTCTCCCCACCCGCCCGCCTGGCTTCCCTGGGTCGAATCGCCGCGAGTCAGCGAGCAAGCAGGGGAGGGAGGGGAGGGCTGCGAGGGAGGGGAGGGCTGTGAGAGCCGGGGAGGCCTGCCGCTGACCTCCACGCCCGGACTGGCTGGTAGCGGCCAAGCAGCGGGCCATAAAAGCGCGTGCGGCGGGTGAGCTGTCTGTTGTGCCCGCCCGGCTGGCTCCTCCAATATGGACAGCCAGCCCCTCCTCTGTGCCCTAGCCACGCCCCGGCCATGCCCCCAGCCCCTCCTCTGTGCCCTAGCCACGCTCCCAGTCATGCCCTCAGCCCCTCCTCTGTGCCCTAGCCACGCCCCCGGTCACGCCCCCTGGCCCTGACACTACTTTTTTTTTTAATCCGGCCCTCGGCAAAATTGAGTTTGACACCTCTGTTTTAAAGGCTTAATGCATTCTTTAATTTCTGCAACTAAAAGGGGAAGGGAAGATAAGGTGCACTTTTTAAGGTGCAAATCCCTTCATCAAATAACTTACCCGTATTTTCTGGCGTATAAGACGACTGGGTGTATAAGACGCCCCCCAGTTTTTCTACTTAAAATGGAGATTTTGCAAAACGGGGGTGCAGCCTAAACCGAGCCTCGGACTTGGGGAGAGATGGCAGCCTTACTTGCTAATCCCAAGCATGTGGCTTGTAGCTTTCCTCCTGGAGCTGACAGAGGGGAAAACCTTGCTCTGATAAAGATCTGTGGCTGCAATGCAGCTTTGGAGTCTGCCTCCCTAGCGCGATTCGTCTATGATCCTGTAGGGGAGGGGGTGTTCCACCGAGCGAAATATGAAGAATCCTGCCATCGTTTTCTCTTCAAAAGCCTCTCTGCTTTCAACCCCTCCCCTACTGGACCATAGACGAATCTCACGCTAGAGGGGCAGACTCTGCTAAAGCAAAATGAGGGCAGGATTCTTCATATTTTGCTTCCTTTAGCAAGGTTTTTTCCTCATGTTGGCACCAGCAGGAAAGCTACAAGCCAGGTGATTGGGATTAGCAGGTAAGGCTGCTGTCTCTCCCCAAGTCCAAGGCTCGGTTTAGGCTGCACCCCAGTTTTGCGCTGGCAGCTGTGGCCAGCAGGACCCGGGTGAGGGTATTACTGGTGTATAAGACGACCCCCAACTTTTCAGAAGATTTTTTGGGGTTTAAAAAGTAGTCTTATACGCAGGAAAATACGGTATTTGGAATAGGGAGGGAATTAACAACCCCATCCGCAGCTGTGTGTTTTGAGCCACAGGCGTCTTTCTGTGTTGTCGTCTAAAGGCAGGAGGTCCACAGGTGGTTCCATTTATCACTTGTGCTTATGTTCTGCTCTTCCACCAAATAGATGCTGAACGGGCTTTAAAAGCCACTGATGAAGTGGTGGCGGGTGCTTCGCCTAGTGCTCTGCCCTACGTCTGAATTAGGGGTGTGCATGAATTTTTTTTGGCATTTGATTTTAATTGAATATTTAAATATCCAGATTTGTACAAAAAGAGAAAAAAATGAATGTATTGAAATTTGAACTGATTTGAATGCATTCGTTTCTATTCACATGAATATGCGATATGTATTTGGTGATAGGAATCTCATAAACGTTTGTACGCATCCGTACGCATCCCATTTTTATCACGTGTACATCCTGTTTTCATCCCGTAGATATCCGTACGGATGTATACAGATATGAATAAGATGTGTATGAATATGCGTGCAATAATACAAATAATTTGAAGTATTTGTATTCATTTGAATACTGAACAATGAATGTCTGGATATTCGATTCGAGTCCGAATTTAGCCGAATTTGATTGAAAAACGAATATCTTGAATATGTGTGCCTATCCCTAGTCTGAATTGTTCACAGGGGGAAGCTAAGATTGTGCACTGGATTGACCTGGCTTTGTATATTTCCAGGGAACGGCTGTGTTTTGGTACAATCTTTTTCCAAGTGGTGAAGGAGATTACAGCACAAGACATGCTGCCTGCCCAGTGCTAGTTGGAAACAAGTGGGGTATGTATGAATTTGGAGGCAGAAACATTAAGGTTGGAAGTGCAGAACGTTTAAAATTGAACGCAATGGGCTGAAAATGCAGAACATTTTAAAATTCGTATGCATGTACCTTGAGAATCATAGAATCATAGAATCATAGCATGGTAGAGTTGGAGGGGACCTCCTGGGTCATCGAGTCCAACCCCCTGCTCAAGGCAGGATCTCCTAAACCATCTCAGACAGATGGCTGTCCAGTCTCTGCTTGAAGACCTCCATCGAAGGGGAACCAACCACCTCCCGTGGCAGCCTGTTCCACTGGTTGATCACTCTTACTGTTAGAAATTTTTTCCTAACATCTAAACTAAATCTTTTCCCCTGCAGTTTCACCCCATTGTTTCTAGTCCTTATAGGGCATTATGAGCATTATGGGGTGTTTTTCCACTGTCACTAGAAGTACCCATTAAGTACCCATTAAAGGGTACAAAAATGCCATTACGTACCCATTCATGGGTACTTAATGGGTACTTTTAGTGGCAGTGGAAAAACACCCATGGTCAGAAAAAGTTGTTTTGATTTTTATTTCTTTGTTCGCTGTGCTTTAACACATTTCCATTTCACTTCCAAGTTCACTATGATATTGAATGTTAATTGTACTTTCTTCCTGGTCCCAGACTAATGCATTTCTGCAAAATTTGCACCAATATAAAAAATATAGCTTGCCTGAGTACAGTTTTCATGCTGATGCAAACTGAATTTTTACCTGTTGGTGTGAACTAGAGGGTTCTGCTCAAAATAAAGCATCCATAAAATATCTGGGCCATTCCAATGTAAGGGTAATAGGAACAATATCTATAAAAAGCACAACATGGTTGAGATTAGGAGGTGGAGAGATGGAAATGAAACGAGGAATCTTAGCAGCATTCAGTGTGGGCAAATAGAATTGCCAATGCCAAATTAAAAACAGACGTGCCCCCGTATCATTCATTCATAGTTGACCAAACCAGCCTGTCCTCCCTCCTGCCAAGCTGACCCCAGTTGGGAAGATTCGTGGAGAACTGAGAAATCTCATGAGCTTTCCTGAGAATCATGGGAAATCTCATGAAATTTCCCAGAAATCATGGGAAATCTCATAAGATTTCCCAGCATTCCAGATGTCCACAGTTTCCCATATCCACAGTGGGTTTTGGAACTTCTCCCCTGCAGATACAGGGCAGGGCAGAAATAATAGACTTTAAATGTTCTCATTGTCCAACAGCAACTATGAAGCAATTTATCATGTCAGCCATCTAGTTAATTTTTAGAAGGCAATCAATTTCAGAATTGACAGCTTTTTGCAGGTTTAAATGTTCACTGGTATAAATGATGCAAATGTGTCTTTTTTTTTTTTTTGTCTATACAGTATCCAATAAGTGGATCCATGAACGTGGGCAAGAATTTCGAAGACCGTGTTCTTTATCAGAATTAGACTGATGTGGACCTTTTTTCTCCTACTTTGTGCAAATTACATCTACCTTCCACATCACCTTGATTAATACTGAGAGTTTCTGCTAACACTCCACTACATTTTTTGTCTCCGGTGCCAATCAGTGGTTCGTCTATGGACAGATACCTCCTTCTCTTACCTATGGACAACTACCTTTGCTAATAAACCCATTTAATTTTTTTTTTGATAGAGAGAATATATTTGATTCCTAATGTCTGAGTTGCCATGGCCAAAAATAGCTCCTGTAGAGATGCTATAAGCTTTGTTCTCCTTGAAAGTAGAATGAAGGTGGATAATTTTATCTTCTGTCAAGGATTGGGTGCTTGGAGGGTAAGATGTAAGATGTCTACCCTACTTCTCTGTTTTTGTTTTTGTTTTGTAATGCCTTATTGCTGCTTTAAATCTTTGGACAGGGCTTTGAGTCTCCTACTAGTATATCAGCTGTAAAACATTTCACTCAGTTCAGACTGTGGGGCTATATCCATGGCCTTCACATCACACTGTTTATTCCTGAAGTAGTTTCCCAATGCCAAGAACTTTTAGATCAACGGTTCTCACCCTTCCTAATTCTGTGACCCCTTAATGCAGTTCCTCATGTTGTGGAGAACCCCAGCCACGGGGGCTGGGCAGCTGGGAGGGGGGAGGGAGGGGCAGCAGGAGACTCATCACGACCCCTCTGAAAGGGTAGTTTGACCCCCAAAGGGGTCCTGACCCACAGGTTGAGAACCGCTGTTTTAGATGGTCTTCCTTAAAAAAAAAAAAGCCTGAAGGACCAACTTGCCTGGTTTAGGGATGCACACGAATGGGGTTTTTGGCATTCAGTTCGTAACGAATCGAATGTTAGAAAATTTGTATTCGTTTGAATAGATTGCCATCAAATGTGGTAGGATTCTATTTGATACGAATGTAGTTATACTAATATCTAATACAAATTCATATGTACTGGATACGTATCCTGGATACTTATCCTACAAATCAGATATGTATCCTATATGAACGCATACGTATCGATACTTATTCAGTACGTATCCCTAGTTTAAGGGATGTCCGAACTATTTGTACAAATGTTCTAAAACATTATTATTCGTACGAATGTTAATATACAAATGTCGTAACGTTCGATTCATGTACAAATGTCCAAATTCGTCCAAATAACTAATATTACGAATATTCGTGTACATCCCTAGTCTGGTTATAATTCTATGAAATGAGGCAGTGGGTATGCATACTTTGATCTTCTATATGTGTGAGAGTTTGGGGGGTTAGATGCTGGGAGCAACAGAGAAATGACTTGTTTCCAAAGTCTGATTCTTCCTTTTAGCCATATCACGTGTTAACTTTTTCTTTTGGAAAAATTGCTGCTTTTCTAGTATTGTCCTAATTGATCATCCTACCAATCCATGGAGAGGAGGACATCATGGGTTTCAGTACAGCATTGTGCCTTATAATGAGAGTTGGAATGTGTATGATGAGGAGGGGACTCTCTCATTCCCAGAATGCCAAACTCTGTTTCCCAGCTGAAGTTTTTTGTGACAGAGATGATATATTTATAATACTAAATCTTTTTAAAGCTTTTGTGTATGTGTGTGTATAGACTAGCATGCTGTGGATCCTGTATGCTTTCTTTCTTATTGCCTTTTTGACTTAATTCTCACAAAATGAAAACATGAATTCTCTAGCACAGTTATGAACTAGCTAAAAGTCCCACTCTGCCACTCTCTGAATTTCCAAATGGAAGAGCAACAGATGACGCCAGTTGTAGCTGTACCTCCCTCTTCAGCCTAGTTTGTCTTAAGTAACCCCCATTTTTAAATGATAAACAATTGCTCGATTTGTGCCATTTCTATGCTAATTAGGGGGAACCCACCCACCCACCCACACACAGGCAAATCAAGGTGTTCAATATGAAGAAGACTTTTAGCAGAGACTCATCTATGAGCTTAGTAGTTTCAGCTTTGTAGTTGAGATAAAAGACGTGGGTGTCAGTGAGTTGGACTCTGGGTCTATAACAGTAGCATCTGAAATGAATCAAAGGGCTGGGTTCAGAGGAAGATGCACTGGTGCTACATGGATTTTAGGTTGGTTGGTGTGAGCAACAGCTTCTGCTTGGGTTCACCAAAGCGGGCTGGCATTGTCAGCTGCACATCTGTTCAGTGCTTCCTTCCATTGTTTCGCTCAGGTTGCTTACTTTAATATATTAATGATATTTATTTAACTCTTTTACATCTGTCTGTCCTGTTGAGTGAAAACAGGTGAAGACAAGACTGCATTTTTAGTAAATTATTATGCCAGATGGCTCTAGAAACCAAAGGGGAGGAAGGTTTTGACAGCAAAATTGTAAGAGCGGGAATTGCCATTAGCATTAATGTCATCTAAAACTACTTTTACCAGTCGGAGTGAAGAAAAGTCCTAGATAGTTCTGCCATCCCCCAAATGGATAATTCTCTGGCTTGCACTTTTAAGCAGCCATGCTGAGGAAGGTTAGTGCCTCCTTAATGCAGCAGATCCTGGGAATAGAGTTGTCAGTGGGGGCACAGTGCAGACTACAGCCAGTCTCAAATATGAGAAAGAGACCTGCCCTACCTAATGTATTGCCATCAAGATGTTGTGGGACCCCAACTCCTGTTGGCTCCAGCCAGTACAAGGGTGCCCACACTGTAGCCTCCTAGAAGTTGCAGTATTTATGGGTAACAGACAGGGAGCACTCTGGGAAAAAAGGAAGCAGGGAAGTTTCATGGCATTTCAAAGCCTAGCTTGCCACAGTTTACCACATCAGGAGCAAGTGACACATCACCACTTGACCTCAGAAGAGTTCCACACATAGGGGTGTGCCAAGCCGCTGTTTGTTGAACCATGAACAGCTATTAGAGGTCAAGGACTATTGGGGAAAGCCCTCACTATCCTGGCACCTCTCCCTTACATGTGGGTAAACCGTGTGAAGCAAAGAATGTATCCACTTGCTTTGCATATCCTTGCCGCTATTATAGGATCCTTCATGGGTGATCCTGCGCCCCATGCGTCACAATCAAAACTGACAAACCCCTGTTTCCCTCCCTCCCAGTACAATGGGGAAGGGGATAAGGTTCCTCGTCCTTTAATAGTTATGACAGACCACATCTTCTGAAATTCTCTCTGCAAAAGCAGCAGGAATCTTCTGTCCTGTATGGTCCCTCTCTCCCGAGGTATTTCCTCCGGTTTCACCACAAGACATCCTGAGGAAATATGTTCTGTGTTTTAAGGAAGTGGGAGTTCTAGTTGAGTCCTATACAGGATCTGGCTTGATCCAGACATTGCTTACTTATTCCATTAAATGTGGATATGCTGGAATAAAGCATGGATATAAAACATGAGTCTCCCAGAATATCTATGGGTATATCCAGATGTTGGTGTCAAAGTGTGGATATTCCAAAATATCCAAATATAGCTGAAGAAGTAACCAGTGTCTGGATGCAGCCAGAATACACCACAATGTGAAACCTTTCATTTGAGGTTACAGAGATTGTCCTTTTTTTGTGACTGTCTCTGGTACAGGAGGTGATATGGTGGCAGAGGTTACCTGCGGGGTGACAGAGCAAGGCCATTTCTTGTGTTTATGACTTGCTTGCGGGCTTCTGAATGCTGCTGATGGACTATCAACAGAACAGGCTGCTGGAATATGTGGGACTTCAATCCAGTAGGACGTTTCTTATGTTCTGGTTCTACTCTGGGCGGAAAAACTATTCTGGAAAACCATAGATAAGTAAATTATAACTTTAGTTTGTGTAAAGTGTAAGCTGTAGCAAACGCTAGTTGTTTGCCAACAAAAAGCTTATGATTTTGTGACCACTAATTCTGTGGCCAGTCCTACAAACTCTCTGAGCTGGTGCAGATATAACACTAAATTATAGGGTAGTATTAATTGCGAGAGACATAGGTTGACACAGGACAGTTATGAGGAGGAAATGGGAAGCTTCTGTTTCAGCTTTGCAGTTAATCACAGTGCCAGAGTGTTTTTAATTACTTACATAGAGTAAATTGCTTTTATTTAGGTATTTAAACTGTCTTTGAAGCAGTGCAGTTTGGAATGCAATCAAATCTACAACTTCAACTTCTGGATATCATTGCTTCCGGGTGGAAAATATTTCAGCTGAAAAGGGTACGCATGAGTTAAGGAGGAGTATGGCAGGGATATTTGTGTCATTTGACATCTACTGTGACTGGATTCACCCAACACCAAAAAAGCATCTCCTGAAATCTCTTGGAGGAGGCTTCAAGGTGGGATTGTTCACACACCAGCCTGTCCCTCCCCGCTCTCTTGAACATTCTGTGCTAGACAAGATGGATGAGAGAAGGCCTGGGAACATTTGGACACATGTTGCCTCTCTGAGGCGCCTCTGAGGAGCCCCTTTTGTTATGTCTGAACACAGCGTTAAGCATTCTGACTTTCAAGCCCCTTAATCCTGACCATTGTAAATTGAGGGAAAGTGGGGAGGGCTACACTGGACTTTTAAACAACCTTAAAACATTAAGAGTTGTTTTTTCATGCTCAGCATTTATACTATTGGCAGATACGTATTTTGCACCAAAAACTGTTGCAACACAACAAAATGATAAGGTCAGTCCTAGTATTGTTCAAAATATTCCTTTTTTTCGCAAGATGGAATTCAACAGTAATTCTTCTCAATCCTTGAATTTTCTGCCGATTCCTGAGAATCAGGGGAGAAAATAATTCAACTTGGTATTCTCTTTTTAAACTCAGGACACATTAATGGCCTTACAGAATAGGTGATTTTATTATTCAAAAGTGCCCCTATGATGTACTTATAGCATTTTCTGTTAACGTAGCAAATATGAGAGTTCATAATCTGTGATAGTCTAGGTAGGATTACAATCCATGGGGTAGAGCTTGGGTTCCCAACAGGATGTTTGAGGGTTTCAGGGAGGCCTATAAGAGATTTTTCTGGTATTCACAAAGCTGCTGTGTCACAAGATGGCAGCGGAATTTTAACTTCTTCCCCTTGGAAAGTATTCAAAGTAAGAAAATGTTTTCAATTGCCCGTCATTTTAAATGGCTCCTGCCTAATAGCCACCAAAGCACTGAGCTGGAAAAATCACCAATCTTTTTGAAGTTTTCTGGCCATAGAGTTTGCGTAGCTGCATTGGGGGAGGAAATCATTTTTGTATGCACAGTTTTCTTTCTATGTTTTGTGAAGGTGGGAAGAACACAGAGCGTCATCCTGGTAGCACGTAACGTAATCCGCATTATTTGGATGATCTGGAGTAAAGCACATCTGGACATATTTTATTCCGGATTATCCATGCTTTATTCTGGGTTATCCAAATTATGTGGATTAAGTAAGAGTTGGATGAAGCTCAGGATACAGAGGGCAATTCTGCACCTGCTGGTACACCAGACCAGCAAGCACGCTAGGAGCCTTCCTTTTGCCAGCTGATATGATCTAAAGGAGGCCTCAGTTGTGGGCGGGAGGGTCTTAAGATACTTGCTGGTCTCTTCTCCTTTTGAAACGGCTAGCCCAGTGTGTCAGTGTTTGTAGGCTACATTCCCAAGCTGGTCTGTTGCTTAGTTTTGTCAATATGGGGCCTTTCTGAACTCGCTGACATAGATTTGGATCTGGCAATCAAGGCTGGGATGGATGGATTGTGTTAAGACCGGAATGGCAGCTGGAACGCTGAAAGATGCACCTTCTGAACTCTCCTGTGATCCAGATTTACTGCCCCTAGTATTGCAGAATCGTGCTCCATCCTGTGTGGATGAAGTGTAGTAGTGGATACGGCCTCCCTTCATCTGCGCTAATGTACAGAAGGGAATCCCATTGTCCATATCCTGAACTAAAGCATCAGTGGTGAGTGCAAAAATGCCCATAGGCTGTCACATATACAGAATTTTTCATGCTTTTGTGTGTGTGTACAACTGTGATATCATTCTTTCCATCAGCCGAACAACAATCGTGCATTTTCAGGCGAGGTGGAAAATAATATACAAAGCACATGCTGAACTTTAAAAGTATGAACTGTTCTGTTTGCTTGATTCCATAGAAATGTAATGGCAGTACAATAGCAATTATTACGTGGTCTTAGACAAGGAATAACACATCCCTTTTATTTCACACGAAAGAAACTCATGCATTAGAACACCCTGTAATTGTGATTTGCAAAGAGATAAAAACTCCAGCACTAAATAATTGGGCATCATGATAGCCAACGTAAGTTTCACTAAAGCAAAAGTCATACGTTATCCAGTTAAGGAAAATAATGGCTGGGAATGATATTCCATGAGAAAATTGATTTATGAGTTAAGAGATCTCTCTGGTGGCTGAATGAAGTCAGCTTACTTGTTTATAGGATTGTGCTGGGTCACTAAGCCACAAAACCAGCACATCTGAAATTCTTCAAGATCTGTGTTGAGCAGTATGATTGGGGGAAAAGTCTAATTGAAAAGGCTGATTTAGCGTTCATGCAAATGTTTGGCGACTCAATAGAAAGGAGTTTGCACATGGGTTAAAGTTTTTGACCGTGAGACAACAGCCATATAACTCCACAATGGTTTTCTGTAGCCATAACTGCACAAAGAATCCTAAAGCCTGTTGCCTTACCCATTGCCTTAAGCACAATATTTCTAATCTTCTGTGAATGACGTTTTGTGTGCCGTTTGAATGAAAAACTTTGGCTTTCAATGTTGATTTCTGAGAAGTTGTTTTACTATATTTTCTTATAATAAAATACGAGGCCCGCAATAAAAGTCTCTTCCGTTAATGGATTGAATATTCCAAGTTAAACCGTGGCGTGACTTTAAGTTCTAGTTTATTTCATTTACAGCGTCCAGTTATCTGCTGTTTTCTGGACTTCAGCTGCAGATAGTTCATTTATGTCATAGCTTCAGTGAATGTTTGTGATCTCTTATCTGTCCTTTGAAAAAAAACTTTATCTAATCCAGCAGCAGGTTAGGATAAGTGAGGAAGTAGTAGGCAATGCTATAGACATTCATTGGATTGGACTAGACATAGCATACTGTGAAAGCATCTCTGTTTGGAACAGGGATAAAATCTACTAATGAAAAAAGGAAATGAATATATATTTATAGTATGAAACACAATTGTCCCCTTGCCTGATCACACCCTAAAAATATAACTGAACTAAGGAACCAGGCCCATAGCCAGCTCCATATATATGAGGGTGGTGGGCTTTTTTTGGTCACATTTGGTGGATTAAAATTTGAGGGGACCCAAAAAACATTTTGGGGGGCTGCCCTCCTTCTGTCCCCACCAACTATGGGCCTGCTAAGGAGGAGAAACAGTGCTGAGATAACCCAGATACAAGATACATCTGTTTAGGGGGTATAGCTCAGATAAAAACGTGACAGGTAATCTTGGGTGTGGTCACTTGGAATCAGACGATTTTTGGCCGTATTAAGTTTTGCGTGTGACCACAGCCGTAGCAGTACTTGAGATAGATTATCTGCAATGGCAGGTGCCAGGCCAGTAGAGGGAGCTGCTGTGCTGAGATTTTTCACATTCACTAGTTTCTTGGCCATAATTTTCTAGCAGCAACGGAGCTGTGGATTTGACTTTTTATGACACGTCTTTGAATTCCTAGAAAAGGAATATTGCAGGTGAGTCATCTTGCTTATAGATCAAGCTGTATCGCTCTCTCTCCCTTTGCCTGTTTCTAAACTCTCAAACCAAAAAGGTATATGCTGCCTATTTATAGACCACTATGGAAACTGTGACAGTCTTGCCAATCATTTGGTTGTCAAGAGCTATGGCAACTAACGAAATGATTCTGGACTCAAGATCCACTGGCCAAGAGGGTTTAAGATTTGGCAAAAGCCTCTTGATTTACTGGAATACCTCAAACATGGTCAGTAGGGATGCACACTTTTGTTCATGTTTGTTTTGCATCAGAGCAGATGTGAAGGAAATTCACATTTGTGAGAATGTAACTACTTTGAATGTGGCGATATTCGCATTTGGTTCATATCTGCTGCAAATGATTGCCACAGATGTGGAATTATTTGCAGAGGACGCAGATCCGGCTGGGTGTGGCTGGCGAAAGGATCCAAATCGTGCAACTGAGTGGCAGCACTCCAGATAAGATTCAAATGCCAAATCTGTACATTCAGATCGTATGTGGAAATGCTGTCATCCAGGCACGTGATTTGAATGCTTTCACTAGCAGCCCCCAACTGGATCAAGCAATCTGGTGGCAACACTTCCAGATAAAGATTCGAATATATATTCGTGAATATAACGAAGCTTTGAACGAGCGCACAGAAGCATTTGCTTCACATTCAAATGTAAGTCTTGGTGTTTTTCCAGTCAGAAAGTACCCATTTTTGCACCCATTAAGGACCCATTTGGGTGTGAGCTGGATGATCCTATTTCCACCATGGGACCCATTTGAGACTGCCGCTGGGGAAATCTGGATCAAATGGGTACTTTCTGGCCTTTAATCCGGATTTTCTGTAGACCCCGTTAATGGGGTCTACAATGGGTTCTTCAGCTAGAAAATCCAGATTAAAGGGAGCCTGTTTCCACGCTTGTGTGGCAATGGGATCTAGAGGAGGCTAGGGGGAGGGGGCACCCATGGGGGGGAGCCCCAAAACCTAAGCTTCGAAGTCATTTTGAAGTCACTTCGAAGTCTGTGCAAAACAGCTCCAGAGCGTCTTTGAAGTCTGTGCTGATCTTCAGAGTGAACTTTGAAGTGATTCTGAAGTGACTCCAAAGTCACTTCGAAGTCACTTTGAAGTTCACTCCGAAGTTCACTCCGAAGATCACCACAGACTTCAGTGGAGCTGTTTTGCACAACTTCGAAGTGACTTCAAAGTGACTTCGAAATGACTTCGAAGCCACTTTGGAGATTGCACCCCCTGTCCCCCCAAACACCTGGGGTGACAAGCAGACCCCTCATGGATAGGTCCAGATTTCCAAATGGGTGCTCCGGTGTTTCCACGGCAGGGAGGCTAGCACCCATTGGGTACTTCCCTTAATCCGGATCTACTAGATTAAAGGAGCGCGGTGGAAAAACACTCTTGGATGCAGCCAACATTCGATTTGGATGTGAATGTTCAAATTCATATGAATTCTTACAAATTGCGAATGTGACAAATATTCAAACACATCTCTTTTGGTCACAGTCTGGCCAACCGCTATGCTTATGCTGCGCTTTCACAGGGGAACTCTGATGAGAGAAGCATGTAAAAAAAAGCGCTTGTACAGATAGAGGGATTTTATCAAGCAGATACAGTCAGGCCCCACTGATTCGGTAACCATGGTTTCAGTTAATCACGATTACTGGAGCAGCTCCCCCACCCTCTTCCGGCAGCATAAGGGAAAAGTACCCAGAACCGGAAGGCCTATTTTGGCTTCCAGAAGGCCTATTTCAGCCTTCATAGAGCATTGGAATAGGCACATGATGCCACCAGCGTCTGTCTCAAAATGTAAGGTGGTGCATGAGAGGTGGGCAGGAGGCGTCCGGTGGCATCACATGCCTATTCCAATGGTCTCCGGAGGGCGAAATAGGCCTTCTGAGCCAGTTTGGTCTGGTGGTCAGGGAGCTGGACTCTTATCTGGGAAATTCCGGGTTCAATTCCACCCTCCCCCATGAAGACAGCTGGGTGACCTTGGGCTAGTCACAGCTCTCTTCTGAGCTCTCACAGCCCCACCTACCTCACAAGGGGTTCTGTTGTGGGGAGAAGAATAGGAAAGCTTTGTCAGCCACTTTGAGTCCCCTTAAATGGGTGAGAAAAGCGGGGTAGACAAGCCAATTCTTCTTCTTCTGGAGGCCAGAAAAGCACTTCCACTTCTGGGGTTGCACAACCCCAGAACTGGAAGGTCTGTTGACAATTATCCACAGTTTCAAGTAATCACAGTAGGAGCCGGAATGTATCCCCAGCGGATACGGGGGTCCAACTGTACTGGACTTGACAGATATCAAAGGGAAAAACATGTAATATCTAGCAGACGCATGGTAAGCCTACAGAACACGCTCCAACTGTAGGAGAGAGCAAGTTTTGCTGAGATCATTTCCCTAATTAATCATGGCTGAGAAGTACTGTGACCAGAGCTTTAGAATTACTGTGACCACAGGTACAACTACCTGTGAAATTAGCAGAATTGTGACTTTTTAAACAACAACAACAACACAGAATCTGCTTGAAGAAATTACATTCATTTATTAAGTGCTGGTAACAAGTCTCTGAATATCTAACTGGCACAAAGTCCCTTCTCCTTGAACATTTCCACCCTGTCTTCTAAAACCATTGAGCTCTATGTGTGTACACACTATTGTGTATTTCAGATGGCATCCACACATATTCTAAGCTGCCTACCATGACATAGGTTATGTTGCATACATTATGCATCATGGACATCATGCATCCAGAGGTCGGTTACTTATTTGGATATTCCGGAATAAAGCATTGATATTGCTAAGACAGTGTGTTCCTCAATAAAGAAACTCAGCTTGGCTGGGTGAGTATCACCAATTTAGATTTTAGTCTTGTCTATTTCAAGCTGCTTCAGACAAAATAACAAGTAGGAAAAACCAGTAGTTTTATTGACGTTGGGAAAACATCTCCGTTACAAGCTCAACTGTTTAAAAAGAATATCAGCCCTGATGATTCAGGGCTACCAAAGTCCCAGCTATATCACAGTGCTGCACACATTAATGATACAATTACTGCAGTTCAAGGTTAGAGACGTCACTAACTGTGATGCCACCAGACAACTCCAGAGCTGCGCTTTTAACATGGAACTGACAGAACAAAATTAACACCAGTTGAAAGCATTTTTAATAGGACAAAATATTAGAAGACATGCCTTCCTCAGCTAGCCCTATGGAAAGCAATGGCAAATGACTTCTGAACTGTTATCAAGAAGTTGCCATGGATAGGATCATATAGCCACCAGATGTCTAGACTAGCAGTTCCTTTAGCTTTTGGAAACTCCCCCCTCAACTTTTCATGTAAGTATTCAACCTTCCTTTCAATGAGAAAGTGGGAAAAAATCTTATCACCTTGGCTTAGGTAGGTTTGTATCACCTAAGGAACTATACGTCAAGAAACCTCCCCAGAATTAGGAGCAACACTTATGAATCCAACCACATTAAACCCTACATTTTACCATGTTCTCATTAATCCATGTTCAAGCTGTCAGGTTTCTTACTGAATTTAAGCTTATATTTACCCAAAGAAGCGGGTGGGGAAAGGCCTAAAGATGCTTTGGAATGGATGAGGTGTTAATAGAGCAACTGTAGCTCACTGGTGGAGCAACCTGCTCAAGAGAGGATCGTAGATTTGGTCCTTAGCTATAGAAGGTAAGCAAAGTCAAACCAATTCATTGCCAAGAAAACCACATAGAGGTGTCCATGCAGTCTACCAAGTGTCAGACCCAACTCTATTTAAAAAAATGCATGTCCGTTATCAATGAAGGTGCCTTTTGTAGGCCCCCAAGGCAGCTGGACACTAGGACCTTAAGCCCTTGAGAAAGGTCCTTAAATGTCATTGAACAAGGAGCAACTCTGAAGGTGCTGCACCTCAAGAAGTTGTTGCACATGAGCACGGAAGCTGAGGATGCCCTTCAGATCCTTCTAAATGCAGCCTGGATCTGGTGGCAATGGAGCCAGAAAGACCCATTGACCAGCCTCAGGAAGGCCAGTGACAGAGGTGCCTCCCCACCCTAGTGCCTTTGGTCACTTCAACAGAGTTGCAACCACACGGTTCAACACCACCCTGATGTCTGATGTGAAAAGTCAAATAGGAATGCTTGGTTCATCATTAACCAGACTGCCAGTCCATTTCTCAATTCAAGGAAGAACAGGGAAATTCACACTTTGTTGTCCATCTGTGGACATCAAAGGTCAAAGTTCCCCATGCGTGTACTAAGTGTTTGCACTAGTGAATGCTAGCACATGTTTTCCATATATATGTACCGCTGGGTAAGGTGTCACAAAGAGTGGACATCTGATGTATCCTAGAACTAAGCCAGTCTTTGCAACAGGAGAAGGTTCAGAAAGACCCAATATGTCTTGTGTGACATGATGCTTAAAGGTCATTCTGAAGGAGTCACCCTAAATCTGGGACTTTGCCACTGGAGCCACAAGAAGATTGAATCAGTTGAACATGTTCTCTTGGCCTGTAATTTTTATATTAATGGCCATAGGGAGGTTCTTTGTTCTATTCTTAGGCTGCACCCAGATGTTGGTTACTTATTCTGTTACATTTGGATATTCTAGAATAAAGCATGGATGTTGCAGAATATCTATCCATGCTTTATTCTTGAATATCCAAATGTAGCAAGATAAGTAACCAATGTACAGATGCAGTGGGGTGTGTATGAATGCAATTTTTGGGATTTGATTCAAACTGGATATGTGAAAATCCAATTTAATTCAAATCTTTAAAATTTGAATTTACCCAAGTTTGATTAGAATTAAGCCAATTTGAATCTATTCGTTCAAATTTTTTATTCGAATTTGCACTTACGAATGTCGACAACATTCGTATGTGCCCGTATGCATCGTTACACACCTCATATGCATCTGTCCTCACCTGTATGCATCCCTTATGCAACCCGCTTTCATCCCATACAGATCTGTACAAATGCGTATAGATGTGGGAAAGATGCATACATGCAAGTACGCATCATGTACATCCCCATACATATACAAATGTCTGATTAATTTGGATGAATAGATTCCAAAATTCAAAATTCGTCTGAATGTTTAAATTCAAATTTATAGACATTTGATTTGAATTCAAATGTTGAAATTTGGACAAATTTGATCGAATTTCGAATGTTGTAAATATTCATGCGCATTCCTAGGATGTAGCCATAGTAAATGGACAGACTGCTCCAACACTGACCTTCTTTTGCAAGATTCCATTGCTAGTACTACTTTTGCTACTGCCAAGTTTTTGCCTTTCACCATCAAAATATGAACTAATTTTAAATCCTAATACTGGTCTCCTACTGCTTTTATATTCTGTGTGGCTGCATCCCCAAAAGACTTATTTGCCTCTCTAGTCTCCCTCTACTGTCACTCTATTCAAGCGGACTTTAAAAGTGCCATGCACTTCCAGAATAAGCGTCCGCATGAGGCTCAGCAAAACGCGCGTTTAAAACGCACCTTCCGTCCCCACAGTAGCATGTTTTCTTTCCCTGCATCTTTTTCTCCCCGCCCCCTCTCTTGTTCAAAGGAAAAGTAGCCATCGGTTCTCTGTTCGTCTCCCAGATCTCCGTCCCCCGAAATGGCTTCCTTTGTCGGCTGCAGCCATCGGCCAGGCGAACGTTTGCTCATTCACTCTTAGCACTTTCACAGAACACTGTCAAAATCCACCCGGTAGAGCAGCGGTGACTTTAAGTACACCCACTTCACGCCTGATAACAATGTTGCAATCTATCCACTTCACACCTGATAATACTTCATGCCTGATAACAATGTTGCAATTCTCCGCAATTCTGGCTCTTTGAAAGTTCTGTGCTTTAGAAAGGGAAGGAAGGGAAACTGCAGCATTTCTGGGAGATGTGTGAATGCTTTATGGCTGTGTGTGCAGGCAACAATCCCCGCCCCTTTTGCCACGGAGTGTCCCCAAAGTAAATGCTGCAAGGAAAACCCATGACTTCCAAAAAGAGTGATGAAACTCTTCTTTAAAGGGCACTTTTTTTGTCATGGGTTTTCCTGCTTTTGTAGCACTGGAAGCTCATTCAAAACCCTGGCATGGGGGCACTCAGAGGCAAAAGAAGATTTTTAGCACACTTTAAATTGCTTGGGGATGCACCCTGTGAGTTTACATGCCCTTGCTGGCTTTGTCCAGAACATTCTATACAAACTGTACCTATGTGGTATTGATTTTAGCCCTTTATGCCATGTTTATGCTTTGAGTGTATGACCGCAATAAACATTTGATTTGATATAAGGAGTCTGAGCATGAAGTGCAATTGCAACCCAGTATTTTGTGCAGATAAATGGTTCAGCTAAGAGGTGCCGTAATTGCTCTTTGAAGCAAAGCAGACTGGAAAACATGACTCTTGAACTTGCTTTCTTCTGTGTCAGCACTTGCAGATAGCAGATCCACAAAGTAAAATAAAAATAAAAAGCCCCGGGGAGCATTCATATTCTGCTTTGTACAGGTCAAAACCATCTATTAAGTTCTTTAACTGGAAACCTAAAGCATGTGAATAAACGGGAGATATGTAAAGATCATGATGATGTGACTATTTTAAAAAAAAACAAACCAGGCCAGTCTAATTTTATGTATTTTGTAGCCTTCAGTGAAAAGGTCTAAAAAAGTGCTGCTTTGCAGAAAATGGGAAGCTTGGGTCAATCCATTAAAAGATACCATCTTTGTTCCACTTTGATATTATGGGAGAAAGAGAGCCAAACTGTTTGTCCTTACTACCAGATAGAGTCAGACAGATGGGCTTGTGTTCGCTGTTCATTAAATGGAACCTGGCCCTTATCAGCTTCTGATCAGCTTGTGAGGCAGTTTGGTCTAGTAGTTAGGGAGCTGGACTCTTATCTGGGAATACCAGGTTCGATTCCACCCTCCCCCTCGAAGCCAGCTGGGTGACCTTGGGCTCGTCACAGCTCTCTTCTGAGCTCTCACAGCCCCACCCATCTCACAGGGTGTCTGTTGTGGGGAGAAGAATAGGAAGCTTTGTCAGCCGCTTTGAGTCCCCTTAAATGGGTGAGAAAAGCAGGGTAGAAAAGCCAACTCTTCTTCTTCTTGGGAACTGGACTGTAGGGCCCAGCAATCAGATCTGAGGCTGGAACTGGAGCACAATCCAGGTTCAGATATGGTGTGGATGCTGTTCTTATACAGACAAAATTCTGTGACAGCCTGCTTACAGTCTGTTGGATGTGTGAAATCTGTGCCTAAATCTTTTGGATCATAAAAATAATTCTAGTTTGCCTCCCCCCGCTCCCAGTATGCCTTTGTTCAGCCTTGGCTTGGATCAGACACAGCAAAAAACCCCAAACCCATCTCTGAGGGCATCTGAGATGGCTCAGAGATGGCTTCAAGGTGGGATTGTTCACACACCAGTCTTCCCCTCCCTAAACATTCTATGCTAGAAAAGGTGGATGAGGGAAACCTTGGAAACCTGAGACCAGTCACTGCCTCTCTGAGATGGCTCAGAAATAGCTTCAAGGTGTTGTTGTTCACATATTAATTTGCTTCTCCCCCTCGTCAATATTTTGTGCTGGAAAAGGTAGATTAGAGAAGGTCTGGGAACACAAGGGCCAGCCAACTGCTGGAATGGTTCTGGCATCTGCACCTTGTGATGCCCAAACCATTCCAAACATAGCCAGAGATTCTCCAAGTGCCAGCTCAGTTTGAATTGCCTATATCCTAGACGCATTCATGGTGCTGCAGCAATGGGGCCCATGGTGACCAGGTGACTGGGTGCAAACAGCTATCCTGTGCTTAGTATAGGAAACGTTGGAGGGATACCTCAGTATACATAGAACTACTTCTGGCAATGCATATACCCAGTGCTGAGGCATGCTGGGAGTTCCCCTTTCCGCTTAGTGTGAAAAGGTCCACAAACGCTTCATAAAATGTGATTTTGCTCTTTTTAATGCAATTCCAGAAATTTGGTATAGTAATTAAGCTTCTGAGGCACCACTGGCATGCATTTGTGAACTGGTCCACCTCTCTGTACCCTACAGGCACCCTTTGCTGGCATGGTTTACCCTATGTATTACTACTGATTCATTGATAGTCTGAAGCTTCCCATAGCAGTAACCCATTGACTTCCATTGGTTGACCAGACTTCCATAGCTCCCCTCACCTCCAGATTTCTTTTGTGTGGCAATTACTTATACAAAATATTTTCATACTGTACTGTAATTTCTAGGAGCCAAATCATAGAGTAAAGCAAAGGATGTTTGTACCTGAAGGGCATGAAGTACAATCACTTCATTCATTTAGGTGGTTAATGAAGATGCATCTCTTTCAGGTACTATCCTGTTCTCTGTCCTGTCTTCTTCCAGGTACTATACTGTTTGGTCTAGTGGTTAGGGAGACGGACTCTTATCTGGGAGTACCGGGTTCGATTCTGCCCTCCCCCATGAAGCCAGCTGGGTGACCTTGGGCTAGTCACAGCTTTCTTCTGAGCTCTCACAGCCCCACCTACCTCACAGGGTGTCTGGTGTGGGGAGAACAGAAAAGCTTTGTCAGCCGCTTTGAGTCCCCTTAAATGGGTGAGAAAAGCAGGGTAGAAATGCCAACTCTTCTTCTTCTTCTTCTGATTTCTATGTTTTCTCCCCCTCATTTTAGTTGTTGCAATCCACCCTAAGATTTCAAGAGATCAGGTGAGATATAAATGTGAAACATCAATAAATGCGCGGATAAGTGTACTGGCAAGAACACCTAAACATTTGGATTTTAACTCTGGCAGTTCTTGACATTAGTTAAATGTGTGCATATTTATGCCTTGGTGCAGGGGACAGTATGAATATAATTATTTTTCCTTGAAATATGTCCCAAGGGTCTTGGCAGCAGCTCTGTGGGCATCCCTGAATATTAATCAAGTTTTCCTCAGTCATAACTGTTTCTTTGAACATATGGAAGAGAGTGTCAATAAAGAGCTATTTTGCCACTTTCTCTTCTCCACTTCGGCAGTCACAATCAATTTGGACATCATTTATTTAAAAGGCATTTTGTGATGCAATTTAGCACTAGGCAGAAAATGAGTGAATCCCAGGACTGGTGTTAAACCTCACTGCATGAAAACTTGAAGCTGCAGAGCTTTCGTTTCTGCAAAAAAGGCAAACACCATCCTAGGATGTATCAAGAGGAGCATAGAGTCTAGATCACGAGAAGTAATTACGGCCGAACTCCTGTATCCATGGAGGATACGTTCTGGCTCTTCCCATGGATAACTGAAAATGTGGATAATTGCAAACACTCCTGCTGCCGGCTTCCAAACATTTTCTGTTGCTGCCGGTGGCTTCCAAACACTTTCTGCTGCCATTAGCTAGCTGGCTGCTAGCTAGCTAGCCAGCTGCTCAAGCTGCCTGCCTGCCTTGGGCTGCCTGCCTGCTTGGCGGCAAGCTAACTAGCCCGCTGCCAAAGCTACCGCCAGCTCAAGATGCCGCTGCCACAAGCCAAAGACACGTGCCTACTTTGGGCTGCCCGCCTCCCTGGTAGAGCTGCGGCAGAGAGCTAGCTAGCTCTACTGGCGGCAAGCAGGCAGGCGACTCTCCACTGATGCTAGCAGCAGTGGGCTAGCTAGTGGTAAGGTAGGAGGAGGAGGCAGCTTTGACTAGCTCTAATGGCGGCAGACAGACAGCCGAAACCGTCACCACCGCTAGCCCTAGTGTACTGGCCAGCACCACCGGGGCTTGTGGAGGCAGGGCGCTTGTGGCAGCAGCAGCAGCAGGGAGCTGGCAGGAGCTTGTGGCAGCAGCAGGGAGCCGGTAGTGGTGGGGCAGGTTAAGGTAGAGGTGGAGGAAGTGGGTGGGAGGCGTTGATTTGGTAACCGCGGATAACTGAAACCAGAACCAAGGAGATGGGAAGTCCAGTTCAGGGTATAGATCTGGGAGGTCTTGCCCACTTCTGAAATGTGTTGGACAGAGCATAATCCAAATTAGGGAGGCTGTGACTGCGATTACTGGGCAGCAGCAGGCTAGTGTGGCCCAGTCCAGAACGTGGAGGCATGCAGACGTCACACCTGTTTTCCAGACTACTGGGGGACCCATTTCAGTGATGTCCCAAAGTGCACTGCCAAAATGGATCCCACAGTGGCTTCAAAGCTAGTGACCTTTGTTCCCAGTCATTCAGAGCACTGGGAGTATGGTCCCGCAATTAAGAGATGGGAGCGGAAACAAGTCTACAATAAACCCCAAAGCACTTAAAAACTCAGTCTTATAGGCCCAATTTCTGACATTCCAAACACTAGGAAAGAGTTAAATCTTGCTTTATACAACATCTGCTATGATTATTTATTTATTTATTTGATGATTTACATCTTCACTGGAAGGTAGCAGAGCAGCCCACAATAAAAATGTAAAAACAATAAAACAGTCTTACAAGCAGTCTATGGAGTGTTCTAGTGGGTGTATCATACCACAGCTAGAATGCAAACTGTGTGCAAGCCATGGTTCATATACCAAAGCTGACACTGTTTTTCTGGACATCTGGAAGTGGCATTGGAGGCCTGCTGCTTCTGGGCTCCGTGGAGGGAAAGCCCCAGTCAGCTGAATCCAGAGAAGACAGAGGTGCTGTGTGTCACAGGGTCTCAGGTCCGGGTAGTTGGGAGACACCCTGTTCTTGATGGGGTTGCAATGCCCTGGAAGGGACAGGTGCGTAACTTGGGGCTACTCCTGGACTCCGTGCTAACGCTTGAAGCTCAGGTGGAGGCCGGTGGCCAGGAGTGCCTACTCCCAGCTGCGGCTGGTATGTCAACTAAAGCCGTTTCTGGAGAGAGACGACTTGGCCACAGTTATCCATGCTCTGGTAACCTCTAGATTGGACTATTGTAATGCGCTCTACATAGGGCTGCCCTTGAAGATGGTTCGGAAGTTGCAGCTAGTGTAGAACGCAGCTGCCAGAGTGCTGACCGGAACAGCTAGCCGGATGCACTGGCTACCAATTCACTACCGAGCCCAATTCAAGGTGTTAACTCTGACTTATAAGGCCCTAAATGATGTGGGCCCCAAATATCTAAAGGAGCACCTTCTCCCATATTGACCTGCCCGTGCCTTAAGATCAAGTGGTGAAGCCCTCCTGGTCATCCCTCCACCCTCATTAGTGAGACTGGTGGGCACCCGGGTAAGGGCCTTTTCAGTGATAGCTCCCAAACTATGGAATAGCCTCCCCCTCGAGGTGTGTCATGCCCCTTCCTTACAGATATTTAGGAAGGTGTTAAAGACCCACCTCTTTACCCTGGCCTTTGGATGAGATGAGATGATTATATTCTCTCCCTTCCCTAATCACAGGCACAACAAACACAATATGGAGTGTACTGTTTTAGATTTGCTGAACTTTTAAGTGTTTTTAATCTGTATTTAATGCCTATATTGTTTTAATGTGTATCTTGTGATTAATTTACTGTTACCCGCCCAGAGACCTTAGGGTATGGGGCGGGATGGAAATTTAAACAAAGAAAACAAACAAACTTAGAACAAATCAACATAGAACCACATAGAACCACACAGAACAGTGATGGCCAACCTATTACACACATGTCACTGGTGACACGCCAAGCCCTTTTGGGTGACACACATGGTCACCCTGGCACCTGGGCGTGTAGTGCTTGCTTGTTCTTGAAGTGTACGAAATACCAACTTTCAATTGAAGCTTTAGCAACAAAAGTCACTAATGTAAAGAATTATTTGTTTTTGCTTTTAATAAAATACATATATCAAAAATATAACTTTTTTACTACAGCTACAAATATCACAAAATTATGGATATTTCTATTGATACAGTACCCGAGTTAAGCTAGGTTTTCTTGCAAATTTTGACACACCGAGCTCAAAAGGTTCGCCATCACTGACATAGAACATCTGGCAGCTGTTGGGCTAGCCTTTTATATCTCTCCCTGGCAAGCCTGCTGCCTCTGATTGGCTAGTAAGCGCTGATGACTCACCCTTCCTACCTCCTATTGAGCTGAGCAAGCCCCGCCCCTGCTTACCTGCATCTGTTACCAAAACACTTCCAATCCGTTTAATGGTGTAGACTGCTTCTAGCTACAAAAAACATTTTAAACTTGTTTTAACTCGGTGTTCCTTAAATATACATTGAAATAACAGTGGGCACCACAAATAGCAATTGCAAGTGTGAACACTAGTCGACGTTAGTTGAGTGCACACCTTTGTCATGCACAAAGGTCTGATCTGTCTGCATTGTGGACAGCCTTCTGATTGGGCTCTACATAACCCAATCCACTGTGGGCCAGGTTATTTAGAGTAGGGCCCTTTCTGCACTTTTTCTGGACTGTATCTCGGGATAGCGGCCTGTTGTCTTCATGCTAATGAAGATTCTGGTAGGTCTTGTCTCAGGCCTGCTGTAGTCTGCACTAGCGTGCAGAAAGCAGCCCCCTGTTCCAGGATATATTCCAGAGTAAGTGCAGAAAGGGCCCAGGTTGCTGATGTGTAGGACAACTCATGCAGTGCACAAATGGCAACGCTTGTCCCAAAGGGGCTGAGAAAAACATTTGTTTGCATAACAAATTGTTGAAGGCTGAATGAATGGAAAGAGTGGGGGTAGAAAACTTGAGCAAGGAAGTTCAGGGACAACCCAGGAAGGGCAAATTCCCCCTAGAGGACGGTGAAGTTCAGCAGACCTACATTTCCAGGCTAGATGAAGCTGATTGATAGGTCTTGAAAAGCAAAAATAAGACCCTTAAATGTTGGGCAACATACTCAGTTAATTGAGTTCAGGACTGAAGAGCATGTACTTTGTGCTGCTGGTTATGGTGACCTCACGGTATTGCCACAGCACCGTTTAAAGTCCATGGAGAAAAGGTGTGGGCATGTATTGCACTCAAAGCAACTGCAGTCCTCACTGTCCTTCTCTCTCTCACACACATTCACCCACCCTGGCTGTTCCTGTGTCTTCCCTGTGTACTGATTTGACTGCGGAATGAAGCTAATAATCAGCGTATTGATGCTGAGCTCGGCCCTAGCCACAGGGAAATGCACCGAAGAGACAACACAGGACAACGCCGCTACCCACCAGTCGGTGCTGCCAGAAGAAAGCTCTTTCTCAGACTGGGGGATTGGGACCATCCGGGACGGGTTTGAGGCCGTGAATGGCTACTTGGACTTCGTTTCTGAGTTGCTCGGAGGGAAGAATGGAGTCTGTCAATATAGGTGTAGATATGGTAAGCAAATCTACCTCTGCTTCTCATTAATTCCTTTTTTTGTGCCGCCTTAGGGGAGGAAATAAAAGTTAATTAACCTAAGAAATGTGAACAGATTCAATCTAGACTGTAGACTGCTCCAGATTCCACACCACCCGCCAAGGACTGTTTTAGCTAGCAAATGCCATTGAAGGTTAGATGAGCATCAGAATTAAAGTGGTCTTGTCCAAATAGCCTGGCCTGCTCCACACCTGATTCTGAAGTGCCTGGTCCACACTTCATCCAATGTGAACAAGACGTGACTGTGGGGTGGAGCCTGCCATAGTCCACACTAATATACTGACACACAGCCTCTGGCGCCGCCCATCCCCCAGTGCGAGCTGCTTAACTCTCTTCACCCCTGTCTGTAAACACAGTAAGGCTAATATGTTTTCAAATCTTGGCAGCGTGTTCGGGTTTTATAACTTTAGATAGCGTACTGTTGTTTTATTTATGTTTCACGGGAAGCGGCCACCAACAACGCAGAGACTTTTCAAAGGAAAAACAGTTTTTTTATTCTTACAACAGGAAATAAAATCAGAAGTTCTAACGAAGGACACACGTATGATAGTTCAACACCTCACAGCTTAGTTCCTAGATTCCTCAGCTACATCCCTAACTGTTCAGTTCCTTCCCTTTCTACCCCCTTCTGGCCATATCTCCAGCTCAGAAGTTCGGGACCAATGCTTGGATCTTTCCCTGAGGTAAAGAGACAGTCTAACCTGTCTTCCTCACCCCCAAAACCCAAAAGCAAAGACCTTTCTTTCTTCTAGCAGGCAGGTTTTATACCCCTCACTAGCCTAAACTCGAAGCCTGATTGGTGGAGTGCACTCCTCCCCCTCCCATTATGCTAATTAGGGTGGCTTCGCCCCCTCCTTACCTGTTTAAGCTGTCAGTTTAGACTCTTCCTCAAAGCACATTGAATACGCTTTCATTACACTTTTAAAATTACTTTTCCCAGCACTAAAATTTAGTGTGGGCACCACACAGCCATTATTCTGGAATATATTCTAGAGGAAGAAGAAGAAGAGTTGGCTTTTCTATCCCACTTTTCTCACCCATTTAAGAGGACTCAAAGTGGTTGACAAAGCTTTTCTATTCTTCTCCCCACAACAGACACCCTGTAAGGTGGGTGGGGGCTGTGAGAGCTTAGAAAGAGAGCTGTGACTAGCCCAAGGTCACCCAGTTGGCTTCGTGAAGAAGTGTGGAATCAAACCCGGTATTCCCAGCTAAGAGTCTGGCTCCTTAACCATTAGACCAAACTGGCTCTAGAATAATACTGAGTGCAAAAAAGCCCTTAGTGACTCTTAGCTGCATCCAGACATTGGTTACTTATTCCACTGTACTTGGATATTCCAGAATAATGTATGGTTATTCCAGAATATCCATACTTTATTCCAGAATATCCATGCTTTATTCTGAAATATCCAAATATAGCAGAATAGGTAAGCAAGATCTGAATGAAGCCAGTCTTTGGCAATCAGACATTCTTCATCTGCTTTGGCCTACAACTTCTAAGAGTTGTGTTAAATGCACTGAAGCCAGCTTGACCCAAGATGGTCACTTCAAATGGCCCTTCACTTATTGCTTTAAGACATTTGACCCACAGACACAAGTGCTGGACGATCCAGGTTCTATAAGCTTGCTTGTTGCTATGTACAGTAACCTGCCCTGAGACCTCATAGTACAGAGTGGGATATAAAGCTAAATAAATAAATAGGTAGATATGCTTGAATCCTATTGGTTTCCAGTATACCCTCTATGTACTGGGAGGCTTTTATACAATCAGCAAAATGTAACTTCCCTTATAATGTAGCCCCTGAAACTTGTGATTTGTGTTTGTGGCTCTGTCATCTGAAGCCCCTTCAGTCAGAATTCGACATTGGCTCTTTGCTGCTTCTGGGTCACATCAGGTCTAGAGGTTGTACTGGAAGTTGGGCCATGTACCCAATACGTGACCTAATATTCTGGATGAAGACTTAGCACAGAGACAAAAGGGTGATCTACACCAACTCTCCAAAAAAGGTAATCTCTGGCTGCATCCTCAAACAACTTATTTGCCTCTCTAGTTTGCCTCTACTGTCCCTCTGTTCCAGTAGACTTTAAAAGTGCCATTCAATTGCAGAATAAGCGTCCGCATGAGGCTTGGCAAATTGCGCATTTAAAATGCACCTACCGTCCCCACAGAAGTGTGTTTTCCTTGCCTGCATCTTTTTCTCCCCGCCTCCTCCCTGGTTGATAGGGTGCCAGCGGGAATGGGGAGGGACTGCGCTCTGTGTGGCCACAACCAGGAAGACAACCCCCGACACGTCCAAAAGAAAAATAGCCATCCGTCTGTCTACACCCCCCCTGCAAAGGCAGCCGAGCTGCAGCCAGCACTTGGGCAGAAGCAATTCATTAGGCTATGACTTCCTGTGCCGGCAAAGGTAGCGGCCGCAGCCATCGACCACGTGATCATTCACATTTTCACTCTGATCACTCTGGGCTCTGATTGGGAAGAGAAAAATAGAAAAATAGCCATGGGTATTTACAAGTTCTCTATTCATCTCCCCTGCCCTTTGCTTCCAAAGGTAGTGATTTCACTGTCAAAATCCACCCCATACAGCAGTCCTTACACTGTAGCAATCCACCCACTTCACACCTGATAACAATGTTGCAATTCTCTGGAATTGTGGCTCTTTAAAAGTTCTGACCTTTAGAAAGGGAAAAGGAAGGGAAGCAGCTGCAGTTCTGGGAGATGTGTGACTGTTTAAGGCTGTGTGTGCAGTCAGCAGCAGAGCCAGGGTGGTTTTTTTGGAGATCTTGGCCGCCAATCCCTGCCCCTTTTGCCACGGAGATTCCCCATGGTAAATGCTGCCAGGAAAACCCACGGCTTCCAAAAAGTGCTCTGGTGGTTTTCTTTAAAGGGCAGTCTTTTTACCGCAGATTTTCCTCCTTTTGTGCTGCTGGAAGCTCAGAGAAAAGCCGGGCATGGGGGTGCTCAGAGGCAAAAGAACCTTTTAAACAGACTTTTAATTGCTTGGGGACAGCCCTTCAGAGTTCTTTCTTTCTTTCTTTCTTTCTTTCTTTCTTTCTTTCATCATTCATTCATATTTCTATGCCACCCTATACCTGAAGGTCTCAGGGCATGTAACAACATTTAAAATCAAACATTAAAACAACAGCAGTATATATAAATTCTAGTTGATGGAAAAGCCACGCTTTTGGGAGAAGAGTCTGAGTCTGAGATGGGTACTTGTAGATCTCCCTTTCCTTGCCAACCCCAGATCTCCCATTCCATCTTATATGGATGGAGCCTTAGCCTCTGGGCCCGCGTCTAGTCTGGCCCTTGTTTCTGAAGTATTGTGAATTTACATCGGTTGACTAGCTCTCATTTTGGCCATGTTACTGACTCATGAAACCTAATGCCCATAGGTTTTCATAGGTGGCAAAATCATAGCATTGTACTTCAAAATCCATCCCTGACCATTCCATTCCGATGCTCTTAAGGAATGACATTTTTAGATCCTGAGTCTAAAAGATTCTGAATTAAGTAGTGCTAAATGGAAAGAATCCTGCAGATGTTAAGTGCAAAAACGCCAATATATCGAGATCACTGCTGGAGTAGTTTATAACTGGAGATCTTACCTTGTATAATTGTTCTTGTTCCAAAAACCTGGGGTGTTTTTGTACTTCCCTTCCCATCCCATGGATGGAAAAGGAGTGCAGTCAACTAACGTTGACTAGAGATCGTACTTGCAGTCACTAGTCAATGTTAGCCCAACCCTTGTGCAATCAAACACTTAGGCCGCATCCCCATTACAAGCTTATTTCGGTTTCAAACTGTTTTCAATCCTCGCAGACCCCACGTCAGTTTGGCTTAACACGCTTTCTGCGTGTTAAATTGCCCCAAAGCATTGTAAATGTTAACCCTCATTTCAACAGGTCTCACTCTGGATCGTGCACTTGATACGTGTTAATTTTTTACTGTGGGGACCCTACCGTTTTAAGGGATGAGAATCCATGTTTAGGGTTTCCCTCTCCCAATAGCTTGCTTCCAAAGACAGTGATTTCAGTGTAAAAATCCAACCTTCATAGCAGCCACTACACTGTAGCAATCCAGGCACTTCACACCTGATCACAATGTTGCAATTTTGCGCAATTCTAGCTCTTTGGAGTTCTGACCTTTAAAGGGGAAAGGAAAGCAGGGCAGGTCTTGGGAGATGTGTGAATGTTTAAAGCCCCCTTGCTTGAGTTGCCACTGGTGCTGTGTGCCCTGGGCAATGGGGAGAATCGCTGCCTTCCCGTTGCTGGTTTTCCTCCACCCAGGCAAGCAGCAGCCACCCAGCCAGGCTCGGTGAAGGGGTCCCTTATGGGTGGCGCATTCATGCCAGGAGGAATAGGGCAGGGCAGCCCCAAAAAGCGGCTTTTAGAAAGTAGCCACATGAGTCCCCCCCTTGAGTCGCGTATGCCACGTAGGATCCTCAGAATCCGGATCGAACGCGATTACGCTGAAAGTAATGGGAACAGGCAAATTCACGTTTGCATCCGGTTCTATTATTTTGGGTTAGGGAAACTGGATTAAGCTTGTAATGGGGATGCGGCTTTACAGTCGTTCAATTGCTGGGCCAGTCCTCTTCAGGGTGCCACCATCTTGAGTATGGCGCCCTCCATGACTGTGTGTGAAGTCAGTGGAGGTGCCAGCGCGCTTGTGTGGCAGCTCTGATGAGCTCCCCAACCAGCAGAGGTGCAAATGCCCACCAGCTGGATGCAACGGGTAAGTTTCCGGGGAAGGTTAGGTAGCTTGTGGAGCATGACTTTGTGCTCCACAGCTAGTTCATGATAGGGGAACATCTGGGAGGGTACGGGGTGCTTGGAGGCTGTAACAGCCTCCTCTAAGTGCATCTGCATCTGCCTAGAATGTTCACCTGTTGTGAACTATGGGACAAAGTGTGAATTGGCCCCTTGAATGCTAGCAAAGTGCAGAAAGAAAACAGAGGGAAGTGGGCAGGTTCTTTGCTGGCATCCAGGTATTTGGAACAGGAACAGGAATGCAAAATGGAGGTTCAAACCCTGGAATTGCCTCCCACTGTGTGGCAAGATCCCACAATTGCCTCCTGCTGTCTGGAGGCACCCTTAATATGGGATGGGAACACTGGCATAGCTATCACCTCTTAAGGTGTGAGCCAGTTTGGTCTAGTGGTTAGGGAGTCGGACTCTTATCTGGGAATACTGGGTTTGATTCTGCATTCCCTAACAAAGCCAGCTGGGTGACCTTGGGCCAGCCACAGCTCTCTTCTAAGCCCTCACAGCCCCACCTACCTCACAGTGTGTTCTGTTGTGGGGAGAAGAACAGAAGATTTGTCAGCTGCTTTGAGTCCCCTTAAATGGGTGAGAAAAGTGGGGTAGAACAGACAACTCTTCTTCTTTAGAGCCTCTTAGAAAAAATACGTATAGAGGAACTCATAGTCAGCTTGCAATCTCTTCTTGCAGTTTATATTCTTATTTTGGTGCTCCAGGCTTCCCGTCAAGAAAATTGATGAGGTCCACACTGATTTATTAAGTGGATGTAATGAGACTAACCTTAATCCATTCTCCAAAACCAGTTCCAAAAGCCTGGATTTTCCTAACTGGTGAGGTTGTTTCCCCAGTATAGATGAATTGGGGTCACTGGCTAATCTCGTCACATGTTTCCTGCCTGATAAGAAAGGGTAATAACTACAGTCTGTTAAGTGGGAAAATGCTTTCCCCTGTCTCCTTTTTTTCTGATTTCCTTGCAATTTACAAATGGTCTTTTGCTTTCACAATATCTCCTACACTCCATTAACCTCTGAAATTGATACTAATGGGTTCCTTAGGAGCTGTTAATCAACTTCTTGCTAATTTTTCCTCCAGTGTTGGCTGGTTATTCATTCTGATTCCCTTCTTTGTGAGTAACAAAAAATCCCCAAAGCACTGTATCTTGCAAAACAAACAAAGGAACCAAATTACATTTCTTCACCACGCACAGATGCCTACCTTCACGGTTTAGAGCCAGGCTTCACATTCTGTTTTTTAAAGAAGTTAATCAAGCTGCTTTGTCAAGTCCTCTTCCAGATGCAAACCTGGTTTGGCTACTGTGCAAGGGAGAAAAGGCTCTTTTGCTCCTTAAAATAAAATCAGAAGTGCCAGGTAAGTTTCAGATGCATCAGGTGTGACAAAGTGTGGATGCCTGATGTAGCCTAGAAGATTGCTGGCCATCATGCTGAGAAAAGGTGCAAAAAGGCCCACAGAATGCTATGATCTTGTGGAAGACACTTTGTGGCTGCTAAAATATAATTATGTGGATGGTCTCCAAAGAAGCTGAGAGATGGATAACATGTTCAAAAACTCAGTTTAAGTTCCATATGTTAAATCAGGACTGCTTAGCCCAGTGATGGCGAACCTTTTGAGCTCGGTGTGTCAAAATTCACAAGAAAACCTAGCTTAACTCGGGTGCTGTGTCACATCTAGAAATATCCATAATTTTGTGATATTTGTAGCTCTAGTAAAAAAGTTATATTTTTGGTATACGTATTTTATTAAAAGCAAAAACAAATAATTCTTAACAGTTGCTAAATCTTCAATTGAAAGTTGGTATTTCATACACTTCAAGAACAAGCAAGCACTACACGCCCAGGTGCCAGGGTGACCATGTGTGTCACCCAAAA
This sequence comes from Aspidoscelis tigris stejnegeri, assembly GCA_023333525.1. NCBI lineage: Eukaryota > Metazoa > Chordata > Lepidosauria > Squamata > Teiidae > Aspidoscelis > Aspidoscelis tigris. Next base: position 98,143,402 of record JALMGA010000002.1, read on the forward strand.
GGGCTTGGCGTGTCACCTGTGACACGCGTGTCATAGGTTGGCCATCACCGGCTTAGCCTGTGGTGGCCCTTAGAGATGGGCACAAATATTCAAAGACATTCAAAATGTGACTGAATTTGATCGAATTTCAACATTTGAATTTGAACCGAATATCCATAAATTCAAATTTAAACATTTGAATGAATTTTGAAGTTTTGAATCTATTTTTTCAAATTCTTTGGACATTTGTATGTGTATGGGTTCATAGATGATCAGTACTTGTATGTACGCACCTTTCCTGTACGCATTTGTATGGATCTGTATTGGACAAAACAGGTTGCATATGGGATACATATGGGATGCATACGGACATGTACAGATGAGTACAGGATACGTGATGAGGCGTACAAGCACATACAAATGTTTCGACATTTGTAAGTGCAAATTCGAACTGAAGATTCAAACAGATTCGAATTTGCTTAATTTGAATCGAATTTGGGTAAATTCGAATTTTAAAGATTAAAATCAAATTGAATTGTTAGGTATTCAATCTGAATTGAATCGAATCCTGAAAATTGCATTCGTGCACAACCCTAGTGGCCTTCCAGATGTTTCTCAGCTACAGCTACTAGCATTCTAGCCCTAGCATTCCACACCCAGCATTTAGTTAGTGCTGGCAGAGGAATGCCTTGAATTCACGAACATCTGGAGGGCCTCAAGTTAAGCAGCCTTGTGTAAAATGATGTCACAAAACTATGAGTGGATAATGTTTATTTACCAGCTAAATTAACTAGTATTGCTTAGGAAGTGCAGTATATTCTGCCTGACATATTAGAAAATGTTCAAAGAAAATCAAACTTTAAAAAACAGATGTAACATTTGTATTCTGAAACAGACGGTTATACAGTGGTACCTCGACATACAAGTGCCCTGACATACAAGTGTTTTGAGATACAAGCCGCCGAGCGAGCGATATTTTGCTTTGAGATGAGAGCAAGATTTGAGATACGAGTATGTAAATACAGTACAGTACATAACAAAAACAACTGAGGTGGTGTTTTGGGAGCTGGAATGGATTAATGGGAAAATTGCTTTGAGATACGAGCGATTTGACATAAGAGCAAGGTTACGGAACGAATTAAACTCGTATGTCAAGGTACCACTGTACTGTTTTAGTTTAGTTTTGCTTTAGAACTGCAGGAAACCTATACGGTATTTCTCATTTCTAGTTCTTAAGTACACCACCCATTTTACCCATGAGAAAGTCAGGGAGTCTCTAGGCCAGAGTTTCCCAGGTTTTAGTGATTTACCAGTCAACCAATCAATGACTAAGGATTTTGGTGATACACTCACCCCTGCCCCCCCTTGCTTCAGAAAGCAACTTAATCATAAAATTATTCAGTAATAAATTTCTTGCAATGGCTCATCTGTAATTTTCCATGAACCATGAGTGGGTTGCAACCTATACTTTTGGGAAACCGTGCTTTAGGTTAACAGTTGTCACTTGACAGAATGGATCAACATCCCAAAGGCAAGACATCACAGAAACTGCAGACGTTTGAATTCCAAAGGATATGTTAACAGGAAAGGACAGGTATCTGTGGCATGACTACATCTTCATCCTTTCAGAAGACTTGAGAGTTGAGACAAAGTCCACTACTGGAGACTCAGTAGTTGCTGATGGGTGAGATCGTGTGGGGTTTTTTTTGTTGCCTCTTTACCAAGTAGCAACCCATTAGAGGATGCATAAAAAATAAGCAATTCCAACTTGCTATACTGACTGAACACCTAAAAACCACAGCTCCCTTCCAAGGCAAAGCCATGGCACACTCCAGCAGCAAACGTTCTCCACCCAGCTGCCTGCAAATCTTTGCTGCTGCTCTCTACCAAAAGTTGTTCTCTCAGCTTGCCCCCTCTGCTCTTTTCTGGCTCATGGTGTCATTGCTGACAACACTGGTTGCCTGCTCACAGTCCCTCTCCTTCACCTTCCCTGATGATGAGTGCTCACTAAAACCTGTCTGCTGAGTTTCCTGGGACCTAATTAGTTGGGTGTCCATGGCAGCTATCAATTGGCATCAGTGCTTCCAGTCAGGTAAAGACCCAGCATGGTAATATCCATCCACACTTCGAGTGCTGAATAAGCCCTGTACCAGGCCAGCAGCACTCATGTGATTGGCCAGGTCAGAGCAGGCTGGATTGTCATGGCAACATCTGCAGCAACATCTGGTGTGTGCCTGGATGTTGCCATGGTAATATGGTTGTGTGCCAATGTGCGGGTTGTGCTGCCACACTCACTTGCAGTGTTGCACCTGGAAGAAGGTGTGGACGCAGCTGTCTGGGGCTGTGGTTGTGCCTTCACTTTAAACCTTCTTCAGTCCATCTTCGGGACTGACTGCTCTCACCTTTCCATTTCTATCCAGTGTATTTGTGGCCTTTCCATTTAGGAAAGTGCAAAGGGAGGGTGGAAAGTCCACAAATAAAATGGATAGAAATGAAGAGGTGTGAGCAGTCAGATCTGAAGATGGACTGAATAAGGTTTAAAGTGGACTGAATAAGGTTTAAAGCGAAGGTGTGACCACAACTTGGGAATCAGCTAGCCACAGCAGTCCACAAATAGTTCACTTCATGGTGGCAGCGGTGCTGGCATTCAGACACACTTCTCTAGTGAACTGCCACTTACTAGTTAGTGATTTTGCCCCCAAAGTGCTAGCTTTTCCTCTCTGTGAAAGAGACACACAATTAGAAACTTGTGGTCACGATAAGTCACTTTTTGCTATTATTTTTATCTGTCCCTTGAGCCTCCAGTTAATTCAGAAGGCAACCTTTTCAACAAGTTTATTCAGGTAGGTTTTCTTTCTTTTCTTTTTGTTTCATAGGGAAAGCACCAATGCCAAGACCAAATTACAAGCCTCCGGAACCCAACGGCTGTAGCTCCCACTTCCTGGGTCTCAAGGTACCCGAAAGCGTATGTACTGCTAACATCTAATCTTCTATTGAAATAATTTACTAATCAAACCATTTGGCTTTGTTGGGAAATTTGTGACTGCCTTGTTTTAGTTGTCCTTTAGTCTTCCCCTGTGCTCTGAATGGCAACAGCATGATAGCCAATGTTTGCCTAGACAGTTTGATGTCAAATGCAAGCTGTCTTCTTTGTGCATGCCAGGGGTAATGGTCAGCCACTGAAAGCCAAGTAAATTTATAACGGGTCATCTGACTGCTATCCATGTAATTAACTGTTTCACTGGCTGGACACCAGAGCACTTAGACACCAACTGTTAGTGGATGCCATAGTGAATTAATAAGTCCTCTAGATAGGCACAACCCACTGGCCAAATTATTTTAATAGCTACAGAAACACAAAAAGTGCTCTAGACATCCTGGATCTTGGAGAAACAATAAGTTGTGATGTTGTGGCATTCCAAGAAGCCCCTTGAATCAGATCTGAATCTTTGAAATTCTGGCCCTGTGCCTAGAGGAGGCATTGCTGAGAATGAATTCAGCACCTGCTACTTCAAGGGTAGTGAACCATTTGCAAACAGCAGCGCTCCTGAGATCCTGCTGTCCTCTTTTGTAAGGGCGAATCACTTCTTGCCCAGGGGAGCTTTGTTCTGCATGCTATGATATTTCCTTTACTCTGCTTTATTTGTCCCTTACATTGGGCAGTTCGTGAAATAATAAGCCACCAAGTTCAGGAGATTATCTACTGGTGCTTTGGAAATGATCAACAGAACAAAATAAAAGGAAAACGTGGGCTTGTACTATCCAGCTCTTTCTCACTCAATCTGTAGGAGGGAAAGGAACGACTGGGCCCTTGACACATTGAGGTCACCTGTAATGACAAAGCTGCTGCTGAGCGATGAGCCATTTCTTATATTAATTGCTATTTCTGTGCTTAAATGCTACAGGCAAGCACCTATGAGATGATAGTTTTTTCTTCCTGGAACTAGTGGTGAAATCATGCCTGGCGTTTGTCACCCAATCTCACAACATTTCAGCTGGATAAATAAAATCTGGAATAGTTTGCATGCTTGGTATGTGGAGGTGAAGCACTGAAGGGCAAAACTGCTTTATTGTCAGAACGTTTTCTTCCGTCTCTTTCCCTCTACAGCTGGATATGGGAATCCCAGCCATGACTAAGTGTTGCAACCAGCTGGATTTATGCTACGACACCTGCGGTGCCAACAAATATCGCTGTGATGCCAAGTTTCGCTGGTGCTTGCAGTCCATCTGTTCGGATCTTAAACGGAGCCTTGGCTTTGTCTCCAAGGTAGAAGGTGAGTTTTACATTTCTGCAGCACGAAACAACACGGTTATTCTGGTGAGGGCAGGTGGGGATCACCATCACGGGTAGCTTGGCCCCAAGGGCAAAGTGGTCAACACCACACCCGTTAGCTCAAAGCCTGAGTCGGCTCGCCATCGCTCCTTCATCCGTGTTTCCGTTTGGGTTGCCAAATATGTCAGTTTTCAAGTAGGTTTGCACAGAATTGCAGTCAGAACTTCATTAGTTCTGCTTACTCAGACCTCTGGCTGTGTTCACACCTAAGTTTTAATCCTGCTTCAGGCTTCTTTCATAGTGAAAGAACGCGTCAGCCAAGTGGTAAGCTGATTTCTTTCAGCATTTTCTAACTCTGAAGATCCACCTAATGTGGAAAGAAAAGGACTGTTCACTTTGTTGATGTGTTCTTCTGCTCTGAAAGTGGACTGAAGCTGGACTAAAACTTAGGTTTGAACACAGCCTTGCTTCCACTTCCTTGCTCTCGACGCCACCACCCTTAATGGGCACCAGCCATGATTGTTTTGCAGGCCAGCAAAGCATGTTGTAGATCAGCAGTTGACATCTCAGGGTTGCTGCCACTACCATAACTACCCTCATGATGCCCAGAGGTTAATGGTAGTTCGAGCCAACAACACTCGAAGGGCCAGGGGGTCCCTACCCCTGTCTTAGGCAGTCCTAAATTCTCTAGGGTCCTTCCTGCACTGGACCTTATGCCAGATTATTTCCTGGAATAAGAACCTGCTGTATGCACGGTGGTGTAGACTGCGTGAGGCCTGCTATAGTCTGCACCATCATGCAAATGACAGACCCCTATCGCGAGATATATCCAGAATAAGGCCCAGTGCAGAAAGGGCCTAGGACCCAGGCTTTTAAGATTTTCTAATGACTATAAACGTATCAAACACCATGATTAAACAAAGTGGGTACTCATCTTCCCACAGTTTCTGCACAGCTCAAGTATTTATGAACTGACTTGGCTAAGGGGCTTTCTGCACTTGCCTTACCCTTTTCTGGGCTACTGAGTCTGGACCTGCAAGGATCCCCGGGTCTAGAACACAGCAAGACATGAGGCTTATTTGCACTTAGGCCTCTGGTATGTGACTAGGACCGAGGCCTAAGTGCGAATAGGCCTCATGTCTTGCTGCGTATCCGCGCCAGAGCTGTCCTAATTGCATACTAGAGGCCTACATGCGAATAGGCCTATGGTCTGGAAAAACACTCTCTGCGCAACATTGCTGATCCATACCAGCCCCCACAGTGGCCCCAAAGCTTGCACAGGCTGTGGGACCGGGCGCAAAGGGCTCCCGAAGGCTCAGGATGAAAATTCCTAGCCTTAGAGCCACTGGGGGACCTATTTTGGTAACATGCTTTGGTGCGCTACCAAAATAGGTCTCCCAGTAGTCAGGAACATGAAGGCGTGCTTTCTGCACACTTCTGTGTTCTGGACTAGGTCCAGCTGGTCCACTGCTGGACCTCAATGCGGGAGTCCACTGGTAGTCCAAATGAGAACCCCTCTAATCTGGATTATGCTCTGTCTAATGCTGATGGAGTGAATCAATGGGGGGTACAGGTACATTTTTTAGTATTCTTATTAGGGATGTGAACGGCTGGGGTTTTTGGCATTCTAATTTGAATCTAATCGAATATCCAAACATTCAATTTGATTTGAACGTTTAGAATCCGAATGCAACAAAATCCGACTTAAATAGAATACATTCAAATCTATTCATTCGAATGTTAAATTTGAATATGAACATATGAATGTTGACAACATTCGTATTTGAAAATACGGATGTCAACAACATTTTTATGTGTTATACGCATCTGTATGCATTTCGTACGCATCCCGTTTTATTCTGTATGCATCCTGGTTTTGTCCCGTACTACAAGTGCAGATGCGTACAGATACATATGAGATTTGTAGAGATACACGTGTAATATTCGAGTGAATGTTTCAAAACACTCAAAATTCATTTGAATGTTTAAATCCGAATGTAAAGACATTCTATTCGGATTCAAATGTCCACATTCGATCAAATTCGATTGAATTTCGAATGTTTAGAACATCTGTGCACATTCCCACTTCTTATATAATACCATGCAAATTGAGAAGAAGGTGCATCACGTAACATGTTGCTGTCGGATACATTATTCACACAGAGCCCTACATTTCTCTCCTACACGCTATTTACCTCTCTTAGGTTCAGTATGCAGGAATTAGGCAAGAAGAAGGCACTAATTTATTTTCCAAGAGTAACAGTTAAGACAAAGGTGGAAGCCCAAGCTTCAGAGCTGCTGATACAACCCCCTGACAGATTCCCTAATAGATTATTTTCCTTCACTTGCTTCCTGTCTCATTAGGATGATTAAACATGCTTGGATCGGTATATGCAATCCACTGGGAATGGAAGGAATAGGACATTCTAGCAAGCCTGAACGCCTCATATTCTGCACAAATTTAATTGACATTTTGCCTCCATCCTTTAAGCAATCCAGACACCCTGAACGACATCACGGATGGAGAATCTGTAGCCCTTTGGTTTGCTGGATTCTATTCTTGACTATTGACTCTGCTGGTTGGAGCTGGTAGGAGCTGAGCAGATGAGAGCAGCATACTCATCCATTCCCATTTTTCATTTTCCACACTTCCATGATTTCCCTTGAATGGCTCTTTTAAATATCTATAGGATATTAAACACGGTGCCTTCTTCATGAAATGCCATGGAAATTGATAGTGCTATTTGCTTTAGAATTGTACCATCAGGCCTCCTTTCCAGACTTGTTCTAATAATTAATAAAAACGATTATAGTTATAAATATTGCTAGAAGGAAGTAAGGAATAAGGACAAAATGAAGGCAATATTCTACACAGAACTTTGCAGGGACAAAGGCTGCATCCACTCAGGCAATAAAAGAACCTTATGGAGGCCCAAGACACCCATTGCAACAAGGAGTGTTTTTCCACTGGCAGAAAGTACCCATTTTTGCACCCATTAAGGACCCATTTGGGTGTGAGCCAGATGACCCCATTTCCACGATGGCACCCATTTGGGACACATCTGTTTCCACTGCCGCTGGGGAAATCATATGGGTACTTTTGGGCCTTTAATCTGGATTTTCTGTAGACCCCATTAATGGGGTCTACAATGGGGTCTTCAGCCAGAATATCCAGATTAAAGGGAGCCTGTTTCCACGTTAGTTTGGCAATGGGGTCTAGAGGAGGCTAGGGGGAGGGGGCACCCTTGGAGGGGAGCCCCAAAACCTAAGCTTCGAAGTCATTTTGAAGTCATTTTGAAGTCACTTCAAAGTCTGTGCAAAATAGCTCCGGAGCGTCTTTGAAGTCTATGCTGATCTTTGGCGTGAAGTCACTTCAAAGTTTACTCTGAAGATCAGCATAGACTTCAAAGATGCTCCAGAGCTATTTTTCACAGACTTCAAAATGACTTCGGAGCCACTTTGGAGATTGCATCCCCTCTCCCCCCAAACACCTGGGGTGACAGGCAGACCCCTCATGGGTAGATCCGGATCTCCAAATGGGTGCTCCAGTGTTTCCACGGCAGGGAGGCTAGCACCCATTGCTATTGGGTGCTAGATCAGCCATGGAAACACATTGGGTACTTCTCTTAATCTGGATCTACTAGATCCAGATTAAGGGAAGTACCCATTCCCTAGATCCAGATCTTCTTAGATCCGGATTAAAGGAGCGCAGTGGAAAAACACCCAAGGAAAACATACTGGGATTGGTTTGGACAAGTGGAAGCATCTTCTGCTGTAGTAACCAGGCAGTACCTTCCATTGTACAAGAACATTTCTAAAGGTGAAGCATCCAGAGTGTATACTTGGCAAAAGTATGGAAGTGGTTTGTCACACAGATGGGAGGAATGGAAACTATGCCCCATTCTGCACTGGCCCTTATTCTGCACGCTAGTGCAAACTAAGGATGTGCACAGTTATTTGAAACATTTGAAATTCGACCGAATTCGTTCAAATTTGGGCATTCAAATTCAAATCGAATGTCCATAAATTCAAATTTTGAATTTTTGAATCTGTTTGTGTGAATACCAAAAATTGCATTCATGCACACCCCTAGTAGTCTGCACCAGGGTGAGAAAAGCAGACTATAAAAGCCAACTCTTCTTCTTCTCACAGATGGCAGTGGAACCATCAGCCTTGAGGCTGGTGGGACGGGAAGCCTCCGCTAATATTGGGGCCAGTACCATGTAGACACACCCAATGTGTTCATGAAATCTGCAGTATGCAAATCAACTACATATGAATATTTAGCAGCTCTGCCTGGTAGGAATTTTCAGCACTTCCCAGTTGACATATCAAATTAATCCAAATTCCCTGTGCAGTGGGGCCTTTCTGCACTTGTGCTTATTCTGGAATATATCCCATAATAGGGCCCTGCTATCTGTATTCTAGTGCAGACTATGGAAGGCTCCAGGTGAGGCCTGCCATAGTCTGCATTAGCTTGTGGCCAGCAGCTAGAAGAGAAATTCCAGAATAAGGCCAAGTGCAGAAAGGGCCCTGATCAGCATCCTGGGCAGACATTTGCCTGCAGAGAAAGCAAACTCTGCCTTACTAAGTGCTCAGTCAAACCAGCTGTCTTATTCTCTTCCTTCTTCTTCTTCTTTGCCTCTAGCCTGTGAATCTGTGGCGGATACGGTATTCAGGACGGTCAGGACTCTGGGCTGCCGTCCCTTTATGAACAGCCAAAGGAGCGCCTGTATATGTAATGAGGAAGAACGTGATGAACTGTGAGTTGATCATCTGGGAGCCTTTTAGCGACAGCTGGATTTGTGGGTCCCTTGGCCAGGAGAGTCTCGCTTGCTGACTGCATGCAATTTTGATAACAGCAGAAATCAGAAGAGTGATGCTTTGGAATTACAATTGCCATTTTTGAGGTGGGCTTCTTTGCATCAGGGATGCAAAGCAGGAAGTGGTCTGGATGGCCTTTCCCATTCCTCCAATGACTTCCACCACCTTTGTGGTGTAGCTGTTTGACTTAGCGACAGCCCTCAGTGAAGACCAACTGAGATGAACCCAGACTGAACCAAGGATACGAAGAGTGATCTTGCCTGTAATTCACTTCTGCTGCCAATGGGTAACTATGATAAGACGCCTGGCTCCGAGCCAAAAGAAATCCCAATCTAAAGAAAATAATGAAAATAAAGACAAAACAAACAACAATATCGACCAGAAATCTTGCGATACAGCATGTTCAATGGGAACATATGGGACAGCTGGTTGTTTGATTTCACCTCAGGGCAAGAAAAGGATGAGCTACAAAACACACTCTTTGGGTTTTTAAGTCGTCACCAGTTTTATTACCATCAGGCCTTGGCCCATTTAAAGAGAAGCAACCCATGTGTCACTTAATAACAAGGGGAAAAAAAGAAAGAATTTTAATATATTGTCTAAAAAAGGTTATTATGCAGAAAACTGTGAAATAACTTTTATTAAATAACATGTCATTCAAAATAACAAGAGAAATTTATGATCCTCTTCTTTCACTACGAAGCATAACTATTATTTTACAACTTCAGATAATACAGCACAGCTATATATATTTCTAATCATTCTTCTTCCATAATGTAATTCTTAGATCCTCCATGTGACTGTATTTATACATATTTTTTCTATCAAGTGATAATCTGACCCAAATTGCCGTATTTTTAAAAGTACAGCTAAGCTTTCACTACTTGACTAAACTATGTGAAACGTTCTGCTTTGCTTTAATTATATTTCCATCTACTATACTGTACTTCCATTATCCCATTCTAAAGCAGCTTGTTTTGTCTGTCCATATTGTATACTAATCTAGGGAGAGAGTATAATGAACTTTGTATTTAGATTTCTATTTGGTAGGTCCAACATTTTCCCGGAGTCTTCCCCAAACTGATGTCCTTCATTTTATCTTCAGGCAACATTTTCTGTCTTCCATGTTTTGCCAGGTGAGGTTGAATGGAGTTCTGGGTAGTATTAGGTTGATAGGCTCACAGGGACAAAGGATACCAGTCAGGAGTGCAGTTCATAGTATACTCGCTGTTCTGGTATACCAGCCAGTGTGGAATTGCCCCATTTTTCAGTCCCACATTGTCTAAGGAAGTGGTTCTCAACCTTCCTAATGCTTTAATAATGTTCCTCATGTTGTGGTGACCCCTAACCTAACCCCCAACCATAAAATTTTCATTGCTACTTCATAACTGTAATTTTGCTACTGTTACAAATTGTAATGTAAATATCTGATATGCAGGATGTATTTTCATTGTTACAAATTGAACATAATTAAAGCATAGTATTCACATCAGCCACAGGTGAATATAAAAGTGTCATTATACCTCCAATACTGCTGCTTTCTACACAGTAGCTGCTCTTTACTGTATTTGTATGGGGTGTATGTGATGGGCTTGGCGTGATGATGTCATCACTCCAGGTACTCATATGTAGGCGTATCTGCTCATGGGCGGACCCACCTGGAAACGGATAGAGGAGGGGTGTCTCTGTGAAAGAGTAGATCGACCCCCAAAGGGGTTGCGACCCATAGGTTAAGAACCACTGGTCTAAGGTGTATGCCATCCACTAGGCTTGATGGAGTAATTTTCATAGGGGTTTGCACAGTGTCTCTGTTATAATTATTCTATCCAGTTCTTTTTAGCTATCCTATCCTTTTCCCCACTTGCAGCAGTGGTTGGGGGGAAGCTGTATTTGACATTCTTCTGTTTTTATCTTTTCCGTAAGAATGAAATAAGAACAGTCCAATCAAAATGATGCAAAAGATCAAAATTCTGTGTCCTTAGAACGAGATAGGGCCACAAGAATTCCACCAATAGTCATTAGTAAGAATACTGTAGCTAATGGCCTTTGTTTATATCAATACACATTTGACAAGTTAAAACACACATGATTTACAGCACCCCTTTCCAGTTTCTTTCCTTTCCTTTTCCTTTTTTAAAGGCGGATAGCTAGGAGCAACATTGCATTGTCTGGTTTACTCCCTACAAGCGGGGCCTCCCAACTGTACCAGTGGGCAGAAGAGACAGCCCTAGGACACTGGATGGTCCTGTATACTGGTCAGTGTGGAATGGCCCTAGACTGGAGAACAACAGTACTGAACTAGCACTAACAAGACCTTTAGCTGAAATCTACAAGTGATTTCTGAAAAATCCCATAAAAATGGGAACAAAGGGCAGGAGGAAGAAAGTGATAGATTACTCTTTGTTTTATGTACTGGAGTGAAATACATAACCAAATAAGAAAGAGTCGACAAAATCCTGTTCATTGCCCCTTCTTTTCACACAACGGATTGTTTTTCATTGCGGTTGCACAAGCTTTCCCTTCCATGCTTGTGTGGTAATTGTGGATAATATGAAAAACTGTGTGGTTTTCACATGACAGCCACAAACACAAGTGTTGTCTGTCTCTGAGCGCTGTGGATTGTGATCACTTTTCTATAAACAGGGAGGAAGCAGAGCGTGACAGAATGTGAACCCAATGTGCAATGTCCCATGTGAACAAGAGACGCGTGAATGGAATCACTGAGCCTTTCTACACGCTACTCCAACCAAGAGCTTCCCACAAGCAGTACAGGCATGGAGCACTTACCTGGGTGCCCTGACCACAGGTCTTCCTATTTGAAGATGTGAAGTAGGAGCATGTGGCTGGTGCCACATGGGCAATGACGCACTGCGTGGCCTGGTGACCCTGACAACAGTGCTGATCAGGTGTACAGGTGCCATTGCTGGGGCTCTGCCATGGCGGCCGTCCGGCAGCCATTTGCATTACGGTAAGGATTAGAATGCTCTAGCCATCAGCAAATGTTCTAGTGCTTTGCTTCCTAGCTCACAGGGGCAAAGTGCAAATTCCTCCATATATATGATGCTGGGAACGGAATCTGATACATGGGAGTGAGTGTCTTTAATGTGACTATCTCCTCTCCAATAGATTCAGTACCTCATATTATTAGCTTGGGTGATCACAAAATCACCTTTTATTGAATGAAGTTGACAGCTTAGGTTTGTGTGTCTCAATCTGATATTGCAACATGTGCAATTTGCAAGTTATAGTGCTGAGTCATTTGCTTTGCTTTTGGAAGACTTTTTGAGATTAGAAAGATGTACAGTTTCACTAAGGCTGTGTTCCCAAGCAATAAAAAGCCCATTAAAAAGCTTCTTTTGCCATGGAGCGTCTCCATGCACGGCTTTTCACTGAGCTTCCAGTGGCACAAAATGCATGGGAAAAAAGTGCCCTCTAAATAAGACTACCAGCGCACTTTTTGGAAGCTGCGGGTAGTCCTAGCAACATTGTGCATGGAGACGCTCCATGGCAAAAGGGGCAGGGATTGGTGGCCAAGATCTCAGAAAAAAGCACCCTGGCTCTGCTGCCTCTGCTGCCTGCACACACAGCCTTAAACATTCACACATCTCCCAGAACTGCAGCAGCTTTCCTTCCTTTTCCCTTTCTAAAGGTCAGAACTTTTAAGAGCCAGAATTGCGCAGAACTGCAACATTGTTATCAGGTGTGAAGTGGGTGGATTGCTACAGTGTAACCACTGCTGTATGGGGTGGATTTTTACAATGAAATTGAAATTTGGAAGCAAGCTCTGGATCCCAAAGTGATAAATGTTTCTGGTGGGTTTTGCAGGCAGGGGAGAAGAACAGAGAACTTGTAAATACCTATGGCTGTTTTTCTTTTGGGCTCGTTGGGGGTTGTCTCCCTGGTTGTGACCTTGCAGATCGCAGTCCCTCCCTGTTCCCGCCGGCACCCTATCAAGCAGAGAGGGGGCGGGGAGAAAAAGATGCAGGCAAACAAAACACACTTCCTTGGGGATGGTAGGTGTGTTTAAAATGCGTGTTTTACCGAACCTCATGGGGACACTTATTCCATAACTGAACGGCATTTTTATAGTCCGTTCGATAGAGGGACAATAGAGGGACAATAGAGAGGCAAATAAGTTGCTTGGTGACATGGCCTAACTGTTAAATACTAACCAGTAGTTCAGCATTCACAGGCCCACATTTTTGCTTACCCATCAGCCTACTTTGGGGCTTTAAAATGTGCCAGCTAACGTTATGGGTACACTGCAGCCTTTGTTCTCTTCCCTGCTTTTATGCCTGTGTCAGGTCAGCCTTGTAAAAAGTCTTATTTGCATGAAAATTAGAGGAGTTCTGAGCAAATCCTTCTGATGGTAGTTGGCATAATTTTGGTCCTGTGAACCAAATGGTCCATTAAATGCTGCTGCAGCCATTCATGGTCAAACATGTGAGCCCAAACTGCATCAAATTTATTCTCCATACAACAATGATATAGTATATAGTACAGTTTTTTTTGCCAAACACAAACTACTTCTTACTGTTAAAACTCTCAGTAGGGCAGCAAACTCCCAAGACCATTTTACTCATCCACATCAATGTGAATGGGACCACCTGTCAGGATGCGGTTTACCACGTGCCTGGCGTCCTCTTCTTCCACCTCAGTCCACCTGCGCATCCTCCTACGGCAACCTTGAGCGCAACGTGACCGCTCATCCGTTGCTCCACACACAAGGATGCGGCAATGCAGAAAGACTTCCTAAGCAGAAAGATATATAAATGTGAAGATTCACAGTGGGCTTATAGGCCTCAGTCTCCTGCTCCAAGCATAGACACTGGGACTCGGTAATTCAAGTCGACAGAGATGGGATAGTTACATCAAAGCCAACTTTGCTTACCGTTTGCTTACTCAGCTACTTGAAAAATGATCTTCTGATGGGATCTTAATGGAATAGTTGGGGTGGACTGGCCCATAAAGGCAAAAAAATGGAGCCCCTGCCAAATTATCGCTCAGAACTTGAGTCCATTCTCCTTTTCTCCTAAACACTAATGTGTGTATAGTTCACTATGCTATTGATGTTTCTCACTTCTGAGCAAAAAAAAAGTTTTTAAAATTAATTTTAATATATGTACTTATTTGTTTTAATTTCAAGTCTATGTTATATATAATTCTTAATTTCACACAAATATTGTATTTTTAATAACTACTTTTGATTATGCTTCTGACATGAAGTAAATAAATGAATAAATATGCTCAATGGGGTCTATTTTCATCAGGCTTGGTGTAGAACTGCACCTACCATTAGCTCTATCTTGGGATGGAACCTGCGACCTTTGGCACATGAAACAGATGCTCTGTGACTAAACTATAGTCACTTCACCAGTGGAATATATTCCTAAAATTAAGGCCCAATCCAGATGGGGGATATAGTGCAGTTATGCCACGCAAACATTTGACAACCCCAATCTGGCCTGCTGTATGTCCCCTAAATCTCACTATAATCTATTTTGGGAAAACCCAAATCTGGTTCTGGATTTCCCCCAAATAGTGCAATTCCTTATGTTCTGGTTGTAGCTACTATCCAGGATGTGCGTGCACTTCTGGGTTATACATGTGTCATTGTATTGTGCACAGACAGTGCCAGCCCGGTGCTGTTAGTCAACAAGCAATTATTCGTGAGGGTTGTTTCTCCAGAGTATCACTTGTTAGTGCAATATTTGGGCAGCACCTGGAGCCAGCCTAGAGCTGAGAAAAGCAGCACCGCATGAAGGCAATAGTTGATACTGGCAAACAAACAAACAAACAAACAAACAAACAAACAATCAAGACAGGGTGTTTTTCCACCGTCACTAGAAGTACCCATTAAGTACCTATTAATGGGTACAAAAATGCCATTACATACCCATTAATGGGCACTTAATGGGTACTTTTAGTGACAGTGGAAAAACACCCATAAAGGACTTATTGGAATGGAAGTTTGGAATGGCATATTATAGTATACACCTGATTCTAGAATTTGGAATATGATTCCCATGATTCATAGTGACTGCCATGATTCATAGTGACATTGATTACTGTGGAAAAGGATCAAGGGAGCTATAGTGCCAAAAAGGAAATACTCCAGATTATATAAATCTGTTCCTATATTGCAATCTGTCCATTTCTATTCCAGAAGGCCTTTTAACTTTTGTCTTTTTTTGTATTGTTTTAATAATATGTTTCATTTACATCTACTGTATTGTTGTTTTTATCTTGTATACTGCCTTGGGTTCCTTTCTGAGAAAATGACAGGAAATAATAAATAAATATTTATCTAGGTAGGTAGGTAGGCAGGTAGGCAAAGTTGCATTCCAGTTTGGTTTGACTCCTGCATGGACAATTACAGAATCAAACCTGATATTCCCAGATAAGAGCCCGGCTCCCTAACCACTAGGCCACTATCTGATATGGCCGTGCCCATATTAATAAACCTGGCTTATCTATATTTACATACCTAGCTATCAGCAGAGCAGAGTCAGAAGGACAGGAGGTACAAAGCTCTGACTGGAGCCTCTGCAGTGATTAAAACAAAGTCTGAACAGTCTGAAATCCCTCCTTTGCCACCTTGGCTACAAATCTCTGCAGCCAGCTATATGGACACGATGACTTGGCTCTATCGTTCTTTGTGTTTTCATTGCTACAGCAACGGACAAAAATGTGACACAGAAACGGAATCCTTGAGCCTTATATATGGGAGGGAAATTGGCTTGCATTCCTTTCTGTATCCCAGAGGCGAAGTCCTGTGACAATTTTGCAAGCATAGTTGGGTGTTTCCTTGCTGCCTGCATGCCGAAGGGAGACTCCTAGGATTTTTGGTGGATTGCATGCCAGCCAGCCAGTACAGAATTGGCTCTAATCTGGTTTTGGCTGTCAGCTCCAAACTGGGCTTTGGAGAAAAAAAGAAAAGAAAATTGGGTCGGTGGTGACCAAAGTTAATAATATTCCTTGATTTGTACACTTCAGCCCTCTTAAGAGAGGAATGACAAGTGTTCAGTGACGGCTGCTCAGCATTTGCACTCACCTTATGCTCTTTGCCCACAAATTTGAACACTGGAACCTGGAAGTGTTTGGCAAGATGGTCGTTGGACGTGTATTGCTTGATGGAATCATCAGAAACGCAGCTGAAGCAAAAAAAGAAGAGACAGTTAATAGTTTTCACAGATATTGGCATGTCCCAAACACATTCCAGCCTAAATAGGGCAGGGGTGTTGGTTTTCCTTGTTTAATGGCTACACTGGCATAACCGGAGCAGGCCTTCCAGGACTTAAGAAGGAAAACACACATGGAAGCCAAAACAGCAAAGAGAATGTCAGGATCCCCTGCCAGTCTTGCTGTGTGCACACACCTCCGGTTATCCAAGTATTCTGCAATCGAGTTTGTCCTCAGTTCACTTTTTAAAACACATATAAAGGCATAATATAGTGGTTAATAATGCTATAATCAGGCACAGCAAAACAACAACAACAACCCAAACCCACCTCTGAGGCAACTTATAGAAGGCTTCAGGGGCCCTGGTTACACCTTTAGTTTAGGATGACTTCAGGTCTTCTTCAGGTCGCGTGACATTATTTTTATGCAATTTGTTTTTCAAGCTGGCCTACCCCTGTTAGACTGTACAGCCCGTCCTTTCTTCCTCAGTGTGAGGGGGGGACGGGCTAAAGGAGGCTGTGATGCGTGAGGTCCAGGCTTTCCTTTTGTCCAATGTTTAGGGGAGGGTGGCACATGTGGAGTTCGTGAGGCACCTTCCCTTCTCTCCTCAGTTTATGCGTATGATTCCTCTATCTAGCGTTTTTCTGCAAATGTATTATTATTATTTTAAAAATTAATCCCATGGAGAAGAAAAACACATAAAAAAGGAAGAGTGCGTGTGGAGGTACAGGAGAAGGCTTAAAAAAGAACGGGAGGTAGACACCCTCTCCTCCCTTGAGTGACACAACGGCATCGAATAAGAAAGGAGATAGATTTGATGCAGCAAAAGGCGTGGAGAGACAAGAATTCCATGGACAAGGCTCAGGTTGATCATGGAGACAGGTGTCAGCGATGCAGCCCAAAGCAAGGACGGCCTGAGGACGACCTATAACGATCTAGGTGTGAACAGAACTGGTACAACCTCAGTTCGAATTACGAATAGGATGTCCTGTCTCATATAGGTGTGACTAGGGCCAGGGTGGGATTGCTCACACCGGGCTGCCGCTTTCTCCTCCCCTGAATGTTTTGTGCTAGGAAAGGTTGATTAGAGAAGGCACCTCTGAGACCCCCCTTTTGTTATGTCTGAATACAGCGTTTGGAATACATCAGCATTTCTTCGAATGATGCTGTGGAAACTGCTTAAATGCACCTTATTCTCTGATTCTCAGATACAGAAGATGGCTATAAAAACAATTCCCCACTGGATTTTATTCCCCCTCCCCCTTTTTTTCCCTTCAACATTTTTCTACTGTTCTAAAAATTGAAGTTGGAGAAAGACAGTTGTTTGTTTCCTCAAAGGAGATTCGGAAAGGGATTGTTGTTTGAATTGTATGCACTTCTGGGTAAACAAGGAATCAGGATAACAGCAGCCACAATAGATTTTATGTTGTTTAATGCTGGTCAAATGATCAGACATTTGCTTTAGAAAGCAGGGTCAGTCTTGAGCAACTTTGGGATTTCTGTTGATCCTTGACATGCTTAGGATTTGTTAAATCAGTAGAAAAAGAATAACACATTGATAACATTTTCATCGGGCTCTTGATGATGTTGACTTTGTCTTCTGTACACAGTCTTAGGCTGTATTCAGACATAACAAAAGAGGCACCTCATAGAGACTGTGTGTCCCCTGTGTTCCCAAGCCTTCCCTAATCCACCTTTTCTAGCACTCTAGTGTTCATGAGAGAGGGGAGGGTAGACTGGTGTGTGAACAATCCCACCTCCAAGCCTTCTTTGTGTCTGACTACAACCTTAGATGCCTTTCCCACACCCTTGCTGTGGTACATATCCATTACATGCCATTCCAAGCCATCTGAAGACCTCTTCATCATATTCCTAGGGACTGGGGGTGGGAGTATGGGTGTTTTTCCACTGTCACTAGAAGTACCCATTAAGTACCCATTAATGGGTACAAAAATGCCATTTCATACCCGTTAATGGGTACTTAATGGGTACTTTTAGTGACAGTGGAAAAACACCCCATAAGGTCATGTGAAAAAGGTATAAAGGAGCACATGGAGCAACTCTGAACTTGCTCTTTTGCACCTTCCCTTCTTATGCCATGGGTGTCATGCCTTGTGCCCTGAGGACCTCATTGGATAGAAGGCCGTAGCCCATGCCAGCCCAAATGAGAGAGCCTCCCCATCAAGCCAAAGCAAGGGAGACGAGCCCCAGGGGATGGTTTGGCCTCAGACGCCGACCAACACCCAGACCAAACTTTTCTCAGACGAGAATGGCAACACCTGAGATGTTCAGCAGGTCTACATGCTAAACACCTGTTCAGCTGGGGGTGCAGCTCTCCAAATCCTACTTAAGAAACCCCCAACTCTGCAAACACTGTTGTAGACAAAGGACCTTCCTTGCAACCTCGGCTCATGTAGTTCCTGTGTTCCTGGACTTCGACAGGCTTTGCGACTATGAAGAATCTCTGGTAATCTGATCCTGGCATTCTTGACATCACATTAACTCTTTATCCTCCAGGAACTCTGAAACCTGAACTGGCTGCTTGCTGTCGCTAGCCCGGCATGTGCATGTATGCGTGTGCTTGCTGAATGACGTCTGTTTGGCACATGACAATGGGCCGCCCTCACCTGTGCATGGCAGCCAGCTCACGAGGTGGGCCACCGATCTTGACCACTGAAAGCAGACATGGCTGCTCATGAACGGAGCCTGCCAAAGTAGCAAAGGAGATGCAAAGCCACCATACACTGGCTGCAGACCAACATCTGGCTGCCCCTCCTCCAGACAACTCTAACTATTATCCTCAACCATCTTAATCTAGAATTGTAAAGTTTGGAAAGGGCTACAAATATAATTCCTTTAAAAATTAGATATAATACTCAATATATAAACATCTACAAGAGGAAACCAACAGACAGAGAGAAAAAAAAACATCTGGCTTTGTGGTGATTTATAGCCCACAATGGTGTTTTCCTGTCCAGGAATCTCATCCTGGAATGTGGACTTTGAAACAAGTCATGAAAAGGGGAAAAGGGAATATAATCTTCCCTGATTCTAAAGAGTCTTTAAGACAAAGTATTAGTAGCTAAAATTCCTTGTTTAGGGGTGGTCTTAATTTAATTAGATTTTGACAATGATCAGAATTGTCACTCAGGTGCACACCTTACATTATAAGCAAATAAGAGAAAAAGGTATTTTTGTTAATATATGAACTGTAGTTCACAAATGTTCTGTTTCAGATATATAGATTAGATGCCAGTTCTTATGAGGTTAGCATCTAGGCATGGAAAAGGCAGTAAAATAAAGCTAAAATAAATTGGTCTTAAGATGAGTCAAGATGTTTTTCCCGAAAGAAGCTGCAACAGCTGCAACAAAGGCTGCATCCACATGGGATTGGAACACAGCTGAGTGAGGGGGTGACACATAGGAAAAGCACATGAGCTGCTCCCAAGGCAAGAGGTGCACTGAGCAAATTCCACATGCCTTGTTGTTCCAAAGTCTCACAGCTATGAGATGAAAGTTTGCAGCTGCAAGGAATTTGGCTGCAGCAGAGATGGCCTAGGGACTTGGCCAGTTTTGGTTTGATGCAAAAGCTGATTCACTTAGCTGGAAAGTGGGCCAGTAATGTACCTTTTCTCTGTTACTTTATTTTGAAGGGGTGGGAGAGGTCCCATTGGGCCTGGCGCCCATACAGAGAGTTGTACATCACATCTTTCAGACAAGAAAAAGGAGACTTGGCTTTTCTACCCCATTTTTCTCACCCATTTAAGGGGACTCAAAGCGCCTGACAAAGCTTCTATTCTTCTCACAACAGAACACCCTGTGAGGTAGGTGGGGCTGTGACTAGCCCAAGGTCACCCAGCTGTCTTGGTGGGGGAGGGCGGAATTGAACCCGATATTCCCAGATAAGAGTCTGGCCTCCTAACCACTAGACCAAACTGTCTGTGTGGCGCTGGACACCCAAGGTAACTCCTTGGGTGAGTGAAGTGGCCAGGAGCCCATTGGGAGGGCGTCTGTAAAGTAAGTGCTTTTTAATTTCTGCAGATTTAATCCGCTAATCTGGAAGCTGCCTAAATTAGTCTGCTGCTCTCATCTATGTCCACTAGATGGCGATGCTTACCAAGGAAGCAGTTATAGCATCACTAGGTTATTCCTGGCTCTGATTAGCTGAAGGTAAGATGCTTAGGCCCTGATCACACTGGAACAAATTAGACTGTTTTAGGGCACAAGGGGGATTTCTGATGTTCACTGCGATTGTCATTCTTTGGGCCTTTTCACACTAAGCAAAAAGGTGAAGATGGGGGACCCTCCTAAACAGTGCATCCACACTGTGCAGATACCAGAAGCGGCTCTTTGTATGTGGGAGTGTCTCCTGGGTGTATAGTGGTAGTCTATCACTATACTAGCAGCTGGACTGGGACAACCTGGCATGCTCCATTTGCACATCTTCTGGGTGGAAAAGATTCAAAATAGATGGTGCTGGTGCAGTTGGGTACTCCATCACCTGGTCACCACAGCAGTGGCGCTGTGCATTCCTGTTGGCGCCGTTGCCGTGATGCCACCATTGCTTCTAGTACAGAGGCCATCACGCTTAGCCAGCGCTTGGAGAAGCGCTGGCTAAGATTGGAATGTTTCAGGAGTTGAAAAGTGTGGAAGCCTGAACCATTCCAAAAGTTAGCTGGCCATCACGCCTACTTAAAGTGCACACTTTGTCCACATGTTTCAGTTTCCTTGGCCTCAGTCTGGTGACAGGATTCCTTTTGGTTCTTCATCCCTCCCACCTTTTCCCTCTCTCTTCCCTATATGATTGGGTACATTTCTGTCCATCACAGTTTTGTTTCTCAGGGGAGAGTACAGCTGCCTCTCTTTGTTGCCACCCCTGCCTTTTTTGTTGTTGTTATAACCAAGATGTTCAAAAACAGGGAGCATGCAACATTATCTAATCCTTCCTGACACCCTACCCACTTATGAAGTGGTTTGTACCTCTCAGGAATTACTGTCAGACCCTCTTATCCCTGGGGATACGTTACGGTTCTTCCCGTGGTTACCTGAAACCGTGAATAATCGCAAACAGGCCTTCCGGTTCTGGGGTCGTCCAGCTCGAGAACCGGAAGTGCTTTTCTGGCCTCCGGAAGGTCTATCTCGGCCTCCGCAGAGTGTTGGAATAGGTGTGCGATGGCACCGGATGCCGCCTGCCCACCTCCCATACGCCCCCTTACATTTTGGAATGGGCTACAGTGGTGTCACGTGCAGATTCCAACACTCTATGGAGGGCAAAACAGGCCTTTTGGAGGCCAAAATAGACCTTCCGGTTCTGGATGCTTTTCCCTTACGGCACCCATCGGGAGGTGGGGGTGGCTTGTCCGGTAACTGTGGTTACCGAATCAATGGATACGGGGGTCTGACTGTACTGTGGTTCAGATAATGGGGCTACGCACACTCATACCACACTGTGCGGCTCTATCCTGAAGATAACAAAAGTATGGTCTGAAAGAAGTCCGGCTTACCAATCCGCAGCTCCAATCAAAGGGGCTCATTTTACAAAAAGCTATTGCACGGCAACACAAGTTCTATGCCTCATTTGTGGACTTGAGCAGGAAGCCCACTGAGGTAATTCAACCACTGAAGAGTGCCATTTTGCTAATTGGCTAATTATGTTGTAATGGCGGGTCACCAGATGGCCTCCAAAGAAGGGCAAATGGCTTAAACTATTGGCATTAGATTAATTGTCAACCATTACAATCAAAGGGAGAGACAGCCCCTATAAATGCTCCTGAAAGTCATCCGTTTGTTCGGCCGTGGTTCCCTCTGGTCCTTCTTTTATGAAGTGGGTGTAGTTCTGCTTGGATAGACATGACAGCTGGTGATTGTAGTGAGTTTCCTGGCTTCTCCCTGCCTGCCAAAAGCCTTTTGCCTTGGGAAAGAGTTGGCTCTTCATGTCTCCTCCATGCCACGGAGACACAAGCAGCAAAAGAAGAAGAAGAAAAAGAACCAATTTTTAAACATGAGGTAAAGGAAAGAAACAGAACCGACACTTGCCCATCTTGAATTAAGTAGTATTTCAGGATCTCGTTAGTCTTGGAAGTCGGGGTGGCAAAGCAGCTCTCTACTAACGTCTCAAGACCTTTCACACGCACCAAGGGTTCGATCCCGAAATACAAAGAATCTCGGAGTTTCAGTGTAGGCAGGGTATCCTTGTAGGTCTCCTCAAATTCTTTGTCTTTAAATATTTCAAGGGTAAAGGGAAAGACTCCCTGGTTGCGACTCATGATCTCCAGTGCTGAATTCTTAACGTTAGGGACGTAGCCTTCTGAGATTGTATAGTAGCGAGGGAATTCACAGGTCACAGGAATCAGCAGCTTGCCAGTGCGGACGATGATGTCACCATTACTACCGGGAGTTTGCTTTGGCAAGCCAGTTACCATATTCGTAGCGATAATTTTGTCATTGACTACCTGAAATAGAAGGAAAATAATAGGAAGACACAGAGAAACATAACCATGACTGTATAAAAATCTGCAGACTTGTGAATATGAAGACAAAGAAGAAGAAGAAGAAGAAGAAATGTTGGCTTTTCTACCCTGCTTTCTCATCCATTTAATGAGAACCAAAGTGGCTGACAAAGCTTTCTATTCTTCTCCCCACAACAGACACCCTGTGATGTAGGTGGGGCTGTGAGAGCTCAGAAAGAGAGCTGTGACTAGCCCAAGGTCACCCAGCTGGCTTCATGGGGGAGGACGGAATCAAACCTGGTATTCCCAGATAAGAGTCTGGCTCCCTAACCAAAATATGGCATGCTTATATTTTCTTTGTGCTTGCGTGTGTCTAATAGAACATGGTACTTGCCTGGGAATTGTTACTTTTCTAAGAAATATATTCCTCCGCCCTAACCCGTGCCTTTGTGAGTATAATCGCTGAACCTGTGTGGGCAGCTCATGCTGAGGGGCGGACAAATAAGTTTTCCTGCCCTTGTTGGGGAAGGTTTTAGTATCCTACCACAGCTATATTTCCCCATCACAAAAATTAATTACGTAATATAAAAGGATTTTCAAAATTCAGTAGGCTGCCAACTGTTACTCAGTCAAGAAATATATACCAGAAGAATAAACACTGTAGATGAAGTAGTTTTTATTTAGAAGCATTTTAATGCTAGTAGAGAAATGAAATGAAGAAAAGCTTAGGAATCTCCTCCTCCCGGCTGACAGGATTATGGCGTGATTTCTGCACTCCTGCAGCCAGTGCTGATAAATCTAAAGTTGCTCTATTGGGTTTTCATGTTTTTACTGCCTTTTTCAACAGCCCCCTTGGCACCTGTCAGATCTTTAAGGTGAGCACATTGAACTCTTTCAGACGGGAGAAGGTGGGACTCTGGATCATAAGCTTGGGCTTCCTCTCTGTCTCTTCTGACTTTTCTGATTAATATGCTGTCACTCTTTGAAGGCTGCTTCCAGACGTGAGATGTATCTTGCTATTCTCTCAGCCCTGAATTGGGAAACTCAGGCATAATCAAGGTATTCCTAACATGGTGCCGCTTTGGTTAACAGAAAATCTGATGTATCACCATTATGAGAAATTCAGCAACTGGGGCATCCAGATGGGACATAAATAGTGTCATTATGGCACTGCTATGGTGGGCTTGCCTCATGTATCATAGGCCAACGCCACCATGCTCCCGCTTTTTCACCTCCAGAAAGTGCTAAAAACTATTGCTGGAAAACCCAGCCCTGGTAGGGGTTTCTCCAGCAACAGCACTTTCTAGCAACGGATTTACCTTTCTGGGTGGAGAGCTCCATTTAGCATGCAGGCGTGGAGGCTGTACAAGCTGATCACACATGCCTGGAGAGGGTCATGTGCACATCTGGAATTCAATAGTGGCTGAATTACCCGGATTGCACATGACTAAAATGTGGAAAGACAGTGCTGGAGCCAGCGACGTCGGGATAGAGAGCATTAATAGCATCATTTCTTTCTGTTGGTATATTGGGCTGCCATCTGGAGGCAGCTAATGATGCTGAGTTTTCTGTAACAGTTCCCCTTACCTTGGTGTCTGGTGAGCGTCTTTCACAGTGGGGCCAGTTGTGGTTACTGGGAGCTAACTAAGCACGTAAAAAGCAACCAAAAGGAGTGGGGGGGGGGGGATTGGATGGCTTTGGTAGCCCCAAATGACCAGTGCTCACCATACATAAAGATCAGCCCATGATTGCCTCTTGTGTCTGGTGGGACTTGACAAAAGGCAATTGCAGGATCCTGTTTAGATCCCATGTTGTCACTTCCTGTCTGGAGGTGGCCAAAGGGGATTTTTGCACTTCACTCCCTGGGACATTGCAGTGGGTGACGTGGCCTTTGTGGTCACGTGTGCAGCTGTGAGACCTCCCCCTCCCCATGGACCTTTCGTGGGGAAGTAGTATAGCTGTGGAGCAGTAACTGCTCCACAGCTTAGGGCAACAGGGGATGGAAGCAGCTGTGTGCCGTGCGGATGTCCTGTGCCAGAGCATCTCTGGGTTTCCCCTGTTGCAAAGTATGAAAAAGTCCATAGCCTGTGAAGAACATGCCTTGATGTAACAGGCCTTTTAAAGATTAAAAGAAAAAGCTGAGGAATTACCTGAGGAACAATCTTCATCTCTAGGGCTGAGTCCCCCAAAGACTTATTTGCCTCTCTAGTCTCCCTCTACTGTCACTGTATTCAAGCGGACTTTAAAAGTGCCCTGCACTTCAGGAATCAGCGTCCGCATGAGGCTCAGCAAAACGCGCATTTAAAATGCACCTTCCGTCCCCACAGAAGCATGTTTTCTTTCCCTGCATCTTTTCCCCCCCGCCCCCTCTCTTGTTCAAAGGAAAAATAGCCAGATCTCCATCCCCCAAAATGGCTTCCCGTGCCATTCGCTCATTCACTCTCAGCACTTACTTTCACTCTCTTCTCTGTTCGAAATGGCTTTCCGTGCCAGCAAAGGCAGCGGCTGCAGCCATTGGCTACACAATCTTGCGCTCATTTACTCTTAACACTTTCACAGATCACCCACTTCACACCTGATAACAATGTTGCAATTCTCAGCAATTCTGACTCTTTGAAAGTTCTGACCTTTACAAAGGAAAGGAAGGGAAGCTGTAGCATTTCTGGGAGATGTGTAAATGCTTTATGGCTGTGTGTGCAGGCAGCAATCCCTGCCCCTTTTGCCATGGAGCGTCCCCAAGGTAAATGTTGCGAGGAAAACCTGTGTCTTCCAGAAAGAGCGCTAAAACTCTTCTTTAAAGGGTACTTTTTTGTCATGGGTTTTCCTGCTTTTGTAGTGCTGGAAGCTCATTAAAAACCCTGGCATGGGGGTGTTCAGAGGCAAAAGAAGATTTTTAACAGACTTTAAATTGCTTGGGGACAGAACCTAGGAATCCTGGAAGAAGTTACAGAAAGGTAGTATTGAGAAGAAAAGAGAAAGGCTGCCTCCAGACGGGATCTTATTTATTGCCTCTTACTTCCCTGCCAGAGTTCCAGGCAAGCAGGAGTCCTTAGCTTGTGTGGCACAAATTTTCAATTGGGCATCATCCCTGCTCTTGCGCAGTGGTTATTTTCAACAGGAAGAATTCCAGGAACGAGGGCCAGACAAGTAATAATGCCAAGGGGGAAAATCTGGGTCCGATATTTTCTTGCATGAGTGATACCCCGTGATTTCGCCTCTATATCCTGGAACTATGTTGGGATTGACACAGATACATGTGCCAATCCTAGTAATAGTGTCATGATAATCCCAGGTTTTGCACCCTGTCTGGAAGGAGCCAAAGATGGACAAAAGAAACTATATGCAGGAATGAGGGCAAAAAAGGTAAGGGAATTGATGAGGAGAGCTATTCGTAAAAAAGATCAGAGGTTACCTCCAGAAAGAAGAGAAATAAAGGAGTCTGAAAAAGCTATGATGTCATGATCCTGTTAGCCAGCAGAGGGCATTTACTGTCCGTTATCAGGAAAGCTACAAACTGCATTTTCTCTAATGCTGTTCTAGAAGAGCAAGAATATTTATTGCTATAGTTGACTATGCTGGAATTACATGGGGACCACAATGACATCCAAAAATGCCGTTCTGCCAGGTATTTTCCTTCTTTCATCATTCTGTAGCTAACACCAGTTTTATTTGTTAATAATCTCTGTGAATATTGACTGCATTTTTCTGTATGTAGACGGTGGTGTTCCCATCCCACCTCTAATCCACATTAAAGGCTAGAGCATGCATTTTGAAAATCCCTTTTCTGGTCTTTAATGTGAATTAAGTCATCAACATGTTGCTGCTACCACCTCCAAGGTGGTTTCAGCCCAGTGTTTGTTTGTTTTTTAACTAGATGCATGAATGATAGGGTTACCATATGGAAAAGAGGACAGGACTCCTGTGCCTTTAACACAGAAGGAGGGAATTTCAGCAGGCGTAGCACAAGGAAATGTGTTAGGGGCCCTTTCCGCACTGGGCCTTATTCTGGAATGTATCTCAGGATAGGGGTCTGTTGTCCACATGTTAATGCAGGCTATGGTAGGCCTTACCTGGGGCCTACCATAGTCTGCACTAGGATACAGACAACAGGCCCCTATCCTGGGATATAGTGAAAACTAAAGCCAAGTGCGGAAAGGCCCGAAATGTCCTCTTCTGCACTAGTACTAAAGGTGTAGGACTCTTGCCCTCTTTGCCATGTGGTAACTCTGTTTATCTAGCACTTCAGTGGGGAAGGACGTAGCTATATAACTGGAAGCCTGCCTATGGTCTGCCTGCAGCAAATTTTGATCTAAGATGGAGCAGAAAAGGTTTCTAGTCCACCTCACCCTGTGGCCTGGTGCACTGGTTGCTGCTGTACTGAGAGTAAGGACTATTTTGCAGGAGATAAATTCAGAGACAGTGGCCAGAGCTCCCACTACAAACCTGGCACTATCTGCAGCCCACAGTACCCGGGGGCCATTACGGTGCCGGCAGTCTGTCTGGAACTGTCTGCATCACCATGGCAAGAACTGTGATAACTTCCCTTGTGCGCTGGGCCGTTGCTCTGGTGATCATGAAGCGATGTGTGGCTGGGCGGCCACAGGTGCGCTGCCCCACCAGCACAAAGCATTTGCAGCAGGAAGTAGTGCAAATGCTGCATCTAGGAGTTTACAAAGAGTACCCTAGGCCCTGTGCACTCTGGGCTGCTCAGGGGCAGAGGCAGCCCCGCAGTGTATGAAGGCACCATCCCAGTCATCCTGATCACCTCAGTGTGAAAATGCACCTTTACATGGTCGGTGTGCTTCTGAAGAGATTATTTACCTCAGAATTGCTCATATGGGACCATGTTAACAGGCTGGTATTTTCTAGTGTAGACATTAAACAGCAAGACAAAACAATCTTACTTAGTACATACATCTATGATGGTACCACAGGATTTTAGGGAGAATAGGATGTTGACATGGGTGCCGTTGGAAACCCCTTTGCAGGAGCCATTGTTGAGTGAGAGGTCCAGCCCTCCGACGAGATCCTTAGGGATGTTCACCTCAATGGAGGTAGATCTGCACAGGACTGGAACTGTAAACAAGATGAAATATCGTAAGAAAGGCTGAAACTGTATGAAAGAATTTGTGAAGCTAATTAGAAAAGCTGCATGAGGCCAAGACCTTTTCTGCACTGGGCTGTATTTTGGATTACATGCTGGAATAGAGATGTGTCATCTGCATGTGGGCAGACTAATGCAGGCCCTGGGTAGGACCTAAGTCTGCACCAGGATGTGGATGGCAGATCCCTATGCTGAGAGGCGCATGTTTGATCTTCTCTTTTATCTGATATCATTTATGGGCCAGTTTGGTCTAGTGGTTAGTGAGCCGGACTCTTATCTGGGAATACCGGGTTTGATTCTGCACTCCTCCATGAAGCCAGTTGGGTGACCTTGGGCTAGTCAGAGCTCTCTTCTGAGCTCTCACAGCCCCACCTACCTCACAGGGTGGGGAGAAGAATAGAAGGCTTTGTCAGCTGCTTTGAGTCCCCTTAAGTGAGTGAGAAAAGTCATCTCTTATTATTATTCTAAATAAAATTCTGTTCTATTCCAGGATATAATCCAGAATAAAGCCCAGGGCAGAAAGGGCCTTGTTTATCATAGCTGCAGCAAAGGTTTTTCCATAAAATGTTTATCTTTCCCTATTGACACCTTGCTCCTTTTCATCCTCACAGTTTTTCATCAAGACTTTGTTCACACATTTAGGGATGGTTTGCAGATTGGATCATTCACACACAGATTTGCCCCATCCCCTGGCCATGAACACTCTAGGCTACAAATTATGGATTACAGGTGCAATGAGAACACAGGGACCACACATTACTGTCTTCTTTTGCTACATGTGAATGCAGCTGTAACTTGTTTTGTACCTGCCTCCCAAGCAGGCTGTCCAGGTAATTAGCCAGAATAATTATTTCTACATACAACATTACCTAAAAAAGCCAGGTGTGTCTTATAGACTGGCTTATTTTAGCAAAATTTGGCAACCCTGCCCAAGGCACCAAATTAGATGTCCCTACACTGTGTGTTCAGAATGTAGTAGCAGAACGAACCTATTTATAATAATTCAGAATTTCAGATTATGTGTATTTTTAAAAGTAAAGATACCACTGAGCTAAGCTTGGTGTTTTCTTTGGGTAAATCCATGCAGTTTTCTTGGCAACAATACAGAAGTGCTTTGCTACTGCCTTCTCCAGGATACTTTTTGGTTTTCTAGTCTAGGCCAGGGCACATGATATTCTGAGGCCTGTCTGCACTTGATGTATGTCAAAGTAGGGGGAACTTCTGGATGGTGCATCCACACTTCATGGAGTCATTTGTGAACCAGAAACGACTCCATGTGTCCAGGAGCACCCCCAAGGCCCTCCGTACAGCTTGGCAAGTTCATGGCAGTGACTGACAGTGCACGCATGATGATGTGCTGCATCACCTTGCCCACAGGTATTGATGGTGGGAGATGGCCATGCATGCTTGGAGCCGCTCCTGGATGGAATTGGCTCTGCAGCTGCTCCAAGCCAGAGTGTCTGTGGGCCGTCTCCATCATCATAGAACTATAAGGCCCTCTGTCTCTCCATTCCTTTCAGGCACCTGGGACAATATGTGGGACAATAAATTGAAACAGAATCCAGGCAAGATGGAGGTACGGCATGTCATAGAGTCCTGAGTCCTGGAAGTTAAGAGGAACCCAATTCTGGATTTTGTTTAGAGAAGCTTCTGGGTTCATTGCTGTCATTTGGGACTCACTTGACAGCAATGTCCAGGAATGCCTACCTCCTTCTCTGACTGGTTTGCCAGTTTTGGCTTTTCTTGGAAAGGTAACCTTCAGCTTAAACTATTGTAATGTGCATCAGACAGGGCTACCTTTAAATGTTCCAGAACCTGGAACTAGTGCATTCATTCACACACTAGCAAGATTATTCTCAAGATCCTGCTAGCTAGTCTTCAGCATTATATGATCACTACCAGAAGTTCAAGGTGGGTTTCAAAGAAGCAGAGGAACTAAAGATTATGAAGAAAGCAATGGAGCTCCAGAAAAACATCTGCCTCATTGACTAAAGCCTTTGACTGTGTGGATCAGAATAACCTGTGTTGAGCTACTAACTAGGTGAGAGTACCAGACCACCTTACCTGTCTCCTGAGGGGTCTGTATGCAGCTCAAGAAGCAGTAGTTAGAACTGAACATGGAACAACTGATTGGATCAAAGATCACCACAGATGGTCACTGAAATCATGAAATTAAAAGGCGCTTGCTCCTCAGCAGGAAAGCTATGGGAAACTTGGACAGCATATTCAAAAGTAGTGATTTTATCCTGCCAAAAATGATCTGTGGAGTCAAAGATATGGTTTTACCACAAGTAAGAGCTGAACCGTAAGGAAGGCTGAGCACTGAAGAGGAGACTTTTGAGAATCCCTTGAACTGCAAGGAGATCAAAACAGTCAATAATAAAGGAAATCACCCGTGACTGCTCACTGGAAGGATAAATGCTGAAGCTAAAGTTCAAATACTTTGGCCAAATAATGAGGAGACAGGACTCATTGGAAGAGACTTTGATGCTGGGAAAGATTGAAGGTCAAAGAAGAATGGGCAACAGAGGATGAGATGGATAAAAAAGTGTCATAGAAGCAACAGAGATGGGCTTGAGCAAACTCTAGGACAGGGATGTACAAGAATATTCAAAATATTCGTTATTCGATCGAATTTGGCCGTTCAAATTTGAATTGATACGTATATGTATGGGATGCATACGGGATAAAAACGAGATGCCTACAGATGTGTACGGATAATATACGAATGTTGTCGACATTTGTATCATCAGATCGATATAGATCAGTGATGGGCAACCTTTTGAGCTTGGTGTGTCAAAATTCGGCAAAAAAACGAGCATAACTTGGGTGGTGTGTCTCTTTGCGAAAAAAACCATAATTTCGTGATATTTATAGTTTAAATAACAAAAATGTATAATTGTAATATATAACTGTATTTAATAAACCAAAAACCATAAACTGAAGCCTCCGTTGACGCGGGACAAGGTCCGGCTGAGGGGGCGGAGGTGGCCGGGGGCGGCCACATCGGCTGCCCCATGTCCCACAAGGCCAATGCGGAGTACACCTTGAGGAGCTTAGGCGACCAGATAGAGAAGCGCCGCCAGCAGCAGGCGACAGCGGACCCACCTGAGGGCTCCTCAGAGAGCCTCGGAGAATGGAGCCTCATCGCCGCCACCAAGTCTTGCTTGAGACTCAACAGCCAGGCGGCCATGTGTCACCTAAAATGGCTACGCGTGTCAGTGCTGACACGCGTGTCATAGGTTTGCCATCACTGATATAGAATATTCCTATGAATAGATATGAAAGTATTGAGTCAGTTTGGACATTCAAATATTCAATTTGAATTGAATGTTGAAAATTGCATTTGTGCACACCTCTACTCTAGGAGACATAGAAGGCAGAAGATCTCGACATGCTAAGATCCTTGGGATCATAAAGAGCTGGACATGACTTAAAGGCTGAACTACAATATTTGCTTGGAAATACTCTGCTTTTTGTTACCTTTGGGGAACGCTTTCAGGACAAAGTCCCTGCTGTTTCACCAACAGATAATATTCAAGGCTAAGAGATAAAGTATTGCTTTTACTGCTACAAGGTATGGGTTTATGAATCTTGTTAACAGTGAGCCAATAAGCAGGCTTTAATTTCATCAGGTTTTTCAGAACCATGAAAACAGGTGTTGCCTTTATCTAAATTTGATGCATTGGTTTCTGGCTGGAAGGGATTTAGAATAAAATAAACACCCCAAGGCATAATTTTCCCCTTCAATATAAAACTTCACTGTTCAGGGTTTGGGTCTGCTGGAAACCATTTGCCTTCTTCAGGGAATAGTTCAGGCAAGAAAACAGTATGCCTCTATATGCACACAAATGTGCGGAAGTAATATTCTAGAAAGCAAGCTTCTCTATGGGCTTCACCAAGGGCACTGTTTCAAACAGAAGCACAAAGTATAAAGGATCAGATACATGCGTAGCTCTTGCTCTGAAAAACATTTCAAGAGAGAAGAGTCAGTGTGTAGCAAAGAGCAAACAACAAACAGAGAGAGAAAAATACAGGAAAAAAAACCCTCCCAGGAGGCAATTTGGAGACTATTTTCAGTAATGCCTGGCAGAGAGATATGTTTGCATAGATGAATCAGTTCACAGGACAGATTTAATATGTTTGTTAACTTACTCAATGAATTCCTTGATAAATAAGTGGAACCAGTGGTGTTTTACTGCTTGGGTTATTTTTGTGTTGGAATCTTGCCTTTTAATATGTTTTTCTCCTGGAAAAACATTTTAAACAACAAAATGTAATAAAGGATGCTATCTGGTGTGGGTTCTCTCCCCTTCATCTTTACAGCAGTGGACAATTTGTATCGAAGAATACAAATGCAAGAAAAGTCATATTTATTTTAATAGATTCCCTTCGAATGTGGTGGAATTCAATACAAATGTTCGCTACAAATCACATATGTGTCCAATACGTATCCAATATGTATCCCCCTATATCTCTGCTCTGAAAGTGTCAAATCTGCCCTGAATCCACTTTGAATCCACTCTCAATCCACTTTGAATCCATGCTGGATCTGTTGCAGATGTGACTGGCGCAGCTGCTTTCTCAGCTCCCCAGGTTCACGAATGTAACGAAATTTCATATGAATTTTCTGAAGCATTCTAGTTGAATATGAATGACAATTTTTTACATTCAGTTTGAATACAAACGTCTGAATTCAGACAAATTCGTATGACTTTTGAAAATTATGAATATCCATGCACATCCCTACTTTACATCACTGTACTTGGACTGGAGGCAAGGCATAATAAGAGGTTCGGTTGATGAAGATAAGCTTCTGGAAAGTCTTAGAGGGTTGGAAATACAGCATTCTATGACATATCTGCAGCAGCCTTTCACTGGCACTTTCCTGCTCTCAAGGTATATTGTCCCCTTCTTCTTCCATTTCACCAATCATAGCTGACACTGGGTGTTTTTCCACTGTCAGAAAGTACCCATTTTTGCACCCATTAAGGACCCATTTGGCTGTGAGCTGGATATCTCATTTCCACCACTGCAGCCATTTGGGACCCAATTGTTTCCACTGCTGTGAGGGAAATCCAGATCAAATGGGGACTTTCTGGCCTTTAATCTGGATTTTCTGTAGACCCCATTAATAGGATCTACAGAAAATCCAGATTAAAGGGAGCCTGTTTCCACGTTAGTTTGGCAATGGGGTCTAGAAGAGGCTAGGTGGAGGGGGCACCCATGGGGGTGTGTGCCCCAAAACATAAGCTTTGAAGTCATTTTGAAGTCACTTCGAAGTCTGTGCAAAATAGCTCCGGAGCGTCTTTGAAGTCTGAGCTGAAGCACAGACTTCAATGGAGCTGTTTTGCAGGTCCGTACGTTGTCTTATGCTGTTCCTGAACTGGTGTGGTGGGTACTTCCAGATATTTTGATGGTGTAAAATACCTGCAAGAGCACAGGAGCTGACCCCTCTCACTTGCGCAGTGGGTATTTTCAACCTAGTTTCACCCCTGCACAAACATGGTGGCCATTTTCAATGAGATGGATCCCAGGAACAAGCAGTCAGACAAGGTTGACCATATCACTATTTCAGGAAAACTCAGGTTTGGAGTAGGGGTGTGCATGAATGTTTTTGTGGCATTCAATTTGAAATGAATCGAATGTTCAAAAATCTGTATTTGCACGAATAAATCACATTCGAATGTGGTAAAATTCTGTTCAGTACAAATCTATTCATACATATTCATACAAACATTCAATACATATCTGATACGAACAGACACGTATCTGATACAAATGGATATGTAACTGATATGAGCAGATACTTATCTGATACATTTTCCCAGCTTAATGAATGTTGAAACTATTCATATGAATGTCTAGAAACACTTGTATTTGTTTGAATGTTAGCATACAAATATTGTAACATTCAATTCGAGTTACAATATTTGTGCACATCCCTAGTTGGTAGTTCTCTTCCCCAGAATAGTAATACACATGGATTTCACTCCTACATCCTTGGGCTATCTTGGGATTACTCTGGTGTGGATACACGTGGCAATCGCAGTACAGCACTGTGATAATCCTGAGTTTTAGGCCCTATCTGGCTGCACCCTTAAGATGTCTTTAGTATTCTCTTACTTCAGAAAGATTCCATGCAGGGCAAGTCATTTTCAAAGTATACTTCTCTATTTTTCATTTTTCACCTTTGCTCTTGGGGGAATGGCTAAAGGGCATGTTTGCAAGTGTTCCTCTATATCTGATATCCCATGTCCTTATCTCACGCTACTAATAATTGCTTAGAGGCAGCTAATCAATGAACATGGTACTTTCCATAGGGCTTAACAGCATTAATGTTTACTGCTTATTTACTACAAGATGGTAAAGTGAAATCATTAATACATTACATGCAGAATTCTTTGAATGTCTGCTGGCATTGTTAATCATTTTATTATTATGGAACTAATTAGAATTAATAAAAAGCTGCATTTATACAGTTGGGGGTATACATTAGACTTTATGGCCTCATAAACTATAGTATGCATAGTCATATATTTGATATGCTTAATGAAGTGCAATGGCTGTTCCTTTAATATAATGTCCTCCTGTTGATTATTTCCTTCTCCTGACCTACTGTTGATACTTGAAGGACATTGCGGCAG
The DNA here is from genome assembly GCA_023333525.1 of Aspidoscelis tigris stejnegeri. Lineage (NCBI taxonomy): Eukaryota > Metazoa > Chordata > Lepidosauria > Squamata > Teiidae > Aspidoscelis > Aspidoscelis tigris. The sequence continues at coordinate 98,177,860 of JALMGA010000002.1, forward strand.
TTTGGTTCCAGTTAAGCGCCACGTGCACCAGAGAGACCAAAACTAGGCTAGGGCCCAGAAGAGGCTTTATTCAGGTCAGACATCATAGGGAAAATCCATATAGGGAGGGGATGAGGATTCTTGTTGTTCCCACGTTATAACACAGACTAGGGATGTGCATGAATGGGTTTTTGGCATTTGATTAATAATGAATCAAATGTTAGAAAATTTATATTCGTTCAAATAGATCCCCTTCAAATGCGGTAGGATTCTATTCAATACGAATGCATTCATACAAATTTGTATGAATATCCAGTATGAATGCGTACGTATCCTGGATGCATTGCCCTTGATGCTTGCCATTTTGCGCTGGTCTGATGACAAAGCTGACCACAACACAAAGCTGGTGGCTCTTAAATGCCTGCCTACTTTGTCCCTCCTCCCTCCCTTCCCCACCGTGATCTGTATTCCCTCCCCTCCCCAACTGGTTTTTCCTCCCCCCCCCCCGCCATTTTGCTGCTTTGTACCAGTCTAGCACCAAACAAGGGGGAAGTGATAAATCTACTGCTGTGCTACGGTGTGGGGGGAAACTGTTGCCATTATATGAATCAGGGGCAGGCTTATATAGGGGGTGGATAGTCCGCCATGATGAAGTCCAGGATATGATAGAAAGGAGAGGAGGGGGGGTTTTCTCCCCTGCAACTACGCATAATAAGCTGCCAGTGGGAACACAGAAAAGCAGAGCTCACTGCTGATTAAAAATTGCCCAGTGGGAACACAGCCTGGCTGGGTTAGCACATAGCAAAAAAAGTGGCTCAAAGTGCCTCAGACACAATAGCACATGACTCTTGTGTTCTCACCCATTAGTAATCCATCTTTTCTAGACTAGAATGTTCATGAGAGGGAGAGGGGCAGAGTGACCAGTGAATGATCCCACCTGTAAGCCATTTCTAACTATCTCAGAGAAATGCTTTGCCCCCTGTTACATCTACATGCAGCCCTTGTTGTCAAAGCAACGTTCTTCTGAACCAGAAACTTATTATTAGTGATCCAAATGACCCTACCTTGGCAGCTGTGATTGTCTTCTGACAAAACAAGACCACGTGGGCACTCACACTGGTACGTGTCTTCTGCGGTGACGCAAACATGGCTGCAGCCTCCATTGTTGTGGTTACATCCTTTAAGTTCTAAAAATAGTGATCAGAAGCATGGATAGTTTCATGATGTTTGAAAAGAATCTTCCTGCCTACCCAAATAGCATGTTATACTAGTGCACATGAAAGAAGAATATTATCCCCTTTCTGCACTAAACCTTATTCCACCAGGCCCCAGTCTGAACTAGCAGGCGGACAGTAGATATATCCCGGAAAATGGCTCAGTGCAGAAAGGGCCATGGTGAGCTTGGTAGCAATCCTGGGCAAGCCACAGGAAGTTCTTCTTTGTAAATCTCCCTGAAAGGAAAAGGAACAGAGAAAGGACACTAGCAGTGGACCGGTCATGCTTTTGTTTTGTGCCACTCCAATTAATTTCAATGCAGGTTGTACAGGAGAACTTATGATCATCTGAAGGGTTGGAAAACGTGAAATTTATTAATTGTTCACTTCCTTTGTGGCTGTATCCATACATGCCCATAATATGATTCCAGTTGCCCAGGGCCTAAGCATCAATTAGTATGATATATAAGGGTCTAGGTGATGTTCTGGACACATAACTGCAACTCCTTTTCAAGACGCTTTACCTGTCAACCTCTTTGAGGAACTTTTGGGGCAGTTCTCAGGGGCTTTATCACTTCTCCCCATGTGGATACATAGGAGGAGAAGCAACTGACATTTGGGGTAGATTTCCGTATCAGCTGCTTCTGCAGAGCTCCAAAAATCCAGAGTCCTTCTGGTGCTCTGAGAAGTGACTTGTGGGAAAATATCATTGTTTCAAGGGGAGTCCTCTCATCTCTTTGCAACACCCCCTCCAATAACAGGAGCTGCAGGGAGGTGAGTAACATGTGTCCACCTGAGGCATTTCTGCACTTAGCTTTCCATGCATTAAACAGGAAAAGTGCATAACAGACTAACACTAGCATTCACACTTAGAGATGCTAGTATACATCAGCCTAATCTCCACACGTCCAGAAATTACCTCAGTCCGGGCACGTGTTTGATCGCTTACAGGGTGCTGCCATCTTGATCGCAGCGCCTGGCATGACTCTGCATACACTGATGATGATGATGATCCTCTGTACAAGCACAGTCACATTTGGGGACATCTGAGGTGTCAGCATGCTGTGCAGCACCCCAGGTGACCCCCTGCACCGGAAATGGTGCCAGTGGTTGCTGACTGGACACATCAGTTAAGTTTCTAGTAAAAGTTAGTTTGTGTGTGGCACAAAATTTTGTGTACCACCGCTAGTTTGCATTAGGTTAACACCTGGGCAGGCTGGGGGCATTTCTAGGCTGTAAATGCTTCATGCAAGTGCAGATGTACCTGCCCAGATGTTAAGATAGTACAAACTTGGGGCCAAGTGCGAATTAGCGGGCGCATCCCCATTATAAGCTTAATCCAGTTTCCTTAAACCAAAATAATAGAACCGGATGCAAACGCGAATTTGCCTGTTCCCATTACTTTCAGCTTAATCGCATTCCATCTGGATTCTGAGGATCATACATGGGGTACGTGACTCTAGGGGGGACTCAAGTGGCTACTTTTTAAAAGCCGCTTTTCAGGGCTGCCCTGCCATCTTTCTCCTGGCATGAATGTGCCACCCATAAGGGACTCCTTCAGGGAGCCTGGCTGGGTGGCTGCTGCTTGCCTGGATGGAAGAAAAACGGCAACGGACAGCCAGCAATTCTTTCCCCTCCTCTCCTCATTGCTCAGGGCATGCAGCAGCAGCAGCAACTCAAGCTCCCTTCACAGCCACAGCCTTTAAAACAGAACCTTCAGCTGCTTTCCTCCCTCCCTTTCCCTTTCTAAAGGTCAGAACTTTCAGAATTGCGCAAATTTGCAACATTGTTATAAGGTGCGAAGTGGGTAGATCGCTACAGTGTAGCTTTAAGGAGTGGTTTTTTATAGTGGCTGTTTTGAGGGGTGGATTTTTTTCAATGAAATCACTATCTTTGGAAGCAAGCTATTGGGGGAGGGAAACCCTAAACACGGATTCTCATCCCTTAACACCATAGGGTCCCCACAGTAAAAAATGTAAAACGTTTCAAGAGCACGAACCGGAGTGAGACCTGTTAAAATAAGGATTAACATTTACAAAGCCTTGGTGCGATTTAACACGCAGAAAGCGTGTTAAGCCAAACTGACGTGGGGTCTGCCAGGTTTGAAAACGGTTTGAAATCGAAATAAGGTTGTAATGGGGATGCGGCCAGCCTCAGGGTTCTTGCCCACTGCTAGTTAAGTTCACACATGACTTGTGTGTCTCCCATTTAAGAGAGTGATGGTTACATCTAAGGCAAATGTTTGCAGATTCAGATCTGTCTGTTGAGTAAAGGGAGCAAATTGGTTTCTTGATATCACGTAGACTGAGAACAAAAAGATGCTGAAAATGCAAGGATTAGCATCAAACTCAACAGCCAGCCAAATGCTTCAAAAAGTTTGCTCTTTTCTTCTTAGGCTGAATAGTAAGATATAGTCAAAAGAACAGCACAAAAGAGGTTTTTGAAAACATGCAGGGTTTTTCTCCCAGTCAGATGAATCTGAAACTGGCTTAATTCATTGGCCTTGTAACATTCTTGGAAATCCAACCATCCTGATTAAAGCTAATTGCAAATTTTGAATTGTTTCTGGTGGTGCAGTGGGAGTTGAGGGGGGTGACTATAAAGTAGATTATAACTTCCCTGAAATGGCTAATAAACTAGTAAATATGAATCCGATAAATTGTATGGTATATAGCTCTATTAATTCTCTGAGAGCACAGCATGTGTGAAAAATGACCTCTAGTGACTTGGAGTTTTAAATACTCGTATAAGCAAGTACATTTCCTAGCATGGAAGGAAAAGCAATATTTTCTGTCCCTTAAAGAAACCCACATTGGCAAAAGAAGATGTTACCGCTTCTTTCTCCCCACCCTCAAGTGCGAAAAGGCCCTTTGGTGATGAAGAGATGAGCTAAAAGCTGGTCTGGCTTGATTACTCCAGAGGCCCTTTTCCAATTCAGTTTCTGGCAGAGGCCCAGGGCCAAACTAGCCTTGAGCTTAAATGGATATTTTGCAACCAGTAAGGTTATTTTTTAAAAATGCAAATAGGATCAGTTGCAAGTGCTGATAATCAGCAGGATAGCATAAATGACTTTTTCTCCATAAAAAGAATGCCATCAAAGGAGATATTTTTCCTGTAACAGAGAAGAAAAAATTAATTTCTTTCTCTCTGCCTGCTAACGGGATTATGGCTCTTTAAAAACAACAGTTGCCCACTGAGTTCTCAGCTGTATTTAACTTCATGTCCTGTTGGGGCGATAATACAATGATAAATATTTAATACAAAGTAACTTACTGGAAAATAATTTAGGGACAGGCTGCGTCTCCACATGGTTTTCAAACCACCTTGGAGGGGCATCAAAGTCTCCACAACACCCCACACCAAAGAAGCGTGAGAATGTATGGAAGAGGGACTTCAATTATCCCACCCAAGGCACAAAAACATCAGGGTACCAGCGTACCAACCTCAGCCTGTAGGTTAGCAGTAGGAATGTGCAGAATTCAATTTGCATTCACAAATTCTTGTCAAAACATTTTTTTTTCATACCCAAAACTTATTAAAACAAATCAGTCTCCGATTTGCAAAAAATTGAACAATTTGATGGGACATTCATGTTTTGCTGTGTTTTTTGGTCACGAAAAGGGTTTTTAGAATAGAAAAAAAGTATATTTTTCTTTGCAAAAAAGTACAAAAATGGACAAGAAAAAATGACTTCTTGATTAAACCATTTGACAACAAAACAAATACGGACTTTTTCCATGCACATCCTTAGTTAGCAGTAGTCCTCAAGGTTGTGATAGGAAGTCCCTCTGAGATCGTGGGAAACAGGCTTCTGATCCATAGCAAACATGATTTCCCTGGATCACAGAGGGACCCTCACCCCACGCGCATCAACATCATAGAAACTCTCAGGAAGAATGGCTTTGTGCCAGAGGCCCATAATTGAAAGGCCAATGGGCACTAGTGGTATGGGGTGCTGTGGGGATGGACAAATGTCAATGCTCTTATAAGGTGATTTGAAAGCTGTATGGAGACGCAGCCCATCTCTACATTGCTTTTGAGCCAGTTATTTTGCAACCTGGGGCCTTTTTGCACTTGGCTTCCTGGCCCTGGGAAGGCTCGAACGAAATGGCATGTGCAAATGCCATTAGTACATTTGAACTCTTCCCAATCCCTCCCTAAATGCACCTTAAATGAAAATGGCTGCCATGTAGTAGCCATGTCTGAATCCTGAGGCATTTTCACACTTGGCTTCCCGTCTGCTGGACAGGAAGAAGAAGAAGAAGAGTTGGCTTTTCTAGCCTGCTTTTCTCACCCGTTTAAGGGGACTCAAAGCGGCTGACAAAGCTTTTCTATTCTTCTCCCCAGAACAGAACACCCTGTGAGGTAGGTGGGGCTGTGAGAGCTCGGAAGAGAGCTGTGACTGGCCCAAGGTCAGCCAGCTGGCTTCATGGAGGAGGGCGGAATCAAACCCGGTATTCCCAGAAAAGAGTCCAGCTCCCTGTCCACTAGACCAAACTGGCTCACACTTGCGAACACTAGTACACAATAGACTAACCCCCACGTGCTACAGTCTTACCGGTGTCCAGGCACATGTCCGATCATTGACAGTTCACTTGGGGAATGGCCCTGCAGAGAAGGAGCCATTTCTGGTAAAGAAATGGACCCATTAAATCTGGATTTCTCCTGCCCTCATGGGGACAGGGCCCTCAAAATGGGGTCCTAAAGTTGCCTACAGTAGGGACAGAGCCTTCCCGATTGGGTTCCTAATGGGGTCCTAACTGGGTTCTTAGTGGCAGTGCAAAAACAGCCTATATGAATGAGAAACTCAAAGAATATTTAGCCATTGTTGGCTTTTGAAGGAACTCAGCCTTTAACAGCCATTAAGAATGCACTTCTGAAACCTTCTGGATTCTATCCTATCCTGTTTCTGCTAACTGTCCATCTTGAAACTCTGTGGTAGGCTACCTCCAGAAGTCTAGATCCTACAATTAAGATTGTGTGGTGAACATTTTCCCTGCATAAACCCTGCAGCAAATGCCAGATAAGGTAAGCCATATCTCTAGTTGGGGAAAACCCAGGTTCAGAATTCTTTTTACCGGGGGTAGCGATATTCTGGGATTTCACTTCCATATCCTAGAACTTTGTTTGGATTGCCTTGGATATGTGTGGCAATTCCAATATAGTGCCTGGATAAACCTGGGTTTTATACCCTGTCTGGATAATACCCGTATATTCCGGCATATAATATAGAGTTTGGGATATACTCGCCGTATAAGAAGATGACACCCAGCGTATAAGATGACCCCTGACTTTTGAGAAGATTTTCCTGGGTTAAAAAGTTTTCTTATACGCCAGAATATATTGTATGTTTGTAAGGAGTACTGCTTAAGTACCCTGTCTTAACTCAGCTCTCTCTTGACTTACCTTCACAAGTCTTTCCATCTCTCCCCAACACACGGCCATCTCTACACTCGCACCGGTAAGAGTTCTTCAAGTTCACACAGATCTCACTGCAACCTCCATTATCTTGTTCACATTCATTTTCATCTACAGAAAGCAAGGAACCACAAAACCACATTTTGAGAATATGCAATCGTTCTTTAAATCCAAAGCAAGCCCATGAGTCCAATCAAGTGATTAAAATGAGGGAATGACTTTCTTCTTAGGTAGCATTATATAGGCAGTATCCAGATACTAGAAATAGGTTTGTTCCTTCTATGTAATACTTGTACACGTCACCCTAAAATGATGCCAAATGTTTTATGAACATTTCAGTACCACTCTAACTTTGGTGTTAGATAAAAATAGATCTGTTAGATTACAGAAAAAGACAGATACTGAGAGTTTGGGAGGCTTAAGTTAGACCACCTTAATTAACTTTTTTGTCCAGAGTAGCAGTGGGAATATTTGTGTAATACATGTTTGACAGATCTTTATCCTATTAACCTAATGTTAAAATGAAGCCACACGAGAGATTAAAGAAAACTGATTCTTGGATAAAAACATTTTAGAAGTTTAGATAGACTTTAATAGAATCCCAGTCAGGTTGGGAGATTCTGAAAACCTATATTATTTACCAGCTGGCTGTACAAATCATGCAGTTCAATTAAACAAAACAAAACAAACCAGGCTACTTCAGGCCCCATCCACATGAATGAGATATAGCACAATGATGCTTGGGATTGCAACACATATCTGCGGCAAACCAAACATAGCCCAGCTATATTGCTGTGAAAATACACTAAAGCTAGGGATGGGTGAAAAATATTCACCAGCTTTGAATTTGCATTTGAATTTGCATTCAAATGCTTTGAATTGAAAGAGGCCTACATTCATAGGTTCCTCTTTGCATGCCAAGTGAATGTATTTGGCCTTCATTGAAGCTTCCGCATGGCTGTGCCCCCATACCTTTAAATCTGGCGGCCATTGCCACCACCATCACATCCTCCTTAGAGGCTCAACTAGGCCTCCCACAGGTGCACGCGCAGCTGGAAAAGCCACCCCCATTCAGGAATCGTGGGTTAATGGGGCAGGGGCAAGGCAGGACGTGAAGGAATGGATGAGGGTTCCTTCAGACACAAACATTTGATGAATATTCATGCCCCTAAATTTGTGCAAATTGAATAGAAGGGGGGAAATCTGCTTTGTGCACATCGCCAGCTAAAGCCTATTCCAGGAAAGCTTGACACTAATTGCATATTTCCCCAAAATAATGCTATGACTTACCTTCCGGATGGAGCTGTCATCCAGGCTGTGGTCACTGCACATGTGCAGGCCCTGAAAATCACAGCCACACACACCCAATGATGGTGATTGCGCACTTCTGGTATTTCACACCATTGAAATACTCAGGTGTGTGGATTGCTATATCACTCACAGTGCCAGTCCTGCACTGTCTGGTCAACAAACCATTATTCCAGAGGCTCTTTGGTCCAGTATATTACTTGTTAGCATGATATTTGGATGGTGTCTGGAGCTGACCAAAGTTTGATCATTCCTTTCAGATCTGTTCTGAGCTACCCACATTATTTTTGTGGGTTGAGAGCAGGTGGATTATAAAGATAACAGATTTACCAGCACTTCAAATAAGGAAGTCTGTTGATATTGCCTAAATGGTGTGGCCTGGCTGATTTAGTGGAATCATGATGGACAATACCTAACGCTCACTAACATGAGGCAATGCAGGGCTAGTTTCGCACTTGACTTCCTGTCCACTGGATAGGAAATGTGCATGACAGACCAATGTGTACTAGCATTTGCACTTGGGAACTCTAGTACACATTGCTCTAAGCCCCATGCACCCTGAGACTTACCTGTGTCTGGTGTGTTTCTGATCACCAGCAGTGCACCACCATCTTGCATTCAGAGCCCGCTGTGAGAGCGCATGTATTGTTACTACAGTGACGATGATGCTCTGGATATGCGCAGTGGTGTGTGAGATCATCTGAGATCTCAGCGCTCTTGCACAGCACCTCAGTTGACCCCTCACACTGGAAATGGTGCGAATGGTCATAGGTTGGATGTAACAATAAACCTTTAGGTAAGGTTGGGTGCATGACTTCATGCATCACTGCTAGTTGATGATACATTAACATCTGGTAACATAGGAGGCATTTCTAGGTTGTAAATGCCTTCTGCAAATGCAGATGCCCCTGTTCAGATGTTAACTTATCGTGGACTACTGGGCCAAGTGCAAATTGGCCTCTGTTCTCATTCTCCACCAGCAGTGGGCCTTTGTTCCTAGCAGTGTCCAGTAAAGCTGAGGCAGTTGGTGCAAAAAGAGCTAGGAAACTTGGGGTACCTTCAGATTTGGGGTAAAACCAAATTGTCTCTGCACTGTATCTCTGGCATTCCCAGTACTGTCACAGATTATTTGCACAAAGCCCTGTAATATTGCTATTATGAGAAAACTGGTAAAGAAGTCAAGTTTTCTTTAATAACTATTCTTAACGCTAGAAGAGCTCCTTCTGCATTTGCACCTCTTGGAGCCAGCAGAAGCACACATGCTGCAAATGAAGTGGGTGGGTGGCTTCTAGTAGCCCCAGATGATCCAGTCATGAAAGGAGATGGCCGTATGTTGAGGTAAGCCCAGGAATATTTCCCACATCTAGGGTGGTGGTGGTGGTAAGAGGCAACGGCAGGGTCTTATTTAGTTGCCAACTTTCCCCTTCTAGACTGAAGCAGCACTTCAGCACCTTGGACAGCACTGAGGAGAGGGCTGGGGCTTTTTTAGGTGGCTTGGACCTTTCAGCTTTGAATCAGCAGCTCATGGGCGACAAGGCTACCGACTAACCTCTATTAAATAAGAGGGACTTTATGTAAAAAGAGAAGGAGTTACTCCTGTGAAGACTTGGATTAGAATGTATTGCTAATAAATGCAGAGCTCCAACACTTTTTAAGAAGCGGTGCATTATTTATCAGAGCTGATTCTGGTGGATAAGGTAGTGTAAATCATAATGTCCTCTGTTGCTACTAATACAAAAGATTGGTTCGGCAGCTTAAAAAAAGGGAAAAATTGAATTTCTGCAATAGCAGCTGAGAATTAAGATGCATAACATTTGGCCAGGCAATTGCATGCTGAATAAAAATCAGTTAGCATGATTTATGAAAGCCTTCCCAGGTGATGGTGTTCATATTGCTATGCCGTCGCTAGCCAGCTAGACTGGATTGCCAAAATTACTCTATTACAGGAAGCGGGTGAGGGAAGCCTTGGAATGGGAAAAGGGAAGGCAATTGTGATTCCATTTGAAATGTGAAATTGCTATTACTCAGAGCTCAAGAAATGACCTGGGAAAATGAACAAATCTGGGAGATTTGAAGAAGAAGAGTGACAAAATATTTATTGTGAAAATTGACTTTCTGAAGATTCTTAGAGGTTAAAAAGAACACATTAGCGTGCTTGCACGCAACCTTGCCCTTTGCCTAGGTTCTCTGTGGTCATTCTGTTCATTTAAGTCTGTGTCCAGGGGCACTTAAGAGATGCCTCAGGGAGACACTGTGTGGCCCTCACATGCCCAGCCCTTCTCCAACCCAACATTTGGTCTAGTGGTTTGGTCTAGTGGTTAAGAAGCCAGACTCTTATCTGGGTATACTGGCTTTCATTCCACCCTCCTACATGAAATCAGCTGGGTGACCTTGGGCTAGTCACATCGCAGCCCCACCACCCTCACAGAGTTTTCTGTTGTGGGGAGAAGATTAGAAGCTTTGTCAGCTGCTTTGAGTCCACTTAAATGGGTGAGAAAAGCAGGGAAGAAAAGCCAACACTTCTTCTTCTTCTTCTTCTTCTTCTTCTAGCATAGAATGTTCAATAGAACAGGGAAGGACATACTACTGTGTGAACAATCCAACCTCAAAACCTTTTCCCTAAGCCATGTTTGGGTTTTGTTTTGTTTTTTCTTGTCTCTGATCACAGCCTAAATATATAAGAAACATTCATATAATTATATGTATTGCAGGTTTGTGTATGTTTTTGGGAGCAGCCAGTTCTTGTCTGTGCTCTGTCTCAGTAACTCAGGTAAAGTCTTGCAAAAGTTGCACACATTTTGACCTTTGACTTGGGGTGTTTTCCCATTAAGTACCCATTTGGCTCAGAGCAGGAAGACCCCATTTCCACTACAGACCCCATTAGAGCCACATTTGTTTCCACCAGTTCTAGGGAAATCCAGATCATATGGGTCCTTTAGGACCTATAATCCAGTTTTCCTGTAGACTCCATTAAAGGGCTTTCCAATGGGATCTTCAGGCATCAAATCCGGATTATACAAAGCCTGTTTCCACCACAATTGGGCAATGGGGTCTAGGGGAGGCTTGGGGGGGGCACCCATGGGGAGTTGCCCCCAAACTCAAAACTTCGAAGCCTGTGCACATTCTCTGAAGTCCCTCTGAAGTTGCCTTCGAAGATTAGCACAGGCTCTGAAGAGGACCCCTTGCGAGAGTAAAGATTAGGGTTAGGGATAGGGTTTGGGTTAAGTTTTGGGAAAGGGTTAGGTTTAGGGCTAGGGCTAGGGCTAGGGTTAGGGTTAGAGTTGTGGTTAGGGATAGGGATAGGGTAAGGGTTAGGGTTAGGGTTGCAGCTAGGGTGAGTGTTAGGGTGAGGGTGCAGGTTAGGGTTAGGGTTAGGATTATGGTTAGGGTCAGTTTCAGGGTTAGGGTTAGGCTAAAGGTTAGGCTTAGGGTTAGGGTTAGGATCAGGGTTAGGCTTAGGCTTAGGCTTAGGTTTAGGATATTGTTAGGGTTAGGGTTAGGGTTAGGGTAAAGGATAGAGTGAGGGTGCAGGTTAGGCTTAAAGTCTGGAATACGGTCCATGTTCAGGTAAAGGGTAGGGTTACGGTTAGGGTTAGGGTAAAGGATAGGATGAGGGTTAGACTTAAGGTTTGGAATACGGTCCGTGTTTGGGTAAAGGGTAGGGTTACGGTTAGGGTTAGGGTAAAGTTTTGTGATAGGGTTAGGGTTCGAGATAGGGATAGAGACATGGATAGGGGTAGGGGTAGGGAAAGGGGTGGGGTAATGTTAGTAATAGTAGTTAGTACAGTTAGTAGGACACAAATATTCAAAGTTATTTTAAATATTTGAATTGAATCAAATTTTCAGATATTTGATTCAAATCAAATTGAATCCCCAAAACTGCACTCGTGCACACCCCTAGAATTGAATATATCTGGGCTGGGAAACCTTGCTTACCTGCTGATATTACTATTTCTTTCTTTTTTAAAATGATACTAATTTTGATGTGGGGTTTAGGGTCACCAAGCCGGCCCTTCAAAAATTTTCCACCCAAAAACATGGATAGGACCATGAAAGGACCTGAAGAATTTTTGATACAAGCAAAAGTGTGTATGTGTGCATTTCTGCACATGCGTGCTTATGCCTGAGTGCATGAGAGAAATTACCTGACTCTGAGGCAAAGAGGAATTGAAATCAGCCGAGTGAATTCATTAGGGAGCATTTTACATCATTAAAGAGAGGCAGAATTGGGCTTTTGAATATGTATGAGAGCCTGGTGGTTCTGCAATAACCTTGTAAAGTGATTTTGGATGTCTCCAGATAGCGACAAAGAGGGCAATCTCAATAGGTAAGTGGTAAGTTATTTTTGCTTACAGGGTTATTTTTGTTGTCGTATGAGGAAATCTGCATTAAATTGAGGAAAGCTATAGGCTGACCCTTTTTTAATGAGGGCAATGTCATGTTCGTTGTGCAAAAGAGTTTGGGCTGTCATGTAGATGATGCTGAAAGTTCCCACACTTAAACACTACCAAATCCTGAATAACCTAAGATATGGATACAGCTTTGCTATACAGCTATTATCTTTGGGTTGGCTTTTCTTTTGTCACCAATAATTGAGGAACATGATCCAGATCGTGTTGAGGTGTGGGCCAATCAGCAGTTGTGAAGCCCATGCAAGTTTTGGAGCTGCCTTCACATACCCTTGATGGCTAGGAGAGAAAGCTGGGGTCTGGGGAGTGTTTTTGACAGCACACAATGGTGCACTGCTGAAAAGCAGCTCCTCTGAAGTTCCGGGCCATGTGCCATCTGCATACTTCCTGTAATCAGGACAAGGCCCATGGTCCTCTTGTGGACCCGATTAAATGGGTCCACCAGAGATCTGGATTAAGGGCCTCTTAATCCAGATCTAGCTCTGTCTTGTGCAGACAGAGCAGGACTAACAGGGGTGGAGCTTCCTTGATCCCTATCAGCATGCAGATTAGAAGCCCATGATCTGGATTAAAAGGTTCCTTAAGCTGGATCTAACCTTTTAAAAAAGGTTATTTATAATTTCTATTACTACAATACATATATTCAAATTTACATTACCAAAATTTCTTACATATTATACTCCTTTATCATTTAAGATACAGTCAGCCAGAATGCCGTTCTCAAATTCCACTTATTTCCATATTGCAGATTGCTTTCATAGTTCCTTGAACCACTGGGTTCCCCACCTTTCGCCTCAAATAGGTCAATAATCTCCTCCGGATGGTTGCTGTCGATGCTGTAATTTGGTGTCCCATATTTCTTAATCGCCTTTCCCTTAGGAAATCAAAAAGCATTTGTTTTGCTATATAATTACACCATTCCTTTAATTTTCTGGATCTGATATGAGCGCCTAAACCATAAATGTAATAGGGATGACTTTGAAAGCGTATGGCTAAGTAACATTCCCATACTGTGCATTTTGTTGGAAACAGCAGGCAAAAGACAATATCCTATGCGCCATCCCCTCCCCTCCTCACAATGGTCATGCTGAGAACATACCTTGAGTTTGGTGTTGCTCAAACACATTTTTGCACTACATTTTGAGCACGATGACCCAACGTTGACTAGTGCTCGCACTTGAGCGCTAGTCAACTTTACCTGCTCCTTGCCCCTGGGTTCAGATACTCACCTTATTTGATCCCGGTTCTCCTCTTGGTGCCACCATTTTGGTGCCTCCACAACTGCGTGAGTGTCAGTGCCATCGCCTTGATGACGCTGATGCTCTGTGCATATGCAGTCATGTCTACGGTCATTCAAGGTCCCAGCACACTTGTGTGGCACCTCAAACAACCCCGGAGTGTTGGCAAGAGTGAATGGTTGCACCACTGGATGTTTCAGGTAAGTAGTTAGGTAATGTTGGGTAAGGTGTGGAGCATGATTTTGTGCTTTTCTGGGGAGGGGAGGCACACTTGTAGGCTATAGCAGCATACTTGACATGTGTATGCTCTTCCCCAGAGGTGCACTAATAATGCACTAGAGGCCATAGTAGGAAAATACCTCAAGTAAATGGTGCATAGCTTGCATACCAGCTTCTAGAGCTGCCTCATCCTCAAGCTACACAAGATAATTTGCATGCAAGGCTAAAAATTGAACAATGCCAGCAGAATCTCAGGCCGTAATCCATGGCCCTTTCCATGGTATATATGCTCGTACAGGGTCCTATTGTGTGAATGCTAATGCTGACTATGGTAGGTTCCACTCAGGGCCTGCCATAGTCTGTACTAGCATGTACTAGTCTGTACATCAGGACCCTATTCCAGGATATATTCCAGAATAAGGCTAGTGCAGAAAGACCCTAAATCGCAACTGGAGGCTGCGAATAATTCAACAGGAAGGCTGTCAAGTAATAGGTTGGGAGAAACAGCATCATCTTGCAGACAGATGAGAAGCCTTTGAGAACTGCATGCTGGTCTTTTCCCAAACCACTTTCATAAGCAAGAGTCAAGTCTTAAAAAGCCTACCTAGCCTTCTAATCATGAGTCATGGATAATAATTAACTGGATCATGAAATGCATCAAAGATTCATTCACTGGCATCCCTCTCCTTCCTTTTTCATCCTATGCTTCTAGGCCTTTCCTTACCAAGGCATGTCTGTCCATCTGGTCCCAGTATGGTTCCTAAAGAGCATGTGCAGTCCCCAGTGTCCAAACAAGAACCCTGGCAGTCAACTATGTCACAGATGTCATAGAAATCTGCAAGAAGAGAAAGGAGAATTTGTCAAGCAAAAGGAACAACTCGTAATGTACTCTCAGCAAAGGTCTTCATGAACTTTAATCAAGTGGATTAGGGAAAGGGGTCCTGAACACTTCTGCTGGCCAATTTCAAATCCCTAATCCAATCTCAAATGTCCTTATCCTGCTTCAGATTAGATATGACATCTCCTTTTTGTTATCTCATATGTAACTTGCAGCTGTTTCCATAACCATCTGGCCTTTGTTTGGAAACCTTCAGGACAAACAAATTCATGATTAAGGGAGAGGCAGAACTGTTCCATTTGAAAGACATTACTCCAAATTTTGGACAGTGATTGTTTTGGCAAATTGATGTTTTCACAGACAGACCACCACCACCACCACCACCACAGTATATCATATTGACAAACTGATTTATATTCCAAATCTGGACAACTTCACATTCTTATAATTTTCTATCATTATGTAATACATTTATATGTTTGCAGCTGGACCTGTGTGTAACCATAGGTTCCAATAATACATTTCAGTCTGTTTTTTTCTGGGATGATTCCAAGTCTTCAGAAAAACCTGAAAAGCTGCAGCAACCTGAATTTCCTCACCTATACAGCTCTTAAAGATTTGTCTAGATATTGAAAAGGAGAGTAACCCAGAGTTGCTGTAGCTCTATTGATTTAGTGTAAGTGCTGTAGCCTAGGCAAACCCTTAATCTGAGAAACAACACCTTGATTGGTCTTTGAGAAGGAAGAGGGAAAAAGTCAATATATTTGCCTCTCAAGCAAGGAAAAGGAATATGAAGGTCAGGCCTTTTATAACAGTTGTGTTTCCCCCTTCGATGTTCCTGAAATTCACATAGCCTCTCTATTTATTTGCTTAAAATCCAGTTGTCAGAGCCTCTAAATGACTGAATAAGTCACACGTTTTTATGACCACTGGTGAGGACACATTTTATGGCCTTAAAAGTTCCATGAATCAAATTTATATTATCATGACGTTGAAGCTGTCCAATATACACTGGTTTTGAGGGAAACACCAGAATAGGAGGCTGAATTGGTCATTCTTGCAAGAAAGGATATATTTCAAGCAGGGTAAGGGGGTTATATTGCATTTTCAGAGAACAAATCATTCTTTTAAAGTTGCAGTTACATTCTTTTAGTGGCATAACCTTTGTTCATTAATAAGACCAGTTCTTCAGGTATGGAACACCAGCCAGGTGCCAAAGAGTCACTTTTGGACCAGGGCCCTGTATGCACTTGGCTTTATTCTGGAATGTATCCTGGACTAGAGGTCTGCTGTCCACCTGCTAGTGCAAGCTATAGCAGGCCCCAAGTGAGGCCTACCAGAGTCTGTAATAGCATGTGGACAACAGACCCCTATCCTGAGATATATTCCAGAAAATGGTCACGTGCGAACAGGCCCCTGGTCTACCTCAAGGTGTTTCTTCAGTGCCTCCACTTGTCTACCAGGAATGACCCTTAAATTTCTGCTGGGGTGTGAAAGAATAGTGTTGCAGGAGGCTTAGGGATTGAAGGTCTACTGGCCACCCATGAGTCACTCAGAACAGGGGAAATGCTACCCTGCTGGTTCTCCTGGACCTCTCAGCGGCTTTTAATACCATTGACCACGGTATCCTTCTGGAGAGGCTATTGAGATTAGGAGTTGGAGGCAGTGCTTGGCATTGGTTCCGCTCCTATCTCCAGAGCCGATCTCAGATAGCAGTGGTGGGACAGACTGATTCGACACCCTGGGAACTCACTTGTGGGGTTCCCCTGGGGTCAATCTTATTTCCCATGTTATTTAATATCTATATGAAGCCGCTGGGAGAGATCATCAGAAGATTTGGACTGAAGTGTCATCAATATGCAGATGATACCCAGTTCTATCTCTCTGTGCCATCTGAATCAGGAGAGGCGGTTGAAGTGCTTGACAGGTGCCTGGAGGTGGTAATGGGCTGGATGAGGGCCAATAAACTGAAACTGAATCCAGACAAGACAGAGGTGCTGTGTGTTACAGGCTGTCAGGTCCATGTAGTTGGGAGATACCCTGTCCTTGATTGGTTTGCAATACCCAGGAAGGGACAGGTGCGTAATTTGTCGGTACTCGTGGACTCTGCGCTAACACCCAAAGCTCAGGTGGAGGCCGTGGCCAGGAGTGTCTACTCCCAACTATGGTTGGTGCATCAACTGAAACCTTTTTTGTACAGAGAAGACCTAGCCACAGTTATCCATGCTCTGGTAACCTCCAGGTTGGACTATTGTAATGCACTCTACATGGGGCTTCCCTTGAAGATGGTTCGAAAGTTGCAGCTGGTGCAAAGTGCAGCCACCAGAGTGCTGACCGGAGGCGTTTTCGCACGGGGCTGAACGGAACGCGGAAAAGACAGGTGAGGACACGTCATCCGCATTGGCCGCGCGCGGCTTGCGTTCCGACGTGTCCTCACCTGTCTTTTCCGCGTTCGAAATGTAGAGCACTTCGAAGTGCTCTACACGCGTTCCAACGCGGACGAGCCGCCGGCAGCCGTTCGGAAGAAGAAGCGTTCGCGCTTCTTCTGTCTCCCGAACGGCTGCCGGCGCGCCTCCGACGCCGCGCGGCTTTGACAATCAGCTGTTTTTCAAACAGCTGATTGTCGATCTGCCTCCGCGGCTGCCGGCGCGCCCCTGGCCGGCGTTTGCCGGCTAAGGCAGCTTCGGGCGCTTTGACCATTCGCACCCAGACGCTCCGGAACGCGTTTACACGCGTTCTGGCGCGTCTGTGTGTGAACGGGGAAAGCGCCCGAAGCTGGCTTAAGCTTTCCGCCTGAACGCGTTCCGTCTGGAACGCGATTCAGTGCGGAAATGCCTCGGGACAGCTAGCCAGATGCCTATCACGCTGGTCTTGAAAGAATTGCATTGGCTGCCAATTCACTACTGAGCCCAATTCAAGGTGCTAATTCTGACTTACAAGGCCCTAAATGATGTGGGCCCCAAATATTTAAAGTAACACCTTCTTCCATATCGACCTGCCCGTATCTTAAGATCTGGAGGCGAGGCCCTCCTGGTTGTCCCACTGCCATCAGCACCTAGGTGGGTGGGCACCCGGGAGAGGGCCTTCTCAGTAGTGGCCCCCAGGCTATGGAATGATCTCCCCCTCGAGGTTTGTCAGGCCCCTTCTCTATCTGTGTTCAGGAAGGTGGTGAAGACGCACCTCTTCACTCAGGCCTTTGGTTAAATGCTGCTCATGCTTCCCCCACTGCAAACACTACTGTTTTTAACTGTATTTGCATCACTTTTATCATGTTGGATTTTTAAATGTTGTACTAGTTATCATTGTTTTATACAGTTTTGATATGTTTGATTTTAAAAGTTGTTAGCTGCCCGGAGACCCTCGAGTATGGGGCAGGATATAAATATAAACAAACAATAAAAATGAGCGGAATGAACATTACTTATGACCCTTGTCAATTAGGTACTTCACTGCAGAAAGGCAATACCTAGCCCCTAATAGTACAATATATAATAATCTTCTTAATGGCTGCTTGTTGCATTTGGCAATGTGTTAATCTTCTGTCCTGCATAATAAAGACTCATACAGCCTGGCAAAGACAAATCTTTATGCTCCAAAGGGAAACCACAGTGTCACCTTCCCTACCCACTGCTCAGTAAGTGGGAGTAAACCTCCCTCCATTGATAGTTGGGGAAGTGGGAAATGGCAAACACTGCCACTATGAGACATGCAGTGAAAATGTCGGCACCTTGCTAACATTGCAGCTGGATGGCCGGACAGCCCAAACATTCAGCACTGTATTTACTTAGCCAGTAAGTAAATGACTTATTGGTTGTCTTTTGCAGAGGCCCCGACCCAGTGGGAAAAATATAGCACCATCATGACTGGGTTATGGTCAGTTGGCCACATGTATCTTTGGAAACACACTACTGCTCTGCTATATCCTCCCCAAAAAGAATACAGTGGTACCTCGACATACAAGTGCCCTGACATACAAGTGTTTTGAGATACAAGCCGCCGAGCGAGTGATATTTTGCTTTGAGATGAGGGCAAGATTTGAGATACGAGTATGTAAATACAGTACAGTACATAACAAAAACAACTGAGGTGGTGTTTTGGGAGCTGGAATGGATTAATGGGAAAATTGCTTTGAGATACGAGTGATTTAACATAAGAGCAAGGTTACGGAATGAATTAAACTCGTATGTCAAGGTACCACTGTAATAGCCTGTTGCTGGAAAACCTGGTGCTGGTGGATGGTTTTCCAGCAATAGTGCTATTAGTTACCTTATAAAGCGAGCCACCATAATCACTCTAGCCATTGTGCATGTGCAGGCTGAAAAAATGTATGTACATGAGCAGGTGTGGCAATGCGCACTTCCAGGTACTCTGCGCCAGCCAAATACTAAAGCGCGCAAAGACAGTGCTGGCCATGACACTGTCTAGCTAGCAAATGATAATACCGGAGGGGCAATATTCTAGAATACCACAGGCTAGTGGGATATTTGGCTGGCGTCTCAAGGCAACATATTTAGTTTTAATCTAAGCTAATTTATTGATTAGTCCATTGACCGTATCATTACTTACAAAAGCAGGCAAACTGGCATACACACACACATATGATTTAAAATTAAGGCATTTGTAATTTTTGGGCTAGTGTATGCGAGTTCATGGTAAAAAGTATCCATCTCCTTTGTGACCTGCTCAAGTCTTGCAACATATATAAGTTAATGGGGTCTGAAGTTGGCTATGATTGACTAGAAAATAGCTCTTGGTGGAAGGGTAAACAGTTCAATGAATGTGTCAACCGAGCACTTATCAGTCCTCTAAAAATGCCAATAGCATGTTAGGGATAATAAGAAATTGTATTGAAAATAAAATGGCCGATATCATATTGTCCTGATACAAATTGATACTGCAGCTGTGTCTGGAATATCATACACAGTTTGATGGCTCCGTCTCAAAACAAGCATAAAGATGCCTTCCAATCACTTTGTCTGAGTTGTGGAATGGCTTACTGAAATATCCGAGGACAACAGCATTAGAAGAGTCTGGAGCAGTATCAATGGCTACTAGAACTGATGCCTAGATACTTCCGTCAGGTTGGAAAGACAAGCATGGTACCTCTAAAGCCATTGGCAGTGAACTGAGAGCAGTTAAAAGTTTTGTCCTTGTCTTCTGCTTGAGAATGTCCATAAGCAATTGGAGCCACTGTGCAAGACAGGAGTCTGGACAGTATGCAGGACTCCTCTCTTATGTTCTTATAGAAACAGGCTCAAAACAGCAAGTGCTTTCCACAGATCAG
Source organism: Aspidoscelis tigris stejnegeri (assembly GCA_023333525.1). NCBI lineage: Eukaryota > Metazoa > Chordata > Lepidosauria > Squamata > Teiidae > Aspidoscelis > Aspidoscelis tigris. The sequence continues at coordinate 98,197,767 of JALMGA010000002.1, forward strand.
GATCATGGAATGGACAAGGGGGAACTGTGTTATGAAGTAAGATCACAATTCCACCTACCCAGATTACTTACCAGAGTAATGCAAGGGGGAAAAAAAGCTAGCAAACAACCTGGCTCCTCTCCAAATACCTAGAAGTGGAACAGCCAGAGTTCCTCTTCAAGGAGTTCCTCTTCCAGGGAGAAGATGCTGGTTCAGAAAATACCCGATTCATGGCCATCACTTGGCACCCTCTTCTCAGCAAACTGGGAAACCTTGAATAAGACCTGATTGTAATGCACGTAGGGGAATTGCTTTCTAGTAGAAATAGATTACTCAAAAGATTTCTCAGTTATAAACTATAAATACCAATGAATAACACAACAGGAAGCTATTAACTAGATTGCCTGGGGATGTAGAGCTGAATTAAAAATTCAGCTTTAAATTATTTGAGAAAGTCAGAGGGAGAGATTGGTGTGGGGTTGCTGGGTTTTTTTAAAATCACTTGAAAAATTCCCTTTATGTCTTGATCTGAGGGTGTTTTTCATGCACAACACCAGAAGAACTACAGAGCACGGATGCATTTTATCAAGGTGATCACGAAAGCAAAAGAGCAATGTAGTTCTGGACAGACAATTATTGGAAAAGATGAAACATAAGGATATGGAGACAGCTGAGGATCTATTTACAGTCAATAATGAAATATTAAGTGATAGGCAATTAAAAGATATTCTAGGGAGAGAAAATTGGATAAAAATTCATGCCATAAAATCTTTTATTGTTAAAATAGACTTCAAGAAAAAACGAGACAACCAATATCTGCAATGGAGAAAATTAAAAAAGAGTGGAAGCTAAGTAAAAAGGGAATGTGTGCAAAAAATTATAAAATGGAATGGTGGAGGAAGCATACTTGAGAGTACCACCGGGTCTTGGCAACTTGATATTGATGTGACAACAGAAGAAATGAAAAGGAAGTTTGGTGAAATAGCAAGAGTAAAGAATTTGAGAATAAGGGAATTACTTATGAAACTAGTAACAAAGTGGTATAAGACCTCTGCACAGTTGGCTTATATGATCAATAATTTGTCATCTAATTGTTGGAGGGGATATGGCATGAATGGCACGTTCCGCCATATATGGTGGATGTGCCCCAAGATTATACCTTTCTGGCCTCCAGGCTATGGAATAGTCTCCCCCTTGAGGTGCATCAGTCTCCTTCACTGTCTATGGGTGTTTTTCCACTGGCAGAAAGTACCCATTTTTGCACCCATTAAGGACCCATTTGGGTGTGAGCCGGATGACCCCATTTCCACCATGGCACCCATTTGGGACACATTTGTTTCCACCGCCGCTGGGGAAATACAGATTTTATGGGTACATCTCAACCTTTAATCCAGATTTTCTGTAGAACCCATTAATGGGGTCTACAATGGGGTCTTCAGCCAGAAAATCCGGTTTAAAGGGAGCCTGTTTCTACGTTAGTTTGGCAATGGGGTCTAGAGGAGGCTAGCGGTAGGGGGCACCCATGGGGCCCCCCCAAAACCTAGACTTTGAAATCATTTTGAAGTCATTTCGAAGCCATTCGAAGTGACTTCGAAGTTCCTTCAGAGATTAGCAAAGGCTCCGAAGACAAACCTCCAAAAACAAAGGGAGAACAAAGCAGACTGTTACCTTCAGGCATGGAAAGAGGTACATATTTAATGAGGCTGACTCATCCCTGCTCACAAGGAGCTAATTAATATGCAAGATCTCACAAGGGGTTTGTCTTCGGAGCCTTTGCTAACCTCCGAAGGCAACTTCGGAGGGTTTTCGGAGGGACTTTGGAGAGACTTTGGAGGGACTTCAGAGATTGCACCCCCTGTCTCCCAAAACACCTGGGGTGACAGGCAGACCCCTTGTGGGTCAATCCGGCTTCCCCACATGGGTGCCAAGGTGCTTCCATGGCAGTGGGGTTAGCACCCATTGCTAATGGGTGCTACACCTCCCGTGGAAACACATTGGGTGCTTCCCTTAATCCGGATCTACTAGATCCAGATTAAGGAATGTACCCATTCCTTAGATCCGGATCTTCTTAGATCCAGATCTAAGGGCTGCGGTGGAAAAATATCCTATGTTTAGGAAGGAAGTGAAGACACACTTCTTTAGCCTGGCCTTTGGTTAAATAGGAATATACCGTCTCTTCCCCCTTTACAGACACTTTTACTGTTTTAATATATGTCTGATTGTAAGTGTTGTTACCAGCCCTGAGACTTTCAGATATAGGGCAGGATAGAAACAAAACCAACACACCCCCATCCCATCCCACTCCACCCACCTCACCCAACCAACCAACCACCCACCCAACCAACCAACCAATCAAAGCTGTAATTGTGATTTCCTGATAGTGCATTAGAAAACCATTCTGTGTCCCCAGAGATGCCACATATACTTTGCCCAAATAGTGTTGCAATGGAAAGGAGAGTTAGGTTGGGTTTACTTACGCCCACAATAGGCATAGGAGCATCCACTGGGTTTTGTCAAGCGATAGACATAGTAGCCTCCTGGGCAGGCCTTGACTTCAACGGTTGTGTTCCAGAGGCAGCAGTTTCCACTGAAGGTTGCACAGGCTTGCCTTTGGACGATGCCATCCGACTCTTGGGGGTGGCTACCATTCAACCAGATGGGGGCATGAGTACCACAGTGACTTTCCGGAATGCAGAAAGTGGGCATAGCATCCCCAGCCATCCCAGTGAAACGGTACCATTCTCCATTAATGTTGCTGTCACACTCAGGCTGTTCGTGAGAACCATTGAACTGGTAGTCAGTGTTCCTCCAAGGTTCATTCAGACTGATGTAGGCTGAACAAGGGTCAAGGGCTGGAACAGAGAAATGGATGAAAGCATAAACTCGATGCAGCAAAAGACCTGTATGATCATATCTGAGAAGGTACATAAAAGACACAGCATCCAGATGTTGCTTACTTATTCCATTATATTTTAATATCCTGGAATAAAGCATGGATATTCCGGGATATCCATGCTTTATTTTGGAATACCCAACCATAGCAAAATAAATAACTGATGTCTGGATGCAGCCTGAAGTGGAAACACAAATAAAGCAGACAAGTACATGCATACAATATTTTCGGCATAATAAAACATCCATAAACCCAGCATTTCATATTCAGTATTGTGACTTTTAAATTATGTTTTAAAAAAATCCAAGGGATGCTATTTTAAATTTTAAATTATCACCTTTGGTGTCAAAGATTTATCATATCTTCATTACAGTTTAGTTGAAGCTCTGAGGGCTACCTAAAATTATCCCAACCATTAATTCTAACCCCACAGTTTATCCTCCTCAGAGACAATCAAAACCACCTTAGAACTGTAATATTATGCATATTTATCAGGGAGCAGTGTCCATTAAGAAAGTAATTTAATTCTGAGTAAAAGTGCTTATAACCGCGTCACTAAACACTCTGAAAGGCCGTGTGAAAGAAAATATAACTCTATAGGATGCCCAGATATCTATGAAGTTATATTATCTCAGGGGAGCAACACAAAATGCAACAGAATGAAAGCAAAGTAAGCTGTAATTTGCAGTTCTAATCACACTAGCAGCGCTTCTCAACCTGTGGGTTGCGACCCCTTTAGGGGGTCAAACTACCCTTTCAGAGAGGTTGCAATGAGTCTGCCACTACCCCTGCCTCCCCCCTCAAAGCTGCCCCACCCCCATGGTTGGGGGTCTCCACAACATGAGGAACTGCATTAAGGGGTCGCGGCATTAGGAAGGTTGAGAACACCAAGGACCTTATGAGCCAGTTTGGTTTACTGGTTAGGGAGCTGGACTCTTATCTGGGAATACCGGGTTCAATTCTGCCCTCCTGCACAAGGCCATCTGGGTGGCCTTGGGCTAGTCACAGCTCTCTTCTGAGCTCTCACAGCCCCACCTACCGCACAGAGTGTCTATTGTGAGGAGGAGAATAGAAAGCTTTGTCGGACGCTTTGAGTCCCCTTAAATGGGTGAGAAAAGTGGGATAGAAAAGCCAACTCTTCTTGTTGTTGTTCATCTTATTCCAGATCATAGAATGTGTGCAGACACAGGCCGCATCCCCATTACAAGCTTATTTCGATTTCAAACCGTTTTCAGTCCTCTCAGACCCCACGTCAGTTTGGCTTAACACGCTTTCTGCGTGTTAAATCGCCCCAAAGCATTGTAAATGTTAACCCTAATTTCAACAGGTCTCATTCCGGATCATGCGCTTGATACGTGTTACATTTTTTACTGTGGGGACCCTACCGTTTTAAGGGATGAGAATCAATGTTTAGGGTTTCCCTCTCCCAATAGCTTGCTTCCAAAGACAGTCATTTCAGTGTAAAAATCCAACCTTCACAGCAGCCGCTACACTGTAGCAATCCAACCACTTCACACCTGATAACAATGTTGCAGTTTTGCAGAATTCTAGCTCTTTGGAGTTCTGACCTTTAAAGGGGAAAGGAAAGCAGGGGCAGGTTTTGGGAGATCTGTGAATGTTTAAAGCCCCCTTGCTTGAGTTGCCGCTGCTGCTGTGTGCCCTGGGCATTGGGGAGAATCGCTGGCTGCCCGCTGCTGGTTCCTCCATCCAGGCAAGCGGCAGCCACCCAGCCAGGCTCGGTGAAGGGGTCTGTTATGGGTGGCGCATTCATGCCAGGAGGAAGAGGGCAGGGCAGCCCCGAAAAGCAGCTTTTAGAAAGTAGCCACTTGAGTCCCCCCTTGAGTCACGTATGCCATGTAGGATCCTCAGAATCCGGATCGAACATGATTAAGCTGAAAGCAATGGGAATGGGCAAATTTGTGTTTGCATCTGATTCTATTATTTCGGTTTAGGGAAACTGGATTAAGCTTGTAATCGGGATGTGGCCACAGTGTGCTGTTAACTTAGGCTATGGTCAAACATGGCAAAAAAAATAAATCTCTGGGAAACCTCAGAGAAGGCTTCAAGGCAGGATTGTTCGTACATCAGTCTGTCCCTTCCCCTCCCCTGGACATTCTGTGCTAGAAAAGGTGGATTAGAGAAGGGTTGGGAACATGAGGGCCACACACTGTCCCTCTGAGGCCCCTCTGAGGTACCACTTCTATTATGTCTGAACACAGCTTTATTTTATTCATTTAATATTGTCTTTGGCTCTTTGGTGGACGTTATGGATGGATTCTCATCTCTCTCTCACTTACTGCAAATAAAAGGGGATTTAGACTGTGGCTGTGGTGGGAAGCAAGTTCCCCAATGGACACACCCTTTCCTTGTGCTGCTTGGCACTTTGTAGTACCCACGTCTGGCGGAATGGATGGCTTGACAAGCAAGATTTTGCACTCTCACCTCTGGTATTTTGAGTTGGTGTTCTGCTCTTTGGTAGGCGTGTGATGCTACCTAGCATGGAGACCTGGGGCCTTTCCGCACTGGCTCTAAAAACGGATTTAGAGCCAGATGTGGAACGGATTTAGATGTGGCTTTTGCATAGGGGCCAGAATTAGACCCCTTTGAGCAAGCCATGTCCGCATATCGGCAGGTTTTTAAACAGTTTTTGCCGCCGAAATGCTACCCAGATGTAAGACCTGAAAAAATCAGGTCTTACATCTGGATTTCCCCCTGAAAACGGTTTGGAAACAAACGTTTCCGCACCGGAGGGGGATAAGCCGGATTGCCGGTGCATGCCCAGCTGTCAGAGGCAGAGCGCATGCTCTGCCATTCTGACAGCTGGGCGAGCCTGGCAGCCAGCTTCCCTGCCTTCCCCCTGGCCAGAGAATGGAGAATCCTCCGTTCTCTGGTGAGGGCAAGGCACCCCCACTCCTTCTGTCACCCCAACCCCACGAACAGCCCCCTTCTACGTACCTGATCGCCTCCATTTTGCCTCCATTTCGATTGTGAGTCTCGGAGGGACGGCGGCAATTGCGCACGCGCGCGCCATTGCTCTGACGGCCCCAGCAGCCCAGGGACGCTGGGAAATGTAGTCCTGGGCTGCTGGGAGGGCCGTCAGAGCAATGGCGCGCGGGTGCACGATTGACGCCGTCCCTCCGAGACTCACGATTCTCCGTTCTCTGGCCAGGGGGAAGGCAGGGAAGCTGGCTGCCAGGCTCGCCCAGCTGTCAGAATGGCAGAGCATGCACTCTGCCTCTCTGATAGCTGGGCAGGAGCCGGCAGGGCTGATTTGGGATGGGTGCTGGTGCACTCGCACAGCACCCATCCCAAACCGTTTCCAAATCCGGCCCTGCCGCCGCTGCCCCGCGCGTGTGCGTGTGCGCGGGGCCAACGAGAAGCCGTTCTTACTCAGAACGGTTTTCCATTGGAAAACGTTTCGCCAGAAAACGGATCTGTTAGATCCGTTTTCGGCAGCGTATGCGGAAAGGCCCCTGATGTCCATGTATAGTACTGGAGAAACAACGTGGAAAACCACATAACCACCTTTACTTTTTGTGTGATTTGGAAACAGGTGGAGTGGAGTTACTAGGGGTGCTTCCGCACTTACCGCTGGAAATCCGGATCTACTACATCCGGATTTACTAAATCCAGTTTAGATTAGATCTGGATTTACTAAATCCGGTTTAAGGTAGATCTGTATCTAGTAGATACGGATCTACCAATACCCCTTCCGTCCACACACACGTGGGAAGGACGGATTGTGAGGAACGGAGTCTGCCTTCACTCTGTGGACGCAGCAGCACAGATTTGAAGACAGCTGGCCCAGGAGCTGGGTGATTGGAGCATCCATCTGTCAGTCACCTCTATTTTCTGGTCAGAGACGGACCACCGACCAACTCAACATGGCGGCTCCCTGCCGGGCCGCCTCACTCATCATGGCGACTTCCTGTCCCGCCCCATGTTTTCTCTCTCCCATCCGTGTGCAGACGCGTCCTCTGTTAATGCAGATTTAGAGCAAAAACATCCATTAAGACCACCTTCAATGTGGTCTTCCCAGAAACCCCATTAACTATCCATTAGACACAGATAAATACAGCCGTGGTTTTCCAGATGTGTCCTTTATGGGTGCTGATGTGCGGATGTGGTTTTCCCGAAGCGTCCTTAATGGGTGTCACTGTGCAGACGCGGTTTTCCAGATGTGTGCTTAATGGGTGTTAAAGGGTCAATGCGGAAACACCCTAGTTCTCTCCGCTAGGTGAATCTCTTCTGTTTGGCTTCTGTTCTCTTTTCATTTGTCTCACAACTGTTCTAAAGTTATTTCTGAAGTGTGCTAATACATAGCAAGGGCTGCCTGGTCCCTCTTGCTTCATCTTTCCTCCAGTCAAGGATACATTTGTGTTTCGCCTCAGGGTGGAAACAGATCCCAGGAACTGTTCATTTTTCTGCCCCTAAAGAGGAAGGCTCCGTTTGCAGTTATCTGCAGGCTGCAGAGCGACATGATATTGTACCTGCACAGGGCAGGTTCATTCAAGGTCTGCATCTGCTGAATGTTAGAGTCAGGCTTTCTACCTTTTCCTTGGTTTACATGCTGCCTTACACGCCCATGTCCTTTCCCCGTTCGGTCTTGTGAGCAGATGCAGGCTCTGCAGCGCAAATGTCAGCCAGGTTTTTGCATTCTCGGTGTACTGAGCAACATTGCCGGGGAACTCAAATTTAGGCACACTGTTCTGTGATATTTTAAAGTGGATTTTGGAATTCATGCTTTGTATTCTTTGCTATTCCTCTTTGTTTTTACAGGTACGTAAACAGGCAAATGTTTTAATTGTCAAGGGGCATGTAAGGCAGCATCTAAACCAAGGAAAAGGTAGAAAGCCTGACTCTAACATTTAGCAGATGGTAACAGGAACCTGTGAGCTGGGATGAGTGAAAGATGTTCATCACCTTTGCAATTTGTAAGAACTGCAAATGTTCTAAATTTTGCATTTGAATAGAATGTAAGCTATATCCAAAGGCTGAAGTTTGCAAGCCAAGTCAATGTTTCTCTGCCTCCATTCGAAGCTTTGTTACATGCAAAGGTGCTGCCCAGTTGCCTCCAGAGCGGACTTACATCACAGTTGCATTGAATCTGCATTGGATTCACACCGGATTTGCAGGCGCAGGGATTTGAGGAGAATTTGGAGTGAATTTGAATCCTAGCATATTTGAAGTAGTACTAGAAGAAGAATTGGCTTTTCTACCCCACTTTTCTCACCTATTTAAGGGGACTCAAAGTGGCTGAAAAATCTGTTCTTGTCCCCATAACAGACACTCAGTGAGAGCTCAGAAGAGAGTTGTGACTAGCCAAGGCCACCCGGAGGAGTGAGGAATCGAACCCGGTATTCCCAGATAAGAGTTTGGCTCCCGAACCACTAGACCAATCTGGCTGCATTAGTATGAATGCAAGTTTCTGTTGTATTTTCTTCAATGCAAAGTGAACAGGAAAAAAAATGATGCATATTTCTACCTCTGAGTGATGTTTTGGATACCTCAGAATTGACCTCTGCTGGTGCTTTGGAAAACTCTGCATCTCTGCTCAGCCCTGGCCCTTTTTAAGACATTTCTTCACAGCCAATGAAGACCTTGAAAGGAACTTTCACCTTTGAAAGGATCATTCACCTTCCTCTAGGAGTCAGTGAGCTGTGTCCCCTTCCTGTACCCCAATTTCCCCAAAAAGGACATTTCGGGGGTGGCGGAGGGGGAGAAGTTTCTAGATTTCACATTATCTAACTCAAAGGTGGATTTTCTGAGTTGGATAATGCTGAAAGAAAACTGTTTGTCATTTTGCTGATGGGTTTTCTCACTCTGAAAGTGAAGCTGGAATAAAATTTAGGTGTACATAGGCCCTCTCATTGCTTTCAAAGCCACAACTGCATTATATTTCTTTCCTTTCTGCCTCCTACCAAGGGGTAATGCTCACATTTTTGCAAACAGGTCCCATCACAAAAACAAAGGTCTTGGCAACAGGAAATGAATATGTCTGAAAGAATGAGGTAGCAGCAGGAGCCGAGAACGCAAAGGGTTTTTTGTGAAAACAGTGCTGCTTGGCTCAGCTTCTTGGGGACTTCTGAGATGCTAATATCCTTTCCCAATTTTTCTGCCATGTCTGCTAAACTTTTGGGATGGGGAAGGGATGTTGAGCAAGCAAGTCAGTCATGCCTTGTTCATGACCAGGAGCCTTTTCGCACAGGGGTTTTTTGAACGCATGGAGGGCATGTCGGGACGCGGCATTCACTCTTGCGGGCGGCAGGATCCATTCCAGGCCGCCCGCAAGCGTCCCAACGTGCCCTCCATGCGTTCGAGTTTCAGAGCACTAAAAAGTGCTCTGAAACCGTCTCTGTGCGTTCCGACCCGTCCCAGAGAGAAAGCATTCGCATGCTCTCTCCCTGTGACAGCTCGGCCCCTCCCCCGGGCTGCTCCCATTGGCTCCTATGGACCCAGTGTGGGCAGCCGTCTGCCTTCTATCCCTGGGTTCCTGCTCGTTCCCGAACCCCAGATCGGGCTCCGGGGGTGGGCAGGAACCCCAGCCAAAAGCCCCCTACCCATCCAAAGGGTCTTACCTTTTCCTGCAGGCTCCATTGTGTAGAAAGGCCAGGCCGTTCTGAGCACGCTCGAGGGGGCGGCCCCTCATTGGCTGGCTTCTATTGCCCATCTGAGCATGTGCGGGTGCCCAGCCAATGAGGGGCCGCCCCCTCGAGCGTGCTCAGAGCGGCCCGGCCTTTCTACACAGAATGGAGCCTGCAGGAAAAGGTAAGACCCTTTGGATGGGTAGGGGGCTTTTGGCTGGGGTTCCTGCCCACCCCCGGAGCCCGATCTGGGGTTCGGGAGTGAGCAGGAACCCAGGGACAGAAGGCAGCCGGCTGCCCATACTGGCTCCATAGGAGCCAATGGGAGTAGCCCGGGGGAGGGTCTTCCCCCCGAACAGGTTGAGAACACTTTCCCGTTCGCACTGGCAGGTAAGAGAACTGCTCTCAAAGCGTTCCTTACCTGCCCTTGTGTGAACGGGAAAGTGTTCTCAACCCGTTCGGGGGGAAGCGTTCTGAGGCGTCTTCGCCTTAGTGCGAAAACGCCTCAGAGCTGAACTACCATCATAACCATGGACTAGGGATGTCCACAAATGGGTTCTTAAAAATTTGATTCATATTGAATCGAATGTGAGAAAATCCGTATTCTTTTGGATAGATCCCCTTTGAATGTGGTAGGATACTATTTGAGACTGATGCATTCATACGAATTCGCACAAATATCTGATACGAACGTCTAGGTATTTGGTACGTATCCCATAACATGTCCTCTCTGAAAGCGTCAAATCCGCCCTGAATCCATTTCGAATCTGCTCTCAAACCATGTTGAATGAACTCTGGATGTGTGTGACTGGGTGTGACTGGCACAAAGGCTTTCCCACCTCCCCATTTCGCCAATGTTCCAAAGCTTCGTATGAATGCCAGCGTACAAATGTTGCAACATTTGCCTTGTATACAAATGTCTGAATTGGTCTGAATTTGTCCGAATATCAAATGATGTGAATATTTATGCACATCCCTACCTGTGGAACTTTATCTCGCCATTGGAGTGGTGACTTTACATGGGGAAATTAGTAGGAAGTGCAGACTAAGGCTGTTTTGCCACTGTCACTAAAAGTACCCATTAATGGGTTCGTAATGGCATTTTTGTACCCATTAATGGGTACTTAATGGGTACTTCTAGTGACAGTGGAAAAGCACCCTAATATTCAACCCACCTAACAGAGAAGAAAATGGCTCGAATACAGAGGCGGGCTTTGATCCTCCCATTCAGGACAGGAGTTTTAGTTTGTGATTTCTTCCAGTATAGTGGGTGCCCAGATGACCCAACAGACCAGTGCTGGAATAATGGAGCTTCCAGTCCTTGGCATTTGGACCATGTGGACTTGAATCAGTTTAAATACTGGCCTTTGCCCTTGATGCTAGTGATCAAGCTGCTTCATAGATCATTCAACATAAAAAAAGAAAGAATATCCAACATATTATGAAATACGGCAATAAAACAAACATTGCAGCTGGAACAAGACGCACAAGCCCTAGGAAGCATATAATCAAGGAAACCTCTTGCATATAAGAATGCTTCAAGAAGCCGTAGAGATGACATAGCAGGAAAATATCAGAAAATGCAAGGAAGTCTAGGGACTTTGGACCGTAGCAGAAAAGACTCACCTTTGCCCCTCAAGTGATCTTTCGTTTGAGCAAGAAAGACTGTGGATGGAAAGGGCCTTGTTATGGAAAAGGCTATAGGAGGTGCCTGATTCCTAGGATTGTCAGAATGATTTTGTGTATATGTGTGTTGGGAAGTATGTGTGTGTGTAAGAGAGCTGGTGTGCAAAACAGGTAAGTCAAAATATAAGAACGTAAGAGGAGCCCTGCTGGATCAGGCCACAGCCCATCCAGTGCAGCATCCTGTCTCACCCAGTGGCCTGCCAATTTTGCCCATGGGCATCTCAAGCAGAGACAAGGGCCAACCTTCCCCTGCTCTTGAATCCCAGAAAATGGCCTTAGAAGCCTTTTCCTATACACATTCTTTGTCAATAAATGGATCACAGCTAGGATATTTGTAACATTCAAAATTTGGCTGAATTTGGACATTTGATTTCGAATCGAATGTTGGCACATTTGAGGACTGACATTTGAATTTGAATTGAATGTTTTGATACATTGATATGAAGCTTCGTATGGGACTCGTATGAGATTCACATGGTATTTGTACACTATTCATTTGCATTTGTATATAGGATCCATATGCTATTTGTATGCATTTCTATGGGATCCGTATCCTATTTGTATGCATTTGTACAAAGCATTTGTATGATATTTATATGCATTTGTATGGGATGCCTATGCTATTCATATGCATTCGTATATAGGATCCAAATGTTATTTGTATGCATTCGTATATAGGATCTGAATGATATTTGCATTTATTTATTTATTTATTTATTTATTTATTTATTTATTTTATATTTATATCCCACCCCATACCCAAGGGTCTCTGGGTGGCTCACAACATTTAAAAACAAACATATCAAAACTGTATCAATCCTAAAAACAAGTACAAAATTTAAAAAGCCAGCATTAAAAAATACAAAAACAGTTTTAAAACATCAGTGTTTGCAATGGGGGAAGCACAGGGAACATTTAACTAAAGGCCTGAGAGAAGAGGTACGTCTTCATTGCCTTCCTGAACATAAACAGAGAAGGAGGAGACATCAACGCACCTCCAGGGGGAGACCATTCCACAGCCTAGGGGCCACTACCGAGAAGGCCCTCTCCCGGGTGCCCACCCGCCTAGCTGTTGAAGGCAGTGGGATCACCAGCAGGGCCTCCCCTCCAGATCTGAAGACACGGGCAGGTCGATATAGGAGAAGGCGCTCCTTTAGATATCTGGGGCCCAAGTCATTTCTATGGGATCTGTATGCTATTTGTGTGCATTCATATGGGATTCGTATGGAAATGAACATTCGTATTGAATACGAATCCTACCACATTTGGAGGGGATATATTTCAACACATATGAATTTTCTTGCATTCAATTTGATACGAATCAAATGCAACAGTAACAACAACAACAACAACAACAATAAAATCGTGCACATCCCTAGTTGGAGCTTTGCACAAGCTGCAGCTTATTCACCGTTTTCAGAATCAGGGATGCTGGAACATTTCAGCGAAGACCCTCCCTTGGCATTCCCAACAGCCCTGTCACCTGCAGTGGGAGCTGCTCATATGTGCAGAGGACATTTGTGTCAACCTATTCCTAAGAGATTTTCATGCACTTCTGGAAAGATTTAAAGCAGGGGCTGACATAAAGAAGATTGCAATGAAAATATTCATTTCCCTTTTCATGATGGCTGCATTTAATCTTCCGTTAGCCGTTTCTGCAGTGGAAGCTCACAGCTTAAATTTTTGCATACGTTAAATACCCGATTAAGCACCAGTTAACCATGACTGGCCAAGCTCCCCATTAGAACAGGATTTATGCTAATATTTTCCTGACTAAGGCAAATTCATTATTTTTACACTAAGAAAAGGCAAATTGTTCTGACGAGGCAGAGCCGAACAGAGCAAAAAAGTATTTTCCTCCTGTTTCCATTGGGATCGATTGCTGCTGATGTGTTATTTAGGAATGCCCCAAAGTCTTTGGCACTATTTGTAAGGCAGGATTGCATTGTAACCTGTTGGGAAAATACTTTGGCCACAAATCAGCTGTGACTGCTGACTGTTTAGTTATTCAAGGGCAGCTAGCCTATAAAGGAAGAGCAAACCACATCCCATCACGGTCAATAACTCAGAGGTTGTGTCCAGCTTTGCTTCCTCCTCTCTTGCATTTTTTCACTTTAAGGTTGGCTGATGCGCACACGCAAACCACTGAGCGTGCTGACCAATGGCTATGGCTGTTGTGGTAGCTGCAATTCGAGCTGTCTCCAAGAGTTATAGATCTACTATCTGAAATAATCCTCAAAATATTGATTTAAAGATAACAGCTGGACACTCCAGGCCTGAGGTTTGGATGTGAAAGAGAAAAACATCTTACTCCCTCATCTCTTTTGAAAGGGTCCCTAACTCATTTTTGGACCAGAAAGAGATTGTGTGAGGTAGCCTTCATCAGATCGAAGGTGCAAATGTATCAGATCATAGCTTCAAGAGAGGACATGCCTTTGTTATGTGAAAACTTAAGTTGGGCATCCAGTTGACTTCGGGGCCAGAGCTGCATGGGCACCTTAGGGCTGGCACTATAACTGCCGCTCTAGAAGACATCTCCACATCTCCCTTTCAGAGTGCAGCAGCATTGCTTCAAGTGGTGATCTGATGGCCCTACATTGAGGTTGTCCTACAAAAAGCGTGCCTCAGATGGCTATTGTGGGCAATGGGGTGGTGAACTCCCCACAAGGTGCCTCCTGCCACTACTGTGGATATGCAGCAGCTAAGGCAGTTCACCAGGGAGCCATGAACAGTAAGTGGAGAAACAGCCTTATTATCTGTTGGACTGATAAAGGTGTAAGGGTACCTTTCAATCGCTTAAGTAAGACCAGTGAACCTGTGCAACTCTATTTGTTGGATAACTACATGATCCTCAGCAAAACGGAATGGGAATTGGGGAGGCAGGCTGCACAGATAGTGATGGCTTCAGTCCTAACTCTACAAATTCACTCTATGAAGCTGATAGGTGGGAGAGTTAGGACAGACAAGGGAAAATATTTTTTCACCCAGAGGGTCATTGGCCTATGGAATTTACTTGCAGAAGAGGTGGTGATCAGCAACCAGCCTGAATGACTTTAAGGAAGGGTTAGATAAATTCATGGATGACAGGGGTATCAATGGCTCCTAGAATGGATGCCTACTACCACCTCCAGGTTGGAGAGATAGGCAGGATGCCCTTCAAGGTCATTGGCAGGGAACTGAGGGCAAGTGAAGGTTTTGCCCTTGTCTTCTGCTTGAAGCCCAAAAGCAACTGGTGAGCAACTGGTTGAGACAGGATGTTGGACTAGATGGGCTGTGACCTGATCCAGCAGGCTCCTCTTATGTTCTAACTATTCTTCCATTAAACAGAGTTTAGATCTAAGAACTGAAGCTTTCCAGAGCTCTCCTTTCCCTCCTGAGCTACCTGAAAATATACCCCTATTCTGCTAAAAGATGAGAGAATCAAGTTAGTCAGAATCTAGGATTTGTTTTGAAAATGTCTGCCATTTTTCTGAAAACTATCCTATGGCATTTATAGGTGGGGCTGTGAGAGCTCAGAAGAGCTGTGAGTAGCCCAAGGTCACCCAGCTAGCTTTGTGGAGGAGTGCAGAATCAAACCCGGTATTTCCAGATAAAGGTCCGGCTCCCTAACCACTAGACCAAAGTGGCTTTAGGTCTTTACTGGCTCCCTAACCACTAGACCAGTGGTTCTCAACCTGGGGGTCGGGACCCCTTTGGGGGTCGAACTACCCTTTCAGAGGGGTCGTGACGAGTCTCCCACCACCCTTCCCTCCCACCTCCCAGCTGCTCTGCCCCGGTGGTTGGGGGTCTCCACAACATGAGGAACTCCATTAAGGGGTCACGGCATTAGGAAGGTTGAGAACCACTGCACTAGACCAAACTGGCCAGTGACTCCAACCCAGGGATGGTGCCTAGGCATCCATTCTAACAGCCAATGATACACTTGACCGCTGGGAATTTATGTCTAACTCTTTCTTAAAGCTCTCCAGCCTCTGCAAGCAGCGGAAGGATAATAGCCGTGCAGTTATTAGCTGCAAAGGTTCAAAAAAGAAAAAAGAAAAAAGAAAAGCCACTTTCTGCTCATCCCAAGTGCATCCTTCGCTCAAGCTTTTCAAATCTCGCTTCGCCTCTACTCACCCACAGAGTTCTCCTGCAACCGCTGCGCTTCGGCATAGAGGCAGACAGACAAAGCCAGAAAGAGGAACATACCCCCTCAGCCAAGGGCCAGACGGACAATCCAAGGAATCCCTTTGAAATACTTTCTCTGGATTCCTCTGGCCACCCTCTCACTACGGTCCCTAGGGGGTTCTGGTGTTTGGAACACGGCTCATGTAGAAAGGGAGGGAGGAAGCTTTATCAGAGGAAGAGGAGGAAGGGATGCAGAGCCCAATTCGGCCTTGACCTGCCCACTAGCAGTTCTGCCTTGAGAAGGAAAAAAGAGAAGAAAAAGAGGACTTCTCTCCCCCCCCCATTTTATTTTCAAGCCCATCCTCTGATTGTTGTTTTCAAGTGTGGCCTATCGTGACACCTTTGCTATCTTATCTGGGGAAGACCCCAAAGGAAGAGATAGAGAGACATCCTGCGGAGAAGGCAGAAGAAGGAAAGATGGGTCTGGTGTCTTCAGCACCTCTTGCCTCCCCCATTTCCCTTAGAGAGGGGAAAGGATGATGGGAAAATATTAATCAGAGGAAACAGCAGCGAAGCAGACAATGAGCCGTCGCTTCTGAACCTGCCAAAAGGCAGGAAAACATCACTGGTGGGGAGGGGAGGGGAGGGGGGAGAATTATTCATCTCAAATGAATAACAGGCACCCTCAAAGTGAAATTAATTTTGTTTTGCAAGATAAAGCAATTTCTTTTAACTCTATATTTGCATCTCTATTTTTGTGCTTCAGCCATTGCTTTTTAGAGCCCAGTCATTCAGGCAGCCAATTTAGGCTAGAAAAGTCTTGAGTAATTGCACTCGGGTCTTGGGAAGCGTAATGGATTGCTTTCTTTCAGTGCTCCTCCAATATGCCTTTATTTCTTTGCCCTTTCTCCCTGACAACGGAACTCCTAATCCAACATTAAACATTCTAAACATATTTTACATATTGCACCAAAGAGCATGTTGCTTTGGATCTGCGGCTCACTGGGCACAGTGACCCTTTATGGCTGCTTCACAGCACTTCTTCACCTGTGCACAGGCCTTTCAGAAGGTGACCTGAGGTGCTTTCACACTTGGCCCTGTAGTTTATGATAGGTTAACATCTGGGCAGCTGCATCTGCACTTGCAGGAGGTGTTTACAGCCTAGAAATACCTCCTACCTGCCCAGATGTTAGCCTATCATAGTGGTGATGCACAAAATTGTGCACTAACTAAAAGCTCGCCTGGAGCTGGTGAGCATTTGCACAATTTCCAGTGTGAGGGGTCATCTGAGGCGTTGCACTAGTACATGATAGTCACTAATGCATTTTTCTCATTCAGCGGATGGAAGCCAAGTGCAAGAGCAGACCTGTATTGCCCCAATTTGGGTTAATTGAGGCTGTCTCCAGAGGCGTTTTCGCACTAAGGTGAAGACGCCTCGGAACGCTTCCCCCCGAAGGGGTTGAGAACACTTTCCCGTTCACACAAGGGCAGGTAAGGAACGCTTTGAGAGCAGTTCTCTTACCTGCCAGTGCGAACGGGAAAGTGTTCTCAACCCGTTCGGGGGGAAGACCCTCCCCCGGGCTGCTCCCATTGGCTCCTATGGACACATTGTGGTCAGCCAGCTGCCTTCTGTCCCTGGGTTCCTGCTCGCTCCCGAACACCAGATCGGGCTCCGGGGGTGGGCAGGAACCCCAGCCAAAAGCCCCCAACCCATCTCCAGGGTCTTACCTTCACCTGCAGGCTCCATTCTGTGTAGAAAGGCCGGGCCGTTCTGAGCATGCTCGAGGGGGTGGCCCCTTGTTGTCTGGGCACCCGCCTGGCTTCTATTGCCCATCTGAGCAAATAGTCAGAGCACCCACCACCCAAACGCTAAATCTTGCAATGCTGTGCCTGAGGCAAAAAGCACAAGTGTCCTTTATTTTCCTCCACACATGTAGCGTACAATGCACACTTAAGCGCACAGGGATCTTTTCATGCTTAGGCAATGGTGACAGCCTGGGGATTCTCTGATTTGGAGCATCTGCACACTGTGGAGCCACTTCTGCAACTCCAAGTGTGCGTAATAGTATCCCACAATTGGTAGTTGTAGAGCAGTCAAAACTGCTCCACACCTATATGACGACTGCTGATGACACTCCTATTGCAGCCTCAGATTCAACCTTTGCACTTATTTCCATGTGAAGGCTGTGTGTGTGTGTCTGAACAGGGTGACTCTGGCTGTACAGGCGTGTGCTGCATTGCCTAATCGCCGTTTGCAACAGCCATTTGTGCATGGTCATTTGCTGTTGCGGCGAGGTGGATACTGCTAGATGGCTGCATTTGCACTTACCCTGCAAATGCTGGCCTCCATCCCTGATCTTAACTTCCCTGGGACTGGTCTTTGGACCAGTAATATTTAGATACTATCTGTTGAAGACATGTCACACTGTATTAACACACACTGGAACTGATACCTAGGTCAGTGATGGCGAACCTTTTGAGCTCAGTGTGTCAAAATTTGCAAGAAAACCTAGCTAAACTCAGGTGCTGTGTCTCTTCTAGAAATATCCATAATTTTGTGATAGTAAAAAAGTTATATTTTTGATATATGTATTTTATTAAAAGCAAAAACAAATAATTTTTTACATCAATCTTCAATTGAAAGTTGGTATTTCATACACTTCAAGAACAAGCAAGCAATACATGTCCAGGTGCCAGGGTGACCAGGTGTGTCACCCAAAAGGGCTTGGCGTGTCACCTGTGACACGCGTGTCATAGGTTGGCCATCACCGGCCTAGGTAGTGCCCCCAGGTTAGAGAGAAAGGTATTATGCTTCTAAAGGCCATTTGTAGGGAGTCAAGAGAAGGTGCAGGTTTTGCCTTTGCCTTCTGCTTGAAGCAGCTGATGAGCCACTGTGTGGGACAGGATGCTGGACGAGATGGACTGTGGCCAATGCAGCAGGGTTCCTCTGCTCCTCTTGTATTCTTTTTACTGCGTATAGAAGGAAACACTGAAACCATTGTAGTTTGTTGGACAACCTACTGTCAGCAATGTGATCTTTTTTGGGCATCTTGTTTCCTTGGCCTGATCTTCTGCAGCCAGTTCTGTCACTCTTGATATTAATATGGATTCTTCACTTTCTGTAATTGTTGGAAGCAAATATGGCTTAATGTGATTAGAAAAAGGAGAACCAAAAAAATGCAAAAACAACAACAGGCTTTCGCAAACCCATTAAGAGTCAATCACATGTGACAAAGTCCTGTTGACAGTCTACTGAAGGTTGCACATTTCAGATGAAATTGGACATGTTTCTAAGATTGATTGCTGGGGGTCAGGGGGCAAGGAGGGCCTTATTTTGGTAAACAACTCATATCAGGAATCTATGATTTCATATTGCACCCAGAAAGAACCAAGCAAATACATAAATAAGACTGGAATTAAGACTGATGTAAGCAAAAAAAAGTTTATTTAGGCAACAGGGAAACGGGAGGAAAAAAAAGCTTTTTGAAAAGAAAAAAACATCACAGTCTAAAAAGCTGTGGAAATGAGAAATCCAGCACTCTGAATGCCTACTGTTTATGCCACGTCTGGTAGAAAGGTCAGATCAAAATAGCATGGTTGATCCAAAATTGGAGGTTAATCTACACAAAAGAAGAAAAAGCTGCTAAGAGGATATCTGCAGGAATATTAAATGACATCCCGCCTTGGTATGTAAGAACAGCAAAATGATATGTCAGTGACCAAAATGCCTTGGTCACTTTGATGGGTGGCCAATGAGGGGACAGCGACAGAGGAAATGCAGCCCTGCTAGTGCTCCTTGATCTCTCAGTGGAATTAGATGCTGCTCAGCAGTGTATCCTCCTGGGTTGATTACAGGCTTTCAGACCTGTGAGCATTGCTTTGAGATAGTACCAATTCCATGTGCAGTTCCCCATGGGTCTATTTTACCCTCCTTGCTTTTTAATATTTATATGATGCACAGGTGTTCATCTCATTACCAAGTGAATCAGAGGAGGCTTTCCAGGTTCTGAACCACTGCCTGAAGGGCATGATGGACAGGAAGTGGTTCAACAAACTGAAGTTGAATTCAAACAAGATGGAGGTCCTGTGTTTCTGGGTTCTTAAGGAATTAGTGGAACTTTTTTTTTCTTGAGAGGGTTATATGAGCGTGGAATTTGGGCATGATCCTGGGCCCACATTTTCACTTGTGTTTCAGTGGCAGCAGTGGACAGGAATCCATATTCCCATCTTAGGCTTGTTAAAGCACTGGAGTCTTTCCTTGACAGAGAGCGCCTGGCCACAATGACATAGGCTCTTGTGATATCCAGAAGAGGCCATTGCCGTGTTCTCTGTGAAGGTGATGCACAAAGTGGAACTGATGTATAAAACTGCAGCTAGGCTGAGAGAACAGGAGTGGCCATTAGGCTCATATTACATTGGTCCTTGAAGAGCATGGGACCAAATACTGGAAGGACGTTCTCCTCAAAGTTGGACTAGATATGGGCAGAGCTGCGTTTATATAGAACAAGGGGTTTGCTGGAATTCTTTTTTCATCTGAACTGTTTGAAAAATGTAGGGTCCAGTCTCAAAAGCTGAACAGAACCAGGGGCAAAATTAAACAAATGGTTTGTGTCTTCATTTCCACTGCCAGAACCATCCCCTGGGCCGTGATCACACCTTCATTTTAATCCTTCTTCAGTTGGTCTTTGCACCCCACAACTCACAACTTTTTAGTCCTATCCATTTTATTTGTGGACTTTTTCTCCCTTCAAGTGTACTTTCCTGAGTCCTGATTTTTACAGGTCTCAAACCATTTACAGAGTGCTGATCTACTTTCATTTTTTGCATGGGATCAGGGAAGAGGACTAAAAGGAAATGAAAAATACTATAGTAAGTGGATACTACATGGATTTTCTTTCACCTTCACCCAAAGTGTGATGACACACTGAGTGACAGAACCTGTATCCAATCAGAGCACAGGGGTTGTTGTGATGGTAAAGAGGGGTGGAGATCTTTAAATATCTCATAAAGGAGTCTCAGGATGGGAACAGAAAGGTGTGAGCATAGCAACCCAAACTGAGGATGAAGTGAGGAAAGATTATCAGGTATTGGGTGTGATCAGAGTTATTTTGCTTTAAGTCCTGCTTCTTAATAAGATGGACTGTTTCAGCAAGATGTGACCATGGTCCTAATCTCTTCCCAGGATTGTGCCCTGACTTGAGTTTGTTAAAAAGTGAAAGACATTTTTTGTTTGTGCACATCATTAGTATGGAGCTACCTGACAATTGTGATCTTTGGAGTAGGTTCTCCTTGTAATTTTGTCACTTGAGGAAGTTAGAGGGCGGAGCCCAGGTGGAGAGCCTCATCAACAATGGCCCCCGAAGATTTGGAACCATCATTTCAGGCAGTGAGTAGCTTCAGTTCCAGATTTGATTATTGTTATTATCATTATTGTTTTTGATAACCAAAGGTGTCTTAGTTCGTATATTACCTTTGTTAATGCTTTAATCTGCTTTGTAACCATCCTGGCTATAAAGTACAGGGCAGTATGTAAATGGTCCAAATAAATAAAAATAAAACCTTAGAATAGACTGCCTCAGCATTTAAGCTGCCTCTTGCTAATCTTGTTTGATAGCAGGCCCCAAGCAAAATTGGGGCCAATTATTACTTATTATCTGTATTTTTGCCAAGAAAACTATACAGATTAATGCAGTTGCCAGTAGCAGGACCGTCTTCATTCAGATTAGATTAGTACCATGAGTGTATGCATAGAGCTTAGTTATGAGAAAGGCTTTGGAATTCACTTCTTTGCTATACTACAGTGTATGCAAAATGTTTTACTTGCATGATAGAACCAGGAGCACAGAAGGAGGAGGACAGCTATATTGATAGTGCTTATGCAACCCTGATAGGATTTGAAAATGACTTTTTAAAAAAATCATGTACACCCGGATTCCGTTGGTACATCAATAAAGTTAAACCCAATTTTAGCACCTATTTTCAGGAGCCTGACATCTGAGAACTTCAGAGTTTGTGTTTTGTGTTTGACGCATACCTAGAACCACCTGTCAGTAAATGCCACCCACACACATATGAGCAGTCCCCTGAACCCAAGATTCTCTAGTTTTGTTAATGGGTAGGTTGTGGTTGTTGTTTGGCTTCCATCTAACACAACCTGTATTTTTTGTTTTACTGTGTAATTTGCCCAGGTACCCTGCTGTAGACAGCAGGCTATAGGAATAGTTCCAAACAAGGGTGGGAGAGATTAGAGGGACATTCCTTAATGTGGATCTCTACTTTGAATCACTGCCCACCACCAGCTTCAAAAATCTGTGACAGTTCAAAGCCTGCCTATTGTGCTTGGTGCTCATTAGAGGCAAACAGCAAATGTCATTCTATTCAGCCATTGCTCCTGCCATGCCAGCCATCATGCTGGTGAATTCTCCTGTGTCTCCTCAGGTGTCACCTGAACTTCCAGCACAAGAGTTATAGTCCAACAACAATTAGCAGACCACAGTCCAAGCATCTATGGTCTATTCATCCCAGTCCACCATCTTGTGTTAGAAAAGTGAATTTTGGAATACAGTTTATTTTCATTTGGAAGTATCCAAAAGAATGGATAAAAAAAACCCCAGACCTGGCTGTGTGGCAATTGCTGTGGTTCAAGAGCAGGAGAAGTCCTTGTCTCCACTTGAGATGCCCATGAGCAATTGGTGGGCCACTGTGTGCAACGGGATGCTGGACTAGATGGGCTGTGGCCTGATCCAGCAGGGCTCCTCTTATGTTCTTATATTTAAACACGATGATTTATTTTTATAATGTTAAAGCAAGACATGGAGAAAAATAACCATATGTACTCATAATCTATTTCTGTGTTTTAGAGGCAGGTAAGAGAAGAATCAATGTTACGAAGTGATGGCTGCACTGGGAAAGACATGATGAGTGACACAAAATGTTGCTTTTTATTATGATCCAAGGGTAAAGCAAGAATAAGTAAAAATTATTTAATGGACAGCATATCTCAATGAGCTTTAAAAACCCTTAACGATCTACATACCTTAATGCTAATCAGTTACAAATGTATTAAATCAATGAAATGCAGTAAGAAAATCACCTGGCAACAAGCAGCATGAGGTTACAGCCAGGATGCTAAATATCCTGCTGATTCTAATATTAGGCATGCAGCCACAATGAAGACTGAGTTGGAAAAAGTCACTGAAGCACCGTTGCTGTGTATCTCTCTGGAATATTTAATCAACAGTGCTATCTGGTAAAGTGCAAAAATGTGGAATCCCTGATTTCAAATCTTTGCTCAACCATGGAAGCATAGTGAGTGATCTTGGGCTGGACTCTGCCTAACCCAACTTAGAGGGCTGCTGTGAGGGAAAGAGAAAAAGGGGCACTACATCCAGCTGGTTTAAAAGAAAGCTGGGATAGAAATGGCATAAATAGATAAAACAGTTTTCACCGAGGCAGTTTCTTATCATTGGGTTTTTTCCACTTACCTCCCTTGATCCAGATCTTAGAAGATCCGGATCTTTGAAATGGGGTCCTCAACGAATCCAGTCCTTGAAGATCTGGATCTCTGCAAGGATCCGATGCTTCTCCAAATGCAGTCTAGCACCCAATGCCAATTGGTGCTAGACAAGGTTGAAGTACCCATCAGGTAGTTCCGTTATCCCTTAAGTGGAAGGCATGCTTGTGGCAAGGCACGATTGGCCGGTGCAGATGTCACTCAAGGCCCACTTCTATTGACAGTGGGAGTGGCAGAGACGTAGTTCTGTAGCAGGTTACATAGCAGCTACAAAGTCCGGTACACACTCCATAGCTGAATTGCGTAGTTCATCTACAAAGATGCCACTGAACACATAGGGCTTACCATTTAGTGGCTACACGGATAGATCAATCTATGTAGACAGCTACATTGCAACTATGAAGCCTGTGCTCAACTTTGTAGGCAGATACAAAGGACATGCACAGCTATGTAGATGTGAGTGGCAAGGTGGGGCCAGAGCCTAAGCTGCCCCGCTGCAAATGGTGGCTGCTAAGCCCACCCCTAGACCCCATTGCCCTGATCGCAGTTTGAACAGGTGTCCTTGAATATGGTCTTCAAGATTGAAGACCAGATTGAAGATACCTTTAAAGAGGTCCATGGGAAGTCCAGAATTTAGGACCCAAGGACCCCATTAGATCTGGATTTCACCTCTGCTAATGTAAACAGATGGGGTCCTAATGGGGTCTTGTGTGGAAACGGGGTCTTGCAGATCGGTACCAATTGGGTGCCTAATGGGTTCTCAATGGGTGCTTCCTGCCAGTGGAAAAAATCCCTATAAAACATATTGAAACAGAACCAGTTTCACAGTTCACTAGTTTGACTGATCTGCCAAAAATGTAGAGAATCCATCCAGGCCCTTGGTTTTATACTTCTGGGCAAAATGAAGGAATATCTTTCCTCCTTACTCTTCTTTGCTGCCTGGCTAACTCTAAGAATGGTTACTGTAAGCTGAGGAAAGGTCTTCAGGTTAAGAAATATTTCAGTACCATACAGAAATATGAGTGTGTGATTCTACCCAATAACATGTGGGACACGGTTTTTCATCTCCATGACCATGATCTCACCTTCCTGAAATACTTTTATCTTATTAAGAAACGACTCAAAGCACACTAACGCTGATCACACCCAATACCTGATAATTCTTCCTCAGCACATCCTCAGTTTGGGTGCTATGCTCACACCTTTCTGTTCCCATCCTGAGACTCCTTTAGGAGGGTTTTTTTAGATCTCCACCCCTCTCCACCATCACAACACCCCTTGCGCTCTGACAGGATAAATGGTCTGTCACTGAACAGCATGTCATCACAAATTCGGCAAAAGGGATGGTAAATTCATGCAACATCCACCACCGTACATTTCAGCTCCCTTTAGGCCGCTTCCCCATTCACACCCAAAAATGAAATTGGATTAATACTCTATAATGGCTTGAGACCTATAAAAATCAGGACTGAGGGAAGTACGACTGAAGGAAGGGAAGTCCACAAATAAAATGTATTGGACTAAAAAAGTGTGAACGTTGGGGACTGAAGATGGATTGAAGAAATATGAAAGTGAAGGTGTGACCACAGCCCAAGCTGATCTGAGATACATTTACCAAGAGCCTGCAGCCATCCTCTGACTTTCCTGGCACATGCAGAAACATACTTTGGTTTTGTTTTATGTATAAATAAAAGCTCAAGGAGATGTTTGACCAATAGACCAAAGTTGGAAGATTTGTGGAACATGGATTCATCAGACACCAACTAGCCACAAAGCACTTCCAGCACAACAGTTCAAAAACTGAATAGTTATTTATTGTTCCAGAACTACATTGCTCTTTTATACATATTTAATAAATGATACAGGATTTTACACATGTTCAGAATTTTATTTTTATTTTATTTTAAGGTCTTTTTCTCCATGCCCCTCCCTCACCCCAAACACACACAGACGATTCTGCTACAGGACTGTTCATTTGCTTCCTTTTTTTTTTTTAATGCTGCATACAGAGAGGGTAAAACAGGTGTTTAAATCAAAAACAAAACCAAAAAAAATTATAACTGGGAAGGAGACAGAGGAGGAACGGTTGGAAGAGGAAAACACCCTGGAACATGCATCCATTCAGTCCGACATGCCATCGCGTGAGAGGAGGCAGCAACATCCCATCTGCATTCCCACACCTGCAAGGCACCTGGCGTCTGTTTTTTATTTATTTTATACACTTTTAAAACATGGTTCTCCAGAAAGCGGGAGCCTCTCGCCTTGACACAGTGAATGAGTAGCAAACGTGTAAGGGAACACCCAGCCTTTCTGCAAACTGAACTTGGAGCCCTTCTCTAAGCTCCATCCTGTCTCCGCAGTATTTATCAAACAGGATGAGAAAGGCCTGATTGTACAGAGGAAGAAAAACAAAACACTGGATTTGCAGGAGGGGCAGGGTGACAACAATTCTCTCCCCAGCTGCTTAAATACGGAGCTTGCAATCTGCTACCCCACAGAAACCCTGACCCTTCGATGTCACAGTATTATTTTTAAAGCTACTTAAATAAGAGAGGGTTTGCACGTCAGTGTGGAGCTCTGTTGGCTTTTGCACCAGGCCTCGCACAAAAGGCTCCAGGTTTAGGGCGTATTTTCATCAAGACACATTCGTTCTGCTATGCAGAAATGTTCCAAAAGCTGTTTTCTAAAGAGTCATGATTCTGAGCCAAGTATCCATTCAACACATATTTAAACCAACTCATTCGGAATTGATAATCCAGGCGGCTACCAGATTTTTGGGTGGAAAGGCTGGAAGGGAACTTTACTCCCTTAAGACTGAATATGATTTTTTTTTCTCATGCAACTTTGCCATTTATATTTAGAAAGAGACCGAGGGCAGTGGGACGTGTTTGAGCTTCAGAATGTATTAAGTCGTTCAAAGTGTCAATTACCGGATATTCAGAACGGTTTGTGTCACTGCAAAATGATGTAATTACCCAATAAGAGAGATATTCTGCTTGACTGTATGTGGGCAAAGAGGAGAAGCTCATGATTTATTTTTCAAAGTAAAAAGCATTTACATTAATGATATAAAAAGACACACTAGGTCCAATCTAGAGTGCATGTTAATTACTTCAGATCACTAGCCATAGTTTCTTAAAATGGCTTTCTTCTTCTTTTGGTGCACTACTACTATTATATAAGTATTATTGGCATTTTGAAACAATATTTCTTCTTTATTTAAAAAAAATGCTGAGCAGGCTGCTGGTGCATCATAAAGAGGCAGACACTGCAAAGCTGGAAAATATACCCCCATACATTCTCTTCAAAAAATGCCCAAAAAGGAGGAACAATTAAATTTGACAAGATTTGTCAAGCCCTTTGAAAAGACTTAACATCCCACAATGCCCGATCTTCTGGTTGAACACACTGCCCACTTCCCCAGCTGAGGCCCTTGCTCTGGTTTTTTTTTAATGATAAAAAGCCCTCCACCCCTAAAAGACCTCCCAGCTTCCACCTGCGATGCTTTAATTGAAGAGGCGAGAGCTATGAACAGGTTTGCCAATCCTGCCAGGGTCCAGAGGAACGCTGCTGATCAGTCTTTATCGCCGATTTGTCGCACAGGCAAATGCACCTGTAAAGGGTCTCGAAGTCTCTTAAGATCCAATTCTGCCTGGAAATGAAGAAGAATGGAGATATAAGAACCATCTTCCTCCCTTGTTAATGTGATCACTTTATAGCTGAAGCCGTAATAACAGCCGGAACCTATTGAAAAAAGGTACCACGTTCAAATAAAGAAAGAAGTTACCGTAGATGAAGTTATAAACTGTGTGGCAGAACTAAGCTTATTATTTTGGTTTAAGGATGATAACAATGAAATAGCCTAAACATTATTTTATGCACAGATGGTTACAGCAGTCAAAAGATGCAAGATGGCATCTGATGGGGTTGTATGTTTTTACCACCCCTGAATTTATTTTCTGAACTTGTATAGTTTTTTCCACTTTACTCAACATACATATATTTGAGGATACTTATTTTCTTTCCAATGAGATGCACAGCAGGATATAACAAATAGGTGCAAACGATTCTGCATTTTTATTATACAGCTGAATACTTCCTTTATTGTGGCATCCTGATAAAAAGGTGTACTATATTGGTAGAGGAGAAATTTTAACAGTATTTTATGATGATTCGATGAATTCAACACAGAGACACTAGCCCTTACTGGATTTCACAGAATCCAAATTAATGCCACTTCCAGTAAAAATAGCACATTATACAGGTAAGCAAGGTATACAGATTCTTCTGATCTGGTGCATTTAGGAAAAAAATGGAAAGTCCGTGATTCTCTGAATTAAAACTTTGCAGAACAGTAGATCTACAGTTTAAAAAATCACTGTTTTCTCATCACTAACTGTGTCTCTGTAGCTGTTTGGAAGTAACTAAGCAACCATCTTTAGATTTCAAGTGAAGATGGAACAGGACCGTCACGATCTGAAAATAGACCATTTCCTTTTGCCTACCTAGTAGTTGGTGGGCAGAAGGGCTCCCCCCCCCCCCGGTTAAGCAGCAAATGCTGGTGTTTAAAAAGAAAGGGGAAAAGGAAGATTTTTTTTCTTTACTCTGGAACTATGGATGAAATGGGAACAAAAAAACTTTAGTTTTCTGCTGCCAGAAATAGCCCAATGGCTTTTCTTCTTCCTTTTCAGGAGCAATTTAAACAAAACTCCAAATTTATTCCATGCACATTCCTTATATGCAGTCATTTCTTGTGGAAGCCAAGCACTCCATAGATATCGACGCCATTAAGTTATTCCATATTGCAGAGAAAACAAAACGAATCCAATAAGCTTTTGGTTCTCTCATGCAGTGTTCAAGCAAGTTTAAGCAGTTATTCAGACGATCTCCTGGCATCTTGTCAAAATTACATGTTACTAAAGTACATCTTAACATGTGGTGCGAAAAATGATATAGGATGATATACAACTTAGTTATTAAGCTGCCCCAAACAGGTGATGAGCGCACCCCCAGCAATTAAGAAATTGTTTTCATTACCTGAGCAATAGCATCCTTGAGTTGATTGTATTTTTCTAAGTCAAAACGTGTTTTTTTGGCTCCTTTATGGAAAAATAATAAGTATTGCCTATCTCTGGCATCTGGGTATACATACTCCTGTGGAATAAAAGAGAGCTCTTTTGAAGAAGTTCAGAAATCAATAAACATATATAAATATAAAGAAACGAGAACTAAACTGTCTGATTATTTTTTGACAGTTTAATGTGTCAGAGATAAATCATAGCCAGTTTACAGTAATTAATCATGCAGTGTGATTGTCAAGTGACAAGACAAGAGAATATCAAGTTTTCTCTAACACTAAGGAAGAGCCTGTAGTTTTCTCAATTCTCATTTAACATTTAGGCCTTTACTGCACTTACCTGTCTGTGGATTGAACCAGTGTGTCTGGACCGCCAGGCCATTGGTTTGGACCACGGAAAGGTGTGGACTGGAACAGCACCGTCTGCGTGATGGTGTTGGTCCAATCAACCCCCATCCCTGAAGTTCAAGTGAGTTTTGAGGCAGGGCTCCAAGTGCTCAGAGCAAAAGTATCTAGCCTCAGGACCATCTACACATGATCCCAATCAAGGCCTTTCTCATCTGGATCATGCTCTGTTTAATGCAGATGGGGTGTACCAGTGGGGGACAGGGTGATGAGGCCCAGTAGTCAAACTATGGAGGATCCTGGTGGGGATTAAAGATAATGCAGAAAGGCCCTTAGACCCAGATCAGCTATGGCCATTGGTTCTTACCTTATTTCACCGTATTGACTTCTTTGAGATACAGAACAAACAGACACTCTTTATGGAATAAATGTGCTATTACAAACTGGGTCCTCAGCAAACAGGAAATGAAGCTTAGATTTAAAAGGAAATTTGCTCAGTTGAGTTTATCCCTGGTGAGCTTTATAGCAAGGAAAGGTTCATAGCTGCAGAGCCCTAATTATCTAATACGACATTTCCTTCCCATCAGCTATTTCCTGATAGCACAATTTGACACAGATTACATCAGGGATCACAACAATTGTTCATGAAACCCAGCTTGACAGTAGTAATAGGATATACGAAGGTATATTAGATAAGGATTCCCCACACTACTATTGGCATATTATGATCTTGAAGAATATTAAAAATATCAGAACACTAAACTTAACACCTGGCATTTAAAACTATAAACCTACATATAAAACTACAAATAAGATAATGGTAGTGTGTGCATTTCTCTGCAATACCATCGGATTATTCAGAGAAGTTGTAAGGGGGCATTTGAAAACTGTGCTACACAATCAACAATTCCTATTGCCAACTGAGTACTGTCCTTCAAATCCAGTGATGAAAAATACAGAAACACTAATGTAATTGCTACAGGAGATGCTCCGCATATTTAATCTTCAGAAATGTACCCAGCTGATTTGGTACAAACTATTTCAGACTGAACTGGAGAGAAGGGTTTGTGGGATTTACTGTTGGGCTGAACCCTGCTTAAGGTTCTGGGTGCAGTGTGAAACTGAATGAAGCCAATGGGAGAATTTGATGGTTTGTTGGTTCGATTCCTCCTGCACATCATGTCCTGTCCCCCCCCACTCCCCACCTTCTCTAGTCACATTTGAGGCCTTGCAGGAAGAAGACGGGTGCATGACTGCTTGCTAGCCTTACTGTGAGGACTTAGTCCAGCCCTCAAGAAGGCTTAGTAAGCTGAGAAGACAGCATATTGGCTGCAGCCTTTCCAAGACTGTATGGCAAATGAAAGCAGAGCGGCATGGGCCTGAGGGGAAAAGCTGGGAGCCCACTGATGTCATGGGGTGGGGTGGTGCTAACAGGATCTAGAGAAGGAAGGCTGGGGTTTAGTCCAGAACAGCCCAGAATAAAAGAAGGACATAAATTAAAATGGAAGAACAGATCACTGCTATCCTTGTGGGATGCTGTTACTTTCCCATACAGATGTTTGAAAAGATATAAAAGTTATAATTGCTTCAGAACATTTACATATACAAGTCATATTACATATTCATGCTTGCAGATATAAACCAGTTGAGAATCACAACCACATAGGATTTTTACTCTAATTTGTAAAAAGAAAAAAAAAGCAATATGAATCAACTAAGCAAATGATTTTCAGAGAACTCCTACAAGATAGAACAAAAAAAGGAGCAAATCTCACCTGACGCGTTACTACGAAGTATGCATACATTGCCATCGCACTACCGTATGTGATGAAATAGGTCACTGGCTCCATAATGTCCCAAGAATATTCCCACCAAGTTAGTCGAGCCAAAATCCCAAACTGAGTCGCCATATAAGCGAGCCCACCCCATAGCACCCAGGTGGTCCTCTTCTCTGCTTTTCTGCAGATTTCCATCTTAACCTATGGGGCAAAAATATGTAGAAGTGGAATAATGTTGAGCTATTGTATTTTTAAAAATATATAAAATAACCATCTGCATTATGATTGGGTTTCCTTCCCTTCAGTTCTGCTTTGCTGTATCCTCCCTCACTTCCTTTAACATTTTTTAAAAATAAGTTCCCCCCTCCCCTGTAGTATGAAAATATATAGAATGGGTA
Organism: Aspidoscelis tigris stejnegeri; assembly: GCA_023333525.1. NCBI lineage: Eukaryota > Metazoa > Chordata > Lepidosauria > Squamata > Teiidae > Aspidoscelis > Aspidoscelis tigris. The sequence continues at coordinate 98,228,127 of JALMGA010000002.1, forward strand.
GGTGCACTCTGCATTTTTACTTGTTAACAGTAGGACAAAATCAGGTACACACAAATAGGAAAGGTAAGTGGGCGGGAAGAAAGCTGCCCGTCATATAAACCCACACATACAATTAAATATACTCTTGTCCCCTGTTGTTTGCATGTATCTACAGGAAAACGTAGTTTAGTGTTGGTTAATTAATTAGATTCTAAAAGCACACTGAAATCAGTTTAACAACCAAAATATGAGAAAAACATTAGAACAGAGCTTGATGTTTTAGATACAGTGGCGATATGTAGTTTAAGAATGGTGTACAAATGTAAAAGACTAAGAATAATGGAGAAACTGAGTAGAGATAAGAACTTCATTTGCACCTTACTGACTACCACAGAAAAACAGTTTACTGCCATTGGCTTTCAAATTGCTATATTTTGGGTTCCCTCAACCATAAACTATCTCTCAGGCAATCAACGCTCGTAAACATTTGTGAGAGTATTTTGGAGTATGTATATGGAATTAAAGACTTAAATAGCTCATGACCCAGGAGATTTCTGTGAAGGTGTAAGGGTCACATGTAGTATATTTCCACTTGTACTGAAATCTTGAATAACACATCTAGACATTCATGAGATATAATTACTAGAATGTTGGTCTAGGACCCGGAAGATTCAAGTTAAAATCTCCACTCAGCCATGAGAGTTCCTTAGGTGACAATGGGCCAGCCTCAGTCTAAACTGTACCCCATGATTGTTGTGAAGATACAGTGCAGGAGGAGAATAATGTTCATCACCTTGAGCAGTCTAGAAAAAAAGGTAGAAAATAATTGCAAAAATAAAATAAAATTTTACAAAATTTACATATGAAAAACATAATGTTTGAAACATGAGCTTCATGGCTAATGGAGCCTTCCTTTAGGTTCCAAGTTCTACTAGCAAACAAACAAAATAAATAATAGTCAAAGCTGTTAAGCTGAATTTTTTTCCTTCCTGTTTGTTGCTAACTCACAAAGCAATTTAGGTAGTGATTAATTCACTCGTCAAATGAAATAAAATGTAATTCACCTTCTCAAGGGGTGCTAACTGCTGTTTGAGATCTTCTAGCCGTCCAATTAGTTCTTTCTCCTTATTCAACTGATGTTCCTCAATGCACAGTGTAGTATATAGCTGCTGAACCAATGTTTTTACATCATTCAGCGTGGTTGCATCTTCATGGCTTAAGAGATCTAAAAAAAGAACAACTTTTCAAGAATCCATTTTAGCATTTATTCTTTCCTCAGCTTAACTACAACACAATTTACAGAACATAAAAGAGAGACCGACTTCAACCTTAAATGCATCTTTACTGAGGATAGATGTTTGAAAAGGGACAATGGATACAAATGATCACCTTTTTTCAAGCACCAACAAGTCAAATATTAAACCAGGGAATAGAGTAACTATTTGAGTTGAGAGAGAAATCCAATAGCTTGATTTCTAAAAAATGAATTAGTTTTTGTTCTCCTCAAATAGAGACAGGAAACCCCGGAACAAGGATGGTAGGCACAAAATTGTTAAAAAGTAAGAAGCATTGAGGGAAAAAAATTAGTAAGAACAATCAAGACTGACATTTTGAGAAAAATCTACTTTCTCATCAAGTCTAAAGTTGGGCATAAAAGGATTACAAAAATTGACGTTTGCATAATAATTCTGCTCATGTTTACTCAGAAGACAAGGAATACCAAAGACATGCAAACTCTATGAAATCCCACATTGTTAACCTAAGTAAATAATGCATCTTGTAATAAAGGCTTTACTCATTTGTAAGTAAATAATGTAATGTGCACCTTATTTGAGTTAAAAAATGAAGCACATCAGTGTGAGTTGGAGGAGTCTGGTGACCTTTGTATCTTTCCTTGTTAATTAAGCCGTCAAGCAGAGGAGAACAGCTTTAAAAAAGTAAATATTAACAACTGAATTCTAATCTTGTGATGATGACAAGACTCCTCTAACATAAGGAGGTGGACCTTCACTGTTGCCTCAACCTGAGAAAGCTGTCTCCCCCCATTTTCAGAATAACCCAAGTGCCCATATTACCAGAAGCTGGAGATCTGTGGGTAAGATTTATTGCAACTGTGATTTGGACCACCACACTTTCTTCTGCTCCCTACCTCTTGTCTCAGGCAGGGTAACTTTCGATCTATGATAAAGACATAGAACCTCAAACAATGCCAGCTGCTTACAATGAGTGATTTTGAATTGCATGGTAAGATTGCACTATATGTATATCTATTATTCACTTATTTGTGAGCGGTCACTGAACTTCTCAATTCACTTCAATATAAATATACAGCGCTTAAATATTCACTTTTGTAGAATGCTTTACAGAAAAAATAATAATACTGAACATTTTGTGTATAAAGAACCCCATTTTAAGTCTTTACTTTCTTGAAAAATAAATTCACTATTCAGGTATAGGGACGTGCATGAATATTTGTAACGTTATTCGTTCAAATTTGTACAAATTCGGGCATTCTTACAGAAATCGAATGTTATTCTTGTACATTAACATTCATATGAATAGTTCGAACATTTGTGAAACTGGGGATCTGTAGGATCCGTATCTGATCTGTATCTTATACGGATCCAATGGTATAGGATCCGTATCTGATATGTACTGTATGCATTTGTATAGGATCTGTATCCAGGATCCGTATGCATTTGTATCAGATATTTGTATGAATTCATACAAATACGTTTGTATCAGATAAAATCCTGCCACATCTGAAGAGGATCTATTCAAACGAATACAGATTTTCTAACATGTGATTTAAGTTAAGAATCGAATGCCAAAACCCCCCACTCGTGCATATCCCTTTTCAGGTTTATGCCCTATTTCCAAGTTTTCCCCTGGAAAAAAAAGAGCTGAGGTATATGATATAGGTTTAAGTTTCTGGATCTTTCTATCACAGTTTAGTTCTTCGGGGCTAAACAATGCATAACCACCTCCCTTCTTAATCTCACTTCAAATTGAAACCAGGTGACCTAAAGCAGACCAGCTTTGCAATATAGAACACCCAACAGTACTCAGCCTGTTTAAAAAATCAATGGCTTCTTGAAATAATCAATTTTGTTATAACTTCGGCAAAAATTGTGTTTTATGTAAAGCTATATTAATATTAGCAGCCTAAAATAAAGTAAAACGGATGACCTTACTGGTCCAATAAGTAAGTGAAACCAACTCATACCTGCTAATATTTTACATTTCCTGAAGCCTAGACAAAATATAAAATTTCAATTTACCAAATCCTAAATATTAAGAAATAAAGTGATATTAATGTTGTTACTACTTTCTGACTTTTAATGTGAAAGAGAAGTATTATATAAAACTCTGCAGGCAGTAAATATCAACACACTGTCTTTAGACTTAGTTTGCCTCTGTTAGGTTTCTGTGGAATCTACAGAACAAGTGAAGTTTGACAGATATTGGGTGTTTTTCCACTGTCACTAGAAGTACCCATTAAGTACCCATTAATGGGTACTAAACGGCATTTTTGTACGCATTAATGGGTACTTAATGGGTACTTCTAGTGACAGTGGAAAAACACCCGTTGGTTCAGCAGATATATAACCATGAGCAATGCTCGGTAGTGGAGACAGTCTATCTGGACCAAGGCAAAATATGCAAGCCGCTTTTAAAAAAAGAAATTAACAAAACAATGATGTGTAAATAATAGTGCTTTGGGAACTACCAAGTATTTATTAATATGCTTCAAAATATCAAAGGAGCACCCTAGGCTTTATTGAATCATGCAGAAGTGAAAAGTGATGGAACTGGTATTCATGCTTAACCTTTTCTTTCCAGAATCATGTAGTAGCAGGCATCTTAGGAAACAGATCTGATGTTGAGATTTCCTGGCAGCAACCTAGCACTACTGCTGTTCTCAAAATTGTTAACCACCCTGAAGGAAAAAGTCAAACAACACTTACATGGTTCTAAAGATACGTCTTAGTGCTTAAAGACAGCCAGTATATAAGCAAATGAAACATATCACTTTTTTTCTATACTACTTTCTGGATGAAGCAATAATGCTTTGAGTGAAATAAATGCAGTAGATAAATTTCTCCCTTTATGTGTCAGGATGTACAAATTAAAGCTTTCATAAAGTTTTAGACCAAAGCAGCTTCTTCATCAACTTGTTTTCAGATATTTAGACAATGCAGTTGGGAACTGCTGGATGCTGGGGTCCAACTTAATTTGGAGATTGACAGATTAGGAAAGATTCGCCAAACCCTTTCAGAAATGTACTGGAACTTCAAAAGGTCTTCCTGGCCCCTACAACCTTCTGTTAGCTGTCTTCTATCCAATCTGATAACATCTGGATGGCCAAAAGACTACTGTACTGGCAACTGTTTACTCATTTTACAGATTCTGTAAAGGCCTATGCCAACATTCAGCACTTGCTACTATGATCTTAATAGCACTTTTTGGATGAAGCTAAAATATCTCTAAAAGAATAAGCAACATTAGATTATCAAGCATCACTATTACCGCCCATACTACTTGATTGTCACTAGTAATGTATGTTCATATACATACTATATATTTCTTGTCCTACACAGAACATCTAAGATTATGAGGATTTGCTCATAAGGCCCCTGAATATTAGAAATGAAGACCTTTTGCCTTCCATGTGACTGGGAGCTCAAGGAGAAGCCTGCAGATGTGGATGGAAGACACTTTTGCTCTCATTTTCATTCTTTTCCACATTATTCCGCACAAAGTACATCTTTGAAAGTGCCACTAAAAGTCTAGTCAGGTACTTCCCATGAGGACAAAAACGGAGGCACGTGAATTGTAGTTATCATGCAAGCAGGCGAAAGCACTAAAACATGATCCCCCTGCTGAGCATTTTTAAAAGCCCATTTCTTCTGCTTATTGTGAGCAGGCTATTCTTTTTAACGTTATAAAATCTGCGTTGAGAAATATTTGTGTAATGGCTGCATGTTTAAGTAAACTGTTTCAGAAAAACTGGAAGAACTTAATTATCTCATTAGAAAAATAAACGCAGCTGCAGTTCTGGGGATGTACACGACAAGCCCAAGAAGGGAAATGCAAATCAAAGTGCGAGTCATTAAGAATGGTCTCAATTATCTTGAGTTATTGCCACTTACAGTGCTGTGATCCAGACCAGTCAGTCTGGATAATGGTGAGGCTTATTCTGGAACAGTGCGATCTGCATTCTGACACCGTTCAAGCCCAGCCCACACATTGGCCCAGAAATTCACACAACCTTTGGAGCCATCATCCGAGAGTACTGATGGCTAGGAATGGAACTTCCTAGCCTTAGATGCCCTGGGGGACCTATTTTGCTGTGCTGCCAAAACGGGTCCCACTGGTATGCTGGTGGATCTGTTTAATTAGATCCATCAGTAGTCCACCAGGATTATCCTCTGTCTGGTGCAGATGGATCATCCTAGTGGTGGATGGGGCTTCTCTAGTCTGTATCTAGTCTGAAGAGGACTACGGAGACTGTAGTCCAGAATATAGGTAAGTTCAGAAAGATCCTAAAATGAAATAAACTTTTGTGACGCATATCAAATTATTAATGTATTAAGCAGAAGCGCCTCAGAAGGGCTCATCTATTACAGGTGATAAAATTAAGACCGGGCAACTAGAAAAAAGTGAACAGCTTAAATGTTCTTCACCGAATGCACAAATTAATTCTCTGCATGGTAAAGCCCGTCAAGTCACTTTTAAAATAATAAAGCAGAAACTGGATCAAGAGCTCTCATTTATTCTTGTCTGGTTGCGTATCTTGTAATTTGGAGCACCTTCTCTTGCTCAAAAGTATACGGTACCTTTGGCTTCTCTAACAGTATAGAAGCTTAAATGCTAGTTTAGTGAGATATAAGCTTTTGATAATTTTACAGACACGTAGCAATAGCAAATCCAAATCTCAGAAACGCCAAACACAGTGTTGCCAAATTATGTCTGTGGACTTCAGCTAAAGGTAAAATCGACAACCGGTTGAGTCAACCATGGTTGAATATACAGTCTTAACGATATACCTGATTTTTAATATAGTAATCTTGTATCATTTTAAAAGCACTATCTAAGTTTACACTGTACAAATTTGGGATCCAAGAGTTGCCTGGCACAACTTCTACATGCAGCCTCCTGTTCTACAGCTGACAACATTCCTGAGGATCTCTTGAGCTTCAAGAATGCTTACTAAGTGATGCTCACAGCTGCAGAGAAAACAGAGAAAAATATGGAAAAAATGTGTTCCATAAGCAGACTATGGCTTGTTATCTTTTAATGCAAGCTCATGTGCATCAAAACCAATAAAGTACATACATTGCCTTATTGCACCACCAGTAAGAATAATAATATGCCAAGATACCACAAAGACAATTTCTCACATACACAATTACCTATATCCTTGTGGATGATGTCTCCCTTTACATTTGTCAACTGCACTGTGAGTTATTTCTGTTAGATTGTTAGCCACTTCTTCAGTACCAAGCCCTATTCACTCAGAACTTTCCCACCTTTTTTTTTAGGATACAGTACATGAATGAAATGGACATAAGGAATACAGATACTCAGGGGCCAAAAGAGAGTAGCTGGAGCCTTGGAGATGCTGCTTGAAGGCTTTCAAGGTTATCTCCATATCACGATGATCAGAGATAGCACCATTTGCTCAGAATCCTGAATGTGCCTTTCCCAGCACAGAGGAAATCATCTGTTTATATTGCTAGATGGGAGGATCTTCCTGCAAATGATTTTAGGAAACCTATCCCAATTGCATGAAGCTGTTACCTCTCTTTGGTGGACGGACATGATAAGTTAAGTCATTAATTACTAGTTTGAAATCATCAAGGAGCAGAAGATCTATTCCTGTTGAAGAGGCTACACGTGTCCCATCTGTAAGGAAAAATGAGAATATATTAAGAAAGTCTAGAAATTAGTATCGCAGTATTTTGGTCCCACTTTTAGTGCAAATCAATACTTTGAAAATATGCATTACATTTGCAAGATGTTTCCAGGACTGCACAGCTTCAAAACTCAGAATCAATAAGGTAAGCAAAAGGGCTGCTTAAACTATCTGGCAAAATTGTTCTAAAGGTAAAATGGAGCGGAGGGGAATATTAGCTACCTTGACCTCTTCAGAAAAACATATAAAGACAAAATCAAAATAAAAGCTATTTAGAATCTGAGCTGTCCTTTGTATAGAGCTGTATGTTAAACATACACAGCTAAAAAGGCCTGTGTTTTACAGTGCAGATCACTACATTCCCCACCCCACCCCCCGCAGCTCTTTTTCTCTAAGATAGAAAGCTTTGCTAAGTTTTTTTTAAGAGACAATTTTGGGTGAGGAGTGGGGGGAGATTGCTAACAAAGAAACTGCGGGTGAAAACGGGGTTCAGTGCCTGTTTATATCACTTTACCAGTTCATCATCAGGCTACACCGTGCTTGAAAGAACGGAAGCTTCTGTCACAGTCTCTGGACGGTCATGCTGTGCTGCATAGTTCTGCTTTAAACCTGAGCTTTTGGACATGGCTGTGATATCCATCTTCAGAGGATATGATGCCTCGTTGGATCTGACGGCAGCCAAATCCTAAAGCTTCGGTTCAAAGCAGAACTATGCAACACAAAATAAAAACTCCAGAACTGCGACAAGTGAGATACACGGTGTTTACTTTTACAATATTTATCCCCTTCCTTGGCTAACCTACTTGGTAAGTGCAGTTTGCGCCAAGAGAAATGTTCAGTTGCTGCAATACATCTCTCACACTAAGCTTTTCCCCAGGAAAAGAAAAAATCTTTGTTGGTTTGGTAGAACTATAGAATTTTCACCATGGTTGTTTTTCCACTGTCACTAGAAGTACCCATTAAGTACCCATTAACGGGTACTAAATGGTATTTTTGTACCCATTAATGGGTACTTAATGGGTACTTCTAGTGACAGTGGAAAAACACCCCATGAGAACTGAAGGTAACTTAACACTTTAGCTGCAACGAAAAGGACTAGCCAGTGCTAACATTTAAATTTTAATCACCCCCTGCAGAAAACAGTGCAAATTGAAACATATATATTATTTCCCCCCCAAAAAAGGTTGTGAAATGTGGCCACCAAAACTTAAGTCACTTTATCTTAAATAAGTTTATACATAAGAAAGGAAAATCCTAGGTGTTTCTATCTTAAAAGAAAAACATAAAACATTATACAATTACAAGAGATCAATTTTATAAGGGCTGAAGGATATTCCCCCTTTTACTTTCAACCTTTATATTTCAAAAGATTATTGTAATAGTCCTAGTCTAACACATCTGAGAGAGAACATGTCCTCCTGGACATGTTATGCAGGGTCACATACTGCTTATCTATCTTGCCTTCCTACAGTGCTGTGTTTCTTGAAGATTGATCCTGCCATCCCAGCAGGCAATTTTTACATTGCTCAGCACCAGGCCAAGGAAGCAAATTAGCTCTGAAGTAGTACGAGAGTCAGCTGCAGGAACTTCAAAGGAAAACCCATTTGCTGGCACTACAAGACCTAGCTTAATTTTTCTCCTTGTTTGTTTATATATATTTCTGTCCCACCCGACACTTGAAGGTCTCAAGGTAGGTTACAATAACATCATAATAAAAATAGATAAAACAGATTTTCATAAAAATCATTAAAACAATGGCAGTGCCTGTATTGGGACGGGATGTTGTTCCCTCACACAAAGGCCAGTGTAAAAAGTTGTGTCTTCGCCTGTCTCCTGGACGTATGAAATGAAGATGCCTGATGGACCTCAGAGGGGAGGTTATTCCATAGCCTAGGGGCGACAACTGAGCATGTCCTCCCATGTGCCCTCCCCCAACTGTTGCAGGTTTTGGGTCTGATACGAGGGCCTCATTGGCAGATATTGAGCTGGAGGTTGCCTGGAAGATATTATGGAAAGTGTGGCACACACACGCAAAGATACAGATAAGTTGTATAGATTTGACTGAAATTTCCCTTCCTGGGAAAACCTGCTATCTGCCGTTTTAATTTAAGTCTCCTGATAACTTTTCATGATTTTGCTTTTTTTAATAAACTGCATTTATAAAACACACTGAATGATTTCTACCATGAAAGGAAGGCTTGCTGTTCATTTAATCTTGATAATATCCTTCATTAAGGCTGGGCAGGTTATTTAGAATCCAATTAAGCACATATTAGAATACCATTAGACTACCTGAATGAAAGAGTACGCATAAATGAGAACTTTTATCAAATAATCCACTGACAACTTCAAAATATAAAAAGCTACAAGATAAAAATACAGATGGTACATTTTCATGCAAAACGGTAGAACAAATAAATAAATTTGCTATCTATTATAGATTTGAGGCTTTGTTGGTAATTCGTTAACTTTATATTGTAGAGTTAAATCTTGTTACTCTAGTGCAGGAGTCCCCAACCTTTTTTGCACCAGGGACCAGCAACCTCTTCCACGGGGTGGCAGTGGTGTGTGGCGTGGCAGGTTGTGGTGGTGGTGGTGTGGACTGGCAAAAAAAAAAAAACCCTATGGCCCGGCACCAGTCCACGGACAGGTGGTTGAGTACCCCTGTTCTAGTGCAATCGTACCTGGCGAATAAATTGCAACTCTGTCAATTCCTCGGTCTTCTGCTTGTAGTTGCCGTAAGAATACTCCAACGGAATCTGAGATAGGCTTTAGTGTAAACTGGCAACGCTCACGGCGAGATGGAAGATTCACAGATATTACAGGTAACCCGTTTTGGTAAACCACTGTAACGTCTAGAAGGAAAAACCAGATGGTCAAAACAGGTGCCACCCTCAAAATATATAAAACAGAAATTAGTTTTATTATTCGTATTGGAAGGCCACAGGAATAACATTCAGAAAGCCATGTGTTTTACATATGCACAGATATGTGCCCACTAGGGATGTGCACGGATTTTTTTTTTTGGCATACTATTCATAATGAACTGAATATTAGAAAATTTGTATTTGTTTGAATGTGGTAAGATTCTATTCAATACAAATGTATTGGTACAAATTTGTATGAATATCCAATATGAATGCATACGTATCCGATACATATCCCCAAATGTTCCAAATGTTCCAAAACATTCATATTTGTACAAATGTTAATGCACGAATGTTGTAACATTCAATTCATGTACGAATGTTCGAATAACAAGTGTTACGAATATTCATGCACATCCCTAGCGCCTACAGATCTGAGAAAAAAATGGTATTATTTATACAGAAGACTGTGCTGTTTTACAAAGAGATGGACTAATTGACTTTAAATCTACATACAGAAGATGATAAATTCACATACAAGGAAAAACTGAAATCTCTCTCCAAACTGCACACCTCATTTCTCAGCTAAATACTAATGTGGAAGCCATCTCTGATGTGAAAACCACCACAAAAAGATCTTCCTGTTTCACAAATAAACAACAATCTCACACAGCTACATTAAGCAGTAGCACACAGACTTAAAGTAAAGAAATAATTTATTTAACTATGGCACTTGATATTCTTCATCTCCCTAGAAATTTGTTCCACCTGTCCGACAGGAAATTTGAATTTAGGTACAATCACAGTTAAATTCCATAACCGAAAAGCACAGACTGCCTCATAAGCTCTATATGCCGAAATTCTCTGATATACAGACAATCACATCTACTGCATCAATAAGCGAGATCCAATGTGCAGGACAAGGAATAATGGGCTTAAGGCAGGTTCTGGATGAACAGCAGGAAAAACATCCTTGCAGTATAGGAAGTTCAACGGCAGAAGGTTTGCCTGTACTAGCTGTGTTCAAGAGGCAGTGAAAGCAACCATCCTAGATAGCTTTAAGAAAGGATTTGGAAGACAGGTGTATCAATGGCTGTTAGAACTGATGCCTAGGCACTGCCTCCAAGTTGGAGAGACAGATAGAATGCCTTAAAGGTAATTTGCAGGGAGTTGAGAGCAGGTGAAGGTTTTCTCTTTGCTTTCTTCTTGAGGACGCCCAGAAGTAATTGGTGGGCTACTATGTGAGACAGGATGCTGGACTAGATGGGCTTGGGCCTGATCCAGAAGGGATCCTCTTATGTTTTTATGAACTTAAGCGGAGGCTGGCTAGTAATCTCTTGGGGATGCTTTAATTTGTATTCAACTATAGAGCAGAAGGTGATTCATTCAACTAACAGTGTCTTCTACAATTTTATACCATTTAGGTAAAGATTTTCTTCTTTTTTTTTTTTTAAACCTGCTTTCTGTGGAGGGTATTAAACTACCTGGCAGTGCAATCCTAACATCATTTTGCTGAGAGTGAATGCCAATTATTACGCTTGGCAAGGTGGTGGAAAGCAAAAGAAAGAGACAATAATAGAAGGATCATTAGGTGCCAACTCCAACTCAATGGCACTAACAACAAAAGCACAGCTGATAAGGTTTCAACACAGTCCTGAAAGTGACAGCAGCTACAGCACTTAGAGATTCCTAAGTACTGCCTGGTTGTTGTTTTTACTTTTATAAATTTACTAAAAACATTGAATAAGAACCTTACAAATTCAATGATATCTATAGACATTCACCAAAAGAAATCAGCTTTCTGCATCTGGCCTCTTATGGTCAGAGTAGAGTGTGCTTCACCATCTGCTCGCCTGCCCGCCCGCCCGCCCATCTATTTATTTCACTCGTCCTATTACTGTACAATGTCCAGGGGAGCAACTTACAAGATTAAAATACACTAAAAGATTAACTACAATATTAAAACTTAGAGATTATCCAGTTAATTCACATGCTAAAAGCTCCATGGGGCTGTCCAGAGGTGAACAGGGTGAACAGAAATAGCATATTTCTAAGACTAGCTAGAGAAAAATCTTGCCTTACATCAGATGCTACAACAGGGTTCACTGACAAGCCCGTGACTGGCACAGAGGACTCAGGGGACTGAGGAAGGACAGGAGAAGCCATCAAAGGCAGGATTGTGCCCTTAGATAACAAGCTGACAAACTGTGTTCCACCATACGTAGGGAGTATAATACTAACAGTCTAAATATGCATATATGGGCCTTTCCGCACTGGCTCTAAAAACGAATTTAGAGCCAGATGTGGAACGGATTTAGACCTGGCTTCCGCATAGGGGACGGAATTAGGACCCCTTTGAGGAAGCCATGTCCGCATATCGGCAGGCAAAAACGGTTGTTTAAACTGTTTTTGCCGCCGAAATCCTACCCAGATGTAAGACCTGAAAAAATCAGGTCTTACATCTGGCTTTCCCCCTGAAAACGGTTTGGAAACTTAACGTTTCCGCACCGGAGGGGGAAAAGCCGGATTGCCGGCGCATGCCCAGCTGTCAGAGAGGCAGAGCGCATGCTCTGCCACTCTGACAGGTGGGTGAGTTGGGCAGCCAGCTTCCCTGCCTTCCCTCTGCCATAGAACTGACAATCCTCGGTTCTCTGGCAAGGGTAAGGCACCCCCTACTCCTAGTTTCACCCCCAGCCCACCGAGAATCGCACCCACGTACCTGATCGTGTGCAGGTCAATGCTGAGACTGGCAGCGCCGGCGCCAATTGCGCATGCGCGCACCGCAGCCCTGCCAGTCCCAGCACCCCAGGGATGCTGGGAAATGTAGTCCTGGGCTGCTGGGACCATCAGCGATTGGTGCCGGCGCTGCCAATCTCAGCATTGACCTGCACATGATCAGGGACGTCGGAGGGATTCTCGGTGGGGTGGCAAGGGTAAGACACCCCCTACTTTCACCCCCACCCCACCGAGAATCCCTCCGACGTCCCTGATCGTCTGCAGGTCAATGCTGAGACTACATTTCCCAGCATCCCTGGGGTGCTGGGACTCGCAAGGCCGCGATGCCTTGCGACCCCAAAAAAGGACAGGGAAGGTTCTCAGCAGCCAGAAAATAGTACTAAACAAACACTTCTAGGGGATCTGAGACAAGAAAAACTAAAAGTATCTTTCAATCTGGAATATGTACACTGTGCGACAGAGGAAATCTGAAGACTGTGTAAGGTCCTAAAGGAATATGTATTTATTTCATTTGTTTGTTTGTTCATTCCTGCCCTATACCAGGAGGTTTCCCAGCAGGTAACAACATTTACAATTAAACATTATTAAAACAATAACAATATGTATTAAAACAATAGTATCTGCAAGTAGGAAGGGAAAAGTGTATTCCCATTTAACCAAAGGCCAGGGCAAAGATGTGTGTCTTTACTGCCTTCCAAAATGCGTACAGTGAAGGTGACTGATGCTCCTCAAGGGGGAGACTATTCCATAGCCTAGGGGCCATCACTAAGAAGGCCCTCTCCTGGGTGCCCACCCCTTTTGCTGCTGAGGGTGGTGGGACAACCAGGAGGGCCTCCTCTCCAGATCTTAACTGCAGAAAATGCCAAAGTTTTAAACCACGAGCTAAGGATTTGCTCATATGTTGTCATTTTTTAAAAAATTATTTGGGAGAAAGACCAAACACAACTTCCATTGCATGCTGACAGCAAAAGAAAATCTGATTTACCTCCAGGACAAAGCCTTGACCTTGAAATGAGGGCTTTAATTTAAGGTGGGCAAGCCAATGTTTTGGAACAGAATGGCAACTGCCATGAAGCCACCAAGAAAAAAAATCACAAGAGAAGAGCCTTGTCTAACCAAGCAATGGACAAAAGGTAGGGAAAATGGACTGAAAACCATGCATCACCTTTTGTAATGAGGCTCCTTATTAGTCTTTTTTAACAAGAATTTGCTCCATCAGACGTTTGAATAGATTCTGTCTACAATTAATTTTACTGCTCAAAGCTTCTGTGGAAAAGTTACTGATGTGTATCCCTTATCCAAACAAGCTAAGCATATAAACAACCTGAATCGTGTGGACACAATTTTACTTATCAAAATGAAATTATTCATCATACCCACCATCAGAGGGCACTACAGTACTGCAATAGACCACTCTCACCGTCTGCCAAGGAAGAAGCCTTTGGTGTACCTAGAAAAACGAACACAGCAAGGCGAGATTTATTAATAAAACAGCAAATGCTAGCTTATTTCAGATGTCCCATGCCAGCACACCAATCTAGCCACATCCTACTACCTACTGCAGAGAAGACAGTAAATCTGTAGAACTTCTCATGAGCAGTACCTCTTGATGCCATCTGTCATGTGGTATGGATATTTTTTTATGAGCCAGTTCTTACATCTTACACATTTTTTGCTATCTAGAAAGAAGTTGGGGAGTTACAAAATGTTTAAATGGCACTTTAGTAACAAATTTCTATTTTAAACCCAACAGGGAGAGTTATCAAAATGCTGAAAGAGTTTCCAGGTATGGAATGTACCAAAATGAGAAGCATAAGGATAACAATGTGGCATCATCATGTTCTGTAAAAAGTTATATATCTTTTAAGAATCAAGGGTAAGAGTTGGTACCCAAAACCTTCAACTCTGACTCCTCAGTTTATAGTACCACAAACCCTGACTCCTCTATTGATAATTAGAATAATGCATTGGTGAGTCTTAAATGGCACAAAATGGTAACCCTACAAGTCTACAACTGTTACATGGCAGGGCTGTTTAATGAAGGGAAAAAATGCATGTGTTTCGAAATATCTTTTAACTTAGAGCGGAGTGTCACTTCCTCTACCACTGATAATGACATCTTTCTAGGGGAATTTTTTAATGGAATAGATTACAATTTCCATGCAGAAGAAGAAGAAGGAGCAGGAGGAGGAGAGTTGGCTTTTCTACCCCACTTTTCTCACCCAGTTAAGGGGACTCAGAGTGGCTGACAAAGCTTCGTATCTTCTCCCCACAAGAGAACACCCTGTGAGGTAGGTGGGGCTGTGAGAGCTCAGAAGAGAGCTGTGACGAGCCCAAGGTCACCCAGCTGGCTTCATGTAGGAGGACAGAACCAAACCCTATATTCCCAGATAAGAGTCTGGCTCTTTAACTGTTAGACAAAATTGGCTTACTAGTCACTCATTTAGTCAGAGTTGGTATATTTTTATCAACTTCAACTCCACTAACCCAATCATCGCTTCTGAGTCCAACTGTACAGTCCTGTTAGGAATCCTGGATGGCACAAGCCAAACATTTTGCTCAGTTTTGTATGCTTTATGTATTGCCCCTGCCCAGAAGCAGACACTATAGAAAATGCATGAAGACTGAAAGAGTAACTTCATTAGGGAATGCTTTGGAAGTATTGATTAATCTTGAGTTCCTTCTCCGTCCACTGCCAGTATTCACAAACAAGACTTGATCCTAAGCCTAGTAAATATATTTGTCTGAAATCCTTTTGTTCAGTGACTGCTATAGAATACACACACACACGCGCATGCCCAGAGAACTCCAAAGCTTAACTATTCCATTAAGTTTACAACTGCACTTCATCATGGAGAATTAAGGTCCATTTTAAAATGTACTTCCTAAATAAAGGTATTTAGGTCTTAATTTTTTGTTCTTGTTTTCAAATTATACATGGAACAGAACTATAAGAACTTTTATACTCAAATGTCTATCTTATGTGCATTCGTTA
Organism: Aspidoscelis tigris stejnegeri; assembly: GCA_023333525.1. Taxonomy (NCBI): domain Eukaryota; kingdom Metazoa; phylum Chordata; class Lepidosauria; order Squamata; family Teiidae; genus Aspidoscelis; species Aspidoscelis tigris. The sequence continues at coordinate 98,243,623 of JALMGA010000002.1, forward strand.
ATATAATCTGAGCCACTATTAACTTTATGAAAATGTTTTATCTTTCTTCTACAATTAAATTGAAGTATTGGGGAGAGAGAAAAGAGAATAATGATCAGAGTAACCACTGCAAGTTTTCTTTCGTAGTGTGAATTATGTTATGCATTCTGAAAATGATTCTGATGGACATTTTGAAACTGGCTTTCAAAAAACCAATAAAGCAATTTTTTTTCCAAAAGAGCATTTCCTTCTGCAATGTCAACATACCACAGCTATTCCTGTTCATAAATACCGCTGACTGCTGCACCAATTATATGCTCCTGGAATGAAGTGGTAAAGTGTGAATCTTGTCTCATAAGTGATAACTCATTTTGAAACAAATGATTCCTTATGCCTGTGATCAGACTAGCTTAAAGGGCCACCCCCTGGGAGAATTGGGGTCAGGAACACTAGATAGTTTCTCCCTGCATATGCACAAGGAAAACCTTGGAAAAGTCATCTCTTCCTCAGGTGGGAATTTGTGACACCAACAACAACTCTTCCTCTCAATCAGAATGGGAGGGGGAAATCTAGCCAATTGTAGCATAGGAACAAATGCTGCCAGCCAGTGACCAATATGAGGGCTGGAAAACTGAGCAAGTGCCAGCCAATCTGCACTGAGCGTTTGTTGCTAGGTACACATTGCTAGAGTTTAAGGGTGTTTTCCACTGTCACTAGAAGTACCCATTAATGGGTACTTAATGGGTACTTTTAGTGACAGTGGAAAGACACCCTAAGATAAAGAAGTTCAAATGCCTGTTTTTGTTTCCAAGCTGGGTTAGAGTGCATTTTTCAGAAGAAGCACATGCAAAATGCTTGTTTGACACTCTGAATCCTGGTTAGCTACTGGCTGACAGAATTTGCTCTGGATACTGTTGACACATAACAGAAAACCACAAAAGAATCTGGATGGAGATCAAATAGAAGGTATTTACTTAATATTATGACTGCAAAAACAGAGTTTAAACTACTTCATACAATAAACATAAAATGCAATATAGTATAAGGGACAACCAAAAAGGTCCAAGAGAAAAGTCCTTGTGCCCAAGACTGAGGAAAATGTCACTAGAGAAAAGGACCTCCTGGTGTAAAGTACGACCTTTTTCAAGTTACTAGTTCAACCATTGTCATTAATGGGATTTCTAGTTGTGGTGGGTCCATATGTTGGCCACAATGAGGCTGCTGGTTAGACTTATACACAAACCTTGGAGTCGATATTTTGAACAGAGTTGGTTGGCAAGACGTGTTTTGGCTTGATACAGTGTTCTAATCTTTTCTTTAAAATTCTAAAATTTCCCTCAATCTTGGCCACAAGGATTTTTCTCTTGGATCATTCAGAAATTTTTAAGACTGTATTGTATTTTATGTTTAGTACAAGAAATAGTTTAAACTCTGTTTTTACTGTTGTAGTCATAATATCAAGTAAATACCTTGATCTCTAGTTGATCTCTATCCAGATCCTTTTGTTGTTTTCTATTCCGATTTATACAGATCTGCTTTTTTGTAGGACTTTGGGTTTCTTAAATTTTTCTGTCGAAACGTACCAAAAGAAAAGGACTTTTCAGATATATACCAGTGAACCACTGAATGTCTGGTAGGAGGAATTATAACTATAGAAAGCTACAAATAAGTGGATAAAATAGCTGGATAAAGCCACACTTTGTCTTGATTTTACACAGTAGTAATTTTGAGGGTATCACTTTAAAATTTGCAGGACATAGTCCTAAATCTCAATTAACCAAACTCTCCAAATACTTTTGAGTACCGCTCCCTAACACTCCATACCTATTCTAACAAAAATTCATTTATATTATATTCTGTGTAGTTATTCTCATACCATACTAAAGCAATAGTGAATCTGATGCCCATGTAAGACTAGAGTTTTTAATTTTTCTATAAATACCACAGAACTAGTCAGTTGAAAGGATCTCTTCTTGTGAATTCAAAACATCCCTTTAAGTTTCCATTTTTTAAAAAAATACATAACACCATTCCAGTTCCAAAATACTGTTTACTAATTCCTAGCAATCTTATTTGCTACATTAAAGTTTTACAATAGCTTATTTTTCTGCTAGTCTCCCTGAAATCACTTCACAAGAGCCCTCTCTTTTGATGTGGTTTTGCAAATGTTATACTATCACAAATCCATTGCTTAGATGTACGTGCCTGCTTTGTGAAAGGAGGATAGACATGACCATTAATTCTGCAACCAAATGGATTCATATATCCTTAAGCTAGATTGAGATTCTGACACTTCCTTTTGTACGGAATCTTTTCATGAGGAGAAAATATTGAAGCTATGTGTCATCTTGCAGTCAAAACTACAGTTGTTGAAATTTTGCTATTGATCACAAACTGTGAAGCAGTACAAGAAACCCTGTCTCACATCAGCAATAAATTAGGATATAATCAAAAGCCCACAGGCACTGTGCACATTTGACATCAGATGCAAAGACTGCAATACATACTCAGAACCAATCTAACTTTAATTGGGGGACAGGGGAATATTAAATATCAATACAAAGTTTATTTCCGAGAGACAGGAGACAACTTCCTCACTAAAGTGTTACTCAACCGCAAAACACTAATGAGTGTTGATTATGATAATTATTTTAAAAATGTAATTCACTTCTACTAAGTTGCGGCTAGGGTAGTACAAACTATCAAGACACAAGGTTGAGGGTAGATCACCTTGCTCATCTAAGAACCTAGTCAACAAGCTAGAAACTACATCAATGATGCTTTATGTTTCAGAGCAGGAGAAAGGTATGATATAAATTGGGGGACAAACAAAGGGCCAAGTTATTAGACAGATAATGAAGTAACACAACGTATTTTACATGTATAGTTAATTTTATAAAAAAAAAACTGAATGAGAAAAGGGTCCCTTCCCATTTTCCAGAAAGGATATTGTTATGCACTGTCAAAGAAAATTTCCAATACAGATGAAATTGTATTCAAAGGTCTGAGAAATAATTCTCAAGTATGGGTAGGGCTTGGTTTCCTCGCTTCGCTTATTTGGTTTTAAATATAAAAGAATAATGACACAAAAAAATCTGTTCTTCAATATTAGAAGTTGTATTAACATTCTTTAATTCTGTTAAGTTGTTGTAGGTATTCATACTGAATAAGAGAAATCTTGAATTTCAAACTTGACATACTTATGAGGCAGTGCTAATAACAATTAGCTAAATTAACAGTGCAGTTAATACTGCAATGATTTGAAACACAGAGATGAATCAATCATAACCTTTGAAGGCTGCTCTTGATATTAACAGGTCTGCAAGGCAGACTTCATTTTGTATGTAAAGACACACTTTAATGTCAGAAACTAAAGGAGAACGTATCAGTACCAACATACCTGTTATACAACAAACTTACAAGAATTCTGCAAAGGAATGAACATTAGGACCAAATAAAATTCAGTGCTCACTCCAGGCTTCATTGATTATGTTTCACAACCAATCATTTGATTACATTTAGCTAAATAGCTGAATCATTCTGGCGTTAGATTGGGAAAGAAAACAGACTAATTGCAGCCAGATTTCAACTGGGGACCTGTGTTTAATTTTAAGAGCATCTGGCAATACCAAACTGAAGGGAGAAGCAGGAATTTATTCGCTTAAGACACAAATCTTTTGAGTCTGCAGTTTTCGCTCCCTCACACTTTGCTGTAGCTTCATGAGAAAACCAAGTTTGTAGCTACACTACAGAAAGGGCTGTACTATCTACAGTACAGAAAAGGCTGTCTTTAACAGATCTCTTATCCCATCTTAGACCTCTCCTACATTTTTGAGCACACTCCCTACAGCTGCTGCAGAGCTAAATTAGAATACTGCCTAGTTTCATAAAAAGGAGAGAGAGGCTGGCTAGGAAGCAACCATGACCGCATCCCTTTTGGCACTGCAGCTGTTGAGAGGAAAGATGATCATTTAAGCTGTGCTCAAATGCCAGAAAAATCCAGCATGTATCCTACCTACTCACCGTTAAGAGTAATATGAGAAGGCATTTAAAAGTCAGAGCACTCAATCGCTTCTGTAATTCAAGTTCCATCAACTAGAGTAATAGCACTAATTGGGATAAAAATTGCCTGTATTTTAACCTGCATTAAGTATCGCGTCTCGATTGACTGCACAGTCGCCCTCAATGAAAGCCAAAGACTGATGTTCTGCTGTTCACAGCATGTTCTTCCCCAATGCACTGTGAAACAGGCTGGGCTTATAAACCCATTTGCGCATGCCACCACTGACTTCTGAGTCAACATCTGGCCAATAGTGAGGCAGCATGTGTGTTGCTCATATAGCAAAAGAGTTCCTTAAAGAGACCTCATGACCATGGAGACTGGCCAAGGGGTTGTCTATGCTGCTCCCGGTATACATGGACTCACCAGGATGGGCCCTTCTGGCCCCAGGACATGATAAGCTAATTGTCACTCCCACTTGCAGCCACAGAAAAACTCAGTTCAGCTTTTGTTTCCTTTGCACATCTGGGATTTTAACCCAGCAATTTGGATATTACAAAAAAATAGAACCTCACAATCTCTAATTTCTCAATCTTAGCGTAAGGTCCTGCACTGTGAGACTTAATCAAATTAATATTAATGCTCCAGATATGTTCAACCTCCTATCGACTATGCAATAAATTTACACTATTTTGCTGCAGGACCCCCAAAACGAATCAAGTTCATCTGAGCCAAAATTGAACAAATCATTTGCTTATGGCTGAAAAGAAAGATCTTGCTTGCTGCTCAGTGCTGTAGGATAAAAATCCATTTTTGGCTCCAACATACAGGGACTTCAAAGCTTCCTGGCCACAATCCCAGTAACATCACAGGATTGCTGGAAACTTTCCTAAAGCAATCTCAGTACCTTTGGCTGTCAAGTTAGTGATGAGCTAAACTGTATGTCATTTTAGTTTACATGATTTTTTTATTTGCCCAGGTGTTCCACTTTAAGATGCCTCAAATTCTACTGCAATACAGCAACACATTATGGATAAGCTTTCAGCAATCATCAGCACTGAATAATTATACCATAATTAAACTACATTCATTTGTAGAGCAGCAATGTTGAAAGATAAGTCAAAGTTTCATTTCAAATATTAACACAATGTACAGATCATTTTTTCAGGACATTAAAATATAAACACCACATAAGAATAAGCAGATATCAAAAATTTAAAAAATTTCCAGGATAGCTGTAATTAGTTTATGGAGCATGTGTAAATATGGAGAAACATCCATTGCAACCCATCACATTTTATACACTGTAACTGTGCTTTTCCCCTGTCACTATTCAGGTGTTTTTTGTGTACCCTTGAATATTCAAGTTCATACCACCCACTAAGTTATAAAAATTGGTTGGAAATTTCAAATATCTTTGTTTGATGTAGTGAGGAAGCTTTGGGTGCAATCAGTTCTAGGAAAAGGGACACCGCTTGGGTGAATCTGATGCTCAAGGGAAAGACATATAACAAAATATAACTTACTGCATCCCAAAGCCTGTGATTCTGCACTCCTTGCCCAGATGGTAAATAATCAGTCATGGGGTGACTCACTTGTGGGTTGGATTGGATGGAAAGCTATAGAGGCTCCTGTAGCCAATTCCAGCCTGAAAATGGCTGCTAATGCCAGCTGATCATTTGGGGCCCCATAAATGGGGGGGGGCAGTGGTGACCAATCAGTGGTGAGTGCTCGTCATCACAGAAAGAGTCACTTCTTTTTAAAATGGTGTAACACATTTTTTTTTGCCTCTACAGATGAGGTGGACCTTTGAAAATGGGCACTCTCCCAAAACAAGCCCTGGGTGATTGAATTCTTTGTACAGTGGTACCTCGACATACAAGTGCCCTGACATACAAGTGTTTTGAGATACAAGCCGCCGAGCGAGTGATATTTTGCTTGGAGATGAGAGCAAGATTTGAGATACGAGTATGTAAATACAGTACAGTACATAACAAAAACAACTGAGGTGGTGTTTTGGGAGCTGGAATGGATTAATGGGAAAATTGCTTTGAGATACGAGCGATTTGACATAAGAGCAAGGTTACGGAACGAATTAAACTCGTATGTCAAGGTACCACTGTAATTAGAAAAGCGCAGAAGGGCTTAATGCTGACTTCCAATAGTACTGATTTACAGCAAAAATACTTTCTTCCATAAAATGTGCCTAGAGATTTCTCTGTTCATTTCAGAGATTATCAAGTTACTTGTATTTTATTGGAAGTTTCAGAGGAGTAGCGGTGTTAATTGTTTTTACCACAAAAGATCAAATCCTACAGCTGCTTACTGACAAAAACCAACAACTTGATATACACTGACCTAGGGACACAGTGCTGCAGTTAACTTCAATGCCAACTCTGCCCCACAGACATTTTATAACATCATGGATTCATTCACCTTGTTCCTTCTGTAGTGCAAAATACAGTGTACTAGTACTACAATAGACAAACAGGCAAACTAGTCTCAGTGCAAAGAAGATATAGAAACAAACTAGTAAGATACAGCGGTAAATAATAGCTGTATTTGCATGATGGATGCATTGTTTGTTAAGCCAGGGTATTTCAAAGACAATTCCTCACACATCTGTTGTGTGGTTACTTTTCTTTTCCCCTTAACAGAGCAGAGATAATCCAGAATACTGTAATTTCCTGCAATGACTGAGCTGTGAACAATATGTAAAGCTATATGAACCCTAATATTTTCAAGGGTGGCTCTCGCAGTTATGACATAGCCACCATATTCTTGTTCAGAAAAACGGTAAAGATGATCTTCTTGATAGCTCCGAAAGCCTTTCCCTTGCATGATTTACATGACACCAACTCTAGATGGCATTTGCTGCTTTTTGGAAAAATACTGTTTATCTTGGGTTTTCTCCATGTCCTAAAGTTTAAGGGATGTTTTATTTCTAGTCAACTGTTTGGAGATCTCTGGATAGTAAGTTGTACATAAAATTTTATATAAATAAAGACCTGCTGTGAGAAAATGCTACTATCGCTAAATTGCTATGCTTCAAGAGAAGTATGTGGAGACAAGACCGCAGCACAAAATTTTCAAGCAAATTTGATTCTATTGATTTATACATCATGCATTTTGCTCAACAGTACATGTAATCATCTCAGAAAAAATGTAAGACAATTGTCAGGCATGGCATGGCATGCCTGCTATAACCTATAACATATAATGCCTCTATGCGTAATCTGTTTGTATGGCTGTTTAACCTGTATATGTAATATGTTTATAGATTCCAGCTGAGTCCAAGTTATCATCCTTTTCTTATCCCTGAGGTAAAATTACTTCTAACAAGAAAGACTGGGAAAGCTGGCAATTGATCAAGGGCAGGTAGCAACAACTTTTACACAGTTATTACACCAAGGGAACAGAGATGATCGGTCAAGCAGGAGTGCTGAAACCATGTAAGAGGAAGGAATGTGCCCAGAGTAAGGTGTAGGGAGATGCACAATTCTTGGGAAGTGGTTCAATTCATATTGAATCGAATGCAAGAAAACTTGTATTCATTTGAATCGATCCCCTTCAAATGTGGTAGGATTCGATACGAATATTCCGTACTAATTCGATTCAAATCCCTGCTACAAACTGCATACAAATCCCCTACGTATCCTATTAAAATACTCTACATATCTGCTCGGAATGAGCCAAATCTGTCCTGACTCCACTTTGAATCCGCTCTCAGCCCACTTCAAATCCGCTCTGGATCCGTTACAGATGTGACTGGCACAGCAGCTTTCCCACCTCCCCAGTTTCACAAATGTAATGAAGCTTCGTACGATGGTTTCAAAGCATTTGATATGAATTTGAATGTCAATCTTCTAATGTGCAAACATTTGATTCAAATTTGAATGTCCAAATTCGTATGAATTTCAAATGTTATGAATATTTGTGCACAACCCTAATAAGGTACATTGTACATCGTTCATGCTGAATAAATCAATACACTTCTTCAATAACCGAGTTTAATTGCTGAAATAGCATATCACAGCAACCGTGCTGTTTCACAGTCTACTCTTGCCCCAAACTTTGTGGTGTCCAAAATGGGGAGAGAGGCTGTAGACTCTTAGGTGTGTCCCTTGACAAATCCAGCCTTTCTACAATGGCTAGAGGTAGATAAAAAGCAGGTGACCCCTGAGGAAATTAGGCAGAGAATTCATCTAAAGGACATCCATGTAAAAGCTACCCTGTCTGGCCTCTTCATGGGCAGAATTACAGTTAGAGGAGTACTGAAGCTCTCTGCATCTGCACCCTGACATACTTCTGCTGTGAGATCATGCAGGTAAGTTCCTTGCTTAATTTCTTTGGTGGTCACCCAGTTCAGACGTGTCAGATAAAAGTGCGACATAAGCCTATTATAGTCAGCTGCTGATGCAATAATAGCTTTCCAATGGACCAAAATATACATTATATAAACCAGTTAAAGAGTTAACCACTATCACCTTTGCCCCCAGTCATCAGTTCTGGTGGCAACTGTCCCAAGAGGTGAAATGGCTGTTTTTTAAGTTAAGAGAAAGATCATTATTTTCAACAGTGTTAGATTGTCTGGCATTGCAGGCAGAATGTCTAATGAAGGTTCCCATGTGTCTACAGAAGTTAAATATTAAATCCTATAAACAAGCATTTCTTTTCCTTTCTGCTTCAAAACTGGAAGGCAGCATTTTCAAATCTATCCCTCTTATACTAATTGGATTTCAGATTATTCCACTTATAGCACTTACTGCTGCTTCTTGATTTCGGATTTTAAAGACAAAGTAATGTTTCATCCATCTTGCTCTTAAGACAGGGCTGTTGTTGCAGCTGTGTAAATTCCAGGGAATAATGAAAATTTGTGTGGACCAAGTAAGATATCTAGAGCGCAGGAAATGCCTCATATCAAGTCAAGCCACTGGTTTACTGAGCCCAATGAATTCTGTAGAATGACTGGCAATAATTAAACCAAGTCTTTCCAAGCTCTAACTATATATGCCAAGATTTAAGCTGGGGTCATTTCAGTGCCTAAGTCCTCGCAGACTATAGCAGGATTACAGTTTCTTGTGTTTCATGCATATCATCTGAAACAGATCACTGGACCACCATGTAACATGTGCATACAAGCGTACAAGAATATACACAAGCACCCATCACTGTCATTTTCAAACTACATTGCACATTCTTTCCATTCTTAGAGACTCATGTAATATTGATAGATGTTCTACTTCCATTTTTGGTTGGAACAAAGCTAAGGTTAAACTTCTCTTTCAATCACTACCTGCAGCATTACATGCTTAAAGATTTCCTATCATAGAAGATTTTGGTTTGAAAGGTCCATACATCTTAGAGGATGCTACATTTGAAAATATGTAATTCACTTGACAGATGCCTTGGAATACATTCTACCCACAAGAAAGGGGATTTTGACATATACATATACACAGAAATATACATTTATATTTATAAATATTAGGACTAACATGTATACAGCCATGTAGACTGTGGAAAAAGGGGTGGGGTGGAAAGGAGGAAGGCCTGGGGGGGTGGCCAAAGGATGCCCCGGGGCATCCTGTATCTTTAGAAGCTTCTACCAAAGCTTCTACGTATATTGGATTATCCAATTCATGGATGGATAGGGCACTTCGAATAGGACCCTATTTGATCCATCCACGAATCTCAGAATCCGGACGTATTTGTCTGGATTCCCAATGCACGGATAATGCATGGAAAAAAACCAGAACTAATTTTATTAAATTTCAATCCTTTAAAAATGAAATACAATTCCTGAATATCAATTTTTCAGATACCTGTTTTGTGCCCTGTACAAGTAGATACTAAAAGCACCAATACATACCTTCCTCCTTCCCCCACGAAAGGCCATTTATCCTATCCTGTCCTATACCCAAAGGTCTCAGGGTGGGTAACAACATTTAAGATCAGACATATATTAACACAACAACAATATATATTTAAACAATAACAGTGTCTTAAAGTGGGAAGAGACAGTATTTGGTGCCTTCTGAGGGGGCATTAGTCTAATTATATCTTCTGTTTTTTGACCCCTATATTTCTGTTTTAATAAAATGTATTTTTATTTATTTTAAAAAGGACATTGGCTCAGACCCACTCAAGACACTCATGAAACACAACTGCCTTTACTCAAGGGATGCAGCTGCCTTTTGCTAAGCCCAGCTTCTATCAAAGCTTTTCCATATCACACCAAAACGTGTTGCCTTCTTTACACTCAGGGGCAGGCAAGTCTTGCCTCTTCATCTAATTCTGCAGAGGCTGTGTCCCCAGGATCCAGTTAAGGCTCAGGATCCTTAGCCAGACAGGCTGATACTGGCTGGATGTCCTGGGGCTTATATGGACCAACCACATCATTATCTGAGGAATCTTCCAGATGCCAGGCTACAACATTCCTCCCCTGGCTTCTTTTTCACACTCCTGATACTTCCTTTTCTCTACCCTGCCATAAATTTCATTCCTGAATAGTACACTGCAAACAACAGGCAGCCTATTTTTTTAAGAACATAAAATCTACTTTTGCTCCTAAGAATGCACCTAAACACTTGTCGATATACACTTCCATCACTCAGGAAGAGCAGAAATAAGGAAAGGGGAACCAAATGTTTTTCTTAATGAGGGGAGTTGCTGTATTTTAACGGCAGAGCAGTTCCTTAGAAAGCAGATGCTCACAGATTTGGTCCTTGGCAAATGACTTCTGCATCTTTGCCAAAAAAACTGAATGGAAGTTCCTATGCAGCCATATGTAGCCACCCCAAGTTGAGCTGCAGTCAAGGGCATGGTTACTTTTACCTTAGGTACTCTGAGGATCTGTTACCTAAGAGGCAACATATGCTAGTGTTGATGTAATGCAACAAAGAAGTAGAGAGAAATGAAGGTAAATAGGCAGGGTATTGCTTCTTCGTTCTGATCTACATACCTCTTGACAGTTCAAAAATGAACTGCTCATTTTCTGTTGAAAACGACGCCCTAACCGAACTGAATCCACTCACAAAATTACCAATTAGGCTTCACGCCAAAGGGGAAAGCATTTAAACAAATGTCGTTTGAGCTTTTAACAGAGACCACCAGCTATTTTCATAGTCTGCACACAGCTGGAATGCCTTTTATCATTCGCAAACACTTTCTCTAGATTTGTACAAAAAGAAAAAAGAAAAACCAAGAGAACAGTGTCACTGTTATTGGATTAGAAAGAGTTTAACTTTTCTAGCAGAAGTATAGCTCACCTAATAAATCTCTTATTAGTTTCTTATGGATTGCAGACAAACATGATTGCTGCCTGAAGGTTAAAATCATAATATTTCTGTTCTTTTTTCCTAATAATTTGGAGGTTTGCTTCAAACAATTTTCCCCCTGGTATTTTATTTATTTATTCCCATTTCTATCCCGCCCCATACCTGAAGGTCTCTAGGCGGCTAACAACAGATCAAATAGCATTTAAAGAAAATATTAAAAACAAGACACTGGTAAAAAACATTTTAAAACCAGGTATAAAACCAAGGTATTAAAAACAAAGCACAGATTAAACTAAGGTACATAATTAAAAGCTCTTATTTAAGCCATGCATCCAATGGTCTGTTAATAAAACTGTGACCGAGGGGAGAATGAGTCAACCCTGGCCAAAGCGAAAATATATGCCTTTACAGCCCTCCTAAATGACAACAACAGGGAAGGGGCATGGCACACCCTAGAGGGGAGACCACTGTGGTTTGGGGGTTTTTTTGCACTGAAAACAATTTATACAGCTCAGATTTCCCTGAAACCATCCCTATGCATCACCCTGCACGTTAAAGGTTGTATACAAAGTTAAGGGTGTGATTTTCCACTGGAAAGCTGGGGTTCCTTCAAGTCAATGTATGAGAATTCCCAAATCTGCAAGGAACTTAAACCAGGATTGGAATTTTTTTTTTTTTACTTTAAGTAAGGTTAGGACTGAATGAATACTAAGATACACAAATAAAGTTTTAATAGTAGGGAAAGAGCTGCAACAACAAAATACTGTTTCCCCAATGTTAAAAATAGACAGACATCACTCCTGAATGAAATGCATTCAACTGCCAGAGCTGTTTATTGTAGGAACAAAAAAAAAGGCAACAGCATCATAATTTTGCTGGGAGACAGGTACAATATATCAAGATGTCAATCGGGAGGAACAAAACAGAAAAAAATCAGGAATCTTATTAAAGAGGAAGACTTAAATGCAGAGGCATACAGTGTGAGCTAAGTCTCAAGCAGACTTTCTTCTTAACAACAAGGCAGCAGTGGTGAGGTTGGATAGTCCACCTCTTCTGAATCACTTTCCCTGCCTATTACTTCAGAATGGTAATGTACTGGCTGGCAATCCCTTCCTTCCCTTACCACTGATCATCAGTATCATCTTGGCCAAGGCCTTCTCTGTGGTAGCACCCACAGTCCAGAATGTTCTCCCTTCAGATGCTCTTGAGGCACAGATTTTTAGGTACCAGCTGGAAACATATTAATCCACCCAGGGATTCTCAACATGACTTCCACCCAATATTTAATAGTATTTTTCTGTTCTGTTTCTTAACTTTCAATCTTTTAAAAATACATATATATTATAAACCACTTCAACATTTTAATAGAAATATTTGGTCTAGTGGTTAGGGAGCTGAACTCTGATCTGGGAATACCGGGTTCGATTCCGCCCTCCCCCACAAAGCCGGCTGGGTGATGCTGGGCTAGTCAGAGCTCTCTTCTGAGCTCTCACAGCCTCGCCTACCTCACAGGGTGTTCTGTTGTGAGAAGAACAGAAGGTTTGTCAGATGCTTTGAGTTCCCTTAAATGGGTGAGAAAAGAGGGGTAGAAAAGCCAACTCTTCTTCTTCTTCTATGTTAAATAATTAATTTGGGAATGAATTTAATTCAAACTGAAGATATTGCCATCATTTGTGATCCCCAAACCCAGTTATTTCTGACTCTTTAGTCCTGAATGACCGAAAGGAAACCTTGCTGAAAATGGTCCTTATGATACTTTTTTTGCAAGCTTCTCATTCAAATGGGTGCTGTGCTTGGTGTTTTGAAATCTTAAGCGTCTCCCTGGGGTGTCAGGACCATTGGGGGGGGGGGGAGTGGCAGCTTGTACACGGAAACATGCTTATAGAGAAAATTTGTGCTAAAAAGTTTAGCTGAAATCAAAAATTGTTATTCTAGTCCTGAGTATTATGTATTGTACTATGGGTTATGTTGAACGTCTGTATATCATTTTGCTTGCTGTAACTGGTTAATTTTATAAACTGTTTTGAGTCCCTCTGGAAAAAAGGCGGGATATAAATATAAGTAACATAACAGATAAAAAGGAAGAGAGAGAAGCCTCTGTTATGTTTTCAAAGCCCCAACGTCAGTGTGAAGAAGAGAAATGTCTTTTAGGAATACAATCCTTTTCATATAGTCAGCACTGCAAGTTGCTAGATTTTTTATCTCTATATGAAATGATGGCTCCTGAACAGCTGGTAATCCCATACAAGTCTTGCAAAGGCAAGAATATGGGCTTCCCCATTCAAATACACGATCCACGTGGACTGGTGTTTTATAGCAAAGTCTACTATTTCAACAGCACTGGATTTCATGCTATTCGGGTCAAACTCACTCCTTAAGCATCAAAGTTATCACAAAAGGCTTGAGCACTTACAGCTGTTTAGCAAGGTGTCACTATTGAGCTGCTAACAACTTTCATGCAGTGCCTGATTCACTTGCAGAAATTCTTTAGCATGGTAAAACCCAAGCATTCCTTCTAATTCTCTAGAAGAGGAAGAAGAGACATTCAGCTAGCATTACAACCCCTTCTGGATAATAGAAATGTAGTCTTTTCCTATTTCACTCCGCCTCTGCATTGGTAGCCCAAAATTTAAAAGAACAAAATGAAGAAATAATGTAGTGTTTATAGTTAATTAAGGGTGCATCCAGACAGGAGGAAAATAGCCCCATTATGGCACTGATATGGTGGGGGTCACTTCACGTATCAAAGGCAACCCCATATAGACCTGAAACAGCGGACCATGCATGCCCAGAGGTGATCTGATGCTCATCTGGGAATTTGATAGCAACTGAATTGCCCGGACTGTCCTAGGGCCAATACTGTCTAGATAGGAAGCAATGCTAGTGAGGGAGAAATATCCTGAATTATTGCTTTCTCTTGCTACACTGGGCCACTATCTCAAAGCAGCCTTATTTATAATGCTATTCTGGTTGACATAGGGTGTTTTTCCACTGTCACTAAAAGTACCCATTAATGGGTACGTAATGGCATTTTTGGACCCATTAATGGGTACTTAATGGGTACTTCTAGTGACAGTGGAAAAACACCCATAATGAACCGTGTAACTGTCATGCAGAGCTGATGGTGCAAGCATGTTCTTTTAAGACATCTTCCCTGGACTGTCAAAATATTATCTTCATTCACTTTTTCCACTACTGCTATTCACTAGGTCCATTACAAGTATTTTTTTCCCAATTCCGGTAGCATAAATAGTGATAATCAACCATTCCCTGGAAAGTTTAATCTGAGTTCTCAGCTAAAGAAAATAAAAGTGAGTTTGGGGTACAATTTCATTTCATGATTTATGTGAATGAATGAATGAACTTTATTGATTAGTCATGTGACTGTATCGAGTTTACAAAACATAAAACCATATAAGTCATACAAGGATAAAACAAAAATAAGAGATAACATCATTATTTGTCCCTATCACCCGCACAAGACACTCCATTCAACTCAATGGATATTTTCCTAAACTGGGCAGCCTTAACAAAACACAAAGCTGCCCTATACGTCATTTGGATGTTTTGTCCGTGCAAAAGGTAAGTCAACTTATGTACTGCATTCCAGTGGGACGCATTTTGTAAAAGGGGGGGGGCAAACAAGTTGTTCTTATTGAAGAATACAAGGGACAGGTAAACAAGTTACGAGAGAGATCTTCAACCACTGCTGCGCCACTAGCACACAGCCTTTTATGTAAGTACTAACTGCTGTTTTTAACATACAAACTCGTGTAAGATATACACCACTCATTATACCCTGTCCAGGACAGTCAGCTAATTTTTCTTCAAAGGATTTTTATGACACATTATTAGAAGTGTCTCAAGGTAATGTACAACATAACAAAAGGAGAAACAAATAAGAATTTTTCTTTTTAAAAGACCCGTAAAAACTAAAATAATGTAAAAACACATCCCGCAATTCAGGACAATATCAATAAACTGCAAAAGCCAAATGGTGTGTGCTCGGCAGAACTCTGGGGGAAGCTCATTCCACAGCCTGGGATCCATTGCTGAAAAGCTCTACCTCTCAAGGCAACTCTGATGGATTTCATGGGATTTTGAATCCTCTAGGAGGGCTTTTGCACATGATCCTATCTAGCTGGCTTTATGCTGTGGCTCTATAAAACAAGTCAGTTTATTTCTGGCACCAGACACCCCTGTAATACATTCACTGAACATTCTTTTAATTATAATTTTAATTGTTTTTTAAGTACACATAAAACATTTGTCAAGTTCCCACATGGGGACTCTTAAATAAGCAATTTTTCTTGCAAACTGTTGACTTCCACCTTCTTTGAAAGCTTCCCTTGTATTTCTTATTTTTTGCCTGTTTTATTCTCCTCCTCTTCTTCTGGCATGTCTTTTTAAAACTGTTAGTCTTCATGCATTTTCATGAATTCTACAAGGTATATATTTAAGTGTTCAATGCCATACTTTAAACCAAAAGTTCTACTTTTAGTCCTTCCATGGTACCTGGAAGCTTCTTCCACAGGCATGCCACACAATTTGGATATTTTAGCTTTATTCAGGTGTGCAGAAGTTCAAATGTAGTTAAAAAATCTTACACACTGGCTCTATAGAAGTGCAAGAAAAAGATGGTGAAAAATGGATCACATCACAGTAGCTGAACTAACAATGACTTTAACTGCTCCTCAGTTTTTGGATTGGCTCCCATTTGTAGATCCCTTAAATAGTAGAGGCCTATTTTCTCCCGGTTTCAAAAGCACTTTACTTTCTCTTCGCGAAGAGAGAATGAAAAATGAAGGGCTGCAGGAGGGTTATTGATGCCGCTAATATAAGTAGCTATTTCTCCCCATGCTACAAGCAAAGCTGGATAAAATTGCATTTTGAGCAGCCCTCATTTCTTTCCACATAAAACACCATAAAAGGAGCATCAGTCTAGGTTTACTAATATTCAAGTCAGGCTAGGCTGTATTCAAACAGAAAAAAAATTCTTGTTTGCAGTTAAATAATAGAGGTTGCTTATGGTAAAACTGGAAGTTTGGTGATCAGGTTTTCCTTTGTTTTATGTAATATGTGAACCTTAAGCAGAGGTCTTTCTTCCTTCGTGACACCCACCCCCCAACATTAGAACTTTCTGTGACCAGAAGCGGTGCCAGAAGTGGTGTGCCGAACGGGGTCTCCCTGGAAAATTTGAACGCTGCGAATGAAAGTTGTCGGACGGATTCCAGCAGACTACAGCAGGGTTATCCTAAGGTAGCTTGCTGGCAACAACCACTGGAGGGCTCTCACTCTTACTATAAAAGCAAAAGGGCACATGAGATAGCCCAGTCTTCTTTTGGTCGTTTTTCGTTGGCAGCACCGTGTGCTGAACCTGAAGCCTCCAGCAGCTCCAAGGGTTGGTCTAACCAGATGTCAGCGTGCGGGATAGCCCTTAGCAAGCCCAGGCTACCATGGCAAGGGGATAGACCATGCCATGTGAAAGCAGTCTCCGACTGAGCATCCAAATGGCTGCCCTAATCCAAATACGGAAGACAGGGTTCCCCCAGAACGCAAAGCTCAGGCATTCACATTAGGATGCCCTATCTGCTGTCTCAGGGTAGAAAAGGAGCCTTATACAAACCCGGCATCCCCATGGTGACCCCTACAGTCGTTTAAATACGGCCCTAATCTGTCTCTTTGATAATAATGTTTTAAGATCTCCTAATGTTTCTCACAACTCCAAAGTAGTTGTGACCACAACTGTTTTTTTTCTTGAAAATTAACATTCTGAAAGGACATCCCTAAATGGTAGTGATTCTGTCAGCAGTTTGATATTGTTTTTCTTCTGTAAAGCAGCTGAGATAATAATTTTATCTCTCTCAAAGAATGTACCCTGAAGTCTCCTGTTTTTCTCATGATAGTATGAAAGATTAAGTATTTTACAATAATGTCCTTATTTATAACTATTTGGGAGTTTAAGCACCAGTGATCTATGAATATCTTTTGATGTTAGTTGGAGGTGAAGAAATCATTAGATATTCTTAAGTCTGTCTTTCAGGCTAAAGTCTCTGAGGTTTTCAAAACAGTTTAGATTCAATCAAATCCTTTTTACTGCTTTAATACAACTCTGCCTCAAATCCACAGAAAATTTCTGGTTTCTGCTGATGCCTTGAAAAACGTATTCTTTTTTGATATTATTCTTAAATCCTTCTTTAGTAGTCTGATCATCTCTGACAATTCTCTAAAACTGTCTCATTCTAACAATTTTAGCATCCCCATGATAAATTCCAAATCTTTATAGTTGCATATTTGGTTGCCATTCTTATTGCTTAGCAAGTGAGAAGCAATTTTACTCCAACATAGATTTTTATATCAGTTTTTCTAACTGAGAACCCCAAGATACTTAGCAATTATCCAGGTGCAACGTCACAACTTCTACCTCTAGGTACAACTTCTACTTCTTGGTTGCAGAAAGGCTTAATTTTGTCTAGACTGCTGAGAGACCTTCCACCATTAATGGGCAAGTCCCTCCCTCTACCCTGCTTCCCTTTTTTTCTTTATATAATAATTTGGTAATTGATACCTTTACAATTGTGAAACAGCTATATTGTTCTCAACATAATGGGAAAGACAAAGGATTTCTATAGAACAGGTTAGGTGTATCTAGAAGTAGGAAGATAAATATTGTTCCACCTTATTTAAGAAGCTGACACTGAATAATAGGTTCTATTATTTTTGTATGTTCCCTTTAAAAAGCCATGAACAGGTCAGTTAAAATAAGACAAGATTACACACACACACACACACACACATGCTGAAGCATAAAGAAATCCCAGAAGATAATATAGCTCAATTATTAAGAAATGAGCAAACTATGGTTATAGCTTTGCAAGTGGATTGATCAACATTTGTAATATTAAAGAGTGATGGTAGTAAAGGTTGTACAACAAATAGCGAATAAGATTCTAACACAGTATTTCTACTTATATCTTGAGCTTTAGACAAGTATCTACTATTAATACCATGTCAAAGTAAGATAGTCCAAATATTGTTGAAAAAAACCAAAGTCAGGTTTGTACATACTATGTGTATGTTGTGTACTTGTGTGTTCATACAAAGACGTCTTCTCAGGTGCAACAGCACTTCTATGTTGAACCTGAGGCTGCTAGAAACGAACTAGTGAACAAGGAACTATATACTAGCTATGTTTACTTCTCCATGTCCCACTAATTTGACTGAGATGATGGTCCCATGAGAAGAGAAAGCATGAGACACCAGAACATATGGGAGGAGAGGGGCACATTGTGCTGAAGGACATCAAAAAGCTGGAGAAAGATGACTGGGGTAACACCTTAGGTGGTTTGCCAGTGGCCCAACAACAGGATAACAAAGTGAACAATACCCAGCAGGATCTGCACAAGCTAGGAACAAAGAAGACCCTTATCTATGTGACTTCCTGTAGGCCATCAAGAGGTCCCCTGGCCAACCTGATACATCTTTGAGTTCTCCAGAACTGCATGGGATAATGTCTGTTTGCCAAGCTGATATTGAAAGAGAATGCTGAATACTTTCCTGAAATTTTGTAATGTGCATGGCAGATGAAAATAAAAATTAATCACTTTTCACAAAAGGCAAATGAAATGACAACAAAAAATGGAGGGAAGAGGTAAGGAGAGAAAAGGAGAGAAGCAAAAAGAATTATGGGAATCCACCATTTCCATTTTCATACAAATTCATACACAAGTCAGAAATACATTATGTTATCCATATCATCCAATATTACAAACCATAATTGTTAACAAAAAATTGAATCTTAACAATAATACATATTTAAATATATCTTTATTTAGTGGCTATAGCCTTTTATGCCATTTGATAAACTGGCTAAGGTGAGGTTTGTTCCTTACTCACTTAGTCTCCCACGCCTTTTTCCTATCTTTTGATTCTTTTATCTTAAAAAATTTTGATTCTCAAAGTTCTTGAAAAATATAAGGTATTAGAAAGGTACTAAAACTAACCTGACCTTCCTGTGCCTGCCACATAAATACTAAAAGCAAAGGAACTTCCTTCTACCAAGATTCCAATGTAATCTAATTAACATAAACATATTTAACAGGTCTGATATAGATTACGTATCAAAATAAGATCTAGCTTGTTCTGTGATTCTAAAATATTATGTTAGGTGACCCATCCCAATATCAGTAAGCAAGGGGGTCAACACATGATCTTAAGAGGCTAACAGAGAGAAAGAAGTTGGTAGCATAAGCTTTGATGGATTAAACCCACGACTGTTACTAGGATCTTGTTGATCTGAACATGGTTACTTCTTTGAATTCCAGCCTAATAGGTACTTTCATTTTACTAGAAAGAACATAAATACCCACAAATGTTCTACCTTAAGCTTTCATTTCCACAGAGGATTGATAAAATTGGAGAAATTGGTACATCATGTGTCTCATAACACTCCTCAGTTCGGAAAATATATCACTCCTCAATCAACCTATTTGCTATGGGCTTATGTGATAGATGGTTGGTCTTATAACAGAAAGCTGACTAACTGCCAATGACTAAACAATCAAGCTATTTAATATCATAGCTGCAGAGGAAGACTGAACACTGACCAATTATCTTGGATCCAAACTTATATCACAGTTTTTCCTCATTTCCCCTAAGAAACAGATGTACAAGACTCAGCCTACATATCTTCAAGTGGGTTAACAATCACAATCACAACCACTTTTCCTCATACACAGACACAAAAATTCAAATTTGTATAACTGCACCAGTGAATGCTAAACAACTCTTAAAAAGACAGTAATCTAAAATAGAAACATCAATGTAACATTGGTTTTTGTTACAAGGGGGTTTCTGAGGTATGCCCCAAATGGCCCATTTCCAGGGGAGTTGCTAAGAACCAGGCTCCACTCACTGCATGGACCGATCCGCTGTGGGGAATCCAAGAGAGATGGCTTTAAGTGTCCTGAGGAACAGGGCAGCCACTGGCATTGTACAGCCAGTGTGTTCCCCAGGAAGCAGTGCGAGTTGATACCACAGTATTCAGAGGCAGCTAGCATAGTCCCCAGAGACCACATGGAAGATGTGAGAGGAGGAAGCCGTTCTTAGTAAAGCATTAGTAAAAAAGTTTTCCCCTTTATGCCATTATATGCTAATGGCAGGAAAAAGCAATTGAACTGAAAAGAGAAGAACTGGCTTTTCTACCCTACTTTTCTCACCCATTTAAGGGGACTCAAAACTGTTGACAAAGCTTTCTATTCTTCTCCCCACATCAGACACCCTCTTAGGTAGGTGGGGCTGTGAGAGCTCAGAAGAGAGCTGTGACGAGCCCAAGGTCACCCAGCTGGCTTCATGAAGGAGGGCAGAGTCAAACCCGGTATTTCCAGATAAGAGTCCGGCTCCTTAACCACTAGACCAGTGGTTCTCAACCTGGGGGTTGGGAGCCCTTTGGGGGTCGAACTACCCTTTCAGAGGGGTTGCGGCAAGTCTCCTGCCATGCTTCTCTCCCACCACCCAGCTGCTCTGCCCCAATGGTTGGGGGTCTCCACAACATGAGGAACTGCATTAAGGGTTCGCAGCATTAGGAAGGTTGAGAACCGCTGCACTAGACTACACTGGCTCAGTTCTTCTTTACCTACAGAATGACATCAAAGTGACTTGGTCCTGCTCTTTCCATCGTTTTTATGGTGCTCTGGGACCATGCAGCATTGTTTCCAATAAGCCTGGAAGTATCACATTCTAATAGGAAGGCTCTGAACTACCACTGGGCTGACAAGTAAGCCTCATTCATTTCCATCAGTAAGTTCCAGCTAGTCCAGAATACAGAAGCTTTAGAATACATGTCCTAAATCAGCCCATAGAACCGACTAAACAGTGTTTTTCAAAAATAAAAATAAAAGATTGCCCTAAGAAAATTTCACTTTTGCTAAAATAAAATAAAAATTCCCAGCACAGTTCAGTTTTCACTGATCTACTGAAGTTTAAAACAAACTTTCTGGACTGGGGAAAATAAGCTTATAGTATGCTTCTTATAATCACAAGTTTCAAAGATGTCCAGCATCTGAAAAAACACTTAAATGAAAGCATTTTTTTTCTAATTTAAAACAACAAATGAGGCATCAGCAGCAACATATTAAAGGCAATTCCTTGGCTCAGCTAGTAACTTTCTATATTTGCTTGATCTCTCTGTGATGTGTCACATTTACTACCGTGATCTCCCTCAGAAAATCACATTACTAAAATGTCAAACCAGAAATAGAAAGCTTGAAATGGCTTGCAAGTGACTCCATTGAGCATGGCCTAATGCCAACAGTATTGTGCTTTAGTGGAGAATCTATCCTACCATAGTACAAAGTATATCTAGTCAAAGAAAGCTGCACGTTCAACATGTTTCTGCCAATGTTCTTATGTCTCCAAAATGCACATTATAGATACTGAATGAACACAGGATTCAAGGTAGGGGTCTTTGATTTATCATTTCTAGGTTTATTTATTTATTTATTTATTTCCATTTCTATCCCGCCCCATACCCGAAGGTCTCTAGGCGGGTAACAACAAATCAAACAACATATTTAAAAACATATTAAGAACAGAATACAGATTAAAACATATTAAAAACACAATTAAAAACAAAATTCAAATTAAAACAAGGTACTTGGTTAAAAATTCTGATATAAGCTGCTCGCTCCATAGTATATTCATAAGAACTATAACTGGGGAGAGAATGTATCTCCTCAGCCAAAGGCCAAGGCAAAAAGGTATGTTTTTACAGCCTTCCTAAATGATAACAAGGAAGGGGCATGGCGCACCTCATGGGGGAGACCATTCCACAGTTTGGGGGCCACCACTGAAAATGCTCTCTCCCGGGTGCCCACCAACCTCACTACCGAAGGTGGTGGGACAACTAGGAGGGCCTCATCTTCGGATCTCAAGGCACGGGCAGGTCGGTATGAGAGAAGGCGTTCCTTTAGATATTTGGGGCCCAAGTCATTTAGGGCCTTATAAGTCAGAGTTAATACCTTGAATTGGGCCCGGTAGCGAATTGGCAGCCAATGCAGTTCATTAAGAACCGGCGTGATATGTGTCTGGTTAGCTGTTCCGGTCAGCACTCTGGCGGCTGTGTTTTGCACTAGCTGCAACTTCCGGACCGTCTTCAAGGGCAGCCCCATGTAGAGTGCGTTGCAGTAGTCCAGTCTAGAGGTTACCAGAGCATGGATAACTGTGGCCAGGTCATCTCTATCCAGAAAAGGCTTAAGTTGACGTACCAGCCGTAGATGAGAGTAGGTACTCCTGGCCACGGCCTCCACCTGAGCTTCAAGTGTCAGTGCAGAGTCCAGGAGTACCCCCAAATTACGCACCTGTCCTTTCCAGGGCATAACCACCCCATTGAGGGCAGGGTATCTCCCAACTACCCGGACCTGAGACCCTGTGACACACAGCACCTCTGTCTTGTCTGGATTCAGCTTCAATTTATTGGCCCTCATCCAGCCCATTACTGCCTCCAGACACCTGTCAAGCACTTCCACCGCCTCTCCTGATTCAGATGGTACAGAGAGATAGAGCTGGGTATCATCTGCATATTGATGACACCTCACTCCAAATCTCCTGATGACCTCTCCCAGCGGCTTCATGTAGATGTTAAAGAGCATGGGAGATAAGATCGACCCCTGAGGAACCCCACAAGTGAGTTCCCAGGGTGTCGAAACTGTATCTCCCACAGCCACTATCTGGGATCGGTTTTGGAGATACGAGCGGAACCAATGCCAAGCACTGCCTCCAACTCCTAAGCTCTGTAACCTTTCCAGAAGGATACCATGGTCAATGGTATCAAAAGTCGCTGAGAGGTCCAGGAGAACCAACAGGGTGGCATTCCCCTTGTCTCTCTCCCGGAGTAGGTCATCAACCAGGGCGACCAAGACAGTTTCTGTGCCACGACCGGGTCTGAAGCCAGATTGAAATGGATCTAGATAATCAGCTTCATCCAAACATGCCTGCAGTTGAGCAGCGACAGCCCTCTCCAGAATCTTGCCTAAAAAAGGTATGTTTGCCACCGGGCGATAGTTGTTCAGATCTTCTGGATCCAGGGAGGCCCTCTTCAGCAGGGGGCGCACCACAGCTTGTTTTAGAGCTAGTGGAACCACCCCATCCCTCAGAGAGGCATTCATTACTCCCTGGATCCACCCGGTCATACCTTGCTGGCTAGCTTTAATAAGCCAGGAAGGGCAAGGGTCTAGAGAGGACATTGTCGGCCGCACCCCTGCAAGCAGCTTGTCTGCATCCTCAGGCCGCAATAATTGAAACTGATCCAAGCAAACTGGACCAGACAGTTCTCTGGACACCTCATTCAGACTATGCACAATTGTGGCATCTAATCCCCTACGAATCTGAGCGACTTTGTCACAGCAGATATTAGTTGGCCCTAGCTCATATTTCTTTGAGCTCGGTCTTATCAGGCCATTTACTACTCTAAAGAGCTCTGCTGGACGGCTACTTGAGGACGCAATGGTGGCGGAGAAAAATCTCTTTTTCGCCGCCGTCACCGCCACGTGGTAGGCACGATAATGTGCTCTAACCCATGTTCGGTCAGACCCACTGCCGGATTTACGCCACCTGCGCTCTAGCCGTCGACCCTCCTGTTTCATCGCCCATAGCTCCATGGAATACCAAGGAGATTTGTGAGCTCTACAAGCATGCCGAGGGCACTTGGGAGCGATCGTGTCAATAGCCCAGCTCATCTCCTGATTCCAGAGAGAAACCAGGGCTTCAACAGGAGCACCAGTCATGCCAACCGGAAAATCCCCAAGAGCATTCAGGAATCACCCGGATTCCATAAGTCTCCGAGGGCGGACCATCTCAATGGGTTGGCAATGTTAACACTAATTTACACAAAAATTAAAGCATTAAAGATAAACGTAAGTATAACATTTAAGTAAAATACATATGAAAACCAGCAGCCTGGCCAAATTAAGAAACTGGATGTCTACAGAAGCAAAACAAGGTTACAAAAATGCAAATATCTGAACAATCTTATTATGTTAAGTGATTACTGGGATACTGAAATATTGTTTCACCTATAAATAAAACACAAGGATCTCAATATAAAAGCAGCTGCAATATTTAATTTAAGAGTCTGAGACCCTACCTACTTGCATGACCTTTCTTGTGCTTTAAAATCATAATGTAAGGCAATCCACTTGTAATAAACGTTTAGGGAGATAAAACACAGGAAGTAGTAACAGCACATTCAGTGTGTCTGGCTGTCATTCACACAGGACTGGAATTCACACTTGCAAAATGCTGGAAGTACATTCAGTCCATTGCAAAATCTAGTGATTGGTTTACACAGTCTGTAAATTGAGTGCAGTCTTCTTGGGTTTTTTTCTTAATGGTATGCAGGGAAATGCCGAACATGCTAGAGGAATGTTTCCCTTTGTTGTGGTCTGCTACAGTGCAAAATGTACAGATAGATTCATGCAATTTGCCAATCAGCATCAGACAGTAGATTCATGCAACTTATCAATCAGCATCAGACAGGTTTGGTTTTCCCCCCTCAAATACTTCAGTTACTGGGATTACTTATACAGTCAAGCATTTCTGCATTATATAATTGAGCACTAAGATTAACAAAGGCCCTCTGACAACACAGGGTAAGCTACATTTAAAAAGAACAAGAGCATCTCACAGTGAGAAGAGGAATAAGAGATTAGTGCTGTTACGACTTTGCCAAACAAGATCATCTACATGCTTAAGCACTTGAGGGCAAACAGAGATTTTGTAAAATCATGTGCAAGACAGATGACATGTGATTGGTTAAACTAGATGCAAGGTCATGTCCACCCACCAACCTTATGCACCCTTGTCCCATCTCTGATACAGCTGAAGGTGATCACAGCAGAGAAGAACTTTAAAACTGATAACATGCATTTCAACCACAAAGCAATCTGCAGATATGGTGGATTAACAGGTTGCTAATGTGAATTTACACATTTTAGTGTGATCATAAGGCTACAAAACCCGTTTGAATATATCGATTATACTAGAAAACAGACAGTTGCTTTTAAAATACTGAACAGTGAGCAATGGTAATGGATCTTGCTATACAGATTTCTCTTTAACAACAGTTTTCTGAGAACATATTAAGCTTCTGTTAGGTAACCCTGGCTGCAGTCAAACATATTTTTTTTAAAAAGTGGCTTGAAGGTAGCTTAAAGGTGGTAACATCCACACACTAGTGTCCCTAACACACATAAAAGGCCTGAACATAAAATATAAAGTACATTTTCCAGCTTTAGATTTGAGGACTAAACTACTTTTGAGCTGCTTTTTAAAAAACAGCGGATGCAATTTTTATCTAAAACTGATTTTCCCCCCCACAAAATGAGTTGGTTTGAATGTGACAGGATGTATCATTATAAAATCTTGATTTCAAAATACTTTTATCTCTAAATAAGAACATAAAAGTACCTAAGAGGAACCCTGCTGGATCAGGCCACAGCCCATCTAGTCCAGCATTGTGTCTCACACAGTGACCCACCAATTGCCCATGGGCATCTCAAGCAGAGACAAGGGCAAACCTTCTCCTGCTCTTGAAACCCAGCAAATGGCCTTAGAAGCATCCTGCCTGTTCCCCTCCCCCCTCTCAGCCTGAAGGATGTACTTAGGCATCCATTCTAGTAGCCATTGATACATCTGTCCATGCATGATCCATAAATTTGTCTAACCCTTCCTTTAATCCATCTAGGCTGGTTGCTGTTACCCCTCTTCTGGCAGCAAATACCGTAGTACCGATTACATAAGAGTTAAGAACACAAGGACATAAGAAGAGTCGTGTTGGATTAAGCTACAGTCCATTCTAGCCCAACATCCTGTCTTGCACAGTGGCCCACCAATCATTTCTGGGCATCTCAAGTAGAAGACAAAGGGAAAATCTTCACTTGCTCTCGAATCCCTGCCAATGGCCTTCTTGGGTGTTTTTCCACTGTCACTAAAAGTACCCATTAAGTACCCATAAGTGGGTATGTAATGGCATTTTTGTACCCATTAATGGGTACTTAATAGGTACTTCTAGTGACAGTGGAAAAACACCCCTTGCCTGTCTCACTTAGGCATCAATTCTAGTAGCCACTGAGATACCTGACCTCTGTGAATTTCTTTCTAATCCTTTCTTAAAGCTATCCAGGCTGGTTGCTGTCACCACCTCTTCTGGCAGTAAATTCCACAGACTGAGTTAACCTCAAAGAACTGTCCTTAAAAATTAGTTACTGGTTAGTTACAAACTTGACTGAGCAACATAAGATCTTATGTTAAATAACAGTCTCCAGCCCTACGAGATGTTGTCCGTTTTGTAGTGCTACACACTTTAAGACTGGTTCTTGAAAGATATCTAGGACTTTTCACATCAGTGGCTGCTTGTGCATTAGCATAAAAAGGAATGGAAAATGCTTCCACAGTTTTTTTAACTATCCTCCAGAAAGGCCCTGAAATACAACAAATGTTTCATATGAGCAGATCCCAGCCAAAAGAACAAATATATAACTCAGGGTCCAGCTATAATTATAGTTAATATAGCTATTTAAGCAATGAGAAAATTATACTCTCTTTCCAAGTGATACCCATGTGGATTTAAGCAGTCCTTTCACTAATCTGTATGGCTTGGCACACTACGAGTTATTCCTGTGCGTATTCTATGGACAATATAGCACAAATTCCACAGAGTGCTGATTTTTGATGTAATATTATTACCTTTGTTTCCACTTTTCTTAAAAATGAGCTTTTTTTGGATGTACATATTCTAAAACAATTTTGCTTTTGTGGAAAGCAATTATTTAATGGGGCACTGCCTATACAAACAAGTTCATTAAAATAATGTAATGCCAATATCTATTTTATTATTCATTTGAGAGATGTTTTAATACACATACACCTGCTTAGCCAACAAAGGTATGAAGAAATGTTTCAGGCAAGGAACAGTGCTTGGAAAAGCTTAAGGAGAAAGTCCTAGAGTACAAATCGGTTGTCTAGGCTGGCACTAAACTCTCAATTTACACTGTCAGGCAGCGTCAGCTATTCACTGTAGAGGATACAGTACAATTTAGTGCCTAGATATAGGCACATTATATCTTGTACCATTATTGCTAACAGGACTTGGAATGAGAATTATAAACAAAGAAACAGCAGGGAATACTATTAAAGATTAAAGAAAACTGATTCAACTGGAAGTTTGCATTTTACCCTAATGCTTACACGACCTCTGTTACTGAAATAAGAAAATAAGCAGTGAAAACACAAGGTGAGTGGGCCTGCGTTCAATTACTAGTCAAGTCTTTTTCAGGACATGACTCATCTCCAGATTTCACATTCTTCTGTATGGAAGCCTAGCTAGAGGTCAATTATTTCAGAAATATTTAGACATGTTTAGAGGTGTGTTTATTCTGTATATTATTGCATTTTTAAAAAAACTGTTATATTCAGAGCAAACCAGGGATGCAGGTAGAATCTTGCTCTCATCAGAGCATATACATGCAAGAGGATATACATGCTGGGATTTTCTAAAATGCAATTTTAATTGAGTTTTTTCTCAAACATAATCCACAACCAAATTAATAGCAATCAAAACCATTCACCTGATATCTCCAGGTACAGAATAATTAACATTTAACCAAGGCTTTTTTCAACTACTGTCTCCAAATTAATCTGGGCACTATAAATTCTTGAAATAGCTTCAATTAATGGTTTAATTATATTACCCATTTTCTTTCTTTTCATCAACACTTTCAGAATTTTGTTTGTTCTAATATACCATATTTTCCTGCGTATAAGATGACTTTTTAACCCCAAAAAATCTTCTAAAAAGTTGGGGGTCATCTTATACACCAGTAATACCCTCACCCGGGTCCTGCTGGCCACAGCTGCCAGCACAAAACTGGGGTGCAGCCTAAACTGAGCCTTGGACTTGGGGAGAGACAGCAGCCTTACTTGCTAATCCCAATCATCTGGCTTGTAGCTTTCCTGCTGGCGCCGACACGAGGAAAAAACCTTGGTAAACGGAGTGAAATATGAAGAATCCTGCCCTCATTTTCTCTTCTCTGCTTTAGAAGAGTCTGCCCCTCTAGCACGAGATTCGTCTATGATCCAGTAGGGGAGGGGTTGAAAGCAGAGAGGCTTTTGAAGAGAAAATGATGGCAGGATTCTTCATATTTCGCTCGGTGGAACACCCCCTCCCCTACAGGATCATAGACGAATCGCGCTAGACAGGCAGGCTCCAAAGCTGCATTGCAGCCACAGATCTTTATCAGAGCAAAGTTTTTCCCTGGCATCAGCGCCAGAAGGAAAGCTACAAGCACATTTGTGGGATTAGCAGGTAAGGCTGCCATCTCTCCCCAAGTCCGAGGCTTGGTTTAGGCTGCACCCCAGTTTTGCAAAATCTCCATTTTAAGTAGAAAAATTGGGGGTCGTCTTATACACCCAGTTGTGTTATACGCCGGAAATACGGTAATCTAACAAAATATTTCATAATTTTCCATACCATTGTTTAATAGTAAGCTCTTGGGTATATTTCCAATTTTGTGTAATTAATAGTTGGGCAGGATGAATGAAATATTTTATCAGACTTTTATTTTGTACATCTTTATTCTTCCCTATATTGTTGCATTTTAATCATATTTCTTTAATTATATTGGTCATGGGCTGTGAATAAATTTACTCCTACCATAAGGCTTTTGTTTTAAGCATGTATGCAGCAATGACCTTTTAAGGAGTTCCAGGTAATAAGTGAGAATACAAAAATGGATAATCACTACTGTATATGTATGTAAAAATTGCCTTACCAAAAAATAGCCCAAACTCCATTGTGAGAAACACTTGTCTATAGTGCAATAGCCTTAAATATAGTTTAGTCAGAATTAACTTTATTGCTTACTCAAATAATTTTATATTATATTGTTGCTTGCAAAGTTCAGCAGATTCAATGACTGGGGTTTTATCCTGTTGTTAATCTGAACCTTAAACCAAGGATTTAGGAATGAACAATGCATGTTTGATGGATACAGCTTTTTACAGTTGTGGAATTGTTACCTTATCTGATAACTTCCAATCATTTTCTGTTATTTGAAGCACCAAGAACCACAACTCTACTGTCTTCTATGATAGCCGAATCAATCGTTTTTTCAACTACAATATACTCTAGATCAGCGGTTCTCAACCTGTGGGTCGCAACCTTTTTGGGGGTCGAACTACCCTTTCAGAGGGGTCGTGACGAGTCTCCTGCCATCCCTTCCTCCTCCCTCCCAACTGCCCCTCCCCCGTGGCTGGGGGTCTCCGCAACATGAGGACCTGCATTAAGGAGTTGTGGCATTAGGAAGGTTGAGAACCGCTGCTCTAGATATTCATCTCTTTAAATTTTAACATCCTCATTTTATATTTCTATTTCTTCTCAGCTGGCAAGTTGTAATTATTCTTTTTTCTACATATTCAATATCATTTCTCTTCACTCTGATGTAAACACGTAAGTATCTTTTCTCTTTGCCAACTCTGTTTCACCTGTAATCACCTCAGTCAACCACATGGCATGGTAGGTACTAGAGATGTGCAAGAATATTCAAAACATTCCAAATTTGATCAAATTTGTTTGAATTTGGACATTCAAATTCAAGTCAAATGTCTATATATTCATTTTTTAACATTTGAACGAATTTTGAATCTACTCAAACATTCGTACAAATTATTTGGACATTCGTATGTGTATGGATACGCATACATTACATACATATCTGTATACATCTTATTCATATCCATATGCATTTGTATGGATACGTACGGGACAAAAACAGGATGCCTACGGGATAAAAATGGGATGCATACATGTACAGATGAGTATGGATGTGTATAGACACATACAAATACAAATTGAATATTTGTATAAACGGATAAGAATGCATTCAAATTGAATGTGAATACATTCATATTTTAAACATTCAAATTGTTTCGAATTTCTGGATATTCAATCCAAATTGAATCAAATGCCAAAAATTGCATTTGTGTACACCCCTAGTGGGTACAGTCGATCAGCACTACTTCTAGGAAGAAATATATGATTTAAATGAACCAATACATTTAAATTTGCTTCAGTCTTGTCAATGCTTATGGAACTGAACTGAAATACTAGTATGGCCTAGAAGTGTATGGACCTATCTGCATTTGCCCCACTAAGGTTTAATTACAAATTTTATGAATACTTTTCATATTTTCTGTCTTCTTTTTCACTTGCTTAAGTATTTCTCTACTGATTGGAGAGACTGTTAGCCCACTGTCATGGAAATAGTATTCCATGGTGAAGTTTGCATTGACCACAGACATTTAATGCTAGAGGTTGTGTTAAGACAGCCCACTCCTGGAAGTGTATGGAACCCAAGCCTCTCCTGAATAGGGAGCAGTTACCAGATGATTGAGCTAGTCCTCCTGTTGATTACTGTGGAAATGTAAACTATGTAAGTTCATGCTCTTACAAGATAAGCAAAATGCAGATATAACATAGTTTTGTGCAGCAGTTCTACTCTTACTTGGTTGGTTAAATAAGGTACTGCACACAGCATATACTTTTGTAGAGAGTACATACTGCTTATACAGGCTGAGCCAAATTATTTTGGAAACTGAAATACTTCAGTTGGTTACTAACAAAACACACACGGAGTATATTGTTTTAGATTTGTTGGATTTTTAAAGTGCTTTTAATGTATATTCTGTATTCTGTTTTTAATATGTTGTTTTAATGGTTGTTACCCGCGCTCAGACACCTTTGGGTATGGGGCAGGATAGAAATGTAAATAATAAATAAATAATAATAAATAAAACCAATATTGCATTTAAGTGGTTGGGAAAGCACATCACAATTTACTTGATGACTTAGCTGCAGTTATCTTTCTTTCCAGAATTGTTAAGTTTCAGCTCACACACACTGACCTGTATCCAAAACCATCACAACCGTCTACCAATTATTATTTGCAGTTCCTAATTCCTTTTAGACTAGAGCTGCTCTGACAAAATTATGTTCCAATTCAGGCACAGATGTTTTTGTTCATGACTTTCACTCAAATGTTCTTTCTGTGTTAGTAGAGAAGATTTGCAAATGCCACAGCTCTTTCTCCTTTTGCATAATTTACCAAATCACTTACGCCTGCTAACCTTACTTGTATCACATTTATGTACTAGCTTCCAGAGGAACAAACTGCAGAAGAGAATATTACATATCTAATAACATATGACCCACCCAGTAATCGCAAATTGAGTGATCTTATTCTTTTGTTGTTGTTAATGGAATTTTTAACTCTAGTGATTACTACTGATCAAGCTGCAAAAAGCACATGGAGCAAAATAAATTAATAGGTAACATCATAAAGGGAAAAAGGAAGTTATCTCAAGATAAACAAGTGCATTGATTTGACTCATTTATTTAAGTTTATGTGCTCCAAAAGCACATAAAAGATATTCCAAAAGATCTCAAGGTACTGTATAAGACTTTAAAAAATAGAAAAACAAAAACAAACAAAAATAACACACATTAAAAGCCACTGAAGTTACTTCTATAAAAGTCTATCCTGAACTAAGTCCAAATGCATAGGCAAACAAAAAGGTCTTAATCAGGTGCCAAAAAGTAAACAAAGTAGATTTCTGGCACAATTAACACCACAGCAAAAACTGTGTTATGTTCTTCAGTAGTGCCAAGTGACGCTGCTGCCTGAATGTTTTTCTTTCTTCTTTCTTACGGCCTATTTCAGCAGACTGTTGTGTACTCTCTTCTAAGTTTACTCTTTTAAGACACGCAGTCAAAAGACAATGACCAAAGGAGATGCAGCACTAGAGACGTGCACAAATTTTTGTAACATTCAATATCTGTACAAATTTGGACATTCATATATGAATCAAATGTTATGACATTCATATATTGACATTCGTATTTGTCACATCTGCAACAGATCCAGAGTGCATTCGACATGGCTTGAGAGAGGATTCAAAGTGGATTCAGGCAGATTTGATGCTTTCAGAGCAGATATGTTACAGGATATGTATTGGATACTGTGAAGTCCTGGCTCTGCCATTTCCTCTCTTCTCCTTTAGTTCCCCTTGTTTATGGATCTTCCCATTAGTGTACATGCCTTCTTTGTATTAGTTTCTGGGTAGAGTATAGAAACCCCCTAGAGGCCAGCCCCAGTTGCTCTCTTCCATTTGCCTGTATAAATAGAGCCCTTCCTCGTGGATTCTTTCTCTTTCTGCAACAGACCCACAGAGATCAGAGGCCTTGGATTTGTCTGGTTAACCCTAGGCCCAAGCAATCCAAACAGGCATCCTTAGCACGTTTACTTCTTTATACCGCCAGTCCTAGTGACAAACGAAGCTTCTGACCAGTTTAAGCTTCACCAGAAAGAAGATTAAGAAAGTCTACAGGCACCGGCTTGTGGGACCATCGCCTTGCACCAGAACTAAAAGTATTTTCCGAAGTCCAGAGAGATGCCTGCAATCAACCTAAGCACCCTTTGTAATGTATCCTTTTAAGTTCTTTCAAGTTAGTCCCAGATGGAGTTAACCCTTCATTTGTTTTTAGTAAACTTATTTTGGTTATCTTTTATCCAGCCTAAAGTGTTTCTCTGTGTTAAAGGTCTTAATCTTAACAGAAGGTATACAGATAGCCCCCGAGTAAAGTACTAGACACCATAGTTTCCTAATAGGCTCGGGCGTGCCATCACAGATACATATTGGATACGTACTGGATATGTATCATACGTACTGGATACATATGCATTCGTAACATACGAATTCATACAAATACATTTGTATCAACTAGAATCCTGCCACATTCAAAGGGAATCTTTGACTGAATACTAATTTTCTTACATTGAATTTGATACGAATCTAATGCAAAGAAACCCCCCATATGCTGCACAGATTATTTGCAAATGTCTAGCCTTCTGATCTTCTTCATTCTTGATCCATTTTACACACTGCCTCTTTTCAAGGTTTCAGAGGGCAGCAGCATGCCCACACCTGGATCGGAGAATGACAAATTGCCCAGAATCTTTTACAGTAGCTTGAAAACTGGGGGGTGGGGGTGGGTGGGATGAAAAGCAGAAGATAGTGAGACAAAACTGCCCAAAGCTTCACACTTCAGCAGCTCTCTAGCTTAGAGGAACAGAAACCTTTTCCATCCTATATCTGGAATAAGACATTCACACGTTTCTGCCAAAGTAATATACCTAAAAGCTTGCTTGCAAAGAACAACTCAGTTTTAGAACTGAAAATGATAGTCACAGAAACACTCATTTTACAACTTACAAACTTAAATAAGTTGGTTTTTCTTGTTGGATTTCTACTGGAAGTTCAGCTAAAAGAAGGTTCTAGCTGCAGAGGGTTTGTCTGGCAGACAAGCACAAGTGCATAGCCTTAAATATAGCTCCTGATTACTTTGAATCCAGTTTGTGATGATGTGGATGTCAGAGGAGACTTGCTGGATCAGGCCACAACCCACCTAGTCCAGCACCCTGTCTCCCAGTGGTTCACCAACTGTTTTTGACCAGTGGTTCACCAACTGTTTAGCAAAAAGACAAAGGCAAAACCCTCACCTGTTCTCAACTCTCTACAGATGGACTTTAGAGACATCCTGTAGCGAGAGAACAATGAATATAGGAGGAAGGATACAAAGAAAACAGAAGGAAAGAGGGAGGAAAACTCTTGACTTTTGAAGGGTACTGAAGCCTCAAACACAAGTCCACTGGAAAAAAAAATGCTGTGTTCAACTAGGCCTTTTTAGTAAATTCTGTGCTGGATGCCTCAATCATAACAGGTATGTGCCAAAACCAACAGTAAATGACAATAGAGAGGGAGATGAATTCAAAACTTGTTGAACCTGTCTTTTAAAAGCAGTAGTTGTTGACTTTAAAAAGATTCAACTTATAATGCTCTGAAAAGGCTGGGGAAAAAAATCTTCCATCTAGCCACATGACAAATCTTTTGAATGGAGACATTAACACAGTAAACAAGTCCAAATATCCGTTGTCCTTGCCTTATGAGCCACGATACCCTCTAAAAGAGGTTTGCCCAATGACAAATCTGCCAATGTTACAGTCGGCTTTGCAGGGTACAAACCATTTTCATGATGTCCTTCAACTATCTGCACTGTGCTGAGAATAGCGATAATGATCTGAACCACTATGGATTTCTGTGTCAGGTATCTCAAAAAGGGTAGGAGAAGGGGAAAATATCAATTTATGCCTCAAACGATCTATCAAAACAGAAGTACAAGAAATAAAAATGCAAACAACATGTGACAAATAAATGTGTATGAAATATTTTCATATTTAAATAAGTGTGGCATAAATGTGAAGTGTTGGAAGATACCATTAAAATTAGCTCCTGTACCTGACAAATATTAGAGCAGTATCGGTCAAAAACTGAAGAAACCTGAGCTCAGTTCACAGATGAAATTTCTAGTATCTGTGTGACTAAGCATGCAGGTTATGTGTCGTGAGATACTGGAAGCTGCCAGCTTCATTTTATTCAGGGACTTACACAAACAATAAAATGTTGCTGCTCAGAGTGAGACAAGATCAATAATCTCATCTCTGAAGTAATCCGCATGAGAAAAAGATTATCTGCTTCAGAGAAACCATTTCTCCAGACTTTGCTCCCTCTCCTTCCCCAATATATTCATTAATCACTTGGACCAAATATTCCTGCATCCATGCACATTTGCAAAGGCTCTTGGGAAGCTTGAGGCTCATTAGAAATGGTAGTGTTGGCTTTTATCCCCTACTTTTCTCACCCTTAAGGGGACGCAATGTGGCTGACAAACCTCATGTTCCTCTCCCCACAACAGACACCCTCTGAGGTAGGTCAGAATTAAGAGGTTTATCATTAATTCTCCTTCTTACTAGAGCACAGTTGCCTCCCCAGATACTGCTGAACTACAAGCCCCATCATAGATAATGAAAAGGAAATTATGAAATTGTACATCCCTTGGAAGGCCACAGGTTTTTTATTCTATATCTGGATATTATGGAGTAAAGCACTGATATTCTGGAATATGCATGCTTTATTCCAGAATATCCAAATATAGCAGAATAAGCAACTGATGTCTGGGTGCAGCCTTAGAGCAGTGTTTCCCAAAGTGTGGTACGCGTACCCCCAGGGGTACGGGAAGAGTTTGGTGGGGGTACGCATGTATGTACCAAAAAAATAAATAAATATATTTTGATTTTTATTAAAGCATATATTTTTTATGAGGGGTACTCAGCGTTACGAAAATTATAGAAGGGGTACACATATGTCAAAAGTTTGGGAAACACTGCCTCAGAGGTTTATCAAATACCACAATCATCTATAATTACAAAAAAAATTGTCATCAGGTGCTATCATACAACTTTCTATATACAGTATAAATTAAAAAAGCAGGTAAACCTCCATTTGATCCAACTCTATAGCACTTGAGCTCCAAAACACATAGCCACACACATCATACTACCTGATACCAAAAATCTTGTCAAAAGACTAGTTTTAATAGCATTTCACCAACCAAATGTTCTCTCTAACACACATAAAACCATATTATTTCAGGTAGAAAGGATTGGTTTGAAATACACATAAGCGAGGACATTTTTAAACCTGAATAAATATGCAAGGTCAAGCCAAGGAACACTTAACCCTCTTCAATTGGGGTTGACAAATACAATTATGAAGTAGTATTTACAATTTTAGAACTTCCACAGGGAGAATCTCTGCAGAGATTTGGCTGAAGGAATAAAAACAAGTGGGAGATTTTTTTAAAAAAAGGCTCTACCATCCACGATTTGGCTGAAGGAATAAAAACAAGTGGGATATTTAAAAAAAGAAAAAGGCTCCACCATCCACAAATTACATAATTTTTCACCTGAACTGGCAAGAGTTAAGAAAAATTATTACTTCTTTAAATGACGAGAAGTACCCGAAATATGATTGTAATGAACAATGCAAAAAAGGGCCCATTTTGTAATAAAATTAGCAGTATTGTGAATGTGAAAAACTGCTTCTATAATATGCTACAAGCAGAAGCACTCCTCAAGACTGGGGTTTTATTTTTCAATGGAAGGAAAGGCAGCGCAAGGTAAGATTTTGTGGGCTATTTTACTGCGACTCTTAACAGACTCGCTTATTTTTAAGGAGGACAGCAGGCTTTAAGATGAAAATAAAATGTGGCATCCCCAGACAAAGTGATAATAGAAACAAGGAGATAGCTTTTAGTCAATATAGCCGGTAACCTTGCAGTAGCGCCTCCAAGGTTATTAGCAAAGCTCAAGGCTTCCACCACGGCTTGCTTTGCTGTGCGTGTGATGTGCTGAGACGGGGAGATACTCAGTGCTGGGTTAGGACATTCCTCCTGCATACTAAACAGGCAATGCCGAGGAGCAGCATTATAGTAGCTGGAATCCCCTCTCTCTTGACTCATATAATTTTCGTTCAGCAAAGATTTCAATCATTTCTGCCGACAGTCAGAATGCCTAATAAACAAAATTTATTTTCGGCCGTAGCGTCTTTTCCCAAGATGCTTGGAAATTACCTTTTCTGTGCAGGGAACTCCCATTTCGTGCCCTAGAAGCATAAGGCAGATTCTGCAGTGCTTTTCAGTACAACGGGCTTGGAGCATTTCCAGTACAAAGTCATGTGCTTGGTTTCCCTGACATTTTTGATATTACAGAACCTGCCTCAGCAATCTAAATGTTTGGCAGCACATTTAATATCCCAGGCTGCTAAATACGGGTGACAGAGGGGTTTTCCTGATGTACAAGGGCATCCTTAGAGCTCTATCTTTCATGCTTAAAAATTTTGTCATGTTTATATTTAGACTGAGTATAACACTTTCTTAGAGTATCTTAGGCACATCGCTATTGTCACTGACCAAAGAGATAAAAATGTCGGCAAACAACAAACCAAACAAAAAGCCCACAAAGAAATAAAATCTTTAAAAAAAAAAAAAGGACTGTATTCTTACTGCATCAAGGATCTAATAAATCCTTGCAGTAATAGGGATAAGAGTGGTTGTAGCTCAGCAGCAGAGCAAAGTAGCTGGAAAGCAGAGGTTGAATCCCAGAAGATGGCAGTGGAAAACACATGGCTGTGTCTGTCCATGCAATCACCTTGATTCAATGGTACCACACATCAACAGTCAGGGACATAATGGCAAATGACACAATTTGAAAGTCCTTACGACTGCTGCCATATATTTCGAGCAAGGACATTTGCCACCATTAAAAAAAAAATCAACCAAAAACATCAGAATCTACTTTTAAAGAAGGCCAAGAAGTGGGGTTGTTGACACCCAAACTGCCTTAAGAAAAGGCAACTTCATCAATCTTAATGTTGCCATTTGGCATCCTGATCAGGGTTTTCTAGTTGTGTAGAAAAGAGGGTTCTCAGACTGGAGAGTCACACTGGCAAGCAATGGGTACGCAGATCCAGACCTCCTAACCAAGGACGTACTGTATTTTAAGAAGTGACCTAATTTGGTCTAGTGGTTAAGGAGCCGGACTGTTATCTGGGAATACTGCGTTTGATTCCTTCCTCCTCCATGAAGCCAGCTGGCTGACCTTGGGTTAGTCACAGCTCTCTTTTGAGCTCTCACAGCCCCACCTACCTCTGTTGTGGACAGAGCAGAAAGCTTTGTCAGTCGCTTTGAGTCCCCTTAAAGGGTGAGAAAAGCAGGGTAGAAAAGCCAACTTTTCTTCTTCTGAACCAGCTTTTAACCTGATTTATTAATACTAATTCAGCAATGCTGCATTTTAAAGTAATGCTGAGCAGGTGGTTGGACTCGATGACCCTAGAGGTCCCTTCCAACTACGATTCTATGAATCTCAGTTCAAGGTAAGGCTTTGCAACAGATCAACGGATTTGGAAAAATATCCCTGAAATCCATTAGTCTGTGGATGACTAACCTGGAAACTGCTTAATGATACTTACAAAAGTATCACTCCTATTACAAACCATGAAAAAAGGACATTCTTTAATCATTTTCAAAAAAGTACAATATACTGTATACAAATTTTCATAGACTGTTGTGGCATCGAAGAAGTGCCACAGACACTTCTACTGCACATGAGTGTTTACAAGATAAAATGCATTGTAGTTCTGTATAAGTTCCATTTACAGCAGCTATTCCAATGTCGTTTAAAACTCACACTAC
Source organism: Aspidoscelis tigris stejnegeri (assembly GCA_023333525.1). NCBI lineage: Eukaryota > Metazoa > Chordata > Lepidosauria > Squamata > Teiidae > Aspidoscelis > Aspidoscelis tigris. The sequence goes on from JALMGA010000002.1 coordinate 98,282,081, forward strand.
TCTGCCTTGTCAGAAAACACACTTGCAATAACCAGCTAGTAAGTGTGCAAGACTTAGACAAACGTTGCGTTTTCTTTTTATTTTATATCATAATCTTCAGATACGTATCCAAGACAAATACTACTGCCTACCACACGAGGAAAAACCAAATATTATAAAACTGAAATACATAGATGATAGAAAATGTAATCTCTTAATGACATCAATATGGAATATGTACACTTTCTCCTCCAAGTTTAGCAACGGCAGGGAAAAATGTTACAATGATGTTCTTATACAGGGGGCATTTAGTTTGCACAAAACTGCAATTTGATTTTCAACAACAGGGGGGCAACTTACAGCTATAGAGGACTGAAACATTGTTAAGATCACAGTGAGCTTGCAAGGGCTTGTATAACTCGTATAACTATTGGCTTTAGGAACTTTTAAATCACTGGTTTACTCCTTCCCCTCCTTCTAGATGGTTGCTTCTCATCAGCTAAGGCAGAAACTCAAACTCTTTGCTTATCATAGTGAAAGATAAGCACTCTGTTATCTCTTGTAATTCCTAGGGCCCTTTTTTGGCAGAAGCACAGTAAATTACTCGTGAAGGAGATTCCTTGCTCTTCACAAAAGTACAGTATATTATTATCGTCTAATAAAACCAGAGAAGTGGGTTGCATTAGAAGGTTGGTATACACTAAGCTTTGTAAAGCAACTGTTTTAAATTCCTTTCAGATTAATTTTCAGCCAAAATAGGCTATCAATTCAGAGATTTTTGTACTAAAACAGATGTATATCCAGGAGATGAACTAACACCAGGGGAGGAGCCATGCTTGCAACTCAGGACAGACATGTTTCTTGCTGCTCCTGATTTTTATTATTATTTTTATCAATGCCACTTGTCTGAACAAGGATACATATTTTGTTTTGGTCTGCTGGAGTGCCCTGGCCATAGTTGGTGCTTTCATACCTTCCGCACGTATCATTTCTACAAAATAAATGAGAAACAAGAAGAAAAGACTGCTAACAAGCCCTGAGGGCCATTCTGATACTAAAGCTGCAAAGCAACCCAAGCTGCTCCTTGTCAGAAGACCAAACTCAGAGACCAATCCAGAGACCAACCCCTCTTTACAAGCAACAGAAATGCTGCACCGGACCCTGAAGAAGCAGCCCTGCTGGACTTAATTTACTACAACAAGAAAAAGCAAAGAGGGTCAGTACAACAACAGGTCCCTGTCTTCTAGTCTCCAACTGTGTCTTCAAGCCCACCACCAAAGATAGTAAGTAACAATCCTCTCTTCTGCCCTGACGATTTATTAGAGGTTGTAGCCAATCAATCAAAACTTGTGGCAGACACTGTGACAGTAATCTTTTGAGAAACTTCACAATATATCCAAAGAGCTGGCACTTCTTAAATCAGTGATGGCGAACCTTTTGAGCTTGGTGTGCCAACATTCGCAAGAAAACCTAGCTTAACTCGGGTGCTGTGTCACATCTAGAAACATCCATAATTTTGTGATATTTGTGGCTCTAGTAAAAAAGTTATATTTTTGATATATGTATTTTATTAAAAGCAAAAACAAATAATTCTTTACATTAGTGACTTTTGTTGCTAAATCTTCAATTGAAAGTTGGTATTTCGTACACTTCAAGAACAAGCAAGCACTACACGCCCAGGTGCCAGGGTGGCCACGTGTGTCACCCCAAAGGGCTTGGAGTGTCACCTGTGACATGCATGTCATAGGTTGGCCATCACCATCTTAAATCAAACTTTGGGCCTGGACAAGCGACTTACCAGTCAACAGGTAAACTCTCACCATCTACGCTTAATCTGAAGTGTTCTAAGGGAGTTCACTCTTCCACACAGATAGTATTATACATTACAAAAATTGGAATAAATTATGGACACTAGTCCTCCTGCAGAGACATAGCGTATTCACTCAGTCAACTCCTGCGATGTGAGCCCTCCTTTACAGACGTGAGATCCATTTCGTGGCTCCCCAGCAGATATCCCGAGAAGAATTCTTTTGGACTTCAGGTTTCCTACTATCCCTTTAATGCTACAGAAGATGCAAAGTTTTCTTGCTCACTTCCAAATTGAAATGAGGCAAGTTTTTCTAAGAGCAGGTGTTAGCCTTTACTACAAGAAAATAAGAAACCTAAAGATAAGGGGCTTCACAAGGCTGACTCCTCTCATTTAGCTAAAGTTCCTAAGGAAACAAATTTGCTTATAAAGTCCTCAAAAACAGACAAACCTTTATTACAATCAGAGCAAGATTTATGTAGCACCTCTTCTGGCATTCTGCAAGTCAAGAAGAAGAATGTCAACTGTATCGCATAATATTTTAAATTTGTTATGTTGACTTGGTTCAAATTTTCATTTTTAAATACATATACATATACATACACATACACACACATACATACATAGACATAGACATACATACACATACATATTCATCTACTGATACAGATCTCAACCAAGTAAATCCAGAAAGGGCCTAAGAATAACACATGAGCAATATAACAACTGAATTATCTCTACCATCATTTGTGTTTTGAACATTTCTGACAATAATGAGAAAAATTAAGACAATGTCAACTGTATCACATCATATTTTAAATTTGTTATGTTGACTTGGTTCAAATTTTCATTTTTAAATACATAGACATAGCCATAGACATATATACACATGTGTATATGTATGTGTATGTCTGTGTATGTCTATGTATGTACATACACACATACATAGACATACACAGACATACACAGACATATACACATGTGTATATATGTCTATGTCTATGTCTATGTCTATGTATTTAAAAATGAAAATTTGAACCAAGTCAACATAACAAATTTAAAATATGATGTGATACAGTTGACATTGTCTTAATTTTTCTCATTATTGTCAGAAATGTTCAAAACACAAATGATGGTAGAGATAATTCAGTTGTTATATTGCTCATGTGTTATTCTTAGGCCCTTTCTGGATTTACTTGGTTGAGATCTGTATCAGTAGATCTGGATAAGCCAGACCTGCTGATCTGGATCATGGAGAGTGTGGATCAGATCAGTAACATCAGTGCAGATGGCACTGATTTGGCCCAAGAGTCCCTGAGGTTGTGAAGCTGTGAGACTGAACAACAGCCCCCAGTAGTTCTGGATCCATCAGAACACCTCTGTGAACTGGATTCTGGCTCTTAGGCAGACAAAGCCAGACTAACTAGGGGCAGAGCCTCCTTGATCCACATTAATGTGTGGATCAGGAAGACTAGGATCCAGACCAGAGGCCCATTGGTCCACACCTGGTCAGTGCAGAAAGGGGCTTATTCATTTTCTGAGGTAAAAGGTAAAAGCTTTCCTCCACTTTTAGTTCCCAACTCATGTTTCAATTCAGAATGGATTAATCTACACTTGTGGAAAACACTACTACTGTTAAGATCTGGATACCCAATGGTGTATCTTCCTTTAACATTTTAACACTAAACATCCACTTCTTGAACCAGCCACTCTTAGTCCTGATATTTATATCTAGATTTAAGAAAGAATTAATCTTGGATGTCCACTGCAAACTCCTCTTTAACAGTAAAGATTGGCCCTGATATTGAGCATTGTGAGTGCTGATAAGGAAATGAGCTTCTATCCATTTGTTTTTTAAAATATATCCTTGCACATTTTTCAAGGACACACTCTGCAAACTGCCATCAGCATATTCACAGAATATGATTAAGAAGAGCTGGCTTTTCTACCCACCTTTCTTACCCATAAGGGGACTCAAAGTGGTGGCCAAAGCTTTCTATTCTTCTTCCCACAGCAGACCCCCTGTGAGGTAGGTGGGGCTGTGAAAGCTCAGAAGAGAGCTGTGACTTCCCTAATGTCACCCAGGGTTTCTTTTTCCATTAGCACTAAGTACCCATTAGGGACCCATTAAGGACCCATTAGGCCCAGAGCAGGAAGACCCCTTTTCCACTACAGACCCCATTAGAGCCACAGTTGTTTCCACCAGTTCTAGGGAAATCTGGATTACATAGGTCCTTCAGGACCTATAATCCAGATTTCCTGTAGACCCCATTAAAAGGGTCTACAATGGGGTCTTCAGGCATCAAATCCGGATTATATGGAGCACATTTCCAACGCAATCAGGCAATGGGGTCTGGGGATGCACACCCATGCACAATCTCTGAAGCCGGCTCCAAAGAACAGCACAGGCTTCGAAAAGGACCCCACGTGAGAGCAATGCCATTCCTATGGACCTTTGTCAAAGGCTCTGGAGGATTTTTGGAGTTTGCAGCAAATTTTTGGAGTTTATGGCAAAGCTCTGGAGATTCTCTGGAGCCACTCTGGAGCATTTTGAAGAATCTCCGGAGCACTGCACCCCCTGTACCCCAAAAACATGGGGTGACAGGTGAGCCCAATGTGAGTAGATCTGGATTTGCCACATGGGTGCTCCAGCATTTCCACTGCGGGCAAGCTAGCACACATTGCTATTGGCTGCTGCACCACCTGTGGGGAGGCATCACGTACTTCCCTTAATCTTGATCTACTAGATCTGGATTAGTTGAAGGACCCATTCCTTAAATTTGTATCATCTTAGATGTGGATTAAGAGAGGTAAGTGGACCCCTCCCCCCAAAAAAGCTGGCTTCATGGATAAGGCAGGAATCAAACCCTGTATTCCCAGATAAGAGTCTGGCTCCTTAACCACTAGAACAAACTGGTTATGAGTATCCATAATTATATAGTTAAATGGTTTTAAGAAAATAAAAATGAAGTCTGGTTTAAAGCTTTTAAATTGACTTTAATTTTTAAAAATGATCAGAGAACAGTTTTAGTTGGACAATGTGAAATTTTCATAGGAATGAGAAAACATGTTCAGAAATACTTATGGAACCAAAAAACCCCTGAAACTCACAACAAATTGCTGACCTTTTGTCTTCTGTTCATTATGCAGAAATTATCTGATACCACAGCAGGCTTGAAAATTAAATGCAGAAAGCACATTTATCACCTAACAGCGAATGACATAAGGTAGACAAACATAGGTTGCTACTAAATGATAGGTGTGGGAAGCCACACCTATGTAAAAAACTACCTACAGTGGTAGAAGGAGCTCACATTTAGAAACTATTGAATGTTACTTTGACTGTTGAATTGTCCATTTCCCTAAATAAGTCACTAAAACAGAATTTTTGCTGAAATTTATGTAGATCCAGCTTTAAGTTCATGTCCATGCATCAGTGCTCTCAGCTTTTAAATTTGTTACATGTTATGTTCCTGTATCCCCACAGCTTTATAAATAATGTACCTTAGGACACTCAACTACTGATTCATCGGCACCATTAAGCAAGTAGCTATTTTGAATGAGAAGGCTGTTCTTAGATAGGTTCAGTAGTTTATAGCTATTAACTTGTTGTAGTATATAAGCTACAAATAATGGCATGCAATTTGTTAAGTAATCTCTCTGAAGAGCAGTACTGTGGAGATTATCAAAAATATTACAGCATTTTGACAGGGAAAAAGTAGCCATGTTTTATATATTAGAAATCCAATATATTTTTTGTCACACTTCTTTAAATCTAGAGAAATAACCAACACTATAAGAGAAGACAAACTTTCATCTGTTCCATTAACAACTACATATGATTCTCCAGGTATTCACTGTTCATCATATTTATATTCTGTACCTACTTCCCAACGTATTTAAGGCAGAGTACAGTTCTACTGCAGACATTCTTGGAGAAAACCGATTATCTGGACCCATTTCAATTCGGCTTCAGGGTGGATCATGACACTGAGACAACCTTGGCCACTATGATGGCCATCCTTTAGACTGAGACAAGCAATGTTGTTGGGCTCCTAGATCTCTCAGTGGCCTTTGATACTGTTGACCACAATATTATTTTAGAGTGACTACAGAGTTGGGTATTTAGGTACAATATGTGGTTTTCAGCCATGTGCAACACCAAGCTTTATTCTTCTGAGTGCCTGCTTGCATTTAAACATATCATTAATCAGAAGAAAGAAATCACAAGTGACTCAATAAAGACACATCTGTTAAAGCAAACGGATTTGTTCTATTTTACTGATAAGATTTTTGACATTTTTAAAAGCACTTTTGCATTTTACCTCTTCCACACATAGGCACTTTAGAAAGTATTAATAGTAATAAAATAGGAAGGGCATACCGATGGACACAGTTTAGTTAGTTTCCATTAGCAAACCACGCTATCCCCAAAGCACTCAGGCTAAAGATATCAGATATGATCCAAGTAATTATAAGGCAATGATTAGGAGAGTTTTCTATGATCCCTGCAGCCACTGTACTCAAAGAGGGCAGCTTTCAAGCTAGCCAATGGAATAATGATCCACAAACTAGGAGCACATGGAGCTCTGGTGGAAGAATGGGCAAAGCTTACACCAGACACAACTTGCTTTCAACTTTCTGGTGTGTTTTGATCTACTCTGCAGTGGTTTGAAACACAATTCAGGAATATGAAACAGAAGCCTCTACTCAGCACCTAACTTCTCCAATACCTTGTAGTTCTAAACAATAGGCTATTGCAAGACTTCCTGAAAAACAAACAAGATATTAAGTACTGTACACACAACCCAGCATGGACACTATTTCTCTGCAATATTCCTTCCCCATTTCTGCAGATTAACAACTCTGCTGTTTGAATCACATTTGAAAAACAAACAAACAATATTCAGGCACAATATAGGCTTCATTTTTCCGTATTATTTAAAAACCCCACCCCAAAACCTAAGAGTTGCGTTCTGTTTCAATTATGGTTTGCTTGTTATGGTACACTACTAAATATTTCATCCATGTGCACTGTAAGGACAAAAACGAACTTGCTACTATCAACAGAAGCAGAAATTACAGAAACTGGGATCACGGTCACCAAAACCCAAACTTGTTCTCAACTAGGCAATTTACAGGGAACACAATATAACGCCTAAGCATGCTTCAATACACATGCAATACAGAAAGCAGATAAAACAGATTTAACTAAAAAAAATCTGATGTTAAACATGATAGTGGTATATTTACTTTATTCCCAGCAACTGGCTCCACTGAGGACATGGGGCAGGAAGAGTGAGGCAATCTACCATGGAAACTCTTGCTTTTGCCCTCTGTACACGGCCAAGGCTAGGTTTTCACTGTAACACTGCCCAGACCAGAATTCCAACCTGTGGGCTACAATCACTTATACAAGTGCCTGCAAAACAGATTTAGGAACTCAAAGTTGAAATTGCAGGACATTCTTACAAATAAACTAAAAGCTAAGTCATAAGTTGTGACTTTCAAGTACATTTGCTTTTTTAAGCCATGTATTTTGCATCCTGGGACACACAGCAAAAATTAGTGGGGCTGCTATAAATGATTGGCGATTTGCATTCAGATTGGTAGATCAGAAAGTGCACAGTCCTTTAAATGGTCTTTGATAATATTCAGTGCTGTAAAAACCACTTCCTCAATGCAATGACGCAATCCCACACTGCTAAAAAGTATATACATTAAAGCATCTTTCATCCTTTTCTTTGATCAAGTCATGTAATAAAATATTTATTATTTAGCATGGGAACTGTTCGGAAAAACAAGTACTTATTTGAAAACATATGGTAGAGCAGAACAAAGCTATACCATGTTGTGTTATATTGTCATAGCCTCTCCACAGCTATTCTCACATGGAATTAAAGATGTTCCTAGAATATTTTAAACAGCTTGTGGTGTTAACCTTTGGTAGAAAGGCTGGGTGTAAGATTAAATTTAAAACAACAATTCTAGCTACAACTTGTACACAGTGTGATTAAAAGAAACTGGAATAAATAAAGGATCATATACCTGAAACCTGGAATAGTGAAAATCTGTTTTCTGGAGGGAATAAATCACGTTTACCAAACCAGATGAAGTTATTCATTACCCTGGAAAAAACTCCATTGTATAATTCAGACCAAACAAGCGTTACTTCAAGCATTTGAAACCCATGACAGATTTTTCCTGCACTTATTTTTGGCTAAAAACAAGTCCAGAAAAGGAATTTGGTCAAGAAGAGAAGAAAAACTATGCAGTCTTAAACAATTTTCCAGGAAAGGACTTATTTTTATATGGAAAAAAAGTGTTTGCTCTGTTTTGGTATAAATGCTCACAACTAATATTTACTGAGAGGAATCTTAACTCATTTTGAGTGTTTCCAGTGTTGAAGAACTGGTCTTTGAGATGTTAGAAGAGTGCAATAAATCAATTTATGCTCAGTTGATCAAATTCCAAGATATAGGTTTACAGTTTAAAAGAATATTTAATCTAAAAATACTAAGCAATGGGAATAACTTCTCACTCCAAAAGTATTTTATTTAGAAGCTACTAGAACATATTCTTGGTAGGCTATTTGAATCACATTATATATTATGACAAAGATGTTGGCCAGAGACATTTAAAAATGTAACTTTTAAATGTTGTTTATAAAATTGCTTCACATGTATTAGGTAGAAAGGGCACAAAGAGCCTATGTCCTTCATCTGAACAGGGATTATTTCAAAGACACTGTCACATGGGTTTGCAATTAAGCATTTGATCATCATTTCTTGAAGTTTATATAGAACATATAATGGCAGTTGATATTCTTGTATTTTAGGATTTCTGCATATTATATATAGGATTCCATTACTAAAGGAAAAAGAGGGCAATACATCTTGCTTAGTATCACGACACATTTTAATATTCTGTAATAAGGTGTTGTTTTCATATACGTGGCAGCAGTGGTGATGTTAATAAATCAGTCTAATGACATGTAGAAATTCAAAAGGAATGACTATTTTCTCCTAAGGTTTGTAGGAGAAAAACCTTATAATCTTTGGTGGTTTTCCACGCTCACTTAGTACCCATTTTAGCACCCATTAAGGACCCATTTGGGTGAGAGCTGGATGACCCCATTTCCACCCTGGCACCCATTAGGGACACATTTGTTTCCACCGCGCCTTGGGAAATCCGGATCATATGGGTACTTTTTGGCCTTTAATCCGGATTTTCTGTAGACCCCATTAATGGGGTCTATAATGAGGTCTTCAGCCAGAAAATCCGGATTAAAGGGAACCTGTTTCCATGTTAGTTTGGTAATGGGGTCTAGAGGAGGCTAGGGGGAGGGGGCACCCTTGGGGGGGGAGCCACAAAACCTAAGTTTTGAAGTCACTTCGAAGTCTGTGCAAAATAGCTCCAAAGCATCTTTGAAGTCTGTGCTAATCTTCGGAGTGAACTTCGAAGTCACTTCAAAGTCACTTCAAAGTTTACTCCAAAGATCAGCACAGACTTCAGTGACGCTCCAGAGCTATTCTGCACAGACTTCGAAGTGACTTCGAAATGACTTCAAAGTGACTTTGGAGCCGCTTCGGAGATTGCACCTCCTGTCCCCCCAAACACTTGGGGTGACAGGAAGACCCCTTGTGGGTAGATCCGGATTTCCAAATGGGTGCTCTGGTGTTTCCATAGCAGGGAGGCTAGCACCCATTGCTACTGGGTGCTAGACCACCCATGGAAGCACATTGGGTACTTCCCTTAATCCAGATCTACTAGATCCGGATTAAGGGAAGTACCCATTCCCTAGATCTGGATCTTCCTAGATCCGGATTAAAGGAGCGCAGTGGAAAAACACCCCTTGATAGGCCTAGATCAGAACAATCAGAAGGCTTGCCCTGTTTAAGAAATGGAGTAAAATAAGATTGGTTGATTTAGAAAACATTGCTGGGATGGTTACTTGTGAAGACTGCTGGATGCTTGAAGCATTTGTTTTTTCTGTGACCAGATACAGTATGTATGTCCGTATACCTTGTAGTACGCTCAGATCTTATATCAGGTTGCAGTAGAGCTGAAAACTTGAGATCTACTATTTTTGCCATGTCCTCCACTTATTGTGTTGTTTATACTGGCAACGTATAATGAGGCTGTGAGACTCCAGAATCTGCATCTTTGTTTTATAGTTTCTGGATCTTGTAGCACATAAATTCTGCTCCCTTCAGACCAAAGGTCAGTCTTTAATCAAAGTGCAGTAAAGATTTTTGTTTTGAGCATATATCTTTCAAAGGCAATCACTATATCTTGATGTCTTTGATTTGAAGCTGGCTGGGGGTCCAAGTTCTATGAGCATGAGAAATATCACTATCTGTAACAGGAACGTCCAGCAGTATGTTTCTCAGACGTTTAACTGAGAACTGAATGGTGTTTGAGCCTTCACCTGATATTTCACATTTCATAGGCTAGAATTATTTTGTTTCTGGTGATTTTGAAGATTGGTACCTGATCTATTAAAGTAGCCACTTCTGCTTGCAAAGCTTTAATCTTATTGTGATTGCCAGAGGCCTGTTCAATTGCCTCCGGGCATGTGCTGAGTCTCTTTTAGGTTGCTTTTGAAGAAGTTCATTAACTATTTCATTGCAGTGATGTCAGTTTGTATGTCTTTAAGAGCATCTTTCCAATTTAAGAATGATCAAAAATTTGAATTTTAAAAGGTAAGACGTGGGTATTATATTGTCTTCTATGTCCTCATTCATCATCCTTTAGCTCCTCCTACTGCCATTTTATCTTTATGCTGAATGCTGAGAGATGAGCACATTTGTTTTAGTTAATTTTTGACATTTTGTGGTCCTGGAATCTCCTATTTGATTTTGTGGATGAAACAACTGGGCTCTAAGTTTATTAAGTGTAACATATGCAGGCAATTGTTTGCTATTCTCTCAAGATCCCACAGGATCTAACAATACCGTATAAGTATTAGCTGACTTCCACATGGCTTCAAGAATCCCAGTTAATCTCAATAAATCATCTACATCAGTGGTTCATAACCTTTTATTCACTGTGGACCCCCTTCACATAACTTTTGTTACCGCGGACCCCCTCTCCTCACCTCACTTCCCCCACTCACCCCTACCTTGAGTCCACTGACTGCTGCTTTAATGCTGCCGTCGCAGGCCTATAACAGACCCCCAGTGAGGCCTTCACAGACCCCTGGATCCCCTACACTATATAACAACATTCCCCGAGAGACATTCTGCATATCTTCTTAACGACAGGTATCAAAACAGTTAAAAATAGTTTAAAATACCTTTACAATTAATCTAGAGAAAATCATTAATTTAAACTATGATAAAATCTGGAAGAAAATTAAATAAACTGAAAATGGCCAATTAACCGTTTGTCATTCATGAGATGTATTGCAGTGCTAAAATAATTTTTATACCTAAGCTCTAGTATCTGTTGCAAACAATTTCCATCAGACTTCAGCTTCATAAAATCCATAAATGGGATAAACAACTCCTCGCCTTTGCTTTCCTAGGTTAAAAAAAATTCCTTGGAACAACCGCTATGGGAGGCTGGGGTTTTCCTAATCTTCTATTATATTACAAAGATTTTTCATTAAGAAACATATTATTCAAAGACAAAAGTAGAAGTTGGTGGGTGTAGTATGAGCTTCAAGAAATCTATCATTCAAAATTCAATTTGATTTTTTTTTTAGCATTAACAGTAAGCTGGATAAAATTAGTAACCCCTTCATGCACCACATATCGAGCATTTGGAACAAGTAGAAGACCAGAAGCATTTTCACACTACAGCCAAATGGCTGTAGTGCAGGAAGGCTATGGCATGCAGGGACGGATTCCCCATTCACACTTAGGCAGGTAAGGACATGTTCCCACGCGTCCCTTACCTGCCTAGGTGTGAATGGGCCATCTGTCCCCACGTGTCCTAGCCCAAAAAGACAGACGCGCAAGCCAGAGTCCCCGCACTTGGCTGCTGCCATTGGGTCGCAATCGACCCAGTGGCAGGCAGCCAGGGTCCAGCCGGCGTTTGACCTCCGTGGGGCGCGTGAACCCCTGGGTGGGGTAGGGATGCCCAGCGGGCCATGCATGCTGCTGCAGTCTGACAGGGATTGCAACAGCAGGCATGGCAATGGGGCAGGCAGTCCCACTCTCGCCCCACCCTTGACAGGACTTGCCAGCTGTTGGGCTGAAACTGACCCAATTGCAGAGACCGGGGGGCAGGTTCTGTAGCTGTCTGGCTAGGAGAGTGTGAACGCTCTCCCTGCTGTACAGCTGTGGAATGGCTTGGGCCAGTTGTAGAGCACGATTTCATGCTCTATACCCGGGACGCAATTAGGCCGCCGTGGGACAGGCTGGGATGGTTCCGGATGGAACCGCCGGCCCAGCAGAGCAAATGCTCTGTCCCAGGACTTTTCTAATTGTGTTCCTGGGCCGTAGTGCAAATAGGCCTCAACCCTTTATCATTTCCTTTTCTGCAAATACCACTGAAATATCTTGAGGGGCTGGGCTCTCTTCTGTCAACTGCAGATTGGCAAATTCTTATAGATGCCCAGAGATTTTTCTGAATCACATTTTAAACCAAAACCTCTTAAGTACATATACTGCCCTCCTTAAACCCACCTTTAACTATTGGCAAATAATACACTGTTTCATCAATGGTTTGAAATTAATTGATCTGATAGTGGCAATAATGAGATGACAAATTCAAGGGACTTTTTTTATTAAATTCAACTCAAAAAGGCTTAAGAGCCATCATACATAAAATCCTGGTAAATATAGAAACACATAGTATTGATAAACTCAAAAAATCTTGGGGAACAATCTGCAAATTGATTTAACCATAGATGACTGGGCAAAGCAGTGTGGAGGATTGATATTTTATGCAAAGCTCCTCCGAATGGGAAAGCTTTGACAGCAGAAGTGGTAGATAGGAAGTCATTTCCAGCTGCTGGGATCTCTCCCAGCCAAAAGAAGATAGCTGGTATAATTAAACCACCAAAAACAAAACCTCTTTGGGGTTTTAAAACTGCACTCTTAAAAGATTAAAGCAAGCGAAGGTTTTCGCAGACCTGGTGCTCCTTGCAGAGCTCACTGTGGTAGCTGAGCAATGCTGACAATCCTGCCGCTTCTCACCTCTCCACAAGAGCAATCCAAAGCGCAAGGGGGCATTTCCAGTGTTCTCTCCTTGTTTGCCTATACAGATATTAAGATGGTGGGAAGTGCTTTATTTCAAGGGAAAGCATTTGATTAGGCTAAATGTTACAACAAAAAGATATGGTTAATAAAAATATTTTGTCACTGTACCTATAGAAAGAGAACTGGGACCAAATTGCCAAGCTTGCAGAAATAAGTTGGTGTCACCATTTTGAGATGAGAGAACTGAAATGTCAATATTGAAGGCAGAGCTAAAGTAGGACTTTAAAAACAAAGTTAAGGACAAGTGACTGGAGTACAGTAGCTGGTTTGAGATGTAATACAAATTAAGGACCAAGTGGAAACACTAGAAAATAAAACAGGTTATAACTGAACAATCTGGCATTATTAAAATAGAGGGAGAAGTAATTCTATTTGATGTTGAGGGCAATTTTGGCAGAGCCTGGAGAATATATTAGAGGAAAGATCATTAAGTCTTTAGCAGACTTTCCTATCAGAATATTGCCGTCTTTTTGACATAGAAACTCAAGCAGAAAAAGATTCTATTTAGATGGGATAGACTGTACTGAGTGATTTTTACTATCAAGCAACAAAGCTTTCAATTAAACTTCATACAAAAAGAGAGTTCCTGAGCAAAACTGAAAGTGAGATAGGAGAAACGCAAATGAAAGTGGAGGTGATAGATGAATCTGTTCTAAAATTGCAACAGATTATAAAGGATTTCAAAACTAATATAAATTGAAGATGAAATTTTTTATATGGGTTTGATGGACCCATTATTAGAAAAGAGCAATAGAAGATTATTTCAGTATATAATTAAAGCTGTCAGATTACTATATGTATAAGGATGGAAGAATTCAACATTACCCACCATGGGAGATTGATTAGTGAACTTTGTGGACTTGGCAGAAAAGAATAATTTTTGTTTGATCAGAGAACATTAGTATTATTTCTTTAGAACACTGGAAACCTCTTACTGAATTTCTGAGTAAGTAAAAGAAGTAAAACTGTTGCAATACTTAGGGAGAGGTATGAAAATGGATATACATTTAATCATCAAAAGTTGATCTTTTTTTCTTTAACTTTTAAAATACCTTAACAACACTGAAAAAAATCCTTTGCATATTATCTGATAGCTATTTCTGCACTAAAACCACCCAAGCATCTAAGTTGTATTTAACAATGCTTCACAGGAGGTACTATACATCTCATGTTTTAGCAGGGATGTTGTCTTGTAAATCCCCTCTGTTTTGGCTTGAACGTTAAGTCATTGGGGGCATTTATTCATATGTGGTGGGCATGTTCAGTGGTAAACAAAACTGAAATCTCAAAAATCCTTCAGACCACTGCCAAGCTGATGCCAGAATTAGCACTATTACACCTGTGTGTGTGTGTGTGTGAGAAATCTTATATATATAAGATGCCTATAAAACTTTGATTGGCATTTTTCTTTTAGCAGCCAAAAATATGTGATGGTGGTCAGCTGGAAAGATAGTAGAAAACTTACTTTAGAGAGCTGGAATAAAACTACCTGGAGCTTTGCAAAAATGGAACTCATCACTTGCCAATTGCAAATAATGCCTGCAGATAACCCTAAAACATCTTCCTTTGACATGTGACAGACTCTGCTCACCACTCTGATACTCACAGAGCACTTAAAAGCTCTATTCTCCCAAATACTTACCATGTTGCTGGCACAGGGCAAATTAACTTCAAAACCTGGACAACAGCTGTACAGCTGAATTAATGTCTCCCTCTTGGTTGTTAGTTAGACTTGTTTATATTTTGTAGTTTGCTGTTAATGTTGACTGTCTGATAGCAATAATGATTAGGCTGCAGGGTAAGCAGCTCCCATAAGGTACACTCCCAGATGGAACAAAGTGCCATCTTACACTGCAGACGTGAAAATAAATAAGGTTTCTTTCTTGTCAATGGTTCTTTTTCGCTGTCTTCCAAGCAATTTCTGTCAGAGGTTCTCTTTGTTGGGAGGGAACTCTCTCCCCCCCCCCCAAGAGAAGACATAGATCTATGATAGTGGGAGGCACAGATAAAAGCAGCCCAGTAAAAGGAAAGCTTCTTTTGGTGGCTGTATGTGCAGGACTCGCTCCCAAGACCAGCAATGGCAGCAGCTGCAAAGATGGTGGTACAGCCAAAAGAGACTTCCCTTGAAAAAGGCTTTCCTTTATTTTTAATTATTTTAGTTTGATGAAACAATACATCAAATCCTAGTGCAAAAGCAATGGGAGCAAATAAAACACAAACAATAAGCATAGTCAACACAGTTCCAGAAAAGCATCCAAGTAATTGATATCAACTTGCTACAGGTTATTTTTATCTTTGGAGGTTATACAAGGAGGTATATAAAGATCTCTTTTGACAATAGAACAAAACCCAATTTATTCAAGTCACCAAAGCTATTTCAAAACGTTGCACAATCTTGTAAGGTTTTAAGATAATGGGGTAACCAGAGGAGAAGTAGCTCCAAAAAGTATAAGATCTGACTGGTTCACAGCCAACTAGGGGACAGATCACACATCTCACATGTCTGAATATAAATAAAGGTCTTTAAATTACAATCATGTCTTTCCACTGAGCTTTGCTTTGTATTTCAACTAACTGGTAGTATACTCCTTCATTAACAGCATAATCCCACAATTTCCATAGCTAAGCTTCAACTGTGTTGTTGATTTTAATGTTTCCAGTCATGGGCAATTGTACGTTTTGCTGTTGTCAGCATAAATTGAACTAAAACTTTGTTCTTCATTTTCACACAGTTCTTGTCAAAATCTAATAAAAGTGCCAATTCTTAAGAGAACTATAAAAGTGTATTAACGATTATAGTAATTTCCTCTTTCACTAGGGGCCAAAATTCAGATATTTGAGGGTATGTCTTTTGCATTTGGAGCCATGCCAACAGACATTTCCGAACCTGCCAGCAGAGGGCTCTCATGAACTACCATGTCTCCACAGTTGCACTTCATCTCTTTCTGCTGTTCTTGGACGCCTTGGCACTATCAATAGTATAAAAAGTTGCATTCTTTCCTCTACTCACACAACACTAAGATGGGCCCTAGACAACTCTGAATTTATTAGATGAATTATTTAAAGTTATCAGCTCCCCAGCAAACACATGATTATATATAGTGTAGCAGTTTTTGAGCAGTTACAGGGTGTTTTTCCACCGCGCTCCTTTAATCCGGATCTAAGAAGATCCGGATCTAAAGAATGGGTAAATTCCTTAATCCGGATCTAGGAGATCTGGATTAAAGGAAGTACCCAATGTGTTTCCATTGCTAGCATCCAATAGCAATGGGTGCTAGCCTCCCTGCCATCTAAACACCGGAGCACCCATTTGGAAATCCGGATCTACCCATGAGGAGTCTGCTAGTCACCCCAGGTGTTTGGGGGGACAGGGGGTGCAATCTCCGAAGTGGCTTCGAAGTCATTTCGAAGTCACTTTGAAGTCTGTGCAAAACAGCTCCGTTGAAGTCTGTGCTGATCTTCAGAGTGAATTTCGAAGTGACTTTGACATGACTTCAAAGTGACTTTGAAATTCACTCTGAAGATCAGCACAGACTTCAAAGACACTCCAGAGCTATTTTGCACAGACTTCAAAGTGACTTTGAAATGACTTCGAAGCTTAGGTTTTGGAGCTCCCCCCCATGGGTCTGTTGGCCTCACCCTAGCCTCCTCTAGACGCCATTGCCACACAAGTGTGGAAACAGGCTCCCTTTCATCCGGATTTTCTGCCTGAAGACCCCATTATAGACCCCATTAATGGGGTCTACAGAAAATCCGGATTAAAGGCCAGAAAGTACACCTTTGATCCGGATTTCCCCAGCGGCAGTCGAAACAATCAGGTCCCAAATGGGTGCCATGGTGGAAATGGGATCATCTGGCTCACACCCAAATGGGTCCTTAATGGGTGCAAAAATGGGTACTTTCTGACAGTGGAAAAACACCCACAAATAAGACTGAATCTGGCCGTGAAAGCCTACATACAACCACGATTACAAATAGTTGTGTATTAATCTAAATTAATACTAGCTATAATAATAGAGACTTTGCAACTCAGGATCCATTCTGCTTCCTCATAGTCTGTTTCCTCCACAACCTGAGGCACAAAGTTAAGATTAATGTTTCAAATTAAGGATGAAACTGAGTTTGAAGAATCAGAATATTACTCATTAAAAACTTATCCCAAACTTTATGAATAGGAATTCGTCACGCTCTCCAACCCATATGAAAATAAATTACAGGGCAAACATTTATCACTAAAAATTAAAAAAAATGCAGGCCCTTTTCTGAGCCACTTCTTCAACTCGAAAAAGAGATGGACAAAAGGACAGCAACTGCAGACGAAAGTACAAGTGCTGGATTTATATGAGGAAACCACATAAATGTTTTGCTCCCTTATAAAAAAGGGGTACAGGAGGTACACGGAGGTAAAAGGGAAAACTATTGCTTTCATCTGCTGCTTCTTTGCTGTTAATAAATAGGGGTAATTGTTTTCCCCACAAAGGTTGTTACCTATGAATACTGTTCTTAGATTCAAAACAGGTTTCTTTCTGAGATATGTACAATGCCCTACAAACCTTTATTTTTTATCTTTTATTTTTATTCAAACTGAGGTATCCTCAGCTCATGTCAGGCTGGCAAAGAATGGCCACAAGACTCTTTCATGAAAAAGATGAACAGTGATTTATTTCAACTCAGCATTAGGATATTTCTTGTTGGGAGCAACTTGGAACAGAAAGCCCAGAATATTTACATGTTCCATAGTTGGGTGGGGTTTGGCCCTTAACCAATGAACAATAACCATCTTTCAAAACCAATTTAAACTTGGCGCCAAAACCTTCTCACACAAATGTATCACTTGACCACAGCAGGGAGAGGGGAGTCAACTGTCAGTTCCCTGCTGAGGCAAAACAACAGGCAGCCATTATCTACTATAATAATAATATATACATATATACAGAATCCCATAGATGACAGAGATCTTACATACAGATATTATGGCAGGCAGCTAGCCCTGCCTGACAGCTCACAGTGTATAAGCCTTGTGCCTTGTTGTACCCAAACTACACACATGAGCAAAAGACCCCCCAAAGCCAACATATCAGAGATCAGCACAACCTGCACATAAAGTCTACATCGACTGCCCACAATTTATGTTACAACTCTCACAGTGGTATACACAGGTATGTGGTTCTGTGATGTTTCCCCATAATGCAAAACTGCTATTAGGAAGTTGCACTGCAGCTACGAGTTAAATGTTTTTAGCAACATGTAAATGAGGACACAAGTGGCAGTACTCTTATAGCGACAGGGACTCCGGATTAAAGAAGACGTGAAAAAGAAAATCTTCTCAAGCGAGTGCTGCTGTAAAATAAACAATTTACCCGTATATTGGTGCATAGCTTCAAGTTCAGACTAATTTTCAGAAGGGATTCTCATACAAGAAAAAAACAAGCTTTTAACAGGGAAAAGGAAGATCTACCAACTACGCTTCTTGTCTGAAGCTGCCTGTGTTGAGATACAGTAATTAGTCAAAGATCACTAGAACTAAGAAAGGATTTTATTCTGAGTCTCCTGCCCCAATCTGCTAACAACATTCTATCACGCTGATGCTACAAAAGAGCTTCTGTCTAAGTTTACATGTAAAAACAGAATCAATCTATAAATAGTAAGTTCTAAATTTTATTAAGTTAGAGAGATATTAGACATTTGTACACTAGATGAAAAGAAAAGCAAGTTTTTCATGAGGAGAACTTTGTTTTTTTCATTTGAAATTCTTTCCAAAATATTTTACTCAAGACACATAGCCAGAGGATACAGAATAGAGTCTGTATTCTCTAGAAAATAATGTATATCCTTTAATCTTCCAACAGTCAGAGTTGCTACTGCTTCATGAAATGTTTTGCAAAATACAAGTTTACAATAGCAACAGCAGTACCTTTTAAAAGCATTTATCTTTCTCTACTGTATTGTATAAACAGTCTGTATTTATGGTTTCTGGAACTATTAAATTTATGTATTCTTGATAGGTGGGGATGCTCTATAATCCTTTCATATTTACGTTTCATATACTCAGAATCAGAGGAGTCTTTGGACTTTTTAGCCTTTTAACAACCTATCTCTTCTGCTCTTGTTCCTACTGCCAACCTTTCAAAATGTCCTTTCAGGCTACTTGCTATCAACAAGACTTCCTGCCTAACCTAGATATATTTCTATTTTTATTGCATTACATTTATATCCCACCCTTCACCAAATGGTTCCAGGGTGGGACATCATAGAGATATTCTTCCCTAACCTCACTTCTCACAGGGAAAAAGAACTCAGTATTTAGGGAGACACTATGCATTTGAAGCCTAAACGCCATCAATACAGAGGGCTCACTGGACACCGGACAAAGACACTATTTCTCCCCTGCCACTTGCTTAAGTAAGGCTGGAACAGAGACTGAAAAGGACTTTCCCTCCGTAGTGGACAGTGCCAATATGTGCACCAGAAGTCTCCACCACATGCCAGTTCATAGGCAGAAAATTAAAATAATAATAATTGGCCAAACTGCCCACCCACATGGCTAGATAAAAACATACAGTAAGAAGTTATGGAGACATGCAAACACGAAGCCATCATCTACAGGTCACTAAATGTTTGGGGTCCATGAGCTTTGGAATTTTGAGGACACAGTGTGACATGACTCCAACTACTCAAACTAAAAATAATTTGGCAGACATTTTCAATCTACAGTACTTTACTATTATAATCTGATTCTTTTCAAAACATAAAAAATTCATTGATTTGCATTATAAGTGAATGGAAGAGACTATTTACATTTCTTGCCTGAGGCAGAGCTATATGAGGAGGAGGTGACTGAGAATACTTTAACTTCCCTTGTAGGAAATTTGCACAAACATACATTTTCTCCCATGTTAAATACTTTGTCTGCAACATTCAATAAATCAGAATTGTCTTTGAAATCCAGAAAGATACCAAAACATATTTCTATCAACCACTGAGATTAGATATGAGTTTTCAGAAAAAAAAATTAGGAGCATATTATACTAGTATTTTAACATGGTCAGCAACAATAAAATGGAAGAAATAGCCAAACTGAATTTGTGAGCAATCGAACAACACAATTTCACTATAGTTAGCAACAGCTTGGTTTAGAATTGTCAGGTTTAGGACTGTCAGCATTTGGAATTAAGACCAATTCCATACAAATAAATCATTAACAGACCAGTAACAACTAGTTATTGGAAGCTACTGTAAGTTGTACTGTAGGAATAATTATATATATTTTTAAATCATTTCCCCAACACTACTAAAAACTGATTATTGTTACAGTTCCATCAACAACTACATCACTTACCCATATACCTTACCAAACTACAACCTCCCATCCTCAGTATAGAGAAAGCCCTCAGTTTGTTTATTTTCAGGCAGTGCAGTTTCGCTATTACCCATTTGACCAAATATGACTTAGTTCTTTCCCCCTCTTTGCTCACTGTTGTGTGGTTTGACTTCTCCATTTTTGCAGTTGAAGACAAGGGAATGGCAGAAGAGAATGGCTGCCGGGGTGATCCAATCCACAGAAAAGCCATGGGAGGAAGCAGAAACAGTGGAGGGGTTGGTAATCCAACCATTATAAATGCCATGGACGAAGCAGAAGGAAGGAAGCAGATGCAACCATAGAAGGCAGCTTTCTCAAGTGCCTGTTTGTGTGCTGATATGAGGATTGGAATGAGGACCCTGTTAAGGTGGAAACAGAACAGGCACTGAGTGAGACACTCCTGCAAAGCCCTCATTCTGATTCAATCAGCTGCAGGCAGAATGCCAACTAGTAGCTAAGCAACCTTTTGCTATTGCCTCTCCTCCCTCCCCCTCCCCATGGTTTTTCTATGGATTGGGTTGTCCTCAGGCATCCTCCACAACTCCTCTGGTCTCAGACACAAAAACACAAAAGCCATCCCAGCCATAACCGCATCCCTAATTCAGGCCAGTTGATCTTAGGTCAGTTCTCCTAACCCATTTTTGCAGAACCAAACCCCTGTGGAAATCAAGTTAGGGCTGCAATTTCAATGTTACTATGCACCTGTTGATTCACACATGCTAGAAAAGCAGCTTCAAGAAATGCCTTAACACTGAAAATGACAATATTAAAACTTCAGGTCAGAACTCTGGACAGAGGCATGTAGCAAGTCTAAAATGATGGCACACCAGGCTTTTAATCTTCTTTGATCTTGCCAAACTGGATTTTGAAACCACTATATGTCAGAAACTACAGTAGGAGCAAACAGGCCTTATCAGCATCAGATACACCAAGCCAATCTCCTGACCCAAATTTGCTAGCCATCACTGTCTCTAGAAGCTATAATTTCCTCTAGCAATTCATTTCAAGTAGCTGTTTGTTTTGAAATATTACCTATCCTATGATTTGAATAACAATGTTGTAAAAACATGCCTAGTACACAAATTACCTATAGAGAGAATCCAAATTTTAGAAGGAAGGAAGGAAGATTTCAACTATTGTTCCAAGCTAGCAGTCTGAGCGGGTGATCTTTTGAAGAAACCCTGAAATGTATTGACAACTATTTCAAACTAAAGGAATTAAGCTACAAAGCTTGATTTTCAGTCTTTAAGAAAAATATAAAAGGAAATAGCCTTCTCATACCCATCATCCCACCCTTGCAAAAGGAAAAAAAATGTGTTTATCGCTTGAACATAGCCATCACAGCGCTATCAAATTCTATATTTATAAGCTGAAAAATGGAAACAAGTTGAAATTCCTTCAAAAGAAGTAGAAAGGACAAGTCTTGAGAGTCAAATCCATCCACAATGTATAGCAGCTATAATATGTGTGAGACATCAGGATAAATATTTTTAAATTCAAAAGGGTAACTGAGTAGCTCTCAAATAGTCAAGGAAGTCTATTATAGGGAAGAAGGCTTCCTTTAGAAACTGGAAAACTAGAGCCCAAATATACAATAATACAGGAAAGACATGAAAAAGCCACTGGATGTCACGCAAGTCAATTGTAGGTTAAAGGAAATCATAGAGAAACTAAATTAATTTTGTCACTTCAACTGTATGCCAAAGATGTAGTGTAAAATGGTTCCTGCTTCCAGATTTACCAACCCAGTCTCCTTACTTGCTAGTGGTGGTTGCTGATATATTATGTTATTAGGGTGGCAGCTTTTGGGATCATTAAAGAGCTCAAAAATGGAACAAACATCAAAAGACTTGGAACTAGAAAGAGCTCAAAGTACAGTAATGTCATTAAAAAAAAAAAAGGTGTGTCCCAAAATTTAGTGGGCCTGGATCTTGTTTTTTAAACATTTGTTCAATAATGTTTAAATTGTGCCTCACTAAAAAAACCTCCTGAAATTCAAAAATTTTGGCAACTGGAGACTAGTGAAATGCAAAATATATTTGGTTATAGTATTGATATTCCAAATATTGTAATATTGTACCAAGCTGCAACATTAAATATGTTAAAAAACAAACGATGGTGGCTGCATTATTGGTTGTAGTTAAAGGGTGGGAAAATAAAACTGAACAGACAATATCCATACGGCATTATTACATCTCAGAGCTGATAAAAACATGATATTGTTGCTGCGGGGAAAAAAAAGAACAGAAGAACAATATCTCTGACTCAAAGGGCCAAATGGAATGTACTGCTGAATCACTTCTGTCAAAATCAGGAAAATGCCCATATAGACGAACTCTAAAAGGTTCCGGCAAGAATTAATGTAATTACTGAAAGTGAACTTGAGCTTGGGGGAGGAAGGGTTTCACTAATTTGTTTTTGTATGGAATTTTTAAAAATTAATTAATTAGTTAATTATAGGATATTATATCATCCTTAACCATAGCTGGGCAGTGTACAAAATGAAATACTATAAGAATAAGAATATAAAACAATAGTAAAATACTAGAAAACTATTTTTAAAAACACCAAAATGAACCAATCAGTAAAATATTACCTAATTCCCAAACGTCTGGATGAGGAAGTGTAATTTCAACAGAAACTTAAAATGTCAGCAGGAGACACCGGGGAAATCTTCCTTGGAAGGCTGTTCTAAAGAAGTGTCATTACCAAAATGTAGTAAGGGTGGTGTGACGGTTTCAGGGATACAGGCTGCAAACTGTTTTGCTTTCTGGCTTTGCAGGCTTCTTGCAAGCTGCAATAGCCAGCCTTGGTGCAAACAGCCTTTTGCAAACCCTGGGATTTGGGCTGCAAAAAGGGTGGGAAATCCTGTGCGGGCCCTGTTGCAGTGATTGGCTGGAGTAAGGTTTTGGAGGGAAAAGCTGTCCGGGGATCTGAGTACTGGAGGGGCTAGAATAGGAGTTCCCACCAATCAGGCTGGAGGGACAGCAACCTTTGTTAGGAATCTCCAGCAGCATTTTATTGCGGTTACAGCCAATCAGGGTCAGGGATGTGTGTATAAATGAACACAGAGTACAGCAGAGGGTGTCTACATGCTGGGACAAGAGCTGAAATCAGAAGAAGAGCTGAAATCCTGAGGGAGCTGGACCAGAAGTAGATCAGGGGTCTTTTGGCTGGAAGATCTTGGTGGAAGACTTCACTAGCAACTGACCAGACTGGATGATCGGTCAAGAAAGGACAGGCCGTGCCTTGTGATCATCTAGGACCACGTTTGGGTACACTGGCTTGGCTTGAGCTGTGGCAGAAGCAAGCCAGAGGGAGAGGTTTGTCTTTTAAAAGGGGAACTATTTTCCTTTAGAGAAAGGGGTAGCTCCTAGCCTTAAGAGACTTACTGAGTTAAACCTGAGTTAACCCAACAAATACCTGAACCTTATTATCTTCTAGTATTGCTTGTGTATAATAATAAACTTGTTTTAGTTTTACTGTTGAAACGCTTGCTACCAGTGTTTTGTGTCCACACTGTAGTATTCACTTGGCCGTTGCACGAACCCAGCATCCTAACAGGGCAAGCTACTCCTCAGAGAGGGCAGGCACTTACTGGAACGCTGGGCATCGTGACAGGTGGTTCTCTAATTATCTGTTTGGGGACCACTTTCCTTTTAACTTCTTCTTGATGAAATGTCCATGCTCAATAAATATATCAAATTATTCAGGTTGGCAAAACAGAACGAGTTGTGATCAATTCCAAAAGGATTGATGAAAATTGTAGTATAGGCAAGTATAAAGTAAGGCACACCGGACCAAAATAATACTAACCACATATAAGCACTGAAGGAATCTGAGCTGGCCACAACTGTCCAGGATGAAGCCTTGATGAACAGCTTAATGGAATTTTTAGAATAATTAACAGAACAAAAATAAAACCACTAATATTTCATTGTCCTCAACAAACCTATGGTGCAACTATACTTTGCATACATTCCTCTTATCATTATTCCTCAAAAAAGGTGTTGTGGAGCTGAAAAAGTTTTCGTAATGCACAAGTAAAACAATCGAGGAACAATTTACCTCTAAGAAAAGCAACAACAGTTGGATATTCATCCACTAGGAAAAAGGTAATTGGAGATATGGTAGAGGTGTATAGAATCATGCATACTGCACGAAAAGTCTCTACTGAATTTATTTGTTGGTCCCAATGTTAAAGTTTCCATCTGTCTCAGCAAAATGGGTAATTGCAGACGATTGGAAAAACTCTGATTGGGTAAATGGTATAGTACTTCTGGGACATAGCAACAGCTGAATTTTTGTCACTGAAAGTCAAGTCAATGAAAGGCCAGGGATTAGATAGCTCAATTTAACAATATCTGAATTCCATTATGAGAAAATCATAGACAACCAGGGGGCCTTTTCCATTAGGGCTTACAACCCTGCTAAGACCTCATTAGGGACCTGATTAGGAACTCATTGATACCAATCGGGAAGGTCCTGTCCCCACCTGGACCCCACTGAAGGCCCCATTCTGCAAGGCCCTGTCCCTACGAGGGCAGGGGAAACCCAGATTTAATGGGTCCTTCGGGTCCTTAAATCTGGATGAAACATGTCCACAATGGAGTTTGCAGGAATCTGCAAGATCTGGATCTCCAGGAGGACCCCATCTCAAAGATCTGGATCTTGAAGATCTGGATCTTTGACTGTGTGTGGAAAGAGGGGGAAGGTTTCATTCCTCCCAGTTTCTGCCCTACAAAGTACAGTAGTTAAATTAAGATAAAGCTCTCACAAAGCCCAAATAGCATCACCCTGTAATCCACTATTCAAAACTGTCAGGTTTCCATCTGTTATGATGTAACATGTGTTTAGTCTGCTAATATGTATCTAGGCATCTCCCCATAAAACCTATTAATAGGATAAGAACACAGGAGATATGTGCAAATACTGTTGAGGAAAAGACAGCTCATGTCTCTGTATTTACTGGTAATGTTTCCATTATGTTTATTTATTTGTTTGGTTTATAGTTAACTTTTCTGTGAAATAAACACCTCCTAATAAGTATGAGGTTTCAATAAAAACTTTTGAAAAAAAAGTAAGGAAGGAAATGTTTGACTCTCACACAAAAACTAGAACAAAAGATCATGCAATAAAGATGAATGTTGGAAGATAAAAGAGGGACAAAAAAAGTACAAGGAACTACAGCACTTCTTTGGATGCTTTCATATCCAGATAAAAATGTGAATGACAGAGTATTAATGGATACTAGTCACGACAGCAGGATATTACTCTGAGTATAAAAGGTGTTCCATCTCTAAATACCATGTGCTGGGAGCTATCCAGAAACCTTCTAATGTGTTCTTGTACTGGCTGTGGGATTTCTGCAAGGGTCTGGAGGCAAATACTCTACTGAACATATTGGGTTACTGAGTTCATTTAGCACAGTGGTTCTCAACCTGGGGGTCGGGACCCCTTTGGGGGTCGAATTATCCTTTCAGAGGGGTCGCGACGAGCCTCCCGCCGCCCTTCCCTTCCACCTCCCAGCTGCTCCACCCCCGTGGTTGGGGGTCCCCACAGCATGAGGAACTCCATTAAGGGGTCGTGGCATTAGGAAGGTTGAGAACTGCTAGTAGCAAGACATGTATTTTGTGAGCCAATGCTAAATTGTTTAGCATTGCAATAAACAAAATGTGTTCTCTCTTCTGTAAAGCTGACACAGGGCAACCAGAAAAAGCAAAAATTAATTAAAACAATATAGAACAGGACTTTTTTTTAAAAAAAATCCCAGTTTTCATAAAAGTACTGTTAATATAAAATGCCCACTGTAATTACAGTACATCATCTCAAATTACAGTATATTGCCTCTCTTGTGAAACCTTTACAAGCGACAGATGTGTGGCTCTTAGAAATATGATAGGGTTCAGAAAGTAAGTCAAATTCCTTTATAGCTTCATAATGAAGAACCTAATTCCCCAGGTGTAAATGGTTTGAAGATGTAATAGGGAAGGTTCACTCCTCTCTATATGCCCAAGTCTTTATCAAACCAGTCTCTTTTATGTCAATATCATTTTCATCATTCTTTAAATAAATTAATAGATTTCACAAAGCTCCCATGCAACTTACAAGAGCTTGCACAATTGAAAGTCTGGACTGTTGATGAGTAGGATGCTGTTTGCACACAAGTTACACCTGTGCTTAAACAACAGTATCATTGACAGGAAGCTCAGAAGTGATTAGTTCTTTGATTCCCTGAAGACAATGCACTTCATCATGCTTAGCATTTTGCAGAGTACATTAAGCATACGAGTAAACCTTGAATAATGCGGTTCCGTTCAAATGAACCTCTATACAGCAAGAGTTTGGCTTGTTCATTTTCTCAACCGTAATGGAATTTTTAGAAATTTCATACATGATTGCTTGCTCAATGCAAGCAGAATTATTAAATACTCAGAAAAGCCTAAGAGACCTTAATTTTTCACAATATGTGAGGTACGCTTTTGCTGCCACAGACCTTAATCTGGAAAATCCATTTTTAAAGATGACCTAAGGTATCCCTGTATTTTGTTTGTTTGATGAACATTATCCTAAATCCGAGGAACTGGATTAGAGAAACTCTGGCCCTTTCTGCACTGGCCCTTATTCTGGATTAAATCATGGAATAGAGATCACTATAGCAAGCCCTGTCCAAAGCCTGCTGAAATCGGCACTGGCATGTGGATAACAGGCCCCTGCTCCAAGATATAATCCAGAATAAGGCCATGAACAGAAAAAGCCTCTGACATTTATCAGAATACTGCAAGAAAATTCAGGAAGAACATGTTAATCACAGTTGACTAAGTGCTGGCTAAAACATAGGTATTAAACAGTATATCAGCAGTTTAGTCACACAAGCCCCACTAAGATGAAAGGAGGCTCTGTAAGATCTAATTTCCAAAATTATTCCAACGGAAAAAGCTATCTTTACAAAGGATTAGAGATGTGCATAAGCTGAAAAATGGAGGCTTGAACTTGCGTCAAATCAAGCTCCTATATCTCTCAGGAGACATTCTCTCATTACATGGTTCTCTATACTTATCCAATTCTGCCATTCTTTTTTATTTCAGATAAGAAAAACTGTAATATGGTGAAGCCTCTTAAGTTCTCTCATGGCTCAACTGATCATCTTGGTCCTGATACATCATTCTATTGGTATCTGAGGACTTTCAGACCCTTCCAAACAATAACAGGAATTTCAAAACAAGCAGAAACAACAACAAAACCAGCCACAAGAGGGAAAAGGACAGCAAAGAGAGAATAGCAATAAATAGAAATTCTCAGAGTAGAGGAAAGTAAAGTGTGGGCTCCCTTGTTAAGTATTTTTTCTTAATAATCTTCAAGTAGGAACTGTATAAGCAGTGAGATAGTAGTTTGCTGATGACAGATTATTCAGGGAAGTGAAAAATGAAAAAGATTGTGAAGAGCTCCAGAGGGACCCTTTGACATAGGATGAATGGGCAATGAAATGGCAAATGAGCTTCAGTAGTAGAAAGTGCAAGTTGATGCACACAGGAGCAAAAAAAGAAAAAAAGGCCCAATCACGCCTATAAACTGATGAAGCTGAGCTTCCTATGATGGATCAGGAAAGGAACCTTGAGGTTCTGGAGGACAGCACGATCAAGGTGTTGATCCAGTGCCCAACAGCACTGAAAAAAGCAAATTCTAGTTATAATTAGGAAGGCAATAGAAAATAATTCTGTAACCATCATTGTGCCTCTTTATAAAACTGTGGTGAGGCCACACTTGAAATACTGTGTGCAATTCTGGTCACCACACATCAGGAGGATATTTTAGAACTGGAAAAGGTACAGAAAAAGACAACCAGAAAGAGTCTGCTGTAGTCTGCATGTAGACAGCAGGTCCCTATTCCATGATATATCCCATTAGAAGGTCCAGTGCAGAAAGGGCCCTGCTCTATTAAATATAGGTCCTACTGAATCAATGGGATAAAATTTAACTAATTTGCATTCTAACCATGAAGCTGAGGAGATCATTGTTTTTCCTTCCTTTCACCATCTGCGGTCTGCAGTACATTCAAACTGGGCTGCTCCTATATAATTAGGATTCTGTGCAGAATCAGATACCTGATCATTACGGCATCTTTAAAATAATCCAATATAAGTTCCTGTCTCAACATCCATATATGATTCATTGTTATTCCAATGAAATTCATTCCTGCAATCAAGATTGTTTGGGATCATCCAGTTCCACAAATAATGGGTGCAACAAACCATTATTCAACATTCGATTTCTGAATACAGTATATCCTCCAATTAACCTTTAAACCAACAATAAAAATAGTAATTGTGTTTTTGAAGAAATATTGGAACAGCAATGAAGGTGAAATTAGCTTTTGAGATAACTTCTGACTGACCACAGAGACCGGTGATGGTATCAGATCTCACAACTAGGTCAAATAAAAATCTATTTCACTCTTGGAAATTCCAGCATGCAGAAAAGAGGTACCTAGTATGCTTGCTGGTCTAGGATACCAGCCAGTGCGGAATTACCCTCCGTGTGGGTCCATTATTTTCCCATTAAGAAGATTTCACTCTGTTTTGCCTTCCTAGTAAAATGTATCAGGAAACCAAGGATGCTCTCCTGTAGCACCTCCAGGCCCAACTGAGTATCTCACTAGCAAGAGATATTCCAGAGTACTGCCCCTCCGGCATTAACACTTGCTAGCTAGACAGCTTGGGGTCAGCACTGTCTTTGCACATTTTAGTGATGTGAGCATCCTGGTACTTGTACAGTGCAAAATACAGAGAAGTGCGCATCTCCACTGCCACATATGCACAGACGCCTGTTTCAGCCCTTGTACATGCACAGTAGACACAGCAATGATGGTGGTTCCCTTCACATAGTAAGTAAAAGTGCTAGAAAACCCACCACCAGCATCAGGTTTGCAGCAACAGACTGTTGTGCATTTTAGGGGGGAACATACAGGACCTATGGTGGGGTTGCCAAAGAAACATGTGCACCACAGTACAGCCATAATGGCACTACATTTCCCCCACATGGACAGGGCCTTACCCAAGTGGACTTAAATAAAGAATAAAGTGGTAAGCAATCTGAATTCACTTCCTGTGCATAACAGAGAAAGTTTCTTTCTTCTCTCATCATTGTTCCGTTTTTCCAAGTTAGTACTCTTTTATATATGGGTATCTGGTTCTATTACTTGGCTGTCCCAGGACGAAAATGTTGGAAGGTGTTGGATCTGAAGCCACAGAAGACCCGCTGTGTGGTGCCACATCTCCAAAGGCAATAGGGGTAAGTACCGAGCTCTTACCAAAATCCAAAATGAGTGCTTTCCCATACTTGCACACAAAACTGTGCAAAGCTACATTCTAAGTCAGGATTCTAAGTCATGACTCAATTGTGGACAAATTCCAGAGGACTGCGGCAACACTGCCAACAACCATGGAGTTGTTACCACTACCATAAATTTTTATATGAAAAAAATTATTTTGTGAAGCAAGGGGGCAGGTGTAGCCAGGTCACAAAATCATGGGGTTGTTAATTTTTAATCACCAACATTTGGGAAAGCAAGTTCTGAATTATAAACTACATGTTTTATTATCACAGCAATAAATGTCAAAATGTAGTAAATTTTACAGACAGCTGGAAAAAGTATTTCTCCCACACTGCTTCAAAATTTCCAGAATTTTCATATCTCACATGATGCTCAACGACTTTATTTCAACACCAAGTCTTTTCTGTAAATTTTAATCCCAAGAATTTTTTTTTTAAAAAAGCAAGCTAACGGTACTGTTATGATAGTACAGTATTTGCTTTACATAAGCAGTGCTTTTGAAAAATAATGCAATTCTGCTTAGGACCTGAAAATAAAATTCTACAAGGAAACCACTTCAAATGTCATAATAATCAACTATTTTTATTTGTATTTGTTGATTTATTTACTATTATATTGACATCCAAAAATTCTTGAAGGTTTGAGTCATGATTTATAATTACATGGCTTCTGGCTGATCCTCCAACACTAAATGAAAGTGTAGAGTATGAGAAAGAAAGCTTACTATATGTCCTTATTTGCTGTTTCTTAAAAGCTCGCCTTATCATTTAGGGGAGAACTCACTATCAATTTAGATCTTTCCCATCTGTGGAGGCATTTTGCCAAACTGAGGGCTCAATCTATCAACAAGGAAGAAATGAGACTGAATAATAAACAGAATGGAATACTAAGGAACAAAAAACAAAGGCATACATTCTGGAATTCATACTTGGTCAACAAATGAGTTAATTGATTATTTATTGGATGTTTCACTTTGCTCAGTGCCCAACTGTGTTCATCTGCAGCCCTCCAAGTGTCCCATCGCATCATTCCATGCCACCCCCTGACAGTGGAGTATTTCCACAAAACCATTTTTTTCATACTCCCTCATCCTTAACTATCTTTATGTCCTGGCAATTTTAAAATTCAGTAGCAGATATTACGCCTTGGGCTGCTTAACATTAGTACTCTTTGCTGACCCTTTTCATAAGAACTTTGCTGATAGGAAGACCAAGGTTCTAATCTTTTCAATGTGCAGTCTTTTTTCATTCTGTCAGTGGCAAATATGCATAGATATGAAATGAACAAAAAGTATTCATATATCTTAACTGACACAGTAACTGTTAAATGTAAGGTTATCTCTTTACCTCTCTGCTATCCAAGAAATAGAAAATTCAGACATTATCGAGAATTACTGTATATTCTGGCATATAAAACTACTTTTTAACCCAGGAAAATCTTCTCAAAAGTCAGGAGTCGTCTTATACGCTGGGTGTCGTCTTCTTATACGGTGAGTATATCCCAAACTCTGTATTTTAACTGGAAAGTTGGGGGTTGTCTTATACGCCCAGTTGTCTTATACTCCGGAATATGCGGTATTAATAAAACTCTCATAACAATAGTATAACACTGGATAAAGGAATGCAAGAGCTTTCTTTGAACCTTCTGAAATAGCCCTGCATTGTCTGCAAGGAATCAGGGATCTGTGTACAACATCAGGGCTTTGGTGATTCTTGGGAAGGTGGAGGAAGAATTATGTTTACCTAATTCCCTCAGTTTTCTGGGGGCAGCATAAGCCTCTGATAGTCACACTGCTGCACATCATTGTTTGATGGTATCACAGCACTCAGTGATGCACCGCTAAAAATTCTGTGCCAGCTTAACAGGCTCCAGACATCAGAGGAGGGGATGGCACAGGTGAACAGAAGCACAGACACAAACACTGGATCCCTTGGGAGCAATGCAGGATGATTTTGAAACATATGGAATGTTCCTTTGTACACCTGCAATACTGCACTGTCCTGATTACATGGAATGGCTTTCAGATGATACATAAATCAGAAAGAAGAAGGGACAAATGGAAAGAGCTTCAAGATAATGAGAAGAAATACCAGTAAAAATAATTTGTTTAACTTGGTCATTAGGAAGAAGTGAAACAGAAGCAAAACTGTGCCTCCCGAAACTCGATGTGGAAAGAGTTCTAACAAATAAGAATGATGTAAAAAGTCGGCTTCTTGTTCAGTGCAACCAAGCATCGAAATCAGATTCTAAGGATATGGCCTAATTAGGTCTTTAAGTTAACATCAACACCTTGAATTGGCAACTGAAATACTCTATCAACCAAAGGGAAGAAAACACTTCAAAAATGTACAGCAAGAGCTTTGAAAGAATTGGTTAACTTGTTTAATGCTCAATCCCTTATCAAATACAAGGAACCCATTGTTGCTATCAAGCCAAACACTTTAGAAACAGCAGCATATTTAACTGTACAACATCTTACCAATATAATGTCTTGCACAAATCTTACTCTGCAGAGACAGCTGGACCAATTTTACTATAATCACCACTTCATTCTCTGCGGTGCTCTTTCAGATACACATATTTTCGAAGATCCCACCAGCAATAATTCTAATTTGAAAATCTTTCTAAGACACTGGTAAATCTATTCATCAACAAAGATTTAGATCACCAGTCCTGATGAGTTTTTGAAAAGTACATTTATTCTAAAACCATGTGTTCTTTCCATGAGAAATACTTTTCTTCTATCAGTAATGCCATGTTCTTCTCACCACAACAGATACCATGTGAGGTAGGTGGGGCTGTGAGAGGCCAGAAAGACAGCCATGACTAGCTCAAAGTCATTCAGCTAGCTTGGTGGAGGAGTTCAGAATCAAACCAGGAGGCTCCCAGAGAAGAGTATGACACTCTAACCACAAAACCAAACTGGTTCATACCCGTGCACATTTCTTGGCAACTTAACATACCCCAGAAAATCTAAAAATATCAAGTATTGTAAGTATCCCAAACCAAAAGCAAAACTAAAGTTAAATAGATTTGTCAGAATTTTGAATGAGACAGACGAAAGAGAAGATAACACAGCAGTGAAATTCCACCAAACCCAAACAAGGGGAAAAACTCTAAGAAACTTGAGATTCACAGGGCACCTGCAGCTGCCAATAAGGATCAAGCTTATTTTGCTGCTGGTAGCAACCATATATCACACATATATGCATCTATATAAGCCTCTTGGAAAAATCTGCTTCTGTTCCAAATATGACTGTTACCAGTCATAGTCTTCTTTCATTTGTACACATCACATATTTATCTGAATCATAGCCCATTTTAAACGGAAATTTATATATTATTCCCTTAATCAAAATGGTAAAATCAGTTTTTTTGAGCAAAACCAGACAGTCATTTACCCAGAAGGCTTCAATATTCAAGTGGTTGGACAGTTCCCCATGACTGACAAAATAGTAAATGGTAGCATAAAGTAGAGGAAACAAAGTCACAGCTTAGATTCTGTCCACACATTTAAGCTTGAATAGTTAGATACCTGTATTTCTTACTTCTCTTTCCCCTCCAGCCTCACATTTTTCTTTCTCTCATCTCTGTTTCCATTCATAGGCACCTTAACAACAGGTGAAAACAAAATTAAATGTACTGAAACAGATTCTTCTCTATAGATGCATGTGTCAAAATAAAATTGTTTCAGTACAATCCTAACTATGTTTACACAGGAATAACTCCCATTCAGGCACTCTGATATAGCCATTGTGCTCAACTGTACTTCATAAAAGTGAGGCTAAAACTACAATTTCAGCTTTCAGGGTGCAGTAGGATCCTTTGCTGTTTCAGATCTACAGAGATTTTGCTTCTACCGATCATTTTAAGAATACCAAGCTGTTTTATTAGGACTTTTTAAATTGCGCTATCATGGCTAATGCATTTTTAACTAGTTTCTCCCCTTTGAGTTTTTCCACAAAAACAAGAAGCTAATAATTTTCATATCATATCGTAACTTGCATAGATAATATAAGGATCTTGAATACGTACAGTTAAAAATGTATTTATTTATAGAAGTTGCCCCTCACCATATGATTCAAGACAGGGTACAGAAAATGTAACAAGAAAAAGATCCCATATAAAAACTGAAATGAAACGCCCCATACATTTTTCCATGTGTCACGTATGTAATTCTGCCTTGTACAACATAATTCATACAAAGCCAAACAGACATGCACATAAAGCTCTCAACAGCCAAATATTAGTTAATTCACTTGACATCAGTAGTTAAAAATACATATTTGAGTTGAATCACCAATGCACCTTATTTTCAATCCATAGTTTAGGAACACTTTTTTTTTTACATGCTTTTATTATTAATAATTTTTTTAAAAATGGTACACAAAAAGCAACAAGAAAAAGATTCCACACAAAAACTGAAATTCTACTATCACTGACTGCATCTGCCTCTAAATTTTTTTAAAAAGGAGAGAGAGATAGGTTGCCCACATCGAGATCAACCTTTGTATGCCAGGGAACACATATATGCTCCAGTCACACCCATCTAAATTTTGCACCAACTGTTCAGCTGGTCCTGGTAAGTACTGCACTTCTACCAGAGGCACAGTCAGAAAATGCATAATGCAGCAGACTTCTGGAGCTAAAGAGCTACAAGTCTATTTCACATTTGAACAGGAGATCATCTGAGAATATACA
This sequence comes from Aspidoscelis tigris stejnegeri, assembly GCA_023333525.1. Lineage (NCBI taxonomy): Eukaryota > Metazoa > Chordata > Lepidosauria > Squamata > Teiidae > Aspidoscelis > Aspidoscelis tigris. The sequence goes on from JALMGA010000002.1 coordinate 98,316,472, forward strand.
ATTTTAACTGAGTTATATCATAATGTAAATACAAGAGAGCAAGTATATTAACTACAAGAGTCACAGAAAGAAAACAGTTTTTATTTAAATGGTTATAAAATACAGAGCAGGTTTACTCATAATTTTGGCAAAAAAATGTTGGTTATAATACCAAACACTTCTTACAGCTTTAGGTCTATTAGTGTTATTAAATTTTAATTCTTCCACTAGGAGGCAACACATCCGTAGCAGACTGGAGTACTTAACACATATCTACTAACTGAGTTAAGGTTTATAGATCAAGCTTGCCTGGTTTTATACTATTTTTTATTAAGTCAGAGCAATGTAAAAAATCCATCCCTTGTGGATACTGAGATTAATAATGAAGCTGCAAAAGGAGAATTCTACATCAACACTGTTTTTGGCACAGAATGTGCTCTTAGTTCTGTGCAGATGGTATGAAACTCTTGACAAGGGTCTCATACAGAAACAACAGCCAAATAGGTGCTTTGTAGAAGAAAGACAGATGTTTTATATGACATGCAAAAAACAGAAAAAGTATAAAGATCAACAATAGGATTTAAAGAGTTGGCTTTTCTACCCCGCTTTTCTCACCCATTTAAGGGAACTCAAAGCAGTTGACAAAACTTTCTATTCTTCTCCCCACACCAGAACACCCTGTGAGGTAGGTGAGGTTGTGAGAACTCAGAAAGAGAGCTGTGACTAGCCCAAGGTCACCCAGCTGGCTTTGTGGAGGAGGGTGGAATCAAACCTGGTACTCCCAGGTAAGAGTCTGGCTCCTTAACCACTAGACCAAGATTTATGCATATTCCAGAGAGAAGTGTGTGTTCAGAATTGTGTGTTTTTCCTTAGAAACAGGACAAATAAGTTCACAAGCATTGGTTTTCTCCCCTCAGTATAAACAAAATAAGCCTCACTGCCATGAAATAAAAGACGCTCTTGACAGGCAACTCAGTCCACTTTCAAGGTAAACCCATATAAGTAAAAAACAAGCATGTCTATTTGAACATATGCGTTTTGCCACAAGAAATGCAACCAGACTAGCTTCCTCTGACTTCCGCAACTTAAGCTCTTCAATGCAGTCACGTCAACTGGAAGAACCTGTGCCTCAAGGCAGGGAGTAGCTATGATTTATGAACTGCCTGCCATATACAGGTCAACTAACTTCAACACACCCTTTCATCAGTAACGAACAGCCAAATTGTCAGAGACAATCCTTGGTCTGAACAAATCACCAGAACAACGCAGACTGCCATCTACTGTACACATAGGATGACAGCTCAGTGAAACATAGCATAACCTTGAAACAAAGTGACTACAACATAGTACTGGCCTATTCTTCCCATTAAAATGGTAAAGATGATGATTTTGAGCAAGATTGATTGCAGCAGGGAGAAAGCTGAAAGTAATCTACAAAAAATACAGAAATAAACTGAATTATGCTTCATATATATCTCAACTTCTAACATCATGCCAGCAGTAAATACATTTATATAACCACCTTATCAAAAGCCATTTCCTTCTTACAGTACAATGTAGCCAGATTCCGTCTGACACTCATTACACCATGTAGACAGATTATTTCTAATGTAATTAGTATTTTATTCAAATACAGTGTTTCTTATGGCTTGTAGTACATCTGGTCATTGATTTTTTTAATTGTATGGTGGTAAGCTGTTTCCTTTTAAAGCCATTTCATTTCCCCCAAAAAATAACCTGCAGCAAAGATGGGCCAGTGGTTGTGTATATTAAAAACTAATTAATCAACAGATCTCTTCTTTCAATACAATTTTTAAAAAAAATTTCATACAGAACTGCACATTAAAAACTAATCAATCTACAGACCTCTACCTTTAATATGATTTTTAAAGAAATTACAAATAGTTATTAAGGTTCCTTTCCTAAATCGTTTTATACTGTTATTATTCCTTTTAGATAAATAACAATAATCCTAAGATGAAACAAGAAAATGGCTATCAGATATCAATAGTCAGCTAAGGTAAAAGAGGTCAGCAAATGCCTGCCTTACCCAACTCCCATATTAGATGAGGTTAAGTCACCTGTTTCATAACTTCTTATGTCTCTGAACTTCTACAAAATATGCTACTTTGGGTGAAATGTATCAAAACTGTATGTTACAAAGGGTAACCTTAGACAGTACATACATTTATACAATATCTTGCAAAGGCAACACAGATTTCTAAAATGATGCCTTCTTTTAAAAACAAATTACATTACCCAGTTCATTCAAAGTTTTAAAGCACATCAGCTCAAATTTTTACACTGTGTTGAAATCTTCCCTTCAGAACAGTAACCTCAAATTCTTTGTCCCGTCTGAAGCTGTTGCAGAATAAAACCAAAGGCAAAAGGTACTAAGGCAAAAATACTGAGCTTAGTTTTGTACACATGGTTATGAATCGATTCCCCTGCATTTTAATTAACAGATCATTCAAAGTTATTCATTTATAAACCTCTGATGAACCAGCTCTGGGTCTTGTGTTTTGTTTTATGAACCTTGTTTGCATTATTTGATTAAAGCACTGCTACCCTTTCATAACATAGAAGACAAGTGAAGTATTTCAGACTTTGGTGAATTTTCTAAAAAGGCTGAGGGCTAAACATACAGGTATGTCAACATTTACTTTATAAAAAAACTTCAATATCTGGATTTCCCAAGACATAATATAGGGCAGATTCTGAATGCGCTATATGCTGAAAGTTCAAACAAATATATTCAGAAAATAAAGTAGTACTGTTTAATAAAGGAGGCACCGAAGGCGAGATGCACACCAAGAAAGGCAACAAGCATTCGCACATCACACCGTCACATTTTATACCCTTACCAGTTTAACTTGCCAGTTCTCTGCAACCATGTGCAGATTCCTTAGGCCAGAGGCAATCAAACTTTGAGATTACCTGGATTTCCCTCTAGCACCAAGTTCACCTCCTGCGGCATAGCAATCCGTTTCTATCATTTTGCAACTTAAGCCTCACAGGCAGAGCATCAAAAGGGAGAGAAATGCCACATACGGAACTGCATTCAAAGTTAACCTCGCTTCAGTGTTCCTGCTTTCCACAGCAACGACAACAAGAAACCCTTAAGAACAGGCAGATCCTCTCACCGAGGTGAGGAATCCCTGACAGGGCATCCTAGCCACAGTTTGGATCCACAATGGTACAGCCACAGTTTGGATCCACAGTGCTACAGCCACAGTTTGGATCCACAGTGCTACAGCCACAGTTTGGATCCACAGTGGTACAGCAAGCGGGAGTTAACAAGGAAACAGGAGGAAAAGAAACGGGGGAAAGGCTGGTCCACCCACTTGTCCTAGATGGAGAGGAAGCCAATATTGCACTCCTGGAAATACCTGTCACCTGCCCCTCCCTCCACACCTGTCAGGTTCCCACGGGCCCTCACGAGGGCTTCCTGGAGGGGGAAGGGGGATGCAGCAGGAGGAGGAGGAGGAAGAGGCGGGAAAGCTCCTTTTCCAAGTCACTGCAGCAGCGGCGGCGGCGGCCACTGCTCCCTCCTCCGCCCCTTTTCCCCGCACACCGCAGCCTGCAGCTCCTTTCCTCCCTCGCTGCCTCCTGTCTCCGTGCCAGGTGCCCGCGAGACGCCTCCATTTGCCCAAGGCGCCGGTGCTGCTGGAGCGTGAAGGAAGGCGGGCGGCAGGGAAACCCAAGGGGGAGGAGGAGGAAGGGGGTCACCCTTGTCCCGGGCGGGCGGTCCCTCCACTAGCGGGGCGGGACTGGGCTGGGCTGGGCTCCCTGTCTGAGCAGCAGCAGCAGCAGCGGGAGAACAAGGAGACTCCGACGGGCGGCGGCAGTGGCGGGCACGTCCTGCCTCGAAGTGCCTCTCCTCCTCCTCCTCCTCCTCTCTCCTCATGCGCCTCACAGAAGAGACGGCAGCCGACCTGGCGATACCCTCAGCGGGACCCCTCACCCTCAGCCCTCGGTCCCGGCCTCCCTCCCTCCCTCCCCGCGCCTCCGACCCGCGGGGACTCACCGTCCTGTGCTGCTGACGATGCCTCCCCAACGCCGGGAAGCACCCGGCCGCTGTCAACGCCGCCGCCGCCGCTCCTCCTCCTCCTCCGCCACCGGGGCTCCGGGAGAGGAGGAGGAGCAGCAGCGATCTGCCCGCGGTGGCCGCCATCTCTCGACTGGAAGTCGCCTCGCTCTCCGGCCGGCAGGCAGCGCTGCGGGGTGGCTGGAAAGGGCGGAGACGTTTCATCCGCCCCTCCCCCCTGTGCGCGCGCGCGTGCTCTAGCCAATCGGGTGGCTCTCCGTTACGCCAAGGGCGCGGGCCTCGATGTGTCAATCCCAGGCCGCACCCGCCGCCGCGCCCGCACCAATCACGGCGGAGCAGCTATGGAGGAAGGCGGGGCTAGCGGCCAGAGAGTTGTCAATCTATCGCAAAAGGAAATACTCGTGTGTGTGTGTGTGTGTGTGTGTGTGTGTGGCGGGAATCCGGGAGGGGAGCGAGCAAGGGTGACCGTTAGGTTAAGTCTCGCGCCTGCCAGTACCTGCTACTGGGGAAAGAGGAGACTGAAGTAAAAGAGGAAATTCAAAGTAAAGGGGATAGGCACATTCCAGCAATAAGAAATGAACTGAAGAATTGGAACTGAAGACTTCAAGTGCTCACTTTTTGCTGTTCCCTGTTCCCTCACACACCATTTCCCTTTTGTATCTTTAGATTGTAAGCCTGAGGGGGCAGGGACCTGACTAAGATTTATTTACTTATTTATTTGTATTTCTATCCCGCCATATACTTGTAACCCACCCTGAGACCTTCAAGTATAGAGCGGGATAGAAATACAAATAAATAAATAATAAAGTCAAAGAAGCGCGAAGGGCTTTTTGAGATCCCAAAGTCAACTGGGCTGCAAAATGATGGGGGGGCAGTGTGCATGGGCTTAGTCTGTCATCCTGGCAAATCAGGGTAACTTGTTATTTATTTATTTATATTTTTATCCTGCCCTACACAAGGATAACTTTTTAATGTCTTTATTTACATTTTTACCCCAGCCTATACCCGAAGGTTTCCAGGCGGGTAACAACGTGTAAAATCAAACATCCTTAGAATAAAGACAGTATGTATTAAAACAGTAGCATCTGCAAGTGGGAAGGGGAACGTGTGTCCCTAATTAACCAAAAGCCAGGGCGTCTTCATTGCCTTCCTAAACATATACGGCGAAGGTCCCTGATGCACCTCAAAGGATTGGCTATTCCATAGCCTAGGGGCCATCACTGAGAAGGCCCTCTTCCGGGTGCCCACCCCTTTTGCTGCTGAGGGTGATGGGCCAACCAGGAGGGCCTCCCCTCCAGACCTTAAGGCGTGTGCAACCCTTTCTGCACTGGGCCTTCTTCCTGATTATATCTCAAAGTAGGGACCTGCCATCCACATGCTAGTGCAGACTTTGTCAGGTGCCAGGCAGGTCTAAATTCTCAGGAGGAACAATGTGAAATGAAGGCCAACACCAGCTAAAGAAAGAGGATCTGTGATATCACTAATAATAATAGTGATGGTGATGATAATCCAATGGTCAGAGTACCAAACTAGTCATAAACTACCAGCAGGTATCATGATGGTGACACCGATGATAAATGTCTTTGCTGATCAGGGTGTGTGTACAGCTTTTCAGTATTTGTCTGCAGAGTTGTGGAATGGTATGCAAGAGCTGCTGTGTCAAGAAGGGAGAGTCAGCAACTTGGATCACTTAAACTCTGAGGTAATGCCTGTTTAAGGGTGTTTTTCCACTGTCACTAAAAGTACCCACTACCCATAAATGGGTACGTAATGGCATTTATGTACCCATTAATGGGTACTTAATGGGTACTTCTAGTGACAGTGGAAAAACACCCTAAATCCAGATTTGGAGATTTGCATGCATCCACTCGGAAATTACTCCCATTGTGTTCAGCTAGCTTTAATCCCAGGTAAGGGATTATAACTGGACTAGACTATTTTGTTGTGGCAACAGATTTCTTGTGCTTGCTACCCTGGAGTTTGGCCTCTACAGAGACATATGAACAAATAGAAAGAAATGTGCCATGTGTTCACTCATTAGCACGGCTGTCTCTAAACTACATTGCTCCACTATCGTAAGGCAGTCATAAGGACAGATGTAGGCTTAGTACTGCAAATGCTAGTGACAGAAGGAAATAATGTTGTTAGTAGTAAGCATTTCACATAATATAATTCTAAATAGTACATAATGCATTGAATTGAAATATTTTCAGCAGTGTTCTTATAGGTCATTTGCAGATATTCCATAGCAGGTGAAGGTTTTGTCTTTGTCTTCTGCTTGAGAAGACCAGAAGTAATTGGTAGCTTACTGTGTGAGACAGGATGCTGAACTAGATGGGCTATGGCCTGATCTAGCAGGGCTTCTCTTATGTTCACCTTGATATTCCCATTACATGTTGAGCCATCTCTCATTTCACAATGGGCACAGTGCAGCCTAAAGAAAGCTTGGTCCACACAATGGGTCGATTTATTGGGAGCCCCCCCCCCCAGTAGGCCAGTACATCTGCACAGGATAAGGCCATGGAACCAGATGTGGCACCAAGATCGCACTACATCCCACTTCAGCTGTGGTCCACAAGTGTTCTACCTTGGTACACCGGACTGCAGCTTCTGTGCTGACAGGGTTTAATTGTGGGCTGGTATATCAAGCCTTTCACTATTTCAGCTGGGCATCTGGAAGTGGTGCCCAAAGCTTCTGGATGCCCAGCAAAAAAAAGCCCCAGCCAACAGGTTCAAGTCAATTTTTGTTCCTGGCCTCTAAGCTGAACTGAGATGGTCTATCTACAAGGCAGATAATTTTTAAAGTGGATTATTGGTAAGCCATCCCACAGCTGGCCAGGTTAACTAGCACAGACCAGTGCAATATAGGATACATGGCAATGCCCTGCAGAAATGGTCTGAGATCCCAATATAGTCCTAGTAAAACAAGCCTAGTCCGCTTGGATGTAAATTCAAGCTGTTAATTTGCATTTACAACTGTGTGCTGCAAGATTTCTGCATTGCTATCTGTCCACTTTCCAGAGCACAGATCTTGCTGGTCTAGTATACCGGCAAGTGCAGAATCACCCATACTTTTGGGGGCATTTCTTGTCTCTCCAACTTTATCTTTGCAGCTAAGAAATGTGTTCCACTTCTCCACATGCTCCTCCTGTTGGTCAGTAGGAAGCTGTGGAAAGTGTTGCTATACCACTATTTGTGGCTCAGTGTGGCAGCATTTATTTGCTTTTTGTTCAGAAGGTCCCAGGTTCAATCCAGGACATCTCGCAGGAGAAGGGAATTGCAAGCATCTTAGTAAAAATGCAAACAAGCAAAGAAGCAAAACCCTCTTTCCTCTTTCAGCCTCCTGGGAGGCAGCCATACTTCCTGGCCTTGCACTGGCAATGTGTCAGCCCTTTGTGCCATTGTCCAGCTGCACGACCTTCTTTATGGCCAATAATATGAGTTAGTGTTATGCCAGCATGGATGAGGCAAACACCAGCCTAAAGGGAGAATGCCAGCTTTCCCCCATAAGCACAAATCATCCAGCATTTACTTGAAGTTGGCATAGTGAGAAAACGGGGCAACAACACAATGCCTGGTAGACAAAACTCTTCTCCATCCCCACCGCATCCCCATATTTAGCCACTGATTTTTGTTTAGTGTGTCTGATTGCAACCATGTCAACATGCACTGAGGCCTTGGTCACACCTTCACTTTAAACCTTCTTCAGTCCATTTTGAGAGCTGACTGCTCACACCTTTTCATTTCTATCCATTTTATCTGTGGACTTTCCACCTTTCATTTGGACTTTCCTGAATGGACAGCCCACAAACAGATAGAAATGAAAAGGTGTGAGCAGTTAGACCTGAAGATGGACTGAAGAAAGGTTAAAGTGAAGGTGTGACCGTTGCCTGAGCTTGACTGCAGGGCTTCTTCCTCAAAGGAGAGACCTTCTACTTTGCAAGATGTATCTCAATTATCCACAACTAAATACTGTCACCTAATTATGAAATAATAGAGATATATCTTGCAAATTTGAAGGCTTATGGCACAGATAAGCCTTCTAATAAGCCTTTCCATATGTTTATTTTAAAAACTCTGAATACTTTAAATGCTGGCACTCCCATGCCAGATTCACCAAAACCTTTAGAGGCTCTTTGTTACTGCATATTAACCACTTCTTTGCAGCTCTGGAGGCTTGCAAACTGACATATCAACCTGTTATAAGTGGGTAGCTGCAAGGGAAACAACCTTTTTCATGGAGGTTCTGGAACAGACTCCCAGAAAGATCCGCCTGGCACCATGCCCACATCCCTTTAGGTGCCAGTGATTTCAGTGCCAGACGTTTACATTCACTCAGACATTTTAGAGTTCACCTTGGCGATATTGGTTTAAACTGGGTTTTTTTTTTAATGACATGATTTGAATTATTTTGCTTCTCTGTATTGTATATTGTGTACTGTACTTTTAAAATTCTTTTATATATTTTACCCAGATAACTTTAGGTTATTGGGATGCAATCGAAATCTAGTAACTAAATAAACAAGAGTATAACAGGGTCACTAAAACCAAATACAGAGGAAATAGGCAAACACATAGCAAAGTTTCCTCCCAAACAAATGCAGTCTTTTCCACAAATTCAGAAAGGGACCTTTGACCAATGTCACTTAGTTTGTCCAGGTCTTGCGGGACTGAAAATAGCAGTACAGAACTCTCCCTTCTCTTCAAACCCACCCAGTTTCAGTTTATTGCCTCTTTCACATTTTACAGGCCACTGCATTAGGAAATATGAACTACCCACTGGTGGAAAGCAAGACAGACCTTGGACCTTTCTGCCCTGGGTCTTATTTTGGATTGTATCCCAGAATAGGGACTTGCCATCTGCATTCATAGTCTGCACCAGCCATGCAAATGGCAGGTCCCTATTCCATTTGCAGGGATCTGAAAGCAAGTGAAGGTTTTGCCTTTGTTTTTCCTTGAGAATGACCAGAAGTAATTGGTGGGTCACTGTGTGAGACAACATGCTGGACTAGATGGGCTGTGGCTGATCCAGCAGGGTGCTTCTTATGTTCCTCCTATGTTAAGCTTCTCATAAAGAGGAAATGCAGTTAGACAACAAATAACCAGGGGAAGTTTCACAATAATACCTGTGGTTGAGCTTTAGCAGGATGAGTGCTGCACACAACCCCTATCTAAGCTGCCAGATAATTGTACGGTATTCTGAGAAGTACACAGTGAGATGGCTTCCCAGAATTCTGTCAGTGGATTGAACCTGGGCCATTTTGATTTCATAATACTATACCTGATGAACAGTGGAATGGTAAATTGTTGATGCAAAGTTGATATCTAGAGTTGGCACCAAGCCATGGTGAAGAATGAAGATAAGGAATGCAGATAGCTGCTGAAAAATATGGATATAATAAATTTGTCTGTACTACCCAAAGAATCCAAAGGTAGATCAATTTATTATGGTAATTAGATGTGTTCCCTGTATATGGTTTTCCCAAGCAACCTAAAAAACCCCATCCTGTTGAACCATGTAATGAAAATCCAACTTATTATAGATATAATGGCATATTACACTATATATTTACAGATATTTTTCCAAAATGCTGATGACATACCAAATAAAACTAACAAGGTCATATTATCATATTGGATAATGTAAAGTTTGTGCATTGAAGGGGGTTTAAATGCAATCAAAAGGCAAGAGTTCCTATCACTTCCTTCACTTTCTGGTCCATTGTGCAAAATGATAATGACACCCTCTAACAGCTGAGGCTTTCTGATATACAAGGCACAGCCTCAGATTAGCACACTGCTAAAGGAATGAAGCTGTCTGGTGACGTATACCTGTTCTTAGAACAGTGCATCCTGCCTATTAGGGGTGAGCACAAATGCAATTTTCAGGATTTGGTTCGAATCAAATATCCGGAGATTTGAATTGATTCAGATGTTTAAAATACGAATGCATTCACTTTCAGTTCGATTCAAATACATTCAAATCTATTTGTACAAATTTTCTATTCATATTTGAAGATACGAATGTCAACAACATTTGAATGTGTCCATACGCATCCCGTTTTTATCCAGTATGCATCCCATTTTCGTCCCATACGTATCCGTACAAATGTGTATGGATGCGAATAAGATGCATACAGATATGTATGTAATGCGTACATTATCTGTACACATACGAATGTCTGAATAATTCATACAAATGATTCAAAAGATTCAAAAATTCATCTGAATGTTAAATTCAAATGTGAACATCTCTACTGTCTATCACATTAATAGTTACAGCAGTCAGAAGCTATTTCATTCAAAAAAGTCATCACAAATCCATTCTGCAGAATACAACATTTATGTTGACTTGTGTTCATCACGCCTTACGTTATGTGTACAATGCTGCAGCAAAACTAGGGTAAATCATTGTAGATGAATCTGCTCATGGTCATTAGCAATCAAAGAAAGGGAAAACTTTGAATGTTTTCTTGAAATATGGAATATCTTTTGTTTCTGATACATACAATTAGACTGGGAATTAAAGTCATACAAACCCAAAGAGTCCTATAGACATTAGTTAAGGGGTGTTTTTCCACTGTCACTAGAAGTACCCATTAAGTACCCATTAATGGGGACAAAAATGCCATTACATACCCATTAATGGGTACCTAATGGGTACTTTTAGTGACAGTGGAAAAACACCCATAGTTACATTTGAGATAAATTACTCACTTTGAAACTAGGCAGCATACAGAAAAATGGGGGTATAGAAGCAATCTAGGATTGCTAATAAGTTTGTCTGGGTGCATTTATTTAGATATTGCTGTGGAATGAATTCATAGATCATCATCAATGATTCTTTTCTATCAGTGAAAAATTAAGTGATATGGCCACAGCTGAGCTGTCTTAACATAGTGCAAACTGGATAAATGGGAGATGCAATGTGTACCAAATTCCTTGAAAGGCTATTAACTCAGCTGACTTTCCTTAGAAGGGATTTTCTTTTATATTTTATGTAGTTGATCTTTTTGTTTGTCCAAAGGTGCAATTTGGAAGCAAGAGCATGCATGCATTTTATTTTTGGAATTCACCGCAGTATTGATGCTTTAAAGTAATTAAGCTTTTGTACAGAGCTGTTGTAAGAAATGTACAAACAGTTCCCACGTGTACTAATAAGGCTATGAAAGAAAGAATTTGGCTCAAGAGCAGCTGAGATCATGCTCCCTTCCCATGGACATTTTAATGAAACATCATAATAGTAATTGGTGTCCTGATAAAAGTGAATTGCCATGTTCATTTTCCATGCCTACTTTTCTGGGATGAAAAGAATGAGCTGTTAGCTGCATCTACAGCACAAAGCTAACTGCAGTAAACTTGGGCATGTCTCTGAACAGATCCTACTTTGATTTCTCTTCACCCTTATTTCATGGAATCCAAAGTACACAGATTGTACCAAGTTGGCATTTATTCAAATCTACACATTTGGCTAATTGGCTGTAATTTGTTCATGAGCTAGTTGTAAAGCCCAGCATCAACTATGGTCATCCATCTTTGGAATTTACTACTAGAAGAGGTGGTAACAGCAACCAGCCTGGATTGTTTTAAGGAAGGGTGAGATGAATTCATGGATGACAGGGATATCAATGGCTATGAGAATAGATGCTTAGTGAGACAGGATGCCTCTAAAAATGATTTGTAGGAAGCTGAGAGCAAGTGAAGGTTTTGCCTTCTTGTTCTGCTTGAGATTACCAGAAACCATTGGTGGGCCACTGTGTGCAACAGGATGCTAGATTAGATGGGTTGTGGCCTGATCCAGCTGAGCTCCTTTTATGTTCTTATGATAAGTGTAAAGCCCTATGGAATCTTTATAGAGTCACTGGCAGTTTTACTTTCTGAGCCCAGTTCATTCTACATAGTTTGAACCACCAGTGCAGGGCAGAAAGAAGTACCAGCTTGTAGCCAAGAAACACTGACTGTGGATTGTTCAGGCTTCTTTGAAGTCTGAAGCTTGTAGCAAATCCCTTTTTGATCTGACCTCCTTTGTGCTAGATGAAAGAGGGAGTTGTCATGCATTTCAGCCTGACCAATTTGGGCTAGGAGCTTTCAGGTGTGCCCTTGGTCAATGATGAGTAAAATGTCTGATAAATAAATAAACAAATAAAACCTACATCAAAACAAATGCAAAAGAATTAAAATGTCAGGTATCATTTTTTCTCATTTGTATTTCTATGCAAGTGTGAACATATCCTGCTGAATTTTTGCCACCTACACAACTGTGTAAAGGTGCAAGAATCTTGCTTTGAGGACAACATTCGTGAGCAACCACAGGGGCCTGTTGTCTACTAATGGAGCAGTTCTGAGGAGTGGCTTGGCTGGTAGCTTGTTGACCCTGGGCCTTTTATTCTGGGTTCCCTGCTGATGTCTGTTTTGAGGGTCTACTAACAGGATTTCATAGCTTCTTGGGCTGGTGTTCTGTCCAGGAAGCAGTATTTTTGAAATGTTTCCCCTCTACCCAAAAACCTCCCATGTTGGTTGCGTTCCTGGAATCAATTTTGAACAGAACTTCTGGAACTGATATTGCCTACTGTTGATCTCTCTCTCTCTCTCTCTCACACACACACACACATACACACACACAAAGCCCACATATACATACAACCATCATTTGACAGCCAATAGTCAGTAATCGGTCTCTGGGCCTTTCTGCACAGACTCTTATTAGAGATTATGGGTCTGTGAAGTACATCTCTAGACCTCATAGATCTGCAGATTAATGTTGATCTATAAGACCAGCTCCACTAGTCCACTCTGTCTGCATTAGACACAGCGTGATTCAGATTAAGAAAGCCTTAATCTGGATAATTAGAAAACCCATTTAATCTGGTCTACCAGCAGACCAATACGGGCCCGATCCAGAACACAGGAGGTATGCAGATGTCATGCCTTCCATGTTCAGGACTACCAGGGGGTACATTTCAGTGGTGTGCCACAGTGCACACTGAAAAGTGCCCCCCAGAGACCAGTGGCTGCTGTGTGGGCTGATTTAGCTGACATCTTCCTGTGGTCTGGGTCAGTGGGCTGAGCTATTTCAGATCCACTGCAGGTAAGTGCAGAAAGGGACTCTGATCAGAATGCTTCTGGCCTTGAAGAGAAAGAAAGAAGTGCAAAGCTGCATTCATCTTGAATTTCAATTTCCTGATAAGCCTCTGTAGCTAGAGCAACACCCAGACAAGATAATGAATGATACCTTCAGGAATACAGTGGCTCAGACCTATAATTCCTTTACATCATGGCATAGAAATCCTACTTCCAACCCAACCAATGTGATTCAGACATGTTCCTCAGTCAGTCATTATGATTCACAAGGAGCTAAAGTTTTTGGTCCAGCTATCAATAAATAGGCTTGAGGTTGGGCACTTTAATCATTCCAGTTTCCATGCTAGTCACACACAGAAAACTCATAATATTGAAAAGGCCAAAGTCTTAAAGAAAACCTACGTTTAACTTTCATATTAGCTAATTGCAGTCATCATGGCTACATGTGTTTTGTTTCCTTAATTGTAGAGTACCCATCTTATCATGTACTCTATTTTAAGATAAAGGCACTATAACTGTTTTGTGAAAAAATGGAAAGCATTCTTCTTTTACTTTGTACCAAACTCTGATTAATGAGAGCCTGCTGGATATTGTTTTGTTTTCAAAGTGTTTATTATCTTCTGAGTTATTACATGCAGTCATACACATCTTTATTCTGCTTTTCCAGGATACAGTGTCTCTCTTAAGTGTTCTAGAACAGCAGGGTGTGAGCAAGTCATTCCTTGTGCCTTCCAAGAGAGCCAACCTTGCAAGCTAATATTATTTCCAGAAGCAGCGACAAGAACCTTAACCATTTCCTGATTGTGGTTTTTGATTTGGGGATGCCTTGCAAAAGTGCTTAAATCCAGGCTGGGTCTGCGTGACTCCAAGCACACTCATGTCCAGCTGTAGGTTGGGCCTGATCTGCAGAAACAGAAGAAGGAAGGAAGAAGATGCAGATGTCCTCAAATGCATCTTTTCTTTTCAAGAAGATTTGTAAGCTGTCCATCAAGCCTCTGTAATCAGTTGAGTTCTTGTGAAGCGCAGAACTAATGCAGATTCAGGCCCTTTTTGCTGTCAGATTGGCACCATCCATCGCTGGTTTACCTTTCTCCATAGGAGGAGGAGAAAAATGAAGAGTTGGCTCTTCTACCCTGCTTTTCTCACCCATTTAAGGGGACTCAAAGCAGCTGACAAAGCTTTCTATTCTTCTCCCCACAATAGACACCCTGTGAGGTGGGTGGGGCTGTGAGAGCCAGAAGACAGCTGTGACTCACCAAAGGTCACCCAGCTGGCTTCGTGGAGAAGTGCAGATTCAAACCCGGTATTCCCAGATAAGAGTCTGGCTCTCTAACCACTAGACCAAACTGGAGCATTCCTTCATCTCCATCTTCTACCTTGTGAGGAGACAAGTGGGTTGAGGTAGATGCACTCTCCAGCCCAGAGAAGGCTGGACAACACATTTATGGAACTGCAAAAATAAATCTCTGTATCTGGGCAAGGTGTTGGTAGCAATGTGACAGAAAAAGTAACCCCATATTGCTTTTATGAGCTTCTCAGGAAGTGGAGGCAAGGAGAGGGTCATAGAACTGCCCTACAGTGTAGTCCAGTGTTGTTTTTCCAGAGTTTTAGGGAAATAAACAAGGAAATAGAGAAACCTTAGAGGCTGAGGGTTAGTTTTGATCAGTAAAGCTATTCACGTGAATGGTCACAATCTTCTGTTCTGCTAATGTTACTATATTATAGTAGGTATTATTGAATGTAAGTGATTAACTAGAGCAAATGTTCTAATGTGTATTGAAATGAGGACTCAAAAACCAAGAATCTGGTAGTGCAGTCACCCCCTCAATTTCTGACATGGATGCACAAAACACGCAGTTTTTAAGCCTGCAAAAATCTGAGGGACTACTGTACTATGAAAGGTGAGGGTGGCTAAGTGGGGAAAAATGCAAAGTTTTGTATCTATTTATTTATTTCAGCATTTATATCACACCCTTGTCTCAGAGGTTCAGAAGTTTTTCACCTTAAAAAAAAATTGGGCAGAATAGATACTGTGGTCACACCTAAGGTTTAATCTAGCTCCAGTCCACATCAGCAAAGTGACTGGTAATTTTCCTTCCACAGTATTGTATTCCAAAGGTGAATTTTCTGAGTTATTTAACACCAAAAGAAAACATCACTTTACTGATGCTTCACTAGGATGACAAATGTTTCCAAGAAAATTATCTTCTTTGTGGGGCTTCCTTCTCTGGCTGTGGTCACATCTTCACTTTAAACTTTCTTTCCATGCAGTAAAATCCAAATGGAAGATGGAAACTCTACAAATAAAATAGATAGAAATGAAAAGGTTTGAGCAGTCAGACCTGAAGGTGGACTGAAGAAGGTTTAAAGTGAGTGTCCACGGGCTCCGTCGTATTTGACCATTCGGTTGTGTACTAACGTCTGTATTAAGCTATGTAAACCATGGGCAGCCATTAGAGGATTTGCTAAGGGGTGAATTCTCCCCAGCACTCTAAAATGAGTACCATTTAAAATAGCTGCTTTGGCATAGGAGAAGGAAATTAATGGTAATAACCTCTCCCACCGGAAACTCTTTAGAATTTATCTCTGAGAGCGTGAGGAGTGAAAACCTTTATACGGTTATGGACGACTACAGATTTATTGGTGGTAGTGTTGAGAATGTCAAGCTGTGCGTGCTACACCAGACAACTAATGAACGCTGGAGACTTCATTATTCGACAGCATTTGAAACAGAGAGGAAGGCTGCATCTGAGCACAGTAAAATAAATAATGAAATGGTGCAAATGCAGCTTAGAAGTGGTAGTATCCATATGCTAGTGTCTCAGTCCACATTAAAGACCAAAGAATACACTCAGAATGCATTCTCTAGTCTTAAATGTGGAATTAGAAGTGGGATGGCAGCCCTAGTGTCTTAATGCTATCACCTCTAAGCTGCTTTTGAATTGCTTTTTAACGTATGCAGATGCATCCTTGGAAACCAACTTAAGAAAGGACGAAAAAGCTATCTAAGAGTCGGCCTTGATCAACGGCAACGGTCCCTAAAGGAGGGCTGTGTGTTTCTAGTAGGCCCACTCATTCTCTGTTTAACCTTTGTCTTTCTCCACTGATATAAATATGAAAGATTTTTCTCAAATATAGCAAATATTATGAATTCTGTTCTTCACTCACAGCCTTTCAGTTCACCTGGATGCGTACTGAGAAGAGTATTTTCATAATCGTGTCCCTTTGTAAATTAAATGTCATGCTCGATTTACATACCAGCTTCTTTACAGTAGAGTTATAATATCTCATATCTAACCTATTTTCTCTGAAGTCTACTGCTATGAAAGACCATAAAATTAGAAGTGATTCAACTTTCTGACCAACACTCATTAAATCTGGTCTGTTTGTCTGTCAGTTTTGCTACACAGTTTAATACCCTGCCTGGTCCATCACCCAAAAAGACCTTGGGGCAGCTTAAATACTCAAGTCAAACAACAACATCCAATATATTGGATGCTGTGGTTTAGCTTGAATATTTAAGGTTTGGAAGATAAATGATCTAGTCCATATTGATAATAGAAGGGATTTCAAAGCCAGGGAGCAGCTATTGAGAACGCCCCGTTCTGTGTGCACATCATGTGTACCACTCTTGCTCACTGTGTACAGAGTAGGACTGTCAGCTGGGAGAAGACAATTGTTCAGAGAGAGAGAACCCAAGACATATAGAGCTTTCAAGGTAATGATAAATACCTTGGATTGCATCTGGAAGCAGATGGGCAGCCAGTACAGTTTCTTGAAAGACATCTAGGGAGCCAGGGAAAGCTCTGGAAACTAGATTCTGCACCATTGGACACTTCCAAGTGCTCTTCATGGGCAGCCCAACACAGAGTGCATTGCAGTAACCTTACTGTGATGTGACCAGAGCCCAAGTCCCCAACACTGGGTCAGACTTCTCAAGAAAGTTGTTCACTTGGTACATGCTGATCCAACAGGACTTTGATGGGCAAATCTTTCTGCCATCAGCAACGTGAGGATGTTTTCTTGCATGCTCAGAAAAAAATTAAGACCTTGACTTGCATACATCGCAGTATTGCTTAAGGTCTGTACCCTGCAGCATTTGTCATAGAAAGATTTTAAATTTAATGGTCTCAAAACATTACACATTTTTTTAAAGTAAGCCAGGCGGTCAATAAATCCAAACATTTTATATCTTCAAGAGAAGGATGTTAGCATAGCCATCACCATCCCAAATTAACTGCACAGTTAGTGGGGATGGAGATATTGAAAAAACAGACACCAAGAAATTAAAATTGGAGCTGGACAGTCTGGAAAGCCTATAAAAGAAGACGATGTTTAAGAAAAATATATTACATATTCTTTATGTGCCCATGTACACGTATAATGCAATCAGTAGAGGAACACAGAGCATTTTCAGGAGCTGCACCTACTGCAGAATGCAAATGCAGGACAGAGTTAGTGAAAGACAAAGCAGCCAGAGCTGAAGATGAAATACACAAACTTTATTTAGAAAATAGTTTCAGGAGATCAGCAATAAGAGATAAAAAGATTCATAATGCAAACCCAGGTCCTATTGCCTAAAGAGAGGGAGTAGATCAAGAGAGTATACAGGCCCTTGCTTTTTCGGCCATTGAGAGACCCCTAAGGATTACATAGTTGATGCTAAATCTAGCATGTGTATACGTATGATGCAGAAGCATATATGGTCCTAGACCAGCAAACAGAGGTAATGTAATTACACAAAGAGGAAGAAGAGTTGGCTTTTCTACTCCACTTTTCTCACCCATTTAAGGGGACACAAAGTAGACTCAGAAATGACGGTTCAGGTATTCCGGGATCTGCTCCTCTCCTAAAGCTTTCTGTTCTCCCCACAACAGAACACCCTGTGAGGTGGGTGGGGCTGTGAGAGCTCAGAAGAGAGCTGTGACTAGCCCAAGGTCATCCAGCTGGCTTTGTGGAGGAGAGTGGAATCAAACTCTGTACTCCCAGATAAGAGTCTGGCTTCCTAACCATTAGACCAAACTGGAAAAATAACTGTTCAAATAATATTCTCTATTTAGTTTATATGCCCTTACTGGTTTTGTCTAGTATTTCCTATCCAAACTGTACTCCATGTATGGATTTTAGCTGGTAATATCATATTTATCTTTTAGGTTTATGACCCTAAGGCTGCAGTCACACCTTCACTTTAAACCTTCTTTAGTCCATCATCAGGTCTGAGTGGTCACACTTTTTCATTTCTATCCAATTTATTTGTAGACTTTCCACCTTCCATTCAGACTTTCCTGAATGGAAAGTCCACAAAGAAACTGGATAGAAATGAAGTAGTGTGAGCAGTCAGACCTGAAGACAGACTGAAGAAGATTTAAAGTGAAGATGTGACCACAGCCTAATAAACATATTATTTGATTATTCAAATAGTATAGATAATAATAAAGATTACTCAAATCTATCTACAAGTCTTTAGGTTGTATTTTAATGGAGACAGAACTAACACAGGCCCTTCCTGCATGGACTCTAATAATGTACTGGACAGACAACTTTATAGTATGTACTAGTCTACAGTTTGTGTAAGAGTATATATAATGCAGATTGAGTGTGACTTTGAAGAACTGGAAATAGTACTGGGTTTTGCGAGAAGGGGCCTGGTCCAAGAAATCACGTGCCCAGCAAAAGGAAGCCCTATCTGCTAGTTCCTACTAGGATTTTAAATGAAGGCTGCAGTCACACTTTGGCCGCATCCCCATTATAAGCTTAATCCAGTTTCCCTAAACCAAAACAATAGAACTGGATGCAAACGCGAATTTGCCTGATCCCATTACTTTCAATTCAGTCGCGTTGGATCTGGATTCTGAGGATCGTACGTGGTGTACGTGACTCAAGGGGGGACTCAAGTGGCTACTTTTTAAAAGCCGCTTTTCAGGGCTGCCCTGCCCTCTTCCTCCTTGTGGGAACACGCCACCCATAAGGGACCCCTTCACGGAGCCTAGCTGGGTGGCTGGGTGGCTGCCGCTTGCCTGGATGGAGGAAAAACGGCAGCGGGCAGCCAGCGATTCTTTCCCCTCCTCTCCCCGTTGCCCAGGGCACACAGCAGCAACGGCAACTCAAGCCCCCTTGCTTTAAACATTCACACATCTTCCAGAACCTGCAGCTGCTTTCCTTTCCCTTTCTAAAGGTCAGAACTCCAAAGAGCTAGAATTGTGCAAAATTGCAACATCGTTATCAGGTGTGAAGTGGTTGGATTGCTACAGTGTAGCAGCTGCTGTAAAGGGTGGATTTTTACACTGAAATCACTATCTTTGGAAGCAAGCTATTGGGGGAGGGAAACCCTAAACATGGATTCTCATCCCTTAAAACGGTACGGTCCCCACAGTAAAAAATGTAACACATATCAAGCACATGAACCGGAGAGAGACCTGTTGAAATGAGGGTTAACATTTACAATGCTTTGGGGCGATTTAACACGCGGAAAGTGTGTTAAGCCAAACTGACGTGGGGTCTGCGAGGATTGAAACCATATCGAAACCGAATTAAGCTTGTAATGGGGATGCAGCCTTAATGTTTAAGATGGTCTTAAGCAGTCTCTAATTCTCAGCAACCTCTCCAAAAAGACCCTTCTGATTTTTATCCAAGCCATCCCCCACCCAAATCTGATCTATCTGGTATTTGGCTTCTCTGAGTTTTTAGACTGATTTACTTTCAAAGTGTGGTTATATTTTCCAGGTGTGAACATGTAAGAGGACTGTTGGAGGTGGTAACCAAGCTTTCCTGGTCAGAGAGAGAGAGGGTTTTCCTTCACCTCTCTGATGAGTGCTAAAGTCTGTGGAAATTTAGTGGGACATTGGCATCCACATCTATCTTCTTCTGCTTCTTTGTATAATAAACACATGCAATCTGGGGGAGTATGGAGTTGTACAAGAGCACCATTATTCCCTATTAATCGCTTCCACATTCCCTGGCCTCCTTGCCCAGGAACTCTGTTTTCCAATAAACTCTTGTGATCTGTGCACATACAAAATTCTGCATATTTATTCAAATTAAGTTTCTTGAATAGCAGTTACTCTTCCTAAGCTTTATTTACAAGACAGGGCTGATCTGCCTCCTGGGACTGGCTCAGCTTTGCTGACTTCTCCCCTTTCATAGCAAAATGCTACAGAAAATACTTTCCCAATGAAAAATGGAGTGAGTAAAGGATGATGTAACCCCCAAGAAAAAAACCCTTGCCTCTGTCCCCCAAATCCTAACTGGCAACGTAGTTGTGTATAACGTTTGGATATTGAATTTATGCGCAACTGCAAAGATGGAGTGGGGAATGAAAAAGGGGGGGGGATCCAGTTCTCTTACTTGTGAAGAAGGCACATTTGGAGGATGGATGGGGACAGAGGAGGCTAGTCTTTCCATTGAAAAGCCAAAATTAGATTAACAGGAGTGCATCCAATCACAGGACAGCAGAGGGAGTAGTAAAATAAATGGGAAGGAGAGGAGAAGGAATCCTGTCACAGGACTGAGAATGGGGAAACTGACAGGTTTGGACAAAAGGATGCAAACTGGGTAAGCACCCCGTTTCACGCATGTGATCAAGCCAATAACAAACTTGGACTCCATTGTGCAGTAAGACAGACTGTACAGATGAAGTGTGACTAGACTGGAAATTCTAGTATTTATTAAGTATGTGTTTTTATGCTCACAATAATTTTAGATTGTGTTACTGTCTTAAAGGATACAGCAAAAATATAAAATAGTAACTCTCTGAAATATGTTTTTTTCTTCCAGTCTAGACTTTTATAGTTGCCTTTATGTTTCTGATGATGTTTCAGGATCTATCATGTGCTCTTAAGAAGGCTGATGAGATTGACCCCATCTGAGGACATTTATTTTTGAACTAAACTGCATCTAAAAGGCTAGAGACTATTTCTTCAACCTATCTTTTTGACTTCCCCAAAGAAAGAATAAGGGCCTCTTATATTTGATTCAATTTACCCCCTCCTGTGCCTATAGGAACACCCGGCTGCAGCTTTGGGCCTAAATACCATCCCACAAAACATACCGTAGATTTTGAATGTATCTATCATGGCAGAGTCAGCTAACAGATAAAAAGGTTAGGGTGACTCTAAAAAGATGACTCTAGCTATTAATATAATCAAGGCCATGATGAAATAAGTGCCTTGATTTCAACACACTTATCTGGGAGCAAACACTATTAATTTTGGTGGAAATTTCTCCTAAATAAAGGGCTACATTGTGCCCATCTTCCAGTTGGTGTTTAAAAATAATAAATGAGGGGAAATGAAATGTGAGGGGGAAAGCTCTCCTGAAGTTTGTTCAAAGTACCATAATCTGAGGCATATCTTTTGTTAAAAAGGAAAAAAAAGCCCTCATACTACCATGTGCCCAAAACCTGTGAAGAGCCCATTCCGTAAGCGTGGGATCCCTGCTTATGGGAAGTCCTTTGTTCCTAACAGAAGTGGTAATGCTTGCTTTTTTCCTTCCATATGCTGTGGGCCTTTTCACACTTCAGTGATGGGGATGGCCAGGGATGCTCTGGCATGGAGCATATGCGTCCCACAATGCTCCTAAGACATCCTTGCGTGTAGCTTTTGCATTACTGTTACTGTTTTAATATATATTGTTGTTTTAATATATGTCTGATTTTAAATGTTGTTACCTGCCCTGAGACCTTCAGGTATAGGGCGGGATAGAAATACAATAAATACATAAATACAGCCAGACCCCTGTATCCGTGGGGGATACGTTCCAGGCCCCACTGTGCACAAGGTAAACCACAGGTAACTGCAAACACTGGAGAATGCACTCCATTTCCCATAATTCCTGTGAAATCCTGTGAAAACCTACAGGAATCATGGGAAATCTCACTCAAGATGCACTAATTTCCCATAATTCCTGTGACATCCCAGGAGATTTCAAAGGCACGATGGGAAATTGCACACCATTTTGGGCCATTTTCTGCCTGTCCCAGGCCTCAGAAGAGCTTAAGGTAGGCCTAATGGTGCCTGTGGGGGGTGGGGGTGGGGACTGATTGGGTCACCACAGGAAACTGAAACCATGGTTACCAGATCAGTGTATATGGGGGTCCAACAATAAATAAATAACTTCTGTGCAAAGTCTGCTTAGGTGCGTGTGGCATGGTTGTGGCTGTGGCTACGCAGTTGTGCACTAGTGACCAAACACACGGCCATTGCTGTGGTGAGGCGGACCCTCCCTATTTACTTAACAATTATACAAGCACCAATGATGAATAATGGAAACATTTATATATGTAAAATTATTTATCTTATATGTGCATCCCCTCTGACAAGTTCCCTCCTGACATAGGACCGTTGTGCACCTGGCCCTCCAAAATGGCTGCCATATGCTTTGACATGTGTGCACTGACACATGACAGAGCCACTTCCATCCCAGAGTGGCCTGGTGGGAAAAGGCCCTATGTTCCACAGTTTAACTGAGAGCGCCTGGGGCACTCTCAGTACAGCCCTGCATGCAGTGTTTGTATGGCTATGCTTCCTGGGGATAGAGCATCACAGTAAAGCTGCACAGGTGCATGCTGAATTGCCCAGTTGCCGTAGCAACGGTCCACTATGCGTGGCTGTTGCTGTGGTGAGAAGGATACTCCCAAATGGGCGTGTTCGCACTTCACCTAGACCCAGGTAGGTTCAAAAAAAAAAAAAGGAGGGGGTTTGCTGCCAGTAACTGTTACAGCTCCTATTTTATTCAGGCAAATTGTAGGAACTGCAGATTTCCTTCAGACACGATCTATCTTTCAGGCTTTCCTCCCTTTCTAAAAATCCTGCTTCATTCTTGTTTTATGAGTCCTGACTGGGAAATAGATTTAACAGATAATACACTATTAATGATGGTTCTGTTCGCCTTTAACAGCTTAAACTCCCATGCCTCTTCTCAAGGTGAAAGCAGCATACCAAAGAGGAACATCACAAGGATCTCACTTAGACTTTTATTGCACAGTCTATCTGGACTCAAAAGCAAATTGCATATAGTGGCCACATTATATTGGGTGCAGGGATCACAAGTAACTACACACAAGTTGAGAAAACTTTGCACAATTGGAATGAACATAAGTTTATAAGAGAAGCCCTGCTGGGTCAGGCCACAGCCCATCTACTCCAGCATCCTGTCTCACATAGGGGCCCATCAATTGCTTCTGGGCATTCTCAAGCAAAAGACAAAGGCAAAATCTCACTTGCTCTCTACTCCCCGCAAATGGCCTCTAGAGCAGTGGTTCCCAAAGTTGTCTGGGCTACGACCCATCTAATATAAGTTTACCAACTCGGGACCCACCTCTAGGAAAATTTAACCGTTACCAATATGAATAAAGGCTCGGTCGGTTGGTGTGTCGTTCTACAGGCAGGGCCCACTCAATATTCGCTCGCGACCCACCAGTGGGTCATGACCCATAGTTTGGGAAACCCTGCTCTAGAGGCATCCTGTCTGTCTCCCCAACCTGGAGGCAGTACCTAGGCAACCATTATAGTAGCCATTTATACACCTGACCTCCATGAGTAACTTATGCAAAATGCACAAGTTACCCAAAATGCATAACAAGCAAAATGCATAATTTATGCAAAATTCATAAATAATATGCATAAAACACACAAGTTAAATATGTAAGTTCAGTTAATTACGCAAAATGCTTAAGATGAGCAAAATGTGTAAGTTCTGCAAAATGTCTAAGTTATTCAAAAGGCATACATTAAAATGCATAAAATGCAAAAGATAGTAAATGCATGAGTTAAGCAAGTTATGCAAAATGCTTAAAATAAGCGAAATGTGTAAGTTGCGTAAAACATGTAAGTTAGGTGAAAGGCGTAAGTTACGCAAAATGCAGAAAAGTAACATAAAACGCTTATGCAAAATGTGTCTATTGAGTTAAGATGCGCAAAATGCATAAGTGAATGTGTAAGTTACACAAAATCTGGTATGTCCAGGGTTGTCTTGTACTGTACTCAGCTTAGGAATGTTTTCTAAAGTGTGGAAGCTGGTTGTGGAAAGAGGCGGGTAGCAAAATAAAAAATTTAATCAGAATCCTAGACTAGGCAGAAACCATCTACGTCCACCTGAAAGATCTGACAGTCATTAGTTGCTCATGGTTGTTTTCCCACTCCTGGAATTTATGTGGGACCTGTGTGGTTTTTAGCATGCTCCAGTGTGGCTTCAAGCTGTTCAAACAGCAGGAAGGCCAAGAATGTGATTCAGCAGTTTTGCCTGGTATGCTAACTAATATGTTCACCTTTAGAAGGAAGGTTACTCTATGGATAGGGCGTCTGCCACTGAACATGGCTTTTGTACACCTGTTGGGATACAGTTATCAAGGGAGCCAGTTTGGTCTTGTGATTAGAGTGCCATCCTCATATCTCGCAGTCATGGGGTTTGATTCCGCACTCCTCCATGAAGCCAACTGGATGATCTTGGATGAGTCACAGCTCTCTTCTGAGCTCTCACACCCCCACCTACCTCACAAGTTGTCTGTTGTGGGAAGAAAAATAGAAAGCCTTGTCAGCCACTTTGAGTGCCTTTACAACTCTTCTTCTTCTTCTTCTTCTTCTTTGTGGTGAGGATTGGGTCAATTCATCCACACACCACAGTGCCACCTCCATCGTGGAGCACTTAGGATTGACCCATAGTGCCTGATCTTCTGTAACTGTGGAGAAATAAAAACTTCTCCACAGCTTGACTCAGAGTGCCTGGTACGCTCTCAGTTGGCAACACTTGCACCCACTTCTGTGTGCGAAATTGCGAAGAGGTGGGGCGGGCTGCTGCAACTGCACAAATGCATGCCATGCCATGATTGCTATGGCAATGGCCCAACATGTGCCAAAGGTTGCCATTGCCATGGTGATCTGGCTGAGCTGGGACTGACCATCCACACTTCAAATCCTGGTGGTCAGTTTCAGGGCTGCTACAGCACTTGACATTCAGAGGCATCCAAGTTTGCCCCATCTTAACTTCAGTGGGATGGTAGAGCAATACCACCGCATTAAGAGAAGCGTGAACTGGAGATGGAAACCAACTTCAGGGACACTTGAAGATTCTTTTCAACATAAGTGATTCAATCTTGAGGCAGGCAAACCTCCCGTTTCTTCTTCCACTTCTGCGTCTGCTTTGAATTCTTTTTCAGTTAAGTGTCACTGCTGATTGCCGCCCTACTATTCAGCCTCGTCAAAATCAGGAATGAAAGGGATGGGGTGGTGTGTGTGCGTGCGTGCGTGTGTGCTTTTCAGCTTCCTTAATTTGCTTGTGGAATACCTAACCAGAAACCCACTTGTTTATGTCACGCTGATGAGGTCAGGGCTCCTGTGCCTTTAAACAGGTAATTTCAGCAGTTGTGCCTCATCTTGAAAGGCAAAATCTTCTGAAATTCTTTCATTTATGCAACTATTGAAGGTTCAGAAGCTTTGTCTGACTACTCAACCTACTTAGTTCCTGATGTGTGGCCAAAATCTGACTGAATTTGTCAAGCAATTAGTCCTTTTGTTGACTGTGTGATGCTTTTTAATTGATTGGCTGTTTTACATTCTGTAATTGTTAGGTACCTTGAGGGTCATTAACAGCTAGGATAAAAATGTGAACAAGCATATTCATTACAATAGATTTATTGGCCTGCTGATCACTAGCCTTTTCCTATCCAAAAAAACCTTGGCTACTTTGCTCAAATGTGGGTATGATATTACCTCTGCAACCATGTCGTCATTTCTTCTTCCATCTGCAATAACACACTGCTTTAGGAAATATGAATACCATGTTTGCAATTGTAAAAAGAAGAGGAATAAGTCATATCCCGATGGTATTAGTAATTCTTGATTTCTCCCAGTATTAAGAAGTACTCATCACATATCTAGCTGGTCTTAAAATGAAAAGTATTTGTTTCTTAAAAAAAAAATCACTATTTGCCTCTATTTACTTTCTCCAACATTTCCATCTGTTCTGGGGCTTCCTGCTGGAAAAGGGGAAAAGGCACAGTTCAGGACCATGAGTCATCATTTCATCTATCACCATAACCATCTTTCTGTCTTCACTCATCCAAAGATCAAACTTCTGGATTTCCTGCATTTAAGCTTATAGAGAACGTATATTGTATAGTTACCTTAAACAAACATTGAGATACAAGAAGGCCGCATCCCCATTACAAGCTTATATTGATTTCAAACCGTTTTCAGCCCTCGCAGACCCCACATCAGTTTGGCTTAACACGCTTTACACGTGTTAAATCACCCCAAAGCATTGTAAATGTTAATCCTCAGGTCTCACTCTGGTTTGTGCGCTTGAAACGTTTTACATTTTTTACTGTGGGAACCCATCTGTGTTAAGGGATGAGAGTTTCCCTCCCCCAATAGCTTGCTTCCAAAGCAAGCTGTAAAATCCACCCCTTAAAGCAGCAGCCGCTACAATGTAGCAATCCAACCACTTCACACCTGATAACAATGTTGCAATTTTGAAAGTTCTGACCTTTAAAAAGGGAAAAGGGAGGAAAGCAGCTGAAGTTTAGGTGAGATGTGTGAATGTTTTAAAGGCTGTGACAGTGACGGGCGAAGAAAGCTTGAGTTGCCGCCGCCGCCGCTGCTGCTGCTGTGTGCCCTGGGCAATGGAGAGAGGAGGGGAAAGAATTGCTAGCTGCCCGCTGCCATTTTTCCTCCATCCAGGCAAGCGGCAGCCACCCAGCTAGGCTCCGTGAAGTGGTCCCTTATGGGTGGTGCATTCACGCCAGGAGGAAGAGGGCAGGGCAGCCCTGAAAAGCGGCTTTTAAAAAGTAGCCACTTGAGTCCCCCTTGAGTCACGTACATCCTCAGAATTCAGATTGAACGCGATTCTGGCTGAAAGTAGTGGGATCAGGCAAATTTGCGTTTGCATCCGGTTCTGTTATTTCAGTTTATGGAAACTGGATTAAGCTTATAATGGGGATGTGGCCAAAGGCTGGTTATGTGTTCCCTACTCATTTAATCTCTGAAGTGGTCCATGTTAAATGCATGTTCTCAAAGCTCTAGACAATGAATGAAACAAGGGAGGAAGAATTGAAGATGCAAGTTGGAAGATCCTTCATTCTTCAAGTTTCACCAAACCTCAGCCAGAAGTTGGCTACTACATATAGACATTGCTGATAGGCAGGGAGCAGGATACCTTTTAGGGGCTTCTGGGCACACACAATTCTGAGGGCACTGACTCCCTTGAAATGTCGTATCATTTTTCTATTCTTCCCATCTTATGTAAGTGAGAATAGAGATGATCCCTCTGCACAATGACAGGCCTTCAGGCCTTCTCAGTCTTTTTTTCTGCAGGCTAAACATTCCTAGATCCTTCAGCCTTTCCTTGTAGGATAGGCATATTATTATACAGATTATAAACACTTGGTATATTGATAATATTTTCGGTTTTACTAACAAGCTACTCAGCTGCAGAAAGAATCCACCTAAGAATAATGGCATCAATTAGGGATGTAGAGATAGGATTAAATATCAAAAATAGGGTCATCAACCTTTATTTTGTCCTGAAGTGTGTTTGCTCAGGCCATCTGCAGCTTCACATCCTCTTTCCTACAGCCAGCTGAGAATATTCTCAATAAAGAAGAGGAATGCTCTTCTGCTTCTTTCTCCCCATCCGGGAGGCTTGAGTTCATATTCTTTTGCCAACAATTCCTTCACTTTTGCCAGAGTTGGGAAAGGTATGCTCTACTAGTTCCTTTCAGAGATATCCCTTTTCTTCATAGTGTGACAGACCTGGATATGTTTGATTTTAAATATATGTTTGATTTTAAATGTTGCTACCCACTCTGAGACCTTCAGGTATAGTGCAGGATAGAAATACAAATTATGGAGGGAGGGAGGGGTGTGATTTCTTTTCCCCAAAGCAGCACATACTACCTGTGGAGACACTCTCACAACAGGTGGCTGATCTGGATCCAGTTACTCTACGGCCACATCCCCATTACAGCCTTATTTCGTTTTCAAACAGTTTTCAGTCCTGGCAGACACCACATCAGTTTGGCTTAACATGCTTTCCGCGTGTTACATCGCCCCAAAGCGTTGTAAATGTTAATCCTCATTTCAACAGGTCTCACTCCGGTTCGTGCGCTTGAACAGGTCTCACTCCGGTTTGTGCGCTTGAAACGTTTTACGGTGTTAAGGGATGAGAATCCCTGTTTAGGGTTTCCCTCCCCCAATAGCTTGCTTCCAAAGACAGTGATTTCACAGAAAAAATTCACCCCTCAAAACAGCGACTATAAAAATCCACTTCTTAAAGCAGTGCTACACTGTAGCGATCTACCCACTTCACACCTTATAACAATGTTGCAATTTTGTGCAATTCTAGCTCTTTGAAAGTAAAGCAGCTGGAGGTTCTGTTTTAAAGGCTGTGGCTGTGAAGGGGGCTTGAGTTGCTGCTGCTGCTGCTGTATGCCCTGGGAAATGGGGAGAGGAGGGGAAAGAATCGCTGGCTGCCCACTGCCATTTTTCCTCCAGGCAAGCGGCATCCACCCAGCCACCCAGCTAGGCTCCGTGAAGGGGTCTGTTATGGGTGGCACGTTCATGCCAGGAGAAAGAGGGCAGGGCAGCCCCGAAAAGCGGCTTTTAAAAAGTAGCCATTTGAGTCCCCCCTTGAGTCACGTGGGCCACGTACGATCCTCAGAATCCGGATCGAACACGATTAAGCGGAAAGTAATGGGAACAGGCAAAGTTGCGTTTGCATCCGGTTCTATTATTTTGGTTTAAGGAAACTGGATTAAGCTTATAATGGGGATGCGCCCTACCTGTGTCTGAGTTGGCAGAATCAAATCTTACTTGTGGACAATTGCTCAGTCTTGCCTAGGACTGCAAGGCTGAGAGGAACTGATGTTGCTACCTTGCTTGTAGGCTCCTGAGATTTGTAGGCTTGGAGACTGCTGTTGGAATGAGAAGTAATGGGACTGCAATTGTCTTTGCTGCCTTGGGAAGCTGAAGAGTTTGTGCAGGCACCAACCTCTGCTATGGGCTGGCAGCTTCTGGGTTTGGTGCCCAACAGGGACATTCCTGAGTGGTGAGTTGCCTAAGAACTTTCCAGGTGTGGCAGGTTTTGTTTGTTAGTTAAAATGATATCCTACCGAGTACTAGCCAAGGTGCAAAGTCAAAATTCTCCTGTTCATCATTTGAATGAGGCCCATTCAGTCTCAGAATGATGTCTTCACCTCCATCTGCCTTTTAATATACTGAGCAATACCAGGCCAACCAGGAAAGGTATAAAATTCTTCTTTTCTTCTCTGTCTGTATTTTTATCAGGTTTTGTTCGGATCTGTCTTGTTATATTTTACTAAGATAAATCACAGAGTTAGGGATTGAAGGTGTGGGGAGGGTCTATGTGTGTAGTGAGAGTTAGTAATCATTGGGTGTTTTTCCACTGGCAGAAAGTATGCATTTTTGCACCCATTAAGGACCCATTTGGGTGTGAGCCGGATGACCCCATTTCCACCATGCCACCCATTTGTTTCCACCGCCGCTGGGGAAATCCGGATCATATGGGTACATCTCAGCCTTTAATCTGGATTTTCTGTAGACCCCATTAATGGGGTTTACAATGGGGTCTTCAGCCAGAAAATCCAGATTAAAAGGAGCCTGTTTCCAAGTTAGTTTGGCAATGGGGTCTAGAGGAGGCTAGGGGGAGGGGACACCAATGGGGGGGAAGCCTCAAAACCTAGGCTTCGAAGTCCTTTCAAAGTCATTTCAAAGCCATTTCGAAGTTACTTCAGAGATTAGCAAAGGCTCCAAAGACAAACCTCAGTGAACAAAGGGAGAACAAAGCGGACTGTTACCTTCAGGCATGGAAAGAGGTACATATTAATGAGGCTGACTCATCTCTGGTCACAAGGAGCTAATTCATATGCAGGCTCTCGCAAGGGGTTTGTCTTCAGAGCCTTTGCTAATCTCCGAAATTGCCTTCAGAGGGACTTCAGAGCCTTTGCTAACCTCCAAAGGCAACTTTAGAGGGACTCTGGAGATTGCCCCCCTGTCCCCCAGAACACCTGAGGTGATAGGCAGACCCCTTGTGGGTCAATCTGGATTTGCAAATGGGTGCTCCGGTGTTTCCACAGCAGGGAGGCTAGCACCCATTGCTATTGGGTGCTAGACCACCCATGGAAACACATTGGGTACTTCCCTTAATCCAGATCTACTAGATCCGGATTAAGGGAAGTACCCATTCCTTAGATCCAGATCTTCTTCGATCTGGATTAAAGGAGTGCGGTGGAAAAAAAACCCATTGTGGATAGCGGGTTAGAGAACAAATAAGTAGTACCAGGGGCCAAAAAGATAGAGTTAATATTAGATGAGAAAGAACAAGGCTGCTTTTATACAAATGCACATGGAAATTGACTTCACTAGACATAATGAATTAAGAGACACTCTGTTCCTCAGGGGCTGCTAGTGGAGGTCAACAGGCCAGTGCAGTCTCAGCCTAGAAGTTCTTTGGCTTGAATTCCCACTCTCCCATGAAAGCTCACAGGGTGACCTTGGGCAAGTCACAGACTCTCAGCCTATTCTGCATCATTGCTGGTCCCAAGCCTGGGAGAAAAAGAAGGAGGGTCTCCAGTGTCAAGCTGCAACTGAAGAATGCACGCACCATGTCACATTACCATACACTGAAACACGCCTCAGTGAGCATGAGTGTAATGCTAGCAAGCTGAGCCCACAACCAAAGAGGACAAATGTTAAGAAAAACAAGCTCTATGTTTTCTACTAGAATTCTGAAGTTGACCCTCAGCATCCATCTTATCTCTGGCTATGTAGAAAACACCTGTTAAAGATAAAAGACCTTGACCTGACTTCAGTATTGCAACCCAAGCCACAAAGTATTAACACATCAGCATTTGGTGTCCTGCTATTTGTTTAGATACTTTTAAATGTCATCTCAAATGAATCATGCAGGCCAACTGAGCTTTAATTAAATTTATGTCTTCCAAAGCACACGGACAGCTCACATGTATGGAGGAAGAAGATTTCAGGAAGAGGGGAATTCAAAGAGAACTGAAACTTCAAGAGGTTCAGTAGTTCTTGCCTGAAAGGGGTGGAGAAGAGGCAGCAGGCTGGGCTCTGCCATCTTGCCCGCAGCAGTGCCCCTCCTTACTTGAACTGCTCCCATCACAAGATGGCAAAGAGACTATGGCAGCGGATCCACCAGTTGAGGAAATGTCTGGTTCTGAGACCGAGCAAGGTGGGGCTGAGTAGATGCCAGCTGACCATGTCTACCATTTTTTGGTTTGTCATCAATGAAGAGAAAATTCAAAGTAAAGAGAATAAGAAAATTCCAGCAATAAGAAATGAACAGAAGAACTGGAGCTGAAGACCTCAAGCGCTTGCTTTTTGCTTTTTCCCTGTTCCCTCCCACACCATTTTCCTTTTGTTTCTTGTCTCTTTAGATTGTAAGCCTGAGGGCAGGGACCTGTCTAAGATTCATATAATATTGTACAGCGCTGAGTACATGTACAGCGCTTTAGAAATAAACTATAATAATAATAATAATAATAGTGCAAGCAGAGAAGGTTTGGTGATTAATCATTATATGAAAGAGCAGTGGTTCCACCAGCAAAGTAGAATCATAGAATCACACAATCAAGGAGTTGGAAGGGACCTCTAGGGTTGAGTTCAACCCCCTGCTCAATGCAGGGTTTCCTAAACCATCCCAGGCAGATGTAGCTCCAGCCTCTGCTTGAAGACCTCCAGTGAAGGAGAACTCACTGCCTCTCGTGGCAACCTATTCCATTTACCGATCGCCCTCACTGTCAGGAAGTTTTTCCTAATATCTAATCTGTATTGACTCTCTTGAAGTTTCATACCGTTGTTTCTAGTCCTCCTTTCTTGTGCAAGTGAGAATAGGGACAATCCCTCTGCACTGTGGCAGCCCTTCAGATACTTGAAGACCGCTATCATGTCTCCTCTCCTCTTCTCTTCTGTAGGCTAAACATTCCTAGATCCTTCAGCCTTTCCTTGTAGGACATGGTTTCCAGACCTCTAACCATTTTGGTAGCCCTCCTTTGTACTTGCTCTAGTTTGTCAATGTCTTTTTTTGAATTTGGGTGCCCAGAACTGGACACAATGCTCTAGATGAGGTCAGACCAAGGTAGAGTAAAGAGAAATACAGTGGGGCAAAAAAGTCAGCCACCAATTGTGCAAGTTCTCCCACTTAAAAAGATGAGAGAGGCCTGTAATTTTCATCATAGGTACACTTCAACTTGGAGAGACAGAATGGGTGGAAAGAATACAGGAAATCACATTGTCTGATTTCTAATAAATTTATTTGCAAATTATGGTGGCAAATAAGTATTTGGTCAATAACAAAAGTTCATATCAATACTTTGTTATATACCCTTTGTTGGCATTGACAGAGGTCAAACGTTTTTTGTATGTCTGCACAAGGTTTTCACACACTTGCTGGTATTTTGGCCCATTCCTCCATGCAGATCTCCTCTAGAGCAGTGATGTTTTGGGGCTGTCACTGGGCAACATGGACTTTCAACTCCCTCCAAAGGTTTTCTATGGGGTTGAGATCTGGACCCTGGCTAGGCCACTCCAGGACCTTGAAATGCTTCTTACGAAGCCACTCCTTCATTGCCTGGGTGGTGTGTTTGGGATCATTTTCATGCTGAAAGACCCAGCCACGTTTCATCTTCAATGCCCTTGCTGATGGAAGGAGGTTTTCACTCAAAATCTCATGATACATTGCCCCATTCATTCCCAGATGTCCTATTGCAACACCAGGTAAAAACAGTTTGCACCAGACATCACCGGAGATGCCTCCAGATGGCAAGAGGAAATTGCAGGATCTTCTTTTGATCTTTTAATCTGTCTGCTGGCTCTTCCATCAGTCTGCTTCTGTTGCAAAATACCTGAATGCCAGCAAGTGCCCTCTTGCATTCTTTTGTTCTCCCCCCCCCCTGTTTGCTTGCATATAGTTTTTTTTGCAATGGGAACAGACCCATGAAGATCTGGCAGACAAGGTAAGCAATCTGGTATTATGGAAAACCTGGTATTATTGCTAGATTTTCCATCTAAGCTTGGAGTTGTAGAACATTTTACTCCCATGTGCCATTAGAGCCAAATTGCACCTAGGCCATGTTAATTTCCCATCCATTCAGAACTCCATGCATCCCTTCTATTTTATTTTTAATGATATGGAAATTAGGGATGCTCTGAATTCCTTCTGAACCATTTGAAACACACTTGCTTACATTGGACCAGATGAAATGTTGAGCAAACTCAGCCCTAGAGTAAGTTGAATGCTCCTGGGCTTTTTGTACCTTGGTGGCAGCTAGGGATTACCGATTGGTGGGCTAAGGAATGACATACTATGGCTCAATGCAGTTTTTATCTACTGGGGCTTCTCCTGGCCTTTGCCAGGCCTCTGGAAGCTAAATGGAGACCTGGCAAAGGCTGAAGAAAGCCCTAGCAGGCCTAAAATCAAATCACGTAACCCCATCCCTTCCAAGCTCTTACGAATCGAATGCTAAAAATACCATTTGTGCACATCCCTACAAACGGTCAAATACGGATTTGTTTAGCAACATCTGGAAATGAAAAGATAGCTGTTCCAATTCAAGCCACCTATCAATCCATATCAGAATTCACAAAGGTTTTGATAAAGTCTAGCAGCAGCAGCAGCAGAAGAAGAGTTGGCTTTTCTACCCCGCTTTTCTCACCCATTTAAGGGGACTCAAAGTGGCTGACAAAGCTTTTCTATTCTTCTCCCCACAACAGAACACCCTGTGAGGTGGATGGGGATGTGAGAGCTCAGAAGAGAGCTGTGACTAGCCCAAGGTCACCCAGCTGGCTTCATGGGGGAGGGCGGAATCGAACCTGGTATTCCCAGATAAGAGTCCAGCTCCCTAACCTCTAGACCAAACTGGCTCACTAGCAACCCTTTATTGCTCTCTTAAAACATCAATCAGGAGAACCTAACAATGCCACTATTTGCTTTTCCTCTGTCAAAATGTAAATGTTCAAATATCTGTACAGGAACAGATGGCTTTATTCTTTTCTGGTTTTATTGTTCTGCAAATGCTCCTCCAAGTTGGAGATTTTTTTGTTTGTTTGCGACTTTGCAATCATTGCTCAGAAAGAAAAATAATAGGAAGCAGCAGATGCACCATAAAATACATGAATGCGCTTGAGATCTCTCTCTTTCTCCCTTACATCGTGATGAAGGCAGGATTTAAATGCAAAAGATTAGTAAAAACAATATTTCTTTAGATTAAAGGGATGTATTTTTTTAAAAAAAATAATAAAAATAAATGCTGTGCAGCTAATGACTCCTAACCACTGTTGTTGTAATTAGAGATGGCAGTACTGTATACTGGGAGAAACTGATCTATAGATCATTAGGATTGTTAAAAGTGGCTATAGTTTTCAATGAATATTATTGTCACAAATCGTGCAAATAATTCAAGTCTAATGACATTTTGCAAGATTATAATCTTGCTCGTATTCAGTCTTCATGAGAAGTCCCCCACCCACCCCGGTATTCTGCGTTAAGGAGTAAGTGAGCCAGTTTGGTCTAGTGGTTAAGGAGCTGGACTCTTATCTGGGAATACTGGGTTTGATTCCGCCCTCCTCCATGAAGCCAGTTGGGTGACCCTGGGCTAGTCACAGCTCTCTTCTGAGCATTCACAGCCCCACCTACCTCTCAGGGTGTTCTGTTGTGGGGAGAAAACTTTGTCAGCCGCTTTGAGTCCCCTTAAATGGCTGAGAAAAGTGGGGTAGAAAAGCCAACTCTTCTGCTGCTGCTGCTGCTGCTGTTGCTGCAAAATAACAACATACAGAATGCATCGTGCATCACCACCACCACTGACGCTATCTCAGTACCCCTCCTCCACTGCTGTTGGTTATAATGGTGCCCCGGTACTCCCATCCCTGCTGCTGCTGCTATCCTAATATTCCTGCTCGCATCTCCACAGGTAGCTTACCTTTTACCAGTGGCAGATCTCAGTAGATGTGACCAGGCCCTTTCCATCCAGAAACTGCCTGCGTACCTTCCCTGTCTGTCTCTGAGATGGACTATCGCTTCAGAGTGTGTTTGTGGCCATGCACTCAAGAGCAAAAAGTTTAATTTTAGTCTAGGTTCCTTATTTCATTTGATAGTGCACGTCTGTATTTTCTCCACAGGCTGAGGCAGGCCAGGTGAATGGCAGTGGAGGAACTAGTAGCATAACAGTACTATCACACCAGCTCCTTGTTCTTGATAACGGAATGCAAACATGGCCCCAACCCACTATATCTTCCAGTCCTGTCCACAGGAAGACACAAGTCTCCTCAAAACTCATGGCTCCTCGTTCGTCTTCAGTGTCGACATTTTTTAAAATCGAAAGCAGACAAGAATGTTAGTCTTCATTCATACTTCAGCTACAATTACAAGTCCTTCACAAATACTGGAACGCAAATATCCCAAGAGATGAGCTTGAAGTTTAATTGTTTCTCATGAGATTAAACAATGAGGTATAGGAAACCTGAAAGGTTGCATGATTCTCTCTCTGGGTTTGACTTTCACTGGAGTATTTGAAAAGACAAAATGTGTTATTTTAAAAAAGTATGGAGAATACACAGTCCAACGGACACCATTGGACTCCATCTCCCAACAGTTGGAGGATCTAAAGAGCATCCCGCAATTGCCTCTCGCTGTCCCCACCAGACTTAGGAGGCAATCACGGGCTCTTACCTCCATCTGTTGGCTCCTTTGTAATTGTTGTCATGCCTCAGGTCCTGTCCAACTCCTTGGAGGAAGTACCCGCTCCTGCCAGCCAAAGTGAGGGAGGCGCACCTGAGGGGCCAAATGTGGAAAATGTCTCTGTCCCCCCAAATGGAGATAGTTTGGACTCAGACTATACACGATGCCCTTAGCTGAGTTCTCTCAGGAGAGAACGATGACAGCTGCACAGCTCAACCCACCTCTATGTGAAACAGCTGGGCCACTCTGGGCGTGACTCTCCATCTCCTACTTAAGAAACACCCAACTCTGCACTCACTGTTGCAAACTAAGAATCTCCTTGGCAACCCCCAACTTGTGTAAACCCCTGACTTGTGAAGGAACACCTTCTCCCATACCAACCTGCCTGTGCCCTAAGATCTGGGGGGGAGGCCCTCCTCATTGTCCCACCACTGTCAATAGTAAGGCGAGTGGGCACTCGAGAGAGGGCCTTCTCAGTAATGGCCCCCAGGCTGTGGAATAACCTCCCCCTTGAGGTGCGTCAGGCCCCTTCACTGTATACGTTCAGGAAGGGGGTGAAGATGCACCTCTTTGCTCCGGCTTTTGGCTAAATGTGGCACAGTTTTCCCTCACTGCAGACATTATTGTTTTATACTGTTTTATATATATGGTTTTATCTTAAATATGTCTGCTTTTTAAAAATATGCTGTTACCCACTCTGGGACCTTAGGGTATAGGGCGAGATATAAATGTAAATATAAACAAACAAACCTGACTCTTGGCCTATTTGACTCTGCGTTCTACATATCCTCAAGAACTCTGGTAACTGACTTGGTGTTTCGCTGTCACTAGCTGGGTGCATGTATGTGCAAGCGCTTCGCTGTTACCGCTTGCTCTGGACATCACAATTATTCCTCTTCCAAATATTAGCCAAGCCCCAAATCACTTCCCTTTTTTCCCCTTCACTCGCTTGACTGACATTTGGGTATTTGCAAGAGGAAGACTCATGAAAGGAGCTGGCAGATGGAGGTAAGTGATTATCGATCTTCTTAACAGTTCTGGGGTGGCTATAACTTATGGAGTGGTATGATCAGTCTTTCCTCCTTTTTGCATTTTGATTTGAAGTAAACCTTTTTTGTCTGTCCTCTGGGCCCTATAAAAGACCCGATGAATCACTTCAGCAAGATATCTTTTCTCCTTAAGTTGTAAAGACTCTGCGAGTTTTCTAAAAGTTGTACAGCTGATTGAATTCTGCCTTAGCTTATTATAATATAGGAATATGGCATTTTCCTTTTTCAGAGGACTGAGTGCACACCGGCCCTAATGACAAGTGAATATGAATACCATGTGAATTTATCATGCATCATTTTTCATAATACCCTTGTGGAGACACCTAGATTGCATCTCAGCTTTTATACCTTTTAAAAGATAGTGACTGAGGCCACAAAAACTCCATAGAAGTGCATCAAAATCTGCCTCTCCACAACACTGTATGCCAAAGAGGCATGGGGGAGGGGGGAGGAAGATTTCAATCCCCTCCAAGCTGCAAAAACCTCAGTTGTAGGCATGTATTAAATAGTTTGCAAAATGTAAAAGAAAAAGAACAATAGTTACAGTATATCTATACAGGCTTTATATCATATCTAAACTCATTAAGAGGGAATGGCTCACGATCGCTGGTATTTTATTGCAAGATCACAACTATTTTATTGCAACTGCATCCAGCACTAGCCCTTCTCCTTATTCATCCTCTGCAAGTTCAGTATTTGCTCCATGGAATGCAATCATCCAGATGCAACATTCCCCTAAAGGTTTCCCTTAAAAAAAACACACCAAAAAACCATGGATGGATCATTTGAGCATAACTGCTTTATAT
Organism: Aspidoscelis tigris stejnegeri; assembly: GCA_023333525.1. Taxonomy (NCBI): domain Eukaryota; kingdom Metazoa; phylum Chordata; class Lepidosauria; order Squamata; family Teiidae; genus Aspidoscelis; species Aspidoscelis tigris. Next base: position 98,354,142 of record JALMGA010000002.1, read on the forward strand.
ATGCATCATTACCTCCAAAATGCCCCTTAGGTAATTGGCAAGAGGCTGAAAGTAATCTGTCATTGGCTGCAGCCATGTGCAGAGTCAGAAAATGACGCAACATTTATTCCAGTTTAGCAATGAAACACAGAAAGAAAACGTATTATATCGTAATGACAAGCAAGAGAAACCTGCAAACTAAGAAGGAAGAAATTAGAGATATATTCAGACACAATTCTATGAACATTTATATGCCAAAGAAGGTGGTGGCAAAACAGAGATAAACACATCTGAACAATCTGGATTTACCAAAATCAACAGCTGAACTACTGGAGGATTTAAATGCCCCTATAAGAGCATCTGAGGTCAAAACAGTAATAAAAAATTTAAAAGGTAATAAATCCCCAGGCCTAGACAGATTCCCAGCTTCTTTTTATAAAACCTTTGATGACATTTATTCCACGCCTTGTGGGCCTTTGTGCCCCAATCACAGAAAGTTTAAATATTGTCCCTTGTCCAAGACTGAGTAAACCCCTTTTTATCCCATTGCTCTTAACAAGGACTAGAAGATTTTCACTGGAGTGTTAGCTAACAGAATTAAAAATACTCTCAAGTCGTGTTCCCACTACAAGCTTAACACAGTTTCGAAACGGTTTCGATCCTCGCAGTCCCCACGTCAGGTAGGCTTAACACGTTTTTCGCGTGTTAAATCACCCCAAAGTGTGTTAAATGTTAACGCTCATTTCAACAGGTCTCGCTCCGGTTTGTGCGCTTGAAATGGTTTGCATTTCTTACTGTGGGAACGGTACCGTTTTAAGGGATGAGGGGTGTTTTTCCACTGTCACTAGAAGTACCCATTAATGGGTACTTAATGGGTACTTCTAGTGACAGTGGGAAAACACCTGAGAATGCATGTTTAGGGTTTCCCGCCCTCGATAGCACTTTACCCAATGCCTGTCTGCAGTCTGGACACATCATTAAATGGGTATGCCTACACTCCCATGAGGGACAGCCCCTCCTGACCCTGTGGCTTGGCCACCCTTTGCTGCTTGTGGGCGCTACCTGCTTGGGGTCTGATTTTCCCCTTCTAAGCTGCCAGACGAGGGTTGGCGGGGTTTGCTGAAATAAAAAAAAAACATCAGCACACTAACAATGCATCACAGTTTCACTGACACTTCCAGGCAGAGTTCTAGCCTTCTAGCCTTTCCTTCATTGAACACAACACTAGAACCAAGACTTTCCTTGGAATGTTTTGGCTGAACATATTTAAAGCATTTGAGTCTGTACATCACGAATCACTACATGCTTGAAAAGTTAAACTTTAAGGATAAAATTCTGCCATACTGGCCATAAAACTTATACAACCTTTAAGGTGCAGCTGTATATTAAGCTCAAGATTAATAAGAGAATGAAACAAGACTCCCCTTGGTCCCTAGTCTTATTTTATTTAGAGCTTTCTAAAGTTCAGTTCAGTATCTGCATAGAATCAGGAGCCACATGATGGCAGTTCTTGCCGCTTCAGCAGTTCTTGGCCTTTTTGGCACTTACCATCAGTTAATCTGGATCAGTAGATCAGGAATAATTGAACCCACTGATCCAGATCATGTGGAGACACAGGCCAGATGAGCAACATCTGCACTCATGGTGCCGATCCAGCCCATGCTTTCCTGCAGCAATGAACCTTGGTGCCCTCTTCCGGCTTGCTTACACCATCTTTCACATCCATAGCATGATCCTAGCCATTGGGTGGAGCAACGATAAAATGGACTCATAGTGAAGAAAGCAAGAGGGCCCTGCTATACAATCCAGAAGGGATGGTCGTATGTAGGCTTGACTCGTCCAAGAGCAAAGTCCTCTAAAGATGGATATGGCAGCTATATCCGAAAGCTTAGGTTCTCAGAAGAAGAAAACTGTAACACAGTGTAATGAGAAATCCAGAGGGGAGTTAAAAATATGCACAGAGCTCAGTAAAAAAGAAACGTCATGTTCAGCATCCAAGCAAATCAGGCCAGCCATCTTGCTCTAGTTGTTTTGCATGCACATACCGAATTACGAGAACCCTGGAAAAAGTCTCACCCAATGGTAGTTTGGGCACACACATTTTACCTGAATGCCAGCTATATGTGGATACTAGAAATGAATACTTGCTGCTCTTACTAAGGAATAAACTCTTTGGGAAGTTGAAATATATAGAATACCATTTTTATTGCAGAGGAGAATCATCAGGTGAGAAACCACGTTGCATTAAAGAGCTCTAAAGTAAGAGAATTGGTATCTTCATATCTTTGAAGTTTCTTGTAGAGGAGGTAATGAAATTTAACCCATTTTATGTATCCTTTCAAGTTCTTAATTTAACCCACATCTTTTAATTTATGTGGATCGGTTTTATTAACTTGATAATATTCCTAGATCTGAGCATTGTAATTTGCAAGTGATACGGCCATAGTGACTAATCACAAGGGATTCAAATACTAGCCAATTAAAGATCACATGGTGTTATCATGCTCCTATGTAGCCAGATACATACTAGTATATATACATGAAAAACTAACACATGCAGGTGCATACAGCACTGAAGTAAGAAAGTGTACGGATATTCGTAACATTTGAAATTTGGCCAAATTGGGCTGATTTTGGACATTCACATTCAAATCAAATGTTTTGATCTATTCCTATGAAGCTTTGTGTGGGATTCGTATATGGAATTCATATGCTATTTGTATGCATTCGTATGTAGGATCCATATGCTATTTGTATGCATTTGAATGGGATTCATATGGAATTTAAAGTTCAAATTGAATATGAATCCTGCCACATTCAAAGGAGATCTATTTGAACAATTATGAATTTTCTTGCATTCAATTTGATATGAATTAAATACAAAAAATTTTTTGTGCACATCCCTACATTGAAGTCCAGATAAAGCTGATTCAGGTTTAGATCAGAATCTAAGCTTCATGGAATGATCATATGGGCACATCAAGCAAACACGGTGTGATACTGCTCCCTAAACAGGTTAAAAAAAATCTCATCCATTTTACATCTCTTTAAAAAACCACAGATGCAGGCTGCTTTTAATGTTGTGATCAATATTCATTAAAATTGACTCTAAGTATCACATTTGTCAGTAAGATCTCTTTCTGCAAACAATGAAAAGAAGGAGGCTCATCTTGACACATATCCTTGCTCCAGACAATCATGATAAATTACTTCCTTTATTTTCTCAGGAATATGATTTCCATCGTTTATTGGTCTTAAAATGAGCACACACTGTTTTTCTGAGTAATTTTAAGCTTATAAGAGCAACAAGCCTGTATATAAATCAACTATATATATATATATTTAGGCATAAGAACAAATTTCATATCATTTGCATTCACGGCTAAGCATACTATTCAACTTGAGTTAAGATCAGACAGACAAATACAAGTATTGCCTTCCAGAAACAAGTTCTTAAATAAGCAGTTTGTTTTGCAAAAAGCAAACAATTTTCTACACTGATTGTGGCAATTAGTAGTAGATAAAGCTCTTAATGCTACCCAGCACCCCCCTTTTCCCTCAGTTTAAGGAGATACGCTCAAATAATTGTAACTTGGAATAAATGTAGAAATGGGAAAAGGGCAAGAAGAAAATCATAAGACCTCGATTCTAGGGGTTTGCATGAATGCAATTTTTGGGATTCGATTCAAACTGAATATTTGAAAAATTCAAATTTATTTGAATCTTTGAAATTCGAATGTATTCATATTCAATTCAAATACATTTGTGTCTATTTGCGCAAATTTTTAATTTGAATTTGCGAATACGAATGTTGACATTTGTATGTGCCCATAAGCATCCGTACGCATCCTATACATATCTGTACGCATCTGTATTCATCCTGTATTAATCCCGTATTAATCCCATTTTCATTCCATACAGATCCATACAAATGTGTAGGATGTGGGAAGGGTACAGAAAGCATCCATGATGTACCTATTGATACACATACTAATGTTGCACAAATAGATTCAAAAATTCAAAATTGATTCAAGTGTTTAAATTTGAATTTATAGACATTCAATTCAAATTAGAATGTTCAAATTCAAACAAATTGAATCGGATTTTGAATGTTTTGAATATTCGTGCACATCCCTACTAATTTCTGTGGTTTAAAAACTGCAGTTTCCCCAGGATTATATAGCCACACATACTTCTGGGATAGTGCACTGAAAAAAAACACGCAATAAAGTCAGGATGAAAAATTCCACTCTGATGCTGGGTTCTCCATCATGCTAGAATGCTTACCTTATTTGTCATCTCCTCACAGAATCTCTGCTCTTAGAAAAGTACCTGTATGAAACAAAGGGAAGTGGGTAGGCACTTTCTACATCCTGGTACTTTTGCAAGAGGAGTGATTCTGCAAGGAAATAATAGACATGGTAGGAGCCAGGGATTGCCCTGGGATTGCCTTCCTCCATTTGGCAGGGGTAGCTAGAGGCACTTGTAGGGTCAAAACAATATCCCGCAATTTCCTCTCACTGTTTAGAGGCATCCAATGAGGAGACTCCCAAACTTACATTATTACTATTAATGCTGTGATCACATAGTTTGCCCAGGGAGCGGTGCAGTCAAATGGTCACACTCTAGTCATGGTCAGTTCCTGGCCCAAGGACACGGAAGAGGTGCGCCAGTGGAAGTGCAGGAATTACAACTCCATTCAAAGATGGCTTGTTTGGAGGTGCATGGAGCCAAGTGGCATGATAGTCACCCTACAGGATGCCTTCTTATCTCCATTTCAGAAGGAGGAGGTGTTCTGTGGAGCATTGCTCTGGGGTCCCTCCACTGAGGGTGATGAAATTGCACCCTTACAAAATGGCGCCGCCATCAGTGCTTCTGCCTTGCCCAGACATGGGGCGGTGCAATTGCAGACAAATGCTTTCTGCTGCCGTGAGTGGAGAGGTGGATATTGTGAAAGAGAGGGTGAATTTCAGAATCCTCAGACAGCAGGTATTCTTCAGCAGCAGAGGGGAGCAGTTCTTGGAGCTGAAGAGTGGGACATAAAGGGTGAAGAGAACTTGAGCAAAAGTGCAATGCAACCCATGTTATGCCATCTGCTGCACTTACAAAGTGCAGTGGGAGTGACAAGATATAGTACATGGAAAAAATAATGTCAGTAATAAAGTAGATGGTACTGTAGGCATTATCTTGTTAGCTTCCAGATGATGCGTAGCACTTTCTGTCTTATAAATGCAAGTAGAATATATCATCGGAAAAACTAATTTGCTTTGGTTCAGGTGCACTTTCCTGACAATTTAAAGAACTAGATTTGGGAACCCAAACAAGAAAATAAATGCACTGGGGCAAGTATTGATTTTGCTAGATTTATTACAGTGATATGAGAAGAAAAGAGAAATGCTTATAAGGAGAGAGAAGAAAAATCACATCTCCTACTATAATTAGCCTTTGGGGAGCTGGTCAGTGGGTCACTTTCAGTGGCATGTTTGTATTCTGTCATAATGCCCATGCAATGTCTTCCCAGATGTCTATTCTGCACCAGATGAGGCATTGGAGCAGGCTATGGCCTGGACATGACATTCTAGCTGGCATACTGGACCAGTGACCCATGTGCTGAGAGCATAGTGGCATAGTCTGGTAAACCAGGTCCAGTGCCATATTCTAGGCATCTGGACGCATCACCAGATGTGTGATGCTTCTGGGTACCCAACCAAAACAGTCTTAATGACGGCTTCGTAGGTTAAGTACTTTTGCTCCTGGCCTCCAACATTGGGCCAGGATGGGCAGTCCGGCCAGAGTAGTGTGGAATAGCCCACCCCATGTGAAAACAGCCATAGATTAGAAGGAACATTTTAGCAACATGTATACAAGCTGCCATTCCAGCATTAAAAGGCTTCCACTAATAATTGCAACATCCATGAGAAGGAACTCTCCTGAAGAAGGACCGTAATATGCCTTAATTAGTGGAAGAAATTGTTTCCAAGTGCATATCAATTATCTCTTCAAACATCTGTTTCTGTGAATGGCTTTAGGTCAATATATAAATATTTTAAATGAAAGTAATAAAATAAATGCTATCATTATCACTGTGAATCAATTCAGGCCTTATCAATTCCAAATATCACCGTAACATATATATATATGTAGTTACAAGCAAAGCTATTTTCGCAAGCTGAATGTTGTTAACATCAAATAATTGTAACTTTTTTCCAGCTATTACAACAGTTCTTCCATTATTACTTCTAAATGCTTTAATGACTATCAGGAAAACTCTTGCTCGTTTATTCCACAGTCTCTGCCTTTCAGTTGTTAAGTGCGAGTATTTCACAGTCTTTTCCAGGGTTTCTGTTAACTTTGAGCTCTTTTACTGCTGTGTTCACACCCAGGTTTTAATCTGGCTTCAGTTTACTTTCAGAGTGAAAGAACACATCAGAAAAATGACTAGTCATTTTCTTTATACTTTATCTACCCAGAGGTGGATTTTCTGAGTCAGAGTTGTTTCTGAAAGAAAACAATTTGACACTTTGCTGATGTGTTCTCTCACTCTGAAAGTGGATTGAAGCCAAATTAAAACTTAGATGTGAACGCAGCATAGGTGTTGCCACGTCTTTAAGGAAAATCTGTTTCTTTTCAGCTTCTACGATAGCTGGCACAATGTGTCTGTCTTAATGCAGGAGCTCCATAAATTTTTTAAATGATCATTCTAAGAGCAGTTTTTCAGTTTTATGGATCAGTTCAGGACATCAAATCCTGATTTTTTACATCAGTTTCAAGGTACCACTTTTGCCACTGAGTCGTGTCTTGTTTTATAGTCCTTCTGGACAACTTAACTACAGCTACTTATTAGGTGGCCAGCCGCCTCCTCTTTAAGCTACACTTGCTGTCTCTAGTTCCTGAATTTTCATTTTTATGGTGCAGAATTTTCACTTATATTGTGCTGCAAATATTAATTCTTCTGTTTAATTCTTGATGGATCCATTCTGAAGTCATGGCCAAGTTTTATTTAAAATTACCTTGCCTACAGTATCTTAAGGATAATAACTACGTAAAAGTTTATCTCTCCGATTTTCCATTCATGTCACAATTATATACAGCTTTTGATTCCATTATTTTAAAGGGATAGGGGTCTTTTTGCATTTTCTCTTTGTTTGCTTTTATGTGATCACTTAGATCTCTCGTTTCATCTTCTTCTGTTTGCAGCAAACTGCAAGCACCCATTTTTCTTGGTACACCTGTCATTTGAGGTGTAACACATGCTATATTGTCATAGCTTTTCAGGCCTTGAGGTCTCAGTCATGAAATTCAGTCTGAGTCCAGTGTATGGTGAGAATTAATGGCTTTGATTATATTACTGTCAGTTAGTTTGGGTACTAGAAGTTTTCTGTTTTATATTCAGATGTTATGCTTTCCTTTTTCAGATGAGCATGCAAGATAGTATTTGATTCTATGGTACCCAAATACTTACAATGTTTTTTCAGTTGTTAATGCCTTAATTTTAGTGCCATTTGGTAACTGCACCTGAGTATTCATCATCCACGCGCACAAGTTTTTACTTCCAGCGTTGCACATTTATCCAATCCAATTTCCATTTTGGTACTGTCACTATGCATTTGAACTGTGTTTAAAAATGATTATGTTTTGCTAAAAAAGAAAAAGAAAAAGAAAGCACACAGGTTCAAATTATCCATGTACAGAAAATGTGAAACGTTTGTCCCTTGTTTGGATAATTCATAACCCAGCAATGTTTTATTCAAAGATACTATCAATGCAGTCAGAGCCATGTTGAAAAGGAAGGGAGCAAAAATCACTGAGAACATTTTCTCTGATTTTGACCTCTAAGCTTTTCTACATTTGATTTCTTCTTTTCCTTTTCCTCTTCCTTTTCTCCTCCTCCTCCTCCTCCTCTTTCTTCTGTTATTGTTATTATCAATTGGAAGCCTTAAAGAAGAGACAAAGTGGCAGGAATAGAAAGGGTGTCAACTTGGATGAAGAGCATGAGAAGAAGAAGAAGAAGAAGAAGAGTTGGCTTTTCTAACCCGTTTTTGCACCCATTTAAGAAGACTCAAAGTGGCTGACAAAGCTTTTCTATTCTTCTCCCCACACCAGACTCCCTGTGAGGTAGGTGGGGCTATAAGAGCTCAGAAGAGAACCGTGACTAGCCCAAGGTCATCAATCTGGCTTCATGTAGAAGGGCAGAATCAAACCTGGCATTCCCAGAAAAGAGTCCAGATCCTTAACCACTAGACCAAAATGGCTAGGTATATTATACTGCAAAAGAGCAGATTGTCTTCCAATAAGTCACAGTATGTTTCTCTCTCTTTCTTTACTTCTTCTTCTCAAATGCTTAGCATGGCCAGATGGAGAGAAGGATACAACTCTGGCATCTTTAATATTTACCTAGAAACTATAATCTCAGCAGCTGTTGCCATTAGGGATGTGCACGAATATTTGTAACATTCGTTATTTGTACCAATTTGGACGAATTCGTACATTCGTACATGAATCGCATGTTACGACATCTGTACATTAACATTCGTATGAATATGAATGTTTCAGAGCATTCGTACAAATAGTTTGTACATTTGTTAAACTGGGCATACATATCAGATATGTATCGATATGTATGCGTTGGTGTAGGATAAGTATCCGATATGTATGGGTGTTTTTCCACTGTCACTAAAAGTACCCATTAAATACCCATTAATGGGTACGTAATGGCATTTTTGTACCCATTAATGGTTACTTAATGGGTACCTCTAGTGACAGTGGAAAAACACCCTACGTGTTTGTGTAAGATCCGTATCCAGGATCCATGTGCATTTGTATCGGATATTAGTACTGCAACAGTCCTTCACTGTACTGATGAAGGACTAGGAGAATCAAGACACAAAATCAACACTGAGAGAGTAAGGGAACGCTTAGCTAACTTAAACGAATTTAAGTCCCCGGGTCCAGATGGATTACATCCTAGGGTACTGAAGGAATTAGCAGAAGTAATTGCTGAACCACTTGCTGTAATCTTTGAGAAGTCATGGAGAACAGGAGAAGTCCCAGACGATTGGAGAAGGGCAAACGTTGTTCCTATCTTCAAAAAAGGGAAGAAGGTAGACCCAGGGAACTACAGGCCTGTTAGCCTGACTTCAATAGCAGGAAAGATTCTCGAACAAATTATTAAACAACACATATGTCAGCATTTGGATAGGAATTCAATAATTAACAGTAGTCAACATGGGTTTGTATCAAACAAGTCGTGTCAGACTAACTTGATTTCATTTTATGACAAAATCACTGAATGGGTTGATCAAGGAAATGCAGTAGACATAGTATTTCTTGATTTCAGCAAAGCATTTGACAAAGTATCTCATGCGATCCTCATTGAAAAATTAATCAAATATGGGTTTGACAAGGCAACTATAAGGTGGGTTCAAAACTGGCTTAGTAATCGTACTCAAAGAGTGGCTTTAAATGGCTGCACATCCAAATGGAAGGAAGTGTCAAGTGGAGTACCACAAGGTTCTGTCCTGGGCCCAGTTATGTTTAATGTTTTTATAAATGATCTGGACGAGGGAGTTGAAGGGAAACTGTTCAAATTTGCTGATGACACAAAGCTAGGAGGGATTGCAAACACCAGAGAAGAGAGAGAGAGGATTCAAAAAGATTTAGAGAAACTCGAACAATGGGCCGCAACTAATAAAATGGTATTTAACAAAGAAAAATGCAAGGTTCTGCACCTGGGCAAGAAAAATGAAAAAAGCACATATACAATGGGAGGAATTCGGCTGAGCAGCAGCACATGTGAAAAAGACTTGGGTGTCCTGGTAGATCATCAACTGAACATGAGTCAACAGTGCGAGGCAGCTGCAAAAAAGGCAAACGCAATCCTGGGGTGTATTAGGAGAAGCATAGAGTCCAGATCACGTGAAGTTATTATCCCCCTCTACTCTACCTTGGTCAGACCTCATCTGGAGTACTGTGTCCAGTTCTGGTCACCCCAGTTTAAAAAAGACACTGACAAGCTGGAGCAGGTTCAAAGGAGAGCTACCAAGATGGTGAACGGTCTGCAAACCATGTCCTATGAGGAACGGCTTAAGGAACTAGGAATGTTTAGTCTAACAAAAAGAAGACTGAGAGGAGACATGATAGCTGTCTACAAATACCTCAAGGGTTGTCACAAGGCAGAGGGATCAGCCCTGTTCTCACTCTCTCAAGGAAGGACTAGAAACAATGGGGTGAAACTGCAGGGGAAAAGATTTAGTTTAGATGTTAGGAAAAAATTTCTAACAGTAAGAGTGATCAACCAGTGGAACAGGCTGCCACGGGAGGTGGTTGGTTCCCCTTCGATGGAGGTCTTCAAGCAGAGACTGGACAGCCATCTGTCTGAGATGGTTTAGGAGATCCTGCCTTGAGCAGGGGGTTGGACTCGATGACCCAGGAGGTCCCCTCCAACTCTACCATTCTATGATTCTATGATTCTATGATACTGTGACGTCACCCCACCTCAGCTGAGGATGTACTGCTCCATACCTTGTCACTTTCAGCCTAAAAACTACTCGTGAGCTCTATTTTTATTTGTAATTGTATTTGTGTTTGTATGCGTATATGGTAGAGCTGTTTTAAAACGGCCTCAAGGTTTCCCGTTTCACCCTTGCCTTGGCTGGCACTGTCCCCTCTCCTGTTTCCCCTTTAAATAACAAAAACGGAGAAATGCCTCCTGTTGCCGGCTGCAGCGAGGCTAGAATTAACACTTTCACTCTCTTAAAGCAAACAGGAACTAATTCTTCTGCGTTCCCTTTCAGTTGCCTTAGATAATAAATACTTCAGATGGAGCCTATTTTAACTCAAACACAAACTGCTGCATTATTAAATACACTTCAGTCAATAAATAAAAAAACGATACTCAAAATATCAATCTTTGTCTGATTACTAATCCACATTAATAAGGATTCTTCCTGGCTCAACTCTCTCCCAAGGCCTACGAACCTGGATCTAGTTTTATTATTTTTCCCTGACAGGAACAATACAAAGAACATGAACCACTAAAAAGTGCTCAACCACAAAAATAAGCACTAGAACCATTTTTCCCTCCTTGGCGCTGCCTTTTATACTTGACACAATGTGCCTTGGCCTCTTCCTATTGGCTGCTTCCTGGGCTACTTCACCCCCTTTTCTCCAGCCTATTCTAATGAACTCCTCCCGTTGTTTACCTTACATTACAGTTACACTACTAATAAACACACATACCAATAATGGGTTGTATAAATTTGTATGAATGCATTCGTATCAAATAGAATCCTACCACATTTGAAGGGGATCTAGGTGGTGGCTCCTGGGCTATGGAATAATCTCTCCCTTGAGGTGCACCAGGCTCCTTCACTGTATATGTTCAGGAAGGCAGTGAAGATGTACCTCTTGCCCTGGACTTCGGTTAAATGGGGACACTTTTCCCTTCCCACTTGTAGCCACTGGTAGTCATTTATATATAGTATCATTTTAATATAGATCGTTTACTGTTTTAATGTATTGGATTTTAAATGCTGTTCCCCGCCCTGAGACCTCTGGGTATAGGGCATGATAGAAAAACAAACAAACGAATGAATGAATGCACTTATGTCTTGCTTGTGGACTTCCATAGGTCACTGACCAGATTCAGCAAGGCATTTCTAATATTCTTAGGTTCTTTCCATCTTATCACCCTAAAAGTATTACAAATAAAGTGTTATGATGCATACTGCTGTTTCCCACTTGCAAAAGAAACTACTTTAGCCGTAGCATCTTCTTGTGGGACCTAGGGAGTTAAGATTTTCCATCACTGACTGTTATTCTGTTTACTGCACATTAATGTTCACTATGTTAGTCACCTTGCATTTTATAATAAAGGTCTGGTTTGCACTTATCTGAATGGAACAGTCTGGGAAGACCATTCCAAGCAGGTTAATGTTTGGACTGCCCAAGGCTATTTGCTTGTCGGGTGCAAGAACACCCTTGATTTTCTCATTTGTAGAAGTTTTGGGGCCGTTATGCTGTGTTCCAGGTTTCTTCTTCTGAGAACCTAAGCTTTCGGACATAGCTGCGATACCTATCTTCAGAGGTCTTTGCTGTTCTCTCGCTTGACTTGGTGAAAAGCAAAGAACTCTGAAGATGGATATCACAGCTATATCCGAAAGCTCAGGTTCTCAGAAGAAGAAACCTGGAACGTGGCATAACAGCCCCAAAACTGCTACAAATGAGATTGAATTCAGCTGTGAAAGCCTACCTATGTCCACCCTTGATTTTGCACCCGTGGCACCTGCAGATGGTCCTCTTCCAGGCCCTGCATCCTGACCTTGGATGTCTCGCCCACCCCTCACTGTGATTTTGCAAGGGGATGGTGCATATGCCGCAGAAAGGCATGATAAGCCAGATTAGGACTCAAGGCCTGGAAGCATCCTATTTGCACTGCTCCATGGCATTTCCTACAGCGCAGGACAACCTGTGGACAGCTTTTTAAACTATCCACGGCAGGTAAGCATGGGAAACAGACGGAAGGCTTCAGGGACAGTTCCAGGCAGATCATGGTGTGTAACAATGTGTTCTCACATTCTGCCAGGAACTGTCTCCAGGCTGAAATTGAAGAGGCCCTAAGAGTCATGCCCTGTAACTGGCTGGTATGATAATTTACATATAATTCTTATAGCTTATAGCTATAGCTTCCTGCCTGATCGCTGGTTCATGAGATGGTGCCATATTTGTGATTCAAATGCAATTCAGTGTAAAGGGGAAGGAACAGAAATGGGCCAGCATTAGTGGGCTTATCTACGAAAGAAAGATGGTGTTTTATAGGATCAGTTCTATGCATTTAAATGGCACATGGAGGAAGCCACCAAAATGTTCCTCACAGCCAGAAAAAAGGTTCTTTCAAAAGGGGGGATGGAATAATGGTTATGGGAAGAGATTTATGGGACAGCAAAGGCCATTTGCCCCCCTTATCATTTCTGTTCTATCACCATCTATTCGCCCAAATGCTCAACAGTTGTGATCCCCAATGCACAGGACAGGGAGCACAGGATGTGAAACCTTGCCCCCTAATGACACTAGAGTCAATCTCCTCCACGAATAGTCTGGGACCATCCCCATAGGCAAGAAATGATGCGGACTCAGCTCCTAAACCATGCCGAGAACAGTTTTCTCCAGGACTATTTTTAGTGCGGATTTGGGCAATTTGCTCTGGTAAGGAGATTTTGCATGGGGACGGTCTTTCCTAAATTCAGATTCTATTCACATTAAAAAGCGCATGGGGATGGGGCCTAAGATAATCTGAAGTCTTGTAAATGGAGAGTAGACAGAGCCACAGGCCGTTTCCCATGGCACAGGTTATCCCACCCAGTGCTGGCCCAAATCATAGAACTTGGCCCGTGATGGGTGATGCACCATCCTTTCTATCTGCCCACCTTAATGTGAAGACTTAACCAAGCCCATCACTGAGCTCCATCGCCAAGGAAAATGGTAAACAATGCAATGTCTCACCCAGTCATGCTAGGATCTGAGCAGGGCTGCAGAAGACTGTACCGGATGGTTGGACTTTACCCGTTAACAGAACTTTGTGGCCCCTCCCTTTAAGACAATACAGAATCCTTTAATGATTCTGCTGGAACTCAGATTGCTGCAGAATGAAATGTGAAATGTAGAGCTAAAGTGAGGAGCTGTACATGGTAGTACCTCCCTCTTTAAGTTTCAGGGCTTCTTGTTTGCTTTCCTAGGGTGTGGACTTTCCTGAACAAAATCACTACTAACAGCCGTTAAGAACATACAGTAGAACATGATTAAGCTGTGTACACATCTATTTTGAAAGCCAGGCATCCTAGGAAGTGAACCATGCCTTTGCATTTGCCTCCAGTGAATTTTACCAAAGGAATGTGACAGCAAGTTCTTCAAAAAGAAGCAGTCATATCAAACTTGGGCGGAAAGCTGTTAAATTGTCAACACATAATTTAATCACGTCTTTCAGGGGAAAGGAGTCTGAAGGAAGCAGAAAGCATCAGAGAGCGCCATTGTTAAGGCAAGTGAACTAAAATTAGATGCAACCGTCATAAATTATTGGTTTGGATCACAGTTGCAGATTAGCTCATGAGTCTGAAGTATTTTTCCCTTTCTCCTACAGACTCCTCATACTGTTATCATATCCCTTGGGGCAAAAGGAAAAGAGAAACGAGAAATGATTCAACTCTTGTGGTATCCTTAGGTCAGGTCACCCACTTTTCTTTTGCATTGTGACTTCAACAAGGAGTGACTAAGAAGAATGCTCTCTGAACCGCCACTTTTTCTCTCATCCACCTCTTCCAATGTTCAGCCGATCACCTTCCCCAAGTAAATGTTCCAGGCCGATATTTTTACTGCAATTTGTAGTGGGGCAAAGTAGCTGGTAGAGCAACTTGAGAATGGAAAGCAAAGGTCAAAGGAAGGATTAAATGAGTTTACACACAAACAGTGTAAAAGAAGCAGTAAGGACTCAGGTTTTCGGGCTGATGGTCACACATTTGTGCATGAAGTTCCCATGTCCTGGGTTTTAGGAAGGATAATGTGTGCTGCCAAAAAAAAAGTGGTTTGGGTTTGAGACACTCTGAAAATGTATTTTTACAGCAGCTAGGATTGGATATGGCATGTGGATTGATACTTGCTGTCTTTCCTTGTCTTCTTCTCTTCTTCAAAAAAAAACCCCTGAAGTAAATTCAGGTGCATGCATATTCCTATCCTACTGGGCAGGGTTTGTCCTTAGAATGGAGGAGGTGGGGGTTGAGCCACTATTGTCACTGCACCTAAGGGAACCGTATTGAGCAAAGGGTTTTATCTTTCCCTTTGCCTTCCTCTCCACCTTCAGGTAGTACATCCACTCCAAGGGCTGGCTGGCTGGCTTTCTTTCTTTCTTTCTATAAATAACTTCTCATTAAAATATAATTTCAAAGCAGCATACAAAGAATAAATACAGCTAATATCTTAATAGTTATTTATAAACCTAATTAAAATTAAGAATGGGGGAAACACACAAACATATAAACAAATACTCATTCTGCAAAGGCCTAAGTAAAAAACCCCAGCTCTTCAGCTCATAAAAACCAGAAGCGTAGGTGCCCAACAGATATCAGAGAGGACACTATTCACCACAGAGAAGACCCAGCCGCAGGTAGTTGTAAGATGACATTCAGCGGTACCCACAGCAGAACCTCCCCTGAAGCGCTTAAAGCAAGACACAAATAATTTGCTGGAGGCATACTAGCCACTATATTTCTAAGGCCCTTTCCACACTGAGCCTTATTCTGGGATTGAACTAAAGGTTCCTCCAATTATAGGCCCTTTCTGCACTTAGCCTTATTCTGAATAGTATCCCAGAATAGGGGCCTCCTGTCTGAATGATCATGCAGGCTATGGCAGGCATCAAGTGAGGCCTACAATAGCCTGTAATAGCATGTGGACCACAGACCCCTGTCCCAAGATATAGTCCAGAATAAGGCCAAGTGCAGAAAGGGCCATATATACAATTTCCTCTCCAAACTTATTAGAACAGCCAATCAAACTGAACTAAAGGTCACTGCAGTGTTTAACCCACCCACCCCATCAAGAGTTATATTTCAGTTGATTAGTCTTACGATAAAGCAAACATTTCCACTTGTTAGAAAAAAATATCACTCGGATTCAGCTAGACTGAAGATATAAACAAAAGTTTTATTAAGAAAATCAAGAAATTTCAACATTTACAAGTGTAGGAATATATTTCCCTTTAATACTCCTTTGTTATTGCAATGAGAATGAAAGGAGCTGGTTTGGGGACCGAAGGCCCCAGCCAAACCAACCCTAAGACAGTAATGCAAGATCTTTTATAGTGTATCCAGCCAAAAGTTCGCTCCCAAAGTTTCTCTTATTGGTTTAGAACAGTGTTTCCCAAAGTGTGGTAAGTTTACCCCCAGGGGTACGGGAAGAGTTTTGTGGGGGTATGGGTTGCACCGGAGTTTGGTGGGAATCACGTGGGAATATCCACTGCATTGTGCTTAGCTGCGCCCACAAAACAAGGAAAGAAATAGGCGCATATCACAGTTTTTACATGGGAACTGGGGCCATCGTACATCGTATCACAACTCATTATGGTGGGAACTTCTGCGCATCCTTCGTGCAGCTTGGGTTCAGCCATTTTTAAACTGCGGGAACATTAACAGTTGACGTTGAGCCGCGGAGGTGTTTAAACGCTGGAGAATTGCAGTGTTATCTAACAGTCTTGTGAGGCGTGACATGGCGTGAATATACTGCACTTCGTTACAGAGACAACTGAGGGCGAATCCCCACAGCAAACTTATTTCGCTTTCCCTAAACCGAAATAATAGAACCGGATGCAAACGCGAATTTGCCTGTTCCCATTACTTTTAACTTAATCGCGTTGGATCCGGATTCTGAGGATCATATATGGGGTATGTGACTCAAGGTGGGACTCAAGTGGCTACTTTTTAAAAGCCGCTTTTCGGGGCTGCCCTGCCCTCTTCCTCCTGGCATGGACGCGCCACCCATAAGGGACCCCTTCACCGAGCCTAACTGAGTGGCTGGGTGGCTGCCACTTCCATGGATGGAGAAAAAATGGCAGCGGGCAGCCAGCCAGCAATTCTTTCCCCTCCTTTCCCCATTGCTCAGGGCACACAGCAGCAGCGGCAACTAAAGCCCCTTTGCTTTAAACATTCACATTCAGCTGCTTTCCTCCCTTTCCCTTTCTAAAGTCAGAACTCCAAAGAGCTAGAATTGTGCAAAATTGCAACATTGTTATTCCAACCATCAAGGTGTGAAGTGGTTCCAGCGCTACAGTGTAGCGATCCCTGTTAAGTGGATTTTTACACTGAAATCACTGTCTTTGGAAGCAAGCTATTGGGAGAGGGAAACCCTAAACATGGATTCTTATCTCTTAAAATGATACTGTCCACACAGTAAAAAAAGTAAAATGTTTCAAGCGCATGATCCGGAGTGAGACCTGTTGAAATCAGGATTGGGATTCACCACGCTTTGGGGTGGTTTAACACGGGAAAAGCGTGTTAAGCCAAACTGCCGTGCGGACTCTGAGGATTGAAAATGTTTTGAATCCGAGATAAGGTTGCCGTGAAGACATGGCCTTACTTCTTTAATAGTTAGTTCCAGGTGCCTGTTATCGTGCTTTAGTAAGTTCCACTGATTTTGATTATTTTTATAAATACAATTTTTATCCCTAATGTTTTTTATGAGGGTTACTCAGCGTTATGAAAATTATAGAAGGGGTACACATATGTCAAAAATTTGGGAAACACTGGTTTAGAAGAAACTTCGGATTCCATGCTAAGTGACACACTCCAAAGCTAATTTACATCTAATATATTCATAGTGGGGAGGAGATTTTAATATTTAAGCACCTTATTAAAGACTATAGTTCAAACAACGGTCAACTAGTTGGCTAAAAACCAATTTCATACTTTGAAGTTAAGTTATACTCTCTATCTCTACAGCTGTTTCAGCTTGGCAATATAGACATTTTTTTCTTATCTCTCCTTGGTCCATCTTGATGTTTAAGCCCATTCTTTCTCAAAGTTAGCTCTATTACTTTTCTCTATATGCAAGCATAGATTACAGAAGCAAAATGGCTGTTAATCACTTACGAGAAAGTTTTCTTTTTAATAATTAATTATTCCCCCCACACCGAATAGAGAATGTGAATTTTTGACCTTGCCCATCTTGTACATGCACAATAAATGGAACAGGCAAAGATTTCCTTACTTCACACCACCCTTAGCTTTTGGCACAAATTTACCACGTAAGAGAGCTGTCTCATCCACTGCAATCAACAGCCTTCAAATTATCTAAACCAAACCTGGTCCTGGATCCTTCTGCTTGTGTTTGCCCATGCAAAGTAAGAGTCGTGAAACCAAACAGGAAGCTCTTGGTATCTGAAGCAGCACATAATAACCCTTCCTTCATTTGCACAGTGCAGTGTAAACAGCGTGGTGGATGTGCTCACACACTAAAATCACGCCTTGCTTTTTTTTGTTGCTGAGATGTTATAATTAAAATATTGTTGTAAATTTTTTTATTTATACTGACAAATGCACGGCTAGTCCGTCAACTGAAGCCTCTTCTGGATAGAGATGACTTGGCCACCGTTATCCATGCTCTGGTAACCTCTAGATTGGACTACTGTAATGCATTCTACATGGGGCTGCCCTTGAAGACGGTTCGGAAGTTGCAGCTAGTGCAAAATGCAGCAGCTAGAATGCTGACCGGAACATTGAGCCGGATGCACATTACGCCGGTCTTAAAAGAATTGCACTGGCTGCCAATACACTACCGAGCCCAATTCAAGGTTTTGACTCTGACTTATAAGGCCCTAAATGACTTGGGCCCCAAATATCTAAAGGAATGCCTTCTCCCATATCAACCTGCCCGTGCCTTAAGATCAAGCAGTGAGGCCCTCCTGGTTATCCCTCCACCTTCAATAGTGAGGTTGGTGGGCACCTAGGAGAGAGGCTTTTCTGTGATGGCGCCCAGACTATAGAATAGCCTCCTCCTCGAGGTGCGTCATGCCCCTTCCTTATATATACTTAGGAGGGTGGTGAAGATGCATCTCTTTGCCCTGGCCTTTGGCTGAGCTGCTTATGTCCCCCCCCCCCCCAGTACAGACACTGTCATTTTAAACATATTGTATATTGTTTTATACTTGTTGAATTTTTAATGTCTTTTAATGTATATTCTATTTTGATCTGCTGTTACCCGCCCAGAGACCTTTGGGTATGGGGCGGGATAGAAATGTAAATGATAATTAAATAAATAAATAAAACCTGAAGCAAGTGTCTAAAAGCAGTTTAGATCTGTATTCCTGGAGTACAGCCAAGAATCTCTGCAGTAAGGCAGAGTCCATTTTTAATGATTCTTTAAAAACACACACACAAACTGCTGTTATAGCGAAGAGTATGTATTATGAAACTTTTATCTTGGTGTCCTGCAAACCTATACAGTTCTGTGTTAAAGCTGCCTTGCTCAAAGATACTTTGTAATGCCATCTCATGTAGGTAGTGATGAGCTTTAAAAAAAAAAAGAAAGAAAAGTAATGGTGATTAGTAAACTACTAAGTAACTTATGGCATTTCTGCCCTCTTGGTCTAGTGGTTAAGGAGCCGGACTCTTATCTGGGAATCCTGAGTTTGATTTGGCACTCCTCCACAAAGGCAGCTGGGTGGCCTTGGGCTAGTCACAGCTCTCTTCTGAGGTCTCACAGCCCAACAACCTCACACAGTGTTCTGTTGTGAGGAGAAAAACAGAAAGCTTTGTCAGCCGCTTTGAGTCCCCTTAAATGGGTGAGAAAAGCAGGGTAGAAAAGCCAATTCTTCTTATTCTTATTCTTCTCCTCCTCCTCCTCCTCCTTCCCCCACTGTAGCCCAGAATATACAGCTCCTACTGGAAGAGGCTTTCTCATCCAAACCCTGGCCATTAACTCCAAAGGCTGGCTCAGCCCTCTGAGACCGCTCTGGAACCTGACAACTTTTGTTCCTGGCCAAAGTTTCTAGTAGGGCTCATTCTGGCAGTGCGCTACTTCCAGTGCCACATCTGGTGGTGCTTCCTGGAGCACTGCTGAAAAGGATCCTCCCGTGGCCCACTAGTTCAGCAGTAGACCTCAATGTCAAATTCAATCAGTAGAGCGTGATAGGGCACCATTTTGGGCACCTGATTCCATTCTATGCTCCTTCTGTCACCACCTGAGCACGGGAACAGGGTCTTAGTTTGTGAGGAAGAACACAGTTGTCTCCCTCTGGAGCACAGTTTTCATGTATACATCATGAACCCCAAAGGGGCCTGGTGTGGGACAGTGCAAATTATGTGGCCAGTGCATTTGTCAGTATACATAAAAAATTAGGTCACCTCCAGACAGCAGCCAAATAATATTGAACCCCCGCCATTACCTCTGGCTAGTTAGGCAGTGCCAGCTACATTTTAAATTAAGGATTCATTTGGGTATCTGGAATGCCCAGATGTGCTGTCACCTCCGTGCATGTGTGGATACCTGTTTCAACCTGGACAAAGCAATTGGGATGGTTCCATTCAGAAGGCAGGTAAATGTGCTATTGTTGGGAAACCTGCAAGTAGTGCTGGGTTTCCAGCAATGTTTTTAGTGCTTTGGATGGGGTGGGGTGGGGTGAAGAGGGCCTATGGTGGGATTACCTCAGATACATAAGGCAACCACATTGCAGCAGTGCCTTAATGGCATTATATCCCTTCCTCCTGGTCTGGATGAGGCCTCAGATGCTGAATTTTTTAAAGATCCATGGCAGCTATGATTTTTTTTTCCAAGCCACAAAGAGAATTTTTCAGGGTTTTAAAAATCTTGCTTTGATGCTCTTGGGTTCTATCCCTCAGGAGCATCTCAGTAAATGGAGGGCATCTTCCATTTCGGAAACACCATCCTGTCTGCAATTAACGACACTCTGTTAGTCCTCTGGGTTGTGACTGAGCCTAGTTTCTAATTAGCTGCCAGTAGATGCCCATTGGATTAAAACTGAAAGAAAGAACACAAGCGAGGTGTTTAAATGCCAAATTCATTCATGACTTCATTCCTACCAATGCTAGTATATTATTTATGTGGTACAATTTATGATGCACTTCTGCCTCAGATATCGCGAATAACTCTTTAACATGCAGGGCTTATATAGCTGTAGAACAAATATATTGTACATGGGGAGCACAGAATCATGGGTCAGGTTTCTCTTTCCCAAATCTTCTGAGCTTTCATGGACACAAGCATGAATCATCTGTCAAGTCCTGCAAAAGGGATTTGGTGGTGGAAATGGGTGACTGGATCAGATACCGAAACAATGAAGATCTTCGCTATCAAGGTGCCTCCACTGATCACGGGCTGTTCTTGGTCTTTGTACCCACAGGTTTTTTTAGTTATGATGATGATTTCATATGGTCCAAGCTCATTCCCAGCATTGTAAT
The DNA here is from genome assembly GCA_023333525.1 of Aspidoscelis tigris stejnegeri. Classification (NCBI taxonomy): domain Eukaryota; kingdom Metazoa; phylum Chordata; class Lepidosauria; order Squamata; family Teiidae; genus Aspidoscelis; species Aspidoscelis tigris. Next base: position 98,375,081 of record JALMGA010000002.1, read on the forward strand.
CTAGAGATGTGCACTAGATTTTTTCCCTGTTCACTTTGTATTTAAGCGAATGGGATTAAAATTCACATTTGTGTGAAAGGAGCCAGTCCAAACGCGCTAGGCTTCGAATTTTCTTCAGATTTGCTTTGAAGGCCTGCTGCCACCAGTTGTGCCTCTGAATCTAATGTGAATCCACTCCAAAGCTTTGAACGAAGGCACAAAAGCTTTCGCTTCACATATGGGTGTTTTTCACCACACTCCTTTAATCCGGGGCCATGCTGCTATCAATATTTCAGCAAATCTGATACCATTGCCGGCAATCTCGTAATACTGATATTCTGGGATAGCACGTCAAACTCCCATAATTACATTGTGTGGCATGCCCAATATAGTCTCAGGAGAATCATGGGCACTGAAGTCAAAGCAACATAAAACCTCATTAACATTGTAAAAAGAATACCAACATCCGAGTACCACCTTCACTTCATTGGGTAAACACACACTATAAACTTAGAGACTGTATCTTAACATCTCTAATCCACCTTTTCTAGCCTAGAATATCCATGAGAGAGGAGAGCAGCAGACTGATATGTGAATGATCCCACCTTTGCAATGTCTCCAAAGCTGCATCCAGACATCAGTTATATATCCCATTATATCCAAATACTCTGGAATAAAACGTAGATATTCCAGAATATCCATGCTTTATTCCAAAATAGGAATGTGCACAAATGGTGTTTTTTTTTGCATTCAAATTCGTGTCAAATTGAATATCCAGACATTTGATTCCATTCAGATGTTTAGAATCTGAATGCAGCAAAATCCAATTTGAATCAAATGCATTCGAATCTATTCGTTTGAATGTTAGATTCGAATCTGAAGATATGTTGACAACATTTGTATTTGAAGATAAGAATGTTGACATTTGTATGTGTTATACGTATCTGCATGCATTTCGTATGCATCCCGTTTTATCCTGTATGCATCCAGTTTTCGTCCTGTAGGCCGCATTCCCATTATAAGCTTAATTTGGTTTCCCTAAACTGAAATAATAGAACCGTATGCAAACGCGAATTTGCCTGATCCCATTACTTTCAACTCGATCCGGATTCTGAGGATCGTATGTGGCGTACATGACTCAAGGGGGAACTCAAGTGGCTACTTTTTAAAAGCCGCTTTTCGGGGCTGCCCTGCCCTCTTCCTCCTGGCATGGACGCACCACCCATAAGGGATCCCTTCAGGGAACCTAGCCGGGTGGCTGCCGCTTGCCTGGATGGAGGAAAAATGGCAGCGGGCAGCCAGCGATTCTTTCCCCTCCTCTCCCCATTGCCCAGGGCACACAGCAGCATTCCTCTTTTTTTTCCATCCTTATGTTACCTGATGGTGCCACAGTGGTTCTTCAGCTGCTTGGTTCTAACCCTGTTCTTCCTTAGATCTCATCATGATGTTCTCCTCAGTGCGTAATTCCTTTTAAATTATTTATATTCTGCCATTTCAGGTCAAACCACCTTACTACCAAATCAGAAGAACAGTATTTTAAAACAACATTAATAATAAAATAGAAGCAGCTGCAGTGAAGTGTTTCCTGCCTCTTGGGCAGGGAGGGGACACTTTAAAGCAACAGCATCTCAGAGAGTCCCAACTCCCTACTCACTGCCAGAAGGAAGGAAGCAGATTTTAGTTACCCCAGAGAGTGAGAGACTTCATAGTTTTCTTAGGCTGTAGCCATCCCACCTCTAATTCACATTAATGGCCAGAAAATATCATTCCAAAATGCATCTAATGTGGATTAGGTGTGGATTGAGAATACCAGTTGCCACATACTATCACCTCTATTAAGCTTTTTTTTTTTAAAATGAGGGTCAATATTCCCTTGTTTTACTGACTTGACAGGAGACTTGTTCACATCTAACTTTGTTGTAAATCTCTGGTCCTCCAAATGCTGTAGGCCTCCAAATCCCATCAGCCGCAGATACCATGTTTAGCTGGAAGTAACAGTGCTTATCTGGGTCCTGAAATTTCTGGCAGTCCATGACCTTGGTCACACCTTCACTTTAGCCCTTCTTCAGCCTGTTTTCTAACCTCACAGCTTACACTTTTTTTAGTCCTATCCATTTTATTATTTATTTATTTATTTAATTTATTTAATTTATTTAATTTATTTATTTGTATTTCTATCCCGCCCTATACCTGAAGGACTCAGGGCGGGTTACAATATTATATCAATCTTAGACAGGTCCCTGCCCTCAGGCTTACAATCTAAAGAGACAAGAAACTAAAGGAAAATGGAGTGGGAAGAAAAAGGGAACAGCAAAAAGCCAGCACTTGAGGTCTTCAGTTCCAATTCTTCTATCTGTTTCTTATTGCTGGAATTTTCCTATTCTCTTTACTTTGAATTTTTTCTTCATTGATGACAAACCGGATGATGGTAGAGATGGTCAGCCAGCATCTACTCAGCCCCAACCCACTCGGCCTCAGGACCAGACGTTTTCTCAACTGGTGGATCGGCTGCCGTAGTCTCTTTGCCATCTTCTGATGGGAGCAGTTGGAGGAGGGAGGGGCACTTCTGGGAGCAAGATGGCAGAGCCCAGCCTGCTGCCTCTTCTCCACTCCTCTCAGGCAAGATGGTTCTCAGCCTTGGGTTGGCAGTTGGAGGAGGGAGGGGCACTGCTGGGAGCAAGATGGCAGAGCCCAGCCTGCTGCCTCTTCTCCACTCCTCTCAGGCAAGATGGTTCATAGCCTTGTGATGGCAGTTGGAGGAGGGAGGGGCACTGCTGGGAGCAAGATGGCAGAGCCCAGCCTGCTGCCTCTTCTCCACTCCTCTCAGGCAAGATGGTTCTCAGCCTTGGGTTGGCAGTTGGAGGAGGGAGGGGCACTGCTGGGAGCAAGATGGCAGAGCCCAGCCTGCTGCCTCTTCTCCACTCCTCTCAGGCAAGATGGATTCACAGCTTTGTGATGATGGCAGTCGGAGGAGGGAGGGGCACTGCTGGGAGCAAGACTTTCCTCCCTTCAATCATACTTCCCTGGTTTTTACAGGTCACAAGGTGTTATAGAGTTTTAATCCATTTTCATTTTTGGGGTGTGATTGCGAAAGAGGACTAAAGGGGGGACCGAACCGTTTTACAGTGGGTGAATACAGCATGAATTTGGTTTCCCTTTCACCTCATGTGTGGTTACACGTTGATGTGTCACAGAGCTTTTACCCTATCAGGGTGCAGGGGGCGTTGTGATGGTGGAGAGGGGCTGAGATCTAAAAAAGTCTCATGAAGGAGTCTCGGGGTGGGAACAGAAAAGCGTGTGAGCACAGCAATCCAAACTGAGGACAGATTGAGGAAGGATTATCAGGTATTGGGTATGATCAGAGTTAGTGTATTTTGAGTCCAGCTTCTTTAATTAATGATAATAATAATAACAACAACATCAACAATAATTTGTATCATATCATTCACAAATACATCACTCTCGTATCTGCTCAAATCATTCGCCAATGCATAACTGCTCATATCATTCACCGATATATCACTCAGTCCTAGTGATAATTACCAAAACAAAAATTATTATTATTATTATTATTATTATTATTATTAATAATAATAATAATAATAATAATAATAATAATAATAATAATAATAATAATAATAATAATAATAATAATAATACACAATAACAATAACAATAACAATAACAATAACAAAAAGCTTTTATACCCTTCTTTTCTCACTCATTTAATGGGACTCAAAGCAGCTGACAAACCTTCTGGTCAGGGAGCTGGGCTCTTATCTGGGAATACTCGGTTTGATTCTCCCATCCTCCACAAAGCCATCTAGGTGACCCTGGGCTAGTCACAGCTCTCTTCTGCGCTCTCACAGCCTCACCCACCTCACAGGGTGTTCTGTTGTGAGGAAAAGAACACAAAGCTTTGTCAGCCGCTTTGAGTCCCCTTACTTAAATGGTTGAGAAAAGCAGGGTAGAAAAGCCAACCCTTCTTCTTCTTCTGTTCTCCTCCCCACAACAGTCACCCTGCTGGGTAGGTGCAGCTGTGATAGCTCAGAAGAGTGCTGTGACTAGCCCAAAGTCACCTAACTGGCTTTGTGGAGGAGTGCGGAATCGAACCCAGTAACTTCCAGATAAGAGTCTGATAATTTAACCACAAGACTGTCTCACAGCAAACCTATTTCAGCAAGGTGTGACCACGGCCCACGCGTCATCACTCCCGCCCTCCCATATCTTATTAGCATATCTTTGACCATTGCTCATACTGAGTTCATAGTGAAGGGAGCCTTCAGTCGGGTAGCTTACATCCTTCTCCTGCTACCTCATTGTCTCTCTGCATGAAACACACGGTCTTAACTGCTGATGAAACTAGGCAGGAAAAGGTGTCTCACAGTAGTGGCTTTCAGCTCCACCTACATGCAAATGGGACGAGTGTTGCAATTTTAAATAATTAGGAGAATTTGCCATTCACACAGAAGTCCTGGGAGCAGTCAAGTTAAAAGAGAACGCAGTCAAATGTTTATTAGCAACGCGGATAGCAACAGAAACATCAACCACAAGATGGGAGGATTTGCATTAAATACAGTGTACACAAAACTATTTGGGAGGGCAGGGAAGCCAGCTGCGTACAAAACCATGCTTTTCCCACAACTATTCTGTACAAAGAAGGATGACAAGCAACAACCATGTACGGGCATGAATCAAGGCACAGTTTGCTTCAATCCCTCCTTTCAGATGTATAATCTGAAAACATAAAAGGAAGGAAACAGCGTGGGGGGGGGTTAAGAACCGTTAATTCAACAGCCTCACCCATGGCAACAGGATGCGTGCGTGTTTGCTGGGAGAAAAGTGGGATGGGCCGTTGAGAATGGAAGCAGACACCCAGGCTGCAGTTACAAGTTTACTTTAATCCTTCTTCAGCCCGAATTCCAGCCCATTTGGTTACATCTTAAAATGCCAAGCCGGTTTTTTTTTTCTGGATTTTCCTCCCTCTGTTCCGGTTTTCCTTCATTCAGGCCAACACAGCATTCAAGTTTTAATCCACCTCCCGGAGGCCACCATTCCGGCTCCCCAGCTGCCCAGAAAATGTTACCTAGGCAAGCCTCTCCTCCGAGTCTTGCACTTCCCCCCTCCCCTTACCGTAACAGTCCCTCTGCTCTGTCATTGCAATCTCCCTCCCCCTCTTGCCTTGATTTCCTTTCCCCGGGTGTTTTTCCACTGAGCTCCCTTAATCTGGATCTGAAGATCTGGATTTAAGGAATGGGTACTTCCCTTAATCCGGATCAAGTAGATCCGGGTGGTCTAGCACCCAATAGCAATGGGTGCTAGCCTGCCTGCTGTGGAAACGCCAGAGTACCCATGTGCAAATCTGGATCTACCCATGGGAGGTCCATCTGTTACCCCAGGTATTTTGGGGGACAGGGGATGCAATCTCTGCAGATGCTCCGGAGAATCTCCGAAGATCCTCCGGAGCGGCTCTGTAGAATCTCCGGTGTGATCTGCCGCTAACTTTGAAGATCCTCTGGAGCCTTTGATAGCGGCATTGCTCTCGCAAGGGGTTCTCTTTGGAGCCTTTGCTAATCTCCGAAGGCAACTTCGGAGGGACTTCAAAGTTTTGAGTTTGCCCTCCATGGGTGTCCCCCTGAGCCTCCTCTAGACCCCATTGCCTAATTGCAGTGGAAACAGGATCCCTATAATCCGGATTGCCACTGTCTCTGCTGCGATTGGAATGATCTCCCTCCCCCTGCCCCAATCTCCCTCCCCTCCCTCTTTCCTGACTTTCTCTCCCTACCCCGTCACTGCTGCCCTACCCTGATCTCCCTCCTCCCACACCCTCCTCTCACCTCACCCCCACCTTTACCCTCCCAGAACTCCTTCCCGTCGAGCCCAGCATCCCCCCATCCCCTCACCAGCTGAAGATCACCAGCTACAGCAACAGGAAGGTGGAACCAAGCTGTTCCAGGCTGAAAACGGATTGGATACGGCTGCCTTCCTGATGTGGATTAAAAATGGTAAAGTGTAACTGTGGCCCCAGACTGTCCTTCTCAAGGAGTTCAGTGCTGTCATTGTGGTCCTAGTGGGGTACTATGGATAGGACATCCCAAAGATGAAATTTCACTTCACCCACAGAACCTGATAGTTATCTTGCCTGCTCAAATTACTCAAGATTATTAGAAATATAAAGGGGGAGCCATATAATTTTCACACGAGAAAGGAATAGGAATGCATACAGTAACAGAGAAATGAATACCCCTATGTGACCAGAAATTTTATATAAGCAGAAACACGCACACCACGCTTCCCTATTTTCTACTTCCCCTGTCTTGGTAATATTCTAGGCCAGAGATGTCAAACTTCCAGATGTTCCTGAAATACAGCTCCCTATATATGCAACTCCCATGGGATTTTGTTCAGCTGATCTCTCGTTTTCTCTCTCTCACACACACATACACACACATTTTGGCCAACACTCAGCTCCGGAATGGATCTCTTATGCAAGAAATAGCTCCATTGTCTCTAGCAACAGAGCTTCTGCTTCAGTCTCCACAGAAGGAAGAGTTCACCACAACGATCCACAGCTGCCTCTTCTATTGCTAAAGGCCTCTTCCTGTTATGCTTGAATCCACATCGTTTCCAGCCTTGTCCAACGTATCTTTGGCTTTTCACCCTTCTTCAGAAAATCCTATTCCTCCTGCCTCCAACTGTTATATTCTTCATAATACCCACATATTTACATTTTAATAAATGTTCTAAGAGCAGTATCTCACAGAGTAGATTACAAAGTCACCCTTAGGTTCCCACTCACATAAATTCTTTTTTTTAAAAAATAATAAAGCAGGGTATCAGCTGTGAAAAGAAATATGACTACAATTTGTGTCAAAGACACCAACAGCTCAGCAATTATAATCCTAATTAATAATGACTGAGCACAGTGGTTTTAAGCATATTGAACCATCCGTTCAATCGCCTTCCAAACTCTGGGAGTTCAGTGGGAAGCTAGATTGATTTTTTTCTTTTGCAAAAATTTGTCTTTTCATCAGCCAATGTCATGATCCATCCATTGCTGCCAGAATTTAAGTACTTCTTGACTTTTCATCTTCTCCGCTAACTGAACAGGCCTTGGAGAAGCCATCTTTCTCAGCAAGGCACAAATAGCAGGAGCATTCTGAACAGGACATTTGCCCTAGTAAAAGCATCCTGGTTGCTATGTTCTGCACATTTTGTTTAACCTAATTCCAAGGCTAAGGGGGGAAATATCAAAAAAAAAAAATAGCTGCCCAGTTCAGAAAATGCAAAGTGCATTTATCTGGCTTTTAATGTGGATTAGAGATATGAAAGGAGCAGGCTACCGCCCTGAAGCTGCTTTTGAGCCACTTTTTGAAACATGTATGGAAGCAGCCTCTGATTTTTCCCTCCACAGCGATCTCCTTAGCATCAGCAAATCAACAAGAAATGATGGAGAGCAGCTGGCCACAATCTGTTATCCTCCAGGAATGACGGTTGGTCACAGCTGATAAGAAACCTGAACCCAAAATCTTCTATAAGGCACCAGCTGTGAAAACCTGGCCTAAAGATTATGCTGAGTAGATGAAGAGATGAAGCACACGCAGAGATGAGAGAACACATCAGACACAAATCCTTACATGCAAAGGCCACTTCCAAAGTGCACACCTTGGCAATCATGCCAGGAATAGGACAAAGTGCTGTGAAGAGTGCTGCTGGAAGCCATTTGTAGAATGATGGCTCCATTCTATTCTATGATTGGGGCAGGGGAACAAATTTTCTCCCAGGGTGATTCTGCAGCATACCTGGAAAAAATAGTGTTGGGCTTCAGAGCACCATTCAGCCTGCTTTGGCTGACACCTTGCCCCTGGTCAGACGAGTCCAAAACAGGTTGGGCTGTTAATGAGTAAGAATTCAGATCGTACCAGTGCTGGTCAGACATGGATTGATCTGGTCACACATTTCTGCAGAGATTTGCCTGGGGTTCATGGCACTCAAGGGAGGTGAGGATGTGAGTTTGCAGTTCTTTTAAAAGCCTTCTCCCTCACCTTTGCGTTCCCCCCTTCCTTTTTAAATCCAGCTGCAGGCCGCTTTCAGAATGAGAGAGAGAGAACACATCAGCAAAACAACAAGCTGATTTCTTTCAGCAACTCTGAGGCTGCACCCCCAAGCAACTTATTTCCCTCTCTATTGTCCCTCCATTGTCCCTCTATTCCAGTGGACTTTAAAAGTGCCGTTCAATTCCAGAATAAGTGTCCCCATGAGGTCCGATAAAACACGCATTTTAAACGCACCTACCATCCCCAAGGAAGTGTGTTTTGTTTGCCTGCAACTTTTTCTCCCTGCCCCCTCTCTGCTTGATAGGTGCCGGCGGGAACGGGGAGGGACTGCAATCTGTGCAGTCACAACCAGAGAGACAACGCCCAACAAGTCCAAAAGAAAAATAGCCATATTTACAAGTTCTCTGTTTGTCTCCCTTGCCTGCAAAACCAACCAGAGCCATTTATCACTTTGGGATCCAGAGCTTGCTTCCAAAGATAGTGATTTCACTGTAAAAATCCACCCCGTACAGCAGCCGTTACACTGTAGCAATCCACCCACTCCACACCTGACAACAATGTTGCAATTCTCCACAATTCTGGCCCTTTAAAAGTTCTGACCTTTAGAAAGGGAAAGGAAGGGAAGGTGCTGCTGTTCTGGGAGATGTGTGAATGTTTAAGGCTGTGTGTGCAGGCGGCAGAGGCAGCAGAGCCAGCGTGCTTTTTTCTGAGATCTTGGTCACCAATTCCTACCCCTTTTGCCATGGAGCATCTCCATGCACAATGTTGCTAGGAATACCCACGATTTCCAAAAAGTGCGCTGGTAGTCTTGTTTAAAGGGCACTTTTTTTCCACGCATTTTCCTCCTTTTGTGCCGCTGGAAGCTCAGAGAAAAGCTTTTTATTGCTTGGGGACGCAGCCTGAGGGCGAATCTCCATGGGAGCGAATTGCTTCGCTTTTGATGCAATTTTAAAAAATCCAGGTTGTAACTCGCAATAAAGTGTCTCCGTGAGGTTTAAGGCAAAATGGATTAAAATTGCACTTTCCTGTCCCCATGAAACCCGCTTTTTATAAGCCCGCATTTTTTCTCCCCCCACCCCACCCGCTGGATCAATGAGAGACTCCATTCGGCTGTCAAATTCAGCTGCCAGCATCCACGTAAAGAACGGTAGCTGCTTTAATGCAAAAGCAAACCAGCCACCTCCTCTTTCTTTCACAGTGTGTGTGTCTGTTTCTTTCCCTGCCTTCCCCCTCTTTCTCTTGATTTCTTCCTCCATGGGTTTTCTCTTCTGTTTCTACGCCCCCTGTAAGCTTCACACGCTGCGTCCTCCCTGCCGTCGCATCTCACACGCAGCAGGAGCAGCCCCCGGGCCTCGGAGGGGAGAACAGCGAAGGGGAGAACGAGTTACCTGACCTGACCATGAAATGAAAGGGGCCATCTTCATTGTTGCACCTCATCTAACCTCATTGGCAAGGACTCCCTGGCTGTGTGCACTCCTAAGTTTTAATTCATCTTCAGCCCACTTTCAGAATGGAAGAACACATCAACAAAGTGAACGGCCGTTTCCCCACCACATTATTTAACTCAGGGCGCGTCTCCATGGAAAGAAGAATCCGGATTTATGCTTGTTTTGCTTCAGAGCGTCTCCATGCAGAGCTTTACTCTGGGCTACCAGAGCCACAAAGGAGGAAAATCCGCAGCAGAAAAAAACCCTTTCAACAGTTCTTCATCCAAAGTTGTGGGAAGCCACGGATTTGCCTGGAAGCATGGAGACGCTTAGAAGCAAAAAGCAGCTCAGACCAGCGATCTCTCTGCCCCCTGTTCCTTCCCAGAGCCGGCGTTGGGTGGCTCCGAGCTCAAACGGGACCTCCGTCTTCCCGCTGCCTCTGCCTCCAGATCCCCAGCAGTGAAGGGGAGAACAGCCTCGGAGGCAAAGGCTGGTTGGGCTGCTCCTGCTGCGTGTGGGATCCAGCAGCAAGGAGGAAGCAGCAGGGCTGTTCCTGGCATTTTTGGAAGTTCTGGAAAGAGGAAAGTTCTGGGTGTAGATCCCTGCCTCCTCTCTCTACTCTTTCAATGTGATTGTTTGAGAGAGGGGAAGAGAAAGGTGAGTTTGCAAGAGAAATTTAAACCCAGTGTGCGTGATCTGTGATCATTTTAGAAATACCAAAGGAAGAGGATCTGTGACAAATATGAGATTTTCCCCCTTCTCTCTTTTTCCTTTCCCTTTCTTCTCTTTCTCCTTCTCTTGTTTGATTACTGTGTTGCCAGAGCAAAAAAGCAATAAAAACCATGTGCACATAGCACACATTCCACAACCCAATTGAAATTGGGAGGACAGAGAAGGGGTGAAGTTGAGTAGAAACCCTTTCAAGGGGAGAAAGATGTCTCCTTTGGTAGCTAATCTGTCATTTTTATTCCTTCCGTTCCATTCTATTTATTTTATCATATTTTGATGTTTTATTTCTTTTTTAAAACCGTGTGTTTTATGTGTATGCTATATCGGTTTCCACCCTATGACTGACATAAAAATGAATATAAAAATGAATATAAAAATATTTAAACACCATCTGGGGTATTGAGAAAGCAGAACAAGAACTGACTAGATGGGGGAAGTCCTAAGATGATTCCTTAAATTTCCAAAACTGCAGTGTGGGCTATTGCATTGCACATGTGGCCTCATGTCCGACTCAGGCCGCGGTCAGACCTTTTGTTTAAACCTTCTTCAGTCTGAATTCCAGCCAGATTGGTTAAACCTTTAAACTCGAAGCCATTTTTTTCTCAGACATTCCTCCCTCCATCTGAGTTTTTTTTAATTCGGATCAACACTGAAGACAGATTAAGGTTTTAATCCCTTTTCAATTTGAAGGGTATGATCAGGAAGTAGGACTTCACTGGACCCAGGAGGGCACTGTCCCTGCTCCCAGTGCTGCTCCCTCCTCCTCAGTGTCGAGACTTCTTCTGCCCCACCACTGCTTCCCCCAACCTCATTAACCCTTGGCCCGTGAACCCTCCCCACCCAGCCTCTCACCCTCCTGCAATACCATCACCTCCTTGGCATGCAAAGCCGCCCACTCCTGCTCCCCTGCAACGACGTTGCCCATCCCATGCATAAACTCAGCTCACCTCCCCAGCCTGTTACCTCCCCCCCCTTACCCTTCTGGGACATCTCCCCATCAAACCAAGCATTTCCCCGAACCCTCACCAGCTGAAGATTATCTTGTCAAGAAGGCTTGGTGGGAGAAGGCAGGGACAGCAGCAGCAGCAGCAGGTAGGTGTGGCCAAGCCATTCCAGGCCAAAAACGGCTTGGATACGTCTGTCTTCCTGAGACAGATTAAAACAGTAAGGTGTAATTGCGGCCTCAGTAGTTTCCCAGTAAGTCCCTTCTTTGAGACTGTCCACCTGCTGATTGCATCAGCTTAGGACTGGGGCTATAGAAGGGAGACTGCTTGGGGCCTGGCCATACCATCTGAAGCCAGGAGGAGTGACCTCTGCAGTCAGAAGTAGGGATGTGCAAGAATAGTTGAAATATTCGTTATTCAATTGAATTCAGCCAAATTCAGACATTCAAATCCGAATCAAATATCCAGACATTCAATTTTTTTAATATTCAAACAAATACAAATCATTTGTTTGAATAATTTGGACGCTCATATGCGTACGGATACATACACATCACACACATATCCATGCACATCTTATTTGTATCCATACGCATCTGTACGGATACGTATGGGATGGAAACGGGATGCGTACGGATGCATACAGATACATACAAACGTTGTCGACATTCATATCATCAAATTTGTATCAAATGTTCATATGAATAGATATGAATGTATTCAAATCATTTTTTTTCTATTCGTACGAATTCAGACGTTAGAATATTCGATTCAAATAGAGTCAAATGTCGAAAATTGCATTTGTGCACACCTCTCGTCAGAAGTCCAAGGACTGTGCCTGCTGCAGCTGCTTGGGTTAGACCACAGAGATTCTAGCTTGCACTCCTAGAGGGGAATAAGGCCTGATCTGATTGAGCAGTTGCCCAGTGTTGGTCACACTAAGCATGTGGTGGGCAAATATTTACTAAAGACTGCCTCATATGTAGGAAGGAAAAAAAAATTCCTCACAGATTTCAAAGGAAACACCTCAAAGGCTCCCACCTCGCTTCTCTCACCTCCTCATTGGCTGTTCCCAGCTCATTTTTCTAGGGGCCCGATTGGGCAGTGGCTACAAGCTCCCATATTGGCCAAAGCCTCCATAGTCTACTGCCCTTTGAGTACTTGATAGCTCTCCATGCCTGATTCCAGGGTCAGCACCTCCCCACTCAGCTTGAATAAGGAACCAAATTTCTCCCCCCAGCCTGAACAATGAATCACTTTCCTGATAGAATGGCTGCTATGCCACTGTTCCCCGGCACTAGGGATGCACAAGAATATTCAGAACATTCAAAATTCAATTGAATTCAATCAAATTCGGACATTCACATTCAAATCAAATGTCTCTAAATTCGAATTTAACTTTCAAACAAATTTTTCAAATCCTTTGAATCCTTCAAACAAATCATTGGACATTCGTATGTGTACGGATACATATGCATTACACACGTATCCATATGCATCTTATTCGCATCTGTACACATTTATATGGAACAGTACAGGATGAAAACGGGATGCATATGGGATAAAAATGGGATGTGTACAAACACATGCAAATGTTGTCGACATTCGTATCTTCAAATGCAAATCAAAAATTGGTATAAATAGATTCAAATGTATTCAGTTCTAATCAAATGTGAATACATTCAAATTTTAAACATTCAAATCAATTCAAATCTTTAGATATTTGAATCGAATCCCAAAAATTGCATTTGTGTACATCCCTGTATTCAACCACCCCAAGAGTTAATAGTACCCATCTGTATAAGGGGTGGATCATCACAGGCTTGGAGATGTGGTAAGTGGTTTTTATTTTCAGTCCCTTGAGTCTCAAATGAACCTCGGGGCTGACCATAAACATATGCAAGATTTCAGCCTGACTGAAACTCTCCACCTACCAATTGCCTCAGCTTCCAGAACCAAGGGTTATAAGAGGGAGGCTGTTCTGGGCCTAGCGGTACCATCATTAAAAAAAAAAGTTGTATTTAATTTGACCTAGTTAACATACTGTTCATCATTATTATTTATGTAATTATTTGGTATTAGTTTTGTTGCAAACTGTCTTGAGCATCTTATTTTGGAAAGGCAGTATACAAATGGATGGTTGGATGGATGGTTGGATGGATGGATGGATGGATGGATGGACAATATTATTAATACTCTAATATTGTACTCAAATACATAATTGCCTAACTTTTCCCCAAGCAAATGAAACTTGGATAAACAACTCCCATTCTTCAACCTTGGAAATGCTTTGCTTGTTTTCCATTTTGATGGACACTTCCAGCCCTCTAGCAGTTTCTCACTGAAGACACTGATGCTCAGACATTCATATGGTACTAAAAATACTGTCAGTATTGTAAATCTAGTAGATATTTCCCATCTAGAATTTCACAGCAGAGGGCAATGTAGTGAACCCAGATCTTTTGGTAGCTATCTTCTAATTATCACCATGAATGCTTCTCCAAGGACGCTCTGTTCTGTTCTATTTTGATTTTTTACACCCAGGCTGTCACCATGGTATCTTCACTTCTTGGTGACTTATATGCCCTTTTCTTTGTAACATTTCCCTTTTACTTCATTGAAGAACTATACAGTACAATGGGATCACTCTGCAAAGGCTAAGAATCAAAGCCAAGGCTAGTTACTCATAGTTTCCTATCTGTGAGTAAAGACCCTTGATTAGGCCTCTTTGTTCTAAAAAACACAGCTCTGTAATGAACTTACTGTTGTTTTTTGTTTGTTTCCTTGAACTTTTCTTGCATCCAGTAGCTCATCTCATCTTTCTTGCTTCCATTGGCAATTCATACTGATCTCACTTTCTTAGGTCTATTTCACCTTTGAAAACAGCAAACAACTTTATTCAGCTAAAATAAAACTTCTGACTAAATGCCTAATTTGCAAAATGTTCCCAAATGTACATCATCTAGAAATGGTCCAAATTCATTTCTCCTCGGAGAAAGGAAAAATCTAGAGGTACCAGTGGTGGGATCAGCTCCACAGGCAGAGAATCCTTTGGACTCTAAACTGTTCTTGGTGGCTTCTTCAATCATGTTTTAGGAAAATACAATCAATAGCAGGTTTGAACACTCTCTCCTCTTTTCTGGTTGGTCATCAGCTTTAGCAGGAAGATCCTATTTCTGTTACGCTATTATGACCAAATCTTTTGTGTCAGCTAATAAACACGGAAAATCAGCCAGAATCTGACTAGTATTGTTGCACTGTTGTTGCTGTTGGATACCACTGAAGAAGAAGAAAAAGAAGAATTGGCTTTTCTACCCCACTTTCTCACCCATTTAAGGGGACTCAAAGTGGCTGACAAAGCTTTTCTAATCTTCTCTTCACAACAGAACACCCTGTGAGGTAGGTGGGGCTGTGAGAGCTCAGAAGAGAGCTGTGACTAGCCCAGGGTCACCCAGCTGGCTTCATGGGGGAGGGTGGAATCGAACCCGGTATTCCCAGATAAGAGTCTGGCTCCCTAACCACTAGACCACTGAGTTATGATTCACTTCTGTCTAAGTCCAGTGTAGTTTTCTTGGCAGAGGAAACTGCCGTCCTGAAAGATGGACAGAATAAGGTTTAAAGTGAAAGTGTGACCATGTCCCATGTCATATAATCTGAAATTGAATATTCTGGGTTAGATAATGTGGAAGAACAACTGCTGGTCACCTTACTGAAATATTTTTTTCATTTTGAAGATGGACTGAAACTGGATAAACGCTTAAGTGTAATAAAGTTATTTTCAGACAGAAGTTAACATGAGTGTGCTATGGGATGCTCTTTGTTTCTAGAATAATGAGATTCAAGATAAGGTACAACCATGGTTTATTTTCCATGATGCTGTTTTATTTGTCTCCTGTTTGGGGTATTTTAAGCAATCTTTTTCATAATTCCAGTGTTCTAGGAACTAGGGAGGAGCAAGAGAAGGAAAGAGATGGAGCGGCAGGTGCTGATCATGAGGCTTCAAAAATGAGTTATTGTTATCTTGCTACATGGTTGAGAATGCTACATAGCTCTCTATTGCTGTGGTACCCTATGGGGCAATTGATAGTATAAAACTTGTAGGAGCATGGTGTTGCTTCCTGCCGTGTTGCAGTAGAGTAACCAGTCCAATATATTTGAAGCCTAAAGCAAAGATCTTTGTTATTTTTAGACTGCTCTTCCCCAACTTGATGCCCTTGCCTGTGGTCACGCCTTTAAACCTTCTTCAGTCCATCTTCAGGTCTGAATGCTCACACCTTCTCATTTCTATCCACAGGAAAGTCCAAGTGGAGGATGGACAGTCCACAAATAAAACAGATAGAAATGAAAGATAGACTGAGGAAGGTTTAAAGTGAAGGTGTGACCACAGCCCTTCAGATGTTGTTGGAGTCCAGCTCCCAGCAGTTTCAGACTATATAGCCAATAGTCAGGGATGATAGGTGTCAACAACTTATGGAGGGCATATATTGACTGCTCTTATATAGCATAATAAATGCCCCACTGGATTGGACCCATGGCACATCTATTCCAGTAGTCCATTTTCACAGTTTCCAACCAGCCTCATAGGAAGACCACCAATCGGATATGTGTTCTCCTTGTAGTCTCCCAACATTTGGTCCTCAAAGGGATATCATATACTACTGCCGTTAATTTCTTCTTCTTCTTCTTCTTCTTCTTCTTCTTCTTCTTCTCCTCCTCCTCCTCCTCCTCCTCCTCCTCCTCCTCCTCCTCCTCCTCCTCCTCCTCCTCCTTTTTCTTCTTCACCAGCCAAACTGGTAGCCTTTATAGTCAACTTCTTAGTTCTTACTATAATATAAAAAGCACGCCAGATCCATTTCTCCAAAATACTCAGTAGCCAAGGGATTTTATGGCTGTTAAAAATCTGCTCAGTTATAACGCAAAAATTGACAGCCCATAAAATGTTTTGTAAAGGTAGGTGGCTCTGTGATTTATTACATAAACTAATAAATGGAGACAATCCTAATTATGAACCCAACTGCACCAGAATTATAGGTACAGGTATATTTGCACTCTCTGTGTACACAGTGTAACAGTGAGTCATATTTTGAGATCACAGACTATATCATTTCTCAATGTATGAACAAATTTCTAGCATAGATAATTTACAGAATAAAATCAAAACTAGCGATAAAAGGAACGTGTACTTTTTAAAACAAAGCAAAGCAAAGCAAAATTTATTTATTTATTTATTTAAGAATTCTGTCCCACCCTTCACCTGAAGGTCTCAGGTGAACAGAAAATTTAAAACATAACCTTCCTTGGGTGATGAGATGTGTTCTAACTGGGTGCCAAAAACCATATAATGCAAGGCCTGGGCAAACATCCAAAGGGAGGCTGTTCCAGATGTGGGGCCACCACAGAAATGGCCCTCTTGCCTCTCCCTGTCCCTGAGTGAAGTGGAACTATAAGATGGCCTCTGTCCAGATTCAGTAGTTGAGATATTGTATGGACTTTGATTCTCCGTTTCCCATTCTGTCATTTTATTCCTTTATTAAGGAATTAGGAAGTATCAGCTGACACGGTATCTGAAAGAGAAGTTTTGTTATTCTTTATATATTAATGATTATCTAGGAACTCACTGAAGCCAAAGGAAGCTTCTCCTGGGGACAAATATAATTGTGGGGGAAGGGGAGTGGGGATTTTTATGGAGATAGTATGCTAGAAAGGAATGACTAGATCTCCAGATCCTTCTCCATATGCACCATAATGCCAATTCTGATTCCCATTGCAAATTATAAAAGGCACACAGGCCAGGTTCTGACTAGGCATTTTAATCTAGGTTTAAAGCAGTTTTTTTAAAACAGCAGCAAGGTCTGGTTTTTTGCTCATAATGAAGACTTGCAAGGTAGAAACCCCCTCCCCTCCCTCCTCCATCATACCCTGACATGATCCGGGCAGGCATTTCAAATGCTACCTCCTATATGAGTCTGTCCCCGATTCAACGGAATCCTTCGGCAGCCCCTCATGTTAAAGATCACTTTCCCCAATGTTTTGTGCTTGATCTATAGATTAAAGCAGTGCAAAATGGCAGGGGGGAGGGAGGGAGGGAAGGAAACAGGCTTTCACACAAGCAGTTGACAATTGCGCTGGATCGGAACATCAGAGAAGTGTGAAATGGCAGGAACGCAGGCAAAAGGTGTTGTCACAGCCAGGGCTCGAACTCTGCCATGCCTGACATCCCATGCACTGAAATACTGTTTTAATTCTGTTTAAAAAGCCATGTCTCTGTGTCAGCAAGCAGCCCCTTCCATAACATTCACCCTCTCCACTTTGCTTATTTCATAAAGCGGAAGGACTTTCTCTTGCCTGCCTCCTATGGCACTCTGCAGGCTTTACTCTCACTTCTTAAAGAAACATAGCTCCTTTTAGCCCTTTTCACTATAGCCCTTTTCCCTGACAAACTCCAGCCAGATTCGTTTTAACAGGAATGAATAATTTTGCTTTTATTGTTACAGCTTGTTTTGGTTTTTAGTCTTCACTTAGTTTCATTCAGGTTACAGTACTTTCTTTTGTCAAACAGTTCCCTACAACATTAGGATCCTTTCCTATCTCTCCTCATAGGTTGTCAAAGGACCCGGTTCTGACCCAACCCACACCCCCATGAGCTTCTCCGACCAAGAACGAAGAACACAGAACACTTTTACTCTCCTGCCTCGACCTTTTATAGAGTCCCCCATGCGGTCTGTGAACTCTCATTGGTCTGGCGTCTGGGCAAGCTTCACCCCCTACCTTCAGGATCTCTCAAGCCACGCCCCCTAAACTCATAACATTAACTTACCCTTTGCTATAATTTTCATATTCCTACTTACCTTGCCCAGGGGGTCACTACAGGCGTGAATGGAAGGAGGAAGAGACACAAGAGCTGACTTTCGCAACCCGAGGGTGGAAACCCCCAATTAGTTACACTGAACTCTTGTTACAATGTTACAGCTCTCCCTTGCCTTTCAGGCAGCCCAATCTCATTAGCATGTAATGACAGACACCCGGGGGAAGGGAGGGGGCTAGGACACAGGAACTCATGGCTTCTCATTTGGGTCAGGGAAAACTAAGGAGAATGAGCATGGTTCCTTCCCCCCCAAAAAAACCCTGCTTGCATCCCCATTGCTAAATAGAGAGGATTATTTCTAGATCCAGCAGCGAGACCTCTTCTAATCTGAATAGGGTTTCTCCGTGTTTGGGGACCTTTAGTCTGAAGAAACAGGAAATTGGACATTGTTGGGATGGTTCGAACTTGAGCCAACTTCAAGCCTGCCTAAATCCTGTGTCGGAACAGGACCACAGAGATACAAAGCACTGGATGTCTATGTGGATGTCTATCCAAAAGAAACTCCTCATGAATGCAGTAGGGACAATTCTCAGGCAAATTGTTATAGGATTGCAGCTTCAGGCTGAATACACATGCAACAAAATATTGTTCAAATGATAAGAATTAGGCAGTTTTTCCACAGAATAGGATTTCCATCCCACCCCTAATCCACATGAAAGGCAAGAAAATGTGCATAGAGGTGGGATGGGGACACTAGCTGGTCAATTTTGCCACATGCCGCCACCTGTGGATATAGCCAGGCAACTTCTGCACTGTAGTGGAAGCAATGCAGTAAGCAAAGGTAGCTCCTCAAGTGATTTGCCTTCACTGCTCAGTTGAGTACTGCAGCGGCAGTCTGCTGTCTGCACACTTGCTGTTACACCCAACAGCAAGAACAACAAAGTCAGTGAACCTTTGTTCCCTGGTTCAATGTCCCAGCATAGGGCTTTTTGCAGAGTACAGGAAATGGCCATGGGAGTCAGATATTTTCCTGAGCTCTGTGAAAATAAGAATGCAATCAAATGATAACTCTAGTTTGTGTGTGTGTAATAATGGGAATCACTTTCAAAGCACTCCCATCACTGTGCCATTACAGTGCTCTAAGGCAGTGGTTCTCAACCTGGCGGTCGGGACCCCTTTGGGGGTTGGATTACCCTTTCAGAGGGGTCGCGATGAGCCTCCCGCCGCCCTTACCTCCCACCTCCCAGCTGCTTTGCCCCCTTGGTTGGGGGTCCCCACAACATGAGGAACTCCATTAAGGGGTTGTGGCATTAGGAAGGTTGAGAACCGCTGCTCTAAGGAGTGCTTAAGACTGGGTTAGTATGCCCAGGGCACAGGACTGTGATTAGGCAGCCTGGGAGCACTCTTGTGGTGCAACAGGAGGCATAGGTGTGTGGTCCATACATCATCAGATTGATCCCATGGTGTTATAAAGGCCCCTCATACAGACCTTGCCTTACCTTAGCTCAGTGGTTCTCAACCTGGGGGTCGGGACCCCTTTGGGGGTCAAAATACCCTTTCAGAGGGGTCGCCACGAGTCTCCCACTGCCCTTCCTTCCCACCTCCCAGCTGTTCCACCCCTGTGGTTGGGGGTCTCCACAACATGAGGAACTCCATTAAGGGGTCGTGGCATTAGGAAGGTTGAGAACTGCTGCTCTAAGGAGTGCTTAAGACTGGGTTAGTACGCCCAGGGCACAGGACTGTGATTAGGCAGCCTGGGAGCGCTCTTGTGGTGCAACAGGAGGCATAGGTGTGTGGTCCATACATCATCAGATTGATCCCATGGTGTTATAAAGGCCCCTCATACAGACCTTGCCTTACCTTAGCTCAGTGGTTCTCAACCTGGGGGTCGGGACCCCTTTGGGGGTCGAACTACCCTTTCAGAGGGGTCGCCACGAGTCTCCCACTGCCCTTCCTTCCCACCTCCCAGCTGTTCCACCCCTGTGGTTGGGGGTCTCCACAACATGAGGAACTCCATTAAGGGTTCACGGCATTAGGAAGGTTGAGAACCGCTGCCTTAGCTGGTTTGCGTCTTAATATTTTAGGAAGAATCATTTTTCTGACATCTAGTTACCTTCAATGTCTGCCATACTTCTCAGCTACACCAGATACCACAAAGGACAGCTGCTTATAGCTTTCAATTGCTGGGAGCCCTGCCTGAGGAGAACCCTGCCATCTCTCCTAGACCACTCTGCCCTCTGGGTGACTCTCCAGCCTGGCTGGGCACAAAAATCTTGAAGGAGGTGATTCTTTGTAGGGCTGGGGCCTTTTGTCAGCTGCTCTGGACTCCACTTGGCCTCAGCTGCTTCAATATGTGTGCGCGCGTGTTTGGCTTATTTTGCAATGTTTTGTACTATGTGCAATTTTTATAGTGTATTTTTATTATAATGTTTGTTGTAAACCACCTTAGACAAATTTTCTTTTGGAAAGGCGGTATACAAATAAAATTGAAAAAAATGAAAACAATACACTCTCTAATGATTATGTACTGGATATGCAAGTCCTCAGATTATTGGTAAACTAGGGATATACCCTAGGGATGCCTCTAGGCAGGGATGGTAGTAGTGAAGTTCCTTTGCTGTTTCCGTCACCTGCAGTATTCCACACCCTCCTGTGCATTAAAAAGATCCTGATTTATCACCATCTTTTAAAAGCGTACTTCCCTTTCAATGCTCTGCCACCACTGCGGGCTATGGAGCTTCCCATCTGGTGGATGGGAAGCCGTTCAGCAGGGACTCCAAAGCTTCCAGTCTACCAGTCTGGTGGACTGGAAGCCGATACAGTTTCCCTGTGAAGCTTCCAATCCACCAGTCTGGCCATTTGGAAGCCCCTGCGCAAGGACGCTGACGCTGTTGCGCAGGGATAATGACATCTGGAGGCACCCCAGCTCTG
Source organism: Aspidoscelis tigris stejnegeri (assembly GCA_023333525.1). Classification (NCBI taxonomy): domain Eukaryota; kingdom Metazoa; phylum Chordata; class Lepidosauria; order Squamata; family Teiidae; genus Aspidoscelis; species Aspidoscelis tigris. The sequence goes on from JALMGA010000002.1 coordinate 98,395,953, forward strand.
CTTCTCTTTCTTGCAGGCTATGAGTCTAGCTTTAACATTCATTCCTGGATTTACTACAAGCAGCCTGTTCCCATTACAAACTTAAAACGGTTTGGAAACAGTTTCGATCCTCAGAGGCCCCACGTCAGGTTGGCTTAACACGCTTTCCGCGTGTTAAATCGCCCCAAAGCGTTGTAAATAAAACACTCATTTCAACAGGTCTTGCTCCTGTTCTTGCATTTTAAACGGCTTACATTTCTTACTGTGGGAACGGTACCGTTTTAGTGGGATGAGAATGCGTGTTTAGGGTTTCCCTCCCCCAATAGCACTCTAGGAACTCCCCGCCCTTGCCACGTCAAAAATTTTGCACCACCCAATCAGAGAGAGGGGGTGGGCACCATGACTGGCAATGGGCGGGGAGAAAAAGATACACTTTCCCAAATGAAGTTTTCAAGCGCTTTCAGAATTGGGATCGAACGCGATTAAAGTTGAAAGTAATGGGATCAGGCAAATTCGTGTTTGCATCCGATTCTTTTATTTTGGTTTCGGAAAACTGTTTTAAGCTTGTAATGGGAACGGGGCCAGTAAGTTCTATACATATCTTGTGCTCTAGATGGCTACTGGGGATTTGTTCTGTTATAATTTTTATATAATAATTTTACAACATTTGATGTTTTGCTGTATATTGAATGAAAACTGAAAACAAAAAAAGAAGAATTTTTAAATTAATTATATTGAACCTAATTAAATTAAATTTTTTTACGGATCATATTCATGCCTTTTAACTGGTCTTAATAAAAATAAATGAGTAAAATATATGAAGAAAACCAAATAGGTTGTATAATGTTGCTTAATATATAAAATATCTCTTATGTGTAAAGAAATCACATCTGTTAAGGGGTTGGGGGAATCTCTTGAATAGCAAACCAGAAATAAAATTCACTATTCTCAGAGTAGTTTTTAGAATGTGTCAAGTTGTTGCTATTGGTTATGAATTTATCTATTAAAATTAACTTCCAAAGGGACTAGATTTAACTTCAAGCCACTATTTCATCTAGTTCTACAGTGCCTGACCTTTCATAATGTGCAGGCTATACAAAGTCAATTGAAAGTAAGGAAAGAAAGTGGTTTTAACTTCTGAAATGGGCAGGTATAGTTCACTTGGTAGTAGAAACATAGGGTGTGCTCCAGCACAGGATATAACTAGTCTTGAAACCGACTTGAGTTTTTGTCGATCCAACTGTTTTAAAGGAGCCTGCAGTTTCTGCGGATTAAAGATCTTGAAATGCAGAATATCCATATTCAGATTAAAAGAGATCTCGCTGCTGCTCCCTGGAATATTCCATTTTATTTTGCAAAATGGGCTTGGCAAGATCAGGCTTTTTGGGAGGGATCCATACTTCAAAGTGGTGTTCTCCCCCATTTCCTCTGATCCAATGATAAGCCATGATTTCCTCTGTCATCGTCACCTCTTCCCCATGTTCTCTGCCACTACACACTAAGGCAATCTAGCATAAAACCACCATTCCAGTAAGAAAAAAAGGGAGACCTGGCTGGCTGAAAGGGAAGGAGTAAGAATGAACAGAATCTGCAGTAGCTCAGGCACAATTTTAATAAGTGAAAGTGTCTGATTTTAATCAGCACGGTTAGAGACGAAGAGGGACTCGCTGGCAGCAACACCAGCTTGGTTGGATAGGACGCACTTGTCCTGGCAGGCAAGACTGTTGACCAAGTTCCCCTCTGTCATTCCTTCACCTTTTGCCATACTCCCCACCATTTTGCATTGCTTTGCTCTAGCGATCCAACACAAAACCACTATTATAACAAAAAGGGAGAATGATCATTAATGACACTCTACTCCTTTGTTAACATGGGGTAAAAAGTTGTGCCACAGTGGATACAAGATGGGGGCGGTGGGGGGAGAACAAGTGGTGAATGAAAACTGGAGCCAAAGGACTCCATGATCTGATCCAGGGTCAGGTTCATATAAAGGGTGGGGTTGGAATTTCCCGCCCCAATGAAGTAATGGTATGATGTGCAGTCCAATTGCTGGCTCCAAGGGAGGGGAGTTTTGGTGAGGGAAGGAGAGAAGGAAGGGGAGGAGAGGAAAGGAAAGGAAGCAAGAGGTTCCTGGCTGTTGGAGACTTTGCAACAGGCTCCAAAGCTTGTGAGAAAGCATGGAGACTGTCCCACCACAGGCCATCCACATGTGGACAGCCTTTTTCCAGAACAACTGAACTGCTCCAGTTGGGCATTGTTCCAGTAGGAGCTGTTCTAACTGGATTGATCCAGCCTAGATAAGTGTGGAAACACCCTCAGAGTTCACCATCGTTTCATCCAGATTCTGAAGTATGTAAAACTAAAATGTTTAACTTACTTGAGGTTACATTATATTATAATATTATATTTGAATTTGAATTTAGTAATTTCAGAGTCTTGGAGTGGGGAACAATGAGCAGATATAACAATTTTAAAATAGGTTCTATTTTAAATATGTCTCTTTGTAAATGCTGTTACCTGCCCTGAGACCTTTGGGTATAGGGTGGGATAAAAATGTAAATATATATAAATAAATATAATAAAAACAATTAAAATGGAACAGAAATAAAATAAAATATAAACAATAGAATCCAATTAAGAAAGGAAAAGTAGCTAGAGCTAATTAGAAAATAAATTTCTGAAGTGAAATGTTTTAATTAATTGCTAGGAGTTGGACACTGGGGAGGTGTGATATATCCCTGGGGCAAGGTTATTCCAGTGTTTCAGGGTCAACATGAAGAAAGGTCTCTCTCTAGCCAGTGACCCAGCAGCCCGGTTGAGCAATGGTATTTCTGGGAGGGCCTCATTAGAAGATCTCAGTTGATGAGCCGGGCTGTAGATATTTGGGTCTCAACTCACTGAGGGTTTAAAAGGCTGAATTAGAATACAGAATTAGGCCTGGAAGTGAAATGGGGGCCATCACAAATCTCTAAAGACCAGAGTAATATGTGAGTGGGAACACCTGCCAAGAGGCTGGCTGTAGCATTTTGTACAAGATCTAGTTTCCAAACCTTCCAAAGGCTTTCACAGGTAGCCCAATGATTTTGGACAGTTTCTGTTGATTAAATATTAGATTAAGCATTTCTTTCTTATCCACAGTCCCTTTTAGAATTTAAAGCTCTTAATCATTGGAATCACTGGAATAACCTTGTACTCCAGCCAAGTATAGATTTATTTATTTATTTGACATGTAGTTCAAACAATAGGATTTTGGAGAGTTTGAATTTTGCAGTTTTAGAACATCCTCCAAGGGAAAATCTGTGTAACCTCATGCATGACTTGGGGCGTGTCTCCAGCTTTACAAAGGAGGCCCCCACTGCTGCCATGGCCTCATTCCCAGTGGCAGCAGACCCCTTCTAGCAATCATGCTGCCCCCTTTGCCACTGTGATCATTGTCAGAGGTACTTTATTTGCAGTCAGCCCCAGCCGATGATAGCTCCATGCTTCAGAAGGGAGACACAGTCTATGTTCCGACTGGCCATTTAGGGTGCTTCCGCACTGGCCCTTTAACACCCATTAAGCACACATCTGGCTCGGCGAATCTGCACACGTTGCTGTTTCGGACACATCTGGTGCGTGCACAGCAACATGTATTAGTAACACTTTCCCGGCGGTGCATCTGCATTTGCGGGTTCATTTAGCACACATCCGGTTAGGTGCGTCCGCACCTATCCATCACTAACGTGCGATAAATGGGTGTTACTTGCACACCACATATTATGTGTGCTTAATGGGGCTTGCGTTGTGAAAACACATCCATTTAGGATGCGTCCGCACAACGCAAGTGTGCCTAACGGGGGCCCTCCCCCGGCCCGCCATGCTTGGCTCTGAGGAGCCAAGCATGGCGAGCCGGGGGACTCCTACCTTTCGGCTCGCCCTCACCCCAGAAGCTGCGGATCGTCACTTCTGGAGCCAGGGCGAGCTTCCCTAAAGTCCACCCTAGCCCACCGGGGGGGGGGAGCCGATGGAATCCCCTCCTTACCTGTTCAGCGTTGCCCCGATACTGAGAGGAGGAACCCAGGATGCAGCGCACCGGTGTCCTGGGCGCCTCCTGAGTGGCCGGGGCTGCTACTGGCAGCCCTTGCCCTCAGGAGGCGTTCTGCTCAGGTATGCCGTCTAGTCAGCTCTAGTCTGAGGAGCCAATCATGGTGGGCCGGGGGAAGGCCCCGGAGCACGGATGGGAGGCGGGTGCTCCAATCCGGATTTATTCCACCCTCACGCCGCGTGTGCGGAGGTACGGGGGGGCGGGGTAGATTCGCATCTCTTAGATGCAGATCTACCCCGTAAATCCGGATCTACCAGGGATCCGGATTTAGTAAAACCGGGTGTTCAGGAATCTGGTTTTACTAAATCCGGGTGTGGAAGATTCGGATTTTTTTGCCCCTGTGCGGAAGCACCCTTAGTCTGACCTGAATTTGGCTTGAGCCCCCAGTGTCCTGATACTTTTGAAGGGATTCCCTGTTTCTGTAGGCTAAAAGTCCCAAAATCCGGGGAATCCCTTTTTGGATTATAACAGGACTTGCTGTGGAATCTGGAATAATCTGAATATTTATCAATGGGAATGCCACCACGCTGATGTCCTTCATCGCTACCCACCATTTGCTTTCCCCACCCCATTTCTTCGTCTCTCATCATCTCCTGCCATTTGCCTTCTCCCTTGCCCCATTCCTCCGTCTTTCGTTGTCTCCCACCGTTTGCCTTCACCCCCCTCCCCCCGTTCCTTTGTCTGTTGGAGAACGGTTGGGAAGGCTAAAGGTGGGAGATAATGAAAGATGGAGGAATGGGGCAGGGAAGGCAAATGACGGGTGGCGGTGCAGGAGATTGGCATGTCTGTTGGTGTCTCTTTCCCACCATAGAGAGCGCTGCCGCCACCGCCCTGCTGCTCCAGTGCGGTCAGGATGGCTGCAAGGAGTATTCAATCTGGTTTTAGAAATCTGGGTTAAACCCCAGACTTTTTTGATCAGTCAGAGGCATCTTCTTCAGTTGCCGGAGAGGAGTGGAGAAGAGGCAGCAGGCTGGGCTCTGCCATCTTGCCCCAGCAGTGCCCCTCCCTCCTCCAACTGCCATCACCACAAGGCTGAGAACCATCTTGCTGGAGAGGAGTGGAGAAGAGGCAGCAGGCTGGGCTCTGCCATCTTGACCCCAGCAGTGCCCCTCCCTCCTCCAACTGCCATCACCACAAGGCTGAGAACCATCTTGCCGGAGAGGAGTGGAGAAGAGGCAGCAGGCTGGGCTCTGCCATCTTGCCCCCAGCAGTGTCCCTCCCTCCTCCAACTGCTCCCATCACAAGGTGGCAAAGAGACTATGGCAGCCGATCCAGCAGTTGAGAAATCACCTGGTCCTGAGGCCGAGCAGGGTGGGGCTGAGTAGATGCCGGCTGACCATCTCTACCATCATCCAGTGTGCCATCAGTGAAGAGATAATTCCAAGTAAAGAGAATAGGAAAATTCCAAAAAGAAACAAAGAGAAGAATTGCAACTGAAGACCTCGAGTGCTTGCTTTTGGCTGTTCCCGGTACCCTCCCACACCTTTTTCCTTTTGTTTCTTGTCTCTTTAGATTGTAAGCCTGAGGGCAGGGACCTGTCTAAGATTAATATAATACTGTAACCCACCCTGAGACCTTCGGGTATAGGGCGGGATAGAAATACAAATAAATAAATAAATAAATAAATTGGGGTGTCTCTCATCAGGATGCAACAGTGCCACCACCTTGCTCTATAAGTGGAGAGGATCGCATAGTTAAACAAGCAGGAGAACATCCCCACTGCCATGGGTAAGAGCTCAAAGCAGCACATACTGAAGCTAACAGGAAATATTCACGTTTGTGCTCAGTAAGAGGTAAGGTTCTTGGTGTCAAGATACACACACAGCCTACATTTTCTCCAATGCACAATGATTTTGAGCCCTTGCAAACATAAATACTTAACTGTATTTATTTCTTTTTAATGTACTTTAATCTTTAAAATTTAGCGCTACCCCATCTTGATTCTTTGACTTAGATTTCTCAACGAGCCAAGTGGCAGCAATGTTAGAGAGATAGCATTTAGCTCTGTGAGGTCTCCTTCCCCTCTTTTCCTATGTCCCATGGCTCCTTATAAACCAGAGGCCAATTTGCACTTAGGCCTCTGGTCAGCAATTAGTGCAGCTCTGGTGAAGAGAATATGCATGTCCAATAGGCTGCTACAGCCTAGAAGCGTGCCAGCCCTCACTAGAATTGCACTAATTGCTGATTAGGTGTGGAGCACTAAATTGTGCTCCACACTTACACCAACCTTTACCCCAGCCTTACCTGCAGTGTCCAGCTGCATGACCATTTGCATGTCATCCAGCTCGCTATGTGTGCTGAGTGGGGATTGTGTTGCCTGCGCAGGTGTGGCTGCATTGCCTGCACTGATTGGTTCCTGACATCTTGCGCAGGCGCAGCGCAGTGCTGCTTGATTCGCAGTGTCTGATGCACAAGCAGCCACATTGCTGTCATCTTGCGCAGGCACGACCTGACCATGATCAGGCAGGTCCCCACAGGCTGGCAGGGGAATGATGCAGGTGGTGCATGCCCCCAAACATCACCAGGATTGGTTATCGGCCCTCTGTATTGGTCTGCCAGCGCATCATAGACCGTGTGATATGACTGGTGGTGGCCAATCGAGCCAGTGAGGAGACGGGACCCCGGCTTTCGCTGCAGTGTTGGTCCACGGAGGACCATTCACTTTTCTGGCCGGTGGCAATGTCCCTCACCGGCCAGAAATGCAAATAGTCCTCCTGTATCCGGAGTATACCGGCCCTAGTGCATGGCTGTCTACGAAGGTAAGTGCAGAAAGGCCTCAGAACTAACTAAGCATGTTCATTGTAGCCTGTACTTTCAGGTCACCTAAGTTCTTGATATCTTTAAGACTACATGATCTAGGGGTTTTTGCATGTGCAATATAGATTTGCGTATCCTCAGCAATACTTTAGGTACAAGGAGTTCTGAAATATAGTTTTTATTAAGGCCAGCTAAAAGGTTTTAAAAATAGCTTACTACAGATGTCCCTTGTATAACACAGTCTTATATAACATATTTTTGTTTTTACATGGATAGTAAAATGTGGCTTTACTTGCTTAAAGCAGTCTCCAAAATTTCTGTAAGATGTTTTGGCCTCAGATGCAATTGAACCTATACTTGTAGACCGGAAGTCCACACTATGGTTGACACTAGTAGGCTGGGAGCTTCTGTAATGTCTTTGATTTACTGATAATCAGGTTCTCCCTCCATAGTGCCAGTCACTTAGGTTGTGGTCACACTTAAGGTTTAATGCAGCTTCAGTCCACTTTCAGAGTGAGACAATACATCAGCAAAGTTACAAGCTGTTTGCTTTCAGTGTTAAATAGATCAGAAAATACACCTGTAGAATAGATAATATGGAAAAGAAAATTACTGGGCACTTGTCTGGTGAGTTCTCTCGCTCTGAATGTGGACTGAAGCTGGATTAAACCTTAGGTATGACCACCTTGGTTGACTAAATCCCTTCTGTGTAGTGGTACCCAACCTCCAGAATAATCTCTCTGATATTTATAGGGTGCCTACACTCCTGGTCTTTGATTGACAGGCCGTTCCAGACTGAATGATCATTTGTTTGTTCTGTTTGTTTTCTCATCCATGTTTTTAATTATGTTTTATGTAACTATTACAATTTAGCTATTTTTGTTCTTTGTACACTGCTTCAAAGTTATATTTTAATGGGAAGCAGTATATAAACATTTTAAATCAATAAACTACATTTGTATAAAAGAAAAAAGCATGCTTCCCACTGATAATAATAAAACATTAATTACATAAAAGCATTATTGTAATCAGAGGGTGGGAGAAGGGAAAACATTCACACTGAAATAAGAAGTTATTTCTTCAGAAAATGCCTGACAGCTGGAAATGTAGATGTGCTAGAGATGTGCACAAATGGGGATTTTTTGCATTCGATTTATATCAAATCAAGTGGGGAAAAATTGTATTTGTTTGAATAGACTCCCTTCAAATGTGGTAGGATTCGATACAAACGTTCGGTACAAACTTGATACGAATGTTCAATACGTATCCCATATGTATCCTCTTACATATCTGCTCTGAAAGTGTCAAATCCGCTCTGAATCCACTTTGAATTTGCACTCAATCCACTTCGAATCCAATCTGGATCCATTGCAGATGTGACTGGGGCAGCCGCTTTCCCACTTCCCTGTTTCACGAATGTTCCAAAGCATTTGTAAGAATGTTCCAAAACAAATGTCCAAATGTTACGAATATTTCTCCTTACTAGTACACACCTTTCAAATATCAGAGGGGTGACCATTTCAGAGGTGGGCAGATGGGTAAGTAAGTGAGTGTCGGATTCCAGTACTAGGCATAATGATAAACAATAATCTGAAGTTCATTAGAGCCAGATTGAGTGAAGATCTTGCATTTCCAGTTTGAGGGAGCAAACACTCTTTGCTTCTTCAAACCAGCATACACTGGGGTAAACAGAGGAATAAATGATTACCATATGAACTATCTTGCCTGAGAGGAGTGGGGAAGAGGCAGCAGGCTGGGCTCTGCCATCTTGCTCCCAGAAGTGCCCGTCCCTCCTCCAACTGCCATCACAAGGCAACGAACCATCTTGCCTGAGAGGACTGGAGAAGAGGCAGCAGGCTGGGCTCTGCCATCTTGCTCCCAGCAGTGCCTCTCCCTCCTCCAACTGCCATCACAAGGCTAGGAACCATCTTGCCTGAGAGGAGTGGAGAAGAGGCAGCAGGCTGGGCTCTGCCATCTTGCTCCCAGCAGGGCCCCTCCCTCCTCCAACTGCCATCACCACAAGGCTGAGAACCATCTTGCCTGAGAGGAGTGGAGAAGAGGCAGCAGGCTGGGCTCTGCCATCTTGCTCCCAGCAGGGCCCCTCCCTCCTCCAACTGCTCCCATCACAAGATGGCAAAGAGACTACGGCAGCCGATCCACCAGTTGAGAAAACGTCTGGTCCTGAGGCCAAGCAGGGTGGGACTGATACCGGCTGACCATCTTTACCATCATCCAGTTTGTCATCAATGAAGAGAAAATTCAAAGTAAAGTTAATAGGAAAATTTCAGCAATAAGAAACGGAGAGAAAAATTGGAACTGAAGAGCTCAAGGGCTGGCTTTTTGCAGTTCCCTGTTTCCTCCCACACCATTTTCCTTTTGTTTCTTGTCTCTTTAGATTGTAAGCCTGAGGGCAGGGACCTGTCTAAGATTAATATAATATTGTAACCCGCCCTGAGACCTTTGGGTATAGGGCGGGATAGAAATGCAAATAAATAAATAAATAAAATATGTGTTGAGGGCCTTCAAGATGAAGAACAGAAGAGTCAGGTGGTGTAGGTACAGGTGTGGAATCCCTCAAAAAAGCTATCACAGTGTACAGAATTGGGTCCCCTAGCATCTGAAGAAGTAGACGTGTCAATGAAAGCTCATGCCACCAACCCTTCTGTTAGTCTCCAAGTGCTACTAACTGCCTTGCTGGACTTTTCGAATTAGGCTAACATGGTTATTTCTCTGATAGTGTATAAAATGACAGTGAAAGGGAATAAACAGCCTTGCTCCTTGGTCTTCTGGCAGGTAGCCCAATACTAACTGGAAGAGCTGGATTTTTTTCCTGATCGCTTGGCAACCTTAATCATATTTACCACTCTCTACACAAACTATGCGTGAAAAGTGTACTCAATCCTAAACTGTAGTAGGTCACTGAATATGCTTGAAAATGATGGAGCTCCCAAAAAGCTGTGGAGGGGGGGGGGAGAGAAGGAGAAAAGAAAGAATAAATTAATACTAGCTTTCTAGCAAGATCTGACAGGGATTGTGAGTGCAGCAAAGTATCAGCAGCTACCTGAGATGGTCATTGTTCTCTTGCTAAAGGCTAGATGTAGAATTGGCTGAAGGCATCACAGAGGGGTGTCTTTTCCTGGTGGTTGGATTTGCTGTGCCAGGAAAGGACAAAGTAGGCCAACTCTGAGGCAAGCGGTAAGCACAGCACATGGTAGACAGGAAGTTCTTAGTGCCTAGTCAGGAAAACTAACATTCATGGTGTAACAACCAGAGGAAGAAGATGTGGTGATATCAGTTATCCCATACTCTGGGGCATGCTGGGTAGCAACAAGGAAGTGAAGGTTAACTGAGGGGGGGTTTCCACTGACCTCCCTTAATCTGGATCTAAGATAATCTGGATTTAAGGAATGGGTACTTCCCTTAATCCGGATCTAGTAGATCCGGATTAAGGAAAGTACCCAATGCGTTTCCATGGGTGGTCTAGCACCCAATAGCAATGGGTTCTAGCTTGCTCATAGTAGAAACACCGGAGCACCCATGTGGCAAATCCGGATCTACCCACCAGAGATCCGGATTTGCCACATGGGGGAACGGGGGGTGCAATATCCATAGATGATCTGGAGAATCTCCGGAGCCATCAGCCGCAAACTTCGAAGATTCACCGGAGCCTTTGACAAAGGCATTGCTCTCGCATGTAGTTTTCCTGTGCTAATCTTTGAAGGCAACATCCGAAGAACTTCGGAGCCGGCTTCAGAGAATGTGTACAGGTTTCAAAGCTTTGAGTCTTGGGGCACCCCCCCCCATGGGTGCCCCCCCCACGAGCCACCCACAGACCCCATTGCCCAATAGTGGTGGAAACAGGCTCTGTATAATCCAGATTTGATGCCTGAAGACCACATTGTAGACCCCTTTAATGGGGTCTACAAGGAATCCGAATTATAGGTCCAGAAGGGGAGGGATAAGGTGTTTTTAATTGTTATATTTTACATTTTACTGTTAACCGCCCGGATTGGTTTGCCATAGGGCGGTATACAAATAAATATTATTATTATTATTATTATTTCCCTAGAATAGGTGGAAACAGATTGATTGATTGATTGATTGATTGATTGATTGATTGATTGATTGATTGATTGATTGATTGATTGATTGATTGATTGATAACAACTTTTAAAATCCAGCATATCATAAAATCCACTAGAACCAGGTTCTATGAAGCTGATGGCCAGAAGAGTTAGGACTGATATCGGTCTATGGAATTCACTTTCAGAAAGATAAGACAAATTCAAGAACAGGTATATTAATGGCTCATAGAATGGATGCCTAGTGACAGGCAGGAGGCCTCTCAAGGCCATTTGCAGGGAATCAAAAGCAGGCAGAGGATTTGCCTTTGTCTTCTGCTTGAAGGCCACTGTGTGAGACAATGTGAAACTAGAGGGACTGTGGCCTGATCCAGCAGGGCCTCTCTGAGGTTGTGGCAGTTAAGTGTACCAATGGCTACCAGAATGGATGCTTAGGCACCACCTCCAGGTTGGAGAGGCAGACAGGATGCCTATAAAGGCCACTTGTGTGGACTTGAGGACAGGTGAAGGTTCTGTCCTGTCCTCCACCTGAGACACTCAGAAGCAACTGGTGGGCCACTGTAGGGCAGCATACAGGTTCTAATGGGGTCTGTAGTGGAAATAGGGTCTTCCTGCTCTGAGCCAAATATGGGTCCTTAATGGGTCTTTAGTGCTAGTGGAAAAACACCCTGATAGCTTTGTGCCATATGGTCCCTAAGCAAGTTGGATAGTCAGGAGTCATGCTCTCCACTGCCTTCAGGAACTGGGCCTGGCAAAGGGAGCATATCATGCCATTGAGGACTGGTTGTCCAACAGTTCTGGGGCTGAGTTCTCAGCTTCTCATAAGACAGATCTCTGTTTTGCTCGAAGAGGCCCCAGAATTGGACCTTTTCCAATGCAATGCCAACATAAACACATGTTCCTATCACCACTGCCATGTGCCACCATGGCTGGAAGAAAAATGGCTGAGGGCAAAGGGTACCCTCAGTGCTGTCTATCCTACGCGGTGAGAAGGGTGATGTGGAGGGTGATGTAGTCCCTTCAGGCCAATTGTCAGAGCAGGCCTCCAAGCATTTAACCACTATGCTCCTGGGGCTTGTTCAGGATGCTTGGCACCATAGGTGTTGATGCAACCTTAATGTGGATTACAGGCAGGATAAGAATACCAGCTAGTCTGTTTTGCCACATGCTATGACCTCTAAACAGCAGTAGAACTGCTTTCTAAAATTCATTTGGCAGCAGCCTAAGAGGTATGCTTAAATGCTTTTAACAGGGCAAGCAAAGTAAAGCCAAACTGCATTCTGCTTGCACCACTGCAATACAGCTGCATAGATCTGTACTGGCATAAATTCTATGAATTACTAGCTACATTTTTATGGCAAAAGTGCACTTAGTGGTACAGTAATCTAATAACTGCTGAAGCAAACAAATACCAGTATATTTTTAATCACTTATTTTTTTTTATTTTTTTAATGAAATCTAAAATTTCATGGCAAGCTATCAGGGGATGTCAAAAATTAAGACTTGTCCAAGTGACAGTTCCATTAATACAACATGAGTGACACCGAAAGGAACATTTTATTTTATTATTTTATTTTATTATGGTCTACCTGAAATGTTATCATCTAAACATTACTTTTCCAATAACTGTCCCCCTTTAAAGTCTGTCCCATTTATGAGGCAATTATATTGTTCATAATTCTTATATTTTCTCATGTGCTTCAAAAGCATACGGTATTTTAATTCAACACAGTGATATGGAGGATGATGAAGAAGAAGAGTTGGCTTTTCTACCCTGCTTTTCTTACCCATTTAAAGGGACTCAAAGCTGCTCACAAAGCTCTCTGTTCTTCTCTGTGAGGTAGGTGGGTCTGTGAGAGCTCAGAAGAGAGCTGTGACTAGCCCAAGGTCACCCAGCTGGCTTCACGATGGATGGCGGAATCAAACCCGGTATTCCCAGATAAGAGTTCTGCTCCCTAACCAATAGACCAAACTACTAGCCTATGGAGGCCTCCATGTCTGGCCTCAAAGTGCACACATGCTTCAAGTCCGTGGCAATACAGCATGGGCTCATCAGGATCGGCACCATCAGTGTCAACAGCACTGATCCTGTCCATGCCAGGCTATTCCGGGACCACTGATTCTGTACAAGGGCGGGTGAGTGCAGAGAGGGACTCACTTTGAGTTTTCCAGTGTCAAAGAATCTAGAAGCAGTGCACACATTCATGCCAGCACTCTGACCCCCAGCAGCTCAGGGAGATTAAAAGGAAGCTTGCATAGACAGCTTGCTCCCTCAGTTTGGTCTGGTGGTGAAGGAGCCGGATCTTGCTGACTTTGGGTTCGTCACAGCTCTCTTCTGAGCTGCTTTGTGTGCCCTTAAATGGGTGAGAAAAGCGGGGTATAAAAGCCAACTTCTTCCCTCAGCCATGTGGACCTCTAATGCATCTACCTTTTTGAATTTGATTATAGCTTACTGAAATTAAGTACAGTAATTCCTTTTATGTGAGGGGGTGAAGGTATTTTTTATTACCACCATCTTTGTCTCTTCCCTCCAACAGTCTTATGACAATCTCTAAAGAACCCAGCCTATCAAAAAGCCACTGGCAATTCTGACAGTGGTCCTGTTCAGCTCATCATGCAAGGGTGACCGAGTATTTGGCTTAAGATTGCAGAAATTGTACAAAAGCTCTTGGATAAACTGATTTCTTGGCTTCTATGTTGTTCCTTCGATGTCGTGATTTTAATGGTGCATGTTCAGAGAGTTCAAGAGGAGGCAGGAAAAAAATGAAAGAAGACTTGTGATAACTATAATGAGAGATGGGCTGTCAGAGTAGCACTTGAGCATAAAACATGTGTGCTGCCTCCTATAATAAGAGCCTATTGTATTTCAGCTGCTGCATGCATGCCTTTGAGGCTCAAGACTTATGTTTAGAGAAGATGCCTGTCATCTAATAACCCCTACGTTTCTCTCCATTTTCCCTCTAAGGCTTCTTACATGACCTCATCCAAGACACTTATCCTTTCCGTATTTTTGCTTTCTTAGAGAACTTAATAACCAGGCGCCCCTGTGGATTGTTTCAGGATTTAATTAATTGCTTGGTGATCAGAAAATTAGCATTGTTAATTGGCACCGTCATTTGCAGGAAGACAGGCAAGGCAAGGCCTACAATACAGTATATAATTAGATGCACACAGTTGAAATCAGTGAAACTTAGGGTGGAACTACACATTACACAAAAATGCCTAATGGCTGCTTTACATTGAGAAAAAAAAATCAAGTTGGGCAACCTGGCACAAAGGGAAAAGGTACCAGTCCTGCGTGTCTCTTCCAAATTGCTTCCATCCAGGTTAGCTTTCTAGCTTTTAAAGCAGCATTTATCATCAAGAATTTATGAAACTACCCAGAATTGGTTCTAAAAACTTCAGCCCATGAAACAAAAGGGATTATGGAGCTGGGAGGGTATATTAAAGAAGATGATGCAGCTTTTAAAGTGAACCACATATATCTCTACTTAGAAAATTTCTTTTCTAACTCATTTCCAAAGCCTATTTTTTCCTACAGCAATAAAGCAAACAGTGCGTTTCCGATTTTTTTAAAAAAAACCAATGTACTGGGGCATAACGACAAATATATTTCAATTAATTGCTAACCTTAAAACAAATTGCTTAGTTCTAGAAGGCTTTTTGACTCAACGAATATTTTGATAAATAAACTTGCAAGGCTTTTTTCTCTTTATTATGTCAGCACCAAATGGGTTTCTCTGCGGTAAGTTAATAATATTTGTCACAATTTAAATTCATTAAACCTGGCCATTCATAATAGCACAACACTAAAAAGATCTAAGTGCCAATCCCTTCTCAGTCATACAGATCACTGGATGACCTTGAGCTTGCCACTGTCTGCTCACCTAATAATGCTTGTCATAATTTGAATTCACTAAAAGAAACCTAGTAGTAACCTGGTCAATGATAATAGTAGAATACTAGAAAGATTGTTGGATCAAGCTGGAACAGTCCAGCAGCTGAAGGTGGAGCAGCTGTACTGGAACAAGCATCTGCATTTGGATGGCTATTCTGGGACAGCCACCATGTTGGCCCCAAAGATTGTGATCTCTGGAGCTGTTTCCGACAATTTCAACGGCTCAGGAACACTCTTCATCATGCCTCATTGTTCCATCATAGCGGCTGTTACCAATGTCCCAATTGAGGTGACTGTTTTCACCACTGAGTCCAGACTACACTCCTGGACAGAGTGTACTAGAGGTGGACCTGGTCTCCCTCAAACCATTCCATTCAGAAGGGAGGCAACTAGATCCCTTTGTGGCCTGGTTTAAAGGTAAATGTGGGAATGTCCTTAGTTGTGTCCTACAAAACTATGGCGATTTTCACACTTGACCTGCCAGGGCGGTCCAAGGATGCTCCAGCACAGCATCACATGGAGCTGCTTCCATTCCTGGAAGTGGCTCCATGCATGCCAGATTGTCCCCCAGCCAGATGGTGGAAGAACACTAAAAGGTTCTCCACACTGGCATGCCCCTTTCACACCTCCTCTGTGCACTGCAAAGGGTGTGTGGGGTGGGGCACCACAGCTGCAGTGGGTGCTACACTGCCTTGTTGCCACAGCAATGGCCATGCGTGAGTTAACCATCACTAGTACTGTGGCAATCACACTTACCTGGCACCTAGTGAACAGCTGAGTAAGTTTGGGATAGATCAGGTGTTCTGAAGTGCAGACGCCTGATCCATCCTAGCTCATTACCTGTTTCCATGCTGAAACAAGGTGAGAGAATTCCCATTGTTATGAACTGTTGCAGCAGGAAGGATGGAAGTATTATTTCCAGTTTCAGTCTTGTTCCTCCCCTTCACCGCTCTCACAGCAACTCGGTGAGGTAGACTAGCCCAAGGAGCAGTTCCTGGACTTGTGAGCTTCATTTCTGAGTAAGAATTGGAGCAGGAAAGGGATGACACTGGTGTGACCAAGGGGTACTTCCATCACATACAGTCACTCAAATTGTGTCCTCAGTCTGACCTGTAGATGCAAAAGAGTGTCCTACCCAAAGACAAATGAGAAGCTCCAAGAGTGCATTTATAATATGGTGCACAATGAAGACCATGCATGCTATGGCTAGATGCCCGTTTCTGATGGCAGACCTGCTTGTCCTAGTAGGTGTGATGGAGGAGCAGGAGGAGACCATTGGAAGAATGAGTATTTTAAGAAAAAGTTGGAAACAACAAAGAATCTGCGGATTTAGATCTCTCCATTCTGAAACAATTATGGAGACAAAAAAATAAATCCAGAAAGTTATGTTTGGGGAAAGCAGGGCAGAATTACTAATTGACAAACATTTGGCTGGGTGAGACTGTGGACACAGCCAGTCGTGGATAGTTCAAATCCCAAAAAGAGGTCTGGAGAGGGAAAGAGAAAAAACCAAAGAATTGAAAGACAAAAACACATGGAATGGTGTTAAGGTATCAAGGTGGTGCTCTGCTCAGGGGTTATGTGGCAGCACTATAATACATACAGGAAGGGGCAGCTGGACAGAACTTCTGTTTGATCTCCTTGTGAAGGTAGCCTTATAGAACACAAGAACATAGGAGGAGCCCTGCTGGATCAGGTCACAACTCATCCAGTCCCACATCCTGGACATTTGTACTTATCCCTTAGTGAGTGATGATCCACTCACTAGTGAAGAGCTTCCACACCGGAGAGCCAGAGAAAATCTCTAGAAGTTGATGGATGTTTCCCTGAAGTCAGCAAGAAATGGACCCATTTACCAGGAGCAAAATAAGTATCTCCTGATTCCTGCATCTGCACCCTCTTCTGGGTACACTGTGATGAGCGGGTGTAGCAGTGTGCCTGTGGCAGTACAGTTACCCACAGCATCCAGATCACCATGGCAAAGTCTGAATGCATGGCTGCATCCCCAAACGACTTATTTGCCTCTCTAGTTTCCCTCTACTGTCACTCTATTCAAGCGAACTTTAAAAATGCCGTGCAATTCCGGAATAAGTGTCCACATGAGGCTCAGCAAAACGCACATTTAAAACGCACCTACCGTCCCCATGGAAGCGTGTTTTGTTTGTCCGCATCTTTTTCTCCCCGCCCCCTCTCTTGTTGATAGGGTGCCGGCAGGAACGGGGAGGGACTGCACTCTGTGCGGCCACAACCAGGAAGAAACCCCCAACAAGTTCAAAGGAAAAATAGCCATCGGTTCTCTGTTCGTCTCCCAGATCTCCGCCCCCCCCCCAAATGGCTTCCCATGCTGGCAAAGACAGCGGCTGCAGCCATTGGCCGTGCAATCATTCGCTCATTCACTCTCAACACTTTCACAAATCACTGTCAAAATCCACCTGGTACAGCAGCGGTGACTGTAGCAATCCACCACTTCACACCTGATAATAATAATTGCAACAATGTTGCAATTCTGTGCTATTCTGGCTCTTTGAAAGTTCTGAGCTTTAGAAAGGGAAAGGAATGGAAGCTGCTGCACTTCTGGGAGATGTGTGAATGTTTTATGGCTGTGTGTGCAGGCAGCAATCCCCGCCCCTTTTGCCATGGAGCGTCTCCATGGTAAATGCTGCCAGGAAAACCCACGACTTCCAAAAAAAGCGCTGGAACTCTTCTTTAAAGTGCACTTTTTTTGTCGTGGATTTTCCTCCTTTTGTAGTGCTGGAAGCTTGTTGAAAAGCCAGGCAAAGGGGCGCTCAGAGCCAAAACAAGATTTTTAGAGGGTTTTAAATTGCTTGGGGACAGGGCCCATGTCAGACATTGCTGCAGATGTTCCCGTGGTGATCCAACTTGCTCATCAGGTGCTGTTGGCCTGGTACGGAGCTTCCAGCATTTGAAGTGTGGATGGCTGCCACCATGCTACTATTTTACCTGACTGGTATGGTATTATTATACCATATCAATCAGGTAACTGCAAAAAGGCCTCCTGTCTCTCAGAGTGGCCCACCAATTGCTGCTGGGCATCTCAAGCAGCAGACAAAGGCAAAACCTTCACCTGCCCTCAGTTCCCTGAAAATGGTGTTTAGAGGTCTCTTTCCTGGAGAAGAGGGCTTACTTTTTCTTCGGCTACCATTTCCTTCTGAAGTTATGTGGTCTGTAACTCACCCAACAAGTACTATATTTTAAAATATATATTTATATTTTGCCCTGCTGAATAAATAATAGTTGGAGGAAGAAATTAAAATAGAAAAATGGTCCCAATCCGAATCTTCTCCAACTAGTATCTTCTTAAATGTGTGTGTGGTATGTTGGATTTGCTCTGTGCAAATTGGAAAGCTCAGCTGAAAAGGCAAAGTTAAATTGAAATCTATTTAGTGACAGTGGAATCAAGAGGATTAAATTGGTTTTAATACAAGTGTTCTATCATAAGTGGTTTGTAGGCCTGGTTACAACACATATATTCCAAGGTTCTTATTTTTAAAAGCCTTATTCAGCACTGTCAAAAGCATTTCCAATTAGATTTTATTACAGAAAAGGAGCTCAGATAAAAAGTCTTTTCTATTCTCAAATTTCCTTCCTAAATATAGATTGAAAAAATGGAAGTGTGAATGAAAATGTATCAAGAGAAAGAAGCACAAAAAGTACACACACACACACACACCCCACAGCTTTGGCCTGTTGAGAGTACTTTTTTCCCTCAAAGATCTCACTCTTTTTAAGGAATGGTGAGCAGGGCAGTCTGGACTGTAGGTAGAATGAAACAAAATTCTTAACTTTATAGTAACTTATTGTGGGACATAACATTCTTTGGAGTACAGTATAAAATAACTTCCTGCAGCTAAGAGTGTGGGTGGGACTAACATTCAACAATCAGCATTTGAGGTTGGTTCTCCCATTGCTGTTTCATCACAACTATCCTGCGTGATGAGATGGCGTTTGTCACAGAGCCCCTTGCTGCCTTGCTGTTTGGTCTGTTCACATTTGGCACCCACAAAATAGCTTTGCGGTGGGTTTCTAGCTGATGGTGAAAAGTTGCTCCACAAGTAGTATAGCTCCCCCCCCCCTTTCTAACAGTTTTGGGATGGAAGCCAAACAACGACCTTCCATTCTATTTTATTGAAATATACATAGTGGGAAGAAGCCCAGTCTTTAGCTCCCCAAGAGTTTCACAGAGAAGTCACATCAAAAAATAAGCTCCGATGTCCAGTGTGAAATATTTCCCCTTGAATCTGTATTTTCTGCAAGGTTCTTTTGATAGAGAAGAAAAACCATTGCTTCCTTCAATGCATTTTTTTTTTAAAGTTATGTCCAAATTCCTGAGATCTAGGGACTGGACCTGGATAACCAAAGGGAGGATGAGAAGATTACACTTATCTTTGGAAATCCAGATTTAGAAGATCCGGATCTCGGAGGTGGGGTCCTCCCTTGAATTCAGCCTTGAAAGATCCGGATTTTGTTGAGGATCCTAAATGGCCACATGAGCCCTCGAGCACCCAATTGCCGTAGCACCCATTCCAGTGCTCCATTTAGACAGAACCAGAAGGGCCACTGGTGGTGCAGTGCAATTGCCCAGCACCACCGTCAAACAGAGGGTGGCAGAGAGGCATGGCTTCATAGCTGCTTATGTAGCAACTACAAAGCCTGTACTTGACTCCGTAGTAGACAGTCTCTGTAGCTGTGAGTGGCAGGACAGAGCTGGTGCCACCCACACGCACAGATCCACTTCTGCTAGGCCCACCCCTGGAACCCATTGGCCAGTAAGTCATGCAGACGGGCGTCCTCTAATCTGTCCTCTAGATGGATTGTGGACACCATTAAAGGGGTCTGAACTAAATATGGATTTAAGGGCCCGAAGGACCCATTAAATCTGGATTTCTCCAGCCCTTGTGGGGACAGGGCCTTCAAGATGGAGCCCTAATGGGGTCCTAAAGAGGCCTTGCATGGGGACAGGGCATGCCTGATTGGTATCAATCGGGTATCGATCAGGTTCCAAATGGTTTCTTAATGGGGTCTTCAGTGCTAGTGCGAAAACAGCCCAGGAATCACTCCTTTTGGGTGACATATGGGTGATGCCAGTCTAAAATTCATTGCTACTGTAATGTTATTCAGGGATCTTTAAAAATGTTATACAGTATTTACAACAAGGAATTAAAAAAAAAACAGAAATAGGTGAAAAACGAGGCTTGTTTATGAGGCAAAGAACGTTGAGAAGTGAAATAATGTGTACGGTGCATAGAATGAGACTATAAACAGTTGTTTGGCATATAAACCAATGAGCCAAGTAATATCTACACTGGAAAATAAAAAGAATATCACAGTGCTTCTCTCTCAGTCCAGCATGCCTTTCAGACTGCTATGTTTGATTATATACTGCAGCTTTAATCTCACTGAAATGCACTGCAACAAAACCTAAGCAAATCTATTGCTATTGGTAGTTTGCTATGAGATTTCCGAGCTCCTAGCAGAGAAATACCAAAACATTTTTTGCCAGACAGGCTTTTTAGTACTTTGACAGAATGTAATTCCACAAAGGATCCCAAATCATTTCTCTTTATCACTGTGGGAAAAAGTCTTGCATCCATGTACATTATAAAAGCAGTTTAGGGGTGCGTGTTCCCATTTCATCCCAATCCACATAAAAGGGCAGATAATGTACTTTAGAAGTGCATTTTCTGGCTTTTAATGTGGATCAGATAGACACACACTGGTCTGTGGATGCAATAACCTCTATGCTGCTTTTTATCTTCCTTTTTATTGTGTGGGCGCATCCATGCATTTCAGGTTACAATGCATTAAAAATATTTTATGACAGGGATGGTAAAGCCTTGGGATATGTTTAGCAGAAGAGTGTTCTCCTGCAGCTGTACTGATATTGGATGTCATCTTCCTCCTGAATCCAACCAGTGCTCAGAGAGGTTGCGTGGTAAAACCCAGCAATATCCCAAGGCCAGTGTTGTCTATCCCTATTATAAACCTTCAGACTTAGAGACCGGGGACATTCATACACCCTCTGAGTGCCCAGGAAAGAGGGCACCTAAATACCCAAGCACCAAGGGACCTGCCACTCCCTACTAGCTTCTGAGGTCTCTTAATCCTCAACAGTATCAATCTGTGAGTTCCTTTAAATTACTCTTGAGCCACTCCCCTTCTGCATGGACACACACAAAAGCAAAGAGGGAGCTCAGGAGGTGATGAGTCTTCTTGGAAAGACCATGCAGAGTCCTGGAAATGGCTGCCCTAGTACCATTTCCAGTTCTCCATAGTGAGTCCAGAAATGATCTTCATTACTCTGAGTGGTGTTTCACTCACAATATTATTACAGGTGAATCTTACTGACTGCTACTTTGGACACTCCTTTTATGGGTCCATGCAGAGATGTAGCCTGAGAAGCCAATTAATCTAGATACAAAACTTTTGGACAACTGGTGAGTTCATCTGCAGTTGTTAAAAAAAATGTTTCTGGTGTTTGGTTTGGTTTTGCTTCTTTATCCACTCATCATTGAAGAATACCAAAATCATGACAGATGTTTTGTTTAGGCTTGGAGTTTCTCTGTCTCTTATGGTGACAAAACCAGGGTCCAGTCCCAAGGTCAACTCAAAACATTTAGGTTCCTGAGACCATAAGGTGCAATGACACTCCTTCACTAATATACAGTACTCAATTAAATATGCAATAATTTTGCATCTTTTAATAATGACCAAAATTGGCAGGTCTATGTGGAGAAATAATTAAAAGAATATAAAGAATAGCACTAGCTATGGAGAGGGAGTTTGAGGCAAAGTAAGGGTGTGATCAGACATACATAATGAGATGCCCTCTGGATGAAACAGGCTGTAAGGGTAGGCATAAAACCCCTAAAATTGCCTTACACCATCCTCACACCAGAGAATGGGCATCCTTTCCTCTTACAAGCTAAAATGACACCAAGGGTGAATTCCCATTACAAGCTTAAAATGGTTTTGAAAGGGTTTCAATCCTCGCAGTCCCCATGTCAGGTTGGCTTAACACGCTTTCCGCATGTTAAATCGCCCCAAAGCATTGTAAATGTTAACACTTATTTCAACAGGTCTCACTCCGGTTCGTGCATTTGAAACATTTTACATTTCTTACTGTGGGAACAGTACCGTTTTAGTGGGATGAGAATGCATGTTTAGGGTTTCCCTCCCCCAATAGCTTGCTTCCAAAGGTAGTGATTCCACTGTAAAAATCCACCCCTTACAGCAGCTGCTACACTGTAGCAATATACCCACTTCACACCTGATAACAATGTTGCAATTCTGCACAATTCTGAAAGTTCTGACCTTTAGAAAGGGAAAAGAAGGAAAACAGCTGCATGTTCTGGGATATGTGTGAATGTTTTTAAGGCTGTGACAGTGAGCGGTCAAAGGGGGCTTGAGTTGCCACTGCTGCTGTGTGCCCTGGGCAATGGGGAGAGGAGGGGAAAGAATCACTGGCTGCCTGGTGCCGTTTTTCCTCCATCCAGGCAAGCAGCAGCCACCCAGCCACTCAGCTAGGCTCAGTGAAGGGGTCCGTTATGGGTGGCGTGTTCACACCAGGAGGAAGAGGGCAGGACAGCCCTGAAAAGCGGCTTTTAGAAAGTAGCCACTTGAGTCCCCCCTTGAGTCACATACGCCACGTAGGATCCTCAGAATCCAGATCGAACGTGATTAAGTTGAAAGTAATGGGATCAGGCAAATTCGCGTTTGCATTCGGTTGTATTATTTCGGTTTAGGGAAACCGCATAAGCTTGTAATGGGAATGTGGCCCAAGTGTGACTCAGTTGCACTTGGTGGAGAACTTCATAAACACAGAGGAAGGAAATGTAGCTAATCAAGGTCACATAGAGCACTTGTTGTCAGGAAGACATTAAGGTGATGGAAGAGAACACATGGAAACATGATATGGGTATATTTACATAACTATTTGTATGTCTGGGGATTTTTTGTATACGTCTACAGAAGGAAAATATTTTCCAAGAAAGGCGATTGAAAAAAGCTCTGCCTGTTTGCACCCTAACAATACCATCCCAACTTTAGCCTTAGTTCTGTATTGGAAATAGGCCAAGGAGGTCAACACTGAAATGCAGTTTGAATTATCTTTAAAAAACACAGCCAGACTTAATCATATATGCATTATACAAGTCATAGAATCTTGTGGAATTGTTGTTATACTGATATGCTCAAGAGTTGCATGTCAAGTGTATAATATCTGGGTGAGGAACATACACCCTATGGACAAATCCTAACCTGGTGGCACTTTTCTCACATGAAAGCTCAGCACAGTGCACAAAATCTGTTTGGTAATGCTACTGATGTTGGTGAAAAATATTTTGATTTTCTTGCATGAGCTATTAATGCACATCTCATAGCAATCCCAGGCCCAGCCAGCTTTGGATGGGTGGATTCCTGGCTCCACTTTTTCCATATGTCTCTGCAATGGCACCTGCAGTGCCTGATTCATGAAAGATCCACAGTCGCAGTGACAGTGATTTTGCTCTCCTTCCACAGATCTCCTATGTATCTCCAGTGAGGATAGTATGATCTCAAGATAGTGGATCTGGGGATCAGGATTACTCTATGCATAGAGCATATTGTTCAAATTAATGGAATCCTTTAGATCCACAGATCTAAATGTTGCCTAGATGTTTTTCATAAAGGCTTGCAAAACAACAGCTGGCCCAAATTGCTGCTTTAAAGGTGGCACAAAGAAGCCGTTCCTCTCCATGAGTGTCCTTGCAGCTGAAGTTTCAGGGACACCACAGCCATGAGTCCTTGGCATAGTTGCTTATGTCACTGGATTCCTGCTTACTTGTTCTGTCATTGCCCCTGCATGTGCAGCTGTTTCTACTTGTATATCAGAATCCTCTATGTCAGTCTATCCCAAGGGCAGAAGAACTGTTCTCCTCTTTTACTTGACAAAATAAGGGGTCAGCAATGACCTGGAGTCTTCAATCCCAATGAGTTCTGCTGAATTTCTGGGTCATACTCTATAGGTTGATACGCAGTTTGGTCTTGTGGTTAGGGAGCTGGACTCTTACCTGGGAATACTGGGTTTGGTTCCACATTCCTCCATGAAGCCAGCTGAGTGACCTTGGGCTAGTCACAACTCTCTTCTGGGCTCTCACAGCCCCGCCTACCTCACAGGATGTCTGTTGTGGGGAGAAGAATAGAGAGCTTTGTCAGCCACAGTGCATCCCTTAAATGGGTGAGAAAGCCAATCCTCCTTCTCCTCCTCCATCTTCTTCTTCATTCTGTGTAAGTAGCATTTACTTCTGAGCCCTAGTTCAGAATAATTCCAGCGATCATTATGGCTTTTTTTGATTACAGTACCCATAATCACAGATCATTAGTCACGATGACTATAGTTTAGGGAAGATGGAGTCCCAGAACTTCTGGAAAGTCATCAGTTCCTCATCCTGATTCTGAATTTATAGCATGAAATGTTTCACCTGGGCTGAGTCCCCAAAAGACTTATTTGCCTCTCTAGTCTCCCTCTACTGTCACTGTATTCAAGCGGACTTTAAAAGTGTCCTGGACTTCCAGAATAAGCGTTCGCATGAGGCTCAGCAAAATGCGTGTTTAAAACGCACCTTTCATCCCCACAGAAGCGTGTTTTCTTTCCCCGCATTTCTCCCCACCCCTTCTCTTGTTCAAAGGGAAAATAGCCAAATCTCCGTCCCCTGAAATGGCTTCCCTTGCCAGCAAAGGGAGTGATTACTCACTCATTCACTCTCAGCACTAACTTTCACTCTGTTCTCTGTTTGAAATGGCTTGGCTGCAGCCATCAGCCGTGCAATTGTGCGCTCATTTACTCTTAACACTTTCACAGATCACCCACTTCACACCTGATAACAATGTTGCAATTCTGAGCAATTCTGGCTCTTTGAAAGTTCTGACTTTTACAAAGGAAAGGAAGGGAAGCTGCAGCATTTCTGAGAGATGTGTGAATACTTTATGGCTGTGTGTGCAGGCAGCAATCCCCGCCCCTTTTGCCATGGAGCGTCCCCAAGGTAAATGTTGTGAGGAAAACCTGCGACTTCCAGAAAGAGCGCTGAAACTCTTCTTTAAAGGGCACGTATTTTGTCACAGGTTTTCCTGCTTTTGTAGCGCTGGAAGCTCGTTAAAAACCCTGGCATGGGGGCGCTCAGAGGCAAAAGAAGATTTTTAGCAGACTTTAAATTGCTTGGGGACAGGGCCCTGCAGGATTAACCAGAACAGAAATGATCCTTAGACAAAGAGCTATCTCCAGGGTCTTGAGAAACCTGTAGCTTGAAAGTAAAATGAGGCAGAATCACACAACGTTCTAAGAAGTGGTGGCCGATATGTGCTCTCCTGATATGTGGAAAGATTGCATTAACATTTTCCCCATATCAAAATAATTCTGCAGACCAGGTATTTAGTTTGGAGAGGTGCCTGCATCTGCTTATGCTTATGCTGATGAAATATGGAAAAAGAGCTGGCTATAGGACTGCTAGCTTAGCTAATTTTAAAGCAAATGGAAATAATACTGTTATGTTTTGAGTTTTGGCATTTGCAGTGCAGTTACAAGAAGCATATTATGATGCAATAGTCAGTTAAACGTAAGAGAGAAAGTGAAGATCATTATAGATAAAAATTAGGATAGAGAAAACACACTATTTTTAGCTTCTCCCTATTATAAGCAGCAGCACCTGTGCTTTTTGCTGTAACACACAGGGACAGGTGGTCACACAGAGCCTATATGCAGCAGGGAAGAAGATATGGTTATATATAAAATATGAGCTCTTCTATTTTGCTGAAGAGCAGAATATTTTATCACAGAATGTATATAAAAGAAGACATAATCCTTAATTAATTAAAAAAAAAATCACACGTTTGCCTGGAAAAAGGGCTACAATCTATGTATAGAATCTGATCTTGTATGCCAGTTTTTATTAAAAGCCCCACAAAACTGAAGAAACCATCAGCCAGCCAGGTAACATTTGCATCTTTTTACCTCCCCATAGTTGCTCTGAAGTGTTTTTATGACTTACATTCCATCATTATAAAGTGTGGGGAAAATAGTAAATTATATATTTGTGCAGCATTTCCTGTTTATGAAATCAGGAGCAGAAATTTGAATTTCAGCAATCTACAACATTTTGAGTTTAGGTATTTCATCTCCCTTCCTGACATTTACATTTTAAAAAATCAGGTACTTTACTTTTATGCCTGCCAGTGCATTCTGAGAATACCAGACATATGGTGTTAACTCTTGCTTTGCAGGAGATAATCCTCCATTGGCTATAACTAAAAAGGCAAAAGGAGAACATGATCTTGGTTGCATTTCTCTAAATCTGATTTGTTTTTAAACAGCCTTTTTTGTAGACTGCAAGAAATGTACTGCAGAGGTCTGAAAAATGATTAGGATAACTTTAATTGGGTTGAGGCAAAGTGCACATTGGAACTAAACTAATACCAGTGTCCTTGTAGCATTTTTTCAACAGGTTCTTCAGGCATATTCTGTGTATTAGCGCATATCAATTTTTGTTGCTCTGTGCTTTCTAAATGAACCATTTGGTTGCAAAAGTATTTGAGGAACAATCATTAGTCTTTTTTTCAAATCAACAACAACAACAACAACAAAATGTGAACAATGTTAATTTCATGCTCTGGTGGAAAACAAATGGTAGAATTCTCACTACATTAATAACATCTTGGCTGTTGAGTCTCTATAGATTTGGTTTCCTGCCCTGTAGATTAAATCCTTTGATAACTTTATGGATTTTTCACATTTCCTTTTTCAGTGTAATATATTCAAGGACAGTTTAATAATCAGGAATATACTCAATTCGCCATGTTTATATTTACATTGTAGTTAAAGCAGTTAACAAATTTAAAGCTCCTCCCATAAAAAGGCAGTCTCTAAATGATAAAATCACAATATAAACAGAGCACAAAAATAAGGTAGACATGGCATCAGAAATTTAAAAGCTAACTAGAAGCACTGAAAGAACCAGGATTTCTCTTGAGAGATGGTTCAACAAGATAAATTATTTATGATAGTATTTTGATGATTCAGTATTTGCTTCATCTTTAGAAGATTTGCTTTGAAACCACTGTCAGGTACCAATTTGCCACCAGTTAATGAGTTTAGTACTTTAGTACATAGAGCCTTTTGCCAACCAGACTTGGTGAGTGGACACTATTGCTACCAATTATTTCCTTTTGTAATATCGGTTTAGAGCTGTGGATTGCTTGTAGCCAGTTGTGACTGGCACGGGTGAAAGCGGCTGGAAGCTGTCACCACTGCTGAAAGCTAGTTTATGACCTTCCTTTGAAATCCATGTGACATCAGCAAGAGTTCCTTTGATGTGACTTGGATGGACTTCAAAGGGAGCTCCTGAACCATCTGCAACTAGGGGAGGGTCTTCCAGCTGTGTTCGCTTGGAACTGTTAGATTTTTAGTTTTGCCATGCGAATAAGGGTTGCAGGCAGTCTGTGGTTACCAGCTGCACTATAATTTGGGCAACAGTTTATAGCAGAGTATCAATTGGCTTTTAGCTTTTGACAACCAAACAAAGGCTGTGACCCTACTATTGTAAATCATCATCATCGTCGTCGTCGTCATCATCATCATGTTAAACCCAATTTACAAATGAACACTCCATGTATGAGTCGCTTTCGGGATGAGCGATGACCATTTTATTAAGAGTAAAAGTGGAGCTCTGTTGGATCAGGCCACAGCCCATCTAGCTCAGCATCCTGTCTCACACAGTGGCCCACCAATTGCTTCTTAGCATTCACAAGTAGAAGACAAGGGCAAACCCTTTATCTCAGCGGTTCTCAACCTTCCTAATGCCATGACCCCTTAATGGAGTGCCTCATGTTGTGGAGACCCCCAACCACGGGGGTGGAGCAGCTGGGAGGTGGGAGGGAAGGGCGGCAGGAGACTCGTCACGACCCCTCTGAAAGGGTAATTCGATCCCCAAAGGGGTCCCAACCCCCAGGTTGAGAACCACTGCTTTATCTGAACCCTGCCAATGGCCTTTAGAGGCATCCTACACGTTTCTCCAACCTGGGGGCAGTACCGAGGCATTAATTCTAGTACTGGAAAAAGATAGATTATAATGGATTATATACACTAGCCAACCTCCAGAAGAAGGAAGAGAGGTAAGTCAATAAGTCAAGGGAGGTAGGAGAAGAAAAACAAACTTCATTTTATTTTATATTGTTAAGTAACAGAATGTAAATAAATAATTTTATCAATAAAAACTAATAAAATATTTCATAGTAATAAGCATTCTAGTAGCTTTCTGTCTTCCATGAATTTATCTAACCCTTTATTAAGGTGATCCAGGCTGTCACCATCTCTTCTGGTGGTAAAAATACTAGAAAAAATATGTCCCCATGTCAGTTCTAATATTTTGCCCATCAGCATCATAGAGTGCCCCCTGGTTCTAGTGTTGTGTAATACAGTAAAGAATTTTTCTCTATCCACCTTTTCCACATCATGCATGATTTTCTATGCTTTAATCATGTCCCCTCTTAAAACACCATCTTTCAATGCTGAAGAGGTCTAAATGCTGCAACCTGATTTCATAAGGGAGATTTTCCAACCCTCTTAATCATTCTGGTTGCCCTTTTCTGCACTTTTTCCAGTTCTACATTATTTTTTTCTGAGGTATGGTGGCCAATTTGGAACAAAATGTTCCAAATATGGTTTCGCAACGGATTTATAAAGGGATAGAGTGAAACTTGCTACTGACTTATTTTCCATTCCTTTCCTAATGATCCCTGCTGTTGCACACTGGGTCAGCTTGTTCATTGAGCTGTCCAGAGAATCCTAAGATCCCTTTCCTAGCTTGTCACAGAAAGCTCAGATCCCATCAGTTTATAAATATAATAGGGGTTCTTTGCCCCAGTGTTCATTGCTTTGCACTTATTGTTGAAGTGCATTCGCCATTTCATTGCCCACTCACCCAATGTCAGGAAATCCCTCTGGAATCTCTGTGCAATCTCTAGCAGCTTTTACCATGCTTAATTATTTAGTATCAGCAGCAAACTTTGCTATATCACTACTTATCCCTACTTCCAAATCATTTATTAAGAAATTAAAAAGCAGAGGTCACAATACTGAACCTTGTGCGGGGTACTTTTCACTTCCCTTTATTCCGACAACTGTGCATTTATTACTACTCTCTGCTTCCTTTCCTTTAGCCCAGTGGTTCTCAACCTTCCTAATGCCGCGACCCCTTAATGCAGTTCCTCATGTTGTGGAGACCCCCAACCGCAGGGGTGGGGGAGCTTGGGTGAGGTTGTGGTGGGAAGCAGGAGACTTGTCGCGACCCCTCTGAAAGGGTAGTTCGACCCCCAAAGGGGTCGTGACCCACAGGTTGAGAACCATTGCTTTAGCCTCTTATAAATCTGGGAGAGGACCTATCCTCTGACACCATGACTAATGAGTTTATTCAGAAGCCTTTGATGAGGCCCTTTGTTAAAAGCTTTCTGAAAGTCCTGATAGACATTATTAGCTGGAATACTTTTATCCACATTCATGTTACTTGTAAATAATTCTAAGAAGTTAGTAAGGCATGATTTACATTTGCAAAAGCAATGCTGATTTTCATTCTGCAATGCTTGTTTCTCTAAATGTGCACTAATTTGGTCTTTAATTATGATTTCCGTCACTTTACCTGTAACTGATATTATATATAATTCCTGAATCCCCAATGTGATGCCCACCGTTGTTTTAGGCTGTGTCCCCAAAAGACTTATTTGCCTCTCTACTGTCCCTTTACTGTCACTCTATTCAAGCAGACTTTAAAAGTGCCATGCAAATCCGGAATAAGCGTCCGCGTGAGGCTCAGCAAAATGTGCGTTTTTAACGCACCTTCTGTCCCCACGAGAGCTGTGTTTTCTTTGCGCGCATCTTTTTCTCCCCGCCCCTGCTCTTGTTGATAGGGTGTCAGTGGGAATGGGGAGGGACTGCCCTCGGCGCGGCCACAACCAGGAAGACAACCCGACAAGTCCAAAGGAAAAATAGCCATCGGTTCTCTGTTCGTCTCCCCGAAATGGCTTCTCGTGCCGGAAAAGGCAGTGGCTGCAGCTAGTGGCCGCGCAATCGCTCATTCACTCTCACCACTTTCCCTGTTATTGCTGTCAAAATCCACCCCATACAGCGCACGATCACTCATTCACTCACCACTTTCCCTGTTATCGCTGTCAAAATCCACCCCGTACAGTAGCAATAATCCACCCACTTCACACCTGATAGCGATTGCAACAATGTTGCAATTCTGTGCTGATTCTGGCTCTTTAGTTCTGAGCTTTAGAAAGGGAAGCTGCTTGTCTTATTGCTGTGTGTGTAGGCGGCAATCCCCGCCCCTTTTGCCATGGAGTGTCCCCAAGGTTGCGAGGAAAACCCGCGACGTCCAAAAAGAGCGCTGAAAGTCTTATTTAAAGGGCACTTTTTTTGTTGCAGGTTTTCCTCCTTTTGTAGCACTGGAAGCGCGCTGAAAAGCCTGTCATGGAAAGGGAAATCCTACCTATATCAAATTATTTATTAATATTATTATTTATTATTATTTATTTGCATTTCTATCCCGCTCTATACTCGAAGGTCTCAGGGTGGGTAACATTTAAAACCTATAACAATATATATTAAAACAACGGCAGTGTCTGCAAGTGGGCCTTCCTAAACATATACTGCATTGCCTTCCTACCCCCTTTTTCCACGCACAGTCAAAGATCCGGATCTTCAAGATCTGGATCTTTGAGATGGGGTCCTCCTGGAGATCCGGATCTTGAAGATTGTGGACACCTTTAATCAGATCCACATGAAATCTAGATTTAAGGGCCTGAAGGACCCATTAAATGTGGATTTCCCCTGCCCTCATGGGGACAGAGCCTTGCAGACGGGACCTTCAATGGGGTCCAGGTGGGGACAGAGCCTTCCTGATTGGTACCAATCAGGTACTAATCAGGTTCCTAATGGAGCAGGCATTCCTTCAGATATTTGGGGCCCAACTAAGTCATGTAGGGCCTTACAAGTTAACCTTAACACCTTGAATTGGGCTGGTAGGAAATCTGCAGCCCAATCCTCATTTCCAGAACCTGGAAAATACGCAACTTCAGTGAGTTCTGCATTCTCCCCACATTAACAAGCACAGAAAAAAGGCTGCTAAAAAAACCTGCAGTGCACGCTTACGTGGGAGAATAGTTAATTAACATCAGAATTAATTCCTAGACTGTCTGGCGTTCACCTTACTTAGCCACAGTTATTTTCAAACAGTTCCACTATGCCATTTACGAAAAACACTTTGGTTTCTTCTCAAAGCCACTGCTGTCTTTGTGAGAATTAGATCTTGTTCAATTTTTATCAAAGCTTTTTGTAAAAGAGGCTTTTTATTTGATAGAAAGCAACGCGGATGCTGCTTCTGAACTTTCTTTCACCAGAAATCAGAGAGAATTGGCTTTTCTACTCCATTTTTTTCACCCATTTAAGGGGACTCAAAGCAGCTGACAAAGCTTTCTATTCTTCTCCCCACAACAGAACACCCTGTGAGGGAGGTGGGGCTGTGAGAGCTCAGAAGAGAGCTGTGACTAGCCCAAGGTCACCCAGCTGGCTTCCTGGGGCAGTGTGGAATCAAACCTGGTATTCCCAGATAAGAGTCCAGCTCCCTAACCACTAGATCAAACTGCCTCACAAAGGAGAGCAGTATTTGGGCAACTTGAAGATGAGATTCCTTTTGCCACAATTTCTCATTAGATTTTAATAACTTTGTCCACACTGTATACTAGAGGCTTCTCAGTCTTGGGTTTCTGAAACTTACGATGACAGTAAATGCCCCATTGGAGTGAATGAGGGCTCCTCCCTTCTTCATGAAGTCATACGCCATAATCCAAACAGGGAGGACTCTGCCAAAATATATATAAAAAAGTGTGCTATAGGGATTTGTCATAAGCCATAATAACATATGCTAGTTTATGGAACACCACAAAACTCTTGGTAGTTTTGGGCGCCTCGAACTCCGCCCCGCCTTCCCTCAGCACCCTCCTCCTCCTTGTGGGCAAGAGAATAAGCACGACGTTGGTCGCCCTGGCAACAGGAGGCGAGGCAGAGAAGGCGTGGCGCCGAGATGACGCTATCACGCTGCTACGTCCGTTGGGTGACGGTGGGCGGAGCCAGAGGCGGGGAGGAGGCGGAGCCAATTGGTGCCTGGCGCTGGCCTGGTTGGTTTGTTTCCCGGTTGGCGAGAGTTGTGTGTATGTGGGTTGGGGGGTGCGGTTTTTTGGTGCCCCCCCCCCGCGGCGCACGCCCGGGCGTCTCGCTCGCTTGCTCGCTCTCTGCGTGAGGAAGAGGGGAAGGCGCGCACAGGGATCGGGCCCTGCACCTGTAGACCTCCAGGTATGAGTGGATGGCGGCGGCGGCGGCGGCGGGGGGAGTCCCGTAGTCACATTGGCAGGAGGATCTCCGTGTGGCACTGGGTTGACATCAATGCCTACTGGTCGGGATCTGACGGGGGGGAGCCTGATGCCCAGAACACCTGGAGGCACCTTTGGGGAGCCTCGTTTTTCATTCTGTGCGCTTGGGGATGAGAGAAGAAGAAGAGTTGGCTTTCCTAACCCGCTTTTCTCAACCATTCAAGGGGACTCAAAGCGGCTGACAAAGCTTCTGTTCTTCTCCCCACAACAGAACACCTTATGAGGTAGGTGGTGCTGTGAGAGCTCAGAAGAGAGCTGTGACTAGCCCAAGGTCACCCAGCTGGCTCCATGGGGGAGTGCGGAATCAAACCCGGCATTCCCAGATAGGAGTCCGGCTCCCTAACCACTAGACCAAACTGGCTAGAAGGAAAACCAACTCTGTGCATCATCAAAGGATATCCCATATTTCAAAAGGCATTGTCTACTTACCAAAATTTTTAATTCTGGGACAAACAATGGACACTTCCCCACATCCTTCTCTGCCCCAAACTTAATTTTTGTATACAAAAACACCTTCTCAAATTATCAAGCAATGTCCGCGCTCCATTAACTTGACTGTGGTCACACTTAAAGTTTAATCCAGCTTCAGTCCACTTTCAGAGTGAGAGAATACTCAGCCAAGAGACCCAGTTGTATTCTTTCGGTGTTAAATAACTCAGAAAATTCTCCTTTGGGATGATAGACAATTTGGAAAGGAAATTACTTGTCATTTGATTGATGCATTCTCCTGCTCTGAAGCTGTATTAAACCTTAGGTGTGACCACATCTAATGTATTTGCATGCTTGCAAATATAGAGAAAGGTTGCTTGTGACCCTTTCTTCTCAAAAGTCTTCCTTTACGTTTTGCCTGTTTAGGACTCGGGCGTCTTTGTAAAGCATTTTTTTCTCATTAAAATCTTGCAGGGTAAGAAGTCAGCTTTGTTTTCCCTCAATTTCCTGTAGCCGCTTGGTTCTTAGTCTTCAGGGATTTTGAATTGCCTCTTGCTGCTTCTAAGTATGAAAAGTAGGTCAGGGAATAAATAGATACTTTAAAACAAAAGTAAAATATTTCTGAAGCTATTTGTACCCTGAATGGTTGGGGAAAAAATGCTTGATGATGCAGGATGTAATAGAAGGGTGTGTGTGCCTATCCATCCCTGAAGTTATCTGCTTTCTCTGCATCACACCCCTCTTTCGTCTGTTTATGGCTTCATCCAGATGTCAGCTACTTATTCCACTGTATTTGGATATTCTGGAATAAAGTGTGGACACCGAAACATCCATGTTTTATTCCTGCGCATTGAAACAGCAGAATAAGTAATCCACACCTGGATGCAGCCAAAGTTATCTATTCCGTAGGTTTGAACTTAGTGGAAATGGAGCAAATGTTGACACTTTGGTGTTTGTTTTTAATTCTAATAACCTATCACACCCCAAATTAGGGTTTGTTCATAATGATGACTGAACATGTGATTTAATGATAATATAAAGTCTTAAGAGTTGATGTTTACCATAAATGGAAACATCTGTGTAGTTTTCTTGCCAGTATTATAGAAATACTTTACTGTGGCCTTTGTCATGAAGGACAAGTTAAAAGAATTGCAAATCCTGTTATGGCCCAGTCTGTGAGTGCTAGTCCTGATTTTCTTGAGGTATGTTGTAAATCATCACAATGAAATCTGTTTTAATTGGTTTAACAATCCCAGGACATGCCTGTTTTCATCAAAACTGTTTTGTGAATTGCCATAGTTAATAATGTAATTATCACCATCTGTGCTTCATTTTCCTCTGACCTTATTGCTAATACCTGTAACTCTGCGTAACATATCACACATAATAAATTAATCTTTAAAGCGCTAAAGTAATCTCTCAGGTGCCCTAGCACTTTCTTCTTGGTGCAAAAGAGCGACAGTGGAAATTAACTTGGAGATATAGTTCTGATAAGACAGTATCCACGTGTTTTCTAAGGGAGACTGGATTTTTTCCCCTGTATATCCAGAATGTATTTGAACTCTTTTTGAGCCGCCTCCTACTCTCCGTATTATAAGCTTGCTTAAGCCAGCCATCTGCTCTGATAACCTAAAGAGAAAAAGAAGCTTAATTGGGTTCACCTTGATCTGAAAAGAAGCCCTAGTGAGTTCAGTGGGAGTAGATTTCTTCATAAGTATGCTTAGAACTGCACATTTATGTGTCCAGAGCTTCTCTTTTAATGTCTGGTTAGGCTTGGTTTATACAAAAGCTTTACAGCCTTCAATTTAAATGGCAAGAATATACCAGTCTTGCCAGTTAGGTCTTGTATTCAGCGAGTTTAATTCTGCACTCCTCCACGAAGCCAGCTGGTTGACACTGGGCTAGTCACAGCCCTCTTTTTAGCTCTCACAGCCCCACCTACCTCATAGGGTGGTCTCTTGTTGGGAGAACAGAAAGCGTCAGCTGCCTTGAGTCCCCTTAAGGGTGAGAAAAGTGGGGTAGAAAAGCCAACTCTTCCTCCTCCTGCTCCAGTTACTATAAAACTGGGGCCTTTCCGCACTTGCATCTTCAGTAGAACAGACCATGTAGACTGGACTCTGCTACGATGGATGGCTCTGGTGCATAACAAAGCTTGTTTTTTTTTGGGGGGGGGGCGGAGTGGACAGACTCCAAAGGCCCAGGAGACCCATTGTGGCAATGCACCTTGTTGCGCTGGTACTGTGGGTCCCATGGTATTTTGGACCATGGAGGTATGCTGTTCATACACCTCTGTGATCCAGTATACTGTGCCCTTAGTATGCTATTACACCAGACCACCCTGTGTTTTCCAGTCTCCTGATATGGTTTACACTCCTGTGTAACAGAGCATATTGCCAGTTTACCAGCAAGTCCATAATTGCTTTGTATTATGGACTTCTTTTGCACTTACCATAGCAGGCTGGTAAGGATGGAGTGCAGTGGCGGCCATTCACTCTGTACGTGCTGAACTAGCTCTGTAGCCGGTGAGCAGCACATGCGCGGCAGATAGCCAACTGGATTGCCGTGTGTGAGGTTCATCCACTTCAGCACTTCTTCAGCCCTTAGTATTTGTCTTCAAATGCTTTCAAACTACTTCGACTAGGCTCTGTGCTGTCCGCAATTTCCCCCACTCACCCTCCTCCTCTCGTTTCACTGAGTAAAAGGGATCACAGGCTCTATTGCTCTGCCTGGGACTGAACGTTGCTATAATGTTTCTTTTCACCTTCTACCCTGTTTCCCCGAAAATAAGACCTACCCCCAAAATAAGCCTTAGTTCAATTTTTCCAATATTTTGTGCCGCTCTAAAATACAGTATAAGCCCTACCTCGAAAATAAGCCCTAGCCCTTGGGGACAGCAGGAGTCCAGGCACTGGTTGGCCCCCTCATGACTGCCTCAGCACTCGGCTGACCTGGTCCGAGGTTTTGGCGCAGACTGGGGGCTTCGCACAGGCTGCAGTCGCGATGCCACTTTAGGCAGTGCAGCTCTATGCCCCTGCTGCAGCTGCCTTGTGTTGAAGGCCCGGCTGCCGGTTCTATTTCTCTTTCCATGTGGTCCAAGTCTTCCGGCGGCAGGGACCAGGCAGTAGGTGTCCATGGTGTCTTCTAGCCCCTTTTTACCAGGTCCTGCTCCTGGGTGTGTCCATGAAGGCCAGCGCCTTCTCGGTGATTCAGGGCACTCTAGGCAGCTCGCCTTGCTTCTCCAGAGCCTGCCATTGCTTAAAGCACATTTTCAGTGCACATTTGTCATTCTAAAGCCCACTCAGTGCAGATGTCTGTACCGGTGGTTGATCCAGTTCATTGAGGTGAGTACAGAAAGAGCCTACGAGTGTTTGGGTCAGTTACTGCCTTTCAGCCTAGCTCACTGGGCTGTTGTGTTTCTACGATGGAGGGAGAGAATAGCGTGGACCACCCTGAGAAGAACGGAGGGTTATAAGTGCCATAAACAAAGTTTGCACCCGTACTTGTTTTGAACTTAAGAAAGGTGGTGATTGCTGTTGATACCACTGAGTCATGTCTGACTCCTTGGGCACCTCTCTGCAGTTTTCTTGGCAGAGATATTGAAGTGGTTTGCCATTGCCTACTTTTGGAGACAAGAGGGATTTTCGCAATGCAACGCGTTCCAAACGGAACGCGTTCAGGCGGGAAGCTTAAGACAGCTCCAGGCGCTTTCACCGTTCACACACAGGCGCGCCGGAACGCGTTCCGGCGCGCCTGTGTGTGAACGGTAAAAGCGCCCGGAACTGTCTTGGCCGGCAAAGGCCGGCCAGGGGCACGGAGACAGCTGCGGAGGCAGATCGGCAATCAGCTGATTGTCAAACAGCTGATTGCCAAACCTGCGCCGGCGGGGGAGGCGGGCCCGTGGCTGTTCGGGAGCGAGAAGCAAGCGCGAATCCTTCTCCTCCCGAACGCCTGCGGGCAGTTCGTCTGCGCCCGAACGCATGTAGAGCACTTCAAAGTGCTCTACATTTGGAACGCGCGAGAGACAGCTCCGGACATGAGGCGGCGCAAGCCCCGCTTGGGCAATGCGAATGCCTCGTCCGGAGCTGTCTTCCACGCGTACCGGAAAGGCCTGTGCGAAAAGGCCTCAGGGGTCAAACCATCAACCTGCAGCTTTCCAGGAAGTTTGCACTACCGCTGAAGTACAGCCACTCCTGGGGCAGAGATGTGCACGAATGTTTTTTTGACATTCTATTCAAATCAAATTGAATACCCGAAAATCCAGTTCAATTCAAATTTGAATTTAAGAAGATTCAGTTTGAATTTACCAAATTCAGATCTGTTCGATCTTTTATTTGAATCTGCACATAGAAATGTCAACAACATTCGTATGGCCGCGTACGCATCTTCTCCACAACCATACACATCTGTACACATCTGCATGTGTCCGTAGGCATCCCGTAGTTATCCCGTACGCAACCTGTTTTTGTCATGCACAGATCTGTACAAATCAGTACGGATGCGGGAAAGATGCAGATCTTCAAATACGCATTGTGTATGAACCTGTATGCATACGGATGTCCGGATAATTCGAATGAATAGATCCAAAATTAAAAATTTGATCTGAATGTTTACATTTGAATTTCAGGACGTTTGATTTGAGTTTGAATGTCAAAATTCACCACATTCAGTCGGATTTCAAATGCCTACAAATATTCATGCACATCCCTACTCTGGGGATAGGTAGATGAGTGAATAGTGTTTCTGGCTTCTCTACTTAAATATTTGTTGTGCAGATCTGGGTTATTACTAAGTTTGTCTCCTGATTTGTGACCAGTTTGGGATAGGATTGATTATTTGGCAGGGCCAGGAGCAAGTCAAAGTCAGTAGCCAGGAAAGCCATTTGCACTTCACTAGCAGGATAAGTAGGAACCAAAGGTAAGGGCAGGGATCTGTGGTGAGCAGGTTGGTCAACGCTCACAGAATAAATCCGGAAGGTGAGGTGAAAAAGAAGTGAGGAGTGATAGAAGATGAACAGGAATCTATTGACAAAGAGGGAAGCACTTTTGCCGCAGTAGCACAGTTGTGAAGTAATTGCTCCACACAGGAAGTCTCTGTAAGTAGAACCTGTTAGCAGGAAAGACCCAGTGCAGTTCTGCTTTGGCAGAGCCCTGTTGAGGTGCATCAAAGATTATATTTACACAGTTGGTCTTCGGAGGTAGACATGCATCGAGGAGGTAGTTATTTGACAACCATGTAATTGAGCCATTTGCCTGAGTTTCAGCAGCAAGACACTACTTCCTACCTACTATTACTGACTTACAAGCTGGAATGTGCAGCTCCAACTCTACATAGCAGTTTTAAAGCAGTTTGTTACCTGGCCAGAGACCTTTGGGTATAGGGCGGGGTAAAAACGTAAATAAAATAAATAAAGTGTGGAGGTGTTTTTAATTTTGTTTAAATGTTAGCTTTTGTAAGTTTCATATTGTTACACCCCAGCCCAGTTTCTGGGTTCATGCTTGGCTTGCTACACCAAAAAAGATGCACCAAGGTAGGTGTGGCAACTCTAGGAGCTAGCTCTCAAAGACTGGTCTCCCTTCATCCATATTGAAAGTAGTACTTCTACACGTGGTTATAGTTTACAAATAAGATGAATGGTTACCTTTGTGTCAGTGCAGCATAATTCCACAACACATGTCTATTGCATTATAGTTGGACCTCTGTATCCACGAGGGATAAGTTCCGGATCCTACTGCAGTTAATAGAAAACTGAGGATATTTCAAACACAGGGAAATGTGCTCAATTTCCCATAATTCCTGTGAAATCCCATGAGATTTCACAGGAATGATGTGAAATCTTGCATCATTTCCTGCGATTTGAGTGCCCCAGTCCTCTGAGAAGCTCCAGATAGGCCTAATGGCACTGGCTGGGAGGGGGAGGGGGCTGGCCCAGTCACCACAGAAGACTGAAACCATGGAGGTCCAACTGTATGTCAGGGCTCATAGTCCACCTGCTCCCTAGTTAGCATGTTTGCTGCCCTCCCATAGGCTGGGCATTTAGTATGTTAATAGGCCTTATCATCCTCCTAACACTGCTGGGTCAAACTAAAGATGAAGTTTCCTTCGGTGAAACCTGACAGTGTTCTTGGTAGTGTTAGATCCCTTATCTTGGCAGAGATGCATTTCTAGGAATTTTATGAAATAGTTCCCACAGCAAGACACAATGAATTCAGGCAGCCTTGCTTGGGCAACGGGCCCTATTTTTGTGCAGGGGGTCCCTATTAATAGGATTAGTGGACTAATCAATATATTCATTCTTTGATTTATTGCAGGTTTCTCTTGCTATGTGTCTTCTAGGTGAGGTGCCTTCCCATTGAACCTTCATACCCAAAAGCTAAGGATGGTATGGTGCACGCATGGGGCTTTCCTCTTTCAAACTGCTCCGTTAACTTTCTGGCTCAGTGTGACTTTGAATGGCAGTCTCTGCAATGTTGGATTCTCTGTGTTATACTGTAATAAACATCAACAAGAAGCTTTTATTTTTATTTTATGTGAATGTCTACTCCAGCTTTCACTTGGGAGGATATCTGAGCTTTTCATCTTATTATTTGGGATCTCAAGTTGACTTTTTGCTGCAAGAGAATATTTTATAATCACTTAAAATTCCAAAGGCTTTAGTCATTAAATTGAGATGTAGTCTTCTGCTCCTTTGATCATTTTTTAAAAATGTAATAATTCAATTATTGAGGATCTAAAGAGATTCACATAGCCCTTCATTAATTTCTCTGTGTTCTCATTTTTAAACTTTTTTCCTGTGGTCACAGATTCATTTATTTTTTCAGAGATTGGTATAAAGTAAGGGTGGGTAATCTGTTACCTTGCAGAACTGCATCTAATACCTGGCTCAGTAAGCAATCGTCAGGAGTGGTCAACTGGATGCCTGTGCTTAGACATCCGTTTGGCCCTTCTGCACTTACCCACAGAACAGGCTATTTCACCATGTGGCCTGCTTCTGGATCTTTCTCTTCCTTGCCCTGATACGGACTAGAGAGATCACACCCCTGGTAAGCTGCTGCATCCACACTGGACACCGTGTAGTTTGGTCCAGGTGGCCGAAATGGCCGTCTAGATAGAGATAACAGTATACTTGTTTTTAACAGGTCGACTGGTAGCCCAGGGGCTTCCAGACCAGCACAGGGAGACATGCAGAAGAGCACACACTTCTGTGCACTGCTGAAATGAATCCCCCTAGGGCTCCAAAGCCAGGAATTTTAGTTCCTGGTCATTGAAGCCCTCATGTCAGGCTCTAAAGCGTGCATGAGCTTCAGAGTGGGGTGGGTTAGGGCAGGGACTGTCACAGAACAAACTGTCCAAGTACAGACCGCCTTGTTCTAGATCATGCAGACCATTCCAGCCTGGAAACGCTCTAGTTGGAGCAATTTCCATTGTAGTGCTTCCCCCTTCCCCCACAAAGCATATATGGAAACCACTATGGTATTAGGCAGGAATGACTAACTATACTTCTCCAAATATTGAATTAGAACATTCTTAGGTCTCAACCAAATCATGGCAAGTGATAGGAGTGATCGGGTTGTAGTCCAGCAACTTCTAAAGGGCCAGCCTTGGTGTAAAGGTTTTATATCATCCTCCTTCAATAAAATTCCTAGGCAGTTGTTAATCCCAGTCAGGAGAACAAATGCTGCTAGGTCCATAACCTGTTGATTGAATGCTAGGCATTAGTGGTCGGGAGACCTAAGATTAGGAGGCTAATGGTTATGGTTTTCACGGAGGACAGAAAACACTTTGTTCTAATCCAGTAGATGGTTGTCGCTGTTGTGATTTAGCTATAGCACTTCTCTTTTTTCTCTCTCATGTCAAACCACATTTAAGCATGACCATGGATAGCAGCGTTGGTTGCCTGGAATGAGTTGATTTGGAATATTTTTG
This sequence comes from Aspidoscelis tigris stejnegeri, assembly GCA_023333525.1. NCBI lineage: Eukaryota > Metazoa > Chordata > Lepidosauria > Squamata > Teiidae > Aspidoscelis > Aspidoscelis tigris. Next base: position 98,436,580 of record JALMGA010000002.1, read on the forward strand.
GAAAACTTCAATGCTATGAGTTGGTTTGACTATGATTGAGCATGTTTTGTTGATTTAAATATGTTGGGTTAATTGTATGGGCACGGATATGCTGCAGAATTTGGTAGCAGTTGATCTATAATATTTGACTAAGAAAATTCTCAAAGTGCACATACTATAATTCTATGCGTGCCTGTTCTGTCTAGTTGAGTTCAAGGCAGATAAACAGAATTAAGAGTGCAGCCATAATATGATTCAAATATTCACACAACCTGAATACTTTATTTACACTCTGTAGATATTGTCACTGGGGCACACAGTTCTGTAATAGCATAGTTCTGCTTTTGCAAGTTTGGGAAGATATGACTTCCCTAGTATAACATTTTTATTTATTTATTTTCATTATTATCCCACCCTATGTCTGGGGGCCTCCGGGTGGGTAACAGTATATAAAATCAAACATCATTAAAACACCACCACTGGGTATTAAAACAGTAGCATCTGAAAGTGTATCCCCATTTAACCAAAGGCCAGGACAAAGAGGTGCGTCTTCACTGCCTTCCTAAATGTGTACAGTGAAGGAGACAGACACAACTCAAGGGGGAGACTATTCCATAGCCTAGGGGCCATCACTGAGAAGGCCCTCTCCTGGATCACAACCAGGAGGACCTCCCTTCCAGATGTTAAGGTAGGGGCAGGTTGATATGGGAGTATGTATTAATTATTTACTATATATATTTGGTCTATTTTTTTTCTCCTTAAGTCTAAGGCCCTTTTTGCACAGGGCCTTATTCCAGATTATCCCCCAGAGTACAGATGGCTGGTCCTTATTCCAGGATGTTATTCAGAATAAGACCCAGTGCATAAAGGACCCATAACCATTGTCAGAGTTGCTTACAGTACATACTGCTAGGCATTTACCTGCGCTCAGGCTTTCAATCTGGAAAGGTAAGAATTGGGGGAGAAGAGGTGAGGAAAACAGCTGCTTAGAAGGCAAGTCAGGCACGACTTGGTTGTCACCGGTCTCTTGCAAGGTTTGTTCCTGAAGTGCCATCTAGCTGCTGCCTCCTGAAGCCTAGGGAGAGCATGGCTTCTCTGGATGTTTTCTGGTTGTGCCATCCTGCCTACCTTCCCTGAAGCTTGGGGGTAGAATGGCAGCCCTGTGATTTTGTTTTACATGTTTTACATTCAAAGAGCAAGGGAAGAGTAAAAATGTATTTACTTGAAAAAAATTTTTTGCACAAGGTTGAATAATTTTGCGCAGAGCATGAGAACAGAGGAGGAGATGAGAGTGGTTGTAAATTGATTGGTGGGAAGTTCCGGGACATACATGCTTGGAGAAAATAATACTGTATTTGCCCCAAAATGAGTTTAAACAAGAGAAGAAGACAGAAAAAGGGGGAAAGTGACTATAGATCTCTTCATAGGAAGGCCAGTCATTACAATTCTGGGGAGGAATATCCGTGTGTGTGTGTGTGTGTGTGTGTGTGTGTGTGTGTGTGTTAACAGGCTGTGTAAAAAAACATAAAAATGCACTCAGGATGCATTTAATATTTTGCATTTGTTACCTTCTGACATTAAAGTGCATTTATGGTGCATTAATGCAGGAGGTAAGGTTTGTGTGTAGCTGCCACCTGTGGTGTGTTTGAATTACTGCAAACCAATATATGGCTAATAATAGTATACTGAAATGGGTTGGGAGCAGATTAAAAAATGTTGTCGGGTTCCTGAATGTAAATATTTACTGTAGTGCTTTATGCCAGCCTTCCACCTCTTCACTGGTGATTTCCACAGAGCTCTGAATAGTTTAGAGGTGACTCATTCATTCTTGTAGGGGGTTCCTTTAAGGAAATCTTGTTGCAATTCAGGAGTTGTTTCTTACATTCAGTGATGTGCATGGAATATATATTAGATTGCAAGGCATTTCCCCCTTTATTCTCTTCAGTATCACAAGTTACATCAAGCAGTATTAGGAAGAAGGGAGTGCAGAAATGATCTAGGTCAGTGATGGCAAACCTTTTGAGCTCGGAGTGTCAAAATTTGCAAGAAAACCTAGCTTAATTCAGGTGCTGTGTCACATCAAGAAATATCCATAATTTTGTGATATTTGTAGCTCTAGTAAAAAAGCTATATTTTTGATATATGTATTTTATTAAAAGTAAAAACAAATAATTCTTTACATTAGTGACTTTTGTTGCTAAACCTTCAATTGAAAGTTGGTATTTCATACACTTCAAGAACAAGCAAGCACTACACGCCCAGGTGCCAAGGTGACCATGTGTGTCACCCAAAAGCGCTTGGCGTGTCACCTGTGACACGCGTGTCATAGGTTGGCCATCACCAATCTAGGTGGTAAGGCAGCCTCTACATGGATATTTAACCAGAGACATGGTTCTGCACGGCTGTTTATAGGGATTTGTTTCCCAGCTTATTGGGAATCATAGGGCAATGGAAACTTGGCTCACACATGAGAAGTGCTTGTACTGGGCAAACAGATTATGGGTGTTTTTCCACTGTCACTAGAAGTACCCATTAAGTACCCATTAATGGGTACAAAAATGCCATTAAGTACCCATTAATGGGTACTTAATGGGTACTTCTAGTGACAGTGGGAAAACACCCTATGTTGTATATTTCTGTTTATTCTGCAAGGAAATTGATTGATTGATGGATGGATTGTACAAATCTAATACAGTAATGTCAAACAAAATTAACATACCCAAGAATATAACCAATCATAAACTTATATACTCTTAAAAATACAATGTTGCACTTAAATACAAAACAGATTTTACAAGTCTTCACATCCCTATTGGAAGGTAGTTCATAGCACCAGGTGAGAAAACAGTAGCTTGGCTTTCACTGGTGTGACTGAATATTGAAAACCTGGATGAAGAGAAAGATCTTTCTGTGGCAGATTTTATCAGGGGTGACCACTTTTCCACAAACACCACTTGATGTTCCATGGCTTGCATCTTGTATGGTTGCACTGTTAACTAATTTATGATTAGGACCCATGTGCATGTCAATCATTGGGCCAGAGAAAGGGCTGGGGATTCCTCCAGTTCAGCACAATTTCTGCTTTGGCTGTGGTTATTAAAGTTTTAATTAAGTTTTTATGTTTAAGGGAGATAGGACATGTCTTAAAATGGATCAGGAAAATCATTTCTGGAGTGAATTTCTGTGACGTAATTTTGCAAATGGCCTCCTGCACCGTTGCCTGCAAGGGAACTTCCTGGATGGAAGCCTAATTGTCAGGACATTTTCACTTGTGAAATGTAGTGGCCGGATCAGAGTCCACATTGCTAGGCCCCAAGGCCACCACAAGCTGAACAGGAGGTGTATTATTACCTAGTGTCCTGTCTTCCATGAATACGTAGACATAGTAGTGTTGTAGTGTTTTGAGAAATGATTATTGTTATGAGAACCAAGTAGATGTGACACCAAGAACAAGTTTCTGCTAGGATTGGTTCACGTGGAATGGAGTGTTCTCTATAATCATATGTCTATTCACCATATAGTATCTCAGTATTAATGTAGTATTATAGTGTGCATTGATATGCTAGTAGTTAAGTTATATACCTGATTTGTTATTTTCATATATACATGCATTCATCCACCGTTTATATATTTACAAACATATACTCTGCAACCATCAAGCAATAAAACCTTCCATTTGGAATGCAACAAAGACTCTGTTATTGGAAACTTCATACATGCTTTTCTGCTGTGTGTGCTGAATTCAAGTTCTGCTAAGCTGACATACTTCAACACTATGCATTTGTGCATTTGCATGGCATAAGCATGTATAGCAGACCTTTTTAGGTGATTAGATGTAGTTACACAGGTCTTTGATGTGAAGGATTTCCTCTTGCTGCTAGAAACTCCTGTGACATATTTTAGCTTCATTCAATCCCATTGTGTGGGGGAAAAGAGGCCCGGGCAGTATAAATGGTTGTTGTTTCTGCCACTTCAAGCAAAACATGAACATTGCTTTTAAAGCTTGTTGTTTGTCTTCAGCATCCTTTCCTTTCCTTTTTTGCAGTCTCTCTTCCAGATGGGAAAAGAGCAGCCAAGTTTGTTTTGGACATTTTTTTTTAGTTCATATTATATATATCGTATGGTTTTTTTAAATGTCATTTTAATCTGCTTTAACTGCCCTGAGAATTTCTAACTAATAAATCTTAATGTGTCTCCACTAGTGCTACGAAGTCATATGACACATGTAGTGTGAGTCTGGTCTGGTTCCAGTGGTTGCATATAGTAGTTCTTTGGAAACTTCTTAAAAGTGGGGTGATGTCCCCTCCCCCAGGAAAGGAGTTGTTTCAGACTAATGTGAATTACAGAGGATTCTGGGGCCTTTCCTGTGGATGGCTCAACTTCCTTGAGGAAAAGTCTCTGATCTTTTTCTCTTCTTAAATGCACTTTAGTGATGACCAGCACCACCCATATGCTGTCATGGATCATAGGCTATTCAACTAGTGGAAGCCGTTGGAGTGAACTGCATGCAGGTTGCTTCCCACCCCTTTCAGATGATAGGGTGAATGTATGTATCTCTAAGGAAGAAGAAAAACTACTCTTCACCTTTGGTTTTGATCTAGCCTTTCAGAATTGTCCTTGTCACCACTCTCCAATGTCTCTGTCCTCTCTTTAGCCTGTGGAAACTCACAAACTCACCTGGATCATGCTGGAGGAGCTCCATTATGTCTGTGAGAACTGTGCAAATCCATGCAGAACATGGAGAGTGAGTAGGCCTACAAGTACACACACAAAAAAAAAGTACATGGCTTTTCTTTGCATACACGCTTTGTTGCATTTCTCCATTGTCTTCCAGTTGCAAAATTGGACTTTAGGAGCTAGAAGTATAAGATTCAGTTATCCTTTGTATAAACACACTTTTGTTTCTGCACATTGGAACGAAAGTGTGTTTGTAAAGTGTGAGTTCCTTGTTTGAACTCAATCTTGGAAGTTTTTAAAAAATGCAAGTTGGCCTTTGAAAGTTTGACAGTTTGGTAGGCTGAGTTATCCATCTACAGGACCATTGGCAGTTATCAACCAGACCTCTCCTCTACAGTGCCGCTGATAGGGATGGGCAAAATTCAGTTCACTTTCAAAAATTTCATCAGACAGTTCATGTTGGCAGAATCTTTGCATTGAACTGAATATGCAATTGTTCGAATATCCAGAAATTCAATCTCTGAACCAGTCTGCTGCTCATGAACCTGAAAAGGGCTTTTTAAATGGGAAATATATTATTTGGTTTTGGGGAACAAGTTCAGCTGAACGTGAACAGTTTGTTCAAATAACCGGTTAGCTGTTGAATGGAAAAACTGGTGTAACAGAACATGCAATTTTTGTCCATGTACATCCCTAGTCACTGATAGTTGACTGAGTCTCAGCTTGATAGGGCCATAGAAATAAATTCTCTGCTTATAGCATGTTCTCAGAACTGTAGGGAAAATCTTGTTTTCATGGTATGGAAGATTATTTTGTGCATAATCAAATTTAATGACTGAACCTCAGTTCCATTATCCTAGTCACAGAATGGAACATAGATCAGAGTTCGTGTTTTGCTTGAAGTGGGCAATTCTCAGAGCAGAAGAAGTTAAAACGCGGGCCCTCTCAAGGTTCAGTATTCAGACCTGTGCTTTTTAATTTCTTCATAAATGATCTAGGGGTAAGCAGTGAGATAGCAAAGTTTGCTGATGATGCTAAATTAATTAGGGTACAAAATGCATACTGCAATAAGGAGATTGCTTTATTAAAGTGTCATAATGCAGGATCCCAACAGGTTTTTTTTTAAAGGGGAAATGATAGCAAAATGATATCCAGCTGCAGATCAAGAAATGTGCAGTCTTCAGAAGGGCAGGGGGAACAACGCTATCATTGGAAGCCAAATTATTACTCGATGTGTTTTTTGGAGTGGACCCTAACCCACCCTCCACTGTCCTCATGAATTACTTCATTACTGGTAAATGTAACAGGCTTCATTGTAGGATTGCAGGCAACAACCCTGGTTTGTTCTATTTTTCAGAGTCTGTTAATCTTACAAACTTTTATTTCTGAACTCGCATATTTCTTCCATACCATTCGCCTCTTATATTTAAGGAGACTACATCTTTATTTTTACTCACTCAAGAACCAGCCAGCAAATACTGTCTTTTAAGGAGCTAATTAACTATTAAATTAAACCAAAAGAACAGTGGAACTGTAAGCATAGGAAGAAAGAACAATGAAGCAAATCTACTTAAACTTTTACATACTCTTTCTTCCATTATTTAACAAATAGACCGCTACATCTAAACATTTTATATCCTTATATTATACATGATTCATTTTCCTCCAGCCTGAACAACCAGGCAATTATTTTTTATTCCATGAAAGCAAACTAAGCCAATGTTCCTAAAATCCAATTACTGATCAGGAAACAAAAGGAATTAATGTACTGGTTTTCTGCCTTTCAGCCAGTTACCAATCTAGGACAGGAGCTCTTATTCCATGACTGATGAGTTTATTCAAGAACCTTTAAGGAAAGACGTTTTCAAAAGCCTTCCGAATGTCCCACTAGATCATGTCAACTGGTTTACCTTTATCCATTTGTTTGCTGACACTTGTAAATAATTTGAACAAGTTAGTAAGACATGATTATTTCATTTGCAAAAGCTGTGCTGATTTTCCTTGAGAAATGCTTGCTCCTCTATGGGTGTGCAAATCTGATCTTTATGGTCTCCATCATTTTCCCTGGAACTGATCCTAAGCTGATTGCAATTCCCTCTATATTACCACTGGTCTTGGCAGGACTCGGCTGGTTTTGCTGTGGTTGCAGCTCATCAGGTGCCCACAGCCTGTAATCAGAGTTTTGCTTCCCTATTCTATTCCCTTCCTATCCTTTTTTTTGAAGATTGGTGTTTTTGCTACCTTCCGGTCCTCAGACACAGAGCCTTCTCTTAGGGAAAGATTACATATACATTCTTACTAGATTGTTTGTATATGCACTTTGAAATGGTCTTATGACTAGTCAAATAAAGTTTATACTCGCATTCTTACTAGAAGATCAACAATTTCACATTTGAGTTCTTGCTTTCAGTTTCTTTTATTCATATATTCCTATTGTTTGCTTCCTTTGATCTATCCTAATGGTTTTATTTGTGAAGAGAACTTTGCCAAGCAAAAAACAGCCTGGGACTTCTCTGATTACAATTACATCCAGTTACGGCAGGGTGTAATTGGCAGGGCCAGAAAGCCAACTACCAGTTCTTTGACTGTAAGACATAACAGTAGGTGCTTCCAGACTTGTTAGTGCTGTGCATCAAAATGTACAGTCAAGATTGAGGGGGGAACTGGGGCGCTTCTAAGGCCATCTGCTGGGACTCGAGAGCAGGAGAAGGTTTGTCCTTGTCACTGCTTGAGATGCCCGTGAGCATTTGGTGGGCCACTGCGTGCGACAGGATGCTGGACTAGATGGGCTGTGGCCTGATCCAGCAGGGCTCCTCTTATGTTCTTATGAGCCGTCACACTCAATGACCGATACTTTGTACTGGCGTCGCATCCCAGTTTACCTTAATAAAGGATGAAGAACATTCACTCTGCAGGATAAGGTAAATTCAAATGTTCCCGCCAGTCTGGACAGAACAGTGAAAAGAGTCAGTGAGAACAGGGAGGGCAGCTCAGCTCCCATTGGCTGCCTCATCCCATGTGACCGTGCGTCCCTACTCAAGCTCTTGCAGCTTCTGATCGGGAAGCTGTAGGAGGCTGCTCTAGTTTGGATGCCTGGTCGCCGCTTTGCAGCAGGTAAGCTGAGATTTTTCCCTTAACTGCGGATTTATTATGGTCTGGAAGGGGCCACTATTGATGGTGTTTGAATCAGGCCCTTCCCACCTTTATGTGTGGTAGCATCACTTTGCAATGGAAGCACAAGCATAAAATTACTGAAGGAAACCACATCATACATGTCATTTTGCACAAAGTACTGCAGAAGTATAAAACGACGTAAGCTGCAGTTATGGTTTTGTGGTTCTCTGCAATACCACGCAGAAGAAGAAGAAGAAGAAGAATTGGCTTTTGTACCCTTTTTCTCACCCATTTAAGGGGTCTCAAAGCGGCTGACAAAGCTTCCCATTCTTCTCCCCACAACAGGCACCCTGTGAGGTAGGTGGGGCTGTGAGAACTGAGTAGAGAGCTGTGACTAGCCCAAGGTCACCCAGCTGGCTTCATGGGGGAGGGCAGAATTGAACCCGGTATTCCCAGATAAGAGTCCAGCTCCCTAACCACTAGACCAAACTAGCCTAGTACTAGTACAAATAAGGTACTAGTAAGGTGCAGTAACCAATCAGAGAAAGGGATGGAGTTCTCTTCCGTGAGAAGGGGCAGGACTACTCATTGTGGATTCAGGTTGAAAGAAGAAACAGTGTGATGGTGGAAAAGAGGAACATAACTGCAATAAAGCAGTGTAAATGTGGTTACTCTACTTTTGGATTCAAACGGAAACTAAAGTGGAAGCCAGAAAATGGCACTATAATTAACATGTTTATAACTCAGTGATGGCGAACCTTTTGAGCTTGGTGTGTCAAAATTTGCAAGAAAACCTAGCTTAACTTGAATGCTGTGTCACCTCTAGAAGTATCCATAATTTTGTGATATTTGTAGCTCTAGTAAAAAAGTTATCTTTTTCATATATGTATTTTATTAAAAGCAAAAACAAATAATTCTTTACATTAGTGACTTTTCTTACTAAATCTTCAATTGAAAGTTGGTATTTCATACACTTCAAGAACAAGCAAGCACTACACGTTCAGGTGCCATGTGTGTCACTCAAAAGGGCTTGGCGTGTCACGTGTGACACGCATGTCATAGGTTGGCCATCATCGTTATAACTAAAGCCTTATGCTGTGTTTAGATGGTGTTAAAAAAAATGGTGAGCATCTGATCCTGTAACTCATGAGTCACTTAGCCGTGGATGTGCTTTCTTAATTTCCTTTCTTAAAAGAGTTTTGGATACCACGTTTTCTTAAGTGACTTTCTTAAGGGTTTTGGATACCAATTTTTCTAAATGTTATGGCAGCATTTCCTCCCTGATGAGTATTGATGAGTTGTCCTTTGTCAGCACAGTGATCGAGTAGCTTACCATATTTTCAGCCATAAAGCATTTCTATGTGATTTGCTCTATGTATTGGGGCAGTGATGGACCACTTCTACCAGCCTGTTTGATCTCACCTGACTCACAAATAGATGCCTTCAGTCTCATGTCCTTAGCACTGGTGCCCAGTTTCTAGGCTTTTGTATAATGGAGATTAATGCAGGGTTTGCTCAGGAAAGCAAGCAAACTTCCTCTTTAAAAGTATCCACTGATTACCGCCGTTCATCAACTCTAGCCAGGCACTGCCCAGGGGACCAAACCTTTTGGCTATGTTAAGATGAGACCTCTTGTATCTTACAGGACTGAGTACAAAAAAAGAGAGAATGAGAGAGAGACTAAGACAGATTTGTATGGCTTCATTTTTGATAGCTATATTTAATTATAATCACAGTACTGCATCTCTCTTGTATAGCATTTTCAACTGATTACTTTGCATGCATTATCTAGCTGTAATTCATATAGTAAGCATGCATGTTAAGTCAGTATTTTCATTTATGAATGGGGAGACTTTAAAGAATGGTCTGTGAAAATAGTCATTGATGAACCAGGCTTTGAGGATAACAGTGGGGCTTTCCCTTTTTGGGAGGAGGTGGCGATAATGAGCACTGTGGTGATTTTAAGGTCAGATGATGGAAGATGAACAAAGCATTATCATTAACACATTTAGACAGGTGTCATAAGAAGCACTTGTGGTTTAAGTCGTACCATTAATAGCATTTTGTATTGATGGCCCTTCCTATCTTTGATGGTGCTACATTCCTATCTCTCCATTTTGATATATGTTCCTTAATTTTTGCCACCCAGAGAACAGTTCCTGTACCACTTTCCTTCAGGGTTTCCCTTTCCTTGAATCCATTCTTAACTTGTTCTTCAGTCAGATGCTGAGAGTGGTGACTTCCCTTGTCCTCAGCCAGGATGGTCCATAGCCTTGGATTAAGGAACATCTGGTAGGCATCAGGTTTTAGATGGCTGCTCTATGCATATGGCTGCTCTCTTTAATATAAGATAACAGTGTATGGGTTTCAGGCAGCATTTTAGATATGCCAGCTTGAGTTGTGTTCTCAGAACAAATAGAACTTCCCACTTGGTTGGAATTAATGTGATGAATTATTAGCTTGAGCTCTGTCAGAAAAATTACTGGGATACAAAATTTCATCTTCTTCCGGAAACCTAATTCAGATTAATAACAGGGCACAGTGGTAATTTTTTTCAACTGGAGTTGTTGACAAAATGTCAAGTTGAGTGAAAGTGACAGTGAGGCGGTCCTGGAGAGACAGCTGTGGGTAACTTAACAAAGAGTGAGAGAGTCTATCCTGTGGAACATAACATGCAGATATTTTCTCATAACCAGCAGGATGAGATATTGTAGACATATGTTATTTGGTGTTGGTGTTGTTTGCTACATTTTAGACATTCTATACTAAGACCTTCTTTATGCTGTATTATATTATTATACAGTCTTGGTCTGTTTTTCCCCCTGAGAGCTGACTCTTCCTTGGTCACCCAGGCTGTGTTCAGACATAACAAAAAGGGCACCTAAGAGAGGCAGTGTGTGGCCCTTGTGTTCCCAACCCTTCTCTAATCCACCTTTTCCAGCACAGAAAATCCATAAGAGGGAAAGGGGCAGGCTGGTGTGTGAATAATCCTACCTCAAAGCTATTCAAGAGGCATCTCAGGTATGCTTCACCCCTACATGTCTGATCACAGCCTTAGAATCTATTTGTTTATGCAAGACTGGACATGGGTCAGAGTCCTTCTCAATGTTAAAACGGTGTAGATTAAAATGTATTTATTTGTATTTCTATCCCACCTTATACCCCAAGTTTTCAGTGGATTTCACTGGTGAAGGTTTCTTTATGTGTGGGTAGGCCTTGCCTGAGGTTTCCTAGGCAGAAAAGCAGGGATTGGAGCTGTGTAAGGACAGTGACATCAGCCTAATCTCCAGTTTTCTTCCTTTGCCAAAAGGAGAACCTCTGCACTGAGCTTACTATGCAGTCATTATAATAAAGACCATGTTTTTTACTCTAGTTTCTGCCATGCCATTTCTTACGTGAGGCATTATACCATTGTCCCCACCCCCGGCTTCACTAGCCTCTGCAGTGGTTCTCAACCTGTGGGTCACGACCCCTTTGGGGGTTGATTTCCTGTTTCACAGGGGTCATTATAAAGTAGCAATGAAAATAATTTTATGGTTGGGGGTTAGGGTTAGGGTTAGGTTGGGGGTCACCACAACATGAGGAACTGTACCAAATGGTTGTGGCATTAGGAAGGTTGAAAACCATTGCTCTATGGGGTTTTATTTATCCAGGGCCATCTTCCAAACTACCCGAAAGATTAAGTTTCTTTCTCTGTGTTCAGTAGTAAATATAAGCTGCCTCCTGTCTCTGTTGTAAGAGACACTTTATATCCAGGCCCGTTACTAAGGCAACCAGTCTGAGGCACGATGTTGAAGTAAAGAAATACTTTTATTGATACACTTAAAAACAGATAACCAGTTTCAGCTTATGAACTTTCTCATTTTATAAAGACCCTAAAATCAGTCTCACTGCTCCCTTTCAGGATCCACCATCTTAATTCACTCCTTAAGGCTGTACCTAGGGATCTGGTCCTTGTCCTAATCTAACCCCCTTCAGTTGTCAAGATAACGAACAATAGCTGTTATTCTGCTCCTCCTATTTAAGCCTTCTCCCCCACTGTTTACCTTCTCTGATTGGTCAAGCTGCTAGAGCTTGCTCACCCCCCTTCTTTCTTTGGGCCTGTAAGCTCCACCCCTCGCAGGCTTGCATTTCTCAACTAAATTTATAGTACTTACCAAAGTTACCCACTGCTTCGGCTTAACAGTTACAGTTTCTTACTTTCTTTCATATTGCCAGTGGTTCTGTTTGAATTCTAATTCAGAATGACCTTGATTCAAGCTGTTTATCAGGGGTATTTCACAGACCTGAGGTTTTCTGTCAGGGGCTTGGTTGGGTTCATTTAAGCAGTGGCAGGGGCTGCAGTCGGATCTCCCGCCCCTTTCCTTTTCTCTTTCAGGCACAGTAGATTGATGGTGATAGATGTTGCTGAGAAACAGTGTTGACTTCTTGTTTGGGTGATGCAACTGCTTATTTGTGGTCCTACCCTGCCTTGTACAAAAGGTCTCAGAATGGCTTACAATAAAACCAATAAAATAAAGAATTAAAATTCAATGTATTTTTTTAAAGAGGAAAATCATAGATAATAGTGCCTGAAGGAGGAGGGCAAGCTGAAGAGCTCAAGTGCTGGCTTTTTGCTGTTCCCTGTTCCCTCCCACACCTTTTTCCTTTTGTTTCTTGTCTCTTTAGATTGTAAGCCGGAGGGCAGGGACCTGTCTAAGATTAATATAATATTGTAACCTGCCCTGAGACCTTCGGGTATAGGGCGGGATAGAAATACAAATAAATAAATAAAATATAGGCTAAAGAAGTTTGGCCCTCCAGCTGCCTTGAATAGTGGAGGTCTAGGCAGGAAGGACATCAGGCTGAGGAATAAGGACAGGCTTCCTTACCTGGGGACCTCTTCCTTAGCTGATATATCCATATTTTTTTACACCAAAGATATCCCTCCATGAGTGGGGAGAAGGGGACTTTTGTAGTGGATTATTCAGTTGTTAGAAACATAGACAGATGGGCTTGTGATGAGCATTTTGACTGCATGTTGAGTTATCTGTCAAATGCCAAGGTTGCAGACATCACACATCATCTAGATAGGCTTGTAGACAGTGCTGGGGAGGATCCAGTATTCATAGTGCATGTCAGCATCAGCAATGCTGAGAAGTATAAGTAGAATGTCCTGAGATCCAAGTTTAGGTTGTTAAGTAAAAGATGAAAGTCTAAGACATCCAGTGTTGCACTGCTGGAAATGCCCCTGTTCCAGGTAGACAGGTGAAGCTCAAGGATCTCAATACACGGATGAGGCAGGAGTGTCAATATGAAGGGTATGGGTCTGTTAGGCACCAGGGGACATTCTGGAACAAGGTCAACTTGTACGAAAGAGACTGGTTACACTTGAATGAGGATGGAACCAGATTGCTGGTGCTTAAAATTAAAAGGTTTGCTGCAAAGCAGTTTTTCAGCTGATCTTAGGAACAAAGCTGAGAGGAGCTGGTAAAAAACATTGGAATTATTTATTTATTTATTATTTACATTTCTATCCTGCCCTATACCCAAACGTCTCAGAGGTGTATAACAACCTTTAAAACAGCAAATTACAAATCAATACATATTAAAACAATAAAAGATGTAAAAACATAAAATTATGCAGACTGACCTCAGTGGAGTGGGGGACTGGTCAGCAATATACAAGCTGAAAGGCATAAAGGGCAGCCTGGGAGTTCAGGTGTTCTTATGGGAATGAGCTTTGCATGAGAGGAGTTCATACAACTGTCTCTAGGCTAATGTCAGAAGCCTCTGAGCCTAAATAGGGGAGCTGAAGTAATGCATGGAAAAAAATAGATGTTATTGACATAACTGAAACCTAGTGGAATGATGAAAGCCAATGAGATACAGTCATCCCATGTTACACACTGTACAGGAAGGCGCAAATTGTAGTTGGTTGCAGCCTTGTGCATTAAAGAAGAAATAAAACATAATGAAACATAATGTCAAGGTGAATCAGACTGTTCTATGGAGGCGTTATGAGTAAGAATACCAGGTCAGAAAGCAAATTTAATAATAAGAGCATGCTCTTGCCCTTTTAATCCCATCCATCCCCAGGCCCAAAGAAGATTGAAAGCAGTGAGGAATCCAAAAGGGGTGATAGGATCCCTGGATATGCTAAACTATTGTTCGTTAGAACAGATGAATGTGAAAGCAACAAGGAGAAAGGGGATCCTGGACTTGATCCTAAATAATACTCAAGATATGACGAATAACATAAAAGGAGCCTTTGTTGGATCAGATCACAGCCCATCTAGTCCAGCATTCTGTCTCATACAGTGGCCCCACAATCACTTCTGGGCATTCTCAAGTAGAAGACTTAAGACAAAACCTTCACCTACTCCCAACTTCCTACAAATAGCCTTTAGACTAGAGGCATCCTGCCTGATTCTCGAACCTGAAGACAATACCTAGACATCCACCCTAACAGCCATCAATACTTCCTCTTGTTGGTCCTAACTTTCTTGCCTATCAGCTTCATAGGGTGCCCCCTGGTTTATGGTGGTGTGCCATAAAGGAAATAATTATTCTCTGTCCACCTTTTCTCGCCTTTTGAAGTGTTGGATTTGCACCGTTTTAGCAGATGCTAAAACTGTTTCATCTGGAAGTAAAATAGAATAATTTACCAACACTGCACCAACAATATTAAAAAGTAAAGGCACTATATCTCCTCAGAGTCTTGATAGAAAGTCCCCACCCCACCCCAGTATCAACCAATTTTTAATATCAGCTAAGGCAGAACATCAGTATTGATGTTCACCGACTCATTCTGGACATCATCACAAAAGACACTCCATTGCATGCTGCCATCTGGCTAATCTCTTGGTCTGCTATGCAGGGTAAGTGACGAGCAAACAACCTCTCAGATGCCTGATTCCTAAGCTCATTGCAAGCCTACAAATTGGAATCAAGGGAAGGATGAGGATCTATTTGGAAGCCTTGCTTTCATCTCCCCAACAGTTTTTTGATCTGCAGTGGATTACTCCTCTGCACTCCTAATCTGATGCGCTAAGAACCACATAGTTAAGCGTTAAGATTTTGAAGGGCGCCCAGCACCTCTGAGGGAAGCATTGCAATGTTCCAATGAATAATACACTCACTGTGGTACATTGGAAGTAGAACAAATGTTGGCCTGTTTGCTTTTAGTTTTTTAAAGAAACAATATCTGGATGTTACCTATACTATCTAACCTACATTCCTTTTATTCTCAAAGTCAGCATCTCTTTCTCAAAGACAGGCAAACCCTTTGCCATGGTATATCCCAGAATAGTGACCTGCTGTCTGCATGCTAGAGCATCTAGGTCTACCATAGCCTGCACCACCGTGTGGATGGCAGATTTCTGTTCTGGGATATTATCTGGAAGAAGGCCCAGTGCAGAAAGGGCCTTAGTTTCCCTCAGTCGAGGTAAATCCAGTTACTGTATCTTTTTGATAATTATCAAAGGAAATGCAGCTAGGACTTTTCCTGGTTTGACACTCATGTTTGCTTTGAAGTAAACAAGAGTTGTTTCCCAGCAGATGGAAAGATCCTTCAAAGTATGCCTTGGCAGGCTTGCTGGCAAGAATCCAAAAATTAAAGAGCAGCATGTCTTTATTTCTGATGTGCCATTATTTTCTGTTGCCGATTCTTAGGGATGTGGTATTTTTACGGGGAAAGACATATATAGCATTAAAGGAAGAAACCTAAGAAAGAAGCAAGAACAGACAAAGATGGCACTTAGAATCCAGACCCCTTTTGGATAAAATGTAACAAATGCCATCTTGCATATAGGAAAGGCTCAAAACTGGGCATGGCAGATTTATTTTATTTATTTGCATTCATATCATATCCTGCTCTATACCTCAAGCCTCAGTGCTGTTTACAATAGTTAAAACAAGGGATGTGTATGATTTTGTGTGTGTGTTTGATTTGTATAGAATCAAATGCAAGAACATTTGTATTTCTTTGAATAGATCCCCTTTGAATGTGGTAGGATTCATATTCTATACGAATGTTCAATCCCATAGGATTCCCATATGAAGCTTCATATGAATGTATCAAAACATTTTATTTGAATTTGAATGTCACTCTTCGAATTTGCCAACATTTTGTTTGAATTTGAATGACCAAATTTGGCCAAATTCGTACAAGTTTGAACATAACGAATATTTGTGCACATCCCTAGTTATAACCCAACACAAAACCAGTTAAAAACAAAGCTTAAAAAAAGAGAGATTTATTGGGGTCTCTTTCCAGTCTTCCTTTTTCCTTCTTTTAACTTTTTCAGATAATTAATTGCCATCTTATGGGCACTTTTAAAAACAAGTTTCTTCAAAACTGAATATCAGTAAAGAAACTTGTATTTGGCAGAAAAGCAATTAGAATGACCAAGAAATATGGCCTGTCTAATTTCTGGTGCAGCGTTCGGTATGAAGAGATTTTCAAGCTGTTATATGACTGTCTTTTTATTAGTTCTGCTCTTATCTCTCCCCAGAAACTGTTCACTTTGGATGTCTAACTGATTCAAGGATATATTTTTTTCTGAAAATGTATTCCACAGAGCATCTAGCCTGGGTGCAGCTATAGCAGAACGATAAGCATCCTTGATCTTCCCCTGGTTATCAGTCTAAAAGAGAAGGAAGAGATTACTCAAAATAATCTGTGCTGTGTTTAGTGAGTAAATAAAATATTCTGGATATTTTTAAAAATAGGATTTAAGGAGGGCTTGTCACTACTGGGGGGAAAACTGTGAGCCAGTTTGGTCTAGTGGTTAAGGAGCCAGACTCTTATCTGGGAATCCCAGGTTTAATTCTGCACTCCTCCACAAAGCTAGCTGGGTGGCCTTGGGCTAGCCACAGCTCTCTTCGTGAGCTCTCACAGCCTCACCTACCTCACTGGATGTTCTGTTGTGGGGAGAAGAACAGAAGGTTTGTCAGCTGCTTTGAGACCCCTTAAATGGGTGAGAAAAGTGGGGTAGAAAAGCCAACTCTCCTCCTCCTCCTCTTTGTTACTGTACAGGAAAGATGCTGTCAGCCAGAATGTTTAATATTGCCCTGAACTAGACAGGCAGTCTGATGCAGACGAAGACTGTGCTAAATATTAGTTACTTGTTCATTCGTTCAAATATTTATCTCCCACCCTCCATCTGAAGACCCCATGGTGGAACAATAGAAAGGTAAAATTCACAAAATAGTAAACATAGTGGCTTTCTGCAGTTACTTATAATCCCTTATGATCCTCTTTTGAGCATTTCTTATTGCATGTTTGTGCAGATCAGAGAAGTCCTGCCCACCACTGGTATACTCTGTCCGCACAGGATGGAGCATAATCCAGGTTAGGTGGCCCCTGATCTGGACTGCTAGTAGACCTTAATAGTGAGATCTACTGACCTACTAGGAGGGTCTAATTTGGAAGCATGTAGAAGGAGCATGCTTCTGTGTTCTGGTTACAGGAAGACTCATTGCACTGTCAAAATAGATATCAGAGCCTTTGGGAGTTGGCCCTAAACTTTGTGTGAGCTTCAGAGGTGGAGCAGAGACTGGTTTCACCAGATCTCACCTTGCTGTGTTCCAGAATGGAGGGTCTCAGTGGCTCAGAACATGGCACAGTGAGTGCAGAAAGGACAATACTTAAAATATAATTCTCCGTGGCAGCAGAGACTTCTGTCAGATTCAACAATATACTTTCTTAGTCACTCAGCTTCTTAATTTCTCCATCTGTATTTAAATTTTA
The DNA here is from genome assembly GCA_023333525.1 of Aspidoscelis tigris stejnegeri. Taxonomy (NCBI): domain Eukaryota; kingdom Metazoa; phylum Chordata; class Lepidosauria; order Squamata; family Teiidae; genus Aspidoscelis; species Aspidoscelis tigris. Next base: position 98,454,083 of record JALMGA010000002.1, read on the forward strand.
ACTTCTAAATATGTTATATCTCAAGTAGAATCTGAGGAGCCAAGTACAGAGACCAGTCAAGATTTTTTGGCCCTGAGGTTGTAAACTTGACCCTGACTTGTAAGTCCCTGAAAAACAGAGTGATATTGAGGAGAATTTCCTTTTTGTCTCTTGAGTATGAAGTTTAGAGCTGGGAACAGAAAACTGAGTTTGCTTTCTACTTCCCTTCCACCTCAGAGCCATGTTGGTTGGGTGAGGTTACTTCAGTTCATATACTAGAACAAATCCCAGGCATTCGCTGATTACTGCCAAGGGAGCAGGGATGATTCTTCTGCTTGCATCTCCAAGGTCACTGTTTTCACTGGGATAAGAGGCTTGTGTGAAAATGTGGAGCTTTGTGTGTTAATCTAAATAAAAATACCAGAAACAGATTCTGTGATGGGTGTCTGTATGTTTGATCTATAGAAACCATTTATCAACTATCTTGAGGATCTCCAGGGTTCAGAGGTTGGAGCAGGCAAAGTAGGGTGTGTCCTCTTTATCTTTTGCATGTAGGTTCTTCTTTCTTTTTTGCAAAGAAAATAAGCTTACCTGGAACTTTTTTGGGGGGCTGAATCCCCCCAGCCCCAGTCTCTCATCCTTTCTCTGCTAGATAAAACCCATTGAGAATTTTCTTGCAATTGCCTTTGCTGTCTCTGTTTCCACCTATTTCCTTTCTCTTCTTTTCAGATTGTGAGTTGGTTACAGGGCAGTGAAAAGACTAAGGGCGTGCTGTTCTCGAAGGCTTTTGAACTGCCCAGGAGCTGAGTATCGATTGTTGAGAGATCAATATCTGTAGATTGAGGCTAAACACTGCAAAAGCTGTTGGAGTACAGGGATTTTCTGGCTTTAAAAAAGGAGAAAAAAATAGTTCCTTCATGTTCTTTAGCAAGCTTGTTAGTTTCCTGCCACTGCTGTCGAGCATTACTGTAATACTCTGCTAGCTGCTACTGGTGTGACAATGACCTTTTCTTTTAGAAAAAAGGATAGGCACCTCATTATCAGCAATAGGCTTGTCAGTGTGCTCCACACCTTGCGTGAATATGCAGATGACTCAGGTTGTGCAGATCAGAAAAGCCCTGGTATACTCTGTCCGCACAGGATGGAACATAATCCACATCACAAGAAGGAGGAAGTTGTAGACCTCAGAACTGTGAACATCAGCCCTGGATTGTGTGGCTAATGGTCAGGAATGATAGGCGCTACAGCAATTGGCACCTAGGGGGACCAGGTTCACTACTGTCAAAGCAAAAGATAGTTATATTGTTTCCTGGGCTGTGGTCACACCTAAGGTTTAATCCAGCTTCACCTTCAGAGCGAGAGAACACATTAGCAAAGTGACCAGTAATTTTCTTTCCACATTATCTATCCCAATGGTGAAACTTCTGAGTTATTTAATGCTGAAAGAAAACAGCTTTTCACTTTGCTGATGTATTCTCTCATTCTGAAAGCGGACTGAGGCTGGATTAAACCTTAAGTGTGACCACAGCTCTGTTGATGCAAGCCTCCTTGTCCTAAGGCTATATATACTGGATGCACTTTGGCGAATTTTATCTGCTAAGCCTTTTTAAACATTTCATGTATTTGTATGTATTGTGTTATTTATTTGGATTGAGGTAACCCACTGTGGGTGATGCAGCCACATTAGAAGGATGAAGATTGCAGTTTTGGAATAGATGATATCACATATTGTCCCTGAACATGAAGCTCACTGGGTTAATCCAGGATGCTTTCATCTCTCATCCATCAACTTCACAGTCACATTGTGGGGAAGGTTGCGCATTAATGTTCCATTTCCCACATCAGATAACTGGTATGGATTCTGTCTTCAGTTACTTAGGGCAAGATTTCCCAAACTTTGGTGATTCACCACCCACTAATATATTTTTTTAATTTAAAAACTGCATGAAAAGTTCTACTGATGTCCTCACTGCAGGCCACCTAAACTTCACTTGGGCCCTTTCTGCCCTTGGACATGCAAGCTAATGCAAACTATGGCAGGTCTTGCCTGACATCTGCCGCCATCTGTACTAGCATGCAGAAAGCAGGCCCTTATTCCAGGATATATTCCAGAACAAGGCCAAGTGTGGAAAGGCTCTTGGACTCACGATCATACAGATCATAATTTGGGAAACTCCCAGGTGTTTGGGGGGACAGGGGGTGCAATCTCTGAAGTTACCTTCAGAGATTAGCAAAGGCTCCGAAGTCCCTCTGAAGGCAACTTCAGAGATTAGCACAGGCTCCTAAGACAACCCCCTGGGACTTTGGAGCCTTTGCTAATCTCTGAAGGCAACTTCAGAGATTGTACCCCCTGTCCCCCCAAACACTTTGGAGGGATTTTGGAGCTGCCTTCGGAGGGACTCCGAAGTCTTGACTTTGGGGCGCCCCCCCCATGGGTACCTCTCCCCCCCGAGCCTTCTCTAGACCCCATTGCTAGATTGTAGTGGAAACAGGCTCCCTACAATCCGGATTTTAAGGCCGAAGACCCCATTGTAGACCCCTTTAATGGGGTCTACACGAAATCTGGATTATAGGTTCTGAAGGACCCATAATGATCCGGATTTACCTTGCTGTGGTGGAAACAAATGTGTCCCTAATGGGGTCTGAGGTGGAAATGGGGTCATCTGGCTCTCAGCCAAATGGGTCCTTAATGAGTGCTTCAGTGGGTACTTAGTGACAGTGGAAAAACACCCAAAGTGGCTGCAAAGATTCCTGTACTTCTCCTTACAACAGACACCCAGTGAAGTACGTGGGGTTGTGAGAGCTCAGAAGAGAGCTGTGGCTAGCTCAGGGTCACCCAGGATTGCGAAATCAAACCGAGTACTCCCAGATAAGAGTCCGGCTCTCTAACCACTAGACCAAACTGGCTCAGCATAATATCAGGGTCCTTTAAAAAAAATCCCTATTATCTTTCTGCTGTTAAGTTTTCAGTATAGCTCATGGGAATTTCAGTGGAGTTTTTTCTTCTTTGACATTAAATGGTCTTCATACCTCCTATGGCAGATTTTTCTCTTTCTCCAGATATCCTCCCCTCGCTTTCTCCACCAAAAGCAGCTTCACGGCCCCCTGTGCACACCAGTGTCGAGAAAACTACTCCTGAGGAGACATGATCTTTTTTATTTCACACAAGGATGTCCCCTTCTCAGAGGAGGCCTTAGGCGAAGCGGCTCTGAGTTACTCTGCTGTAATGGATGTTTTCATTTTGATCTTCGAGGCTGACCAAACAAGGCTGCCTGCAGTACAAGGATAGGAGCTGCTGCTGTTAAGCGGAGAGGAGCCTTCCTTTTGTCCTTTGCCTCTTAAGGAAACAATTCTCCATCTGCTGCTATAGGATACTCTTGCTTTAAATAGGAAGGACCTCTGCTATTAACACATATAATGCAGTCTCTCTGGGGCTCTCTTGGTTGAGAAAACTCTTGTTTCTCCCTCACTCCATTGCCTCTTTCCCCACTAATTTATTTCTTCCCTTTCCTACTTCCTTCAGAGGTTGTCCATATTGAGATTTCGAGGAGGGGGTCTTCTTTTAGCTCCTCTTCTCTTAGATTTCAAGGAGCAGGGACATGCAACAGGACCTTTTCTGGAACAACCTTTCTCTGGAACAACCGTTATATAGTTTCTGATGCCTAGTTGAAAACATACCTCTTCATCTAGGCCTTTGATGCTTAGCTTCTTCTGGGTGCTGTCCTGCTGGAGAGGGTGAGGAGGAGGGGGGCTTATATTTTAATTATGTGCTAATACTTTATGTATTTTGCCTTTTTATTACTGTGACATGCCCTGGGACCTTTTGGTGACAGGCGGGATATAAATTTTTACATAAATAAAAAATCTGTGCTTATGTTCTTCATGATCTGTCTATGGTGAATTCACCTGGGGTATGGTGTCATAGTTTAACTTTCCAAGATATGTGTCATGTTTATCTGCAATGGAAATATAATAGCACCTAATTGCAGAGTCACTGGGATTCTCCAGCCAAGGTTAAATGGCAGGTGTGTGTTTTTCCCCAAAAACAAAGGTGTTCACCATTGTGGCCTTAAAAGAGGTTGTCAGGCTGACCTGGATAGCCAATCCATCTGTTGCTGCCCTGATGGTGTGCAAGTCGAACACACCAAACAGGGCCTGTGGAGTGCTGGCCTTTTAAACAGTGTGGGAAATTCTTCACTTTCTTAATAGGGCATTGGGACCTCCATATGATTGGTTGCCAGCATTTTTTCGCTGTTCCCAGAGGGACCCACAGTTAAATATTTTCTGATTTCTTCTAATGGTGTGTGTGGGCGTGGCTGTAGCTGAATGGTAGAGTGGACTTCCTGGAAAGTGGAAGATTGACTGTTTCATCCTCAGCCTCTCCCTGGAAGCAGGCAATGGCAAACCACTTCTGTATCCCTGCCAAGAAAACTGCATAGAGGTTCCCATGTAGTAAATCAGCAGTTGGCCACCACTTGGTGGTACCCAACAACAACAATAACAGCCTATGCTGTGTAAATTCATCCTGCAAAGTTGATAGATTAGATGTGAACAAAATTGTTGATCGGGTTCATTAGCTAGAATTCTTTTTAGCACATTATTTGAAGCAACCGTTGCTTTCTATCCTGGTTGTGCAGGAACACCATTCTGTTCATAGATTGTCTCTGCAGAAAGAAAAGGGAAAAAATATATTTCCGAAGGGCAAGTGGCTTACCCTGGATTCTTAACTGTAGTTGGCAAAATATTCTGTATTCAGCTTATTTGTTTTCTCACTTTTATTTTAATGTGAAATGCACAGTGGCATATATTGCGTTTTCCTAATTAAGGCTCTGATTATACCTAGTCTTGAATCATTTCAGTTTTGGCTAAAGGCAGGTACAGCATTAACTCTCTTGGCTTTGCCAGCCAGTGGTCCCTAGATGTTTGTGGCTTCAACTCCCATTTGCAGGCATGCTCAAAAGATACAGGGGTGTTAGGAAATGCTGTCCAGCAACACCAATGTAACATTAAGGCCACCTTTGTCCTGGGGATCCATGCTTTCTATGAACTGTGCATTTTGTATTTGTGACTACATAGGCCATGTATGTGTGTGTGTGAGAGAGAAAATGTGCCTGGAACCATATCACAGCCACATTTCCAAAGTTAGGAAATTGAGCCTGCAACTGTCAGATAAAGAAACACACAGTAGAAAGAGTACAGTGAAAACTTTCCTGTGAACTTGTGATTAAGATATATATGTATTCCCCAGTTCATGTTGACATAGCTTGCCAGTGTTGACTTCAAAGGCACTATGGGCTTTGGTATTATTGGAAGTCTTAAGAAGTAATCTTATAAAGTGGAGGCTGCCTGCCAAGTAGCTGTCCTAAAGAGGCCAGGAGCTCCTAATGTGTTGTCAGACCTGTGATGAAGAATGAGCAAATTGGACAGACATAGAGGCTTGCTGAAAAATGCTGAATCTGAATAAATTCTTGTGCATAAAACTGCTCTTAAAATAGCTTTGTTAGTGACTAAGCTCACCGGCTGCTAGAGATACACTCCATTATCTGTCTCTCCTTATTTTATTTTATTTTTTAAAGTCACTTTCTAACTGTTGTTCTCTTACTAGCGGGGTTAAAAATTAGCTGTCATAGGTCTCGCTCAGCACAAGAATTATTTCTCTGGAGTTGATCTGCTTTCCATCCCTTCAAATATAAAAGACAGAAGAATGGAGTGGTAATTGTGGCAGAGGCTTGAGGGAATTGAATGAAGGAGACATTTGGTGTACAAGGGAAAAGGCTATCTTTCCAGATGCCAGTGTGAAAATATCAGAAAACTGAAAAGTGAGCATCTGTCACATTTTACTTTCTCCTCCCCCATCCTCTCATCTTATAAAGTGTTTTTTTCTGCCAGCTTCCCATCTTCTCTCCACATTTTACTTGTGGGTTATTTAGTTTACCTTCTGGGTTTCAAGCATCTTCACTGAACTTTCAGAATTATTCCAATTTCCTCATTTTTTTTTTGTTGGAGTCCAGGATGTGTCTTTTACCTCAGATATTTTACCTGAGCCATTTTGGCCTAGAGGTTAGGGAGCCCGACTCTTATCTGGGAATACCGGGTTCGATTCCACCGTCCACCATGAAGCCAGCTGAGTGACCTTGGGCTAGTCACAGTTCACTTCTGATCTCTCACAGCCCTCACCTACCTCACAGGGTGTCTGTTGTGGGGAGAGGAATAGAAAAGCTTTGTCAGCCTCTTTGAGTCCCTTTAAATGGGTGAGAAAAGCAGGGTAGAAAAGCCAGCTTTTCTTCTTCCTCTTCCTCTTCCCCTTCTTCTTCATGAGTGGAAGAGGGTGGGGTATGAGAAAGAATTAATGACTAAGCCACATATGCTTTCAGATATTTATAGTAATAGTAATATGGGAGTGTCTGTAACTCAGAAGTAGAGAGAAGTGCCTGGAAGGCAAAGAGTTCCAAATCTGATCTCCAGCCTCTCTCCGAAAGCCATTAATTCTTTCTCTTACCCCACCCTTTCGTACATCTGATGCTGTTTATTTCATCTTAAATGCCTCTACACCAATGCCCAAAGCATGAGAAATAAAAAAGGGGAGCTGGAGATCCTGACCCAGGTAGATAAATATGATGTCATAGGTATTACGGAAACCTGGTGGGATAACACACATGAATGGAACACAAACATTGAAGGCTACAACTTGTTTCTGCAAAACAGACTTAACAAAAGAGGAGGGGGTGTTGTGCTGTATGTTAAAAAGAAATTGTCTCCTCAGAGGTTCAAGTTTCAGAGAGTGGAAGCTCAGTAGAATCGGTATGGGTAAGAATTCAAGGAGAGAGCAACAGAAAGGATACCATTGTAGGAGTCTATTACAGGCCCCCTGGACAAACAGAAGATATGGATGACCTATTCCTAGACCAGATGGCTAAACTTTCACGAAAGCATGACATAGTGATTATGGGAGACTTTAACTACCCAGACATTTGTTGGGAATCTCGCTCAGGAAAAAGTCACAAGTCTAATAAGTTCTTATCCTCTCTCACTGACAATTTCATGTACCAAAAGGTGGTGGAGGAAACAAGAGGATTGGCTATCCTTGATCTAATTCTTACCAACAGAGAGGAAATGGTGGAGGATATCAGAGTTTCTGGGGCATTGGGAGGCAGCGATTATGTTATCCTTGAATTCTGGATAATAAGGGAAGGAAAGCATGAGAGGACTCAGACTTCAAAGTTGGACTTCAGAAGGGCGGATTTTGATGGACTCCGGAGGAGGTTAGGAGGGATCAAATGGTTAAATGTACTAAAGGATAGAAATGTCCAAGAAGGATGGGATATTTTGAGAAATGCAATATTAGAAGCGCAATCATTAACAATTCCTCAAAGAAGGAAGAATGGAAAACATCTAAAGAGACCAGGGTGGATAAACCTAGAACTTAAAAACTTGATAAAAAAAAGAAGAAATGTTTAAGAAATGGAAGGAGGGATACATATCTAAGGAGGAATATAATGAAATCAGTACAATCTGCAGGGCAAGTATCAGAAAAGCTAAAGCTAAAAATGAACTGAGGCTTGCAAGAGAGACTAAAAACAATAAAAAAGGGTTTTGGGGATATGTCAACAGCAAAAGAAAAGTCAAAGAGGTTTTGGGAAGTCTGCAGGGAGAGAATGGAGAAGTGATCGAAAGTGATCTTGAGAAGGCAGAGATTCTGAACTCCTATTTTGCATCTGTTTTTTCCAAGAGGGATAATGTACATGCAACAGTCCTTCACTGTACTGATGAAGGACTAGGAGAATCAAGACACAAAATCAACACTGAGAGAGTAAGGGAACGCTTAGCTATCTTAAACGAATTTAAGTCCCCGGGTCCAGATGGATTACATCCTAGGGTACTGAAGGAATTAGCAGAGGTAATTGCTGAACCACTTGCTGTAATCTTTGAGAAGTCATGGAGAACAGGAGAAGTCCCAGACGATTGGAGAAGGGCAAACGTTGTTCCTATCTTCAAAAAAGGGAAGAAGGTAGACCCAGGGAACTACAGGCCTGTTAGCCTGACTTCAATACCAGGAAAGATTCTCGAACAAATTATTAAACAACACATATGTCAGCATTTGGATAGGAATTCAATAATTAACAGTAGTCAACATGGGTTTGTATCAAACAAGTCGTGTCAGACTAACTTGATTTCATTTTATGACAAAATCACTGAATGGGTTGATCAAGGAAATGCAGTAGACATAGTATTTCTTGATTTCAGCAAAGCATTTGACAAAGTATCTCATGCGATCCTCATTGAAAAATTGATCAAATATGGGTTTGACAAGGCAACTATAAGGTGGGTTCAAAACTGGCTTAGTAATCGTACTCAAAGAGTGGCTTTAAATGGCTGCACATCCAAATGGAAGGAAGTGTCAAGTGGAGTACCACAAGGTTCTGTCCTGGGCCCAGTTATGTTTAATGTTTTTATAAACGATCTGGACGAGGGAGTTGAAGGGAAACTGATCAAATTTGCTGATGACACAAAGCTAGGGGGGGATTGCAAACACCAGAGAAGAGAGAGAGAGGATTCAAAAAGATTTAGAGAAACTCGAACAATGGGCTGCAACTAATAAAATGGTATTTAACAAAGAAAAATGCAAGGTTCTGCACCTGGGCAAGAAAAATGAAAAAAGCACATATACAATGGGAGGAATTCGGCTGAGCAGCAGCACATGTGAAAAAGACTTGGGTGTCCTGGTAGATCATCAACTGAACATGAGTCAACAGTGCGAGGCAGCTGCAAAAAAGGCAAACGCAATCCTGGGGTGTATTAGGAGAAGCATAGAGTCCAGATCACGTGAAGTTATTATCCCCCTCTACTCTACCTTGGTCAGACCTCATCTGGAGTACTGTGTCCAGTTCTGGTCACCCCAGTTTAAAAAAGACACTGACAAGCTGGAGCAGGTTCAAAGGAGAGCTACCAAGATGGTGAACGGTCTGCAAACCATGTCCTATGAGGAACGGCTTAAGGAACTAGGAATGTTTAGTCTAACAAAAAGAAGACTGAGAGGAGACATGATAGCTGTCTACAAATACCTCAAGGGTTGTCACAAGGCAGAGGGATCAGCCCTGTTCTCACTCTCTCAAGGAAGGTCTAGAAACAATGGGGTGAAACTGCAGGGGAAAAGATTTAGTTTAGATGTTGGGAAAAAATTTCTAACAGTAAGAGTGATCAACCAGTGGAACAGGCTGCCACGGGAGGTGGTTGGTTCCCCTTCGATGGAGGTCTTCAAGCAGAGACTGGACAGCCATCTGTCTGAGATGGTTTAGGAGATCCTGCCTTGAGCAGGGGGTTGGACTCGATGACCCAGGAGGTCCCCTCCAACTCTACCATTCTATGATTCTATGATTCTATGATTCTAGTTACTTCTGTGGTTCTAGAAATGAGAGGAAATAAGATACTGCATTATTGATTATGGAATAAAGTATTTTAAAAGATAAAGAACTCCATAGCTTGGTTCAAATACTAAATTTGGTTAGTATATAATATTATGAAATCTGTAATTAAAAGGTCATCAATGCAGTTTTGTATCTCTGCCAAGAAAACTACATAGAAGTGCTGAAGGAAGTGCCCAGGGTTGGACCTGACTCGCCAGTACCCAACAATAGCATATAACACATAAAAATTTGGGTTTTAGGAAATAGTTCTGTATGTGCCCTTAAACTTGGCCTCCTGTTGTTGGTCATGTTTTTAAGCCATTGGTAGAGGCCCTTTCTCTACTTCCCTTTTGATCCGAATCTAGGACCTTCTGGTCTGGATTCTGGTCCTCTTCTTCCATACATCATGGCAGGTCAAGGAGGCCTTGCCCCCAGTTAATCCAGCCCCATCTTCACAAGATGGAGCCAGATCTGCATCAGGAGGTCCTTAATCCAGCTCTGTTGTAGACCAGTTTAATTGGGTCTGCAATTGGAACAATATCAACAGGAGGTATGCAAATGATGTGCATCCTTGATTTGAATGTACTGGGGGCTGCTGAACACCCCCTTAGACACTGAGGCTAGGAACTATCGTTCCTAGCTTTTGGAGGCATGGGAGCAACTACCAAGCTCATATGAACTTTGTAGCCTTGGGGAGGTATAGGCCGGAAAAGCACTGTCAGTGCAGATCTGCTGCAAGCCTCCACAAGATCTGGATCAGTGGGTCCAGTTATTCCGGAACCAATAATTTGGATCTGACAAGGTAAGTGCAGAGAAGGCCAGAACCAAGTTCTCTGTCCAGTATTCTTTGGTTAATTGATTTTCATTTTAGGTTTTAAGAGTCAGTAGCACTCACTGAAACTGTCTGTTGACATCCAGGAAAGTTTTCTTTGTTCATAAGAAGCATCTCTGTTTTTTCATTCCACGAATTTTCCATAGCACCTGAAAGTTTTTTAGTTACTGAATTTATACTTTAGGCAATGTGAACTGCTCTGTACTATTATTGCGTAAACGTAGGCAAGACAAATCTGCCAGGTTTCAGTTAGCAATTTGTGTTTTTTAAAAAACTTTTTGTAAGCTTTTTGTGTATAATTCTGATCAATATATACATATTTGCAAGTTTTTCCCCATTATGTTTTATAATCTATTGTTTAAACATTATTTTCACTTATATACATTCATAGACATTTTCATAAAATATGCATTTCTGTAAACATCTTTTTTTAGCGAGATAACTTGTTCCCCACAGTTTAGTGAAGTGCAAATTTATTATTTCAATTTACTGACCTTTCCTTTGCTTAGTTTAGAACAATGCTTACATTCCAATTTGCATCTCATTTAAAAGTTTAGGAGTTCACATTCATGAATTGAGGTAACATCCTGGCATCCCTACCTTGCTTGCCTGGGCGTATTTGATTCTTGTGAATAAGCTTAGATCAGTGTATGTTTGGAGGCAAATATATCTGCAGTGGCTCATCTTCCTGTTCTCTCATTTGGTTAACATTAAGTTATTGTAAGGGTGAGGTTGTGGTATGAGCGCTTACTAGAAATGTATGCTGGTAAATAAGGTTCAGGCATCCTGAATTCATAGCAGCTGCTGCTGTTTTAGCTCACACAGAATAGGCTAAAGCTTCATATTGCCAGGGGATGGTGAAGGACCTTGGATTGCCGCCTGCCACTCTGAGGTTGCATGCTGCTGGATTGGTGTTCTGGCTAGCCTACCTTAGTGCATTTAGACCAATGCAACCCCAACAGAATCTAGCCTTGCTGTGTCTTCTTCACCTTATCTTAGAAGCAGCAACTTCTCAAACAGTTCTTCCTTATGGGAAGAACAGAAGGTTTGTCAGCCACTTTGAATCCCCATAATGGTAGGGAAAGGGGTATAAAAGTCAACTCCTCTTCTACTATGGCTTGGAATTGACCCTTCTTGACCATCAGCATCAGAGTTTGGTGCTAATCTTAGGACTGCTTTGACTTTCGATTTAACTTTCATGGATAAGGATGGAGAGGTCCAGATGTTGTTGACTATTGGCTGTGCTCATTTTTAGCCATGTTGTTTGGTCCCGACACTCTTGTGCTGAACTGCAGTTCATAGAAAACCACTCAAGAGAGTCAGGCACAACCCCAGGTGTCCCATGACACTTGTGGCTATGTAGGAGTAGACAAATCCCATGTAAACATTGCAAGGAACTCACTTGCTCAGGAAGCATGGTCTTCACCATCATTCTCCCTCTCTGGGTGGAGCTACATTGAATTTACATGGGACCTCCTTGCTTAGACTCAGGAGCACACTGATATGGTAGATGTGTGATGAGGTGTCATAGAAGTGCCATGCAATGCCACCCACGTGTTGGCCACATTCTTTGGGCAACTGAGTTCTCTGCATCTTTACTTTACACGGGATCTCAGTAGCTGCAGGTGCCATGGTGAGCCATGGAGAGTTGCTGCATAAGATACCTGACAGTCCTGGGCTTTTCTGAGAGTTTTTTTTTTTTAACAAACCATAGCTTGGCACCATAAGGGCTCTGGCTAGAGCCACTACACATCCATGTTGTTCCCTTGCTAAAGTTCAGCATTTCCTGCTTGCATTTCTAACTGGCCATTTGTTTCCTTGAATCTCAGCATAGGGAACTGTTGAACTCAGAACTGGGAACTGTTATCTCGATAATGGTACTGCTGGAAGAACCTTGAGCAGTGGTGGGCGTGTGGTAAAGCTTGCTGGTAGTCTGTTTTATATGCACTCTTCAAACCTGCATACTTTCTTTGGTTATCGATAATCAACGGCAGAATATGCTACAAACCAGCTCTTGTTGTTTACTTTCTGGTCGCCCAGGTAGTGATTCTGAGGGGCACGTTGGACATTCATTGGATGCTTTTCTTTTCTTTTTAGAATGTTGCGCTTTCGCTTTCTCCCTGCTGTGGTGGGCCTAGCTGCTAATTCCAGGCGGCGCTATGGAACGGCATATTCAGCATGTAACCGACGCAGGTTGATGATGATGGCGTTTGTAGGAACAACGGCTGTAACAGCAAGTACTGGACTTCTTTGGAAAAGGTAGGCACGGTTACAACTTTCTTTGGCTTTTGAAACATTCTTGCTTTACAAATCAATGTTTGTAATAAAGTATATTCTGGCGTACAAGACTACTTTTTAACCCAGGAAAATCTTCTCAAAAGTTGGGTATTATCTTATATGCGGGGTATCGCCTTCTTATATGGCGAGTATATCCCAAACTCTATACAGTGGTACCTCGACATACAAGTGCCCTGACATACAAGTGTTTTGAGATACAAGCCGCCGAGCGAGTGATATTTTGCTTTGAGATGAGAGTAAGATTTGAGATACGAGTATGTAAATACAGTACAGTACATAACAAAAACAACTGAGGTGGTGTTTTGGGAGCTGGAATGGATTATTGGGAAATTGCTTTGAGATACGAGCGATTTGACATAAGAGCAAGGTTACGGAACGAATTAAACTCGTATGTCAAGGTACCACTGTATTTTAACTGGAAAGCTGGGGGTCGTCTTATACGCCGGAATATACAGGTAATATTTTTTGGATAATCATGGGTTTTCTTTGCAGTGTTGTTGACTCTGTAGGGATGGCAAAGATGCTGCTGTGCTGATTGGCTGTGCCCTTCAATTTTTGCCAATCTTTTCCAGGTTGTACATGATGAACTCTTTAACTTTCATGAAAAATGACAATTTATTCAAACTTCTTGGAATTCCAACGTCTCAATATAAGAGAGTTGATAAGTTTTTTAAAAAGATTTTGACAATCAACTATTGGTATACCCAGGGACTATGTATGTATGTTTGTATGTATATAGATTTTTATATTTGCCCATTACTTCAGTCTCAGTGTGGTGTGTGATAGCATAGTGTTATATGCTAGTTACATAGAGGGGCACATTTGGAAAGTTGAAACTATTGCCAGCATTGCTGGAATGCATTTGCCAGCATCTCTCCCATTTATGTAGCTATGGAGACACAGAGGCCTGTCTCCTGTGCAACCTGGCACTAGCAGATTGAAAGGGCAGATAACTAAACAGCATTATACTAAACTTGTTATCGTTTGTGACAGTTACGTTCTCCAATAGAATTGTAACAATTTAACAACATTCTGTGCAGTATTCTGGGATCACTTCATATAGTGTGCCAGGTCTGTCCTGCACAGTATGTGATAGATTGCTTGTTAATAGTGTGTATCTTCTTAGTTGTCCTTAGAAAACTAGAGGCAGAGGTTTGAGGAGTCTTCCTGTGCAGATTCAGTGAACCAGATTCAAACGTCTCAAGTTCCACCAGAGTAAAAAGCCCTCCCGTGCTTCCATAGTACTGGCTAGGGGTGTGCACGAACGCAGTTTTTGGGATTTGATTCAATTCAAATTGAATATCCAAAAATTCCATTCGATTCATGCTATTTAACATCTATATGAAGCCGTTGGGAGAGGTCATCTGGAGATTTGGAGTGAGGTGTCATCGGTACGCAGATGATACCCAGCTCTATCTCTCTGTACCATCTGAATCAGGAGAGGCGGTTGAAGTGCTTGACAGGTGTCTGGAGGCAGTAATGGGCTGGATGAGGGTGAATAAATTGAAACTGAATCCAGACAAGACAGAGGTGCTGTGTGTCACAGGGTCTCGGGTCTGGGTAGTTGGGAGATACCCTGTCCTTGATGGGGCTGCAATGCCCTGGAAGGGACAGGTGCGTAACTTGGGGGTACTCCTGGACTCTGCACTAACACTTGAAGCTCAGGTGGAGGCCGTGGACAGGAGTGCCTACTCCCAACTACGGCTAGTCCATCAACTGAAGCCACTTCTGGATAGAGACAACTTGGCCACAGTTATCCATGCTCTGGTAACCTCTAGATTGGACTACGGTAATGCGCTCTACATGGGGCTGCCCTTGAAGACGGTTTGGAAGTTGCAGCTAGTGCAAAACGCAGCCGCGAGAGTGCTGACCGGAACATCTAGCCGGATGCACATCACGCCGGTTTTAAAAGAATTGCGCTGGTTGCCAATTCAAAGTTTTGACTTTGACTTATAAGGCCTTAAATGACTTGGGCCCCAAATATCTAAAGGAACGCCTTCTCCCATATCGACCTGCCCATGCCTTTACATCAAGTGGCGAGGCCCTCCTGGTTGTCCCACTGCCTTCAACAGTGAGGTTGGTGGGCACCCGGGAGAGAGCCTTTTCTGTGATGGCCCCCAGACTGTGGAATAATCTCCCCCTCGAGGTGCGTCATGCCCCTTCCTTTTATATATTTAGGAGGGCAGTAAAGACGCACCTCTTTGCCCTGGCCTTTGGCTAAGTTGTTAATGTTCCCTCCCCCAGTACAGACATTATCATTTTTAAACATGTTGTATATTGTTTTATATGTACTGAATTTTTAACGTCTTTTAATGTGCATTCTGTTTTAATCTGTTGTTTTAAAGTTGTAACCTGCCCAGAGACCTTCGGGTATGAGGCGGGATATAAATGTAAATAATAAATAAATAAATAAATCTTTAAAATTTGAATTTACCCAAATTAGATTCAAATTAAGCAAATTTGAATCTATTTGTTTGAATTTTTGGTTCGAATTTTCACTTATGAACGTTGACAGCATTCATATGTGCCCATACACATTGCTACGCACCCTGTATGCATCCATACACGTCCATATGCAACCTGTTTTTGTCCTGTATGGATCCGTACAAATGTGTACAGATACAGGAAAGATGCGTACATGCAAGTATGCATCATGTACAAACCCATACACATATGAACGTCCGAATAATTTGAACAGATTCAAAAATTCAAAATTCATTAGAATATTTAAATTCAAATTTATGGACATTGGATTTGAATTCGAATGTCGGAATTCGGACAAATTTGATCAAATTTTGAATGCCTTCAAATATTTGTGCACATCCCTAGTACTGGCTAGTTCAGATTTATATAATGTTTTTATTTTTATTTTTTTATTTACATTTTTATCCTGCCCTATGCCCAAGTGTCTCAGAGGGGGTTACAACATACTGAACAAAGACACTAAAACCATAACATATTAAGCATATTAAAACCATGGCAGTGCCTGAATGTGGGGAGGAAAAGGCTGGAATATGTTTCTGATTAGAATCTTGCTGCCTGTCCCAGGCTATAGCTAGACTTAATTTTTTTTCTCCCACTGGAGAAATATAATACATGGTCGTTTATATTACACCAGCATTTTTAATCGGCTGGATTATCTACATTAGCATTTTTTATCCAGGTTTTAGAACTGTTTCATGCTTCAATTGTGGGCCATTTTCTTTTATGAAAAAGTTGCAGTATGAAGGCCAAGGCAATATGACTGGAAGTTTCCCTTCATATGACATTCCGTGTCATATAAGGTCATATGAAGTGGCTCCAAGTTTCATTCCATTTATTTCATCTTAGAACAAATGGGAAATACAGTTTGTAAATTCCAGGATATATAAAAAGAGGAGAGAAAAAAAAAGGAAAAACACATAATGGTATGAAGCCAGAATATGACATAGATGCTAATGAACTGCTAGAATAGAATTCAAACAAAACTGTAATAGGAATTGGTAACATAATTGTGCCTAAAATAAACTCAGTAAAATGTTTCCAACAAACCCTTTGAAGTTTATCAAGTTTCTGGTGCTCCAGCTCTGTTTATAATTTAGGAAAAGAGGCACAGTCCCAAAGTTTCAGCAGAAGTCTTCCATTTCTATGCATAACAAATAGTTGCCGTGAAGATCGTGTATAAAAATAATTCTGTCAATTCTTTAGGGATGGACATTATGAAGGTTTCAAGTTTAAAAATACAGAGTGTTAAGTCAAGAGGAATATTCAAAATCTGCTGCATTAACGAACACACCCTTTCCCAATATTTCTGTGCCTCATCACATTCCTACCACGAATGTGGTGAAATACCAATATATTCTTTACTTTTTGACTAGGGATGTATTGAATGCATGTCCAATGAACATGAACAGGGTTTAGAGGCCAGGACTAATAGTCCTGACTGTAATTGGTCACACTTGCTTATTCATGTGTAGAACTACAAATTGGGGAACTGAGCCACTTTCTGTCCTTAGTGTAGCCATCGTTATAGAGCCTTTCAGAGGCAGCCCTCAGTGCACATGAACACCCATGTACAGTGTTGGTGTGCATGCATTAAGGATGTGCACACATTGTTTTTGTATTCGATTCGTATTGAATTGAATGCAGGAAAATTCATACTCATTTAAATAGATCCCCTTCGAGTGTCGTGGGATTTGAATTGGATACAAATGTTCAATCCCATATGAATCCCATACGAATGCATATGAATCCCAGACAAATCCCTTAGGAATCTCATACGAATCTCCTTCGTACGAATGTATCAAAACATTCCATTTGAATCCGAATGTCAATTTGGCCAAATTTGTAGGAATTTCGAATGTGATGAATATTCATGCGCATCTCTAGTATGCATGTGACTTCATTGTGCATGCTCAAACTCATGCTGCGTGTTATGCACATGTGTGCTGCGTCTCTGGCATTAAAGAAGAGGAATTTTAAAAATGATACTATGTGTGTCTTAGCATGTTCCATAAATAGTGTAATGAGCATTGGTAGTCAGTGCTAAAAGTCAAGAAGGAACAGAGACAGACATGCTTTGATCATAGGAATAAAAGGTTCACAAGTATTTGCTTAACTGGTTTGAAGGCCTTTCAAGGTTATGTAAACTTTGGGGGAGCGTGGAGGAAGCCTTCTAATTTAGAACAGTAGCTAATTCAGAATAAGCCTTTGTATAAATATTCTATCAGGGAGCTTCACCCACTGTAGAGATGATATAATGTGGTGCTTGTTTTCTCTCAATTAGTTAAGCAAATACACTTTCATGGGTAGCTGAACGCTTGCTGTGCTTCAAAGTTGCAGGCTTCTCGGGGTGGGAGGTTTGAGGTTTTATCTTTTTTCCCCCCCCAGAACCCTTTTTTTGGGCATTGCGCAGAGTGTGCTGTCTGTGATGATATGTGAAACTAATAAGGAGTGTGTGGGTTCCAATTCACTGGTTAACCTTGAATAAGTCTATTTCTAGAGCTGTGGCACTCAATCAGGAGTTTAGTGAGAAGCCCCATTATAGTAATCCTCTTCAGCTGCAGGAAGCCCTCTTTTCCTGGCTGATGATGAAATTTGTGGGCTTTTCTACAGTTGTTCTAACAGCTCCTTATTGGAAGTGCTGATTTTTAGCTAGAGGGTGTGGGGTTTAATGCATTTTCATATGTGGACCAGTTGTGATCTTAATCCTGAAGATGAAGAACAGTGGACAAACAGATTCATAAGTGCCTGGATATTGGGATCTCAGGAGCAAGACTTTGCATAAACACTTTCCCCATGTGGCTCAATAAGTAATATTTTAATGTAGAGTGCAGTAAAGTTCCAAGAAGGAAAAATTCAGAAGGTCGCCTAGGCTGCGTCCACACCCAAGCTTTAGTTCTGCTTCAATCCAGCTTCAAAGTGAGAGAACCCATCAGCAAAACCTAGCTGGTTTCTCTCCACATTATCTATGTCGAAGGTGAATCTTCTGAGTTAGATAATGCCAAAGGAAAACAGAATCTCACTTTGCTGAGGTGTCCTGTCACTCTCAAAGTAGTCTGAAGTTGGATTAAAACTTAGGTATGAATGCAGCCATAGGAGAACAAAGGCGTGCTTTTAGGGAATAAAATAGGGTGCAGATATGTGGCACATTTAGAATTTCTATCAGTGGATGGGACCTTAGAGGTAATAAAACCAGTGAAGTCATCTGCTTCAGGACCAGCAATGGATTAATGTCACAGTTGCCTCTAATATTCCAAGAGACAGAGGATGAATATTTTCATTTCGCCCTTAAATTGGAGAGGATGACGTGATAGGAATAATTTTGCAGCATACCTCATGGATGGTGTTTAAGTTTTGCTCACTCAAAAAAAAAAAAAAAAAGGATCTTCCCCTAAGTCCAGCTCTGTTCCTTTTATATAGTTAGATGGAGGTTGGGAGGGTTCTCCCAGCATACCCATTTCAGAAATGCTTCCCACTGTCCAACTGCAAGCAGTTGCTGTGTTCTAGAAGTTTTTGGTAGCCATTTGCATCTTGTTCTTCATCAGCTGCAGTGTCCTCATCTCTTTCACCTTACTGGTTAGATGATAGAAAAGGATGTTAAAATATTAGAAGTGCTGTGCTGAATTGACCCTGTGGCCAGTCCAGTCTAGCAACTCGTTCCAACAGTGACAACCAGTTGGCTGTAGAAGCCAACGACCAGGGAGTAGGTACATATCTTGCCTTGCTCACAGATGCTCTAGCATCTGGTCTTCAGAGGTAAATCATCTCCTATAAACACCTTTTTGATGTTGCCCAGCCATCTGAGCTAGTAACCCATGATGGCCTTGTCTTACATGAATTTGTCTGAGCCTCTTTTGAAGCCATCCAAGCTGGTAGCCAACACCACATCTTGTGGCACTAAATTCCAAAGTTTAATTATGTTAAAAAATAGCCTTTTTTTTACGTGACATGACTCTTCCATAATTCAGTTTCATAGGGTGACCCCTAGTTCTTATGTTTTGCCAATGAAAGAAAAACATCTCCCTGTATACTCTGTAGAATGCTTCATTCTGTTATGTCCTCTCTTTCACCTTCCTAGATTAAAATAGTCTCAACTGTTCTAACCTTTCCAAATAAGGGAATCCCTCTACCCCCTTTATGATTGTAATTGTACTCCTTTGTCTAATTTTGTTGTATCTTTTTTGAGGGGCGGTGACCAAAACTGTATAAGGTATTCCAGGTGAGATATTGGCCGTTTTGTTTTCAATACTGTTTCTTATTGTCCTTAAAATGCTATAACTTTTTTTTATTGCTGATGTACAATGTTCTGACATTTTGAGCTTCCTACAGCTCCTTGTCACAGTAGGCTCAGATTTCATTTGTCTATAGGAGAAGTAGTGTTGGCTTTTCTACCCCATTTTTCTCAGCCATTTAAGAGGACTCAAAGCGGCTGACTATAGGCATAGCTTGATTTCTTTTTGCCTCGCTGTGCCTCTCTTTCCACTTGTTCACACTGGAGGGCATCTACCATTTTGATGCCAGTTTCCCCCATATGCGGAGATCCTTCTGGAGTTCTTCACAGTCCCTTTCTGTCTTGCAGTTGGTGCCATTAGTAAACATGTCCACTTGACTGTTGACACCAGATCATTTAAGCAATCTTTGGGAGACTCTACTGTTCCAGCAATCCATTGTGAGGAATGTCCATTGACTTCTACCCTTAAGAGGACCTGTCATTCACTTCTGTGGCTGTTTAGCCAACTGGTTAGTCTTGGTGAGGGATTTCCCAGTAAACTAGTAGTAGGGAAGAAATGTATTGAGAAGGTTGACAGAAGGGAGGAAGCGTATGGGGAAGGCGAAGAATCATGGTAAAAGTGAAGAGAAAGATGACAGAACTGTAAGGATCTATGCGTTTAATTCAATTTTTGAGCTGTAAAGCCCTAGAGCAGCGGTTCTCAACCTTCCTAATGCCGCGACCCCTTAATGGAGTTCCTCATGTTGTGGAGACCCCCAACCATGGGGACGGAGCAGCTGGGAGGTGGGAGGGAAGGGTGGTGAGAGACTTGTTGTGACCCCTCTGAAAGGGTCGATCGACCCCCAAAGGGGTCCTGACCCCCAGGTTGAGAACCACTGCCCTAGAGCTCACGAGACAATCTGTAATTTCACAATAGTTATGCCTAAATCTCTGGGGTTGTAGGAGATCTGTAGAGATCTGTGATTTAGATCTCTGGTATCACTCTTGTGTCCTGGTGTAAGTGATCCATACTTTTTAAGGTTCAGAAAATGCATAGAAGTTTGATGAGATTTTTTATAGTAGTTTCAGCAAAATGTGGTGCAAAAATAATAATGCAGATCCAAGGGGATCAGCACCTTAGATCTGTATTTTCGTATCTTTAGTTGTGCCTTGACATATGCAAACTGCGATCTTTAGATCACGGAGAGAAATATCTGTAATTTTCTTACTGTTTTTAGGCAGTTCATCTGTTTGCGTGTCATTGGGGTGCTATGAATTACAGGAGCTATTATTTTTGCTGTTTAGTCTGTGCACATAAATATGATGTGAGGAAAAAATTTATGGCTGTGTGAAAATTATTTGGAAGGTAAGCATTAAGCTCCAAATCTTGGACCTGTTGACAAATGATTATGCCATGGCTGACAGTAATAAAGAAAGCAGAAATTAAGATCTAGAAAGGAACATAAGGAGGGTATCTGAGGTGGTGGCTTTTTCTTTTTTATAGTTTTAGAGCAGGACTAATGAAATTATGCCCCCCGATGTTGCAGAACTACAACTCTCTTGAGACCCCTGGGTTCAGCAATCTGAGGGATTATACTTTGGTCAGCCCTATTTTAGGGGGCAGAACAAATGATTAAGGCAGAATTATAATAAAGGGAAGTGCTAAAATTTAAGATATAGGTAGGCTAGCACAAGCCTAGACACTTTCACTCTTGGTTTGTCCTTCCCAACTAGGATTTAGAAATGGTTTTCAATGAAGAGGGAACCATTAGGGGAAAACTTGGCTTGGCTTAGATTGTGCATTCTCTGCAACAATCTTGGTCACTTCCTTTGCCCTCTGTTCCTGGTTTTGTTTTTTCTGTTTTTAATTGTATTTTTAGTTCAAATGGCTATATGGCTGATCAAATAAAATTTTATCCATCTGTAACTTTAGCATTCTGAAATTTGAAGTCTTAGTTCCTTTAATGCAGGAAAATGGAGAATGAGCGGTTCTCTTAAATCATGTCTTTTTAATATGGTGTTAAGCTCTGTATTATGGTCTCAAGATCAGCATGTCTGTATCTGGGTAGGAAAAGTCCTTACAATATTGTGTTTATCATCAATAAATCCATGGGGAAAAAGAGGGACACGCATTGAACAATCCAAAATGTGGATTATGTTTCTATTTTGCTTACAGTTGTTAACGTCTGCTGAGCTTGGTGGATCAGTGGCACTTAAAATCTTTTAACAGCTATCACTGTGCTCTTGCTACAGTAGTAGTAACTAATAATAATGGTAGTGGTAATAATAGTAATAGTAGAAGGAGTGTTAAGTCTTTAATCTTCAAGCAGTTGTTTGAAGCTAGAAATGGAGTTTTCTTATCTAGATTTCTGCAGAGTTGATGAGTTAATACAGTTAGAACACGAGGAGCCCTGCTGGATCAGGCCACAGCTTATCTAGTCCTGTCTCACATGGTAACCAACCAATTGCTTCTGGGCGTTCATGTAATTTATGTAATCCTATAAGTATGTTGAAACCATTAACAAGTGCTTGAAATTAATACTACTCATGTGGTCTTTCCCTTAAGCTTCAAACATGGAGCATTCAGTGAATTGTGTCATCTGTGCATCACTTCCAGCTTATAGGAATTAATGAATGCTTTGTTGTATGCTGTTAACTTGGACCCAATCTAGTCTTGTAGTTTGGGAGCACAGAAGGTTTGCTAACTTCTACGTAATGATCCATAATTTTCCATAGCAGCAAATTGTTGAGCGTTAGGAGAAGTCAGTAGCCTTACTGACCTCTTTTGTCCAGGGCCTTTTCCATGTTTGCTGGGGCTCAAAATAGAAAAGGGGCTCCATGGTGCCTGATAGTCACCAGTTACAAACATTAAGCAGAAGAGAAGTTGCTAAAATGGCCTCGCTAGTCCTAAGTCTACCCAGGCTATAGTTTCCACCCTGGTCCAAGATGCTGTTCTCTCAGCATAGTGGGAGTCAGGAAGAGGGTTTCAGTGGATCAGGTGACTCAGGAAGAACACACCATGCCAGCAGTAGTACAGAAGGTTCTGGAGAGTAAGCAGCTTAGCCTAATTAGTGGTGCTAAGAGAAACAAGTATGTTGCTTGCAGGCCTTGGTGAAATTGCCTAGGACAGGAGTCCCAACCATTATTTGCAACAGGGACCGGCTTCCTTTTTCAGGGTGGGGGCATGGTGGCGGTGGGGACCAGCAAAAAAACCCCTACAGCCCGGCGCTGGTTCTCAGACTGGTGGTTGGGGACTGCTGACGTAGGAGTTCTAGTCACTTATCCTTGCCAAATTGTAACAGCCTTTTATAGTAGAAAACTCTGTTGCTCTATGGTATGTCAACTAGTTGCACAACCTTGTTGTACCTTGTGTTCTTCAGATGCGTTGGGAACTGAAGGTCAGAGCATTTCTTGGCAATATGAGCTTTGTGTTGCTGGAAAATAACCCATCTAACAGGGATGTTTCTGAGGTTCCAGCTGGCTGAAATGAGTGTTACTGTCATGTAATGGAAATTCACTAAGGGTTCCTGGCCCAAATGGACTGAGCTGGCTTTGCCCCAACTCACCCTGTGGTTGTTGGGGTGATCTCCTCTCACTTTCTTCTTCATGCATATTTCATTCAGGGGTTGGCTAATGTGTATGCAAGCCATTATGTTCCATGAGCTCAGTTTCCATGTGTCTTGCCTCCTGTTAACTTTACTTATGCAGACTCCTGGTTCCATTTCTTTTTAGCTGCCTTGTTCTCTGTTCTACCAGCTGCAATGGTGTCAGTCACCACTGGATTTTATTCTACAGAGCTTTCATAATTTATGCTGCGTTCACACCTAGGATTTAATTCAGCTTCAGTCCATCATCAAAATGAGAGAACCGATCAGTCATTTTCTTTCCACATTATCTAACCCGAAGGTAGATTTTCTGAGTTAGAGAATGTTGAAAAACGACATGTCACTTTGTCAATGGGTTCTCTTACTTTGAAAATGAACTGGCACCGGATTAAAACGTAGGTGTAAATGCAGTGTGGACTCCTTTGATTCCGTAATAGCTGTTGAAACATGCTCTTATCTCAGCCTCTTGAGACTGAAGTGAATGTAATTGAACTTTGGAATTGAGGGCAACTTTCGTAAATCTAGACTTCGTTTTTTGAATATGTGCAAACCTGTCTTCCAATTTTGATTTGGGGGATAGAAAGTAAAGGAGAGCATTGCCAACGTGTTATTGATTTATGGAAGTCGCACCGCCAATCCTTTTAAGAGGGTAAGTGACGCTTAGCAAGCTCTTGGTGCGTTCCCAAATTCTAAGACTTTGCTTTACTGGCATGTTGGTTTCTCTTAATTTTCTGAAGTGAATGGATGGGAGAGACTTGCTAATAGCTTGCCACAGGAAAAGCAGCATCTTTCCAGGGTGTAGCATCGTTACTTTGAAATATTTGATTCAACAGATAGGTATTACTTTGCCTGTGTCAGGCAGAAAAATTCTGTAAAATGTATTTGAATATTTATGGCTATGCAGGTTTTAGTGAGTCATTTTGAAATCGCTAGTATAATTGGTGTTTTATTATTAGAATGAAGTGTGCTTTGAGGGGTGGTAATTGTGTCATGATCATTTCTTCATCCGGAAGCATTGAACTACTGCAAATAATTCAAAGATGAACATGTTCGTATTCTGGGTATTAACTAGGAATGAATTTTCCTTGAAATCCTCAGTAATCATAGGACACTTCTAGTTCTGTTGGCTTTTCTAAAGTACCGTGGGCACCCTCTGGTGGTTAGCTTTGGGCATAACCCAAAAATCAATGTGTTGAGAAATTTCTAGTAAGATGAAATGCCACTAATAATCTTAGTACTAGATGGAAAGAGATGTTCAGTCATTTGATAAAATGCAGCATTAGTTAAAGTGATTCTCTTTGGATCAGACCTGGAAACATGCTAACATTCCTAACAAACTGACCGAGGCTGCATCCAGATATTATGGACTACCCATGCATTATTCTGGAATATCCAAGTATAGCAGAATAAATAGGTGGCGTCTGGATGCAGCCTAAGTCTTCCAATTGAGGGGAGTTTTTGCTTCACCTGATTTCATCCTCATTGTGATGGTAAATATTAGAGATAGCACCGGATTGCTGCATTCTGACCTTTTCAATATACTTGCCAGGTTTTGTAGGCATTCTGTTGAGAAATATCTGGCACTCTGGATTCTGCTTTGATTTGTGAAAAGAAATGGTACACAATTGCCAATGAAAATTGAAAATAGACTGTCAGAAGCTGATAAACAAATGCTTGATGATCAAAGTACAACAAATGACTATTTGACAGTTTGTACACCCTTAAATTTCATTGACTTTAGTGCATGTTTGTGCTTACTAACTATCCTCCTTGTGGGCGGTGTTCATCTCCTGTGTCATCTCTAGCATCTGCATGCAGCTTTGAGGAAACCTGCTCTTTTGATACTTTATTAAGGGTTAATACTGTATAGATTCTTTCTGGACAGAACCCATTATGCTATTTTTATCCGTTCAGCAATTAAAATTTTAGTGTTTGTTTGAGGCACAAACCCAGCTGTAGAAAAACAGGACATCCATGTTGTTGTAGTTGCTTAGGCACACAGTTGTATCCAACTCTCTGCAGCCCATGAACCACTGCAGGACAACCCCCCTGTCCTCCACTGTCTCTCAACCTTTGCCCAGAGTCATGCTTGTTGCTGCCATGATAGTGTCTCTCTATGTCATCCTCTGCCGCCTTCCTCTCCTTTTGCTTTCAATCTTATCCTACCATCAGGGTCTTTTCCAGGGACTCCAGTTTGCTCTAGTGGTTAGGAAGCCAGACTGTTATCTGGGAATACCTGGTTCTAGTTTGCCCTCCTCCACGAAGCTAGCTGGGTGTCCTTTGGCTTGTCACAGCTCTCTTCTGACCTCTCACAGCCCCACCTACCTCACAGGGTGGTCTGTTGTGGGAAGAAGAATAGAAAACTTTGTCAGCCACTCTGAGTCCCCTTGAATGGGTGAGAAAAGCAACTCTTCTTCCTCTTCCTCTTCTTCCTGTCTTCTCATTACGTGGCCAAAGTATTTGCACTTCAGTTTTAGTATTTGTCCATCCAAAGAATGGTCAGAGTTGATTTCCTTTTTAGTACTGGCTGATTTGAGCTCTGCCGTGATCCTAAGTAAATAACACCTGAAACAGCTTCCATAGCATCTGTTTACTTATCTAAAATATTTTATACCACTTCTCATCTTGGGCTTCTAAAGTTTGATACAAACGAACGAACAACAACAGAAAAACGAGGCCAGAGCAACCCCCTACTATCAGGCCTCTGAGTTAATTAAAAACTATAAGAGTTATTCACACTCAGAAGTCCTTTGCTAAAACAAATCCATTATCAGTAATCTTCCATCAAAAGTCTGCTGCATAATATTGTCCTGAGCCTTCTTTTTCTGGACTTTTGAGGTTAATTGTGTTTGTCCAAAATAAATAGACACATTTTATCAACAGCTTTACTAGTTTTACAGATGCTTCCCTTGGCCTGGGCGAATGGAAAGAGCTATTATTCCCATTTAGGTTAGTAAGTCCAGTATACATACAGACTTCCTCGTTTCTTAAGGTTGTGATCAGACAGAGCAACCCCCCCCCCCCCACCAAACTCTGAGGTGCCTCTGAGATGCTTTCAAGGTGGAATTGTTCACACACCAATTTAACCCTCTTCCTCTCCTGAACATTCAGAGCTAGAAATGTTCAGTTGGAGAAGGGTTGCGAACCTGAGGGCCACACACTATGTCTCTGAGGCTCCTGAGAGGTACCCCTTTTATGATGTCTAAATGTGGGTAAGAGAAATGGGCTTGTTCTCATCTCTCCTTTAATGGCTTATTTCTCCTCACTCTTCTCTGTTGTTTTTCAGAGATAATAGATGCATTAATCAGAACTTGCAAAACTGTCTCAGGCTCATAATGGTTAGAATTAGCATCGATGCAGGTATCCTGAGATTACTGCCTTGAAAAGGAAGTGGGACCCAGAAGGAATAATTAATGCTTGGGAAGGAGGCCAGGGAAAGAGACCCTGCACTTTCTTCTAGCTTTCTCTGTTTCTACTTGGCCACATGATATGGATATTCTTGAGCGAAAGACAGAATTTTTCATAAGGATGCTTTGAACAATTAGCCTAGCTTCCTAGCATTATGGATTCTATGTGCATAGGATTCTTGTGTACAATGGCTAGCATTTTACATTCTCCTCTGCTAAGTTTTATTCGGTAAATTTTGTTGTGGGCCTCTAACATTTTCAAGGTCGCTTTGAAGTGTGCTTGTATCCTCTAGGAAGTTGCCGTCCTATCCAGGGTTCTGTTGTCTTCAGATTTGATCAGAATTCCATCTGCCTTCCTGTCAAAACTTCATACTATTAACATTATATACAGAATAAATTCAAACTGTTGTGAAAGTAACAAATACAAAAAAATGAACTTTTTTTAAGGGTAAAGAATATTATGGCGTGTAGATCTGTCCAAATTATAGATAAATATGTTAAAGAAGTTAATGGCAAACTACTTCTGTAACTGCCAAGAAAACTGCATGGGGGTGTCTGTATAATCACAAGTCAGCTCTGACTCAATTGCATCTAATGGAAACTGTAAAATAGCCAGTTAGGGTGTTTTTCCACTGTCACTAGAAGTACCCATTAAGTACCCATTAATGGGTACAAAAATGCTATTACGTACCCATTAATGGGTATTTAATGGGTACTTTTAGTGACAGTGGAAAAACACCCTTAGTTCTCCTCTTACAGCTAAACTATCATTGTTCCTCACTCTGTTATTATCAATTCATATATTTTAATATATTCTGCTAGCTTATATGGTATATCTTTGTAGGATAATTGAAAATATGCTTACTAGTTTTATTGAGCTCTTTCAGGTTGGTAGTCTGCCTATATATGCTTTGACCAAGAAATCGTTGGTTGGAATGGATATTTTCCTTTAGTATAATTTATTTAGATAACACTTCAGTAACTTTTTAATCACAAGTGAAATTGTTTCATGCTCATCAAGACCTTTTGTTCACCTAGTTT
Organism: Aspidoscelis tigris stejnegeri; assembly: GCA_023333525.1. Lineage (NCBI taxonomy): Eukaryota > Metazoa > Chordata > Lepidosauria > Squamata > Teiidae > Aspidoscelis > Aspidoscelis tigris. Next base: position 98,481,340 of record JALMGA010000002.1, read on the forward strand.
GCCCAAACTGTGTTCACAGTGCTTGGAGCCAATGAATTGTATAACTACTTTGTGCAAAATGCCTGTGGCGCATCACGTGTGAGATGGAAAGAAAAAGGGATGAGAGACACATGAAACCGCTGACAGATCACCCTTGAGAAAATGTGATTCTTAACAGGAAGAAGATGTCACTGCTCTCCTCTGTTGGATGTTATTGGGCACTTGTCCCTTGTGTCGGGCGCAGCCATTTTATTGAAGAGATGAACTAAAACTGAGGCACTGAAGAGGGAATGTCTAGCTGCCTCTCACATCTAAAAAAATACTCATTTTATATAACCGTATTCTTTAAAAGGAGCCCAGGTGGCTTTCAGCAGCAAAAAGACATTTCCAATAGAAAAGGAACAGACGATAAGGCTCATAGTACTGTGGTAGTTTAAAAAACCTTGTTATACCTTGACATTCTTGAACTGCTTCAGAGATTTCCTAAAAGTAGACACCACGGGGCACATTTTGTTTTTAGTTTTTCACAGAGAGTTCAACGCTTGAGAACTCCTTTTCACAGTTCAGAGTTACACAAATATAGAAAACACTTTGATCCTGCTTAAATATTACAAATTGTGATGCGTGCGCGATAAGCAAAACTCTTTAATACAATTACTTAGGCATACTTTAATTCGCTTTATTAAAGCAAGGCCATTTTCGGTGAATAGGCTCTTGGATTTGCCTGCTTGCCTGGACAGGATTTGGGTTTGCCTGGCCTTACTAGCTCCTAAGGTAATGTGAGAGTGTGTGCTCAGCCACAAGGTGAATTAGTGAAAGTGAATACAGTGCCTGACAAAAGTTCTGTCGCTTATCCATGTTGTTGAAACCAAAGCCTATAATCTGACTTAAAATTCATCCATTGGTTTTAAAAATGACTCATATGAAAGCTGAAACCCTCCCAAATGAGGTTTTTAAAAAGAAAATAAATTTGCTTCACTGCTGAAATATTGATCATTTAATGAACACAGAAAGGTCAGATTTTGGCTAGACAAAAGTTTTGTCGCCCACAAAAAGTAATGTGAAAATCAAACAGATAATTCACTTCAAATACAAAGATATGTTTCATAACATTGGTGAATGAAGTTGTGGTGCTATTAGAGCCATATTTAATATTTTGTGTGACTTCTATGAGCCTGAAGGACTGCATCCATGCGTTTTGGCAATGATTCATACAATTTATTGATGAAGTCATCAGGAATAGTAAAGAATGCAGTTTTACATGCCTCCCAGAGTTCATCAAGATTCTTTGGTTTTGTGTTCCAAGCTTCCTCTTTCATCCTACCCCAAACATGCTCAATGATGTTCATATCTGGTGACTGGGCTGGCCAGTCCTGGAGCACCTTGATCTTCTTTGCCTTGAGAAACTTTGATGTAGAGATGGATGTATGAGATGGAGCGCCATCCTGCTGCAAAATTTGACCCCTTTTATGATTGGGAATGTAAGAGGTAGCTAATACGTCTTGATATTTTAGGCTATTGATATTGCCTTCCACCTTGCAAATGTTTCGCACATCCCTATACTGAATGTAACCCCAGACCATGATCTTTCCACCACCAAACTTAACTGTTTTCTGGGTATATCTTGGATCCATACGGGCTCCAGTAGGTCTCCTGCAGTATTTGCGGCAGCTATGGTGTAATTCAACTGAAGATTCATCTGAGAAGTCCACCTTCTGCCACTTTTCCAGCGTCCATCCGTTTAGTAGGCTGTGGGCCTTGGCAAATACCACACGGTTTTTTAATTGCCTTTTGTTTTGTGCTGGCTTCTGGGCACTGATTCGACCATGGAGGCCATTTCGAGACAGAATCCTACAAACTGTTCTAGTTGACACAGGGACTTGAGGTGACCAGGCCTGTTGGAGCTCTGCTGCAGTGGAAGAAGGGCTGGCTTTTGGTTTTCGAACCAACAAACGTTCCTCCTGAGCAGTCGTCTTGCGGGGTCTGCCAGACCTGGGCTTGTCAAAAACATCTCCAGTCTCTTCAAATCTTTTTTTAATTCTTTGTATTTGACGCTGAGACACATTAAAGGTGCCAGCCACCTCTGCAGTGGATCTGGTCTTCAGCCTCCTGATAATCAAGGCTTTGGTCGCAGGGTGGATTTTTGGCATGTTGTCAGAGGTCAAGTTGCAGGTCAAGTGAAGGTCTGGGATGCTGGAGATCTTTTTATACACACCCACTAATTATCCGATCAATTAGTGGGCACAGGTGAGGCTGTAAACTAGGATTAGGTGCATTATATGACAAAGCGACAAAACTTTTGTCTCGCCAAAATCTGACCTTTCTGTGTTCATTAAATGATCAATATTTCAGCAGTGAAGCAAATTTATTTTCTTTTTAAAAACCTCATTTGGGAGGGTTTCAGCTTTCATATGAGTCATTTCTAAAACCAATGGATGAATTTTAAGTCAGGTTATAGGCTTTGGTTTCAACAACATGGATAAGCGACAGAACTTTTGTCAGGCACTGTAGGTGTGTGTGGCTGAATAAAACCAGCTCTGTGAGGAAGTCACAAGCAGTCCTGACCTCTAACTGGTGTTATGTCACCGGTGATGTGTTCCACTGCTGCACAGCTACTGCAAATCTTTTAAGCATGTCTGGAGTTACCCTCGTTTTTTATGGCCCTCTTTTCTCACCCTTAAGGGGACTCAAAGCGACTGACAAACCTCCTGTTCTTCTCTCCACAACAGACACCCAGTGGGGGACGTGGGGCTGTGAGAGCTCGGAACAAGAGCTGCGACTAGCCCAAGATCACCCAGCTGGCTTTGTGAAGGAGTGCGGAATCAAGCCGAGAGACTATTAGATGAGAGTCTAACACTCTAATCACAAGACCAAAGTAAAAGTATAAAACAAAACCACGGTTCTGGCATATCCTTGCAATAAGATATAGTAGGTTCTCAATCAGGGCCTGGGTCAGATATTACTGAGTGATAGCGTCGAAATCCTTTAGAAGAGACAATAGATGAACAATTGTTTGAGCCTCAATAATACCTAGCTCAGTTCAGGGCTGAGATCATGAGCCAAATGCATTTTGACCATATACTCTTCTTCAGTGACTTCTTTTGTGATTGGTTACTTTCACAAAAAAACAAAAAGAGAGAGAAGGGCATGTGCATGTTTATAATCACAATATGAACATACATTTTAAACAGTGTTGGAAAGAGCAAGCTGCTTTTGGTTAAAAGCAAAGAAAGAAATTTCTGCAATTTGGACATGGGATCTTGGCAGCATTCACAACAGTTGCTTGGAAACATAGGGTTTTTCTGCACGGCCCTCTCTTAATCCGGATTAAGAAGATCTGGAACTTGGGGTCTGGTCCTTGCCGAATCAGGTCCACAGAGGTCTGGATCACCATGGAGACCCCATGTGTCCACACAGGGTGTTTAGCACCCAGTGGTAGTGGGTGTTTGGATGCTGCAGCATGCCTCCTAAGGTCCTAGTTACACCTGAGAAGGACATTCTGCCCCGGTGGCGCAGCGCGATTCGCCCACATATGCATCACTTGGGTTGCTTCCGGTGGCCCTGCCCTTGGATCCTATCTAGCCAGCAAGCATGTGGAAGCGCACTCTGCAATCCAGTCTTTGTGATGGAAGACCGGATTGAAGACACCATTAAAGGGGTCCTCCGGTAATCCAGATCCAACAGCCCCCAGGTCCCATTAGGAATAGAATTAGGAGGTGCTTGTGAAGACAACACATCCTTCATGGGGTCCTCATGGGGTCTTCCGTGCAGAAGGCAAGTGGTAATTCTGTTCCTAATGGGGTCTTCTCGGGTTCCTAATGGGGTCTTTGGGGCCCATGCAGAAAAGGCCATATGCAGCTTCCAGATCTGTTAAAGATTTATGGAAGGATCATATGCTCCATGTGTGAAGATTCCTTATAATAGCATACTGCCTCTCTGGCTTGAGACAGCACCTAGATGGAAAATGACATGGCAGTTGTACTTCTGTTTGTTCTGCACAGCTTACAAGAAATTAGAGTGGGAAACATTCTAAAACTTTAAATCCTATATGGGAACATAAATCCACAAGCATCAAAGTGATGTGGAAACATAAAAGGAAATGTGGTGGTCTTTATGTCCTTTGAAGTATACATTTTAAAGAGAAGACTTGGCTTGCCAGCTTAGAATTCTAATTCTGTAACTTTTGGTGAATGCAGGGCTCTGTTATGCTTTAATACTTCATGGTCTTTGCGCCCCAAAGGTATGCCTCTTTAAAAATATCAGTATCTGTTCCATTTGTTGTGATTTGCAAACAGAGGTTTGGAAACGGAGTAGAGTGGAGGTGAGAGCATAATGCCTTTTTTCAGGAAGTAATATTGCATTGCAGTGAGAAATAGCTTTATAATGCCAAGATTAGATGGAATTTTTTAAAATTCCCTGACCAATATACAGTACATTAGAACCAAGTAAGCTGTGCATAATAGCCTTTTTTAAAAAAAGGAAAAATCAGCTTGGGCTGTATTTGCAAGATTAGGCAACATTGTCAGCAAAAACCGATGCGTAATGTGGAGAAAGAATAATGCGGATTTATCAAGTAAAATGATTTTAAAAAAACAACCTGTGACATGAAACAGATGCAGTGTCATTGAAAAAAAAATGCATTTATACTTCTATACTTTAAACATCCAGGAGACTTGGCAGAATGGCCTAGCTTCTCCATTTCATAAGAACTAGCAAGCATTTAATCTCCGCTTTCTGATCCCCATGATTCTATCTGTTAAAATACTTCCTAGTTCTCTATTATTCTCATGGTTCTTGTTTGTTTGCCAGGACTCTGATATTCTCTATATGAATGGAGGCTACCATGTTCCTGATATCAAAAGGCTTCTTGGAAAGCCACACCCAGCCACCCATGGGGCTTAGATTGTTTCTCTCAGATGAATGGTAATATTAGGAGTCTTATCTGTGGCCAGACTACTGTTGGGGGTGTCACGATGCCCAGCGATCCAGTTAGTGCCTGCCCTCTCTAGGAGAAGCTTGGCCCTGTTAGGATGCTGAGTTCGTGCAGCGGCCAAGTGAATACTACAGTGTGGACACAAAACACTGGTAGCAAGCGTTTCAACAGTAAACTAAAACAAGTTTATTAGTATACACAAGCAATCCTAAAAGGAAAATAAGGTTCAGGTATTTGTTGGTTTAACTCAGGTTTAACTTAGTAAGTCTCTTAAGGCTAGGAGCTACCCCTTTCTCTAAAGGAAAATAGTTCCCCTTTTAAAAGACAAACCTCTCCACATTCCTCCCCCTCTGGCTTGCTCTGCCAGAGCTCACGCCAAGCCAGTGTACCAGAACATGGCTCCAGATGATCACAAGGCCCAGTCCATCCTTGCTTATCCGATCATCCAGCCTGGTCAGTTGCTATTGAAGTCTTCCTTCAAGATCTTCCAGCCAAAAGACCCCTGGTCAGCTACTGGTTCCAGCTCCCTCAGGATTCCGCTCTCTTCTCCTTTCAGCTCTTGTCCCAGCATGAAGACCCAGTCTGCTGTCTTCTGTGTTCATTTATACCCATATCCCTGACCCTGATTGGCTGTAACCTCCTGGGGAAAACTGCTGCCATAAAATGCTGCTGGAAACTCCTGATTGGTGGGAACTCCTGCTCTAGCCCCTCCAGCACTCAGATCCTCCAGAAAGGCAGCTTCAACCAATCATTGCAGCAGGGCCCGCACGGGATTTCCCACCATTTTTTGCAGCCTCTGCCCAGGTCTTGCAACAAGCTGTTTGCAACAAGGCTGGCTATTGCAGCTAACTAGAAGCCTGCAAAGCCAGAAAGCAAAACAGTTTGCAGCCTGTACCCTGAAACCATCACAGGGGGTCTATACTGCAGGAGGGTTATCTATGCTGAGACCCAAGCAGCCTAGTACTGCCCATACCACAGAATCCCTTGTTTCTCCTCTTGCTATTGGATCAACTGCTGTTTCCAGGAGTGAACCAAGAGGATGGGACAAAAGAAAAATATCAGTGTCTATTTGCCTTGGGTGCTTGCTTGCTTGCTCTTTTTAAAAGTTGTATGGATTGAGCTCAGAGGCATAGAGAAGGTGAATAAACAACTGTTACGAGGTTCAAGGAGAGCTACTCAAGAATTCCATCGTATCCCATGCATGATGGTTCTACCAAGTCCAGCATCAAAACATTTGTGGAAGTAAAATCCAGGACGGAAAACTCAGAATGGTGCAACGCTCCAGGCCCGACCTACAAATATTCCCTATGATAGCTGCTCAGGAATAGCCAACTTCTTGTGACTCTTTTCCTAGGAAGCCTCCAGCATAAGCAGAGGTGGATAGAACTTGAGAAGGAACCAGTGAGAGAGAAGAATGATAAGGAATAACTTGAACTGGTAACTGTTGTGCCCATTGACCAAAGATGCCATGTAGTACAATGGGTATTAAGTGGTGCTTGGAGAAATTCTGAAATGAGAAGACTTAGATTCTTAGTCATCAGCCTGTAAGTTATAGGGAAAGAGGTAGTGAAGCGTGAGAATGAAGGAGATTGCCTAGAGAACTAACAGTTTATCAACCAGAGGCAAGCAGAACAAAGAAAGAGGAAAAAGTAGGAGGGGGTCCCTTTCTGACTGCATAAAGCTGTTAAGAATAGCCTTGCGGATCAAAGATCTATAAAGCTGAGCATTATGTTTTCCACGGTGACCAGCCAGTTGCTTAGTGGAAGCCCAGTGGTGACACATGGATATATAAATCTTTTTTTTCTGGCTGCTTTCTCCAGCAGCTTGTACTGGCTTTAGAAAACAGGACTGGGTTCTGCAAAAACATTGTGAAACAACTAAACAGCATATACTTGCGTTGGTTGCCTTTGGGAACTGAGAATAGTGGTGGGTGATGTTAAACCTACTGGCACCAATATATTAAACTCAGGAGTACTGCACAGCCATCAGAGCAGGATTGCCGACATATATCATAAAAGAAGCCTGTATGCAAAAAGTCTCTCTGTTAGAAATTGCTCACTAGCTGCTAACTTGCAGAGATAATAAAAGATAAAGGAAGAGATAGCAGCAGTGGCTGTCTTCCTTTTCAGTGTCAAAATTAAGAATGCCGTTGTATTTATTCTGAGCTTTTGAGTTAGGACAGGAATGAAATGAAAAATGTTCCCTGCTAGCAGGGGTGGGGGGGAAATGTCAAAGTAAATTGAAGTAGGAAATAATGAAGCAGAGTGTAATATTTTAATTTTGAGACATTCCCCCAGTGGTGGTAAATGCTCTCTAGAGGAATTTCAGTGCCAGCTCTAATCTCAGATAGTGGATTGTATATATTTGGCATGGAGAGATTCTTCCAGGTACGTACACTGGAATGTTTTCCCTATGTAAGCCTAATTCTATCAGGCTACACAAGGCAAAACACAGTTTAAGAACATCTTCCATCTTCTCTCCCTTGATCTTCAGTGACATACAGTGAATTTGTGTGCTTGATTTGTTGTGAGGAATTGGTTTGGTGAATCTGTGAAAAGGAAGTTCTAGATGAGCAGGAGAGTGAGTGGTGATATCTAGGACACTAGGTCCTAAGAAGTAGCCAGAGAGTGGTGTGTGTGTGTGTGTAACAGATTTAGTACTTACCATCTTCTCAGAAGAAAGTAGTAGCAAAGCACTTCTGTTTATCTGCTAGGACAGCTACATGGAGGTGTTCATGTAGATGCCAGGAGTTGACTCTGACTCAAACAGCAGTGAAATTAAGACTGCGGAGGTCTGGCTAGTGGTTGAAAGCTTGAAAGGAGACTTTACAACTGTGGGCAACTTGGAGGACCCTTAGAAAGTACAAATAGGCTGTCATGGTAGAGAAAGGTTTTAAATATTGTACTGTATTTGTATTAGAAACAGAGATTTTATCAGGAGTCTACACATTTGAAAAAGACAGAGAAATATCTCGGATGCTATCATTTGTGACATGTCATTTATTTAAACCATTTATATTCTACGCCTCAGGCTAAAAATCTCCCAGAATGGCTTACCAAGGGTCAATAACAGAATGGTCCCGTCTCTTGAGCTTACAGTCTGCAAACCATAATAAAGATGATATGGCACAGAAATACTTTACTCTTCGGTTAACATAGAAAAATAGACTCTGCAGATACTATGCTATGTACAGACATAACAAAAGTGGCGCCACAGAGGCATCTCAGAGAGACAGTGCGTGGCCCTTGTGTTCCCAGTCTTTCTCTGATCCACCTTTTCTAGCACAGAATGTCCACAAGGAAGGGGAAGGGCAGACTGATGTGTTAACAGTCCCACCTCCAAGCCTTTTCTGAGACACCTCAGAGGTGCTTTGTTGTTTCTGATCATAGTCTGTACTGTAGTACCTGTTGTGTGTTCCTCTACTCTTGATTTTACAATGGCTCAAGCTCTAGCATAATCGTAATCCAGATAGTGCTGTAGCAGATGTGTGTGTCTTTGACAGCGACGTCCAGAGGAGAGGAATAAGATTGGAGAGCAAATTCTCTGGACCTTCTTTGCTAAAGCAGCAACAATATGGATACATCATTATTAACAGGCTACTCAATATGTTTTGTAATGCAAATCTAATATTGATTATTCACTGCAAAACTTTTACAATATTTTCAATGACAATTTTTACAAATAAGGACACTGAGAGCTGTGGTCTGCTGTTTTAGCACTCATTTAGATGAGCTCTCTTGCGCCAAAACAATAAAATTCATAAACACTGGTTCTTAAATCATCATCTAGTGGCACCTCTTTTTGCTTCTGACATATGCCAGAACAAAGCCATGTATATGATTTATGGCCAGTCTTCTACTTGCCTAGTCAGTAGTTAAGTTCCACTGAATTCAGTCGGATCTGCTGCCAGGATTCTGGATGTGGGCTGCAGTCCTGGGCTCACCTGGATTGCTCACCTGGGACACAGTGGAAATTACTTCTGAGAAGATACGGCTGTAAATCTTGTTTTCTTGTACTCCTCTGTCCAGTAGCCTGTAAGCCAATAGTACTACTCTTCAGCCAAAGCTTCATCAGTTTTCATGATTTACATTATTATAGCTGCTTTGCTGTTTGATCATTATAACCTAGGCATGTGATAATTTGCATTTATAATAGTGACTTTGCTTAAAGGACACTGGCAGCATTTCTCTACGATTTAGTACTTCCCCTGTGTTCTGCAGGATGCTTGAATTTACGAGTACTTTCAAGTCTGTCACATACAAAGCTGTCAGAGGTTGATCAGGAGCTAGCAAGAAGAGAAATGATTATTCCTCCCTTACACACACTTCATACTTGAAGCATCGTGTCCTCCGATTATTTATTTGTTTGGGTCTTCGGCCTGAATTCTTTTTAAAATTCATATCTTTCCAGTAGGGAAATACTTGTAAAGAAGTAGACGTGAACCTGGAAGTCATCTTGTCCTCTGCGGTTTCCTAGTCATAACGCAGACTTAGTGTATATCATGGCATTTTTAATAGGGAGCCGTGTGTCTGTATGTTTGTTGTTTGTTACTTGTGAAATAATGATTGGACCAATTCTGGGCTCTCATTAGCAATTATCTAGATCAGTGGTTCTCAACCTAATGCTGCGACCCCTCAATGGAGTTGTGGAGACCCCCAACCATGGGGGCGGAGCAGCTGGGAGGTGGGAGGGAAGGGTGGCGGGAGACTCGTCGCGACCCCTCTGAAAGGGTAACTCGACCCCCAGGTTGAGAACCACATATCTAGATGTCTGTTCTGCTTCTGTAAATGTCTCTGCTTTTGCTGTTTCTTTTGTAGGGAGCTCCCTTCTAGAATATGTATGTACATGCTAGCTTTTATTTCTTTGTTCAAGCCTCACTTCAAAACATTTCCCCTTCCACAGATTTTGGCTAAACATTTAGCCTCTCTACCTACATCCACAACTGGAGTACAATTAGTTGCATTTTGTTGTTTGTTTGTCATTCTCTTATACTCTGCTCCCTTGGAAATTAAATTGTAAGCTTCTCAAGGCTTCTGCGTCTTGCTTTTGTTTTCTGTAAAGTGCTGTTAGTATTCATCCATTAGAAAGTTTGCTTGCTGTCCTCGAATGTACATTCCTGTTTAAGATGCAAGTGTTATAAGACTGGACTCATAGCTGAGAAAATACTGTCCTAGCGGTTCATACTCAGTCTTCCTGAAATGCATGGCGACCAACTGCTGTTTTTCCGCAGACTGGAGCTGCCTGATCAACAGAGATCACATAAAAAAGACGAACTATGGAGGTTCTGTTGAATCCCAGGCAAAATCCACAGTTTATGCGGAGTGGATCCCCCCCCCACGGGAATCTCCCCCCCCCTCCCAAATAGGATGGTTTGCTGTTTGGGTGTGGATTCTGTGGTAGATTATCAGCAACTGAAGAGGGCAAACAAAGTGAAAGATAAAACAAAAAACTAGCTGATCATTATGCTTCAGTGTTGGAATGTGGCTGCAGTACCTCAATGCAGGATAAAATATATGTACATACTATAAGAGTTCAAATGAGGCTAAGCGGCTACACGCAGGCATTCACGACTGTACCGACTCTGCCTTTTTCTAGAAAACAAGGAGCTGGGAATACATCCATGTGTTTATGGACGCTCCCTAGGTACCACACTGAGGTAGCACACGGATCTCAAAGAGTACAAGACAATTAGAAGAATGCATAAAATGCAGTGAGCTGGACCAGCACAGTATGGGTGTTTTTCCACTGTCACTAGAAGTACCCATTAAGTACCCATTAATGGGTACATTAATGCCAGTGGCAGTGACAGTGGAAAAACACCCATACTGTGCTGGTCCAGCTCACTGCATTTTATGCATTCTTCTAATTGTCTTGTACTCTTTGAGATCCGTGTGCTACCTCAGTGTGGTACCTAGGGAGCGTCCATAAACACATGGATGTATTCCCAGCTCCTTGTTTTCTAGAAAAAGGCAGAGTCGGTACAGTCGTGAATGCCTGCGTGTAGCCGCTTAGCCTCATTTGAACTCTTATAGTATGTACATTTTTTTCTTGCATAGCCATGATAAAACAACATAGCAACATCTTGAGATACTCTGTTCAAGAATCCTTAAGGCAAAGTTTTACTTTTAAGATAACATAATCCTGGAAGAAGGTGCGTGATTTTGCACTGTACAGTTGGACCTCCATTTGTGTGGGGGATACATTCCAGGTCCTATCATGGTTACGGAAAAACTGGATATTTCAAACACAGGGCAGTTGCACTCTATTTCCCATACTTCCTGTGGATTATGGGATTTCACAGGAATTATGGGAAATCTTGCATGATTTTGCATTATTTCCTGGCCATCCCAGGCTTTTGAGAAACCCCGGTAGGCCTAATGGCACCGGCAGAGGTGTGGGGGAGCTGGTTGGGACCGTGGAAAAGTGAAAACATAGTTACCTTAACCACGGATACAGAAATCATTTCTGTATTTCTGAAATCAGTGATAACTTTGTATTCCTTAAGGATGATCTTGACTGAATCTTCGTTTTTGTATAGACCAGCCTGGAAATAAACCTTATGGAACCCATCTGAGCCTTCCATCTCAGGGTTTAGTTTTGCGGAGCAAAGACCTTTCATTGCTGTGCATCTGTCTCCTGCTTTTATGGCTTGTGGCTAAAGAGTTTAAATTACTCTTATCATCAATTCTTTTGTACTCCCTTGTTTTTTGGCTTTATGAAAGAAAGGAATGCAGCCTGGTTCATAACTTGTTGGGGACCAGAAAATAAATCAATAGAGCAGAGGCCAAGAGGGTTGTTTGTTGTGAACGCTGCAGTTCTGAAGGCAAAACCAATTTTACGATTCTTTTATTGCTTTAGCTGCTTGTTTATTTGGGGTAGGTGGGCAGAGAGTGTCTTGCATGAGAAGCATTTTATGATCAATATTTTTTCTGGGGCAAAAGCACTTTCATTATTCAATACAGCTGTACAAACTTCTGTAACGATATGAACTCATTAAGTGCTGTGGAAAAATAGAATATATGTTAATATCATTCTGTTTGCTTGGATTGGAGAAGTCTGAAAAGATAGTGGAGAAGTCTCAGAGGACTCTGCATCCCCCTAAATGTTTTTGTCCTTGAATTATATAATTTAATTTTAAAAATCTGTCTTTGGACCAGGAGTGCACTGTTACTTCTATAACTCAGTTTTGTATGACATGGGTTTTACTTTTACCTGATTAGTAAAACATGTCTTTGATTGTTGAAGGCAATCCCAGAAACTTTTGTGTGCTTTGGCCTTTAATGAACAATTGGTAAGCGTGTAAGAACATAAGAGGAACCTTGCTGGATCAGCCCACAGCCCATCTAGTCCGGAATCTCACACAGAGGCCCAGCGATTGCTCCTGAGCAACTCAAGCAGAAGACAAAAGGAAAAACCTTTACCTGCTCTTGACTCCCTGCAAATGCCCTTTAGATGCATCATGGCTGGCTCTCCCATCTGGAGGAAGTAGCTAGGCATGGTTGCTGTAACCACCGTTTCTGGTACTAAATTTCGTGGACCATTTGGATGAAAAAAGTAGTTCCCCTTGATGGTCCTAAATCTCCTGTCTGTCAGCTTCAGAGTGCCCCCTGGTTCTAGTGTTGTAGCAATAAAGAAATTTTCTCTACCGTCTTTGCACTGTGCTTGATTTTGCATACTTCAGTCACGTCACTTAAACCCATCCTTTCAAGGCTGAAGAGACCCAGACGTTGCAGCTGATTTCCAAAGCATAAAGGAATAATTGCATTTATCAGCTATGAGAAAGGGAGGTAAATTAGTTGAATACTGTATTTTCTGGCATATAAGACTACTTTTTAACCCAGGAAAATCTTCTTAAAAGTAGGGGGTCGTCTTATATGCCAGGTATCAACTTCTTATAAGGCGAGTGTATCCCCAACTCTGTATTTTAACTGTAAAAGTTGGAGGTCGTCTTATACGCCCAGTCGTCTTATACGCTGGAATATACGGTACATTGAGTGTCTTACTACTATTATTTCTTTGAAAGTTACAGGGACCAGAAATAGAAATTTACTTCAATTTAGTTTATTGCCATTCAGTTCAGTTGTAAAATCAGGGTGTGCATGTCACTAGAATTGCCTGTTGTACATCCCATCATAGCACAGTGTGGGAAACAGACCAGTTTTTCTTTTTTCCTGTCATGTAACATTGATCAAGGGCAAATGGATATTGACTAGAATGACATTGTGATATCTAGATGAACTAGAAAACAAAACAAACAAAAATAATAAAATATAGGTAAATACATCTATTTCATGGTTTAGTTCAGTGCAGCCTGCTAGAACGAACAGTGTAGGCAATGGTAGAAGGCCAGGTAAAATGGCTTCGTTCCTCCCCTTAGGGCCACCTTTTACAAAGGTTGCTGCAAGCATGTGGTAAATTTTTTTGAAGAGGAAAGACTCTGGCAGCAGTGTGTGGCTTGAGGGTGGGAGAGCAAAGCGAGTGTTAAGGGGAAAGTATTGCTTCAGTAGAATTAGGCCATTAAAAAAATAGAACAGAAGGACCCCAAGTGCTCATTCAGTCTAGGTGTTTGTTGGGTCTAATTGAGACCTTGTCTAAGGTCCTGTTCACATCGCTGAAATGAAACCCTCTTTGGTGCAACAATATTCTCCTAATTCTGGGGACTTCTTGTTTATATTGACCTGAAGGCATGTACAGCATGCTGCTTAGTTCAGGGGAGTAAGATGTCACCACCTGAGAGCCACAGTATATTGTATTAAATGTTTCATAAGTCTCATTGTACCAATGGAGTCTTCTTTAAAGCTTAAGTGAAAGACTAAAGTAATTCTTGGAAACAGGAGACCTCAAAGAAGCATAGGAATTGTGCATGCAAGATTAGAGGTTCAAGCCCTGATATGTTTCTGAAAGAAGGTAAAATAGCAAACTGCTGCAATGTCATTGCTTAAAAGCTATGTAGATGTTCCCATTTATTTACTATGGATCAAGCTTGATCCAAGGACATTTTAACTTTTACCTTCAGAAAAGTGGATTGTGGACCTTCTCTATACTGGCAGTCTGGGTTGGTTGAGTGGGTGGGAATCAAAAGAGGTTATTACTTTATATTCTCTTCTTTCTTCCCTCCAAATACCAGGGCCCATGCAGAAGCACCATCCTCTGTAAAACATGACATCAGGGGGCAGACTGGTGAGAAAGTGAAGAACAGAGATGAAGTAGAAGAGCACAGGAGTGATGAGAGCAAGGCTGTGGAGCCAAGTGGCGAAGAAGTTCCAGTAGAAGAAAAAAAAAAGAAGCAGCGTTCTGGGTTTCGGGACCGAAAAGTATGTATCCTCGTTGCACTGAAATACCATATTAAACAGAAAGATAATTAAGCCATCAAAGACTTACAGCACTCATCTTCTGATGAGTGCTCATACCGATGGGAATTGTATCCCAATAGTATAACAAGAGCCGAAATGATCTAGATTGATGCATGATGCAATAGAAGCTTTCAGTGACTAGTTTTGGGTCTTGTTTAGATGCAGTCCTAACTGGATTAGTGTTTTACTTCAAACAGAGGAGATGTGCAAATGTAACACTGTCAAAGAACTAGCAGAAAGTTTGCCTTTTCTTGTCAAACCCTTGTACAGCATCACAAACTGCTATTGAGTTAGTGTGCTATTTGTGTGTGTGTGTGTGTGTATTATATATATATATAAACAGAGAGAGAGCTACTGTTTGAGAAACACAAGTTTACAGATTTGTTAATGCTTCTGTGTCTCTTAGCCAGAGAAGAGCTTCTCCATATTCCTGGCACCCATTCTGGGCTAATGAATTTATATGCAGAACAATCTACTGCAAACTGTTTTATGATTGTGATATATATAAAAAGGCTGATGTCGGGAGATGGGAACAGCTTTGGGGGCTGGAAAACCATTAAAGAAAGCCGTTTTTAAAAGGTGTAAATCAGGCCAGACACAGAAGGCATGTTGGTATGTGATTAGGTATTAAAGGGCGCTGAACAGGTGGCCACTGGTCAGATAAATCCTTGTGACTGGTTTATAATCATTCAGAGGTTGACAGTTTATTTTGTCGCTGTGATGTTGCAGTACTCAGACTTCAGACTGCAGCAGGAAAAAGGAAGTGTGGTTTTGGATAAGGGTTAATGAGCAGCAAAAAGAAATAGAAGTTGCATGGTGTATAATTCATATTTCTGAAAGCTTTCCAGAACTCTTTAAGATATTTTCTACAATGTCTTTGGAAAGTCCCTGGATTCTCCTCCCAGGTGTGAGTGTGCTGTCGCTGTTGATATGCTCAAAATTCTTTTATGGAGTGGGTGTCTTTCATGTCGGTAACAAATCCTGTGCTTTCGCTGTATTTTAGCATTTCACAGGGTTTCTTTTATTCACTGGAATACAGTTTTTAGAAAGAGTTGGAGTATTGCATGCACTTAATTTTATGTGCCCAGAAAATCACACTTCCTGCTGATTAATCAAAAACCAATCTTAGCTGGGGAAATCTTCTGTCTGGATAACATTTGTGACCTCAATTATAATAGGCCAGTTTTCTTTCAATGATTAAAAAACAGTCAAATTCTTCATGGGAAGAATCCAATGGTTCTACTGCAGGGTGGATAGAGCCTATGCGTGCTTAGGAAATCTGAATTGTAATCTGTAAGAGCACCCTGATATTATTGTTGGGCTATGGAATTATCTCGTCCTTCTTTTGGAATTGCATCACTGAAAATGAAAAGAAGTGGAATGTATCTTCAATTGGCTTGTCTTCCATTGTCGTAGAACTGTATGCAACCTGCTGCTGAGAACTTCCTTTTAGCGTGTGATCTACATCCCAGCAACCCTTGCTGTTCTGAAAGGAAAAGGGAAACATAAAATGCCTCTTAAACTGTTCTTTCCTGCATGGGGGATCTTCTCAGTATATGCTGAGTGCAGAAATTATAGGTGCGATATGCCATTTTTGGGAGAGGTTGTAGGTTTGTGTTAACTTGAGCAGCCTGGAAAGCGGAGGGTTGCTGCTTTGATCCCTGGCCTTTTCTCAGAAGCAGGCAATGGCTAACCACTTCTGTATCACTGCCAAGAAAACTTCACAGAGGTGTCCGTGCAGTCAGCCAGGAGTTGGCCTTGATTCAATAGTACCCAAGAGCAACAGTACCATTTTATTTTGCTGTTTCACGTTAGCCTTGCTGCTGTTGTTCAGTTGTTTCTTTAAAAAGGAAGAGGACATGTTCAGCAGAAACAACTCCAAAGCTTAATGGACCTACAGTTAGAAGCTAAGTCCAGGATGAATATATTTCATCAAGCCCCACTGAATCCACGCTGTATTGTGTTAGGTAACTTTGGCCATGGTCTCATTTTTCCTTTAAATCTTTTTTCAGTGGAAGGTCCACAAATAAAATGGTGTGAGCAGTCAGATCAGAACGACTGACTGAAGAGGGTTTAAGGAGAAAGTGATACCATGGTCACACTGGTTATATCCTGAGCTTTTGTGCCTAAGAATATGGAAGAGAGATTAGGTAAACCTCTAAAGCAGTGCTTCTGCCCGGATTAAAGTTTGGCATATCCCTTATGAGCATGATTTAGTTTTAGATCTCATTTGAAGATCTCATTGCATTAAAATAGTGTTACATATGAGGCCTGTATATTGTGCTGTCTGGGTTGATCCCTGCAATCCATCAGAATATTTCAGGAACCCTTTAGAGCCCTGCAGTAAGCTGATCAATTTTAAAAGAACTGTCTGTTCATCCCCTTTATTGTAATACAGTATGTGTTGCTCCTACAGCTTTGCATGTTATATTTCTAAAGATTTTGTGAGATGATTCAAATTGGGACAAAAGTTATGTATTAAAGGTAGAAATATTGTTTTTGAATGGTGTTTGAAACATTGTGTTTTTCAACTGTTGCCATGAAATGAAATTGACCGGATGAAATTTGCAGCCTCGTCCTCATGTCGATTTAGGCTGCAGCCGCTTATAGATCAATCAATGTTTTTTTGCAATAATCTGCCATTTTCTGAAGGGCTTCAAAAACCTTTTCTGCACCGCAACAGAATCAAGTTGACTTCACCATTTCAGATCAAGGTTCAAGTGTGGATCAATCTTCCAGATGAATGTGTCACACTTGTTTGACTGCATCACTCATGCAAAATATTCTGCATATCTAGCAGCTATAAATTAGCCCAACATATCCCCGGGCTCAGGCATTTAAAGTATAGATAGCTATAAATTATTTGTTCAGAAACGCACTATAGTCCTATGGTCTTGCACTAGATGTGCCCTCTGTATATATGGATGCTCTCATTGTGAACATTTTGTTCATTATTTTTCAAGGGCAACAATGTATAGTACTGGAATATGTACATTTTTCATTCCTGCAGTATATTAATCTGAATAAAGCCCTCTGAATTAGATTAGGCAATGATGGGCCACTGTCACCCAGTGAGCTTTAGGACTGGGTAAAAATGTGAAGGTCTGGCACCCTTATCACTATACCAAAGGCAGTATTAATAGGCCCCATACCAACACAGGATTTAGTCCAGCTTGAATTTGGCTCGAGCCCTCCATGTTCTGACACTTTGCAAGGAATCCCCTGTTTCTGTGGACTAAAGGTCCCAAAACGCAGAGAATCCCTATTCAGATTATCTCTATTTGCTGCTGGGTCCACAAATAATCCTGACTTTTTATCAGTGGGAATGTGACCAGGGTTTTTTTGTAGGAACTGTGGTTTGGGGCCATTCCTTGTCTGAAAAGGGGGAGGGGGAAGGGGTGAAGAGTAAAATGCCTGCAGTTCCAAGAGATCAGCGGGGAAGTGTTTAATTTAATAAAGATTGTCGTGTTTAATATGCTTAATAAAGATCGTGAAAGAGGGACTTTGTGGGACTGGAAATTGGCGGTGGCTCAAGCAGGCTCCACAAACAGCCCCATGAAGCCAGGGTGACCAATTGCCAACTACATGGGGAGGGGGTCCTGCTCAGGTGAGGAGGGGGGAAGGGAGGGGATTTCTCCCCTGCAAGTCCACATTACAAGCTGACAAGTGGGAACGGCACAAAGCAGACCCAGAACGGAAGGACTGGAGTTTAATATCACCCCATCTGAATGTCATTCTGAACATCTGAATGTTCAAATAGGTTGCTTTATTGAGTTCCACACAGAAATGTCAAAACTGCACTTACAGAACTTCAAAGGGCCTTTCCGCACTTGGCCTTATTTTTGAATATATCCCAGGATAGGGGCCTGTTGTCCGCATCCTAGTGCAGACTATGGTAGGCCCTAGGTAAGGCCTACCATATCCTGCATTAACATGTGGACAACAGACCCCTATCCTGAGATACATTCCAGAATAAGGCCTAGTGTGGAAAGGGCCAAAATGGCTTTTATTTGGGCAGTTATATGTACTTGTTTTTGCTTTCTGTTTTTTAGGTGATGGAGTATGAAAACAGAATACGAGCCTACTCTACACCAGATAAAATCTTCCGCTATTTTGCCACTTTGAAAGTAATAAATGAGCACGGAGAGTCAGAAGTATTTATGACGCCACAAGATTTTGTGCGGTCTATAACACCAAATGAAAAGCAGCCAGAAAGTAAGTGAATCCACATACAACGATGTCAAACGTATTTGAGAAGCCAGCTCTTCGTCACTGTATTGAATCTAAAAGTCTACTCAGCAGTGCTGTCCTGAGCTAGAATAAGGTATTGGGATAGAATAAGAAATTGTAGAACCTCCTAGCTGGGAATTCTGCATCAGATCCAGTTCTGCCCGATTCCACATTCAGGAGTCCCTTCAGCTAGTAACTCCCATCAGGAGCCTTTGTTGAAATCTTTGGGGTGGGCAAAGTGGAGTGGTAAGCTTATTGGGAAGACTGGCCAGTGTGGCTATTCTGCATCTTCCTCTGGCAAATAATTCTGGCTGTTGTTGCTGCTTTTTGATTCCTGTTGGCAGTTTCTCTTTTTCCCAACCATTAGGTTTAGAAGTAGGGATGTGCACAGATATTCGTAACATGAGAAATTCGGCTGAATTCGTACATTCAAACTCAAATCAAATGTTATGATATTCTTCTACTAACATTCAAACGAATACGAATGTTTCTGGACATTTGAACGAATAGTTCAGATATTCATTAAACTGGGGAAACGTATCATTTATTCGTATCAGAGACATAGCTATTCGAATCAGATACTTATCTGTTCATTTCAGATACGTATCTGTTTGTATCCGATATGTATATAATGTTCGTACGAATACGTACAGATAGATTCGTATCGAATAGAATTTTACCACATTCAAATGCGATCTATTTGTACGAATATGGATTTTTGAACATTCTATTTGTTTTGAGTCAAATGCCCCAAAAACATTTGTACACATCCCTATTTAGGAGTGAATAATATTTACAGGGGTTAATTATGTGCCCTTTTTGCTGCCTGTATTTTTAGGGAATGCATTTAAGATTTCTTAAAATATGAAAACCTACAAAGAAAATGATTCTTTCTCAGATAGCTACTTTTAATTTAGAATTTTTCATGGCTTATGAAAAGATCCGGATTCACTCACCTTGTACAAACAGTGGAGAGGCTTTTAGATAATGTTTCTAGTTTTGTCATTTACAAAACCAAATATGCAAATCTAATAGCTGTTGTAATGTTTAAATTAATTTGTAGCAAACCAGTCTTCTAACAACAACAACCTAAATGCATTTCCAAAGCTCATGAGTTCTTATACTCTGATGTTTTCATAATAAACAATGAAAGTGATGATAAACTCAAAGACTTAAAAACACATCTTGTATGTATTCATGGACACCACTGAAAATTGTTTGAAGTTCAGAGTTGTGTAATAAGCAGGGGTAAGGAGAAGTGCTCATATTGGGGTTGACTTGTAGTAAGCATGCATAAGAATGTATTGAAAATTCCTGGAACATTTTTTGAATAAAACTGCATGTTTCTGGGAGTTAGGGTGGATTATATTTTAATCTATGTTTTATACTGTTTTATCATTTTTATCTTTTTATCGTTTTGACCCACCTTGGTGAAAGGTGGGATATAAATACTCAAACAAATATAAATAAAATGTCATGGGGAGTACTTGAGATGATATTCAGTATTTGCACAATTACAAAGTTTAAGGATGTATCCAGACAGGGTTAAAATTATGTCAGAATAATATTTGATTTGCCACACATGACTAGAATAGTCATGACACCCAGAATAATGACCTGATGTTCCAAGTTGTGTTATGGCACTAGAAAATAACTCCCACAGCAGAATAATCTCTTATTCCAAAATTATAGTGCTGGCTGGATTCCTTCTGCAAGACTATCCAGGAACATGGAGGGGAATGGAGTGTGAGGTGGGAGCAGCAGCTACCTGGACATCAGTCAGCTGTCACTGTAGTGTCCCAGCCTGGCTCTCCTAGCGGTGTGAGAGAGGAGAAAAAGAGTGGGACCAACTGCACATTACGCTTTCTTGTGCTCATGCTCATTTGTTACAGGAAGAATACCATTGTTACAGGAAGAGTCAGCCATGAAGAGTACAATTGTCACCTTCTTAGAAGGGAAGACAGTTGACGAGGGTGCAGATTGCAATTTCATGGCGCGCCAGAATGATGCACTGTTTCACTTTGTGCCCACCCAATGTGCTTCTCTCCCACTGATCCAATGTGGCAATCAGCTCACTGCTTCACTGCTTGCCGTAGCTCTTTCTCCTTCCTCACGACCACGACACTGCTTGTGTACTGCTTGGCATTATTATGTCTTCCCTTAGCCACTTGCAGCTCTCTGCATTCCTAGCAGCTGGACCAATCATGAGCTAGTGTACAGAAAGGGGGTGGGACACAGACAAAGGAAATCTCATGGAAGAACATATTTTCTGGTGGCATGACAGGTTGGAACATGTAGGCAATGCGTTATAATTGTGAGAGGTGTTTGTTCTGGAGTTTTCAAAAAATGTGTAATATAGAAGAGATGTTGGAAGGTGCACGTGACAGTAGAGCAAATCGTGGTCGTTATTGAATCTTCAGTGACTACATCAGTGAGATCTAGATGCTTTTCCTCCTATGCTTTTATGAATTTGAGCCTTATGTAGAGGTGCTACATACAGTGCCCCAGCGTTCTTCAGTTATTGGGCTCCATTGTCAATATTTCCTCCATACTTGCATGTAATTGTTGTTTGTTGACTTCCTGGCTCAAAGCTGAGCATTTCAGACACTATTATCACTTGAAAAATGCTCCTTATTTTGAGTGAGTTTTTAAAATATTGTTTAATTTTTTTATTATATTAAAATAAGAGTAATTCTGTCTCTGAATCCAACATCAACAGTTCATTAACATTAAAACCATATTTATGTTAATCCTTGTATAATTTTCTTTTTGCAAAAGCTGTTTTTCTCCTTGCCTTGTGCAGATTATTAATATTTTACATAAATAAATAAATGTAGAATAATTTTTCACAGACCAGGGCTTAATTAATTACATGCTTATTTTGCAGTCAGTCATTTCAGTCTACCAGTCAGTCATTTCAATGCAGGCAAGGAAGATGTCTCTGGACAAGCAAAACAACATTAGCATAACTGGAATATACAGAGAGTGTCACTTGTGTTGGCTGAATTCAGTTGCCACTGCAGATTGTTCTGACTATTAATTTGAGCAGCATCTCACATGCGCTTCTAGCTGTGCTGCTACTCTGCAAGCCCTAATATGCTAGTTACTCATGCTTTGATACTGTATATTGCAAAAATTACAGTGTTCTAGGCTTGGCCACCACTGTGTGCGTTTTGCATGATTAGTGTGTGCTCTGCCTTGCTCACAACTGGTGTTCTATTTACATGAATATAAGACTGTATAGTTTATTTGGACAAAGGAATTTGAGAATGGAAGCTGTTTATCTGTATACAGTTGGACCTCCGTGATTTGGTAACCATGGTTTCAGTTAACTACAGTTACTGGATCAGCTCACCCCACTCCCCTGGGTACCATAAGGGGAAAACACCCAGAACTGGAAAGCCTATTCTGGCCTCCAGAAGACCTATTACGGCCTGCATGGAATGTTGGAATAGGCATGTGATGCCACTGGAGCCTGTTCCAAAATGTAAGGGGGCGGGCGAGAGGCAGATGGTGGCGTCGCATGCCTATTTCAATACTCTACAGAGGGCAAAATAGGCCTTCCGGAGGCCAGAAAAGCACTTCCCATTCTGGGGTTGCACGACCGTAGAACCTGAAGGCCTGTTCATGATTATCCATGGTTTCAGGTAACCATGGTAGGAGCCAGAATGTATCCCCAGCAGATGCAAGGGTCTGACTGTACTCTGGGAAAACTATATCTGTTAAACATTCTTTCATTTTCCACTTCTTTTAGTAACTTTTAGTAGTAAAAAATACTCCAGACAATAATTAGGATAGAGTGTAAAATAATTAGGCTTCTTGTAATCCTGAAAATGTCAAAAAGTTTATCTATCTTTGGCCCTTTCTGCACTGGTCCTATTCTGGATTATATCCCAGAACAGGGGCCTGCTCTCCACACTCTAGTACAGAGATAAGAATATAAGAGGAGCTTTGCTCAATCAGTCCACAGCATCCTGCATCTAGTCCAGCATTCTGTCTCACACACTGGCCCACCAATTGCTTCTGGGCATTCTTAAGAAGAATAAAAAGGTAAAACTTTCACCTGTCCTCAAATCCTTGCAGATGGCCTCTAGAGGCAACCTTTCTACCTCTCCAACCTGGAGCAAATACCTAGGGATCCAGTCTAGAAGCCATTGATAATCTGTCCTCCATGACTTTATCTAATCCTTCCTTAAACTATCAAGGCTGGTTGCTGTCACCACATCATCTGGTAATAGGCCTGCTGTGGTCTGCCTTTATTCTGGGATATTATAGGAATAAGGCCCAGTGCAGAAAATGTCTACATTTAGAAACTGCACCAAATAGAGTATTCATGAACAGTGGGCTAAGGCTAGCAGAGGCAGGCTTTCTTCTGATCAAAATAATGAGTTTAGAAGGCAGTTCAAATTCTTAACTATTACAGGCTATTAGTTTTCCACGGATGGCACAGCGGTTACAAACTAGTGAAAATTATTTGAGTTTAGGTTTTGCACAGTCAGTTTCTACAAACACGAAATAAGGAGAATTCTCATACACATCAAAATAGCTACATGATGATCTCAAGGTTTTCACCTTAAAGGTCTGATCTGTGTCTTTATAAGTCTGAGGTTAATTAGTCCTGGAAATTCTCTCCTGGTATTGCAGCACTGCTCAATAGATCTTCTGGGAAAAGAAATGTTTCATAGACTGTGTTGCCTTTAGTTTTGTCTCAAGACAATGCAAATGTTCCACACATACGTATTCTTAAAATAAGGTTAATATGTGACAGAATAACTAATAGATCTAGTGGGATACTTATGGAAAGTAATTAAGAATTCTGAGAAGGCCTTTTTTGTTTTAAGCACAGCTAGTTAGTGACCTAGGGTTACTCTATAATGGATTTTGAATAACTCTTACAAATGGATCATTGTCAGTTTCTTGGAAACTTTGGTTTGTCTGAATTTCTTCCTTATCTTTAAGGAGGAGCCGGTAAAATGTCTTTAAAAAAAGAGGAATGATGAAAGCATATCATATTAATATTGCATTTTGATTGACATAAAACTGCATCTCGGTCAATTAATATGCTTATGTGAATTCTGTATTTGTCTTCATGGCTTATGTCTGAGATGACTTGAAAATATGAGTTCTTAAGAAGTTTATGTAATACTTATTTATACTTATTTATTTTTTTTATTTTTTTTGCTGGAGTGGGCCAACTGTGTTCCTTCATATGTTTCTGAACAACAATTCCTACCATCCCATGTTAGCACAACAAGTGGCAAAGAATGACAGGTATTGTAGTTCAGAAGCACCCGGAGGGCCTTGGTTGTCTTCTCTTAATTTTTATTAAGTTATCTTTCTTCACACAAGTATATTTATCATTAATTGTATGAACACATACCTGAGAGTAACACTTCTTTAATTTAATAGGTCTTTTTTTTATCAGATGTGCATAGGATTGAGCCATAAATAAAATTTGTCTGTTGTAGGCCCTTGTTCACACATAAGAACATAAGAATTGCCAATAATATTAAACAAGTGTTCACTGTTGTGTTTCAATATTGATTAGTAACAGGTCCATGCATCAAGACTAGGGGTGTGCACAAATATTTGTAACATTTGTTACTTATACAAATTTGTATGAATTTGGACATTTGTACACAAATTGAATGTTATGACATTTGTACATTAACATTCATACAAAGATGAATGTTTCAGAAAGTTCAGACATTCAGATACACATTAGATACATATTGGATACATATGTGTTCATATCGGATACACAACCGTTTGTATCGGATACGTATCCATTTGTATCAGATACCTATATTCTTATGAATTCATACGAATACATTCGTACCAAATAGATCCCCTTCAAATGTGGTAGGATTCTATTTGAACAAATACAAATTTTCTAACATTCGATTTCATAGAATCATAGAATCATAGAATCATAGAATGGTAGAGTTGGAGGGGACCTCCTGGGTCATCGAGTCCAACCCCCTGCTCAAGGCAGGATCTCCTAAACCATCTCAGACAGATGGCTGGCCAGTCTCTGCTTGAAGACTTCCATCGAAGGGGAACCAACCACCTCCCGTGGCAGCCTGTTCCACTGGTTGATCACTCTTACTGTTAGAAATTTTTTCCTAACATCTAAACTAAATCTTTTCCCCTGCAGTTTCACCCCATTGTTTCTAGTCCTTCCTTGAGAGAGTGAGAACAGGGCTGATCCCTCTGCCTTGTGACAACCCTTGAGGTATTTGTAGACAGCTATCATGTCTCCTCTCAGTCTTCTTTTTGTTAGACTAAACATTCCTAGTTCCTTAAGCCGTTCCTCATAGGACATGGTTTGCAGACCGTTCACCATCTTGGTAGCTCTCCTTTGAACCTGCTCCAGCTTGTCAGTGTCTTTTTTAAACTGGGGTGACCAGAACTGGACACAGTACTCCAGATGAGGTCTGACCAAGGTAGAGTAGAGGGGGATAATAACTTCACGTGATCTGGACTCGATTTGTTACTAATCGAATGCCAAAAAGCCCATATGTGCACATCCTGAATCAGGACTATAGTGTGGTAGGGATAGGATAGCAGTACAATTAAAAATTCCCTCTTGCTCATCAGAACTGGCTTCAGCTGCTCAGTTACAAGGGTAAGGTTTGAGTGGGTGAAAGTAAGGCTTTCCATTATGCCAGTGTTTCTCCCGCACCACTCATAGAGACTGCCACTGATGCACATAAAGTCTGAATTCTCACAGTGGTGGTGAGAAGACGGTTCTTACCTGACGTTAGGCCTTTTGTATCCAGATGTATACATTCTGAAAGATTTGTTAGCTCTCCTGATGAGTTGATAAAGCAGATTTTTTTAAACCTTAAAATGCATTTTTACATTTGTTTTCTATTTCTCGTGAATTTTTTAAATATCTTATAGCAACACATGATGAGCCAACACCATCCCTCTTCTGTCTCTAATCCACTCCTTAAATCTTACACTGGTTTTTGAGTAAGGAAGGAGTTTTCTCTTGTCTAATGTATTCTCTCCTTCGATTAGTTCTTTGCCCAAGCAACCTGAGGCAAGCAATCTCTTCCTCCTTCACTTAATTCCAGCCTTCCTTCCTCCTTTCCCCCCTACAGAACTTCTTTTCTAAATATCACTGAAAACTTATTTTACATAAAATCTGAAATCGCCGTATGTCCTAATTGACTCAGATTGGTTTCCAAGAAATCTAAGGTTATAAAACCCATAATTCTCCCAAGGAGAACTGGATACTGTAAGCAATTTGTAGTCTGACAGGGCTTAATGGAAGAAGTTCAAGATGATACTCAGGTGAAAGCTTTTAAATATAAAATCGACAAATCTTATATTCCGACAGTCTTGTAACTTTTATCGCAGCCTGTGAGGTGATGACAGTAAATTTTATTGGCTTGACTTAGGGAAGTCTAAAGGATATTTGTATATCAGGGTCATTTTGAATCTGTAAATAAATAGGAAACATTTTATTATATCAGGTTAACTATGATGTGTTATTGATTAAAGTCAACTATTCCCACACATTCTCTGTTTTTCATTTTGCTAAAATATTTGAGTTTTTAAAATGTGTCTCTTTATACATACATCTAAGGAAAGACAGATCTTAATTAAAATGCAAAAATATTTTCTCATTTCTTTTACTTCTACATTAAAAAAGTTTCCACATTACAAAACAATTGTTGGTTTTTTTCTTCAGTTGTGAACAATATGTTATATTTTAGGTTTTTTTCTTTCCATATAGTACTTTAAAAGGACCTTTCTAAATTTGATTGCTTACCTACCTTGCTAATCAATGAAACATCTATTCTGTAGGCAATAGCGATCGATGGATCCTTATCTTACATTGTTAAGCAGGTGAGGTCTAAGCCCAGCTTGCTTAGAGCTGCTGTCATTGAGTGGTAGCAGTTCTTCTAGGATTTCATCTAAGAATATATTCATGCCTCTCCTGGAGATGTATGATTTATACTTTTTCATTATAAGCAAGTATTATTGTCATAATTAAATTATGAGAAGTATGCATGTTATATTTTCCCACTTACTGAACGAGCTAGACTGTTTATATAAATTAACATCCTTATCAGGCATTATTGGTTCTAAATGAAGATTCTCTTTCTCCCTATTTGCATAGAGATTAGTTTATCTTATGTTGAAGTTTTTCTCTTTTTCACACTGGAACACATTAAACCTTCTAAAGCATAGCAATTAAGTGTTGTTAAATATTATATCTTGTTATGCCTTGTATTCAGTAGTCCATAACTCAAGTGAATTGTTTAGCCTTAAAGCACAAAATTAAGTTTGATAGTGTCCTTTCTGGCTTTTTCCTCCACACACATGATTGATACAATTATATGTTCTGTTAACCAGGATACTACATAAATAATGGTTTGGAGATTAAAAAACACACACCTGTGCATAACCTTTATTTACACGAGTGGAAAAAAGCCACAATTTCACACTAGTTAGGTAGATTTCCACCCCAGAGTTTAAAATGTTGAAAAATGACTCAAAAATCAGACTTCAGGGATAAGGTGTATGCTTTCTTTTAGCCCTAGGTTTTTAAAGTACAGTAGTTCAAAAAGACAGCCTGCAACTTACCGCAGGCAAAATTTATAAAAACTTTGTCAAGGCAAAATCTCCAGTACAGAGGCATCAATGTTTAATTCTGTAGGGAAAATCTTGATGTACCGGAATAGAGTTAACTTGCTAATTGCTCTATAGCAGTGGTTCTCAACCTGTGGGTCACGACCCCATTTGGGGTCGCGCACCCATTTCGGTGGGGTCACCAAAGGCTCCGCAGGCCCCCCGCGTCCCCCCCGCCGCGCCGCTGCCGCTGCTTTAAGGAGAATTCGGCGGCGGCAGGCGGCGATGGCGGTGAAGGGCGCCGGACTGGTGCCTCGCCGCCAGCGCCCTTCGCCGCTAAAATCCGGCGTTGCGGGAGGACTTCCGGGTCGGGGGGGAAGCGAAAACGGCGCCAGCGGCCCTGGCTCCGCCCCGGCTCCGCCCCGCCCCCGCCCTGGCTCCGCCCCACCCCCGCCCTGCCCCAGCTCCGCCCCCGCCCCGCCCCTGGGGTCGCGGAGGCTTTTGCAACTTTATTTTGGGGTCTCAGCCTTAAAAAGGTTGAGAACCACTGCTCTATAGACTAGCCAGTCAAGTGAATGAGGCTCCTGACTTCTGCACGAGGTCAGAGCTACAAAATTAGGACACCTCAATAAGGGATGTGCATGAATATTCATAACATTCAAACGTATGGGATTCGTAACGTTCAAACGTATGGGATCCGTATGCATTCGTATGGGATTTGTGTACATTTGTATGGGATTCGTATGCTATTTGTATGCATTTATATGAGATTCATCATTTGTATCGAATACTAATCCTACCACATTCGAAGGGGATCTATTCGAATGAATACAAATTTTCTTGCATTCAGTTTGATTCAATAAGAATCGAATACAAAAAAGAATTGTGCACAATCCCTATTTTGCTGTCAAAAAGTTATATTAACTTCCATTGTGGGGTAGATTTCTACCTCATAAGTTATTTTTTTGTCTTGAAAGCCAAACCATGTATCCTTAAAAGCTAATTTGTGTATGATTTCATCCCAAGGGGATTTTTGATAGTGTCCTCAGTTTACAAAACTATAGGATTAAATATCACAGAATAATCTGCTTCCTAGTCAGCTTAGGGTTGGGAAATACCCCAAATATGTGAAAGAGAGTTAAAGGTACTGTACTTTTTTCTAATTGACAAATCTTTCTGATTATCACTTACCCCAGATATGTGAATGAGAGTTAAAGGTACTTCATCCTAATTATTGACAAATATTTCTAATTATTGACAAATCTTTCTGGCTATGGTGCTCTGGTAACTTCACCTTTGGATTACTGCAATGTGCTCTTATTGTGGCTACCGCTGTACTTGCTCTAAAAGGTGCAGTTGGTGCAAAATGCTGCGGCCAGACTGTTTAGTAGGGCGTCTTTTCATGTGCGCATATCACCTGTGCTTAAGGAGCTGTACTGGTTGGCAGTTAGGTGAGATTCAATATTTTATGTTTATCATATGGATCCCTAAACTTGCATGATTGCCTTCCCTTGTATAAGCCAATAAGATTGTGGGTATTGTCTAGGGGAGATTCTGGTGCAAGTGCCACCAGTCACTGAATATCATCTTGCTGTTCACTGCAACAGGTTCTTCTTTGTGGTAACACCCATACTCCCTAGCATACATGCAGAACGTTGCTAATCTCACAGTTTTTCCCGATTTTGTTACTGCAACTCAGGCGATCAGCTGGCTTACTCTGAAACTTCAGAGTTGTGCATGGTGAATATTACATGTTATATCTTGCTGCCACTTTTTTCTTCTGATTGCTTTTCTCAAATGATACATGATGCTGAAACCTTCAGGTGCTCAGTTACATCACCATCAAAAGAAACGATCGATTGCTATTTCTTCTTGGAAATTTGCCTTTCCTACATGCGTAGTTGAGAAACAATAAAATATCAGTTGCTTTGGTTTTGTTTGAAATAAATATGGCTTTAAAAAATGACAGTGCTTTTAAAATCTGTATTCTTATCACTTAAAATAACACGAATAATGAAGACTAAGGGTGTGTAGAGAACTTCTGTACCATTGTCAAGAGTAGGACCTTTATGGTTCAAGAGCTTTCATTAGGCCTATTATTTTTAATAGAGAAATAGCAGCTGTCACACATGCCTATATCTTAAAGCTAAAGTGGTACCTAATTTGATGACCACAAAGCATCTGAGCCAGAGAGGTGAAACTGCCACAAGAATGTGGGCCATGATAAGCCCTCATAATTTCAAATGGATTTACAAAAGTTTGCGAACTCCGTTACAGCTCATGAAATATTTAAAGCTACCATTATATTTAACTGAATGTCCTTTCTTCTATTTTGGTTCGAGCGTTAAAATATTTATAAAATCTGCATTTTCAAAAATGGGAACTATGTACATTCTCATTCTTGTTTTCTTTCTTCTTTAAACATTTCTTTCAGATTTAGGCCTTGATCAGTATGTGGTGAAACGCTACGATGGAAAGGTGAGATTCCTAACATGTGGATGCATGCCAATTGTGATTTTTAACTACCACGAGAATACTTACTTTAAACTGCATATCAGCAGGCACAAATGATAATTGCAGGCATTTGGTGACTACGTTTTTGAGCCATTGTCAATTATTTTATTGTAAATATTTATATCCCACTTCTCATTAAAAATGTGAGAATAAAAGCAATTAAAACATCAGTTTTATACAGTACCAAGTGCATATTAGTATGCAAAAACAAAAAGGCCAGACGCGTTTCGACCTGACAACTAGGTCTTCTTCTTTTATAAGATTCCTCTATAAATTTGCTTCTTTATTATTACTTATATATCTTTCAGTGGGGTATTTTTACCCTCTGAGCAATTACATTTGTTTTCATTGGTTTATATTTCTGAAATTTCTTTATAAACTTGTATTTTTAAGCATTTTAATATCTTCAGTGGGGTAGATTTTACCCTTTTAGTTGCTATACTATTTTGAGACAAAAAACCTTTTTGTTTGGTTTTTGGTTTCACCTTTTGGGTTTTTGCATTAGGGATTTGTATTGCATTGCAGTGGTATTAAAAGCCACTGAAAGATACCGGAGAACCAGCTGGGTAACAACCAAGGTAGTTTCATGGCCATAACCAGATTGGAATGGGTCTAGATAATAAGTTTCATCCAAGCGTGATTCTAGTTGGACAAGCCACAACTCTCTTCAGTACCTTACCCAGGAAGGATATATTAGCGCCTGGACAGTAGTCGTTTCATCTGAATCCAG
The DNA here is from genome assembly GCA_023333525.1 of Aspidoscelis tigris stejnegeri. Lineage (NCBI taxonomy): Eukaryota > Metazoa > Chordata > Lepidosauria > Squamata > Teiidae > Aspidoscelis > Aspidoscelis tigris. The sequence continues at coordinate 98,511,665 of JALMGA010000002.1, forward strand.
GGAGACCTTCTTGAGAAGGTGGTGAACCACTGCCACTTTAAGAGTCAGTGAGAGGCATTCACTACTCCCTGAACCTACCCAGTCATGCCATGACAGCAGGGATCCAGAGAGCATGTGATCAGCCAAACCCCAGCAAAAGCTTGTCCACATGCTCAGGCCTCAGTAATTGAAACAGTTCCAAGATAACTAGACCAGATGATTCTCTGGATGCTCCCTGTAGATTTTTTTTCCAACTGTGACAGTCCTAACAGTGCCCTGCAAATTTGTCACCACTCTTGCTTCCTTGGGCTTAATCTTAAAAGGCTGTTTGCCATTTGGAAAAGCTCTGCTGGACTGCTACTCGACAGCTCAGTGGTGGCACAAAAATAATTCCAGCTGATCTGTGCAGCAGTGTGATGTGGAACAGACCCCTTCCCTTTGGTCTAGTGGTTAGGGAGCCGGACTCTTATCTGGAATACCGGGTTCAATTCCGCCCTCCCCCATGAAGCCAGCTGGGTGACCTTGGACTAGTCACAGTTCTCTACTCAGCTCTCACAGCCCCACCTACCTCACAGGGTGTTCTGTTGTGGGGAGAAGAATAGAAAAGCTTTGTCAGCCACTTTGAGTCACCTTAAGTGGGTGAGAAAAGCGGGGTAGAAAAGGCAACTCTTCTCTTCTTCCCAATCTGCTTGTCACACAGGTGGAATGAGTTGTTGACATCTGTCCTTTTGGAGGAGTTATTTTGACTTGAATCTAGCATTAGCCTGGACAAAAGAATGTTTTATTTAAGCTGCTGCCCAAAGCTGTCAACAGGCATGGAGAGCTTAGAGCACTGAGTAATCACCTGACTTATATACCTTTGTTCTGTTGCTCAGTCGTACCAGAGCATGATGGCTTTGTTTATAGGTATGGTGAGAAAGTTATTTTAAAAGATGACAAGCCCCACTTTCCTTTAGCAGGCACTCCTGGGGCGAGCAGCACAGCCTGGGCAATAGATTTGCTCCTTCTCTCAGTTTGCCTTTTAGTTCACTTTTGAAAGCCTGTTATGACCGCATGGACCTTTTGCTTATGGTTCCAACCAGCCAGGCTTTAGTTTTCTGCTGGCTGTTAAGCTGCCTGTATTTCCTTAACCCTGTTCTCCTCCTAGGGACATTGTTCCAATAAGCTGATTTTGATAAATCTTTAATATTTATTTTCTTTTAGCCATAATGTTACATAATCATTCATTCTACAGGAAATTTTGTGGTGATACACAACCTTTTCTTTATGGTGTTAGGCATTTGGGCCAGGTGGGTTTTTTTGTTTTTGTTTCTGGTCTTAGAACAAATTAGTTTCTTCTGTTTCAAATAATTGGGAATAACTTTTGCTACATAGATTTTTGCAATGAGGTCAATGTTCAGGAACCATTTGGACACAGATAAAGGAAGAATAGTGTATATTCCACAATGGGAAGAGGAGGGTGGGTTGGTGGGAAGGAAAAGGTTGAATGAATTATCTTTTAAATACGTTTTCTGTGTTTTATCGTATGACCTCTGGATGAAGGGCAGGATACAAATTGCATAAATAAGATGAATACAGAAATAAATACCTAAAAAGTGCTTTTTAGGGAAATGCCTCCTTAGGTATGCATTTAGCATTTTAGTCTGCTATGGCTAATAGAAAATTTAGTTTGTCAGAGGTTTAACAAGGTCCTGTTATGTCAGATTATCTACTGCCAGCTTTCTTTGCTTCACCTGTATGTTTTAGAAATTGTATTGATTGATTTTCATGCTCTTACATGTGGAAGTCCCACAATCAAAACATATGCACAATATGATAGTTGTAAGCAATGCATGCTTTTATGTTGGTTGCTTCTTTTGAGTTTAGAAAAAGATCAGTGTTCGGTTGCTTGCTTCAGTGCCCTATCCATGACAGCCTTGACAAAAAAGTGCTTGTTCCTTTTGGATCATGCGTCAAGTCGGAGGTATAGCGAGGGTGAAAATGACCCCCCAGTGAAGAAAGCAAAATGAGCCCCTTGTAACATGAAGCCAAAACATGAACAGAGAACAGTAATAAATATATTTTTTTACCATGTAGAAGAGACTTTTTTTCTCAAATCACCTTTTTTCTCTCTCTCCATTTATCTTTCCTAAATATTCCTTGGCCAATTGTAGGTGTTTCTTAAATTCCAGTGTATCTTATCTGGCACAATATTTAGCAGTTGACCCATTGTTCCCATCAGACTTCCCACGTTCACTCAGTGCTAGGCACTTACCTGCTTTAGAATCAGGTCTTAGCAGCAATTCTCATGCATTTGACCAATGGAATTACTGGCACAGATGTCTTTTTTCCCCCTTCTTTTTACTGGAATAATGCTTTAGGATGGAGTGGTGGAAGAGTTAGCCATTAATATTTTTTCCATTGGTTAACTGGTTAATGGTCCATTCCTAATACAGGTCTTGCACATTGAATATTATTTCATTTGAGCATGAGAAAATATATTGTTAAAGGTTGATCTATGTGATATGAGGAAATGCCGGAGGGAGAATATTTCTTAATTCTTATAAAGATCCTAGTATATGTGCTAACAGTTTGCTGTTCCTATTGTTTTAGATTTTATTGAAAAATTTTTAAATTTACTTTTCTTTTTTCCTTAATTTTCTTTTCTACTAATTCTGATAACAATATTTTGTATTTTGACAGGCAACTTCTAAATGTCTATGCCTCCTTTTACTTCTTTCTCCTAAGGTGCAGCCATTTCTAGTTGCTGTGGCCCCTATTATGACATGTATTTTTTAAAAGTAATTTTAATGTTTTTTTGTAACCGAACCTCTGCTTATTTCTTTCCTTTTCTTCCTAACCTTTCCTCCTTTCATCAGGACTTTTGGCAGGTACTGATTTGCCAGCATGTGCTTTAAACAATTTGTGCTGCAGATCCCATGTGCACCTCCTTTTAAAAGGGACAATATATATTCACTTTCCTCATTGCCTTTAAAAAAAGTGGCATTATTCTATAATAAATCAATTGTAGCTCTTCTAAAAAAAGAAATAGTTTTTAAAGTATTCAACAAAGAGTTAATTTGTCTTTAAACTTTAGGGATCGTCTTGTTTTGGCGGGTACACTGGTGTGGCTCAGGAGCCATTCTGCCATGGGATGGGTGTTCAGCTAGGCAACATCCAGGAAGTGGATGGAGCACTTGCGACAGTCTGTTCAGTACTTCTCACCAAGCTCTCACTGCCCAGCTTGGTGGTTCAGAAGGCATGGACTATCTGAAGGAATTTATGCTTTTTTAATCAGGCTCTGAACCACAAGCCAGGCAGAGAGCCCTTGGTGGAAAGCTAGGATAGATTGTGCCAAGTTCATCCATCCATTTGGCTACACATAGTTTTTACTGTGATATAATTGTAACCCACCCTTAGACCTTTGATTGGATGGATGGATGGATGGAAAAGAGAGAGAGAGAAATAAATTGGCCCAAACTGAAGCAGAGCGGCTTCTTCAAAACCAAAGCAGTGCACATGCCTGCTTTTAAAAAAATCATCTTTCAATGTTCCATTTTACCTGACAGCTACTGAAAAATGTATAAACTGAAGGTTATTCTGAGATTGAAATTTCCAAGGGTTATGCGTAAATATCCTTCTTATCTACATTATTCTTACCCAAGAGAAAAAAATAGGTAGTTATGTTTATCTTAGTGACATCGAACTAGTTTATATTGTTAGTTTGTAACATCACATAGTACAGGTACCAAAAAATTCCCAGCTCCTCTGCCTTTGCCATATGGTATAGCTGGGTGAACCACCCCCTGCACATATCTAGTTCATAAAAACAAATGAACAATAATCCAATTCATTATTATTGCTTGACTTGCTTTTGAATAACTTATTAAATATAATGAATACTTCAGAAGGATTTCAAGATCCGTACTCCTTGAGTTGAACGGGAAAGTACTGAAGCTCATCTTGCCGCAGACTTAATGCTTGAGCTTATTAAAATTCATCCCTTGTACCTCTCACCTCATGATTTTAACTGAAAGGTACTGTGGGAATTAAGTAAAAAAGCTGAATAATGACAAAAATATGTTTCCAATTAAACGCAGTGATCTCTGTATAAAGCTGATGTTTATGTCTAGAGTTCTTGTCTAATGCCTTGGGGTATTTCAATGGAAGAAGCCCTGCATATTAGCAGGCTTTCTTATAACAAGATTGCATAGTTTTAAATTGCAGAATGCCTCAGTTGAATAATATGTGTGATTATGGAAGCAGTAGCAGTGAGGACACACACCCCTCTTTATGAGCTTTATGGCCTAATCAAACAGAGTATAACTGTAATAGCATTTGAATACTTTAAACAGGCTGGATAGGAGAGACTTACCAGTTCTCTGAGACCTGAAGGCCAGTGAATTACAGTATAAAATTTAACATAAGGTGGTGGTGAGTGACCCACCTTGCCTCAAGGCTGTTTTAGCTGTTTTATTTGAGAGTGTTAGAGACTCCTGAGCTTTTAAAACTGCTGGATTTTTCAGTACCTGTCAGTTCAAATAATGTGCTCTAAAAAAGGTAAATATGCCTGTTAGTTACTATTTACAGTAGACCTACCAAAAAAAGTGAGCTTGAGTTAATTGTGATTGACAGTGTGATCCTAAACTTTTCCATTCCAGAATCCCATTAAACACTCTTTCCCAAGCAATAGATAAATATTGCTGAAGATGTTCACTGGCTGTGGTCGCATTTAAGGTTTAATCCACAGCAGTGTGATGAGCTATTTTCTTTCAGTGCTTAAATAACTCAGAAAATTCACCTTTGAGATAAATATTGTGGAAAGAAAATTACCGGTCACCTTTGCTGATGTGTTCTCATGCTCTGAAGGTGGACTGAAGCTGAATTAAACCTTGGGTGTGACCAGAGCCTGTGCTGAAATTGAAGGTAGTGTGAGGACTTATCTGTCTCTTTTCAGTGAAAGTTGTGAAATTTCAAATTTTCTTCTTACTATAATGCCTCAAAAATAGTAAAATCTAGATTATAATAGTCTACTTTCTTGTCAGAGAGAATCTGGTCAAAAGGCTGAAGTTTGTCAGTCCTTTATCCAGTTACAAAGCAGTCTTGCACATATCTATTTTCAAGGACAGAAAAATCAACGTTCTGGTAAGAGTGTACAGCAGCGGTTCTCAACCTTCCTAGTGCCGTGACCCCTTAATGGAGTTCCTCGTGTTGTGGAGACCCCCAACCACAGGGGTGGAGCTGCTGGGAGGTGGGAGGGAAGGGCGGCGGGAGATTCGTCGCGACCCCTCTGAAAGGGTAATTCGACCCCCAAAGGGGTCCCAACCCCCAGGTTGAGAACCACTGGTGTACAGGATTGTAGCTGTACTAAAATTCCTATCCAAAGAGATCCTCTGTCTTAATCATCGCAGATGCTGCCAGTGCCTTCTGTTTGCTGATGAGCCAGTCATACCATGTTTGGTTCCCTGGACAAAGACACGATGTGCTAGAACACATAGCCTTGTGGTGTATCCTAGTATATCTGTTCGCTTTACTCTGGAGTAGCTACAGCTACAGAAGTCTAGCATGATAAATTTGGTAGCATCTGTGCTCAAGTGACACGAGGGCTTATGTACCCCAAACAGAGCATTTACTTGGTTGACAACTACTTCTTGTTGATAAATCCTTCACATTTTCCCCGAAGGATGTTCAGGGATCGCTGGCAACTGTCATGGGCCTTTTAATTTCTTGATGTGCAACTATATTTCAGGGGAAACTCTAAATTCTGCACTCGTAAAACAAGCATGCTTAAATTGTTTGGCCTTGTGAATGTCAGAAGATTGATGTGCCTAGAAAAGAAATAATAAACTGGAGAACTTGGCACAAACTACTTTTGAAAATGGAACAGTTTGTGCAAACAAGAGTAACCATGAGTCAATGCTTGGAGTCACCAGTAATGGGGATTGTGGAAATATATTAAGTCCCTTTTTAAGAGGTTGTTCCTTCTTGCTTAATTTGCAAGGGTTCTGCCCTTGCATGCCCGGCTCCTGCTGCCTGTGAAGGCTCTTGGAACACTGGAGCCTTCTTCTGTTTCCCACTTGATTGTCCAGTGCTAGCCTTGCATTTCAGGTGCAGCTTTGTAAAAATGGTGATGGAATCTTATTCTATTGCTGGAAGGGGTACATGCATGTTTCTCTTTCTAGACTCCGAGGACCCCCAGTTGCAGCAATTCTGCTTTTGTTCCTTTGTAAACTCAGAGGGAATACATAGGGCAGGGTTCAAGATGAGCAAGCAAAAAACTGTTAGAAATAAGCAAGTGTCTCTTTCCCAAAGTTAACAATGATCCATTTTTGAAATGGGTTCATTCTGAGTTGTCCATGGATACTGGGAAAATGATTTCCCTGGAGATTTTCTTAATTAAAAAAGAAAAAAAGGAAAAAAATGCAAAGCTTTTGTTGAGCCATATAAATATTTGTCCCATAAAGTCAAACCTAAAATTTGAATTTTGCAACTAAAATCATGATTTATCCTAACTTGAATATGCCTTTCCTCTAGTTTCATTTGTTATAAAATTAGAGGTGGCTGGTGGCATTTTAGTTAGGAAGCTAACTCCTTTTTCAGACTTGTAAAGCAAGCTTTAACTGCAAACCCTTTCTGTACTGGAACTTATTCCAGATTGTATCCTTGAATAGGTATCTGCCATCTGCATCCCGGTGCAGTCTATAGCAGGCCCCACCTGGAGTCTACATTAGAATGGTCTACCCAGTTCAGAAACAGCTATAAAATCTCAGATTAATGTAATGGTAGCCAGGTACAGTGCAGTTCAGCTCTGGCATTTCACATGGACTGCACATCATATGTCATTTCCCAGAACTATAGAATCAGTGGAGATTTAAAGGAGATTGTATTAAATAATGATAGTATGCATTAATTTTGTTAAAAATGCTATGCAACGTCTTAGAAAAGAGTCTCTATATTCTTTGTGTGAATTAAGTGCTTGTCAAACAGCAAGCAGAAATAGATGATAGTGCCTTCTGGATTAAATAAGTAGATCCGGATATACTGAAATACTGCTTTCTTAATGATCCCAAACTAGTCACTCCTTTGATATTAAAGATAACTTCTGTTTCTGAACATCAGCACCTCACAGTACCTTTATACACTTACTCATTAGCAATTCTGACTGAGTTGAAGGCAGTCAGCTCAAAATGTGTAAAAGGTAGAATCATAAAACCATAGAGTTGGAAGGGACCTCGAGGGCCATCGAGTCCAACCCCCTGCTCAGTGCAGGATTTCCTAAACCATCCCAGACAGATGTAGGTCCAGCCTCTGCTTGAAGACCTCCAGTGAAGGAGAACTCAGTACCTCCTGTGGTTTTTGCCTTGGGACCTTTTCATGCTTACCTGCAGATTTGCACCATAAGTTGCTGCAGTTAACCCTGACGCATCCCAAGCTGTTCTTAATCCTAAATGCTATCCACAGACATTTCCACAACATTGGAAATGGTTCAGGACAGGTGCATTTGTGATGGCTATTGCAAGACAAGGGCTGCTGGTCACCCAATTACAGCTTTGGGTGGGCAGGACATTTGGCATCAGGATATCTCACCAGGAATGGAAGAGGTTGGCCTGCCATTTGCGTTGCTGGGTCTGTTGGGCAGGAATGGACCCAACTGTTCCTGCCGTTAAGTGGCCTGGAATGGTCTTTGGAGACCATTTCAAGCAAGTAAGGGAGAAATTGGCCTTAGTCATAGTGTCTCCTGTAGTTAGAAAATCTGAGTGGTCTGTGGGGACTGAAAGAGAACATTACAACAAGCTCCAACACACAATCTTAAGCATTCATTTTTCAGTTGTTTGCTTCTTTTACCTGAAATAGTGTACTAAACTAAGAACTTATTCTAAATTCTGAGAGAATCAGAGGAGATTTCTACTGCTGGATCTATAAAACTGTCAGAGTATAATTTAGCTATTTAAATGTCTGGATGTGATGAAGAAAACAATGTAATGATTGCTTAAGATTATTACATCTTACAAAGAAAGGGTATCAAAACATAATCATCAATGGCATGGATAACATCACTCTACATTCACCTCCCTCCTCCATGTTGCAGTTTAAATGGCCAGTTTTACACAACCTTGCAGAAATAGCATTTTCACGCTAAAATGCACAAATGCTGCTGATTAAGTTGTTCCGAAAAGGGAGTGGGATAAAGTTATAAAATTGAATTAATACTGCAGTATTTATGATTGTGTTAATGATGTTGAACTAGAATTGCTACCTGCTAATAACATTTATGCATTCACATATGAATACAGTTTGTCCATTCGATTAAAAATGTAGTATGGGAAGACCTTTATCCTTGTGTACTTCAAAGACCCAATTATGTGCTTCAGTCACATTTTGCGTTTAAAATTTTAAGTATTCAAAACAAGGGAATGCTGAATTAGGGGTTTGAATGTAGTACGTTTTTGACTGGACATTACAGTGTTAATTAGCATATTATCCAATCTGAAAACTGAAACTTCTGGAATAACAGCTAGTCATTAACAGTTGCTTTTTTTAACTTGCTGATAACTTGTACAACTATGATTAAAAAATGAGGGACTGTTGGGAAATGGCATTGAATGTTCACATGGGAAAGAATATGCACAGAATAAAGAATAGAGGGGGAGCCAGAAGGTGAAGCGAGGGCAGTATGACGTGGGGTCAAAGTGGAGGTTGGCACTTGAGTGCAGAGGGGAAGCAACACTCCATCGCCATTAACTTGCTCTTCCTTGGAAAGCAAAGGAAAGGAGGAAGGGCCATCTCCATTCTAGTGACCTGTCTGACTCACCTCTCTCTTCAACAGGAATAAGGTGTGCCCTATCACCCACACCACTTCCAGCTCCAGGCACAGACACTCTCCCCATTTTGCCCCCAGCCTGAACTTGACTTGTGATGGGATTTCAGTCTTCAGACACAATGGCCCCTCCCTCCCAGCCACAACCATTCAGATTCTTGTTTCAGCTTGCCTGGGGACAGGCTTTTGCCTTCCTTCCTTCTCACCTCCCTTTCTTGTTTTAGATCTCAAGAAATAGTTTTGGGACTTGAGTTCACAACCTGAACCAGCAGTGTGATCTTTTTCCATAATGTTAGATGTTGGCAGTCCTCTTTTGAATTAATATCAGTTTTAGACTATTTTTCCTCTGTGCAAAGAATAGTTAGAGAGTTATATTAATGAATCCAGTTTCTTTATTCAGGTGTATACACATCCTACTGTACAGCAATCAGATGGAAAATATTTAATCTCTACAGAAATTAACTTGGTCACCAAATATGAGTCCAAATGTCCTGGGGAGCCCATGACAGATAGTAGAAGACAGAGAGGATAAATACATATTGATGTAAAAAAAATTGACAAAATCTTCCTCTCTCACCATCTTGTTCCCCAATGTACAACCAAGGCCCTCCAAACTCGTACCTCATTTACCAACAGAATTCTTGTGACCTCGGAGCCCTTCTTCATCATCCACATCTGACATCCGCCTCATGTACTCAACACACCCCCAATCATCACCTTGTCCCCTGGTTCTTTCTCACCACTATTTTCCTGCCATCCCTCCAAAACTCTGTCTTTTTCTCAGTTCCTCATAGTCTCTCCAAATCTTGGTTCCACTCCTCTGCTGTTGGCCCTTTCCAACCAGAAATGTCCACCTCCTGGCTTTCTGACCTCTGTGCTTTGGCCTTGTCAAAACAAGTAGCTGAGTAATGTTTATAAATTCTTTGACATGCCATGAAGCTGTATCCCAATTTCATCTGAGACAGACCATTCTAGATACTTTTAAAGAACTGCATGCTTGTGAGCAACATATTCTTACCACCATATGAGGTAGAACCAGATTTTATAATCATAGTTTGCCAACAGCCTGGATCCACTCTACGTGACAGTGCATTTGCTGCTTTATCAACAACAGGGAACTTTAGGATGCCTATACAAGTGCTTGGAATTGAAAAGGAATGCATGCAATTATTTCATTTCACTAACAAAGATTTATTTCTTGTGCCTTGAGCTTTTGACACTAATTCGGAAATCTCTTGCATTGTGACATTATCCACAAGAAATACACACTTTGAAAAATTGCCTTTAATTGCTTTATTTAACCAACTGGACACTGGTGTAGGGTCTAATCAAATTAATAGATGGGCAGTTTTGGTCTTCAACTTGGAAGTTCTTGTTCAGTTTTTCTGCATGATCCATGCTTAGATTGTTCATTTAACTGTTAGTCTAAGTCTTTTTGTCTTGACATTAAATATGTTCACCATTCCTGAAATGTGCACATTTTTGCTTATGTTGAAAAATGTAAGGAGTAGCTATTAAAATGATGTAAATATGTGTGTGCTTGCCTTGTATGCTTGTGTCTAACAGGACTCACCTTGAGAATATTATTTTAGTTAATACCAGAGCTGTTGGATTGCTCATTTTTGCAGCCTTGGAAGTGATACTTAAGGCAACACCCTGAACAGTCCTTATTGATTTGAATTGGAAAGACCAAAATTTTTAACAGTTTGTCCTGCTGGCTTTTTATCTGGTCTCTTTGGAGTAACTCTCCATTTAGTCAGATAGTTGAGAATGGCACTGCGTGCTCCGTGCCTAAATTGACAGACTAAATTGATTAACATTGGAAGCTGAAAGTTTTCTTGGCATCCAGTTCTGTAAACGGCCTGGAGTATAAGAGTTGAGCTGAAGTTATTTTGCAAACTATTAACCATACTGATTTGAGAATTAGTTCTCACAGCAAGAAGAGGCTAGTATATGTAAACTAACAAGACCACGTTTGCACTCACTTTTGCATGTGGATTTTGGTTTTTGAGTAACTTGCATTACCTTTCAAGAGTAATGTTGCATCTTGCATCTGGTTAAAGTAATAGGAAAGAATATCAAGGGGAGAAGGTATTCAGAGTTACAGAACTTGATTTTTATACATAAGAATCTATGAGTTTAATAGAGAGCTTGAACAATTGATTTTATGTCTGTAGAATTAATATACTGTACTTAACTGAATTGCAGTGGAAATAAGCAGTTTACTCACAGTGTGAAGTTCAGGACTATAACACAAATGTGCCTCTTATATTCCTACCAGGTTTAAATACTACTTAGATGTCTATAGAATTTGTACTTACTACAAGGCAAGGTTACATAATAAATTCAAATAAATAAACTTCTATAGGTGAAGTAGATTATTCTTTTGTTAGGAAACAATAAAAGAGTTTTAATATCTACATTCTGTGTGTGAAACAAAGTACATCTTAAAAAATTTTGTTTCCTCTTCATAATGTGTATGTGTGTGTATTTGAGAGAGAGAGATATTAAGGTATTTTTAGTGCTTTAACCTAAAAATACATTTCTCCAACAGTAAAAATGAAATCGGTGTTCGTAAGTCTGCAGAAGTAGGGAAAACTCTATTGGAATTCTAAGTATACTTATGATTCAGATCGTAGCTGCAGAGGTGTTAATCCACATTTTGAGATGTTATCCAAGTTTTGCATATTGAACTAACATCAGTAGTATGCTGTAGCTATTCTGAGGCTGTGCTGCTTAAAATGATCTTAGTGATAGTACTTAACAAACAAGCAGGAAATAATTGTTTATTGAGAATTCATTTATTCCTATGGTTACAAGGCATCCCGATTATCCCTAGAAATGTTTGCACTGATAATTATTTTATGTATATTGTTACTGATTTCTCATGTGGTGAACCTTGAGTGTACTTGTGATAAAATGGTAGACTGGGAGTTCTATTAGAAGTTGCTACGTGAACTGGTTTTATTGTAGCTTTTGTGTCAAGATACTGCCTGACATTTACCTGCAATTGGTAGATTGTCTTCATTTTAAGTACAGTGAGCTTTACGGATGAAAAGTGGAAAGTGAAGGTTGATAGCCAATTAAAACTCTGAAACAATATCATCTGGAACTCTCATTCATGTATAGCAGGGCTGTTTAATTTCTTCAAGTTTTCCTTGGTCTTCAAATGCAACAACTCCAAAAATAATGTGATATTTTTTCCAGTGTGCTTTAAGTGTCAGTGCTTAACAAATTGTCTTTCCTTTATCTTGTATATGATGGGATCCTCGCTAGACAGAGGTAACAGATGGGGACAGTTGTATTACTGGACCCTGGTGTGCTGTTGATGGTGTCCTTTTGTTCCCTAATACTTCTAAACTTATGCTTGCAATTTCTCTGCTTCTGTGCCTGCATGCTTTCATGTACATTAACCCACAGTTCCACTTGATCCTTAAATACTTTTCTTGTGTGTCTGTATGTGTGTGTTTGTGAAAGAGATACACCTACTTCTGAAATAGTTCACCACTGTAACTGTTGAGAATGCAAACTCTAACCTACTTAATGCATCCTTTTTGGCCTTTAAATCTTCAGCAGTCAAAACTGTTTAATATTTTTCAGATAAGTAATGGGAGGAGGAATATCTATTTTAGCATAATTCATTAAAAAAAACATAATTCTGGTATTCACTGCTAGGTTCATTTCATCCTCATTTTGTACCACTTTAAATATGTAAACATAACATTTTGTATGCCCTTTGAAACATAATGCCCAGAAGCATGCATACGTTGATGAATCATTTTCCAGTCTGGAAGTTTTGGAACAGAGGAGTTTACTGTTCAAAAACAAACCAGTGAATTTATTCCTAACTTAACCATATGTTGTTCAGCCATAGGGCTCAATATCAGGAATGGGCCATTGGCTTTATGAATTTGCTAGACTGTTTGTGGCTGGTGGAAATGTCTGACCATCTAGAGCAGGGGTTCTTAACTTTTTTTGTTCCATGGCCTCCTTTGCCCGTCAGATAAAAACCATGGACCCCCTCAGAATGTAGTGGCAGGGAAAACCACGGACCCTTTCTCAGAATGTATGACACTCAACACCAGCAATTGAAGCTCACAGACCCTCTCAAATCTTTCCACATATCTCCAAGGGGTCAGTGGTCCCCTGGTTAAGAACTCCTGATCTAGAGGGTCCCAGGACGGCACAATCTAGGCTTCAAGACTCTCTAACCTGTTTCTTCTTGTAAAACAAAGCTTCTTTTCACTTCTATTCCTCATGCTAACAAAAACTTTACATGTGTGTCCAGAGGTACCTAACCCCATGTTCTGCAGCACAATTTTGCTGTGATTTGAAAGCACACAAGCCTATCAATGAGTTAGTCCTTATATATATATTTTTAAAGATGATAAAAGGTCTTGGAATGTCTCTCTGTCCTGCAAGCCAAAAGGCTAGTGCAGGAAACAAAGATTCTTCTTAAGTAGGTTGTTAGCAGTTGCAAACATGTTCCAGGGTAGAGAAAAAATTTGATTCCAACTTCTGTGATTTTCAAGAAACATCTGATAGATTTAAAGGCTGGAAAGTTATTTGGAATGAAAATGGGGGATATATAATAGGAAATATGATGGTTTGATGCACCAATATCAAGAGTTTAAAGTTATCAAATTTTATTGCTGCTGCCCATTTTGACTAACTTTTCTTTTCTTCTCTTCGGATCATGGTGCTTTTGATTTCTTAAAATAGAGAATCTCCCAGGAACGTGAGAAGTTTGCAGATGAAGATAGCATATTTTATGCACTTGGAGAATGTGGCCTAATCTCCTTTTCTGACTATATATTCCTCACAACAGTGCTTTCAAGTAAGTCTGTGTTCAGTACTATTTTGTTACTTTCAAATCTGTATAATAGCAAGGGAATGTACATTCCTAATTTTATTGCCAAACTAAAAGACCTTTATTATGCAGGGGGAAATGAAGGGATGGGGGGAAACAAGTCCATATTGTTTTTTCAATAAATATTTCAATGTTCTGGCTGTCTGGCTGTATTTATAAAGCACATAAGATGGATGAAACAGACAAAAGGAAAAGTAAGACCAATCATCTGTTTGTGATGGGCCATAGAAGTTGCTTTTGTCTGTGATACTGACACCCTTGTTGCACTATGTTCCATCATAGTTTTATAACACAATACAAACATTAGAAGTGTTACAAAAATCAGTAATAGTAATGAGAACATAAATGTACATACACACACATATATATACATGTGCATGTACTTATACATGAAGAGTTTCAATGTAAAGGAACTATTACTATGTGTACATTGGCAGGGAAAATAAGAGCATAGAATGCATAGGCTCAAACATTATGTGGTACAAGAGATACATTGATACTTCGATAATAACTGAAGAAAATGTAAATTTGTTGTTTCAAAAACTGAATAGGAGAGGAGGCTGTAAGTTTAACCAGGGAAAAACCAAATTCAGAGGGATGGTTGGCTTTTTTTAGGCCCGGAAATATGAAAAAAGGTTTCTAAACTAGATGGCTGTGAAAAGCTGCTAAAAAGGAATTAATATTAAAAGGTAAATCAGCCCGTGCTCAGAAGATTAAGGAACAAGCACATGAAAATATTGTAAAGAAAACTATAAAAAGCATAGGGAATTCTCAAAGGAGAAAACTGAAAATTTAATGAGAAGGAATGGGTATAAGCTTCTTCTGTAGTGAAGGAAAAACCTAAAACAAATTAAAAAAAACATTTGGACACATTTAGGATTCTATTTATTAATGATCAATTTACAGAAGTAATCCAAAGGATTTTAAAGAAACATGAAAGTACAATGAATATAGAACATACTGCACCAGTGACCTTGGGACAGCATCTAGTTAGGCTGAGAATATATGACAAAGAGAGCAAGGAAATTGTTTAATATGTGAAACCAAGGAGGGAATATATAGAGTAAAAGATTTAAGATCTTGTGCTTGGAACGTAGAAAGGTTTATGCAGGGGAAAAGGAATAGATGTTAAAGGGAGATGTAAAGAGAATTTAAAATTTATATATTTAGAGCTGAACCTTGGGCAATACATACAAAAGAATAACTTGGGGGAAAACAGATTAAAAAATAAGATCTCTGTATTGCCAGTGGGAAGGCAAACATCAAGATGGAAAACTCAGGATGCTTTGTGTATACAAGAGTTACAACCCACAGTTAACAGCAAAGAAGAAAGGATTTCAGACTTTGGGAAGTACAGCATCTACATTTTGAAAGGACCATCTTGGCTTTCCTCTATCCTCCCGCTGTAATTTTGTATTTAGCAGCTATATAACTATGTTAAAATAGAACATATAACTATATGCAGGCCTGAGGGTGACGTATGATGCTAATACTTTTGCTAGAAAAAAACAAATTGGGCTTTTTTTGTCTGATAAAAAGGCATTTTAGTTTGCCTCGGAGACTACTTTCAACAATACTTCAAGGACACTAATAATCATTTGCATGCCTCACCTTATTCTTAAAAGGAAGCAAAATTTTTAGTAACAAATTTATTGGTGAGTACCACTGAGTTATGGCCCGGCTTCTGGTTAATTGCATGGGCGCCTCAATGGGCCTCTTCACACAGCTTTTTTGGCTGAGATACAGAAGTGGTTTGCCATTGCCACCTTCTGAGGTAAGGCTTGGGATCACAGTGGCAACCATCTGTTTTCGAGGCAGTTTGCACTGTTATAGAGCTACAGCAGCTGTTCTCAACCTGTGGGTTGTGGCTCCTTTGGGGGTTGAGCTACCCTTTCAGAGGGGTCACGACAAGTCTCCCGCCTTCCCCCCCATCCTCACCCAGGGTGCCCCACCCCATGGTTGGGGGTCTCCACAACATGAGGAACTGCATTAAGGGGTCGTGGCATTAGGAAGGTTGAGAACCGCTGGGCTTTAGGCACTCCCTTAATGATTTTATTGCACTGTATCAAATGTAATAGACAAAGCTAATTGTATGAATTTGGCCAAATTCAGACATTCGTATTTGAACTGAATGTTGGCACATTTGAAGACTGACATTTGAATTAGAATCAAATGTTTTGAAATGTTCATATGAAGCTTCATATGGGATTTGTATGAGATATGTATGGGATTTGTATGCATTCATATGGGATTGAACATTCATATCATTAAAATCCCAGTACATTTGAAGGTGTCAGGTTGGCAAAGAATGACAAGACTCTTTCTTGAAAAAGATGAACAGTGATTTATTCAGCTCAGTGTTAGGACATTTCTTGTTAGGAGCAGCTTGGAACAAAAAGCCCAGCATATTTATATGTTTCATAGCTGGGTGGAGTTTAGCCCTTAACCAATGAACAATAACTATTTTTCAAAACCAATTTAAACTTGGAGCCAAAACCTCAAAGACAAATGTATCACTTGACCTCAGCAGGGAGGGGGCAGTCAACTGTCATTTCCAAAACAACAGGCATCCATTATATACATATATACAGAATCCCATAGGTGGCAGAGATATTACACACAAATATTATGGCAGGCAGCTAGCCCTGCCTGACAGAAGGGGATCTATTCGAACGAATATGAATTTTCTTGAATTCGATTCAATACGAATTGAATATTTATTTAAAAAAAAAACAACATGCACATCTCTGTGGCTAAGTCCTGCAGATTCACACGCCAGAATCCCCTTCACACAGTGCAGTGAAGCCCAGAACCAATGCAGAGATCCTGCTGATTATCCCCTGCTGCCCTGTGTCAAGAAGGGAAACGTTTTCCTCCCAGGCCTGAGTAGAAGTAGGCAGTCTCTTCCATCTATGCAGCCTCAGGCAAGATAAAAGTGTTTCATTTGCTAGACAGCAGGAAAGGTTTTTAGGTAGGCAGACATTTTCATTGGAAGAATAAAAACATGAAGTTCCTTTTCTCTGCTAAGGATTGCACAAGCAGTAGAGGAAATATTTTATTCTCATTGCTGTCCGGGGCAATGGAAAGGATGTAGGTTTTTTTTCCTCTAGTGATCAAAATGTTGAGGATAACTTGCAGACAATAACATGCTTATGGCAATATTACTAAAAATACTGAGTTGTAAGGAAGTTGATATCTGGATTGGTCACAGACGTGCATTTTAAGCACCTGGATTCCTGTACTGCCCTTAAGGAAAATACTGTGTCCTTACCTCTTTAACTCTGGAATTGCAAATTGCTTGAGTTGTGCAAACAAAGGGGCTTAATATGTACTTTTAGTATTTGCATTTCTAAACTAGAAGCTGACTCTTATATGCCAAACTGCTACATAGCAGATTAGCTTGCAAGATCCAATCTAGGGTTCATTTTCTTTGCTCACGTTTCATTTCGTCTAGAGAGGTGATACAGCTGAATTATCAACATGATTAAAAGAGTTTGTTTTCTTATCTGTCTGTCTTGTGTACAGCTTTTGTCTGTTTGCTTTCAGTCTGCAAAATAGTTGTCTCTAGTGATTGCTGTGGCAATACAGACCAGTCAGTTATGTCAGGATTGTATGTTTGACTTCTGATTACGGGGGGTGTACATGAATGCAGTTTTTGGGATATGATTTGAACATCTGATTTGATTCGAATCTTTAAAATTTGAATTTACACAAAGTCAATCGAATTAAGCAAATTCAAATCTATTTGTTTGAATTTTCAATTCAAATATGCACTTATGAATGTCAACAACATTAATATGTGCCCATATGCATTTTTATGCATCCCGTACATATCCATACACGTCCATATACATCCTGTAGTTATCCCATATGCAACCCGTTTTCGTCCTGTACGGATCCATACCAATGCATACAGATGGAGCAAAGATGTGTACGTTCAAGTACACATCATGTACAAACCCGTGCACATACGAACGTCCGAATAATTAGAATGAATAGATTCAAACATTCAAAATTTGTTTGAATGTTTAAATTCAAATTATGAACATTTGATTTGAATTTGAATGTCAAAATGCGGACAAATTCGATCAAATTTCAAATGTCTTCGAATATTCGTGCGCATCTCTACTTCTGATTGGTCATAGGTATGTTTTGGCAATGCTTGATCCGCGACTTGAATGGAACCACTTTCCTTTCTAATGGAGTAATTATGTGCTATTTGTAAGAAAATAAATTATCGAGAACAAACAAATAGAATATCTATGGATCATCAACTTGATCATGATGACTTAGTAGTTAATAAGCTAATTAAAATTGCAGTGCTTACTTTGAAGAGCAATTGTTAGTTTTAAAAGAGGACAGTCTCTGGTTATGAGAAAGTTGATATGATTTTAGTTGCCTTCTTTAGCTGCCTTCATGAGCAAATGGCTATTGTGCCTTCCAATTTGTTAGTTAGGAGAAAATTCCTAAGTGATAGACTTACCTGTTTATTGATATGTTGATGAAAACTAGGGGTGTTTTTCCACTGTCACTAGAAGTTAAGTACCCACTAATGGAAAAACAGTGGAAAAGCACCCTAGAGTTCAGCTAGGCAGGTTCTAACCTTTTGTATCTCTGGCTAATTAAGAATTGGGAGAACACCCCAGGTTGTGAATTGTTGCACCTCAAATGGATGCGTAAATGTTTGTTCCTTTGATATTGTTAACTATAAAAGGTAAGCCTTTTGCTGAATAGCCTTTTCCCTATCTTAAGCCAGATTCTTTGGTGGTTGGAAGTGTTGCCTTTTGGTCAAAGGTGTGCGTGTGTGTGGGTGCACATGTGGAGATGTGTGCATTTTGCTCTTTCTCTGTTTTGAGATTTGTCCTTACAGATCCACAGATGTGCACAGAAGTTGTACCTTTGTGCAGAGTCTCACAGTCCATAACAATAATCTTTTGCTGTAGCTCCCCATTGGAATGTAGTTTTAGGTAGGATGTTCTTACTGTAATACTGATTTTATGAATGTGTAATGTACTGCATATTCTGGTGTATAAGACTACTTTTTAACCCAGGAAAATCTTCTCAAAAGTCGTGGGTCGTCTTATACGCCAGGTGTCGTCTTCTTATACGGCGAGTATATCGCAAACTCTGTATTGTAACTGGAAAGTTGGGGGTCGTCTTATACGCCCAGTCATCTTGTACACCGGAATATATGGTATTTCATTTACTATAATCTGTTATGATCAAAGCTTTCTTAAGAAAATTTTTAATCCAAAACAAGGCCTCTATTATTATTTTTAAAATTCTTAGAAGGCACCTAAATATTTTATCTACAGTCCTCTATATACTATACTTGCCTAGAAATAAAATATTAATTGGGACCTCCCTCTGAGTAGACAGGCACAGTAATGCAATATAGAAGTACTTTTTAATAGAATTCTCTATAGAGTTGGTATATATATAAAATCTCTGGCAGAACAACAACACGATATGCTACTGTAGACAGTGTGGAAAATGTGGCTTGTCACAGCTATATTTTAATTCTGATTTAATCAGTTGCATTGCATTAATTTTGGCAGCACTGAGTGCAACTGTGCTAGCCATTGAAATTCTAATTACAAGCAAAGAAAATTAAATACCCAAATTAAGATAAGTTGTTATCTGCAAGCTTTATGCAATTCTGCTCCTTTTCAAAATGTCAGCTTACCTCCTTCTGGCCACTTGTATTTATTTTTACCTAAAAAAAAAAAACCCAGGTCCTGTCTCATATGGATATCCAATGCAGTTTTAAGAATAAGGTTGTGAAGTGTTAGTCCAATATGCCTTAGAAAATGGATTCTAGGTTTTGGTAGTTGTTATTACAGCAAAATTCATCAGCTGGTCAGGTCTTAAATAAAACACATTTGCATTTTACAAGCAGGAAGCGGTTTGCATACTGCATGAAAAATAAAGTCTTTTGCCATATTTTATTTATAAGTAATTTACTGCGCTCATGTAGTCTGTTTTCCTAGACCACTGTGTGCTTCTATGCAATTTTAAAAATCTTTTCAGGGGAAGGAGAAAGAGATAACATTCTAAAATGTGTCAATAACTTCGTGTTTTTTGTTGAAATAAATACTACATCAGAGCAACTTGAGGGACTTGGCACCAGATTTGTTGCATCAGCTTCTCCCCAGTTTGAATTTTCATTAACATAGAAAATGAATTTCCCTAATGAATCACATCCAAGGTTAAACAACATGAGCTAGATTTTTCTTTAAAAAGGAGTCAGGAACAAGTAGTTTGGAATGGTAGTTTTTTTAGGATTCAAGTGTTAGGAAAGTAATACTAAAAGCAGAACACAAAGAAAATTGATGGTAAAATATGTTTATTTTTCTTGCAACCCAGTCCTAACCATATCTTTCGGTTCTGTTGATCTCAGTCAAAATATCGTCTAGGTAAGGGAATATACTTTGGGGCCAGGATTGGTTATCATTCTTTAAATAAATCAGCAGTTATAGTCTGGGTTCTAAATAAAGAAAGAAGAGAAAAGTAGACATGACAATAATTTGCCTCTCATACCCTGTCTTCCCATATCTTGGGAGAATGAACAGCTAGTTTAACCCAAATAATTGTGGGAATTGTAATAATAGATCTCTCATCTCTCATCTACATTTAGTTGGACAAAATAAATGAATGTATTTTTAAGCCAAGCACAAAACTAGAACACTTGTGGGAGCAGGTTTTTCTGGGTTTTGGTCATCCGCTTGTTTTTGGAATAGGTTCACAATGCAGAAAATGGGAGATAAAAAATGTAAATATTTCATCTCTAATGGCAGAACATTTGCTTAAGTTGGAAATTATATCAGCACTTCAAATGCATCAATACAACACTCGGGATTTTTAGTACCGTCTGCTGTTTGCTATATCAGCAGTGCTTCATGTAGCAGAATAGTCCTCCAAGTGCTGGCAATGAGAGCTGTAGATCTGGACTAGAAAGTGGTTCTGTATAAGGCAAATGTTTTATATTGCACTAGGCATCAGGCGACTCTGAGAGCTGCCAGATGTCTAGCAAAACAAGACTAAAATGCAGACTTTATACAACACTGATCAAAGACTCAGTAGATATGGATTTACCAAGGGAGCAGAGATGTGCAAGTTCAGGTCGTGATCAGCCCAGTTTGAGTAGTATTGAACAGTCACCCATTTGAAGGAGCTAGTTTGATTCAAACCGAATTGTTGGGTCAAGCCAAACAATATGATTCGAATCGTTCAAAATCATCTGGACCAGTGCAGAAATTGTGGGCATTAAAGTGTAATGGTACCACGCTACTGCCTTCCTCCTTTCGATTTTACTTGCAGCTTTCTATTTAAAAGACAAAGGCAAAAACCAGGCAAGTAAGCAATTCTGTACCTTCTTAGGCAAGAAATGAACAACTGTGCACTTTTTTGTTAGAGCTTTAAATTATTAAAGTAGTCTTGGGCTACTTGCCTGCTTGCAAAGAATTGTAAAGTCATGGCCAAGAATGTCCTGGACCTTCTAATCCAGCACACCTGTTTCAATTAGCCAGGTTGGTTGTGCATAGCACCTGGAGAAAGGTCCACTTTGGATTGGTCAGTTCTTTTCCCCCTTTCATGACGTCTCTTTCTGACCTGTATAATTGTGCCAGTGTTTGACTAAGTCTCTGCCTTTGATGCCAAATACCTTACCTTATACTTACCTTGCTGTTCCTGTAAATACTTCTCCCTTCCTGTCCTGTACTAACTTTGCTACTGCAAGAATAAAGCTATCTCTTGGAAGACAACTCCAGCCTGATTCCAGTCTGTGACTTCACCAAACGCTAAGCCTGTATGTCTACATGAATGTGTAGTCAACCCAGGTTTTGACATTTTTAAATGTTCAAATGCTTCATGAACTGCTTGAGGTTCAATCTAGAACTGATTGAGCTTGTTTGAACTGGTTCTAGATCGGTGATGGCCAACCTATGACACGCGTGTCACAGGTGACACACCAAGCCCTTTTGGGTGACACACCTGGTCACCCTGGCACCTGGGCATGTAGTGCTTGCTTGTTCTTGAAGTGTACGAAATACCAACTTTCAGTTGAATATTAGCAAACGAAATTCAGCAACAAAAGTCACTAATGTAAATAATTATTTGTTTTTGCCTTTAATAAAATATTACTAGAGCTACAAAATTCACAAAATTATGGATATTTCTAGATGTGACACAGCACCCGAGTTAAGCTAGGTTTCTTGCTAATTTTGACACACCGAGCTCAGAAGGTTCACCATCACTGTTCTAGATTGAACCGAAACCACAAATTTGAATTTGTGCAGTCTCTGCAAAGAAGTCATCCTTCAGGTTTTTTTTAAGCAGCCCTTTGAAGGTCAGCCAATAACTGATGTAATGTTCCTAAAAGATAAGGCTTGTATTCTCATCTAAACGTTGTCTCTTATCTCTCCTTTCCTGTTGGAAAAGATAAGTTTAACTGTGTTCATCATCAGTACTTTAAAGCATTTCTTATTACTGTATATTTAAAAATGCATTTGTTTTCTCAGGGCATTTTATGAAGTCTTATTTTTACAAAGAAAAAGTAGAAATGATGCACTTTAAAATTCCATTGATTACTGGTTGTGCCTACATATACAATAAATAAAAAACCCAAATCAAATAGATTGTTGGGTTTGGTGAAATACCAGCAGGGACTCAAAGAGATGGCAACTTATAACTGTCTAGGAAGCAGCATTTTTCTTTTCTAACAGCGTACAAAACTTTATCCAATTATAAAAAAACAAGTTAACCCTCAAATAATCCATCTTTGGTAGTTGCATTTATAAGGCATAGGATTCTCTCTAGGCTAAATCTGCTTATCAAAAGTAAGATTCTGCTCCACTTTCCATAATCCTGAGATACATAATTAACAGGATAGATTTTTAAGAACTTGAGGATTTTTCCTAGGGCTTATTAGTTATCTTTAATTGTTATCTTCTATACAAAAAAGCTTCTATTTTCATAAGCAGAACATCTAATTAATGCTAACTATCTAGGTTTTGTCATATCCCCAGAATGTCAGGATGTGTCTCAAAGATAGTGAAAATTCAGTCTCAAGTAATGGAATCCACACTGTTTAAAAAAATGATTCAGGACATTCTTTGCCTTTAATTTGATTTAACTGGCCACTGATGTATTCATTGTGAGCTATGTCAAGTCACAAAAATAACATTATTTGTTTGATGGCAAATCTGACAGCAGCAATATAAATAGTAATAATTTCCTACGTTCTTTATTTTTCCCCTCTCAAAAATATTATGAAGAGGCACAATTCTGAAGCAAGCTCCACTTCCTGCTTTTTTATTTCATCAGTCTCTGAGCTGACAGCCTTCTAGAAACTATACATTTTACAACAGAGCCACCACATGGGTAGGTAATATCTGTGGGAGCCTCTCACGTGTTCCAAGGATGGCACTAGCAACTAGGCAAGTTTAAATGGCATGTGGAGCCAGCACCATTTCACCGGGCTCTCAGAAGTGGACCAATTCTGGGTGTCTGGCTAAAATGGCACTGGCTGGGAACACAAATTGGGATGGACTGGGCCCCCACAATGCCCATGGCCCTCGACTTACACCCATCAGCTATCTCTCTGATCTTGGGTTAGATGGCTTGATCTGCTTCATAATCATCTCAACAATAGCACAGGACAATGCATTATGCGCAGATCCTGTCTAGGTGTGTTTCAGTGAACTCCTGTAGCTCAATTTCTGCTCATTTTCTTCTAGGAGCTTCTTTATTCAATAATATGTGAATGGTCTAGAATACTTCAAAACAGTTCTTGATATTTGGAAGTCCACAACCAACAGCCTCTGCTGATCTTCATAGCATAGATATTGAAATGTGGACACCCTTTGCTTGAAAAACAAATTTGTTCAACCATCTTTCCCAGGCTTACAGAGTGCAAGGCTCACTTGAAATAAGAATAATAATTTAGGAGACAATTTCATCCTTACTTACAGCCATTTGATCAACACTGCATTCGCAATAGGTCTTTCGGTGAGATATTTCTAGATAGGATTTCAGTTTATGTTGATTCAGTTTTAGTCCTGAGACATTCTGAAATAAAGTTAGTTCTTCAGTCAGTTCTTTTATTAATGTCACAGGAAAACCAGTAAGTATTAATACATTATCTGTATTAAATGTTTAAACCTACTTTTGATCCAATCTTATGTCCTGTGTTTGGGTTCAACCTAATCCTTTTCACCAGAGACTTTGTTGTGATTACGAAAAAACAGTAGTGAAAGAGGACATCCTTATTTAGTTCTGAGACAAATTTGGTACTCAGAGAGAGTTGGTTGTTAATAAAAAATTGTGCCTGGGAAGAAGTGTATATCTGCTGCAAGAGTGTCTTAAATTTGTCCCCAAAATTCTTGTTTTCCAGTCAATTACTTTGCATGAATTCAAATTTTGTGTGTATGAAATGTGAACATTGTCTATTACTATATTTGCCAAGGGTGTGCAAGAAATAAATTTCAGAACAAGACTCAGAACTATTAAGATGGTTAGATCATTTCCTGAAAAACAAAGTGCAGACAGAATGTAGAGTGCAGCCAGTTGGGAGCAATGAGAGGGGATAAGTAATACCCAATCACAAGCAAGCTCACCTTGAGGTAGATGGGGGGGGGGTGCACCACAAGAGAAGGAAATCTCAATGCAGTGACACCACAATACCACAGTGCTTTTCTCTTAAAACGTGCTTTATTGATATACATGCAGAAAAGTGGAAATAATTTTATTTTATTTATTTATTTATTTCCATTTCTATCCTGCCCCATATCCGAAGGTCTCTGGGTGGGTGACAATGAATCAACCAACATTTTAAAAACATATTAAAACAAGATACAGGTTAAAAAAAGGTACATAGTTAAAACTATGTAATTAAATAACTGTAATTAATAATAACTGCAACCGAGGGAAGAATGAATCAATCTTGGCCAAAGACTAAGGCAAAAAGATATGCCTTTACAACCTTCCTAAATGATAACAAGGAAAGGGGCATAGCGCACCCTGGAGGGGAGACCATTCCACGGTCTTGGGGCCACCACTGAAATGTTTATTGGGGAATGGCAAGAAATAGCCTGAAAAGTTGGCAATGTGTGGAGGCTTCCTATTTTCTCTGTCTTTATAGAGATTTTAGTGTGACCTGCTCTGGTTTCTTTTGAAGTCAAAATGACCAAAACTGAATGTTTGGAAGTCAAAATGTTTCAGTTTGAAATGTTTGGTCCCTTCTTTTAATGTGGATTTTGCATGCAACATATTTACTCTGGAGTATTCAGTGTCCAAGAAGATATGTATGTAGAAGAGCGTGATGCTTATTGCAGTTTCTTTTAGAATTAGTCTTTCTGTCATTTCAAGGTTCTTTCCTGTGCTTTATTCTGCAAAATATATTTTGCATAAAAACCAGGATGAGGCAAATAAGCCTATTCAAATCATTCTAGGAAGAATACTGCATTTTATTTTCTGAATGTGAAGGTGGGGAAGCATAATATATTTAAATACCATTTTAATGGATTTTACATATCATTAATTTCTGTGGGTGAGTTATGAAGATACATTTTTGCTTTTTCCATTCCTGTCTGTTTAAATTACAGTGTCAAATTAAGCATGGTTGTAAATTGGTCAGTGTTTTTAAGCCACTGGTGTGTTGATACAGTTTTGCTTACTGGACTCAAATGTTTTTTGATTTATTTTTACAAAATGCTGATTCTATAATAGAAATCCTGAAACAGAATGGAATTGTAATCACATTAGTTTGCCTGCTTGAATGTTTTTGAATGAATATGGATATGATTGCATTGTAAATCCTGTATGTTATTTTTGTCAATAGTAGCATCTAGGTCTCCTCTGTTTATCTTTGCCGGACATTAAGTTTGTTTTTCACTGGTATCTGTCGTGGGAAGAGCAGAAGATTTGTCAGCCACCTTTAGTCTCCTTAAGGGTGAGATAAATGGGGTATAAAAGCCAGTTCTCCTTCTCAAAGCAGCCTTCAGTGACCAGACTCTTGTAATCTGCCTGTCCTGGTCTCCTTAACACTTGCCTTTGCCCTGTAGAGTAGACCAACAGTGAAGAGGAGGCTATGGGAGTTGTGAGGACTCCATAGGCACACATGTTTTCTGTTGATTGTTGTGGCTGGTGGAAACTTCTCCTCACACCAGCTTTTTCAGCCCAGGCTCCTCACGCCAGCTTTCTCAGCCCTGATGTGCAGTCTTGGTTTTGGAATTTCCCACTCTTACAAGAATTACTCTGCGTACATCCCTCAGGTGTTCTCATCTGCTGGATATTTAAGAACTAAAGGTTTGATTTGAGAGACACACCCTTGGCAGCTGATCCTCAGGGACAGGGAAAATAATCAGATCAATTGTGGTGCATTGTTTGTTTACGGAACCCACATGGGCAAAGCAACTAGACATTTACAGTAACAAATATCAGGCAAGTTGGATGCCCATGCACAGAACAGTGTTCACCCTTCTGATGTAGCGAACATATGTTCATTGTGCGTGGACGCGTTCACTCTCCCTCCCTCCCTCCCTCACACACACACACACATGCACACACACTCCTGTCCTTTTTGTGCAGGACATACAGCAGGGTAGATCACTGTGTAGAACACAAAGCAGTACATAATTCAGTCCTCTGGTGCGGAAAACACACACGTTGAGACACACACACATAAGTCCTAGACCACCTACTCTTATACCCCCAAACATGCCCTGAGGACATGATTTACCAGCTGTTGCAAGGAAACTTCCATCAATAAACATTTCGAAGACACTTCAGACAATAGATAGCAATAAGGTAGCAATGGACTCTGGTCACTGATTTTCACTTTGCACCTGAATACCACATCCCATCACCCAATGCTAAAATATTTTATTGTTTACATGGTGTCTTCCTGTCCGGAGACTAATGAAATTATGCTTATTTGTGATACAACCAGTAAAACAAAATGAACTTTTGGAAGGAACCAGAGACAGAGTCTTAGAAGGGCAAGAGAGGGGCAGATTCAGCCCATGTCTCACCCACATAATAGGAACACTTTATTAGTTTCCAGAGAATTCATTCCACAACAAAATGACAGCTAATGCTCATCAGCAGCATGTTTTATATAGCTGAGGTGCTGATTGTTTTGATGTCTTTATTCTTTTTTGGTATATCTATGGTAAAATCTTGCCCTCTAATTTTAAGAACATGGACCTGCCTTAAGTGTTCTTATTAGCAGAAAGGAGGAATGTACCGTATTTTCCGGCATATAAGACGACTGGGCGTATAAGACGACCCCCAACTTTCCAGTTAAAATATAGAGTTTGGGATATACTCGCCGTATAAGAAGACAACACCCGGCGTATAAGATGACCCCCAACTTTTGAGAAGATTTTCCTGGGTCTTATATGCCAGAAAATACAGTATATCAAATATTAATAATAACAGTACGGTACATTGGAAGTATGAATTTCTGACAATGTATCAGGGCCTTCTTTCAGTCACACAGATTTTAGATCATTCAAATGCTGTGTGTGACCTTGTGGATCTTCTTGACAGGAATGACTTGTTTTAAAATTTCATGCTATGCTAACATTCAAGGGAAGGATAAATCTTAATGTTATGCATTTCTACTGAAAATTAATGCGTTCTTTTGAGCGCTAACCTAGTTCTGCCATAAAGGTATGCAGCTAATCCTGTTCAAGCGAGAAATTTCATGGCTTAATTTTGTACTGGTGTGATAGGAAAAGCATCCATATGGCTCCAAAATGTGTAGTAGGTAAAATGGTACAATAACAGTGCTTTGAATTAAAAGTTCTCTTTAGAAATTTCTTGTACTGGAAGTCCTTTTTCTTCTTGAGATAGTGTTTAAAGGGGTTGATGATGCTTTAAAATAAATTCTAAGGGTGTTGTTGTTGTTCTTCTGTCATTAAGTCGTATATTACTCTTTGTGGCCCCATGGACCATAGAGTGCCAGGCCCTTCTGTCCTCTGTCTTCTACTGTCTCCCAAATTTTGTCCAAGCTCATGACCATTGCTTACATGACACTATCCTTCCAATCCTCTGCAATCGCCTTCCCCTTTTGACTTCAGTCTTTCCCAGCATCAGGGCCTTTTCCAATGAGTCCTGTCTTCTCATTATATGCAGAGTATTTGAGTTTCAGCTTCAGTAGTATTTGCTCTTCCAATGAACAGTCAGAATTGATTTCTTTTAGTATTGACTGGGAGGGTCTTCTTTCAGTCAGATGACTCTCAAAAGACTTCTCCAGCACCACAGTTTGAAAGTGATGATTCTTCAGCGCTCAGTCTTCCTTATGGTCCAACTCTCACAGCCATACATTACTCCTGGGGAAAATCATAGCTTTGACTTTCTGGATCTTTGCCAGCCAAGTTATGTCTGCTGTTTCTCTGGATTTGCCGTAAACTAGGAGCTCCAAAACAACTCAGTTTCCCCAAGCCCCGATCCTAGTCCCAACTATTCCCCCAGTGCCAAACAGCCAAAACAGCCAAATTTCTGATATTCTGCTTTTTTTTTTTCTCCCATGTTGGTAACCTGAGGGTGGCCTTGTTTTCCTTTTTGCTTCAAATTACAAAGATACCTGTTGCCACAATTAGAACCTAGGAGGGCTGGGGATTCAGCTTAATTCTTTTGTTATGCATATCAACTTTCTATCAGTAACCAGCACTGATGAGGAATTCATTTTAAGACAGATGTTAGTGTTGCTGGGTGATTGAAAGCTGAAATAAGGAAAGTGGATTCCAGAGCTGCTCCATGATAATCCATTACCTTTGTTGCTGCTTGACAGCAGATTACAGCCTGCATTGATTAAGGATTATAAACTGACTCCAGCCTCTGATAATGTAGCCAGTGAAGAAGCTTGATTTAGCCTCTGATATTGTTGAGGCCTATTGACAGCCTGATTGTAATGGAGTAGGCATCAGCTGCTGTTCTACCTTCCTCTAGATCAAGAGTTGAGGGTGATAGCTGCTCTTATAGCACTGGCCGGTCAACCCCTCGTGGCGCTGCAGCATCTACATCAGCATCTACACAGATGGGTCCTGGCTGGCAAGAGGGGCGTGGCCAATTACAAACCCACATTCACAGTATACATGGCATTTATTTTATTTTATTCATTTTATTATTTATATTTCTATCCCTCCCTATACCTGAAGGTCTCAGGGTGGGTAACAACCTTTAAAACCTAGCATATTAAAAAAAAAAACACCTATATTAAGACAATGGGTGTTTTTCCACTGTCACTAGAAGTACCCATTAAGTACCCATTAATGGGTACAAAAATGCCATTTAGTACCCATTAATGGGGACTTAATGGGTACTTCTAGTGACAGTGGAAAAACACCCATCAATAACCATCACAACATTTAAAACCTAACACGTTAAAAACAACACAATATCAATTAAAACAGTAGTGTTTGCAGTGGCGGTAACGTAACCAACATTTAGCCAAAAGCCTAAGTGAAGAGGTGCATCTTCACCACCTTCCTGAACATAAGCAGAGAAGGAGCCTGACGCACTTCAAGGGGGAGACTATTCCATAGGCTAGAGGCCATTACTGAGAAGGCCCTCTCCCGGGTACCCACCCACCTCACTGCAAAATACTATCATTAGTCTCTAGATATGCTTCTTTCTGATGTGCTGGCATCAAACAAGTGCTGGCACAACTTCAGAAGCAGAGTAATCCATGCAAAACCTGCTAGTAAACCGTGTGTTGCTATATTCTACAAAACCTCAGTGCAAAGTTCTGACTGGAAGCACTGTTTCTTCAAATTGCTAGGTCATACGACTGAAAAGAGAGAGAATAAAAGGGAAATAGTAGAAAGACAGAAGTTGTTTCTATTTGAAAGAGCAAGGCAAGGTGTGTAAGAGAAAGAGAGAAAAACCATATGTGTTTGAGAACTTCATACTCTTCCTCTTCATTAAAGTATGAGTATTCACACTTAATAATTCCTGTTGCGCAGTTACTTTCTACAGAAAAGCTAATTATGCTGTAGGCAGAATGAGACGTGCCGTTTTTCCTGGAAGAGGGGAGGGAAAAGAAACCCTAAATTCAAGCTAATTCGAATGTTAATATATGTGGTACAAGCAAGCACTGGGAATGTGTTAAATTCTCTGAGTGGTACGGTTTTGAAGACATCCAGATGGTGATCCTAGGGCAAAAAAAAATCACTTGGGTCAATGGTATAGCATGATGATTAGGGTGGGAATAAAAATAACAGCGTCTATGCAAAATTGGACAGAAAGCAGAATGTTAGTGAGCACTAATCTGTCTCCCTTCAAGACATCCCTTGGCACACAAATAATTGTTACAGATGCTGTAGAGTCACTTTGCCCTGATAGAGTAACACTAGCTCCCTGCCAGCATTAAAAAGGTCCTGTGAATAATTTTGTCCTTTGGAGTACTGCAGAGAGATATTGGGAACCTTTCAAAGGATCTCTTTATTCTTAAATGTTCAAGATTATTTTTTTGTGTAGAAGCATGGATGTTGTATCTCATCTTTCATGTTAGATCCAATTTAAAGCTGTGCTTTTTAAATTGCAGTAAATTTGGTATGACTCTCTTTGTAGCATACAGTATTGAAATTTAGGTTGTTATTTGACATCTTTTTCTATTACATTTGGCGCCCAGCCTGAATTATTTTTTTTTACATCCATTTTTGAACTATAGGATGTTTCTCTTTCCTAACCCTAACCCTATCCACTACCCTTTGTTGGGATGACAACAAAGTTTTAGGAAGCGTTATATGTGCAGTGTCCAAATACAATTGTGCAACTGAGCCTGACTTTAATTTAGACTGTGTCGGGAAACTTGTTCTTCCAAGAAACCTACTGAAGGCCAGTACTAGATGCACCTCAGAATGGAGACCATTTTGTTGCCTGAACAGTCAAAGCGAAGACTTTGTCCTGTGTCTCCATCGCTTTAACATCCGTGAAATCGTTAGTTTAACTATTACATTTAATTGCTGCTTACTTTTTTCTGTTATGTTAAAGCACTGGATTAAAGCTGCAGTGTATTTCTTTCCCTCTAGCTCCTCAAAGGAACTTTGAAATTGCTTTCAAGATGTTTGATCTAAATGGCGATGGAGAAGTGGATCTGGAGGAGTTTGAACAGGCAAGTTCTGACCGCAATCTCCAGCTTAAAATTGGAATGTACTAGATTTATGCAGACACACTTCTTTTCCTGTCTTCTGGTGGTTTATATAGCACTGAATTATTTCTCACCTTTTTGGAAAATGTTATTGACTCTGTAAAAGTTATTGAAGGTCAGATGCCTACAGCAAATTTTGGTGGTGCACCCTGTCGTGGTATTTAAGTACTAATCACTTTTATATTTGCTTCTCTTTCTGTTGAACATTTCTGCAAAAAAACAACAACCTTGAAATTTACTGGATGAACAAAGCTTTACTCATTGTTTAGAGCCCTGTGTGCCCATAGATAAAACTATAACTTGCTCAGTGCATTCACCACAGTTGGTCAAAGGAAAGTTACATCTCTTTGAAATAATAGCTTTCTACATCTCTGTTGTGAGGCTGTATGAAAAGTCACACATTAGAAAAAAAATCTCTCTCAATTAGCCACAGATTCCTGAGAAAGTTGCTTTTTTGAGTGTGAGAACTTGCATCATAAGGTGCCTTAACATCACAGAGATAGGTTGATCAGACTGTCTAGCAAATATACTATTGTAGCAGAATTCTATCTACCTACCTTCCTACCTACCTATCATCTATCCCACCTTATGCCTGAAGGTCTCAGGGTGTGTAAAAACATTTAAAACAACAGATTACAAATCAATATATATTAAAAACAATAATATGCATAAAAACACTTTTAAAATTCAGCATATTTAAAAGAATATCCTAAATATTAAAATAATAATATCTACAGTGAGGGGAATGTATAATCACATTAGCCGAGTGCCAGGGCAAAGAGGTTCATTTTCACTGCCTTCCTGAATATATACAGAGAAGGGGCGTGGCTCACCTGAACGGGGAGATAATTCCATAACCTGGGGGACATTACCAAAAAGGCCCTTTCCCAGGTGCCCACCCGTTTTAGTACTGAGGGCAGTGGAACAACCAGGAGGGCCTCATTTCCAGGTTGGTATGGGAGGAGGCGTTCCTTTAGATATTTGGGGGCCACGTCATTTAGGGCCTTGTAAGTCAGAGTTAGCACCTTGAATTGGGCTCTGTAGTGAATTGGCAGCCAATGTAACGCTTTTAAGACCGGCATGATGTGCATCCGGCTAGCTGTTCCGGTCAGCACTCTAGCGGCTGCATTTTGCACTTGCTACAACTTCCGAACCGTCTTCAAGGGCAGCCCCATGTAGAGTGCATTGCAATTGTCCAGTCTAGAGGTGCTTTATTGAAAAGCTTTTTCTAATTACGTCTTTCAAAGCATCTTACATTTACTAAATGTGCCTTCTTATAATGTCTCATAGTCAGTAAATAAAGCAATCACAAAATATTTCAGCAGATGAATTCTGCAGCATAATGTTGTAGTCCCATTTTTATCTTCCAGATAGGAATGTTCTTGCTAGGATTCCGGGCAACAGTGCTCTTCTGCACTAGGCCATGGGTGCCTCCGGATGAAATGTAAAACCTGGGATTATCTCTGGACTGTGCTCAGATTGCCACAATCTCTGGCAGTCCCAGTGTAGTTCCACAATATTGGGAGATAATCAACTCCTAACCCAAGTTTTGAAAAACACCAAAAGGACATACTGAAAGAATACTCATGAGCTGCCATTTTGAAAATTAGAACCAAAATGGCAGCTGAGCATGAATGTGGGATGGGAGTCATGGCAGCGACATTGCGGGAACAAATCCTTTTGCTTGCTGTGTGCAATTGCCTAGCCATCAGAGCAAATGGCAATTATTCAGGAACCTCAAAGTTTGCCTTAGCATGCAGATACTTCATTTCTCAGTAGCCCTGTTTTAGCAAGACATCAAGCAACCAGGTAGCTTCAAAGCACTTAATGAAAGAGTGAAATTGTTTTTTTAATGACATGGCAAGTTGCCAATAACAAAAAATCGTTACTTATCTGCCAACATGCACTTTTTTTTTCTTTCAATTCAGAAACTTCTGAGTTTGACTTAATTAATCTGTATGACAAAATGGTTTAAGCCCTGTGAAACGAAGGTTAAATTTCCTCAAGGATAAATAAGAAAAAGCTCCAAATTCAAAACTGCAACAGGAAAAAAGGGGATTGTTAAGCTAGTTGCATGACAAAAGGAGGGGGGACCCAAGCACTTTTAGAAGAGAAGTAATAAATATAGAAAAGAAATAAGTTATTTATCATTTGTTTCAATTACTGCTAAATTGAGCAGACACAAAGCAATATCCCCTGCTCTATTTTTTAAGTCTGCAAAATTCAGGTGGCAGAAATCTAGTTTGGTAGATCAAATTAGGGTTATGATCACACACAGCGGAAGAAAAACGCATCTTTGAAGCAACTGTGAGGTGGTTTAGAGAAAACCTGAATAGGGCTGAAGTTCTCAAAGGTAGATCACAGTTTATAACAAAGTCACCCAGTTGCAACACACCTGTCAGAATGTTGCTCTCTCTTGCAGACTAAAATGCCAGGTAAGCACAAATAAGTAACCCCAGCTTCCCTCCCAGGAGCCCATAAATGTGAGCAAGCCCAAGCAAACACTACATTGTCTTATTTAGTATTAGGTAGAGAGGGGTAAAACATAAAAATAAACATAGTTGATAACATCACAGGTTGTAAATTCTATAGCTGATGAGTGTCCTCCATAGCTGAGGAACAAGCTATGCCTCTCTTTGTATAGAGAGATCATGGAAGGAAGGAAAAGACCTGCTAAGTTACCCATATAAAGTCTAAGGCTTGCCTCCTTCCATAGCCACCCAGAGTCTCAACAGGCTGGTGCACCATATAATAACATCTAAATGTGCACGAGCCCATGAGTTCTAATCCCCATAAGGGGAGCAGAACTCAGATTGCAAAGCTGTGGGCGCCTGATGAGCTGCAACTACAATGAAACTGGCCATGTCCTGCCTGGGCCAGTGGTGGTCATGTACCAAAAAAATAAAATTATTTTATATTAATTTTGCCTGGATTAGTTTAGAACATACACAACATGACAATAAAACCCACAACATATAAGAATATTACATATTTTCTGGTTGCATCTGAGTGTATAGGTTCTAGTGTCCCAAATCATTGTTAATACAGGAGGTAGCATTAAATAAGTGCATTTCCCTAGCTACCAAATCTATTTGTGGGGAAAATATTGTAATTACATTGTATCCAATCTATTGATCAGTTGTTTCCACAGTAAATAAAATGATTCCTTAATGAAAAGACCTTCTGCATTCATAAATTGTTCCTTTAGAATCTGATTTGCTGTGATGTCCCAACTAGGTTTTCAAATTTTGGGCAGTTCTTCCCTTTTAAGCTGTGGTGAGTTGTCCTGCAATGATCAGACTTTCTAAGCAAACTTTGTTTTTGATAGATGCGTTATCTAAACGGAAACAGAGCAGAAGGCAAACATGAGGATTAAGAATACATTTCTCCTTCAAAATCATTTGTATTCTTTCTCCACTCTTCTCTAAAACTTTCTAACCACTTCACATTTCCACGATAATTTGGTAATATGTGCCTTTCACTGAACATCCTCGCTAACATAAGAGAAAGACTTTATTATTATAGGAAGATAATTGAAGGGGAGTCCTGTGCCATCCATACTTAATTTTAGTCATTGTTTCTTTTATTCCAGTTGATGAGTGCCACAAAACCTTTCTGTGATTATTCTATCCTATTCCTTATCTGGAATTATTTCTTTTAAATCTGTCTCCCACGTCTTCAGTGCTTGATATGAAGTTGCAATCTTTTTAATCAAGACTTATAAAAATATAATACTGCCTTTCTCATAGACAGTTATTTAAGGATTTAAGATCTTTTCCTAAGCCTATAGCTGGTTTTTGCACAGTTTCTTTTATTTTGGGATTTTGCAACACTGCTTGAAAAGATAGTGCTGTGAGCCAGCACTCAGCATATTCCCTTATATATGTTTTTATAGTATGGATATCAAGTGGATATTTGGTGGCTTCATGAGAAAATTGTAATCAATGCGTTATTGCGTAAATTTCATTTTTTTCCAGTAGGAATATTTTAGTTATTTCTTTCTCCATTGTTGCCATATATCAGATATTGTTTTTGTTATTATGTCCCTATCATTACCCTTGACATTTTAAACTGAGCATCATGCTTACCCAGCATTGCTTCTAAATTCTGGGTACTTATCTTAATATCTAGCCCCAAAAATTGTGAGGTCAAAAAATACGGCGGCAACAGGGCAAATTTGAATGTTTGGAGACAGGGTTGCATCTACTAAGTTGCAAGCAGAGTGTGGTAGGTGAAACACAGCTGCTCCTTCTGGTGCCTGGGAGGGTGATGTTCAGCATTGTCATGCCATATCATGCACTGATATGTATTTGGGTCCTGCCGTGGCTTCTCTTAGCCTATGCTTGTCTTCTGAAGGCTAAATAAATGGTTATTAACTTTTAGAAGACAGGTTTCTAAAAGAAGAACTCTCAAAAATAAGCCCACAAAAGCATGCTGTTCCGCAGTGACACTCCCACCACTACCCTTAGGCTTCAAGGTGGCCACAACGGGCAAGAAAGGAATAATGCATACTGAGAAGCCGTTTTCTGCACACCTCTAGTTGCAGACATTCAAGTGGAGATTCCTTGTTGCTTCCCTGAGGCTGTTTGGGGAACAGTCTTGCTTTGCCACTTGGTGGTGGACCCTTCATTGTGTCTTACCTCATTGAACGCAGTTTAGCCTCAGCCTTTTGTTTCTGCCATGTTGTACTATAGTTGTATCGGTAAAATAGGTGCAAAGAATCTTCTCTGCACTTGGACTCTTTCCAGGTCTCCAAACTATCCATCAGCTGCTCAAAGCTTATGGGTTGCCAGTGGAAGCATTTCTTTTGCTGCACTAACGAGACCATTATCTCCCTCCCCTGTTTTGGAGCCAATTTCTTCCAGCTCCCTCCATGTGACTTACAGAGTATAGGGTTGCATTGGGCATAAGAATGAAGGAGAGCTTTTTCACACAAGCAGATAAGCAGCTGGGTATGGTAGTGGTTTCATACCTAAGTAAGAGGTAAATGGAAGAGGGATGCTTGTGAGTTAGTACATGCTGACATTTTTTATTCTTGCATAATTCTGGACAAGGAGAAGAATTTACATTTATTTGCTTACATTTATATGTTCTCAGGGTGAGTTACAACAGACATTTACATATTCTCAAGATGGGTTTCAACAGATACAAAATCCAAGACACAGAAATTTAAAAACTGCTAAATCAGTATAAAATCAGAAATTAAATTAAAATTATAGCAGCCAGGAAAGAAAGAATAAACTACCAGTACTCAGTTATTGATGTTTGCTATCAAAATATACCCTTTAACATTTCATAATATCTCCTTCTTATACAAAGAATGTATCTCACAGTACATGTTCAATTACATATTTATTTACTTTACTTTAAATAATTATATACAACTTCCTTTTTTAAAAGGGAAACATATAGCATTTTGAATGTACCGGTCTCTGTCCAAGATGGAAATCTTTCTTCTTATGAAAGTCTAACAGTAGGTCATATATTGATTGAATAAAAAAGAAAATAGACCACTGAAGGGTCCCTTGTTGAACCCCTAATATAAATATATTTAGCTAGCATACATAGCCAGTTTGGTCTTGTGGTTATAGTGCAAGACTCTTATCTGGCAGCCTCCTGGTTCAGTTCTACAGCCCTACACAAAGCCAACTGGGTGACCTTGGGCTAGCCATGTCTCTCTGAGTTCTCACAGCCCCACCTACCAGGGTTGTCTGTTGTGGGAAAAAGAACAGAAGGTTTGTCAGTAGCTTTGCGTCTCCTTAAGGGTGAGAAAAGCAGAGTATAAAAACCAATTCTCCTCCTCCTCTAATTATGTACTGATTGCTTTTGATGGTTTGCAGCCCAACCATTTCTTCCCCTTTCCTCATTGCACATATCTAGAAGCCATAGGTTCTTGGGTTTTGGTGAGTGTTATTACTGTTAATTCCTGAATTCTTTATTATATACAAATGCTGGGATATGAGTCTAAAAACCACTGCATTGTTATTTGGGTGATCAGGTTTTTTTTTTATCATTTAAAAGCAAGCACAAGGTCAAAATTTTCTTCTGTGATTGTTGAAAGTTGCAGTGCTGGCTCATTTGGCTATGCATGACTTGCTAAATTCTGTTTTTTTACATTAGTATCTTTGATTTTTTTAAAAAACTGCTTAGGTTCAGAGCATTATCCGGTCCCAGACTAGCATGGGCATGCGCCACAGGGATCGTTCGACCACAGGCAACACTTTGAAAACGGGCTTCAACTCTGCATTGACTACTTACTTCTTCGGTGCTGATTTGAAGGGGAAATTAACAATCTCTCACTTCTTGGATTTCCAGCGTAAACTTCAGCATGACATTTTGAAGCTTGAGGTTAGTTTCAAGCCCAATTTCTTTTAATTACAATTTTCCTCTAGGGGAAAAAGTCCTGTATATGGGATCTCTAGCTAAGTGTTGTGGCTCGGGTAGCACTTATTGCTGAGATCTTCTCTTGAGTTCAGGACCTGCCATTTAATTTTTCTGCAGCAATCCAGAATAACTGATACACCACACTTTTGTGGGAAGTTAAAATGGTGTGTTTTAAACACTGCTTCTGTGAACTGGAGGAGTCCACAGGAAGGCATTTAACTGAGAGTCTTTGAAGTAAGGTGTGTTTGGTCATGTGCTACTACCAAGAAAACCAGAAAGTTGAGATCCCATTCAAACATTTATTGTTATGATAAATATCATGTGTTTAAAATAGCCAGACTTTGCTGATGCTCTCTTTGCAAGCAGTTATGTATATTGCGTTCTCCCAAATCGTGGAAAGCTGTGGTAAAAAGTGGTCATTAAGCTCAACTTTTTCTTTATGTTGTGTCATAACAATGTAAAGCCTCAAGCAGAGAGTGTATCTAGTTCTTTTTTTCATGTGTTAACAACAGTCAGGTATTGTATAGCATTCCATAGTGGAAAGTGAGCCAGTTTGGTCTAGCGGTTAGGGAGCCAGACTCTTATCTGGGAATACCAGGTTTGATTCTGCACTCCTCCATGAAGCCGGCTGGGTGACTTTGGGCTAGTCACAGCTATCTTTTGAGCTCTCACAGCCCCACCCACCTCACAGGGTGTCTGTTGTGTGGAGAAGAACAGAAGGTTTGTCAGCCACTTTGAGTCCCCTTAAATGGGTAAGAAAAGTGGGGTAGAAAAGCCAATTCTTTTTCTTCTTGATGCCATTTCCAAAACCTATCATGATAAGAACTATTTATTATTACTCAGATCCAGCATCCAGATTTTATCTAACAATAGTTTGTTTTTTTTAAGTGGGTCACCCAGATGTTTTATACTAAGACAAATTGTTAGTCCATCTGGCTCATTGTTACCTATTCTGCTCTTTTGGTTCTATATTAAATGGAGACAAGAATGCAACTTGTATGCAGATGTGAATTCATTGATGTGTGTATAAAGCTGAACTTACTAATAAGCAACAAAAACAGGTACTAGAATATTCCTTGTCCTCCTCTCAGCTGAAGAATATGGAGGTTAGCCAGCCTCTCCCAGTGTGGATATAGGAGTGCCTCTGGTGGCATCACACTCTCAGTTCCCAAAGGAAGACAGGCCATCTGTATTTCTACTTCAAAATGCTCTGCAATTAGTTCTGTGATTCTCTGCTGGGCATTGTGCCCTAGCAAGCCCTCAGACTACCACTTAGCTAAGCTATAAGAAAAAAGGGTAACATAAACATTCTAACCAAGAAGAAAAGCAACAATATGAGACACGTAAAGAATTCCCTATCCTGTCTTGGAACTAAGTAACCAAGTTAATATGCTGAGATAGGCTTTGGCTAGACTGCAAAGCACATAAAGAGGCCCAGGGTGCCAGTGTGTGACTGGCGTTTTGAGGCTCTCTGTACCTGTATGATGGTATTGCGTGCAAGTCTTGTGTGCATAGTGGCCATACTGTAGAGGACAAGTGAGATTTACACATACTTTATGCTGTGCTCACCTGTTGCCTATCCATAATTGCTACCACAAAAGCTAGTAATAAGGATAGTCTTTGAGTGATATGGGAGATGGGAAGGAGATGGATTAAGAGTAACTACGCAGGAAACAGCAACATAGGAAGCTTTGGTTTTGCGACAGTAACATTCTTGTTCTTGATCGTCTTGTTTCTGGTTGTCTTACCTGACACCAGGTCTCAGAAGTGTCTGAAAATAGTAGTTACTTTTTCCCATGAGCTTAAAAATTCCTACCAGTTTCCCCTGCAAGAATCTAAACTTGAAAGGAATATGTCAAACTGAAATGGCTGAGCAAGCTTTCACCGAAATCTATATTAGTCATGTGTAGTGCCTGGTTTATGTCTAAATCAATACTCCCTTAATGTAATCGTGAGACTTGTAGGGCCAAGTGGAGCACGCGCTAATCAGATTTCAAGCTGTATATGATAGTTTTAATTTACTGGTGTTTTTGTTAATTAAAATATATTGTCATGTACAATTTAGCCTGAATGTGTGTGTGCCTGTGCCTGTGTGTTTTAAAGGAACATGATCAGGTTCTAGGAGCTGTGCAAATATTTTTAATTGCCATGAATTGG
Organism: Aspidoscelis tigris stejnegeri; assembly: GCA_023333525.1. Classification (NCBI taxonomy): domain Eukaryota; kingdom Metazoa; phylum Chordata; class Lepidosauria; order Squamata; family Teiidae; genus Aspidoscelis; species Aspidoscelis tigris. The sequence continues at coordinate 98,551,010 of JALMGA010000002.1, forward strand.
ATTTGCAAAGGAAAGAAGCATTGAACTGTGGATGTGGACTGTGTCAAAACATGTGGAGAATTACTCTGTTCTTAGCAATGTCTCACTGCTGCTCTGAATTCCAAGTTTTGAAATTTCAGGAGAAGAGTGAAATATTGGGTTGAATTAATGTAATTTCTGGATATACCTGGATATGGAAGGTTCTTGGACATTCTTTGTTCTTATTTGCCTTTATCATCAATTGTCATTGCTACTACCTGCTTGGTTGCCAAACAGAGAGCTAGTGAGCAAGCAGCAATTGCATCTCCTCCTCCTTCCCCTCAATTTCCACGTAACCAGAGTCTTCTGAGCTAGATGGAGGAATAGATAATCAAACAGCTAGGCTTCTATATCCATACTGAAGTTTATAAAAGTAGGAAAAGCAGATGATAAATAGAGCCTGTGGCAGTGTTCGTCCACTTGTAGGCTTATCTTCAGCCGCCACCGCCACCGCCACCACCCAAAAAAGCAAAAGGGCACTTCTGTTGCCACAGTACTTACTACTTCTTCCTGTCTCTACTGTGCCAGCATAGCCATTTGGAGCTATGTTACTGTACCTGCAGCACTTGCTATGGCCATTTAAAATGTACAGCTGTGATAATGCCGAAGTCCACAACATAACCTGTCTTAGATCAGATAATGGGTAGCACCCATTATGTCTTTCCATGCAACCTGGTTAGTGTCCCTTGTACAACCCCCTCCCCCGCCCCCCATAGGAAATGTGCAAAACCTTTTAGTTTTCACTAAGAAGAAAATGCAGAAAACATTTAGTGTTCCAGGGAAAGTCACTTTTAGTGATTCAGTGCATTTTTATACCATTTTGAGTGAACTGGTTCAGATGTGAATCAAGCCAGCTAGGCTTAGGTTGATCTGTCTGACTGGCTTGAATCTGAGCTGATCCGACCTAGTTCAGCCAAACCAGTTCAGTAGTGCGATTCTCCTACAATGGGGTCATTCCATCACCTGTCCTCTTCTTCAGCCAGTGAACAGTTGATCCAGAAGAAAGCAGTGGAACTCAGCTGTTCAGTGGTGAGCTTTTCTCTGCATCTCATATGTCACCTACAGTACATCATTGCAGTAATCAGCTATTTGGTGACAGTAACAAAGAACAGAAGGAGAAAAGCTTGCTTCCTCATTATTCTTCATCCAGCTTCATTAAAGGGTGTCTCCAGACATGTCCCATACTCTGCCTTAAATGGGAAGCTCCCTCGGGTCCTCTAAACTGGAAGATGAGAAGCGTTGCATTTCTAGTGGAGCTGCTGTCAGGCTGGCAAAGAATAACTATGAGACTCTTTCTTTAAAAAGATGAACAGTGATTTATTTCAGCTCAGCATAAAGGCATTTTTTGTTGGAAGCAACTTTGAACAGAAAGCCCAGCATATTTATATATTTCATAGGTGGGTGGGGTTTGGCCTTCAACCAATGAACAATAACTATTTTTCAAAACCCAGTTTAAACTTGGAGCCAAAATGTATCACTTGGCCCCAGGAGTCAACTGTTACTTCCAAACAACAGGCAGCTACTATATACATATATACAGAATTGCATAGGTGGCAGAGATCTTACATTCAAATATTATGGCAGGCAGCTAGCCCTGCCTGACAGCTGCTTCCCATCTGCCAGATGGGAAGCTCCGTCAGCAACAGTAGGAGTGTGGTAAGTACCCTTTAGTGTGCAGTAAAAAGATGCTGGTTATTTTTACTTCGGGGGATGAGATGTGCTACAACCAAGAAAACCAGAAAGTTGAGGTCCCACTGAAACATTAATTGTTGTCATAAGTATCATATTTTTAAAAAATAAATGGACTTTGCTGAGCTCTGATGCCATCTTTGCAAGTGGTTATGTGTATTGCTTCGCTGCTTCTGTCCTTCTCTAGATATGTTCATAGTTACAGGGCTGTATGCTCCCTTTTTCATATGGTAACCCTAATATAACCCTCTGAAATTTCTCCACTGTAGCTACAATAAAAGGGCTAGTTAGGAAAGGGCGATGCCTACAGTCAAAGACCTTCCTGCCATCTATAAAGTTGCCACAATCAAAGCACATTCTACAGACTTCTCTTAACTGATTAGTAGTTTAAGTTGCAAAAATACTCAACATTCCACCATATGTCCCATTCTAAGAAGCATTTGTTCTGTTTCATTCTGGGACAGTGGGGAAAGCTTGCAGTTATATCTATTTTTAAAGTGCTGGATTATTTCATGCAGACTAAGTTACTTTCATGGATGACTTGAAAGCTAAAAGTGCAGTGCTTCTTTACATAACCTTTTAATTGATCATTAAGGTGTTGGAAATCGCTAGAAGCCACTATTAATTCTATCATTCCATTCCAGCCTGCAGCACATTTGCAAGGTCAACAGTATGTCAGAAATATCTCCCAAAAGCCTGGCTTCCATGAGGAGCTTGCTGTCACTAGGAGAGATAGTAGTTACTACTTATTAACTTCTTAAAAAGTGAATTGAATTTATTTGTATGATCGAAGGCCAGAAAAATGTATAAAAAGTGCATAAAAATATTTAAAATCACAATGGGAGAACAAAACCAAATATAAAGTGAACAGCTAATTAAACAAAGGAACAATGATCATGAATATCAATACAAAACTAAGGAGAAGGTGCTGACAGTAGGGCAAACTAGATGTTGTGTCCAGACTTACAGACACTGCACATTAAGATGCGCAGTTGGGGCCTGAGCATCACACTGAGGCCCGATACTGCGTAGTGGCGGCACATTATGCGGTTGCTAGTTTGAATTTACCTACTGTGCAACAATGAGCACTCGCTCCACAGTATCAGGTAAATTCGAATGTTCCCGCCAGTCCGGACAGGATGGTGAGAACAGCGAACGGGAGCTGTGCCTGCAGCTCAGCTCCCATTGCTGCCCCATCCCATGTGCCACAGAAGTATTGCAGCTTTCTTTGAAAAAGCTGCAGGGAAGCTGCTAGTCTGTACAGTGCGTTGTGGATTCGCAGCAGGTAAACTGCGCTTTTTTCTCTAACAGTAGATTTTATTTCGCTAATCTGGATACTACCCGAATCTGGGTCGATGTTAGAAAAAGTGGTCTATAAAAGTAGGACGATGATGTGCCTGCTGGGGATCACCCAAAGATTTATAGTAAATGGTTTATACCTCCTTGCTGTAAAAGCATTTTTTCTAACAAAGATTTCAGTAGATCTCTTGTCACCTTTACCGCTGTAATGATCCTGAGGAGGGAGGTAAGTAGTTAGGTGTAGTTAGTGGTGTTTTTGTTAGTTGTTTGACTCCTGGCAGGTTGCTGGAAGTGAGGGGGTGTGGCTTAGCAGCAGCCCTAAAGATGAGGGCCAATCGCTCTTTAGCTTGACCAATGAGATTCCGCCAGCAGCCAGGCTGGAAGGCTATTTAAGCCAACAGGCAGTTATTGAAGGGTTCTTGTCTGGGGAAATATCTGACTGCGGTTAGGCCAGGGGGAAAGGGGCCGCTCATTCTGTTGCCAGGGAGAGCAAAGTTAGAGAAAGCTCTGTGATAGTTAAGAGTAAGGAAACTCTGAGACAGATATTATAGGTCTCATAAGCTGGAAGAGAATTAACGTGCATAAATTTGCAATGTTGTTTAATGTAAAGCTACCTCTGAGAGAGTGTTAACATTCAAAGTTCTTTCCTATACTGATCTTTGTTTTAATAAAATCATTTTGCTGCTGTTCAATACAAAACTAATGAGAGTCTATGATTAACAAAGTAATGCTGGTCAGGCAGTTTGGGAAGGGAACAGAAAGTCAGTGAGCTTTGTTACATTATAGCTTTATTCAGCCAGAGGCGGAAGGGAGAGGTCTTTGGAACCTTTATGCTGGTGTCAGTTGTGAAGAAGGGGTGTGTGGGGGGAATCACTGCCAGCGCTTAAACAAGAGGGACCTCTTTTTGAGGGAGAGTGATCTGGTTCAGGAGCCAGAAGAGTGTTGGCGCAGAAGATCCCCACAACCGCTAATGCCATCACTTAGACTTTGCCAATCTTGTCCTTGCTACTTTTTGTTAGACTCTGAATTGGTTCTGTTAATATCTGCACATACATTTCATATTTCTGGAGATTAGTACATCATCAGAGTCAGAAGATCCTAGGAGATTGTTATTGTTTTTACAGTAGAAGTTGAGTACAAATAGTGTAGCAGGCCCCAATGTTCTTACTGTAACCTTGTCTTATATGTATGAATGGACACAAAATGTACTGTTGTTAAGACTAAGAAGCTTCATGTTGTAACCGTGCTAGTATGCTTCTTTTCCTTATTTTTTTTGGATTGATTTTGTCAGACTGGCAAAGAGACCACGAGACTCTTTCTTTAAAAAGATGAACAGTGATTTATTTCAGCTCAGCGTTAGGACATTTCTTGTTAGGAGCAACTTGGAACAGAAAGCCCAGCATATTTATATGTTTCATAGCTGGGCGGGGTTTGGCCTTCAACCAATGAACAATAACTATTTTTCAAAACCCAGTTTAAACTTGGAGCCAAAATGTATCACTCAACCTCAGCAGGGAGGGGGGGAGTCAACTGTCACTTCCAAAACAACAGGCATCTACTATATACATATATACAGAATCACAAAGGTGGCAGAGATCTTACATTCAAATATTATGGCAGGCAGCTAGCCCTTCCTGACAGCTTTCTAGATAGTAGAAATTCTCCAAATTAGTACTGCATAATTCCTCAAAGAAATGCCACTAAGAATCTATAATGCAAGGTGCCTTTAGTAATGATGTTTAGAGTATTTAGTGCCCCCTTAATATTCCTAGTGTGTACCACCTTGCCTTTTAAATTGCAAGGCTTACACGGCAATATCTTATTCCCTCTTCCTAGCACATCTAACAATTTCAGTTTCATGCAGGTTAAATTTCTATGATCCCTAACTTTACCCTTCTCATTCCTTTCACATCTTCTCTTCTCTTTGGAACAGAACTATAGTATTATAAAAGTTGCTACTGGACAAAAGGCAGTAGTAGGGTTCTTGCCGCTAACTAGCTTCACAGGACACAGCTCTGTTACTTTAGAAGGATGAACCCTTAAGGTAATTCTAGTGGTAGTGGTGGTGGTGGTGGAGGAGGAGGAGATGATGGTGATGGTGATGGTGATGATGATATGTTGATTAGCCAATTGGCCATATTAGCGTATAACCATGAGTACATATCAGTTAGCAGACTTTGGAATTAAAATGCTCAAAGTAAAGAGAAAATTTGTAAAACAAGAAATGTAGCTAAAACAAGCAAATACTAGATCTTATGGTCATGCAACCTTGTTGACTCTGTGTACAAATTCGTTAGCTGGGAGGCCCTGGTTATAAAGGAACCTTTTGGTGATATAGGGTTCAGAGCCTTGTAATAGATATAACAATTTGTAAATAGCATCCCTGAAGGCTGTTTACTTTAAAAAGGGCTCGAGACAGAGAGTTTTTTCTATTGGTTATAGTTGACATTTGGACAAAATGCAAGATAGATCTTCATTGCAGGAGCTTAACCAGCCCATTCTCTCTCTGAGTAACTGGTTTAGTTGTATCTTGCAGTTCTAACCATGGACTCCTCCTGTTCAGAGTAGGCTTCAGTAAAAGCTCTTCTTAAATGCAAAGGCATATAAAAAGTTAAATACCTCTCTGTCTGAAGAGAGGATTTATGATATGCCAACCATCTAGAAGATCTGAGATTATTAAAACAGTCAATGTCACTTTGAGCACTTTGCTTAAAAATCTTCTTAGCCTGATCATGTAAAGATAAAAGAGTGTGAACTGAGAAGCCATGATTTTAGGGTTGGCTTTCTACCTCACTTTTCTCACCCATTTAAGGGGACTCAAAGCGGCTCACAAAGCTTTTCTGTTCTTCTCCCCACAACAGAACACCCTGTGAGGTGGGTGGGGCTGTGAGAGCTCAGAAGAGAGCTGTGACTAGCTCAAGATCACCCAGCTAGCTTCATGGGGGAGGGCAGAATCGAACCCAGTGTTCCCAGATAAGAGCCCGGCTCCCTAACCACTCCTTCCCCCAATAGCTTGCTTCCAAAGATAGTGATTTTACTGTAAAAATCCACCACTTACAGCAGCCGCTACGCTGTAACAATCTACCCACTTCACACCTGATAACAATGTTGCAATTTTGCACAATTCTGAAAGTTCTGACCTTTAGAAAGGGAAAGGAAAGGAAAGACGCTGCAGGTTCAGGGAGATGTGTGAATGTTTTTAAGGCTCTGACGGTGAGCGGGCGAAGGGGGCTTGAGTTGTCGCTGCTGCTGTGTGCCCTGGGCAATGGGGAGAGGAGGGGAAAGAATCGCTGGCTGCCCGTTGCGATTTTTCCTCCATCCAGGCAAGTGGCAGCCACCCAGCTAGGCTCCGTGAAGGGGTCCGTTATGGGTGGCGCGTTCACACCAGGAGGAAGAAGGCAGGGTAGCCCCGAAAAGCGGCTTTTAGAAAGTAGCCACTTGAGTCCCCCCTTGAGTCACATACGCCACGTACGATCCTCAGAATCCGGATCAAACGCAATTAAGTTGAAAGTAATGGGATCAGGCAAATTCACGTTTGCATCTGGTTCTATTATTTCAGTTTAGGTAAACCGTATTAAGCTTGTAATGGGAATGCGGCCTTAGTGAAGTATTTGTCGTGGCAGGTGGTGATCTGATCTTTGGCAAGGAACATGACCAAGGCTGTAATTACAAAGTGGCCAAAGAGTGGGAACATCCTGCTCCTTGGGCTGCAGGTCACGCCGTGTGCTATTTTACAGCTGTAAAGATGTCTGTATGTCATGGCAAGATGCCAGTAACAGGCATGACTCCCAGTCTGGCACAGGAGGAGGGGAGTGCTGCTAAGGTGCTCTAAGAGTGCAAAAATCACACATATCTCTGTGACAGGATGTGTGTGACAGGAATACGCATGCCTGCAGCCCTTGGGAACTGTCTGCTGTATTCCTATTATCATAAGAAGACCACCTGTTCATGGCCTAAGCCAAAGCAACTCAAAAGTTCCTGGGGAGATCAGCTTGCCCTATTTTGCTACAGATTTTGGGAAGCTAGAGGAGGATATTTCTCCAGATAAGTTAACCTCGGAGTCTGAGTGCCAAGCCAAGAGCACTGAAAGTACATTCTGTGTTCAGCAAGGAGATGGACTTGTGGAAACTTGTGCTGACCTGGTAGTTTGAAGAGCCTCAACCTTGTTGTCAAGGTTGATCAAATTATGTTAGCTGGAAGTCAGCCTACTTGTCTGTTTGTTAAATATCAAACTTCATGTTACATTAGTTCTGAACAACCTTTTTAGAAAATCCCAGGAAGGTAGGAGGGTTGTCAATTAGAGCAAAACAAGAATCTTGGCGCATCAGGGGTGTAAGAATAATAGACCTAGGAAGAGTTTGAAGGGGAAAACAACAAGTATTCTTCTCTCTTTCCTTTGCTTTCTTAGTATTTCTAGCTAGAGCAGCGGTTCTCAACCTTCCTAATGCCATGACCCCTTAATGGAGTTCCTCATGTTGTGGAGACCCCCAACCACAGGGGTGGAGCAGCTGGGAGGTGAGAGGGAAGGGTGGCGGGAGACTCATTGCGACCCCTCTGAAAGGGTAATTTGACCCCCAAAGGGGTCCTGACCCCCAGGTTGAGAACTACTGAGCTAGAGGAAGGCTGGAGGGGAAAGGATCAGTTTTGTGAAGCATATAATTGATGCTGTTCTAACCTTTACAAAGCCAATTTAAAGAGACTCTTTCCTTGAGTAGTAAAGTCCCTTCTGTGCATGTGTGTTCTCCTCCATTGTGAACTTTTGAAATTTTCCTTTCACGGAGTGTTTTCAGTGGTCATTGGCGGCATCCATTTTGTGAACCTTGGATGCATTTCTGGTGCTCTTAGTGGCAGCATCTGCCTCGACAGTAGCATCCCCTTCTTCTCCATTTCTCACCTCTCAAGTAAGATGGGAATCTCTTACTTCCCGTTTATTCATTGTTATATTCCCCCTTGCTCTCCTCTGTCTCATGAAAAATAAAGGAGAGTAAAGGTGATGGGGAGAGAAATCGTCAGCTGTGGTAGAAAGAGGAGATGCCCTGAGGAGAGAGGTGAAGCAAGGAGCACAAGCGAAGAGAACGTATAGAATCACAGATGAGGGAAAGATGGCTGATCCATAAGAATCTGTGCTTTAAATCCATGTTTTTATGGCATGGTTTTAAAGCCTTCTGTCTTTAATTTTTATGATGTAAGTCTACTGCATGTGGATATAATAGAATGGTTTGATCTGAATCTTCTTTGGAAATCTAGATGATTCATAAGGATCTGTGAGCTGGATTTATGTTTCTGAATAATGGCTGTTTCTGTGAAGTACAGGCTCATGGTTTTTGTGCCTCAGAGTACAGGCTGATAGACGTGGTACATTTCTTGAGGGTAGATACACAATGCCATGTAAAAATCATGCAATTTGACCAAAATCTGTGATACAGGATTAGTAGCCACATGGTGTTATGACAAGAATGCCTAAGTCGGACCTTGGAAATCAAGGGTTCAAATCCTCTCTTGGTGGTGGAGTCTGGGTCAGTCATTGCTTTTAAATAAAATGAAGTAAAGGAAAGTAATGCTCATTGCCTTGAGATGTTTTGTAAGCAAGGTGGGATGTAAATGCCAACTAGATCTTTTGGCTGTACTTTTGCATATGGGATTTGTGACTTTTTCATTAACTCTAGTTCAGGCCGCAGAGACATGTATGATTTATAATCTCCTCATCATTCTTAGGCAATTAATTAGGAGTTAATTTCATCCAGCAGTACTGGCAAGTGATTTGGAGTGATCAAAGGCAGGGCTACAAGTGGAGCCTCATCCTTCCCCAGTGTGAGTTGCCACTACATTTAATCTGTGTATGTGTGTCATAAGGGTGTTCTAAATTACAAAATTCAGAACTGGTAAGAGCTCTGTTTATTAGATGCGTAAAATAATGTCTTTGGTTGACCTATTGGTTTTTACATGATTATACTGTGGAGGAGAATACTATAGACCAGAAGTATTATTTCCAGGAGTTCTTTCCTTCTCACACACAGTAAAAGTGTGGTTATCTAGTGCCTTACTATCTAATGAACCAGTTTGGTCTAGTGGCTAGGGAGCCGGATTCTTATCTGGAAATACTGTGTTTGATTCCATCTTCCCCCATGAAACCAGCTGGGTGACCTTGGGCTAGTCACAGCTCTCTTCTGGGCTCTCACAGCCCCACCTACCTCACAGGGTGTTCTGTTGTGGGGAGAAGAATAGGAAGCTTTGTCAGCTGCTTTGAGTCCCCTTAACTGGGTGAGAAAAAAGGTAGAAAAGGCAACTCTCCTACTCCTCCTCCTTCTCAACTAGAAAGCTTGGATAGCCAGAATATCCAGCTGTCCGCCCTTCTTTCTTATTTTCATTGTGCTGCTTGCCTCTGCCCCCTATATTTGTAGATCTTTAACCTTGTGAAGCACCCAGATATGTCCAAGGGCCGTTTCAGTGCTTTTTTAAAAAAAAGATGGTGTTCCTCTGTGCCCTTCCATCCTTTGTAGCACTATATTATAGTATCACGTAGGAGCTGTGCCAGGAAGTCAAACTTTGCAGGGCATTTAAGTAACCTCTTCTAAAAACAGAGGAGCCCAAACAGCGCAGTGTTAGGACTATGGGAGCCCTTCTGTGGAGCCGTACCTTTTTACTAAGAAAAAGGCTTCAGCAGCTCTTACCTATGCTTAGCCACAACTTGAAGCAGAAAGTAGGTTAAAAGCATGTGCCATGAAAAATGGCAGAGGTGGACACCAAACTTGGTTATTTGTATTCCTGTTCCCTGTGGATACAGAATAACTGGTCTTATATTGATTCCCCCCTCCCGCTGACTGATGACAGTATGACATAAAGGTGGTGATAAAGTGATTCTTGGTCCATGAAAGTTTATGTCAGAGTGAAGGATTAGTGCTTTAAAGTGCCAAAAGTTTAAATGTTACATTTTTGTCTATTTGATAGTAGCTTTTCCTTTCTCCGAGGATAACAGTAGTCCTGTCCAGAGGTATCTATTTTTCTTTGCTTTTGTCTTGAGAGCTGTATTAATGGATTGCCACCTCTCTGTGAGCTGCCTGTACTTAAGCAAGTGTGTTTGTGTACAGTTACATACCGCTAGGGATGGCAAAAAATGTTTGTCACCTTTGCAATTCATACGAATTGCAAATGTTTGAATCTTTGCATTTGTGTTTAATATTAGCTGTGTTTGAAGAGTAACCGTTGCATGCAAAGCAAAACCTTTTGTGCCATTGTTTGAAGCTTCGTTACATTTGCAAAAGTGAATTCGTGGATTTGGAGTAGATTCGAAGCAGATTAGGAGCAGTGACTGGTGGTGGCAGGGATCGGGTAGGGATTGCCACTGTCAGTGAATATTCGATGAACATTCAAAGCTAATTCGAAGCCTGTCACATTCAAAATGGCTCCATTTGCACAACCACAAATTTCCATCCCATTTGCTTTGATGCAAAGTAAAGGAAAAAATGTGCACATCCCCACAGACCACTCTAGGTGTTCTTTGAATATAGGAGAAGGGCAACCATACTTATAAACAAACACAGAATCATTCATTTTTCAGTTTTTTTATACCATCTGTTGGGGCTATTATCTCTCAAATAATTCTTCTTGCCTTCCCTCAGGTGGGAAGCTGCAGACCTTTTTAGCTGCAGATGCTTTATTTATGGCATTGAACCACACTGAAATATCGAAAGTAGTATTACAAGAAAATTGTTTGTTAGGCTGCATTCACATGCAGGGAAAAAGTACCTCACGTGACTTAGGGACTGGCTAGACATGACTTGCAGGTGGGATGGTTCATAGGCCAGTCTGTTCCTCCCTCCTCTGATGAACATTCTAGGCTGGGAAAGGTGGATTAGAGATGGAATGAGAATATGAGGACCACCCACCACAGTCTCTAAGATGCTTTGGAGCCACTTTCTTGCCACATCTAATGGATTGGAGTTGATCCCAAGCCAAGTGGAAATAGGCAGGATGCCTCTAAAGACCATTTGCTGGGATTTGAGAGCAGGTGAAAGTTTTGCCCTCAGGTTCTGCTTGAGATGCCCATAAGCAATTGGTGGCCCACTGTATGGGACAGAATGTTGTACTAGATGGGCTCTGTTCTGATCCAGCAGAGCTACTCTCATGTTCTAAAGTTTTAAAGACACACAGGAAATAACTTTATTACATGCCAAATGATAAAAATAAAAGCAAACAGTTAACAATAAAATCCCCTCAGAGTTGGGCAAACTACTTAAACTGTACCTCATAGCAAGAAGACGTTTTAAAACATTTTTTAAATTTGGGGAAATTAGACAAATTGTATTTGTACCTTGTAGCAGAAAAGGAGGGTTTTCACTGTAACTACAGTACACAAAATTAAGATAAGGGTTTTGCTGCCTCCTTAAACCTGAAGCCAAGCATGGAGCACATGTTTAAGCAAATAAGGAAGCAAAACAGAGAGCTTGGCCAGCAGAATTAAGATAAGGCCTAATTCCGAAAGATTTAGTGGCACTGCAGATTGGAGCCCCTCAGTGTAATGAACTACTTCCCCTTTGACTCCAGACTTCAAATATCGGTTGCTGTTCCTTTCAGACTTCCTCATCAACTGGCCTAGAATGAGCTGGGGTGACTGTATCAAACCACAACCACTCTTTTTCATCAGACCAAGAATTTCTTTAAACTAGAAAGAAAAAGAAAAATGGAGCAGGGTGAAAGAAATAGATTGTCTATTGCTAATTGCGGAGAAGCAAAAGTGAAGCTTTGGGGGGTAGATGAGACCTTTCCCGGAGTCTTCTCTTCATTAGGAAAGACCTTCTCAGTGGTGACAAACGTAACCAAGTATGAACACTCACTCATACACCACACACATACACACACTCTCACACATTAGCAGGTAGATTGCAACAGGCTTAAGGGGAAGCAGAAGCCCAGCATTCATGAGTTTCTCTCCACTCGGCATCAGTGAAGTGAAGTATAAGGCCCTGAGTGTCAGTACATTAATCAGTCTTGTCTGCTGCCAAGGACAGATGCCATCATGAGACACTGAGTCCAGTTATATCCCTAACCTGTGGTTAGCCTTTGCCTTGGTGGCACACAGGGAGATCAAGTCACCTTTATATCTCAATGCACAGCAAGTCTTAGAAGGAGAGAACAAGTTCAAGCCTCCTCTCCAAAGCAATTTCAGCAAAGTAGTTTGCCTGCAGCTCTCTGGAACTCAAACATTCACAGCACGTGAAGTTCAGAACGGAGCTCAGCTCATGTTGTAAGAAAAATGTAGGGGAGCCAGCAAACGCGTGTTATGTTATGGACATCTATTCTTGTACCTTAAAACCTATCTTGTGATCTGACAGAAAAAAGGACGGTTCAAGTGGGAAAATGGGTAAACAAGCAACTTGGGCAACTTTCAGATCTTCCAAAACATGTAAAAAAGTTGAATTAATTCAAACTGTTATTCAATTTGGGCACGCGCATTATCATGCCAGCCTCGCAGCTGCTCTCATCCAAGGCATGAACTCGTTAACAGTTTATCACCTTCCTGCAACAGATTGAGAAGATTCAGTTGTGGCATAAAACAGCTTTTAACAAAAGTGGCTTTGGACAGAAAAAAAAGGGGGACATTGTCGAAGATTTGAATCAACGGATCCTAGGTGGAAGTGTGCCATGAGGACAGCATGGGGTCCAACTCAACATTTTCTATTACCTGAAATGGAACTCTGACCTTAATAGTCTCTTGCACTGTCTAGTCCAGATGTTAGGGTTCTGGTACGTGTCCATGCTCAATATAAAACACATTTTCTGTCGAATATCTCTGTTCTATGAGAGATGTTGGACACTGATTTTGTAAGCATTGCACCAAAGGTCTTCCCTTTCTTCTACTGTGGTGCAGTATGAGGATTTGCTGCAGAGCCGGTTCAGAATGCTCCCATGAATGTCACCAGAGCATCTTGCCGTTTTGCGCTGCTTGACTCCAGAACTGTCAACTAATTATGGGAACTGCAAAGTGCAGAAAACCTAACTGCCGGCTTAATGCCTTCCCAGGCAGCTCTGCTTTGCTCAAGATGGTTCTTGCCCTCCCCGTTCTCTTTTTATTTACATTGTGGAATATAAAGTAAATTAAATGTCAATCCCACAGTGCTATGTCGGATTTCATCATCTTGCATCTAGCAGCCGATTGCCCGGAAATTGTGTCGTTCTCATTTGAAATAGAAGCTGTTGGGGCAGAACTATTTTGTTTTATAGGGTAGTTCTGATTCAAGCCATGAAGAGCTTTCCCTGATTTTGCTCTTTTTATAATGATCGGAACAGACAGGAGATGTTTAAAAATGCTGATGCGTGTGCATCCAAACGAGATCCATCATTCTGGGTGTTTTAGCTGTTCAGTTTTACACCTCTTCAAGGCCCACTTCCTCTCACTGTGCCAAGCTTTAGGATTATTCTGAGCACGTCTTCATGGGAAAATAGGTTATGCTTTCCTAAACAAATGTAAATGCCTCTGAAGAACTGTCTTTCTCTCCCTCAAGATGGACATCTGTCTTCGTTGCTTTTAGATAGACAGTGGATAACTGGGGAAAGAATAAATTACTGTTCCCGTGGGTACACCGACAGGCTTTGAGATATTGGGGTTTGTGTAGTAACTTTCTCACCTTTGTTCTAGATAACATCACAAGGCATAAACTAAAGACTCTGCAAGAACTCCAAATGTTGAGCCACGCATAGGCTGCTGTCTTTAAAGCATGATTGGCAAGAGATGGATCACTGAGTTTCTGATTTGTAGCCAAACAAAAGCAGTAGTAATATGTGAAGAAGAAGAAGAGTTGGCTTTTCTAGCCCGCTTTTCTCACCCACTTAAGGGGACTTAAAGTAGCTGACAAAGCTTTCTATTCTTCTCCCCACAACAGACACCCTGTGAGGTAGGTGGAGATGTGAGAGGTCAGAAGAGAGCTGTGACTAGCCCAAGGTCACCCAGTTGGCTTGGTGGAGGAGTGTGGAATCAAACCCGATATTCCCAAATAAGAATCTGGCTCCTTAGCCACCAGACCAGACTGGCTCACTTTTCACAACAGCATCTAAGCTTGCTGCAAACATTTTTAAGTGCAGATTTATACAGCTGTTCTAACAGTGCCTGAGGCACCCTTACAAATAATGACACAAGTATTGGAAGCAGCCATTGTCTTTTACACTTGTGTAAAGCTGTTTTTGAAGCCTTGCAAGCTAGAAGTTCATAAATATCAAAGAAAGGCTGCAAAAGTGGCCTACTCAGGTACTAAACTTTTGAGTTCTAAACTTGCCAGTCTCTTAAATTTATGGAAGTTATCTTCAGTTTCTGATGGCTTAGCCGCAGGAGATAAAACAGCCAGTCTTCTGGTTCTGGCTTTTCTTTATGGACCACAGAACTGTGCTAGATGGTTATCCACAAGTCCTCTGGTGCTCTCCCAGGGAAGCCTCCATTGGGAATGGTTAATTCTGTTGCACCGTCTTGCTGCGTTGCTTCCTCAGACCTGAAGGAAGGATGGACCTGTCCTCAGAGCATGCTGCCTGTTGTATCTCTTCATGCATATTTGGAGTTGTGCCCTTTTGGCCATGAGGCATGGCTAAGACAGATATCTGTGGAATTTCCCAGGCAATGGGCTCTCTTTCTGGCATAAAGACAACTTTTAGGCTTAAACACAGTCAAAGCAAACCTTTGTGAGAGGTAGAATCTCCAGCGTGTGTTGTGTAGTAATGCAGGAAGAGTGTTCTTCAACTCACTCCATCCCAAGACATCTGTAAAGTTTTGAACTTACCTTTAACCTTTCTTTTAAGGTTTAAGATGTTTTTGGAAATGTTTTAAATAAATAAATCAAGCTCAGCCGCTCTCCCTTTATGTAGTTACAGTATTTGTACCCCACCTTTCCTCCAAAGAGCCCAAGACAATGTACTGTGCATTGTTCTCCTCCCCTCCATCTTTTGCCATCACAACAGGTTAGACTAAGAAGAAGTGACTTGCCCAAGGTCAGTAAACTTTCATGGCTGATTGCAGTTTCAAGCCCTGAGGCTTGTAGGATTTAGGGTGTGATCACCCAGGGGATTTTGAGGGCATTTATTTCCAAAGGATCACCCCATTGGCTACAGGACCCTCTCTACAGCATCCCACCCCATTTGCCCCAAACAAGGCTCTTACCCTGAGAGTTTTTCTTTTCCATTTGTGGAGGGGGATGGAGGCTTGGGGAATAGAGTAAGGGTTCTTTTTTAGAAGAAGAAGAAGTGTTGGCTTTTCTACCCCACTTTTCTTACCCATTTAAGGGGACTCAAAGCAGCTGACGAAGCTTCCTAGTCTTCTCTCCACAACAGATCACCTCATGAGGTTGGTGGGGCTGTGTGAGGTCAAAAGAGAGCTGTGACTCTCTCAAGGTCACCCAGCTGGAGAAGTGCAAAATCAAATCCAGTATTCGCAGATAAGAAACCAGCTCCCTAAGCACTAGACCCCCCTAACCACTAACCTCCTGTTTCAGAATCACCCCAGGGGCATCCAAAGACCTGTGCATGAACTTACTGTATATCTGATATTTTATCTGCTGTGAGATGCTGACTCTCCAGTCTTGCTCTCTTTGAAGTATTGTTTTTTCCCCAGTGGTGATAAACACTTGGGAACTGACAAATATTATGCAGTTGAAATTTGATGCAGTACTATTTAATACATTAAACTTTTAGTCTTGGTTTATACCTGTGCAAATTTCCTTAATTCAGTGAATTCTAGGGTACCTTTTCTGAAAAGGAATTGTTCCCTGTTTCTCAGTTTTATTGTTAAAATTCTCAAAAAAACAGTTTGATCTCTATTTTTAAAAGTTTTTTTAAATACTCCCGATGCCAGAACTCAGGAAAGCAAAGAGATTTCTGCAACAAAAAACACTACCGTAGAAAAAATAATAATTATTCACAAAGCAGGGTTTCCTCAGAGACACCTATAGACCTAGGGATTTTTGTTGTATACTAAAGTGATTTGCACACTGCATTTTAAAAGCATTCTGTTCTGCTTGATAAATTTTGAATTTGAAGTGGTTCTCTCCTTGGTCTATGTTCTAATAAATATTGACTGCTCCTTGACTTCTCCTTTGCATTAACTCAAAGAGTTCCATTCCTTCTGCATACAATTTGTATGCAGCCTTAGGATCCTTTTGCTCAATGCTTGTCTTGTGTTGTGTGGATCCTGATGTAGCTCATTACAGGTCTGGCATATTTATGCCATATTTTGCAGGTGCTGCTGGTGGGAAGCCTTCTACCCATGGATAGTGACAGCTCTGGAGATGGGGAAATTGGAAGCAAGACCAGCAATGGAGCTGTTGCAGGCCCCCAGCATTCCTGATCCCACAAAAGCTCCTTCAGAAACACAGGTCTTGCCAGGCCCAAGGTTATTAACACCCAAGGGTCTCAGCCTTGACTAGCCTCATTCAGATGAAGAAGTTGAACTCCTGGTCACGCCAGGGATATTACAGGCAGTGTGTGCTCACTCAGAGAGGCGGCAGTTGGGAGGAGTATGAGTTTGGCTCAGAAAAGGCAGAGTAATTTCAGTTTCCTCAGACCTCTGAGTAAACACCCAATTTACCAACAAACATATGAACATAGCAAAAGACCTGCTGGGTCAAACCACAGCCCATCTAGTCCAGCATCCTGTCTCACACTGTGGCCCACCACTTGCTTCTGGACATCTCAAACAAAAGACAAAGGCAAAATCTTCACCTGCTCTTGATTTCCTACAGATGGCCTTTGGAGGCATCCTATCTGCCCCTTCAACTTGGAGGCAGTACCTAGATATCAGTTCCAGTAGCCATTGATAGACCTGTCCTACAAGAATTTGTCTAATCCTTTCTTAAAGCTATCCAGGCTGGTTGCTGTTGTTATCTCTTCTGATATTAAATTCCATTGACTGGTGAGCCTCTAGGTGTAAAAATATGCAGAATCAATATGTTTTACAGCAGATGATATTGGCAGCACAAAACGGTAGGACTTAAAAACTGGAAATTACCAAAACAAAGAACATTGCCACAATGGTATAATTATTTAGGAGACCAATTACTGTTTGCCTTTATTAGAGAATGTAGAATGGGTTATGTACATTTTCGGTGATGGACAAAAGGAAAAAGGTATATAATGTGATGAAGAAAAGAGTATGGGTCCAATGAGGAAAAGTTAATATGATATGCAAGCAGATCTCACTGGAAAATTAAATTGCAGGCAAATGAGGGAAAAGTGGAGGGGGTGATAGAAAATATGTTCAGTAATAGATATGTATCCTTCACTATTTCATGTTATGATATGTGTGTGTGTGTGTGTATGTATATGTGTATATATATGTGCATATAAAAATACTTATATAAAAAATACTTCCCTTGTAGGTCCTAAATTCTCCTGTCTGTCAGCCTCATAGAATGCTTCCTGGTTCTAGTGTTGTGCAACAGAGAAAATATTTTTTCTCTATCCACCTTTTCTATACCATGCATTATTTTATATACTCCAGTCAGGTACCCTCATGGATGAAGAGGCCTAGTTGTTGCACCGTGCTTTTGTAAGGAAGGTATTCTAGCCCATTGATCATTCTGGTTGTCCTTATCTACATCTTTTCCAGTTCTACAATATTGTTTCTGAAGCATGGTGACCAGAATTGAACACAATATTCTAAATGTCCCTTCATTATGGTTTTATAGCAAGGAACAATGACACTTGCTGACTTATTTTGTATTCCCTTCCTAATTACCCCTAGCACTGATTTTGCTTTTTCACTGCTGCTATGTACTGAGTCAACACCTTCATTGACCTATGCACCAGAATCCCTTTCCTGGTGCATCACAGAAAGCTCAGCCCCATCAGTTTATAGGTATAACTGGGGTTCTTTGCCCCAGTGTACATCACTTTGCACTTGCTAAGATCGGTACGCATTTGCCACTTCATTGCCCACTCACCCAATGTCAAGTGATCCCTTTGGAGCTCCTTACAATCATTTCCAGTTTCTACTACCCTAAAAAAATTGCTTTCCTCAGCAAACATACCCCTACTCACTACTTACCCCTACTTCTAGGTCATTTCTGAATAAATTAAAAACAAGCAGGATGCCTCTAAGGCCATTTGCTGGGATTTGAGAGCAGGATAAGGTTTGTCCTTGTCTCTGCTTGAGATCCGCAGGGGCAATTGGTGTGAGACAGGATGCTGAACTAGATGGACTGTTGACTGATCCAGCAGGGCTCCTCTTATGTTCTTATGTTCTCTTTCCATTCTGGGAAGTGGTTTCAATTCCAGCTGTGGGACAGAGTTGGAGCCTGGGCAGTTTGTTTCCAGATTGGAAAATGCTGCCTGCCTGCTGCTGATAGCAAGTTTGCTAATTCGGTGTGAATCTTTGTTAGTCAGTGTTCCTGCTTTCTCCACTTGTGGCTCCTAGTTTTAACATTCCTGACTTCTGATGTGTTTAATCCTACGAGTGTTTTAATTGTGTAAGAGTTCTCTACTCCGGCGTATAGTTTTGATTTGACTTTGCATACGCAGCGTGTGAGAGGTTCTGATAAAGTGTTGCATCTCAGCTTACAACTCAGCTAATTAGTCTCAGCTGGTCAGAAAGCAGAACAACATAACACTTATCACGCATAATCACATGTGACATTAATTTAGTTTCCAGCATGCAAAGACTTTCATGGAAGAGTCACTTTGTGTGAAAACAGCCCTTAGAAAACTTAAGCTTAGTTGTGCTGTAATGGGGTGGCTGGAGAGATGTAAAACATTTTTTTGCTTCTTCTTTTTTCCCTGCAGAGATTTTTTGAATGCTGATATTTTATAAATCATGGAATTGCATAATGCTGCCTTACTATACAAGTGACTAACCCCTCCAAACATTGCTGAATAAATTGTTCCACCTGTAATTCCTTGTCAGTGGCCAGTAGTTCAGCAATGTTGAAAATGGGCACTCCTAATGCAGCCTGTTCTTCTGCAACTCAAAAGAGTGCTTCCCCAGGTAGTGCAGTCTAAGGCAGGCCCTAGGTGAGGCATACTACAGTCTGCATTAGCATGTGAACAACAATCCCCTATCCCGAGATATATTCCAGAATAAGGCCAGGATAAGGCATGGGGCTTTTGCAGCCCTACAAGAGTTACACCACTAATGTAATTACTGTTGTAATTATTGGTGGTATAGTTGCTATCACATGCTGCAAAAGAACTGGAGAAATATACATGAAGAACAATCTTTGTTACATTATTCTTGCTGTACTCTGGAACTCTTGCTGCTGGAAAGGCGTGAAAAATGCAGACATACTCAGCCTCAAGTACCTGTTCTATTACTGCAACCAAATTCAGTTAGAAGTGTAGGGGATCTCTAATTAGAGTACGTGCCTTTGAATATAATTCAAGGAACCCAAAAAGTATTTGTTGGGGGTGGTGGTTGTTCCCTGCAGCTTAGATTGAACTCTCAAATCTCAGATTTCTGTGATGAAATAGATCTATAAGCCACTCCCGGTGAACTGTAGGTACATGGTTAAATGTTATTTTCTTTTTGAAAAGCCCTCTCTAGAGATTTCTGAACCATTTAAACAGTTTGGGGATTAACTGGCCTTCACACAGTAAGTAAGGTGTAAACATAAAATGCTTTCCAAAGTCTTTTCCCGTTTTGGTGAGCATAAATTGCGTTGGTTTTTGAATTTCTAGCAAATCTCTGTGAAATATGGAAAACCTTCAGTGCTGTTAGATTGAGTGACAAATTGCATCTGGTTGAGTGAGTTTGGGTTATTAAACGGTCTTCTCCAAATGATCCAGCAGCGTTGCAGAAAGATTCAGACGATAAGAAGGTGGCTTGCTGTGCCTGATATTTTCATTGACAGAAAGTATCAATTCAATCTCTCTTTTTCCTTTTTATTTCTCAATGTTTTCTTTCACATTTTAGTGTCTTTCAGTATATTCCAAAAATCTTTAATTAAAAAAATGAGAGACAAATTTCCATTCCTGTAAATGAAGGAATTAAATGATGACTAGTGGTGAATGCTGTAATGGTGCTCTTTTATTTTATATTTAGGGTTGCATTGTTTTATATCATAGTTGACTAAGGGACGTTGTTGCTGATCTAGAGACACTCATAGGCACGTTATATAGAAGCATTTATTACTATGCAGATGAAAAATATTACAATTTATAGGCAATGGGGTTGTTTTGTATCCCATTTATTATCCTACTGAACTGTAAACCAGCTGAACCATGTAAAGTATTGGCCTGCCACCTGCAGGGAGTTATTTCCTAGGGATGTCTTTAAATTTTATTTATTTATATTTACGTTTCTGTCTCACCCTATACCCTACAGTCTCAGGGCGGGTAACAGCATTTAAAAACAGACATGTTAAAATAACGCCATATATATAATAGTATAGAACAATGTCTGCGGTGGGGGGAAACTATACCACATTTAGCCAATGGCCAGAGCAAAGAGGTGCACCTTCACTGCCTTCCTGAACATATACGGTGAAGAAGGCTGACGCACCTTGAGGGGGACACTGTTCCACAGGCTGGGGGCCATCACTGAGAAGGCGATCTCTCGAGTGCCCGCCTGTCTTAATATTGAGGGTGGTGGGACAACGAGGAGGGCCTCCCCTCCAGATCTTAAGGCATGGGCAGGTTGATATGGGAGAAGGCCTTAGAAGTTAAAGTTATAAGTTATTTAGGGTCTTATAAGTTAAAGTTAACACCTTGAATTGGGCTCGGTAGTGAATCAGCAGCCAGTCCAGCTCTTTTAAGATCGGTGTTACACATAATCATACTAAAATAGGTCTATACTTTTACTTGGCTGGAATGCAGAATTATCCTGCCCGTAATGGTGAAGGGGAATGTTAAGCTGTTGATTGACATGAAATTCAACAAAGAGAAGTAGGCTTTGTTACAATAAGTTCTCTCCCTCCTTGTCTTCCCTCCTTTCTCTCTAAGGAACTCTGCTGAGATGAGAAAAAGTAGGAGAGATGAGGATAGGAGAAGGGGTGCAGTGTTTTTCACCTAGTTCCCTGGAAGAACAATAGTTTCATTATAGCAGGAAGGACAGTAGGAACACATGGTGTTAAATCCAAAGAGTAAACATTATATACTCTATAAGCCGCCATCCGTATCTGAGTCTTAAGTTTCTATCTTATGGAAGGCTTCATTTGTGGCATCACTTCCTGATATATAGGCAATGCTCCTTTGATTCCATGCTTTTGCAATATGTTAAACTTCCAAGAATCTCTGGACTCTGGGAAGGGAAACGAAGACACACTCTCTCTCTCCCTTCAGCTGTCATCCAGCTCAGTGCATTCACGTTGTTTATGCGCAAAAGCAAAGCAACAACCTGCCCCTTTCTCCCCTCTCTCCCCTGCTGCTTGCCTCCAGGTGCACCCGTGTGTGTGTCTTCCTCTCCCTCCGTTTTCTCTCGGTGTTTCCCTTTCCCCTCTCTCCCTTCAGCTGTCATCCAGCCGGCAAGCATGCAGGGCAAATGACAGCCTTCTAATGTTACGCTTGTAAACGTCTCCATGCTACCAGGAAAACCCGCGGTTTCCCATAACTTCAGATGTAGAACTGTTGAAACGGGGGGGGGGGGGGGTCTGCCGTTTGTTTTCCTTCTTTGTGGCTCTGGTAGTCCGGAGTAAAGCTCTGCATGGAGACTCTCCAAAGCAAAACAAGCTTAAATACGGATTTTTTCCCCATGTAGACGTGACCTTAGAGATTAATGTAAATAGCCTCTTAAAATATATAGCTGGGGAAAGGGCTGCTTGCTTCAGGCTCACTTGAATGGTTTATATAGGAATAAATCTATCCATCCTTCCCTACCTCTCCCCTATCTACTCTTAGTTCTGATCCAAAAAAGTATAATAAGGAAAATTAAGAAAGAAACAAGTTAGGCGTCATGCAGCAATTGAAACAGACATCTTCATTTTGTCTTATTTTTCAACATCTGGCCTCCCTCTCTTCCTACAGTCAGAGGTTTGTATGGTGGCAGCAGCCTGTAGACTGCAAACTTATGGAATCACTGCTGCAAAATGTGCATATGTAGCCCTGTATGTGCTTGTGCACTGCTCAGACTATGCCTTCCCCCAATGTTTGCTGAACTGCACCTTGCATCATTGCTTATCATTGGCAAGACTGTCAGAGGAAAGTTATGGATTATGAACATCTGGAGGGCTACAGCCTCTGCAGCACCATTGCACTCCTCCACCCTCACATACACAGACCCTGTTTCCCCCACCTCCAAGAGTGGGGTGCTGTGAGCTGTCACTGTGCAAAAACTGGATACTAACTCCTTTCTTCCTCTTTCAAAGTTCTTCCAATGCAGTAAATTCACATAAATGAAGTGTTAAAGTTCTGTGTTCATTTTCAGTGAAATACTTAAACCCCTATGGTACAGTTAGAAGTTTCAAAATGTGAGGATAATCTGTTCTGATGTTGTTCTCGAAAAAATGAGGACCTTATGGAATAGTCTACGCTAATTGTGGGTCGAAGTAATAAATCAAGGTTGTGGCCAAACATACAAACAAAGGGATGGAATACACCGGCTGTTTTGAGTAATGAATTTTAAGTTCTACTGATGTTCAAGATGGTGTTCTTTATCAGGAACATTTCTGCCATCAGAAGTACATTTTGGGCCTGCCTGGTCCTCTCCTGATCAGTGTGCTGGAGGTGTGAGTAAGCCCCAATGATGTTGTCTTTTGCCATTCCACTCCATTCCATTTTTATTAATATACCACCTTTCCAAAAGAAAATTTGCGCAAGGCGGTTTTCAAAAACAGGGAAAAAAATACAATGCAAATACATCAAATAAATACAGGAAGAAAAAAATATTTAAAAAACCAATTTCAATAACTAAAACATCAAAATATATATTATAAGCAATGTACAAAATTAAATATGTATCATGTACAAATATATATAATAAACTATGTAATCTGGAAAATAGTAATAATAATGTTTGCTTATAACACCCTTCCATTACAGGGCAGAACAACACTTATAATCAACAACTTAGATCAAAGAAAATCTTTTGCCCAAGGCAGTTTACATAATATAGAAAAAAATACAGTATCAAATAATACATTGTATATTATAATAACTAATACATTATGGAATCACAAATAATACATTACATAATAATAAAGAAACTTATAAAGCATGATGCAATTGCAGACGGTCTAGCTTTGTTCCTTTTTCTCTTCTAGTTTGAAAGGCACGATCCTGCAAACGGGCGGATAACAGAACGTCAGTTTGGCAGTATGCTCCTTGCATACAGTGGCGTTCAGTCCAAAAAGCTCACACTCATGTTGAAGCAGTTGAAGAAGCATTTTCAGGATGGAGAGGTGAGTAACTTTGGGGCAACAAAATGGAGATAGATGGGAACTTTCTGTGAGGATGAATAATATCGACCTGAATTGCAGTGTGATGTTTATGAAAATAACAGCCTTATAGATGACCGTCATCTAGGCACCCCATGCCAAAAGAAAGCATGATGTATAATCTAAATAAAATCATGAGTGTTTTTCCACTGTCAAAAAGTACTCATTTTTGCACCCATTAAGGACCCATTTGGGTGTGAGCTGGATGACCCCATTTCCACCACAGCACCCATTTGGGACCCGATTGTTTCCACTGCCGTGGGGGAAATCCAGATCACATGGGTACTTTCTGGCCTTTAATCCGTATTTTCTGTAGACCCCATTAATGGGGTCTACAATGGGGTCTTCAGCCAGAAAATACGGATTAAAGGGCACCTGTTTCTACAGGAAACAGGCAATGGGGTCTAGAGGAGGCTAGGGGGAGGGGATGCACCCATGGGGGGGGAAGCCCCAAAATCCCAGCTTCCGAGTGATTTCAGAGTCATTTCGAAATCATTCCGAAGTGTCTCCAAAGTCCCTCCGAAGAGATCGGCAGAGACTTCAAAGCTGCTCCAGAGTCCCTTCGGAGCGCCTCCAAAGTCTGTGCTGATCTCTTTGGAGAGACTGGCAGCGAGACTCCAAAGTCCTTCCGAAGCGGTTGGCAGAGACTTGTCACCGGGCTCTCCAAAGAGATCAGCACAGACGTCGGAGGCACTTCGAAGGGACTCCGGAACGGCTTCAAAGTCTCTGCCGATCTCTTTGGAGGAACTTCGGAGAGGAGTCCACACGGTCTGCGCTAATAGTGCACGGACCACGCTAACAGCTCCAGAGCCTCTCTGAAGTCCTTGGCAATCTCTTTGGAGGGACTTCGGAGTCATTTCAAAATGATTTTGGAGTGATTTCGAAATTACTCCAAAATCATTAAGAAAGCTGGGACTTCGGAGATCGCACCCCCCTGTCCCCAGGGACACCTGGGGTGACGGAACGACCCCTTGGGGGTCGATCCGGATTCCCCACATAGGTGCAAAGGTGTTTCCACAGCAGGGGGGTTAGCACCCATTGCTAGTGGGTCCTACACCTCCTGTGGAAACATATTGGATGCTTCCCTTAATCTGGATCTACTAGATCCGGATTAAGGAATGTACCCATTCCTTAGATCCAGGTTTTCTTAGATCGGGATCTAAGGGCTGCAGTGGAAAAACACCCATAGTCTTCCACACATAACATTCAAAAGTCAGACTTAAAACACAGTGCCATTTTGGCCCTTCTTGCTTGAGTTGCCTAGAAAAAGAAGCACTTAAATGACCTTGTATTAATCATGCATCATGACTGGATAATTTGTCATTTATATATTATGAACTTATGTGGAGAAAATAAATAATAGAAATGAGGCACATAGGTTTAAGGAGGAAAGAGCCTGGAGCTGCTACAAAATGCAAAAGGACCTTGGATGAAAACATTAAAGGACATGTTTTATCTGCTAATGAAAATACTCAGTTATGACAGTGTGTGAGTGTCCTTAAGAGAGCCACATTACTCCTTTTCTAATAAATTATTCTGTTTTGATAATCATTAAATTCAAAGGGAAAATGTAATATTAATTTCAGTTCCTGGAAGGAGTGTTTTTCCCCTTGCTGTCTGTGGCCCTGGTCACTGTTACCCAGAACTGTTTCTAAAAAGCTAGCCTTATGGGATCCTTATCCATAGTGGAAGTTTTGTAATTCCGTGGAGGAAGTTCTTAAGCATTTCTGGTTATGAGCATGGAAAACATTCTGGCAGTGCCATAAGTATTTTTTATGCAAATGTTAATGCAGTCTACACATAGTGAAATGTTAACCCTTTGCATGGCTTCTGCAAATTATCAGGTTTCATATTTATATCACTCTTCACATTCACAAGGATTGAGAAGAGTTAGCATTATCCCACTCTTACGCTTGGGACTGAGGAAGAGTTGACTTGAGATTGAAGAATAATAGATTGCCCGAGTAGTTTTATTACTGCAGATGTGCTTCTGGTCCAAAAAGAGAAATGAGGTTGGAGGGAGAAACGTAATAGAGCATTAAAAGTGGACAAAATACCCTGTCAGTCATTGAGGTGGATTCATGTAGATCAGTAGCACTGCGAGTTAAATTGGGGAAGGTTTGCTAGATCTTACGTATTGGTACCCCAAGGTTTTCAAGAACATGGGCACATATAGCAAGTGAATGAGGCCAGCCAATCTTTGGGAAATATTTGGTGGGAAATTCAGGCCCTGCCCATGTAGGGGAAATATGGCTTTTCTATGGTGGGATTCTCACACGTATCTGTAGCAACCCCTCCATATCTTCACTACAGTGCCTGACAAAAGTTCTGTCGCTTATCCATGTTGTTGAAACCAAAACCTATAACCTGACTTAAAATTCATCCATTGGTTTTAAAAATGACTCATATGAAAGCTGAAACCCTCCCAAATGAGGTTTTTAAAAAGAAAATAAATTTGCTTCACTGCTGAAATATTGATCATTTAATGAACATAGAAAGGTCAGATTTTGGCTAGACAAAAGTTTTATCGCCCACAAAAAGTAATGTGAAAATCAAACAGATAATTCACTTCAAATACAAAGATATGTTTCATAACATTGGTGAATGAAGTTGTGGTGCTATTAGAGCCATATTTAATATTTTGTGTGACTTCCATGAGCCTGAAGGACTGCATCCGTGCGTTTCGGCAATGATTCGTACAATTTATTGATGAAGTCATCAGGAATAGTAAAGAATGCAGTTTTACATGCCTCCCAGATTTCATCAAGATTCTTTGGTTTTGTGTTCCAAGCTTCCTCTTTCATCCTACCCCAAACATGCTCAGTGATGTTCATATCTGGTGACTGGGCTGGCCAGTACTGGAGCACCTTGATCTTCTTTGCCTTGAGAAACTTTGATGTAGAGATGGATGTATGAGATGGAGCGCCATCCTGCTGCAAAATTTGACCCCTTTTATGATTGGGAATGTAAGAGGTAGCTAATACGTCTTGATATTTTAGGGTATTGATATTGTCTTCCACCTTGCAAATGTTTCGCACACCCCTATACTGAATGTAACCCCAGACCATGATCTTTCCACCACCAAACTTAAATGTTTTCTGGGTATATCTTGGATCCATACGGGCTCCAGTAGGTCTCCTGCAGTATTTGCGGCAGCTGTGGTGTAATTCAACTGAAGATTCATCTGAGAAATCCACCTTCTGCCACTTTTCCAGCGTCCATCCGTTTAGTAGGCTGTGGGCCTTGGCAAATACCACACGGTTTTTTAATTGCCTTTTGTTTAGTGCTGGCTTCTGGGCACTGATTCGACCATGGAGGCCATTTCGAGACAGAATCCTACAAACTGTTCTAGTTGACACAGGGACTTGAGGTGACCAGGCCTGTTGGAGCTCTGCTGCAGTGGAAGAAGGGCTGGCTTTTGGTTTTCGAACCAACAAACGTTCCTCCTGAGCAGTTGTCTTGTGGGGTCTGCCGGACCTGGGCTTGTCAAAAACATCTCCAGTCTCTTCAAATCTTTTTGTAATTCTTTGTACTTGACGCTGAGACACATTAAAGGTGCCAGCCACCTCTGCAGAGGATCTGGTCTTCAGTCTCCTGATAATCAAGGCTTTGGTCGCAGGGTGGATTTCTGGCATGTTGTCAGAGGTCAAGTTGCAGTTCAAGTGAAGGTCTGGAGTGCTGGAGTTCTTTTTATACACACCCACTAATTATCTGATCAATTAGTGAGCACAGGTGAGGCTGTAAACTAGGATTAGGTGCATTATATGACAAGGCGACAAAACTTTTGTCTAGCCAAAATCTGACCTTTATGTGTTCATTAAATGATCAATATTTCAGCAGTGAAGCAAATTTATTTTCTTTTTAAAAACCTCATTTGGGAGGGTTTCAGCTTTCATATGAGTCATTTCTAAAACCAATGGATGAATTTTAAGTCAGGCTTTGGTTTCAACAACATGGATAAGCAACAGAACTTTTGTCAGGCACTGTAAGTCCTCCTTAAAACACATGATAGTCTATTGTGGGAAAACTCAACGCTGGTGGTTAGTTTCCACAAAATAGTGTTATTACTTATTTTGTGCAGGGAGCTGCCATTGTCATTCTGCCCCCCCCCCCCTCCATGCATGTGTAGGGGATGAAGAAGATGGGTACATATGCACAGTGGTGGTAACACACATTTTCAGGTATTTTGCATCAGATGTTCGCATCACTAAAATGTGGAAAGACAGTACTGTCCCCCACGCTGTCTAGCCCACAGGGGATAATGCCGGAAAGGCAATTCTTCAAATTATTGCTTCCTAGCAGAATATCCTGCTGGCTTCTGGAGGCAACCTCAGAGTCTCAGAACATGACAAGTGGAGTTTCTACATTTTAGTGTACTCATGTAGGAGAAGGACAAAAAAGCAGGGCTATTCTTGCCTGCTTTTAATCTAGATGACTCTTTGTTGAAGCCCTGTTGCTACTGATTGCCAGTCCTCACACACGCTGACAGCCACAGTTTCCTGCACCATTGAGTGTTCTGTACAGCACTTCCTGACCCTTTCTAAAAGCAGAGCACAGACTGCTAGAAACTGCAGACCAGAAGTTCATGATCCTTCTGGTAATGATGGCTACCAGGATCAGTGCCCCTTTGGAGTGGCAGCTTTCAGCCATGGCAGGAATAATCCACATTTCATTAAAAGCAACTGCAGTCATAGAAGGATCAAAGGACAATGCAGAGGGAAATTGTAGGGACTATAAGATGTTTAAAAAGGGCAAACTGAGAGCCAGAAAGGGACCCCCCTCCTCTTCTTTTGGTGGGGTGGGAAGAACACTGGAATTAGTCAGAAGCTTCCTTCTAAGGAGGAGATTAGGGTGAGAACGCGGAAGGCAGCTATTTCAAGGGGATTACTGGCATAAATTTAACAGCCTTGTCTGGTATCCGCTGCAGTTTAACACTGCCACAGTAATCCATGCCCTGGTAACCAGATCTCTATAGTGGTCCACTTTACATGTGTCTGCTCTTAATTTGTTTTGGTTTCATGATCAGGCGTGGGAGAGCAGTTGCAAAAAGAACAGCAGTCTAAAAGAAACAAGGAAGGGGGGGGGGGATAAAATAAACCCTAGGCAGCCCATGTCTTTATCTTTAATTGCAGAGGTAAGCATAGGTATAGGCATAAAATCAGGTAAGATTTCAACCTTGTCTTCTACTTGAGAATGCCCAAAAGCAATTGGTAGGCTATCGTGCAAGACAGGATGCTGGATTAGATGGGCTAGGACCTGATTCAGCAGGGTTCCTCTTATGTTCTTGTGTTCGTAGATCAAAGTGTAAGTACAGAAATATGTATGTATGTATGTATGTATGTATGTATGTATGTATGTATGTATGTATGTATGTATGTATGTATGTATGTATGTATGTATGTATGTATGTATGTATGTATGTATGTATGTATGTACATCTTAGTGAACAAATCTATATTTGGCAATTCCAGCATGTCACATCTTCAAAAGAAGACAGTGATCATAGATTTTCAATCTGCTGCATTATTGACAGGCAGGTATTTCCAGTGTTGAAATATTAATTTCTTGGCAACTGCAAGGGCTCAAAAATCCATTTCCTCTGTTCTAATGTTATTTTACGTGACTCGCAAATATATAATACAACAAAATATAAACGTGTGTAACGATCAATGACTGTCCGGTGATAAAATTGATAAGTCTGATCACTTCATCTCAAAAATAACTAGTTTTGGGACTAGAGATCTGCAGAATTAGCAGAGCTGGGATTTAGCTCACATGCAGTTGAACCCAGTTATCAACAAACAGCCCAGGACGCCTTGTCAGGGTGGCCAACTGTTTCATGTTCTGGCTTGCATGGTTGTAGAAGCACAAGGAATCCATTGCAGCCATGAAGCGTCCATAAATCTGCCCTTCAGCTGAATCATTTTACCTGCATTGCTGCCTCCCACCCTACCAGCTGGCCACACTGCTTCCTCCTACCTTTGGCCTGCACTAGCTTTAACTCATTCCTCCCTGGCAGCCTATTCTGCTGCCACATGTTTCTGATGTGTCATTGCCAGGTATTTGTCTTCTTATGCTGTGTCTACAGATCTCAGCAGATCACTATGTTCATTTGCACAGGAAGGCCTATAATGTATTGGTTGGACCAAGCATAAGATCCAAAATGGGTGCTGTCCACATTAGCAATACAGTCTACTGTGAGAAGAAGGCAAGCACCCAGCAGCAAAACACTGAAATAATGCAGGTGCTGAAGTTGTAAATCAGTGTATTGCCACTGGAGTGCTGGTATTAACCCTGTATACCAGTCTTCACCTTAGGTCCCAGATTGGTTTACAAAACAAAAACATATTTCAGATCAAATGTTGAAATACTCTACGATTAGGTAGAGTCCTACATAAATGCTGCTTATGTTCCGTTATAGCATTTAATACTTTAATTAATAAAAGGCTGTTAGCTCCTCTATTTGATCTAGGTAAAAATAAAAATATTTTTATATATTTTATATTTTTATATTTTAAATAAAAATAAAATATTTTAAATAAAAATATTTTTATCTGCCCAGGCAATCCCAAAAAAATGAATTGTTCCCAGTTTTTAGATCTAGGTTGCCCTGACAGTTTAGTATGCAAGAATACCAGATCCTGACTTGTTGACTTAATTAATAATAGCCCATGGTAAAGGTTAGCATTCCTTCTGAGGTTCAGAGTTTCACACACATGTGTTAATGATCGGATTTTCTCTGAGCTGGCAGCTAATCCTCCTGATTTATTCTTTTGCTAAGTCTTTCTAGTTACTTGCTCGTTCTCTCTCCTGCTTACTTATACCCACTTCCTATTCACTCGCTTTCAAGGAAGCACAGGTCAGCAAGAAGTCAGGTGAAGGACCTGACTAAGAACATGGACTGCAGGGCTTTGAGTACCATTCCAAGTGTGCCAGTGACTGGACAGTAGTAGTCTAGTCAATGCATATGAATTCATATCCAGATTACTGCAATAATTTCTGTGTCGGATTAGCCTTATAGTTCCTCTGGGTGCTACAGCCGGTGTAAAACCAGGCAAAATACATTGTACTGTATTTTTGTGTTTTTATTCATTATAATCTACCCGAGAACCTATGATGAACAGCAGGATTTAAATGACTTGAAATAAATAAAATACAGTAATCCATCCTTGTTGCTATGTTATCTCTGTTGAGGAACACTGCCCACTGCCTGTTCTGAAATCCTCAAAACAGTTTCAATATTTTGTCTGATAACTTTAATTATATTAAACCATGATTAAAAACAATACATGGAAGAGAAAAATCGAGTCACGGTGCAAAGATCTCGATAGAAAAGAATGTCTTCAAAGAGTGTAATTGTATTAGAATGTCTCCATAAAGAGTGTAATTGTATTAGAAAGGAGGACATTCTAGAGGGTACGCCCCACCACTGAGAGACTCAGTGGCGGATAATTGCAAGGAGACGCTTGATATTTGTCGTACCTGCAGCAGGAACCCCACAGGTAACCTTAGGATCTCCTGCTGGCAGGAGAACAGTTGTTGCTATTGCCCTAGCTGAAGCTAATAAAAAGTCCTTGAAGCCCCAGTAAGTATTTAAAATGGTTCTGAGGAGCACCAAAGACTGCGTATCTGGATGCTCATCCAGAACAATCTATGATTTCCTGGATACCTGCCTACGTGAACATTTGTCAGGATTCGTTTCCAGTTTCCTAACTTGCATTCAGCTCATCACCACCTCCAGACACTGGTCTTGGATTTGCACAGTCTCACCTGCTTCAAATTTTCTCTATCTATCTATCTATCTATCTATCTATCTATCTATCTATCTATCTATCTATCTATCTATCTATCTATCTATCTATCTATCTATCTATCTATCTCTACGTTTTTATGCCGCCCTATACTCAGAGGATTTCGGGTGGGTAAGAGCATTTAAAATCAAACGTTATTAAAACAATAACAGTATATATTAAAACAATATCATCTGCAAGTGGGAAGGAGAAAGTGTATCCCCATTTAACCAAAGGCCAGGGCAAAGGTGTCCATCTTCACTGCCTTCCTAAACGTGTACAATGAAAGTGATTATCATGATCTCCTCATCCAAGTCTCTGGGATTTTTAATAATACTAGTCAAGGAAGGTTTTATCTTGCTGCTCTCAAAAGAATTTTTGTTAACATTACTTTTTCGTTGGACCTGCAAACCACACTGTAGCTTTTGGTTGAGGATAACTTAATAAATATAAATTATAAATAATCTTGGAGCAATTAACAAAACCGAGCATTGCTTACTTTCTCAAGGAAAAAACAATCACACTGTACTCAGTGGAGCTCACTTCCTAAGCAGCACACGTAAAATTGCAAGCTGAAAGTTAAGCAGAACAGTAGGAATTAGTCCAAGATATAGTTTTCAAATATTTTTACTTCAG
Organism: Aspidoscelis tigris stejnegeri; assembly: GCA_023333525.1. Taxonomy (NCBI): domain Eukaryota; kingdom Metazoa; phylum Chordata; class Lepidosauria; order Squamata; family Teiidae; genus Aspidoscelis; species Aspidoscelis tigris. The sequence continues at coordinate 98,582,781 of JALMGA010000002.1, forward strand.
AGCATCTTTGCCGCATCAACTTGCCTGCTGAAGGCACCCTGACTATTTGCCAAGGAAATCTTGCGTGCTGCAAAGGATTCTGGATATGTTCTAAAACACCCACTCAGTTTACACTGTCCTTCATTATCAGCCTGAGAGAGCTCAGAATGTGCCAACACCTCTCCCGCAGTTGCAGATTACTAAGCAGAATCTTTAAGGAATAATTTTTGCCAGGATTTCTACTGAAGGATCTCAGGGCATAGGCTGAAAACTGCTGTTAATCACACATTAAGCCTTCTTTTCATTGTACATTCATTCGTTCTTCCGTGTTTTAACTTTAATTGTCTAATCATAGTGTGTTGTGTGGGGTTGCATATGAGGAGTGCTGTCTTTTTCTGCAAAGAGGAACATCCCTTAATTGGAGGCTGTTTAAAATCCCTTGGGCCATGGCTGTGCTTTCTAACATGATATTGCCAGCACAATCTGTATATCCCTGAACTGGAACAGGTACTAGCAAAGTAGCTAGGGGATCAACCGATAGGACATGCGCAGGCTAATGACGCCTGAAATACATTTCTTCCTGGCAACTCTAAGCCTGAGTGATTTTTGCAAGGCAAGAAATAAAGAGCCTCTCTAAACCTGTTGTAACTGACCTGACTGTTTGAAAGAGTCTCAGTCTCAGTGATGACTTCAGTTCTTCTGAAGGTTCATTTAGTTTTACTGCATCAATAAAATATTTCTCCTATAATACTCCAATTTCTGTCTCTTTATTGGAACAATAGTCCATTTATAGCTTGAAGGAGGACTCTCCCTTCTTGAGCAACTAATGTGTGATATTTTCACGATTATCCAGTGTCTGTCCGGGAAAGCTGCCAGCACACACACACAAACACACGGCTGGTGAGAAGTAGCTCACTTGTCAAGGCAGTTCCAATAACACAGCAAACGTAGTCCAGAGAGAGTAGCCGAGAGCCAATCCGAGTCCAAGGTTTGTGAGAGCAACGTAACATTCCGGTCTGAGTCAAGGTAGCCAAGTATTCCAGGTCTAGGGGGCAGATGTGGCAGCTTTCTCAAAAGGAAAACCAATAGTTTCTGACATACATCCTGGGTGTCTGCCCGGTGTTTTATCTATAGTCCCAGCTGCAGGCTATCAGCATGTTTTTCTGCAAGCCTTTTCGATCTTCTTAACCCTTCCTTTTCCGCTCTCCTCTGCTTAAAGCTAGGGATCTCTGTGTCCTGCTGTTCCAAGACTCCCTCATCTTGCACTTCTGCTAAGGTGAGGCTGGGCTGCTGAACCCCAGATTCCACTGGGGCTGGGAGGTCAGAACTGGGCCCTGACACCACCTCAGGTTCCTCCTGCACCTGAGGAAGTGAGTCCTCCTCATCTTCTGAGTCCTCCTCATGGCTGACCATGACAGTGTCTTAGTGCATCTGTGTGTGTTGATTCTGAAGCATACACAGTCCCATTTGTTATCAGCAAACACCTGGCAGTCATCCACATTGTGATAATTCCCATTTCTACTTGAGGCAGAGCCACGAAGTCTCTCAGTGTTGGGCTTTCCTGTTTTTTAAATAAAAAAGTTCCTAATCTGATTGAACTCTCATTCAAGAATGCTTTGTATTTATTAAGTGGAAAGCATGAGACAGCTTTGGTCCAGTGGTTAGGAAGCAGGATTGTTATTTGGGAATAATGAGCCCTCCTCCACAAAGCCAGCTGGGTGACCTTGGGCTAGTCACAGCTCTCTTCTGAGCTCTCACAGCCTCACCTACCTCAGAGGGTGTTCTGTCGTTGGGAGAAGAATAGAAAGCTTTGTCAGCCACTTTGAGTCCCCTTAAATGGGTGAGAAAAGTGGAGTAGAAAAGCCAACTTTTCTTCTTTTTCTTCTTTTTTTCCATTTTGTTTTTTCCCTCACTTCTCCCTTTGTCAACTATTTTTGTGCCCTGTTATTATAATTGGGTTATAAAAGGCCATTCATTCTTTAAGAGCCAGTATGGAGGCATCTGTACTATATGTATTAATTTTTATTACATTTTTATTCCACATTTCACTTGAAGGTCATAGGACAGGTCACAACCTACAATAAAAATACAATCACTAAAATATATTTAAAATATGGCACTCCCACCCTTTCTCTCCATCCTGGCAGGACTATATTTAGAGGAAGCCAGTAGGTTGCACTGTCCTTTTTGGGGGGGGAGGGGCTCCAGCTGTAGCTTGCCTTTCCTCTGTATGATCAGAATTCAAACATGATGAGAACAAGAATCCAGCATTTGAAAGACCAGGATGCCACCATTCTGTTTATCATCTTTAGGAATGATGTCTGTCTTGTGGTTAGAGTGACAGTTTCTTATCTGGGAGTCACCAAGTTTGATTCCGCACTCCTCTGTGAAGCCAGCTGGGTGACCTTGGGCGAGCCACAGCTCTCTTCTCAGCTCTCTCAGTCCCACCTACCTCACAAGGTGTGTGTTGTGGGGAGAAGAACAGAAAGCTTTGTCGGTCGCTTTGAGTTACTCACATGACCAATTTGATTGTCCACCTTGGATTACAAACACCCTAGTTGCTACAGTATGCTGGCTGCAGTCAATTTAGTGGCAATTGATCTTGATTAATAAGTCCATATCATCACTGTGTGTGGTGGTTTTGAGTCAAAATTTTCTGTTTCCATGGGAAAGATCTTTATAAATTAAAAACAATTAAGGCTTTAATAAAAAGTTATCAGGGTTTTTGCACTAGAAGGCTGCTTCATTAGTAACTTCCAAAACAATTTTTTACTTTGCAAAGGACTTCGGCACAGGGAAAGGGATGCAAGAGTAGCCAGTTGCATTTACCCTTATTCTGCAAATTTCTGACAGCTTTTTGCAGTGATATGTAAATAACTTAATTAAATTAAAGGAACCATCTGTTATCGATCATGGTTCCTCATATTGAGTCCTTGGGTGTTTTTCCACTGTCACTAAAAGTACCCATTAAGTACCCATGAATGGGTATGTAATGCATTTTTGTACCCATTAATGGGTTCTTAATGGGTACTTCTAGTGACAGTGGAAAAACACCCCTTGTCATCCCAATTTGTCTAGATTTAGTTTTACATTTCAATTCTTAGAAAAAATATTTTTGTTGTCGTCTGTATGCCTCAGAAGTATATGTATACAGAATTACGGTATGTTTACAGCAGCGGTTCTCAACCTGTGGGTCGCGACCCCTTTCAGAGGGGCTGTGACGAGTCTCCCGCCTTCCTGCCCCATCCTCACCCGAGCTGTCTCACCCCCGTGGCTGGAGCTCTCCACAACATGAGGAACTGCATTAAGGGGTCACAGCATTAGAAAGGTTGAGAACCGCTGGTTTACAGCAAGCATATTTATAGCTTTGCTTAAATCTTTTTTTAAAAGATTGTTTTTTAAAAATTCATCTTTTTTGCCATGCTCGCAGTCGGCCAGACTCACTTATACTATAAATTAAAATTTAAGAAGCTTGATCTCTTGGAGCAGCCAACCAAATGGCCCTGGAGAAACAACCGACCAGTGAATGAGTGCAGTACCACTCACTTCTTAGTTTCCTCCAGTGGTTTTCAGAGAAAACTGCCTGCAGCTGTCATCAACCTGCTTCTCCATAAATTAATCTATTTTAAAGTCATTAGGCTTGTTGGCCATCGTTACACTTTTTAGTTTCTCCTCACTTTTACAGCATAATTTAAATATGCTGATGAAACGTCAAAAATAAAAAGTCTTGTATTTCTTATAGTACAGTAATCCTTGCTCCCCTTTGAATCTGTTTATAGAAATGGTTCACCAGTTACGACAAACGTCACTGTGTTCAGATTGTGTTATTGGGATATAAGTAAAACGATTTGGAACTCCCTCTCCAGTTTGGTCTAGTGGTTAGGGAGACAGACTCTTATCTGGGAATACCGGGTTTGATTCTGCCCTCCCCCATGAAGACAGCTGAGTGACCTTGGGCTAGTCACAGCTCTGTTCTGAGCTCTCACAGCCCCACCTACCTCATAGGGGGTTCTGTTGTGAGAAGAAGAATAGAAAGCTTTGTCATTTGCTTTGAGTCCCCTTAAATGGGTGAGAAAAGTGGGGTAGAAAAGCCAACTCCTCCTCCTCCTCCTCCTCCTCCTCCTTCCCTCCCTTCCAAAAAAACCACCTGAATTATGTGTTAGGAAATAACTGTGTCTTCCTGTCTTGAAGAAAAACAGCCCGGAAAACAGCTTCCCTATATGTATTTTTCCACTAGTTTTATTTAACTTTGCCATGTCCTCTAGTTTTCCATTTTCTCTCTCAGAAGTAAAGATTTTACTTTAAATTCTGAGTTTGGTCTCAATAAATACAAAAGAGTATTTGAGTGGGGTGATGAGTCTGAACAGAATTGGCAGAATTTCAAAATGGAAAGCAGAAGGGTTAAGTGTTGTACTCTTATCAAATCCCTCTTCCACCCATGTTGAAAGTTATTATTAAGCATAAATTTCTACTCAGATATTGCTTCCTCCATTCTAGTTGGAATTGGTACCCATTCATTCCTCTCTCAGGGTGCCATGGTATTATTTTTCAGTTGTCCAGAATTTGTACATGTAGCTTCTTATCTGTGATGCAGGTCTTCTCTGAAGCATAATAATGCAGTTTGTGTCTTACTTATCCCTGTAAACTAGTAATTTCACTCTTGCTAGATGTATTTGTTTGTTTGTTTGTTTGTTTGTTTGTTTACAGTTCTATCCCACCCCATACCTGAAGGTCTCTTGGCAGGTAACAACAGATTAAGTACAGAATATACTGTACATTAAAAACCCTTTAAATATTCAATAAATCTAAAACAATACAGAACATGTTTAAAATGATGGTATCTGTACTGTTGGCAGGGGGGAGATAATCATCTCAGCCTTTTCCTGGTCTTGAGACTTTTGTTTATGGAATTCCAGCACATAAAAATGTTGAAGAGTGGAGGAGATAATATTGTTCCCCAGGCACCCCACAGGCAAATTCCAGAGTATTAAGGACAGTTGCACAGATAATTTCTAGTATTGGTCTTGGAGATAGGAGTGAAACTTTTCACTCGCATGTTTCACACTGTTTTCAGAAGGATACCATGGTCATACTACCAAAAGCCTCTGGGAGTTCAAGGAGAACCAACAGTGTCTCGCTTCCTTTTTCTCCTAGAGAAAGTAGTCAGACAGGGCAACTAAGGTTCTTTCAGTGCTGTAATCAGACCTGAAGCCAGATTGAAATAGGTCTACATAATCAGCTTCTACCAAGAATGTCTGCAATTAAATGGCCATGACTGTCTCCAATACCTTGTCCAAAGAGAATACGTTAGCTACCGAGTGGTGGTAATTTAACTCTTCTGGATTCAAGGAGGACCTCTTGAGAAGGAAGCGTACCACCTCTGCCTAAATAGCTGACAGGACTAACCCATCTCTCAAGGAGGTGTTCACCACTCCTGTACTCATCCTGAAATACTCCTTTAGCCAGCTTTCACTAGCAAAGAAATACAGGAATCCATAGAACATTTTGCCAGTAAAATCCTAACAAGAAGCTTGCCTGCATCCTCCAGCCACAGGAATTGAAGGTAATGTAAACTCTTTATCTAGACTGTTCCCAATTTGTGACATCTAGTCCACACAGTCTGAGCACTTTTGCCCTCAAAATACCTTGCAGATTTGTCACAACAGAACTGTGTGGCAATTGCCTTTCCTTCATTGGGCTTGATAAGCACTGGATTTGATAAGCTTACCACTTGGCCCAGATTTGGTAATTCTATGGCATATGTTCATTGTTTGCCATAGTTTTGGTAATACTGCTTTTCAGGTTATGGCATTGAACATGCAGGAAGCTTAACATTCCTGGAACAAGGATTTTCCTCCTTAATTCCACAGCTTCTCTTGTATAACCAAGAAGAAAGCTTGCTTTCTAACATTCACTTTATTCAAGGACCAGGGTTACAGCAATCATATTTTAGAGCAGCAGTAGTTGGCTGTGTTATCTTGAGTGGCTCTCTTGGGACCTAGGAAGCAATACTAAAGTCATTCATCCCTCTCAGCACATCCTGTGTGGTAAATTGATATACCTGAATTGATATTGCCACCAGAGAAAGTGGTAGTGAGCACTTTGGAAAAAAAATTGGAGGTCAGATTGTCCCATTTCACAGCTCACTGTGTTATTTTTTATGGCAATATTTAGTTCATTTAGACAGCTCATTTTCTTTAATTCAGTTCCCTGGTGAGTTAGGAGGATCAATTGGTGTGCTCCACTTCCATTGTATAAAAGGATCGTTCTCACAGTTGGTGTCCCGCAGAAAACTTCTGCAATTGAGGTCTTGTTTTATTAAAATGGCAGCAGATTCTTCTCACGAGTACTTAACTGAGCTGTAGTTGAGTGTAGCTTTAGCAAGCTTCTGCTCATACCGGGAGCCTCTTCATGCACAGTCCATCTGTTTGATCAAGGGGGCAGAAGATATGGTGATCATTCTTACGAGGTTTTATTGCTGAGTTTTAATAATGTTCTCATTTTGAAGTCTCTTGCTGTGAACCAGCATTTAAATGGATCATGGAAAACTGTATTTAGCTACTTCCTAATTTAAACTGTTTAAATCCTAAACTGAAATGTGTTCATTTCTGTTGCAGGGGCTGACATTTGAGGAGGTAGAGAACTTCTTCACCTTCCTGAAAAATATAAATGATGTGGATACAGCCTTAAGTTTTTATCACATGGCCGGAGCCTCTCTCGATAAAGGTAATGATACGCTCACGTTACCAGATTTTAAAAATTTGAAATATTTTTAATTTATTTAATTTAGCAGTATTGAGTCTCTAAATATATCGTAAGAACATCAGAGGAATAAGAACGTAAGGGGAGCCCTGCTGGATCAGGGATCGTGTTTCATGCAGTGGCTCACCAGTTGCTCCTGGGGACATTCTCAAACAGATGACAAAGGCAAAACCTTCACTTATTATTATTATTATTATTATTATTATTATTATTATTATTATTATTATTATTATTATTATTATTATTATTATTATTATTATTATTATTATTATTATTATTATTATTATTATTATTATTATTATTATTATTATTATTATTATTATTATTATTAGTTTATTTCTAAAGCGCTGTACATGTACTCAGTGCTGTACAAAATAAAATAACCAAAGATTAAAAGGGGTAAAACCTGCCATTGGCGTGCAATCTAAAAACAATAATAGCATACAATAACAAAAACGGTGATTAAAATAGACAGCAGAGCATCAACAAGCAGACTCTCCTGGGTAGGGAGAGTAAAGTCACTTGTTCTCAGCTTCCTGCAAATGGCCTTGAGAAGTATCATGCGTGTCCCTCCAACTCAGAAACAGTACCTGGCATCCATTCTAGTAGTCAGCGATACAGGTATCCTCCATTAATTGATCTAATCCTTCCTTAAGCCTATCCAAAGTGGTTGCTGTCACCACCACTTCTGATAGTAAATTCAAGAGACCAGTGATCCTCAGGGTGAAAAAATATTTCCCCTTGTCAGTCTTAACTCTCCTGCCCATCAGCTCTACCGGATGTCCCCTGGTTCTGGAGCTGTGTGATAAAAGAATTATCTCTAGACAGTATTAAAATGGGAGATAAAAAAACACCAGTCCTGACTCCTCGGTCTGCTACCCTGGTTCTTCACCCCTTCTAACTACTGGCCATGGGAAATTGATGGTGTAACAAATGTTCCAGCTTCTGGTATGTACAAAAAAGCACATTGGAGAAAGGGTTTATGAACAAGCCTCTTTTTTAATCTGCACATTTCTTAATGTAGTGAGTTAAAGTTGAGCTGCAGTCAGAAAGGTGTTGAAAAATCCATGCTTTTAAAATCCAAGGTCTATGGTACATAATAAAAAGCTAAACAACAGAAAGAAGAACAAACATCTCTTGTGATCTAAATCTGTATAGTAAAAAAAAAAGGATCCTGCACAATTTAATGCCACAACCAGGTTTAAGGTGAAATATTTTATAGAGCATCTTAGTGTTCACCTTACTTGGGAGATACCAGAGTGGCATCTTGTGGTAGAGATTTGCCCATTTCAGCTAAAGTAAAAGTTACAAGCTACTAGGTCAAAGGATAAATTCCTAGGTCACAGTAACTTTGCCATATCTCTCTCAAAGAAGGTCTCAGGAAGTCATAACATGGACACAGTGCATGTAAACAATACAACGCTCAAGGTAGCTTACATGAGCTGTCCACATGCATAAGCAAGGCCCAGAGACAGGCTTCTGTTGGTTCCTGAGCTTCCTCACCATAACACCATATATGGCACTTCCTGTGTAGCACCATCCTTGCATTAGGTTGTTCAAACTGGTTGTATCCAGATTTCCCCCCTCCCTTACAGTTATGAGCATCTTCTAGTGATTTTCCACTGTATAACTGACTGCTGTGTGGAAGGGTATAAAGAGCCCTGACTCTTAACAATAATGAATGAACCTGCTTTAAACATGGCCCCTGCTTTGAACATGAATCTGCTTTGTACTTGAACCTGCAATAAACTTGAACATGCTTGCTGACAGACCTGCCTGCTAGCTAGTTCGTTACTACAGCATCTGAAGGTTCCCATGCATCCATTGAGGTCTTTCCGATGCCTATGGGAAATGAAAAAGCTGTGTGTCCATGTTTATAGCTGCCCTCCCTAACTCTCTGACCTTTGGGCAAAGTTTAAATTAATTTACTACAGACTCCTGTGTTGCCTTTTGAGTCCTAGCCAAAGGTGAAGAAGAAGAAGAAACTCGAATATTTATGGACTCTTACATGTCGCTTAGCAGCCATCTCTTGACAGGCACGCATCTCTCATGTGGCCACAGAGCCTCAAAGTTCTCTCTTTCTGGCTACTAAAACAGTTGTGCTGAACCAGTTCTATTTGAAACACTTTTGGAATGAACCAGCGGAAGTTCAAGGTTTTAGTAAGAAACCAAGCCTCCCTCAAATGTGGAGGGGTTCAGCCCAATACCAAACTGAACTGAGGGCAGGGGGAGGGGAGAGGAAATCATTTGAATTGAAAGGTTTGTTCAGCGCATTCAATTCAATCCTCCTCCTTTCGTGCCCGCAGCCTTCCCTCTAGTTTCACCCAGTTTCTTGTACCAGGAGAAGGCTGAGGCACTCAAGAGAGGCCATGGGGGGCACAAACCATTCAGTGAAACAGCTGGCTAGTCCTAGGCAGAACATGGTTGGTTATGTTTCACTATGTCTAGTATGTATGCTGCTTGAATTCTGCAGCTCACCCCACTTGAGAACTGGCTTGAACAGGACCAGCCAGTTGGCTGCCCAGCAAAGCAGTCATCTGAACTGACCATACTAAGCAGGCAGCAGAGAGGAAGCAAGCCTGAGGTCATATCCACATGATATACTTCTCGCTTGGACTCCTCGAAGCAGCAGTGGCACCTCCTTCTCCCATTCTGGTCATTCTGTCAGGCATGGCTTCAGTGGCTCAGCCTAGAGCCTGGACTCCCATACTGAGGAAGCAGTTCAGACGAAGCGGTAAGAATGGAGCAAACCACATCCCAGAGGGGCCAGTGCCACTTCCTCATCTGTTGTCACCTGGCCCAGGCAGCCTTGCCACTGCTTCTTCCTGTGCCACCGGGGGAGAAGCTAAGGCAGAGTCAACCTTGCCATATCCAGCACTCTGGGGCCCCCAGCTATACCGAGAGCTTGACATTCCCCTCTCAAAAACATTCTGGGGTATAACAAGTAGTTGCCCCCAGCCAGCCAGCCTGAATGCCTGTGGAGGCTGGGAGCTACACCCTCTGCCCAGCTGCTCTGGAGATTGTAGAGGGAGGTTCCCAGACATTCTTTCCTTGGACCAGTGGCTAAGGGCTACCACCACAACTTCCCTTTCACATTGCAGTGGTGGCAGGCAGGGAGGGGTCTGCCCACCTACACCGCCTAATCCATCAGGCAAGTATATTGAAACCTGTCCCGTTACACCAGCCCCCAGCAGTGACCTAGTGTCTTGCAAAATGCAAGCTGGCCTAATTTTTTACAGCCAATATGTTACACATTAGCATTCCAAATATAGCCCATGTTTGTAGCAAGTTTCACGAAGCAGAGCCCCTTAAATTTCCCTGTAACACATTGTTTTCTGTGGAGAAATACACTTCTGCTGCTGCAGGGCTGCAGGAGATCAGAGGAATTAAATTATAAATAGTATTCTAAAACTATACTTCATGTATACTGTATAAACATTAATTTTTTATGCTGTCCCAATTCTGTACAAGTGTTGGTGGCGGTGGACATAACAGAGGGAAGCTAGTATAGTCTATATTTTGAGTATCCACAGAAGGAATGGATGTTGTCTTTATAGCTGAGTTAATGTTTGCAAATTTGGGGTTTGCAAGGTCCTTTTTTGTCAATTCATCAGTTCCTCTAAATGAGGCGGAAACTATATTTCTTGCGTATGTCTGTCTATCTCTGCAGTAATGCACTGAAGCAGAAATACACTGTTATTAGTACAGTACACATGTTCATTAAATATAATCCAAAGCCTTCCCCAGTAACAGTATTATGCCTGTACTTCCCAGTATTATAGGCATGAATTGAAAATATCAGTGGGAAGAGAATGCTGACTTCCTGTTTCCCCACCAGTTGTGCTGTTCTATATTTTTTAAAAATACTTCCCGTTATGTCTCGCAAAATGTTTTTCTTTTGTTAAAATATTCAAGGGTATCCTTTTTTCAATAAGATGGATTGTTATTGTTGCGGTTGTTTAGTTAAGCCTGATCCTTCGTGACCTCATAGATCAAAGTACACTAGGGCCGCCTGTTTTTTGCTGTCTCCCATTATATGGATAAATGATTGTAAACAAATAAAACAGAAATATTGGTTACTGGAGTTAACTACTGGAGCTTAACTTGACTTAAAAAACAAAACAAAAATCCGTTGTTAGATAAAGCTGGATTATCCTGAACCCTGTCTACTCTCTCTTCTCTTACGCGAAGTAGGGTTTTGTTGTTATCTTTTCTCCTCTCCTACACGGAGCAGATATAAGAGCCAAGTTAGGTTTGGGGATTCAGTCACACAATGGCATCTTCCAGGCCTCTTTTTAAACTAGACCAAAGCTGAGGTAGCTTGTACAATCCACTTGGAGATGGAGGAGGGGAAAACAGAGTGGCACAGACATTCTGTGCTTCCTTTCCCTCTCTCCTTCCATCTTTCAGCCATCTGAAACAGTCAGCTGAAAGAAAGGATACCAGTAAGAAGAATAAGAAGAGTTCTTCTTCTTCTTCACAACAGAACACCCTGTGAGGTAGGAGGGGCTGTGAGAGCTCGGAAGAGAGCTGTGACTAGTCCAAGGTCACCCAGCTGGCTTCATGGGGAAGGACAGAATCAAACCCGGTATTCCAAGTCCAGCTCCCTAACCACTAGACCAAACTGGCTCACCAGTGAGGCACCACAGGGTACCTCCAGATGCAGTTATAAAATCACAATTTTTCACAGGGCTGTATTGAGATTGCCGCTCTTACCTGTGGCAGTCCAAATATACTCCCATATAACACACCAAAAAAGCATAATATAGGCATGACGGCAAAGTAACACTGGATTACTTGCCTTGTCTGTTGTTTCCTTGCTTAATCACAGCTGTTCCCCAAATATCCATATGTAGAAAGCGTGCAAAACAACAATAACAAAGGGAAGTAGGTAGACGCTTAATACATCTGGATAGTTTTGCAAGAGCAGCAATTTCACAAGGAAACAACAGACAAGAGCCTGGATTTATCCCAAGATTAGCTCCTGCCATTTGACAGGGGTAGCAGGAAGAAATGTGGGATATAGTGTCCAGAAATAGTGATGTCTGGACACACCCACAGACAGTGCTTCATTCTTACAACTCCCTGAAAGATGTAGTGGAGAGACAGTGAAAATGTGGTCTCCCTCTGCCCCTTAGCTGGGATCCATTCCGTCCCCGGAGTGGGAGTCTTTTCTTACCCAGAGAAGTGGAATTGAGGTGCCTCTGGGCAGTGGCATGGGGACAACTCTACCCTGATGTGCCTAAAAAGGAGGCTTTTAAGCCTGTCTGTTTGTACCCTTCGATCAGAAAAGGAAAAAAGGGGAGAGAAGTCCTCTGACTTTCACAACAATTGTCACAACATTTCACAACATAATCAATTAGAATATGAGGAAATATTTCTGTAAACATGGGGTGTTTTTCCATGGTCACTTAGTACCCATTTTAGCACCCATTAAGGACCCATTTGGGTGAGAGCCGGATGCCCCATTTCCAGCACGGCACCCATTAGGACACATTTGTTTCCACCGCGCCTCGGGAAATCCGGATCGTATGGGTACTTTTTGGCCTTTAATCTGGATTTTCTGTAGACCCCATTAATGGGGTCTACAATCGGGTCTGCAGCCAGAAAATCCAGATTAAAGGGAGCCTGTTTCCACGTTAGTTTGGCAATGGAGTCTAGAGGAGGCTAGGGGGAGGGGGCATCCTTGGGGGGGAGCCCCAAAACCTAAGCTTCAAAGTCATTTCAAAGTCACTTCGAAATCACTTCAAAGTTTACTCCAAAGATCAGCACAGACTTCAAAGATGCTCCAGAGCTATTTTGCACAGACTTCGAAGTGACTTCAAAGTAACTTTGGAGCCGCTTCGGGGATTGCACCCCCTGTCCCCCCAAACACGTGGGGGGACAGGCAGACCCCTCGTGGGTAGATCCGGATTTCCAAATGGGTGCTCCAGTGTTTCCACGGCAGGGAGACTAGCACCCATTGCTATTGGGTGCTAGACCACCCATGGAAACACATTGGGTACTTCCCTTAATCCAGATCTACTCGATCTAGATTAAGGGATGTACCCATTCCCTAGATCCGGATTAAAGGAGCGCAGTGGAAAAACACCCTTGGTTAGGAAAGAATTATAAGCTTTGAAAACTGATGTTGTTCCTTGAGTCAGAGGAAGACCTGAACAGCTTCCCGCTGTAGGTTAACAATGAGTTTTATGTTTCCAAAGAAACAAAGCAACTGTTGTGTTTACTCTTTGTACCCAAGTGAATTTATTCTATTGTTATAAAATGCAGCTGCTTTTGCTGAAGTTAAGTGCTTACAAAGGGAAAGACAAACTTGAATGAAGTAATATTAAGAATACTCAATAAGTAGGCTGACCCTTGACAATTATTTTTGTTTACTACCAAGAGGTTCTTTATGCAGTATTTAATCCATTTGGATCTACCTGGTTTAGGTCTTGTAAACGCTCTCTATGGACTTGGTTAGAACAGCGGTTCTCAACCTTCCTAATGCCGCGACCCCTTAATGGAGTTCCTCATGTTGTGGAGACCCCCCAACCATTGGGGTAGAGCAGCTGGGAAATGGGAGGGAAGGGCGGCGGGGGACTTGTCGCGACCCCTCTGAAAGGGTAATTCGACCCCCAAAGGGGTCTCGACCCCCAGGTTGAGAACCACTGGGTTAGAAGCATTTGTCAATCCTGTTAGAGATTTATAGAGGAATTTTGGCATGTATATATGGATGGATAAGTCTCCCAACCCTTTAGTGTTTGCAGACACCTTAATAATCTCCAGCAATCATCTCAAATAACAGGAAGTGAACGTGGAAGATGATGAATGCCTTTGAGAATGGGGACACACTGACCAACCCAGATTTGAACAAATACGTGACCCTTAGGAAGGCCTGTACATTTCATAACTTGTCAGTTAAGGAAAGAATTTTATTGGGAAGCTGTTGAACATTTTTCCTGTTCTTGGTCAACAGCAGAATCTCAGGCTGATATTCTGTCCCACCACCACGAGAAGAACCAGCTTGTGGCTCCATGCTACGTTGCTCTTCTCTGCTTCTCCTGACCAGTTGCTGTTTTCCCGCCCTTTACCTGAAGTCTCAGGGTGTATTACAGCTGACCTGCCCGTGCCTTAAGATCTTCAGGGCAGGCCCTCCTGGTTGTCCCACTGCCTTCAGCAGTGAGGCGGGTAGGCACCTGGGAGAGGGGCTTCTCAGTAAGGACCCCCAGGCTATGGAATTGTCTCCATCTTGAAGTGCGTCGGGCTCCTTCTCTGTTTATGTTCAGGAAGGCAGTGAAGACACACCTCTTTGCTCAGGCCTTTGATTAAATGTTTCACCCACTGCAAACACTACTGTTTTAATTGATATTATTTTGTTTTTAACATGCTGGATTTTAAATGTGGTGGTGGTTCTTATTGTTTTAATATATATCATTTTGTTTAATATGTTGGATTTTAAGGGTTTATTGTTACCCACCCTGAGACCTTCGGGTATAGGGCGAGATAGAAATATAAATAAATAATAAATAAAATACTTAAAAGCAAATATAAACATATTAAAACAGTAAAGGCGCCTGAAAAGTGGGGACAGAAAACTATATCCCCATTAAGCCAAAGGCCTGGGTACAAGCTGGTGGGCTTCCCCTACAGATTTTAAGGTGTGGGCAGGTGGTACAGAAGAAGGCGTTCCTTTAGATATTTTGGGCCCAAGTCATTTAGGACCTTATAGGTTAAAATTAACACCTTGAATTGGACTTGATAGTGAATTGACCAGCCAGTGCAGCTCTTTTAAGACCAGCATGATGTGCGTCCGGCCAGCTGTCCTGGTCAGCAATCCTCTGAACTCCCTTCAAGGGCAGCCCCATGTAGAGCACATTACAGTAATCCAGTCTGAAAGTTACTAGAGCACAGATAACTACTGTTAATAGTGAAAAAAGTTTGTGTATAAGGGAATCCTCCAAGGCCATGAGTATGTATGCCATGCAGAAAAGTAGTGTATAGAATTCAACGCACCGTGATGTCTCTCTGTTAAGACTTACCAACCATTGCTGCAATATGTTCTATTATTTTAGCTCTTTTGGATAGCCATTCTCATAAATGCTATTGACTCATGCCTTTTTCTTGGGAGAGAATGGCGAAACCCAGAGGAGTCGTATCTTTGCTTTGGTGGCAGGATGCAGGCAGAACACGGTGGGATCCTGAGCTCTAGTGAACATAGAATTATTACTATGACAGACCATGGGTTCACAAGGCTAGTTAAGTAGTCTGTTTGAAACATTAATTCAGTGCTAGTCATAGGTCATTTTCTTGCAGTGCCTTTAGAAAGGAGGATGAATGTTTTGGATGTAAGCCTCGGGGGACTAAGAAATGCCAGAGTTACAGAGAGAAGATTGATAGGTTTTAAAAATCCTTGTTGGAAATGCATTTAAAATACTAATGTATGCATGCTTGCACACATGATGCTTAACACAAATTCATTACTCTTAGCATATGAAATGACTCTTGGTAAACATTCTCTATTTTGTTCCCTAGATTGGAATCAATTATCAGAGCAATTCAGATTTTAAAACTGGGAGGATAGAAGCTGTGACTTGCTTGAGAGTTTTCAGAGTTATCAGTGTAGGAAGCTGCCAGACTTGTTAAAAATGCTGGCAAGTTGCAGGCTTCACAGCAAGATTGACCTATAATCCTGGTACCATGTTGGGATTCTGCCAGTCTAATGCCCTCAAAATTTGTATGAAAGATAGGGTGGGAAATCTCACCCTATTTGTAACTTTCTAACAGAAAAGTAGATGATTGGGTGCTTGGAAAGGCTCCTACAGTGTCAGATTCAACTTCTGGAAAGATCCATCTGGCACTGTATGGAAGGAACCCACGTTGCAAAGGGGGTGGGAGGGAGGTGGTTTTTTATCCCCTACTTTTCTCACCCTGTGAGCCAGTTTGTTCTAGTGGTTAGGGAGCTAGGCTTTTCTGGGAATACCAGGTTTGATTCCACCCTCCCCCATGAATATAGCTGGGCGACCTTGGGCTAGTCACAACTCTCTTCTGAGCTCTTACAGCCCCACCTACCTCACAGGGAGTCTTTTGTGGGGAGGAGAATAGAAAGCTTTGTCAGCCACTTTGAGTCCCCTTAAATGGGTGAGAAAAGTGGGTTAGAAAAGCCAACTCTTCTTTTGCTCCTTCTTAAAGGAACTCAAAATGGCCGACGAACCTTGTTTTCTTCTCCCCACAACACCCTGTGAGGTAGGTGGGGCTGTGGGAGCTCAGGAAGAGAGCTGTGAATACCCCAAGGTATTTTATGTAGGAATGCAGATTCAAACCAGGAGACTGTTCGTTAAGGGTCCAACACACTAACCACAAGATCAAATGGCGGGATTCATTTAAGAGCTTGCAGTTCCCCATGCTGTCTGGAGACAGTGCTACAAAGAAACATTTGCGGTTCCTTTCCCAACATTCTTAATGTGGTATATATTACTGTGACTAAACCAAGAATTACAATGCTGTACAGTATACTGTGGGATAAATGTAGATGTTTTTCTTGCTGACAATATGCGTACACTGAATATACATCAGAAGGACAGCATTTGATGCGAAAATTGTAGCGTCCAGAAATTCAGCTTAATTGTCCATTTGTGTTTCAGTTCCTCCTTTAGATTTACACATCACTGGAATGCATGTTCATATTATAGCAGATTCATTTCAAACCTGAACTTCCCCAGGCTTTCCAATATTACTATCAAATTACTTAAATTTTAAAAACCACAAATACGAATTAACATTTGGTTAACTGGTCAAAGTTCATTTTGCTTGCTGTCCAGAACAGTAATAAATTTGATTATTTGCAGCTGAGTTCTTAACCTCTGATAATTCAATCTGCTCTTGCAGAGAACTGCACCAGAGGGTCACAGAAGCTCATGAAGACTATGTGATTTGTGACAGTGTTTTTCTGTAAAAGACGAAAGATCATTCACCTCATCAGCATTAAAAAAATAAAAATAAAATCCAGCCATCTCTCATATTATGTGATGTTTTGGCTCTAGCAAATGATCATGTTACGCAGAGGTATATTGCAACCCTGGCACCAGAGGGCCCAGGCAGCTTATCCAGGTCAATACAGAACTGCCCAGGTTGGCTACTGGAGCTAATCTGTGCACATTACTGATATAGACACTGGAATCAGCTGGTAGAAAAAAAACATGCCTGGGAGCAATCAATCCATGTAAGACAATGTACTGAAAAAGCCAAACTGGATAGGTGAGGAACTTCTGTGATCAGTATATCCCAGCTACCCTTGGCATGTCATCAGAGGTTTTGGGATCAGCCACTGAAATAATGAAGAAGAAGAAGAAGAAGAAGAAGTACTACTACTACCACCACCACCACCACCAGTAGTAGTAGTGGTGGTGGTGGTGGTGGTGGTGGTGGTGGGCTTTTCTACCCCACTTTTCTCAACCATTTAAGGGGACTCAAAGTTGCTGACAAAGGTTCTATCCTTCTCCCCACAGCAGAAAACACCCTGTGAGGTAGGTGAGGCTGTGAGAGCTCAGAAGAGAGCTGTGACTAGCCCAGGATCACCCAGCTGGCTTCGTGGAGGAGGGTGGAATCGAACCCAGTATTCCCAGAAAGTTAACAACATCAATGGCCTATTTTTGTTGAATTCTGAATAAAGGAGAAAAGAGGTTCCCAAAGCCAAAACCAGATTCTCAGGATGCCTTGCAGTTGACCTCTGACTTCTCCTCCTGAGGCCTAATGGAGAGACAGCCCACCAGTGTTCAGGAAACAGCATGAGTAAGAAGGACTTCCTGTGTCGGTCAGTGGCATCAGAGACTCCTACCTGTCCATGCATATAATAATTGGAGCCTGGTTCTGGGTTCAGGTGGTGAAAGAAGCAGACTCAAGAAGGGAAGTCAACCTAGGTCACATTAATAGGTGGGAAAACCCCTCTTGACCCCACCAGGGAGCAGCGCCCTGGTATTTCTGCCCTAACTCTGTTGCTGGATGCCCACTGCCTGAACTGCTCAGAGAATTGCATGTCAGGTGGGGGAAATAACCAGTGGCATACAAGTACATTTAACCCTTTTGTGTGTCAACCAAAGGAAGTCATATTTTGTTTGACTGTGCTTAGGCAAAATTGTGTTGTAAAAAGCTACTTTAGATGACTGATGCTTACATATTTTTACTGCAGAAGTCAATCTGCTGTCTGTGCAAGAACTATTTATCACTTTAATATCTCAACCTCTCCTTAATTTATTTGTGCCTGTGACATCCATCAGAAGTAGCAAAGTGCCAGTGGTTTGCCCAAGGCTGCCTAAAATTTAAAGACACATCACATAACAATGGATTTATTTTCCTTATTTATAAATGAGCACTAATCTGAAGAGGTAAGACATGATTAAGAATGGACTGTGAACAAGGCTGTGAAACCAGCATTTGGGATGGGCTTATTTGTTAAGCCAGTTTGGTATAGTGGTTAGGGAGCTGGACTCTTATCTGGGAACAATGGGTTTGATTCCACACTCCTCCACAAAGCCACCTGGGTGACCTTGGGCTAGTCACTGCTCTCGTCTGAGCTCTCACAGCCGAACCTACACGATAAGATGTTCTGCTGTGGGGAGAAGAACAGAAGGTTTGTCAGCTGCTTTGAGTCCCCTTAAATGGGTGAGAAAAGCAGGGTAGAAAAGCCAACTCTTCTTCTTCTTCCTCCTCCTCCTCCTCCTCCTCCTCCTCCTCCCCCTCCTCTTCTTCTTCTTCTTCCTCTTGTTCTTCTTCCTCTTGTTCTTCTTCCTCTTCCTCTTCTTCCTCTTCCTCCTCCTCCTCTTCTTCCTCCTCCTCCTCTTCTTCCTCCTCCTCCTCCTCTTCTTCCTCCTCCTCCTCTTCTTCTTCCTCTTCCTCTTCTTCCTCCTCCTCCTCCTCCTCTTCTCCTTCTTCTTCCTGAAATTCAAGTGCTTAGGTTTTCATGGGCCGAACAAACCATGATTGAAAGCAGTTTCCCCACCTCTGAAGACTCTTATGCAAGCTATCGAGCAAGGTTCATTTTTGTTTTCACAGACATTATACCAGCTGCTAAGCCGATCCGTGAACCCAGAACTGTACATTAGGGATCACACTCTGGGTAGAGCAGCATATGGTGATGGTTGCTCCCCCTAATTAAAGGTTTCTTATGTCCTGGCCCCAGGCAGTTTCACAGTCCAGTAACAAAGTGAGTCATGGTCATCCTAATTTCAGGGGGTTTGCCAGCTGTGTTTATTAGAAAAACATAGAATGACAGCCAGAATACCAAAAATTAAAACAATAATAATAATAATCTTAAGTTGGAGCTGCTGTATTACTTCAGTGCACATGCAGTATTACATATCGGAATTTCTTCTTAAACAAAACCCCGTTTGAGATAGATATAGATATATTATACCAAACTACGCCTGAAGGTCTCTGGATTCGTTAGAGCAACAAAAACTAATTTTAAAAAATTGTATTGTTTTAATACATTGTCTGAAAGTGTTAGGGAAAGATGCTTCCTCAGCCAAAGCCCAGGATAAATAGGCGCATCTTTGCCCGTCTTCTAAATGTATATAATGAAACTGCCTGAAACATCTCAGGAAGGAGACTAGTCTGCAGTCTGTGGGCTAACACTGAGAAGGCCCTATCCAGAATCTCTTGGGCAGAAATGGAAATTAAGGAGTGAGGAGTGGAAAGACAAAAAACAGGACCAGGAAGTAATCTGTTATCTATAATTCATGTTTTACTATAAATGAATTCCATATTTTCAAGTCACAAATACCACATTACCATAGCTTGGAAGTGCGTGTGAGTGTGTGTGAAAGTGTGAATGCTAGTGTTTGCCATGCAGTGATAGATACCTTTAGATGTTTGTTTATTTATTTATTTGCATTTCTATTCCGCCCCATACCCGAAGGTCTCTGGGCAGGTAAAACAAATTAAAACAGATACAGATTAAAATGAAATACAGATTAAAACAAGATGCACGTTTAAAAACACTTTTAAAATTCAACAAATTTAAATCTGGACACTCCCTAGAGTGTTAATAGTGGTGTCATTATAACTGGGGAGGGAGAATAGAACCTCAGCCAAAGGCCAAGGCAAAGAGGTAAGTCTTTACAACCCTCCTAAATAAATACAAGGAAGGGGCATGGCGCACCTCGAGGGGGAGACCATTCCAGTGTGGGGGCCACCACTGAAAATGCTCTCTCCCGGGTGCCCACAAACCTCACTGCCGAAGGTGGTGAGACAACCAGGAGGGCCTCTTCTTCGGATCTCAAGGCAGAGGCAGGTCGGCATGGGAGAAGGCGTTCCTTTAGATATTTGGGGCCCAAGTCATTTAGGGCCTTATAAGTCAGAGTTAGCACCTTGAATTGGGCTCGGTAGTGAATTGGCAGCCAGGGCAATTCTTTTAAAACCGGTGTAACGTGTATCCGGTTAGCTGTACCAGTCAGCACTCTGGCTGCTGCATTTTGCACTAGCTGCAACTTCCGGACAATACTGTTGTGCTTAGTATTGCCCTTTTCAGTAGAAGGTAGATGACATTTAGCACTGATTCAATAGACAACGTATAAAAGTTGAGTTTATTTGCTCTGCGCTAGTTCAGCAAACAGATCTCTCAATGGGAACGGTCGCACAAGTCACTTTTGTGTCAGAAAATGTCAACGCAGAAAGGATGAATGCATGTCAGAGGGCTGGCTAAATGAATGGCTTTTGTCAAGTGGTTCCCTGGGCTGCACCCTGAGAATGGAAGATAACAACTCAGGTATGCTTAGCAGCTTTCACATTTCTGTAGTTTATGCTAATAAATCCAAAGACCGTACACAGCCTTCTGGGACCCGTTAGCACATACTGCAGATTGTGTATACAGTAGTTCTGAAGCACTATGAGGAAGCGAAGCACATTACATTCCACTCCACAATGGGGCGTGCTGTAAAATTAGGTGCTAATGTGGGTTGACAAATCTTTTAGTCAGTGAGGGAAAGCAAGCTCCAAAAGAATGGCTGCAAGATAAAATGTAAATGGCTTAAGTGTCTGCTTAGCTTTCATATGAAAAGGTTGAGGCTTCCCCTAAGAAACCTGGAGTGTGTAGAGGTTTGCTTTACAGCAGCACTTTCTCCAGAGGAGTCGGCTTTTCTTTCATTAGGAGAAAATGCCTCACCGTCTGAGGGACTCTGCTGAATTTTATCATTGCCATCATCAGTGTGGCATGATTTAGAGACAATACCCAAAAGGGGGGGGGGATGTCTGTGGAATTCATTATTGCTGGTAAAGGGGGGCTGTGTACAAAGCTGTCTGAAGGGTGAGAATAGACTGGGAAAAAAATTAGAGAAATCTTTGGTGTTTGTGTGGAGCTTGAGACCGAAAGATTTCTAGCTGCCTTACAGCTAAGTACAGAAGTGTGTCAAATAATTAATAAATATCAAAAGCAAAGCAAGGTAATATTGCATGCTTGGATTAGAAGTGGGCTGTTGTAATTAACCGAGGCAAGTGCCAATTAAAGCTATAAAAGCCATGGGCATGAAAAGCAAATAAGCTCACATAGGCTAAAAATAAGAATAAGTCAAACTAGGATACTTTCACATTTTAGGAGGGGAAGTGAAATCTCAGCAGAACAAGTGGGGTAATAATTGCTGGAAATTTACGAAGTTAAGGTTGCATGGCAAAATATGAGCAAGTTGTAGAAGCTGAAGTGACATTTTGTTCCGTTCAGCCAGGATGGTCACTGTTGTTAGATGCACGATCAACTTCTTGCTTTCTTGACCTTTAATGACAAGAGAGCAGAACTGTCTGAAGTCCTCAAAATCATCCTGATCAGTTAATATACTATTGTGCTGACTATGAATACTGCAGGGCTGTTTTTCCCTCCATGCCCTTTGGAAGTTTGTGTTGGATTCCCTTTTTTACTGCTGGCTGGAATAAGTAAGCTTGTAGCCTAATGGCCTAGTGGTTAGGGAGCCTGACTCTTATCTCGGAATACTGGGTTTGATTCTGTCCTCCCCCATGAAGACAGCTGGGTGACCCTGGGCTAGTCACAGCTCTCTTCCGAGCTCTTACAGCCCCAACTACCTCACAGGGTGTTCTGTTGTGGGGAGAAGAACAGAAGGTTTGTCAGCCTCTGTGAGTCCCCTTAAATGGGTGTGAAAAGCGGGTAGAAAAACCACCTCCTACTCCTCCTCTTCTTCTTCTTTGCCACTTGGTATAATTTCAGGTGAGAGATCAGGAAGACCCACCTTGGTGAGTAGGCCAGGGAAGGCAGGGTTCGGAACACTTTCTAGTTGGCCTGGGAAATTCCATTTTGTCTTCCTTTATAAGAGCTCTTCTGCAAATTCCCCAGAAAATATGCAGGTCTGCGTGCGGCTGCAGCAAAGCTTGTCAGGAAGCATTGGTATTTTGTCATTTTATTCACATTACTTAAGGGTTCAGCTTCAGAGATACCATACAGTATCTGAAAGAGACAGACAGGTCATTATAACAGCCATTAAGGTGTCTTTTACAAAGCCGTCTCCTTTGTATAATCCTAGATGTTGAGAATGTATAGAATTCCACCTTCCCACAGGTAGTTACTTAGGAAAGAATTAGCTTATTAGAATCTGAGAAAGTTGCCGTTCTGTGGATCTTCTGGTGGCTTTCAGCCCCAGGCCTGTAGATCTTGTCCTGAATATGCTAGAAACACCCTCTGGTGTCTGGTCCCACTAAATCTCTGCCTTGCTTTCCCTATTGGGATGCAAGGAACACCAGTGACACTGTCCTGATTTCCCTTCTATTACCTATTAAACATGCTATAATATGAGGGTTTCATTCTGGCAATACATTGCTTAATAAGAAAACACATTTTGGAAGCAATAGGCTTCAGTGAAAATCCAGGCATTAGGAAACTGTGGCAAAAACCTCCATTGACTTCCGCTGTGGTAGACTAGACCTTCTTCGATTTGAATAGGGAAGGACTGTAAATGAAAGTCAGTGAAAGAAGGGAACTTGCATTGAAAGGGGCACACATCGCACAGTTGTTCCAGGGAGTACCTACTAAGGGGGTAGTGCCAAGAAACACAAATACCATACCTGAAATGCCAGGGTGCTTGCAGCAGTGATCACCTCCATCCCTAAAAGGGGCTTTTCACAGATTGCATTGTAGAACATGCAACTGTTGGGCAATATGCCGCCTCCACCCCAACCTAGATTAAGGTCTTTCACAGGCTTCAGTGCTGAGCACACTGACATCAGTTGAGAATTGCTCTTGTATGAGAAACTTTTCACACAGCATTTTAGTTATATTTTACCCAACAGGCCACTGAGGAAGACTCTTTAGTCGAAACGCGTATGGCCCTAAACTCTTTGTTTTTATCAGCTGTTTTATATTTTAAGCTTGATTTTTATTTTGGTGTGTGTTTTTAACTTGTTGCATTTACAATTTATTATGTTTGATATTTTTGCACTTTATTTCTTTTGAGTGCTGTTGTAATTTACCATTTATATTTTTCTATCAGTGGGGTTACCATACCCATTTAGTAATTATTATATTACCCGTATTTTTCGGCATATAAGACAATACTATGTGGGAGGCTATTGTATATGGGGTTTTTAATCTGGGCTTTAGTTTTAATGAGTTTTGTATTGTGTAATTTTTACTGGTGTCGTGTACCGCCCTTTGGTGGAAAGGGCGTTATAAATAAACGTTATTATTATTATTATTAAATACTTGAAAGATGAATGGCTTCTCCTTGTATAGAACTATTTCAGTTCTGGTTAGTTCTTGCTTGCCAGCTGCTAGTTAACTGGTAAACATAGAGGGTTCTTTATGGAACATGCTAGCGGCCTGAAATTTATCATGTCCTGGGCATAGATTTTGAGCACACAGAGAATTAAGGGCAGAGTTAAAAGCTTCCCCAAGAAGAATTGGGAGCAAAGATGTTAGCTGAGTGCAGTAGATCTTCAACAACATTGTGCGGTAGTGTGCTTGGTCCATCAGTTTTGTGTCAGCCTGGTTACAGGATTCATTAAGCATCGGGAAAGTAGCAGCTTGTTTGTGCTCATGTGATCTAAAGGCCCTTTGGAAGGACGAGTAGAGCATTTTAAAAGAGAAACCAGGACTTTCTCTGCCTTGTCCGTTCATTAGCATGTCCTTATCAGCCTAAATTAAAAGGTGAACTTTTTCTAACACTCAGGGATATGTGATGATGTGTGTAAAAATTTTGGGATTAATTGACTATGACTACCTTATGAATGGCGGAAGGAAAAGCCGCTCCGCTGCTCTGATTTAATTATGATTTACACCTGTTTGAGGACACGTACAAATAGGTTGTGTCACAAAAGGCAGTTGGGCAGCACTTCTTGTAGAACTGATTGCCTTCATCCAGAGCACCCATTAGCACGAACTGCACTTCATTATCAAGTCAAATCGCCCTGCAACATTTTATACCTGGAAGAGGCATGTTTTCAGGTGCCTCAAGCATGCATGTTTTACAATTTTTAATAGCTTAAAACGTTGGCGGGTTGTAAATGGACTTGGCTTTTTCCCTTGATATATCTATACTTTGTTTCCCCCTTCAAACCTTGAATGATGCTGCATAATTTACCATGTGCCTTGAAGAGAGTGTTGGTTACACATAATGAGGTTTCCCTGCTGTTCACTTGGCAAAAGACTGACTCAGAATTGTTTAGCCCAGTTAAGCCGGATTTTCTGCAGAAATTTCTTGGGAATTTGTTTCTCCCAACCCCCACCCCACTCCCACCCAAACTGTGACACTTTCTGCCCACTCATGAACACTCATAAATACATCAAGATGCATTGCAGAGAGTGCCTATAAAATGCAGGTGAAAGGCAGTGCAGTTTTTCCTGTGATTATAGCTATCAAGGAGCTTTTGTCTGGGCTTAGGAAAGAAGCATTTAGAGCTTTAGGAGAGGGTTTCCCTGAAGGTCAGAAACAAGTAGATCACAGCGCAAGAAGTAGAGAACAGATTTTGCCTAGATGATTTTTTTTAAATCTGATTGTCTAATCTGATTGACAGCTGCATGCCAGAAGCTCACATTTAGCATCCTTTCCTATCCCCTTCTGATTTTTTTTCAGTTGCATTGAATTTAGGCCAGGTGTATATGCTTTTATAGCTACCAGAAGAAAAACTATTTCCATGCAGTCATTTTAACGGTAGTAAAAGTTACAGGACAGAATCATATAAAATATCGGTGCTTTGGGTGGGAGTCCACAGACATGCACCACCCTAGAACAGTGTTTCCCAAACTTTTGACCTATGTGTACCCCTTCTATAATTTTCGTAACGCTGAGTACCCCTCATAAAAAACATTAGGGATAAAAATTGTATTTTATACAAATAATCAAAATCAGTGGAACTTACTAAAGCATGATAACAGGCACCCAGAACTATTAAAGAAGTAAGTTGTCTCTGTAACGAAGTGCAGTATATTCACGCCGTGTCACGCCTCACAAGACCGTTAGATAACACTACAGTTCTCCAGCGTTTAAACAGCTCTACGGCTCAACGTCAACTGTTAATGTTCCCGCAGTTTAAAAATGGCCGAACCCGAGCTGCGCGAAGGATGCGCAGAAGTTCCCGCCATAATGAGTTGCGATACGATGTACGATGGCCCCAGTTCCCGTGTAAAAACTGTGATACACGCCTATTTCTTCCCTTGTTCTGTGGGCGCAGCTAAGCACGGTGCAGTGGATATTCCCACGTGATCCCCACCAAACTCCGGTGCAATGCGTACCCCCACCAAACTCTTCCCGTACCCCTGGGGGTACGCGTACCACACTTTGGGAAACACTGGTCTAGAAGATACTATTTCTGAAGATGCAGGAGAAGTAATCCGTGTGTGTCTTTCCTGGGACATACTTGATTGTCATGGTGAGTTACTAGAATGTACCATTTTGTACTATGAGTTTTTATGGAAACAGTACTTAGCAATTACTTTCATCTACAGGCTTTCTGCATAAGATAGAGCTGTCTCTTGCACAAAACATACTCCATTTGCTATTGCCGTAAGAGACTCAAGAGAAAATGAGACACTTCTGGAGTTGATTTCCTCCATCTCTTTTCTACATAAAGTAGAAAATGTTTGCTCAGAATAGATTAACTATCACAGTAAGAAGTGATAAAGTAATAAGTAGATTGAGCAAGTGCTACTTGAGTGACATCTCTATCTTTTCTTTCTAAAGTCTCTACTGTGCATTGAAAGTTGCAGTTTTTTGAGTTCCAGTCACAAGTATTAATCCCATAGGAGCAGGGCTCCATCTATCAAAATTTCAAATACAGTAGGATATTGAGGAAAAAGGTCCAGCACGTTCTTATGACAGGCTGTAAGACTGGCTCCAATGCATGCATTTTGTTCCTCACATTGTCATTATTTTCTTGCAGAAAAAGAAGAAAGGAAGCCAGTTTGGTCTAGTGGTTAGGGAGCCGGACTCTTATCTTGGCATACTGGGTTTGGTTCTACACTCTTCCATGACGCCAGCTGGGTGACTTTGGGCTAGTCACAGCTCTCTTCTGAGCTCTCACAGCCCCACCTACCTCACAGGGTGTCTGTTGTGGGGAGAAAAACAGGAAGCTTTGTCAGCCGCTTTGAGTCCCCTTAAATGGGTGAGAAAAGTGGGGTAGAAAAGCCAACTCTATTTTTCTTCTAGTGCCAGAAACCATCTGGGGCACTGGGTGTTGTTCCGTTAGGGAGGATGAGAGAAAGGAGGGCTATATTTTATGGGTGTTTTAAAAATAGTTTATGCATTTTATCTTTTTATTGTTGTTACTGCCCTGGGACCTCTTGGTGAAGGGTAGGATATAAAATCTTAAATAAATAAAGTGATTGCTCTTCCTCCTGAAGGGCAGCAAAAGGAGCATGTTGGCCTATTCCAGCCTCTCCCCAAAGGTCATTCCAGGGTAGAAATATTGCTTGAATGAATCCTTCAATGGGTGACCGAGCAAAGGGGTTTCAGAAAATACATGCTTTCAGGTCCAGTACCAGTGCAAGTCCTGTCTGAGTGGTAACTGTTCCCATCTTCAACCCTGTATCATGGGAAGAATGATATTGTGCTCGTCAGCCTTAGCCCTGGTCTTGCACTTCAGCCGGAGGAGGAGGAGGAGGAGTTGCCTTTTCTACCCGGCTTTTCTCACCCATTTAAGGTGACTCAAAGTGGCCGACAAAGCTTCTCTATTCTTCTCCCCACAACAGAACACCCTGTGAGGTAGGTGGGGCTGTGAGAGCTCAGAAGAGAGCTGTGACTAGCCCAAGGCCACCCAGCTGGCTTCATGGGGAAGGACAGAATCAAACCTGGTATTCCCAGATAAGAGTCCAGCTCCCTAACCACTGGACGGAACTGGCTCGGAGGGAGAATCTTGAGGTAACTGTAGGCACTTCCTGCCCATCATTCAAACCCTGTAACACAGACAGGTCCACCGTGAGAGCCTGGCTTGCTGTCCGCAACCAGTAGGCGACCGCTGTTTCTCCTGGCTGCTTTTGCAGGAGCCTTTGCGGTCAGGAGCCAAGACATCAGCCGTGCCTGTTAACACCTCATTGGGAATGAGTTACAGGCCACAGGTCCTGTATAGTGGGGTTTTTTTTATCAGAATGAATTTTAAGGGGTATTTTTAGGGAGTTTTCATTGTATTTATTTGGTTACTTGGTTGCTTCAGTTGGTTGGTTCAATTTATATGCTACCCTTTAGCCTAGAAGGACTCTCAGAGCAGCTCACAATATGCAGCCTTAGAAAGGTCCCAGCCATGAGGCTTACAGTCTAAGAAAAGACACAATACAAAAGGATAAGAGGACTGGAAAGGTTGCAGGGGTGCATAACAGCAGATATTGCAGGTAGCTGCCAGTTGATCCAGGTCCCAGCCCTGCTCACACCCAGAAGTAGCAGTCGCCCCTTAAGTTCACAGCACCAGATGGCAAGTTTAGACTGTCACCTGGCCAAGGTCTCTTTGGGAGAAAGGTGGGTCCCCTCTTCTAGAAACAATTTCTACTGGGAGGAAGAGCAGACCAGGCTTTCACCTGTAGGTGGCCAGGTGCCAGATGTCAAGGTCTTCATCATTCGCAACCCAGCTCCAGGCTGTTGACATTGGAAGGCAAATGATTTTTTTTAAAAAAAAAATCTTTATACAACAACATTAACACAAATACAATCAACAAATTACCATAACAATAATATCATAAGGCAGGGTGTTTGATGGATTCATACCTAAGATCCATAAGCAGCTCATGACATATTGAACATGGAAGAAAAACATTCACTGATTTTTATCAGCGTAATATGAAATTTGTGACCAAGTAAGACGGTTCCAGCTTTAATAACAATTGGTTCCAGATCTCAAAATATGGATACTCTTCTTTCCTCCCATTGAATTGGTTGTTTTGTGCTGTTATTAGCTCTGTTACTGCATATTCAGTTAGAACCAGAAGGCAAAGGATTTGATGGTAGCACTCCGTTCCCAAGATGGGTTGCATTTTATTTTATCATTGTTGTTGAAAATGCCGTTAGATTTTGCAGAGGTGGTAAATACGAATAAACTTAATAATGGTAGTGGTAGTAGTAGTAGTAGTAGTAATACTTCTAATAGACTGTGTGCTAGTAGGAACAGCAATAAATAGTATTAATACACTTTCCCCTCCATCCCCAGAATGTATACAGAGCAAAAGTGGATAGACAAGATATTGCAGCAAGTACCACCTCACTCCTGTTCCCACATTTTAAAAAAAGAAAAAGTTCCTGACTGGTTGAGGAATTGCTTTCTGACAGCCTGCTTTGTTTTATGGACGCTTATAAAAAAGACGTATGAAATCTTTAATGAATCCCAGTATTTGTCGTAAAATGTCTTCCATTTATTACACAGTAATTATCCTAGACAAATTTGTTTGTGAAGACACTTAGCCATCTCTGGGCTTTTTAGATCTTCAGTTATTTCTAATGCTGCAAATTGCAAGCGTGATGGATGCGGTTTGCTTCTTACTCTCATTTCCTGAGAGATGGCTTCTGTTTTTCCTTAATGGGGTCCAGCAGGAACTGAAAGGGTATTACTTATAATTTTTTCATTTTCTTTATTTCCACTTGGATGTTTAGTGTGAAATGATCTCAGTTTTAGAATTCCAGAAAGGAACAAGGGCACCAGATCTTCAGATTGGTATTTCCAGCAAATGCTGAAAAACACAAGAGGAAGCGCACAGAAGCCGGACTGGCGATATAAGACTTATGGTCTGGGTTTAAATCCCTACTTGGCCATGAAACCACCCAAAATCAGCCATTTACAGCCTAAGCTGCCTCACAGAGTTGTTGTGAGGGTAAAATAGAAGAGAACAATGCTCACTGCTGTCACCTCCCTAG
This sequence comes from Aspidoscelis tigris stejnegeri, assembly GCA_023333525.1. Classification (NCBI taxonomy): domain Eukaryota; kingdom Metazoa; phylum Chordata; class Lepidosauria; order Squamata; family Teiidae; genus Aspidoscelis; species Aspidoscelis tigris. The sequence goes on from JALMGA010000002.1 coordinate 98,611,829, forward strand.
AACTGAGTCCAATATAAACATCATATGCTTGTGATCAGAGGTCAAAACACACCATGATCAGCTTCTGTGGGAAAAATAATTCAAACAAATTTATTTTATTTATATTTACATTTATGGACCCATACCAAGAACTCGCCTGTGTTCTTGTCCATGTCAGTGAGGCTAGCCCACAAACAATTGCTCTGGTTATTTTGAACATAAGAACGTAAGAGTCGCCCTGCTGGCTCAGGCCACAACCCATCTGGTCCAGCGTTCTGTCTCTCACGGTGGCCCACCAATCGCTTCTGGGCATCTGAAGGTACAACCTTCTCCTGCTCTCGAATCTCTGCAAATGGCCTTTAAAAGCATCCTGCCTGTCTCTCCTGCTCCCATTCCCTCATCTTTCTGCGATGAATTTTTAATCTGTCACCGTTTTCTGGGCTGACCCATCTCTCTCTCCCTCCCCCAATTTCCCCATTGCCATGTCCAGTGGATCTTAATGAAATGCCTGTCAGCGAAAGGGCCGGTTTGGCCGGCTTCAGCAATGCAGTTAGATGAGAAATCACACGCTGGCTTGAGCAGCTCTTCCAGCTACGAAATGCATTCAGTGTGTACAGTACTTGTCACTTAGGACAAAGTGGGAAATGAATAGACAGAGAGATCGAAAATCCTGGATGTATTTATTGGTAAAACAATTGGGCACATCAGTAGGACCAGGTAGCGATCCTTCAGCCTCCTGTGTCGGCGCCTAACGTGCACTTTGTTCTCATTCTTTCAGATACCATGCAGCAAGTAGCCAAGACGGTGGCAAAAGTGGAGCTGTCCGACCATGTGTGTGATGTAGTGTTTGCTCTCTTTGACTGTGATGGTGAGTGGCATCACATAGATGCTGTTTTCTCAACCTCCTTTACAAACTGCAGAGACTTGTACCACCACCCTCGGTAGCAGAACGGGTGGGCCCCCGGGATAGGGCCTTTACAGTAGTGGCTCCCAGATTGTGGAATAGTCGCCCTCCTAAGGTACGTCAGATACCTTCGCTTTGTGCATTCAGGAGACCAGTGAGGATGCACCTCTTCGCCTCGGCCTTTGGCTAAACAAGGAAATTACTTTTTCTCCCCACATTCAGGCACTATTATGATTTTAATATTCATTTTATATGTTCACTGGTTTTTAATGTTGTAACCTGCCCTGAGACCTTTGGGTATAGGGTGGGGTAAGAAGTCAAACAAACAAACAAACAAACAAACAAACAAACAAATAAATAAATAAATAAATAAATAAATAAATAAATAAAGTATGAATCCCCCATTCACCCACAAAGTGTGTATGCGTGTGTATGTATGTATGTATGTATGAATAAATGAATAAATGAATGAATAAATAATAGTGTGAATCCCCCATTCACCCACAAACTGTGTGCGTGTATGTATTGTATGTATGTATGTACTGTATGTATAAATAAATAAATAAATAAATAAATAAATAAATAAATAAATAAATAAATAAATAATAGTATGAATCCCCCATTCACCCACAAAGTGTGTATGTGTGTGTATGTATGTATGAATAAATAAATTAATTAATAGTATGAATCCCCCATTCACCCTCAAACTGTGTGCATGTATGTATGTATGTATGTATGTATGTATGTATGTATAAATAAATAAATAAATAAATAAATAAAAGTATGAATCCCCCATTCACCCACAAAGTGTGTATGTGTGTGTGTATGTATGAATGAATGAATGAATGAATAAATAAATAAAAATAAATAAATAATAGTATGAATCCCCCATTCACCCACAAAGTGTAGGCAGATGAGTGAGGCCCACCAAGCAGGTCATGATATTTTTCATCTTATGGAAGTGACTGTTGCCTCTTATACCCAACAGGCACTGACAGAGCACCCACTATTACTATATGCAAATGCCAGAACAGAAGGGACTAATGTAGTTGATCTAGCTTAATAGTAGATATTGAAGGAACATCTACTTCCATATCAACCTTAAGATCTGAAGGGGAGGCCCTCCTTGTCCCACCACGCTCAGTAGTAAAAGGGGTGGCCACCCGGGAGAGGGCCTTCTCAGTGATGGCCCCTAGGCTATGGAATAGTCTAGCCCTTGAGGTGCGTCAAGAAAGGCAATGAAGACACACCTCTTTGCCCTGGCCTTTGGTTAAATGGGAAGACACTTTCTCTTCCCACTTGCAGCCACTATTGTATTAATATATACTGTTATTGTTTTAATAGGTTTGATTTTAAATATTGTTACCCTCCCTAGACCTCTGGGTATAGGGCGGGATAAAAATGCAAATAAATAAATAATAAATATTGCAGGCAGTGCTAGTTCCTTCTGCTGTTCTAGCATTTGCATATAGCAAGAGTAGGTGTTCTGTCAGTGCTTATTGGATATAATAGCCAACAGTCAGAATTTCCATAATAAGATGCAAAATATCATGGATCCAGGGACATATGAGGTTGCTATAAAAATCCTGTTCAATTCACTGCTTTTCAGGGACACAGCTACTTGGCTCACTTTGGTCAATGTACCTTAGGTCTGATGCTGGAAGGCAGTTCAGGAGGGTTTTTTTAATGAGCATTCTGCCATGTTTGTAAGTTAGAAAGAAAGGTATGCCAAGCAACGGAAACCAAAGAGCTCTGTGCTAGGATTGTCAATTGAAAAATGTATATTGCACTGGCTTCTTTGACCGAAGCAGAAATATACAAGAAATGACCTATGCAGATAGAATAAATAGATTATGCAGAAATGGCCTTGGATAGAATAACAAAGTGAGCAGTAAAGGTTTAGAAGATACTGCAGAGGACAGGATAAGCTATTTAAAAGTCAATCCAGAAGGACCGAATGGCCTCTGAATTCCTCTCTTCCATCATGTCTTCCTTGACCTATGTGCAGAGAGTGAGCAAGGGACCATTTACTGCAAAGAAATAATTTGCAAAAGGCAGGCTGCCTCTTAGGTGAAACTCTAGGTGATGAACAAAAGACGCTGCGATTAAAGTTGGTGCAAATTGTTTCTTCTTTCCCTGTCAAGATGTCTTGGGGAAACAAACATACCTATAAAAGTAGAAGTAAATTGAAAGTGGGTTTTCAAAGAGTCACCTATCTCTGGGTGACAAAGAAAGTGCATAATGTGTCTGTCCTGCTGGGATAAATTCCATCTCTGCCTTCTAGTATTTTTCCATACCTCCTCTATTAAAAATCATCTAGAAATCAACACTTTATAAAGGGATAATCCCCAGCGTTGGTGATCATTGGTACAGCACTGGCCATGCATTGCATTATTTTGATGTATTCCCACCTGCTGAAGTTTCTGTGCCTTTGACCCTTTCTGCACTCACTTGAGTTCTGGAGCTTCTTAATCTGGATCACGGGCCTCCCATCCACATGTTAATGAACATCCAGGAAGCCCGGCTCCATTACACTGGCTCTGTCTGCACAAGACAGAGTCAGGTCCAGATTAAGAGGCTCTTAATCTGGATCAATTGTAGGCCCATTTAATCAGCCCTACAAGTGGGCCAAGGGCCGTGTTCTGGATCACAGGCATCCTGCAGATGGCGTGCCACCATGATCTAGAACTGCTGGGGACTGCTTTTCAGTGGTGCACCATAGCAGAAAACTACCAGCCTCAGGCTAGGAACCATCATTCCTAGCTTTCCGAGGCATGGGGCGGGGGGAGGCTGCGAAGCTTGTGCAAGCTTTGGAGATGCAGGGAGGGATGGGCCAGACCAGCGCCATCAGTGCAGATAGTGCTGGTCTGGCCCATACTTCCACATGATCTGGCTCAGTGGGTCCAGTTATTTCACACTAGGGGTGTGCACGAATGCAGTGTTCGGGATTCAGTTCAATTCGAACCAAATATCCAAAGATTTGAATTGATTTGAATGTTTAAAATTCGAATGTATTCACATTTGATTTGAATCAAATACATTTGTATCTGTTCATACAAATATTTGATTCATATTCGAAGAAACAAATGGCGACAACATTTTTATGTGTCCATACACATCTGTAAGCATCCGTACGCATCCCGTTTTCATCCTGTACATATCTATATAAATGCATACAGATATGAATAAGATGCATACGGATACATATGTAATGCGTATGTATCCGTACACATATGAATGTCTGAATGATTCATACGAATGATGCGAATGATTTGAAAATTTGTTTGAATGTTAAATCTGAATGTGTAGACATTCGATTCAAATTTGAATGTCCGACTTCAATTGAATTCTATCAAATTTCAAATGGTTTGAACAGTTGTGCACATCCCTATTCCACACCCATTGATCTGGATTAACTCATAGTAAGTGCAGAGAAGACCTTTGTTTCCTATATTCTGTTTCTACTAGACTATCACCATTGTTGTACAATCCCTTTGATTAAAAAGCTCTCCTGTTGATTCTGGTTTTGAGAACCGTATGTCCAGAAGACAGCTCTACATTGGATGTATTTGCCCAGGTATAACAGGAAGAAGACAATTAATAGTTTCAAAGAAAACCCAAGGATTGTATAGACTCTTAGTAATGCATATTAAATTTGTCCAGCTTCTCAAATGTATTTCAAGTTGAATTGACTATTTGAAAGTTTGATTTGATTCGAATTTTGAAAATCTGATTCGGATCCGAATGTATGAATGTTGATCAGATTTGTATCCGATGTACGAATTTGTGCAAATATGTATCCATCCTGTATGCATCCCATTTTCATCCTGTTTTCATCCCACATTATATGCGCAAATACGTATAATTTCCGCACACATTTGTATACGATAGATACGGATCTACACATTTGACCTGCCTGGTCTAAAAGCAGCCTCCATAGCTTCCTCATCAGAGGCTATGAGAGTTGAGTCATGATGCACCATCACGCGGGATGAGGCAGCCAGTCGCATTTCAGCTGCCCTTCCTGCACTCATCATCTCTCTAGACTGGCGGGAAGACTCGAATTTACCTTATACTGCACAGCAGGTGTTCTCTTACCCACATTAAGGTAAATTCGCAGTTACTGTGGGATGTGTCACCACTACAATCCCTCGATCGTGGTGTGTGATGCCCCCACCACGACTGCGCATTCCGCTGCACAGTATTAAGGTGTCTGGGCGCACCCCTATTTTATGCAAAGACTGGGGGTGTTTTTCCACTGTGCTCCTTTAATCCGGATCTAAGAAGATCCAGATCTAGGGAATGGATACTTCCCTTAATCTGGATCTAGTAGATCTGGATTAAGGGAAGTACCCAGTGTGTTTCCATGGATGGTCTAGCACCCAATAGCAATGGGTGCTATCCTCCCTGCTGTGGAAACACCGAAGCACCCATTTGGAAATCCGGATCTACCCACGAGGGGTCTGCCTGTCACACCAGGTGTTTGGGGGGACAGGGGGTGCAATCTCGGAAGCAGCTTCGAAGTCATTTCGAAGTCACTTCAAAGTCTGCGCAAAATAGCTCTGGAGTGTCTTTGCAGTCTGTGGTGATCCTCGGAGTAAACTTCCAAGTGACTTCGAAGCGACTTAGCTTAGGTTTTGGGGCTCCCCCCCAAGGGTGCCCCCTCCCCCTAGCCTCCTTTAGACCCCATTGCCAAACTAACGTGGAAACAGGCTCCCTTTAATCTGGATTTTCTGGCTGAAGACCCCATTGTAGACCCCATTAATGGGGTCTACAGAAAATTCGGATTAAAGGCCAAATAGTACCCATATGATCCGGATTTCCCGAGGCACGGTGGAAACAAATTTGTCCCTAATGTGTGCCATGGTGGAAATGGGGTCATCGAGCTCTCACCCAAATGGGTCCTTAATGGGTGCTGAAATGGGTACTAAGTGACCATGGAAAAACACGCTGGGTTTGCTTTAAAATAAGAAAAGAGCTTTTCTCTCAGCTGCTTCTTTTTTCCCTAGGATATTTAAAAAAAAATACTACCTTAACTGTTTTTTTCCTCTTTCTTTCCCTCTTTCTTCTTTAGGAAATGGAGAATTGAGCAACAAGGAATTTGTCGCCATTATGAAGCAGAGGCTTATGCGGGGCTTGGAGAAGCCCAAAGACATGGGCTTTACGCGCCTTATGAGAGCCATGTGGAAATGTGCACAGGAAACTGCTTGGGATTTTGCCATGCCCAAGCAGTAATCATGAGCAAAGGGAAGAGGTCTGCCTACAACACAGGGCTGATGATGATGAAATCCACTGTGCGTCCTCCGCACAGGAAGAGCTGATCATAAGGTGGAGCCACCTTGGATGGGAAGACAAAATTCTGTTGCTGCACTGAAATATGTACTCTGGAAGGCAAAGACTGTTAACAACTGTGTGTTTTCTTTAAATGTACCTAAGAAAAAATGTATGTTGTGCTTTTTTCTTGAGCCCTACATCCTACATCATTTCCAATTTTTCTCCTTATTTTTAATATTTATCTCTCAGGAAGAAAAGCAAATAGGCCACCATAATAAGCTGCTTCCATAAGAAACTCTTGCATCCAGGAAAACGACTAAAGAACAATATTGCTTGCATCTTGAATTTTAAGCAGTTTGGGAGTAAAAAAAAATGTCTGTCTGATTGACCCTAATACTACTTTTTGCCTGCTTGTCACTTTGGAAAGAGGGTTGACATCTGCGATTAACATTAAAACATGTGCCATTTTTCTACAGGGGTCAGATACATTGAAAATGTATCTTCACGTATGTACGATCCATCATTCTTACAGCTGTCCAAAATTTCAAGGTAAACTACGTTCAGGCAAGAATGGTGGTTTGCGATGAATGAATTTGCTATACACATTGGCTTGTTTCTACATGAATGTCTCCGTTTGTAGCACTTCCGGTGTGTGATGTAGATGCTTAGAAGTAGGGAAGTGGGTTTTAAGTTTTAAAGAACTGGCAAGTATCTTCTTTGTGTCATGAGCCCTTCTTTAGAACTTGTAAATTGTATATATGCAATCCACTGTATATGTTCTCAGCTCTAATTTTGCTTTTAATGAGGGTGCACGCCATAGGAGTTGCTCTATATATCAGGAGTTGCTCTATACATAGTCTTAAATCTGATTTTTACAGAGCTCTTGAGTGCTTGTAAAATATTACTTTAATTATAATGGTTCCCAACAACTAACAGCGATGTGGTCTTATGTCATTTCCCCCCCCCCCCCCTCTTTCTGGGAAGTCACATGAATTTAACCAGGTTTGACTTTCTGTCAGCAGCAAGACTATAAAATGCAGCGGTTGCTGCCAAAATGGGGGGGGAAAGGAGGAGCACTTTAAGACAACTGATGGCTTTCAGGGTTTATCAACAAGCAAACACATTTTCTTCAGAAAAGCAACAGAGAACTTACTTGTAAGGACTCTCAAATTTCTGAAATAACTTTCCCAGCATTTCTGCTTTTAGTCTCTCCGTCATTCCTCATCTAAAATATCAGAAAGTGAAGGCTTAGCCAGAGTTGATTTTCCTCATGAGAGTTGGGTTCTGTTGAGTTAGTTGGACTTCTTTCTCAGTATCCAAGACTGTGTTATTCCTACATGATGCCTCTGTAAATGTACTGTTTGGGAATGCTGCTGAAGATTGGTAATTAACAGGAGTTGATTTATTAGCTAAAATTAATTCCAGTGCTAAGGAGAGTCCCATATTTGAATACTCTTCTGTGAAATGGAAGGGTGGTCTATAAGCCTAAAGACCAGTCCAGTGTCAATAGTTGTGGGTCTATACTAGCAGCAGGAACTGTTTCTGGATAAAGACGTCCATCATTTTAGCTTGGTTGTCCTGGGCTTGTGGTCACACCATCACTTTAAACCTTCTTCAGTCCATCTTCAGGTCTGACCGCTCACACCTTTTCATTTCTGTTTTATTTGTGGGTAAAGGTCCAAAGGTTTGTTCCATGATTGCCTGAAATGACCCCAACCTTGAATTACTGCCATTAAGGTTTGCTAGAGTTTAAAAGTGCTGAAAGAAAAATGGCACAGAAGAAAATAATGCATATTTGCTTAAAACCCAAGGAGGGAGGCGGAATTACCACGATATATGTGTTCCTAGGAAATTTGTCAATATTGTGTTTAAATTCAGGCGCTGTTACTTGTTGCAGTGAAACTTCTGGAGTAAAGCAAATCAAGGAGCAGTTGTCGCACTGCAAAATTTAAGTTCATTCTGCAATATTGATAAAGGCCAAGACTGTGTTCATAATGAATGAGGAACTCAAAGAAGAAAAAAAATCTTGACAAAGTCAAAACCAACTGGGGATAAAAGAAGATGAGCAGCACAAGACTCTTACACCTAGTTGCCATCTCAACTTCCCATAGTGCTTCAAACTTGTCTTGTTAAGGCTAAACTGATTTGTCCATTTCTCCCAACGATGACTGTCATCTGAGGCAGATATGCTGGCAAGGACACACAAATATCGCAGTAGTCCAACCAAAATATACTTTGACGAGGGCCCCCTGAGACCTCAAACCAGTCCCTCAGCTGTTGCATCCTTTTGCTTTGAATGGTATTCTTCTTCACTTCAGGCCAGCCTAGAGCCTGTGATATATATCAAACTACCTCTCTCATTTCCTGATGCCTGGAAGATTCCATGCTCTGAGAAACTTAATGACATTTTATTTCATTCAAGTGTGTGCATGAAATTCCAAACTAATTTATTCTGACTTCAGTCCAACAGATATGGACTTGGAAATATAAATCTCATTAAACGATAATAGTTGCTTGTAAAGAAACATGCATGGAGTTGTTATGTATTTATTAGGCTTCTGCAATTATGAGTTACCAGCATAGCAGCAAATGAGTTTTGAAGCTATGTGTGTATTGATGGCCAAGTCCCTTGTACACTGGGAGCAAGTTTGCTAGGTGGGACCATTGCTGTGTCAGCCCATGCAAGAAGTAATCAGAATCAAGGAGAGCTCAGGTGAGGACTCACTGAGTTTGCTAGCAAAATTTGAGGTTACATTTGGAGGGGGGGAGTAAATTTCCCAAGTCTTTACCTGCATACTCTTAGAGCACACCTAGCCATCTTGGCTACTATGTAAGGGTGTGGCCATTTTCAAGGAGCTGTTCTCCACACCCCTAGTGCAAAAAATGTTATCTCACTGCAATGATGGACTGGTTAGCACAAGGGATGTGCAGTACAACTCAAGTTCCACTGTCTTTGCAAACCACACACAGTTTGAAGAGGCCATTCCTATTTTGGCAAGCTGTCTTCACTTCAGCTCCTGTGCGTTTAGGATAGTTGTGGTGGTGTCATTGTGTTGTTGCTATTATTAAAGAATTGGGAATCGGCAAACTTCGACCATCTGCTGCAGATTATCTAAAGATTTACTAGAAGATGCAAGTTTATAAAATCTGAGGGTGTGAAAGCCAATAAAGATGCAATATAAATTAACGCTAACGCTTACTATGCATTGAATGTGCTTCCCTGACAGGTGTTTAATGTTTCTTTAGCAGAAATATGGTTTCTTATAGAAGGGTTTGCAAGACTTAGAATTTGTCCTCAGGTAGCCATCAGGCAAGCCATAAGAGTGGAATCTCGTGGATTCAGCAAGTGAGATTCCATCTTTATGGAATGAGGCAATAGTGTGCACTCTCCTTAAGAGGTCCCCCTGGACTCAGACTTCTGGAATAACTACCACCCAGATTCCAGTCTTCTTTTTCTGGCCATAGTCCTTGAGAAAACAGTTGCGATGTAACTGCAAGCATGTTTGGATAAAGCAGATTATCTAGACTCATTCCTGTCTGGCTTCAGGAACGGACATAGCACTGAAGTTAAAGATGGGATTGAAGATTTAGTTTGCAGATTTAAAACACTCATTTAAAAAATAGAAACTAGCATTTTTTTTATTTTTCAGTGCTTTATCAAAAAAAAGAAGTTGCAATTTGTGCGGATTTTAACCAGTTTAAAGCCTTCATGCTTATAAATCTTCCCAATTTAAAAACAATGAAATACCGTTCTAGCAAAAGACAGCTTGTCATGAGCGTGAGCCCAGAGATTTTGATGGGAGAGGCAGAAGTGTCTCACTTCTTCATCTATAGTCTTAACATGGTTACGTCTACACACGGACTCTTCCCGGAGCTGCATTAATCGTCACAACAAAACAAATGTCCAAAATGAAGCTTTTAAAAAATGCAAGCTGTGAGCTATTGGCTGAAGGATAATTGGTTTCTGTTCAAGTGAAATCACGACTCGCGGAGTATTTTCCAAAGGAGAATAATGAGTTTGAAGAGGTGGTTTTCCAGGGACTTCGGACATCTTCTCTTTTTTGTTATTTCCTCTATTTCTGATGTTCCGCCTGGGAGCACGGTCAATTATACAGCCAAGAATGATACCGCCCACACACAAGAGGGAAGGCATCAGCACATTTGGGAAAGCCTTTGGCTTTACAGAAGTAAAAATAAAAATAAATCATTAGGAAAAGAGAGGAAGTCCAAAAGACGCCTAATGAAAACTGAACATTTTAAGCTTTATTTATTTATTTTTGTAGCTGCAAAGCCTCTGCAGCTCTCCGGGTAAGTAGTATGGGGAGAAAGCTGTAAGGGGGATACATAACCATCCATTCTGTGTTTCAGTGGGTAGCAGGACTGTCCCTGAAAAACCAAAAGAGAACAAGGCAAAGCAATGGTAGAGCAAACTGCCTGGAAAGCAAGAGGGTTGCCGGTTGAATCCCCAGCCCCTCCCCAGAAGCGGGCAATAGCAAGCCACTTCCATATCTCTGCCAAGAAAACTGCATTGAAGTGCCCATGCGGTTGACCAGTCACAACTCAGTGGTACCCACCAAAACAAATCAAGGTCGCTGTATGAAACTGCGGACATGGTTTCTTCCTGCTCCTTTATTAACTGCATGGAAAAGGACTTTCCAGAGGTTCTGCCTGCATGACAAGCTACAGCTGCTGGAATTTCCTTTTCTATGCAACTGTGGTCCCATCCAGGCAGGGAGAATATAGCACCATTATGGCACTGCTAGTTTGGGGATGCTTCAAGTATCTTAGGCCATCCCCCTATAGCCTTGTTTCCTACCTCACTACCAAAAATAAAAGCACTGGAAGCTATTGCTGGAAAACCCAGCACAGGGCTCATTATTTACCTTCTGGGGTGCAGCTACCATCAAAGTTGCATCCACCGCACGTGTGTGGAGATCGAAATGATCCTACCCATGTATGGAGGTGCTGACACGCACATCCAGGCATTTGGTGCTGACCAAATCCCTGAATGCACACCTCAATGAAAAAGCAGAAATGTCGGAGGATCAATATCCCACGTTCTCCCTTGCTAGCAAGTTATTTGGCTTCTGTCTGGAAGCGGCCTATTAAAGCAGCAAGAACCAACCCTGTCTCCTTTTTTCATACGGTAGCCATAGACTAGCCTGCTTCCACTAAAAAAAAAAAATGCAAATACTTGATAAAGTAAAGGGTTTTATCCATGTGTGAAATTAACAGAGAATAACAACCAGGAGTAATGCAATGTCAGGAGTGAGAATGCAAAGCACAGTAAGCGAGAAGGGGTGAAAACAGGGCGAAGAAGGTTTTTGCCTATTCATGTCCTGTTAAAAGTTTTCAAATCTGCTGTGGCATTATTGGTATAGTTCTTCCTGGTTACACTACTGTGTAGGGGTGCATACGATTGAAATTTTCGGGGTTTGATTCAATTTGAATATCCAAAAATTCAATTCTAATCTTTAAAAATTCAAATTTACCCAAATTCGATTCAAATGAAGCAAATTTGAATCTATTTGTTCAAATTTTTGGTTTGAATTTGCACTTATGAATGTTGACGACATTCGTATGTGCCCATATGTATCGTTTCACATCCTGTATTTATCCCATATGCAACCCATTTTCGTCTTGTATGGGTCCAAATGTGCATTTCTCCTTGTACAAATGTGTACAGCTGTGGGAATGATGCATACGTGAAAGTACCCATCGTGTACTAACCCGTACACATACAAATGTACAAATAATTTGAACAAATAGATTCAAAAATTTGAAATTTGAAATTCAAATTTATGGACATTCGATTTCAAATTTGACTGTCGAAATTTGGACAAATTTGATCAAATTTCGAATGTCTTTGAATATTTGTGCACATTCCTACCACTGCGCATTTCAGTGTGAGGCCGGCTTTTGTCATATTCCATTCCATTCCATTTTTATTTATATACCGCCTTTCCAAAAGAAACTTTTGCCCAAGGCAGTTTACAACAAATGGAAACCAAATACAAAGCAAAATGCAGTCATTAAAAAATACAGCAAATATAATCAACAACTTAAGTCAAAAACAATTTTTTACGGAAGGCGGTTTACATAAGTCAAAAATATATAGCATATTATAACAAATAAAACATAATAGTTAAAAAAACTGGCTAGAGGCTAGCTAGTCTTTCTCTCTCAGCCCTCCCCTCAGATTTACTAGCAGGAGGGAGGGGCATCACAAAATGCTCACAGGCCGACTAGGAGGCTGGCTCTTCTTCCTCCCTCATCCCTTCCTTCGGATATACCTGCAGGAGGGAGGGGCAATACAAAACGCTCACAGGCCAACTTGGAAGGTAGCTGGAGGCTGGCTCTTCTTCCTCCCTCATCCCTTCCTTCGGATATACCTGCAGGAGGGAGGGGCAATACAAAACGCTCACAGGCCAACTTGGAAGGTAGCTGGAGGCTGGCTCTTCTTCCTCCCTCATCCCTTCCTTCGGATATACCTGCAGGAGGGAGGGGCGATACAAAGTCGACTTGGAAGGTGTCTGGAGGCTGCCTCAGAGAGACAGTGTGTGCCCCTCGTGTTCCCACCATCCTCTCATCTACTTTTTTTTTTTTTTAGCAGAGAGTGTTCAGGAGAGGGGCAGACAGGTGTGTGAACAATCCCAACTTGGAGTCTTCTCTAAGCCATCTCAGAAATGTTCAGGATCTATCTCCATGGGGCTCTATGGCTGTGATCAAACAAAGCAAAGTAAAAACAAAACAAAACCCACAAACATTTCTGAGATGGCTTAGAGAAGACATCGAGTTGGGATTGTTCACAAACCTGTCTGCCCCTCTCCTGAACACTCTGTGCTGAAAGAAATGTAGATGAGAGGATGGTGGGAACACGAGGGCCACACACCATCTCTCTGAGGCACCTCCGAAATGCCCCTTTTGTTATGTCTGAGCACAGCCTGTAGGCACACTTTTGGTCCTTACAGACGAAATGGCTTCCTCAGATACATTCTGTTCACTGGAAGCCCTTGTTACTGCGACAAATCATTTGTATTATGCCAGGTGCACGTTACATAAGAAGGGAAAGTCTGGACAAGAATAAGTAAGATGGCTGTGATTGTAGTAGGGTTGCCTGCAGTGCAGCTGAAGGACTTCTTCCCCAAAGGTGTCGGGACAATTCAGCTGCTAGATGATCAAAAGTAGCCCTTGATCAAAAGGAGCAATCCTGCCATCTGCTGGGCAAATTCATTTCTAGAAGCCACTTCGGAGGAATTTCTAGAAGCTAGAGAGAACTAGTTCTGTGTTGGAGGAACAGTTTTCAGTTAGCAGACTGTGAGATGAGGAGAAGGATCATGGCAGTCCCTTGAGATGCTTGGATACTCATCAAATACTGGTCAACTCTTGGGTGACTGAATAGGTACCTCTGTAGGTACCTGTATGCAGCTTTCTGGCAGAAATAAGTGTTTTTCTGGGGAGAGGCAGGGGAATCACATATCCTGAAGTACTCTGCAAGCTAGCAGAGTACGCCTGTACTTTGTGGGGGCTGATCTTATTCCTCCTTTAGTGGAAGGAAGGAAGGAAGGAAGGAAGGAAGGAAGGAAGGAAGGAAGGAAGGAAGGAAGGAGTGTTTGCTGTGAAAGGAGAAATGCTCACACCTTTCCTCACACAGCAAGCTTGCTGCTTGGTTTACTGTAAAGATGACGAGGGAGAGAAAGTTTGCTTCCAGCCATAAATTAAAATTCAGAGCCTACTTTTACTGTGAAGTACAGAAACTCTGCAGGGAGAATTCAGTATCCCCATGTACTCCCAATGCTTCAAAGAGCAGGGGCGGGCCTCTTCTGACCATGTGGGAACTATTTACCTCTCCTCTAAGCGGCCTGCTGCTACCTCTCTCTGATATCTGTTGCAAACACCTAGAAAAATGCAGAGGGAAGAGAAACTCCACAGCCAGTGATGATGTAAGTAGTTTGTTTTTTTAACTTCACAATATCAGGCTTCACTCCGCAGAGGCTGTGGAGCATTGTAAAACCTGTCTGGCACTTTGACAGTTGCTCCGCAGTCCCTGGGAAGTGTTCCTCCCATTGGGATGCAGCCTAAGGAGCAAAATGGAGGTGAGTGTGGAATATCTGCTAGCTTGCCTGCCTCCCTGATAGGTTCTTCCTAGTAGAAGCAGCATTGGGAGGAATCGGAGATTTCAACTCCCCCTCTTAGTATTTGCACCCAGACCCAGCAGTCCCATTGGTGTGCCCCTCAGAACCAGCCCTGATCCTGTACTTCTGAATGCAAAATTGTACAAGACTCCACACAGCGGTGCGTACATTGTCTTCACGTGGATTCTGTTCTGTTGCTTGTTTCCTCTTCCTTGCCTCTCATCCTAGCAGAAGCTCCTGTCTACGTTTATTAACAAACAAAGGTATTTTTCTTCATCTGATGCTTGGGCTGCATTGTTGTTTTTAAGAGTGTTCCTCCAAATCTCCCTTGGGTGTGAAAAGGCAATTTAGGAGTGTTGATTAAACACTGCTAGCAATGCGAAAGGTGAAGATATTGCCAAGAAATAGGAGTCAGACAGACGCTCATGTGACACTGCTGAAGATATAAACTTTCCTTTTACCCATTTTGCTTCTCTCCACCTTAAATGCATATATGTCTTATACACTGGGTACAAGCATTAATAATTATACTGATATCAACATTCCATAGAATCTAAGTAAAAACTCAAAACAGAGAACAATTCTGAGGTAATTTAAAACAAAAACAAAAGATGACTCTTGCAACAACAAAGGCCGGGAGGGCACAAGTATACCCCATTCATTTTAGCTAAACCTGCAACTAGGAAGGAAGGGACGCTTTAAGCCAGTGGTTCTCAACCTGGGGGTCGGGACCCCTTTGGGGGTCGAACTACCCTTTCAGAGGGGTCGCGACGAGTCTCCCAGTGCCCTTCCCTCCCCTCTCCTAGCTGCCCCACCTCCGTGATTGGGGGTCTCCACAACATGAGGAACAGCATTAAGGGGTCACGGCATTAGGAAGGTTGAGAACCACTGCTTTAAGCAGTATCTCAAGAACCACAAATGGATTCAGAGCAGCTTACCAAAACAAAATGGTCGGTTATGTTTAACTACATTCAGGAACACGATTGGTTGCAAGGCAAATAATAGTGTCAGGTAAGCCAGGTGCAGGAGAAGTCCTGGGCTGCAGTTTGCTGCTTGCCTTTGATGTCTGTAATGCACAGCCAAGTGTTCCTTAATCCAGTGTGCCCCATGCTCACACCCTTATCTTCTAGTCCATCTCTAGGACAGACAGGAGATCCAGACTGTTTCCAACCTGGAATGGCCTGGCTATACCTCCCAAACCAACCTTGTGCTCCTGCTGCTGCCAAGCCTGGTAAAAGTGTGTGGGAAGGTGAAACAAAGGAGGCTCATATGGGGGGATGGGGAGGGCGACTTTGCACAGATGGGGCAGGGGAGTTGCAGGGGTGTGGCTTGCTGTGGCAGGAAGGCACAGGAGGGGGACGCATGGGGAGTCTCAGTGCAGTGGAAGGGCGTGGGAAGGAGGATCAGAGCAATGGGGGGCAGGGGAACACCTCAGCGCCATGCGGGGCATGGGGGGGAGGATCGGAATGGGGAAGTAGGGGGAAGGATTGGATCAGGGGGCAGGGGAATGCCACCCCACCCCATCAAAGCTTACTGTTTTCTAGGCTGCCGTGAGGAAATCAGGAAAGGCAGAAAAATGGATGCAGACTTTCACATGTGACCCCTCTGGACCCAGGGTGGCCTCCATCTGAATAAAAGGTAGGGTGTGACCAGGGCCACGGAGTTGTGCACCAGCAGACTTTCCCTCCTTCAGACTGAAATTTTATTTGGAGAAGAGCCCTCAGTGATTACCTAAGGTTCATAACACAACAAAACAATCAGAACTGTATAAAGGGTTTAATAGGCCGGAATCACCTACCGCAACTGTGGACACAGGAATTGTAAAATACTCTGTGTATGTGTACGTGTTCGTTCTAGACTAGCGAGTCGTCTAAGCTAAAAGCTGAAAGCTTCCCAAGGAGAGAAAGTGTGCATGAAATATTAAAGAGAATGCCTGCTGCTGAAGCTACTCAGACCTTGGGCACCATCAAGACAGGGGGAATATAACACCATTATGGCATTGCTGTGGTGGGTTTGCCACACATATCTGCGACAACCCCAGTATGGCCCCACTTCCCCCCCCCCCCGCTGCAAAAAATGCATGAAAAACTGTTGCAGGAAAATCCATCTCTGCCAAGTGGTGGCAGGTTTTCCAACAATAGGATTTTAATTCACCTTATCGACAGAGCCACCATTGCCGCTCCATCCACTATGCATTGTTAAAGACTGAAACAGCAGCTGCACATGAGCAGTGGCCATGGTGCACACTTCTGGGTATTCAGTGCCAACCAAATAGGCGGATGGGCCCACCATTAAAGCATGGAGGGACAATATTCTGCATTGTCCATTACCTAGGGGCAGCCTTGGTCTGGCCAGTGTATCAAAGAGAGACTGCATGGGAAACCCATTTTGCCATCTTCTAGAGTGACGGTGAGGTTACTGGGCAAAGCTTTTCTAAATAAATACATTAAAAATAAATTGATTTGCTCAATCTTAGCTGTACTTTATCTAACACTTCAGGTGCCTCCAGACACTGTCAAAACTGCACAGGGGCTTATTATTATTATTATTATTATTATTATTATTATTATTATTATTATTATTAGTAGTAGTAGTAGTAGTAGTAGTAGTAGTAGTAGTAGTAGTAGTAGTAGTAGTAGTAGTAGTAGTATAGTTTATTTTTAAAGCGCTGTTCAATACTCAGCACTGTACACGAAATAGCATTAATAAAAAGTATAAAACCTGCCAGTGGCGTACAATTAAAGTAAGATAAAAATTTACACTAAAACCAGTCTGCCAGACTGGTGGTCCACCAGATCGGAAGCTTCAGCATCCTGGTAAAGCGGCTTCCCGTCCATCAGACAGGAAGCTCTGTTGCCAGCAGTGGTGATGGAGCATTCCACAGTAGGTTTGCATTTAAAAGATACTGAGAAGAAGAGAAGAAGAAGAGTTGGCTTTTCTACCCCGCTTTTCTCACCCATTTTAGGGGACTCAAAGCGGCTGACAAACCTTTCTGTTCTTCTCCCAACAACAGACACCCTGTGAGGTAGGCGGGGCTGTGAGAGCTCAGAAGAGAGCTGTGACTTGCCCAAGGTCACCCAGCTGGCTTTATGGGGAGGGAGGAATTGAACCCGGTATTCCAGATAAGAGTCTGGCTCCTTAACCACTAGACCAGTGTTTCCCAAAGTGTGGTACGCATACCCCCAGGGGTATGGGAAGAGTTTGGTGGGGGTACGCGTTTATTTTATTTATTTATATTTACATTTATATGCCGCCCCATACCCAAGGGTCTCTGGGCGGCTTACAGCATTTAAAACAAACATATAAAAACTATATCAAAACAGGTTTAAAAATATAACTTTAAAAATACAAGAATAATTAAAAACAGCAGTGGTTTTTAGTGGGGGGAAGTGAGTTGCACCAGAGTTTGGTGGGGATCATGTGGGAATATCCACTGCGCCGTGCTTAGCTGCGCCCACAGAACAAGGAAAGAAATTTAGACGCGTATCGCAGTTTTTACGCGGGAACTGGGGTCATCGTACATCGTATCGCAACTCATTATGGTGGGAACTTCTGCGCATCCTTCGCGCAGCTCGGGTTCGGCCATTTTTAAACTTCAGGAACATTAACAGTTGACGTTGAGCCGCGGAGCTGTTTAAAAGCCGGAGAATTGCAGTGTTATCTAACGGTCTTGTGAGGCGTGACGCGGCGTGAATATACTGCACTTCGTTACAAAGACAACTTACTTCTTTAATAGTTAGTTCCGGGCGCCTGTTATCATGCTTTAGTAAGTCCCACCGATTTTGATTACTTTTATAAAATACAATTTTTTCCCTAATGTTTTTTATGAGGGGTACTCAGCGTTACGAAAATTATAGAAAGGGTACACATATGTCAAAAGTTTGGCAAACACTGCACTAGACCAAACTGGCTCACATCTTTTTAATGTCAAGAGGAGGGGAGTCCCTTTGCTGCTTTCATCCCTGTCTGGAATCACCCTTCTAGGCTATTAATGTCAACCCTCAACAGCAAGATATCATTGTCATTAATCTATGTATGGAGCTTTATTTTGGAATAATTTGCCTGCAGACTTGTTGCTTCGGTAGTTTCTTGAATCTGTGATGAGACGCATGTGAATATATGCCTGTTCCATTCAGGCCTGCCATCCCCACCGCATATCATACAACAAAGACAAAATCTGTACATGGGAGCTAAAACACTATAGAACTGAATCCCAGTGCGCCTGCCGCTTTCTTTTTACAATTAAACCTATATCACCTTCACGCAACATCATGTATCACCTTGCCTGTCGAGCACTTCTCTCTGTTGGAAATAAGGCCCTTCACAGGAATGATGTATTGCCGTATATTTTCTACTGTCAGGCTTTATCTAGACAGGTCTCATTACTATGGCGAATACTAGGAGCCCTGGTCTTTTTGAGGCAAAATTGGTTTCCCCCTCTGTGTTTGGATAACCTTTGCATACTAATAATGGTGCAGTATCAGCCTCTTATTCTGCAATATGCCACTGAAATCAACAACCCTCCTCTGACTTTTGTCCTAACAGCGCTTAGCTGTGTGACACTCAGTGGCAGTATATCAGCAATAATAGTGAATAATGATGTTCCTCCGAAAACCTGGAGAGTCATAGTGCAGAGATTACTGTTGTGCACTGGAGTGGGAATCTCTTGTCTGAGAAAGTCACCACAGGGATAGAGAAAACCTGCTTCAGCTGTGATTACACTTAAGGAATGGGGCGCCACAGAGGCGTGTCAAAGGCACCTCAGCGAGACTAGTGTGTGACCCTTGTGTTGCCAAGCCTTCTCTAATCCACCTTTTCTAGCACAGAATGGCTCGGTTCAGACATAACAAAAGGTGCACCATGGTGTTGCCTCGGAGTGTGTTCCCATGCAAAAATAAATGCAAATTCAGTCTGTTTTCGGGATTGGACGATCCCATTTATTTTTTTATTACCAGATTTTATGAGGACTATCCTGCTAAAATGCACAGAAAAAGGGTGCTTCCGCACTGGCCGCACTGGTTTAAAGAAAATTTGTTTCCCGGAGATCTGTTCTCCGGAGGATCTATCCAAAAAAGGGATGGATCTGAAGAGGCCTCCCGCATCCACAAACACATGGGGAGGACAGATCCTAGGGGCTGGATCTTCTGGGTGCTATGCGGAGGCCACAGCACCCATTCCCAAATGCAGCCACCCATGCATTCAGCTGCCAGTCACCGTGTGTTTATGCTGGCGCATGGCACATGGCGCACGTCGGAGGAGGGTCTCCAGAGGCAGAGTGGCCTGCTTCCGCCTTTCCCAAGATGGCGGTCACTGGCACATCCATCCCCCACCTCTCCATGTGCGGAAGTGTTCTGCTTCCAAGGGGACGGATTGAAGACCTAAGTTTCCAGGTCTTCATGGAGGCAGGATTTTTTGACAGTGAGACCCCATAAGGGTCAGATCTCGTGCGCCGCTGTGCAGAAGTGGCCTCCTGGAAGGGTCTCCAGTGCAAAAGGTAAGTTTTCTATGTGTCCTGTATCTGTCTTGTATTTGTCCTTAATGGGGTTTCTGCAGCCAGTGTGGAAACACCCAAAAAGTCCTCAGAAAAACTGTTCTCAGTTCTGCTTAGGAGCCCGGTTCACTTTTTTTTTCTGTTTTGGGAATGCTACCAGACTATCTGAGGAGGAGACCAGCCTTTTGGACTGCCCCCCCCCATATGCATCTGGTCAATGCCTGACACATATGGGTGGGATTTTGCATCTGGGAAGGTCTCCTCCCTCCCTTTGCCATGCCTGCAGTGCTAGCTAGCTGGAGATCAAAAGAAGACTTGGATCTTTGAACCCACTGCAGTTACGAGAGATACAGTTAGCAATGGCAAACTTAAAAAACACAGCCTCCGTTTAGGAGAGATGCACCGAGAGGTACATTTAGCAATTGAAGAGGAAAACTTTTAAAAACAGAGATACATTTAGCAATCATAGAGGGATTTTTTTAAAAAAAACAGCCTCAGTTTAGAGATACGTTTAGCAATTGTAGGGCGCGTCTTCATGGCATGTGTTATTTCAGTTTAAAGAATTCGAAATAAAAGAAACGGAACAAAGCTGTCCACACGACTTGCAAGTTGATCCGGTTCCGATGGCAGCCTTAACGCGGGATCAATACTCGGAGTCCACATGGCAGCATTGTCCTCCCGCCCATTGCCCACACTCTCTCCTGTGATTGGTTTTCCCTGCCAGGATCCCACCCTCCCTTCTCTTTGCGTCATGCTCCGCCGGGAATTCCCTGCCCAATCCATCCTCCCCCTTCCCAGCAGCAGCAGCAGCAGCATCCATCCATCCATCCATCCATCCACCCATCCATCCTGGCGCTGCGGCGCGGGCGGCTTCGCCCTGGGGCTCCTCGTTGCCCAGTGGCAGAGCCGCTCCGCCGCCACTGCCGCGTTCTCGGCGCCTTTTGCCCGGCCTGCCAGAGCGCGCTCGCAGCCTGGGCCACCCCTGCCTCCCCCCCCGGCGGCTCCAGCGCCCGCCGCGCCATCCATCCATCCATCCATCCATCCATCCAGGTGGGCACACTGAGCCCGCCTGCCCTCTCACCCGCCCCTCGGCTCTCCTCCTCTTCCAGCCTCATGCCGAGGGAAGAGCAGCCGGCGGCGGAGGCGGCAGCGGTGGCATCCATCCATCCATCCATCCATCCATCCATCCATCCATCCAGGCGCTGCGGCGCTGGTGGCTTCTCCCTGGGGCTCCGCCGCCGCTTTTCCCCCGCTTTGCCGCCACTTTGCCCCGCAGAGGAGGAGAGCCAAGGGGTGGACAAGAGGGCGAAGGGGGCTCCTCGCTTGCTCTTCCCCCCGGGGCGGGAGGGAACTCCGAGAGCGGGGAAAGTTCCCCGGGGACTCCCTTTTCCTTTCATTTTGAAAGTTCAGAACTGCGCTAAAGCGAAACTTCGACTTGCTACAGATGGGTAACCTTGGGCTAGTCACAGTTCCCTTCTGAGCTCTCACAGCCGCCGCCCCCCACCTCACAGGGACTGAAGCTGGATTAAAACCTTGGCTTGTGGTCACACCTAAGGTTTAATCTAGCTTCACTCCACCTTCAGAGTGAGAGAACACATCAGCAAAGTGACCAGTAGTTTTCTTTCCACATTATCTAGTCTAAAGGTGGATTTTCTGAGTTATTAACACTGAAAGAAAACCAGCTTGTCAGTTTGCTGGTGTATTCTCTCACTCTGAAAGTGAACTGAAACTGGATTAAACCTTAGGTGTAACCACAGGCAGAGGCAAAGTAGCCTCTGAAGGGGGCTCAAAGCGGCTGACAAACCTTCTGTTCTCACCCTTCAGGGGACTCAAAGCGGCTGACAAGCCTTCTCACCCTTAAGGGGGCTCAAAGCGACTGACAAACCGGTTCTCACCCTTAAGGGGGCTTAAAGCAGCTGAGAAACCTTCTGTAATCACCTGATAAAGAAAATGAATGGTCACTTTGCTGATGCACAGGAGCAGCAGCAATGGCAAAGAAGGGGGGAGGAGGGCCACAGCTTTTAAAATACAGGCTCCAGGACTTTCCTTTCCCTGTTTTAAAGTTCCGAACCTTCAAAGTCCTGAAATTGCGCAAAACTGCAACATTGTTTTTAAGGTGTGAAGTGCTTACATTGATACAGTGTATCTTTAAGGACTGGAAGTTTATAGTGGGTGTTTGAGGGTGGATTTTTTCAATGAAGGAAACCCTAAACATGACGTGCTTCTAATACGTTCAGCCATTGGTTACAGTGCGATTGGGGGGGCGGGACAGCCTTAACACGGAATCTCATCCCGGAACGATACTGTCCACACAGTAAAAAATTAAACACGTGTCAAGAGCATGTTCCGGAGTGAGACCTGTTGAGATCAGGATTTATTTCAAATCGGGACAACGTCGTTTAACACGGAAATACCGTATTAAGCCGAAGTGATGTGTACACGGCCCGAAATCAAAATGTTTTGAATTCGAGATAACGACGTCATGGGGATGCGGCCGTAGAGAATAACTTTTTTAAAACACAGGCTCCATTTAGGAGAGATACATTTAGCAATCGCGGAGGAAAACTTTTAAAAGCCACAGCCTCTGTTTACAGAGGGGAGGGAAACTGAAAGAGAGAGCGATTGCTTTGTGATTGCCCTGTGTCTGTTCTTTCGCTCAGCTGATCCTGAGCGAAAGAACAGACAGAGGGGTGGAGATGGACAAGGGGCGGAGATTAAAAGATCCTATTTCTCCATGCTGGGGATTTGTGCAGTTTGAGCGGGAACTGTAATATTCAAATTCAAGCAAATGGGGACAACCAGAATGCACACACAGTCCTGAATCTGGATTTTAAAAGTCCAATCCGGATTTAAAAAGTCAAGTGGGAACCCAGCATCAGAGAGACAGACTGTGTTTGCAGTTGTCATCTGATGAGACACAGCAAGATGCAATCCCAGGATCTTGTTTGTAAAGAAAAATATATACGTTAGCTTAAAAAATAAATAAAACTAGATATTAGGTATAAAAATGAAAAAGAAAATAGAAAACATATAATTAAAAATTAAAAATGATAACCAACAAAGATAATAAATATTAAAATTTAAAAATAAATAACAATAGAAATAAATAATGAAATATGAATGAAATGAAAATAAATAATAATATATAAAATATAATAAATAAAATAAAGCCGACAAGAATGATTTCCAGGGGCTTTTCGGAAGGCTCTGATCGCCAGCAGTCAAGGACAGAGTCTGTACTGGCAAAGATTCCTGGGCTGCTGTTTAATTACAGATGATAAGCATCGTAGATCCATTAAGTTTGAAAAACCTGTTAGGATGAGTTCCACTAGCGATTTGTTCTCTCTGTGCTCAGTTCCTGGAATTGACCTGTTTTGGCTGACTTTATGTTATCTACTGATTCCCCTGCTTTGCTGCTCCAGCTCTAGCAACCCTTCTCTATCAGTATGATAAGGTTCCCAATAGGTCATCCATCTTGGTGTTCCTATCTCAGTGACAGGCCAACCTGAAAAGGGAATTGTTTCCGTATGAAACATATTTCTTCCTTTCTGTTATCCTATTCAGACCACGTTGGATAGGAAGCAGAGCTTCTGACTGGCCAAGCCAAAGAGAGCCCATCTGTCCTGGGACTTGGACCTGGTTTTGCTGACTATCAGTGAACAAGGCAGCATGTTTTTTGCCAGATCATTTCCTTACACTTAGGCTGCACTCACATACAGCAAAAAGTAGATGAAAGGCACCTCAGTAGCGTGTGGCCCAGTGTTCTCATCCCATCTCTAACCCACCTTTTCTTGCTTAGAACATTCATGAGAGGATGGAGGCACCGACCGGCAGGCAAATGGTCCACCTGTGGACCAACTCTAAGCTGCCTCAGAAGTGCTTTTTAAAAACTGGGTATGAATGGCAGTCCCCTTTTTTTACTCCATTATAGTTTCTGCACACTGTGCATTAGCACGCGCCATAGAAGCTGGCCTTGGACCAGATTGACCAATGGGAGTCAAGAGTGCAGTGGCAGCTGATAACACACTCTGTTGTGGTCTGGTCCAGCCCATCTTCACATGCTGGGAACAAAACTTCCTGGCTGCCAAAGCTGCCAAACAATTTTTGCCAGGCACAGAGAAATAGCCCATTTCTGAGGCTGTCTGTGTGTAAGATGGCCGGTCTGGTCCAGCACTAGGAATACATAAGAGGAGCCGTCCTTGATCAGCCCACAGCCCATCCATCTGCTCCAGCAACAGTCTATCTATCTATCTATCTATCTATCTATCTATCTATCTATCTATCTATCTATCTATCTATCTATCTATCTATCTATCTATCTATCTATCTATCTATCTATCTATCTATCTATCTATCTATCTATCTATCTATCTATCTATCTATCTATCTATCTATCTCTACGTTTTTATCCCGCCCTATACTCTGCTGTTCCATGTCTCCCACATCCTGCGCCTCTGCTGTGGTAAGGCTGGGCTGCTGAACCCCAGGCTCCAATGGGGCTGGGGGGTCAGAACTGGGTCCTGGCATCACCTCAGGTTCCTCCTGTACCTAAGGAAGTGAGTCCTCCTCATCCTCTGAGTCCTCCTCCTGGCTGACCATGACAGGTCAAGAAAAGACATTCAGAAGGAAGCAACCCCAACTTAGCCCCATGAAAAAAGGGAGGAATCCTGTGTTATCACTAAACCAACTCCCATAGCTGATTTTCTCAAATAACCATATGGACTTCATCTGAACATTTGCTCCTGTGATCTTCAGCCTGAACTGTGGGCCAATAGCTGCTCTCCTGGCACCAGAATAACATAAATTGTCTCACTGCATTACAAGTAGACATCTCCTAATTAATCTCTAGGGTATGAGTGCCTTGTGCTCTCCTGTTTTCATTTGCCATTTGGCCTCTGTTTAAGCCAGCCTAATAGGTTCTGAGATACATCAGCTTCAAAATTAATTGACCCTCCTTGCTAAAATAGCCTCGAATAAAGGTGCCTAATTACCTTTTGGCCTGCTACAAATATGGCTGTTTGGGACAGTTGACTCAGCATGTCTAATGGATGACCTTTTGAACACAGGGAAATTGACTAGTAAAAGTCTCTCAAGCCTCCAACAATGACTAACAGAAAGAGAGAAAATTGGCAGGCAAGACGGAAACAAAAAACCCAACACATTTCCAAAAGGACAATGCAGGTGCAAGCTAGCTGTGAAGTCTACATTGCCCCCAAAAAGAGACAGAGAGACAAAGCAAAATTCACATTAACATTTGATTTAGCAACATTAGCAACACACACACACACATATTTTTGTCTTATCATGCATCTGACTAATCAATCACTTCCATAAAATAATAGTATAAAGAAAAATTCCTCCAAGTGCAGCGGCCCCCTCTGCATTGGGCATTTCTCTGTTCAGCAGTCTCAAAGTTCAGCTTTTTCCTTGTTCATTCCTTCAAGCCACTCAGCACTAGGCCCACAATTTTTAAACAGTTGTCATCCTTTCTGTTCTTTTCCCCACAATGGACTGGAGAGCTCAGACAAGGAGCTGTGACTAGCCCAAGGTCACCCAGCTGGCTTCATGGAGGAGTGCAGAATTGAACCAAGAGACTACAAGTTAAGAGTCTGGCACAAGGCCAAGGCTGCATCCAGAATATCCATTCTTTATTCCAGAATATCCTAATGTAGCACAATAAGTACTAACTAATGTCTGGATACAGACAAAGCCACTAATGTCTGGAGGTAGCCTAAGAGACAGTTCTGAGGTGGGATGAAAACAGGATGCATACAGGATTCGTATGGTTGCCTACAAGATGCATATATACCTGTAGAGATTCAAATGTCTGAATTATTTGAATGAATACATAAGAATGCATCCATATAGATTCAAATGTCCAGACACTCATTTTTCCTTATTCGTACGAATTTGGATTTTTGAATATTCAAAACATTCTGTGCTAGGAAAAGAGAAAAAGATGGAATGAGAACACAAAAGCCACACGTTATGGTCTCCGGGGTGTTTCTGAGCTGCATTTTTTGTTATGTGTGCTCACACCTATAGACAAATACTGCAAGTTGGGCACTGTAATCACTGGTACCTGTGGTTGCTCCACATGTCTTCTTTTTTTGGTGGCCCTCCAAAAGGCAATCGGAAACTTCACTTCCCTTTGGTGGTATGTCGTGGCCTGGTCATGAACCAAGTTAAGTCCAATAACAGTTTGCTCAGATCCAAATATAAGACAAACACGTGCTTAATGCTTCTTTTTTTTGGCTTTATTGTGGATCAATTATTATATCTTTATATGTTTTAAAATTGCACCTCATTCCATTTCCTCTTTTCTGAGTTTTGAGTAGTCACCATGTATGATAATAATATCTGAAAGACAACGAAGCCAAAAGCTAATTCGCAAGCAACGTTGACTGCCATATGATATATTTTATAACTCAACTTGCCACTGTAAAGGCATGCAATAAACCACGGAGGTGAAATACATGATGTCAAACTTTGCGACCCAAATCTTCTTGTACTTCTTAACTTTAAACTCCTCGTGTTGTTTACCATCAGAAAAACCTCAGAGCTGCACTTTAGAAGTGATACATTTGACATCACAGAGAGCTCACCCAATGGGAAATTGGCCGTAAGAGTTTCTACTGAAAAGATACAAGTTGGCACGTACAATGCTTCACATTGAAATGAATGTCTACGTACTTCACATTTGTGCAATCTGCCCTCCACAAAGGTTGCAGCCTTGAAGTTGGCGTGAAACATTCAACGATTTTTTTTTTACACAAGGGAATAAGTCAGGAGAAGACCTGTTTCCCTGGCGCCAAGAGATAAACAATAATAAACAAGGCAAGCAGTAAGCTATCCAAGCTGCCGCTCAACCTCCAGTCACCAATCGAAGAGGGCAAGATAAGAACAAATAGGAAATTGAAATACATTTGCTAAATAAGGACTACAGTCACAAAGGCTGCACAAAATGAAGAATACAGGCCATACGAAAACAGCAAAGCCTTGATGAATGTTACTTTTTTTGCAAAAGACAGCCACAGTTGCTGTGCCTGTGAAGGCACAAAAACCTCAAATTCACTCAAAATGTGAAGTTAATGAAACTATCGGCGCATTCCTAGATATAAGGAAAGTCTAACAGGTTTCCTCTTACCGTGGACCTGATTATACTTACTACAGCTCTTGCACAGCCTGAAGACATGTTATCTTGTCTAAAAATATTGGTTAGCAATGCAGGATGGAATTCCGAGCTTAGCTCAGCAGCTCCTGAATGTGAAGTAAAAGGCTGTGACGTACTTGATGGGCTAGTGTCTAAGTGGCCACTTTCAAGGTGGCCACGCTTAGGATGTCAAGGTGTACTGCTGCACACAAGGAGATATAATTTCTTAAAAAGAAAGGGAAAAAAGAACCCAACACATGGTAAAAAAAACCCCACCAAACTGGCTCTGACAGTTGTGAATAGAGATGTGCATGAATATTCAAAGTATTTATTGGGGGTTTTTCCACTGTCACTAGAAGTACCCATTAAGTACCCATTAATGGGTACTTAATGGGTACTTCTAGTGACAGTGGAAAAAACACATTATTGGCATGAATTCTGGCATTTGTATACAAATCTGAATTTGAACGAATATGAATATTCCGAGTTATTCATACAAATAATTTGGACATTTGTAGGCCAGTTTGATCTAGTGGTTAGAGAGCTGGACTCTTATCTGGGAATACCAGGTTTGATTCTGCTCTCCTCCATGAAGCCAGCTGGGTGACCTTGGGCTAGTCACAGCTCTCTTCTGAGCTCTCACAGCCCCACCTACCTCACAGGGTCTGTTGTTGGGAGAATTGAAAGCTTTGTCAGCCACTTTGAGTACCCTTGAAGGGTGAGAAAAGCAGGATAGAAAAACGAACTCTTCTTCTTCTTCTTCTTCTTTGTATCTGTATGGGTACATACACATCTTGTATGTACCCATACGCATCTCTTAACACATCTGTATGCATCTGTACGGGATGAAAACATGATGCATACAGGATTCGTATGGTTGCATACAAGATGCGTATGTACCTTGTCCAAATTATTTGAACGAATACATAAGAATGCATGCATATAGATTCAAATGTCCAGACATTCATTTTTCCTTATTTGTATGAATTTGGATTTTTGCATCTTCAATTGTTACAAATCAAATGTTGGAAATTGCATTTGTGCACACCCCTAGTTGTGAAGATAGATTGGTCATAAATGCATTCCTCAAAATGATTAACAAAGCTACTGCATTATAAGCCAATGAAGGCTGCCTTTTGTTTAGGGTTCTGTAAGCATGTGTATTTTCTCAACCACCTTTTACTGCATGTAGTAATGAATGGATTGCTTTCAGCTGACAGTAATACTTAAGGATAAGCGACTGTTCTGTGTGGGCTGTCCCTAGGGAGATTTACACCAGGCCATCTGCCATCGGTGGATGTACATACAAACATTTAATGTGGGATTTAGTGCAGAATTCCATTTTCATTAACTTTAATAATAACATTTAAAATCTCAATAGCAACTTTGAGAGTCCTTATGACTGCAAAAATTCTCCTGTCAATGTCTGGTGAAATTCAGAAGCCCCTGGGAATTGTAAAGCAAATACATAAGAATTTCAGCACTTTACATGGCTTTGTGTTTTTTTTCCATGTCAAACAAAATTAAACCACAGCCTGCAAAGTGGGGGAAAGCATGCAAATTTGTATAAGCATAGCTTAGATGGGCTGCAGAATTCAGCTTTTATCCCCTGAATTTGAGCCAGTCTTGGGGTAGAATATGTATTACCATGTTTGAACAGAACACAGACCTGAGGATGCAGTCCTTCAGTTCCTCATAGACCTAACTCTGTATGCAAACATTAAAACATATAGCATCTGGTACGTTCTTCTACTCATGTCTCGTGGTGAGTTTAATGTTTTGCCAGGTGTGTAAACTCTGTGATGAATGTGATTCAACACATGGCAGAACTCTCACGTCTAACCTTCTTATTCAAAAATATACTGCAGTGTTTTGCTGAAATCTCACTCTTAATCCGGTAGTATGATTAGAAGATTTATGAATGTGCAGTTTATGGTTTATGTACTGTTGGCTGGTATAGTTGACTACGGATCCAGAATACAGAATAAAAATCAGGTAAACCTCAGGAAACTACAAGTGCAGTTGTGCGAAGGCTGGAAATAAAAATGGCATCAAACGTATGAGAAAGATCTCTAGGGTGGGAAGTATACCTTGGCGATGAAAAGGAAATGCATCAGCCCAAAAGAGCATAACACCGATTTGCATAATGTTTTGTAAGTTCCACTTTTGCATTCTGCTCATTCAAGACAATTAATTCATGGAGACGAAAGATATTTAACAGCATTTTATCGCTGGCCAGAATAAAAGCTGGTGACAGCATTCCCACCGACAGAATAGTGTGAATATTGCCATACCCACCTTTTCGTGTTACATATTTTTATACCCTCTCGGATCCACCCAGGTGATAGGATTAGCTCCTTGCTTACCCTAACAATTAGATCATGTCTCATTGCAAAAAAACCCAAGCAAGCATTCTGTTGAAAACCTAGGGTGTTTTTCTATTTAGCACCAAAATACCCATCAAGGACCCCATTAAGGGTCCTTAATCAGTCCTTAATGGATCCTTAATGGGTACTCTAGTGCTAGTGGAACACCCCCCCCGCCCACTTTCCTAAAAAGGGTGCTTTGTGTCTGTGTCTGTCTGGGACACTAACAATACCTCCCGCTATAGATTTTTTGTTTGTTGTCTGCTTGTTTTTTAAATATTTTATGGATATTACTGCTTTAACCTGCTGTAACCCGCCCTGAGACCTATGGGTATAGGGAGGGATATAAATATAAATAATAAATAAATAAAATTTCTAAAATAACTCTTGTTTCCGAAAAGGTCAGCTAGTTTGCAGCACTCTAGCAGCAACTGTCACCAAAGTTCATCCTATTAAAGTTAACAAGTCTACAGAATCTAAAATGGCAGTAGTTAGGTTAAGCTGACAGGTTTTCATGTTTTTCCTTTGCCAAAGCATACTATACAAAACCAAAATGCTCCTTCAGTTTATATATAGTGCTTTATAAAAATAGGCGTGGTTGAATTACTGCTTAATTTAAGTGCCACCATCTGATTTAAGGAGGATATACCTAGGCTTCCTGGCTATTTGGTGGTTGCTTCCATCCTTTGGTTGTTCTTTTAATGTTTTATTGACTTTCGTTAGTTATCTCGGGTTGTTATGAAGTACGTAGAATACAGGTACACAAATAAAAACCAGCAAGTATTACAATTTAAATAGAAATACGACATGCTAACACAGCATCCTGTGTGCCTTCTCTGTATGCTTTTCATCAGTTGTCAGTGTGAACCTTCACCACTTAGGGTTCTTCATGCCAGACTTAGGGGAGATCAGATCAAGCTGCATCAACATGATCCCATTGTCACGACATGGGGAGTGCAGTGACCACAGATGACTGCATCCCATCCCACCCACTCCTAAGGACAGAATCCACCCCTGGGAGCACTGCTTTTCAAGAGTGGTAAAAGCTACTTTTAGGATGCCTCTAAAGGTGATCTGCTGAGATTTGAGAGAAGGTGAAGCTTTTGCCCTTATCTTCTGCTTGAGATGCCCATAAGCAATTGGTGGGCCACTGTTTGGGACAGGATGCTGGACCAGATGATCTGTGGCCTGATCCAGCAGGGTTCCTCTTATAAGAACATAAGAGGAAGCCTGCTGGATCAGGCCACAGCGCATCTAGTCCAGCATCTTGTCTCACACTGTGGCACACCAATTGCTTCTGGGCATTCTCATGTAGAAGACCAAGTCAAAACTTGCTCTCAAAACCTTCCCTCAAATCCCTGCAAATAGCCTTTAGAGGCATCTTGCCTGTCTCTCTAATCTGAAGATGATACCTAGGCATCTCTTCTTGTAGCCATTGTTACACTTGTCCTTTCTTAAAGCTGTCCATCCAGGCAGGTTATTGGTATATGGATAGACTGTGGCTGCTGAACCAATCTACCTTCACTCTTGCTGCCTGGCACCATTATGTGAAGTTCCAAAAATGGCCAAATACTGGGGCTGTTTCTGGTTTGTCACATAATGCTCTACCTGGCAAATGAGAGGGTAGGAAACCTCTGCAGAGGCTAGGGCATGTAGTCTGTGCAAATGGGCCTCACCTCTGCGTGTGGTTGCAGGTAACAATGTGGCCCAAGAGCAAAACCCCTGCTGCTCCTCAAAGTAGTAGAGTATCAAACAGGTCACCTGGCTACCCAACATATGCCTTTGAAATGGAAGGCTTCTGCCCTTTTTAACCACTGTACCTGTTGGAATCCCACGGTCTCTGTCTGGAGATTTCACTCTACTTGTATGATTTCCCTTGTCTTTGAAGGTCTTGGCTACCACACACAAAAACTTGCATGTGCTAGTGAGGGTTAGTTAAGGTCGGGTTAGACAAATTTATGGATGACAGATGTATCAATGGCTACTAGAATGAATGCCTAGGTCCATCTTTCAGGCTGGGGGTAAAAGCAGGATGTTTCTAAGGCCATTTGCTGGGATTCAAGAGCAGGAAAAGGGTTGTCCTTGTCTCTGCTTGAGATGCTCATGAGCATTTTGTGGGCCACTGTGTGCGATGGGATGCCGGACTAGATGGGCTGTGGCCTGATCCAGCAGGGCTTCTCTTATGTTCTTATTATGTTCTTGCATAATATACATCTGTAGGATAATTACCTGATTTTTTTTTATTTTATTGGCATGTATATGAACCATGATTGTACATGTATATGATTCAACTATTAAATCCCAAGGTGTTAATACTGGAACGGAATCAATCTAGGGATTTCTTAAGAGTCTTTCTTCAACGGGTAAGCAGCCTGAAATTGAAGTGTTCTCCCGCTGAGCCATGATACAGAGTCCAGGCACGTACATGTTTTGAGCATGTTTTATTGCATATGGCATGTCATCAGAGCATGCCACAGGAATTTACTATCTGAAATATTTTTTGTCCTAAGGAGGCAAAATATTGCTACAGGTTTTGCCATTTCTTGTCAGCTGCAAGTTTATCATTTAGAACAGATTATAAAAGGAACATCAAGTACAGAACAGCCGTTTCTCAAAATACAGGGAGGTAGGTAAGAGAATTTCAGCTGCTTGAATACCTACATGTGTTGCAGACCTGTGCATCAAATCTGGCTTCATTTTAGTGGATGCTCCAATCTGATAGCTGAGAAAAGTAGCCAA
This sequence comes from Aspidoscelis tigris stejnegeri, assembly GCA_023333525.1. Lineage (NCBI taxonomy): Eukaryota > Metazoa > Chordata > Lepidosauria > Squamata > Teiidae > Aspidoscelis > Aspidoscelis tigris. The sequence continues at coordinate 98,643,870 of JALMGA010000002.1, forward strand.
ATTACAAAAAAAATGAAAGAAAGAAGAAATTAATAATGCATTCTGTGCCAAAAGTTAATGCTAATATTTCTGTCAATCCTCTGGCAAACATTTTGGATGAGGGTTATTTTAAAAAAGACTACAAAGTGTGTGTGCATTTGCGTTTGTGTTTAAAAATAAAATCTGAAGTACAAATAAGCATATTGGTTGTTAACAATGTTGCTGTATAGACAACCTTTTGATTACCGTAGAAAAAGTGGCTTATAAAGAAAGAACTGTGGGAGGAAATAGCTTCAAAGCTCACTTGTAGGACAATATTCCATGTATCTATTGATACTGGCAGCTGGAAACTAACAAATGTTTAGAACTGATATCTTCTATTGTACACAAAACACTTTCTAAGCCGCTCTGAGCACTTCAGTGTACTTTTCAGTGCCTTTCACTGTGGGATCTGTTGTGGTGTTCTCTGGGTGTTTTTGGCCATTTCAGTTGGTTCGGACTGGATTCACATGTCTTTTGAGTGTTGTGCTGGTATGCCATAATATATGTGTCGCAGATGGTGTTGGAGTGATGAGATTCCCGAGTGAGTGCAGCGTGTCTTGTGTGAATGTGTGCTTTGCTTCCACGTCTTTGTTAAGCAAACAATTTTTAGTTCTGCATAACATTTTTGGTGCCCGCAACACTTTTTTTCATTCCAATGCCCTTTTTTGCGCAGATGCTTTTATGTATATGGGCTGGAAGAAAAACATTCAAAGCACACTGGAAGCTGGGCAGGACTGACCTTCACTACTCCCAAGGGTGAATGAGGGCCAATAAATTGAAACTGAATCTAGTCAAGATGGGGGTGCTGGGTGTCACTGGGACTATGGGATTGAAAAAGTGTATCCCGACTGGTGTGCACTAGCATTCACACCTGCAAATGCTAGTGTTCACCAAACTGACCCTCAATGCATCTGCAGACCTACCTGGGTTTGGACGCAGGTCCAGGCGCCACCATCCTCTGTGCGGAGCCCAGTGCGACTGCATGTGCTGTGGCGCCATCATGGTGAAGTGGCGTGCATGCGCAGTCATGTTTGGGGTCATCTCCGGTGTCAGTGGGCTCGTGCAGCCCCTCAGATGACCCTCAGCACTGGCAGACATGTAAATGATTGCTTCTCTGGCCAGATCAGATAAGGTAGTGGAGTGTGTGGTGCAGGATTTTGTGCACCACCACTAGTAGTCCCTGGGATAGCTTCTGGGATGGCAGGAGACATTTCTGATGTGGAAATGCCTCCTGCAAGTGCAGATGGTGCTTCCCAGAAGCTACCCCAGCCTCTGCTAGTAGGCCAAGTGTGAATTGGCCTCTGGTGCAAAATCTGGGCGTGCTTTTGGACTTCAGTGACACTTGAAGCTGAGGTGGAGGCTGTGGCCAAGAGAGCCTATTCCCAACTATGGCTGGTTTGACAGCTAAGGCCCCTCTAGACAGAGATGATTTGACCACAGTTATTCATGCTCTGGTAACTTCCAGACTTCTAGACTGGACTACTGCAATGTGTTCCAGGTGAGGCTGGTCCTGAAGGTGGCTCAGTAACTGCAGCTGAGGCAGACTGCTGGCCAAATGCATATCACACTGGTCTTAAACGAGCTGCACTGGCTGCCAATTTGCTATTGAGCCCCATTCAAAGTGTTTAATTTATAAGGCCCTAAATGACGTGGGCCCCGAATATCTAAAGGAACGCCTTCTTCCATTCTACCTGCCCATGCCTTAAGATCTGGAGGAAAGGTCCTCCTGGTTGTACCCTTTTTGACTCAAGGATGAGAAAAATAGCTTTTTCTCCCTACTTTTCAGACAGTTTTATTCTTTTAATATATTTATATTTGGTTTTAAATGTTGTAATCCACCCTGGAACCTTTGAGTATAGGGGCAGAACAGAAATGCAAACAAACAAACAAATAAGGGAGGAGCAAAACGACAAGAGAATGGATGCAAAACTCTTCCAAAGAGGTGCTTCAATAAGACTGGATAAAGAGAAAAAATAGGTCTGTCAGCCGTTTTGGCCTGCATGTTTCCTGAACACATAAATGGAGATCTTTGTAGAGGATTTCAGTTGTTTCCGCCATAGGTTTGAAATTAGTTACCAGTTAAAAATCAGTCAAATATTCTAAAACATTAGCCCTTTCTGCACTGGACTTTATTCTGGATTATATTCCAGAATAGGAGTTTGGCATCTGCATGCTAGTAACAGATTTTTGCAGACTCTGGGCAGGGAGGGCCTGCTTCAGTCTGCACCAGCATGCAGACGGCTGGCTCCTGTTCTGGAATATAATCTGGAATGAGGCCATGGGTACTTTTCCACTAGCACTAAGTACCCATTAGGGACCCATTAGGCTCAGAGCAGGAAGACCCCATTTCCACTGCAGACCCCATTAGAGCCACATTTGTTTCCACCTGTTCTAGGGAAATCCGGATCATAGGGGTACTTCAGGACCTATAATCCAGATTTCCTGTAGACCCCATGTAATGACCGCTAGGACCCCTCAACCCCAAAATTAAGTTATTTTGGTTTAAAATGCAAAGTGTGGCGAACACGGTAAGTCTAGACGTTTAAAAGTGTCGCCAAAGCGTTTTTTGTCAAGGGTAAGTAGCCTAAGGGAGGGGCTAGTTGAGCACTCCAAGGGGAGGGGTGAAATAGAATGCTGGAGGAGCTCAGCCAATCAGGGCGAAGCAAGCCAGCCAGGCCCATATAAAAGGGAGCCTGAGGGGATAATCTGGGTTCTCTGCCTTGGGTCGTTAATCTGGGAGGTTAACGAAGGGGAGAAACGGGCCTTTAGCTGTCCTGAGGGAAGCTGGGAATTGGGGTCCTGAGTTTGTTAATACGTGTTTGATGTTGCTGGTGAAAATATAAGGACAAGCAAACACATATTGTACTGGTTGAGAGTTTACTCAAGAAGTTTAAGAGTCTTTGAACTGAGTGTGAAAGTTAGGGACTGAACTGTTTGACAACAGAAGCTGAAAGTGTAACTTGAAGAAGAAGCTGACTTGAGACTTAACTGTATTCAATAAACATATGTTCTTGTTGTTTCAAAGAAGCTTCGTTGAGTTCTCTGTTTATAAAGGGAGCCAAATAGGGCCAGGGTTCTAAACAGTAACTGTATCCAACCCACTGCTGGAGATCGGCAGAGTGGGGGCAGGGTGCTGTCTGCTGCAGCATCAGAAGGGAGGCAACATTATTATCAAGCCAAAGAGCAGAGAAAAGGAAATGGAAGGTGCGCCTCTTGGAAGGGAATAATAGAGATTGATTTACAAGTAAACAAAACGCTACCACACTACCAAATAAAGATAAATATATATATAAGAAATAGATAAGGGCGGAGAGACGGCCTTTACACCCCATTAAAGGGATCTACAATGGAGTCTTCAGGCATCAAATCCGGATTATATGGAGCCTGTTTCCACCATAATCGGGCAATGGGGTCTGGGGTGTGTGTGCCCCCAAACCCAAAGCTGGCTCCGAAGAATAGAACAGGCTTCGAAGAGGACGCGAGAGCAATGCCATTCCTATTGACCTTTGTCAAAGGCCCCGGAGGATCTTTGGAGTTTGCAGCAAATCTTTTGAGTTTATGGCAAAACTCCGGAGAGTCTCTGGAGCCGCTCTGGAGAATCTTTGAAGAATCTATGGAGCATCTACAGAGATTGCAGCCCCTGTCCCCCAAAACACCGGGGATGATGGGCGGGCCCCACATGGGTAGGTCCAGATTCACCACATGGGTGCTGCAATGTTTCTACTGTGAGCAAGCTAGCACCCATTGCTATTGGGTGCTAGACCACCCGTGGAAACGCACTGGGTACTTTCCTTAATCCAGATCTACTAGATCCGGATTAGTTGAAGGAGGGTGTTTCCACACATACAGTAAAACCACATTTAGACACACATTAAGGACACATACGAAACACATATAAACTTACCTTCCATGCTGGAGGCCGGATCCGGGTTCATTTTTGGCGGCGCTTCCGCACAAGACCGGTTTTTAAAACCAGTCTTGCCGCCAAAAGCCGTCTCAAATGTAACAACTGAAAATTCAGGTCTTACATCCGTCCTTCTTCTGGATGTGTGCAGAAGCAGAAGACTTCCACACACGGCCAGGGGAAGAGCCGGACTGCCTGCTTCCAAAGCCCTTCCCCCGGGGCGCCAGTTGCCGCCAGAAACACGCGGTGACTGGCAGCTGCTTGCTCCATTCCCGTGGGTCCAGTGGCAGTGGCGTGGGAATCCAGCCACCTTCGGCTCTGGTTGCTGCAGCTTCCGTGCAGCACCCGGGGGATCCGGCTTCTCCGCAGCGGCCACGCGCGTGTGCGGCCACGTGGGACCTCTGAGGATCTGTCCCTATTTGGGACAGATCCTCGGAAGAACGGCTAGCCGAAAAACGGATCTATTTGGATTCGTTTTTCGGCAGCATGTGCGAAACGGGCCGGACCCATTCTTTATATCTGGATCATCGTAGATCCAGATTAAGGGAGGTCAGTGGGGGGAAAACACCCAGTGCAGAAAGGGCCATTGTGGTATTGCTTCTCTTTCCTGCTATTCCCAAAGTATTGTATTATTTTACTAGCACCTACTGAATTGGGTGTAAAAATAGAGACAATGTTCAAAGCTGTGGAAAAGAGATGTAGGGAAATGAGGCGACGGGCGGACATTTTCAAATAGTATTATTCAAATATTTTCCAAATGCTGCCCGTGAGAAGATTCTGTCAACACAGCGGATCTTCCAGCCATCTGTCATCAGTGGTGTCCAGCTTTTCTATCTGATACGGTACTACGGTAATGTCGCAACGCGCCTATTCCAAACATTTCGGTAAGAATTTGCCGCCCTCACAATCCAAGCTACGCCAGCGGAGGACGCTACGCACGCCGTCGACGGATGACGGAATCACTGTGCGCCGGCGCCTTCCCCGCCGCCGCTGCCATGGAATCCAACAGGGACGAGGCGGAGCGTTGTATTGCTATCGCTGTGGCTGCCATCAAGAGCCACCAGACGGAGAAGGCGCGCCGTTTCCTGGAGAAGGCGCAGCGTCTCTACCCGTCCCAGCGGGTCCGCGGTGAGCGTCATGACGGCGGCGGGAGGTTCTGAGCGGCGGGCTGGAGGCCGCCGGGGCCTGTGGCGGCGGCCCCGCTGACCTCTCACCCGCTCGGTCCGCGCGTGCGCTGGAGCTCTGGCGGCGCAGGGCACTGTGGGACTTGGAGTCCGTTGCGGACGCATCCCGGAGGGGTTTTGCCGGCTACGGAGCGAAACTTCGAGGGCGCCTTCGAGGCGGGCGAGGGCAGCAATGGGAACCACGGCTGCGGGAGCCGGATTCGGCGTCTGGATGGGAAACGTGCGGGTGGTAGGGGATGAGCCGCAGTTGAGAAACTACGCTCCCCAGGAGCCTTTGCGCGGTGCAGGAAAGTGGCAAAACCGCAACCAGGGAAATAGAAATAGCAGCCCCCCCCCCCCAAATACGACCACCCACCCGAACGGCAACGGCTTCCTCGGCTGTGCTGCGGCTCATCTCCGAGGAAGCTTAGGGATCCCCTTCATTCGTGTCTTGCTTCACCCTTCCCTTCCGAATGATGGGCGTGAATTGCTGTGGGTTTCCCTTGGGGCCTCAGACTGGGCTTTTCCTAAGCAGCCCCTTCGCCCAGCTCCTCTGGGCCTTCTCCAAAGCGCCCCTGCCCGTCGCGACCCTCTCTGGGGGCGCCAGGCAGTCCCTTGAGCTGTGCCTCCCCCCACCTTCCTTCCCTGCCTCCCTCCCTTCTTCCTTCCTTCCTTCCCTCCCTCCCTCCTTCCCTCCCTCCCTCCTTTTCTCCCTCCTTCCCTGCCTCCCTCCCTGCTTCCTTCTCTCCCTCCTTCCCTCCCTGCTTCCTTCCTTCCCTCGCTCCCTCCTTCCCTTCCCTCCTTCTTTCCTTCCTCCTTCCTTCCTTTCCTTGCTTCTTCCTCCGTCCTTCCTTCCTTCCCTCCCTCCCTTCTTTGTATTTCCATCTCACTCTATACACAAAGGTCTCAAACATTTAAAATCAGACAAATTAAAACAACAACACTATATATTAAAACAGTAATAACGTCTGGAAGTGGGAAGAGGCAGTATATTCCCATTTAACCAAAGGCCAGGGCAAATAGTTGTGTCTTCACCACCTTCCTAAACATATACAGGGAAGGAGCCTGACGCACCTCAAAGGGGAAACTATTCCATAGCCTAGGGGCCATCATTGAGAAGGTCCTCTCCTGGGTGCCCACCTTTTTTACTACTGAGGGTGGTGGGACAACCTGGAGGGCCTCCCCTGAAGATCCTAAGGCACGGGTAGGTTGATATGGAAGAAGGCGTTCCTTTAGGTATTTGGGGGCCAAGTTAAAGTTAACACTTTAAATTGTTAGCGAACTGGCAGCCAATGCAACACTTTTAAGACTGGTGTGATGTGCGGCCGGTGAGCTGCAGCTTCCGAACTGGCTTCAAGGGCAGCCCAATGTAGAGTGCATTACAATAGCCCAATCTATTACCCATGTTACTCCGCATTTTAAAAACTGTTTCCTTGCCACATAGTAGGCAGAAGCCAGCAGTTGCGGATCATAGTAGTAGAGCAGAGACTTTCTCTGAAAAGAGAGTAAAGTTATATGTAAGGTATCATTGGGAGGGCTTCAGGAGCGGCTTTGTGTCCAGCTTGTGGGGTTTTCAGCAGTAATGATCTGACAACTAAACTGAGTGTTGATGAGAATGGGAGCCAAGACTAACAGACCCTTGACTTGATTCAGCAGAGCCATGATTTTGAAATTGTTAACAGAAAAATTCAGGTCATGCCTGCTTGTTATTGCGGTTTCCTGGTTCATCCACTGTCTGGCTGTTTCAACTCCCAAGCAACTTCTTTAGCTATAATCCATCGTTGCAACACAGCCCTGCCTGTGGTTAGTTGCATCAGCTTTATTTTTCCTCTTTTTCAAAATATTTGTTTTATTTATCTGCTTCTGGATTGTGTGTCGTCATGAACAAACTTTTCAGAGCCCTATAGCAATCATTCGTGAGAATTTCCAAAGTGGGTCTTACAGCTGGTGAAAAATCTGTCAAGCAGTTTCACTTGCTCTTGTATAAGAATACTTGGATGCTTCTGTAATGATGAGGCATTAACATGTTTTGCTTTCGGGGTGTGTATACTGAGAACACCTAGATAATTCTGATTTCTCATGTAGGCTTCATTCTGATTCCTATAAAAATCCTATTATTTTTCCAATATTCAAAGTATAGCCTATCAAAAAGCAGGATTCCCTGAACTTACTGCGTCTTTAGCATGTCGTCTTGATCTTATGCAGCTGAATGTCTTGGTACTGCTTAAGATTTTACCTGAGTCAGTCTTGTGGCTGGCAAAGTTCCATGGGTATAAATATGAACCATGACCTAGATAGATACAACAAAACCCAAACAAACTGAGGACTGCTAATTTCTTAATGCCAACTGTGTACAGTCAGACCCCCCATACCCACTGAATCAGTAACCACTGTTTCAGTTAACCACAGTTACCTGATTACCACCCCCAACCCCCACGGGCGCCATAAGAATTCAGATTTAAATTGATACGACATTGATCTGTGCTGTTTGTTGAACTCATCTATACCTAGCTCAGTGCTTCTGTTAAGTAGCTGATCACGATGATAAATTCAGTCGGACGACTGCCCTTTAAATGGTGTTGGTTTCTTCATCCTTCTCTATTGACAATTTTGAATGGTAGGAATAGTCATCAAAAAAAATCAGAGCACTAGGTTGAGGAAACTTGTGAGCCATTGCAGTTTTAAGGCTACAAGGGAGAAATGCGTTGATTATATCTTGTCCTTTCTATTTAGCAGTCATAGCTGTAGGAGAATGAAGGTTGTAGTCCTTAAATGATTGCTGTTGTCAAATGCTATCAAGACAGGGAAAACTCTTGATGATTTCATGGATATCTCCACTCAGTTTTTTTACAGATATGAAAATAGTTTGACATTGCCTTTTTCTAAGATGATGTCAGGGTTTGTCTATTGAGTTATGTCCACTCCCATTGAACTATAGAGCATCTTAATTGCAGAATTAAAAGCCAGTGTAGCATTGTAGCTATGGACCAGACTAGAACCTAGGAGTTCCTGGATTCAGATCCCCACTCTGCTGTGAAAACTCCCTGGATGACCATAGATCAGCCACAGCTTCTCAGCTCAGCCCGCCTCACAGGGTTGTGGTGGGACAATGATGTGCATTGCCTTGGGCTGTTTGGAGGAAAGGTGGGATGTAAAAACAATGAATGAATGAATGAGCAGGCAGGCAGGCATATAAGAATGGGAAGAAAAGCAGTTAACAGTGAAATCCAAACCCTGATAACTTCATGCTGGCCAAAGTTTAGAAAACAACATGTGGTGCAGAACGAGTTATGCACTGACGCTGTGAGTGTCAGTAATATAGATCTCCTCTTTGACAGCAGCACTGCATGAAGCATCTCTGCTGCCCTTTAATGCCTGCTGACTGTGGGAATATGCAAGAGTCAGAAAGAGGTCAGGTCACCAGAGGTCAGCAACCTGCCTCTATCCTAGCCCTACTCAAGGTGGAATCTGGCTGGCAGTGGTGCAGGCAAGTAATTGTTTTCTTTCGTATGCTAGGGCCTCTCTTTGGCCCAGATAGGGATAGAAGCAGGTAGTGTTTCCAACACGAGGAAGTACTGCTGTTGTTAAAATTTGGTAAATCATGACAATGTTAAAAACAACATCCACCTGTTGTTGTCAAAATACATAATGGTGACTACAGGGACACATACCCGTACTGTTTTTGTGGCAGGTAGGAAGTCGTTTGATGTTAGCTGTACCTTCTCCCAGGAGGATGCAGGAGATCAATCCTAGAATCCTCTGTTTTCAAGGCAGTTGCTCTCCCACAGAGCTCCAGGCACTCCCTTAAAGATGCTTCTTGGTTTGAATTCTTACTTTGAATGCTTCCTTTTTAGTAAATATGGCTTTTTCCTTTCTGGAAACTGGAAACTTGCCAGTCTGTTCCTGGGCGGCAACCAGGAAAGTTGCATGTGCACGTCTGGGGGGTGGCACGGGCCCCTGGGTGGGGTGGGGTGCCCAGGATGCCTCCGCGGGATGCAGGCGCCTCGATCAAGGCACCTGCACCCCGTGGAGGCCAAAGACACCACCAGCCAGTCTTGCCCCACCTCGAAAGGGGTGGAGTGAGACCGAACCGAGGCTGTCCCGGTGTCCTGCTGACTGCTGCAGTCCCAATTGGACTGGAGCAGCCAGCAATGGACCCCTAGGTGCCCACTCGCACCCAGGGATTTGAGTCACCACCCCTTAAACGTGCACGATCGCTTACCTTGTCAGGCCTGGGGTCCAATGTCCGCGTGGCTTGGCAGAGCGATCTGCTGCTCTGTGTGCAGGTGTGTGCTCCAGTAGCTTGGCCCCAACCTGACCTGACATGATGAGTGTCAGGTCACTGGGGGCTGTCTGTGGGAGCACGCGCCTGCGCACAGAGCGGCAGATTGCTCTACCAGGCCACACAAAGAGCACATCCGACCCGAGGCCTGACAAGGTAAGAGATGCATGCAGGTATGGGGGGAGGCACATGGCCCTGGGTGCGGGGTGAGGGGGCAGGAGTTCCCTGCGGGTTTCAGCCGAACCAGTCAGGTCAGCTAAAGCCCCTGGGACCCGAGGATGGGCCGGTCTGCTCTCGCCCCTCCCCTGAAACGGGCTGTTGGCCAGAGGGCCTGAAAGGGCCCAATGGCTATGGGGCGGGGCCCACAGCTGTTCGGCAGGGAGAGTGCGAATGCTCTGTCCCAGGGCTGGCCTAATCGTGCTACAGAGGCCCTATTGTGAATAGGCCTCCAGTCAACAAACAGATCACAAACCTCTCCTCATGCCCCAAATCTTCCCCCATTGCTTTTCTGCTCTTCTCCCTTTCCCCCTCATATCCTTGGCCTCCTTGCATTCTCCTCTTGTTCCCACACTTCATCATCCTGCTGTGCTGTGTGGTAAAAGAAACACACACTTGACAGCAGCAGTTCAGCCCAGATCTTCCATGTGCTGGCCTCATCTACCTCTTGACCTTTGCCTTGCGGTTTTCCAAGAGACCAGCTTCTATGCTCTTTCGCCTATCAAGCTTTCCTTTTAGGCCTTCTGGAAATGGCACCACCACTTCATGGAAGGCTTCAAGGATGTCAGGTTTGAGGTCTTCCTGGAAGTGAAGGCGCTTGTGGCCTTTGGGAAAGATCTATGGTCTTCTATCCAGGAAGGTTTAGCAGCCAAGAAAGGAAGCTGCTTGAGCCCCTCCATGGGTATTTCTGTGTTCTTTGCAAAGATCCAGAAGCAGTTTGCCATTACCTGCTTCTTAGGGAGAGGCTGGGGATCCAGTATGCAACCCCCTTACCTTCAGGGCACTTACCACTGAGCTAAGGCCCTTCCCATTAAAGTGGATAAAGAGGTTTAAATCTCCCCATGTTAGGATGCTGATGGAAATATGAACAACACACACCTAGCACTGAAGAGATCAAACATTTAGTGAGCAAAAAGAAGTGTACAGGAGCCACAGGTAGAATTATGGGTAGCCAAGCCCACTGCTGCCCAGTTATGTTTATGGAAAATGGCCCATGCAAGCTAGGCAAAGTTGCATTTAACAGTGTTTACATTCTGTTGTTCTACAGAATGATTGTATTCAGTAAACAGCTTCGAAAAATTTCTGTGTTGATACTTTTGTTCCGATATAGTCAAAAAGCCAGATACTTCAGGATCTTGTCAGTGATATGATGGCTGTTTTACATATTATTAAACAACTTTTATTTTGCTTTGTTTTAAAATCATCTATTCTTCCCAAAACAAATGTGTATGTATTTTCTAGATTGTTAATCTAAGCTTGAACTCTAATATAGCAAGGGAGATTACTATATGTGTTGAAAATTATCCCCTGCTTTGGGTTTATGAATCCTTACCAAAAATCTTGGTAAGGAGTATATCTAATAAATGTCTCTAATTATCGTGGATTTCTTCTTTTTTTAAAATAATCCTTCCCCTCAGATTGAAGCAAAATTCAAAACTTCAGCTTGTTTGTAGGAATAAGCAATAACATTAAGTCAATAAATAATTTGTGATGAGGGGTGTTCTGTATTTCTGAAGATGAAAGATTAGTACGGTGTTTCCCCGAAAATAACACAGGGTCTTATATTAATTTTTGCTCCTAAAGACGTACTAGGGCTTATTTTCACGGAATGTTTCATATAACACTTATATAAGGCTTATATTTCAAGCATCCTGAAAAATCATGCTAGGGCTTATTTCCAGGGTAGGTCTTGTTTTCTGGGATACCTCACCTTGCTTGAATTTCTTAGGAGGAAATACTGAAGGACTGTAAAGTAGAGCCAGGAAAAGGGTGGTGATGGGAAACACAAAAATGCGAACGAAATAGGGAGGAAAAATGACTTAACCTTGTGTTTTCTTCTTTTTAGTGCTTCTTGATTCTCTCACGAAGAGCGAACGGTCGTCAAATGCTCATTCCCATCCCAAGGAATCCACAAACCCCAACCCTGGAAAAATGAACAGTGACTTCACTTCAGCCAATGGAGAGGCAGGTGGAGATACTAGTAAAGGTTATACTCAGGATCAAGTAGATGCGGTTAAGAGGTAAGTGCAGCGTTTGACCGTCATATTACTTTTGGTTTAATGTTGCAGAGTATTGTTTAGCCATAGATCGAAGACTTTGGCAAACCTAAGCAGCATCCTTAAGAGCATAAGAGGGGCCCATCAACTGCTTCTCAGCTTTTCAAGCGGAAGACAAATTCAGTCCCTTTGCTTGCTCTCAACTCCTTGCAAATGGCCTTGGGAAGCATCCTGTCTATCTGTCCAACTTGGAAACAGTACCTAGGCATCAATTCCAGTAACCGTTAATACACTTGTCCTCCATGAATTTGTCTAACTCTTTCTGAAAGGCATTCTCACGTTTTTTGGCTGACAGACTTGGCATGGCATCAGTGATGCCCTGTGTTCAGGCTGCTGTTAAATTAGTGCCCTAATCCGTGGACCTTTGCTTTACAGTAGCAGGCTATATTAGTACAGCTCTGTGAAGGGATTGCATGCACATGTGTCTAGACATATGGTTGCCAATAAGTCAGGATTTGGGAGGTAAAGTGGGGACGGGGTAAAAAAGTTAAGAAACATTTCATCTAGCCCTTAATCAGAAGGTGGCTAATCTGTGACTTTTCAGAAGTTGCTGGGCTACAATTCCCTTCAGCCCTAGTCTGTGTGGCCAGTGGGTTATGGGAAATCTGAAGGTTAGGCACACAACCTTAACATAAGTGAGTGTAGAAGGAGCATTTGTGGGTGAGAAGAAAGTTATCATTGTGTGTAGAACAAATGCATTTGCCTGTTTCATATTTGCAGAGGGGCAGATACTGCCTGCTCCTGGTAAATAGCAAATGGTTAATCTGAATGACTAATTTTACTCAGGGAATAGCTTTAATTACTACCTCATTTAATGGCACATAAGTACTTTTTAGCCCAACAATGTAGTACAATGCAGAGCTGAGCAATTTACTTTCTTAACAGATCCTTTGTCTCCAATCAATAGCTGCTGTTGTTGTTCATCTCTTCAACTTTTAGGGTAAAACACTGTAAAGATTATTATGAAATTTTGGGTGTGAGCAGAGATGCCTCTGATGAGGATCTGAAAAAGTCATACCGGAAATTAGCTCTGAAATTTCATCCTGATAAGAATCATGCTCCAGGTGCTACAGAGGCATTTAAAGGTAAAATGTTGTTTCTGTTTCGTAAACTATCTCAGACTCAGTAAGAAATGTTTGGCAGTTGCCAAGGATGAGTGGATTTTTGTTATTATTACATTTAAGTATTGGGGAGGGGCAGGGCATGCTGGGTTACATTGAGAATACAATGTAATAAATTGTTAGTAAATATTTTAATAAATACAAATGAAATACACTTTTGAGATTGACTTGTCAGATCTAACAGGTGCCGGTGTCGCTGAAACAAACAGTCAGTCACTCTGAAACCAAAAATATTAACCAAGTACAAAAACGTTTTGGGACAATTGTAACTAAATCTCAATATACTGTGTAAGTAAAAAGTATGCATTAATAAAAACAGTAGGAAGTATAGTAATTACTTGAAAGAGCGATTTCTCATGATAGTCTGTAGCACTGTTAATTCAGTAGATAACAATCCCAGTGGAAAGAAAACATGACTGAATACTCTGTCATAGATTATTACAAAATGATCTGTGGATCTTCAGGCAACCAAATTTCTTCAGGTAGTATCAGTTCATCCTCAAGATAATGACAATTAAAAAAAATAGCAATCCTCACTCCAAAGGTGTGCAATATTCTGATGCTGGAAGAAACAGTAAACTCTCCGTGTATACGTATAACTTAGCCAAATACATTTTAACACTGGATGTATTTCTCAGTGGCTTGAGTGTATAACAGTACAAAAACATGTACTGTAAAAAGTACATTAAAAACAATAACAGCTCTCCAAATTCAACAGAGAAACTTCGTACAATTTAAGTATCAGTATTCATTCATTCATTCACTGACTCACACATTTTTCTATCCTGTTTTATGTCTGAAAGTCTCAGAGCAGATAACAATAAAATTGCTAAAACAGTGGCACTCTTTGCAGTCCCACAGGCCAGGGTAAAGAGTTGAGTCTTAACCCAATCCCGAGGCGTTTTCGCACGGGGCTGAACGGAACGCGGAAAAGACAGGTGAGGACACGTCATCCGCATTGGCCGCGCGCGGCTTGCGTTCCGACGTGTCCTCACCTGTCTTTTCCGCGTTCGAAATGTAGAGCACTTCGAAGTGCTCTACACGCGTTCCAACGCGGACGAGCCGCCGGCAGCCGTTCGGAAGAAGAAGCGTTCGCGCTTCTTCTGTCTCCCGAACGGCTGCCGGCGCGCCTCCGACGCCGCGCGGCTTTGACAATCAGCTGTTTTTCAAACAGCTGATTGTCGATCTGCCTCCGCGGCTGCCGGCGCGCCCCTGGCCGGCGTTTGCCGGCTAAGGCAGCTTCGGGCGCTTTGACCATTCGCACCCAGACGCTCCGGAACGCGTTTACACGCGTTCTGGCGCGTCTGTGTGTGAACGGGGAAAGCGCCCGAAGCTGGCTTAAGCTTTCCGCCTGAACGCGTTCCGTCTGGAACGCGATTCAGTGCGGAAATGCTTCCGGTAAGAGATAATAGCCACATCAGATGGTATCTTTCATTTTGTAATCATCTGTGACGTGGATTCAAACTTATTTTATTTCCTTTTACTCGGTTTGTTATCCATTGACTTACCAGTGCTGTGGACAAATGTGAGAAATTGCTCTTCAGTACAGTTTGTATACTTCCTATTATTTCTGTTACAAGTACTATTTACTTGTACAGTGTACTGAGTTTTAGTTAAGTGCTGATACAGAACAGAGCTATTTACATGTAAACTATTTTTCTCCCATATATCTGTATGAAACCAAGAATTCAAAAATCACCACATTTGCTGCAGTGTTTCTGGGTGGTATCTCCCTTAAGCCTTACCAGCGTGCAGAAAGGAAGCTCCTTATATGATTGCTGATCAAGTATATCAGCCAGTGTGGAATTGTCCGTAATTCTTAAGTCGGCCCGCTGTGCTCTTGGTAATTGCGGACATTTTGCTTAGGTTTTTCTTCAGCAAAGTCATTTTTGCTATGCGACCTTCTCCGTTTTTATTTCTGGATATTAAAAAATAACCTGTCAGCGTGAAGATACGTTGTAGAACCCATTTTCCAAAATCAACTTTAGATTTATTAGCTCATTGTCCTTTAACCAAACAGATGAAGAATAACACTTGTAGAGACTGTAGGCGGAAGGAACGAATAAGGAAGGCAAGCAGGTTGTCTAAAAATCCAGAATCTGAATCAAAATAAATCTTGAAGGTTAGAATGAATCTTTAATTATGCTTGTGTCCTGTTGAAATCAATGTGAAAGGTTTAGTCATAACTTCCATTAAGTTTTGTGCAAGCTGAAGTTCAGCTGACTTATCTCCAGTCCAATAATATAATATCTATTAGAAATAATTGGAGGGGGGATCTTTTTTTTAATCCTTGTATCCCTGTTCAGTATATAGACACATTTTGATTAAAGTTCTTTTTGAGATACTAACTATTGTATGAAGACAAACCCGATTGGATAGAAAAGAACAGAGTATAACAGTTTTTCAGTTTTGACTGTCATGTTTGGCTAAGGAATGAATAGCTTAATACAGTTTGCCAATTTAAACAGTATCATCAGGACTGGGACATAGTGATTCATGTATCTGATTTCCTCTGTTATGTAGAAATACAAGGAGAAGTCTCCTTATGGGGTCTAAACCAGTGAGTCAGTGAAAAAGCTAAACAAGCCGTTTCCCCTTTACATGCTAAGAGTACCTTCTGTAGCATGGCTGGATGCAGCAGAAGGAAGGATAACATGTTGAGCTCCATTTTTATTTCCATTTTTATTTATATACCGCCTTTCCAAAAGAAAGTTTTGCCCAAGGCGGTTTACAACAAATGGAGAACAAAAAAATACAAAGCAAAATACAATCATTACATCAAAGAAATATGGCAAATATAATCAACAACTTAAATCAAAAACATTTTTTCCCCAAGGCAATTTACATAAGTCAAAAATATATTGCATATTATAACAAATAAAAACATTATATTATATAATAGTTTTAAAAAAATACCCAATAAATGAAATCAGTTCGGCATCTCTGCTCTACTAGATGCTGTTACATTCCTGCTCCTGTTAAGTTCAGGCAGCCTGGCCAATAGAGATTATAGTCAAATAGCAGCTGAGTTCAGAAAGAAAGGGAGCTGCTTTCCTGTCCTTGATATAAATATTTCTTTATGCCAGTTATCGGTAATAAGAATAAGAAGCGTTAGCTTCTGTACCCCGCTTTTCTCACCCATTTAAGGGGACTCAAATCAGCTGACAAAGCTTTCTATTCTTCTCCCCATAACCGACACCCTGTGAGGTAGGTGGGGCTGTGAGAGCTCAGAAGAGAGCTGTGACTAGCCCAAGGTCACCCAGCTGGCTTCATGGAGGACTGCGGAATCAAACCTGGTATTCCCAGGTTTACTTGTATTTTTAAGGGAGGTCAGCTTTTCCATTAGCTGGGCCTCAGAGGCTGAAAGAGATTGCATTTTCAAATACTCATTCTTTTGGCTCTTGGATTTTAGATATTGCCAGGAGAATAAATTTGACCCCTTTCCACGCTTTCTTGTGTTTTAGCCATCGGCAATGCGTACGCAGTGTTGAGTAACCCAGAAAAGAGGAAGCAGTATGATCAATTTGGGGACGCGAAAGTCAGTCCCATGAGGCATGGTCACGGCGCGGCGGACTTCAACCGAGGCTTTGAGGCCGACATTTCTCCTGAGGACCTCTTCAATATGTTCTTCGGCGGTGGTTTTCCTTCTAGTAAGCCTTGCTCTTCTGATCCCAACGGGGATGTCGGGAACAGGGTGTCTTGCGTTTGTTCTCACGTCAAAACTAGAGCATATCAGAGATAAGGCTGTTTGCTCCCTGCCCTAGTTTTAATTGAAAATTAAAGGCCCGTATAAGAGATGGATGGGCTAACAGAATTTGCACGTTGCACAAATGAGCAGAGTCAGCAGACCTTCTGATGAATAGTTTTATCAGAGATGGAATTCTCTGAGATCCTTTGATGAAGTGGTTGTCTTTGGAGCTGAGTTGCAAAGGAACTGCTCTTCTGAGGAGAATTCTGCCCCCCATGGCAGGGACAACTCATAGCTTGAGGTCCTGGGGGCAAGAAATGCAGGGCAACAGTCTAATTGGAGCCAAGCTTCCATTCCCTAAATCAGTGGATTACATCTTGGGGCAAGAGAGTGAAAGCAAAGCTTTTGATAGTGCTGTTGCCTTGCTCGCCCACGTTTTGTGGGCTGGTGTTGCCTTGTTTGAACTTCTCAATAAAACCAACACTACTGTACTGTATGGTGAGCCAGTAAATCCGTAAGGGTTCTTACGGGCACAGTCTAACCTGAAGTAGCTCCATAGAGTTTCCATCCATCTCCCATAATGGATTGTCAAGGACAGATCAGTTATAGGTTATCAGACAAAAGAACAGTCCAGCAAAATAGAGATGCTGTTGACTGAAAACATAAGGAGGTAGCCTTCTCAAGCTGATTATTACTCATCCTACACTGGGACCAGGAAGACATTTTCTTCTGGCTCAGACTTGTTAAAGATCAGGTGAGCAGAATATCCAGCAGAGGTTGTCTTCCCTGTGGCATATGTCTTGGCTTTCTGGCTTGTGTAATGCAAAATGGCTTGTTTTCAGGTTCCCTTTCCCTAGTGTTTGTGGCTCAGCATGGTCTGATTTAAATGGTTGGTAGAAGGGCCTTTGGGAGACTGTGAACTACTGTAGATATGAAAGGCTCTCCGTGGGGAAATGAACTGAAAATTGCTTAGTCTGTACTTTTGGCATTTCATGGTTTAATCAAAATAATTGGCCATCTAATTGCAGGAATTGATCTTATCAGCAGCTTTTTGCTAACCCACAGTGTTGCAAGTGTAGCAGGTCAAGGAAACACAGTGCCCATTTACACACATAGGCTTACAAAAAGGGTCCTGGGCTCTACATCTTCAAAAGGCTTATTGAGTATTGCATAATTAAATGCTTGTACATATATTTAAGAGTTAAAAGTCCCCATAGCTGGGAGAAGAGACATGGCTGAGGATATATACTGTATGTGCTTCTTTTGTCCTGCTACTGTTAGTTCTTTGATGGCTTTACAAGGATTTGAATTTACATGTATCGCATTGTTAGCTTTATGCAACTCATATTTGATAATAGCTTGTCTTCCCAGAAGAAGCACTGTGGGTATTGTGGCTTAATCTGATGGGATTCAGACTTCAATTTAACTTCTCAGCAGTCACAACCATGAGAGTCCTATTTTTCCCCAGGCCTTTTGATGATGTGTTTTGACTAGTGAAAGCTATGGCCAAATCAAGACTCTATGGCATTTTGGTTTCAGTCTAAGTGTTTAGTGTGTCTCAGATTGAGTGTTTGCAGGCCTAATGCCTAATGGCTGTCCTTTCAGCTCTGCCTCAGAAACAACCTTTGTAGTTACCAACACATTGTACTGATGAAGTCAGGACCAGATTTGCTCTTGAAACAGATTATGTATTTTCAAGTGCTTTATTAGGTTTGGAGATACTTGCTATAAGTTCACCACAAATGCCCTTCAGTAGAATGTGAAATTACTGGCAGGCAGTCCTATTTTTTGAACTAGTGAACATGCCTGCATCCACATGGGTACTGAAGGGAGTGGGGTGGGCAAATGCCTCCAGCCTCCAAATTGCCCCATATGACATGCCCTTTCCTTATACCCCTTGTGTTCTGGGGCTGCATCATTGTGGGAAGTCACCTCCTCATATTTGCGGATACATGGAGGGGGGGGGGGAGGCAACGCAGGGGCCAAAATGGCAATCCAAATTTCATGGGTGTACCTAGAACTGTGGCAGACTACCCATTCCCTGCATCAGGTTTTGCATGACTCTTCTGCTTGCCACAGCCTTTCCCTTTCTGCCACAGGCCCTTGGTTGTAGCTCCTGAAGCACTGTTACCCCTGAACATCTTCCCATGCCTCCCACCCTGATTCCACGGGCAAGAAATGGGAAATGCCAGTAGAAATCCAACTTTTTTGACAACTGATTATTATAGATTCTGAGAAATGTAGAAGTGAGCACATCTGTAGGTTGCTGAACAACCCCTAGGTTGTGCCCAGGCATGGTATTGGACTGCTTCATCATATCTTGGAGGAAACTTACTTTGGACAGACAGAAATGACTGCCAGTGTTTTTCCCAAATCCCAGCATAAGCAGCAGTTTGGGATCCAAAGGGGCTTGTGCAGTCTCTGAAATATCTGTAAATATGCAGATATAGCTGTTCATCTCTGCCTCTCCGTGGTATCTTCCTTAAGTGTTTAGCAAACAAACAAAAGACCAAGATCCTCATGTGTCTTTCAGAGGTTCTAACTATTTGCTAACATGGATTTCAGAGGTGCATGTCCTGTTTTTGGCTCTGTAATCTATTAATAATTTTAGTTTGTACGCCGCTATCTGTGATCCCTAGTGAATAGTGGTGCTTTTTTCCTTTAATGCTGCATGGGCCTGGCTGTTGAAAGCACTAAATGTCCATTAAAAATCAGAGGCCTCTGTAAATAGCAAGCGTGTGGCAGATTCATGCAAGCCTAGTTTGGATGGCAGGAAAGATTGTTCCAGGGGCAGGACAGCCCCTCCCCATGGCTTCTCTTTGAGACTGGTCCATTAATGTTACATCCAGGATAATTTCTGACAACATCTCAAAGTGGTAGGAAGGGAAAAACCTCTAGTAGAAGCAGGGGCGGAAGGCGAAAGAGCAACAGAGTGGGCCTGTGGGTTTCTCAGGAGGTGAGGAAGGGCTTTTGGAGCGAGGAGGGGGGCTGTACTTATCTGAGTCTCCCTGGCAGGCCCCACCCTTAATAGAGAGCCCAAAGGAAGAAGACACTGGGAGTGCAACATCTCTACCCGCAACAGGAAACCTCAGAGAGTGGTGGAGTCTGCCTGGAGGGAGCACCGGGGAGAGACGCGTGAGATGAACCTCTGGGAAGCAGAGCCCTTTGGTTTGGGGGAAGGGGGGCCCTAAGAGCAATTCCTTCGGGCACAGTGGTGTTAAGGGCCACAAAGTGAAGCAGGTGGGATTGCACGAGAAAAGCCCTGCAAAGACCGCAAGGGCCTGGGGGCTTCCGAGGTCCCTTTCTGCCGCCATTACTCCTCTTTCTTGAATACAAGTGATGCTGAGTGTTCTGCCTGCTTACCAGGTAAATGCGCCACGTCTCATCAAATGGACTTGAAATGCATACAGTATATTGCCTTAGCTGTCATAGGAGCTACATCCAAAACAAACATTTTGGAGAAAAGTACTGAAAAAGGATGTTTCCTTTCATATCATTTGCCGTGCCATAAATATCACTTCCTTTTTGGTGGATTCAAAACTCAGCGATTCCGTCCATCAAAACTTTAGGATCTTGAGCGTATGTTAGCACAAATTCTGGTAGCCAGTAAAGTTCACTTTTTGTTGCAGCCTTTTTTTCTACCCCTTTCTATCATTTCTGCACTACTTTTATCTTCTAAATTATTAACGCAGTTGACAGCACTGGACTAAATTCCATTCCAGGCATGGAATATTCCGAGCTTTGTTGTGACTTCCGTGCTGTATATCACCTCAGGCAGCTGGCGCAATGCTTTTGACTGTCTGTAACAAGTATTTTTCGTCCACAGGTAATGTTCATATGTACAGCAATGGCAGGATGCGATATACTTATCACCAGAGGCAAGACAGGCGAGAACACCAAGGTGATGTAAGTTGAAACAGGAAGGGAAAGATGGTGGCTTTACTGGAGAAACTAACTGCAAAGATTAGATTAACTAAGGAAATGAAACCAAAAATACTTTTCTAACAAAACGAAATGGATATATATATTCTGTTCTGCGAGGCAACTGCATTATGCAAACTGCATTAGCTGCTGAATTGCATAGGGTGTTTTTCCACTGTCACTAGAAGTACCCATTAATGGGTACAAAAATGCCATTTTGTACCCATTAATGGGTACTTTTAGTGTCAGTGGAAAAACACCCATAGTCCACAAGAACTTATATAGCATGGTCTCATTCGTGGTACCAGGTTTGCAGTGTTCTTCAATGCATATAACCAAGGTGCTGCTGTAGAGTGGTCATAATCATTACTATAGTTATGGGTGTTCATAATCATTAATTTGTGATGCTGTTAATTGCTGCGAGGCAGCAGGGCTGTGTACCTGTGTATAGCATCGCAGTCACCATGACAGTGGCCTGTCAGCACCTCAAGAGCTCTTAGATATTGCCAGTGTTTCATGCTGCAAACGCTTTACTTCAGTGATACCATCCCATGTACCGTATATTCCGGCGTATAAGACGACCCCCAACTTTTCCAGTTAAAATATAGAGTTTGGGATATATTTGCCGTATAAGAAGACGACACCCGGCGTATAAGACGACCCCTGACTTTTGAGAAGATTTTCCTGGGTTAAAAAGTAGCCTTATACGCCAGAATATACAGTAGCTAAGTGTGAACCAGCCTGAAGAGTAAGAAGACTCAGTTTGATTTGTTCAGTACTAAATGACATTCAGCATGAACCTGAAGGAATTACTTGTACTGCTTTCTCAAAGATCTTCAAGTGCTTCTAACACCGTTAATTTGTGATGCTGTTAATTGTAAGTTTTTTAAAAAATATATAAACTTGGATAAAAGTCAGCTACATCTAGCTGCGGTCGGAAGGTTACAGTAAGAAGTGGTTCTCAAACAATGGGCCTTCAGATGTTCCTTAACAAGTCTCACTGGGACTAGGATGGGATGCTGGGAGTTGCTCTGGAATACCTGGACAACCACAGTTTGAGAACCACTGCAATCAAGTATAGTGTGGAAGAAGAAGGAAGAGACGGTTCTGCATGGCATCTCATCGAACCAGCAGTGTGTTGTGCATCTGTGGGTGTGTTTCTTGATTTTTCATTTTGTTACCCTAAAGGTCCAGAAAGATTTCTTTTTTTTCTCCAGAGCTTCTAAATTGGCGCTCATAGTTTTGTTCCAACATATAAAATACCCGTGTGCTGCATAATAAAAGTATCTTCCAGCTCCTGCATCTGTCTCTGCATTAAATGATCATCCAAACAGTGAGGCTATCGGGCACAGCCTCACCTGTTTGACTCCCCATGGCCACAGAGGACACAAGAGCCTCAAACTGTGAGCTAGAGTTGGCTAGTAGTTTTTCAAATACATTTCCAGCTAACTTTATTCTTTACGGTTTACTCTAGCCACCAAACCAAGTGAGCACAAAATCAAAACCTAGACGAGTAACATATCAAAATGAATTTCCAGGCTTCTTGATCCAAATTTGGTGCTGCTTTCATCCCAGACCTGTTGGACCAAAATACTGTGTTGTTCCTAGTTAAGGGAGCCATTTTCATATTTTTGTTACTTCACTGGTCAAAAGAAAACAGTTCCATAAATCTGTTTTGGTCCTGCTTGCTAGTGTAACCAAGTTCATTGCCAGGCCACTTAGCTTCATTTGGGAGCAATCGGTTTCTTGTGTACCAAATGCTCCAATAATTGGCTAACTGTTCAGTGCTGAAACAGATTCTGACACCAAAGTGTATGTGTGACAAAATATGACCCCCATCATGAACAGAAGCATGGCACTTCAAGGATTTTTAAATGGATGTCTATTTTTAATTATTGTGTTCACGTAAGATATTAGAAAGAAGTATATTGTGAGAAAAGGTCATAGGCACTGAAAATGAGCTATAGGCAAGCAAATGAGGGAGTGATAGAATTTTGACCACATGTCAACCAGCAAAGGGCAAAGGTCATGTCTTATTGTGAACCCAGTTAAAAAGACCAAAATTACTACTACTACTACTACTACCACCACCACCACCACCACCACCACTACCCTCCCTACCTCTACCCAAGGACTGAGGCAGGAAACAACAGCAAATGTATAATCACAGAAATAAGTGCATTGCTGATTGGTAGATGGATTTATCATGGATACTGAACTGATGTTTTTGATTCAAAATAAAAAGATTCAGCTTGATTTTGCTGAAAAAAATCCTTAAAATCTCATGTAATTTATAAACATTACTTTGGACTACCCCTTAGTACAGGGAGGCTTCACTTGAAAAACTACAATTCTGTTTCCTGGAGAATGATAAATTTACGGTTGCCCCTTGCTGAGTGTGGGCTTATCCAAATGAGAGCAGGTGTGTTCATATACCTTTTTGCTATATATAAGGTCACACATTTCAATCATGCCAGACCTATGGTTTGACTCGCAGCACCAAATGGACTGGCTAATTTTGCAAGATTTCATGGCCATTGTATTTAAACTTCTTCTGCTTGCCTTGGCCTGTTCACATTTGCTGCTGTGAGTTTGTGATTTGACAGGCCTTATGACTTCTGTCACAAATGTGTTAGTTTTTGTGCACCAGGGAATGTGGGTTCTGTTGAAACTTCTGTCATACACGTATGAATTTTTAAATTTCTGCTTTGAGGTGTGGGGTTGTGGGGTTTTTTTGTTTAAGTTCTGAGTATGTGTGTCTTTCTTATTCATGCAGCTAATGTGTTGATTTTTGAATTCTTGGTTTCATATTTTAAGACTTGGAGGTCCTAATTCCACGGTTCTGTTCCATAAGGTCTGATATGGTCATACTGTCTAATTGCAAGGAATAATTAAATACAAGTACTCATAGGGTCAAAGCTTTCTCAGCGGCTTAAACAGATTTTACAAAGCTTTATTGGATATACGTGTCAGCCACAAATGAGTAAAGATGACATTATCAACCAACACACTTAAGGCCATACTAGCTTCATGTTTTCATTCACATCTTGATTCTGGGTGAGGCTTCAGCTTAGGGCTCTTTGAAGGCAGTTACGCTGATGATCTGTGCTTCTTCCTTCCTAGGGTGGCCTTGGCCTGTTTGTCCAGCTGATGCCTATCCTTATCCTCATCATTGTTTCCGCTCTCAGCCAGATGATGGTCTCCAGCCCACCTTACAGTTTGAGCCACAGAGCGTTAGTTCCCTTTACTTTTCTACATAGTTAACTTTATCAGGTTTATAAGCAAAGATGTACGTTGACCGCTTGCTGATTCTGATGCGTGTTCTTCTCCCCGTTGTGCTGCTTTTTCCCTTTACCTTGTGTTCAACTCACTTACAGATGAAGCCAAGCGTTATTATACAGTATTATAGCTGTTGCTGGGTGGTGGGTGGGAAGGCTGATTAAACTGTTCAGGCATTTAAGATATTGCACAACCTCATTGCACATGGGGAATTTCTTGTTTCAAAGGGTCCCAAGACCACAGTCCGACGACCGCTGTCTCGTGCAGAAACCGACCGTTTCTGTATATGACCTGGAGTTCTTAGTTCACAAAGAAACGTGCATTTGATTGCCTTAATAGATAGTTAATTTTTCCATGTGTTTTTAAAAAGAAATGTTAAGGGGTCTGGAAAGCAGTTGCCGGTTTGATCCCCAGCCTTTCATCAGAAGTAGGCAATGGCAAACCACTTCTGCATCTCTGCCAAGAAAACTGCATAGAGGTTCCCATAGAGTTGTTGGTGAAGTCAATCAGGAACCAGCTATGGCTTTGTGGTCCTCAATAACATCAACAACTGGAATTGGCAGAGCTTTCTGAGAGCCATTCAGCACAGTCCACGTAGGCCAGTGTACAGTTTAACGTCTGTATCCGCTAATCCGGTAACCCCGGTTTCAGTTTTCCGCAGTGACTGGAACAGCCCCCACCACCCGCAGGCACCATTAGGCCTACCTGAAGCATCTGCGCGGCCTGTGACAGTCAGGAAATCGTGTGAAATGACATGAGATTTCCCGTGATTCCTGTGAAATTTCATGAGATTTCACAGGCATTATGGGAAATTCATTTCCCTGCATTCAAAATACCCATGATTTTTCATTAACCTGTGGTAGGGCCTGGAACGTATCCCCCATTGATACAGAAGTCCACTGGATCTCGGGGTTTTGGTGGACAGTTCAATGAAGGTGTCAGCCCAGTGCTCAGCAGCAGTGAAAAAGCTAATTCAGTGCTGGGAATAATTAGGAAGGGAATAGAAAACAAGTCAGCAAGTGTCATTTTGCTTCTTTATAAATCTATGGTGAAGTCACATTTGGAATATTGTGTACAATTCTGGTTACCACACCTTAAAAAGGATATTGTGGAACTGGAAAAGGTGCAGAGAAGAGCAACCAGAATGATTAAGGGACTGGAACACCTTCCTTACGAAACCAGGCTGCAACGTCTAGGCCTCTTCAGTCTGGAGAGACGGTGTTTTAAGAGGGGACCCAACTGAAGTATATAAAATTATGCACAGTATAGATAAGGTGGATAGAGAAAATTTCTTTTCTCTATCACACAACACTAGAACCAGGAGACACTCTGTGAAGCTGATGGGTAGGAGAGTCAGATCCGACAAGGGGAAGTGTTTCTTCACCCAGAGGATCATAAAGTTTATGGAATTTGCTGCCGGAAGAGGTGGTAACAGCTACCAGTCTAGATGGCTTTAAGGTAGGGTTAGACAAATTTATGGACGACAGATGTATCAACGGCTACTAGAATGAATGCCTTGGTACATCTTTCAGGCTTGGGGGGAAAGCAGGACACTTCTAAGGCCATTTGCTGGGATTCTAGAGGAGGAAAAGGTTTGTTCTTGTCTCTGCTTGAGATGCCCATGGGCATTTGGTGGGCCACTGTGTGTGACGGGACGCTGGACTAGATGGGCTGTGGCCTGATCCAGCAGGGCTTCTCTTATGTTCTTATGTTTTACTGAAATGACATACTTTGTTCCCAGCCCTAGGGGCTAAATCACGGGAAGCATCTGAACCCTGAAGTCTGGGTTCAAGCCCTAGAGGGCCTTTTTTCTCAGATTCCTTTTATCTCTCTCCCATAGGGATTTAGGTGGGAAGACAAATGCATTAATTAAGAACATAAGAACATAAGAGAACAATTCCATTGTTGGCTCATCACAAGCAAATTAGCTGCATCATCCAAGTGGCAAAGATGCTGGTAACAATCTTACACACTGTGAGCAGCTGAGTATTTTATAAATGCATCCTGCACCATTTGCCATTGAAGCTTTAGCAATGATAATGTTTAGTTTTAGCCAGCAGGGGGCAGCGCTGACTTGTCATCTACTGTTTAGGTTTTCTGATCTCCGCAGTCTTAGAAGAAGTATAGTAAAACATGGAGAGGCAAGGGAAGGGTTAGAAGCTATCTGGATGCTCCCCAGTGAACCCTCTAATCCTCTTTGTAAATCATCACCTCAGCAAATAAACCTATCAGAAGACGCTTAACCCATCTTGCATAATAAGACTGGCTCATTCTTCATATTTGCCACTTTCCAGTGCTTTGGGTGTAACTCCTGAGATTTTTCTGTATAAATAGCTGGTAAGGTTATCTTCTGATCCAAGCCTAAGCACAATATAGGTTTGAAAAGAGGGAGGCAAGCTAGGCAGAATTGTATTATTATTTTTTTCCAGAGGCTGTGAACACTCTTGTTTTTCATGGGAGATGGCAACAGTCTATTTGAGGCCATGGAAGGGAATATTTTCAAGTGAGATAAGAGATCTTGCGAACAATGTATTTTATTTGTGCTTCCTGTTGCTTAGACAAAGAGCAGATCTTCTCTCTTTCCAGATTAGCAGGCAGTGCGCTTGTTCATTTCTGTTTTATGCAAGTTGTTGCTTTAGGAATTGGGTGAACTGATGACAACGAAGCAAATTTAAATTCATGGTTTAAATTGGCAAGAGAAAAAGGCGTTTTCAAAATCAGGTTTCCCGTTGATTTCCCTTCATAAGTTTCATAAATAAATCTCCCACAGACTGCCCGCTCCTGACCTCATGATGGTAGCCGCAGCAATTTCCTAACACTTAAAGGTTCTAATTAATCCAAATCTTATCCAAGCTGGTGCTACCACCTCCTAATTTTTTATAGCAGTTGTGACAACTGTGGAAATCTACATTTGCTGATGGCACCATCCTGTAGCA
This sequence comes from Aspidoscelis tigris stejnegeri, assembly GCA_023333525.1. Classification (NCBI taxonomy): domain Eukaryota; kingdom Metazoa; phylum Chordata; class Lepidosauria; order Squamata; family Teiidae; genus Aspidoscelis; species Aspidoscelis tigris. The sequence goes on from JALMGA010000002.1 coordinate 98,670,458, forward strand.
CCTGACCCAAAAGGAATGGAGATGGGCCACATCTCTGGGCCAGATCTTGAATGAACCATTTTATGGTAGCTGCCAGCACAAGGTCCATGGAGCATCCAGAGCTGCCATTTTTGTAGCGGGGCTGCTTGCAGATCTTCTATGGATTGCTCAGAAGATTGACCAAAGAACAGTGTGCACCATGAATGTGAGGTCTCTTGAGAGCTCAGAACCTGGGAGAGCACCCAGGAGGTTGAATGAAGGCTTGTAACTATTTTTTTTTATCCTGCTCACCTGGTAATTATCGAGACTAATGGAATCTATGCTGGCTCTGATTAAGAGATCTTGAAATAAGTGGTAGATGGCGCATTGAAGGTATTGTATATCATGTTAACTTTGCCTCATTCTTTCAGCCAGGAATTGTGTCTTGTAGGAATACTATACAGTGGCCACATTTTGTTTTTCTTCTATAAAGAGAGTACAGTTGGATCCCATATCCACTGATCCAGTAACTGCGGTTTCAGTTTCCTGCAGTGACCAGATCAGCCCTGCACACACACACACACACACACACACACACACACACACACCATGGGCGCCATTAGGCCTACCTTAAGCGCTTCCAAAGTGGTACAAACAGGAAATGGCACAAAATGATGCACAATTTCCCATAATGCCTTTGAAATCCCACGACATTTCACTGGAATTATGGGAAATGGAGTGCATTTCCCAATGTCTGCTATTATCCGCTGTTTATGTTATCCACAGTGGGGCCTGGAGCATATCCCCTGCAGATATGGGGGTACGACTGTATCTTCAAAATACTTTCTGTTACGGTCTAAAGTTTATTGACTGCTTAGTTAAATTAACATGTTGTGGCGATTAGATGTTCATGAATCTTCCCTTTTCTCTTCCGTTGACTAGGTCTGTTGGCCATGTATACAAGAGAGTAACTGAACATTTGAAGGTAGCTTACTATGTAGCTGACAACTTTGCAGAAGAATATACTGGCACAAATCTGAGAAATGTGGAGAGAAGTGTAGAAGATGATTACATTGCAAACCTCAGAAATAACTGTTGGAAGGAAAAACAACAGAGTGAGTGGATTGTTTTGTCAAACGATGAACTGAGTGACTTTATTTAATCCAGAACATCAAGAAAGAAGTATAGTTTATTTTCATATTCTCCAGGGTTATGCTTTACTTTAGATACTGATCTAAAGGGCAAAGGTGTATTGTAGTCTACACAATAAGCATGATGGCATCCAACATTGATACACATACTAATTATCTGCCTGCAGGGAAACTCCCAGAGGCATTCATATATGTGCAACATAACATAATGCCTGCGGTGCCATAAAAAAGTATTTCCCCCCTGCTGATTTTTTCTATATTTGCATTTTTGTCATACTTAATTGTTTTAGATCTTCAAGCAAAATACAGCTTTCAAAGGGTCTTTCCATTTATTGGAAAAAAAAAACCTGTCCAATATCTATATCACCCAAGTAAAATAGTAATTGTAGCAGTTTGGTCTAGCAGTTAGGGAGCCAGAGTCTTATCTGGGCTTGGTTCTGCACTCCTACATGAAGCCAGCTGGGTGACCTTGGGCTTGTCACAGCTGTCTTTCTGAGCTCTCACAGCCCCACCTACCTCACAGGGTATCTGTCGTGGGGAGAAGAATAGAAACTTTGTCAGCCGCTTTGAGTCCCCTTAAATGGGCGAGAAAAGCAGGATATAAAAGCCAACTCTTCTTCTCCTCCTCCTTCATAGTTACTCAGGCAACCAGTGAACCAAATTTAATTAAGAATTGGGTTCAATCGATCTACACACACTGAAGCGTGATTACTGCCAGCTCTGTTTCCAGTCATTGTTTAAGTAGAACATTTGCAGAATTGTGGAGTAGGCTAAAAGGTCTCAACAAGCAGCACAGAAAAGAAGAGAAAGTAAGTTATAAAACTATTTCTAAGGCTCTGGGACCCCAGCAAACTACACTGAAAGCCATTATCTCCAAAAGGAAAAAAAAAACCTAGGATAGTGATGACTCTTAGCAGAAGTAGCTAACCTACCAAAATTTCTTCAAGAGCACAGTGATGATTTATCCAGGAAGTTACAAAAGAACCCAGAGAAACCTCTAAGGAACTGAAGGCTTCTCCTGCCTCAGTTAAGGTCAGTGTTCATGATTCCACTATGAGAGAGTTGTTGGGCAAAAATGCTATCCATGGGAGAGCTGCAAGGTGAAAACCACTGCTAACCAAAAGGAACATAAAAGCTTGCCTTGTATTTGTCAAAAATTCCTCGATGGCCTCCATGCTTTTTGAGAGAATGTTTTGTGGACTGATGAAGATGGAACCTGGATGCCACTAGTGCAGTACTCCACAATAAGAACATACCAGCAGCCAAACATGGCGGTGGTAGTGTGATGGTGGGGGATGCTTTGCTCCTTCAGGGCATGGATAACTTGCCATAATTGATAGAACGATGAATTTTACTCTCTATCAGAAAATTCTGAAAGAGGCTGTCCGGTCATCAGTCCATGATCTGAAGCTCAAGGGTAACTGGGAGCACAAGAGCAACTCCACCTCTGAAATGGCTCAGAAGAAACAAAACTTTCCTAGTGACCTAGTCAAAGTCCTGACTGAGGTGCTGTGGCAGGACCTTAAACAGGCAGCTCATACTCAAAAGTCATCCAGAGTGGCTCAATTAAAGCAATTCTACAAACAAGAGTGGGGCAGAATTCCTTCAGTCCTCAGAAGCATTGTTGCTGCTAAAGATGGCACAACCAGATATTAAATTTAGAGGGCAATTACTTCTCCACAAAGATTAGAGCAATATTCCTCCAGTAAATGAAATGAAATGTTGTATTTTATGTTTACTCAGGTTGCCTTTCTCTCATATTAAATTTTGTTTGAAGTTTTGAATCAATTAAGTGTGACACACATGCAAAAAAACATAAGAAATCAAGAAAAGGGGAAATATTTTTTCACAGCACCGTGTAATGTACCACATTCAATTCAGGTACAAAAGGCTATCAGAATTCAAAATAGCAGTGTAGAGTCACAAATCACGACTTATATGTTCTTACATTTTCTTGCTAAGCAAAAATATGTGCAAAAATTAGTTAAAATATGGTAGATGCACAAAGAGACAAAAGAAAATTACCTTGAGGTGGGCCACCAATTAGGGAAAGTTTCCTTTGTAACAGATTTGAGAATTCAGGCTAAGGAGAACAAATCCGTATGGAGATAGTCATTAAAACCCGGAGACACATATGATTATATACGAGGAATAGTGTTGATGCTAATTCTCATGGTGGACAAGTAATCTAATCCACTTTAGAAAGATTTTCCTAGCTCACGTATCTACCACAGACAATAGTTTATCAATAAGCTATTTTTGCTGACTCTCATGTAACTCTGTGCTTAGGTTGGTATATGACAAAGCAGTGAAGGACATGTCATATTTCCTGTAGGAACTTGGAATCATAGCCTTGGTCCTGAAAATTTCCTCAGGTGTATTTAGGAATATGTTCTAAATGATTGATTGTACTTAACAACTATTAAGTCCACTGATTCAATGACACGGTTTTCTTTTACAGAGGAAGGCTTACTGTACCGGGCACGCTACTTTGGAGACTCTGACCTGTACCAGAGGGCGCAGAAAATGGGCACACCGAGCTGTAGCAGATTGTCTGAGGTTCAGGCATCTATGCATGGATAGTCGTGGCAGTAAAGGTCCCACTGAGATCTAAGTAAGAACTACTGACTTCCCTTTCTCTAATATGTAAGCATGCCACAATGGTACAGTACTTGTTATAAGTGCCATAAGTTGAATGGCCAATCACATGCATTCTTGCAGATGAAGTCTTTGTAATGTCTTAGTCAGCATTGGCACAGGCCACAATTGCATAATGCACTCTTGAGCATAGTGTTCGTTACTCTTCTCGCTCAAGGTGCCTGATCAGTTGGTCTCTTGAAGCAATGTAATCCACTGATAACTGATAGGATTTAGAAATCTGGAGACTTGGGTTAATAGGTTTTCCCTTAGGTCTCACACATACTTTACAGTTGCCTTTATTATGCACACCAATCCTGTCCTGGTGTTTGTTTGTTTTACTTCACATATTTATATCCTGCCCTCACCTCGTTCATTGAAGAATGCACAGATTGAATAGCAGCTTGGATTGTGGTCTTTCCAAAATCCTAGACTGCCCATTAGCTACGCTATAGTTTAGGGGTGCTTTTAAGTGCAACCCACCAGATGCTACAGCACTCCAGTTCTTGTGGTAGGGAGTATCTTGAGAGTTTCAAAAGAGTTTGCTAGCTCTGATGACTGATGCGCACAGAGAAGCCTGCAGGGGCAAATGGCAATTTGGCTTGGACCCCTCAGACATGTTTGCATAGCAACCCAGGCACTGAAATGATAGAAGCGTGCAAATGTCTATATCAGCGGAAAACCCAGCTTGCTGAGCTTAATAACATCTCATAGGAGGACAGTAATTGCCATTCTCTTCCACAGATGTTCCCCCATGTGCCAGCTATCAGAGCCAGCAAATCCTCCTGTTTCCCCCTGCGCTCCGGCCATGAGGTTGCACTTTGAGCCCCCCATTTCTACTTTGAATTGTGGGCTTTGTTTTTCTTCCACCTGCCATTCTTTTAAAGTTTTGCTTCTTCTAGGAAGTTGAAAGACAGAGTATTTGATTCATCTTTGGTACATACAAATTTCCTCCTAAATTCCTTTAAGAAAAGCAAATTTTTCCATGGTTCAGTTCTTAAATTGCACAGACGTAACTTTAGTGATGCCCAAGTCAAGTGTATCTCTTAATAATAAAGGAGAAGTTGTGAAAGGTGTTCTTGGAAAGCGGGTGAAGATCTGTTCTGGAACATAAGAACACAAGGGAAGCCCTGCTGGATCAGGCCAGAGCCCATCTAGTCCAGCGTCCCATCGCACATGGTGGCCCACCAAATGCTCATGGGCATCTCAAGCAGAGACAAGGACAAACCTTTGCCTGCTCTCCAATTCCAGCAAATGGCCTTAGAAGCGTCCTGCTTTCCCCCCAGCCTGAAAGATGCACCTAGGCATTCATTCTAGTAGCCATTGATACATCTGTCACCCATAAATTTGTCTAACCCCCCCTTAAAGCCATCTAGACTGGTAGCGGTTACCACCTCTTCTGGCAGCAAATTCCATAAGCCGATGACCCTCTGGGTGAAGAAATACTTCCCCCTGTCAGACCTTACTCTCCTACCCATCAGCTTCATAGAGTGCCCCCTGGTTCTAGTGTTGTGCGATAGAGAAAATAAATTTTCTCTATCCACCTTTTCTATACCATGCATAATTTTATATATTGGAGACTGATACTGTTTCTGCTTTTATTCTCAGACTCTTCAGATGCCTGAAGACTTTGGGGGAATGCACTGAACCAAGGAGACAGACTTTCTCTTTAAAGAATCAGACCTTAAATTAAAATGGAATTGGAGAATTAGCAACGCACAACTGCCCCCTCTTCTCTCTTTGTCCAGCATTAGACTCCGACAGCTCCTAGAACAGAAAATAAAGACTATTTGTCTTTTTCCCCCTTCCTTGATTATCAACTGTCATGTCCCTTTTAGGATCCTGTCATCCTGAGAACAAGTGTTGAGTTTTTGTTTTTTTTCCTTTCAAAGCCTGAAGAAAATCTGAGCGCTTCTGCAGTTGCACTGGTCACTTCGAAGAGAGGGGGAGAAACTGTAAGATCTGTAGAATTTTTTTAAAGATCAGTTTTAAAAAAGCAAGATAAATTATTTAGAATTAACTTATAGCTGTAAATATGTTGTACTTCTAAACTATGCAGGGATAGAATTAAATTATTTCATTCTTTTGCTGAACTTCATAATCCAGAATGTGTGGATTGTAACCTCGTCCTGCCTTTTTTTCTCCTTCTTTTCCCCTCCGGCCCTGTGAGTCCTACATGAGGCAACTTTGTCTGATGACAACAGAAGTTTTGTATTTTTTAATGGCTACTTTTTGTGGAGAAATTGTTCCCTTTTTTTTGTATAAAAGAATCACTAAAATTGATAGGGATGTTTTTACATACAAATTTTGGCTGAGTTTCAGATTTCCAGTCTAGACCAGTACCCTCTCAACAGAGTCCTGAACCATAAAGAAGAGAGGGAATCGTCCCAAATACTATTTTCCCCTTCATCAGGCTTGTATGTTTTATGTGGAACTTCTTATTTATTTTGTTGCCTTTTAACCTCCATCCATCTTGGAGTGTGCTGGCAGGGGTGCAAGGAAAGCTACCTTTCCTTGTCAGTGAGCCCCTGCTGGTTTCACTCAAGGAACCTCCTGTCGGTCGGTACAGCCGCCCCCCCCCCCCCCGCCCCCCAAAGACAGTGGCCGTGTGCTCCTGCAGGGTGTCCTCCATTTTGGTGTGGCATTAAGTAGCCTCGCTCTTGCTGTGAACTGACAGGTGGACAGCGGTGGGTGTTGGTTTCTGCCATCTTTTGGCTTCCTCAGGAAAAGACAGTCTTGGTGTAATTTGCACTCCTGAGCAAATTAAAAGAGGGAAATAGCAAAATTGCTACTAATTGATTGGACACTGTTGCCAATCTTCCATTTCAGTTTCAACCCATTTTAGTGTTACCCATCCGTTATTACTATGATGATGATTTAGAAACCGATACCCATAGTATAGACGGAGCCAGCCTTAAGTTACTTCAGCAGGCTGTCCCAGGAGCCAAAGCGACAGATCAGTCCTCACAGTGCTGATAACTCTAGCTCACTCAGTAATGATGAACTGACCGCAGGTTCTGTGATGGGTCTCCAGCCCTTCACAGCAAGTTTCTCTGATATCAATGAAACAAGGATATCGTATGTAGGCCTGGATATGGTCCCACCATAGAATTAAATAGAAGCTCTGGACTTTTCAAAGGAATGATTTGTTGCGCTATGGAAGCTAAGTTACTGTTCACCCCACACCAGCTATTCTGCTGAGAATGTCATGCCCTACACAAAATTTCCAAAATTCTTTCTGGAGTTTGACTTGTTTAAAACATAAAAAAAGGTGAGGAGCTAACTGTAGAGTCCTCTTCGTCCTGCTGCTCCTTTGAAACTGGCCAACTGGATATTCCTTTAACACTGAGCCTCTTGTTATCTGTTATCTGTTTATCCACCCCGAAGAGCCAATCCATTCAGTGTGGACTTCAGCTACAAGATGACGCCTTCTTCCTCCACTACTGTGTTGTCATGTGATGGCAGGTATCAGCCGTGATGTGGGTTTAAAACTGCACCCCTATCAAATGCACCTGTAGTGATCCTTGAGTTCCTGCTCAGCTTTCAGATGGGTACCATTCAGCCTGATGGTGCTGATATCCTGAACAGTGGGTGCTGGTAGTCCCAGTGCCTACCACTCCAAACGTTTTGATTTTTTTTTTTTTTAAAGTAGGGTAGCCATGGATGGAATGAGCAATGTGCAATAAAAAAAAAGTGTAGATCCTGGAAGATATTTGCAAAGGCTGTATTTCTTAATTTAGAATTAATTATACAATTGTACATCTATAAATAAAGGTTTATAACATGAAAACTGACATCTATGTATGAGGCTCAACTTGTTCAAAGAAAAACGGGTTGTTTTGTTTTGTTTGGATGAAGTGGTGCCATCACGCCGGCACATACTCAGGGCACCCTTACAATGAACTATGCCAATCTGATATTTACTTTTACTGCTGAACATGTTGCTGCCCTCCAAGACTGGCAAAACACATTGTTAGTGGAAGTAGGGATTAAGTGTTCTGCTGGTACAAAGGACAAAAGCCATAAAATTTTCTAGTGCAGACTATTTAATGATGTTCAAAACTTCTGCCCCAGCAACGTTCAATCAGCTATTCTGTTGCATTCCAGGAGGACTGAGAATAGAAACTCACCTTAGGGCTATGCAGGTATGGACTAGTTGTACCTTTGGACTGAGCTAAGAGTTACAAAAACAGCCCCAAAGGAGAACTATGTTTAGTTCTGCATTTGTGAGGGATCTACCATTTGTGATTTGGAGGAGGAAGTACATTTAATAGCAAAGTTCCAGGGGGAGCCTTTCCATTACTCATGAAGCTGGAGGCATTGGCATTACTTCCATCTTTTGACGGAGGTGCAGTGCACAGACCCAAGATTACGTAAGAAGGAACTCCAGTGTCAAAGACAGAAGTGATTCAATTGCGGCTTCAAGGAAATGGAGAAAAACTGTGGTGAGACGCACTGAAGCCGTGTGAACGTCCTCACCATATGATCTTGTGAAGTAGGAACAAATCATAGTTCTACCAAGCAGAACTGTGACCATAATTTATGAAACACTACGGTGGTGTCTTTGTTGAAATTAGACGATCATAAAATGAAGAAGAAGAATAGAAGTGAAGGAATAGTAACAGAACGGTACAAACTGATGAAAGAGATTTAGTTTGCCACAATAAAAGTTTTCTTAATAGACTTCTAAGCAAGAGATGATATCTAAAGAAGATGTTTGGCAAAATCATGATGAAGTTGGTCATAAGGGCTTAAACGAAATTCTCTGTGAGCTGTAACAGGAAAAAAGAAAATGTGGACACTGTTGAATGAATGCAGGGAAAATGAGAAATAAGATACTGTTACATATTCTTGTGCATGCAATATGTTTATACTTGCAGTTTCACCATAAACACAGATATTATATGTCTTTCATTTTTCATATGGTTGCTGTTGGCAGTTGCTTACAGAGTATTAAATCTGGCTTCTTGCAAATTTCAGCTTTGGCTTGGGGGCAAGGACTAAGTTTTTGCTGTTTTTGAAAGACCTACTTGGAAGAGTGTGCATTGATTCCAAAAACTCCAAATCCAGAAGAGGGAAGATTGCTCTGTAGATCTACCACTGTCAATGAAACATACCTTTGGTACCTTGGATACCTTTATCTTTCCTCAGGGTTAGTAATATCAGGATAAAACTTTGCAACCTGTACAGATATTGATCTGTATACCACTTTGTTTTGCAGATGTTCAAACTGCAGGGTTATCTCAGTGAAGATTCCACTACTCTCTAGCACATACAAATCCTAAGTAATATGTCTTATTTTGCACAAAAATGTTTCATCTCAGTGTAACTGCAAGATAAAGTTCAGTGCACATGGAAGCTTGTAAATTTCCCCCCACAAAAGGAAAGGAAGTTTGGACTAGTTTCGAACTGAGGTTAATTGACTACATGGGCACATCTATGCTGTTACCTTGGGATAAGAGGAGTCCTGCTAAAGCAGGCTAGAACCCATCTGGTCTAGCTCCCTACCTCACACAATGGCCCACCAATTGCTTCTGGGCATTCTCAAGCAGAAAGCAAAGGCGCAACCTGTTCTCGAATCCCTGCAAATGGCCTTTAGAGGTATCCTTCCTCTTCAACTTGGAAGAAGTGCCTAGGCATTCTTTCTACTAACCATTGATAACACCTGTCCCAAAGCTATCCGGGCTGGTTGCTGTCACCACCTCTTCTGGTAGTAAATTTTATGGACTGATGACCCTCTGGGTGAAAAAATATTTTCCCTTGTTGGTCCTAACTCTCCTGTCCATCAGCTTCATACAGCCACCTGGTTCTAGTGTTAGGCAACAGAGAAAATAATTTTTCTCCACCTTTTCCACAGCATGTATCAGGTTATTTCTTAATTGGCATCATTCAAGTCTGAAAAGGCCTAGACATGGGAACCTGATATCTTAAAGGATGTGTTCCAGCCCCTTGATCATTCCAAATTGCCCATTTCTGCATCTCTTCCAATTCCATACTATCCTTGTGTGGTGACCAGAATTGTAAACAGTATTCCAAATGTAGCCTTACCATAGATTTATAAAGAGGCAAAATGATACTTGCCAACTTGTTTTATATTCTCTTCCTAAGTAAGGAAATGGTTTGCCATTTAATAGTTAAGAATTTCCTGTATGCATTATTATTCTAAGTGAGGACCTTTGCTGACAGAACCACAACACACTTGTTGTTTTCTTTTACACTTAGAAAACTTAGAGCTTGTTGAAGAACAGACTTGAAGCATACAAGTTCTTGTTTTGCTGAACATAACTTATCTATAACTTGTGCCTTATAACTTTATTTACATCAGATATACATGTCTAGAGATGCTAGAGTCCATCTTTCTACTACTAGCTTGAAGAGAGAGAACATGTGACATTACAAACTGTTACAGCAGAGTTATCCAGCAGTCCCTATACTGCAACTCTAATATACAGAGAAAATTAACCCCTTTTACACTGAAGTAATGGGCACTTGCAATAATATACTAACAACAATTCCTGCCATGGGGTTAGCAAGTCATCTCAAAACATGCCTCCAAGAACTGTGGATTAAGCAGCAGTCACTGACCTAACCAAACTCAGCCAAATCCAATTTTGTGACGGATTTTGTATATTGCAGATATTGTAAAGAAAATACTGTTCCTAATGTTGCTTTTTACGTGTGAAATGTGTACAGTTCCAAACACATGGTCTCTCCATAGTGGCACCGAGAATGATGGGTCTGCACTTCTAGTGCCTCTAGGACAGGTGAAGATTAGCTAAGAAGTGGCACCAGGAGTCACCGTAGGTAGAATTCGTAACAGATGAAGCAGTACAAAATTTGAGTTCCAGTCCAACCCACATGGCTATTGGCTTCACTGCACGACATGAATTAGGCGCACGTTGCCCAACTCGGAACTGAAACATGCATGAAGGAGAAAGTACTGGGTGCGGTGGAGCACTGCCCACTTTGTCCTTATGGATCATGGAGATGCAGGCTTTACTTAGTCTATTCATACATTTCCTTGACCAGGTGGTGCCTATTCACAGAGATCCAAGATCTGGCAGTGGCATACAGAAATCCTGTTATAAAAACCATGCCAGTGCAGATGGGTCGTTTCTTTGGTCATTCATCTTTTACATTTCTCCTTTTCCATGCCCTGCAGAAGTTACTTTGAATCTGGGTCGTGGAACAGTTTATCAGGATCCCCCAGAGTCAAGGTTCCCTCCTGCCTACAAAGCTATCTGTGGCAAGAGCTTTTTCATTCACTGAACAGAAACATCGTGGGAATAGTCAAAGCGATATAGGTCACTTATAATGAAACAACAGTCCTGTGACAGTTTACACATAAGTACTGTACTGTTCCTCCTCCATGAGGAGCTATGTGAAAAGGGGTTGCCTCACGGGTTGGCAAGATTTCCTGATCTGGCAGCTTCCATCTTTGTTGTGCTGCTGATAGCCATAAGTAGCATATCTTGGCCTTTACCTGCCACCGAGAACACCATGTGCTGTTTACTCACCTACTGCAAGCCATTTATAAAGATGTTTAAATACAAGCAATGTGATACTGGGAGAGAGACTCTATTCCCCAGCTGCCTAAGCTGAAGCTGAAGGCTGTTACGACAAGCTGTTGCCGAAAAATAAGAGAAGCAGATGGAATGCAAGCGAAGTGGGTGTTCTTGGCTCCTAGCCATTCCATCAAGAAATGGAAAGCCGGAATTTAAAATAGCTGGTTGACATTGTTACAGGGATGGCTGGTGATTTGTTCTGGTTTCAAAAAGGGGGAAAGTTAAAATAATATGGTTGGAGTGCTGGATTAAGGAGCCAGTTGTGAGTTGAAAATGGCCCCTTCCAGAGTAGATGCTCTGTCTGGGAGAACACTGGGAGGAGACTACCAGGCCAAGTGCAGAAGGACCCAGTCCTGAATTTAAAGGTTTTTTTTTTTTTTTTTCCAAACAGAGAAATTAGGGATATGCACCAATATTCGAAATATTCATTATTCGATCGAATTTGGCCGACATTTGTTTTTAAATATTTCAAATCATTCGTTTGAATAATTTGGACATTTGTATATGCATGGATATGTACACATTACATACATATCCATAGGCATCTTATTCATATCCGTACACATCTCTACGGATACATACGGGATAAAAACGGGATGCGTACAGATACATACAAATGCCGTTGTCATTCGTTTCATCAAATTCATATCAAATATTCGTACGAATAGATACGAATGAATTTGAATCGGTTCATATTTTAATACATTTTAATATATTTGTTTTATATGAATTCGGACATTCAAGTATTTGAGTCGAATCGAACGTCGAAAATTGCATTCATGCCAACCTCTAAGAGGAAGCACTCAAATGGACCTCAGATTATGTTTGTGTAAGCCTCCAGTGTCGTATACACCTGACGCACCATCCCTGACCAACCTGGATCTTTTATTGAATGTGCTGCAGTGCAGCTGCTGATGCTAAATCTGGAAGTAGTGTTAGGATCCAGTTCTCAGTTTGCTTGGATGGGTGGAGAAAGAAGACTTCTGTCCTGCCTTTGTTAAGAGAGGAAATATAGTTGTCCTGAAGTAAGAGGCACTTCCACTTTGGCAGAAATCCAGCTGAAAGTCTATTAACAGAGGAAAAAGGTGGGTGAGGCCTGATATAATATGCTGGTGAGCCAGTTTGGTCTGGTTAGGGAGTCAGATTCTTATCTGGAATACAGGGTTTGATTCCACACTCACCCACAAAGCCAGCTGGGTGACCTTGGGCTAATCACAGCACTCTTCTGAGCTCTCACAGCCCCACCTACTTCGCAGGGTGTCTGTTGTGGGGAGAAGAACAGAAGGTTTGTCAGGCCCCTACATGGGTGAGAAAAGCAGGGTAGAAAAGCCAACTCTTCTTCTTCTACTCTTCTTCTCTACCTAGCCCATAAATCCCCCTGAGGAGGAAAGAGAAACACTATAATTTGGTGATGGCTATGGTCGAATATGGAATTCCTTTCCAGCCACTAACATTAATTTCTGAAGTTTTAAGTACCGTGGAAGACCTAGGGCTTTTTTGTACCTGGCAGTGCTGGGCAATGGTCCACCTCCAGGCCTGTTTTCAGACATAACAAAACGGGCACCTCAGAGAGACAGCGTATGGCCCTGATCCTCTAACCCACGTTTTCTAACACAATTATTAGGAGAGTGGGGAGGGGCAGACAGGTGTGTGAACAGACCCATTCTCAAAAATGTTTTTTTGCTATCATACAGCCTAGGGCTGCCTCCAGACAGGTGCCAGATATAGCAACAGGAAGCTATGATGTGGGATATTGCTCCCCCACCATAATTGCTTCCTGCCAAAACAGCAGGGGGTCCTGCACTGTCTTTGCATGTATTTTGCCAGCACCAAATTCCAAGATGTGTGCAACACCACCACCATGCATACATGGTCAGCTGTTTCAGCCTCCATGCATGCGTGGTGCACAGAGAAATGACCATCGCTTCATCTAGATCAGTGATTCCCAAAGTGGTCCAGGTGGACCCCCAGGGGTCCACGGGAGACTCGACAGGGGTCTACATTGGCATGAAAAAAGGGGGGTTCACAAGTTGTAAGTGGGGGTCCATGAAAATTTATCTGGTTTCGATAGTAAAGAAAAAAAATGTTGGCTTGGCTTTACCTATCAATGTAGGCAGATAATATTAATGTTGAATTTTAATTCTATTAAGTCTGTAATCATATTATTTTAATAAATAGAACACAAGAAAATATACTATTTTTCTTTTTCTTTTTACCACTCCGAATTTAGGGTTGGAACTCAGCCTCGACGCAAATTTCCATCGTTAGATCTAATCTTCACATTTTTTGACGGGTTTTGGGAATATGGTAGAAATGTAGCAGCAGGGGGTCCACCGAAATCAGTAAAATTTTGAAAGTGGTCTACAAGAAAAAAACGTCTGGGAACCTCTGATCTAGATGATGAGTAAAAGTACTGTTGCTGGAAAACCTGTGACCATTGCTGGGCTTTCTAGCAATACTAGGGGTGTTTTTCCACCGTCACTAGAAGTACCCATTAAGTACCCATTAATGGGTACTTCTAGTGACAGTGGAAAAACACCCTAGATAGTGTTTTATGGCGGGGTGGGGGAGAGCAACCCCACCATAGCATATTCCCCCCGTCTACACGGAGTCTAGGTCTCTTTCATCTGCACCTTATTGCAGACCAGAGAGGTCCTGCTCCCTCCTAGTATGCCCCCTCCACACAGGACACCAAAATGGCAACCTGGTCCAGTCTACCAATAGACCTTTTTTTGGGTTCTTCTGCAGATTATCCCTGAAACAAGTATTGCATAACATCATGGAGATACGTGAGGCAGGCCCTAAGTCTAAATTCTTACAGGCTGCATCCAGACACATTTATACTGCGCATTAGAATGCACAGTCTTGATTGAGCCGTCACCACACGATGGTTGATTGATCGTTCTGGCATCGCATTATACGATCAGGACTGTGCACTTACCTTAATGCTGGTACAATGACACTCACTGCGCAATAAAAAGATAATCCAGAGCTTCAAGCCAATGTGGGCAGGAGAGAGAGAAAAGCAGACAAGATGCCGGCAAAGCAGGAAGGGCAGCTCAAAATTTGATTGGCTGCTTCAACCTGCATGACAGCACGCGTGCCTCCTCAGCTCTCGCAGATTCGATAGGGGAAGCTACAGAGCTGCCTTTCCAGTCGGGATGACCAGTTGTCGCTGGAAGTAAGTATACTGCACTTTTAGATTTAACTGCGGATTTATTCCGCTAGTCTAGAGGCAGCCATAGTCTGTGTCTCCATGCAGCTTTCAAGGTAGCTTGGAGGCACGCTGAAGGCAGATTCTTTCCACAGCGCCTCACTACTTATAAGGCATGAGGTTGCATGGAAGTCACTCCAAGCCATGAAAACGCAAGAGTGTGGAAAGCGGCTCCGCAACAGCTTCACACGTGCTGAAGCTGACTCTCACAATGGTGAAATAGGATGCGCTTTCATGCTGGCCCTCTGCATCTAGCTTAGGGAAGACACAGAGACATCAAACCCTTTCCTGAGGCTGCTTGAAGCTGAGAGGGACCGTCAGGTGGGCCCAATCCCACACTGAGGCTGGTGCCAGGGAGCGAGGCAGTCAGAATTAGCGGTGTGCGTGAATGTACTTCTTGGATTTGGTTTGATTCAATTCAAATATCCAAATATTCTATTCAATTCGAATTTTAAAATCCGGATTTTTGAAAAACTGATTCGGATCCAGATTATCCGGATCCGTACTTTCAAAAATCCGATTTGTATCCATAGGTACGAATGTTGGGAACTTTCGTATCTGATTTTTGAATCTGTGAACATTCTGTATTCATTCTGTATTCATCCCGTTTTAATCCCGTATTATATGCGCAAACACATATGATATTCATATACGATATTTTCATATCCATTCAAATCATTCAAAAACCTGTATCGGATTTTCAAAAGTTTGAAATCTGTTCAAATATTTAAATTTGGATTTTTGAAAATCCGATTTGAATTTGAACGTCGAGTGGACGGATTCAAATCAGATTTTCAAATTTCTGATTATCCGTGCCCATCCCTAGTCAGAATCCCCCTTTGTTTCATGGAACTGGTCTTGAATCTGTGACCCAATCAGGTCGTGGCTGTTTGGTAAAGGGCTCATGTGCAGCTGGATTCCCTTATGAGGATTTTTGCACTTTTCTACCCCTAGTTTTTGCTGGGGGTTTTTCCCCCCCTTTATTATGCTGGGCTGCAGCTGCTGCCTTGAAGGCTTTGGTTGTTTTTCACTGCAGTTCATGTACTTTGAGTTCGACAAGTGATATAAAATTTTATGACTGTTTATAGGCAGAGCGGCATGATATTGGTCTCCCAGGGGAAGGAGGAAGGCCCCTTTGAATAGAACGAATATCAAGCAATGTATCTCCTCAGGACAAGGTGCATCTGCTGAAAATTCTGCTTTTATGGAGCTGTTAGATTTGGTGGAGTCCTGTTTTGCCGCTGTCTGTCTGGCCACAAATGCACTCAGAAGTGTCAACCCTCTGGTTTAGATCCCACATTACACGAGGGACTGGTTATCACATAAGTTCTCCACAAGCTCTTATGTTCTTCCCTGAGACAGCATCCAGACACTGGTTACTTATTCTGATGTATTTGGATATTCTGGAATAAAGCATCGATATTATGGAATATCCAAATATGGCAGAATAAATAAGCAATGTCTGAGTCCATCTCCACCTCCTCCCCTCAGTCTCCTTCCCCTCAGGGGGAAACAGCACAGCGGGCCTCAAGAAACACCACAGAGAGTTCAGGTGTTTTGGAAAGAAGTAGAAAACATGATCAATAATATATATGCACTTAATATTAATTTAAATGAAAGGATAGTAATATTTCAATTGGATCTGGAGAATATAAGGCCAAAAGAGACTAGGGAAGTAGTTTGTTCCATACTTAGGACGGCTCAATTGGTAGTAGTAAATGGATGGAAGGATGCAACTAAATGGGAGATACAGAAACTGTATGAATATATAATAAACTCGATTGCAGTAGAGGTTCGAGAATATCGGGAAAATTTTGAAAATGATTTAGTAAAAATAAGAAGGTGTAAAAACAAATGGAGGGAGGTTAAGAATTACCTGGAAGCGAGTGTCAGAAGTGAATTAGTTAAATTACAGTTAAGAATTGTATTCCAAATGTAACCCTTAGCTCATAAATGTTATTGAATATTCAATATTTAGGGGTGGGAGGGGGGGGGAGGGGGGGGAAAAAGGGAAGAATGTATAAGTGCATAAGTATGTAAAAATTGTTATTGTAAAAGTTAAAAAAAATAAAAAATAAAAAAAAGAAACACCACACTGTGCTCTGTTATCTTAATTTAAAGCCCAAGGCATGGTGACAAATCTCCCTACGACTGACCTGGGCCCTTTCTGCACTGCGTCTTATTCCAGATTATGTCTCAGAATGGGGACCTGTCTTCCGCATGCTGCTGCGTATGATGGCAGACCCCAGGCAGGTTCAACTGGAATCTGCACCAGCATGCGGATGACAGGCCCCTATTCTGAGACATAATCTGGAATAAGGCCCAGTGTAGAAAGGGCCTTGGTTAGCGATAGCTACAGTTTACTGGAACATCTATACCAGCAGTTAACCAGTGCTACTGGTAACCACAGTTTACTAAAGTTCACAAGTTGGACTTGTGAAGAATGCTTCTTCCAACGGGCAAAACCATCACAATGAGCTGCGTGGTGTGTCTAATGTCTCCATCAGCATCATAGCCTTTCAGCCTAACCTCACTTACAGGGTTGCTGTGGAAGTCAAGGGAAGAGAGGACAAATGGTTTGCACTGCTTTTAGGCTCTTCAGAAGAAAGGTGGAGTATGTATACAATAAATGACTATGCCATGCCTTTACCTCCCTTTAGGCAGCTGGCTGGCACCTTCACTGCCCGATTTTTGCCTTTGTGTGAAAAGGTAAGTTGGCCACTACCTCTGTGTGGAGCAGTATTTGGTGGGGTTATTTGCTCCTAACATTTTGAGAGGTTGCTGTACATTCTTGTTTACTTTTTGGAGGCTGGACAATTGTAAATTAGAGAAAGTGATTCAGAAGTATTCTTTAAAAAACTCCTGTTATCACTTTTATTCACGGATATTTCACTAGGCCACACACAATCCCATATACAGGCAAAAGACTATATGCTGACTGTGCAGTTATTCAGTTGCCCAGATTGGAGGCGGTCGCTGTACCTCTGTGCCCACACCCTGTGCAGGAAGCAGAAAATCAGCGTATGTTTCCCCTTTGTTCCCACTGGAATTAGGAATGACCTGGCAAAAACTGACTTGCTCACTTTTTGTGGGTTCTAATTGTAAACAAAACAAAACTGTTCAGCAAATTCCTATTAATATATTGGAAAGGGATTGTACTTTTGGCCCATCCAGACTGGTAGGCTGTGTTTCCTTTGTGAGGTGTTTTGCGTTTGTTGATATTAAATGATTGCTAGCTTTGCAAATAAACTTTGCCCATCCTAAGTGGAACTGAGCCAACAGTAAGCTTTGCACAGAGCCAGAGGTGTTGTGAGCAGCTTCAAGGAGCCCCCCTCTCCCTCTAGGGTCTTGAGAAAGCAGGAATTTGTTTGGCAGCCTTTCACTTAACTGGAGAGCAGCTAGATGTGCCAACTGGGTTCTCCCTCTGCCCTCACTCTCTGTAGACTTGGTTGCGGCAGCTGCAATTCAGCTTGTGTCACTGGGATTTCCTAGCTATTCTGTTTCCTACAAGACTTGCCCCTTAGCTTTCTAATGTTTAGAAAGCCAGTTTGGTCTAGTGGTTAGGGAGCCAGACTCCTATCTGGGAATACCGGGTTTGATTCTGCCCTCCCCCATGAAGCCAGCTGGGTGACCTTGGGCTAGTCACAGCTCTCCTCTGAGCTCTCACAGCCCCACCTACCTCACAGAGTGTTATGTTGTGGGGAGAAGAATAAAGAAACTTTGTCAGCCTCTTTGAAGCCGTGTTCCCATTATAAGCTTATTTCAGTTTCAAAACAGTTTCAATCCTCGCAGTTCCCACATCAGGTTGGCTTAACACACTTTCCGCGTGTTAAATCGCCCCAAAGCATTGTAAATGTTAATCCTCATTTCAACAGGTCTCACCCCGGTTCGTGCGCTTGAAACGTTTTACATTTTTTACTGTGGGAACGGTACCATGTTAAGGGATGAGAATGCGTGCGTGTTTAGGGTTTCCCTCCCCCAATAGCTTGCTTCCAAAGATAGTGATTTTACTGTAAAAATCCACCCCTTAAAGCAGCCGCTACGCTGTAGCAATCCACCCACTTCACACCTGATAACAATGTTGCAATTCTCTGCAATTTTGAAAGTTCTGACCTTTAAAAAAGGGAAAGGAAAGGAAAGCAGCTGCAGGTTCTGCTTTTAAGGCTGTGGATGTGGATGTGAGCGGGCAAAGGGGGCTTGAGTTGCTGCTGCTGCTGTGTACCTTGGGCAATGGGGAGAGGAGAGGAAAGAATCGCTGGCTGCCCAGTGCTGTTTTTCATCCATCCAGGCAAGCGGCAGCCACCCAGCCAGGCTCCGTGAAGGGGTCGGTTATGGGTAGCGCGTTCATGCCAGGAGGAAGAAGGCAGGGCAGCCCCGAAAAGCGGCTTTTAGAAAGTAGCCACTTGAGTCCCCCCTTGAGTCACGTAAGCCACCTATGATCCTCAGAATCCGGATCGAGTTGAAAGTAATGAGATCAGGCAAATTCGTGTTTAAATCCGGTTCTATTATTTCGGTTTAGGGAAACTGAATTAAGCTTATAATGGGAATGCGTCCTGAGTCCCCTTAAATGGGTGAGAAAAGCGGGGTAGAAAAGCCAACTCTTGTTCTTCTTCTTAGGAAGCTACGTACCTGCTCTGAAATCCTATAGTGCTCCGAACTATAAATCTTTGAACAATGCAATCCAGAGAAGTTAGATAGATCCAAGATTTGCTGGACAGATTTGCATTTTCTTCACATGTGTGGGAAATTTGCTCCATCTTGACCTTAACCATCTGGACTTCTTGTGTTCTTTGACTTTTTCCTGGTGCTGTTTTTGGCAAGCAAAATATGATTAGCCTCCCTCCTCCCACGCCCTTTTCCTTCTGATTTTTATCCCCCCCCCCATCCAGCAGTGATCAACCTGGTGGAAAATGAAAAATTAGCTTTGACTCTCATTGCATCTGTAAGTGCTTAGCTTATTTTCCTTTTGACCAGCAATTTAAAGAAAAAAGATAACAAGCTGCAGATAAATGAAACTAATTAGTGCAAAAGTCTTTAAATAGGTTTTTCTCAGTTTATAAGGAAGAAGTACAAAGTATGAGGTTTACCTTTTCAAAAACCAGCTCGGATTTTTGGATGTTCTGAGCAAGCCTGTGACCACATTCGCTTTCCCTCTGTGTGTACCTAAAATCAGAAGGAAAAGGGTGTGGGAGGGAGAGGAATCGTATTTTGCTTGCCAAAAAAAGCACCAGGAAAAAGACAAAGGAGCCCACAGGTCACCTGGGAGAGGATGCAGTTAAGGTGGGCAAATGATTCCGCTTCAGGTACAGCCAGTTCCTGCCCAAAGACTTGGGTGGACACCAAAGAGCAGGAACTCCCATTCTCAAGGTATCAAAAAAAGAAGGCTTCCAGATCCTTGGGTCAAGGTTTGGTGTGTGGCACTAGCCTAAAGATGCCTGGATGAGCAGGATTCTGCCCTCTCTTCCAGTCCATGGCCAGAGCTGCAGCTGACCCATTGCCACCTGGGAGGACGGTTTTATGACCACCTCGGGAAATTGCTGCATTATCGCTGATGGCTAACCATATACATCAGCAGTGCCTTTGGATATAGCCTTGGTTTTTATACTAGTCCCACCACAGTGTCCTGGATGAATGATTCGCTATATACGGTCCTAGCTAGGAGAGTGAAGGAATGCATTTATGACATTCGATAGGTAACGAATTGAATGTTTGAAAATCCGTATTCATGAGACTAGATCACATTTGAATGTAGTAAAATTCTATTCAATACGAATCTATTTGTATGTATTTGTATCGATATTCTATATGTTTCAGATAGGAACGGATACGTATTGGATACATACCCAATACAAACAAATACGTATCTGATACGAAGAAATACGTATCCAATACATATCTGTAAACATCAAATCCGACCTGAATCCACTTTTAATCCACTGTCAATCCATGTCAAATGCGATCTGAAGCCTTTGTAGATGTGACTGGCACTCCGTTTTTCCACACACCCTAATCTAACAAATGTCTGAACTATCCATACAAATGTTAGTATACAAATATTGTAACATTCTATTCTTGCACGAATATCCAAATTCATTCAAATTCATACGAATAATGAATATTACTAATATTCATACAAACCCTATTCCTAGCACATGCAATGCTGGAATGCCTGCAATAACAACAATAAAAGCTCATTTTCATACAAACTGCATCCCTTTGTTTACTTTCCATTTGGATTTTCTCCATGTCTTCTCTATGTTTTCTCCATCTTAAAGCATGGGCAGTTCCAGAATTGGACTTCAATTGTTGATATTTTTAAGGTAGAATATCAACAATTGAAGTCCAATTCTGGAACTGCCCATGCTTTAAGATCTAGCGGTGAGGCCCTGGTTGTCCCACCACCTTCAGTAGTGAGGGCCTTTTTGGTGAGGGCCCCCAGAGTAAGGTGCATCACGCCCCTTCCTTGTATATGTTTAGGAAAGCAGTGAAGATGCACCTCTTTGACCTGGCCTTTGGCTGAAGGGGATTGTATTCCCCCCCCCCCCAGTACAGACATTATTTTTTAAACATGGAGTATACTGTTTTAGATTTGTTGAATTTTTCAAGTGCTTTTATTGTTTTTAATCTGTTGTTTTAACGGTTGTTACCCACCCAAAGACCTTCGGGTATGGGGCAGGAAAGAAATGTAGATTAGAGACAGACAGACAGACAGACAGGCAGGCAGGCAGGCAGGCAGGCAGGCAGGCAGGCAGGCAGGCAGGCAGGCAGGCAGACAGACAGACAGATAGATAGATAGATAGATAGATAGATAGATAGATAGATAGATAGATAGATAGATAGATAGATAGATAGATAGATAGATGACTATATTCAGAAAATGTATTTCAAGATTTTGTAAAAAAACAACAACTCTAGTCTTTGTCCTTTAAACATAATGTGATTCCCCTTGAATTGGGCTCAGTAGCAAATTGGCAACCATTGCAGCTCTTTTTAAGACCATCACAGTGTGTGTCTGGCCAGCAGATGCAGTTAGAAGTCTAGCAGCTGTGTTCTGCACCAACTGCAGCTTTCAAACTACAGTGGTACCTTGACATACGAGTTTAATTCGTTCCGTAACCTTGCTCTTATGTCAAATCGCTCGTATCTCAAAGCAATTTTCCAATTAATCCATTCCAGCTCCCAAAACACCACCTCAGTTGTTTTTGTTATGTACTGTACTGTATTTACATACTCGTATCTCAAATCTTGCTCTCATCTCAAAGCAAAATATCACTCGCTCGGCGGCTTGTATCTCAAAACACTTGTATGTCAGGGCACTTGTATGTTGAGGTACCACTGTATCTTCAAGGGCAGCACCACATAGAGCACATAACAATAGTCCAATCCAGAAGTTACCAAAGCATGGGTTGCCAGGGCATGCATGAATTACTGTGGTTAGATGATCTCTGTCCAGAAGGGGCCATAGCTGGCTAACCGACCAAAGGCTGAGCTTGAAGTAGGCAAACCACAGCAGGGCTTAATGCCAAGTTCCTGTTTAACTCACATTCCCCCTTGCTGTCTGGAAACACCTTAGAAATTGTCAGGTGGGAAAAGTCCATTGGATGAATGTCTGCCTGTTGATAGATAGGTATATATAAGTATATTACAGTCAGTGATTGCATACAAAAGGCAACAGTGATAAAAGATAAGTACATACAATTAGTCTTCAGATTCTACAGACTTCAGCTAAATATATTGATCACATTATGTCTGCTATATGAGGTAAATCACTGAACTTTTATTATCCCTCTGTTATCACGCCTCAGTGGTTTGTCAGATGAATCTTATATCACTAAAATGGCAGCAAGGAAGGGCAGGCTAGATTTGGGTGGATAATGCGCTACTGTGACATAGCTATACCAGTTTTAGTTATATAGGTGAATATCTGAAAAATGCCACTTCCAGTGTGAGACCTGTAGTGGTTTAAGCAACTATACTAGGTCAAGAATTGCAAATGGGGCCTAATTTTAGTTGACTTGAAATGGGGCTCCAAGCAAAGGACATTTCTGAAGAAGGTTACCGTGGATAAACCCTTCTCTGTATAAGGTATCTTAAGTTAAAAGGTCCTCAATACAACAAAATATGGTCCATCACATGAAGAAAGCCTGCTTTGCTTTCTCAGTGGATGAGAGATGGACAAGAATTTTTGGCCTACAGTCTAACACAACTTGCTATTGACCAAACTCTTGTTGTCTTTCGGAGGCTGGTTGGTTGGTTGGTTTAGATGTTCTCCCAGTGTGCCACTGAATTCAAAGGCTTTTGGTGGGACATTCCTCCCCGGTATTGCATTTACTGTGAAAGCATGCCTCTAGACACTGGCCAGATATCCCACTAGCAAGTGATAATCTGGGGTATTACCTCTCTGACATTATTGCTTGCTAGCTAGCCTTCATTCCTAGGCTTTAGAATCCCCAGAACCACTCTTAAGCTGGATCTAGCAGCACACATCCCAGTCTGTATGGATTGTGTATCCTGGGTCAATGGGCCCACCCTGTTCCAGGGTACAAAGAGGAAATCCAGAAAGGAGCCTAATGGTAGGATCTGCCATTATGCAGAAATGTGTTTTCTTGTGTTAAGTCTGTGCGCATAGATGGAATTGGTAAATTCGCAATTATTTTGTTTGGATTCCTTGCAAAATCAATAGGATTCGTACTGACTCATGACTCACATCCATAGGCCAATTCGCACTTAGGCCTCTGGTAAACAATTAGTACAGCTCTGGTGAAGAGCATACTCATGGCCACTAGGCTGCTACAACCTAGAAGCATCCCCACCCTCACCAGAGCTGTACTAATTGTGCTCCACACTTTTACACAAGGCTTACCGCAAGCGTCTGGCAATGCGACCATTTGCTCTCCTTCCAGTTGACTGAGCGTGGTGGGTGAGGCATTGACCCCACAGGCGTGATGGCAGTGGCGGCTGTGATTGATCCCATGATCAATCATAGGGCTGTGATCAAAGCATCACAGAGGGGCATTTGATGGGCGACAGACCTGTGATCAAACACTTGTAGCGAGAGGAGGCAGGACTTCTGGCTTTTGACACAGCCACACTGGCTGGTACACGGGAGAACCATTTGCATTTCAGGCCCGTAAGGGACTCTTTGGGTAAGCCTTCCTCCTGTACCTGGAGTGTACCGGCCTTAGTGCACGACACACTAAGAAGGTAAGTGCAGAAAGGCCTCATGTATCTGGAACACAGCAGTCTGTGAAGGACATGGTTACAGTTATTTTGGTTTGCAGCAATAACCCATGACTGCACTTGGTTGCAGGAAGATGCCATGTATTGTGGCTATGTGGAAACATGGAGGTCTGTAATCCACAATCCACATTCATATGATTGCTTTTTGATTTATTTAAACTATTTGTATACGTCTTTCCATTTTTAAAAACAACCTCTAAGCACAAAAGCTAGATATTTTTAAAAATGTGTCACTGCATATTATAAGGCCTTTTTGCCGTTCAGTCCAAATACGCAGATATGGTATATCATCAAGCCATTTCATTCATTCATTCATTCTACCCTGCACCCAAACATCTCAGGGCGGGTTACATGAAGTATGGAACTCATTGTTTTCTTTTTCAGATTATATGCATGGAATCATGTTAATATTCATGCTGGTTTTAAGAAGCTGCTGTGCAAAAATCATAAAGATCTACTAGGATCTGCATTTGGGAAGAGTGCACCCAAAATTTGTGGCCAGTGAATTTTTTTCTCCCAGTTCCAGCCTCCTGTGCACCAGGTTTTGCTTAGTGCATGTTTCGTTCTGAAGTGCTGACTGGTCTTCTTCCCAATCCAGAACCTCCTTTGCATTTTGAGCAAAGCAGATGAGACTGTCTAGATTTGGCAAGTAGAATGTACGCAAATAGAAGGTTATGACATTTGTACATTAACATTAGTATGAATAGGAATACTAATAGTTTGTACATTCAGACGAATAGTTTGTACATTAGTTAAACTGAGGATACGTATCAATACATTTGCGTTCTACACAACACACATATCTGATATGTATGCATTCGTATAGGATCCATATCCAAGATATGTATCCAGGATCTGTATGCATTCGTATCAGGTATTTGTTCGAATTCATATGAATAAATTCCTATCGAATAGAATCCTGCCACATTCAATAGGGATCTATTCAAACAAATGGTTGTGTGGGCAAGTCTCAATAATCTCAAGCTTGATCTGGTTGTTTTTCACTTTTTCTTGTATCCTTGAGCCCTGACCTCTCAACACAAGTATATTAAGCTCCCTGACTTGTTCCTGAAATAGTTGCTAGAAACTCTATATGCACTTCCCAGTTGGACGGCTGACACTGACAGTATAGGCTTTGTGCTTGAACACATTGCTGACCCAGATAGAGAGCTTCCTAAAGACAGCAGGTGAACTAAATATAATATTCACGTTAGCTCATGAAGAAGTCAGCCTCAGTCCTCCTTGACACAAATAGCACAGCCAACTAACAGCACATGAGGCCTGGGTAAGAAATAACATGGATTCCCCATGCTGCTTTGGTTCTAAGAACCAGTATGCATCATGGCAGCTGTCTGACCAACGGGCAGCGAAAGCAAAACTATAATTCATATAATTCTCATACTTGGGCTTAGGGTAGAGGTTGTTTGCTTTCCTGTTTGATTTTGACAGGTCAAAGATGAATGTATTGCTTGGCTTGTAGTCAAATAAGAGACTGTAGGAACACAGCTGAAAACACTGGCCTGGATCCGAACCTATATGAGTTCCACTGGAACTTACAGCCCCTTTCTGCTCCTTCAGTTTAGAGCTACATCAGAGGAGTCCTGGAGCAGAAGGAGGACTTGTAAAACCTGTGCACAGAAATAATAAATGCATTGACCATAGACAGAGGTGCTATTAAAGGCATGCATAATTGCCTACACAGCATAGTTTACAGGCCTGTGGGGTTAGAAAGCTTGTATATGTCCTGGATTATATGTCATCTGTAACTTTGTAGACAGGGGCTTCCTCCCCACAACACACTGCGAAGGATTCTTTCGGCTTGCAGTTGTCTTCTGCTCTTCCCCGGTAACCTTTTGGATCTTGTGGGGTGGGGGTGGGGGCTCTTCCAATTTTGTACCATTTTCTTGTAGTGCTTTTCCATGGAATTTTCTTGGCAAGGGTTCTGGAGTGCTTTGTCATTTCATTCTCCAGTGTATCACTTTCAATCTGAGCTCTCCACTATGACCTTGGATGGTCCTACATGTCATAACTCACAACTTCATTGAGATGGTCTTCTGGTTAGAGTGTTGGGCTCTTATCTGGTGTCTCCTGGTTCTATTCTGCACTCCTACATGCAGCCAGCTGGGTGACCTTGGGCAAATTACAACTCTTAGCTCTCACAGCTCCACATGCATCACAGGGTGTCTGTTGTGTAGAGATGAACAAAGGATTTGTCAGCTGCTTTGAGTCCCCTTAAGGGTGAGAAAAGCCAGGTATAAAATCCTCTTCTTCCTCCTCTCCGCCTCCACTACCACTACCACCAACACCAAGTCTGGAGATTTAGTGGATGGGAAGTGATTCACCTTCTTAATGCCTGCTTGGCAAACACCTTTAAAGGCAATGAAATAATTTCCACCCCTAACAACTACTCTTCCACATCAAGAGAAAATTCTAGCAACTCACAATTATATCAGGATTGCAATAACGACCGTGAACAGAGAGATCTGAGACCTATTCACATGAATTTCGAGACCTGACAAGGATGAGGTAAGTACCTCTCTCTTGCACGTGTCCCTGCCTAGGTCTGGGCCTGGGAGAGTAGGGGCCTGGGGGAGGGGCTCCTGCAGGCCCTAGGAGACCCAATCTGGTCCCCTAGAACTTGCAAGAACCCGGAGAAGGGACTGGATGGGCCTGCCCCCCCCCCCGATCCAGCCGGACCCAGTGGCAGACAGGCCTGGGAGTGGGGTCCCACCCCCATGCTGGCCTTTTCAGGCTAGGACATGTGGGGACACTTTCCCCATTTGCATGTAGGCAGGTAGGAACACCTGGAGACAAGTGGAGACACGCTCCTTACCTGCATATGTGTGAATGGGGAAAGCGTCCCCGCGTGCCTTAGCCTAAGTTCACTACAGCCATTGTGCTGTAGTGCGAAAAGGCCTCTGGATACTGCTTCTTTTACTATTTATTTTATTTAGATTTCTAAATGTGGGAGAATAAAAAAGGTTAAAGTCCACAGAAAGGTAGAGGTGGCGTTTCCTGAATTCCCACACTTATTTCATCAGAGTGTCACAAAGCTGTTATGAATTAGGTTTTAAAAAAATCATTTTATTCAGTGAGCAAGCTGAAAATGGCCTATAAAAAGCACAGCATGGGTTTAACTGTTATTTCCTTCCTTTCAGTTTTGGAGGACAGTCAACTATTAGCTTGTCTCTAAGTGAGGAAGTTCACCGAAAGTGAAGTGGAAAATGTTCATTTTTTTGTTTCATCATTGCACTTATTATGTGCCCTATATCAAATGATCTTGTGGCACATTGTGTGATTTAAAAATAATATAAAAATATAACTAAGATCAATGTAATAAAATATTAAAATTCTTAACACCCTGAAACTGCAGTACATGGTAGGTGAAGGCAGCCTTCCTCCTTAACTAACAGCCAGTGTAAAGCAGTATGCCTTCGTCATTTACTCAGACATGCCCACTGTTAGCACTTGACTCATCTCAGAGGCAATGTCGTTTGCTAACCTGGGGGCTATCACAGAGCAGGCTCTGTCCTGTGTTTCACACCTTGAACTAACGAAGAGGGTAGTGACTGCAAGGAATAATTCTATATACAAGAGCTCAACCTGTGGGCAGGACGGTACCAGAGGAAGTAATGCCATCAGAATTTTATTTTATTTTTTTTGCACCCTAGTTGCAAGATGACTCCCAGAGCAGATTTCGAGTCTTGGAAGCAGCTTTCATACACAAGTCAGCCCCAGGTAAATTTTAGAAGCTCCCATTCTGTGTCATCTGGATACAACCTGCAGCTTCAGAGAGGTGTGCATTTGTGTGTTAAAAATTGCAAAGGCTTTCTGTTCTGGTAAGCCAGGCTAGAGTACCAGAAAACAGGAGCAACTACATATGCATGACTTCCTACAGAACTTACCAGAATGAATGAGTACAGTCCACTGAAAAAGCCATGCAATTCAAATTGACACCTATACCTCTTCAGGGTCTCTCCATCATCTGCCTGCCGCCTGGATGCAGCTTAGAAAAGGGAGAAAACTGAAGATTTTTTTTTTAAAAAAACCCTGATGCGAGAGATAGATATTTTCCTCCCTCAAAATACAATTTTTAAAAAAATTAAAAGCAAGCAATAGTATCCATTAAGTACCCATTAATGGGTACGAAATGGCATTTTTGTACCTATTAATGGGTACATCTAGTGACAGTGGAAAAACACCCTAAATTAAACCAAAAAAGTGGAAGTTATCTATTGCTTGCTTTTAATTTTTTAAAAATTGTATTATTTTTCCACTGTCACTAGAAGTACCCATTAAGTACCCATTAATGGGTACAAAAATGCCATTTCATACCCATTAATGGGTACATAATGGGTACTTTTAGTGACAGTGGAAAAACACCCTTAGTTTAAATCATTTTCCTGATCCTGATAGGGGTCTTGGAGTACTATGTTTTGTAGTGGGAAAACAGGATCTAAAACAGTGGTTCTCAACCTGGGGGTTGGGACCCCTTTGGGGGTCGAATTACCCTTCCAGAGGGGTCGCGACGAGTCTCCCGCCACCCTTCCCTCCCACCTCCCAGCTGCTCCACCCCTGTGGTTGGGGGTATCCACAACATGAGGAACTCCATTAAGGGGTCGCGGCAGTAGGAAGGTTGAGAACCACTGATCTAAAATATTAATGACAAAGATGTATAGTTGCATCACCAGTATTTAAGCAGGTGAAAAAGTACTATAATCTACTAAAATCACTTCTAACCTGGAAAGCAATTTTGCATGGAAATTAGAATGGAAATGTTTCTGTCTAGCAAAATTGATGACCTGCCTGTAGATTATTCCCTAGACCCAATGTGCAAGTACTTTACCAACAAATGTGATTTTGATTTTGTAGTTTGGCTACACTTGGAGGTGTAAGGGCTGCGGCATGTGGAGGAGCCTTCTCTGTGGTAGCTCCCCAGCTTTGAAATGGTCTCCCAGTGAAGGTTTTTGGTGCCTGGTAGAAATGTACCTCTTCACCTGGGTCTTTGACTCTTAGGCCATAGTCACACATTCAATTTAACCATTCTTCAGTCCGTCTTCTGATCCCACTGCTTATGTCTTTTTAGACCTATCCGTTTTATTTGTGGACTTTCCTCCCTTCAGTCATACTTTCCTGACTCCTGATTTTTCCAAATTTCAAGCTGTTATAGAGTAGGCGCGTGCACGAATATTCAAAGGTATTTGAAATTTGATCAAATCTGCCCGAATTTTGACATTCAAATTCAAATCGAATGACCATAATTTTGAATTTAAAGATTCAAAGGAATTTCGAATTTCAGATCAATTCATTCGAATTATTCAGGCATTCGCATGGGTACGGGTTTGTACACGAGCCATACTTGCAGATATGTATCTTTCCCACATCAGTACGCATTTGTATGGATCTGTAAGGGATGAAACTCGGTTGCATATGGGATAACTACAGGATGCATACGGATGTGTATGGTTGCATACGGAATGCGTAATGATACGTACAGGCACACACGAATGTTGTCGACAATCGTAAGTACAAATTCGAATTGAAAATTTGCACGAATATTTGCATGAATTCAATTCTAACTGAATGTGAATACATTCAAATTTTAAAGATTCAAATCAAATCAAATTTTGGGGTATTTGTGCACACCCCTATTATAGAGTGTTAATCTGTTTTCATTACTGGGATGTGACCGGGGAAGAGAACTAAAGGAGGCTGAACCGTACTATAGTGCAGTGTTTCCCAAACTTTTGACATATGTGTACCCCTTCTATAATTTTCGTAACGCTGAGTACCCCTCATAAAAAATATTAGGGATAAAAATCGTATTTTATAAAAATAATCAAAATCAGTGGAACTTACTAAAGCATGATAACAGGCGCTCGGAACTAACTATTAAAGAAGTAAGTTGTCTCTGTAATGAAGTGCAGTATATTCACGCCGTGTCACGCCTCACAAGACCATTAGATAACACTGCAGTTCTCCGGCGTTTAAACAGCTCCACGGCTCAACGTCAACTGTTAATGTTCCCGCAGTTTAAAAATGGCCGAACCTGAGGTGCGAGAAGGATGCGCAGAAGTCCCCGCCATCATGAGTTGCGATACTATGTACGATGGCCCCAGTTCCCATGTAAAAACTGTGATACGTGCCTATTTCTTTCCTTGTTCTGTGGGTGCAGCTAAGCATGGTGCAGTGGATATTCCCACATGATCCCCACCAAACTCCGGTGCAACGCGTACCCCCACCAAACTCTTCCCGTATCCCTGGGGGTATGCATAACACACTTTGAGAAACACTGCTAAAGTGGATGGATACTGCATGAATTTGCATTCCCTTCCACCCAATGTGTGATGACATGTTGCTTATCCTATCAGAGCGCAGGAGTGTGCACAAATGTATTTTTTGCATTCAAATTTGAGTTGAATTAAATATTGAAAAATTCATTTTGATTCAAATTTCAAAAATCCGGATTTTTGAAAAATCCAGTTCGGATCCGGATTATCTATATCTGTACTTTCAAAAATCCGATTTGTATACGAATATACGAATGTCAATAAGATTTGTATCCATTATACGAATTTGCACGAATCCGTTCTTATCCTGTATGCAACCCATTTGCATCCTGCATTATATGCATAAATACATATCTTTTTCACGCGCATTCATGCACAATAGATATGGATCTACTCATTCGAATCATTCAAAAATCCATGTCAGATTTTCCAAAATCCGAAATCTGTCTGAATGTGTAAATTCAGATTATCGAAAATCCGATTCGAAATTGAATGTCAAGATTTGACGGGTTCAAATCGGATTTTCGGATTTTCGAATATCCATGCACATCCCTAATTGTGACGGTGGAGAGGGATGGAGATCTAAGAAGGTATCGTAAAAGTGTCTCAGGACAGGAACAGAGAGGTGTGAGCACAGCAGCCCAAACTGAGGACAAGCTGAGGAAGGATTATCAGGTATTGGGTGTGGAAGGAGTTAGTGCATTTTGAGTTGAGATTCTTAGTAAGACAGACTACTCCAGCAAGGTGTGACCACAGCCTTAGTTCCTCTGAATGCAGACCTGCCAGGGTAGGTGGGAAGGAGGGAGGGAGTTTGAATGGGTTACATTTTAAATATGTTTTAGGGTTTGTTTTATCATATGATGTGACTGACCCACCTTGGGGCCTCCAGGTAAACGGCGGGATGCAAATGCAATAAACAAACAAATATATATATTTAATGGTCCTCTCTCACTTCTGCCTGCCTGCCTGCGTGCCAAAGACTGGGAATATGTGATTTAGTATACCAAGGAACTCCTGTCTTTCACAGAAAGGCATAAAGAAACCAGAAGGCACATTCACTGTCACTAGAACTCAGCCAAAGGCCAGAAAGGTTTTATGTTGGCGCTGTGATTGTATTACATGGCCTACGTCTTATTATTGTCCATTTTCTGAGAACTGCAAAACGGGCTGTAAAAGAATTCAAGAAACTCTTGGCATCCTCTATGGAGTGTTTTAAGTTGTTGTTGTTGTTGTTGTGTTGTTCCAAGAAAACCACTAGTCTTCTTGGAAGAAAACAACAGATCTATAGTGGGAGTGCAGTTAATGTGGCCTTTCTAGGAACTTCTCAACTCATCGCTTTGCAAAACAGAGCTGATTTATGTCTTTGCTTGGCTCCATAAGATATCAAATCCCCACCCTGACAGGGAGGGCTGGAGAGACCAAAATGTTAAGGTCTAAATAAAATCTGATGCGCAAACTCAGGAGAAGCTGCTACTTTTATTCATACAGGTCAAATGAAATGATTTTTCTTTTCTCTCCTGCACAGTACAGAGAGTTTGCAGGTATAGTATCAGCTTTATAGCAATTGTCCGACTGACTGAAGCAATACGCTAATACTGAAGTGTTTATAACAAACTGGACCACACATTATTTCTAGGGATGGGCACGAAGGTTTTTTTTTTTTTTTTTGCATTTGATTCATATTGAATCGAATGTTAAGAAAATTCATATTCGTTTGAATAGATCCCCTTCAGATGTGGTAGGATTCTATTCAATACGAATGTATTTCGTACGAATTTGTACAAATATCTGATATGAATGCATACATATCCATGTCCAATACATATCCCGTAACATGTCCGCTCTGAAAGCATCAAATCCACCCTGAATCCACTTTGGATCCCTGAATCACGGTCAAATGCACTCTGGATCCATTGCAGATGTGACTGACACAGCTGCTTTCCCACCTCACCGTTTCCCAGATGTTCTGAAGAATTTGTACGAATGTATTCATACAAATGTTAATGTACAAATGTTGTAACATTCAATTAGTATACAAATCTCCAAATTCGTCCAAATTTGTACAAATATCGGATGTTACACGTATTCGTGCACATCCCTAAATGTTTCTGATCCTCTGATCTCAGTGAAGCTGAACTCAATTTCCTCTAGATTAGAAAGCTCTTGGGCCTGTTCACACTTACCTTCTACTGAGTCCAGAGGCCTTTTTGCACGGGGTTTTTTTTTAATGCGTGGAGAACACGTGGTGACGCTGCATTCGCACCTCAGGGGCGGCCAGATCTGTTCCGGACCACCCCAAGCATCCCAATGGATTCTCTGCGTGTTCCCTTTTCAGAGCAGAAAAAACTTCTCTGAAAGTGTCTCCACGCATCACCAGGCCATCTGGGCAGGCGCGGGTGGCTGACCAATGAAGGGCCGCCCCGTGAGCATGTGCACAGCACGTCGGGCCTCCTGCAGGCAGAATCGACCCAGCAGCCTGCAGGTAAGGCTGTGAATGCGCCTCTGTGACCTGGGGTGGCTTGGGGGGTGTTAGGTGTGAGTTCCCCTGGCTCTAGGAGCCGCGATCTCGGCTCCTGGAGACAGCAGGAGCTGAGGGGAAAGGGGGGGGGCTAGGCTGCTCACCACTGGTTCCAGAGGAGCCAATCAGAGCAGCCCAGGGGAGGGTCTTCAGCCCGAACAGGCTGAGAACAGTTCCTTGTCTACAAGTAGGTACGTAAAGGATGCATTTGGAACACGACTTTTACCTGCCAGTGCAGATGGGGAACTGCTCTCAACGCGTTCGGGCTGGAGCATTCTGAGCCGTCTTCACTGTAATGTGAAAATGCTTCTGGATTGCTCCATCTACACTGGGGACCTGCAGCAACTTGTCAGAAGTTGTTGCAGGTTCTCCCACAACCATCCTTTGGTGGGCTGCTAAAAAGCAGAGTGCATGCTTATTCACTCCTGGATGTTACATCTGCACCGTCTTCCAGGTGCGGCACAGAATGTCAAGTGGGAATAGCGGTGCAACTGTGGCTGCACAGTCACTTGCAATGTACAGATTGTCATGCCAACAACCAAGCATGTTCCAGATGTTTCCTCAGAGGTTGCTGTGGCAACCTGTCCTGCCCTTGCCTGGCCATTCACACTTCAAGTGCTGCTGGCCTTATATGGGGCTTTTCCAGTGCTCAAAATGTGAACGGCTGCCACTGTACTACGTTTGTATTAGCCTAGTATGGTATTGTTATATCATATTAGGCTGATAAGTCTGAATCCAGGTGTATTGGCCAGATCCACATCTTATCTTGACTATAGCATCTTGCTGGTATCATAGCATTATGAGAAGCAGCTGTTCACACCTGGTGGGGGCATGCTCAGGAGCAGCCAGGAAAAATCAGCCTAATAAACAGGAGGCTGCCCTTCATGGTCACAAAAGGGCCACTCAGATCTGGATGCCCATGCATACAGCATGTGTGGACAATCAGTCTTTGTGAAGCAGTGATACCGCTGTGAAACTAGAGCAATATCAAAACCATGATAAATTGCAGACTTGGCTGTGAACTGTAGAGAAAATAGTGTTGGGAGAATAGCAGTTATTATCTTGGAGTTCTCTACTTCTAAGAACTGCTCTCTTGGAGTGAAAATGCTAAGAGAACTTGGAAAATAATATACTAACGTTCTCTCTCTCCTTTTATTACTAACATTTTTCATATGTCTTCCAAACTAGTTTAATCTGCTTTACAGTCAGGGAATCAGTCAGATAAGTTCCCCAGTAATTGCCTAACTGGTCACTGCTGTGCCAAGAAAATTTGCTTTCTAGGAAGCTCAATGGTACATCATGTATGCTTTATATGTGCATATATTGAAAGCAGCCTTATACAGGGCAGCATTCACATACATTAAGGGGAAAAAGCAACTCAAAAGTGCCTTAGAGGTGGTACCATGTGGATGGTAGTGTTCCTATTCCACATTAAGTTGGAATTAACTTTTCTATTGCCTTTAAAGTGGGTAAGAGGCAGTAGCATGTGCATCTTACCAGTTCTAAGTTCCTTTTGAGCCATTTTTTCCTCTGCATGTGGATGCAGCTTTGGTCTATATTGCTTCTTTGGACCAATAGCAGCTTCCTGAGGTCTCTCTGCCAGACTGGAACTTAATCAGTATCAGGGCCCCATATGGTAATGGGCTCACATCATGCCAGGAAACTGATATTTCCAAGTTCCTGTTCCCCATGGAATTTTCACAGAAAGGATAGTAGAAGATTATCGGTTAAGTATCTTTTTCTAAGGCATTCCAAGTAAGTTTTGGTTGTCCTCTGAGTGCAAATGAGATGGGGAGAAAAGAGTACATACCAGATGTGCAGGCCTCATGCCTCTTCCTCCACAAGGGCCCACTTTCCTTAAACAACTTTCATGTACTCTGAGGTTGCTTTTGCAGAGGAGTTGGTCAAATTCCCCTTCACGCCCATGCTGGGTATGAAGTCCAACTCCCAGTGTATTAAAACCTCTTTCAAAAGCAGAAAACCTGGAAGATCCTAAGCCAGTAAAAAGTAGTTTGCATCCACTTCTGTTCGAGCAGTTGCCTTGTTTTCTTAAAATTGATGAAAAAAATTCATTGTGAATTGTAATAAATGTGAACGGGATTTAGCATCCTCCAAAAGAAGGATGGTCCACAGTTTGGATGCGCCTAGACTAGATAAATTGTATGAGCTGGAATAAGCAGCTTCCTTCCTGTCTCTGCAGTATACAGCAACAGTAAACACAGGCCTTTTTGCACGAGGGGTTTTCGAGCGTGTGTAGAACGTGATGGGATGGAGCATTCGCTCCTGTGGGCTGGCGGCTTCGTTCTGGGCCACCTCGGCCCATCCCAACACGTCTACACGTGTTCGAGTTGAAACTGCCCCAGCGTGTTCGGCCCGTCCCAGCGCGTTCCCAGCTGTACCAGAGGGAAAGTATTAGCACACTCTCCTTCCGTGACAGCTGGGCCCCTCCGCTGGCCTCCCCCCCATTGGCTGCTGTGGAGCCAGGGGTGGGGAGGCCTGGCGCCTCCCTTCCCTCTGGTCGTGCACACTCCTCGGGGCCAGATCGGCTTCCCAGTGCCGGCAGGTCCCCCACCCAGCAGCCCCAACCCACCCCAGGGGCGTGCGCACATGAACAGGTCTTACCTGTTTGGCGCGGGGCGGCAAGTGGGGCGAGGAGGCCAGCTACGTTCTGCGCCTGCACACAGGGCAGTCCCTGATTCACCAGGCACCTGCGCCTGCACAGATGGCCAGTTGAAGCCAGGCAGGTGCCTGGCGAATCAGGGACTGCCCCGTGCGCAGGCACAGAACGCGGCCGGCCTCCTTGCCCCATTTGCTGCCCCGCACCAAACAGGTAAGCCCCGTTCACGTGTGTGTGCCCCTGGGGTGGGTTGGAGGGTGTTGCATGGGGGTCCTGCCAGTGCCAGGAAGCCGATCTGGCCCTGTGGTGTGTGCTTGACCACAGGGAAGGGAGGCATCAGGGCTGTCCACCGCTGGCTCCACATCAGCCAATGGGGGGAGGCCAGGGGCTGGATTTGTGAGTCCCGTTTCCCATCTGCACGTAGGTAGGTAAAAGACGTGTGTGCAACTAGTCCTTTACCTGCCAGTGCGGATAGGAAAGTGTCTTAGACGCGTTCAGGCCAAAGCGTTCTACAGCGTTTTTGCTGTAGTGCGAAGAGGCCTCAGGCCTATGTGTGCATTTTGCTTTCTCCCTGCATGTCTGTTTATTCTGTTGGGCTTTGCTCCTCTGTTAATCTTTGCCAGTGCATGTGCTTGGTTGTTTTTGTTTTGTGCCTCTCTCTGGCAGGGATATATTAGCTCACTCTTTTCTGAGAAAGCCGTGGGAACAGCCCCGCCCCTGTTCTCTGCTCCATGTATGTATCTTGGTTGGGAAATAAACAAGCTGTTGTTAACGGGCAGTAGGCTTGGCTGCCCATTGTCGTCACGCTGCCCCTGTGCCATGTGAGGGCTGCTGAGGGGAACGCTCTGCCTACAGACGTCAAGAACAAATTCCAGTTGGAGCACTTTGGGCCTGCAGGGATCAGGTCAAGAGAGAGAACCCCAGGCCTTGTCATTTGTGAATTCCGGGTATTCCCTTCCGTTGCCAGGGAAACAGTTCAAAGCTCTGGAGATAAAACAAAATGCTGAGCAAAATTCAGTGCTACAGCAGTTTCTGGTGTCAGAGACTGAAAGCCCAAATTCAGTGAAAGGAATAAATCATTGATTTCTGATCTCCACTTTCAGTTCATTGCCCAAGTCAGGGCAACTAGTGGGCAGAATATGCATCTCTGTAACTCTCCAATGTCTTATCTCTGAACAGAACAAAAGGAGAGCAATTACAAGGTCTGTGGATTGCGCCAGGTTCCGCCACCCCAGCTATTATGGACAACGTTTGATCCCCATTGAGGCTATGATCAGACACACATACACACTAAACCCCAAAAACCTTCTCTGAGGTGATTTAGAGAAGACTCTGAGATGGGATTGCTCAGATACCAGCATGCCTCTCTCCCTTCTCCTAACCATTTGTTGGTAGAAAAGGTTTTGGAATATGAAGGCTATACACTGTCTCTGAAGGGTCTCTGAGGTGCCCCTTTGTTGTATCTGAACATAGCCTTAGGGTGCATCTACATGCCAAAAATACTCCAGATTTAAGCTTGTTTTGCCTCAGAGCGTCTCCATGCACAGCTTTACTCTGGGCTACATCAGGCGCAAAGGAGGAAAATCCATGGCAGAAAACCCTCCCTTTCAAACAGTACTACATCCGACTTCAGGAGGCAACCATGGATTTTCCTGGGAGCATGGGGACGCTTATAAGCCTAACATTAGGAGGCAGTCATTTGCCCTGCGTGCTTCCCGGCTACAAGTCAGCAGGCTTTGCGCCCCTCTCCCCACTCCAGTGAAGTTGAGAGGGAACCGGGGGAGAGAGGAAAGAGAAGCTGAGAGAAAGCAGAGGGAGGGGAAGACACACACACGAGTGCAGCTGGTGGCAAGGAGCAGAGGGAGAGAGGAAAGCAAAGGGAGGGGAAGACACATATACACACATGAGGAAGAAATCAAGAGAAAGGAAAGGAAGGAAGGCGAAGAGACATGCACACATGAGTGAAGCTTACGGGGGTGGGGGAGAAACAGAAGAGAAAACCCATGGAGGAAGAAATTGAGAGAAAGTATGGGAAGGAATATCTCTCCCCTCCTAATAATGCAGCCTCCGCTGTGAAAGAAAGCGGCAGATCGCTGCTTTGCTTATGCGCTAAAACAACTGTGTTACGTGAATGCAGGGAGCTGGATGACAGCTGAAGGGAGCCTGTCATCTCTCTGGCGGGCGGGGGGGGGGGGGAGAAAAAGATGTGGGCTCACAAAAAGTGGCTTCCATGTGGACAGGAAAGTATGTTTTAAATCCACGTTGCCCCAAACCACACGGGGACTCTATTGCGAGTTACAATGCGGATTTTTTAAACTCACACAACAAGTGAAGCAACTGGCTTGCATGGAGACGCACCCTTAACGTATTTTAAGGGAAAACAGCAACGAGTGCCTAGAGTAAACACTTCATTTTTCTTATTTCCATCTCTGTGTTGCTGCTCCAGTGTACAGCATGCTAACCTGCTCTTGTGTGACTTTTCTCTTCTGAGGAGATGTGTAAGAGGGTTTATCCACACTGGTGGACTTAGGACAGGAATGTAACATGCCGGTGGAGGAAGCCTGCACCAAGCCCACCATTCTCAGCTTCAGTACTCAGCCAGTACTAACAGTAGTAGTAATATGAAGAACTGCAAAAATTCAACACACCTTTAACCTTTTCTCCATGAAGTTCTGAGTACCACGTTAACCCCCTAACATTCCTGGAAGGTTATTAGACCATACATTACTAGGGTGCTTCTGGTTTTTTGGCCATCCGTTCTTCCGAGGATCTGTCATAAATAGGGACAGATCCTCAAAGGCCCAGCGTGTCTGCACATGTGTGGGGCGGCCGCAGTGAGGCCGGATCGGGCGGCTGGATTGCCCAGGTGCTGTGTAGAAGCCACAGCACCCAGGGCCGAAGACAGCTGGATTCCCGCACCACTGGTGCCGCCCCCGGAGCCTGCAAGAATGGTCATTGATACAAGTAAAAAGAACCAGGGATGTGCATGAATTTTTTTTTTTTTTTTGGAATCAGTTTGTATCAAATTGAATGTAAGAAAATTTGTATTCATTTGAATAGAGATCCCCTTTGAATGTGGTAGGATTCTATTCGATACAAATGTACTTGTATGGACTTGTACAAATATCAGATATGAAAAAATACATATCTAGTACATATCTGATACATATCCTGTAACATATTCGCTCTGAAAGCGTCACATTTGCCCTGAATCCACTTTGAATCTGCTCTCAATCCTGCCTCATCAGAGGTTCACTAACTGTTGATTAGTTACAGAGCACAAAATCGTGCTCCGCACCTGAACCAACATTTACCAGGAACTGACCTGGAGCGTCCAGCAGCACAACCATCCTCACCTCTTCTGGTGCTCCAGGGTCATTTGAGGTGCCGCGCAAGCATGCTGGCACCTCAGACCGTCATAGACATGACTGCGCTTGCGCAGAGCATCAGCATCAGCATAGCAATGCTGCTGACTCACTCGCAGTCTCGGTGGGTGCCACAACCAAAATGGTAGCACCCAAAAGAGGACTGGCTCCAGGATCGAACCAGGTAAGTATTCGGTTGGGGGGGGACGGGACGACGACAACACACAGCCAAAGTTGACTAGCGCTTCAAGTGCGAGTGCTAGTCAATGTTGGTTAATTGCGGTCCTTTCCCATCCAGCATATGGGAAGGGAAGTGCGAAATTCCCCGAAATGAATCCCATTATTTCTGTGCTGTGACTGCTTAGTTTCCAGTCACATTTTTATCTATGCTGCAGACAAGCATGTGCAATTTTGGGCGCATCATTGGAACCTACTTTATGCTGTCAGACCATTGGTTTTTAATGCAATACTGTCTTAGATTGGCAGGAGTCTCTCTCCCAGCCCTGCCTAGAAAGGACTGAATTTGGAATCTGCTGGAAGCAAAGCAGATGGTCTACTAACGAACAGCACACCTTCCCTTCCCTTGCTGAAATTATCTGGGAATCTGTGTGGGTGTAATTAGTCAAATGCTGCATGGTTTGATCACAGCAATGCTTCCTCCATGGCAATTTACAGGGCACAACTACCCCATGAGCCATGCATTGCAAACATCACTGATGAACAAAGCACCTCCAGGGATTTCCCATTATACCTACCTATACCTCGGTGTTCCTATCATCCAAGATGGCCGTGGAAGGCGGCATATTTACACTCTGTTCCATGCCGAGTCGGTGAATT
Source organism: Aspidoscelis tigris stejnegeri (assembly GCA_023333525.1). NCBI lineage: Eukaryota > Metazoa > Chordata > Lepidosauria > Squamata > Teiidae > Aspidoscelis > Aspidoscelis tigris. The sequence continues at coordinate 98,709,850 of JALMGA010000002.1, forward strand.
AATAGAAGCAAAAGGTCTGCTGCTGTGTAAAAATCAATCATTTTCACTGTGTAAAAATCAATCATTTACTAATACCTGCACATCAAGCTGCTGTTATCAGCTGCAGGAATCCACTGAATAGCTAGCATCCTAGTTCATACCCACAGATTTGCTAAGTGAGCCTTAAAAATCTCTACAATGCCCTCATGGCCCTTAGAAAATATACACACACTTGTACGTGAATGGAGATGTACATCTGTATTGAAATGTCCTTCAATGCAAGTGTCCGCTAGAATAATCCCCACAAAGGCCTGCTCACATTTATCCTTTGTTTTGTAAAGCTGCCAGGTTTAGTAGAAATCTGCGCACAGTGGGGATCTGCATGAATATTCAAAATATTCGTTATTCATACAAATGTGTACAAATTTGGACATTTGAATATGAATCGAATGTCCGAACATTCAAATTTCCAAATTCGAATGAAAATGGATATCTCGAGTCATTCGTACAACTAATTCAGACATTCGTATCTGTATGGATACGTACACATCCCATATGTACCCATATGGATACATATAGGATGAAAATAGCACGAAGCTTTTTTTGGCATTCGATTTGATTCGAATAAAATATTCAGATATCCAAACTCGTATGAATAGAGAAAAAACTAATGTATTGAAATGCAAACCGATTCAAATACATGTGTATCTATTTGTATGAAGATTCGATACATATTTGATTATACAAATCTTGTATGCATCCGTAGGCATCCCATTTTTATCCCGTACGCATCCTGTTTTCATTCCGTATGCATCTGCATGGATACATAGTTGAACGAATCTGAATGTTTCGAATTATTTGTACGAATAATTCAGACATTCGTATGTATACGGATATGTATCTGTATCTTATTTGTATTCGTATGCATACGAATAAGATGCATACAGATACATATCTGCACACATACGAATGTCTGAATTATTCGTACAACTAATTCAAAACATCCGTATTCGTTCAAATACTAAGAAACAAATGTCTGGACATTTGATCTGAGCTTGAATGTCCAAATTCGGCCAAATGCAATTGAATAATGAACATCTCAAACAGTCTTGGATATCCCCTGCAGACGCTTCGTGACTTCCGGCCCATTTTGCCCAAAGTCTCCCATGGCCAGGAAGACAAATGCAAAAAAGGCCCTGCCACCCACATGCCGATCTAGACTACAGCAGGGCCCACCCACAGCCTGGACCAGCATGTGGATGGGAAGTCCTTATTCCAGGATATAATCCAGAATAAGGACCAGTGCAGAAAGAGCCTCAGCAACTCCTTGCAGACCGCAGAAAATCTCCCTGAGCGTGGCACATGGCCCTCACGCACCCAGGGTGACAAATGCCCTGTAGGGGTGTGCAAAAACTTTTTTTTGACCTTCTATTCAAATCAAATTGAATATCCAAAGATCCAATGCGATTAGAATCTTTTAAAGTCGAATTTAACAAGATTCGATTCATATTTACCAAATTCAAATCTATTCATTCAAATGTTTTAGTCGAATCTGTACATGCTAGTGCCGACAACATTTATATGTGCATGTACACACCTTCCCCGCATCCATGCGCATACATACATGTCTGTATGCATCCTGTAGTTATCCTGTATGCAACCTGTTTTTGCTCCGTACAAATGCGTAAAATGTGTGCAAATGCGGGAAAGACACAGTTCTTTAAGTACGCATTGCGTACAAACCCGTACACATACGAATGTCCAGATAATTCGAACAAATAGATCCAAAGTTTGAAATTCGATTCGAATGTTTACATTCGAATTTCGGGACATTCTATTTGAGTTTGAATGTCGAAATTCGGCACATTCTGTCGGATTTCGAATGCCTACGAATATTCATGCACATTCATGCACAGTAAAATAGCAAAGTTTGCTGATGATACTAAAATATTTAGGGTAGTAAAATCTGAAAGAGATTGCCAAGAGCTCCAGAGGGATCTCGTAGCATTGGGTGAGTGGGCAACCAAGTGGCAAATGTGCTTTAATCTTAACAAGTGCAAAGTAATGCACATTGGGGCCAAGAATCCAAATTACGTCTATAAACTGATGGGGTCTGAGCTTTCTGCAACACACCAGGAAAGGGATCTCGGGGTTTTGGTGGACAGTTCAATGAAGGTGTCAACCCAGTGCGTGGCAGCAGCAAAAAAAGCAAATTCAATGCTGGGAATAATTAGGAAGGGAATAGAAAATAAGTCAGCAAATGTCATTTTGCCACTTTATAAATCTATAGTGAGGCCACGTTTGGAATATTGTGTAGAATTCTGGTCACCACGCCTCAAAAAGGATATTGTGGAACTAGAGAAGGTGCAGAGAAGGGCAACCAGAATGATTAAGGGTCTGGAACACCTCCCTTACGAAACCAGGCTGCAACGTCTAGACCTCTTCAGTCTGGAGAGACGGCATTTAAGAGGGGACCTGATTGAAATATATAAAATTATGCATGGTATAGAAAAGGTGGATAGAGAAAATTTCTTTTCTCTTTCGCACAACACTAGAACCAGGGGGCACTCTATGAAGCTGATGGGTAGGAGAGTAAGGTCTGACAGGGGGAAGTATTTCTTCACCCAGAGGGTCATCGGCTTATGGAATGTGCTGCCGGAAGAGGTGGTGACAGCTACCAGTCTAGATGGCTTTAAGGTAGGGTTAGACTAATTTATGGATGACAGATGTATCAATGGCTACTAGAACAAATGCCTAGGTGCATCCTTCAGGCTGCAGGGGGGTGGGGGTGGGGGACTGGGGCGCTTCTAAGGCCATCTGCTGGGACTTGAGAGCAGGAGAAGGTTTGTCCTTGTCTCTGCTTGAGATGCTCATGAGCATTTGATGGGCCACTGTGTGCGACAGGATGCTGGACTAGATGGGCTGTGGCCTGATCCAGCAGGGCTTCTCTTATGTTCTTATGTTCTTATTCCTAATGCCCTGCACCCAAGCACCTCCCCTTCCAGTAGCAGAGAAACATCCTATGCCTCAGATATATTTAAAATCTCTACTCCCACACCTTGGCTATGCTCAGAAGCACAGTGACTGGACGGATAAAAACAAGATAGAGGCACAGTAACCTACTGTGAATCCAAGGATTCAGTGTCATGATCAGGATTGTTGCCCAACTGGTATCACAAACATCCTTCCTAAGCAGCTTCAAGGGAAGGGCTCACGTGAATGCACCCATTCATGCCTCACCTGTGGAGACTTTCGGTGACTAATTTCCTCATCTTGGTTTGTTTGTCTTAGCCTGAATAGGAGGCTTGGCCAATGCCTTGACTCAAAATAGTCTGGTTCGATGTGATCTGTGGCATGACTCCCTCTTAGCTGAGCCGGTGCCAACGCCTTTCTCTGGTTCAGACTGGTGTTGTTTTCAAAAACAGGAGTACAGTCAAAAAACAAACAATAGGTCGCACGCAGTTAGCATCTTCTAAAAGGGCCTTTCTTCCAGGCCTTCATTTAAAAGATCTCTGGCACGCAGTAACTTGTAAGCGGCTGTAGCTTAGTGTTACAGCAAACTGCCTGGAAAGCAAAGGGTCTCCGGTTTGATCCCCCGTCTCTCCCCAGGAGCAGGAAATGGCAAACCACTTCAATATCTCTGCCAAGAAAACTGCATAGAGGTGCCCACGGAGAAGCCCATGCAGTCAGCCAGAAGTTATTCCCAGTTTGGTGGCATCCAACGACAGCAAATGCAGTAACCCAAGATTCAGCAAAGGGGTGTGATTCCCATTGAATGAACCTGTCTTTTTGCTGTTGGGCTTGGAAACAAAGTGGGAGACCTTTTAGAGCATTTGCCTAGCTTGGTGTTCATGTATTATTACACTCTGCATATTTTTGGCTTCTGTTATCATGGGTATGAGGGCCCCATCTTGATTTTCTGTCAGGGGCCTTCAACCTACCTCAACCTACCTCAGCTCCTGGAAGAATCAAGGTGTGGGTAGCTGGCCAATTGGAGCTGCTGGCTGGGCCTGCCACTTCGAACCCAGCGACAAAGAGGTAAGTGGTGTGCGTGTGCACACGCATCCCCGAGTAAGCCTGTGCCTAGGGGGGGGGTGCCCGGAGGCATTCCTGAGGGCTCTAGGGGACCCGATCACGTCACCTAGACCACACAGGAACTGGGGAAGTGAAGAGAACCCAGTGCTGGCCTTTTTGGGCTAGGCCATGCGGGGACAGGTTCCGCATTTGCACCAAGGGAGGTAGGAACGTGTCCCCACGCGTTCCTTACCTACCAAGGTGTGAATGGGGAATGTATCCCCACGTGGCCAAGCCTTCATGTACTACAGCCGTTTGGCGTTGCTCTACAGCAGTGTCGTGGCAGGCCCAGCCATTTGGCTGTACTATGAAAAGGCCTCTGTATCCTGAAGAAGATCCATCCCGCATCCCCATTAGAAGCTTAATCCAGTTTCCCTAAACCAAAATAACAGAACTGGATGCAAACATGAATTTGCCTGATCCCATTACTTTCAGCCAGAATCGCGTTCAATCTGGATTCTGAGGACGTACGTGACTCAAGGGAGGACTCCAGTGGCTACTTTTTAAAAACCGCTTTTCGGGGCTGCCCTGTCCTCTTCCTCCTGGCATGAACACGCCACCCATAAGGGACCCCTTCACGGTGCCTAGCTGGGTGGCTGGGTGGCTGCTGCTTGCCTGGATGGAAGAAAAACGGCGGCGGACAACCAGCGATTCTTTCCCCTCCTCATTGCTCAGGGCATGCAGCAGCAGCAGCAACTCAAGCCCCCTTCGCCTTAAACATTCACACATCTCCCCAAACCTGCAGCTGCTTTTCTTTCTTTTCCCTTTTTTAAAGGTCAGAACTTTCAAAATGGCAAGATCATTATCAGGTGTGAAGTGCTTGGATTGCTACAGTGTAGCGGCTGCTGCTTTAAGGGGTGGATTTTATAGCTTGCTTTGGAAGCAAGCTATTGTGGGAGGGAAACTCTCATCCCTTAACACGGAACGGTTCCGACATTAAAAAATGTAAAATGTTTCAAGCGCACGAACCGGAGTGAGACCTGTTGAAATCAGGATTAACATTTACAATGCTTTGGGGGGGGTTAACACGTGGAAAGCGTGTTAAGCCAAACTGACGTGGGGTCTGTGAGGATTGAACAGTTTGAAACCGAAATAAGGTTGCAATGATCTCTGCTCAGAAACTTTCCTCTGGATTCTTGAATTAAATAGTCATTATCACAGATCTGGAAATGACCCCAGATACAGTTTAATGAGGACAGCCAGAAGTTTACAATGAAACACAGTTCAGAAGAAAGAGGTGCTGATTTCATGTGGAGTTGAACTAAAGGGTGACACGATAAGGTGTTTCGAAAAAGTTCGGGGCAGTTGTGACGAAAGCCCTGCTCAGCAAGAAGGAGTCACACTCGGATGTGATGTCACATGTTTCCAGGGGAAAACCACTGGCTGTAGATTCCTGTTTCTTCCACACCTCTTGAATCATCTGATGATATGCAAAACTGCCAGGCTACAGCAAAATGTGTGAGGCCTGACTCAGCACGATAACTCAAATTTCATGAAACTACACATGTTTGTGGATCAAAATTCGTCAATTCAACCAGCATATGTTGCTGGAAAAAAAATCCATAGCATTTCTGAGAAAGTATCCATACTCAAATATGGAAATATATATGTGATAAATTTAATGATTATATCTTTATATGATTGGCTCATGTTTTCAGTCTGACAGATAATGAGAGGGCTAAAACAAAACAAAACAAAATCTTTCCTCTAACCTGATAATTGAAATATACAGCAGAGGTGTTTTCGCACTACTCTTCCTGTCCGCTGGATGGGAAAGGAGCGTGATGACCGAACATTGACTAGCACACTTGAGCACTAGTCAACTTTACTCCATTCCCCCCACCCCCCGGAATCGGATACTCACTTTATTCGGTTCCGGGGTCCAGTCCTCCTCTGGTGTCTCCACAACTGGGTGTGCATCAGTGCCATTGCTTTGACAATGCTGTCGCTCTGCACATACTCAGTTGCATCTATGGCTGTCTGAGGTCCCCGCATGCTTATGTGGGACCTCAAAGAACCCCAGAGCACCAGCTAGGGATGTGCACAGAGCCATTTTTCCACATTCTATTCAAGGTGAATGGAATGTGGAAAAATTCGGCTCTGGCTGAATATCACCCCCCACATAACAAATCCTCCCACCCCTCCTTTCCCACCCCCTCCCACCCCCTCCACACTTACCTTACCTCTGCAGCGCTTTCTTCACCCTGCCGCGACTCCGGGCCCCACTGGAACAGTGAAAGGGTTTTAGCAGAAGTCTTGTATTTAGCCCTCAGAACCCTTTTGCAGTTCCAGCAGACCCCAGAAGAGACCCATGCTGCCACTGGAGCTCATCCTCCAGGTAAGTGGCCCCCAGGGAGGCGGGTGAGCTCCAGTGATGGCACAGGCCTCTTCTGGGGCCCACTGGAATTGCGAGCAGGTTTCTCCGGAGGTAAATACAGGCTTCCGGGGAAGCCTGCTCGCAGTTCCAGAAGGCCCTGGGAGAGGCCTGGAGCACCGCCAGAGCAGGTAAGTGGGCCCCGGGGGGTGGGGAGGTTTGGGGTAGGCCGGCCTTCTATGGATACTGGATTATCCAATTCATGGATGGATAGGGCCCCTCGAATAGGCCCCTCTTCGATCCATCCATGAATCTCAGAATCCGGACATATTTGTCTGGATTCCAAGTGCACAGAACACCTGGTTTGATATGCACCTGGCAGAGGCCGAACACTGGCCGGACCCCGGCTGCCTGCCGCTGGGTCGATCGCGACTCAATGGTAGCAATGGAGGGTGGGGACTCCGGCCTGCATGTTCGCCTTTTGGGGCTAAGACACACAGGGACATGTGGGAACGCGTCCTTACCTGCCTAGGTGTGAATGGGAAATCCACCCCTGCGTGTCCTAGCCATTTGGCTGTAGTGTGAAAAGACCTCAGGTGGATGTGTGGGTTGGCACTGCTGCGCATATGTGGACACATGCACCGTGGATGAAGGTATGATGTAAAAAGTAAAAAAGCAGTATTGCTGGAATACCCTTTACCAGCACTGGGCTTTCCAGCAATAGTTTTTCACAGATTTTAAAGGGGTGATATATTCCCCCCATTTGGACAGGGCCTAGGTAAGTCCTAAGGAATAACAGTTGCAGGTACTGGATAAGAATGAAAAAAAAGCAGAAGTAAAGCATCACTTTTCAAAGGGCCATAAGAACCCTTGATCTGGATCTGGCAATTTGAAGTCTGAACGGGTACAGGAATCGCAGTCTTTGTGGCTCTGTGTAAAGCCCTACGTGATGAATGTCACACTGACCATCCTGCAATATCCTGTTGGAGGAGATTTTTTGAAAAAAGATCCACATTTCTTGCTACACTTTTTGTTTGAGTTGCTTCATGCATGCTTGACACTTGCGAGCACATTTGCAGGCCTCCCTGACTCATCACAAAGCTGTCTGTGAGCATTTAGAAATCCGTGACTGCTCGTTATTATTTTTTAACAACTACTTTAGAGGCAGTTTGCCCAACCTCAAGGAGAAAATAATGAAATCCCAATGCTGCTGAAAAAAGCCAAAAACTCTGCTCTTCCTCTTGCGCTGGGTACACTAATCCTCCCTTAGCCATACATAAGGCCCATCTACACCTAGGTCTTCAGACCGCTTTCAGAGTGAAATAACACATCCGCACAGCGACAAAGGGTGAATTTGAAACTTTATTAGTGGAGATCTGGGATAGATTGGGTGGTCACATTTCAGAATACTTGATCTATCCCAAAACTACCCGGCACTTCACCAAGTACCAGGGGGAAATCTGCACTTCCCATCTTGTCCGGGGGACAGGAATGGTGAACTTTTGGCATGTACTAGCATTCACACTTGCATGGTGCATGTCAGGACACTTACATGAAGGCGGATGCGTGGTCTGGGCATCACCATCTTAGGTCCCCTTGCATGGTGCATCATGTGCCCCTACATGCACCATACAGGTGTGGATTGGGGTGCCACTGGATGCCGCTGGCTGGGGTAAGTCCATGGGTGGAGCACGAAATCGTAGTTTGCATCTAGTAATCTCCTGCACAGAATGGGCCGTTTCTGAGTTGGAAAAGGCCCCTTCCTGCCCAGATGCTTTTTCTGGGAGTGTACTGAACACAGACTACAGGGACAAGTGCAGAAAACCCCTTGGTTAGTGTGGTTGTCTCTGTACTAGAGGTGATTGCCTTGCTGCACTAACAGCATGCATGCTGCTGTTGCCGCAGTGGCTGGGTGATGTGGCATGCAATAGTGGCTGCCTCACCCCACACTGTGCACCATTATCCAGAATTGGTGTGAAGGGTACATTCTGGGCTTTACCTATCCTAGGCATGGATAGTATAGTTGTAGAGCCCAATTTTGTGCTCCACCATTGTCCAGGCTGGGGGACAAGCCAGCACACACGGAGAGACTTCCAGGTTGGAGGCCTCCATAGATGGGTCCTTAATGGCTTCCTGGAAATTTACATTTTACCGAAAATCCAGATAAAAAGTTGGGAAACCCAAAGGAATAGCATGCACTATCAGTAGCACAGTTGTATTCAAGTCATGCTAAATCCTTGGGTGTCCTCGGCCCCAAAGATACTGAAGAGGGTTGCTTTTGTCTTCTGGAGAGGATGCCACCCATGACCTTTGGCAGACAAAGCAGATGCTTTTCCATCCCATCACAGCCATGTCCATTTCTTATTTAGTGATTAACAATTTATATGGCTGACCCATAGTTGTCAAGTATGCAGGGAAACCATTTTGAAAGTTTCCAGGGTCCAGGCTTTTAAAAGTGATGCCTCTGAGCCTAGAGACAACCAGCCCAGAACACTGGGTTAAAATGATCCCACACTTCATCCCTCCACGCTTTGACACATCTTGGCATTCCCGGGTTGCTGACCCAGCACGTTTGGCTCCTTGCTGCTATGATTACGACCTACAGGGCTCTTCCAAGGGGGGGATCCCCTTTCCTTAGCAGCATGTCTGACAAAATTAGCATGGCTGGGTGCCAATTTGTGTGGTGATTGCCTTAAAAGGAACCTTTCCCTACTCCCGTGTAGTGAGTTTATTTCATAAGGGGAATGAATCAGACTTAGGAGTTTTGAGACTCTGATACTAACAGGGCCAGTGCTCAAATATTAGTTGCATCATAAAGGCATGCTAAGCGTTGAGAGGTGGCCTACAGTGACCAGAATGACACTGTATTGCAGCATGTATGCACAGCACATGATTACAGTGGTTAGCATCATGTGGTCAGCAGACATTTCCTGGATTGCTTTACTTCTCACAAGCAACTCTTTCTGCCCAGCTGAGTGGATGGCAACCTTAAACTCCCAGATTTAAAATACTGGCTGCATCCAGACAGGGTCAAAAGGCAGTTATTTTTTCCTAATTGTACCTGATTTGCCAGATATGATCTCGATGCTCCTGATACAGTCCTGGAATATAAATCTGATTTACTGGGTTATCGTTATTCTGGTAAAATTAACTATTGTAGTTAGGGATGTGCATGAATGGGGTTTTTTGCATCCGGTTCGTATTGAATCCATCCTGAATCCACTTTGAATCCACTCTCAATACAAGTCAGATGCACTCTGGATCCATTGCAGATGTGACTGGCGCAGCCACTTTCCCACATCCCCGGTTCACGAATTTTCTGAAGCATTCATATGAATGTTCCAAAACATTTGTTTGAATACAAATGCCAATGTACAAATGTCGAATGTTATAAATATTTGTGCAGATCCCTAACTGTAGTGCAATATCCTGTTATTCCATAAATTCAGCTCCGTCATGATTGCTGCACAAGAAGCAGAACAAGAGTTTGGCATCAGCTGTCAGAACCTGGGGGCCTTTTGCACTTACCTGTGTAGTGCAGGGGTGGACGCAGCATATGTGTGTCACAGAGCTGTTTCTGCTCCCGAAACAGTTCCACACATCCCAGAGTGCCCAGGAGCAGACCATGTGCGGTACAAGAGCGGAGCGCTAAAGCTAGTGCAGGGCTGGTTGGGCTCTGACAAGCTCCTTCGGCACCTCTTCTCGACAGAAAAGGTGCTAGAGGAGCAAGTGACACAGATGCCTGGTGACGGCACCAGCACCCAGGGTTTAAAGGTGGCTGCCATCTGGCAGCCATCTACATTTCAGGTATGTTTTGGGGAGGGTTCAAATGTACTAAGCCTCTGCAAGTGGGAGATGTTTAGTGCACTTGGGGCTGTTTTGTTCAAGGTTTCACACAGACGGGAAGCTAAGTTCGAAAAAGCCCCTGAAGGAATTTCACATTATGCTATTGGGAGAGTTAAGTTATGGGGAAAGAAGCTCTCACAGCTGCAATGTCACTCTTCTGCAGTGGAAATGCCAAAACCTGGAGTATCAATCTAACGTATAGACAATATGCGATAGTTCTGAGGCCTGTTCGTACTACGGTCTCTAGTGAACAATTAGTGAACATCTGGTGAGCATCTGCACTTCAAGGAGGCTACTACAGCCTCCAAGCATGCCCTCCCTCACCAGAAGTTCACTAATGGTTGATTGGGTGTGGAACACAAAATCGTGCTCCACACCTTAACCAGAGTTTACCAGGAACTTACCTGGAGCATATGGACCTCTTCATGTGCTCTGGGTTATCTTAGGTGCCACACGAGCATGCTGGCACCTTGGAAAATTGTAGCCGTGACTGCGCATGTGCAGAGCATCAGCATCGTCATGGGGACGGCGCTGACGCATGCTCAGTCATGGAGGGCACTGCAGCCGAAATGGTGGCATCCAGAGGAGGACCAGCCCCATGACCTAATCAGGTAAGTATTCGATCGCCAAGGGGGGGGAGGGCGGAACGGCAAAGTTGACTAGCATTCCGAGTGTGAGCACTAGTCAATGTTGGTTAATCATGCTCCAGGAAGAGCAAAAACGCCAGTAAATCAGAAAAGTGCAGAATAACTAAGTGATATCTGGAGACAGCCACTGCAGACTTTTCCCTCCCCAATCGGGACTATCCTGTATTCGGATTATCCTAGCACTAAGTTTATTTCTGCTGCAAGAAATGGATTCAGGCAAAGAGGGAAAGAGCCTGGGAGTAGGATATGTCGTTAGTCCCCACCCCACTTCCATGGCGGTACAGCTGGGGTCCTCCCTGCTCCACCCTCAATCCTGACCCATTTGAGTCAACTGCCTTGCTCCTGTCTCCCCATGGCCTCTGCTTTTCAGAGGGCAGTCTGCAAGCTCTGGGGCTCAGAGCCAGAGAGGACTACCCAAGCTGGTCTTTCCGCACCCCAAGGTAGCTGTGAACAGGCCAGGAACAGCCTAAATTTCCTGTTTATTTGTGCATGGGGCAATCTATGTTAAATCAAGAATAGAATTGATATTATCAATCTACACTTACAGTAGATCTTTTTGCCAATGCTCATATGACATTGTCCTTATTAAATCCACTGCCATTCTTTTAGTGGTGCATTAAATCTGATGCCAAATCTATTCTTGATTTAACATAGATTGCCCCATGCACAAATAAACAAAAAAGATAACAATTCTGCATTTGAATGCCCCATTTATCTCCATCTAACTGCACTTCCCACATATGTGTTTTGCCATCTTTTACAGATCCCCAAAGACTGCAGGTCAGTGGTAAAGTAAACTGTCTGGAAATCAAACGGTTGCTGGTTCGATCCCCAGCCTATCCCTGAAAGTAGACGATAGCAAACCATTTCGTACGTCTGCTAAGAAAATGGCATAGAGGAAGTGCCCCTGCAATCAGGAGTCATCTGTGACTTGGTGGTACCTAACAACAACAACAAAGGTAACTATAAAATGAATGCTCTTCTGGTCAGATACAGTCAAATCCTATATACACCTGATTCAGGTCCCACCAAATTCAGTAGGACATGCATCCATCAAAGTGTGACCAGCAGTGCAGCTATAAACAGAAATGTGCTAGTGCTGTTAGCTTGTCTAGAAGAAGGAAAATGGTGATTTCAGCTCCAGATCATCATTGTGAATGCTGATGAGTGTGCATGAAGCTAAGAAATTATTCCTGCTTTCTCTGCAGCTTAGCTACACGAAACCTGCAGATCTAAATAATTGTAGCCTATCCCAGTTTCCCTGATTTTGATAATATGCAAATACTTATAAAATGCTATATTAGCATATCAAATCCACATAATTTCCACTGGTTTGAGGTGCTTTTATCATACACAAGAAGGAATGATTACTTAATTGCAGGGCTCAATTTTTTTAAAAAAACAAAGCTATCTTACAAAATAGGCTCCATTATGCTACAACCCCATAAAAATGTTGTTTAAAAATCCCTCAGAAATAATAATAATAAAAAGTCAAGCTAATCTTTATATCTTTACTATTCCAGAAATTGTTCTATAATAACATTTTTTGGGGCAGCTATGGGCACACAACACAATATATGATACCAAATAATTGCGTAACCTTTATAAACTTAAAGACAATCTTTTATCACAGTGGCAGTAATCAGGTTTACAAAAGGGTGTCCAGGCCAGTGTAATCACAGATTTTTTTTATTTCAAAGGAAACCCAACTGATCATGGTCTTCAAGTATCTGAAGGGCTGTCACAGTACTGAGGGATTGTCCCTATTCTCACTTGCACAAGATGGGAGGACTTGAAATAATGGTATGAAACTTCAAGGGGGTCAATACAGGTTAGATATTAGGAAAAACTTCCTGACAGTGAGGGCAATCAGTCAATGGAATAGGTTGCCACGGGAGGTAGTGATCTCTCCTACACTGTAGGTCTTCAAGCAGAGGCTGGGATGGTTTAGGAAATCCTGCATTGAGCAGGGGTCAGTGACCCTAGAGGTCCCTTCTAACTCTATGATTCTGTGACTCTAACAGGACATGTTTCCAAGTGCAAGAGCTATAGCTCACAGCTAGACCACATGTTCAATCTTTGGTATCTTCTGCTGGAGCCTAGAAGATGCCATTCATCCAAACATGGCCAGCCTCAATGGGTGGAAGGCCAGATTGAGAAGATGCCAGCCTCTCCTTCAAACATTCTGATGCCAAATAAGATGCTTACCTGCTCCAAGGACAAATTCCAGTCCTCAGAGGTGGGCTGCTAACCTGAAGGCACTTCTGGAATTGAGACATCATGTTCCTTGGCCCTTTACTGGTTTTGCTGGTGTATAAATGCAGGTTTAATTTGGGATGAGAGAGAGGAATTCATAGCTTATCTAGTAAGGAGGACATTCTTCATAACTAAAAGATATGGAAGCTTCAAATGTAATATTTTTCTTCTTTTTCCTTTTCTTAATCAGTTCACGGAATCAGAGAGGGAGAGGCTGTGTTTCCTTCTTTCAGTGCTAAAATTTCCTATGCCCCTTTAGTGACGCCAGCAACTTGGCCCTTTGAAGCAGACTTTGCATTAATTGGTGGGTGTGACAAATGAGATCTGGGATTTTTGCTTCCATTTTCTTAAGGTTCTTGTTTTTGCTGGCTTCTGAGGCCTTTCATTAAAGGAAGAAAAGCAAGAGAGGAAAAACCTGTCACTTCCATCAGCGTGATAACCTTCAAGCTTTACTATGGACTTCTTGTCTTTCAGAAGTCTCTAGGGAGGTTGAAAAAATAAAAGCAAAGAGACTTCCCATCCAGAGACCAGCCACGGGACCACATTTGATGAGCATAACTATTTAAATGTGAAAAATAATTAACCATGTAAATGCTGCCTAGCACTCAAGGATTAGCAACAAGGCTTATTAAAGGGGGGGGGGTAAATTTGGCCTTTTAGTAGTCTCTATTTATTTTAGAAAAGGTAACTGTTACTTTTTGAAAAATGCAGAAGCACCTATATCTTAATCAAGACATATGGGTGAAAAACAAACTTTCATATAAATAAAAATGAAACAATAATCTCTTCTCACATCATACAGCAAGAGTAAAGTTGCACTGCAGTTACTGGATGCTAAGGGTGTGCACGGATGCAGTTTTTGGGATGCGATACGATTGGAAACGAATATCCAAAAATTCAATTCGGATCGAATCTTTAAAAATTCAAATTTACCCAACGTTGATTCGAATTAAGCAAATTCAAACTGATTCGTTTGAATTTCCAATTCGAATTTGCACTTACAAATGTCGCCAACATTCGCGTGTGCCCATACGCATCGTTATTCACCCCGTATGCATCCATACACGTTCGTGTGCCTCCCGTAGTTATCCTGTATGCGACCTGTTTTCATCCTGTACAGATCCATACAAATGTGTACAGATATGGGAAAGATGTGTTCTCTGCAAGTACGCATCGTGTACGAACCCTACACATACGGATATCCAGTTAATGGGAACGAATAGATCCAAAATTCAAAATTTGTTTGAATCTTTAAATTCAAATTTGTGGACATTCATTCAAATTCAAATGTCGAAATTCCGTCAGATTCTATTGAATTTCAAATACATTCAAATATTTGTGCACATCCCTACTGGATGCAATATATGCTCCAAAATTAAACTGTAATAGTGAGGTTGTGTGCATCTATGTTCTTGTCCTGAAGAGCCTTCTTTCCCCCATGTGTGGAAGCTGCCTTTAACTTCAGTTGCCTCTAGGCAACAGCTGAATAACTTCCTAGAAAGGGATACTGTGGGATATTGATCTGCCACCCTTATCCCTGGCTAGCCTGATATTTGCATGTTTTACTAATGCGCACATCCTGGTATTCGGCAGACACCAAATGCCTTGATGTGTATATCTGCATCTCCTCACATGCACAAATGTCTGTTTTGGCCTCCTGGATGGAGCGGTGATGGCTCTGTCCAGAGGGTAAGTAAAAAGTGCTATTGCGGGAAAATGGGCAACCAGCACTGGGTTTCCCAGCAATGGTATTTAATGCTTTTTAGGAGGAAAAAAGGGAGGCTATGGGTGTTTTTCCACTGCGCTCCTTTAATCCAGATCTAAGAAGATCCGGATCTAAGGAATGGGTACATTCCTTAATCCAGATCTAGTAGATCCGGATTAAGGGAAGTACCCTATGTGTTTCCATGGGTGGTCTAGCACCCAATAGCAATGGGTGCTAGCCTCCCTGCGGTGGAAACACCGGAGCACCCATTTGGAAATCCAGATCTACCCATGAGGGGTCTGCCTGTCACCCCAGGTGTTTGGGGGGACAGGGGGTACAATTTCCGAAGCGGCTTCAAAGTCATTTCAAAGTCTGTGCAAAATAGCTCCTTTGAAGTCTGTGCTGATCTTCGGAGTGAACTTTGAAGTGACTTTGAAGTGACTTCGTAGTCACTTTGGAGTCACTTCGAAGTTCACTCTGAAGATCAGCACAGACTTCAAAGTGACTTTGAAATGACTTCGAAGCTTAGGTTTTGAGGCTTCCCCTCCCATGGGTGCCCCCTCCCCCTAGCCTCCTCTAGACCCCATTGCCACACAAGCATGGAAACAGGCTCTCTTTAATCCGGATTTTCTGGCTGAAGACCCCATTGTAGACCCCATAAGTGGGGTCTACAGAAAATCTGGATTAAAAGCCAAAAAGTACCCATATGATCCGGATTTCCCAAGGCGTGATGGAAACAAATGTGTCTCTAATGGGCGCTGTGGTGGAAATGGGGTCATCTGGCTCTTACCCAAATGCGTCCTAAAATGGGTAGTAAGTGACCGTGGAAAAACACCTTATGGCGGGGGTGCCTCAGATACGTGAGGCAACCACACCATAACAGCAATGTAAAGATGCTAAATCCCCCCTCCTGCTATCTAGGTGGGGCCCTGATAGTCTATTCCTCCCTACAGAAAGCCCTTTATCTTACTTCTGCGTCCAGTGCCTTCACTGTGCTTTGCACGTGTTTCCAAATTTTGCTTAAGACATAGAAAATCAGAAGTTTGACTTTTCTAAACTCAGCTTTCATCTTTGGATCTACACTATGGCATGGTTCAAGTAGATCCACTAAAATCAATAAGATGGAAATTAATCGTACAGCTACTCTGGGTCCTAATGATTTCAGCAGGCCTGTTTGGACCATGACTAAATCAGTGTTCTTTCGAAAGATGTGTTCGTGGAAGCTGTGATAGTGAATAAAAAATTGACTGAAACATGATCACGTGAATGATTCATCCAAATAACTGATAAGATAAATATTCTCCGGTTGACAGCCCATAAATATACATGTGTGTCCTCATGGACAAATGTCATCCATCACCAGTAAACAAATGATGTTGCTGGAGACCATGGAATTATTTATTTAGTGATTTGTTGACTGGTAAGGCTGATAATCTGAAAGCTGCCACTACCTCCTTGTAATGGAAATTCCTATCTGAATTTGGATACGTGTTGTGTTATGTGAAAATACCAATAGGGATTTAGAAAAGCTATTTCAGTTCAGGTCAAGTTGATCTGACCCAAGTTGCTACCCTACATATTATAGGCTGAAGGAGTCATTCATAAATTAAAGTTTATGGGCCTTTTCCCACTAGGGCTTAGAATCGTTCTAAGATTCTAAGGAACCCAATTAGTACCTGATTGGTACCAGTCCGGAAGGCCCTGTCCCCGCCTGGACCCCGTTGAAGGCCCCATCTGCAAGGCCCTGATCCAGATTGAATGGGCCCTTCAGACCTTTAAATCTGGATTTTGTGTGGACCTGATTAAAGGTGTCCACAATGGGGTCTTCAGGCATCTTCAACATCCAGATCTTCAGGAGGACCCCATCTCAAAGATCTGGATCTTGAAGATCCGGATCTTTCACTGTGCGTGGAAAAAGGGGGTATAATTAGGTCTTCCTGGTCTAGTTGAAAAATCATTTCTATACTGGTTCCAAGAGAGCAAAACTAAAATCCTATGACAATTGACAATTTGGAGGAGCATTTGCAGTACACCTGTCGCAATCATTTCAAAGCTCTGAAAGTAGCCAAGAACAATGGAGATCTTACAAATGCTCAAGGAGTAAATAGATTTAGAACTTCAGATAGATTGCATTGTTGCCATTCTCAATAAAATATTGTTCTGGGGTAAATAAGGACCGTGACTTCTTTTTAAGGTCTTATCTCAAGATCCTTGCCTTTTGAAGATAGATCGTTTCTATCTACCTTATTTTTGAAATACAGTGGTGGAGGTAAAGTGGAAAAATGAAAATGATGGAAAGTGAATTATTGCTACTGCTAATAAATTGTTTTTAAATGGCTGATTATATTGATTGCTGGCTTTAAAGCTTTCCCATTGCTAGTTTTATTTTTTGTTTTATTAAACGAAGAGCAAGAGAAAGAGGGTGAATTCACACATTCTAGCAAAGGGCCTGGGAATGCCTGCAGCTCAGTGGTAGAGCAAATTGCCTGCAAAGCAGAGAGTTGCCGGTTCAGTCCCCAGCTTCTTTCTACAAGGAGGCAATGACAAATGACTTCTGTATCTCTGCCGAGAGAACTGCATAGGGGTACCCATGGTGGTGCCCATGCAGTCAACAAAGGCTGTGTCCAGACAGGAATTAAAATCACGATTATGATGTGAGTATATTAGGACTGCCACACATATCTGTGGCAATTCCAATATAGCCCTGGGGATAAAAATCATGCTCTTTTCCTGCTCCAGGAAAATCCAGTGCTCTGAACAGAAGCATTGTCTGGAAGCTTGGTAGCACAATCCTTGCTGAAGAAAATGCCCTCCTTGCTCACGTGCATGGCTGAATCTGAGGCAAAATGGCCACTGTGCGTGTTCAGAACCCAGTACACAGAGACACACTTCTGGATATTTCGTGTCATCAAAATCCCCAGAGGTGCATGTGACGCCAGCATGGACAAAGACACTTTCCCCACAAGGTTGCACAAGTGTTGAAGCAACAAGTGAACATTTGAAAGGACCTTTACTCCAGACTATAGTTAAAAAGCGTGATTTTCCAGAGAAGTCTGGAGTTGGTCCAGGAGTTGGCACCAACTTTATGGTATCCAAGAAAAACCATTCAAGTGCCTGGTCTCCACCAAGAACAACCAGCCATGGTTGGTATCTTTTATACCACGTTCATGGTTTAAAAGATCATATGAGAAATTATGCTACTGCACTTAAAACATCAACCTTTTCCAGTGATCTCTGCAGTGGACAATAGAAGCAGACAAAAATAAAATCCAACCTCCACAACCACTGAGAACACAAGTGTGGTCTTAGAATCATAACTATCACAGAAAGTGGTTTTTTGGTTGTTTCTAAGGGTGTTTTTCCACTGTCACTAAAAGTGCCCATTAAATACCCATTAATGGGTACGTAATGGCATTTTTGTACCCATTAATGGGTACTTAATGGGTACTTCTAGTGACAGTGGAAAAACACCCTAAAGTAAATTCAGTTCCTCTCGATTCCGCAGTGCCTTCAATCCCTGTCTTCAACTGCTGCAAGATTTTGTCTCTGGTGAAAGCTGCATGCCAAAAGCCTGCCTGGCCAGTTTCCTGCCACCTCACTTCAGGCCTATATTCTCTCTCTCTCATTCTCTCTTCTTCCCACACAAACACACACAAGCATCACACATACACAGAGGGAGCATTCTAGCTGCCGCAGCTGCCATGGCCTGCTGCTCACACAGTGCCAACTGCCAGTTGCACAGGCTGGGCATCTGAGCCAGCAGGCCACAAAGGGACTGTGAAATGCCTGCAAAAACAAACCCAGATGTCCTGGAACACGGAGGGAATGAAGGAGGGGAAGAAGGTGTGCGATTCTACTCCTGATTGGAGCATGAGAGTCTCACTGTGCCTCCATAAGCAAGACATAGGAGGGAGGAAGGGAACGTGTTTTGCCCCACTAATGCAAGGATAGTAGTAAAGCTGTGATCAGAAATGGCAGAAAAGCACCTCTAATGCACCTCAGAGATGAGTCCAATTCGCACTTAGGCCTCTGGTAAGCAATTAGTACATCTCTGGTGAAGAGCATATGTACGCCCATATGAAGCGTCCCCTCAGTATAGGTGTACTAATTGCTGATTAGGTGTGGAGCACAATTACACCTATATACCAACCGTTACCCAAGGCTTACTACAAGCATCCAGCGGCACGACCATTCGCTCTTCTTCCCGGTGCCTGAACGTGGTGGGTGGGGGAGGCGGTGGCCACACGGGCATGATGGCAGCCGTGATCGATTGCAATTGATCGCTGACCTATGCTGTGATTGGACATGATCGATCCCTGCGACTGGCAATGGATCATAGGGTCACAAGAGGGGGTTTTTATTGGTGACAGGGCAGTGGGTGCTGTGTGTTCGATCACGGGTGCTGACACGTCCCTGTGCTCAAACACACAGCTGGCAGTAGCCAATCGCGGCAGCAAGTAGGTGCGACTTCCGGCTGGTAAACAGGAGGGCTATTCACACTTCTGGCTGGTAAGGGACCCTTGAGGTAAGCTTTCCTCCTGGCAAATGCAAATGGTCCTCCTGTCGCTGGAGTGTACTGGCCTTAGTTCACGGTGTACTAATGAGGAGGAGGAGGAGGAGAAGAACAAGAAGAAGAAGAGTTGGCTTTTCTAGCCCACTTTTCTCACCCATTTAAGGGGACTCAAAGTGGCTGACAAAGCTTTTCTATTCTTCTCTCCACAACAGAACACACCCTGTGAGATAGGTGGGGCTGTGAGAGCTCAGATGAGAGCTGTGACTAGCCCAAGGATACCCAGCTGGCTTCATGGGGGAGGGCAGAATCGAACCCGGTATTCCCAGATAACAGTCTAGCTCCCTAACCACTAGACCAAACTTTCATAATGAGGTAAGTATGAAAAGGCCTATAGCTTTGAGATGGGATTGTTCACACACCAGTCTGACTCTCCCCCACTCTCCTGAACATTCTGTGCTAGAAAAAGTGCATTAGAGAAGCCTTGGGAACATGAGGGCATCTCTCTCTCTCTCTCTCTCTCTGTGGCACCTCTGAGGTGCCCCTTTGTATTGTCTGAACATACCCTCACTGTCAGTCAGCACTCATCTGACATAGAGATAGATGAGGCACTTCGCTTAAAATCTGTACCTCCACTCAAGCCATTCTCTTGTGATTCCCATCTAGAGGTGCAGGAAATTAATTGCTGATTGTCAGAGATGTCTGTGGCCAGTGGAAGGAGATGACTGATTCACAGTCACCTACACTTGGTCTACTAACAGACAGGCGTTTTCATCAAGTACTGTTAATACCATGGTTACCAACTTCAGCTGAGTCTGGGCCTGGAGATTTCCCCTCCCACACACTTGAACATGTACATCATGGCATGCTTTTATGTGTCTGTGAATATGCCCCAAAGGCAACAGACAGAGAGAAAGACTGCCTTCATATGCAGGTTTTTTTAAGTCACCTCTAAGACAGTTTAGAAGCAGCTTAGAGATGCCTCAAGACCTTCTGCTGAAGAGGTGCCATTGGGTGACAGTGCATGTTTTAACAGCCCATATCTCAGTCCAGGTGAAACCTGAGGAGTGAGGCAGGCAGGACTAGGAGGACGCTGAGTATCTGCCTCATGAGGTGATGCATTAAAAAAGTGAAAGTCCTCCTCCAATGTCCCAGAAGAGTGACACACAGCACAGGCCATTTCTGCACTTACCCACAATCCAGAATAAGAATACTGTAGTCGGCTTGTGGGCCTCGTCGGTCTCTATGGGTGCTTCCGCACTGGATACTAAATACCCATTAAGGACCCATTAAGGACGGATTTTAAAAACCATGTCCACACCACAACACCCATTAGAGACCCATGCGTCTGCATTGGCTCTTATGCGATGGGTCTCTAATGGGTGTTAAGAGGCCCTTAATACATATTAAGGGAAGACTACCTTGGAGGTAGTCTTAATGGGTACTTGTGCAGTAAAGACACATCCATTTAGGATGTGTCCAGACTACAGAAGTGTCCTTAAGTGGGCCCTCCCCCCGGAGCCAAGCATGGAGAGCCAGGGGCCTGCCATTGTCTCCTCTAGCATGTGGACAGGCAATCCCTTGTTCCAGGACATATTCCAGAATAAGACAAAGTGCAGAAAGGCCCCTCATCAGGGAGGCTCTGATCAAGATTACTTTTAGACCAACATGGTCTAGTCCAGAATATGGAAGTGTGCAGAATGCGTGCCTCCATCTTTTGGACTACCTCCACCACGTGGCGGCTTTGGGGACATGGCAGACACACATCTTGATGTTTCAATGGCTCAAAATGTCTGGAAATGGGCAATTGCCACCGCCACAAACATTCAGCTGTCTTCCTGACCACAGCCAGGATAGAAGCTCCATCCAGAAGTTCAAATGCCATTTTGAGAAAATATGCAATCAGAGTCGGATATTCCTGAAATAGGCAAGAGTGGATGATCACAGCATTACGGTGGGGCTCTGGTGGGGTTGCCACAAATATATGTGGCAATTCCAGTAGAGTCCTGAGGTAATTGTGTTGTAAATCCCCCATCTGCACAGGGCCTAAGCCACCACAAATATATATATATATATTTACTGCATGTGAACACAGCTTCCATGCAGTTTCCTTGGCAAAGATCCGAAGTGGTTTTCTATTATCTTCTTTTGGGAAGATTCCAAAAATGGACACAGCTCAGTGGCAGAGAAAGTACAAGGCCACAAGTCTGTGTCCATTTTCGCTCAGAACGTAATTGAAAGCAGAGAGGGACCCTCCGTTTCTGGCCCACAAGGCAGAATGAAGAAAATTGAAGTAGACAGTACACAGGAAATGGCGACTGGCAATAAGCGCTCCAGTATGAAGAACTGGAACTTGCTGTGTGTTTGTGTTTATGGGGGAAGCAGAAGAAGCGAGGTAATTGCTACCATGTGTGAAAATGCGGCACAGCACGTGAAGGCGGGGCTAAAAGTGAAGTGTGTTGACAGAAAAGGGGCCAAGATGTCTCTGGTTTTGGGTAAGAAAGACTGCACAGTCAGCACTTTGAGGCTTTTGTGTTTCATTTAACTGATTGAAGGCAGCAGCTTTAAAAGAGCACTCGCTCTGCATGGCGGTGGGGGAAATTTGCGGGAAGATCGTCAAATTGATTGCTCCTCTGTGATGTATTTTTTAAAGAACAAAATTTTTGCATTGAGAAATTAAGGTGTCATGAATAAGACTATTACTACAGCCTTCTTCTTGGACCGGTTTTAGAGAGGTAGGTTTTTCCCATGGGAAACTAGTTAGTTTGGTAAGCTGGTTCCAGGCCACAAACCATTTTATGACCTTCGCCATTGTTTGAGAAATAAGTATGCAATATGGATACCAAATTAAGAGGCTGTAATGGCTTTTTTTATTATTGCTTTCTTTTATAGGAACAAGAACCAAAATGTCTCTGAGATTCTTTTCCCAGTTGTGCCTTTCAGTCATAAATAGGGGTGTGCACAAATGCAATTTTTGGGATTCGATTCGATTCGAATATCCAAAAAGTTTGAATCGATCTGAATGCTTAAATGTTTCATTGGAACAGATTTGAATCTATTTGTGCAAATGTTTGATCCGTATTTGCACATATGAATATTGACATTTCTTTGTACCCGTACAGATCCCGTTTTTATCCCATATGCATCCCGTTTTCATCCCGTACGTATTGTATGGATACGAATAAGATGCCTACAGATATGTATGTGATGCGATGCACACACGAATGTCCAAATAATTCATGTGGATGATTCAAAAATTCAAAATTAATTTAAATGCTTAAATTTGAATTTATAGACATTCGATTCAGATTTGAATGTTCAAATTTGAATGAATTCGATCGAATTTCAAATGTCACGAATATTTGTGCGCATTGCTAGTAATAAGCATAACCTTTATGTTTTGCATCTACTTCTTGTAAGAAACGTATCTGGGTTTCAGATAAAGCAGCCACCACTGCTTACTAAATTAACATGTTTGTTTTAATATAATGTTTCTCTGAGGTCTAGAATTTCTAGCTTTTCAGGCCCACAGGACATTAAACAATACCATATGTTTATAATAGCAAACACACAAAAATCCATAAATAGACAGGACCTCCAACATCAGTGTCCTATGAGCTGGATCTCAAATTCAGAGGCACTTCAAATTCTACAATTGGCAAAATGCAATTTTAGAAATATATCATCACCCCACTGTTCAGACTTGGGGCCCATCTACACTCAGCATGTCAAGCCAACCTCTGCACCGCCACTTGACCTAACATTCCAGATACACTTGAAAATGCCTCCTTATCTCTAATGCCTCTTGCTTTATCAGTGCCACAATGTCTTGTAGCAGGGCGATTTCCACCATCCAGACTTTCCTGTTGATACTCCCATCACGGTTCCTCACATGAAGTAGCCAGCTCCACTGCCAAGGAAGCCACAGTTGTGACAGCTCCCTGTGCCCCTTCTTGTGCCACGGCGACAGCTACCTACTCTGCAGGGGCTCATTTGCTCCCACTGTTGCAGGCTCAGTCCATAGCTATGCGCAAGCCTTTTCTCAAACTTCAAAATGAATTCTGGATGAAATTGCATGGGGTTTGGGTTAAGATGGTGGCAGACTTCAATAGTCAAAGCACATCTCAAGGCAATATCTAAAGGAAAACCTTCTTCCGCATTGACCTGCCCAGACCTTAAGATCTGGAGTGGAGGCCCTTCTCGTTGTACCACCACCTTTAGTAGTAAAGAGCCTTTTGAGTGATGGCCCCCTAGGCCAGCGGTTCTCAACCTTCCTAATGCCGCAACCCCTTAATGCAGCTCCTCATGTTGTGGAGACCCCCAACCACGGGAGCGGGACAGCTGGGAGGGGGATGGAGGGGTGGCGGGAGACTTGTTGCAACCCCTCTGAAAGGGTAATTCAACCCCCAAAGGGGTCCCAACCCACAGGTTGAGAACCGCTGCCCTAGGCTATGGAACAGGCACCTTCACTGTATATGTTTAGGAAGGTAGGGAAGTTGTACCTCTTTGCCATGGCCTTTGGTTAAATGGGAATATACTTTCTCTTCCCACTTTTCAGACACTGTTACTATTTTAATCTCTCTCTCTCTCTTAGTTGTATTTCTATCCTGCCCTATACCCAAAGGTCTTAGAGCAGGCAACAACATTTAAAATCAGACATACATTAAACCAATATATGTTAAAACAGTGTCTGTAAAGACAGTATATTCCCATTTAGCCAAAGTCTAGGGCAAAGAGGTACATCTTCACTGCTTTCATACAGTGAAGGAGGCTGACGCACCTCAAGGGGGAGACTATTCCATAGCCTAGGGGCCATCACTAAGAAGGCCCTCTCCTGTATCCCCTTTTACTACTGGCGGGACAACTGGGAGGGCCTTCCCTCCAGATCTTAAGGCACAGGCAGGTTATTGTTTTAATATGTGTTCGATTTTAAATATCACTTCCCTCCCCGAGACCTTCGGGTATAGGGCAGGGTAGAAATACAGATAATAAATAAAATGAATCTAGTGTGCTTGGTCTCCACCTCATCTTATTCTGCCTAAAACTCCTTTCCTCACTGTATACTGATTGGTCAACAAAACCTGTCATTCGCCAGTAGCTCTCCTCTACTGTTTTAATGCTCATGTGCATTCCTGTGCAAACCTGTAAAATGACAATCTTAAAATAAATGCAGAAGTGCAATCCTGCACAACCTTCCAAACAGTACAACAACGTCAACAATAACAACATGGCAGAACTAAAGGGCTTGTTCAACCCAGATTCCTCTGCAGTGCTAGCAGCTACATTGTGCTGCTGCTTCTTAAGCAGGCTGCAGAGATACGGGGTGTTCCATTCCTTCCAGCCAAGCCTGTGTGCACTGGTTCATGCTGATCACCTTCTTTCCCTCCCCTGGAATATCCACATTCAGCTTCTGTAAATCCACAATATGAGCATGTCTAAAAAAAAGTGCATTGGAAGAAGCAACACACGTGTAATGCTGGGAAATACTGCACTTTTGGCACACAAACTCATATTTTGGTATGATTTCACTGCAACTCAGTCCAGGGTAATGCACACAAAGACTTGTGTGTAGCTACCCCCTCCCCAGCTTTTGAACCAATGGTAGGGAGAAAATGTCTTCCAGCTTTTATCACTCAGGGGAGACCATATGAGTAGAGAACACTCAGTGCAGCTGCGTGAAAACCTGTGCTTTCTCGCGAAGCAATGCGCCTCTCTGGCTTATATCTAGATGGATCTTTAACTCATTTTTAAAATTCAATAACTCATTCAGAACACTTTAATTTTATTTTGCTAATGATCCCTAAATGTTAAGTGTAACACATTGCAAGAAAATATCCTAGTGCCAAGCCAGCCGATGTTTACTTAAAGTCATGTAGGTTCCACCGTGGATTGATGGGAAAAGGACCTGGTTGGTGGGAGGCTTCATGATGGCATAGACCACAGTGTGCCCTTGTGAGTGGTACATTCCAACCAGCAGAAGGCAGTAGAAGGTTCTGAATCGTGGTTTGTAAGGTGGCATGCAGGCAAATTTGGACCCAAAGACCTGTGCCACTGCCTCCTGGAACCTATTGCTAGAGGCCCTGGAGTTTGCACAGCAAAACGTAACACCCAAACTACTTTAGCTGGTGTCAGCTGGCAGGACATTTACTGCAATAGTGCATCTGCTGCAAGCTGTACTGCAACTTGACCATGGTTGCGCTCACCTGCCTGTGAAGGATATCCAGAGCAGCTGGAGACATACACAGAATGCCAAAGTGCTGTTCAGAAGGAGGATAAAGGTTCATGTGCTGGTGAGCGTCATATGTTCCACTCATACTTTAACCCAGTGCACAGTGCACAGAACCAAACATGTA
Source organism: Aspidoscelis tigris stejnegeri (assembly GCA_023333525.1). NCBI lineage: Eukaryota > Metazoa > Chordata > Lepidosauria > Squamata > Teiidae > Aspidoscelis > Aspidoscelis tigris. Next base: position 98,735,534 of record JALMGA010000002.1, read on the forward strand.
GGTAGCTAAAAAAATTACAACTGAAGATGATCACAGCAGAAATGCATGTTTGGAAAGAGAGAATACAGTCAATAAGGCAAAAATACCATGAAAGTCTTTCCTATACTGGGTCCTCAGAACCTCCAAGTACTATGGGATTATTTGTTTGTTTGTTTATATCTCGCCCTTCACCAGATGGGCCATGATCACACCCATAGTTAGGACATCTTCTTGTGGACTTGCTCAGATTTTTTTTCTCTGGGATCGTCATGGGGATGGGATGTCCCTCCTCAAGCCGGCTTCTCCAGAGTCCACTTTTACGGAGGACTCAAGCCATCTTGGGGAGCTAGTACATTTTCACCTGCCGTGTGTGAGGACAGAACAAGGCTAGAGGAGGCTGAACCGCCCTGGGAGGGGTGGATCCAGGCTTCCTTCCTGGCCAATGCCTGGCTGTGGGTGGCACACACAGAAAAGGTTCAGTTGTTCAGTGGTAAACGGTATCCTAGGTTCCTGCAGATCAAAGCTAGGATAAACATCAGTTCCTTAAAAGCAGGGAGAGCACAGAGAGTTTCCTCGAACTATTTGCTCACAAACAACATTTTTGTGTCTGTCCAAAGCCAAGAAGCTACATTCCAAGAAACAAAGTCCTTTCTCAAAGGAGAATTCAAGATTCTGCCTTGCTGAAATTCTTTAGATTGCTTCCAGAAAATGCCTGCCTCTGATTGCTTACTTGGTGCGCTTCTTTACAGTGCCCCTTTGCAACTCTCAACCAGGGTCATGTCTCATGTTGCAGAGGCAAAGTAGTAAACACGTTGGACGGTGTGTGCAATCCATCATCAGAGGCACCGAGCCAAGGAGATTTGGCATCCTCCTCTTGTGTTGTGTACAGCCAGAATCTAATGTCAGCCCTGCCAAGTGCCTGTTCTTGCCTCTAGGCCAATCAGCTTCCTCCACTCTCTCAGATCCATAACAGCCTGAAAACAACCTTGTGCGGCTTATGGCTCCTTTCCAGTTGCTGAGCTGGCTAAAAAAGAAGAAGAAAAAAAGTTTGATAAAACTGCCAGTGGCTTCCAGAAAAGCCACAGAAATGTTCTTTTTGGAAACAGAACTTTTTTTTTCCAGAAGTTAGTAACATGGGATAAAACTGCATAGCACTATAATGGGTGTGTGATTGCTCAAAAGTTCTGGGGACCCCACGTTCCCACACACACACTGAGCAAACTTCCCACCAGAACTATTTGCAGTAGTACATCGGCAACAGAGTACATGAAAGTAGGAAAAAGCACTCTCTTAGCTTTCTCCTATAATGTGGAGAAGCCACCTCTCCCGCCCACCACATGCAGCAAGCCAGAAGAAAAGTGAATGGTCACACCACTGGTCGCTTCAGGTAAGCTTCTAGTTAACGTTGGTAAAGGTGTGGAGTACAATTTAGTGCTCCACACTTAATCAGCAATTAGTGCACCTCTACAGGTTTGCTGTAGCAGCACAAAATATTTGGAAGTGGATGATCACCACCACTGGTATGCACAGCCATCTTTTTCAAGCTCCACACAGCCAAGATGGCCGCAGTGGCCACAGCCAAGATGGCGGCCCCCAACAGCAGTGTCCAGACAGGAAAGATACAGCTCTACTTTGGGAAAACCCATTCAGAGTTGGGTTTTCCCAAAATATGTTATAGCAGGTTTTCACCTCAGCATAGCAGGGCCACAGATATACGTAGCAATCCTGACACTGTCAAGCTGTAGCAGCACTATTTATTCCCCATTTGGATGGAGTGGGGCCAAAGCTGACCAAAACAGGCAGATTTGCAACACAACACCTGGCCAGGGGCGAGGAATGTTGGGAGATGTGGTTTAGCAACATTTTAACAGGCCTTAGTTTGGCACAGTCCAGGGTGAAGTGAGCACACTGTACATTATGTAGCCTGTGACCCTGTCATTATAACTGGATCCATCACGGCCTTCTGTGTTCTCTTCGGTTTCCCACCTGAAGCTTTTTCTCACGGTCTCTTTCAGGTAAATTTGAAATCAGCTACTTAAAAGACAGACACCAAAGGTGTGCGGGGTGCAACATTGTTCAGGTGAGAAAAGCATGAAGAATGTTGAGCACTGGAAGAATTTGGGAGTTCAGTAGTGCTGAAAGTACGCATTACACTCTTTTATTTGTTGTTGTTTGTATCAGAGAGTTCAAACACCACTGTTGTGTAATTTTGCCTTATTGTACTTGTTATATTCTATATCTTATGTATTTTATTCTTATGCGTATTCTGATTGTTGTGTTACCCATTTCACTACTTTCATACCTAGACTATAAATAACAATAAATGACAAGCATAAGCTGTAGTGTTTGATAGACTTATCCTTGCTTTCCTGGCGTTGAAATCAGGGGCCTACTGGCTGTTGTGCTCTAACCCCAGTACACTCCAGGGACAGGAGGACCATTCACATTTGGTGGGAAGAAAGCATAGCAAAAGTGTCCCTTGCCGTCCAGAAGTGTGAATGGTCCTCCCATTTACGAGCCCGCGCCAATGCATCCACAGCCAGAAGTTCTGTCTCTTCACTGGCACAATTGGCTGCTCAGATGCCGTTGCGAGAGGGGCGTGTTCAATCGCAGGCTAACCCGTGATCAGACGCCCCTCTTGTGATTCTACGATGGATTGCCACTCCCAGGTGTGGGTGTATGTGATCGATCACAGCATGGTTTGTATGTGATCGATCATCACCAGTACGGATGCTGCTTTCCCCACCCACCACATGCAGCAAGCCAAAAATAGAGCAAATGGTCATACCACCTGGTGCTTGTGATAAGACCGGGGGATAGGTTAGGACAGGTGTGGAGCACAATTTCGTTTTCCATACCTCAGCCTCAATTAGGACAGCTCTGGTACAAGCAGGGATGCTTCTAGGCTGTAGCAGGCTAATGAGAATGTGTATGCTCTTTACCAGAGTTGTCCTAATTGCATACTGGAGGTCTAAGTGCAAATAGGCCTCTGGTTCCAGAGCCAAGCCCCAATGAGCAATGATTCTTATCTCAAACTCTTTTCTACCATGCCTTTTTTTAAAAAAATCATAAGTCACGTGCACAAGATTTGTACTGGGTTCTGATAACCCCCATGAGTGCACAAGATGGAAAATGTGTTTAAATGTGGCTACCAGCCGAATTTGGGCAAGACCTGTAATAGTGAGGCTCTTCTATGGCAGCCGGCCCTGCCTAAGAGTTTTCCATGCAGAGGGCAGAGCGTCTGTGAGCTGTTTACGCAGTTGCATTTTTCTCTTACCTCCACCCTCCAGCTTGCTCTTGATGATGGTAGTTTTTAGCATGTGCCCTGAAACTGACCTCCATCCGTGTGGCTTGGCTAATGTGAAAAATAAATAGGAACAGGGAGGCACTTGGGAAGGCTGATCTAAAAGGAGGGTTGCTTCCAAGTTCCAACTGGAGTGCTTGCTTCTCAAAACTTCCTATGAAGCCTGGTAGTTCCTATTCAAAAGCTTTTGTTTTAAAAAATAGCATATGATGCTTATTGCAGACAGTCAGCTGCTAGATGCAAATGGCTGCTTCTAGCTCAGCCAGAAACTCTGGAGGGCATTATTAGGCCGTCTCTAGATGCCAGCCCCACAATCACCCTTTTAAGCGTTATTCTGGAGCAAAGTCCCTCTGGAATAATTGCTTATTGCCTACGACAGCGTGCAGCTGGAGTTTTCCTTGCATGATATCATGACTCACACCCAGATATTTCAACAGTAGGGATGCGCATGAATATTCGTATGAATTTGGACATTCGTATATGAATCAAATGTTTTTGTATACCGATGTTCATTTTCGTACAAATATTTTGGAACATTTGTACGAAGCTTCGGAATGTTTGTGACAGACTGGAAAGTGGCTGCGCCAATCACATCTGCCATGGCTCCAGAGTGCATTCAACATGGTTTGAGAGGGGATTCAAAGTGGATTCAGGGCAGATTTGGTGCGTTCAGAGCAGATATGTAACGAGATACATATGCATTCCAATCGGATATTTGTACTAATGCTGTACTACATTTATATCAAATAGAAACCTACCACAGTCAAAGGGGATCTATTTGAATGAATATGAATTTTCTTACATTCACTTTGACACGAATCCAACACACACAAAAAAACATTCATGCATATCCCTATTTGACAGCGCAAAATACCCAGAAATGTGCAATTGCACCACTGCACATGCACAACCATCTTTTTCTGGCCCCGCGCATGCATAGCGGCTACATTAAAGATGGCAGCTCCTGTGGCAGTGTTCAGACCGAAAGCATTATTTCGGGACAACCCATGTTCACAGTGAGTTTTTCGCAAAATAGGATGTAGCAGGCTTTCACTCTAATATTGTGAGGCTATGGTGGGGTTGCCACAGATACACATGGCACTCCCAGCATAGCCATAAAAGGGCTTTCTGTCCCCCACCTGGATGCGGTCAGTGAACGGAGAAGAGATGTAAGTTCAAATATCAGACACTGGTGGATAAGATGGTGGCAGCTTTTTGCCAGACCCCCCCCCCAAACTCTTCTTGCCCCCCTGTTTTTATCTAATCTGAGGTCTTCTCTTGGTATGACGGTGAGCTCTGTCCCATCATAAGCTGAAGTAAGGTTCAGTTGTGAGTTCAGGGTGAAAGGGGAGTGGGGAGTGGGGAGGGTGCATCATTTTGTATTTAGATTTAGACCTTTTCAGCACTGGACCTTATTCTGGGTTAAATCCCAGAATAGGAACCTACAGTTTGCATGCTTGTGTAATTATGGCAGGACCCAGTGGACTTTCCCATAGTCTGCACTGTGATGTGAATGATGGGATAAATTCTGGAACAAGAGCCAGTGCAGAAAAGTAGCGAATTAAATGTGACATACTGAGAGGACCCAAGTAGCTGGAAACAGCAGTTGCATCTAGGAATGTGCAAAATACTGTTTTGAATGGTTCACTAAATCATCTTATATGGAGGCCATTTTTGGCTAGACTAATTTCTAAAGTATTACACAGATGGCTGGTCCTGTGCCCTCAAGACTGCAAAGAAATCTAGGAGGGCAGCAAGGAGAGCTGAGCTAAGGGCACACCTCACCTCAGCTTATTCTAAAGCAAACCCCACTCCCATGTAAGAGGAGCATTGTTGAAGCATTTGAAGTTGTGTTTTGCTCATCCCTAGCTGCAGGAGAGGAGAACAACAGGCCAAACCATTTGCTTCTAGCATCAAATTCCACCTTGTTTCCATAGCCTTCTCTCCAGGAACCAGGACTAAGCTTAATGTAGAAATAGTTGTGGTCTATTTGTGGTGCTACTAAAATCCCAAGCGTTTAGTGTTCAGATGGATTACTTTTATGCAGAGGTGATATGCTGGTTCTCATCATCTTCTGGTTACTTCTTTCCAAAACCACATAAATCCCTATAAAGCACCATCTAATAGGACTTGTACTTTTAGTTGCCATAAGACCTGACACGAACAGTTGCTCCTACCTAGGTTCTGCCTAAAAACTTCATAAAACTGCTGCCAAGGTTCTGTTGCAATTATTTCTCATTTTTATTTCTATCCCACTCTTTCTCCAAGGAACACAATTTATTCCAGAATAAGGCCACATGCAGAAAGGGCCAAGGTCTCCTCCTCCCTTCTTTCTTCCCCCCCGAAGTCACTGAACTTTATGGATGATTTGGGATTTGAAACTATGGGAACATCCACACCTTTAGCACTGAGCACCCTAAGGAAGCCTCTGAGGTGTGATGTTCAAGCTCTGGAGGGGTCACCACCTGAAAGCACCCTCCATAGCATGCTTCCTTGGTGTGGCAAAATGCAAGTGCTCCGTATTCTGAAACCCTCTCGTTGCTTCTGCGTAGACATTAGGCAGCAGTGAGAGTGACCTCTGTGTCTGCTTTGTGCAGGCATCTCACTGGTAAAGACCTGCTTCTAAGGCTTATTACAGCATGATGGAGGCCCTTTGTCTTCAGTACAACATCAGAATGCCCTGTGCTGACAAGATGTGAAAACTACCCTGAGTCTTTCGAGTGTTAAAGCATTACTTTAACTACTATACCACACAGTCTCTTTATGGTTGTCTTGGGAGAACGTCATATTCACAGAACACAGAGATTCTCCACTTCTCGTCCTCGTTTCACCTAATTCTAGTGACCCTGGTGGCCTTCTATGTACCAGGCATTTTCTCAAAGGTTGCCACAAGCAGATGGGTTCAAGGGAATTGGGAGAACATTGTGTCCGTGTGATGTGCGAATAATCCTTTTAGGACAGGCTAATCTGTCAGGTGGCATTTCCTAGGGGTCTTGTTTTACTTTTGGCAATGGAGTATGTGGCAGAAGAAAATACCCTGGGAAACAGGGCACTGTGGAAAGTACTTGACCCCATAAACTAGTGATGCCTTCAGGGTTTTTCAGATATTAAGCGACAGTAGTTGAAAACATCACACACACACACACACACACACACACTGTATTTTGCTGACCCATATATTTTGCAGACTTAAACAGGCTGTATTGCTTCAACAGTCTCTGGATTCTTTGGCTTCTGTTAGCCCTCCAGATGACTAGCAATTCAATTCTTTGCCTTTCAGAAGAAGTGTTGTTCATTGATAGAAATAATGGCCTTCTTAAAAGCAGGACATTGTATGAATCCCGTTTTGAACGTCAAATATGGTCCACGTTTGGTCAAAAGCTTTCATATACTCATTCTAGAGCCAGTTCTACCTGTCGACTAGAGGTCGATCAAGAATCGTGAAATCAAAGTTATGGTGCTTCTATCTGAAGTCAGTTTCACACAGAGTTGTTTCCTCTTGAGTTGCTTCCTGTAGGGTTAGGCAAATTTATTGAGGTCAGATGTATCATTGTCTAGATCAGTGGTTCTCAATGTGGGGGTTGGGATTTTACCTTCATCTTCTGTTTGAAATAGTCCAGAAGTGAGTGGTGGGCCACTGAGGCAGGATGCTGAACTAGATGGGCTATGGCCTGATCCAACAGAATCTCTCTTAAGACAGCTGGAGGAGGAGAGGGCTTCATCATCATTCACAAACTGGATAAAGAGGGTTAGCATCTCCTTTGCCACAAGCCAGGATGTATTTATGAGTGATGACACCTGTCTACAGATGCCAGTATCTGTGGCTTCCTCATGAGTTGGTCTTGGGTGCAGGTGTGGGGAAGCTCTTCAGCAAGATGACTGAAGGGGTTGGGGTGCAAGGTGATGCCCTCAAAGTCATCCCTCATGCCCTAAACAGGAATGTGAATACCTCTCCCCAGACGCTTCAACATGGGGAGTAGTAGATACGTGCCACCTCTGAGACATAGGATGGATGTCTGCAGCCATTTAATGAAGACATGCCCTAACTTCCAGAGTTATTTTATTAAGAATATTCCTGGCATTTCCATCTCCCCAAAGCCCCAAGTATTCTTCATCCCTTGTCTTGCTTTATACTCCCTTTCCTGCACTTTTTAATTTTAATGGTTGGATGACTGGGCACGGATGAGCTGAAAGCTGATGAGGATGCATCATCTCGTTACCTATAATCTTTTAAGCGTCCAGCAATGCCTTTCAACCTGAATTTGTTCACCAGATATTTCCACATGACCTTGAACTTTGCTGGCGCTTTACAATGGAAAAGCATTATCGTGTATTAAACAGCAGAGCAAATTCCAAAAGGTAAAACTTCCTGAATGCTGAATCTATTGAGACGATTCTGCTTTTCCTTTGGGTTCAGAATCAGATGAAGGTTTCCTGTCTCCGTATTTAGAGTAACAGCTTCTTACTACTTCAACAAGATCCTCAAACGCAACTTCCCTTGGTAAATGTTCATAAGGACTTCAAGAGAGTCTGGAGACTGTGGTTTCCCAGAAGTCTTTGTAATGCTCTTTCCTTTATAAGAGGAATACTCAGCCTCATCTCAGAATTCTCTGGAGCTTGACTCACCATTTTTTCTTGAAATAGGATATTCATCAGTCAGCCCCAGTCTCTCTCAGTTGCAGTTTGGTTCCATGGCTTTTCAACAAGATGGCTCCATTAAGATTTTAACCTCAGTTCCCATTTATCACATCTTTCTGGAAACACGAGAACTTGCCATTTTTTCTTTCATGCCATTTATTTTGGCGACAGTGATTCTGTTTCCCTAGCTAATATTCAGAACTCATGCTATTCACAAGGACAGTTGTTGTGTCCCATAACCACTTCATCTCCATGTGGTTTTGACTCTGACTTATAAGACCCTAAATGACTTGGGCCCCAAATATCTAAAGGAACGCCTTCTCCCATATCGACTTGCCCGTGCCTTAAGATCTAGCTGTGAGGCCTTCCTGGTTGTCCCACTGCCTTCATTAGTGAGGCTGGTGGGCACCCGGGAGAGAGATTCTTTTCTGTGATGGCCCCTAGACTATGGAATAGCCTCCCCCTCGAGGTGCGTCATGCTCCTTCTTTTTATATATTTAGGAAGGCGGTAAAGACATACCTCTTTGCCCTGGCCTTTGGCTGAGCTGATTATATTTCCCCCTCAGTATGGACACTGTTATTTTAAACATGTTGTGTATTGTTTTAGATGTGTTGAATTTTTAAAGTCTTTTAATGTATATTTTGTTTTTAATCTGTTGTTTGAAGGTTGTTACCTGCCCAGAGACCTTCGGGTATGGAGTGGGATAGAAACATAAATAATAAATAAATAAAATAAATGTTACTAGAAACCCTTTCCTATTCCAGATCAGTGCTGAAAGTGTGTTGCATGGGACACCCAAGTTCCAAGGAGAAAGTATAGGTATGCCAGGAGCCACTGAACTGCTCCTAAGGAGAAGCTCTGCCAAACAGGCTAAAGCAAATGGAGACAACCAAAAGCTGTGTGCAGCCTTCCATTCTTAAATGTACCCTAGCTGTATGACATGTCTGTCAAAAACATCCAAACAGGGCTGTGCCAAGTAGGCACAAGTGTGTGTTGCATTGTGCTACACTGCCATTTCTGCCCCATAGTCTACTTTGAAGGCTACAGTGCAGGTGATATTGCAAAAAGGGGGCTTGGTGAAATGTCTTCTCCTTGCTTTAGCTTAGGAATGATGGGTATGCAACACAGCCAAGACACTCAGCAAAGACTAGGAAATCACACAGAAAAGTGGTGAGGTTGGAAGGCTACTGCCTTTACCAACTAGTTATTAAAATATGCTTTATTTCTGTTTTCATGAGGGTCGTGGTCACACCTTCACTTGAAACCTTCAGTCCATCTTCAGAAGAAGAAGAAGAGTTGGCTTTTCTAGCCAGCTTTTCTCACGCGTTTAAGGGGACTCAAGGTGGCTGACAAAACTTCCTGTTCTTCTCCTTACAACAGAACATCCTGTGAGGTAGGTGGGGCTGTGAGAGCTCAGAGGAGAGCTGTGACTTGCCTAAGGCCATCCAGCTGGCATCGTGGAGGAGGGCAGAATCAAACCCGGTATTCCTAGATAAAGAGTGTGGCTTCCTAACCACTAGACCAAACTGGCTCCTTTTCACAAACTGGCTCCTACTCACACCTATTCATTTCTATCCATTTTATTTGTGGATTTTCCATTCAGGAAAGTCCAAAGGGAGGGTGGAATGTCCACAAATAAAATGGATAGAAATGAAAAGACACGAGGAATCCAACCTGAACATGTTGAAGAAGGTTTAAAGTGAAGGTTAAAAACAGTCCTAGATGTTACCCATGTGCACACAGAGTTCAAGAGTTTTCAGTTTAGATTATTCTCTCAATTTAGTCCCTGAATAAAAAGAAACCATCCCAAGAATAATAATAAGCTACTGAAATTCTTAATATTTGCAGTTGATTCCAGCTGATTCCAGTGTAGAAGTGCTGGCATATCTTTTTTCCCCTTAAATCTAGATTGAAAGAAATGAAAAGTTATGTCTGAAATCACCTTCTAACCCAGAATTTTTTCTCCTTTGGACCAAAATGTGGTCTTTGTCCCTTAAGCCTTATCACTGCTCTCATTTCAACACAGTACATTAGAAAAGATGTCAGCACAATTTTAAATCTCAGCATGGATTTCAACTTCTGGGGCTGTTTGAGCAAGGAGGGAAACTTTAACATGACAAGAGGAGAGGGTGTTTTTTTTTTTAAAAAGGTTGAACTTAATTCTTATCAACAGCCATATATGCAAGGGTTTTATCTAACTTTGAAAGGGATTGTTGACAGAAGACAAGCTGTGTAACCAATACTGTTGACAAGGAATCAAGGCCCAGGGGCAATTTTCTTTTAAACAATTAAAGTTGATAAAATTATATTGCTTTTAGGACCCTAAAGTGACATGCTTTAATGCTTTAGTGTGTTTGAAATGGATGTTAAAACAAAAGAGCTAAAAGCTAATTATCTACTATCACAACCACATTTCAGAAAACTGAAGGTGCAGCCATCTTTAATGAATTCTGTACCTAGTCACCAGAGAAATGTCGACAAATCAAGCTTGTAGCAATTGTGTTCCAGTTTCATTGCCATGACTTCTGCTGAAGAATCTAGGGACAGAATTTCTAAACAAAATCCCACAACTGCTTCTTGCCACCTCCCACAAGCTACGAAGAACAATTGCTGGCTTATGATCATGTCTGCTGGCAAATTTCAGGATCAGCTCGCTTGAGACTACCGGAAGTGCCTACCCACTTCCTCTCGTTGTTTTCCGCACACTTGGCTGGCTTCCGGGAGCCCCGACCAAGCTGATTCCAAAAGCTGTTGACAGAAGGAAAGAATCGCTATTACGAGAACACCCAGCATATTACTGGACTTCCCATAATAGCAATATTATAGCGTATTGATTAACTAGGCCAGGGCTGTATTGGGAAGGCCATGATTATGCCTGACACTCCCAATATAGTTCTGAAAGGATCACAAGAGAAAGGGGTGGGGGTGGCTCAGCCAAGAGGCCCCCCTGGCAAATTTTAATGCATGGAAATGTCTGTATGGGAGGTGGCATTCTTTTGGACACTCAGCTCAAATCAAGTAAGAAGCCAGTAGTTGCAACAGCCATAAAAAGGGTGGTATAGCTATGCAGCCCTCAAGGTGATCTGGCAGGCAACCACTGAATGGCCTCCTGGTACAGTGGAAATGCCCCTATTGTGTGTCTCCCCTCCAGTCGGCTTCAAAATAGATATATCTAAATGGGCAGAGCGGCCAAACAGGAGGGAGGGAGGGAGGGAGGGAAGGGATTCTAGACCTTTAATAACTATGTAGAAAAGTTAACTCCAGCAAGTAAAGCTCACATAAGAACAGCCTCAACTACAAATTACTTATAGGTTCAAGGGGCCTATCATCTCTTGTTCTGCATCTGGTCAAGCTGTAGTAGCTTCAATGGATAATGACATTTACAAGACTTTCCCATGACTTCATCAGTTTCACTACAAACCAGGGACAGTTCAAAGAGATTGGCACTGGCAAAAGGGACAGGGATTATGTACCACTTTTCCAAACAGAACATCCCACCAAGGACTCATTTATATTTACTAGTGGACATTATTAAAAAGTCCCCTTCACAGAAGCTCTGCTTTCTACTGGATAGTCTACTATAGGGAAAACTGTAAAATTATTTGCCAGTAAGCATAAACTGCAGAAAGTGTCCATTTTGCATCCACATTGTGAACACTGGGGTTGTTTTCAGCAAATAGGCCATTTTCATTGGACAAAATGTGAATGCCATGTATAGTTTGCACAAGGTCGAAAAGGGCCCAAATTTAGTATTTTATGGATTGTGAATTCAAGTTACATGTATTTGAATGAAAGCTAAAGAAAAATTCCTTCTCACAGTATGATTGCCTCCCTTTCTGCTGTCCTTCTTGCACCTCTTGGTGGTGAAAAGAACAAAGAATTTGTCAGTTTCATCATCAGTACTCCTTATTCCTTGCTGAAAACTGAGGCAGTGTGCTTTGTACCCCCACTTATCTTGTTTAATCCTGGTTTAGTCCTGTTTGGACTATTTTTTGGGACTACTTTTTAATCCAAATAGAATGTCTGGGAATTAATCCAAATATAGCCATCCCCACTCAGAACAGGGCATTTAAATCCCACCCCCCAGGGCAAACCCTGCCTGCAATCAAAGCAGCAAAATTTTCCCCTTCTAACTCACTTAAGCTGAAGCCGGAGAACTTAAATTAAAAGCTGGCACTCTAAAAAAATTCTAAACCTGATTACTTTCTCCTTTCACACATCTCCCTTTTGACATTACTGGGAACTGTGCGCTCAAGCAGATCAGCGTAGGAGCAAGCACAGCACAATCGGAGGTGAGTTGCTTTTTGTGAAGCCTTTTTGCTTATGAAATGTATCTTTCTGATAACAATAATCAGAAAAGAAACAAAAAGGTTTTAAAGGCAAAGTGCATCAAGCAGCTGTCTCCCCTTTTTGCCTTTTTCGACTGGGGCTCTAGCATTGTGAGCATGGCAGGGGAGGGGGGGAGCTTTGCATGTGTGAAATCCCACCCACAGCTGGCTGCCACTGGCCAGAAGACTAGACCTCCACCCCAAATAGCCGGGTACCATCCCCATTTGGGGAGGAAAAAGTGGACTCGGCTCCAAAAAGGGGATTGAGTCCTGGTTTCATCAGTACTTTTTTTCCTCCAGATTTCTGCAGGATAGTCCTCATAAAATCTAGGAATAAGAAATTGAATGGGGATCCCTGGATGCTGGATTTGGATTAATTACATAAGTAAAAGGGATGCTGGATACTGAATTCAAATTCAATTTGGATTTAAATGCCTATGGGGGCATACCTCAAGAGTCAGAAGCATTGTTATCTGTGGACCTCTGAGATGAAATCTGAGGAACCCATGTTATCATGAGATGACCAAATGTCCGGACACACTGACAGGCTGTGAGTGATGGCCTTCTGGAGTGGCCAATGTGCACAAATGAAAATCATGTGTTCAGTTCGCCATCGAACCAAACACCCATTTGTGTAGTTTTACAGAGAACTGGTCAATTGAACAAACAACTTTCTTATGTTTGTTTCTGAACTTATTCAAGGAGTCCTTTTTTCAGTGGAAAAAAACACAGTGGATATGAACTGTTTGATCAATTTGTTCATATTCACAAGCAGCAGACTGGGAATATCTGAACAACCGCATGTTCAGTTCGAGGTGAACATTCGCAGAAACAAACTGTTTAATTGAACTTTTGAATGCAAGCTGAACTTTGCACATCCCTACCTGTAGGTGGTCAATTAGAGGTAAGGTTAGGGTTTGTATGCACAGGATAACAGTGACTAGGGGGTCTCCATAGCAAGGGAAATGGACTGTGGTCTGCCCGGAATCAGTAGTACCACTGAGGAGCTAGAACAGGGAGAAAGGAAGAATAGGGTGGGAATGGATTAGAATTCCCATTTGCTTTTGCTATTTATGTCAGCTAGCTGAGTAGGTTAGTGTTTGGGCCTTTTCCCACTAGGGCTTAGAATCCTTCTAAGACCCTATTAGGAACCCGACTGGCACCTGACTGGTACCAGTTGGGAAGGCCCTGTCCCCACCTGGATCCCACTGAAGGCCCTATCTGCAAGGCCCTGTCCCCATGAGGGCAGGGGAAATCTGGATTTAATGGGCCCATCAGGCCTGAAATCTGGATTTTGTGTGGACCAGATTAAAGGTGTCCACAGTGGGGTCTTCAGACATCTTCAAGATCCAGATCTCCAGGAGGACCCCATCTCAAAGATCTTTGACTGTGTGCGGGAAAAGGGCACTAGACTGAGCAGGAAAGAAAGAAATCAGAGTGGAAGCAGCTTGATGAAACTGGAGCCAGACTGTAAGATGTTGCTTTGTTTGAAGCATACTTTGGGCCATTTTGGTCAGCCTTCTTGCTTCAGACTTCAGTTTTTGCTAGAGAAATAAGCAGACAGTCATGCTTACCAATCTTGCAAGACTGTTACAACTGAATGGTGCAACTCACCTTGAAATGTAATGATAGGGTAGGCTATCCATTGATAATTATATAAAAAAAATATTTTCCTGAGTGAGTGCATACATCGCCTTCTGACCTTTTAAGCAAACTCCATCAGTTTGTTTTAAAACTGCCCGAGTTTACCTTGCAGCAATAAACTTCTTAATTTCCAACCAGCTGTCTGAAACTGGTCAGCTAATGTGTTTTGTAAACGAAGTAATATCTTCCACTTTAATAGGATTTGCAGAAAAGATCCAGAGGAGACTGTACCTGAGGAGATTGACTTACACAGACTGTGAAATTTGTTAATTTTTACACTGACTATATCAAGTTCAATACAAAATAAGTTAATACCTAATCCTGTATTCAGGAAGGATTTTAAAGAAATGTTTCTTTGTATGCTTCAGTAACTTTAATCACTATATACAAAAAGCTTGTGTTCTTTTTGCTCACTACAGAGAGGGAAATGAAGGCCTATTTATACATACTTGGATATACAATTAAGGCTTCCTCCAGATATTGCTTATCTATTTTGCTATTTTTGGATATTCGTGGACAAAGCACTCTGGATTTTTTTTTTCACTTTGTCCAGACTTTGGATCAGTATTCTGTGTTTTAGCATGTCACACAGCAACACAATACCTTAAACCCAGGATATCGGTTCTATATTCCAGGAGTGTATCAGGAGCCCCTTGATAACATCTGGCGATTTGAATACTATTCCAAAATAATAACAGGTTTTTGATCCCGTCCGGATGCAGCCTAAAATACATTATTACGTTTTGCAATTACAGGGATCGCACAGGGAAGTGTTTTGCAAATATTCATGCACATCCCTACCAGGGATCCACTGAAATGGCTATCTGCTGAGGCCCATGGTACCATAGTGAGAACAAGAAGAGCTCCCTGGCCTGGTTAATACATTCTGTCACTGTGGAGCTGCTCTCTCCAAATGTGTGGACTCTTCACACAGAGTTCCAGACTCTGTTTTCTTTGCTGTTTCCTTCTGTGTAGATTGGCTGGTTGTGAGGAGGTGACACAGAGGAGCCGAGACAGAGGCCACCTGCAGACAGGGAGTAAAATCTGGGATTATCATGGGACTACTGGGGTGATATCCCCCAATAAAGCTATTGCAGAAAAACCAACCCTCAATCTGGATTTTAGAGATACAGCCTATTCATTCAATCCTCCATCTTGAGAATGGCCACCACGCAGGTGTGGAGCAAACCCAGCTGAAAATGGCAGCCAGGCATGAGTGTGGAGCGATAAACATGCTCTTCTGGACGTATGTGTCACACCATTGCGGCAGCCAGCATCCACACAGGTAAGAGTTAACACATTCCCCACACTATTGCCCTGCGGTCCGGGGAAGAGGTGATAATGATGGAATTATTTCATTTTGAAATATCACTAAATAGCGGGTTAATCTGCTAATGTCTGGCAGTGGCTAAAGCTTCACTGAGGAAACTTTACCTAGGATCAGCTTTCTACCAAAAACTAGGAGGAGATACAAAGGAGGAGAGTTGTTGTTGTTGTTGTTGACATTTTTAGCCCATGTGTCTGACACCTGTGGTCTCCTAAGATGGCTTTCATCAATTAAAATGATACATTACCATTCCAAATTCAAAAGAGAAAACTCAAAAGGAAGCAGGAGGTGATGGAAGAGAGAGAGAAAGAAGACCAATATTAGACATAAAGGGAGATTTTTGTGTGAACTTGGAATAAGTGGGGATGGATTAGAATTCCCATTTAAATTAATGAAACAGTTGTTTTCATTATTTGTATTTTTGCTGTCAGATCCATTTTCAGGAACCAGTTTAGGTACAGATAAACAGGGTTAGAGTGCATGTAAATATACTAATATAGTTCTTTGTGACAAGAAAAAGAACTTTAGCAGCTTAGTGACAGAAAGGAATCCAGCAGGTTCAGTAGTCCTGCCAAGAAAATGTAAAGCTTTATGTATTGAAGCTTTGCCTGTTACAAAGCTATCAGAGGCCCAAGCTGGGTTGGGACTGAGGATTGGAGTTCTACATTCCTTAAACTTTGATCAGTGACTTTTACTTACCTTAAACCATTTCAGCTCTGCCACATTATGATGAATTAATAAACACGCAGGCCGCATTCCCATTATAAGCTTAATTCAGTTTCCCTAAACCAAAATAACAGAACCGGATGCAAAAGCGAATTTGCCTGATCCCATCACTTTCAGCCAGAATCGCATTCAATCCGGATTCTGAGGACGTACGTGACTCAAGGGGGGACTCAAGTGGCTACTTTTTAAAAGCCGCTTTTCAGGGCTGCCTTGTCCTCTTCCTCCTTCTGTGAACGTGTCACTCATAAGGGACCCCTTCAGTGAGCCTAGCTGGGTGGCTGGGTGGCTGCCGCTTGCCTGGATGGAGGAAAAATGGCAGCAGGCAGCCAGCAATTCTTTCCCTCCTCTCCCCATTGCCCAGGGCACACAGCAACAGTGGCAACTCAAGCCCCCTTCGCCCATCACCGTCACAGCCTTTAAAACATCCACACATCTCACCCAAACTTTTGCTGCTTTCCTCCCTTTTCCCTTTTTTAAAGGTCAGAACTTTCAAAATTGCAACATCGTTATCAGGTGTGAAGTGGTTGGATTGCTACAGTGTAGTGGCTGCTTTAAGGGGTGGATTTTTACAGCTTGCTTTGGAAGCAAGCTATTGGGGGAGGGAAACTCTCATCCCTTAACACGGAAGGGTTCCCAAAGTAAAAAATGTAAAATGTTTCAAGCGCACGAACTGGAGTGAGACCTGTTGAAATGAGGATTAACATTTACAACATTTTGGGGCAATTGGTTTTCACCAATGGGGAACCTCCCAGGTCCTGCTCCAACTTTCCAGCTAGGTCTATTCTCCTCAGCTGAGAACAACAGAGTTTTCCTAACCAATATAACAATTCCCTAGGATAGTTTGTAGGAAGGATCACTACTTTTCTGGCTTTTGATTTTTGATTTATTTTGTGTCGCCCCCATTCAGCAGGCATCACATCATTTTTGCTGACCTTTGAATTTAGACCATAGGTTGCATTGTCCCCCTTGGCATAGGGGTTTTCTACATACCTGGCCATGATCTAGACCAGCAAGTCGGGACCAACAAGGCTTGCCTGTCCTGGCTGGGTCACAGCAAAATGTGGTCCATAACAGCACTGTCTGCATGACAATGCTGGCCAGAACCAGGCCCTAGACCAGCCAAGTTTTAGACCTGATCTCCAAGGGCTTCAGCAGTTAGGAATGAATATTCCTAGCCTCAAAGTCCACAGGGGACCTATTTTGGTAGTTCCAAAGATGGAGGTGAACCTTCGGCATACCTCTGTAATCCAAACTGGACCATGCTGGCACATTGGCAGTCCTTGATGTTGATGATTTCCTGTAATCCAGATCATGGGCCTCCTGACCTGGAGCTTTTTCACACTCGGCCCTGTAGTTGCCTTCCAGTGCACTCCGAGATAGAGCATCTGCACTCAGAAATCACTCCTTCCGTGCAAGAGTACACTGGAAGCTTATTACATGTGGAACACAAATAAGTGCTCCACACATGCACTTGAAGTTCTCCAGGGCCAGCGCCAGTAAAGCTCTGGACATTAGATCCACACCTCTTCCAGTGCTGGAGGGTCACCTGATGCATAGCACAAGTGCGCTGGTATATCACGTCAGAGGCCAGCACCAGCCTGTATGAGCAGAGTGTCACCATTGTCCCAGCCATGGTGCGCGCACACACAGGCACCAGCAGCCAGAGCAAAGTTGGTGGGGCCTATTCATGTGTCAGCACCAAGATAAGTGTCCAAATGTGTGTGGGCATCGGTTAACGTGTACTAGCATGTGCTAGTGCAAATGCTTAATACACACCTGGGGAACTTTGACCTTTGCTGTCCACTGAGGGACAGCAAAGTTTGGATGTCCCCCGGATTCCAGTCCATCCTATGTGGACAGAGCATACCAGCAGTGGATAAGCCTCCTGTATTCCATGCTAACATGTGGAAAGGAGGCCCTTGGTAAAGCTGCTGGTGCAAAACACCAGCACATACAGAAAGGTGATAGTATAAATAATGTACAGAAGTGAGTTTTGAGGACACAGCTGAGTGAACTATCTCACTCAGAGATCTAAGTAATGTGTTAAGTAAGGTTTCTTTCCTCACTTGCGTGTACTGTACAGTTATAAACTTCACGGCATTCTGTTAATCCAGCTTTTTAAAAGATTCCATTTCTGGGTTAGTGGCACCTTTTCATCTTTCTTTTTCCCCACAGCCGTGAGGGTTAGTAATGCACTATTTTGAGATTCTTTTTTTAAAAGGAGAAAGAACATGAAGTGTCTCAGGAAGCCACATTCTGAGACAGATTTAGCACAGCACAGGATGTAGAGGAACATGCAAAATACACCCAGTCCCATCCACAGGTACTTGCACATAAAGTGATATTAAAGTACAGTATATTCTGGCGTATAAGACTACTTTTTAACCCAGGAAAATCTTCTCAAATGTCGGGGGTCGTCTTGTACTCTGGGTGTCGTCTTCTTATACAGCGAATATATCCCAAACTCTATAGTTTAACTGCAAAAGTTGGGGGTCGTCTTATACGCCCAGTTGTCTTATACACCGGGATATGCGGGTAAACATTCTGGTCCATTTTGTTCAGCATTGCCTACTCTGAATAAGAAAAGTATAGAGCATCATACAGGAATCTTTCATCACCTGTTAGTAGGGTACCTGTGGAGCTAGGTATTCTTGCACTATAGCTTCCATAACCTTTGGCCACTAGTCATATGAGCTGGAGCTGGTCAGAGTTACAGTCCTGTTGAAGGAACACAAATTTCCCCATTTTATGCTTTCAATGGAAGTACTAATAACTGAACCATAGCAATAGTACTGAACTATGGTTCCTTAAGCCATTCCATAACTCAGCTCACTAATCCCATTTTCAATGTCAGGATTTAGACTTACATATTAAGTTATTAACACAAAAGATGATCTGGCCATGTGCAGAGGACCCTTCTATAGCCAATATGTTGCCTTCAGTTTTATGTCAGCCCTTTGAATTCTAAAATCTTCCATACTGAGACTACCAAGCTTAGTTTAAAATGAAAATGTCTTGATAGAAAGTTCCCCAATGATTTAAATAACCATTTCATTACAATGTACATAAAATTTGTAGGCACCAGAACAATATGGACAAAAGAAATCTGTTTATTACGTAAATTTAATGTGCAAAGAAATAAAGAAAATAGGTACATAGTAAAACAATTATTAATGTCAGTTAGTTACAAATCAGAAAAGAACTAAGGAAAGAAAGATACAACGACGGTATAGTTATGTAGAAGATCAACCACTATCTGATTTTGTAAGAGAAAGATTAAAATACATGGGGGTGCATATATTGAAGACTTCAGTTCAGATATGGTCAAGAGTTTTAACCGTTTTCCAATGGAATTCTGGGAACCCAGCAATAAAATGTATAATAAACACAATCTCCAGCGTAGAAAGAATTGAACTATACCGAAGTCCCTCCAGAGGGTGGAGTTTGTCTTTCCTACCTGTGGAATCAAGGGCTAAATTCGCACTTAGGCCTCTGGTATGCAATCAGAGCAGCTCTGGTACAGATATTCTGTACCAGAGTTGTACCAGGGCTGTCCTAACTGCATATCAGAGGCCTAAGTGTGAATTCAGCCAAGATTTGGATACTGGGACAGCATTCAATTGCTGGCTGCAGAGGGAGGGGAAATTGGTGAGAGGCAGAGGGAAAAGGTATGATGAGGAAAAATAAAGAGTGGGAAAAAGCAAGTTTGTTTTGAGTCCATGTTATATAATTAACAGGTGGGAATGATGTGAACAGTTTGGTCTTCTGGATATAGTGTCACGATCCTATCTGCTTGTCTCCCAGACTTGTCCAAGATGCCAGCTGGGTGACCTTGGGCTAGTCACAGCTCTCTTTCTGAGTTCTCGCAGCCCCATCTACCTCACAAGGTGTCTGTTGTGGGAAGAAGAATGGCACGTTTTGTCAGCTGCTTTGATTCCCTTTGAATGGGTAAAAAAAGCAGGGTATAAAAATCAACTCTCCTCCTTCAGTCTTTGTTCCTTCACAATACAGATTATCCCTACCATGTCAGAACATGCCATAAATGACCATCCAGAACTGCCCAGCCTGGGGAAGAAGGGAGGGAGTGGAGGGAAGGGAAGGGAAGGGATAGGGATAGGAAATTGCAGCAAATTGTATTATATGTTGCAAGTATCTGAAGAATAATTTAACATATGTGGAAATAATTGTACTGCTAAAATAAAGTTTCTTAAGGCTCTTTCAAAGATTTGAGAGTGTTCGTTCCTTTTCTATCCAACTCTCCTCCTAAAAAGGATCAAGAGATGAAAGGGCAGTAAAACAGATCACAATGGACTGTATTTTCTTTTCTCCTACACCATGGCCTGCAGAAGCAAGCTGCTGGTAGTTCAGCTTCATAGTCAAGGAAGCTGAAAGGCCAGAATGACAGCTCACACCGTCTGTCCCCAAGTTCTGTTTGCAAGCTGCAATTACAGCACCTCAGGTGATCGGCTGATCATCACGTGTGGCAACACCTCTCATGAGAGCAATTAAATTTGCTCCATTCTTGGAGGGAAAGGGAGAGAGAGAGAAAAACTAAGAAGATGTTTCTGTGGTTAATAGACGTCTAGCAAACACTTGCCCCATCTGTATAATTAAAGCTGTGACTCAGAATGAGTTAGGATTGCCACTGCTGTTCCCAGGAGAGGTTTTTATGGAGGTTCTTCAAAGTGGAAAGCTGCAGTTGTGGCACAGAAAAAGGCAGCAGTATTATTATTTATTCATGCCAATTAAACTGAGAAGCTCAACAGTTTGCAGTTTCTAGTTGCACTGGACGAATGGTTTCAGCAAGACTTCTGATGATAAGACAGGTGCTCAGAAAAGACTGCTTTTTTGTAAAAGAAAAATGGCAAGTGAGAGAAAAGAGGCAAAGAATGTGGGGAAGGAAGCAGAACATTTTAAAATACTCTTATGTCATGGCAGTCTTAGTTCCCAAGAACTTAAGAGGAGCCTTGCTGGATCTTTGCACAGACCACATAGTCCAGCAGCCTGTCTCACGTAGCAGCCCACCACTTGCTTCTGGGCTACTCAAGCAGAAGACAAAGATAAAACCTTCACCTGTTCTCTATTCCCTGCAAATGAACTTTAGAGGCCTCCTGCCTCTCTCTCCAACCAGGAGGCAGTACCTAGGCTTCCATTCTAACAACCAAAATATAACCTTGGCTACCCTGATGGATCTGGTGCCAACATTTAAGACTACTGGCAATGTCAGAGTGCTCAATACTCTGAAGGAATTTGATGTGTCAGATAGCTTCCAAAATTCCTAAACTTTTCCACATTGACAGCCTGCCAAAATTGATTTGAAAGATAGCGTGCGCGCACACACACACACTTCAGGGCTGTTCCCACATTTGACTGAACCATCATGGGCCTTTTTGCACTTACCTGTCCAGGGTTGTGGTCCCACCTTCATGTGAAACCTTCTTCAGTCCATCTTCCGGTCTGACTGTTCACACCTTTTCATTTCTGTTTTATTTGTGGGCCTTCAGTTCAAGAAACTCCAAACAGAAGGTGGAGAATCCACAAACAAAATGGATGGAAATAAAAAGGTATGAGCAGTCAGACTTGAAGATGGACTGAAGAAGGTTCCACATGAAGGTATGACCATGGCCGGGTATGCTCTCTCTCACTCCAGGATGCTCCATTTGCATGCTATGGTGCCACTGTGGCATCCAGCCATGTCTGGAGGCCGTGAAGATGACAACCCTAAAGAGAAGCCTTTCTTGTTCACCTCTAATAGTAAAGATTATCTAATAGCTACCTACTCCAACACTGGAGAGAGAAGGCTTTCTACTTCCAAAATGCTTACAAAATGTCTGGGCATTACTGTTCTAGCAGTGGATGAAAGCATCCTTTCTTGTGTTTGTTACTTGACAATGATGTGAACTTACAAGCATGGAAACCTTACTCAATAGTAAGCCCTGTCTAGTTCACAGATATCAAATAGGAGACGTTTTCGCACGGGGCTGAACGGAACGCGAAAAAGACAGCTGCGGACACGTCATCCGCATTGCCCGAGCGCGGCTTGCGCTCCGACGTGTCCGCAGCTGTCTTTTCCGCGTTCGAAATGTAGAGCACTTTAAAGTGCTCTACATGCGTTCCAACGTGGACGAGCCGCCCGCAGGCGTTCGGGAGGAGAAGCGTTCGCGCCTGCTTCTGTCTCCCGAACAGCTGCGGGCTCGCCTCCGACGCCGGCGCGGCTTCGACAATCAGCTGTTTGACAATCAGCTGATTGTCGATCTGCCTCCACGGCTGTCTCCGCGCCCCTGGCCGGCATTTGCCGGCTAAGACAGCTCCCGGCGCTTTGAGCATTCGCACACAGACGCTCCGGAACGCGTTTACACGCGTTCTGGCGCGTCTGTGTGTGAACGGGGAAAGCGCCTGGAGCTGTCTTAAGCTTTCCGCCTGAACGCGTTCCGTTTGGAACGCGTTGCAGTGCGGAAATGCCTAGGATTGCAACCTTATTTATGCCTCTGAACACAGGATAATAAGGAACCCAAAGAGACTGCACTGTGTGGTCATAGAACCTGGACTTTAATGTTCACATGTGCCCATGAAGCTCAATTTGGACCAGTCTCTACCACTTAAGGGCAGCTTCCAGGATTCTACATCCATTCTCACTTTTGAGGTAAAATTTCAGCTGAATGGAAGCCTGGGGTGAAACAGCACAATTCATGCTTTCTCACTTCTGAGGAAGATTTGAGGATTAAAGACCTCTTAAGGAAGGCAAGAACATGGTAGAGAATGCTCTGCCTAGGTGGGACTCTTGCACATCCCTTGGTAGGTATTTCCCACACAAGGAGTGGTGGGGAATGAATGGTTTAATAGCCGCACCCCTGCCTGTTATACAGGACTTCCTCGCTGCCTCTTCTCAGAAGGTAGTTTTTCATCTCAAAACAAGTGGTCCTGTGGTACTTCTAAGGAGAGCCCTGTTGACAGCACTTCTTGAAGGCATCCCAGAATCAGGCCCATTGCTGTATTTAAAAGGGCCCAAAGATCATTATGGGAATAACATATGAAAAGAAAATTATATTCATTGTATCTCCTTGGTGGAAATGTGCAATACAAATATAATTTTTTTAAAAAAAAATTAGAATCACAAGTTTTAAAAACATTCTTAGACTATTCAAAATATTAATGAAACAGTTATGTTACTGGTCCCAAACAGCATCTCTAGAAATGACTAGAAATGAGATAGCTATATGCAATATAGTAGAATTATAGTAAATGAAAACACACAGGGCAATCTGGAGAAAGAACAAATTAAGAAGCAAGGCATACTTCCACATAACAAACTGAACCACAAGATGGCTGACCACCATCTGTTGAATTTCTGCCTGCCATACTGCCAAAAGAATCTAACATTTCTGTTAAAACAAAGAGGAGAAAAGATCTGGAAACTTCACTATTGAAGATAAACGTAAACAAGAACTGCTATAAGGGTTACATTTGTATACCTGTATTTTCTGTTGGACTGGTTGATTTCAACATGCCGCCATTAGCAATCTGCTGCACAGCTGGTTATTATAGGACTTGACTCATAATTCAGGATATTTGTTCATATGTGTTTTTGTGTCATCAGTCGTTACCTTGCTAGCAGGATGGACCACTCAAAAACATGATCTCACGCCAGTTCAAAATCTCTCTCAGGATACCTAATGTTAAAATTCTTTTCTTTAAATCACCTTGAGTATTGATTAAAAATGCTGACAATAATAACAATATAGACTGGCCCACCTTGATAGACTAAAGGAAATGGATTTTTCCAAAAGGCTTCAGTAGAGTTTATTGATAATATGACTGGTGCTTTATTTATCAATTTAGGGTGTTTCTGCACTGGGTGCAGAAACCGGATTAACCACCCCACTAAGACAGATTTAAAACATTTACCTTGTTAGCTTCCGCACTGCAGACCTCTTCAGGAACCCTTCGCAGTGGCCGCTTCTGCATTTTGGCAAGTAAGATCCATTTCTAAAATGGGTCTCACCACCGAAAACCAGATTAAATTGAAGACCTCAAAAATGAGGTCTTCAATCCGTCCCTTCGCCTGGATTCGTGTGGAAGCAGGACACTTCCACACATGGCAGGTGAAGGGACAGATGTTCCGGTGGCCGCCATGTTGGGAGGGGCGGAAGGAGGATAGCCTGCTTCAGAAGCCCCTCCCTTGTGTGCCGCGCACCGCCGGAAACACGCGGTGACTGGCAGCTCACTGCTCCAGTCCCACGGCTCCGGGGGCGTTGTCAGTGGCGCAGAGGCCGGATGCCCTTTGGAATCCAGCCGCCCAATCCAGCCTCCCCATGGGTGGCCTCCTCAGATCTGTTCCTATTTGGGATGGATCCTCCGGAGGACTGCTTGCCGAAAAACAGATCTTCTTAGATCCATTTTTTAGTGGCAAATGCGGAACGCCCTTATAGACCTATACCCAGCCCTGTCTTTCTTCATTTTGGTCATGTGCAATCTGGGTAATTCAGTTGTTGTTGGATTCCTGAATGTGTACATGACCACCTTCACACATGCATGGTCAGCTTGTCTAACCCAAAAAAGCACAAAAGCTGGAAACCCCACTGCCAGTTCTGAGTTTTCCAGCAATGTCTTTTACTGCTTTTTAGGGATAAAAAAATGAGACTATGGTGGGGTTGCCTCCAATACATGAGATGACTCAACCATAGCAGCACCATAATGGTGCTACTTTCATCCTGTCTGGATGCACCCTCAGGCATTGAATTAAGCTGTAGAAAACCATCATTGTGAAGCCCCAATGTCTTGCTGCCTGGACACACCAGGTATGTGATTGGTTAAGGTTAGTAAGGGTGTGGAACATGACTTAGTGCTGCACACCTAGTGCATGATTAGAGAACTTCTGGGAAGCCAGGTGGTGCCTGGAGGCTGTAACAGCCTCCTCAAGGTGCGGCTGTTCTTCCCCAGAAGTTGCCTATAGGCCTCTGCTCCGGGAGATTGCAGTGGTCTGTTCCCAGGCCCATTACCCACTGGGTACTGATGTTATGATAGGATTCCTTTTTCCCAGGTGTAATAAAATATTAGAATCTTGCCTAAAGACTGTTACTGGAGGTATGTTCTAGGTGGGATTTGAATCAGCATCCTACATGGTAGCTTCATGGTAAACTACATGTTTGACCACTGTGCTATCCAGCTGCTTTATATATGATGGTGTGCTGATACACAAAAAGCAACAATTAAGTCTGTGGGACAAGGAAAGGGATTTTTTGTGGTTCACAAACTTTGAGTCCCCAAATGTGGATTTGCTACAATTCCTGTTATACTTGTTATACCATGTCTGTGAATTGGAAATTGTAATTCAATAGCATTGGGGATCCAGGTTTGAGAACCCCTCACCCACTTTAATTGTTTAAGCCAGTTACTGGACTCTAGCTTCCATAATCTTTGATCATGCTGGCTGAGGCCACTAGGAATTTGGAATTCATTGACATCTAGATGCCTACAGGTTCCTCATCCCAGCCCTAAACCTCACTTTAGAACATCAGGAACTCTGATCTCGTGACTCTGTTCCTTGAAACATACATTACAAGGAAATATTATTGTGTGTGTTCTAAGCCAGGCATACTCTAACTTCATGATAGTCAGTGATGGTGCCCAGGAGGCCTGCCCATGACACCATGTAACTCTAATGTAACCAGTATGGCATTGTCCAGAAGTCTTTTCAACATCTACTGGTTCCATGGACACCTGTAAAAAGAACAACTTGGTTTTGGAAGGTCTCTCAAGCTGCAAAGGATGAATCCTTGTGATTTTGCTGGCTAAAAAGCAACAGCTGATGCATGACAGGCAGATGAGATTTTTGGCTGGTACTACCTGTGCCTATTTTCTTCTCCAAAACAGTAACACTTGGTTTTAAATTACACTGTGCAGGCTCCCATCAGCTTGGAAGGATCATGTGACCATCTTCTCCATCTGCTTCGTTGTCCTTCTCGCCTGCTTCAGCCAATCACTGCTTTGTCTGATCTCCTCCTACTAGTTCCATTTTCAAAGCTTGAGTACTTAGAATTCTGCAGAATAGGTTTGTTCTTTCTAGGAAATATGCAAGAATAAATCTGGCATTTCAAACTCCAGAATAATCCAGGAGCAGAAAACAGGTAAAGAGAAAAGGCATCATTTTTATTGATGTATGCAACTTTGAGCTTGCTGAATAACTGATTCCTTAAAGTCATTTGGTGGTTTTGCTTAAATTTTTAAGAACAATAGGATTTCCAGTTGCAACTGAAAGCAGTCCTTGAGATACCCTCCTGTCTCTATCAGTGCATTTGTTTGGCGGTTGTTTCACCCACCTTTCTCTGAATAATCCAATATAGTTTTCACAGTTGGTTGTCAAAGTTCCCCTTAGCTTTTATTAGTCCAGAAAGACCAGAGGCCAATTTGCACTTGGCTTGCTAGTATATGATGGAAGGAGCTTCTGGGAAGCACACATCTGTACCTGCAGAAGGTCTTTCCACATCAGAAATGTCTCCTGCCTTCCCAGAAGCAATCCCAGCATCTACTAGCTGTGGTACATGAAATCATGCACCACACGCATCCTAACCCTTACCTGTTCCAGCCAGAGGAGCGACCATTCATACCTCTGCTGGTATAGGAGTCATCTGAGGTGCTGTGCAAGCGTGCTGGCACTTCAGATGACCCCAAACATGGCTGCGCATGTGCAGCATGTCACCGTCATTGTGGTGATGGTGCCGGTGCATGTGCAGTCGTGCCGTGTGGGGGTTGGTTTGTCATGCACTAGTGCTTCCAAGTGTGAATGCTAGTGCACACCAGTGGAGATGCACTATTCCCATCCAACAGACAGGAAGCAAAGTGCAGAAACGCCTTAAATCTTTGTTTTCTTGATTTCATTATTTTTTTCCCTTCATTTTTGGATAGGTTTAAGAAAGATTAGTGAGATAATACTGTAGGCTTACCATGAACCTTGCAGACACTTCAAAGCCAGGTTTAAAAAACAACTGTTCTTCTGCAGATGAAGAACTGTGGTTATTGTGGTGTCTGCTCTGAATGGACCTCATCCCAACTAAGCAAAAGTAGGCATTCTGGAGGTGGTCTGAGGTTTATTTAAATTCAGTCCAGGCAGTTAAGTGTTCTGCAAATAAGGAAAATTAACTGTCCTCCAAGCCAAGTACTGGTGGATTGCATGGACACATAAGAGAACCTATGAGGAGCCCTGCTGGATCAGGCCACACTCCATCTAGTCCAGCATCCTGTCTCACACAGTGGCCCACCAGTTGCCCTTGGGCATCTCAAGCAGAGACAAGGGCAAACTTTCTCCTGCTCTCAAATCCCAGCAAATGATCTTAGAAGCATCTTGAATGTCCCCCCAGCCTGAAAGATGCACCTATGCATCCATTCTAGTAGCCATTAATACACCTGTCATCCATAAATTTGTCTAACCCTTCCTTAAAGCCATCTAGGCTGGTAGTTGTTACCACCTCTTCTGGCAGCAAATTCCATGAACCAAAGACCCTCTGAGTGAAGAAATACTTCCCCTTGTCTGATCCAACTCTCCTACCCATCAGCTTCATAGATGCTAATGGGTAGTAGAGGAAAAATTTTTTTCTCTATCCACCTTTTCTATACCGTGCATAATTTTATATACTTCAATCATGTCCCCTCTTAAACACCTTCTTTCCAGGCTAAAGAGGCCGAGACGTTACAGTATGATTCTGTAAGGGAGGTGTTCCAGACCCTTAATCATTCTGGTTGCCCTTTTCTACACCTTTCCCAGTTCCACAATATCCTTTTTGAGATATGGTGACCAGAATTGTACACAGTATTCCAAATATGGCCACACCATGGATGTATAAAAAGGCAAAATGACACTTGCTGACTTCTTTTCTATTCCCTCCCTAATTATTCCCAGCACTGAATTAGCTTTCTTCACTGCTGCTTCACATTGGATTGACACCTTCATTGAACTGTCTACATGTGTACAGTTCTTTTGGGAAGGATATGGAAGTGGATTTGCCATACCATTTTCTAGGGCAATGCTGAAGATTGAACCTGTGATCTTTTGATTTCCAGGTGTTCTGGTGCTGAGCTATATATACCTCCCTGCTGTGCAGCTGAGTAACCCTCATGCTTGCCACCTATGGACTTGATTCAGAGGCATGCACACACTAAACGATGTTGGCCCAGACCGGCTCCTCTGTAGGGCTGCTGTTAGCATCTGCCTCCTCAGCTGGACCTAGCTAGCTAAATATAGTGCAGTTGTTTTATTTTCATAGAACTAGATTAAAAATGCTCATTCTGCTATCTTTGTCTTTTTTTATATACCTTCATTCTGGAATATACAGATTCCAGTTTTAACCACTTGGAAAATGCAATCACCTTCTGTGGTGAATATCGTGTGCGCACAATTGCCTGCCTGCAGAGTTCTAGGGTAGGATTGGAAGACATGCTCATTTTCCTCTTGGCTTTATAACTGCAAACCACAGCAGTGCTTTAATGGGGATTAGTGTGAAGAGGTTTGGAGGGAAATAAATGCCAAGGACTTCTCAGATCACAGAGGTAGCCTATAGGAAAAGAGCAGGGTCGAAAAACCAACGGTTATTTCTGTGACAGAACATGAAGGAACGTGAAAGTATGATAGCTGAATCTGCCTTTCCTGTCTTCTGGGGTTTTTTTGAGGGTGGGAATCATGCTTTAGGGACATTCTTCTCAGTTTCCCCTGACCCAATGAGAAGGCGTGATTTCCTCCACCGTAGTCCCCTCTTCCCCAGGCTCTTCATTATAGGCTAAGGAAGGGGAGTTTTCCACTAGCACTAAGTACCCATTAGGGACCCATTAAGAGCCCATTAGGCTCAGAGCAGGAAGACCCCATTTCCACTGCAGACCCCATTAGAGCCACATTTGGTTCCACCGGTACTAGGGAAATCCAGATTAAGTGGGTCCATCAGTGCACATTCGCACCGCGATAGGGAAATGGGGTCTAGGGGCACCCATGGGGTGGCACTGATGGGGGGTACCCCCAAACCCAAAGCTTCAAAGCTGGTGCCTAATCTCCGAAGATGGCTCCGAAGATGGCTCTGAAGACAGCTCCAAAGAAAACTCCAGAGAATGGCACAGACTTCAGAGCTTAGGCCATTTCTATGGGGCCTTTCTACGGAGCTTTGGCCAAGCTCCGGAGAGTCTTGGGAGCGATTGCCGCAATCTTTGAAGATTCTCTGGAGTCACTCCAGAATCTTTGAAGATTCTCTGAGCGGCTCTGGAGTTTGCCCCCCCCCCCCGTGCATTCCCCCCCCCCAAAAAAAAAACATGGGATGACAGACAGGCCCAATGTGGGTAGAGTCAGAATCGCCACATGGGTGCTGCTACGTTTCCACTGCGAGCATGCCTAGCACCCATTGCTATTGGGTGCTACACTGCCTGCGGAGACGCATCAGGTATCTCCTTAGATCCGGATCTACTAAAGCCGGATTAGTTGAAGGACACATTTCTTAGATCCAGATCATCTTAGATCTGGATTAAGGGAGTTAAGTGGGAAAAAAACCCTATATTGACTGCTGGCTGAAAGGGAAGGGGAAGAGTGAACAGAGCCTGCAGTAGCTAAATGAACAGAGCCTGCAGTAGCTAAGGCACACACAACAATGTAACAAGCTCAGACAGGGATGGCAGTAAGTGAAAGTGAGTAAATGAAAGTGATTCAACAAAAGGGACTCACTGGCAGCAATCAGACTTCAGCAGCTTGCATCGTGGAGTTGCAAAGCATGCCAGCTTTGTGTAAAAGGCTGCCTGCTCCCCCCCGCCATCCCCCCCTTTTCCCTCACTCCTGCCATTTTGCAATGCTCTGATCTACCAATCTAGCACCAAACACCACTATAAGAAGAGAAAGTGATCTTTAATCTTCTACTGCCTTGTTAAGATGAGAAAGAAGCTGAGCTACGGTGAGGGGAGAAGTGGTGAACAAAAACTGCTGCCAAAGGACTCCAAAATCTGATGTGGGGGCAGGTTTATTTAGAGGGTGGGGTTTGAATTGCCCACCCCAATGAAGTCAGGGTACGATGGTGTCCAATTGCTGACAGCATGGGGAGGGGTTCTGCTAAGGGGAGGAGAGAGGGGAGAGGGTTTCTCCCCTGCTGGGCACTGAAGAATAGAGAGTGAATCCATATTAGTCGGAATGCAACAAAAAGACCTTGCTGCTGATTTTAAAAGCCCTGGTTTAAAACCAAATTAAATTGCCAAGTGGGAACTTTGTGTATGGGAGGGTGTGATCACGTGCCAGTCCCACATTTTTGTTTTCCATATGCTGTATCTTGTTTTCCATATAAATTCTTACTGTGCACACTTAGGCTGCATCCCCATTACAACCTTATTTCAATTTCAAACAGTTTTCAATCCTCGCAGTCCCCACGTCAGTTTGGCTTAACACGCTTTCCGCGTGTTAAATCGCCCCAAAGTGTTGTAAATGTTAATTCTGATTTCAACAGGTCTCACTCTGGTTTGTGCGCTTGAAAGGTTTTACATTTTTTAATGTGGGAACCATTCTTTGTTAAGGGATGAGAGTTTCCCTCCCCCAATAGCTTGCTTCCAAAGCAAGCTGTAAAATCCACCCCTTAAAGCAGCAGCCGCTACACTGTAGCAATCCAAGCACTTCACACCTGATAATGAGCTTGCCATTTTGAAAGTTCTGACCTTTAAAAAAGGGAAAAGAAAGAAAAGCAGCTGCAGGTTTGGGGAGATGTGTGAATGTTTAAGGTGAAGGGGGCTTGAGTTGCTGCTGCTGCTGCATGCCCTGAGCAATGAGGAGAGGAGGGGAAAGAATTGCTGGCTGCTCACTGGCATTTTTCCTCCATGTAGGCAAGCAGCAGCCACCAAGTCACCCAGCTAGGCACCGTGAAGTGGTCCCTTATGGGTGGCACGTTCACGCCAGGAGGAAGAGGACAGGGCAGCCCCAAAAAGCAGTTTTTTAAAAGTAGCCACCGGAGCCCCCCTTGAGTCACATACGTCCTCAGAATCCGGATTGAATGCGATGCTGGCTGAAAGTAATGGGATCAGGCAAATTCACGTTTGCATCCGGTTCTGTTATTTCAATTTAGGGAAATTGGATTAAGCTTCTAATGGGGATGCGGCCTTTATGTATCTAAATCTTATGCAAGATTTCTTCATCACTTAGTTATAAAAGGCCCTGCAGGGTATTTGAGGCCAGGTCACAACAATAAATTATATATTATATGGATGATTCGTAAAACAACATTATGTATTACAGTACATGTGTAACACTTGGTTATCTTATGTGTGCAACGCAGAGAGGAAATGCATTCTTGGAGTGCACTAACCCTAGGAGAAGGCTTCTGTGTGCTTCTTTGCTAAAGCTCAGTTGTAGAACCTGGAAAGCAGAGGGTCAACAGTTCGATCCCAGCCTCTCTTCAGGGGTGGGCAATGGTAAACCATTCCAGTACGTCAGCCAAGAAAACTGCCTAGCGGTATACATGGAGGTGCCCATTCAGTCAACCAAGAATCAGCCACAACTCAGTGGCACCCAACAGCAGCAGCAGCAAAATGAGAGCTGTTTTTTCATTCCAAGCCTGGCAGACTTTATTGAGGTATAATTTGCAAACAGCTTAATTATATTTTGGTGAAAGCTTTTCTTAAACTTTTAATTGTATGTTTAAGTAATTACTCGTTCTTGTTCATTATTTTTCAAGATCAAAGTGCAAGGCTTAGGAGAAAGAAAACTAGAGTAACACAAGCAGTCTTGTCTTGGGATTCTTTTCCTTGGGTGCACCCAGACATTGATTACTTATTATGCTATATTTGGATATTCTGGAATATCCAAATATAGGATAATAAGTAACCAATATCTGGGTGCAGCCTTTGCCTCTCTTAGGGGTTGTGTGTTGCTTTAAAATTGAGCTCCTTGAAGTGGTTGGTTTTGAAATATGTTAGTATATCTTGCAAAACAGTTGGATGCAACAGTCATGAAGGAAACTTCTGCTGAATTTCAACAACTGTTTAAATCATTTTGGCTACAATTTTCTGAGGCCGATAGTTCACAGTGTCAATAAAGACTGCTTCCATTTCTAGGGATCATGCACTCCTGTTCAAATTTACCCAGAATGTGTAGGATCTAAGGAAGTCTTAAATTGTTTTTTTAAAAAAATCTATCAGAAATAAAACTAGTGAAGTCATGTTGTCCTTATGATTGTATCAAGGTGGTTTTGCTCACATTTGGGATGCTGGGGAAAAACACACAACAACCCACAAACCATAACCAGATTGGCAGGCGTGTGGTTATTTTTAGGAAAATGAGACCGGATATTTCAAACTGGCTTGGAGGCTCATATCCTCATCTCCACCATCCCTGTGGAAAAGGAGATCAAGGGTGCATGAAGAGACTTCGGCTCCCCCAAATTTGCAAAACCTTCAGTGCACAGCTGGGTCCACCCTGCAAACAGCCCACACTTCTGTGCCAGCCTTCTGTGTGCGCACATGGAGGGTGAGGGAGCCCTCTGGGTGGAGCTACAAAGCCTTCAGCTCAGGAATGGTGCCGTCAGATCCCTTCTCAAGGCTGCCTAAAGCCAAAAGAGCTTTGCAGGGAAGCCTAGTCTCCTACTAGAGCTGGCACTATGGAGACACAGCCTCAGATAACTTTTGTGCTGCTTCAGCGGTATGAGATGAACTGAAGTCTGTTGCCCATTCTGCAACGCACCAACGTCAAAGTAAAGTTAAACATTCATGATCAGTACCGTAAAACCAAAAGCGCTGTGTACGTATGGCTCACTTGATTTGCTGAACAACTCTGGCCTCTTAGATCTGTCTGCAGAATTCACCTCACCTTCTTGATACGCCTGTTTACAAATACACTATATGCTTTTCTTTCACATGGCTCATTCCCCCACCCCCTCAGCCCGCACTGCATGTATCAGGATATATCTTCACTCTTGTTTACAATAATTTATGCCACTCTGAATTTTAGTTTCTTTGTCCCTAGGCCTGGTAACAGCACGGGCATTGGGTCATCTGATTAGATTTCATTATGAACAACTTGTACGAAAAGAATGGTGTCCTCCTCTATACAGCTAATATATAGCATCTGTTGCCACGTTAATTCACACTTGGCCCTGTAGTACACGAAAGGGTAACATCTGGAAAGGAGCATCTGCACTTGCTGGAGGGGTTTTCAACCTAAAAACACCTCCTGCCTTACCAGATGTTACCCAATTGTCTACTAGAGATGGTGCATTAAATCTGCAAGCATGCTGGCACCTCAGTTGAACCAAACACAACTGCACTTGCATGGAGCGTCACCATAGTGCTGGCACACACACAGTTGCATGAAGAGTATGGGGCGGGATATAAATATAAATATATATATAAAAAAAAGATGGCAGTCATCAGACACATGTCTGGACACAGGTAAGTCTCTGGGTGCATGGGGCATGGTTTGGCCTCTACTAGCATTTCCAAGTGTGAATGCCAGAACACCTTAGTAGGCAATGCACTTTCTCTGTCCAGTGGATGGAAAGCTAACTGCAGAAACACCCCTGTACCCACAGAACAAGATACATTGGGCATATCTACTTTTCTCCCCATGATTTTAACTTTTTTGGTATGTCCCCCCACCCCCCATCCCCATGCACACAGGATTCATTGTCTGCTAAGCTAAACATTTGCCACTGTGTGAGACAGAACTTTGCTGGACTAGATGGGCTGTGGCCCAATCCAGCGGTCTCCTCTTATATTCTTATTCCTGTTTCTGAACCTGATGACGCACAGACTGCGTTATTTTTACATTTTTACCTTCTCATATTGATAAGCTTTGCATTACTTTGTCACACCACACACGTTTTGCAAGTACTCCTGCGTCTGTCGACTAAGTTTGCAATATAGGCATCTGATAAGGGGAGTTTTTCCTGTAGAAGCTTGTAGCCCAACATGCACCAATGTGAGAGTTTTCTGTCCCCTCCAACGGATCACATGCACGATCTTTGTGAAATGTATTACTTTGCTTGTCTTAATTATATTAGCCGTTTTTTAGAAAACGCAGCACTTGTACCTATAAGAGGTCACAAACGCACAGATGCCACTTAGAATTCAGGACCACATATTTATATAGATATTGAGGGAAATGTCTCAAGCGGCATTTGCATCTTGCCCAGTACCCTCAGATAAAAGTCATTTTCTATTACTTTTTGCTTTCAGTGATGTCAGTGAATAAGTTCTGTCATCCTCAAGGACACAAAAGCCAGTCTGGTCTTATAGTGTGTCAGATTCTTCCCAGTTTGTGTCTGCACTCCTACACAAAGTCAGATGAGTAACCTTGGAGTATTTACAGCTCTCTTTGGTCTAGTGGTTAAGGAGCCGGACCCTTATCTGGGAACCCCAGGTTTGATTCCTCCCTCCTCCATGAAGCCAGCTGGGTGACCTTGGGCTAGTCACAGCTCTCTTTTGAGTTCTCACAGGTAGAATAGGGAGAATAGTCGGCCGCTTTAGGTCCCCTTAAATGGATGAGAAAAGTGGGGTAGAAAAGCCAATGCTTCTTCATTATATCACAACTAACCACACAAGACTCCTAAACGTAACTGTTGGGTTGCATCCGGCTGTCACTTATTCTGCAATACCCAAATTATGATAAACAAATTTATCACATGTAAACAGTGCCAAATGGAAGATAACATTGAGCCAAATATGGGAACCACGTGTAGAAAGATTGTTAGCACAAACGAATTCATGTATCCCAGAAAAGAATTTTCTATTAAAATGGCTGTAGGCCTACATAGTGGCCACAATTAAGTCAACTGAATTGGTCATCTATCACAGGGAAGAAGGGATGTATCAGTACATTTTGTGTTTATATACTGTTGTTTTTATTTGATGTAAGTATGTTACTGTCTAATAAGTATTTCAGATTTTTTAAAAATACCCAATGTCTGGAGTCAGCCTTAAAGCACTTATTTCTTATGCATAATAACTAAGGTGGTTCTCAAAATAGCATTTCTGTATAAAGTGTGTTATATATCCAGACTAAACACCTATTCTTATCAGGATAGGACAATTAAGATGCTTTAACGGGAAAGAAATGTGATGAATATCCACACACCAAGTTCAGTGCACCGCTTCTGAATTTGAAGATCCTGTCTGCCTAAAATATAAAAAAGTAGGAATCTGCTCAGTGTGCACACATTAATCAGGCAGCTACCAGGTTGTAACCTGGATTGCTATTCTAAGCTTAAAGTAAGCCTGTTTCACGTTTAGGTGGGTGACACTTCTTCAGCTAGCCCTTTGTTTTCTAAAAGTCAGGAATAGATGGAGCTCAGGAAACCCAAACAGAAGTTTTCAGTTGCTGCCCTGCTACTTTGGGATCTCCAGTCCTGACCCGCAGGCCTCATAAAGAATATATATGGATCAGAGTTCTCCAGATGTAGTCCAGGAACATCTGGAAAGCCACAACTCCCAGCATTCCATTCCAGCCCCAGTAGGATGGACCCCACTTGAAACTCCTGCGGACCTCAGCACAAATTTCTCTTAAAATACAGTATTTGAAATTTTGGATTCTTAGGCACAGCTGGGGTGATAAATACAATTCATTTCCTTCCTCCCCCATCCCACGTTCGATGAAGTTCTAGGTGAACCTCAATTTCTCAATCCCATTTCAGAAAACGTCCACCATGACCATTAATGGAAGATATCCCCTTCCCAGTTAACCCCTTTGACTTTCGGACCCCAAGTCAAAATACTGAATGGAAAACAAAACAGGCTCTTAGAAACATTTTTATTAGAAAAGTAAAAAAACCAACAGTTGCATAGGAAGTCTTCAAAAAACTTGATCAAGTGTACTCCATGTGAACAATAATCAATGGAAGCGCTACAGACCAACTGTGAGGGTTCCTGCCCCCCAACCCCTTCCCACCATCTCCTCACACCTCCCCTCAGACATTCACCACCAGGATTCCTAATCATGCCAGGGCACCAGCCCCCCAGTACCCCCTCTCACACTGGTCTCACTCAACACAAACAGCTGCGCAGAAACGCCCAGTGGGTCTGCGCCCCTAGCCCAGTCATTCGCAAGTCTTTTATTATAGCTGCCCTCATTTAGCTGCCCTTGTGTCAGTAGTGGAGTTTCTTCATGTCCATCTATTCAAAACAAAGTTACACATTCTTGGTCCCTTTTAGACCGTTTAACACTTAAAGCAATTGGTTTCATGCACTTCACCTCACCAGAGATCCATTGATTACTATCTACTGTTCCTTTTTTATTTTTTCTTTTAAAAAAGCATATCGAGAAATAAAGGGCAACCTTCATCTACTCTTCATGGCAGCCCTGCTGCTGTCAATCAGCTGTCAGAAAAAAAAAATACTGCTAAATCAGTAAAGAGAAAGTTGTCCCGTAGTCAGACAAGGATTTCAAAGCTAGTATACTGTATCCAGGCCTACTCAGGAGTGAGTTGGCTTTTCTGTGTGTCAGGATCACTAAAAAGCGGAGTGCTTTTTTAGTTCTCAAACCATGCCTTCCTCCTCCTCCTGTATGGACTACCTACCTACTACCTTTGTAAATCAACTTCCACCTAATCTAACCTACAGTGGCTCCAGAGGGTAGCCACATCTTGAAATGAGCTTATGTTCCATAGCCCTTTTAGTAATGCACCTCCCCAGTTCTGTCTGGTGCTGGCCACCATCTTATGAATAAATGCTCAGTTAATCCAACAGCAGACCAGATGCCACCTTCAACACTCCTCAATGAGCAACTGCTCAGAGCTGTACAGCTTCTTTTTAATGACCCTGAAGCCAGTGCTAAGCTTCAGCGATTGGCTGAAACCTGGAGAGAAAGCAGAGCCAGAGCTAAAGAGTCCCTGGATCTTAGGCCACAGGCGAGAATCCAGTCTTAGAACAAGGGTGAGCTGAAAGGTAGGCACTAAGCTCGGGTCCACAGCAATCTGCCCCACACTATGGCACCCCTTCCCTTGTTCCACGCACAGGTCAATGAGGGCTCCCCTCAAGCCGCAGGGCTCTCTGTATGCCAAGTGGAGTAGTTCCTTGCCCACTTGGGTAACCAGCTGGCTTGGCATGAGGAGCCTGGAAGAGCGGCTGGAGTTTATCTTGGCTTTGTTCAGACTGACTTGGATAAGCTTCATGAGATTGGCACACAGGAGTTCATCCTCTGGGTCATTTAGCAAGTCGAAATCTGGCAAGGACGCTTCATCTAGATATTCCTGGGCATCTGCAAATGAAGTAGAGCGCAAGCACATGACTCTTATGCATCCAAGTTTGGTCACTTCATACAAACACAAATTAGATGGCTCCCTGACACCCCCCCCCTTTCTCCCATGAGACCTGCTGGCCTTAATGACCAAATACAATAACAGATATAGCAGCTTTTCAGAGAAACCTCTGAGAGCCAAAGAGAGCTAACAAAAGGAACAACCTCTTTCGCCTCTTCCTACTCAACTTTTCCAGATGAACCTTTTAAATTTCAACTATCCCCAACCCCTTCATTACAGGAAAATTCTGTGTATGCTTAGGAGCAGCCCAAGCCAGTTCAATGGGATTTTCCCTTTAACGGACCGTGTAGAGAACTGCAGGCAAGGAGTCAGTCTTCTGCCTTAAAGAGGGTGTAATGGAAATAGTTGAATATGCTAGTTTTAGTATATATGAATCGGAATGAACATTAAAAAAGGAAAAAAAATGGTGGGCCAAGAATGCAAAACAGCAGAGCCAGGAAAACGAAAGTAACGCTCCCTGTCAGCACCTCCATCTTTCCCATTTAGCATCCTTTTAGTATCCTTCCCAATTCTGAAGGGGGAAGCTTCCTACTTGGCAATCTCTGAATTTCCTTCCCAGTCCCTACAAAGAGTCCTCAGGGCAACCCCAAAGAAGGATTTGCACACACCCCACAACCTGCCCGTCGCTCTTACCGCTTTCTGAGCTCAAGCTACTATCCAGGGACTCGCAATCGGAGCTCTCCAGGCTGGCCTGGCGACTGGCTTGTCCTTGGTACGGGCTTTTCTCCCAGGAAAAAGCAGGCGGGTTCTCCCTCTGCTCAGGGATGGCTGGCAAAGGGGATGAGAAACTGTCCCACGAGACAGGCATCTTTCTTGGCTCTTTCCCCCCTCTTGTCCAAACGGGCACCTCTTCTTTAAAAGGCCAGGCAGAAGGACGGCAGCGACTCTGCTTGCACCAGGCTGTTGGGGGAAGAAAAGGGAAGACCGATCAGTGAACCCAATTCACAGGTGTGGAGCCACAAAGGGACCAATGCCAAAGGCCAGCCACACAGAGAGAAGAAGAAGAATTGGCTTTTCTAGCCTGCTTCTCTCACCCATTTAAGGGGACTCAAAGCAGCTGACAAACCTTCTGTTCTTCTCCCCACAACAGAACACCCTGTGAGGTAGGCGGAGTTGTGAGAGCTCAGAAGAGAGCTGTGACTAGCCCAACCTCACCCAGCTGGCTTGGTGGAGGAAGAAGAGTAGGCTTTTCCACCCCAGCTTTTCTCGCCCATGCAAGGGGGACCAAAGCAGCTGACAAACCTTCTGTTCTTCTCCCCACAACAGACACCCTTGGTGGAGGGAGAAGAAGAATCGGCTTTTCTACCCCAGCTTTTCTCGCCCATTTAAGGGGGCTCAAAGCAGCTGACAAACCTTCTGTTCTTCTCCCCACAGCAGACCACACTGTGAGGTAGTTGGAGCTCAGGAAGAGAGCTGTGACTAGCCCAAGATCAGGAGAAAGCCACTGGCCCCTAAAGCTTCGCAAAGAGCAACAGCCGGATCTGAGGCTCAGTGTCCTACCCTCGCCCCAATTTTGGGGGCAAAAAACGTTTTAAAAGGAGAAAGGCTAGCGTGTTTACCAATTCCAGGAGCCGTCCGTGTCCAACAGCAAGCGGCGGCAGCGGCGAGCTTGAGAAGCAGCCCTTTAAGGCGCGCAGCTACTGCCCCACAGCTCAACCCACCTCCCTCCCTTGCCCTTCCGTTGGCACTGCGCGGGCCCACCCCCTCGTTCCGCCTTTAAATAGTCAGGTCAGGGAGAAGCCCCGCCCCTCCTCCGCGCCCACCCCCGACAGCTCGCCCCCTCCGGCGCAGCTCATTGGCCAGGAGCGGGAGCAGGGCTGGTCCAATGGCGAGCGAGCGCACGTTCGCAACGTTCTCTCCTGCCCGGTGACAGCGGCGTGCGACACGCCCCCTTTTTGTTCTGCGCTCTCTGGGGGAGGGGTTGGGGCTAAGCGGGGGGGGGGAGGAGAGAGAGAAGCTGCGCCGCGCACGGAGAATATGGGGGGGGGGGCGAGGGAAGGGTATGGTGCATAGAGAACAATGGGCTGATGAAAGCGAGGGGGAATTGGGGCGCAATAGCAGCCATCTAGGCAAACGCGGAGCCTTCCTAGCGTTTGCCCCATTGAGGGCCGTAGACCTTGCTCAGCTTAGAAGAAGAAGAATTGGCTTTTCTACCCTGCTTTTCTCAGCCATTGAAGGGGACTCAAAGCGGCTGACAAACTTTCTGCTCTCCCCGCAACAGAACACCCTGTGAGGTAGGTGGGGCTGTGAGAGCTCAGAGGAGAGCTGTGACTAGCCCAAGGTCACCCAGCTGGCTGTGAGAGCTCAGAAGAGAACTGTGGCTACCCAAGGTCACCTAGCTGGCTTCATGGAGGAGCGTGGAATCAAACTCAGTATTCCCAGATAAGAGTCCGGCTCCCTAACCGCTAGACCAAACTGGCTCAGCAGTTTAGGGTGCAGAAGTGCCCCATGTTGTACTAAGCACCAGTTTAGCTGAAAGTCAGATCTGGCCTAAGAAACTTAAGCTGAAGCATCTTTAGGATCAGGCTGATGGTGGTGCTGCTGCTGCTGGCAAAACAAACACCCAGAGTTTTATGAAAGAGGGACAGGTGTAGACAGGGAGGAAGCGGGATGATCATGCCTCGCATCTGTGTCCCAAGCACCGCAAGTCACCAATTCTCTAAACCCGAGTCTAC
The DNA here is from genome assembly GCA_023333525.1 of Aspidoscelis tigris stejnegeri. Taxonomy (NCBI): domain Eukaryota; kingdom Metazoa; phylum Chordata; class Lepidosauria; order Squamata; family Teiidae; genus Aspidoscelis; species Aspidoscelis tigris. The sequence continues at coordinate 98,775,410 of JALMGA010000002.1, forward strand.
TGAAACCTTTCAATTTCTCATTTTAGACAACCACTCTTTGCAGCCCGGGGGTTTCCGCTCCACTGCAAACGGAGTAGACCTGTTTCTCTTTGGGACTCTGGCTGTTGGATCATCAGGGCAAGGAAAGGGAAAGAGACAAAGAGAAGAAGAGCTGGCATTTCTACCCTGCTTTTCTCACCCATTTAAGGGGACTCAAAGCAGCTGACAAAGCTTAGAAAGGTTTGACTCCCTATGAGGTAGGTGGGGCTGTGAGATCTCAGAAGGGAGCTGTGACTAGCCCAAGGTCACCCAGCTGGCTTCATGGAGGAGGGCGGAATCAAAGCCAGTATACCCACATAAGAGTCTGGCTCCCTAACCGCTAGACCAAACTGGCTCATCCTACATCTCCCTATCACCTTTTGAGGTGCAGTCTGTATACTACAGTGCAAAATCGTTGGATCCGTGGTTTTAAAAATATACCGGCTGCGTACCTATGTGTGCTCCTGGAGACAGAAATCCCATGGATTACTAGGGCACATTCCTTCACACGTTTAACTGTGCCTGGGTTCTGGATGCTCACTAGGCTTACAGATACTGGCCTCTTCCAGATCCTCTTTAATGCTCCTAGTCTTGTAAACAGGGATACTAGACGGGGGGGGGGGGGGGGGGGAACCATGGCAGCTCTTTGTTTCTATCAGATTTAGTGGGCCTGAAGAATCCGGTAACCCCTTTCGGAGTGGCAGATTCAGCCTAAATCATCATCACATGCTTCTCTAAGCTCTTCCAGAGAATATCCAATTTAAGAGTCAGCCATGTGGGTTACTTACTCCACTGTATCCATATATTCCAGAATAAAGCATGGATATTCTGGAACATGCATGCTTTATTCTGGAATATCCAAACATAGCGGGATAAGTAACCATCATCTGGGTGTTCCTGAAACTGTAAATGCCGCTGTAAGATGCTGCAAAAAGTCCCACAGGGCCTACACATTACTATTGCTGTAGGAATGTTCAGCGGAGGAAGATCTGCTTATTCTATTTTTATTTTCACTTTAGGTAAAAGTCATTGAATTGGGCCTGATATCCTTTTAAAAAAAACCCAAACCAATGCCTTCTTTGGATGATTTGCAATCCAAATTCCCAGGGAGCAGTTGACTTCTCCCATGACCCACCTCCTTCCAAACCATTAGAACTGGTGATCCAGTAATTGCTTCAAGGCGATTGAGCCTGGCCTGCGATGGAATCTAGATTACCCAACAGTGAGCGACTGCGCAGCATTGTATACATATGTGGCGCCTGTATTATATTTTTTATTTTTGTGTTTGGAAATATGCAGGGGGCCACACAAGCGATGGCGCCCCTGTGGGGCCCGAGAAGCACATATTCGGCACAATTTCCTCGGGAAAGATGGCGAGCGCAAGCTTTGCACGTAGAACAGGGCTTAGTTAGTAACTTAAGCCCTCGGATGACAAATCCAGTGCTGCCAGGCAAGTTTCATGTGTGATATCTGCTAGGTCATAGTGCTCTCCGGTTTCCCAGCTGGTTCGTGCAAATTGCGATGAGAATTGCATCAGGAAAGATAAGGGAAGGTGGGAGGGAAAGAAACCATCCAAGTGCAAGCAACAAACTAGATGGTTACATCAGCTGATCCTTGGCTTTTACGCTTTTCTTACTTAGCCTGAATTACTACAAGAAAAGGTGCTGGGTGTGTTTAAGTCAAGGGGAATCTGGATGCTAAGAAGGACCCATTTTGATTTTTAAAAAACCATGGACCCAACCCCCTGTTTAAGAAACCTGATTGATCCTCATGGAAGGCAATTTTTGGCTTGACTTGCAGTGCGATTCTAACTCTTCCTACTTAGAAGTAAGTCCTGTTGTGTTCAGCGGTGCTTACTTGCAGGAAAACTGTAGCCTGAGTCACAACTAGAACTTTTCTTTAAGCTGAACGCAAAGGAAAGCAAAATGGGAAATGCTAACTTCTGCCACATCAGCCCACCCTTTCCCCCATCTGCTGATGGAGGCAATGCGCGTCCCAGCAGATGGTTTGCAAGACGGCATTGTCTGTGAAGAAGAAGAGTTGGCTTTTCTACCCCACTTTTCTCACCCATTTAAGGGGACTCAAAGCGGCTGACAAAGCTTTTCTATTCTTCTCCCCACAACAGAACACCCTGTGAAGTAAGTGGGGCTATGAGAGCTCAGAAGAGAGCTGTGACTAGCCCAAGGTCACCCAGCTGGCTTCATGGGGGAGGGCGGAATCAAACCCAGTATTCCCAGATAAGAGTCCGGCTTCCTAACCACTAGACCAAACTGAGATTGGGAAGGAGGTTTGAAAAAGCAGAACCAGGAGCTAAATGAAACTCAACTGAAGCAAAAAAAGAACAAGCTAACTATTTAGGTACTGAATAGCCCTGGGGTGAAGAAGATAATTCTCCACCTTTAAAAAATCCCAAACAAACTGATGATGATAATTATTTTGGTAACCTTATTATTTTAAGGCACCATCAGGGCAAATAATCTGCAAATGGATTAGCTTTTCTTCTCCTTGGTGTACTGTATTATTAAACGGTTGTTTGAAATTTGATGTGGAGTAGTAATGGGTATTTAATATTTGTATGTTTGTATTTAGATGTACAAACATGTATTTTATCTTATTTTTAATACTGCCCTTTACCAGTCTCAGAGTGGTGTACATAAAAAACAATACACAAGCTGAAACAAAAATTAAAATAAACTATTTTATATAAGGCAGTAACTAAGGTAATATCTTTCTCAAGGGAGCCAGTTTGGTCTAGTGGTTAGGGTGCTGGATTCTCAACTGGGAACACCGGGTTTGATTCCACACTACCCCATGAAGCCAGCTGGGTGACCTTGGGCTAGTCACAGCTCTCTTCTGAGCTCTCACAGCCCCACCTACCTCCCAGGTTGTCTGTTGTGGGGAGAAGAACAGAAAGCTTTGTGAGCCTCTTTGATTTCCCTAAAATGGGTGAGAAAAGCGGGGTAGAAAAGCCAGCTCTTCTTCAATACTGCATTCTCATCTAATTTTTAATCCAATTTCAGGCCACTTCCAGAGTGAGAGAACGCATCACTAACGTGGCATATCTAACTCAGAAAACCTGGTGTGTTCTCGCACTCTGAATCTGGACTGAAAGGGTTTCAGATCCCTCCTGACTGTCCCAGTGAAAGAGATGTGGGGTGATGAAATGAAAGAAGGAACCCTATATTAAACTGATCCCCAAACTATAGCAGGAAATAGAAAGTGAAATGCAGTTGTCAGACTGAGCTTTAATGGCCACTGTCTGTTTGCACAGGCTAAAGTTGATGAGAGCTGTTGAGATTACCCCTGAAGGGTTTGGGACATGCCTGGACTAAGCCCCACACTGTAGGCCTTTGAAAAGGAAATTTAAACTAACAATAGAGATGATAGAGGATGCTGGAGGAGGTGTGGGAATAGACCGACCTATTACCATGTGTGTTGGGATTTTCCCCCTATTAAACATTTTTTGGGGGGAAATTAATAGAATTCTGAGAAGAATGTTCCAAAATATTCCTACTACATGATTTTTCTGGTTGGAATACTGGAATAGAAGAACCAAAATGATTAAATCTTTTAGTGGTAATCCAGCATTGTATAGTGCATTACTGGAAATATGCCTTGAACCGGACTAAAGCAGAATGGTATATTAAAACACTATGGAAACTCAGGATGAAATAATATTTCAGTGAAATATTTGAGATTGAAGGGAGTTGATAACATTCAACAATGTAGATTGATTTGGAACCCATCCGTAGAAGAACTGAATCGGAGATCTTTCCTATCTTTGGCTGAATTTTTTTTAAACAGATGGATAACATAAGAATGATGTTGAAGACCCTAATTACTTTTTAAGATTAAAAAATAAAATAAAATAAAATAGGTGTACAGGTGCCCAAGTGGAAGGGGACAGTTAGAACAGGTTTTTTTTTCTTTCATGTTGTTTATATGCTCTTTGTGGATTGTATGATTTGTGTTTCGCTTTGTGCATTTGGTTGTCATATATATATATTTGTATATATACGTAAAAAATGATAAAATATGCAGGGGGAAAAGGAAATGAAATTAAACAAAGACCTAATGTGTGGATGTGTACATTTGCTCTGATCCACAGTCGAGAGAGAGGTGGAGCCTGAGGAGAAATTTTGATTGCTGTTAATTAGAATGTTGTTGTTGTTGTTGTTCTCTATTTGTTGTCTACAAAAAGCCACACGTATATTCACCAATATGGCCGCCTCCAGATGGCAGCCAAATAATCTGCTAGCAAGGGAAAATGTGGGATATTTTGCTGGGAAATTTGCTGAGAAACCCACAATCAGTGCTGGGCTTTCCAACAATAATTTTAGGCCAGTGGTTCTCAACCTTCCTAATGCCACGACCCTTTAATGCAGTTCCTCATGTTGTTGTGACCCCCAACCTAACCCTACTTTAGACGACCCCTGTGAAAGAATAGAGCAACCCCCCCAAAGGGGTACCGACCCACAGGTTGAGAACCACTGCTTTAGGCAGTTTTTTGGGGGTGGGAGGGAGTTGGGCTATGCTGGGGTTGCCTCAGATACACGAAATAACCCTATCATAGCGGCATCGTAATGGTGCTCTGGTTCTTCCATCTGGATGCAGCCTTCATTCGGTCATCTGAAGTCCTTGAGAAGAACTTGATGCAAAATGAAGGAGTGTTCAAATCATTTTATGTGATTGTCATCTTCATTGTCCTGAAAACTGTGTAGTGAACGTCAGTATTGTAACTCTGGTGATATAGGGAGGGAGGAAGGAAGGGAAGGGAAAACAGACTGGAGGCGCCCACTGAGCTCTTCGGTAAAGGGAGATTTCAAACAGGGATTTCCCCAACATTCTGAGTCATTCATTGCCTAGGCATATAAGGCAGCCAGCTTCCCTGTCAAGCACAAATGTCCACAAGCTGTTCTGTGATATTCACAGCAGTTTCTAGCCAGAAATTATTTTACTATTTATTTACTATATTCTCCCACCTCTAAAACGCTCTCAGAGCTGCTTATAAGCTGTTAGAGTAAGATAGTTTCCTGGGCCCTTTCTGCATTTGGCTTTATTCTGGAATATACTGTATCTCGGGATAGCAGTATGCTAGACACAAACTAATGAAGACAATGGGTGTTTTTCCACTGTCAAAAAGTACCCATTTTTGCACCCATTTAGGACCCATTTGGGTGTGAGCCGGATGATCCCATTTCCACCACAGCACCCATTTGGGACCCGATTGTTTCCACTGCCGTGGGGGAAATCCGGATCTAATGGGTACATTTTGGCCTTTAATCCGGATTTTCTGTAGACCCCCATTAAACCTAGGCTCGGAAGCCACTTTGAAGCCACTTCGAAGTCATTTCAAAGGCATTTCGAAGCCACTTCGAATTGACTTCGAAGTCATTTCAAAGTCTGTGCAAAATAGCTCCGGAGTGCCTTTGAAGTCTGTGCTGATCTTCGGAGTGACTCCGAAGTGGCTCTGAAGTGACTCCAAAGTGACTCCAAAGTCATTTTGAAGTTCACTTCGAAGATCAGCACAGACTTCAAAGGCACTCCAGAGCTATTTTGCACAGACTTTGAAATGACTTCGAAATGACTTCGAAGTCAATTCGAAGTGCCTTCGAAGACTGCCCCCCCCCGCCCCCCGAAACACCTGGGGTAATGGACTGACCCCTTGGGGGTCGATCTGGATTCCCCACATGGGTGCAAAGCTGTTTCCACAGCAGGGGTGTTAGCACCCATTGCTAATGGGTGCTACACCTCCCGTAGAAACACATTGGGTGCTTCCCTTAATCCGGATCTACTAGATCTGGATTAAGGAATGTACCCATTCCTTAGATCCAGATCTTCTTAGATCCGGATCTAAGGGCTGCAGTGGGAAAACACCCTAAGGCAGGCCTCATGACCCATCTAGAAGGGGCCTAAAAGTGAACATTGCCTGTGAAGAGAGATGAATACAAAAGGGGGGGGGACTAGAAGAGGGGGGGGTTAAAGAAAAAACTAGTTTTAATTTATTTATTTTTTAACAAAGACAAAAATGAGTCGCTGCTATTCCGTCTTTCAAAATCTGTCTGTTTCTGCACCTGGGTATCCAGTTAGCAAGCCTCCCGCTTACTAGTCTGACAGCACCAAAGTCAGCAATGTCTTTGCCTGTTTAAAGTGACACACCTATCCAGGTATTCAGCTGCTACCAAACACCTAGAAGTGTGCATCACCGCCATCACGCATTTATGGCCATCTGTTTTGGCCTCCTTGCATGTGAAGTGGACAGAGAGACAAAGGTGGCTCCATCCAGAAGGTGATTAAATGCATTATTGCTGGAAACTGACCACCAGCTCTGGGTTTTCCAGGAATAGTCTTTTTGTGCTTTTTAGGGGGAGATATAGCAGAGGCCTTATTCCTAGAAGTGCTCACATTCTCAGAAGGTTTGGCAAGCAAGGGCAGAGTGTTTACCCCAAATTATCTGTGAATAATCTTTGTCTATGTATAATCCTAAAGCTATTCAGCTTTGGGTGCTGATTAAGTATGTCGTCGTTGATGATAATGTTTAAGAATTTATATCCTGCCCTTCGCCAAAAGGTCCTATGGTTGGTCACAATTATAAAAAAGGTAAAATATATAAAGTATTAAAACATATTTAAAATATAACCCTTCCTACCTCCCATCCATCATGTCCTCGTGAAATGCAGTGAGCCCTTTTCCTCTTCCTTCTGCCCATACTCCTGTTGTTTGCACTACCCTTATCCCATTGCCCAGTTCATTCTTAATTAAGCCTCGGTCTCCTTTATCAAAAAATCTGATGATTAAAAATAAGCCCGTTTCTCACCTGCAGTGAATAGGGATGTGCACAAATACATTTTTGACATTTGATTCATAACGAATCACATTCGAATGTGGTAAAATTCTATCCAGTATGAATCTCTTTATGTGTGTTCGTACAAATATCCAATACGAATGAATGGGTGTTTTTCCACTGTCAGAAAGTACCCATTTTTGCACCCATTAAGGACCCATTTGGGTGTGAGCCAGATGATCCCATTTCCACCACGGCACCCATTTGGGACCCGATTGTTTCGACTGCTGCTGGGAAAATCTGGAAAAAATGGGTACTTTCTGGCCTCTAATCCGGATTTTCTGTAGACCCCATTAATGGGGTCTACAATGGGGTCTTCAGGCAGAAAATCCAGATTAAAGGGAGCCTGTTTCCATTCTTGTGTGGCAATGGGGTCTAGAGGAGGCTAGGGAGAGGGGGCATCCATGGGGGAGAGCCCCAAAACCTAAGCTTTGAAGTCATTTCCAAGTCACTTCGAAGTCTGTGCAAAATAGTTCCAGAGCGTCTTTGAAGTCTGTGCTGATCTTCAGAGTGAACTTCAAAGTGACTCCGAAGTCACTTCGAAGTTCACTCTGAAGATCAGCACAAACTTCAAAGGAGCTATTTTGCACAGACTTCGAAGTGACTTCGAAAGGACTTTGAAACAACTTCGAAGCCACTTCAGAGATTGCACCCCCTGTCCCCCCAAACACCTGGGATGACAAGCAAACCCCTCATGGGTAGATCCGGATTTCCAAATGGGTGCTCCGGTGTTTCCACGGCAGGGAGGCTAGCTCCCATTGCTATTGGCCACTAGACCACCCATGGAAACACATTGGGTACTTCTCTTAATCCGGATCTACTAGATCCGGATTAAGGAATGTGCCCGTTCCTTAGATCCGGATCTTCTTAGATCCAGATTAAAGGAGTGTGGTGGAAAAACACTCAATATGTATCTGATACGAATGAATACGTATCTGATACGTATGTGTAACATATCCACGCTCTGAAAGTGTCAAATCCGACCTGAATCCATTTTTAATCTGCTGTTAATCCATGTCGAATACTATCTGGATCTGTTGCAGATGTGACTGGCGCCCCATTTTTCCACACCCCCAATATCAAGAAAGTCCGAACTATTCTTACGATTGTCCGGAAACATTAATATGTTAGCATACAAATGTTAGCATACAAATAACGTAACATTCTATTGTAATGTCTGAATTTGTACAAATACAAATGTAACGAACATTCATGCACATCCGTAGCAGAGAATGACCCCCTGGATGCAGCCCTATTTCTCAAGGTTTCTCGATCTTTTTGCTTGAGGGTACCTATTTTAACTTTTGAGATTAGCCCTTTAAAAACTCTTCCAGAGATCATACCAGAATGTGGCACATAGGCTAAGGGGTGTTCCAGAATATCAAGTTGCCCATCGTATCCTTGTGAGGAGTCTTTACAATAAAATTCAAGCTGCTGTACCAACTGAAACCAGAGAGGCAGAAAAGTCTGGGAAAGAAGGAATGTATATTATCTCTGTTATCAGTTTAACTTACACAGCAGGTATCTGGCAGGACTGAAAGAGATGACAACGCGACGTCAAAGCATTAACCATCTGAGAGATGCAGATTTCTTGATCAGGTGGAAAAAAGAAGACGCGATAATATTCACCTTTCACAGAAGGAACAGAAATGGGAAAAGACAGGTGGAAGGCTTTGAATTGCACTCTTTATGGAAGTAAAAACAGGAAATGCTAAACATGGATTAACACTAAAGCAAAAATACAATATTTGAGGGTGAAGAAATGGAAGTCATTTGTTTGGATGCCAAATCCGCGTTGTAGCATGGAATAAAGCGTCCCCGTGTGGTTTGGGGCAACGCGGATCCAAACCGTAACTGCCTGTCCCCATGGAACGGCAGGAACTGCGGTGGCGGCGAGAGGAGCATTGCAGTATCCCCCAATCTGCCCGCCTGCAGTGCGAGCGAGCGAGCGAGCGAGCGAGTGAGGTTATTTTCCCATTCATCCCCTCCGGGAGCGTCCACATGGCACCAGGACAATACATGTTAGCCCCGTATTTCACATGCAAAACACTTGTGAAGTGGGTATTTTTTAAACACGTATTGACTCCCGAGTGCCACGTATTAGGGCTTTGTATGCGGACGGGCCCTGTGTTGTCAATGCGAAAGTGAAGATACAGGATGGACCGGGAGGAGGAACAAACAAATGACTAATAGTGTAGCCAAGGGAATCTGTTCTGATGCGTGTCAGGGAAATATGGAGGTGTGGACTTTGATTTTCCCACCCCCATTTCTAATGAAGTCATCATGCTCTGAAGGGAGGAACAGCATGCAGTCACTGACTGCTTCAGGGAAGGGAAGGAGAGAGAAAGATATAGATTCTCCATGCTGAGCATGGGAAAAATAAAGAGAGCAATCAAGTTCATTGTGAGTTTGTGTTATAATGCAAATGTGGGGAAAATGGGAAGATCCCTATTCCCACGCAATGCGGAGATGCCCTAAGTGCTTGAAGAACCATTCAGTTAATAATAATAAGACTTCTCTGGGCCTCTTCACCCATCCACCCATCCTGCTCTCTAAAGTGCTACCTGCTTTTTTTTTTGTCCCCTGGAAATGAACCACTATTCTTCTGTAACATGTTTAGCCAAATATTATATTGATAAACATGAATGCTGATTGATTTCTCTTGTGTCTTTGAATTTTGATGGTAGTCAGGAGAGCACAGGTGAGCCATAATGTTTTTATAAAGCCAGCCGAAAACAAAGGAATGAATGTGGGGCAAATGGGGTAACATTTGACAGCTTTAATTCTCAGGATGTTGGGAGTGGCAAACTGACCTCCTAAGCTAAGGCAGGACAAATAAATTTTGATGAAAGTTTGTGTGGCCTGCATTACCCATGTCTGTCTTAAATGCTGGCTGGTAAATAAACAGCAGATTTAGACTGGATCACTAGAGAATCAGCTTCTGTGCAGGTGCCTATAGAGAGGCACCATGATCACGTCTCCAAAGGATGCCTCTGTGTCTCCATTTCAGAGTGTGGAGATGTCAGCTGAATCGGAGATCAAATACTGCTTCCAGGCAGCAGCCAGTTATAGAGCGAGGAAGCAATAATGTGGAGCATTGGATTCCCACTATTATTGGTGCCTGCCTAGACAGTGCGGGCATTTCCCCAAGCACATTTTGGTCCTAATCGAAATCGGGTTCAGCAAGGGTCGTCCCCATGCACTTTTCATTTGGTCCGATTTCCGTGGACCAAATCACCCTAACCCATACCAAAGGAGAAAAAGGGAGAGGAACTTGTATCATGTCTGTCTTTTTCCTCATTAAGAGTAATTAGAAATGGAGGTGGGGAAATTTAAAGCAGAGCTGTCCAAGCCACAGTAACCTCAGCCTCCTGCATCACAGAGGGAAAAGGCAGGATTGAGGAGCCTGATGTATGACTTTCGTCTCGGGCGCTGTGAGCTGTAGAGCTGCCTCTGACGGAGGGGAAATTGCTAAGTGTGCTCTTTTCCCAGTTCTGTGCCTCCAGTAAAAATGAGAATTCCCTGTGCCTGCTTTAAAGTCTTCTTTATTGTCAGGCTTGAGAGAGGCAATAAGATTTCCTGTTGACCTTTGCGCCCCAGGGCATTCCCAGAATCCTTTGCAAATTCACTTGACTTGGCTGGGCTAATAAGACTCTCTCAGCAAGCTATGTGGAAAGTTTTCCCAGAAAGGAGAAAGTCAGGAGGAGGAAAATACAAGTATACTATTAGTTAACTACCACATAACAGCCAATGTTTACCAGTCATTGTAGGGCAGCCAATCACACCATTAAATACATCAGCCCACTCTTTTTCCTCTCTTATTTGGACATCCTGGCTGCAACGGCGAGCAATTGGCTTCTATTAAAGCATTTCCCCAGTTTTTCTATGAAAGTAGTCCTTGGCACACCTACAGAGACCTGGTATGAGTAGAGCAGGGTGGGTTCCTAGGGTAGCAAATGAGAGAAGGTGGCTTCATGAATCAGTCTTTTTATCCCAACCCATTAGACACAACTGTACAAGAGAAGTCTGGAAACATCTTCTAATGGAAAATTACAGGTATTTTTATTGGCTGCGGTAAAAGAAAATATATCACCCTTTCAGACTATACTTATTATTATGCTGCTCTTGGATCCTGGCTCTGAATACCATCTTGCTGTCTCTGAGAAAACAATTGGCACTGGTGTAGAATCAAGGGCTTCATAAAGGAATCACACCAATCACCTTTTTTGTAGCTAGATACCATTGGTGTATTTGAGTGTGTTTAATTTGTATGTCTCCCCAATAGGCTCATTTCATTTGCCTTTCAGAAGACATTTCAATCGCACCAACTGAAGATAATGCTGCATCTAAGGCAATAAGGATCATATATCAAGTGTCATGTGTTTTGGAATCCCTAAGAGATGGCCAGAGTAAATTGTTCCGAAAAAACAGTTTTAGGAGCCACTTGCTTCATTTATACCATGCTTCCTTGCAGGTATATTATTATTTAGTCCAAATTCTGTCTACCATATAGGGGCTTGTAAAGGAAATATTTCCCCCTCTCTGTTTGTTTCCTTTTCCTTTATCTGCCAATAGAACTTTATTTTCCTAATAAAGCAATGGCATCAACAACTTGGTTTTTTAAATTAACTTTATTTATGATAAGCAGAAGATAGATCACTTCCACAGCATTAAGAAACTCATAACAATACAAATATAACAGTTATTTAAGGCATCAGCAACTTGATGATTGATTAATAATAAAGAATTGGCTTAATTGAAAACAGCCATTTAAAATACCATTTTAGCACAAATTTATCAGCAGAGTTTTGCTTTACTAGATTGTTTGTTCTTCGATATAACTCTGTCTTAGGAGGAACACTTCAGACTCCACGTTTTGAGTATGTAATATATTGCTCCCCCATATAATCACAATATCTGAGAGTTTTGGAACAAAGCTAAGCAGTCCTGGTGATTTTCTTTTTTTTTTTTTTAGCTCTTGATTACATGAGGACAAAGGAATTAGGCCAGTCAATTACATTGATGAATCTTAATGATTCAGTGTGTATCATTTTGGTGGCAAGGAACAGGTTTTTGTTGCAGTGAATCTATCTGAAAGAAAGAGCAAACTGTGTTGTAAAGTTCAAAATCTATATTGTAAAGTTTATGCCTGACGGGTGCTGTCATCTATTCAGATGTTTCTTATTAAGCAGCAAAACAACAAAATCTATAAAAATGCTAAGAAACTACAAAACGACCACAATAAGAAACTGTGTCTTACTCATTGTGCAGGCTCAAATACTGCATTTTAAGCCATCTCTAATGCCCTGTCCCTGCTAGAACATCAATACAGTTGCAGTGACTGAGTAGGACATATACCGGTGATGGCCAACCTATGACACGCGTGTCACAGGTGACACGCCAAGCCCTTTTAGGTGACACACCTCGTCACCCTGGCACCTGGGCGTGTAGTGCTTGCTTGTTTTTGAAGTGTACAAAATACCAACTTTCAATTGAAGATTTAGCAAATGTAAAGAATTATTCATTTTTGCTTTTAATAAAATACATATATCAAAAATATAAATTTCTTACTAGAACTAGAAATATCACAAAATTATGGATATTTCTGGAAGTGACACAGCACCCGAGTTAAGCTAGGTTTTCTTGTGAATTTTGACACACCAAGCTCAAACGGTTAGCCATCACTGACATATACATTGCTAGATAAAAGCTTCACAGGGTTTAGGAAGATAGCTTTAGTCTAAAATAGTTATGCTGTCAATATTCTTGTCCTTGCGGCAGAATATTTGTGGGTATATGCTACTCGTCCAACATTTGACCTCAATTTGTCACAGGACAATTGGTCCACGGCAGCTGACCTCAATTCCATCCACTGAAGTCATTTATGTTCACTACACATAAGCTGGCAACCATTCAGATGGAGGTGGTTCAAGTTTATCTTTGCTGACAGCACAGGTGACCCTGAGAAGCCAACAGCAAGGTGTAAATGGTTGAAGAAAGGTGCAGAGGACACATTGGAGAAAGATGTTTGCAGTCTGGACAGAACCGTCTGTGGTCTTGAGGTGCAGGGCACCACAGGGAATGGTAATCTTCGCTGTATCTTGTGCCTGAACTTCCTGGAAAACGGATCAAATTACTAAACGCAGATAGCTGGATTACACGTGTTGGGGGGGGGGGCGCATCAGGATTTTGTTTGCATCTACAGAGGTGAAAGAAAGTACTTGTGGAGGACCAAGGGGTGCAGTGTCTGTACACCGCAGTGCCCCAAAGCATTCAGGGCACCTTACATGTGTGCTGGAGGGCCATCAAGAAGACCTCCAAGGGTACTCACTGCTCTCATGTGCATGACTTGATGCTCTGCAGATGCGCAGTGGTCCCATGAATGGTCTACCTGGCCTGCACTCCACTTGGAAAGTTTGTTTTGTTATGCCGAAAATGGCTGGCTTGGGGGCCATTAAGTCCATGCTGCATCTTTGAAACTCAGGAGCTTTCCTTAGTCTTTATCAGAGGGAGGGTGAGGTCCATGGTATGCAGACACTTGCAGCAGCTTCTTGGGAGAAATAAAGCCTTCCTGCCCTTAAGGTGCTGGAGTCCCCATGGTGAGGATGCAGCTTTTGACCATGCAGGGAAATACAAGAAGGGTCATTATACTAAATAAGACTTTTATTCTCTCTAGGTAAGTATTGTCAATGCCTACAGTGACTGGCAATGATTTTCCAGGGTTTCAGCTGGGGACCTCTTCCAGCCATTCCTGGAGATGCTGAAGAAGAAAGCCTGGGATCATCTGCATGAAGTAGATGCTCATCCACTGAACTATGGCCCAGTGAAAGCCATCACCCTCCTCTATTATGTCCCCAGGAGCTGTGAGATTTCTGGAGGCGTCATTTTTACACCCGACTAGAAATAGCCCAGGAAGTTGGCCATTTTGATCCACATTGAAAACAGCTCCCACCCATTCCCTTGGCAATCTGGGCTTGTAAAGTGTTTCTTCACCCCTCCATCCCTCTACATGGAAGGGGGGAAGCATCTGTAAGGACTGGGAGGTGCAGTTGAGATGCCATGCGCCATCAACGCGGGTTGAGGCAGCCAATCAAGTTTCGACCTGCACTTCCTGCTTAACTGCTATCTCATCTCCTTTTCTCACCATCCTGCCCGCAATGGATTGAAACTTCGGATTATCAAAATACTGCGCAGCAAGTGTCGTGGATTCAGCATCAAAGTAAGTGCGCAGTCCCAATTATATAACTGGTCGATCGTTGTGTGTGACGGCTCTATCCGGACTGCGCATTCCAGTGCACAGTCTAAATGTGTCTGGAAGCAGCCTCAGAAAGGGTTGGGAACTCAAGGGCCCCCACTGTCTCTCTGAGCTGCCCCTTTTGTTATGTCTGAACGCAGCCTACGTCAGGGTTGGAGTGTGGTCCTCCAGATGTGTTGCTGAACTACAATTCCCATTATTCCATGTCAGCCCAATGAAAGTTTTACTCCAGCAACATCTGTACAGATGTTGCTGTAATTGGATGAACAGCTCTCAATGCAGCCCTCAGGCAAAAGAAAAAGAAAAAAAGTGGGGGTTAGCTAAACTCCATGGAAGTTACAAGGAACAGTTTATGGGTTTTGGCTGCCTGAGCCAGGACAGAAAATTATATCCTAAGTCAAGGTACACAGTGCTCAAATGCATCCAAGTCATGTTGGAACCTGAAGCAGAAAATCTCGTAAGCACATCCCTTTCCTTCCAGGCAGTAAAAATGCCCAAATAAATTGAATCATGATGATCTTCTGCCTTTTCCTGGCCCTCCAGAATTTGCTGCCTGGGCCTGCCTGTCTCACTTCACCAGGCAAGAGGGCCACCACTGTGTAGAGAAAATGGCTGCATCCCCACTGCATAATTTAATAGGGCTATAAATCTGGATGACTTTATTCTGCATTGAGCTCCGTTTTTCCATGTCCCCATTTATTAAGCAGATTTAGGGGGGAACCCCTCTCTTTTGCATCATACCCCAACTTTATGGGGCAGGGATCAGACTCTCCATGCATAAAGCAGCAAGGGGATGAGAGGGGAGAAATAAAAAAGAGTCCCTCTTTGGGATTGCCAGAATCTCCCTGCTGTTACAATGTAATGTGTTTCTCGTAACATTACAACAGCAGCTGTCTACCTGTTACAGCCCAGAGAAAAAGGAGGGACATAATGGGTGATTATTGGGTCCAAGGGAACTGAAAAGAACACCTCCCCCCCAAAAAACCCCCATGGGTTCCCATTCACAAAAAGCAAGGATTATTTCTAAATCCCGTTGCGAGACGTCTTTTTATCCAAATATAGATAGTACGCATTTGGGGACCTTTAATCCTCAGAAACTATGGATTCCTCTAATCCTTTGGGAACGCCCAGCTCTGAAAATGGATTCAATTTGCTTAAAAACTTCAGTGGAAACGCAGCCACTGAGACTGCATTCACACCTAAGTTTTTATCCAGCTAGAGTCCACTTCCAGAGAGAGAGAATACATCAGCAAACTCATTCACACCCAACTTTTAATTCAGCTCCAGTAACAAGTCGTTTGCTTTTAGCATTATCTCACTTGGAAAATCCACCTTTGGACTAGATAAAGTGGGAAGAAAGTGACTGGTCACTTTGCTGATATGTTGTATCACGCTGAAAGTGAAGCTGGATTAAAACTTAGGTGTGAATGCAGCAAAAGTGACAAGCTGATTTCTTTCAGCATTATTCAACTCGGAAGATCCACCTTTGGGTTAGATAATGTGGAAAGAAAATGACTGGTTCCTTTACTGATGTGTTCCTTCATTCCTAATGTGGACTGAAGGTGAAAGGTGTGAAAGTAGCTTGAGTTGCTACTGCAGAAGGAAGAAGAGTAACACAGAATTCTCCTTTTCACAGGGGTGAGGCAACAAAAAGGTTCTTGTACGAGCTGTAAAACTTCCTCCTCTCGTCCGCACTTCCTGGTCCCACACTTCATTGCCTGACACCAATTTGCATGGAGCGATTGTAAACTTTCACATTTACATGCTTGAAAGTGCAAGGTCCCCCCACATCTAGCATTGCTGCTCATTTATTTTCAATATTTATATATTGTTGTTAATAAATAAATCTCTCAGCAGTTCACCCATGAGTTTCTAAAACAAGGATTACAATACAAAAACGTATAAACCCATGCTATGGGTGCAAGTGGACCACGGAGCTGCATTGTGAGAGGAAGTGACGGAAGATTGAACTTCCTGTGCTCAGCACCTTCCCGGCCAATCAGAAGAAACAGAATCAAGGCTTGCCACTCCTTTTCACAACCATCACCCTGGTGGTATAAGAGCACAGGGTCTTCCCCCTCACTTGCAGGAAGACTCCTCTTTATTGCTGGGTGCCTCCAAGTTGTGGCCAACTCCTGGTTGACTGCATGGGCATCTTTATGCATGGTTTTTATGGTTGAGATACAGAAACGGTTTGACATTTCACCAATATTCATAGGAATTTGAAATCTGATCGAATGTGCCAAATTTCGACATTCAAACTTGAATAGAATATCCCGAAATCCGAATGTAAACATTCAAATCAAATTTTGAATTTTGGATCTATTCAGCAAGGAAGTGGCGGTGGTGTCACTCTCCACGGCGGGAGGGAGACAACGACAGACATGCCGATCCCTGCCATTGCCACCCACCGTTGGCCTACCCCACCCCGCCCATTCCACTGTCTGTCACCCTGTTCCTCCAACATCCCGCTGTTTGCCTTCCCCACTGTTCTCCAACAAATGGAGGAAAGGAACAGGGGGGTAGGCAAACAGCAAGAGACGATGACAGGAGGTGGAACGGGTGAGGTAGGCAAACGGTAGGAGGCAACGACCGAACAAGATGGGCGGAAGGTAAATGGTGGGTGGTGGTGAAGGAGATCGGTATGGTGGCATTCCCATTAATAAATATTTGGATTTTAACAGGATTCTGAACAGGGATTCCCCGGGTCTTTGGATAGTTAGTCCACAGAAATGGGGAATCCCTTTAAAAGTGTCGGGACGCTGGGGGCTCAAGCCAAATTCAGGCCGAACCAGAACACCAGTCGAAACGCAGCCTGTGAGTTGGTCAGAATGTACTAGCCCAGTTCAGTAAGCTTGGCCTATTGCCCAGATTGGTGGACAATCAAAAAGCCATAAAAATGGTGATCTTAGCGGTACTGTTACCTATTATGTTTTGTTATTTTCTTTTTTGTACTTAATAAAATTCAGTAAAAACATATATGAAAAAAGCTTCAACACCTATGGAGTTGTTGGTCTTTGGTCTTTGTAAAAGATGTTTTCTGTACTATGTTAAAGGTCGGATAAGTTCCTTTTGGTGTGTTTTGGAATAGTGCACTGTTTCTTACACTTCTCATATTTGCTGTTTGGTTTTTAAAAATTCATGTTCGTTTTATATATTTTGAGTCATTCTCGTCGTATTTTAATTTTGATATAAGTTGCCTCGCAGTGACTTTCCCAATGACAGATTTATGATTGAGTGAGAAACCGTGAAACCCTACCACACTGATGCCTCAGGGCTTGGTTCAGAATTAGGAGTGTACACAAATGCAGTTTTCAAATTCAATTCGAATCGAATCGAACATTTGAATGTCTGAATTCATCCGAATAAAAAAATGAATGTCTGGACATTTGAACAGATATGAATACGTTCAATACGTATTTGATTATATGAATTTCGTACGCATCTGTACTGTACGCATCCCATTTTTATCCCATATGTATTCATACAGATGAGTACGGTTACAAATACATATCTGTACTCATATGAATATCTGAATTATTC
This sequence comes from Aspidoscelis tigris stejnegeri, assembly GCA_023333525.1. Classification (NCBI taxonomy): domain Eukaryota; kingdom Metazoa; phylum Chordata; class Lepidosauria; order Squamata; family Teiidae; genus Aspidoscelis; species Aspidoscelis tigris. Next base: position 98,793,070 of record JALMGA010000002.1, read on the forward strand.
GTACAAATAGTTCAAAATATTTGTACTCATTCGAATACGAATGTCTGGACATTCTATTCGAGTTTGGACGTCCAAATTCACCCAAATTCAGTTGAATAATGAATATCTTGAATATTCGTGCACATCCCTGTTCAGAATTCTAACATTGCACTGGACAGCTGTTTGTTTGTTTGTTGTTTGTTTGTTTTGAGGTCATCACTTTTATGACACTAGAGCGTAGGTCCCACGAAACACTGTAGTGCAAAAGTGTGTTGTGCAAATAATTTCTGTATATAGAAAAATGAGAATTAGAGGAACCATGGAGACACAGCCAACCAGTGTCAGAGCCCAAATCATGTTTCTAGAAGTTTCCAGGATTGTTTTAAACAGGCATCAAGTCACATTTCAATGGCTATATAAAAGAAAATAATGCTGCAAATTAGTGTATTAATACAGAAAGCCACACTTCAGGGTGCATCCAGACAGGATGAAAAATAGCACCATTATGGCGTTGGTATGGTGGAGTCACTTCACATATCATAGGCAACCCCACCATTATCTCGGGGTTTTTGTCCCGAAAAAGTACTAAAAATTAGCGCTGTGAAACCTTGCACTGGTAGTGGGCTTACCCACAGTAGCATGGAGCAGCAGTCAACTGAGTAGAGGCCAAAATAGTCAGTCATGCATGCGTGGAGTTGTCATGTGCATATCTGGGAATTCAACAACCCAGATTGAATGTAACCACAAAATGTGGAAAGGCAGCACTGGGGCCAGCACTGCTGAGGCCAAAAGCAATAATAGCAAGGGAACAAAAATCAGCACTATTGTTCTCTTCTGCTATATCTAAGTCCAGGCCCGGGCCCAGGCCCAGGTCTAGGTCCAGATGTAGGTCCAGGTCCAAGTCTAGGTCTAGGTCTAGATATAATGTATATAGCCATCAATATTAGTATGTTTATTTTTATATTTGGTTTTTAATATACCCTGCCCTGAGACCTTTGGGTATAGAGAGGGATAAATGCAAATGCAAATAAACAAATAAAATAATAATATATTGAGCTGCCATCTGAAGGCAGCCCCAGACAAGGCCTAAAACCTGGCATTATCCCATGATGTGCAGAGATGAAACTGGGGGCAGTGCTGGCTCACTTCCAAGTACTTCCCACCATTGAAATACCTGGAATGATTCTTTGTGTGGTCACAGAAGCAGCAGCAGACAAGGTAAGAAGAAGAAGAGTTGGCTTTTCTAACCCGCTTTTCTCACCCATTTAAGGGGACTCAAAACGGCCGACAAAGCTTCTCTATTCTTCTCCCCACAAGACACCCTGTGAGGTAGGTGGGGCTGTGAGAGCTCAGAAGAGAGCTGTGACTAGCCCAAGGTCACCCAGCTGGCTTCATGGGGGAGGGCAGAATCGAACCCGGTATTCCCAGATAAGAGTCTGGCTCCTTAACCACTAGACCAAACTGGCTTTGCCAGACAACTTCCAAACACGATCCTACATTTTCCCCTCACCGTCCAGAGGCAGCCTTTCACAACCATGCTTAACAAAATTGTATTGAAACTAAATCGAATTATACAAGGAACAAGTGAATGTCAAATAAAAAATGAAAATGATTGATCGATATTTTTTTTAAAGTCTTACCATTCTGTAAGCAAAGTTTGGAGACCACTCATAAAATCCCCAAGCAACCCCGCTACCGAGGTAAGCATGTAAATATCAGCTGTATAAAACAAATCCAGCAGTACTGTCAAAATCCAAACCAAATACATGAAACAGAGAAACCTTGGATAAAAGTTGCTGTCTGCAGTCAACACTGATTTATGTAGTGGTGTGTGTGACCACTGTTTTGCTCTAGTGCAAATGGTGGAATTTGTTTTTTCGGGGGTGGGGGGGGGTGATGACTGGGAAATACTTTTGAGCTGGTTGATAGTCATTAGAAGAAGCTCAGACAGCGGTTGCCTCCCTGGAAATTATTTTACTGGGTTGCCAGGAACGTGTGTCTTGAGGCATTTTCCTGAGGAAAAGCAAGGCCCCTTCAAGGCAGACATGATGAGTTCAGCAGTTTTCCAAGTCTGAGGAGGGGGGGGGGGAGGCGGGAGGGAAGGTCTGAAACGGATCAAGTTGCATGACACCAGAAGGAACCAGTACAACTAGTGATACGTGCAGCAGGACAGCTACGTGTTAGGGCAACCATAATCAGGGGACCTCACTGGCAGATAAAGCACTGTTTTGCTTGCTTTGAACTCTCTAACTGCTGTATAGCTGTCAAGCTTGTGGAAGCCTCTTGATGGACTCTGATCACAGTCCTCTCTGACTACTGGTCGTGCTATAGTCCAGCCACTTCTCTCACAGGGCAAAATTTTTTGCCTGCCTTGTTATGCAGTTTGCTCTGTATTTCAAAAGCCAGCTGCAGAGTTCGGGCCATTTCTCCACAGTCACAGTGGGAGATGGCAGGGGACCAGCAACTCCATGGAAGTGCCCTCCACAGGATGTTCCCAGGTGGTTCCACACCTCTGTGGTGGCGCACTAGGGCATCTTTGGTGGGCCTTTTGTCCTGCCGAGAGTAGAAATATCACATCCCAGACTAAGGCTGTGCACGGATGCAATTTTTGACATTCAATTCAATTTGAATCAAATATTCGAATGTCGAAATTCATACGAATATAGAAAAAAATGAATGTATTCAAATTCGAACTGATTTGAATACATTTGTAGCTATCCATATGAATATTCAGTACAAATTTGATATGAATGTCGATGACATTCGTATGTATCCGTATGCATCCCATTTTTATCCCATACAGATTTCAAGATGGCCGCCCCAGGAGCCACGTGATTGGAGCCTTCAGCTGTCAATCACCACTCCTTTCCTGCCGTGCATGGACCAATCAGTGGCATGTCCGAGATCCAGTGCCTGCCTGGCGCCAAAGCCGGCTTTTTGTGCATGGAATCACTACATTCAGACTTACTGCCCCTCTGCTGCCATAGCTGAGTGCCTGCCCAATGTGAATCCCGTGTGAGAGGGACTTCATGGGTGGACTGTGCTTCTCCTGCCTCACTCAACATGGCTGCTCCCTGCCAGGCCGCCTGACTCAACATGGCGACTTCCTGTCCTGCCCCATGTGTTCTCTCTCCCATCCGTGTGCGGACGCGTCCTCCGTTAATGCAGATTTAGAGCAAAAACACCCATTAAGACTACCTTCAATGTGGCCTTCTCAGAAACCCCATTAAGTACCCATTAGAGACAGATAAATGCAGAAGTGGTTTTCCCAAAGTGTCCTTAATGGGTGCTGCTGTGAGGACGCAGTTTTCCAGATGTGTGCTTAATGGGTGTCGCTGTGCGAATGCGGTTTTCCAGATGTGTGCTTAATGGGTGTTAAAGGGTCAGTGCGGAAGCACCCTGAGAGAACTCTCTCCTCCTGAAGCCGACTGCACTTCATGGAATCTCAGCAAAAAGGCAAGATGCTACTCTGAGGACCTCGCTATTTCAATTTCTACAAAGTGATGAATAAGAAAAGGGAGTCATGCAAATGGCAATCCTGAAACGGGAAGTGTGTGAACATACAGTGACAAATGGATAGGGATTGTTCCAGCAAGAGATAAGGGACTAATAGGTTGAGCCATCAGCATCATGGAGGTTTGGCTCATATGCTTCAAGAAAAAGCTGGAAAGGGTGGAAATTATTCACTGGGTTTTCAGTATATATTGTGCAAGTGAAAAGCAAGCAGGGCTGTTTGTGACAGCTCATAGATATGCTTTATCAGCTGCAGGACTTCTTGCTCCTGTGCTGAAAAACCAATATGGGAAGAGCCACCACAGAAGCAAAAGGCTGGTTTGGCTGGCAAGGCCAGGGACAAAACCGCTAGTTTCACTGCCCTGACTCATGCCAGAGGCGGATCTTCAGGTCAGAAACAGATGTTGGAATCCAGCTCCTGCCAACTGTGCGCTGTGATCTAGAGGAGTTAGGTTCAGACAATCCCAGCCTAATCTAGGCAATAGTGTGTGGCCCTTCTGTAATCCATGCAAGGATGCTCATGAGAGGGTAGGAGGGCAGCCAGGTGTGTGAGCAAACGCACCTGCAAACTGGCTCTCAGCTGCCTCTAAGCCACCTCAGAGATGCTTTACCTATATATTCTGTCCACAGTGCATTGGGTGGGGTGAGTCTAAGGGTGTAATACTGGCGAGGCAAGCAGTCCCTCTGAGCTTTTTGCCATGACTTTAGACTGAAGTGTATGGAAGAGAATACATCAGGCCAATCAAGAGAGGGTCCTGGGTGGCGCCTAAAAAACCTCTCAATTGTGTAAAAAGAGTATCATGATTTATTTGGATAATAATTTGTGTTTTTCCCCTCTCTCACACAAGGGTTCAAATATGTGCATGTGAATAGAATGAATATACAGTTATAAAGGATGAGATGTACACAGTGTATTTTGCTGGATTTGGGCCCTTGCTAGTTGCTGATGAGGTACATCTGCTTCAGTCATGCTTTGTTCAAGAACTCAAGTGCTATAGTATCTGCCCAGAAGCATATTGATTCTCCCCCTTCCCCCTAATGTTACTATATTTGTGGTAAAATCAGGGGGCTTTTCTTGTTTTCAGAGCTTGCTTTGGAAGTCAGGCATGCTCTTGAATAGCTGAGAGGAAATGTGAGCTTGGCTCCACGCCAGGAGTAGCTGGTCCAGACAGTGAATGGCTCCCTTTCCCCTCCCTTTTCAGCTGCCAAACCGGTCTCCATGAATGTTCCTCACACACAACCCATCAGCTAGTGACATAAAAACAGTATCCAGACAGCACACAGTAAGGGCAAAGGGCACTCCTCTGTCAGATTTCTCTTCTGTGCTATTCCCAGTGTTGTCTAAATTGGCCTTCTTCTGGTATGTAGCTGCACTTTGTTAAGCGCTCTGTCTCTTAGTCTGCCTGCCACATAGCTGGGGGGCATTAGGATTATGTATCATCTCCTGGAAAACACAAGCCAGCGGTGAAAAGTGGGGGGGGGGAGGAAGACAGAAGTGGGGAACAGTAGGCTGTTCTAAACAGCAATGATGGCAAAATGAAAGACATCAGATTAGATCAGGCATGCTCAATCTCCTGTTCACGATCCACATTACAACCCCCCAGGTATGAATGGCAGGCACATCAAAGGCAGGTACATGTCCTGTTTTTCTGCCTGCCTGGAATTGTGCAAAGGGCCTTACCACAGGTCCGATGGGCTCCATTTGGCCTACTGGGCCACATTTAGTGATTCTTTAGTTCTTATCCTCTCATGAAGCAAAACAGAAGTTTTCTGAGAGAAGGAAAAAAGTGTCTCACTACATGTTGAAGAAGTTAGCTGCTTTTAAAAACTAATAGCTGGTAATTTCTGCCATGCAAAGACAGTGGCTGGAGATAAATGAAAAGAATATGGCTGTCATTTGGATGTATTTCTGGCAGACATGTTGCCATGTCCATACTGGCCCTTTAGACCAATTCAGGGGACTGGCTGGACAACTCTGTCTGCATTACAGAGCAGTCTAGTGGGAGGCCATGCCTCCTGTAGATCACTTCATCCAGAGGATGGAGCTTTGGAGCAGGCCACACTGTGAATATAGAGCCATAGCACATGCCAAGTGAGGGCTGCTCGTAAGCAGTCTAGACAGTAGACTGGTTGGTGTGCTGGTCCATAGTCTGCAGGTGGACAGTGTGCAGGCTGTGGACCAGTTTACCACACTGGAAGCAGTTCTTGGCCACAATGGCCCCAGCAAGCAAATTCAGAGGCCTGGAACTTTTGTTCCCAGGCTGCAGAACTGCGCTAGGCCATGCATAAATTTCTTAGGACACTCAAGCAGTAGCCTGGCCCACCGTGGACTGAGTTGTCTGGATCAGGTCAAGCCAGCATGGGATATCCCTGCAGATGCTGCCTGTAGAAGGGGAGGCCATATGAAATCACACTTGGTGCCCTCAGTTATATCTGCTCACATTGGTGACCTGTGTGAGTGCTCTGGTAATCCATTTGGAAAGGCATAACAAAGGTTTCCAATTGTACTGTGCAAGTCAATCAAATATTGTATATAAGACAATTAAGAGAAGTTTAGGATTTTGCTACAGTTACTGAAAATTCTCTAATCTTCTCTGTGTAGAAAGTGATAGGCCATATAATTCTCAGTTAAGATTATGGGAATCTTGTTGTCTGTAGGAACTGGTGCAGGCAGACGCCACTCTGTCATGTACCAGTTCCTAGGTGTCAACTGAAGCCCACACAATGCTGCAAGTCTTACTTTGGTCCAGTGTGGGTTAAATCAAAGGAAGGTTTGCCAGCATGAAATGGGCTTTTGACGTGCCCCCTCTGCACCAGCCTTGCTGGTTGTTGTTGGGTTCCATCAGGTTGGATAAGCACATAAGGATAAGTTGTCAATTCCTTTCTTCTTCAGTCTTGCTTCAATTCTGGGTCAACTAGTTGGTGCATAATTCATTCAGTGGAATCAGTTTTCCGGTAGTTTTCAGCAGGGTTGGAAAGTAAAGGATGTTTCAACAGCTATTGCCATTATCTATTCTGACCTCTGGTATCACTTCTTTTGTCTCCTCCCCCTATTTCCAATGAGAAATCAAGTTCAACTCCTGTTGAGTAGGGATGTGTATGAATGCAATTTTTGGGATTAGATTAGATTCAGATTGAATACCTGAAAATTCAAATCGATTCAAATGTTTAAAATTCAAATGTATTCACAGTCAATTCGAATTGAATACATTCAAATCTACTCATATGAATTTTCGATTTGTATTTGAACATATGAATGTCGACAACATTCAAATGTATCCATATGTATCCGTACGCATCCAGTTTTTATCCCGTATCCATCCCATTTTCAATCCATACAAATGCACACGGATACGAATAAGATGCATTTAGACACGTATGTAATGCATACATATCTGTACACATACAGATATCCAAATAATTCGTACGAATGATTCAAAAGATTCAAAAATTCATTTGGATGTTAAATGTGAGTTTAGAGACATTCAATTTGAGTTTGAATGTCCGAATTCAGTTTAATTTGATCGAATATTCGAGCACATTCCTACTGTTGCATTCCTAATGCTCACCATGTTGACCTGTCCTTAGCAATATCCTGTGATTTTCTAATTACATTCAGTAGACTCTTTATCCCATCTATTCATCTTGACCATTGTCTTTTGTTTTCCTTTACTTTACTAAACATAATTGCTACTCCTTTGTAAAAAAACAAAAAAAAACATGGCTAAAATATGCCTTAAGGGGAAAAAATTATTTGATGTGCAACTAACTGATCTAGTCTTCTCGCACTACGTACTATACTATTCTTAGTAAGCATCTCCATATCCACAACTTGAAAGCATCTTCATTCTTTTCCTCTGTCTCAGTACCCAGCTTTCACAGCTGCACACTACCACATGAAAGAGCATTTCTTAAATTATGCTGATTTTTTTTGACTATGAAATGTCATCTTTTTATTATTAATTTTACCTAAGCTTGTCATTACAACCTTCCCTTGGATTATTCTCTTATTAATTCTCTAGTATACTATTTGTAGGAGATCAAAGATAACAGAAATGTGTCCTACCTCAACTTCTTCAACTGGGGGACGAAAAAGCCCAGCCAGGTTTATATTGAGTAAGACCATTGGTTCTTTTTTTAAAAAAAACCTAAATGAAAAAGGTTAGGCTGAGAGGTGGTGACTGGCCCATAAGTCCTGTAACCAATAAATTATCCCAGATGTCTAGGGTTTCTTTCTTGACAACTATAGAAGCCAGGAGTTCAACTTGGAATTTTTTGCATCCAAAACAAAGTCTTCTGCTGAGCTATAATTATTCATTTGATTAATAGGGATGTATGAGGACACTTGGATCTTTGGAAGTGTACCCTTTCTAAAGAGCTGTGTGATCAAAGTGTGATTTAAAGATAAAGTGGACCTGGACATGGGTGGACGCTTAGAAGTTGCCCATTAACAGCCAGCACCTGGACAGCAAGCACAAAGGACACCTGGGCACAATCTTCCCTACTACAGGTAAGATATAATTTAGCTCCACTGGAATTACAGGAGTTATTTAGAAATTTGCATCTGCAGATGCCAATCAGCATTTGCAAAGTTTATGCAAATCTATGTCCTCTTCTGTTTTCTTTTATAGTTATGCACCTTTATTTATTTATTTAGAAGATGCCAAAGCACCAGTCCTACAGGGAGATCATGGCAACCAGATCAAGCCTATTACTTTTTTTCAGAGGAATAGGTTCCCTGGGTACTCTGGTAACAGCAATCATGCACCGCTGTTGTGAGGACGACCTGGCAATGCAGCACACAGTTGTGCCTGCACTGCTGGTCATGTGCTCCCCCACATCCAGAAGAGATGCATATGCAACGTGCAGGCATGGAACAGTTTTCACTGCTCCACATCTATATGTGCCAGGGATGTGACGGCAAACCTTCCCCTGCTCTCGAATCCCAGCAACTGGCCTTAGAAGCATCCTGCCCGCTCCCACCCCCAGCCTGAAAGATCTTAGGCATCCATTCTAGTAGCCATTGATACATCTGTCATACATAAATTTGTCCAGCCCTTCCTTAAAACCGTCCAGGTATAAAGTAATCTGGTATATGATTATAGATTAGGTGTAATAGTAATAACAATGTTAACAAACACATAGGCCGCATTCCCATTATAAGCTTATTTCAGTTTCAAAATGGTTTCAATCCTTGCAGTTCCCACGTCAGATTGGCTTAACACGCTTTCCGCGTGTTAAATCGGCCCAAAGTGTTGTAAATGTTAATCTTCATTTCAACAGGTCTCACTCCGGTTTGTGCGCTTGAAACGTTTTACATTGTTTACCGTGGGAACGGTACCATGTTAAGGGATGAGAATGTGTGTGTAGGGTTTCCCTCCCCCAATAGCTTGTTTCCAGAGATAGTGATTTTACTGTAAAAATTCACCCCTTACAGCAGCTGCTACAATGTAGCAATATACCCACTTCACACCTGATAACAATGTTGCAATTTTGTGAAAGTTCTGAGCTTTAAAAAAGGAATAGGAAAGGAAAGCAGCTGCAGGTTCTGTTTTTAAGGCTTTGACTGTGGAGTGAGCGGGTGAAGGGGGCTTGAGTTGCCGCTGCTGTGTGCCCTGGGCAATGGGGAGAGGAGGGGAAAGAATCGCTGGCTGCCCGCTGCCATTTTTCCTCCATCCAGGCAAGCGGCAGCCACCCAGCCACCCAGCTAGGCTCCGTGAAGGGGTCCGTTATGGGTGGCACATTCACACCAGGGGGAAGAGGGCAGGGCAGCCCCGAAAAGCAGCTTTTAAAAAGTAGCCACTTGAGTCCCCCCTTGAGTCACGTACGCCACGTACAATCCTCAGAATCCGGATCAAACGCGATTAAGTTTAAAGTAATGGGAACAGGCAAATTCGCGTTTGCATCCAGTTCTATTATTTTGGTTTAGGGAAACTGAATTAAGCTTATAATGGGAACGCGGCCATAGAGTAGATTAAAGTATATTAACCATATAAGCATAAGTTATTTCGATGGATGGATGGATGGATGGGTGGGTGGGTGGGTGGGTAGAATTGTGAGATACAAAATAAGCAACTAGTAAGCAATTTAAACTACAGCAATGGATAAGACCAGAAAATCTCTCATGCAGGAAGAGGTATACTGAAGAGGATGTATTGATTCATTGGTGACCTGAATCCATGCTTCACAGTCTGTCTCTTTAATACGGGCTCTCCAGAATAGCAGAGTAATCAAATTTCAAAAAGTCTTCAATGGACTAAGAATAGCCAAGAGCTAGTTTCTGCCTATTGCATCAGGTTTGCATTCTTGTATTCATCAGGGTTGAGACTGACCCATCTGTCCTTTGCAGAAAGCAGATGGGCATTGTTGGCAAGTGAAGGAGAATGAGTAAGTGAATGAGTTGATGGACTTTCATGTCCAAAACTATATGCTGCAATTTATTAGTCGTTAAAGATCTGCAAATCTGCACATAAGATAACTAAATCAGTATTATCTACAAACACTTTCTATAGTGATTTGGATACAGCTAAATAGCATTTATGATTATGAAAAAAATGGGGAAAGCTGCTTTTGGCTCTTGGCTAACCAAAGTTGTTTATTGAGGTGGGCACAGACATTTGTAATCAAAGATAACACTGAAAATCCAGTCTCTCCGAGGCTGTGAGAAAACATAGGAACACAAGAGCAGCCTTACTGGACTGGGCCACAATCCATCTAGTCCAGCTGGTCCACCAATTGTTTCTGATCATCTCAAGCAGAAGGCAAAGGCAAAACCTTCACCTGCTCTTGACTCCCTGCAAATGGCCTTTAAGCAAACATTTTGCTAGCAGATGCTCCCAAGTTTCTAGGATCCATGTAGATTAGTGGAAACTAAACTGCCACTTTTTTTATTGCTGCGTATCCATGACTAAGAATGTTCCACCTCACTGAAAACAGTTTTGACAAAGTGTTTCGCCAAAGGTTCTCCACGGTTATTGAGTCCAGCACAAGTTAGCCGGTCAACGTGGGTTCACTGTCGTTGTTCACAGAGATTCCATCTTTCTTACCAGATGTTCAACCTGAAATCTACTGGGAACTGAGGGTTTGTTCACGGTTCTGGACTGCAGGCAGAGCTGGGCTGTTACTGGTGTCCCATCTACCTCACTTTGCATTGGAACTGCCTTTTCAAAACAAATTAAAACTTTTTTAAAATGACTATACAGCAGTTGGATAGGAATTACCAGAGCACATCGGAATAGCAGGTGCTGTACCCCTGGCTGGGAAGTAAAACAGATTCCTGGAAGGTGCCAGTGGCAAGCCAGTTTTTGCACTGATGTCAGGAAAACTCCATATATTTGTCTGTGCAACTGCCAGTAGCTAAAGAACACAATAATTGTATGGTGGCCTGCACTTATATCCTGCCTTTCTTCCAAAGAGCTTAAAGTAGACTGTATTATTCTCCTTTTCCCCCTCACAAGTAATCCTATGAAGTATAGTCTGAGTCTGCACTTGGCTTAAGGTGAGGGCCAATGATCAATGAGGAATTTTAACAACCAGGCCCGGAACATTCCCCTGTTACTTTTAAAAGCCAGTAATGAAATGGAATGAACTTTATTGATTAGTCATTTGACCATATTAAGTTTACAAAATATAAAATCCTATAAAACATACAATAAAATTAGGAAACCAAGTTAAAAAAAAATCATTATTTGTCCCCATCACTCTTACAAGACACTTCATTCAACTAATGAATGACTTCCTAAGTCGGACTCAGGCAGCCTTAACAAAAAACAAGGCTACCCTATATGTCACTTGGATGTTTTCTCCCTGCAGAAGGAAAGTCAACTCATGTGCTGCATTCCAGTGGGACACATTTTGTAAAAGGGGCCCCAAACAAGTGACTCTTATTGAGTAATACAAGAGACAGGTAAACAAGATATGAAAAAGATCTCCAACCATTGCCGTGCCACATAAAAGGAAGTACCTGACCCACTACGAGAAGAGAGGGAAGTTCACATTTCCTGCCCCATCTGGGTAACAGGAAGGGTGAATTTCCCTGGGCGTGCACTAATATTCGCATTCACAAATGCTAGTGTACACCACCAATCCTCACTAGTGTCCGCAGACTTACCTGTCATGCAGATGCGTGTGTGGGCACTGCCACCTTAGTCTTGAAGGCCAGCGCAACTGTGCATGCACTGGAACTGTCACCGGGACAACGATGATGCACCACACACATGCACTTGCATTTGGGGTCATCTGGGCTGCCAATGTGCTTGTGTGCCACCTCAGATGACCCACCCTTGCACCGTAGAGGTGCAGATGGGTTTTACCAGAGTCAGGAAAGGCCATCTCTGGTCAAGGTAAGTCCACATGTGGAGCACAAAATTGTGTTCCACATGTAGTTTGCATGCAGTACGATCCTGCACAGAAGGGGCTGTTTCTGAGTTGAAAACACCCCTTCCAGTGCAGATACTCCACCAGGCAGTGTGCTGCACGTAAACTATGAGGCCAGGTGCAGAGAGGGCCCAGGATGCTAGAACAGGCAGAACTTTGGTTTGATTTCACAGGGCTTTCCTTATATTCCTCACCTTGTATACAAAGGGGCATCTGATTTTTCCATCTTCCATCCAGATGCAAAGGACAGCAAGCTGCCTGAACTGAATGACTTAGACTGGGCCTGCACCTGGTCTCGCTCCAGGATCAGATATCTGGACAATCTTTTATCCAAATAGGGCAGAAGCACGAAGCTGCCTGCTGCTGGGCAGAAGTGAGTGGCGGTTTTGTCATGTTGATATGAAATGTGAAACTGGAATTTTCTCACTCGCCACTACACAGTGGGGTGCAAGTTCATGCTCTTGCTTTCTCTGCACAAAATAGCTAACAAGATGCTGTGATCCTGGAGTCATTCTAGTGTCATGATAAGATGTAGCCCAGCCTTATTGGAAGAAGAAGAGTTGGCTTTTCTACTCCATTTTTTTCACCCATTTAAGGGGACTCATAGCGGCTGACAAAGCTTCCTATTCTTCTCCCCACAATAGAACACCCTGTGAGGTAGGTGGGGCTGTGAGAGCTCAGAAGGGAGCTGTAACTAGCCCAAGGTCATCCAGCTGGCTTCATGGGGGAGGGTGGAATCGAACTCGGTATTCCCAGATAAGTGTTCAGCTCCATAACCACTAGACCAAACTGGCTTACATTTCCACCGGTCCTTTGGTCTGGCCTGAATCCAACTCAAGGGTCCAATGTCCCGACACTTTCACAGGATTCCCTGTTTCTGCAGACTATATGTTCGATAATCCGGGGAATCCCTGTTTGGATTTTAACTGGACTCACTGCAGAATCCTGTTAAAATCTGAATATTTATTAATGGGAACACCACCCGTCCCAATCTCCTCCTCCACCACCTGCCATTTACCTTCTCCCTGCCCCTTTCCTCTGTCTTTCCTCATCTCGGCTAGTGCTTGCCTTTCCCCCAGCCCCTTTCCTCTGTCTGTTGGAGAACAGTGGGGGAGGCGAACAGCAGGATGAGGATGAAAGACAGAGGAACAGGGCAGGTGGGGGATGGAAATGGTGCCCCAATGCAGTTGGGACTGCTGCAGGGAGTCCTCAGCACTAGTAAAAAAATAAATAAAAATCTGGGTTAAAACCTGGATTTTTTTTGACAAGTGGAAACATAGCCAAATATCTCCTTGCTTGTGGCACACTCCCAGCCAGTCTGCCCATGACTCAAGCCTTGGAACGGTTTTTATTCTGTCTATGCCCAGCACTAGGACCCTGCAGCTAAGAACTCGTGCCAGGAGGGGCTGCTATAGCATTTCCTTTGCTTCCAGCACAACCAGTTCTAAAGCAGCTGCAGCAAACAAAGATCCTCTAGTTTTGCTGCCATTCAAGGGGATCAAAATACTCCCACTGGTGGTTTATGTGGGAGTTCAACAGATACTAAAAACACCGAAGAACATTTCGCCTTGGTGAAGGGTGCTGCTGAGAGAAAACTTGCAGAGCTCCTGTGGGTTTTAGAGATGCCGTTCAGAATCAGAGAACCAAGGGCCAATACCGCTGGCACATCTTTTGGGGGAGTGAAGAGCCCGTTCAGATATGTCAAGCAGGCAAGAAATGCACACACGTTTGGGAAAATAGGCATCTTTTTCAAAGTGCACAGTAAGGTTCGTTGCTGTTGTCGGGTGCCATTGAGTCAGGTCTGACTCCTGGTTGTATGGCTATCTCAACGCTAGGGGCGGGCATGAATGCAATTTTCAGGATTTTATTCGATTTGAATCGAATACCTGAACATTCAGATTGATTCGAATCTTTAAAATTTGAATGTATTCACCTTCGATTTGAACAGAAGGCATTTGAATCTGTTTGTGCAAATTTTAAATAGAATTTGCACATATGAATGTTGACAACGTTTGTTTGTGTCCGTATGCATCCTGTATGCATCCCATTTTCATCCCATACAGATCCATACATGCAGATGAGGGAAGATTCATACGGTGCATATGGATGCAGGACAGGTACGCATCATGTTCATACCCATACACATACGAATGCCTGGACGTTTCAAACGAATAAATTCAAAATTCAAAATCGGTTCAAATGTTTAAATTCAAATGTATAGACATTCAAATCAAATTCAGATGTCCAAATTTGAATAAATTCGGTCGAATTTCAAATGTTTAGAATATTTGTGTACATCCCTACTCAACACAGTTATCTTGGCAGTGATACAGCAGTGGTTTGCCTTTGCCTATTTCCAGATGGAAGCTGGAGATCAAATTTGTGATCTCCCGCCTTCCAAGCCATCTGCTGTACCGCTGAACCACAGTCCTTCCCCCAGGAGCCTTAGATGTGCTTCATGAATAAAATTTTAGTGTGTATATGATATTGATGTTCCTTCCTCCAACATACCTTCTTTAACATTTACGTAAACAGTGGTAACTCATGCACAGGCTAAGCAGCAATTGGTGCTGATCAGAGCTGTAGCTGGGTGGGGCAGACAGAGGGGTGCCAGCCCCACAAACTCCTCTCCCCAGCATTTTTAATCCACCAATGTAATTAACTCCAGTCCCTTATGGGCAAGATCAGGGTCCTTTCTGCACTTAGCTCTATTCTGGATTATATCCCAGAATAGGGGCCTGCTGTCCACATGATCATGTGGGCTATGGCAGACACCAAGTGAGGCCTACCATAGCCTGCCTTAGCATGCGGACAACATACCCCTATTTCAAGATATAGTCCAGAATACGGCCAAGTGCAGAAAGGACCATGATGTGGCATATTACTAATTCACCCCCAAATTTGTGACACCACGAATTAGGAATGGGCACAAATGCAATTTTCGACATTTGTTTCGAATTGAATATTCAAATGTCCAAATGTGTACAAACAGAGAAAAAATGAATGTATTCCAATTCAAACTTTACGCATCCCATTTTTATCCCGTATGCATCTTGTTTGTGTCCCGTACATGTCCGTACAAAAGTATATGGAGAAGCATAAGATGCGCACGGATACGTATGTAAGGTGCATGTATCCATACACATACGAATGTCTCAATAATTCATACAAATGATTCAAAACACTCAAATTTGTTTGAATGTTAAAAAACGAATGTATAGACATTTGATTTGAATTCGAATGTCAGGACTGAAACAAATTTGATCAAATTTCGAATGTTTTGAATATTCTTGCAGATTTATATGGACCTGGCTATGGGCCTGGTACTGACCCACATTTTGATTGGCCATGGAGCAAAAAGCTGCTCAGCGTAATCATACGTGGCTTACCAATAACCCCTCCACAGTCACAATCACCATGTTTCTCTGCTGAACAGAGATCAACATGAGTTCATTCAAGTTTAAGGTCAATAACAGATCCAGACTCTTTAGATGGCGTCATATGCCAGTTTTCCTAAGATAAGGAGAAATGAAACTTCCAAATGCTGGCATGGCTGGAATCAATTAGGCACCTATGTTCATACGTGGTGGGAGTATCCAACTTCACAAAAACTCTGGATAGACATAGAGCTGAAACAGGTTTTTCTGCATACAGTATACACCAGTGCAAAGTTCTGGAGATAAAAGCCAAACATCTAATGAGATTTCATGATTCTAACTGCTAAAGTGGTCATCTTACCCTATGGCTAGAAAGGTAACACTTTATACACTGTCATATTAGAGTACCATAGGTTTGTGGGAACTTGCTGTAAATGAATGCCTCACATGCAAACAAGTAATGGGTAGACAAATTCCTAAAATATCCTTCTCTGAAATTTGGTCTCCCTTAACATCTGCCCTACTTACAATTTCAAATGATTATGTATTGGATGTGCGAGTCCTCCAATTATTGGCAAGCCTAATTCCACTCTAGTTCTGCCTCTTTAGTTCTGTGAACCAGTTTTGTCTAGTGGTTAGGAAGCCAGACTCTTATCTCCAAATACCAGGTTGATTCCGCCCTCCTCCATGAAGCCAGCTGGGTGACCTTGGGCTAGTCACAGCTTAGAAGAATAGAAAACTTTGCCAGCCACTTTGAATCCCCTTATATGGGTGGGAAAAGCAGGGTAGTAAAGCCAATTCTTCTTCTTCTTCTTCTTCTTCTTCTTCTTCTTCTTCCTCTTCCTCTTCCTCTTCCTCTTCCTCTTCCTCTTCTTCTTCCTCCCCCCTATGGCTAGCAAGGTAACGCTTTGTACACTGTCAAATTATAGTACCATAGGTTTTTGATGAACTTGCTGTAAATGAATGCCTCACATGCAAACAAGTAATGGGTAGACAAATTGCTAAAATATCCTTCTCTGAAATTTGGTCTCTCTTAACATCTGCCCTAGTTACAATTTCTAATGAAGATGTACTGGATGTGCGAGTCCTCCAGTTATTGGCAAGCTTAATTCCTCTCAAGTTCTTTCTTTCTTTCTTTCTTTCTTTCTTTCTTTCTTTCTTTCTTTCTTTCTTTCTTTCTTTCTTTCTTTCTTTCTTTCTTTCTTTCTTTCTTTCTTACAGGCCATAGCCCTAACATTCCTGCCTGTATTTACTGAAGTGAGGTCTTTCCTTGTGCTGCAGATGGCCACCAGGGATCTCTTATAATGGTTTGCATTGTTGTTTTGCTGTATGATTTTATGTTAGACACTCAGCGTGGCAAAATGCGTCATGTTTGCATGCTGGCTGACTTCAGAAGTGCAGCCTTGATGGTGGCAACAGAGACATCAAGATCCTTGCCAAGGCCACCTGTGGATGTGAAGAAAGCCCTATCCAGCAGAGACGTGCTCTCAGTGTCTCCAGTTGGGGAGAGATGCCCTTAACCTGGAGAGGTTTGGAACAACCTCCATCCTGTCTGCATCTCCTTCCTTTTCCTGCGATTCCATGTCTACCTGCAAGCCAGTCCTGTAGCCTTTATAAAAGCCAGAGAGCACCACCAAGGAAGGTCAACATTAAGAAACAAGTAGTACCTCAAATTAGTGTTATTTTTAGTGGCTTTTAATTTACTGTATTTTCTTGCTCAGAGCTTGATATTCCACACCACACACATCAGAGGTGAATGACAAATTGCCATTTGCCTCTCCAAGGGCTCTCTGCGGTCCCAGACATTGCCAGAGAAACCCTGTTTCTCTTTAAAGATGCTCCCTGCATGCCTAAAAAACTGCAGCCCTGCAAAATCTGGCAGCTTCCAGCATTAGAGAATAGGCTTGAATATAAATGTATCACCTATATCATTTTTTAAAAGGAAACCATTTTTTAAAAAACCCTTTACGCTACTTGCAACATAGTTATAACAGCTTCTTTGTATGGTTAGTATCTTATGCTTTCTCCCAACAAATTCAGCTCAGAACTCCTCAAAGCTGGTGTCCCCTACTCCCACCAACAGATTTCCCCATTTAAGCTGCTCACTCCGTTACTCCCCACCCCCACGCCTAGATGTAGGCGCATTGGTAGTACAGCTATTGCCCCTGATATCTAGCCCTTTTATCTTTTTGGTATATTTGACAGCATCAACAATCTGTCCTTGCAGAGACAAACATTGCCACCAATGCACCTCAAGTAAGAACAGATGCTGTCCCTATGAGGACACTTCCACACTGCCCAAGGTAGGGACAAAGGGCAGGGTCTGCAGAGGTGGACAATCTTCCCTCCCCTCCTCAGTTTGGTCTAGTGTTAGGGAGCCGGACTCTTATCTGGGAATACTGGGTTCGATTCTGCCCTCCCCCATGAAGCCAGCTGGGTGACCTTGGGCTAGTCACAGCTCTCTTCTGAGCTCTCACAGCCCTACCTACCTTACAGGGTGTTCTATTGTGGGGAGAAGAATAGAGAAGCTTTGTCAGCCGCTTTGAGTTCCCTTAAATCGGTGAGAAAAGCGGGGTAGAAAAGCCAGCTCTTCTTCTTCTTCTTCTTCTTCTTCTTCTTCTTCTTCAACTCCAGGCTCAAGGTCTTATTTTGACTGGGCAATGAAGTACATATATCACGTTGCCCAAGGTAGTGGAGAAAAAATTTGGACCCATCCAAATGGGGGATATAGTGCAATTATGTCTGGGCTATGGTGGGATGGCCACACATACCTGTGGCAACCCCACCATAGCTCCACTATGTCTCTGCTAAATATTCCACCATAACCCATTATGTCCCACTGTAACCCATTTCAAGAATACTGTGGTCATGGATTTTCCCAAATAGCGCTATAACTTACCTTGTGAACAGAGCTGCCATCTTTACTGTGACTACCACACATGTGTGGGGCCTGAAAAAGACAGCCACACATGAGCAGAGGCGGTGACCACACACTTCTAGGTGTTTTATGCCATCACAATACCCACATGTGTGTATCACTATATCTCGCACAGACAACGCTTGTCTGTTCAACAAGTTTTAAGATTTCTTAACGTTATCTTTATTAGACAGTTGTATTTTTGTATTTAGTTGTTTAATTGATGCTATTATAATGTTTTATAATTTCTCTTAATTGAAAGTGAAAATAAATTTTAAAAAACCCAAGCAATTATTCCAGAGGGGCCTTTGTCCAAAATATCGCTTGCTAGCTTATACTCAGCTGGTGTCTGGATCTGGTCTTCCTTTTGACTACAATGGACATTGTGAGTAGATACACTCAGATGCCCTGGGGAATCCTGGGCAAGGGAAAATTACTCCTTTCTGCTTTTTCTACACATTAGAAAAAACTTCCTTTTAAACAGACATATTTATCAGCAGTGGGGGGGAAAGGAGCAAATTTTCCCTGCTCTAGGGCTGACTAAACTATTTGCTGGCTACCAGCTTTTTCAAAAGAATCCTGCCCTGCTCCTCCCAGGAGGATAGTTCAAGTTTGATTCTTCTCCTGAACTTCGGCTTGTTCAGTCTCGCCAAGCAGAACAAACTTTGATGAGACCATGAGTCTGCATGCAAGGAGGGAGCCAAATGAACTGATGATGTAAGAAGAGCCAGAAGAAAGTTACGATTGTTTATTTTTTTTACTCAGAAGTAAATTCCATTTATTCCCAGTTATATGTACTCAGGTTTCACTTGCTGCTGATTTGGGATTCTGAGGGAACAGGGTGGAGCGCGACACAAACTATGGTTAAGTCACTGACAACAGAAACCCAGAGAAAATATTAAAGAACAATTGGCAAAAGCTATTGGGGCCTTTTTGCAATAGCCCCAGTGGGGAAGTCTTGGTATACCCCAGCACATGATATATGCACTTATGCAGGGCCACTTGTGAACAAGTTTGGCCTACTGGTTAGAGAGCCGGACTCTTATTTGGGAATACTTTGGGAATACAGCGTCCCCATGCACACTGTTTAGTGCGGATTGGGGTATTTTTAGTCTGGATCCAGGGCAGAGTTCGAATTGAGCTGTCCCCATGCATTTGCTGATATTCGAATACAGGTGTCCCCATGCAAATCACACTAAACCCCTGCACAGAGGAACAGCATCTTTTTCTCTCCGCCCCCTCTCTCCTGATAGGAAGTTGGGTTGACATCACCAACCCCTGTGTTGCGCGCATTAGCGATGGTAGGGAAATGCCACCCAAAGCCAGATCACTTTGCAAAGCCGTTACGGGATTTGGTGACAGTTTAGTGGAGGTGCCGCCTGCTGCAGTGATGAAATACCACCCAATGCCACTCCCCCCTTTCACGGCAAATAGGGCCGAAAGGCAATAAAAATATAATAGTAAAAAATGAAAAAGCCAGATCGTTCTGCAAAGCCGCTAAGGGGTTTAACGGCAGTTTACTGGAGGTGCACACCTCTGTTCCATCCGGCACAGCAGTTTAGCACTCGTGCGCAATTTAAATTATCATGCCTGGCTTGGCAATTGGGGTGGGTGGGTGGAATAATGGTCATGGAAGGAGACTCGTGGGACAGCGATTGCATCTTTTGCTGTAAAACTGGGGTGCTCAGTTATTGTATGCACATTTCAGAAGCTGCTATTTGCCTTGCACATTCATCTGACTTGGCAATCGGGGGATGGGGGGTGGAATAATGGTCGCAGAAAGAGACTCATTTCTGTTCAGTCACCATGTATTGCCAAAACGCCCAAACAGTTCCAATCTCCAATGCACAGGACAGGAACGGGAAATAAAGGACATGAAACCCGCCCACTGATGAGGTGAGTGGCAGTCTCCTCCCCAAATAGCCTGAGAGCATCCCCATGCACAGACTTAGCCTCCTAAATGATGCGCACTTGGCTCCCAAACTGTGGTGAGAACAGTTTTCTAGAGGACTAAATTTAGCTCAGATTTGGGCGATATTGGGTGTTTTTCCACTGTCACTAAAAGTACCCATTAAGTACCCAATAATCGGTATGAAATGGCATTTTTATACCCATTAATGGGTACTTAATGGGTACTTCTAGTGACAGTGGAAAAACACCCTTGGTCCGCATGTAGCCTGGGTAGGGGGCTTTGCATGGGGACGCTCCTTACCAAATTCTGATTCAATTCGGAGTACTGTATATAGTGCATGAGGAAACAGCCTGGATTTGATTCTGCCTTCCCAGACAAAGCCAGCTGGGTGACCTTGGGCTAGTCACAGCTCTCTTCTGAGTTCCCATAGCCCCACCTACCTCACAGGATGTTCTGTTGTGGGGAGAAAATAGGAAGCTTTGTCAGCCGCTTTGAGTCCCTTAAATGGGCGAGAATAGGGGTAGAAAAGCCAACTCTTCTTTTTCTTCTATCCCAAAAGTGGTTCTACATATGCCAGACTGTTCTGTGGTGGTGCCAGGTAAGTTTGGGGTGGATCGGGGATTTCAGAGTACAAATGCTGGCCTCAGAAAGGTTCAAAAAGGCCCTAAAACAAGGCAGTGTGGCAGAGACATCAATACAAAGACTCTTCTAGGTAGCTTCCTAGTATATGGACTAACAACAAGCTTGAGCTAGATCAGAGCTTTTGCTTTTGAGTATAAACTATACCAGTCAACACAGAAACTCCTAAAGTAACACCAGTGTGGAATTTTCCCCCCACTTGCTGTGGAAATTTCCTACTTGGATTACAGAGACTTAATGAAAGGTTATATTTAATGTTCGGGACAGGTCACTTCCTGGAAACTTAAACACTGCTGCAGATGACTTGTGAAAAATGTTCTGAAAGAATCTGGGGATGCAATTATCAAGTGTAATGGCAACGGTCTGCTCATTGTTATTGGGGTAGTGGTGTGGAAATCCGCGCAGCTATCAAGAGACTCAAGCTTTGATTGTATAAGGCTCAAGGTTAAGCATCATGCTTAGTGGTAGAGCACACTTCCTGGAAAGCAGGAGGTTGGCAGTTCAATCCCCAGCCTCTCCCCAAAAGTAGACAATGGGAAACCACTTCTGTATCTCTGCTAAGAAAACTGCATAGAGATGCCCAGGAAATCCAGGAGTAGATGTAGTTCAGCGGTAGAGCAAACAACTGGGAATGTGGCAAAAAGGCATACAGAAAAAGCCTGGTTCCAGTCCATTCCCAGCTTCTCCCCCACTGTAGGCAATGGCAAACCATTTCTGTATCTCTGCCAGGAAATCTCCATAGAGGTAACCAGGAATTGGACACAACTCGGTAATGCCCAATAGCAACAACAATCCCCAGGTAAGAAGTACTATTGGGAAGCTTTAGACCGGTGATGGCCAACCTATGACACGTGTGTCACAGGTGACATGCCAAGCCCTTTTGGGTGACACACCTGGTCCCCCTGGCATCTGGGCGTGTAGTGCTTGCTTGTTCTTGAAGTGTACGAAATACCAACTTTCAATTGAAGATTCAGTGACAAAAGTCACTAAAATAAAGAATATTGGTTTTTGCTTTTAATAAAATACATATATCAAAAATATAACTTTTTTACTAGAGCTACAATTATCACAAAATTATGGATATTTCTAGATGTGACACAGCACCCAAGTTAAGCTAGGTTTTCTTGCGAATTTTGACACACCGAGCTCAAAAGGTTCGCCATCACTGCTTTAGACAATTCATGTAAAAAACATGGAGTAGATGAAGCTGTGATGTGACTCACAAAACGTAGCTTTGTGTTTTGTCAGAGTAATGTCAGGCTGGCAAAGGATAACCACAAGACTCTTTCTTTAAAAAGATGAACAGTGATTTATTTCAGCTCAGCGTTAAGGCATTTCTTGTTGGGAGCAACTTGGAACAGAAAGCCCAGCATATTTATGTTTCATAGCTGGGCGGGGTTTGGCCTTCAACCAATGAACAATAACTATTTTTCAAAACCAGTTTAAACTTGGAGCCAAAATGTATCACTTGACCCCAGCAGGGAGGGGGGGGGGTCAACTGTCACTTCCAAAACAACAGGCGGCTACTATATATGTATATACAGAATCACATAGGTGGCAGAGATCTTACATTCAAATATTATGGCAGGCAGCTAGCCCTGCCTGACAAGTAACTAGCTATCCTGTGAATGAACTTGGAAAAATGATCTTGCATAGGCATTAAAGTATAGTCTTCTGGGTTTTGTTTTGTTGTATTTTTCTTTCCAGATGTTAGGCTGAAGCTTGTTTGCCTTTAACTCGCTGGAGATGCTCATTCCTAGTAAGGTGTTATGAAAATCCTCAGGCAGTTGATTAATT
The DNA here is from genome assembly GCA_023333525.1 of Aspidoscelis tigris stejnegeri. Taxonomy (NCBI): domain Eukaryota; kingdom Metazoa; phylum Chordata; class Lepidosauria; order Squamata; family Teiidae; genus Aspidoscelis; species Aspidoscelis tigris. The sequence continues at coordinate 98,815,580 of JALMGA010000002.1, forward strand.
TGATGATACTTAGTACTAGGAGACATTGGGTGTTTTTCCACAGTGATGTAGTCCCCATTTTAGCACCCATTAAGGACTCATTTGGGTGAGAGCTGGATGACCCCATTTCCACCACAGCACCCATTAGGGACACATTTGTTTCCACCGCGCCTTGGGAAATGTGGATCATATGGGTACTTTTTGGCCTTTAATCTGGATTTTCTTTAGACCCCATTAATGGGGTCTACAATGGTGTCTTCAGCCAGAAAATCTGGATTAAAGGGAGCCTGTTTCCACGTTAGTTTGGCAATGGGGTCTAGAGGAGGCTAGGGGGAGGGGGCACCCTCAGGGGGGGAGCCCCAAAACCTAAGCTTCAAAGTCATTTTGAAGTCATTTTGAAGTCACTTCAAAGTCTGTGCAAAATAGCTCTGGAGCATCTTTGAAGTCTGTGCTGACCTTCGGAGTGAAATTACACTGGTGCTCCTGCTTCAGCTTTCATTTACTTCTTTATTTGTTATATTTGCCTTTCTACACCTGGTAGTGGGTTTTATTTTATCCTGTCTATTGATATATTTTGGCAGAACCCCTTTGTTGTGTTTTTTTTGGTTACAGTACTTGGGTTTTCTGGCTTTAGGGACTTGTGTTGGTTTGCTGTGTACAGGGTGGGGTCGTGACTTATAAGATGGAGACATTCAGTTACTCCACAGATTATATACAAAACCTTTTACAAACAGATTCTTTCTTTGGTATATCCAGTAATACTAAACAGGAGGTAACAGACTGTAACATACTTCTAGAATTGGCTCTGAAAAAAATGAGATTAGAAACACACATGGGAGCATTGGGGGAATACTGCAAAGCACAGATGATCCCAAGAGGTTTAAGAATCATAAAGCCTCCTGGTATGTTTCAAGAAAACCAGGAGTTTACCCAAAAATGGGAAGCGATACTCAATAAATGCTCTTTAGATCTCATGGTTCTCTTGATAGAAACTAGTCAACAGGAGTGTAAAGTTTTGGCTGATAAATTTGAACACCATAAACAGGAATTTAACAAGATGATGAACTCTAATATATTAGCTAGCAAACTAGAGGAATTTGATATACAGGTAACTCAAAAAATGAAGGAACTCAAAGATCTTAAATTCAAAAAATTTCAAAGAGACCTTAGTGATTACCAAGAAGGAAAGGTATACTCTTGGAAAGCACGGAGAGGTCTTACCTCTACAAACAATAAGAAAAGAGTTTCATTTGATACAAGCATAGATACCAGCAAAGAAGAGAACAGCCTAGGGGGTGCCACCACTGACTCTTCCACTGATTTTTCTGTAGACAACTTTAAAACCCATCGGAGACCTTTTTTAGGAAGGCAGTCCAACAGGTGGAGATCCAAAGACAGAGGAGTGGAGAGAAGAAGTATGTACAAGGGCAGATACCTCTCCAAACACAGATAGTTAACATATCTAAATCCTCGCTATCAGACCTGGAAATGGAAGTTTTAAACAAAGGTCTTTCGTTTGTTCCAACTCCTAGGCAAAATTCCTTTGACACTATGCGGGAAGTCCATCAATTGTTTCGGAAAATTAGACTGGCCAAATTTTTTTCTAGGAATGGTACAACCACTGAATACCTGGGACCCCCGGACACAGATAGATATAAGGAATTTCATAAAAAATCCAATTTCAACCCCAATACTGATGACCCTTACATCAAGGTCTTTCAAGACAGAGTGTTAAAGGACATGCAGGATATCTTTACCTCCCGTCCCAATAGCTGGCACAATCTATCTAAAGTGCATAAGGACACTTTGGAGAACTTGCAAAAAAGACAGGATATAATAATTAAACCAGCAGATAAAGGAGGTGCTATAGTTATATGGGGGAGGAAAGATTATGAAATAGAGGCATGTAGCCAATTATCAAATGAAAAACACTATAAGGAATGTATGAAAGACCCTACAGCAGATATTTTAAAATACATTAAAATCACTCTGGAAGAGGCATTAAATATGGGGTATATAAAAACTAACGTTTATGAATATTTACTGGATTCTCCAGGAAGGATTCCTTTATTCTACTTATTACCTAAGATACACAAAGATAAAGTTCCAGTTCCAGGCAGACCTATCGTATCAGGCTGTGGCTCTATCCTGGAACCATTGGCTACATACATTTCATCTTTTCTGAAACCTTTAATTCCCGATATACCTTCATACATAAAGGATACCAAGGAGTTTGTTAAATACATGGAACAATTAACACCACCTGTAGAAGATTTTTTCTTGGTGACACTGGATGTTTTATCTCTTTACACCAACATTCCCCAGAATGAGGCCTTGGAGATCTTGGAAGCAGCTTTGCTATCTAAACCTATGGGACTTCCCCCTATTCATTTTCTGTTACATCTTATAGAAATTACTCTGACCAAAAATTATTTTAAATTCGGTAACCAATTCTACTGGCAAACCTCGGGGGTGGCAATGGGTTGTAAGTTTGCCCCTGAGCTGGCAAACTTATACATGGACCATTTTGAGCGTTCCTATATATTAAGCAACGAGGTGTTTTCCCCCCATATAAAGACGTGGAAAAGATTCCTAGATGATATTTTTTGTATATGGGTGGGATCTGAATCCTCTCTCAATGACTTTCTGGCTTTTCTGAATGGTATCCATGAGAGCATCAAATTTGATATGGTATATAATTCCTCTGCAGTGAATTTTCTAGATATAACTATTCTAACAAAAAGGGGCTCATTTGAAACAAACTTATATAGAAAACCAAAGGATGTCAATTCATTTCTAAGATATGACAGCTATCATCCAACACCTCTTAAGAACAACCTTCCGTACTCACAATTTTTACGTATTAGACGAAATTGTAAAACGCTGGAAGGGTATGAAAGGGAATCAGATATTACATGCCTCCAGTTCTTGGAGAAAGGATATCCCTTGAAGGTTATAAAAGAGGCACAAGACAAAGTTCGTAAGTTGGATCGAAAGAAACTTCTGTTTGACTCCAGACCCAGGAAAGAACCCGACAGAGTGGTTATACCACTGACGTTTAATACACATTCACAGAGGGTTAAGGAAAGTATTGTGAAACATTGGCATCTCCTGGAAAATATACCCGGATATAAAAACAAACCGATGTTTGCCCATAGACGTACTCAAAACATCAAGAATATATTAGTACGGGCAGACTTTGGTTTTACAGCTATACAAAATAGTATTACAGTCAAGGGACATTACATATGTGGACATTGTTCAGTATGTAGACACAGTAGCAATTTGAAATGCTTTGTGAATACTGCTGATGGTAGAAGGTATGAAATATATAAACTGTTCACATGTGCAAGTAAAAATGTCATATACATAATTGAATGTCCTTGCAAACGAATCTACGTGGGTATGACTAGTAGAGCGATAAGAACTCGAATTATTGAGCACAGAAGTTGCATCAAAAATCACAAAATAGAAGCCCCTTTGGTCAAACATTTTTTGGATGAACATCACTCTTTTGATTCATTCAAATTCTGGTGCATAGATGGGATATCCAATATTAAGAATATAAAACAACTACAAATATTGGAACTCAAATGGATTCATCGTTTGAAATCTGAATCCCCGGTGGGTTTAAATGAAAATGTAAATTGGTTAGTTTGAGCTTTTTACTGTCCTTCCACACCCTTAGTTTTCCCTAAGTTCTTGTCTTTAGTCTTGGCAGGATCGTTCCCATTACTGGTTTAGCTTGTTATATAAGAGACACTGTGAGCAGGATAAGCACATTACAAACTTGGTATTGTACAGAGTCACATTGTGTGAGCTGTGGTATCTTATATTTTAGAACTTTTATAATACTTACAGGCCACTGAAGAAGACTGGTAGTCGAAACGCGTTTGGCCTTGTGTTTTGATATTTTTACTATTATTATATTACTTGTTTTTTATTATTATTTTTAGCATTTATACATTTCATAAACTTGTCAGTGGGGTATTGCTACCCTTTTAGAAATTACACTGGTGCTCCTGCTTCAGCTTTCATTTACTTCTTTATTTGTTATATTTGCCTTTCTACACCTGGTAGTGGGTTTTATTTTATCCTGTCTATTGATATATTTTGGCAGAACCCCTTTGTTGTGTTTTTTTTGAAGTCATTTTGAAGTCACTTCAAAGTCTGTGCAAAATAGCTCTGGAGCATCTTTGAAGTCTGTGCTGACCTTCGGAGTGAACTTCAGAGTGAACTTCGAAGTGACTCCGAAGTCACTTCGAAGTTTACTCTGAAGATCAGCACAGACTTCAAGGACGCTCCAGAGCTATTTTGCACAGACTTCAGAGCCGCTTCGGAGATTGCACCCCCTGTCCCCCCAAACACCTGGGGTGGCAAGCAGACCCCTCGTGGGTAGATCTGGATTTCCAAAAGGGTGCTCCGGTGTTTCCACGGCAGGGAGGCTTGCACCCATTGCTATTGGGTGCTAGACCACCCATGGAAGCACACTGGGTACTTCCCTTAATCCGGATCTACTAGATCCTGATTAAGGGAAGTATCCATTCCCTAGATCCGGATCTTCTTAGATCTGGATTAAAGGAGCGCGGTGGAAAAACACCCATTGTTATAAAAAATCCAGCTATATGTACACTATAGCTACCTACTGAGATCAGTGTGAGGAAATGCCTGACATGCTGTTCAGCATTTTGTTTTATGCACAAATAGTTATTTGATTAGATCTGAAAACCAAAGCAAAACAAACCCCCCAAACCCAGCATTTTTCAGGGTTGTAGCAAGGATCTGGAAATTTAAAAAGTGCCAACGGGAATGAAAAGGGTTTTTATGATCATTCAGTACAGTATCTCATTTCTTCCTTAGCACTTTTTAGCCAATTATTAGTTTAGTTTACCTGCATAGAGATAGGTAGGAGGCTTACACCTTCTTATCTGTCACCATGTATGCAATTTATTTATTCGTGTTTCTTATCCCGCCCTATACCTGAAGGTCTCAGGGCAGGTAAGAACACTTAAAATCAGACATATTAAAACAGTATATATTAAAACAGTAACAGCGACTGTAAAGGGGGAAGAGACAGTATTTTCCCATTTAACGGAAGTCCAGGGCAAAAAGGTGCATCTTCACTGCCTTCCTAAACATATACAGTGAAGGAGCCTGACGCACATCAAGAGGGAGACTATTCCAGAGCCTGGGGGCCATCACTGAAGCGGCCCTCTCCCAGGTACCCTCCCCTTTTAGTACTGAGGGTGGTGGGACAACCAGGAGGGCCTCCCCTCCAGACCTTAAGGCACAGGAAGGCGGATATGGAAGAAGGATAGTCTCATATGCAAAAACAACCCTAATTTGCTGCAAATTCATTCATGTTTCATCAATTTTCTGATGAATGCCCAGGATGAAGGGCAAGGCAATTAAAATATATATATATATATATATATATAAATCAGTGCATTGCATGTTCCTTTCCAAGAGGGTTTTGTTGCTTCCTTAATTACTGCATGACAAGTATAAATCCAACAGCAGAAATTAGTTCCACGCAGCTGCATGCAAGGACAAGCATCCTCAGTGGAATCTGGTGATGACTGTATAGCTTTTATAGACACAGGAGCCCTTCAGAAACAAAGAGACAGAGGGAAAACACAGACGGGCAGCATTTCAGAGAGTGTTGACTGCTTCCTTAACACGGCTAATAATTTGGTTCGGTCCCAGTTGCAGGAATAATATAATATAAAATAAAATATAATTTATTTATTTATTTAAGAAATTTATATCCTGCCCTTCACCAAATGGTCCCAAGGCAGGTCACAATAAGAATAAAACAGATCAAATATTAAAATATAATTAAAAAATATATAAGCCCCTACCTCCCGCCCACCCTCCCTAACAGGACAGCACCATGAGGAAGCTGAAAACTATATAGCATAGGCTCAAGAGGGAGGCTGTTCCAGAGTCTAGGGGCCACCACAGAAAAGGCCCTCTTGCATGTCCCTATGGCTCCTACCTCTGCAAGAGAACTACAAGAAGGCCCTCTCCTTTAGATCTCGGTGCACGGGCAGGTCTATATGGGAGAAGGCGCTCCTTCAGGTACCTAGGGCCCAAGCCATTTAGTGTCAACACCTTGAATTAAATAATATATATCTGCAGCATTTAAGGGCCATGTTACAAGGACAGGCCAGCAAATATGCTAGTCTGAGCTTCACAAACACATGCAACTGTAAAGCAAGAAGGTCAGAAGTACTGGCATATGCTGTACAGCTTCCTCTTGGCTCAGATCGGTAATATTTGCTGTGCAATTTGTTCCAAGTTATTTAAGAAGCCTTCCTTCTGCTGTTTGGATCTGGAGATATTGGCTGGAGATTTGTTTGTACATAATTACAGTTCATGTACCGACTGTAGCGCTTGGGAGGAAAGAGCCGCGGAAAAGCCTTCAGTTAGTACAAAATGTTCCTCTGGCATCTCCTGGAAACCCCAAGAGCATCACCGCCCAGGGTCTGTTGCTGTGTTCTCCCTCCTTGCAAGCTGTTTTTACTGCAGAGCTGACATTCCTTCATCCCTCCCAATATTAAGAAAAAAGGCAACGCACTCAAGAAGTTGCCTGATTGCTCCTTCGATGGAGCAAGATCAAAGGCTAAATAAAAACTTTGATCCAAAGAACTTGACCTTCTTAAAATGGAAACATTTCTAAAGGGTATATCGAGATTGGGATTTGGTGATTAAAAAGCATGTACAGCCAAAAGGAGAGAGACAATTGTAACAGGAATGGAGGTAGGAGAATGGATGGCCGCTTAGTCGGCAAAGTGGTGATCAGAAGTCATCTTTTTTTCTTCCATTCGTCCCTCTCTTCTTGCTTTTCTTTTAATCTCTGCCTTTTCTACATTTTAAATGTCATTGGCGATATAGTTTAAAAATCTCTAATAATAAAAAGGAAACATTTCTAAGAATAGGCATGGTGTTTTCAAAAAAGTCTGCACGAAGTTAAGGAGTTGCATCTTTGTTTTGAGGACGTTAATCTAAGGCCGTTTCTGCACAGGCTATGAAGACCCCATTAAGGACCCCAAAAGATCCCATTAGGATCTTCTGCATATACCCTTTCGGATCTCATGAGGAATGTGTCATCGGCACAGGTGCCACTGGATTCCATTTCTAGTGGGGTCTTCGGGCCCTTGGATCCAGATTTCCAGAGGACCCCTCCAGTGGTGTCCTCAATCACGTCTTCCCCCAAGATTGGATCACAGAGCATGCTTCTGCCCGTCTGCCGCTGGATGGGGTCCAGGGGCGGACCTAGCAGGAGTGACCCCTGCATGATGCACACGTAGGTCAATTGTGCTGTGCCCACTGGGGTGGACCTTCTTCCTTGGGGAGGCATGCTGCGGTGTCCTCACGGCGACCCTGTTTAGCACCCATTGCCATCGGGTGCTGGACACCCCACATGGGGTCTCCGTGATGATCCAGAACTTCAAGGACTGGAGTCCATGAGGACCGGATACCGAAGATCCGGATCTTTGTAACTTGGATTAAGAGAGGTGTGGGCAAAAATGCCCTAAAATTAATGAGCAACTTTTTATATATAAAGTACCTATTTCATAGAAAGAAAGATCATTCTAACATTAAGGGACTGAAATAGTGAATTCTTCACAAGTAAGTCCAGCAAGTTGCTGCTCTGACAAAAAACTGAGGCTATAATTTTTTGAACTAGAAGTTAAGGCACTTGGCCCTAGTTCACCAACACAAAACTCTTGCCCATTTTTCCTGTAACCTAACAGTAGTCCAGGTGTTTTGCGGAGCATTAATAAGTTTAAAATGGCAATCCCACCTCCTGAGAGGTCAAGTCTGGATACTGTGGGTACCCCCAGACATGGAGGGCTTTGCGCTTGCTGCGGTTACATAACTACTGATCAGCAGCGGCAATGCAGCAGCAACAGGGAAAGTGTTTAATCAGCAGCTTTTAACTTTGCACTTTCCCTTGTGTGGAGGAGGAAAGTGCAGCGTACCCAGTGTCCCATCGGGATGACAGGATGTGGCTCCTCAGGGGCTCTGTCCTTCCTTCATCCTGTCGGGACAATGGGAAGCAGCTGTGCAGGGTGGGTGGAGTTTTACTCGTGTTGGAGGCAATCTATATACGGAGGTATAGAAGAGGTGGGTAGAGAACATTTCTTTTCTCTATCACACAACACCAGAACCAGGGGGCATCTATGAAACTGATGGGAAGGAGAATCGGATCCAACAAGGGGAAGTATTTCTTCACCCAGAGGGTCATCAGTTTATGGAATTTGCTGCCAGAAGAAGTAGTAACAGAAACCAGCCTAGATGGCTTTAAGGTTGGGTTAGACAAATTTATGGGCGGCAGATGTATCAGTGGCTACTAGAATGAATGCCTAGGTGCATCTTTCAGGCTAGGGGGGAAAGCAGGTCACTTCTAAGGCCATTTGCTGAGATTGGAGAGCAGGCAAAGGTTTGTCCTCGTCTCTGCTTGAGATGCCCATGAGCCTTTGGTGGGCCACCGTGTGTGACGGGACGCTGGACTAGATGGGCTGTGGCCTGATCCAGCAGGGCTCCTCTTATGTTCTTATGACAGTTTCATTTCCGTCATAAGACCTTTCTACACTGGCTCTGATTATGGAATATATCCAAAATTAGGTTCAAGGTGTCCACATGGTAGTACAGACTAAGTCAGGTAGTCTGCACCAGCATGTAGACAGCAGTCCTATTCTCGGATATATTCCCGAATAAGACTCAGTGCAGAACGTGTCATAATCTCTCTTATTATTACAGTTTCCTGAAAACCAAGACTCTAAGGTCCCTTCCAGACTAGTTAGTAGAAAAATCACAGCTTACCTGGCTGCAAAGCGATGACTTGTTGTCCCCACCCAAAACGCAGGTCTGCAGCTTCCTCCTTGGCAGCTGCGAGACTTCCGTGGCGTGCAGAGTGAGGCATGCGTCACGTGGAATGGGGCAGCCAATGGGAGCTCAGCTGCGGGCTCAGCACTTGTTCGTTGTTCTCACTGTCCTGTCCAGACTGGCGGGAAACTTCGAATTTACCTGATACTGTGGAGCCATTGCTCATCGTTCCACAGTAGGTAAATTCAAAGTAGTGGTGGCATAATGCACTGCTGCTGCGCGGTATCGTGACACCCGTACCCCGACCGGGCATCAGAACGTGCAGTATTCGCAAGTCTGGATGCACTCTAAGAAAGAAGGGCGAGAGACACTGCAGAAAGGCCTGATCCTACCCTTGGCCTCTTGTCTGTCTGTCTGTCTATCCCTCTCAAAGACTTTCTTATACTTTCTTATAAAGGCCAGCATTTGCTTTACTGTGCCAGCACATGGCATGTTTGGCGCATCCTCCAGAAGCACAGTGTCAGATCAATCAAACTGGAAATTGTATCGTGGTCCCCCCCCAAAAAACGCACAAAGCCGCACCTTTTTGCTGGGCTGATCTGCCAACTTTTTTTCTAGACCGCCATGGGGAACAGCTAAGATTTTTGAAAAAAGCCAGCGTTTTCCTTCACCATTTGAAGCGTCCCTCGGTCTTGTAATGGAGGGGAGATTTTTGAAAGTAAGGAGAACATTCCTGAGTTTCAACCTGGCAATTTAATTCAAAACAATCGCACAAAAAGGTTCACTGACTTTTTCATACTGTGCTGATGCAACCTGACCAACCTCACTTTTTGTTGTTTTAAGTTACAGGTTTCACAGCAGCGCTAATTTGCTGACCTGACCTTCCATTAAATGTTTTTGGTTGGCCAGAAGAAATTCTGAGATAGCTAGAATGCCTTTGACTGAACCAACAGTTTTAGTGGGCTTTTGCATCTGACTTCATTATGCCCGTACTTGACAGAAAGGTGTTATAGTCTGTTTTTAAAAGTTTAATTGAACCTAGGCTGCTCAAGTTCCACAGTGTGCTCTTTTATCAAAGGAAATAGTGTACATCTCACCGTTTGTGGAGCTCTATTAGGAAGATACCTAGGACAAAAGTATTCTGCAATGACAAATGCGTGTCTCACTTTCCCACAAAATATGCTAACTATGAAATGATAGCATTTTAGATTAAATATGTCAGCAATTTCATTACAGGCTCCACGTGCATCTGATTTTTAGACTATAAGTATCAGAGAGAGGAACAGAGTAGTGAGAAAACGAAAATGCATCATTGGTTAGGTGGCCACAATTTAAGATACTTTAACTGCCTGTAATTAGCACAATTTGCCTATCATTGATGCAATAAGAGCAGATGTGCACCAGCTGTAAAAAATACCGATTCTTAGGACTGTACTACTGCCCTGAAACCGACAAACTGAATCATCTGTGATGAAAATTAGATACATGGAAGCCCAATGCCAGCTTTTATTTGTTATTAAAGAGGCAGCTGTAGCATTTAAATGTGGATGAAGTCATCCATCTCTGTCTCATATGCTGCACAGAGAATATCTGAAGCTTCTCTTGGCTTGAAAACAACAGATCTTATGCATAACCTGTGGGAGTGGAAGAGCAAACTGCCTGAAAAGCAAGAGGGTTGCTGGTTCCATCCCCAGCTTCTCCTTGGAAGTAGGTAATGGCAGACCACTACTATGTCCTGAATGCTCATATAAGCCACAAAAAATGAGAATGTATCATTTCTTGATCTTAAACAAATTTACTAGAAAGGTAGTGCTGTTGAAATCTTGGCTATATAAAGGTGTTTAGTAAGATAAACCCACATGATGTTAATAAAATAATCCTTCACTGATTGTAAGTTTACCAAACTCAAGTTTGTGTTAATATTTTACTACCTGTGAGCCAATACTGTACATTTGAGTATATGAAGTGTGTGTCTTTCTTTAGTGGCACTTGGGTTTAGTGTGTTCTGGTTTCCCCCATTTACTGTTTCTATAGGTAGTCTGTGACTACTGCTATAAGCTTGTGCGTTCTACTGGCAGTATGTACAAGGTCTATGTGCAAACGTACAAGGTCTATGGTGATTTTGTTGTTCTTCCTAAACCCTTCTCTTAAGATCTCAAGCCTTACCAACCACAAGGTTTTTTGGGAAGTAACCACCGTGGATGGTGAAGTATTACTCTAGAGAAAGGTGGTAGAAAAATGTTTTAGGAGAATATAATACAGTATACCAAAAGTGAGTCCTTCTTCACTAGCTCTTATGGAGTTGCATGGATGAAAAATTCAGGTTCAATTCACAACTGAAACAAATATCTGAAAATGTGTGTCTTCATAGAGAAATTAATTCAAACATTTGACATTCGCATTTGCAGCCGAACAACTCTGCAGCTTTCTTCCATTGTATTTGCGAGCTGAGAATGTTGTTAGAACTGTTCAAATGTCTGTACTTTTGATTTGATGTGAAAATTTGCAAATTTGATTGAATTTTCGGATGCAGATTAGCACATCCCTTCTGACTCCGTCAAATGATTGAGAACATGTGGAGAGAAAAAAATTGCCTCTACCCTTTCCATGACCCTTTGCAGATACAAGTCTCCCATTGTGTGTGATTTGAATGCACCTCTGAAGCATCTTTACATGCTATCCTTCTATGTTCAAAGTTCTAGTAGCCTTTGTACATTTTGCAGGCATCCTCAGTTGCAAGGAGAAAAAAACTCATCAACAGCCTTTGATCAAGTTCTGCAATCAAATATGCATTGTTAAGGCAACATGAGAACATAACTGAATAAATTAACTTTAAAATCCAAAGACAGCCAGCTGTACAGCCAATTAGGGTCTCATAGAGAAAATTATTGTATTTACATTCTTTTATTTTTATAGTACAATCTGCAAATAGTGTGAAATCAGTGCAATATGGAATCAGGACAATTCATGTTGACTCTGGGATTTGCGGGTTAGCTGAGTAAGCTGTTGCCTCTCTTAGTATTCTAGTAGTAACTTCTAGGTTGATAAATGAAGTGCTTTGGAGGGCCCACTACTCGCAACCAGGCTGAATACTACACTACTGCTACACTGTAGTGTTTTGATACCTAGAGCACTGATAACTGTACAAAGAAACCCTCCTGTACCTAAGATAGCAAAGTATTGTACCCTTAAATCGGATAAAGCATTGGACATAAAACCTAAGACATTTTCTACAGTGGCCATTACTCATACAATGCTGCGGTTCAGTTTTCCAAAGTGGTCTGTAGTTAAAATGGTTTTAGGCAAGTAATGCCACCTATGGAAACCAAGATATTAGAACTGCAGAGATTCAGGTTGTGTGTGTGTCTTCCTCTGACTGCTGAGGCTCCTAGTACACTCCCAGGTCTGGTATAGTGGCCAGTATGGAATAAACTCTGTTTTATTCTTATAAGTCAAATGGGCTACAGAGACCAAATGGTGATGTGGCAAGTTTGTAGAATCCATTCAGTGAGGGAAGATGCATTTACTGACCACATAAGAGCAAAACTATGCTGTGCCAAAACATGTTGTATAGAAGGCAACTGGACTGAAGTGAGGTTGTGCAAGAACAGAATTTGAGTTTTGGTTGGAACTGAAACATAATTCAAAGCTGTCTGAAAGATTTTGGGCGGCTCATTGGAACACCCAGCTGTTTCACAAAACTCCCGAACTATTTTAAATTCATTTTATCTTGTTCAAGCTTCCCCTTCCCCAAATGAGGGGATAAAGACACACATACCCCTCAAAAAACAACGGTAGCTTGTAGGGAAGGATTTGTCCAACCTTTCCTTCAACCTGCCAAATATTTGCTTTTGAAGGTTTTTAAAAAAACTCCCTTTTGGAACCACGGAATAATACAATGGCAGAACTGGTGGACTAGGACTGTACCTGATCCCAAACAAATCGGAAAGAAAATCAATTTAAGGGGAAAAGGGAAGGAGAAGCAGCTCTGAGCACCCAGGTACTGTGCCGGAGTTCTGTTTAGTAAAGGAAGGCAAGACCGCCAAGGAAAAGGGGGAACACTTAAAAGGGGGGGAAATTATCCTACCTCAATCATGAATCTTTAAAAAAAAAAAGAAATACAAAGAAATTTGCATCTAGGTTCCTCATTGGGATGTGGACAAAGGAAATGCAAGGAACGGGGTTTGGGAAATAGAAAAAAATCTGGAAAAAAGGAGAGGCAAGCATAGGGGAAAAAATAGGGGGAAGGCAAAAAAAATCTACTCTAACCTCAAGCAGGAATTTCAGTCCTGCCACAGCCAGGCAGAATAGCCTGTACAACAGCAACAGCAGCAGGTGCTCTTTCCAGAGGGATGGTGGAAAATAACTCATCCCTAACTCAGTTACACACACTTTGAAGCCAATAACAGACAGTTGCCACTGGCAAGGTATCAAAAAACCGATACAATCCCAGTGACAACTGTAACAACCAACAGAAATCCTAGCCACTCAAATCAATCATATTAGAGAGCAAAACATTCGAAGCACCTGAGAAGTTTTAATAAAACAAGCACTATTTTATTCTGGATTTGGACAAAGCCCTTATTTTAAAGACGTACATGGTGTTTTGAGCGTCAGTCATTTCTAGTCGAGTGTTTTGCACATCTCAACACTTAGGACAGATTATCATCAATTACAATGCTGTGCCATTTCAAATATGTCAACAGAACTGCATCACTTCCCTGACCCGCATCAACTTCTTGCATTTAAAATACCGAGAGGAGCTTTTTAGAAGATCAGGCTGGCATCCAGTGACTTCCATTCTTCCTGCTCCCACGCCATTAAAATTAATATTAGAATAGTCACCATGGAAGCTGAACTAATTTAGTTGGAACGAAGTTGGAACAAAGGAAATATGCCAATATTTCCACATAGTTAACAAAGACACAGCTGAGAAAATGCAGATTCAGCAAAACTCAGGATCTCCAAACACAGGAAACAGTTAACATTCTTCTGCCCTTCAAGTTATCTTAGCCTATTGTTTTATCACATCCATCTTCAAAGAACAGCTTACGGCCAAATCCTTATGCCTTTTGACACTGCCTCCAGGAGTTTAACTTGAATAGTAACAAGGGTCCAATTATTCCACCAGTCCCCAAGGTCAGCAGAAAGGGTTGCAAGTTTAAATAACCATCCCTTCCCCTTTGAGCAAACAAGTTCTTCTCTGAAAACTGATCTTATCTCCTTAAGTTATAGAAATCACACCCTCCCGAAACAAGCCACTGAGGCTGCTGGAAAACGGAGAAAGATTTCAGAATCTCTTCTGTCGCTGCATTTTGCTGAATTCCATACAAGAAACACTGGCCATGGATTGTCCTTTATTACACCATCGGGGCTGCAAGTGTCTTTCCCATATTGTCAAAGTCCAAGCTTTCAACCTGATGATGGAGTGAACCCCAGCAGTTGTTCTATGGGCCTGTACCTCCACTCATCAGCCTCCAGTTCTTCCACTAAGCCAGCGAGTTTTTCCATGCGAGCAACTTGCTGATCTGCAAAAGAAAATGTAATTTCAATTTGGAATCAACTTTCAGTTAAAAAATGATGACTAAGATTATGTGAGCCACCTCGAGCTTCCTAAGGGTGGAAGTGATTTTCACATTGTTATGTGAACCCATATTTTGAATTACGGTAATGTATATGGTCTGCAATTTGGGAAAAGTGGGAAAAGGGATCCTTTTTTCTGAACTGCATATATAGGGACTGAAAATGTTGGTTTGTATAAAGAAGCAAGATTAGAATAGAAACAGAGTTTATAAGTGAAAACTGGGATAGCGGATGTATGGATATCAGGGAATGTATTGTCATTTACATTTGATTCTAATTAATATTCCAACCTCTAGCTGTCTTCCGTGGGATATAGAAGTCCCTTAAGCCAGGAATGCCAGCTTTGTAGGCCACAATAGTAGCTGACAATAAATGTTTATTTTCATATACATCAAATTACGTTCTTCATTTTTGATAGGGAGATTTTAACCGCTTTTACTTCACGCTGCCCTGTAAGGTGCAAGGGCAGGATCAAATCAGAATAGTACACAATTTAATGTAAACAGATAGTTTGCAGAACCTGTGAATAACAGCTTTCCTATAGCATCCTGTAGACAGAAAAGGCATTAAAGTAGCACTTGGAATCAGGCTTACTTCAAGCCTTAATTGTATACATAATAGCTTATATATGTATTTTACTGCAATGATCAGTGAAAACAAAAACAATCTATAACTCAAAACCAGTTAAAAACTATGAATCAATGCCACTACAAAGGAAATATGCTATTGTCTTATTTTTTTGAAAAACACAGACTAGACCATATGATCCCATATAATAAGAAGGGGGGAAAGTAAATTATACCAAGCTATTCCTATCCAACAATGCTTAAGAGCTTAAATAACATATTAAAATGTACCTTGTTTCCATTCATGTACCTGCGAGAGTGAACTCACTCTAGTTTCATGTCACAACAATATCAAAGTCCCCAGCCATCTGCAAGGGAAAGGCATTCAGCCGTCTCCTCACTTTTTTGGGGGGGGTAGTACATTGCCATGGCAACAAGATTCTTCCTGCTAACAGGAAAATCATGACAACACATGGCTGAAACCTGCAAACCTGTCACAAGCAGCCATTTCCTTCAGCTCTTCTGCCATCCTCTTCCCACTGTTTTCCATGAGAAATGCTTTAGACGGCTGGATGCCTACAGGAAGTAGACAGAGCAAGACAGATGCGTAGGATGGGCATTAGGATGGCAAAGGCTCTTCTCAAACCTTCTGGGCTATGAAGTAGCTTTACCTCCTCTTCTGGTCAGCCAGTGGGAAATGGAGGCAGAGGCTAGGGCCGGTGGCTCTGTCTGCCTGCTACTCACTAAGGGTTATTTACCTTCCCTTTTCCCAGCTGCAAGTACAGCATGGCTGGTGAGATAAAGCAGGAATACAGACCCCTCAAAGCTGCGCTGGCAATGTCAGCTTAATCATTTCTTGAGAATTCTATATTGCTGCCTTCCTGCCACAGTTCTTGCTTACTTGCTTAGCCACCACCGCAGAAGTAATCTAAGATTCCATCCTAGATCTTTGAGATGGGCTGTTCCTTGGAATCAGGTCCTGAAAGATCCAGATCTAGGGGAGGACCCCATGCATCTGCACAAGCCCTCTAGCACCTGATTGCAATGGGTGCTTAGCAGGGGTGCCGTGCGGGCGCCGTGACCCCCATCACAACTCTCCGTATCGTCGGAGCTGGAAGTGCCACCGTCAGTCACGGTGTACTCCCACCGACAGAGGGCAGGGTGGAGAGGCGAGGCTTCGTAGATCCTTATGCAGCAACTACAAGGCCTGTGCTGGGCTCTGTAGGCAGCCATGGATGCTGTGCAGACCTCCGTAGCTGTGAATGGCAGGGCGGAGCCACTCCACTGCAAAATGGGGCCTGCTGCGCTTGCCCCTGGACCCCAGCGGCCCGGTAAGTCGTGTGGACGTTCCTCGTCTAATCCAGCCTTTACAGCTGAAGCCCAGATTGTGGACACCATTAAAGGGGTCCACAGTAAATCCAGATTTAAGGGCCCAAAGGACCCAGTAAATCTGGATTTTGCCAGCACTTGTGGGGACAGGGCCTTCAGGATGGGGTCCTAATGGGGCCCTAAAGGGGTCTTGTGTGGGGACAGGGCACGCCTAATCGGAATCAGTCAGGTACCAATCAGATTCCTAAAGGATTCCTAATGGGGTCTTAGTCCCTAGTACAAAAACAGCCAATGTCATCCTTCATTCTAGTGAATGAACATGACATAAAATACATCACTCTGAATAGATGGGATGGAGTATATTTTCTGAATATCAAATATAGCTCAAGGTTTAGATCCAAGCTGAGCATATACCCACTATGGTTCTCTAATTAAATACCTGGTGTGTTTACTGATAAATTCAGTCCCCCGCCATCACTTGTGGGAGAATTTATCAGTGAAAGGTGAAAAATTAAGGTGTTCAGGAGCCAAACTTTTCTCTGCTAATGAGCTGCAGCTGAGGAGTACACTCAGTAAAGCGATAATAAATTTATAATAGTTATAATAAATTTATAGAATCTGCACTGCCGCACAAGATGAAGCTGCAGAGATCTTGTCCAAACAGGCTGTTTTAGAAAAATGCAAAAATAATGTATACTGAAGTAATAATCTCCAGTCCTGGTTCAGCAGTCACAGATGAAATAGTTAACAAAGGAAGCAAGCACATCTCTCTTGCACTCTGGCAAGAAGGTTCTATTTAAAATATAGTCCATAATTTGAGAGCAAAGTCAGCCCATTGCTTCTGCCATAGTTACACAGAGAGGCACAGGTAGGTGATACAGTCACAAATTTTTTCTGTTAGGTTGGAAACAGGAAATGAGATATTATATTCTACTCTCTTCCTCCCTATAAGGAAACCGATTCCCTGCAACTCTGCCTTTAATGCAAGTGATGGTAGTGTGGCACACCCAATACATCCCCTCATCCTGCATGTTTTTCATAGGGCACCTGGGAGAGGGCCTTCTCAGTTATGGCCCCCAGGCTATGGAATAGTCTCTTCCTTGAGGTGTGTCAGGCTCCCTCACTGTATACGTTCAGGAGGGCAGTGAAGACACACCTCTGTACTGTGGCCTTCAGTTAAATGAGGACATACTCTACCTTCCCACTTGGAGACACTGCCTTATCGTTTTAAGATATTTGATTTTAAATGTTGTAACCCGCCCTGAGACCTTCGGGTATAGGGCAGGATAGAAATAAAATGAATGAATGAATGAAATATATGCTGTTGGCCATATAAGGGGAGCAAAGAAATAACTGAATTTAAGAACAGGAGTCGGAAGAACGGAGGAAGTCACACAGAAAATATCAAAGCATTGTAATTTGGGGAAGTGGGGAATATTAATGTTGAAATGATTGGAAAATGCTGTTGAAAAATAAAAAATTATATATAAAAAAAGAAAGAAATATATGCTGTTGGTAAAATGTGACTGCCCCCAGACAACGCAGTGTCAACATTCAGGCAGAACTGCACTAGGAAGGACATTAGCAATGGCCACTGACTGGCAAATAGGGGAAACAACCCTGTGACTGCTTCTCCTAACAAGGAAGCCATGGTTTCTGGGGTTGTAAAAGGGATGACTATGCTGCAATTTCTAACAGACTTTCTGCATTCAGGAAGCAGACATCAACAAAACTGCTTCTGTGGTATAAAGATGCAGGTTTCCAAGGTCTGCCTTCAGAACAGTCCTCTGGTAAAAGCTCATGCCACTTAGGCTAATTAATACTGTTGAAGGAATCCTGTCCAATTTCTTGAGGCACAGAATATGACTAGCACGGTAAACTGCAGAGTTTCCAATAAAACCAGTTCATCTAGGAAGATAACACTTCCAGCACTTCCCACAAAACTGTAAAGATATAAAGATCTCTTCCACTTTCAGGTCACTTCAAGAACACCAACTGATCTTCCCAGTACACTCTAGGAGCCAGAAAGGAGAAGGAGAGATGAAGAGATCAGATATACACTAACTGGCCTCAGGACAGGCAGGATGTTTTAACAGCGAAATTGCAATTCACAAGGCTTCCTTGACTGAATACAACATTCATATACCTTCCTTGTGCATATGATTCAGAATAAAGTAATGGAGATCACAAAGCCCTATTTTCTTGGGAACAATGTACATCTAGATAAAACAGTGCTTTTGCAATTCTATTACACAAGATACCCACTGTGTGAAAGAACCTATACAGATTAATGTGATATGCTTTAGATTTTATTTCTTACTTTCAGAAAGGCAAAAATCCAACCATTGCACATTTTTCACTATGAATATATTCACCAATGCTTTATACCAGTGATGGCCAACCTATGACACGCGTGTCACAGGTGACACACCAAGCCCTTTTGGGTGACACACATGGTCACCTTGGCACCTGGGCGTGTAGTGCTTGCTTGTTCTTGAAGTGTACGAAATACCAACTTTCAATTGAAGATTTGGCAACAAAAGTCACTAACGTAAAGAATTATTTGTTTTTGCTTTTAATAAAATACATATATCAAAAATATAACTTTTTTACTAGAGCTACAAATATCACAAAATTATGGATATTTCTAGATGTGACACACCACCCGAGTTGAGCTAGGTTTTCTTGCGAATTTTGACACACCGAGCTCAAAAGGTTCGCCATCACTGCTTTATACCAATAATTCCCAAATTGGAAGAAGGCTGGCCCTCTGAGTAATAAGGCCATGAGGGACAAATTAATTTTAAAATGTAGAATATACATCGGCCACATAATTACATGCTGTTGTTGTTCACAATCCAATAACACAATTAAATTTCACAAACATATATAAACTATTGCTGAATAAAATACAAATCAATGATGATTTTAATTTCATTAAAATTTGTTGAAATGAAAAATGAGGACTGTGAAGCAAAAGGAATGCTATAATAACAAAAAAAGGTTCAGAAACCAATGCTTTATGCTATAAAGAAATACTTACCATGTTTCACTTGCTTTAACGTGGATGCAACTTGGTAGCTGAAAACGGATTCACAGAGGAATCGTTCTGAGCCATCTGTAAACAGAAGATAAAAGTAAATTAGTCTACTCTTAGCTAAAATCCACAAACCTCAACATAGAAAGATTTTGAGGAGCACATTGCTAAAAACATCAAAGGAAATAAAAAGAACTTCTATAAGTATATCAGAAGAAGGAATCCAACCAGGAAAGCAGTTGGACCATTAGACAGCAGAGGACAGAAAGGGATAATTAAAGAAGGCACGGAGATTGCAGAGAGAATAAATGAATTCTTTGCCTCCATATTCATGGAGGAAGACAGAAGATACATGCTAGTAGCTGAGCCTGTATTTTCTGAAGAATTAAACTGGACAGAGATGACCAAGGAAGAGGTCCTTGCATGTCTGAATAAACTAAATGTTAGCAAGTCACCGCGACCAGATGCATTCATCCAAGAATCCTTAAGGAACTCAAAATGCAAAACTGCTGACCTTCTAGCAAAAATATATAATCTTTCCCTAACATCAGGCTCCGTACCTGAGGACTGGACAGTAGCAAATGTTAACACCAATCTTCAAAAAAGGATCCAGGGGTGGTCCAGGCAATTACAGATCAGTTAGCTTAACGTCGGTTCCATGTAAGGTGATGGAAACCATCATCAAAGACAAAATGAGTGTGCATGTGGAGGAGCAAGCATTGCTGAACAAAAGACAGCATGGCTTCTGCAAACTTGTTGGAATTATTTGAGAGCGTCAATTTCTTTTCTCTATCACACAATACTAGAACCAGTGGGCATTCTGTGAAGCTGATGGGTAGGAGAGTCAGATGCAACATGGGGAAGTATTTCTTCACCTAGAGGGTCATTGGTTTGTGAAATTTGCTGCCAGAAGAGGTGGTAGCAGCTAACAGCCTAGGGTTTAAGGTAGGGTTAGACAAATTTATGGATGACAGACGTATCAATGGCTTCCAGAATGGATGCCTAAATACATCTTTCAGTCTGGGGGGAAAGCAGGATGCTTCTAAGGCCATTTGCTGGGATTCTCATGAGATGCCCATGAGCATTTGGTGGGCCACCATGTGCAACGGGATGCTGGAATAGATGGGCTGTGGCCTGATCCAGCAGGGCTTCTCTTATGTTCTTATGCTCTTAACAACAGCAAGTGAGAAGCTCTGAGAGCACAAGGATTTTAAACTTGCACATATATTTAGCTTGCAAATCAGAAGCAGTCTCAAAATCCAGCTCGTAGTGGCAGGACAAACACTATGAGAACCTCCAATGCTTTTTATTCCCAAGTCGAACTTAGGACCAAAGACAATTTTCTGGGCAACTACTTTGACAAGCTTCACTGTTCAAACTGTTACAATTAATGCTTGCAAACTAATTCACTGTCCAACTTCATCTGCAAAGCTTGTGAATGTCCTCAGTTTCAAATCATGAATGAAACAGGGCAAATGATCTATGAAGACCAACAGAAATGTAAGGATTGCTGCTGTTTGTTCTAAGAATGGGAAATGAGAGGACTCTAAGAAGGCAATACAGTTCTGCCATCAAGATCAGGCCCAAAAGAAACACCTCACTGTATTTCACAGTGGCCTTCTGGGATGATGAAAGAGGAGATGCTCTTGCTTAGAAAGTCCTGAATGGAGCCCTATCATTCCAGGAGTGTAAATATCTTATGCGTTTAAAGTATCTGGTGGCACAATGGCAGAGCATCTAAGAAAGGAAAAGATGTTAGACTCACTCCTTGGCAGAGCAGTCCAAAAGACCTTCTCACAATCAATGAAAAGCAGCGAGTGGCATCTTGGACTCTGGTTACTGCTGTGCTAATAATAATCTTGCCTAGGCCTGATGGAAGAATGTGACAACATGTGGAAAGATAACCGAGCTGGATGGACTAGTCAGCTGACTTTGCATAAGGCAACTTTCTACGTATCTACTGCAATATTAAAGAGAAACACCTTGATGCAAAAATCTGCAACACACTGTCTGGAATAGGGATGAGCAAAACTGCATCAAACAGCATTCCAAGCAGCTTGGTTTTACTGCATTTGACTTGGATTCGGGAAGCCCAAAGCTGGACATGCTGGCCTGGTGGAGGGCAAAAGGAGTACAATTGTCATTCTGCACATCTATTATGGAAGCATACACATACTAAGCAAATATTTAACCTTTGTTTTATTGTCATTGATTCTGAAGACCTTGGGTGTTTTTCCACTGTCACTAGAAGTACCCATTAAGTACCCATTAATGGGTACGTAATGGCATTTTTGTACCCATTAATGGGTACTTAATGGGTACTTCTAGTGACAGTGGAAAAACACCCCTTTAATACAGGAATAACAATGCAGAAAATGTATATAATTCCAATAATTCTCAAATTATGGTCAGCTAGATGGTACTCTATCACAAATCTATCTGTTCTCCTTTTAAGGAGTGCTCACATCTCATGACATCTGAAGGCTGATTGTGAACTATGGAATGACGTCTGCTTCTATCCTGATTCTAATGGCACTTTTTCTAGCATTAAAAAAGATTAAGGAAAAAAACCTCACCACTCATCCAATTTACAATTTTTATACAGCTCTGTATAAGCTTCCATTGTATAGGCTCTGTATAGGCTTCCATTGCTTTTCAAACATGACTTGCAAAAGTTCCAGCTCTTTCTTGTAGGGAAAATTTGCTGATTTCTTTGAATTTTTGTCCACTTTTTTTGCAGTTTCACAATCTACTTATTGAGACAGGACAATCAGGATTAAAAATGGAACTTCGTTAGAGATGTAAAGATTTTTTTCAAGACCTAGCACAGAATTTGCCATTTTCATCACAGTAATACCATGAAGCAAGCACAGTATCTGCAGCAAGAAAGTAAGAATGAGCTGTCCAAGCTGAGAAAAGTTCTGCTTAAGCTTACACAACTTCCAGCATCTTTTAATGAGGCTGGAGTGAGGGTGGAAGGGGAAGATGCCAACCAGTTCTTAACAAGCTTGCGTACTTGTTGAGATACAACTGACTTCTCAAGCATCTTAAGTTATGAAACAAGTTTTTTTTTTAAGTTTCTGGGAAGCACAGCCACTGGAACTGCAATTAAGATTCAAGAGGTCTTCCAGCTGTAAGGCCTAGTTCTGTACTAACATTCAACAACAATCTAAGGGTGTGTTCAGATTTACAGATACTGCACATTCTGATGTGCAGTCGGGGTGTGGGCATCACACCTGACGCCCAATACTGCGTAGTGGCGGTGCTACTTTGAATTTACCAACTGCGGAACAATGGCCACCTGCTCCGCAGTTCCAGGTAAATTCTAATGTTCCCACCAGTCCCTGACAGGATGGCAAGAACAACAAACAAGAACTGAGCCTGCAACTCAGCTCCCAATGGCTGCCACATCCCATGTGACGCGCACACCACAGAACTATCACAGCAGGGAGGCTGCTTGAATCCGGACGGCGCATCATGGCTTCACAGCAGGCAAGCTGCACCTTTTTCTCTAACAGCAGATTTTATTCCGCTAATCTGGATACTACCCATGATCCTTGCTGCACTGGGCCTTATTGCAGAACGTATCTCAGAATAGCAGCCTGACACTTGTATGCCGGTGCCAACTATGGCAGGCCACAGGCCTCAGATTCTGAAAGCAAATGTGTACTTAAGGCACTCATATTCCACTTAGGAACATTCTGGTAACTTGGGCAAAGTGATGAAGTCCACCTTGCCTTGTTGAAGGCAATACAAAAGGTTACCATATCACACATCCAGGGAAACACCTCAAGGCATAGTTTGTCATTCAAGGTACAATCTGCCACTGCAACAGGAGCTATTTTTTAGCTGGCACTTTGCGCCCACATTGGAGAAATTAACTGATTAGTTTTATGTACTTGTAAAGTAGGAACTATTTCCAGCAGTTCTTGAGACAAAATATTTTATATGCACCGCAGCCTTAACACTCCCAAAAAACAGTGCACTAGCATCTACCTACTTCTATGACACTGTTTTGTAAAAACCTGAATAGCTTGATGTACTGACGTCCCTATCCATTTCTCAGAAAGAAGAACTGTCTGTCACATCAAACACGTTTAAGTTTAGTGTATTCATAAAAAGGAACATCATGCAGCTTTTTATTCAGAGAATTATGATTGAAGATGAAAGAGTTCATGAAACTGAGCACTGAGGTGTAAAAGAACATAATCGTGTATTAGATAGTTTAACCTGGAGAGGAAAACGGCTAAGAGTGCAAATATGTATATATACATTAAGTGGAATAGCATTGGGGATATGTAAGCAAATGGACGTATATCACAGCCCTGTGAAATTACTACCAGAAGGCGGAAGAAAGCTTCTCAGTACTGGAGATTACACAGTTAGCAAATAGTCTTCTTTTAAAGCACCGAAAGAAAATTAAGGCTGCATCCTGACATAAATTATTTTATAACCGTACAAAACCTGTGAATTATTTTGTAATTGTAATTTTGTAACTGAGTTGCCAAATGTGATCATAGTACTCCCATTACAGTACTGAAATGTTGACCCAATTTACTGGGTCATCGTTATTAAAATGAACTATTGTAACACAATACCCTGTTATTCTGTAACAGTAGTTCTGTCTGGATTACTACACAAGAATTACAGCAAGAATTCAACATGAACTTGTTGCTGTCTGGAAATACATCACACAATACCTGTAGCTGAAGTTCACTGCAGCAAATACTAAAATGCAGAATATCGATCTAATGTCTAGACAATGTGTGATAATTCTGGATGTACTTTACACTGGTAAATTAATAAAACTGTGGAATAAATAAGTGATTTCTGGAGGTGGCCTAAGTGAATAGGCTGTACAGTTAAATGTTTTTCCTTCAAACAGTTTCAGCACGTCTTAGAAAAAGCTGGTTTGCTAGAAAGTAGGAACTTTTATAATTTTCCTCTCTTTTACAGAGGCAGAACCTAGGGCTAGAATTAGATTGTAATATTTTGCCCGAACAGAGTTCCTAAGGAAATATGATTACAGGTTGGATTTTATTTCATGTTGACTGATGCTGAGTTCTGCTTATGCTAAATAGTTTGAATTTAGGGGGGAAATCTGCTTTGTAGGAAATACTGGTTTGTGGCTGTGTTTCTGCATGCAGAATGTGTGGCAGAATGCATTTCTGGAGGATCTCTTGAATGCTTTTAACTCAACATGTCTCTAATGCTGCAGACAGTTGTCTGAGCAGTTACCTAGAGTTTACTGATGCTCCAGTATACATAGCCTACCCAATATTTCCAAGAAATGCAGTCAAATGTCTTAGTTTTCTCAAAAGAGCGCAATGTGCTCAAGGTCTAGGGAAGAGAATATTGTTGTATGAAAGCTCAGGCTCTTGCTTTGGGAGTTAAGTGGCCTGGTTACAATACAGCATGCCCAATAATTGTCAGGTGGAAGAGATCATGGTCCTTAGTTAACCCCTGTAGGTTAATTCAAATTTATAACAACATCAATTACAATGATACCCTACCAATCTTCCATCACAGTAGCCTACATATAGTTCCCAAGGGATCTCCCATACAGACACTGGACTTCAACAAGATGTGGCCTTGTAAGACCACCCTTTATGAACATTAGAGGAGCCCTACTGGATCAAGCCACAACCTACCGAGTCCAGCATCCTGTCTCACTCAGAGGTCTACCAACTGCCTCCGGACATTCTAAAGCAGAAGACAAAGGCAATACCTTCACCTGGTTTCAAATCCCTGCACTGGGCCTTTGGGTGCACCCTGTCTGTCTCTAACCACGCGGCAGTACCGAGGCATCCACTCTAGTAGCTACTGATGCACCTGTCCTCCATGAACTTATCTAATCCTTCCTTAAAGCTATCTAGGCTGGTTGCTGCCACCACCCTTTAATGTTCTGCAACTGCTCTGTCTGTCTTTGATATGAGAAAGGAAGCAGATGTGAACAACAAAGGTTATACTCTTCTTATAAGTATTTGTACGTTTTGAGGGGGTGCCCCAATTTGGGGGAAAAAAAATCAAACCAAAAAGAACTACAGTAAATATTAGTAATGGACTGAAGCATCCAATTGACTGTTATGAGAATCTTTATGCTCTCCCATACAGCTAACTTTGAAATATAAACCAAAGGAACTCAAATGCAATTACTGTGGTCAGTGTCACAGTTAAGACAGATGATATACTTAAGGCTGCGAAAAATGCACAGTTGAGCCAAAGGACAAAAAGCTCTTTGAAGGACAAACATTTTACTTTTGTCAGACTGAACTGCAACAATTCATCCAAATGAAGCTGCTGAGGAACTAAGGTCTTAAAAGACACTTAAGCAATTACTGGGCTCAACTGAAGCACTTGAAGTTTTAAAGTACGTTTCACTTCCAGTGGAAAACTATTTTTTTCTATTGCTATTTTTTAAATGGAAAGTATACTTAGGTTTTGAAGTGCAACCGACAAGGTCAATACACTTTCTCAGGGCAAAATATCAGGCCTGGTGAACTAAGCTAAAATGGCTTAAAATGCTAAAATTCAGTTTTTTTCTTTGAATCTAATGAAACGCTTCCTTATTTGCTAAGAAACATCATTTATCCCAAACAACACAAACCGTCTTGCATCTCTGGCATTTATGTACATGCAAAAGAATGTGTAATTAAATTTTCTTTAGAGATAAGTTCTCTCTTGATAGATAAGTTGTGGAAAATTCCAGGTCCTAAAAGCTATAATCAGTCAGCTATAGCCACTGGTAAATAATCAAATTATACAGCTCAAAAAGGAGAGTATCTTTTAAGGGGGAAAAAGACATCCATGTATTTGGAAACCAAGTAGGTAATAATTTTATGCTGATGAAATACCTCCAAAAGCAACACTGATCAGGGAAGAATTCACATATCCCCAAAAGGCCACCCAAGCCGAGCCAAAATTTTGAGCTCATTTTGTGCTGTTTTATGCCACAATGCACAAGCATGTATTCACAGATTAAAATGGCACTAAATCAGTGGTTCTCAACATTCCTAACGCCGTGACCCCTTAATGGAGTTCCTCATGTTGTGGAGACCCCCAACCACGGGGGCAGAGCAGCTGGGAGGTGGGAGGGAAGGGTGGTGGGAGACTCGTCGCGACCCCTCTGAAAGGGTAGTTCGACCCCCAAAGGGGTCCCGACCCCCAGGTTGAGAACCACTGCACTAAATGAACAGAAACCTTTGCCGAGAGTTTAAAGGCAACTTAAAATCACTGGCTTCGGCTAGTGTTGCTGAGGAAAGAGTCAACACTAACAAAACTTTTGGAGCCAACAAATTTCTGAAGCAGGTTACAGACAGGAACCAAAGAAACATATAGCTAATACTCTTCTTCTAAGAGTGCCTTGAACTATGTCTCAAACTTCACTCCTCTGCACTCTTCACCTGCACTGAGGACGGGATTTCAGCAACCATTATCTTGTTCATCCACTTACCGGACTGAGTCATGTCAAGCACACATGACACACTGGTTTTGCTTATAGGAAGCACAGAATTGCCCACTAACTGAGCAAATGGTCACACACTTGCTATTCATTCTTTATGACAGCAGAAAAAACAGAACCCAGACGGAGAATTTTTACTCTGCAGCTTTTGCTGCCAATGAGTTGCCCACAAGAAACTTACATCTGGACTACGCACAATGAAACAGTACCCAAATGGCAATGTCTTCTCCTAACTACTCACCCAACAGCTCACAGTGTGCACACACTTGCTGCTTCCACCCATTAAGGTCATTTGTAACCGTCAAAGAAAGGGTCCAAGGGAGAAAAACAACAGAGCAAAGCTCACAGGATGTGTGCTATCAAAGCACCAGCAATAAAACTGAAAAAGCAGATGGCACAGCAGCAACCACCAGAGGTAAAATTTGCAATAAAATAAAATTTGCAAGGTCTTTTTTGGGACTAAGGGAAGTGTGCACTAGATGTATCTCTCCGAAATAAGAGGGGTGCTCAATAGATCTGATTTGCCGAAGTTAATGGTGTTATGATTAAAAAAGAAAAAGAGAGAGTAGAAAAGTATCAGGAAGCTCTGATGTGTGAGTAGAATTTAGTTCTACGCCTGAAAAGCCATTGGAATCAAAAGTTCCCCAAGGAGAGGACAATTTTACATGGTACTCCCTTAGGGTTTTAAATACAAAAAGTCTTTAATAATAAGAGACTGGATGGAAATGGGGCTGAACATGTCCCCTTCCTGCTTTCAGGCAGCTAATTATGCATAAAACATAAAGATACCCATAGGTGTCTATGTCTCCTTGTGTCTACATAGATACACCTACACAGTTTTTTTGGCAACTGTATAAAAACAGTTTGCCATGTGGGTCCTTCTGCATGTAAAGAAGGTGTTGGAGCACAGAGCATCAGACACTCCCACTGTTTATGAAAGTGGAGAGATGGAGCTGGGTGTCATCTGCATATTGATGACACCTCACTCCAAATCTCCTGATGTCCTCTTCCGGTGGCTTCATACAGATACTGAAAAACATGTGAGAAAAGACTGACCCCAGAAGAACCCGACCAGTGAGTTCCCAGGATGACAAGCAGGAATCTCCCACAATTATTCTCTGACACTGGCCTTGGAGATAGCAGCAGAACCACTACAATACTGTAGCCTTTCCATAAGGATACTACAGTCAGTGGTATCAAAAGACACCGAGAGGTCCAGGAGAACCAAGAGGGTTGCATCACCCTGTTTTTCTCCTGGAGAAGATCATCAACCAGGGCAACCAAGGTGGTTTCTGTGCCACAACCAGATCTGAAGGCAGACTGAAATGAGTCTAGACAATCAAGATTCTTCAAAGCATGCCTCAAGTTGAACAGTTACATCACTCTCCAATACCTTGCCCACAAAGGTTATGTTGGCCCCCAAGTGATAGTTGTTTAGCTCTTCTGGATCCAAGGGGGACCTCTTGAGAAGAAGGTGCAACACCATCTCTTTAAGAACTAATGGGATTACCCCATCCCTCCAAGAGGCAGTCACAACGCCTTGGACCTACCTGGTAATATTCTACCCATTAGCTTTCATCAGCCAAGAAGGGAAAGGATCCAAAGGGCATTGTCCACATCCACAGATGGCCAAATGGTAGAAAATTTACAGGAATGATTTTGGAATCTCTTGATATGAAGTGAGAATCTAAAGGGTCACATGTTTCTCACCCTTTCTTTTAATACCTAGCAGTTTATGATCATATGCTTCTCAGCATGACATTTGGTAAACTTTCTTTCAGAGAGAACATGCCAGAAATTTTATTTTAGTTCTTCAGTACATACCATCATTTAAAACTGGCTGCAGACTGATGACACTGCCAAAGCAACGGTAGTGTCCTGCAACATTCTTCACAAATGTTAATAAGAGATGCACATCATGAAACAAGACCATTTGGCGTGCTTCAAATTTAAAATGGACAGCTTTAAAATTATTGCTTGTTTTGAATTTGGAACAAAACAATCCCACCTGAAGATGATTTGTTCCTAGCACCATTTTAGATGCAACCCTGTAATTTTTAATACTTTTTAATGCTTTCCCCATACCCATAGAATATCTATAGGATTAAGGAGCACTTTCCTTGAAAAAAAAATCACCTACTAGTTTGCAGCATTTGTGAGTGAACTAAACAAGAAATCCATTTTGTGCAAATATCCCATTTATAACCTCATCCTCACACTATACAATATCTTAATGATGTGTTCTCTGCCTTAAAGGATTATAAATTCACCTTATTTTCACTAGCATTCCTAGCTTCTTTTTGTCAGCTATTAACTTAAACAATCTTCCATCTGGAAAAAAGAAAAAGGACCACAAATAGATGCTAAAATGACTAAGTTGTATGACTTGTTCAACCCTAGTTCAACACGTATGAAGTTTGTTGGGCTCTCAGAAACTGTGAAATAGGAGCTAACAACAGGCTTATTAATTATCTCTCCTGCAGGACAGCACAGCCCTAACCAGTGGATAAATGCCATGAAATTCAAAGGGAGCTTCACACAAGAAAACGGGTATAGGATTACAACTGTGAAGCCTGAGTCTGTAATTTTGTTAAGCCATCAAGTTATTGAAACTCTCAACAGCAAAGCAGAAAGCAAAATAGAATCTATAAAACTATAGGTACTATGGTAGTACCACCAACCACCGCTGAAAACATTTTTTAACCGAAAGCGCCAGCAATGTAATCAAGGCAAACACCAGTTCATATGAAGAAAATGGGAAGACCATGATGCTGTCATGAACCTTAGGTTCACACCTTCTCCCACCAACAACATCCAAGCATAGCACTAAAAAGACTTCGCACGGCCCTTATAAGGGGACTCCATGCTATCATGGCTAGTGGAATAGCTCATTGAGCCAAAGGACCAAGTCACTCTATCCCTAAAATGAGCTTATCTACCTGCCCTGCCAGCATAAACAGCCAGCAGCCACAGCCGGCAAGAAAATAAACAACACACATTTCTGTTACAAAACAGACAGGAAGGACTCTCAGGTTGCCATCAGTTTCACAGTCAAGGAGATGGGTGCCCAAAAGAAGGCTTTGAATCCTTCTGTGATGCTAAAGAAGTCAAATAAATCAAGGGCGTTTTTCCACTGTCACTAAAAGTACCCATTAAGTACCCATTAATGGGTACGTAATGGCATTTTTGTACCCATTAATGGGTACTTAATGGGTACTTCTAGTGACAGTGGAAAAACACCCCAAGTTCACAATGGGGCACTCAAGAGGAAACCAAGGAAGGAAAAGGAGTTGATTTTGAAAATGAATGAGATACATGTCAACAACAAAGTAAAAAGTGTCTTCAGAACATAGCGGCTGATAGTGCCATAGTATCAGGGAGGAGAAGAAAAAAGTGGGAGATGGGGCCTTGGTTTCAATCTCTAGATTATATAAATATGGCTTTTATGCAGTGGTTACTGATAAGCAGCAGTCCCTGAGAAAAAGAAAGAAGAGATAGAATTCAGAAAATTCAAGCAGGAGGGGTAATTTTGTAATCTACCAGGGGCTTAACACATTACACATTAGAGTTGCAGTTACTCAGTCTAGTACTGTATTTAGAGAATCAGGTCCTTTCCACAATCACCTTCTCTATTATGTGACAGGGTAGGGCACCCTGCCATGGAACGAGCAACCAACAAGTCCCATTCTGGGATGGGTTGCTACTGGTACAGGGCAGAATGCTACCTGCATTCTGATAGTTCATCCCATTCCATGCAAGGCCGCTTCCTCCGAAGAGCTGAGGCTCCAGAGCCCAAGAAGTCCTTTCTCTGCATTTGGAGTTTCCAGGTGTTTGGGGGGCAGACCCACTTCTGGCAGTGTTTGGTGGAAAAGGGTCCCCCACTGTATAAGAGACAACAAGGGCAAGCCATCTACGTGCCTCCTTGGTCAGTTATAGCGACCTTAGAGTGGTTGTAGATCTCATAATTGAAGTCCACTACTAAACCAAGATAGGATTCCATTTTGAGCATCCTAGACCAGACCACATTTCATCCAAGGCAGATGAAGTGCAATGGGTGGAGGGGGACTGGTTACCAACAGGAACCTGTTCCAGGGTTTATCTCACAGCAAAATTGAGTGAGGAAAGGGCCTCATGGGTACACCATAGCTTAATAAAGCAGTAAGCAACACAATGCTCTCTAGATGTTGCTTGCCAACAACTCTTTTTACAAACCTCGGCGTCATCTATTTCTTTTATTAGGCTCTAAAACTGAGGGCAAAATTTATTTGCCAGCTAACAGCTCTGTCTAACTGAGTCTGTAAGAGCAGAGTAAAAATGCTTTATGTGAAATAAAATTCAAAAATCTCTAAAACCTAATCTGTCATGTAATTTCTAAGGAACTTACCTTTGCCCAACACATAAAAATTACTTCATAATATTTTAATTGGTTCTAGGGGATCATTAAGGTTGAGAACCAGCATTTGATCTTAATTAATCCAACAGTCTGCTGTACAGACGCTAATCGGTACTAGATGTGTATTTATATAAATTAGCATCTTAGCTTAGTATATAATTACCGCAACATGGCAAGTATTCATGCAAAGTGATGGCATGAACCTCAGAAAGCACTCTTTGATAGTCTAGTTATCTTTCTAATGAAATGTCTCTCATGAGAGGAGAAAAAGCAGCCACTTTGACAAAGAAAACTACCAGACTCATCTAGCCTGCTGTATCCCATTCAGCAGAATTTTCATTCCAGTTTCTTTGTTTCAAACAAATATCTGTTTGGTTTGAGAAGGGGTTTGGCTGTTCCAAACCTGTGAATGGGATGGTTTTGTTCCCTTGTAGGCAACCTCCTAGTGAACCCATCCTGATGACAGGTTGGGCTAGTGGCAAAAGCAAGATAGGTAACAGATGCGAATCCTACTATTATAAATTAGTTAACACAAATGCACTCACGCAGACAAATGCACATACAGCCTCCATCCAGGCAATCATAGTACCTTACTAAGCAGCAGGACACATTCCGCTCTGGAAAATGATTCAAGATTGAAGTGGAATACAGATATGGGATATCACAGAGAAAGTCCCAGGGATTGGATAAAGAGGAATGGATGTTTGCTTCTGCACCTCAGGTTCTCCAGCCGTAAAGTGCTTCATTATTTATTTTTTATCCCGCCCTATATCCAAGGGTCTCATTACATTTTAACTTTTACACTCCTAAATTGCATCTATGAAAAATATTTGAACAACCATAAAGTTTTATCAAAGACTACTTGGAGGTTATACTGGGGGGTGGGGGGAGAGTTTGGATCCTCATGAAGAAAGAAGAAGTTCCTCTAACATTAACAAAGGAAGGAAGAGAGGGAAGAAACCAACAAAAATGAATGGATGAATGATTTTTCTAAAGAAAAGGTGAAATGAAATTAATGTGTTGACATCTATTATTAATAGAACTGCCTAATGCTAACTTTGGTAAATTATCAATCCCCGAAAAAGGCAATTCCTCCAGTTTTGTTCTTCTGTCCATTCTTTCCTCCTGAAGAATACAATTAGACTTGTTGAAAGATGGATAAAGTACTATTTGCACAAACTTGGTTGTGCACTCTCTCTTTATTAAAGCGCCCAGAGGCTTTGAGACAGGCAGGCTCCTAGTTAATACCTAGCAACACTCAGGTACTTATACCTGCTCTATAATTAACCAGAGTGAATCTGGAAACAAGAAACACATATCACAATGGTTCTATGACCCAAAACATAGATTCCTATCTGTTGCAACATCAGCGGTATAGCATCTGACACCCATATAGGTCAGGGCAGTAATTTCAATTTGATTTTCCCAAATAAAAGTACATCAAGGAGTGGCAAAACTAGTGCATGTTCCATCTACACACATGCCATGCAGAGCATTCCTAAACGTATTTACTCAGTCTGGATGCTAAATTCATTCAGATTTGCTGTATGCCTTCACTGGCTCTCACATGCATTAAGGTAAATCCACATTGCTACTCTAAAGGCCTGAAGAAGCTAATGCAGAGATGCAGGAATTGAACCTTAGCAATTCTGGTTTAACTCAATATTGATTTAACACAAAAGGCAAAAGCATGCAGATAAATTACCTTCTAACATTTCCCCAGCTCCCTTGGGGTAAGTAAAGAGAGCTTTTCTTGGTGTTGCCAGGTCTGAAACACTGAATCCAGATCCAGTAACAGAACTTCCACTGACTCCACCAGCTGATGATGATGAAGAAGAGGCAGCCATTTTGTTCAGCCTGAACCTGGATTCAAGAGAATGGGAAGCAGAAACCACGTTAAAGAGAAAGACAACCTTGTTTTAACCGTATGTACTAAAAGATCCAGGCTCAACATTAAAAGTTTAGCGGATTGCCACCACTGGATTGAAAACTCAAGAAAGCCACTCGGATAACCCTCATTAACTTACTTCAAACTGTCCATTATCTCATGCATTCTCATGTCAGTGTTCAACTTGCATTATATAGAGCCTTTCACATAAGGAGTTTGGCTGAGCACTGCAAAGTAATAAAACAAATATGTGTTTTGTTGTGCTATGATGATCAGAAAATAATTCCAAATTAATGGAAGACACTGTCATAGAGTTCTCCTGGAGCAAAGCTATTTCAGCAGGAAAGAGTCTACTGAAACACCTAAAGTGGTTAGTTTTTATATGCCTAAAACTGCTTTCCAGTTCAAATGTTTAGGCCTATTTCCTAAGCCAGAATGAAGATCCTTGACCTGCATTTTCAATTAAATTACAAACCTAATTCCAAGCCAGCTTGAGGAGCCTAAGCTTGTAATAATAAGAGATGGAGGTATACAGAATATGACGACATCCTAGATTTAAATAACTCTATTAGAATCACAAGACTTGTTTCTTGGGCTGCACGTTCAGGACAGCCACCTCAGAATGTAAGCTGTGTGCCTCCCACTGAAACTGAGATTCTTTCTGCTACAAGGACCATAAATAAAATCAGACTTTAATCAGCTAAAGGGCTGGCTTTTCAATTGATGTGAAATCTGGAGGAAGAGGAAGAAGAAGAAAAGTTGGCTTTTCTACCCCACTTTTCTCACCCAGTTAAGGGGACTTAAAGCAGCTGACAAAGCTTTTGGTTCTTCTTCCCACAACAGACATCATGTGAGGTAGGTGGGGCTGTGAGAGCTCAGAAAGAGAGCTGTGACTAGCCCAAGGTCACCCAGCTGGCTTCCTGGAAGAGTGCAGAATCAAACTTGATTTTGCCAGATAAGAGCCAGCTCCTTAACCACAAGACCAAACTGGCTCACAATATGGATATGACTAACTTGTTGAAAGGTCAGTTTATGCTGGTTAAAGGTCAAAACCACCAGTGTTGATGGTGTCATCTAAAGATGGCAGTTTACATGGTCCAAACATTTCCATATTTCAGACAGTACCATATTAGGAAACGTTTTAACCTACCTACCAAGACCTTGCCTAAAATAACTAGGTTTACATAGTTTTGGTAGTAAATAGACACCAAGGCTGTTTCTGCATGAACCCATAATACCAATTAAGGGTCCATATAGAACACTTTACAGATTTGCACATTAATGCAGATCTATGAGGCCATGCCCCTTACTGGTCCACTTTGTCTGTATTAGACAGAGCATGATCCATGTTAAAGGTGCACATTTAATTGGGTCTACCAGCGGACCAGTACAGCCTTTATATGGAATATGAGAGGTTTGAAGACAGCATGACTTCTGTGACTGGGACTACTGGGGGGTGCCTTCTAGTGCTATGCACACCACCAAAAGCCCCCCCCCCAAGGCCAAGAACTTTGTTCCTCACCTTTCAAAGCACAGAGTTTGCGTGAGCTTCGTGATCTGAGCTGAACCAGATCAGTGCCGTCCATGCAGATAGCACTGATCCAGCCCATGCTGGGCTATTCCAAAACCACTAATCCAAAATTAAAGGAGGTAAGTGCAGAAAGGGCTCATGTTAGCAGGAAATATTTATTTAGCAGGGCAAACCAGGTGTAACATTCCAAGGATGTGAAGCTGAGATTCGAAACACCATTCACTCCTAGTAAGACTTTGTATTTTTAAAAAGAAAAAAGCTGCAAACTTTATTGCCCAAAGAATTCTTGTTAAGGCAAGTATTCACCGCATCACATGATGGTGTGATCCGTATTTACCCTTCTCCACCCAGCAACCTACACACTATGGCTGTAGGGAAGATTGGGATTGCTGTCTCTCTCAATTGAACATGTGGACAAATCTGCTCTCAGAGATGACTGTACATGTTGCAGTGTGCCTGACCCTACAGGCATTTTGCCAAGAAAGGAGAAGGCACAATAGTCAGCAGGACTTAGCTGAACGAAAACGGATTATGCTATAGAACAAAGGATGATAACATTTTTGGCCCATGGGCACATTAAGAATTTTAGAAAAGCTACCTCCTCTCTGGCTGCATCTTTCTTCTAAGTGATCTCTCCTGTCCCCTCAAGAAGTAGACAGAAGCACACCATGAGAGATTCTGTGCTTTTTCATAGCAACTGCATAAGAAGTCAGATCTAGCACACTTCCAGTGGATCTGGGACCCTTACATTTCAGGGAGTTAACAGAGTAAGGGGAGCTCTTAAAATTATGCAGTTTTAAGATACATAAAAGAGCAGCGTGCTTGAGAATTAAGAGGCATTCTGAGACGCTCTCAAATATCCACTGAGCTCCTAATCACTATGCTGTTCACTGTTGCTGTGATTTTTTTCTTGAATCAAAACAACCAGGCTTAAAAAAAAGAACAAAATAAAGAAATTCAAGTAAATTTGTTTGTCCAGGGAAGAAATGGCCAGCTAAACGCCTATGTGTATATAATATGTATATTAAGAAGTTTACAACAAGGTTGTACAAACATATACTGAAGAAAAAGATTGTTTAAACTTGCGGTCAAAATTTCTTTAAGCTGGCTGAAAAAGCGCATCTTTTTCTATCAGGGACACAAAACAGTGCATGATTTATGTCTTAAACAAACTGCATCACATGTAACATTCAATTGTCACCAGCTTTTAACTTCTATCTACATCCAAGCTGCTCAAATAACTGGTCTGCGAACCAATACCGGTCCACTCTTCATTAGCTGCTGGACTGTGGTGAGCTTGTAGGAAAAATAATAGATAATTTTTATATAGCAGCAGTATAGAATTATTGTTTGGTTCCAGCCCTTGGAACACATATTTTTTAAAATCTTGTCTGACACATCACACAATTTGAAAAGTGCTGATCTGTATTGCTCCATTTGGTTTTACTACAAACAGCCGCAATGCATCTTTTCACCACAAGATGGCATCTCATACTTAGAAACCTTTGAGTTCTGCATCTCAAAGACCAAGTCTATTTCATACAAGGGGTTTAATTTAACCACTTATTTAATTTTTATCCCGCCTTCCTTTTAGAAATCCAAGAGAAGTTGCCATGAAGCTCCCAATAATCCAGACACTCATCTAGACATGCTCACATTATATTGTTTCCTCAGATAAAACCAGATGCTCCCAGATCAAGATCAAAGATCCCACTGTTTATATGTTTACAAATACAGTACTAATCTTTTATCTGAAAACATGCATCAGGACAGAGATCAGGGTTTTCCTGACTGCCTGCTAAGCACATAGATGCAGCAAAGGTTCGCTCTGCATTCTGGGCCCTGGAAAAAACATTTCAAATGCAAATGGTAACTCAAGAAGTATCCCTAAGCTGCTTCAGTTTCAATGTTGAATAAAATGCCGTTACTTCAACTACTGGTAACTGCTTTTCCCCTTCAATTAACACCTAAAAGAAAATACTGCAGTTGAAAAGAGTTGCTTATGACAGAAAGTTAGAGTCACATAAGACATTAAAGCCAATTTCAGTATGGCTCAATAGGGATATATCTTTTCTAAGGGCCTGTTCACACTTGGCCATATTTTGGAATACATCTCAGGACCAGGGTCTGTTGTCTGCATGCTAATACAGACTGTGGCAAGGCTTACCTGGGGCCTGCTCTAACCTCCACTAGCATGTGGACAGCAGGCCCCTATTCTGGAATATACTCCAGAATAATATATTCCAGAATAAAGCCAAGTATGAACAGGCCCTAAGAAAGGCTGGTCAGAGTAACAAATCCACCAGGCTGACAGCTCCTTGTGCTTGGAAACTCAAATGTATTTACACATTCTTGTTCCTACAGCAGTTACTGAGAACTAAAAATTCATGCTTTTATCTGGAAGCTGAACAATTTTGGCAGGACTAGTAATCTTATTGATGCTACTCTCCCAAGGCAAATAAATTGCACCTTAAGCCTTTACCGTAGATCACAAAAACTCAACACACACACACAGTTAAAGCAATTGCTGTCCATTTAGTCACTGAACACCTACTGCTTCTATTATCTATCCAACAATTATATGCAAGGTCTTTCTTCATCTTCATGAGCCCTGCAGCCCATTTCACAATTGTAAACTGCTGACTACAACAGCTTGATCAATAGCTCTGCATGACACTCAAGTGTTTACCAGAGGAAATGCATCTTGCTGCAAGTTTGTCACAGTGGGAACAGTGAATTAATCCAATCAAGAAAGCCTTTTTTGGAACTTGCACTTGCTTGTGTTGTTTTGCTAGAAACCAGAAACGCCATCAATACAGGAATACACAAAAATCACTGGACAGCCCATAAAACCATGCAAGAATATTAAGGTCTCCCTTTACAAAGGCTTCACTGTCTACTCTGTAACAGCATAAACACCCATTAGAAAAAACTTTCCTATGATTTTTAAAATATAAAGGTGATAAATTTAGTCATCTAAAATCTTCCAAAGGAGAATATTTGATTATCAGAGCTCCTTTCTTCAGATTTTTAAAGTGCTGCATTAGGATAATGTGGGAGGATTCAAATATTTCACTATTACTTTGTAAATTGCTTGATGCAACCACAAACTTGTTCTGCTCAACTTGTTTAGGGAGACAGGAAATACAGATGAAGCCACAATCAGAATAACAGAAACTGCAAAATGTATATGAAAGGCCATTTGAGAAAGACAGCTAGGTAATGTTAATCTATGCATTTTACAAAGGCACTGTGATGGAAGCCATTAATAACTTTAGCATGGAATTCTAAATACAGCTATCAGAAAGTGACTCCTGATGTAAGTATGATCACCTAAACCATAATTTACTTTCAAGTAAACACATATATGATTGTTATTAAATATAATATTGTTGTATTATTAATAATTTTTAATATTTTCAGCAAAAGAGAAGGAAATCTATAATTTAATGATTTGGACATCTTAGAAAATGGATTTCACAGCAAATTCTGAACCTGTGGTGAAACTTTAATCATTGGAGCAAAGGAAGGAACTGCAAGGAAGCTAACCAGAAAGCCAGAATAACATTCACTGTATCACACTGGATGTTTTAAACCAAGACAAAAGGGAGAAAATTAGATCCAAACAAGAGGTGAGAACGTACTACATGGCACTCAATCTGTACCTAGGGAGCCCACACCAGATGCTTGCAGTGGGATGAAATCTTCATTGGCAACAATACAAACAGCTATGGGTCTGTATGGGGGCAAAGATCTACCCCAACACATACTCCTAATATGCTCCCCTCTACATTGTATTCACCCACACCAAAGGGCTAAATAAGTAAAGCCACATCTCCTTTATTTCTTCATTTTATTGAGAATATCACAACATTGTGTTCTGCTGCTAATTCTGAACTTGACATAAATTAATGTAAAATAAAGCATATCCTAGAAGCAGAACTAACATCAGAGCAACAGTCATATCAGGATGGGTATTTATCTCACAAATCTCGTGCTGAGTTTCTAAGACTGCTCGCTATCTTCATGTGGCTTCTCTTCAGTCTTTGTACAAAATGCCTCATAATTTCAGCTGATGCTGTAGGGTCCATCGCACGCCTGAAACCAGCAGGCTCTTCCAACAAGGGGAATAAGCATCTCTACACCACTTAATCTGGTACTTATACAGGCATCTTTGTGAGGTCACAACTGAGTGGGAACCAGTTATCTTACATCTACTTGTAAGCTAATCTAGAGATGATGTTTTTGCAGGGAATCTATCCCAAATACATGAGCCTGAAAACAATGCCTGAATTTGTCTGAATCTGTATTTACATATTCTATACCTGAAGTCTCAATAAAAAGATAGAAATAGATGGCAGTTAAAACTCTTCACCTGTCTCACTGTTTGCTGAATTTGGGACCAAGAGCTTATGGAAGCCGGGAAAGACTGAGCCAAAAAGAGAGGGACAGCAGAGAATGAGATGGATAGACAGTGTCATGGAAGCAATGAACATGAGGTTAGGCAAACTTTGGGAGACAGTAGTAGAAAGACCTGCAGGAGTGCTATGGTTGGACCCAACCTAATGAATGAACAAAAGCAAGCTTAGTTAAGGATGACATGCTTAGATGTTCCATGCAAAAGTTTGTAGACAGACCCTACATGCATTTATCTAACTGCAAATTCCAACAATCAGGAGCCCTCATTATGGGTGAATCCCAGTTACAGCATGTTTCTTGGTCCATTCAGCTTGATATGCTCTCAGGGTTCTTTTAGATTTCTGCAGTTTTGTGCAAAACAGATCCTGTATGGTTGGTTAACTTTTGGGGTTTATGTATTCAGCTGAATGTATGAAAAGAACGTTTATGAATAGATTTTCCTACTCATCTGGTGGCCAACTGGAACTTTAAGAGTAAACATTGGATGTGTCGGCAAGTAGAATGGGTTGTTCCTATCACAACAAGGCAACAAATTAAATAATCTGCTACTGAAGAAAATGTCTACCAAAATGTATCATACCAACATATTCTGCAGGACTGCAGGGAGGCTTTCTCTTCCTTCTACTACATAAACACAAAGTTCTTACACACAGAAATGCTAAACTACCACATAAGAAACCATGAGAGACCATTAGGTTTCAGTGCTATATCTGAGTGAATTATGATGGAGAGGAAGCAGCAACCAGGATCAATAATTGGTGTGTACAGTGATGACTAGTTTGACATGTACGTACCAATACATGTCCCTTTGACTTTGTATATGCTGTTCAGCTGGTTTGTTACTTGGGCTGTTTATTAACTCCAGAGCATGACCTTCCCAAGATTACTGCAGGAAAAAATATCAGCTGCTAGGAACATAATGTAGCTGGCATGGCTGATTGACCACCATACCAGTGAATTATTTTCACTGTCTGTTGCTCTGGCTTTGCAGTACCCTGTCAGCATGGTGTAAGACCTTGTAATTTTTTTCTTTTATGAGGTAAGAAGACAGGCTGCATCTGTCATATACTATATTCTAGTTCTTTCTGACAGTACAACATAAACCACCAATTTATTTTCACTCTGAAAACTATGTGCCGGGAGGAGGACTTAAGTGGGCAGTTTCCCATGGCAATGGAGTAAAAAAGCTCCCATCAACTCAAGAGACTGCATAATTACTTTGCCAAATAGCTAGGTTTGGCCCTCTTCCCCATGAGCTGGATATGTATTTTCCTGGAGAAATGCCCTGTTGTGTTTCATGCACCTTATTCCTTGATATTATGCAATGTCACCCTTACAAAATCAGACTACAACATCTAGGCCTCTTCAGCCTTGAAAGATGGCATGGTGTGGGAAAGGTGAATAGAAAAAATTCTTTGTTCTATTGAACAGCACTAGAACCAGGGGGCACTCTATGAAGATGATGGACAGGACAGTTATGATTGACAAAGGGAAGTATTTTTTTTCACTCAGAGGGTTTTCAGTCCAAGGAATTTATAACAAGAGTTAGTGGCAGCAACCAGCTGGAATAGCTTTAAAAAGGGGCTAGACAAATTCATGGAAGACCGGTGTATCAACGGCTAGCAGACTTGACGCCTAGGTCCTGCCTCAGTGTTGAATAGACAGGCAGGATGCCTCTAAAAGCCATCTGCAGGGAGTTGAGAACAGGTGAAATTTCGCCTTTTGTTTTCTGCTTGAGATTTCCAGCAATTGGTGGGCCGCTGAGTGAGACTGGATGCTGGACTACATAAGTTCTTCCATGGCTAGAGAATAAGGATAAGAAGAGTTGGCTTTTCTACCCCGTTCTCACCCCTTTAAGGGGACTCAAAGCTGCTGACAAAGCTTCTATTCTCCCCACAACAGATACCCTGTGAGGTAGGTGGCTCACAGGAAGAAGAAGAGCTGACTTTTCTATCCCGTTTTTCTTACTCATTCAAAGGGACTCAAAGCAGGTGACAAACCTTCTTGTTCTTCTCCCCACAACAGACACCCTGTGAGGTAGATGGGGCTGTGAGCATTCAGCAATGCGTCTTGCCCAAGGTCACCCAGCTGGCTTTGTGGAATCAAACCTGGTATTCCCAGGCAGGAGTCCGGCTCCCTAACCATTAGGCCAAACTGGCTCAGGTACTAGAGCTGCTGCAGCCCTATCCTCATTTCCCTATAAGTAAGCACCACAGAGAACACATTAGAAGGTGTCTGTTTTACCTAAGGGTGCTAGAACCCTCCAAAGAGCCCAAGATAGCTCACGCTGTTTGTTTCCTCCCTCCATCTTAGCCTCGCAACAACCTTGCCAGGTAGGCTGGACTGAAATGGGGCCGTGACTGGACCAAGGTCCACTCACTGAGGGGAGATCTCCTGGGTTCTCGGCTTTTCTTCGCAGGCATGGTTAGGACTGCAGTGCCTGAGTGGTTCTTCGAAGGCAGGGGAGCCTTTCACAGTCTTCACATCCCTGCAACCGCTACGTGCCCAGAAGAACCAGGACCGTAACGTACATCGACCGCCTCGACTCCCTGCGAACATCGCCAACTGCCTCTACGTCACGGAAAGCCATTCCCTCGAACTACGCATGCGCAGCGCCAGACTACTCTAGCGGCAGTTATACACACACACATACGCAGGCCGAACACTAGCGCGCGCACTTTTAGGCCCCGGCTCTCAGCACGCCGCTTAGGAGGGCTTCCGGCGTGCCTTACGTGTCACGGCTCCCGGGTAAGTGAACCTGCTGCACAGACTTCTCACGAGCTCGGTCTCTCAGCCTTACCTGCCTAATCCTGGGCCGCACACGTTCCCCTCACGAAGGCCTCCTCCCGCCCCGACACAGGCCGGCGAGGAGGAAAGGCGCATGCGTGCGCGCCGGCGCGCGACGTTCGACAGGCGTATGGAGGGAGGGGACAGCGCCGGCGCCGTCGTGACGTAATGGATGAAGCGCCAACGAGAGAGCAGGCGTTGAGGGAGAGACGCGGCCTGCCTGGGTCTTTGGCTGCCATGGCAACGGGAAAAGGGCGGGCGGCGCGGTTGGGAATCACTGTCAAGGAAGGAGCCATCCAGGCCTGAACGGGACGTGTAGACGTATTCCACGATTGGAATGTCTGCGCGCCTGCCCCACCCCTGTCCTGCTCTTCATTTGGGGTGTTTTTCCATTTAGCACTAGAGTACCCATTAAGGCTTAATGGGTCCTTAATGGGTACTCTAGTGTTAAGTGGAAAAGCACCCCAAATGAATGGGTCCTAAATGGGTACTCGGCGGTTTTTCCACCAGCACTAGAGTACCCATAAAGGACCCTTAATGGGTTCTTAATGGGTACTCTAAGTGGAAAAACACCTTTAGACTCGTATCGAACTGAGACCTGAGGATGAGATCTACCCGTTCGGTTTCTGTTTGCCACGTTGGAGCTGTCAGGGGTGGAAGTGCTGCTGAGATAAAAGGAGGGATTGTGGCAGCGCAGATACCCTGGAAACTGGAATAAAAGCCCAGTTAGGAGGATTTGAGTGTTCTTGGTGCACTTAACGTTGAGAGGAAAAGTGAGGGAATTGAGCCATGAAACCACCAGGATTGTATTGTTCACAGTCAAGTCTGTGAGCCAGTTTGGTCTAGTGGTTAGGGAGCTGGACTCTTATCTAGGAATACCGGGTTTGATTCCACACTCCCCCACGAAGCTGGCTGGGTGACCTTGGGCTAGTCACAGCTCTCTTCTGAGCTCTCACAGCCCCACCTACCTCACAGGGTGTTCTGTTGTGGGGAGAAGAATAGGAGTCCCCTTAAATGGGTGAGAAAAGCAGGCTGGAAAAGCCTTCTTCTTGACCCCATTGATCACCACAGACCATACTCTCTGTCTTCCACTGCCCCCTGGAGTCTGCCCAAGCTCACATCCACTGCTTTCTTGACACTATCTGTCCATCTCATCCTCTGATCCTCTTCTTTCATCTTCAGTCTTGCTCAGCATCAGGGTCTTTTCCAAAGAGCTCTGTCTTCTCATTCTGAGTTTCAACTCCAATGTGGGCATGATCAAACTTCATGGGGATAATTTGCATTTGGGGGAGGTTTGAGTATATGCTCTGGTCATTCCAACGTTTGTACTATAACAGGAACTCAGTTCAGACTTGCTTGTTCTTCCTCTTCATTGTACCTTTCTTCACCCCTTCCTGGATTCTCTTCTGTCTGCAGTGTTCTGGATACAGTCCCAGTGTTCAAATCTTGATTTCACAGGGGTGGGAAAATCAAACTCCACTATTTCCCTGCTGCAGGATCAGAATGTGGATTCCCTCAGCAGTGTTACGGGCCATTCACTGTTCGTTCCTCCTTCTCCAGCATGTATCCACCAAATAACAACTTCAGTTTCACATCTACTGCGCAGTAAAGCTTCTTGAAGGCCAAGTCTCAATTTCTTTTCCTTTGTAATTGCAGTTTTATACAAACGTGCAATTTCAAAGCAGCGTGCTATGGAGCAGAAAGTGAATAGGGAGGGATGTGTGAGGAATCAGTATTCATGGTGGTGAAGTTAGTGGTCAAATAGACTCCAACTCACCTCCCTCCTGAAAACATCCACAGTGGCATATGTCCCACAATGATGCTGTTTACTGCACAGGGCAATGTTGATGGCCACTGTTGGGGCAAACCCAGACAGGTGCGGCTGAGGCATACACCAACCAGCATGCACCCCTATCCTCTAGCCGTTCTTGAAGAAGACTGATAGGCTATACTGTGCTGTTTGCCTTAAAAACCACTGGAGCAAAAGTCTTCTTTTATTGAAAGGAAACATTGTTTACCTTGTGCATAGCCAAAGTAAAAGGGTTGGAATACTGTGTCCTCCTTGTAGCACTTGATGGGACAAGTGAGAAAGGAGGAAGCCTGTATTTTGGGAGTGGGCTGCCCAGGCAACTGTGGAACATTTGGCAGATAAAAGCAGATAAAGCGTAACTTCCACTGCGGTCTTCTCTTTTGTTAAAAAATCAAATAGTTAAAAAAACAAAAACAGTTTGAAGGCACAAAATGGGACAACTTAGTGGAAACAAGAGAATATATGGCAAATGTTATGCTTTGTTCCCACCCCAGTAGCGATGTTCTCACCCACCAGAGTACAGTGAGTGTATATAACAAAGTCTGTCATTGGATAAGAGGAAATGGGGAGCCCTTGCTCTGCGCACCCAGAAAGTATAGCCTACTTGCATGTTTTCACATTGCAAAGTGAAATGGGCTAACAATCTGAAACATGAACATAACTTAGGGTGTTTTTCCACTGTCACTAAAAGTACCCATTAAGTAAACCATTAATGGGTACGTAATGGCATTTTTGTACCCATTAATGGGTACCTAATGGGTACTTCTAGTGACAGTGGAAAAACACCCTTAATCCCAATGCAAAATGATCCACATTTGGCCGATTTAGTCCAGAAAGCTCCCCTGAAAGTCATGATTTTGTCTGGCTAGTTGGAACTGAATTTGGCCTGGAAACTGATTCAATGTCATGTCGTTACTGTGCACTATTTTCCTTAGCAGGAACAGTTAGAGATGACTTCCTTTAGTATTGACTGATTTGATCTCCCTTAAGTCTTCTCCAGCAACACAATTTGATT
Source organism: Aspidoscelis tigris stejnegeri (assembly GCA_023333525.1). Classification (NCBI taxonomy): domain Eukaryota; kingdom Metazoa; phylum Chordata; class Lepidosauria; order Squamata; family Teiidae; genus Aspidoscelis; species Aspidoscelis tigris. The sequence goes on from JALMGA010000002.1 coordinate 98,860,214, forward strand.
CTTCAGCACTCAGTCTTCCTTATGGTCCAGCTCTCACAGCCATACATGACTACTGGGTAAACCACTGTTTTGACTATAAATATTTCTGTTGGTAAGATGATATCCCAGTATCTAAAGAAATAGATTGTGATCTGCTTTCTATAATTTCAGAATTCAGCATAAAACTTTTGTAGTAAAGATCATTCAGGGGTGAAATTGAACACTGTCTATAGCATGAACTGGACATAGCATGAAGTTCCAGTTCAACATTGTCTCAGGCTTGTTTATGGCACAAACTGTTTCAGTCACCCTGATGATCTTTGTTAGGAGAGGAACAGGTTTAGTGCAACCCAGTTGGCTCACCTTGATTTTTCAGTGGCTTTTGATGTCATCAGTCATTGTCTTCTGGGGACTGAGAATTGGATATGTTTTAAATTTTTGAATATGTTTACTGTTCTGTGTTTTCGTGGCATGCTCTGACCCACCCTAGGACCTTCAGGTGAAGGGCAAGATATAATCTTATGAATGAATAAATAAATTTTATAGTATTCCACTCGTGTTTCCAGGACACATGCCAGAAAGTAACAATCTGAAATTTTTAAATTTTTTGGCATCCTTACTGCTCATGCATTGAAATTCCATGGGGTCTATCCCTAATACCTTATTGATTGAGTGATTGTATGGCAGCAACACACGAACTAACAACAATTAAAGTAGGAAGATAGAGTTCATGAGTTAAACGGATCCTATATAACAGTGTCGAAGCCATCCATTGAAGGACTGCATCTGTCATTTCAAAACTGTCTGACACTGATCTTGAATAGGCTCTCAGTACACAGCTGGTCCTGATATCCTGACAAAGATTTAACCTTTCTGGTGGCAGGGATAATTTTTGGGTTGCAGCCTTCCAACATAAAACAGATAATCCCTGATAATCAGTCCTCAATTAGTGGTGCCAAAAGCAATGCCTAGTTGTGCAGCCCTTCCTCAAGATGCTCTGCTGGGATTTGATAAACAACTTTTAGAAGTCCTCAGTATGTGTATGGACCACTAAGACTCATGAAAATAGGATTCTTGGATGCATTATAGTTTGAGTTAGTACAATTTTTCTCACACCTCCGTTAAGATTGCCTCTTTCAGGCTTTCCTCATAAACTGTTGATGATACAGGATGCTGGACTAAGTAGACCTCCAACCTGATTCAATATAGTTGTTTATGCTTCTTTGTAATCCTATACTATATCTGCTTTTCTCCAAGGACAATGTATCATTCCTTCTACATCAGTTGAGAGGTCATCTCTAGGCTTACCTTGTTTTGCATTTTTATCACCTTAGTACGGAGCTTGGCTTCATAATTTCTCCTTTCCTTCGTAGCATTTGACATTGTTCTGGGGGATGCACCATTTTCACATTTGAAATTAGCTTTCCTTTAACATGACCCTGATAATAACATTTTTATAAACCATAGTAGTTAAATGCAGTGTTTCTGTCAGAGGCAGTAAACCTCAGATGAGGCTCAGGTGAGAAAATAGCAGCTTTGGGCCATTTCAGAGTTACCTTGAAGTTAATTATTGTTGCAGGAAGCAGTGCAAGCCTAGGGATGACCTCTCAACTGATGTAGAAGGAATTGTCCTTGGAGAAAAGCAGATGCAATATAGGATTAAAAAGAAACATAAACAACTATATTGAATCAGGTTGGTGGTCTACGTAGTCCAGCATCCTGTATCCCACAAAGTGCTCTAATGAACTTAAAAACCACAAACACTTGCTAGCAACTCTGTGATTTGTTATATATAATACACATATTTATTTTTACCTCATGGCAAATTTTATTTTTTCTTTCAAGAATGAACAATGGAAGTTCTGCGGCCAACACTGATAAGAATTGGAGGACGTATTTATAGGAAGAACCATGTTCGAGAGCAAGCCTACCAGCAGGAAGAAGAGGAAGATTTCTATGCAGGTAGCAGAGCTGTATCTTATGGAATTATATATTGCTAACACAGCTTGTAATATATTTCTAATACAAAGGTTTATCTACTGCTGTTCGTCTATGCAATCTTTATGAGCTCTGATTAAGGGTGTAGGAAATACTGTTTTGAATGCTCTTTGAAGCATTTGAAACTGCCACATCCCTCTTTCATAGGGACTGAGTTTGTTACGTAGATCACCTAAGTATATAATTATGTTGTGTATCCTGATTGTATGTTTGGCCTGCTGCTGGGTCATTTTCGTCTATTTAAGAGGGGCATGGCTATCTTGAATAGTTTTCAAAGCATTCAAGAAAGCATTTGGCACGTTCCTTATTTTGATCTGCATAGGTACTCTGGGTAGCAGAATGTGAATCTCAGATTTCTTAACAATGTATTGGTTAATTTTGCTGTGCAAACTAGTGAAATACATGAATGTTGAAGCTGTGATTCTCATTTGCTTTCTGCATTGGCCCTTAATCTGGACTAAGGGCCTGGTGTAATATGCATTTAGGCCTCCAGATCTGTATGTTAATGTGGATCTAGGAGGTCCCACTCACTCCTAGACCTACCAATGCAGTCCTGATGCAGAACATGGAAGACATGCAGACAGCTTGCCTCCCATATTTAGGACTACTTGGGGGTGGGCACTTTTCAGTGGTGTACCACAGTGCATTGCTGAAAAACACCTTACAGGGACCCTTCAAAGGCATGGGGATGCTCCTACAAATCTGATGTGAGCTCTGAGGGCACAGCGTGGGCTGAGCGGTTGAAATCAGTGGGCCTGGCTATTCCAGACTGATTGAAAAGTGCATAAGGGCCTCGGTTTTCCTCAGTGCACGAAAGACAGTTACGAACAGACTAGAAGCTAGATACATAGCGAGCTGACTCATCATGAACCCCTGCCTTCACTAGGTTTACAAGATAAAGTTTGAGGTTTAGCCTAGATGTGAAACAAACCTTGGGGATGCTTGATAGCCTGACTTGCCAAGGTTACCCCAATGCTTCATGTTGCTGCCTCTCCTGTCCCCAGACCTGCACATACTTGCACCACTTTCCCACGTGTTCTTTCCCCATTTGGACCATGCTGTCTTCAGCCTGTGTCCACCTGTCTGCCAGCACCACTAATGCCCCAGTGCCAGGTCTTTATCCTCTCATGTTGGGACTACAGGTTCCAGAAGACCTTCCTGCTCACCTGTGTGGAAATAGTGCCATTTTTACACAGTTTGCTGGGGCTTGTATCCCAGCACAAGAATGCAAGGGCTGGTAGCAGTTCATTAGAACAATATGGTAGTACTGTAGTGCAGGCTGGCAGGCAGATGTGGCCTGAAGGTCATGCACCTGGAAGGAGAGAGGCAGTAAACATGGGCTGTGGGGGGAAGGCAGCAGCTAGCTGAAGGAGGAGGAGAGGCAGTGGTGGGCAGTAGCACCACAGTGAGCCAAGCTTGGCCAAAGAAGCCCCATGAAGGTCCAGCCTCCACCTTAATAAGCCTCTTGGGTTGACTGTAATAAGTTCTTGAGCCACCATGTTTTTGGTTCATGTGCATCTCTGCTAGAAGGTGAAATCAGATTAATGGTTTATACAAAAAATCATCAAGAGACAAGTACCACAGATTATATGCAAGGATTTTTTTTAAAAAAAAGCCGTGTTTCCTTGATTGCAGTGTTTGCTCTCTGATAGCATCTGCAGGAGTTATATGCTAGCTAGCATCGTTTTAAAAAACTAGTGAAAAAGTGAAAGAGGAAAGTTGTCAGCATTTGCACATGAAGCCTATTAATTTCTTAGTAGGTTGAGAGAAACGCTGCCTTGTTATCCCATATGCTTTAGGTGTGGCAGATGGCGCTGATGAGCCCTGTGATACCTTCGTGGTGGAAGAGACAGAAAGAGGTTATCAATGTAAAGTAAACGCTCCCAGCCTGCTATACAAGTGAGTCTTTCGGCACATCTTCCAAACTGCTTAAAATGAAAATGGATGTTTTCTGCAATGCATTATATGTTAGCCATGTTTATAAGTTAAAATGTAAATGCTAAAGGTGTTGAGCATCACGTGTTAAAGCTGGAGTGGAGCAGTATGCCCCCCTCCCCAATATCCCTAGACTACATCTGTCATTGGCTGGCAATGGCTTGGGCTCATGGTGATTGGAGTCTAAGACCTTTTGGTGCTTTTGCAACCCTGCATTGAAGTGACCGAGCCAAAATAGGGTTGCGGGAGGAAAGTGACCCTCTGAGCAGCGTAGCATTCTCACAAGCCCCTGCTTTGCTTTTTCTTCCCAATTGCTTTCTATATCACCTTATTGCTGCTCTTTTATTTGGCTTTCTCCTAGCCATTGTGTGTTCAGAACTTATATGTACCGCCATTCAGAAACATAAAACACAGTTCATATAGCTTTATCGAATGGTAACAGCTCTGTTCCTGCCCATTCTAAACCCACCATAATGCTAGGAGGATAAGAACATTTACAGCTGTTTTCATTCATTGTGTTTGCTGTTGGATAACAACAACTATTGATGGGGAAATTTGATGCAGGCTGGTTTCTAGAATTGGAATTTGGCACTAGGAGAGCTGTTCTGGGCTGTGTTACCAAAGAAACAGATAGTTTTTTCATTAGATTGTTAGTTGCAGGATAGTTAAGTGTTAATTTTTACGATATTTGGAATTGTTCACGTTTTTATCCCTGATCCCTTTCCTAATTTTTCCTAATATTACATAGATATATAATAGGAAAGAAAGGAGAAACAAAGAAGAAACTTGAAATGGAAACTCGAACCTCTATCAGTATTCCTAAACCTGGAGTAGAAGGAGATATTGGTAAGTTTTAGTGGTCTTTTAATTTTTCAAGCACAGGCCTAAGATTATATGTAACTAAAATGATAAACATCATTGTTATTCTGCCTAGAAATTTGAATTTGTTAGCAAATGAAAATTTTCTGCATATGGTACAGAATAGTTAAAATTTATGGGGATTTGAAGGAACAACATCAATTGCTACAGTTCTTCTGGCTTATAAACCTATCCATGGTTCCCTGGTAGAAGAGATCAAGAAATGATTTGGACCATTTCTTTTCTGTAACACTTTGAAATCTATTTTAGAAAATGTCCCGAAAGCTGTGCACTCTCTTAAATGTGGGTCAGTATATACAGTAGGCCCACTAGTACATCTTTGCTGGCTTTCAGTGAGTCAGGTGCAGGCTATATCTATGTTCCCATAGTGCATTTGAGCACTGTGACTTGTTCTGGGTCTGATGAGTTGGGACAATGCATCAGTGCAGCAGTCAGTAATGTCATCAGATGGTGACACTAGCAAGAATTTGTTTTTTTTTTCAACCATGGACTCAGGTACATCCTGGAAGGTCTCCTAGCAAGAGATGGGCTACACTTTAAAAAAGCAGGAAAAGTAATTTTTTGCAAGGATCTTTCCATGTTCATCATGACAGCTTTATGCTAGGAGAAAAGGGGGAAGGTAAAAAGAGACTACAGTCAAGGAGTAAGGATGAGGATGCAGAACATTTGGCCAAAGGTAGAGCAATGGAATAGTAGTAGTGACAGTGGCAAGAAACTACAGCAGTTGGGCCATTAGGGGGTGCCACTCAGGAGCTATGATGTTTCTATACCAGTGCACAGAGTATGGGAAACAAGCAAGGGGAGCTAGAAATTCTTTCACAAGAAGAAAAATATGGCATCATAGGCAGTACTGCAACTTACAAGGATGACACATGTGATTACTGTACAGCACTGGAAAGGTACAACTTATTTAAGAGGAATAGGTCCATCATTAAGGGAGGCGGTATTGCACTGTATGCAAGGAAAATATATGGCTCCACAGAAATCCATCTTTCAAACCGTGGAAACCCATTTGGGTGAGAAGGAAACAACAACAAAAGAGACATTATAGTAAGGGCTATACATAGCTCCTGGAGGCTGGTAAAGGTGCATTATTGTACATCAGGCACCATGTAAGAGAGTATATGCTTATTCCATATTACTCAGAATTCCATACAAAATCTTATATGTCTGGGGGAACTGAAGGACTTTTCAGAATAGTTTGAGAACTGAAGTGGAAAGTGATTTAAAAATTGTCTTCTTCACTGAATCAAAAATGCTTTTGTGAACATTTCCATTTAAAGAAGCACAAGTATGGATCCAAGTTACTGAAATTATCTAGTATCTAGTATATTCTTCACATGATGTTAAATCTCCCAGTACATGGTTCCTCTAATTTTACCAGTTTTTGTCCTATTCTGGCTTTGTTTGGGTTTATCTGTAACACCCCTCTGCTTGTTTTTTTTAAAATCAAATAAAGTAAATGGTGCAACATGGTATACTTGGTTGGTTTTTATTTACATATTCATTTCTATTTCTAAATAATCACTAAGCCCTTCTGTGTCTCCTAACTCTTTCCAGTTTTTCTTTCATGTCTCTGTTTTAGGCTTACTGTTCTTTCCTTCTAGTTCTTCAAATCACTCTGTGAACTGACTTCCTGCTCTGCATATATATGATACTTGAGGTCTTTGTACATTAAGCACGTGACATCTGTGAAGGTTAAGTTCCTGAAAACCAACATTGGGGAAATCTGGTTCCAACATTTGGAAAACAATTTTTATATCTTAAAACCTTGAGCCTAATACATTCTTACTGAGAAAAGCATCCCCTCCCCTCCAAAGTTCCCAGTCCCCCAGTACCAACGCAACTTGCAATAAACAAGACTCAAAACAAATATAACAAAAACGTGCCATTTATTCATGCTAGAGTCACCCATTACCTTGCTGCCTCCAAACAACACATAATCAGGAAAACAACTTGCTTTCCCTTTGTCCTCCCAACTCGTAATATGTTTCCAAAGGACATGAAGATTTGAATCACATATTATAATCTGGAAGGTTAAGTGAGACACAAAGAATGTTGAATTTATATAAAATTAATTCTCTGTATTTAATATTTGGTTTTTAAATTTTTTTAAATTTGTGTTTGATGTGGTCAATATTGACTAATCCATAAACTTTATTGAATAACGGATACCCTTGCAAATATCATGGGCTTACTGTGCTTGCATTTTTTTTTCTTGGAATTCCAGCAAACTGCCTTTGTCTTATATTCCAAGCTCTTCCTATACTCGGGGACCTAGATAATCAAAATGCATGTACCTTGATGTTCATTCCTTGAAGTTGATGACTTGAAGATTTTAGCTTGCTGTACCTGCCATTTTATTTTGTCTGAACATTTAAAAGAGCATAGATATACACTGTTGGCTCACTGTAAATTACTCCTGGATGAAGAGGATATGTTTCAAAACCACTGCTGATAACACTTCAAAAAACTTTTGATCAAAGTTTTTGTGGGTTGAATATTAGGATTTCATTGTTATCTATCCTATTCAAATCATACTAGTAGTTCTGCTTTGTCAAACTACAGAAATACCATACAGTTAATGTGTGATGGTGGTTCTAAAATGGCAGGTAAGACAGCATAATTAATTCTCCCCATAGTTATTCTTTATGTATATTTTTATATATTTATATGTAAAATATATGTAAATATATTTACCCATATATTCTGGTGTATAAGATGACTGGGCTTATAAGACAACCCCCAACTTTTTCAGTTAAAATATAGAGTTTGGGATATACTCGCTGTATAAGATGACGACCCCCCCCCCCCGGGGTATAAAACGACCCCCGACTTTTGAGAAGATTTTCCTGGGTTAAAAAGTAGTCTTGTATATATAAAAGTATATGTAAAATAAACTTTAATGTTAAAAGCTATGTACTGTTCAATGTATAGAAATAAAAGATAAGAACAAGCTGTACTTGGATAAAGTGGATGGTAAATAAATGGTATGTTAACAGTAGAAACTGAAAATTTCAGAAGTTTAAAGAAAATCCATCAAGTTATCACTAATCATGATTAGTGGAAAGGTGTCTTCAGCCATGGTTTAAAAACTGCATTTTCCCAAGACTATATTGGTATTGCCACATATACTGGTGGCAACCCCAGTGTACTCCTGGGATAATGCACCAAAAACAGGCATGATGGAAAACTCAGCTCTGATGGCAGGATTTCCATTCTGCTGGATTGCTTACCTTGTATGTCATTTCCTCAGGGAATTGCAGCTCTTGCAAAAGTGCCTGTATTCAGGAACTGTGCCAAAAAAAAAAAAAAAAAAGGGAAGTGGGTGGGCGCTTCCTATATTCAGGTAGTTTTGCAAGAGTAATGATTCCGTAAGGAAATGACAGGCAAGATGAGTCTGAATTTGATCCAGAGTTGCCTCCTGCTGTTTGCCAGTGATGGTGGGAATTGCAGGATCTAAACAAGTTCCCATAATTTCCTTTCATCACCTGGAAGCATCCCAACAAAATAATCTATACTATATGAGAATAAGCCAACAATAGGCAGGTTTGATATAAAAATTCATGAGATTATCTACTTGGTAACATGTCAATAAATAGGAACCTATATTAGGAAAATTACAAACTGCAAGAAGAAAAGGGATAATGGCACTTAAATCATTAAGAGAAAGTAATGCATTAATATTCAGGTTAAATAAAATTTTCTTTTATCTGGAAGAAGCATCTGTTGCAGAAGGTCATTTTTTTCCATTAGTGTCAGCCATTTATAAATTTATAGTGTTGCAGGAGACCTCAAAGTTCACCTAATTTCCAATCTCTTGACAAGAACAAGGAACCTACTATTACAGAATTTCTGACAGATGGTCACACATTTTGTGTAGAAATCTTCCACTGTAGGGAATTTGTTCTTCTATTCAACCGCTTGTTCCGTTGTTTATTTTAAACGTTTTCTTTTTCTTTGTCATTTGAACCTACTTGTTCAGCTACTACCCTCTGGTGTTCCAGAAGACAAACGCATTCCTATTTGAAAGCCCTTGATATATTTCAAGATGACATGTATCTTTAAAAGTCTTGATATAATAAACCCATACATTATTAAGCACATGGACAATATACTAGTCTTAAGGTCAATAAAATAATAATTTCTAGAACTAAGCTGAAATAGAATCAAACAAAACTAGATCAAAAATACTGGTGGGGCAAAGTTTAGTTGCAGTGTGTTCTTTAAGAATGTCCAGTGTAGAAATGAAGCATGCATCTTTTTTGTACTGCTAATAAATGAATTAAAATAAATAAAATAAATAAATAAAAAGCACACAGTGTAGAAATAAAGCATTTCTTGCACCTTTATCAGCACCAGGAGATAATGCAAGTTGCCCTGTTACCGAGATGACCTGTGTACTTGGTAGGTTTTTGTCTTTTCTATCAACAGTTTATTGGGGAGGCAGAGCTCAGGTTTCATGCACATTTGTTGACCTTTGACTTCAGTGTGAAGGTACCTCCATAGTCATTTCCTTGGAAAAAATGTCTCAAGGAAGTGAAGATGGGGGATAGATCTGGTGGTGTCTGCACTTTGGGATGCTAATTATACCCCAAACCTCGCCAGCACTTCCCTACACGCTCAACAGGTGCAAATTGCCTCCATTATGCAATGGTGCCAATGTACCTGTGTGGTCCTGTTGCCGCAGGGACCAGACAACGCAGCACACCATGCATCTGTGCTGCCCAGTCACATGTTCAATCTGCACTTCTTCCACCCAGAAGAATTGCAAATGTACGTGTGCAAGGCTATCCTAGCCCTGCCACTAGAATAGAGCTGGAGCATTTAAAACTGCTCTACTGTCTTGGAGTGTCTCCAGAGTTTGCTTGCAGGTTAGTGTAAAATTCCCCTTGGCTGCAGTTGTGCTACTGGTTTCGAGGAACATCTTTTTGTTCATTCTAAACTTTCATAGTCATATGCAACATGTTGCCGTAATTCATGTTTTCCTATTTTGTTTGTATCCCAGTAATAACAGGACAACATCGGAATGGTGTTATTTCAGCTCGAACACGAATAGATGTCCTTGTGGAGAGCTTTCGAAAGAAACAACCTTTCACACATTTTTTGTCATTTGCACTAAACCAACCTGAAATCCAGGAAAAATTTCTACAGTTCAAAGAGGAAGTACTGGAGAAGTGTTCAAATGTAAGTTGCTAAGATGATACCCAGAAAAAAAGGGGGAAATAGATTCTGTGCAGAATGTTGTGTAATCGAATTGAAGTTAGGGAATAACTACTGTGGTGGAATAAGTGCTATGATAAACTTAAATTTTGTAGAAATTACTTATTTATTATTATTTGCCTTTCTTTATTATTTGTATTTCTATCTCACCCTATACCTGAAGGTCTCAGGGCTGGTAACAACATTTAAAATCAAACATAAAATAAAACAGCAAAAACAATAACAGGGTATGTAAAGTGGGAAGAGACAGTATATTCCCATTTAACCAAAGGCCAGGGCAAAGAGGTGCGTCTTCACTGTTTACATTTAGGTAACTACAAGGGTGGCTATATTAAGTGAATGAGGAAACTGTCTGGAGCTTCATGTGAACTAAGGCCAAGCTACATGTTGCAGTAAAGCGTCATATATGATTTTTAACTAGGGCCTCGCAGGCTTTAGAGCTACTTCCCAAAAAATGCCTTGAATTACTTTTGGTCCATTAGCAGCAGCATGGATTATCTCCCTCTAAAAGTACTACCGGTATACAAGATTTGAAAGCTGCAGCTCTTTAATACTTGAAGAGAATTACAAAACAGAATGAAACCTCGGAGGCTTTATGTATGTTATTTTTTCCTGTTTTCCATGTAATGTGCAATGTACTTAGATTTTATTCGAATAGGGGTCCTATTTAAAAATTCTTATGTTTGCTTAGCAAAGAGTGATTCAATAATATTTACTGCATAAGAACAGCCTATCTAGTCCAGCATCCTGTCGCACACAGTGGCCCGCCAAATGCGCATGGCATCTCAAACAGAGACAAGAACAAACCTTTTTCTGCTCTTGAATCCCAGCAAATGGCATTAGAAGCATCCTGCTTCCGCAGTCCCGCCAGCCTGAAAGATGTACCCTGGCATAGAGGCATAATAATTTAGAAGCATTTGTTTTGTTCTTCTTCACATGTGATTTTGTGCTGGCTGTTATCTCTTTGGTTTTTGTTATCTTAAAATGACAGTCACTATGACAAAAAGGTAGGATAAAATTGGTCTGAAAGCTCAATTCTTGGGATCTGTAGCTTGGATGAGCATTGATGCAAATTATCTAGGCTGGCACTCATGGGGTAGGTATATCTGGCATTATTTTTGTATATCCTGTCATTGTTCCCATGGTAAATGTTCCCTTTGGTGGCTGTGCTGTGCCTCTTTCTTTCCCTTATTTGCATTAAGTCCTTCCCATTTAAGTCAGTGTAATTTTGGACTAGTCAACCACAGTGCAAGTCAATAAAGCTCTCAGCCCTAGTTTTTCTTAACCTTCAGATTTCACACTGAAGTCTTTTGCCCTCATAAAATGGATTCTCATTAACTAACTCTTTCAAGTAATGGAACCCAAGCATTATAGGAGGATATACTGTATTCCTAAAATTAAGAACAGATACTACACTTGATCTTAGCCAAAAGGCCAAGAAGCATTAGTTAGCAACTAGAGTAGTCCAGGAAGCTATTAGAGGCAAAACAGTACAGAAAGTGGAAAGCTTCTCTTAATGAAGAAAACAAAAAAGAACACAAACTGTGACAAAAAGTGTAAAGCCAGTGTGAGAAGCAAAAAGAAAATTTGAGGAGCATACTATCCAAACTATAAAGACTGATAATAGAAGTTTCATTAAATGCATTAGAAGCAGGAACCCAGCCAGGGAAGCCAATGTTTTCTTGGATGATGGTGACATAAAAGATTTGCTAGAAAAAAAAATATTTTGGGAAAAGCTGAATGCATTATTTGAATCTGTCTTCACAAAAGATAATCCATGGTCAATCCCTGAGCCTTAGTAACTAAGGGTCCCTCCTGAAGGGGACTAAAACTTACAGTTCTTCATTGATTGTAGTGGAAATGCCATACATAATTGTGGCATTCCCAATATAGTCCTGTGATATAGAAACCTGGTTGGTTTGAATTTTGCTTGTCTGTCCAGCCCTTTTCCACTTCTTTTTCCTTGTTTTTCCATACAAGTGAGATTGTGCAGAATCAGTTTCCACAGCTATTGCAGCTGGATATATAAGAGGCTTGCCTTTTGGCTGAAAAGTTTATTGCTACTTTTAGAAAGTCAGAGTGACAGGTGTGAGCTGACAATATTTTATGCTATATATTGTGTGGATATTGATTAAATTTGAGCCACTGAGGAAGACCCTATGCAGGGGTTGAAACGCGTTTGGCTTCTTTGGTTATATGGTTTTTAAACTGAGTTTTATATTTCCATATTTCTATATTTTTATATTTTCATTGGGGTATATATTTTTATCCTTATAGATATTGCATTGCCTCTTACTACACAGAACCTTGTTTTTTTTACACAGAACCTTGCTTTTTTCAGTTTTGGTCTTTCACATATAGAAGAAGTGATATCCCATAATATATATTATGGGAATTCTGGCAGTGATGCTGGCTGGGTTTCCCATAATAGCAGTTGATTACCTCTGTCAGCTGACGATTGTTCCTCTTTGTTTTTTATGATGTATTTGTTTTAATGAGCTAAAGTATTTTGATATGGTTATAGTCTTATTAAGTCTATCTGACCATAATAAAGCATTATATATGCAAGTAAACATCTTGTTTAAGCTCAGGTAAAAAAAAAATCCTTTTCTGTGTACCAGATTGGATGGTTTCTCTTGCTTGTTTGCTGCTTTTTGTTCATTTTTTTATCTCATTTACTCAACATTTCTGTGAGACGTCTGTTTGGCTGAAAGGCAGTGCCTTGTTGAAGGTCAGTTGGACATTTGAGCTCTGAACTTCCATGCACTAGACAAGGCACCATTTTGAGAATCACAAAAAGCTGTTTCTTGCCTTTGAAGAACAGTTTTCCAAGGTTTTTAAAAAACTGCTTTAAAAAATCAAGCACTATACATACTTTTGCAATGTAATGTTAACTGTACCTGGGAAAGTGAGATGGCAACTAGATGTGGCCTTAACCACATCTTTAAAGTGGTTAAGGCCAGAGGAGGTGAATTCATATTGATCTTGGTCAACATGTTCTCTGTGTAACGTGATATTTCTCCCCCCCCCTCTTTTTTTAAAGAAACTCTCATATACAAAATACACTGTAGTGTGGTTTTCTGTTTGAGGGTCCTTTCTATTTCCCCGTAATATTTGCAATGGCAGCAAAACTGGTTGCTGGTCATTTTGTATCTTTAGTGCTTTATGATCTATAATAAAGAGCTCCAGTTATTGAGGGCCAAAACTTTGCATCACAATATGTAGCCTCTATACACTACAGTTGTTTTTTCCATAAGTGTTGAAGTACGAAGAAGTGGTTTGTGCAGAGGTTGGAAATACATTCAGAGTACAGTTGAACCTCTTTGAAAAAGTATGTAGGTGCCCTCTAGAAGGCTTTAACAGAGTATCTTTGGAGAAATGCACATTCCTTCCTTTGTTAATTTATGGGTGAAAATTTGATTCATTATATCATAACTAGGTGAATTCTCTCTTTCTCTTTCTTCTGCATTTCTGGCTGTTTGGGGACTTTGTAAGACTCCCAGTATTCAGTGATATATTATTTCTATTTGTCTTGAGCAATGTTGGCAGTTTAGTAATGAAATTCTATGCTAAGAATAATCAATCGTAGGCAATATGATGAAAGCAATTTAAAATTACTGCTCCCCTTTTTTAGAATCCTAAAGACTACAACAATAAGCTTTGCCTGCAGAAAATTATTTTTCTGTACACCATTGCAGTATATGTAGCCTTTCTAGTTTCTGAGTGTTTGATTGGATTCCTTGCAAACTGACAACAAATCTGATCTGTTTTGTCACTCCTTTCATCAAAATCCACAGTTCTCACAATTATTGCACCTAATAATAATTTATTGCAAGAAACTTTTTTTTTGTTCATGAAAGACTGGAGTTAGAAAGGTACATTTTTTTTATTGTATCTTTAAATGCCAGTATATAGTTTTGGAGATAGCAGCTGCTATTTAACGGAAGAAGCCTATTGATTTTGTATAAAAATCTCAGTCATTTCATGGCCAGCTAGGCTACTTTAAAGCCACTTTATCTCACAGCAGGATCTGCTGGAAGCCACATGAGTAATGAAGAAATGATATTTGAAAACCTATACTTTTCAGCACAATAAAAGTACATAAAGCTGGGTAACACAGTGGGTGAGATTTCAGCATGCTATGTATGCCAGTTACATATGAGTATTTATTCATGCTGCTGTTTTCAACTTCAGAATCGAACAGTTTGATCGTTCTATTCAAATGGGGCTGATTAAATGCCGGTTATTAAAAAAAAAAGAAACAAAATCAGGTGTTGAGATTAGCATTTGTTGTTTATTGAGCAACAGTACAAAATCTTTTCCTCTTACTGGAATAGTTACCATAGCAACTGTATGACAATTTTTTATAGCCTCATGCATTGATATATACTGCAGTAAACTCCTTTTGGTGCTTTGTCCGAAAGATGAAAGTTATGTTAAAAAGCAAAACTGATATCACAGTCCATCTAAGTGGGAAAAACAGTCTAATGTGAGTGACATCTGCAGTTTGTCTATTCTTGCTTCATAAATACCTTGGTTTTTTTTCCTAAGTGGAAAGTAATGCTGCTAGTTGCCTTAATAACATAATCATAGCAGTCATAATCAAAATATCAGACTACTGATGTGGCAAATTGAAATAAGTGTTCATTTTTTAATTTCCATTATATTTCTATATCGCCTTTCCAAAAGAAAATTTGCCAAAGGTGGTTTACAGCAAATAGAAAAATATACAATGCAAAGTAATAATCAAAACATAATAAAAATACATTATAAAAATTGTATGTCATACAAAACACTGAAAGATAAGCCGAAACACACACACTAATAATAATAATAATAATAATAATAATAATAATAATAATAATAATAATAATAATAATAATAATAATAATAATAATAATAATAATAATAAATTGAGGCAGCTGAGGCCAAGTGGAGTCTAAGGGTGTTTTTCACCACGCTCCTTTAATTCGGATCTAAGAAGATCCGCATCTAAGGAATGGGCACATTCCTTAATCCGGATCTAGTAGATCCGAATTAAGGGAAGTACCCACTGTGTTTCCATGGGTGGTCTAGCACCCAGTAGCAATGGGTGCTAGCCTCCCTCCGTGGAAACACTGGAGCACCCATTTGCAAATCTGGATCTACCCATGAGGGGTCTGCTTGTTACCCCAGGTGTTTGGGGGGACAGGGGCTGCAATCTCTGAAGTGGCTTTGAAGTCACTTCAAAATCTGTGCAAAACAGCTCCATTGAATCTGTGCTGATCTTCGGAGTGAACTTCGAAGTGACTTCGGAGTCACGTTGAAGTTCACTCTGAAATTCAGCACGGACTTCAAAGACGCTCCAGAGCTATTTTGCACAGACTTCGAAGTCACTTTGAAATGACTTTGAAGCTTAGGTTTTGGGACTCCCCCCCCATGGGTGCCCCCTCCCCCTAGCCTCCTCTAGTCCCTATTGTCACACAATCGTGGAAACAGGCTCCCTTTAATCCAGATTTTCTGCCTGAAGACCCCGTTGTAAACCCCATTAATGGGGTCTACAGAAAATCCGGATTAAAGGCCAGAAAATACCCATTTGACCCGGGTTTCCCCAGCGGCAGTCGAAACAATCGGGTCCCAAATGGGTGCCGTGGTGGAAATGGGATCATCCGGCTCACACCGAAATGGGTCCTTAATGGATGCAAAAATGGGTCCTTTCTCACAGTGGAAAAACACCCCATAGCAGCTGACAAAAGGTCCCAGTCCCACAAAGAATCATGTTCACCAAGATATCAGCGCCCGGCCAAGCTGGAGAGTCATCCAGAGGGCAGAGTGGTCTAGGTTGCCACCACTGGAGGGATGGCAAGGTTCGCCTCCTCTCAGGCAGGGCTTCCAGTTCAAGTCAGAATGTCTCTTTAAATATGAAAAAACTGTTGACTTCCTGACAATTTGAATTTTAGAAGATCTTCTCAGGAACTGAGTTCTTTCACCAAATTGTCACAAGAAAGAAAGCCTGCCTTCAGTTCATTTCTTGGATAGCTTCTTGCTAGTCTTCCAATTAGCAACATAATCCTAATGAGTCCAGAAATACAGGCACACTAAGTCCAATTCAAATAGCACTATTATAGTTAGCTTTATGTATTAACTGTATTTTGGGATTTTTCAGAACAATGAGCTGGAAGTAAATAATAGTTCTAATATTTTATACCAAAATTATGCAATATAAAACAAACAAATTTGTATCAATTAAATACAATATTATTCCAGAATTACAAGCAGAGAAATGAAGGGGCAAATCTTTTCCTTTCTCTGTCATACAAAGAATGAATGTGTGCTTAAAGGCCTTGTACAGATTCCTATACTTTTTTTTTCTATGGTCTAAAACTGTTATTACTCAATTATAGTTTTGAAACTCTTAGGAAACATTTGTGAAACCCACAAATACTGCCCATTTCTAACTCTATTAAGAATCTACTGCTGTCATAAAAGAAAAATAAGGGGGGGAAGCCTAGACTTTCTTGTGTCTGCTTTCTAGCAGGTACAAGTATGTGGTAATATCACTCAGCCTAATTGGCCCTAACATGTTTAAAAATAGCCAGATGACTTGCCTCAGTTAATATGCCATTCCTGTTCCTCCATTGGCTATATCTCATATTCTCAGTTCAGCTTAAAAAAAGGACTTTTTATTGCATTACTATTGTAAATTTGTTTTCCCCCACCCCCTTGTTTAGTTTGTCCATCACTGGTAAATAAATAGCTTACTTCTAGCTCTGGCTGATTTGCCAGCTGTAGCCCATTTTGGAAAGAGAAGACCTGGCCTCAGTAATCTATGCTCTGGACTATTGTAATGCACCTCTGATATTTGTAGCTCTAGTAAAAAGTTATATTTTTGATATGTCTATTTTATTAAAAGCAAAAACAAATAATGACTTCTGTTGCTGAATTTCGTTTGCTAATATTCAGTTGAAAGTTGGTATTTCGTACACTTCAAGAACAAGCAAGCACTACATGCCCAGGTGCCAGGGTGACCATGTGTGTCACCCCAAATGGCTTGGCGTGTCACCTGTGTTGGCCATCACTGCTTTAGGTTCCAAATATCTAACGGGACACCTTCTCCCATATCAAATTCTTGTGTACCAAATTATTTCTTATACGTCATTCATACTTTAGCTTGACTTCTTTATGCACTGAAAGCAATACAGATCCTTCCACTCTGATGTCATATTGGCTGAGTCACAGCATTCTCACCTTGCATTCACCACCAGTTTTAGTTTCTGACCTTTTTATAAAAATATCCCTAAATAGAGTGCATATTAGTAATTCAGTATTTATTTTAGCATGATAAGGGTACATAGTGCTTGATGGAATATCAAGTGACAAGTGACATATTTCTGATCTGAGGAGATTTCAGGCTAAAATTAATCATGAGATAGAATAATGTGCCCTTCACTGTAAGACCCATGTGGTTTATAAAAGGCAATAAAAATAGAATAGAGAAATAGAATACAAAATATTAATCATCCAAACACCAAGATTAAAAAAATAAAGTTACTAAGGTCCCCGAACATAAAGGCATCAAAACCAGGAATGGGACAACTAAAAGCAGGAACAGCATAGATTTCCTATAGTTTTTCAGTCAGTCTTCCTCCTCCTGTGTAGCTGAATGCAAATAGATTTTTCAGCCCCAACCTAAGGGTCTCTTAGGAAGACCCTCCTGATTCTTACTTAGGCTGTGTTGAGACATATCAAAAGGGAAGCCTCAGATGTACCTCAGAGAGACAGTATGTGGCCCTTTTCTTTTCAAACCTTGTGTTTTAAAAATGCTGCTGCAATTTCACCAGCTATAGTATTACAAAGCAAAACGTTTACTGGTTCACTGAAGCAAAAAAATTTGCTCAACTAAACTAAGACTTACCTCTCTTATTGTTGTAACTTCTTGTTGTTGACTTTTTGTTTTTTCTTCATTGAGACATGTTTGTTATATTGTAATTTCTTTAAATAATAATAATATATATCATTTTTGGATCAGGAAAGGTCCAGGGTATCAATGTTGTACATTTATTTCTTAGAGGACTAGCAATATTAAATATTATATGTCCTTCACATAATATTAGATGATTGGTGAATATCCTAAGAGTGACACCAGTGCAATTTCATGCATATCAATTGAAAAATGAACTCTCTTGAAGATGAAAAAGGCAAAAGAAGCAGGTCATATTCTTTCCTATTATGGTTGACTTGTTTAACCTCTAAAGGTCTATGTTGCTTTTACAAAAACAGAAAAGAAAGCATAAAGCAGGTCATATTTTTACCTATTATGTTTGTCTTGTTTAACTCCTAAAGGTCTACGTTGCTTTTACAGAAATAAACGTAAAACAAAAGAAAGCATAAACAATCTGACTTGTTAAAAATAGTATGATAAGGACTGTTGGCAAGTTAAGTGGAAATTATACATAATCACCAGGAACATTAGGCCTGATTAAACCCTTATAACAAGTTCATTAGTGAAATTGTGGTTTTAAACAACTGTCGAATAAAAAGCAACCTAAATATAAGACAACTGAATATTGGTTTAGAGCTTGATATGACAGTCACAGAAGAAAGAGCTTCCTGGAATTTCATATCACATAGATCAAAATGAATGTATATGAGGACAAATCTCCAAAGTATGTCAGAAGTTTACAACAAATGTTTGTTCTGCAGAAATAAAATATTTTTCTGGAATTAGATATAGAATCGGTTATAGCTCTTGGGAAATGTTTGAACCTGTGACTGTATTGTAATAAAACAGCAACATGCTTCAGCCTTGCAAAACATTTCTAAATGAAAATAACTTATAAATATGCAGTAAAAACATCTCATATCTAAACCTCTCAGAGAAGGCACCTAGAGGATGGAAGATTTGTATCATGGTTCTGATGCTTAATGCATTGCATTGGACCGTAACTGTTATTGTGACTAGTAACTAGAATAATCTATTGCTTATTCTAAACCTTTCTCTTTTCCTGGAAAGTTGGAAGTAGGGCCAACCTTAGACTGGTGTGAATGGTTTAGCTACAGGTGATGCCTTGATCAGGAGGGTTATGAAGTAAGCCAATCCTGTCCCACCTATAAGTCTGCCATGGCAACCCAAGGAGCAGTTGAGTGGATATGCCCTAACTTGGCTCAATCATCCTAGCTGGACCCTCATCCTGTGTCTTCCACCTGATCTGTAGTCCAGCTATGAGCACCATATTGCATCAACCCCAGGCTCCCAAAGTAGTCAGGTAGGAGCATAACTTGCCAGCTAAGCCATCCTAGGTCATGCTACAATAGTTCTTTTTTCTGCAATTGCATTATATGTCTTGGAGGTTTTGGAATAACTGTGTGAGATTGGTAAACATGTCTGGCAATTTGATGTCAATTTCACAGTAATTATGCAAGAAACACTTTGTCTGGATATGGCCTAGATTTACCTTGTCCAGCAAGCTTCAGATTATATGTCCCCTGGCCTCTCAAAGCTGGTCTCAGGCATCCATAGGTTGTCTCAGCCTATGTGAGTATGTTTCCCCATGTCTTTCTTTGTCCAACTGTTATGGTCTATTTGAGATTAAAAGATATTGGTGCTGATCCAGTTCAGCTCCAGCAGAATGACCTCAGGGAAAGCTTGGTGCTAGCTAGTTACTCTTTGCATAGTTAAGAACTAGTGCACAAAACTATAGCATAAACTTGAGAAACTCTTACCTAATCCTGAATAGGCTTGAGCCATCCTCTATTCAAAACCATTGACTTAAGCAGGCTAAAGCCTGTTGGGTGCTTCACATAATAAGTCCAGACTCTTTACACCTAGAGCCACGTAATATGTACATAGGCCTGGGGAAATTGAATTGTCCACACAACGACCATCATTACTGCTGCCTTCATGGGGGGAGCTGCATCGTGCTTGCTCATGTGTCAGTGATAATGTTGCATGCAAGCTCAATGTGGCTCCATTCACAAAGACTGCAGTAATGGCGGCCTCCATATGGATGACCATACAGGTGAGTTCCCTGCTCAGTTTCTGCAGGACTAACCTGTGCATTACCTGACTCTAGGCACTTTAGAGAGGTTGGACTTGCGTGAAGCACTCAGCAGTCTTTAGCCTCACTACATGGTTCGATTGCATTGAACAGAATTTTGGCACAGGCCTAGTCCTAAGAAGGATTGATGACTTTAATCCTGAGGCAGACTGAAAACTGACTAGGTATATTTTCTTCAAACTGGTCAGTGTTTAACAATTAATTCCTGCCCTGACAATTAAACAACTTTTCAGTGAAGACCCCGAAGGCCTTTGTAATAAACTCAGTAACAATTTATCTCAGCTGCATCAATAATTACTTCAGATTATTATCTACACTAACCCTGGTTTCAGTATAATCAAATGCAAACATTATTTACTGCTAGGTGAGATATTTAATCTTGGGTGATGAAGTGTAAATGCTATATGCAGCAGACTGCACAACATTTGTGCAATTAATGTAAAGTATGGACAAGCCCTGTGAGAAAGTCTAGTACAGGTAGATATTACAAAACATTTCTTGTAAACTGTGTAGGATTTCAGTGAAATATCTGATATATACGTTATTTAAACTAGTAAATGTTTTTCTTATGTGCAAAAAATTGAAATACAAGAAGCTCAACAGAGCAAATGTCCTGTGACACTGACCATGAACTTCAAGGAGCTTTTGAATTAATGGGACTCTTACATACTCTAATTGATGCTAAGAGCATGTTGGCCGTGGCTAATAAAACTGAGAAAAGTTAATTTCTCATTTTTCCCCTCTTCTAGCAAATACATCAGAAGACAAAAGTGGCAAAGATATAGTAGCTGGAAGCACAAGAGTAGTACGGTTTGCCACACCACACAGAACACATCAAGAACTGTATTATGACCTAAGATTTGTTAAGAAAGGTTTTTGTCTTCAAAGCATAGCTTTTTGGCATTGTGTGTCCTTCATTTCATGAGAATGATTGGCCTAACTGTTGATATATCACCAAAGGAAACCTATTTGAGCCAGTCATAAATGCCCTTTTAGGTAAGGGAACTTGGTGCCATTTGCTGAATAACACAGTCACTGGACTTTTTAAAATCATTGGAGTGGATAGTTGTGTTCCCTTGTTTTCATTGCAAAGTATTTGAAGGGGATATCACCAGAGAGTCCCAAGATAGCATTGGGCATATCTGCTGGTCCCAGCCTGATACATCTGAATCCACCATTTTAATGTATCTGACCAGAACTTTAGTTCAAACATTGTGGATCTGATTAAAAATCTTCCTAGTAGTGCAACTGTTGTGAACCTCTTCTGTGCTGCTACAAGAAAAAGGCACTTTTAAAAAAGAAATATGAATATGTCCATGCAGTTTTTGGAGCCTCTTTAATCCCCAAATAAAATGAAGAGCAACCAAATATCAAGGAAGAAGATCTGAAATACATGGTCAAAATGCATCTGGCAACTTCTTTACAAGACCTTATCATCTGTACTAGTCATCTATACCAGCTTATTACTGAGACATATTTTTTCTTACAAGGACCCGTGCTTGTTGTCAAGACAAGGTAGGAGAGTATAATCAGGGTTTTTTTTACTTAAGGAACATACATATATTATTCTGTATTCTATCATTATGAGGACTTAACTAGTGTTACATACAGTACATTGGTTTTTTTACTGTTTCAGTGAAGAATGTTATGTGCATTCATAAAGTTTGAACCTTGAACTTTAAGCAAGGCTCAGTCCAGTGACAAATCCCTAGAACCTCTATCCTCTATTCCCAACTGTTGCCTATTTTTGTAGTTTTCTGCTTCTACTGGGCACTGGAGCATTCTTCTTCACTTCCCTAGTCTGCTGGGATCTGATGTTCATAACCTTCTCCTGGTTCTAGCTGAGCTGAGCAGTTAGCTTCTAGGTGAAGGAGTTAGCTTCTAGGTGGAGGTGAAGACACCTTCACTTCAGTGGCCAGCATATCCATTACCAAGAAGGAGACTGGAAATACCAGAATGTCTCATTACATTCAGTCTGATAATTTATGATTAAATTAAATTATGAATGGTTGAAACAAATCAGAATAAAAAAATAATCATTTTGTCTTAGATTGGTGCAATAAACTCTACTTTTATTTTTCAGTTCGTTATTTAGTTATCAGTTTCATGAAACACAGATTGCCTCAGTATTTATTTATTTATTTAGAATATTTATATCCTGCTTCATATCCTAAGATCTCTGGGCAGCTTACAATACAAACCCATAAACAGAAAAACATTAAGTACATGCCCCATTTTATTTTTTTTAATTAAATTTTACTAAACACACACACATACAGATTAGATATTATCTATTAGGTGATACAAATAGCATATAAACAAAACATATATACATATAATTCAATCATTAATCCTATTTCATAAAATAGATAAGGGAATCAACAAGGTCAGAAGAGGAGAGGCATTCACAAAAAAAGGTTGCCAGAACATGAGATATTTTACACCCTGTGAATATCCTTGCATTTTTTTATACATAGTAGCCACATATTCCAGTCTGGCAATTTGCCAAAGTTTGGTGTGCCATTTTTGAACAGATATTATACCATATTTTCCAGCATATAAGACGACTGGGCATATAAGACGACCCCTAACTTTGCAGTTAAAATATAGAGTTTGGGATATACTTGCCGTATAAGAAGACAACACCTGGCGTATACGACGACCCCCAACTTTTGAGAAGATTTTCCTGGGTTAAAAAGTAGTCTTATACGCCAGAAAATACAGTACACTTAAGTTCTTCCAGCCTTGGGCTACAGTACAACATTGTTTAGATTTGTAACTAATTTTAGAACATGATGACCAGAAGGAAAAAAGGAAGGGGACCATTATGTTATGGGGGCAAGTCAGACTTCAGTATGTTCACAACATCTTTGTTTTACGGACAGTGGTAATATCATGAGAATATTGTATGTGCTTCATTCAAGCTATATTCATGCAATTCAGGAAGAAGCTAAGTGTGAGGACTTCCTCAGTCAGGATGATTCTGTTAAAATATAGTCATTTGGGGTAAAAATAACATCTAAAATGGAAGATCTTTGTTTTGCACGCAGCTGAAATATTTATTGCTGCTGTACAGAAACTGAGAATGAAATTTGTCAAAACAACTAGTTAACTAGGAGATGTGTGAATTCATTAATGTCCTGCTTTCTATGATAATTTGGTTAAGTTTTTAATTATGCCTATCCGTATTTTATTTCTGTAGCTGTAGGAATTATTGGAGTTTTTGGACAACCTTAAGCATTTTTTTAAAGTAAACAATAAAGAGTGGACCAGTTTGGAAAACCTAATGGTTTTTCAGCATTCAAACAACAAAAGTGGAGAGAGAAACTTTTGGAAGCTGTCTTCTTCTTCCAGTAGTCTTCCTTCAGTCCTTCTCAAGAACGTGGCCCCTTGCTAAATCGAGTAGGATAGACTGTGATGAAAATAGCTTGTGATGAAAACTAGGTAACTGAGAAGCCATGGATGGCAGCTGTAACAGGAACCATCTGGAAGTCACTAGGAAACGGTGAAAACTGATGTAAAGAGACTCTTTTCTGTTCTTTTTGGAAATTTAACTTTTGTGATTAAAATAAATAAATAAAACACAAGGTTTATATTTGTGTTTGAAATTTAACTGATGTCTTCAGAGATTGCAGAACCCAGTATTTCACTACGGTGTATGTACAGAGGCACACACGGTTAGAGAAGGGTGAGGCTGCATTACGATAAATTGTTCTTCCGTTCAAATCTACATTTGCTTCACCAGGGTCCAACCCTTCATCTTGACAGTAATCCATTTTATATACAGTTGTCAGTTATGACTGTGGCACAAAAAACTTACCATGCCTTTATATCCAGCAGACGGCAGTCTTTCAATGGTTGCTGTAGTTAAAACCTTCTCATGCTGAACATATTGTAGATTGATATATAAAGATCTTAAAAAAGGTTCTTAGTGAATTTGGAATTTTCTTATGCTTATCAATAATTAAGGCTATGCATGTCTGCTTCTTGGAGAATTTCTTCTCTTTCTTCCCAAAATGGAGAGAAAACAGTTCTAGCTTCTTGCTAAAATTAAGACCTGCAGTAAATCAAAGTAATTTAAACTAGGTTCAGTAAGCAGTTCCTGAAAGCAAATTGTACATCTAGTTGAGAAGAGCCCACAACTTCTTATGATAAAGAACTGGATTAACCAGTTCAAAGCTTATTAAATATTTTTAGTCACTGAATCCCTAAAAATTTTTATCAGACACCCTTATGGCACCTAAAGCTTTTATGATAAGGAAAAAGAAAGATTTAGAATAAATATTTATTTAAGAATTAATATTCTTCCCTTCACCAAAAGGTCCTAGGGCAAGTCAAATAATAATAATGCATAAAGATATCCTTAAAATATAACCCTCCCTGCCTCCCTACCATCCTCCCTGGTACGAATACACCCAGAGAGTGTAATGGAAATTTTATTTAATAGGATAATGAAAATTCTCTCTCTTGTACACTTATACACATGTGCACACCCACCCACACTAGGTGGTGGTGGTGGAATCTGTTGCCTATTTTGGAAACCCTTAATCTAGTTTGATTGCTCATTGGACAATTAATTTGTGACAGTAGCAAATTTTCCTTGATGGAAAGTGTGTTGGTATATTTGGTGGCTTACTGCTTCTTCTAACATGCTTCACATTTATTTCTAAATAGTGGAATAGTCTCCCCCACTCCCTGAGGTGTGTCACACCCCTACTCTGTATACATTCAGGAAGGCGATGAAGACACCCCTCTTTGACCTGACCTTTGGCTAATGTGGCTATATCCCCCCCCCCGCGCCCCGTAGATATTAGTATTTTAACATTTAGTATATGCTTTTAAATATGTTGGATTTCTTAAGAGTTTTTTATCAATTTTGTTTTTAATGTATGTTCCTTGTGATCTGTTGTTTTAAAACTTGTTACCCGCCCTGAGACTTCCGGGTATTGGGTGGGATGAATGAATGAATGAATGAATGAATGAATGAATAGAGTGCATTACAATAGTCTTTTTTTTAAGCTGATGATCCTCAACAGGTACCATGTTTCTTCAAGCAAATAGCCTCTACTGAGGAAGATTTCAAACCTTACTTTACCTTTCTCTCTCTTTTTCAAGTAATATTACCTTTATCTTTTAACAATTTCTTCCCGAGTCACTGGAATTTAACACACGAATTTGGAACATCACCACATCTCCCAGAAATGGAGGAGAAATCTGAAAAGCAATAATAATACAGTACTGTTAAAAATCGTTTTACCTTCTGGAGTGCAAGTTTAAACCATTCTAGCTTATTTTTTATTGTTTGTGCGTTCTCAATCCTGAAATCCTACCCTTTAATCACAAGATTTAGATTGGTTTATCTAGGAACCCTTACACTTAAGATCAGGTAATTCTAAGATGTGGAATTTCCCAATCTGGTCACAAATGGATGGCCTGAAGCAAGAACATGGGAATGTTTTTGTTTATCACAACAACAAAAGAGTTCTCATAACAGAAAGAAAACACACAGCTAATATGGCTTAATAGTACTCTTTTCCTGTATATTTTTTCTGGCAAACAGTAGGAACATAAGAGGAGCCCTGCTGAATTAGGATACAGCCTATTTAGATCAGCATCCTGTCTCACACAGTGGCCCACCGATTGCTTTCGGGCATTCTCAGAAGAAAAAACAAATCCTTCATCAGCTCTCGATTCCCTGCCAATGGCCTTAAGAGGCACCCTGTTTCTCCCTTGGGTGTGCCTATGTTATCTGTTGAGTTCCCTTCCATCATATGCTACTTGTGCTTCAATCAGGAGCCAGATTATGGGAGAAATGAACTTCACAGCAAGAACATAATTGGCTCTGGGAGGTTGATGAGTATTTTGCTCTGGAAACTACTTAATGAATGAGATAGAAAGGAATCAGAATGCTGGTATGAGGACTGTAACAAACCTGCCTTACTGTTTTCAAAGGGACTTGCTGAAGGAGTCTACATGAGGGGAGGCATTGTCTGAGAACATGCCCCCCTTTCCCTGGAGACAGATGATTGGATGGAAATGCGTGTGTTTACAGTTTACAGTTTATAAGTTTACAGTTATTTGGTCAGCATAGACAGAAACTGAACATGGTCTCTAGAGGGGCTTTGAGTGAGTGATGTGACAGTCACCATGATGGCCTGGTGATGAGGTTCACATTGAGAAGTGCGCTGATACAGGCATTCTTTGGTTTTGTTTTAGAAAGCAGAGCTTCATTTGTCTTAACTAAAAAAGCCTTTTTATGAAATCAACTCAGACAATTTGACCTTGTTGTAGAATCAGAGCCATCCGGCAGGTAATTTAGAAATGTGAACCTAAGTTAACAGATATGCAGAATATTCTTGAATGATAGTGTTTCATCCAGTAGGTATTTAATTTTACATATGGATTCAATGTGTCTTGTCATAGTAGACTTTTTTTTTTTGCAGACAATTGCTTATGAAATGAAATGTGAAATGTTTGTATAGACAGTCTAATTACATTCTCCTTGCTCCATTAGTAAGTGCAGTGTCAAGACAACCATGTATGTGGAAGGCTTTAGTGTCCTCTAGGCAGAGATGCCAGGAACTAGTGGGTATGAAATCTTTTCTTTATCAAGTACACTGTGTAACATCAGAAGTAAATTTTCATTGCTATGCTTTGGAATTCTGGGCTTCTTTTAAGTCATAAAATAATCTGACTGCTATTACATATGTATTGAATCAGGTTCAGAAAAGTGTGTCTCATTTTAATAACTGGGACACACATAAATGTTTTGTATCTTAGCTTATTTGTATTTGTATGCCACCTTTCAAAAAAAATCCCCAAGGTAATTTACACCAAAGCAAAAATGCAATAATCATTAAAGCAAGAATACACAGTTCAGTACACAAGGAAAAAAGAAGTACATACTAAAATGGACAAGAGACTAACAGCATGCTACATTATATTCAATAATACATAGAATAGCATATGCAATGCAAGATAAAGAGAACAAAACAATAATAAAATCAAATTAATGCATCACATTGCAAAAAGAAACAGCAGCTAGCTCAGGTGATCTTTCCCTGCCTTGGCAAAAGCATCTGAAGTGGTTTTTGTTATTGTTTTAACCTTTTGGTAAAAGTGTGTGGTATGTGGTATGACAGGCAGTGCCCTTTCTCCACTTGGCTTTATTCTGGATTGTATCTTAGAATAGGGACCTGCAATCTGGAAGCGGGTGCAGACTACAGCAGATTCCATGCACCAACATGTAGATGATGGGTCCCTGTTCCAAGATATGATCTGGAATAAGGCCCAGTGCAGAAGGGGCCCATTTCAAGTCGTCATCTTTTCTTGCCCCAGCAAGAGCAGCTAAAGTTTTTGTACCTTTCAGAAAAGCTGTGCACAGGCAATAAGCACAACATGTTGGCCAGGGTAGGTAGAGCTGCTCTCAGGACCTATGAAGGCTCATTATCCCAGTTTGACTTAAGTAGAAATGTAAGTTACTGCCTTTGGAACTTTTATTTTGAATATTGTTGAGTATGACAACTCTCTTCAAAGCTTTTGTGAAGAAATGGTTAACTGCAGAGGTGGAAAGCCAGGAAGAGGATAACTGAAGTTTGAAGTTTGGGAAAGCATGTCTATAGAGATGATGTGTTCCTGACTTCAGAAGCTGTCAGTTTCCTATCTTTAAAGAGTCAGCCCTTTCCTCCAACTCATGAAGATTAATAGAAGACTTTCTACCTCATTAGGGCACACTGAGTACTAAGCCAAACTGCAGTTATCCAACAAGAACATGGAAGTCATAACTCATACTGATATATGTTTAGCTCCAGCATTTCATGGAAAGGGATAAACACCCTTCTGAATAGACCAGGGTGACCTACATAATCTAGCAGCCTGTTCTCATAGTGGCCATCCAGGGTGCCCACCACTTGGATATGTGGGATTTTGCACTCCACTCATATTCTCCAAGTTGGTGGTCTTTCAAGCTAGATCACCTCTACATGTGGAAGGAGTTTCTTAAAAACTTAAATTTTGATTTAAATTAACTTTAATTTTAATGAGAAACATACAATACTTTAATATTGGACTTTATTGGATAGTGCTCTGTTAATTAAAGTGACATATGAAGCTGAGAATTTATGCTGATCATTTTGCTTGTTTTAAAATGTAATTTATTTCTTCACTTTATGAGAGCAGTGGTATAAAAAGAGGTATACAAATAACGGTTTTCCTCTTGTTTAAAAAATGTCAGGTTTCTATTGGACACATTTGAGATGCTGCTTGAGCTTAATGGCAGCAGTTTGGTGATACTAGTTTGTTTTCAGTTAAATGCTGAAAAAAATGGCATTTAATCATTTAGTTATTTTCTTGCACGAAGTATTTTCCTCACCGAGTTATTACCTACTTGAGAATTGTGGCGGGTCTTCATTTTTGTTTTGCTTTGTTTTGTTGAGTGCCTCCGTTGTTTTGATTTCAAGTGATGTGGAATTTAAAAAAAAAAACAGCTGAGAAGATTGCCAGATAGTGAAAATCAAGACCTGAGGATCTCAACAGGTAGTGGAAGGACTCTCCAGTTTCAGAGCAGGCAAGCACCTAAGGAAGACAGCAATCTGTATTGAAGACTAATCTGTTGCACTTTTGCCACAGGCTTTTTCAGGAAAAGTCAGCTCAGATGTAGCATGCTGTTTATATTGCATGAGAATACACTGCTGTTGTCTTACACATATTTTGTAGCAAGAAATACTACCTGAACTCAGTGAGGTTGCTTTCTTCTAGGCATAGATGCTTAGGACATAGTGAAGGCATGAGAGTTATAAAAATATAGTAAACACACCACTACACTTACTTTTTCTGGAATACTGTAACATTCCTTTGTGCTACAGTATTTTTGCATATAGTTTTATCTCTTTCCTAGTGATAAATACCACTGATGTAGGTTCATTCTTCTTTGCTGCGGTGTTTTTACACAGATATAGTTTATCCTTTTCCTACTGGTAACTACCACTGATGTAGGGAATGATCAGGACAGAGAAAATCTGTTTTGTTCCTGGGAAGCTGCAGATTGGTTGTAATTGTAACACTGGAATGTTACAATAGGAAATAAAAAAAATAACTGGAATAACAGGCAAGTTTTAATTCCTGACCACTTCCTGGAAGGCCTTGAGTGCAGTTGGGGGAGATAACGGGGGGGGGGGGGGGTAAATTGTGGGAAGGCGTTCATGAACCATTCAGTGAACTGATTGGCCAGGTCAGTGTTCTAGGTAGAACAGGTCAACCTATGGACAGTTTGGGCTTGTTATAAACCGAAACAACCCTTTTCTGTTCATGCATGTTCCTATTAAAGACAGTACAGTACTGTAGTTACCTGTGTAATATCTTCATTGGCAATTATAAAGCAAAAAAAATGTGTTCAGAATTCAGTTGCTAGAGAAATGTTGGGGATTATATACTTGTACATGCTTTTTCTCATTAAGTTTTAAAAACATCTTTCCTCTGTGTAGTTGTTACCTTGCTTTCCTGCCACTAGTGATGCATTTTACCTACCGTGTCTATAATGGATTGCTACATAATTTCTAATGTATGTCATTTGAGGAATTTTTAAACTTTTATACAGGATCATGGTGTAAGCAGTAGTCTGTTCCAGAACCCAGCCAAGCTCCATCTGACCATTGGCACACTGGTGCTTCTGAATGAACAGGAAATCCAAAAGGCCCAGGAACTTTTGCGTGCATGTAAAGAAGACTTTATTAAGTAAGTAAAACAGAAGCATGATAGTATGTTGGACTTAGGTCAGTATCAAAAAGAAAAACGGTGGTTCTGATGCTGGGAGTGAGGTGTATCTATTTGTAGCTGGCCAGCAAGTCCCCTTTGGTATAGTGGTTAAGGAGCCGGACTCTTATCTGGGAGTACCGGGTTTGATTCCACCCTCCCCCATGAAGCCAGCTGGGTGACCCTGGGCTATTCACAGCTCTCTTCTGAGCTCTCACAGCCCCACCTACCTCACAGGGTGTCTGTTGTGTGGAAAAGAACAGAAGGTTTGTCAGCCACTTTGAGTCCCCTTAAATGGGTGAGAAAAGCGGGGTAAAAAAGCCAACTCTTCCTCTTCTTCTTTATGAGCAAGAAAAGCAAGGTGCAAAACAAGGCAGCACCTAATTGCATTTAATTCTTCATATGAGTCAACCATGGACATCTTATGGTTTTCATTTCATTATATAACTTCTAGCAGTTTTCTTCTCTTTCATTTTCTGGTGCCGTTTGTAAGTGAAGAAAGATTGATTTTCTCCCCCATAGAACATGAAAAATATGATTACCTTAGCACTTTTTTGCTAGAAGAATCTTTGGCAAATAGCGTTTTTTTCCCTGGATGACTGTATATCCCTGCAATTCATTTCCTAAGTAAACCCCAGGCAGAGGGTGTTGAACCACACAAAATGTATAAGAAATCAGACCTGAAACAATAGATAAGTAATTTCTGCATTGTAGGAGCTGCCATAATGTACTGTATAAAACTACAGTTTGAGGAATCAAATGAATAGCAAATACAATACTACAAATCCCTCTATCCAGGTTGTTTTCATTTCTAGTATTTTTGCTCAGTTGGGTATTGAAATCTATTCTGTGTTGAGAAAATGTTTCATTAGTAATGACATTTTAAAAATTCACTTATATCTATGGAAGTGGCTGTAGCTCAGTGGTAGAGCAAACTGCCTAGAAAGCGGTGGTTTGCTGGTTTGATCCCCAGCCTCTCCCTGGAAGTAAGCAATGGCAAACCACTTCTGTAGCTCTACCAAGAAAACTGCATAGGTGTCCATGTAGTCAACCAGGAGTTCACCACAACTCCGTAGTACTTAATTAAACAACCACAAAGTACATATATGGCAAATGTAAAGAAAGAGACAGGCAGAACATGCCTCTGACCTTTCTTTGAGCTTCAGAGATATTCAAAATCATCAAGATACTTAGAAAAGGGAAGAAGGCTTGCTGTAGTACAAGAACCCTGAAGCCCACCTTGGATTTTGTATTGGGATCTGGAAGTTTTTGCAACCATGAACCTCTTGGTTTTCTTCCTTTGGAAAACTAGAAGTGAGGCTTCTCTACAGAGTTCTGAATTTTAGAGGCATGTCAATGTAGCTTTTTTTTTAACTTCTTAGGGCCATCAGGGCTTTGATCCGCTGTGCCAAGGCTGATAGAAAATGCAAACTTGGAATATTTGTCAAAGCTAGCCAAATTCTGTAGACTCCGGGCTTGCATGCACTGCCCAATGACTCCTGTGTATTTTTCCCAGATTTTTAAAATTAGTCATCATTCCAAATAAAATAAAATGAAATAAAAGGCTTTCTTCACTGAAGAGTCAGCTTTGTGGCTTCTTCTGCTATTCACAGAGCTGTATGTAGATAAAATTCTCTGCTTCTACTTGAATATTCAGTGGCCTTGACCTTTCATTTTGCCTGAGAGAAGAGACAAAATTCCTCATAGTATTTCATGTTTGTATAGTTGGAATGCTATGTTATACAGTATTTTGAAATAGATTTAGTATCTGCCTAGAAGTCTTACACTGTAAGACAATAACAGTGGGACTCCATTTACCTCTGTGTTAATGAGCCTTTTTGTTGATATTCTATGACCTATCTGTCCTGCCAACATATTATATCAGTTTTAGTAAAGTTGGTAAAGGCTGAGCCCAGTATACTTTATGTGGAAACACATTAATCAGATTGTGCTGAATGTAAATTCTGTAGTAGAGATGTGCAGAAGGATTAGGTATTTATCTATATATACAAAGATGTCTGTCCTTTATAGCCTAAGTGGGTCCTGAACCATTCAAGAACCTTGGTAAACATCTCTGGAGCCAAGTTCAGACCAAAGGGAAGAGCATTAAATTTGATGGAAAGGCAAAACTGCTGAAGTGATGCTAGGTGAGGCTTATCAGGATATGTAAGAAGTATCTTTCAGACCTGAGACCACTTATCAGGGGCAAGGATTCCCCTGATAGATGCTAGGGATTTTATCCTGAATCTCTTGTATCTGACACTGGTTCAAATACTTGTGATCCAGAATAGCCCTCCATCTGCTATCCATTTGGGGCCAAGAAGTGGTGGAATAGGCACAAGATCTTTCCTAAGCTAGAGGAACACTCTACTGCCCCTGCATCAGCTCAAGATACCCAGGGAGCTCAACAAGAGGAAACTGGTATGGGCAGGAAACAACATGGTGGTCCAGAACACAAGTGTCCAGAACACTTGTTTGCACCCCCAAGAAAGTACCTTTATGACACACTTGCCTAGAGCCAGAGACTTCCAGCCATCCCTAAAATCCATCTTATGGGTGTCCACTGGCCCTGTCTTAGAGTCGTGCTTGAGGTTTGAACTGGCATTGAGTCTTGAACTGATAGTCACCAACTCTGAGTGGACAATGGCGCCTGTTCTTGTACCTTCACTGGGGTCTCTTCCTCAACAGATGACTCTGATCCAGATGCTTGCTCAAAGGACAAGGAGCTGAGAGAAAGTGCCCCTGAAATCGCAGGAGTTAATACTGCCATGTGTGTGTATGGCTGGTATGTGAAAACTGCCCAGTTTTGTGTGAGCCAGTTTGATCTTGTGGTTGGAGTGCAGGACTCATATCTCACAGTCATGGAGTTTGATTCTTCACTCCTCCACAAAGCCAGCTGGGTCACCTTGAGCTAGTCACAGCTCTCTTCTGAGCTCTCACGGCCCCTCCTATCTCACAGGGTGTTCTGTTGTGGGGAGAAGAACAGAAAGTTTTGTCAGCCACTGAGTCCCCTTAAATGTGTGAGAAAAGCAGGGTAGAAAATCCAACTCTTCTTCATCATCTTTGATATCTCCAGAATAGGGATGTGTACAAATGTTTTTTTTTTGGGGGGGGGGGGGGTTCAATTTGTATTGAATTGAATGCAAGAAAATTCATATTCATTCAAATAGATCCCCTTTAAATGTGGTAGGATTCAAATTCAGTACGAATGTTTGATACAAATTTGATACGAATCTTCAATATGAATCTCATTTAAATCCCCTTCGTATCCCATACGAATCCCCTCTGTATCTGATGCATATCCCCTATGTATCACCTACATATCTGCTCTGAATGCGTCAAATCTGTACTGAATCCACTCTGAATCCACTTCAAATCCACTCTGCTTTCCCACCTCCCCAGGTTCACAAACGTAACTAAGCTTCGTACAAGTGTTCTGAAGCATTCAATTCAAATTCTAATGTCCAAATTTGTATGAATTTGTACAATTTTGAAAGTTATCAGTACTCATGCACATCCCTACTCCAGAGGCAGGAGATGAGAAAGCAGAAGGAGGAACCACATTGAAAGCTGTGGGTGAAGGGACAGTGAAGGAAAAGAGTAATGTGACCTAGGAAATATGTTATTCCTAGGCTCACACTAAGGGCAGTTGAGGTATTTGTGAAAGATGATTTAAAACCCTTCTTTTTTGGCTTAGTAGGTGGTATAGCAGTTTCATGAGAAGCCTTGGCTAGCTTAACTGCAGATTGTTGTTCCTCAGGAACTGTTACTCTGTCAGAATTGTCCTCCATCTCTGTACTGAAGGGAGAGGAGGTCAGCAGTAAAAATCAGCACAGTGATTTCACTTTAATCAAATAAGTCAGCTGTCACTGGAGCGGTAAACTGAAAGCCATGGCATGCCAATTATAAAGTTAAAACAAGGAGGAAATTATCGCCTCAGCTGTCTCTAAAGGCAAAGACATACATGCTGGACTTTGACAGCCAGATGCCTTAAAATGGCTGCCAGGAACTTTGCGCCAATGAACAAGGCAATGCTGTGAGGCTTGAAAAACAAGCATCTCACAATGCAGAAAGCTAGGCATGATCATCTGTCAATGTTAGCTGCAAAATATGTATATGCAGTGTATGGCTGAACTGAGGTAAGAAAATGGAAGATCAAACTATGGTCCCTGCCACAGCTTAATGGCTGCCAATCCCCCCGCCCCCGCCAATGTGAGGGATTTCCTCAGACAGGTGAACCCTTCAGGAACAGGTAGGAGCCAAACTGGCAGTCATTGCAAAGCAGTCTCTTTCGTGACATGAACGGTCAAAATGCCAAACACAATCAAATGCTAAAGACACCATGAAGTAAGTTAATCCATGGATTAAGAACACTTCACAGTAAACTCTTCACTGTAGATTTCCTTCAGCAGAGGAAGAAGCTGGGGACGAGGCTGATGGTGGTGCATTTTAAAGCCTTGGGACCTGGAAAACCCCAGGCAAGGGCTTGCCCATAGGTAAGGAGACCTTCTTCACATCAATCCAGTGATAATTTTGTTTTGACTGTATCCAGAACAGTCATGTACTTTCACCTACAGTTAGGTCTGCTAGTGTGAGTTGTGAAGTCCAAGGAGGTCTTAAAACAACCGTGTTCTGCGTGGGACAGTTCTATGGCGTGAGGTGTTTCTGAGATTTGTCTCTTTCCATACATGGCAATGTACTAGCTGCTCCAAATATTTGATAAATAAATTGAAATTGTTCTAATATGTCTCAGCATCATGCAGTTAAGTAGTGAAAAATGCAAGTGCCAATTAATTTTAAATACGGATGCTATCTGGTATTTTCCCCCTTCTTTTATAAAGCACAATTGCTGGAGGCAAGCCTCTAACTGTGGAAGTTGCAGGCATAGAATACATGAACGATGATCCTGCCATGATAGATGTTCTCTATGCAAAAGTCCATATGAAGGATGGCTCAAACAAGTAAGTTTTCTCCTCTCTCTCAACTCATTTTCATTCTGTAACTCTGGGATCATATTTGAATTAGAATAAGTAATGTAATGAGTTTCTAGAACACACTCAGCTTCTGAGTTTGATTGTTTCTGCCAGAAAACTTAACTGCCAGACATCCAGCAGGTAAGATATTTCTCTCTGTGTGTGGATAAAGAAAGGTTTATGTTATGCTTGAGTAATGCATGCAGTAATAAAATATTACAGAAAGTGATAATTACTGAGTAAATTACTCATGCAGTTTCTATTAAATCTTAATACTTTCCAACACTGTGGGGTTCCTTAGGGTTGGTCCTATCCCCTATACTTTTTACACTTCTGTGTGAAGCCCCTTGGAGAAGTCATCAGGTGATTTGGAATAAGAGACATCAATAAACTGATGATTCTTGGCCTATCTTAGTTCTGGGAGAAACATGGATTTTAGCCTGCCTCTGGAGGCACCATTATATCATCTACTGGGCCAAGTCATTTTTTTTATTTTGTTTCCAAACCTATATTGAATGTTTTATTCCCTTTCTCTTTGGCCACTGAAATAAACCTGCCTTCTCCTAAAAGAGGTATCAAAACAATCAATTATGGTAATATTTAACAGGAGTGTTTTAATAGACAACTTTAAGTTAATCTTCAGATTAGTTCTTCTCTTTGCTTCATCTCCTTTTTTTAACAGTGAACTTGTGCAAATCACCCTTCACTAGGTACAAATACTGCTGCCTTTCATATTGTTAGATAGTGCATAGCTGTCAGTTTCAAGCTTTCAGAGACTTTAACTATATTTTATATTGCCAATATGTTTTTATTTAGTCTGATAGGAAACTAAGGGTCTAAGGATATTCACATTCTCAGCCAATTTCTTTCTGTGGCACTTCTGAAACTGTAGTAGCAATCAATATGGTATATAATCCCTTTCTCCCTAAAATTAATCTACATCTGTATTATTAGAGGATATCTAGGTGATTGATCTGACTTACTTATGTATGGAAATATGAGGAGTATGTTCTGTTCCCTGTTTTTGTTTGCTCCCATAAACTAGTTATAGTTTGTCAACAGTTTAAGACTTCTTTTTGCCCTTTATTACTTTGGTGGTGTTCGAGATATTCTGTGTTTTTCGCTTTTGGGTGATGGAGAAGGGCAGATGGATTATGCTCTCATGGTTCACATTATAATTCATTTTAGTTTGTCTAATTTCTTTGATTAACATCCAGTTTTCACTTGGACTGTTTTCTTAATCTGTTAGTATCATCTATAATGCTACTTCTTTTGTAAACACTGACTTAAAAATACCCAATATATCACCAGTAAGCAAATTATGAAGGGGAAGACCTAAGATTCAGTCAGTGAAACTAGAAATTGCCTAGAAACTACCTCAGAGAAACAGCTCATCAACTACTGTGAAACAAATAGTGACCAGAGAGGGAAGAGAACTAAATTAATTACTAAGCAAGACCAAATAGCTTGGAAGAGTTGAGCTATCCAACAAATGATGTTGCTAATGGATGTACTAACAAGATTGTTGATTCAATTCTTGTGTGATTCTGTCTCATGTTAATGGGTAGGAATATTTGATTTTAATGAGTGTTCTCCGTTTGAAGCGCCATGGGTCTTACTCAATAATTGGAGGGAGGTTTATTCTAGGAGAGCTGCAGGATTTAGAAATGTGTTTATCCACATCACATTTAGCTCATAGTTAGCATGAGTTCCACCACACTGTTTTGCAGTGTAACGGCTGGGGGAGAGAGGAAAGATTTGCTTGCAAGTTCCAGCAACATCTGGTTCTGTAGACTTCAGAAATGTCCCATCTGCCTAATTTGTCATCAGAATTGTCGTCAAAATTACCTGCAGAACTGGTATCATCCTGAAGTTTCATTTATTTGAGGATCAGTACTGGCACTGGCTCTTGAGTGGAATGAGTTAATATTTTCCATGAACTAATGCTTGATTCCATTGATAGAAATAAATAACTATATTTCATGGGCGGATTAATGATAGAGGCAGGCAAATGCTCTGCATTTTTACACAGTGGTGATTGTTTTGGTCAGGTAGTGCTCTAAGCTCAGGATGTTGCCTTGCTTTTTTAAAATCACTTTTAGTTATTCAGTTATCCTATGGAAAACCATTATATTGAGGCACTATTGAAGCAAAGAAGTGAGGGGTAATTTATTATGACATCATCCTTTCTGAATTTCCAACAAACTGTGTTTAGACTCATGCTAGATACACCAGTTTGATAATGAGCATTGAGATACCTTTTTATCCCCTAGCTTTGGAAAAAGTCTCCAAACATTCCATGTAGCCAACCTATACTGCAACAGAATTTGTACCATGTAGCCAGTAAACAAAATCTGCATCATTCCTGCATCTGCGTAGATCTTAATGTCAACAACCAAAAATTGGTATTTGGCAGTACTCAAAAAACGATGTATCCAAGAGAAGCCTGATGTGCTTTAGCAGTTTAGTGCCAAAATTGAGGTGAATGGTACACATCCTGTTTGTTTTCTCCTTTATGCCATGTCCTGCCTTTGCTTTTCGTTGTCTTCTGAATCTGTTTTGCCAATATACTAATACCCAAGATTAAGCAAGGTAACAGAAGAATCTAGCTACACTACCTTCTCAACATGTTAAGAGGAAGAAGAGGAATGACATGTACAGGCATGACTGAAGCCCTGCTTGTTGTTAAGAGTCTTTTAAAATATATATCTAAGGCAAGCATTTATCAACACAACAAGTTTATGCACAAAATAGTATCAACTATTTTTTACTAGAACATGAAACCATCTTCAGTTTGGCTGGGAATGTCAGGCCTTCCAGTGGTTAATGAATATTATCCAGACTTTCTCATACTGTTTTAAGTTCAGTAATGGCTGCAGCTAAACTGTTTAGATCAGTATCACCTTTTCCTCTGAATACCACTTATCCTAAACAAATGACAAGTGAAAACTGTAATCTCTTGCCATTTAGCAACAACCGTTTTACATTACTTCAGTTATTTCCAGAATGGGAAATATTTAAATGTGCCTCATATTAATATGATGCATGAAAAAAAAAAATCAATTTCTTTCTGCAGGCTCCAGCTAATAGCTGACAAACTTAGTGAAACATTTGTGACCTCCGGACTTATGATGAAAGAGTGGGATAGGGTAAAACTCCATGCCACTGTTATGAACACAGTCTTCCGGAAAGATCCAAGTGGTAAGAGTCTGTCTGTGTCTTCTTAAGAAAATGTATCATCTGCTGTGAGACAGCTTTATGATTCTTGAGTTTGCTGTTGCCCAATTTGTATTGTTTCATGACTTTTCGGCAGGGAATAATGGGTCTAGGCCACTGGCAAAGAATTGGATTCCTTCATTAGGTTTCTACACATTTGAAACAGTAATATCTGTCAGATATTTGGTTCCCTCTTATGCTTTGGGGAAGTTGGGTTTTTGTATTATTTTCTAACAAAATCGTTTTCAGCTCTGTCCATATTTCTTTTCTTTGTCTTTCTGCCAGAACAAGCTCTGTAATATCAGCCTGCTGCCTGCATTCTTTCATTTTATTTGTTTATGGCATTACAAAAGGTTCCAAAGTGTCTAAGGAAATGAACACTGTACTGTCATCCATTTCATCCTCAAAACATCCCTATGAACCGAGTTAGGCTATATTTAGATATAACAAAAGGGGTGCATCAAAGCTGCCTTAGAGAGGTAGCATGTGGTCCTCACGTTCCCAAGCCTTCTCTAATTCACCTTTTGTAGCACAGTGTTCATGGGGGGAGGGGCAGGCTAGTGTGTGAACAATCCCACCTCAATCCCATCTCAGTGCCTCCTCAGAGGTCAGATATAGGGACTGGCCCAAGGGCACTGATGGGCTTCCAGGGCTTAGTTGGAATTCATTCTGTGCTCTAGTCTTTACGCTGGCATGCTGGTAAATAGAATAACCAGAAATTTCACTGCATAGTTCTTTCATCAAACCCTGAAGATGTTTTGCTTTAATTCCATCACTTTTCTCAGGATAGATTGTATATTACATATTTGAAAGACAAAAAAACTTTCATGCGAAGCTTCCCCAATGGCCATAAATATATATTACTTATTTGCCATTGATAAGAACATAAGATATGGCCTTCTGGATTAAGATAATGACTCATCCAGTCCAGCGGGTTGTTTATACAGTACGCAACCAGCGGCATTGGGAAGTTCATCAGCAGAACATTCTTTTGACTCTTGGAAGAAGCTGGAGAGTTAATGGGAATAGCTGGGTAATGTCTGCATTGGAAAAATTTGGTTCTCTATTAAGGAATGTGTGCAGTCTTGAGTCATAGACTTAGAGTCTAGATTAGACAGGTTTGCAGAGAAAATTATTGTTGTTTTTTAAATAGGTCGCAACAGATGTTCCCCACTTGCAATCAGGTTTATAAATACAATTATGTGATATCTGGTTATTCTCTCCCCCCCCCCCCCCGACACACACATAAATATGTTGCTTAAATTCACATTTCTACAGACTATCAGCATTTCTATTCTGATAAGATTAATTGTTGCAAGAATGTATTATTCTGCTTCCTCTGCATTTTTCCTAGACATCTAATATAAAATAATTCTGGAAGAAAGGTTCTGGTGATTACAGTTTGTGAAAGTGATTAGTATAAGAAGAACATTAAGCTAGAAGAAAAAAATAAAATGTGTTTAATCCTTCTCCAAGCAGGTCCCAGCCAGTGTTTCCCTCTCGTAAGCCTCTTCCAGTTTGGTCTTGGGGTTAGTGTCGGACTCTTATCTGGTAGTTTCAGGTTTAAGTCCCCCCTCCCCCACAAAGCCAGCTGGGTGACCTTCGGCTAGTCACAAGCTCTCCTTCTGAGCCCTCACAACCTCACCTACCTCACAGGGTGACTATTGCAGGGAGAAAAATAGAGGCTTGACAGCTGCTTTGAGTCCCCTTAAGAGTGAGAAAAGCAGTGTATAAAAGCCAATTCTGCTTCTCCTTCTATAACAATCTTCTTCCCATACCTAAATCTTATCCAACTACAGAAACAGTAGGAAATAATACTAAGGAATTTTATGGCAAATTGTGAGGAGAAAGGATATTCTAGCACTAACGATTTAGAAAATCTATCCTAACGCTAGAATAGTGTTTTTAAAAGGAGAAAGGTGATGGAAATTGACATGCTTGGTGAATTTACAGTTTACAACAGTTTTGTTCTTTGAAACTGCAGCAGAAAGAATGGAGGATAATGTGCTGGCAAGTTAAGATGGGAATTAATTCTAGGGAAGAAAGCAGTGGAAAGTTTAGATGGGAATTAATTCTAGGGAAGAAAGCAATGGAAAGTTTAGACAGTATCAAGAAGCATAAGAACATTTTAGTGACTACAAAGCTCAGAATTCTGGGAACAGTGGCTCTTTTTTTGGCACAATGTGTTGTGAAAGACAAATGATGAATTTGAAGACCATTTCATATCATCAGTGGCAAAAGGAATCATTTGATTTATCTCAGTCTAACTAAAATCTGGGTGTTTCAATGAGACATTGGACCTTTCTGCACATGCTGCCAAAAACGGATCTAAAAGATCCGTTTTCTGGCGGAACGGTTCTAAAAAAGAATCTGTCTCAAATAGAGACAGATTCTTGGAGGCCCCACGTGTATGCACACGCACGGGGCGGCAGCGGCAGGGCTGGATGGGAAAACAGATTGGGGTGGGTGCTGTGCGAATGCAACAGCACCCATCCCAAACCAGCCCTGCCGGCACATGCCCAGCTGTCAGAGAGGCAGAGCGCATGCTCTGCGAGTCTGACAGGTGGGTGAGTCCGGCAGCCAGCTTCCCTGCCTTCCCCCTGGCCAGAGAACCAATGATCCACCGTTCTCTGGCCAGGGTAAGGTGGCTCCTACTCCTACTCTCACCCCCCACCCCACTGAGAGTCCCTCCGACTTACCTCATCGTCTCCAGCCCGATTCTGAGGCTGGCAGGGCCGGCACCAATTGCACATGCGTGCGCCGCGGTCCTGATGGTCCCAGCAGCCCAGGGTTGCTGAGAATTGTAGTCCTGGGCTGCTGGGACTGTCATGGCTACGGCGCACGGATGCGCGATTGGCGCCAGCCCTGCCAGCCTCAGAATCGGGCTGGAGACGATGAGGTAAGTCAGAGGGACTCTCGGTGGGGTGGGGGTGAGAGTAGGAGTAGGAGCCACCTTACCCTGGCCAGAGAACGGCAGATCGTCGGTTCTCTGGCCGGGGGAAGGCAGGGAAGCTGGCTGCCGGACTCGCCCACCTGTCAGACTCGCAGAGCATGCACTCTGCCTCTCTGACAGCTGGGCATGCACCGGCAATCCAGCTTTTCCCCCTCCAGTGTGGAAGCATTAGCTTCCAAACCGTTTTAAGGGAAAAAGCCAGATGTAAGACCTGATTTTTTCAGGTCTTATATCTGGGCAGGATTCGGCGGCAAAACTGGTTTAAACAACCAGTTTTGCGTGCCAATGTGCAGACGTGGCATCCTCAAAGGGACCCTAATTGGGTTCCCTGTGCGGATGCCACGTCCAAATCTTTCCCCGAACAGGCTCTAAATGCGTTCTTTAAACCCTGTGCGGAAAGGCCCATTGATCAACAAACAAAAATTCACATGTCTCTAGTATTTATTTATTTATTTATTTATTTATTTATTTATTTATTTATTTATTTATTTATTATTTACATTTGTATCCCACCCCATACCCAAAGGTCTCTGGGTGGGTTACAACCTTAAAACAACAAGATTAAAACAGAATATACATTAAAAGACTTTAGAAATTCACCACTCTAAAGCAATACACATTATGTTTAAAATGATAGTGTCTGACCTGGGTTGGAAATATAATCAGCTCAGCCAAAGGCCAGGGAAAAGAGGTGCGTCTTCACCACCTTCCTAAATATATATAAGGAAGGGGCAAGATGCACCTCAAGGGGGACGCTATTCCATAGTCTAGGGGCCATGACAGAAAAGGCTTAGGAAATTGTTCTGTTTCCCCAACTTTACAGTTCATACAAAGGGAAAAGAATGGATAAGGTGGATGGATGATATCAACAATGCTACTGGAATGTCCTTGGAAAATAAGGTCTTACTAATGTCAGGTCATGATGGTGAGTGCTTCTCCATGCAATCACCAGGAACAACCCCCCCCCCCCCATTTATCTATTTATTTGATTGATTGCACTTATTCCGCTCACTGTACAAGCCAGTAAATGAAGAATAAAGGCAGGATTCTTTTCTAACTAAAAGCCAGAGTAAAGATGTTTGTCTTCAGAGACTGCATGAGTACAGACACACCTCAGAAAGAACAATTTCCTTACACAAGTGGGGGGAAATGTGTTTCCTGCTAGCCAAGAAAGTTAGTGATTGTTTAAAAAATCAAGGACATTAAAATATTTGAGAAAAAATAATCTTCACTAGAGCATGAGGCATCTGCTTTAGCTTGGTTCCTGTTGCTGATATTAAGGAATTTATGAACATAAGAGGAGCCCTGCTGGATCAGGCTGCAACCCATCTAGTCCAACATCCTGTCTCACCCAATGGCCCACCAATTGCTTCTGGGCTTCTCAAGCAGAAGATAAAGGCAAAATCATTTGCTCTTGAATCCCTGCAAATGGCCTTTAGAGGCATCTTGCCTGTCTCTCCAACCTGGAGATCTAGAGAAACCTTGAGAGCAAGGATGAATTACCCGAGTACCTGATTTTTCATTGTGATTTTGAAAACCTGCTGTGCAAAGTGATCCAATATTTGATGCTGGACTTGGTAATTCAAGAG
Source organism: Aspidoscelis tigris stejnegeri (assembly GCA_023333525.1). Taxonomy (NCBI): domain Eukaryota; kingdom Metazoa; phylum Chordata; class Lepidosauria; order Squamata; family Teiidae; genus Aspidoscelis; species Aspidoscelis tigris. The sequence continues at coordinate 98,902,746 of JALMGA010000002.1, forward strand.
AGGAGAGAATACTTTACTGCTGAAACATCCTTTGACAGAGCATTGAATATTAGACTCCCATTTCCCCCTGGATGATTCTATTACACTGAGCTGTCAGCTCTGCATAATCCTCACAACTGTATTGATGAGTCTAGGCATTTTGACAGCATATTTTTTGGAAATAATTTGCAGGTTTGCTTTCTTGTACAAAAAATAAATTCAGTATCATACTGCATATGTAGAAAATACTTCTAATATTTATTTATTTTTTCAGCGGAAGAGCAGAATAACAGAACGGTAGGCAGATCTTTCAAGGAAAGGGAGTCATTTGATGGTCGGAAGATACTGAAGGTCAGTATGAAGTAAGCCGCCTGCTTCAGCTGCAGCTGCATGTCAGTCCAGCGAAGTTAAAAATAGACTATACAGTTTGAAATCGTCTTGTTGCGTATGGGCTCTCGATGACGGGAAAAATATATAATAAATGCAAAATAGAACCTCAAACTGAGAAACCACTTAAATTGCCAACACGTGTGAAAGGGCCCTATCGTGGCTTAGGTTTCAAGCTGTCATTCGGGTGGCCATACAGTGGTAGGGCTGGTAGAAAATAATATACCCTGCATTTCCAGGAAAGAGTGGTGCAGTTTTTGACAGCTGTTTATTTCTGCAGTGCTAATAAGACGTGGAGTATTACGAACTATTACGTGCCCCTCACCTTCCCTCCCAAAATAAGTGACCGAGGGGAAAAGGTTGTTCTAGGGAAAAACTAATTAACTGTAGTAGTTGCCATTTCCATATTTGTGGTTCTTTTTTAATTGCAGGAATAATTGGGGCGGGGGGGGGATCTGTCTTACATATCTGGGATTTTGAGGGAAATAATGACCTTTTGGGGGGGATTCTTTTTTGGTGGGAGGGTGCAACTAGTTTCATATTTTGTAGAATTGACAATTATAAGGGGTTCCAGGCACAGAACCTTTGCAAGTGATGAGGGCCACCTGTATCTTGCATTAGCTGAGAATAAATTCAGTGTAGCCTAATTTGTCCTTGTTTGAAAACAGACCTTCTGATCAACAGTGCTGCTGGTCTCCAAGTGGGCTACAAGCTTGATTGATTGACTAATAAGTCAATTAAAGTGCTGTTCATCAATGAAAAAACAAAGCCCCAGTATATGGAGGATTGTCCTAAAGTCCATATTTTTCCTTCAGTTTTCTTCAGGTTGCCTGCCTTTGGTGCTTTTCCAACTCCCTATCTAATGAAAACCAACCAAGGCTAGGGTTGCAATGCTTAATGTTCCTTTTAGCCCGCTCATGACTGACAAGTAAATCAATACAAGACCGTTCTTCCCCATGGTGAAGCTATAGTTTAGAGGAGAGCGAAGAAGTAGAAAGCATACATATGGGGAGAAGAGTGATCTTCCCCATCTGTTTATCTGTGCTTTGGGATATTAAATCCCTGTTCATCACATGGCAGACATACAGTCTATTATTTGAGGCTTGCATAACCCTGTTTTGCATCCACTTGCCAATAACAGCAGTTAAGCCACTTGAAAGTAGTTCTAGAGGGGTAAGACCTACAGCAAATTTTGGCATAATAGATCTCATCTTTATTTTATTGTTAGGAGAAGCTGCTGTAATGAGCTAGCCGGTCCTTCCTATTTTAAAATGTATTTGTGAATGAAATGGAATCCTCTCAAGGAATGTTTCTTTACAGAGATATCATAACTGTACATTTTCCTTTCTGATTTGCATTGATGTCCAGAAGGGAAGAAGGAAATCAATTGGTCATACCTTGCAGATTTCTTTGAGCTTTTTGTGTTAGTATTATGACCTTCTAGCTCTTTTTCTCTTTTATTTCAAACCTTAGGTACAAAATCTCACTGCATGTTGCAGTGTGTTAGTTGGTGTGCTAGTGCTCCAAAAATCTTTTGCAAAAAATCATTTCCATCCTTAACATTCACTGAAAAATTACCTAGAACATGTTTGGAATTGGTTTCATCAGAAACAAGCTTTTCATGGACTGAATTGGAATATTAATTTTTCATGTGAATCTTTTTCCCATCACCATTTTGCCGACTGAGGAATCAAAGGTTAGAGACAGTTTGACTGGTAACTTTGTTGTACAGAAAACAGAGGGATCCCTAAATTGCAACTTTTGGGTACAAACTGGAGAAAGTTGAATACACATCTTATACAAGTTAGAGGGAAATTTCTGCAGCAAGTTTCAGCTGCAGTGATCATAGAGGCTTGAAAATGTGTGTTTTATGTAGGTGTAGCTGTGCAAGCTCTGCCCATCTTTTGGGGCCTAGGAAATGTGAGTCTGTTCCCCAAGGCATTTGGGATGTGAATTTCATTAGGCTGGTGGCTTTGGGCTGATTTTATAGGTAATTGGTGGTCATCTAAACCACTTCATTTGTTTAACATTTAACATCACTGTAATGTGTGTTTTTGTTGACTTTGAATTCTGCATTGTACTTTAATTCTCAGCAACTTTCTAAGCTACTTTTCTCAACCCTAACACTATAGCTGCCTTTTCATCATGTGGTGGTAGGGGCACTTTTCTTCTTGGTGAAGACCTTTCATTCACCTTGAAATTGGACAATTTTTACCACCACAATTTTTTGAGCAGTAAGAATCATAGATCAATTTTGGTTGTAGTGGATCCAGGTTCTGAATGTCTGTCTGGGAATTTTTTTTAAAAAACACATCTGTGTGTCCAGACCAAGTATAGGCAATTTTCCAGGTACATTTGTGTGTGTTTGCTACAGGGATGCGGATATTCATGTATGCAAATTTATATATGTATGGAGAGACAGGCAGGATGCCACTAAAGGCCAGTTGCAGGGACTGGAGAGCAGGTTTGGCCTTTGTATTTTGCTTGAAAATGCCCAGAAGCTATTGGTGGGCCAATATGAAAGACAGGATGCTGGACTAGATTGTCTGTGGCCTTATCCAGCAAGAGTCCTCTTATGTTCTTATATATTTTTGCCTTTTAGAAGGAAATATGCAGGCAGACAGGATGGTGGTAATGGTATGGCTTGAAACATTCCCGATCTGCTCACTGGCATCAAAAGGTTGTTCTCTCAGTCGGAAATAATTTCCACAGTGTACAGTGGGACTAACTCCCTCAAATGGCAGATATATAATTTAAAACTTTTAAAACAGGTTGCTGGTTCAGATGGAATGGAAAACAACGGTTTACTGGAAACTTCTTGATGGCGTTCAGCAGAAAAAGAGGAATCAACAAGTAGTATCTTCACTATGCTGCTAGACTGGAGCAGCAGCCCCCAGGGAACATTGTGTTCACATTACATACTGGTCTACTGGAAGATCATGCCTCTTAATAGAGTGTTGCATCCACATGGGACACAGCATTGGAAAAAGACTCAACAGAAAATGGCGCTGATCCAGTGGAAGACCACTGTGAAGCAGTTCCCCAGGCATTCCCTAGTGGTCAACTAACCTTGCCACTTATGCACAGATGGCACTGAGCAGCTGTTTTGGTCAACTGGGCACAAGGAGCCGAGGAACCATTTCAACAGGCTCCTGGAAGCATGCCACTTCTGGTCACCTGGCTAAAAAAGCTCCAGCTAGCAATTGGAGCCTGGGAACTTTCTTTCCCAGCCTCTGAAGTTGGGCTGGGTAGCCATGATGCAGATGACACTTGGCCCATGCTGCTCTCTGCCCCTTTGATCTGGTGTCAGTTTGCTTGATCTAGCCTAAGATTGGACCTGCATAGTGTGGGATAACCCAGCCCATGCAGAATTTCCCTGCAGAACTTTCTAGAAGAAATGAAAGAAATAGTTGCATAGCCTGGCATAATACATGCTCATATCATTTCTGTTAATCCAAGATTTGTTTGCTCACAGATAGGCAATTAACTTTAAATGGTTGAGAACAGCAAGGCAGACAATCTTAGATGAATTATATAATACCAACTCACAGCAGGAAAGGATAGAGTATAGCAATTATGCTACTTTCCCTTAGCTTTTATTTGTGTGCCTATGCCCCACCTTTCTTTCCTAGAGTTCAGGGCTGTGAACATTATTCTCCATTCCTCTGTTCTGTCCTAGGAATCTGTTGACATGTCATTCATCAAATGTGATTGATAGTTAGGAGGCCACAGGCTGTTGGGTGCTTTCCTTAGCAGGCCTGGTTCTCTTTGGCAATGCTCACAAGTAAACACGCAAAACTGGGAACTACTACTCACTTGCTCCATGTGTCCTTGCTGCCATTATAGGGCCCTTCATGGGAGGGCCGGCAGTGTGTCTTGGCATGCATGCAAGTATACATCATCCTGCAAGACACTCCCTGAGGCTTTCTATACATGCATGATGGCATTGCATATATACGCACTAGCATGAGCTGAAGGCCCACCCACAAACGGCCCTATAATAACAGCGAGGATACATGGAGCGAGTGGGTAAATTCTCCACTTCGCATGTTTGCTTGCATAAAAGGGAGTGATGCTGAAGACAGACAAAACTCTGAGTGAAAGCGCTTTACAGTCCTTAGCCTCTAACTGCTGTTTTTGTTCAACAAGCTGCAGTTTGGCACTTCCTATTTTGCCCTTTAAACAGAAGATACATAAGAACATAAGAGGAACCCACTGGATCAATCCACAGCCCATCTAGTCCAGCATCCCGTCTCACATAGTGGCTCATCAATTGCCCATGGACATTTCAAGCAGAGACAAGGGCAAACCTTCTCCTGTTCGCAAATTTTAGCAAATGGTCCTAGAGGCATCCTGCTTGTCCCCCCCCCCCCCCGGTGAAGTAGGAAAGGGTGACCAGTTTGAACGCTGCTCATCCAGATTCTAGGACAACATCTACATGTCACTAGATGTAGCATCTGTAAAGAGGCCTCCCTATACTAATCTTTAGTTCTGTTTTTCACTAGTATTTGCCATTTTCTTGCATTTGAAAAGCAAGCCTAAATTTGGGCATAGAAAACAAGTTTTCTTTATTTATTCTCCTTACACACCCTGTGTTTGGCAATATCCCCCCATTTTTGTCTTACTTTGATTTTCACCTTTCTTCCTTGATTTGACTGATATATGCCATTTCTCAGTAGAGAAGCCCATTCAGTTTTATTGCCCACATTTCTTGTTCATATTACTGCTCAGTAAAATGTGAGGCAAGAGAGCACTTGTTTAGAAGCCTTAATTGATTTTTTTAAAATGTTCCAGCTGAAAAAAACCATTGGCTATTTGATGTGTGAAAGAATACTGACAAATACCTTCAAGCAAGCCTTTTAGGAGGAACACCATCTTTCTCATGCGTTCCCATATTACTGTATTTTCTTAGTTACTTGGTATTTTCCTTCCCATTGCCAAGTACCCAAAGCAACATCCATTGGCACTAATTAATTAGCAGCAGAACCCTGCTAGGCCTGGCCAATGTTCAGTGGTGCATTCCTGCTGAACCTTGTACTGACAGACTCTCTTGCTCTCTCATTTTATATCTAGTTAAATTCTTCTACTGAAAATGTTTCAGTTTGCATAGTAACCTCAGTGACATACCAGCTGCTTATGCATTCCATAGCTTATTCTTCAAATATGTAACTCTTGTTTTCTTTTTAACTTAAAGCCCAAATTATATTTTGTTAAATAAGAAGGATGCCTGCCTCAGGGATTTGCAGAGAATATAATATACTAGTATCACTTAAACTGTATTAGCCTACCTTCAGGTCAGATCAGTTCAGAGCAACGGAAAGAACAGTTTTGCTTGCTTTTCTTTTGTCCTCTCAAGCTGCCTCCAGACAGCGGCCCGATATACCAACGGAAAGCAATAATGCAATTTTTGACATTCGATTCAAATCGAATATTCGACTGTCTCATACAAATAGAGAAAAAAAAGAATGTCTTAAAATTCAAACTGATTCAAATATATTTCTATCAATTCGTACGAATATTCAGTATATACTTGATCATACAAACGCCGACAACATTCGTATGTATCCTTACGCATCCATATGCATCCCATTTTTATCCCATTTGGAAACGAATAAGATACATAAGTATACATATGTAATGTGTACGTATCTGAACACGTACAAATGTCCAAATGATTCATACAAATGATTCAAAATCTTCATATTCGTTTGAACTATCATGGTTTAAGGACTTTAAGGCTTTAATCTATAAAACATAGCAATAATTTTCCCTAGGAGCTTCCTTTTCACCTTTTACTCTTGACCTTGAACCCATGAACTATTTTAGTTCTTGGTGCAGCATTGGCCTGCAGAGGTTTCCCTTCTGTCATGTATTTCCAATTCATCAGAATATCTGGGCCCCTCATTTGGAATTAATTGCTTGAGGTAATATTGATGCAATAAAACTGATTAACAAAGTCTCTCTCTCTCTCTGTCTGTGTTGAGGAAAAACAAAGGTGATTAACCAAATTGTAAATCCAGAACTAATGGGACATGACCTCAGCCATCTTCATTGCAGGACACTGGTGTTAGGAAGAAATTTCTCTTGGTAATGTTACATATTTAAAGTGAAACAGAGGAGAAGCTGTCTGAATTAAATAAGTAGCCTGGAGTAACAGTTACCTACATAATGCTGAGCAGAGTTAATTACTAGTGGCACCATCTCCTGATAGAAGAATGTTTATGACATTCTACTGCAGAAAATATTCAGAAACTGTCAGAGCTTATCCTTCTTAGTAATGATCTACATGGGCAGATTGACTGTTCTATTCCAACCATTCTACAGTCTTCAAGCTGTTTATGTCAGGGCTCAGTTAAACAAAAAACAGTTCCAGTAGAGGAAGGATTATACCTAAGGGCATTGATATTAGGAACTAATACTATGCTAAATTTAGATAATTCCAAGATCATATTAAATGCTAACTTCTGGGTTATTTCACATGTCTGTGTGTAACTAAAATATAGGGTCCAGACTGAATTTAGACATACAAAAATGGCATCTGCTTCTGGAAATCTTTAAAGAATCCTGTGGCACAAAGTAGACAAGATTGGAAACTGGTATGTGACTGAAGAGAGCTTTGGTTGCAAAGCCATGCTCTAGTTTTTCAGAAATTACCAGTTTGATTGTTTTTTGAAGAAGAGTTGCCTTTTGTATCCCACTTTTCTCACCCATTAAAGGGGACTCAAAGCAGTTGACAAAGCTTTCTACTCTTCTCCCCACAACGAACACCCTGTGAGGTAGGTGGGGCTGTGAGAGCTCAGAAGAGAGCTGTGACTCGCCCAAGGTCACCCAGCTGGCTACATGGGGGAGGGCAGAATCGAACCCAGAAGATATTTAGATAGGGCTGAATTTCATTGTGTATTCAGTTGTGTCCAGTGGCTGGGAATTGGTAGAATCCACTGATGAATGAATCTAAGCAGAAGGGTTGAGTTGGGAAGGGGGTGTTTCCTTGGTCTGTGTTATTGGAATTCAACAGGCAGTTTTCCCAATATTTGTTTCTCAATATTTCATATCTCCCAAATGTTCTGTACCTCACGTTTAAATTCTCTCCGTCTTGGACAACATACCTTTCTCCACCCTCCTGATAGAAGACCTGGTATACTGTCCTCTTAATCTTATGTCATCTTTCCCCCTCCCCTCTCCTATATATCAAGCAATTATTCTGGTCACATGCGTTATCATATATCCTAGATCTGACCAACTGTTGCTTTAAAGTCACAGATGCTATACAGCAGCAGTTCTCAACCTTCCTAATGCCGTGACCCCTTAATGGAGTTCCTCATGCTGTGGGGACCCCCAATCATGGGGGCAGAGCAGCTGGGAGGTGGGAGGGAAGGGCGGCAGGAGGCTCGTCGCGACCCCTTTGAATGGGTAATTCGACCCCCAAAGGGGTCCCGACCCCCAGGTTGAGAACCACTGCTATACAGATAATAAATTGTGCTTTTAAAAAATCCTCTGAGAAATCCTTCAGGGAAAAAAAAGGATCAAACTCTGCGTGGTACATGTTAAGTATAAACATGGGGGAAGCAAGAGATCTTGTAGGCACCGTACATTCCTAAGCTGCAATCCACAGTTACTAACAATAAAATGGTTAAGTCCCATCCGAGAAGATTTAGGATCAATTTCATGAATAATAGCTTTATTTTGCCGGATGGATTATAGTAAAAGCAGTGCAATAAAATTTTGAATCTGAATAATTAAATCCAGAACTAATGGTTCCTGAAGTAAGGGGGGAAGCTGCCTCTTTAGCTGAAGGCTACTGTTAAATTACTATGTTTCATTAAATACTGGGTCACACAAAACATTGCAACTTCTGGACAGGCCTGCCATGTTATGGAAGTAGATTCCAGTTGCATTATATCCTTTCCAGCATTCATTTTCCCCGTCTTTTATATTGTGAACTATACATAAAATTAGAAGAGAAATGGTGAGCCACCTATTGACTATAGAGATTAAGGCCGTGTTGACTGCGTATTTTTCCAATCTTTTTGTCCATAGTTTGTTTCTCAAGTTGATTGTAACTTGTCTTCTGTGCAATATTTTGCTCAAGTTATCAAAAATGCGCATGAATGGATACACATTCAAGAAGAATTAAGTAAGAATGGAAATAAAGCAGAGGATCAGTGATATCTTTCCCAGATTAACTGGACAGATGGCCAAACCATGCACTTGTTGTTATATGGTAACTAACCAGATGCCTGGCTTTTCAAATGGAAAGCTGAAAATGTAAAGTTAACTTTGTTTCTGCTGGAGTTACGGGTGGCAAGAAATCTCATGCCAAATTCTCATCTCTCTCCTATTTACTTATCTGAATACTCCTCCTTTCTGTCTTTAATTTCTTTCCAGTAAGTACAGTATAACAGTTTTTTAAATCTGTCACAGAGAAGAAATATGGTGACATGAACAATCTTTATCATAGTAGTGTGCTTCTGCTGTTAAAAGGAAGCTTTTATGTGGCTTTGCTTTTTATACTACTTGGGCAGAAACCAGCAAAACCCATTTTACAGCTGGTCTATTTCTGCAGCCATCAATATCTCATTAATGCATTACACTTTCAGAAGCCTCCATGGCTTCATTCAAAGTACATTAAAGTTAATGGAGCTTCACTAAAATGTGCTGGAGAGTTCTGTGCACATGTGTCCTTAATTCGTTATTTTTCAGCAGGTACCATTACTGCTTACTTAACTCTGATTAAAGGTGAGGTAAAACTGTAGTAAGAGGTAGGTAGTTGCCAAAAACCTGCAACTAATTTGACTGCGGTTCTGTGGCTGGGCCAGAAGTAAGTTTTTAAAATAATGATGCACAGACAAGATGTAACATAAATGATATTTCCAGATCTTTAATAGAGAGCACAACTCCACTGCAAAAGATATGAATAAAATATGTGGAAATATTTAAAGATTTTTAATATTCAGACAAAAAAAGAGTCTCAAACTAGTTATATCCATAGATTTCTGTCTTCCAGTTTATATCTTCCTGTACATTATTAAGTACAGGAAGCTTCCTGAAAGCAGAAGGTTTCATCTTTTCAGCACTTTATAGGTAAAGACTGAACATCCATTAATCTCCACACCTTCATAGAGTGGCTTCCATGTTTGTTAGGCTTTAAGAGACAACAAAGTCTTCCCTTTTTAAAAGTATGGAAGACAAGTAAAATTTACTAGCTCCTTTATAGGCCTGAATTGTTGGTGGCATGCTCTTAGTGGTTAGAACTTTTTTTCCTCCACAGCAACTGTTTGCAGAAACCTTGTTATCAAATTTGAGTATGTTTAAACCTATTGCACCTGCAAACCTGTGCAAATGTTTATGTTTTTGTGTTGTACTGTTGCATCAGAGAAGTTAGGGCATCTTCCAGGATTAAAACATATTTTCAAAAAAGTTAAAATAAAATCTTAATTTAAAGCAAAAAAGACATGAAATTTAAAATAAAGGGCTGTCCAGAGGAGAATGCCAAAAGTTAAGTTGTCTTCTAAATTTTGGTAAGGAGAAAGCTTGCTTTGTATCAGATTGGTGCTAGTATGGTGAAGGGCCTGCTGACAAAACTCTTGCCTCCTCAATTTCTTGAACAGGTTAAACTTTCAGCTATGATCTTTCAGATCCAACACTGTTTAGGTGTTATAGACTAAAACCAACACTTTGAATGATCAGTGGATGTCTAACTTTGTGGTACTTCTCAGTCCAGAGCACTCAGATGACTCTGCTAAATCTACCTCCAAAGGAGTAACAACTTAGGTACATTTTCCTGAGGTTTGAATTGATAAGGTTTTTATTCCCCCCTCCCCCCAGGAACCTAGGTTTTACTGGTTCCTCATAGAAGGACTTTCCAGACACTGTGTTTTTCCGTGGTGTTCTATTTCTGGGGAATATTATAGCCAAATCCAATTTTTGTAGCTCCTTATTTGTTCTTTTCTTGTTGTTGCAAAGCAACTAGGGCTGTGCTCACACCTAAATTTTAAACCAATTTCAGTTCATTTGCAGAGTTAAATGACACATCTCCAAACTGACTAGTCATTTTCTTTCCACGTTGGCTGTGCTCACACCTAGGGTCTAATCCAGCTTCAGTCCACCTTCAAAGTGAGAGAACATATCAGCAAAGTGACCAGTAGTTTTCTTTCCACATTATCTATCCTAAAGGTCAATTTTCTTATCACTTTGTTGTTGGATTGAGGCTGGATTAAACCTTAAGAGTGACCACAGCTTTTATCTAACCTAAGAGTGGATCTTCTGAGTCAGAGAATGCTGAAAGAAGTGACCATGCTATTTTGTTGATGTGTTGTCTCACTGTGGTCACACCTCTTTTAGCCTTCTTCAGTCCATCTTCTTATTGCAATGCTCACACCTTCTCATTTCTAACCGTTTTAACTGTGAACTTTCCACTCCCCATTTGGACTTTCCAGGATGGAAGGTCCACAAATAAAACTGATAGAAATGAAAAGTTTGTGAGTGTTTTTCTAACATGGAAATTCTTTGTTTGCAGAGTGATATTTTGTATGTATACATATGTTTAAATAAGTGCACAGACAGTACCTTAAAGCTTGGGACACAGAGACCAAATTTCTTGTGGCTTGCTAGCTATATGAACTAAGACATCATTTTTATTCAGTGTAACAACTGAAGTTCATTAGCAGAGATGTGTTTGAACAGATGGCCATAGCGTACAGCATGCATCGTTTCCATCTGCCTGCTAGCCAACAATATCCATTCCATATATTCATGAACTGTGAAATTCACCCCATTTGTATCAATCATTCTTCTTTGTCCTATCAATCATTATGATTTATTTTCTATTCCCTAGAAGCATTCCCTTTCCCCTTCTACTCTCAAACAGTATCAATACTTTGTAGTTTCCGTCTAAATCCACACAGTTCCCAGAGGACTGCAATAGAAGTTCTTTATTTCTGCTGACCTTTCTGTGGTGCTATACCTAAACAGTCTTATCCATTTCAGAGACCTTGTAGGATTCATGTTGGGCTCCTCTGGGAACTTGAGCTCCAGGACAATTGCAACAAACATTGTCTTCTTTGATAAATTATAGCATGTTTGATGAGTGAACTGCTCATAGCATTCCCCCTCTAGCTTGTGTTGGTCTTAAGGTTCTGATTTAGCCAAATTCTTAAAAATGAAATGTTGTGCTCTCTGCAGCTCTGAACAAATCTGTCAAAGATCTGCTTGGCTTTACTGTAGATCATTTGGGTGATCAAAGGAATCTTATTCTGGTCCTGGTTCTTGAACCAGATATTCATAGCTCTTTCCATCTTCATCATCACTGGGTTCCTGGGGTATAAACACTTTAGAGTGGAGACTACAGTACCACTGGCTACACTTGCAAGAAAAGCAACTTTATTTTCATTTAGGTTCCTGAAATGTACGTTTTCATTTACATTTACTCATTGACCATAGCAGTGAACCCTTTGCCTTCTCTGAGTTGTCTAGCCCTTTGATTTTGTCCTAAAACGAGAATACAACCCATCTCCTCTTTTTCATTTTTGCCTCTGTAGCACACTTTGGAGCCATCTTATCGTGTTGCAAAAATAACCTCTGCACCAAAAAAAGCTGTTTTGGAGTAGAAAAATGCTATGCACAGCAAAAGAAATGTACTTTAAAAATCACACACCTGCACATGCATGCATACACACAACACATATACCAAAAAGTACCCTGCATTGAGGTGTGTACACCAAAGTATTCAAAACCCAATCAAAATCCAATTAAAACTCGTTAAAATAAGATAAAATTCACCAAAGCCACACTCAGAAGTGTTTTTTTTTCAAAAAAAGAACCATGCCAAGTACGTTTCTCACTGCTGGTATGAGAAAATGGCTTCTGGAGTTGGACCAGGAAGAAAGTCACAGTATACTACAAGCTTTACTTGTTGCATCTGCCTTTGGTGGTGGGAAAGCATGTTGGGAGAATTTCAGAAAACAAGATGGTTCTGCACTCCTCCACGAAGTTAGCTGGGTGACTTTGGTCTAGTCACAGCTCTCTATCTGAGCTCTCAAAGCCCCACCTACCTCACAGGGTGTCTGTTGTGGGGAGAAGAATGGGAAGCTTTGTCAGCCACTTTGAGTCCCCTTAAAGGGCAAGAAAAGTGAAGGATAAAAGCCAACTCCCTCCTCCTCCACCAGAGTGTATTTTGATCAAATTTGGATAAGATTCTATGGGATTTGGATTAGATTTGAAGGCACAGTGGGTGGCAGCAGGGATTTGAAGATAATTTAAAGTAAATTTGAAGCCTAGCACGATTGAAGTGGCTCCATTTACACAAATGAGGATTTCTTTCCCATTCACTTAGATAAGAAGTGAACAGGGGGGGAAATTGTGTACATCTCTACTAACAACATACATTTGGGTTACATGTGAAGTAGTGAAAATGTTTGCACTTGTATTTTGTGCATTTGAATAAAAAGCATATCCGTAAACAGATACCCGAGATGGTGCAGACTCCGCACTTAGAAGTCTAGGTCAACAGTTTTCTTTTAGAATCAGTATATGTTGAAATTGCGCATTTATTCTGCAATGGATTTTAACTGCAAGACATTGCAATGAGTAGTTGTTCCCTGGGTGCTGGCATATTGAGATTCTCTGCAGAACTGCTGGGTTTTCTTTTTTCTTTTTCTAATTAATTCCAAACGGTCCTTTCTGGCCCTGCCACTTTAGGCAGGAGGAAGGCTTTGAAAGTGATCAATAACTCTGACTGTAGCACTCCAATCCAGGGCAGGCTCCTCTTGAGTGCTGAGAAGAACAATTATGTGAAGGATGTCTTAGATACCTCTGCTTCCCCTTCTTTCCGAAATGTTTTTTTCCTCCTTGTGCTGCCCAGCGCATTTTCAGGCAAATCTATTAATGTTTACTGTGCCTATTTCTTTGCCCTCCTGACAGGTGATTTAAAAGCAGTAGTTTGTGCTGACATGTCCAGTCTTTCATAAATGAAGCTGCAGTATTGCTGTATATTAGCTCTTTGATTGACTGTCTTCCTTCGAAGGTTTGAAAACAGAAGGGCTGCATCACATTTTAAGAGAGGTAGCCTAAAGAAGTTGCAGGGGGCAGGTAGACACAGCAAGTATTAAATGCCCGGAGCAAAATATAGTGAGACCCTCATCTAGAGCAGCCGTACAACCTTAAGTAAAATGTTTTTATTTTATATTCAGCATTAATAAATCATGTTTGTACCCCAGCCTGGCATATGGACTTGAGATGATTTATAACAACTTCATTGATATCCATCTCTGTCTTCGAAAGGCTCACAATTTAAATAAGGTGTGGATGCTTGAAGGGGAAAAGTTGGGACAAACTAAAAATAAGAAAGGTTCTTCCAACTTTCTTGTTTATATTTATATCTTGCTCTCAGGGCAGTTTACACAATTTAAATATATAAAAGAGCAAAACCATGAATAAACAGTTAAAACAACTGTTTAAGTCCAAAACTAGCAAGACCATTATCACAGAAACAGAGTATATGTGATTTAGACATGACCATAGGGATCACTTAGGCCGCACCCCCATTATAAGCTTAATTCGATTTCCCTAAATTCCCTAAATGCAAACTCAAATTTGCCTGTTCCCATTACTTTAAACTTAATCGCGTTCGATCCGGATTCTGAGGATCGTACGTGGTGTACATGACACAAGGGGGGACTCAAGTGGCTACTTTTTAAAAGCCGCTTTTCGGGGCTGCCCTGCCCTCTTCCTCCTGGCATGAATGCGCCACCCATAACGGACCCCTTCACCGAGCCTGGCTGGGTGGCTGCCGCTTGCCTGGATGGAGGAAAACCGGCAGCGGGCAGCCAGCGATTCTCCCCATTGCCCAGGGTACACAGCAGCAGCGGCAACTCAAGGAAGGGGGCTTTAAACATTCACACATCTCTCAGAACCTGCCCTGCTTTCCTTTCCTCTTTAAAGTTCAGAACTCCAAAGAGCTAGAATTGTGCAAAATTGCAACATTGTTATCAGGTGTGAAGTGTGTGGATTGCTACAGTGTAGTGGCTGCTGTGAAGGTTGGATTTTTACGCTGAAATCACTGTCTTTGGAAGCAAGCTATTGGGGGAGGGAAACCCTAAACATGTTAACACGTATCAAGTGCACGATCTGGAGTGAGACCTGTTGAAATGAGGATTAACATTTACAATGCTTTGGGGCGATTTAACACACGGAAAGCGTGTTAAGCCAAACTGACGTGGGGTCTGCAAGGATTGAAAACGGTTTGAAATCGAAATAAGCTTGTAATGGGGATGTGGCCCTAGTGTAGGAATCAGTAAAACTATTCAGCCTCTGGCCCTTTCTGCACTGGCTGTATTCCAGATTATATCCCAGTATATGGATCTGCCATCTGCATGCTGGTGCACACTATGCCAGATCTCACCCAAGGCCTGCCATATTCTTTATTAGCATGTGGATGACAGGTTTCTATTCTGGGATATGATCTGTAACAAAGCTCAGTGCAGAAGGGGCTTCTGCTTGAAAAACTCCAGAGACACATATAACATTGACTTCATTCTACTTCCTTTGAAACAGCAAATACTGTGGGAAAATATAATTAAATAAATTCCTAGGAGGTGTATCCCTAATAAAAGTTCTCCAATAAATTTCCATTCACTCCAGGATCCCCAATAAATTTCTATTCATTCCAGGTTAGTTTTCTAATGTCTTTGGCTGCAACACAAGGTGAGGGAATCTGGCTGTATATATAAAATTAAGTCACACTTGCAATGGAAATCAGCTTTAGGATCACAAAGGGGGTAATTAAGTACTTCAAATTGAGTTTCAAAACACCAAGGTAAAAAGTTGGACCAAAGTGTTGGACGGTTGTATACACCAGGTGCAAGATTCACCCATACCACTTTCAGAAGCCCTCCTGTGAAAATGAGAGTGGAGGAGAATAATGTTTATGATGGGGCAAAAAAATAAATAAATTGGGGGAGGGGAGAAAGTGGCTCCATCCATATTTTTCTCTAGGGGTGTTTTTCGACTGCAGCCTTTAGATCTGGATCTAAGAAGATCAGGATCTAAGGAATGGGTACATTTCTTAATCTGGATCTAGTAGATCCGGATTAAGGGAAGCACCCAATGTGTTTCCACAGGAAGTATAGCACCCATTAGAAATGGGTGCTAACACCCCTGCTGTGGAAACAGCTTTGCACCCATCTGGGGAATCTGGATCGACTCACAAGGGGTCAGTCCATTACTCCAGGTGTTTGGGGGGGCAGGGGGGGTGCAGTCTTCGAAGCAACTTCGAAGTGATTTCGAAGTGACTTCGATGTCAGCTTCGAAGTCACTTCGAAACTGACTTCAAAGTCACTTCGAAGTGAATGTGAAGTCAACTTCAAAGTGACTTCGAAGCCAATGTTGGGGGGGGTCAAAGGTGCATCCCCTCCCTCTAGCCTCCTTTGGACCCCATTGCCTGTTTCCAGTGGAAACAGGCTCCCTTTAATCCGGATTTTCTGGCAGAAGACCCCCATTGTAGACCCCATTAATGGGGTCTACAGAAAATCCAGATTAAAGGCCAAAAAGATCTGGATTTCCCCCACGGCAGTGGAAACAATCGGGTTCAAAATGGGTGCCGTAGTGGAAATGGGATCATCGGCTCACAGCCAAAAGGTACAAAAATGGGTGCAAAAATGGGTACAATTGACAGTGGAAAAACACCCTAACTTTGCCCACCACTGTCAAGCTACCAAAGGAAGAATGGTTCTTTTTCGAACAAATGTTGCCCATCTGTGGCCTAAGATTAGAATGAGCCTTAACCTCGGTTTCTCAGGTTATGTTCAATCATATTGTGGCCCTCATATTCTCAAGCCTACCTTTTCTAGTAGAACGTTCAGGAAAGCTGGGAGAGGCAGACTGCTTTGTGAACAGTCCCACCTCGAAGCCACCTCAGAGGTACTTCAGATATGCTTTATTTTTAATATGTTTGATCATTAAAACCCATTGGTCCCCTGGACACCTCAGAAGCCAAGGGCAAGTAGGAAATTCTTTGCAGTTGTCTTCACAGCAGAGAATCTGAAGCATATCCCTGAGCCTGAGCCCATCTTCTTAGGAGCAATGGCTGATAGACCCAGTTGTGACAAGGGAAGTGCTAAGCCTTACTGAAGAATTTAAACCACTAAATCACTTGGCCCAAATTGCATTCATCTAATGGCAAAACGTCACTCTGCTTTTGAAAAAGGGCCAAGGGAGACTCATGAAATTACACACCTGTCAGCTTGACATCTGTCCCAGGAAGGTTGTGGAAACCTTTATTAAAATTACCAAGCATTTAGAAGAAAAATCTTGCAATAGGGACAGCCAACATGGCAGACTTATGTCTAACTAATCTGTGCTTTCAAAATGCTGTGATTATGTTCCTTTGCAAACACCTCTGAATAAATCTAACAGTGTTAGAATAAGGAGACAGGTCCTCTTTTGGATAAGCAACTGATGCAAGGACAGAAGGCAGAAGGTGGGAGTAAACTGATGTTTTGGACAATGGAACACTTTAACAAGTGGAACCCTGAAGATTCTGTTCTATGACCATTGCTAGTTAACATGTACATAAATGATGCAGATTCAGAAGTGAGCAGTCAAATGGGCCAGTAAGGTGTCGTAAAAAACAAAGGATCTGTGCATACTAGGGGCATGTTTGTCAAGATAGCAGATTGCTGTCATTGTGAACAAGTGTACAATGACACACATTGGAGCAAAAATAAAAATCCTTAACTGCACATAAAGATTAATGGAACCTGAGCTGGCTGTGATAGATGGAGAAAGAAATATTGTCATAGTGGTAGGTAGTTCAACAGACATATCGACCCCATAAACTTCAGCTGTAAAAAAAAATACCAATAGCATGTTTGCATTATAAGAAATGGTGCTGAAAATAGAACACAGCTATGGTATATCTGTCTCATACCTATGTACACAGCTATGGTATATCTGCACCTGGAACACTGGCTGTGGCCACACTTAAGGTTTAATCCAGCTTCAGTCCACTTTCAGAGTGAGAATACATCAGCAAAAGGACAAGCTGTTTTCTTCTAGTGTTAAGTAACTCAGTAAATTCACCTTTGGGATAGATAATGTGGAAAGAAAACTACTGGTCCTTTTGCTGATGTGCTCTCTCACTGTGAAGGTGGACTGAAGCTGGATTAAACCTTAGGTGTGACCACTGTTACCATATCTCAAAAAGATAATTGGAATAAGATTCGAAAAGGGCATTTAAAATAGTAAAAGGGCTTGTAGGGACTTCTCTGTGAGGAAAGGTTGAAAAAACTAGAACATAATAAAAAGTGGAAAATTTGGATTTAGAAAGGACATACTTACCAGAGGACATGACAGATGTGTATAAAACCGTGCACAATGTGAACTGAGAGAGTAAATATTTTTTTCTTCCCTTTCCCAAGCACCAGAACTAGGTATCACTAAAAAAACCTGAATCTTGAGAGAGTCAGAATAAAAGAAAGGAACACCCACCCACCCCAACCTGTAGCTAAACTTTGGAATTCACTGCTACCAGATGTAGTGTTTGCCACCAAGTCAGAAGACTTCACAAAAGAGTTGAACCCATTCCTGACAGGCAGATTTATCAATGGTTTCTACCCCTGATGGCTGTGCTGGTTTCCTCTGACATGGAACCCCTGAAGGAGGCAGAGCGAGGCAGGTGTGTTTTTATGCACTGCTTCTGGGCTCCCATATGCGACTGATTGGCAACAGGCTGCTGGACTAGATGGGCTGTTGGTCTTAATGTCCTTCACATTCTAGTACTAAGTTTCCATAATTCTTGTACTAACAATACTACTGAGCTGATATTTCTTCCATAAGAAATATCTGGACCATAGAGTCTAGATCACAAGAAGTAATAATTCCTCTTTTTCCTGGTCAGACCTCATCTAGAGTACTGGGTCCAGTTCTTGGCACCTCAAGTGAAAAAAAAACATTGTCAAAGTAGAGCAGGTTCAAAGGAGGGCTATCAAACAGGGAATGGTTGGAAAATCTAAGAATGTTTAGCCTACAGAAGGGAAGACTTGAGAGCAGTCAGCCCTTCCAAATATCTGAAGGGCTGTCATAGTGCAGAGGGATTGTCCCTATTGTCGCTTACATAAGATGGGAGGACTTGAAACAATGGTATGAAACTTCAAGGGTGATCACTAAGCGTGGTCAGTGGAATAGGTTGCCATAGGACAGTGATGGCCAACCTATGACACACGTGTCACAGGTGACACGCCAAGCCCTTTTGGGTGACACACATGGTCACCCTGGCATCTGGGCGTGTACTGCTTGCTTGTTCTTGAAGTGTGCGAAGTACCACCTAACAACTGAATATTTAGCAAACGAAATTCAGCAACAAAAGTCACTAATGTAAAGAATTATTTGCTTTTGCTTTTAATAAAATACATATATCAAAAATATAACTTTTTTACTAGAGCTACAAATATCACAAAATTATGAATATTTCTAGAAGTGACACAGTACCTGAGTTAAGCTAGGTTTTCTTTGCAAATTTTGACACACCGAGCTGAAAAAGTTTGCCATCACTGCCATAGGAGGTAGTGAGCTCTCCTTCGCTGGAGGTCTTCAAGCAGAGGCAGGACAGACATCTGTCTGGGATGGTTTAGGCAATCCTGCATTGAGCAGAGGGTTGAACTTGGTGACCCTAGAGGTCCCTTCCATGATTCCATGATTCTGTGATCTAATGCAACAGCATTTCTGCCTGCAAGAATCACACCAACAAAAAAACCCCAGATCATTCCAGGATAAGATTACTGTAGTTCCAATTACAGTACATCATCCCGTGTAATCTGAATAGTCAGAGCATCTGTGTGGCTAACCCTGCTCTTTAAAAATAAATTTGGTCACTCACGTATATATCATTCACTTAATGAGTAGGAAGATTTTCTAAAAGGACAGATTTTAAAACTTTTTTTTGTCTTGCCTCTGAGTTTCTTATGACATGTGTGTTTAGCCCAGGTTTTCAAGACTTTTCATCAACTGTTGATACAGGAACATATTTTATAAACCTACTAAAATCTAGGACCTTATGAAAAATGTACATCAAGTTGCTCTTCAAGTGGTTTATCTCTATACACACTTTTCTATAAGAGGCTGAAATCTCTGTGTACATATTTGTGTATTTTGTCATGTGACATCTGAATTGTCTTTACAAAGCTAAATCTAGATACTTTTGATTCTGCCTTCAGAGCATGAACTTGCAGTACTGAAAGCTTGAAACACTACAAATATTCTACATCTTTAATTCAGGTTGTTTTGCAAGACTTAAGTGGGGTTATAGAAGGCAACTCTGTTTTTCTGTGTGTATTTGTGTTGAGAACAGAGCTCCACTTGGCATGGTCTTTGATATGTAAATACAGAAAATGGAAAATAACCATAATGAAACCAGGTGCAGCATGTCTATTTCAACTGAGTGTTTTTTTAATTTAAATGCATTTTTATAACCTTTATTAATTTTCCTAGCAGCTTAAGGATATTTGGATAGATAAATCAGCAGGGGCTGTATTTTTAGGAGCTTTCTGTTCTTGTCAGATTCTTCAGCACAGCTTCTTTTATATTACACTGACTACTGTGATCTAAACCTTTCTTTGGATCCTCATGCACTCGACCTTCAGCTGTATTGATATTTATTAGGAACGGGACATCCGGCATGCAGCAGGAAGCTGCTGGTAACATGGGGCAGGAAGGCTGAAGCCAAATGTCTGGGGTTCTGGTACAGCCCTCCAGGAGCAGCCAGGAACGTTCTGTGGATGGGAGACCACTCTCAGAGATTGAATTCCATGGTTGTTGGACCTGGACATTGGACCATGTTCCATGTACAAAGCCTGGAACTCCAGGGTTCGAATTGGACACAGTGGACACATCACCCCCACACGGACACAACAGAAGGAGTGGGCAATCCCACTTTGCAAAAACGTGTCTTCCTTTGGCAATTGGGATGGGAGACAGCCATGTCTAGAGTCGTTATGTGCAACTACCCCAATCTACCCTCTGGATAACCCTATATTGACCAGTATTCATTGCCTGGGTGGTGTTTTTATTTCCAGAATTGAGGTCACATGTTCAGAAAATGAATGTGCCCAAAGGATGCAGATAACATTACAGTACTTTTAAATGCTTTCCCCCCTCCTCCCATCTTCAAATGTCCCATAATCCTTTTTACTGAGATCATCAGCAGAGTGCAGGGAAGGTCAGATGAATGTAAGACAAAGAGTTAATCAACATAAAGTTGCAAAGAAATAGCATCTCATTTTAAGGCAAAAGTATGTTTCCCAAGTTTACATGTAGGTATAGAGCATGGGTATGATTCACATGTAATTTAAGCAGAATAGAAGTTCACTTTGACGTAGTTCTGTTTCTTAGGAGAAC
Source organism: Aspidoscelis tigris stejnegeri (assembly GCA_023333525.1). Taxonomy (NCBI): domain Eukaryota; kingdom Metazoa; phylum Chordata; class Lepidosauria; order Squamata; family Teiidae; genus Aspidoscelis; species Aspidoscelis tigris. The sequence continues at coordinate 98,923,500 of JALMGA010000002.1, forward strand.
TAGATCCGATGTATAAATGTAACTATTTGGCATGGATTACACACCTTCCACATACTGATTCTCCATATGTGATATGAATCAATAAAAATTCAAGTATATATGAATTACAGAGGACTTTGAAGGTTAAACCAAACCTAAGAGGTAGACATCCAGCTTCTGTTTTAAAAATATTTTGTGAGAACAGGTTTCCTGCTATGTGAGGCAGACTGTTCCACTGCTTAAGAATTCTGCTTTCAGACAGAACATTCCTCCTAGATACTATTGGTATCTCTTTGCTTCCAATTGGTTCTCATTGGTTCCAATTTCTTTTGGGGGATAAATCTGCCCCCTGTCACATATGGCAACACTTCGCTATTTCTAGATAATTCTATCTCCCCTTGGCTTTATCTTTTGCAAGCTAAACATGTCCAGTTCCCTTGACATTTCCTCACAGGGCTTGATTTCTAGGCCTCTTACCAGTCTTATGGTCTCATCTGTAAAAGGGGACCTGACTGAAGTTTATAAAATTATGCATGGTGTGGAAAACGTAGATAGAAAAACATACTTTTCTCTACCACACAACACAAGAACCTGAGGTTCTTGTTCTATAAGTCGCATGGTCAGGTGGTAGTTCTTGTCTTGATATTGCTGAATCCAAATGAGCAGAGGAATGTCCTCTGGAAAGATGGGTATCTAAACAGCTTCATGATCTTTGAGGGAAGTAAGCCATAACCAAAAAGTGATGTGAGATAACTCTAGATCGAAATGGTCTGAATATCTGAATAGTAGGGTTCAAAAAGTGGAAATCCTAGCTTAGAGGAGAAAATACAGTCTCTATGGCCCCGTTCCCATACAATAAAAAAACGCTATTTACAACGCTAAAAGAAATGGAATAAAAAAAACCTGGGGAAAAAACGAATATGGCTGTTCCCACTTAAGCGTGGAAAATCCCGATTTCTAAGCTTCCTTCAAAACTGCATTAGGGAAAGCGCATCTTTCCCTCCCCTCCCACTGTGAGTCATGGTGCTCTTTGATTGGGCTTTTTCCTGATGCAGCATTATTGACGTGGCCGAGGGTGGAGCCACAGGGAATGACAAGGGGCTCCCCCTCCTGGGAGTGTAGCCACACCCATTTAATGACGAGCCCAGAAGCAGACAGGCATTGGGCAGGATGTTACTGGGGGAGGGAATCTAAAGACGCATTCTTCCCCAAATACTGCTCTAGCGTTCCTACTGCAGTAAGGAAGAAACGCTTTAAAACCTAAAACTGGGAAAACACCTGAAGAAACAGATGTTTATTTATTCCCTTTATTTGCCAAATACTCCACAAAATACTCTGGAAACAAATGGTGAGTGCGGACGCTGAGAATCGAAAACGGTTCTAAAGTGCTGTATCTTTCTAATGGAAACGGCCCCTGTGTGTAACGGCAGCACCCTATAGAGGTGAATGAGTGATAAACCAAAATGGTGGATCAGGCTCTTAAAATAATAAATAATCTCCCCTCAGCGATCCTGAAAGAAGTGAAGAATGGGCATTTGGCTTTTCTTTTGCACTTTTCAGCATTTGGCGTCTTTGATGGACCGTCTGGCAGCTTTGCAATCACAGCCACACAAAATGACTGATTTTATTTGTATTATGTCTTCATGTAATAAAGAACACTGTGAATATATGCAAAGCTGGTGTGTACACCTGTTTTGAGAAAGGAAATGTTTATGCTGCAAAAGAATACTTCTGTTTGGTCTGTGTAATATCCTTAAAGGTGCTTTTTGCTTCATGTGCTGGCTTCCCTTCAAACAGACAGTCCCCATTGAAGTTAAAGCTGCAGCATTTCCCATACTGCAAATAAATGCTCCAATATATTCCTTATTCTAGAAACATCTTCCTGTTGTATAGGCAGTTGAGGGAGCTCCCTGCGTGCTGAGAAAGCAAAATTGTGGGATTATGAAGACCTATGAGAATTACTTATTTAAAATATATGGAAAATAAAAACAGTTGTAGTCTTAAAATCCCATTTTTAGGCCGTTGAGGACATAGTATACGTGTTTTGTCAAAACTGCTGTGGTCTACAGAAAATTATTCTCAACATATTGCATTCTCAGTTTATTTTAATTTAAAAACATAACGCATAAATGCAGTTGCTGTCTATCTTTATTTTTTGTTTTGATTATAGGCACATAAGCTTTTGGAGCCTACTGCCCCCCACCCCACCCCTCATATAATGTCATAAAACAATGAGTTGCATCTTCAGGTTTTCACCCCCACCCCCACCCTTAAATGTTACAATAAACCTATTTCCTTCTCAGTGTTTCAATAGAAGATATTCTGGCTACATTTAACAAGACCCAGCAAAGTTCTTTTTGCTCCAAGTTTATATGTCTCCCACATTGGCCCTAGTCACACCTATATGTGACAGGAGGTCCTATTCTTAATTCAAACTGTGGTCGTACCAGTACTGTTCACACCTAGATCGTTATAGGTCATCCTGAGGCCATCCTCGCTCTGGGCTGCATTGCCCACACCTTTCTCTGCGATTTACCTGAGCCACCTCCATGAAACTCTTGGCACTCCACCCCTTTTGCTTTGTCAAATCTATCTTCTTCCTTATTGGATGCCATTATGTCACGCAAAGGAGGCAACGATGTGTGCTTTTCTTCTCTATTCAATTATTTTTTAAAAATAATAAATTTGTGGAAAAACACTACATAGAGGAATCATACACATAAACTGAGGAGAGGGGGAGGTGCCTCACACTGGCCAAAAGGAAAGACTGGACCCCACACGCCACAGCATGGCTCAGCCTCCTTTAGCCTGTCCCCCCACTCACACTGAGGAAGTGAAGATGGCCTGGAATGCCAGGACAGGCTGAGTCCTCTGAAAAAGTGGACTCCAGTTAGAATGATCTAACGGGGGTAGGCAGGCTTGGGAATGAACTAAGTAAAAATGCGAGTAACATGACCTGAGGACGACCTGAAGTCGTCCTAAACTAAAGGTGTGGCCAGGGCCATTGTTTCACATCTTCAAAATGTAAGCTGCATTGCCAGGTGCTGGTGTGGAAATAAATATTTGGGGGAAGATTCCATTTTATTTTAGGCAATGATAACTTGGGTGATAGTATTTTGAATCCAAAAAATACTACCAAAAGAAGAGACAAAGATTTAACACACTGGTTCCCAATCTTTTTTCATTTGGCAGCCTGTTTCCATAAACTGTACCCTTCATGTTACCAAAATGTTTGTAATTAATATAGTTGCTAAATTTTAAATATTCTGCCATTCACTTTGTGTGTGTGTGTGTGTGTGTGTGTGTCTATACCCCTAAGCATCCTGGCTTGTACCCCTGGGGGCTACTCATACCCCAGGCTGGAAATCACTGTTTTAGCATATAGAACAACTTTCATTTGCTGCCAAATTAGTAAAAGTAAAGGGTATAACCTTTGCTTTTTTTTTTGTTAGATATTTTTTCTGCATCTTTTTGCTCCAGTCATTGTTGAAAATGCAAGGTTCCTTTGAATTTGAAACTCCATCTGTCTGCTATTTAGTCAGATCACACTGTACTCTGATCAGCCAACCAGAACATACTTAAGCCTCAGTTTGCCTGTCCTATCCATATATTTATATTTTTATATATAAAGATTGATGGTACAATGAGAGCCCCAGGTGACTATAATTTCTCTTGGTGTTCTCATTTTATGTGGTTTCTGTCTGTCCCTCAGAATCCCCTAGCAGGGTCAGATATCCCACTGGCAAATTTTGATTTACATAAGAGGGTCATGGAACATAAAATAAATGCCCAAAGCCAATATAGAAGTGGTTTGAGATAATCAATGCCAAGAAGAGTTCAATACATTTCTGTAAAAGGGTGAAATTATGCCTGCCAAGTAGACATCTGAGTTTCAATTCTTAACACATAGAAGAATCAATGCATTGTCAACTCGGGATCAGCAGGATTTAATGAAGCTGTAGGGTTTTTTCAAAGCCAGTGGAGTCCTTAATAGCAGGAAGAGCTGTGTGTTCTCATCTTTCGCTAAAGTCTGTAGGGAGAGATATAAAATGGAAGCAAGTCAGATGGGGGTATGAGTTTTTCAGGCCCGCATGTCTGGGAGGCTAAACTATTCAGCTGTGTTGACCCTTGGCACAGCAGCATTAAACTGAGTTTGAAATTAGTATATTTGTTGAAAGGCTTTCCAAAGGCATCACTTGCATTTTGAGGCACAGCAATTTCCTGCTTCTTAATGGAATGGAGAAAAGCACTTGAATTTGATGTCTCTTTGCAAGCAATATTACTGGAGCTTACTTATAATGTATTCTGATGTCATAGGTTCACATCTCTCCTGTTAATCATTAGAGCAGCTTTTTTCCTGGACATTTTCAGAAATTTCTGAAAATTTTCACTTTTCAAAGAGTCACTCTTTTTTCTCCAGAAATAATTGAATCAAATAGGCTTTTGTTTTCAAAAGTGTCCAAAAGGTGGCTCCTTTCAAAATTCAGGTTAGCAGCACACAGTGATTTTATTTATTTATTTATTTATTTGCTTTTTAATTTGCTTTTTTATCTTGCCCTATATCCAAAAGTTTCAGGGCGGTTTATTGGTTTGTTTGTTTGTTGGCATTTTTATCCCACCCTATAACCAGGATCCTCTGGGCGGGTAACAACATCTAAAATCAAACATTATTAAAACAATAAGGCTGCATTACCATTACAAGCTTAAAACGGTTTTCCTAAACCGAAATAATAGAACCGGATGCTAACATGAATTTGCCTGATCCCATTACTTTCAACGTAATCATGTTCGATCCAGACTCAAGGGGGGGGGGACTCAAGTGGCTACTTTCTAAAAGCCACTTTTCAGGGCTGCCCTGCCCTCTTCCTCCTGGCATGAGCACGCCACCCATAACTGACCCCTTCACGGAGCCTGGTTGGGTGGCTGCCGCTTGCATGGATGGATGAAAAAAGGCACCGGGCAGCCAGCGATTCTTTTCCCTCCTCTCCCCATTGTCCAGGGCTGCCTGGGTCGCTCTGCTGCCGCCGCCTGCACACACAGCCTTAAACATTCACACATCTCCCAGAACCTGCAGCTGCTTTACTTCCTTTTTCCTTTCTAAAGGTCAGAACTTTTAAAGAGCCAGAATTGTGCAAAATTGCAACATTGTTATCAGGTGTGAAGTGGGTGGATTGCTACAGTGCAACCGCTGCTGTATGGGGTGGATTTTTACAGGGAAAACACTATCTTTGGAAGCAAGCTATTGGGGGAGGAAAACCCTAAACATGGATTCTCATCCCACTAAAACAGTACAGTTACCACAGTAAGAAACATTGAAATGAGTGTTTACATTTACAACGCTTTGGGGCAATTTAACACACGGAAAGTGTGCTAAGCCAACCTGATGTGGGGACTGCGAAGATCGAAACCGTTTTGAAACTGTTTTAAGCTTGTAATGGGAACGCAGCCAGTACATCTCATTTGTAGCAGTTTTGGGGCTGTTATGCCATGTTTCAGGCATACCCACAAGCTTAGGTTGTCAGAACAAACCTGGAACATGGCATAACAGCCCAAAAACTGCTACAAATGAGATTGAATCCGGCCATGAAAGCCTACACACGTACAATAACAGTATGTATTAAAATAATAAGATCTGCAAGTGGGGAGAGAAAAGTGTATTCCCATTTAACCAATGGCCAGGGCAAAGAGGTGCATCTTCACTGCTTTCCTAAACTTGTACAGTGAAGGTGATAGAAGCACCTTGAGTGGGAGAATATTTCATAGCCTCCATCACTGAGAACTCCCTCTCCTGGGTGCCCACCCCTTTTGCTGCTGACGGTGGTGGGACAACCAGGAGGCCCTCCCCTCCAGATCTTGAGGCACGGGCAGGTCAATAAGAGAGAAGGCGTTCCTTTAGATATTTGGGGCCCAAGTCATTTAGGGCCCTATATGTCAGAGTTAACACCTTGAATTGGGCTCGGTAGCGAATTGGCAGCCAATGCAACTCCTTTAAGACTGGCGTGTTCTGTGGCCCGTCAGCAATCTAGCAGCTGCATTCTTCACTAGCTCCAGCTTCTGAACCATCTTCAAGGGCAGCCCCATTACAGTAGTCTAGTCTGGAGGTTACCAGAGCACGGATAACTGTGAAAGTCATCTCTGTCCAGAAAAGGTTTCAATTGGCACACGAGCTGTATTTGGGAATAGGTTACAACATTTAAAACCAAATGTAACCATATTAATCAGCTGAACTCATTTTAGTTTGTTGTGGACCTTATTAAAAACCTTTCACCAAAGAACAATTCTATGCAGGCCTAGATGAAGAATAAGGTCTCAAGGTTAAAACATAATTCAGCTTTGACTCTTCAGTCCCCATAGCATCAGAAAAAGACTCTGACCTTCCTCAAATCTGCTGGGAATCTGGTCACTCAGCCTGTGTGATGAAGAAGCTGCAATCACGTTCCAAGCTGTAGGGAGTCTAGAGAACAGAGCAAAAGGTTAACGTCTGTATTACTTTCTCTTCTTCACATTTTCTTGATCCCCATGTAAACAGGAATTGGAAAATGTCAGGATTAGAAATGGCCCGCGGATGATCCACTGGCCAGATATAATCTGCGAAACTATTATATCTCTTCTTTGAATCACTGTACAAAGTCTCACTGCCACTAGTTGCCCTGCAGGTTCACATGTAAAGAAAATATCAGAAATTCTAATAGTTTTGTACTTTTGGTTTTATATATGCAGTAGTAACTGGAGAAGTAACATGACATCATTACATTTTGTGTAGGGTTTTTTTTTACAGCAGTCTTGTGGTTATCGTTCTTCATTTCCTCTTGACAGTGATTTATGTGGGTATATGCTTTGTCAATGCAAATCAGAGTGATCATGTTACTAAAATTTGTCACAGAGCTTGATCGCCCAGCCAAGAAGTTCAAAACCGAACTGAAGAACAGAGATATTAGCCTTCAGTAGATACATCATAAATTTGAACTCTATTTATGGAATGCATGCCTGGGACTTATCATAACAACTCAAGAATTTCAGAGTCATATGTCTTTTAAGTTCCTGTGTCTGTTATTGACATCCTTAAAAACACACACAAATTGTTAAAAAAGTATGTTTGGTAACCATACTATAGCTAATGACCACGAAAGATTGTGATTAATGTTGTGTTGCTATTCCACAGGTAAATTAATTTTTAATACCTACATGCCATTTATGAGCTGTCTGGCAGAACATTTAATCCTAGCAAAATGAAATCGGAAGGTTTTCAAATTTGTGTTGGAATAAGTTCCTTAGATAACTTCAGCCAGGAAAGCATAAGGTTGTGGGTTTGATCCCCAACCTCTTCCCAGAAATAGGCAATGGCAAACCACTTCTGTGTCTCTTGCCAATAAAACACTATAGAGGTGGCCATGCACTCAATCAGTAGTCAATTGCGACTCAGCACTACCCAACATGAGAGAATCCCAGTGTCCTTTTTGGATATATTTCATCATTTCTTTTTTCTTTCCTTTCAGCTCTTTGAAAATTTCTACTTTGGGGAAATACAGCTGAATTCAGTCTGCGTTTGTCAGCGATTCTCCACAGACAGTTCTGGCTACTATGCAACGTCTGGGCAGCTTACTTTCTCCTGAAGTGCGGAATCCGTCCCAACAACATCCGAAGTGCATAAGGCAGAAGATGCTAGTGAATTAATTTTATTCTGTTATTAATAATCACTTAATGTAAGAGCATTTTCTTCCTCCCTATCAGCCCTAGGACTTCACAGCTGCCTGAGTCCACATATTGACCATAATCTGAGCACTGGGAAAAAAAATGGCCACATATTCAAATAAGGAGCTTTACTTTCACTAAAAAAATAGATGGTGGATGGAGATAAAAGAAGAGCATTTTCCTTTCATGGCCTTAATATTACCAACAAATACATTTACAAAAGTTTTCAGTATTTTTTAATTGCTCATTTACAAAAGTTGCTAATTATTTTCATCTTCACACAGTCTGTAGATGTTTATGACTGGTTTAATACTCAGCCCACTGGATCCTTCCCAAGGGCCTAGGATGATTAGACATATTGTGTGCTGTTCCTAATAATGTCCTTTGTAACTGATGGGTAGTCACTCTGTCTACACTGAAGGTTTTAAGATGTCGTTCCAGTTCTTTTGGAACTGCACCAAGTGCACCAATCGCTGTTGGCACAACCGTCACTTTCTTTTGCCATAGACACTTGTCTTCAGTTTGCAGGTCTTATTTTCTTGCGGCTTTTTTCAGATGCTTTCTTCAACTGTACTATCACCAGCTTATTACTAGCATTGTATACCATGAATTTCAGAAGACATTGCGTGGTTTACAAAAGAAAATCACAAAGGACAGCAATAAAATGGAAATCTAAAAATTAATTATGCATGAAGATGATCAATCCGTTAAACCTCACCAAAGGCACAGGTAAAAACGTAGATTTTTCCAGATTTTAAAAAAGGATTTCAGTGAAGGAGCCGCCAGTATCTCAGGCTGGCTCCAGATGTCGGCTGAATATCTCAAATTGCCATTGCCCCTCCAACATTCTTGCTTGTCGGCCAGACAATGCAGAGCATGGCATTGTCTTTACACATTTTAGTGATGTGCATATCAGGGAATTTAGCCAGTGTGAAATATCCAGATGTGCATGTTGCCACCACATATGTGCAACTGTCTTTTTCAGCCCGTGCACTCGCCCAGAGTAATGATGGCCGGCGTCCTTCACAAGATGAGTAATAAGACTGTTTTGGGTTTTTCCCACAATAAGCTATCATGCATTTTAAGGAAGTTATAGCAGAGCTGTGGAGGGGTTGCCACAAATAGGTTTGGCAATCCCACCTTAATGCAGCCAGTCTTAAAGGATCTGCACTGGTTACCTATTTGCTACTGTGCACAATTCAAGGTGTTGACACTAACATTTAAAACCCTAAATGGCTTGGGCCCTGGGTATCTGGAGGACCGTCTTCTCCCTTATAGACCTGCCTGTGCACTGAGATCTCAAGGAGAGGGCCTTCTTGTAGTTCCTTCTCTTGCAGAAGTATGCTTCCTTATTCTGCTGTATTTGGATATTCTGGAAGAAAGTGAGGAATTCCAGTATATTCAAATTTAATAATATCCAAGCTTCTGGAATATCCAAATACAGTGGAATAAGAAACTGATGTTTGGATGCAGCCTAACAGAAAAGGCCCTAATGTATCAGGGGCAGGAGACGGATGTCTGCACGCTGATCTGAAACCAACTAGGGGTGTATTCTGGCACCTCTGCCAGATGCAGGTGCCACTAAAATATGCCTTGGCTGCTCTAAGGCTTTGAGAACATAAGAGAAGCCCTCCTTGATCAGGCCACAGCCCAACTAGTCCAGCATCCTGTCACACACAGTGGCCCACCATGGGCATCTCAAGCAGAGACAAGGGCAAACCTTCTCCTGCTCTCGAATCCCAGCAAATGGCCTTAGAAGTATCCTGCTTGTACCCACGGCCTGGAAGATGTACTTAGGGATCCATTCTAGTAGCCATCGATATATCTGTTGTCCATAAACTTGTCTAATCCTTCCTCAAAGCCATCTAGGTTGATAGCTTTCTTAGAATCTGTCATGTATAAGGATCTTTGATGTTGGTCCAGCATGTGGAGCCTTATGTGGCTTTCCTAGTGACCAGGTTTGCCTGAATAAGGTGCTTTTAAACAAGCAAACAAATAAAAGCCTCTTATTTAAAAGTTAAGCAAAGCTTTGTGTCTTCCGATAGTGGAATGTGTAGAAGAAAAAAGGGTGAGGAGGAAAATGGTATGGTGGAAATGGAATCAGAGGGCCTATTGGGAGTGAATCTTGTCAGAGGAACGATGAATCGAAAAAAGCAAGAACAGGACGTGTGTGAACAAATTTACAGCAGACCAAAGTGAGAATGGCAGGAAAATGTGGCAAACATCTCCCTTTTAAAACTGCTTGGTTTCGGCCCACAAACAAAGGTGCCCTGGAATCTGTGGGGATAGAAATCCACAGTTGCCTCAAGCCCATCCTACGTTGCCTTTCGTCCATCAGCTGTTTCTCCGTTTCATCTATTTGGGCTTTAGCTTCTTAAAACTCCCTTTCCCAGCTCCATGGCACAAGTCCAGGTTCTCCCCTCCCCTTGCGGAAATCTCATGAGTTTGTGAGACTGAGAGCCTTAAATATCCCTGTCCAAAGGCATCCTAGGCTTAGGCAGAATTATGTTGCTTATTGTAGAACTAACAGAGGGTATTCAGTTGGTATCCATCCCTACCAGCAACAGAAATGCTATAAATCAGTTTTATTTGTATGAATTCTGATTAAGATAAATTTGCAGAAATAGAATGTATGCTACAATCTGACTGAGATGAGTACAGTTCATATTTCAGACAACTGGGGGAACAATGGTTTGAACAAGGAATAAACTTGTTAAAAAATAGCCGAGACTGGCTCACGTGCTTAATTTCCCCTAAATGATAGAGCAAACTGCCAAGGAAACAGAGGGTTGTCAGTTTGATCCCCAGCCTCTGCCTGGAAGTAGGCAATGGTAAACCACTTCTGTAGCTTTGCCAAGAACACTGCATAGAGGTGCCATGGAGGTCCCCAGGAAGTCAACCAAGAATTGGACACAGCTCACTGGTACCCAACAACAATAAATGAACTTGAAGAGTTCATTAAAATATCTGAACTAGTTATCCTGAAATAGCTTCCTCTGTTTTCGCGCCTTCATGAGAAATCCTGACCCAAACCTCATGTCTGTAAAGCCAGACTAGAACTACTTGGGATTCTGGATTGCTAACATAAAGATGTGCAAACTAGTGAGAGCATCTTTCTACATAGGAGTCTGTGTATGTGTGTGTTTAGTGATGGCTTTGTGTGTGTGTGTGGGGGGGGATATTTTTAGCTATTTCTGAAGGAAATTGAATGGAACTAGCCAGTTTGGTCTAGTGGTTAGGGAACCGGACTCTTATCTGGGAATACTGGGCTTGATTCCACCCTCCCCGATGAAGCCAGCTGGGTGACCTTGAGCTAGTCACAGCTCTCTTCTGAGCTCTCATAGCCCCACCTACCTCACAGGGTGTTCTGTTGTGGGGAGAAGAACAGAAGGTTTGTCAGCCGCTTTGAGTCCCCTTAAATGGGTGAGAAAAGCGGGGTAGAAAAGGCAACTCTTCTTCTTCTCTTTAAAATGGCTCGTCTGAATGAGAACAAGGGCTGTGGTCCCGCCTAAGGTTTAATCCAGCTCCAGTCCACCTTCAGAGTCAGAGAACACATCAGCAAAGAGACCAGTAATTTTGTTTCCACATTATGTATCCCAAAGGTGAATTTTCTGAGTTATTTAACATGAAAGAAAACAGGATCCCCTACGGACCAGCAGAATAAATCTGCAGTTGTAGGGAAAATCTGCAGCTTACCTGCTGCGAAGCGATGCCCCGCCATCCTCACTAAAGCAGCCTCCCGTAGCGTCCTCATTGGAAGCTGTGAGAGGTTGCGTTGGTGCTCGCGTCACATGGGATGAGGCAGCCAATTGGAATTGAGCTGCCCTCCCACCTCTTGTTGGCTGTTCTCTCCATCCTGCCCAGACCGGCAGAAACATTCGCATTTCCTTAATACTGTGCAGGGAATGTTGTTATATCAGCATTAAGTAAATTTGCAGTAGCATCGCTATAATGCGACGCCACTGCAAAGTATTGGCCATCATGTGTGGTGGCTCAATCTTGGCTGAACATTGTGATGCGCAGTATTAAGTCTGGACGTCCTCCAGCTTGCCACTTTGGTGATGTATTCTCTCACTCTGAAAGTGGACTGAAGCTGGATTAAACCTTAGGTGTGACCACAATCTAAGTCATTTGGGGGATACAAGAACCTGTTAAAAAGGGATTGTTCCAAACAGTGAATGTATGAGCCCCCTTGTATCTCGGGCTGTGATCAGACATAGCCCCTCCCCCCAAAAAAGCACCTCCGAGGCAGCTTAGTGATCGCTTCAAAGTAGGATTGTTCACATGCTAATCTGCCCCTCTTCTGTATATTGTGCTAGGAAATGTGGATTGGAGAAGGCTTTGGGAACCAAGGGTTGCATGCTGTCTCTCTCAGCTGCTTCTGAGGTGTTTCTGAGGCACCCTTTTAGTTATGTCTGAATGCAGCCTCAGTATATTTTACTCTTATTGGTAAGTAGCCCTTTGGCCTTAAGTAGCCCTTTGGCCTTTCAATCAGTTTTTGCTACACCTGAAGACACAGGGGATTGAATCTGCAGTTTTTTACACGCAAATGTGTACTGCGCAACAGACTTAAGTCTTTTGAGGCAAGAAGATCAATGAACTATTTTCATTATTACAGTACTGTTAAATTATAGAAATACTGGGGCTGCATCCATACACGTTTATACTGTGCATTGGAACACGCAGTCCCAATCCACCTGTCACACAATGATTGTTGTGGTGCCACTTTACATGATCAGGACTGCGCACATACCTTAATGCAGGATCAGTGACACTTGCTGCACAGTATTTTGATCATTCAAAGCTTCAAGCCAATGCAGGAAGGATGGCGAGAAAAGCAGATGAGATGCTGGCTAGGCAGGAAGGGCAGCTCAAAATTTGATTGGCTGCCTCAACCCATGTGATGGCTTGTGCCTCCTCAGCTCTTGCAGCTCTGATAGGGGAAGCTACAGAGCTGCCTTTCCAGTTGGAACCCCCCGTCTTCACTGCGCAGTGAGTATACTGCGCTTTTAGATTTAATTGTGGATTTATTCTGCTAGTCTGGGGCAGCCTGGGTCCCTTCTTCATTTTCTGGCTGCCTGATACCATCTTTCAGATGTTAGTCTCCTTTTGAAACAGACCTAATTCTCTCTCTCTTACTTTTACATGCTGCTCTTGAGAGGCACTTAGCTTACAGGAACACTTGCACTTTGGTTTCTTTCTGCACAGAGCAGAGGGCCCTTCAGTTCTCCTTGTTTGGGAAAGACAGATAACTCTTCAGAAACAAAAGGTGGACAACTAAAGCTTCTTGACATGGGAACTGGGTCTTTCCGTACCGAGTCTTATTTCAAGATATATTCGAGGGCCTGTCATCCACATGCTAGGGATGGGTAGAAAATGTTCTTCGCCTTTGCAATTTGACATTTGAATAGGATATTGGCTATATTCGAAGATTGACAGCATGTGAAGCGAACGCTTTTGTGCCTTTGTTTGAAGCTTTGGAGTGGATTTGGAAAGGATTCAGAGGTGTCTCATGGCAGCAAGGATTCAAAGTGTATTTGAAGCATAGCACATTCATAGTGGCTCCATTCGTGTGAATGCGGAGTCCCATCACATTTGCTTCAGTGTGAAGTGAATGGGGAAAAAACCATTGTGCACAATCCTAATGCAGACTGCTGCAGCTCCTGGGTGAGGCCTGCTGTAGTCTACATCAGCATGCAGACAGCAGGTTCCTATTCCAGCATATATCCCGGATTGAGGCCCAGTGCAGTAAAGGCTATCCATAGTTTTAACCACAATAACCAAGAAGCTGTTTATGCACTTAGCAATAGGCTTCCATACCGAATATGAAAGCCCTAAAAGGACCACAAATACTATTTTTATTCTTTGCCTGCTGTTTCCTTTCAGAAGCTTCTTCAATAAAGTTTCACTCCTGACCAGATTTGTCCTTTATTGTCTCGCATTGATTTTTCTGTAGCTGCTTGTTCATCATTGAGGTTGACATGAATATGGCTGTGCTTGATTACTTAGTGGCAGGGTTGCGCCTCTGATTCGTTCTGAGATAAATATCTTGCTTTCTAGATACTACCACCAAAACCAGATAAATTGACCCGAAACTTAAAAAGCTGGGACAAAAGTCTTTTCAATGTGACAAACTCAGCAGCATGTATCACATGAATTCAAGTGGCAACCCACCATGATATATTAATGATTTACAGGATCAGGTCTTAAATCACCATGTTCATCCTGTAGATAAACATTTTTTAAAAATAAATTCTTTACTAGATGGATTTTAGAGACAATCGTAGTTGCCTTGGTCTATGGCGGTGATGATGGGGAAAAAATCTCATTAAATTCATACTTAGACAACCTCTTCAGTTTGACAAATCAAAGGCACAATATATTGGTAACCTTTCTGTTTCCCTGGGAATCTTTAATTATGCCACATGTTGCACAAAGTGACAGGTGAAGAAATAAGGAAACTTTTTTATTTTAAAGAAAGTAAAAATAAAATAACTTAGGCTGAATATAAAACCTCAAGGTCAGCTTGAAGATTCAGTTCCAAGACAGGATTTACACACTGAACTAGTCTCTCTGCTAGGCATTATAGATTTCTTGTTCTTGTCTTAAGATTCCAGCACTACTTGTCCTACATTTGTTGTTTAAGAAGAAGAAGAGCTGGCTTTTCTACCCAAGTTGTTGAGAATATTGCTGTGTTCATTGGTCACCTAGTAGAAGCTCACACAGTTTTGTGTACTATGCTTTAATTTAATTTAATTCAATTTAATTTAGAATTCTGGGTGTGCTTCCAGTTTTGTGTAATGACCAATTGATACAATGGACCAAGAACAAGTTTCTTCTCCCGTGCATTCTTATTGTCTCCCACACATATCAATAGTAGTCCCATATCAGGAGATAGATCTAATGCTGTCCCAAGAGTTTGATATTATTTTGTAGCCAGACATGACTGAAGAAAGCTTTACTCCAAAATGTATACTCCAAAATGCAGCATCTGCAAGGAAGAAGCGAGCTAACTATGCTCACTTCCATAGTCCCTGGAGATGCCACACAAGAAAATTTAAAGATATTGTGGTCAAGGTGCTCATTTCTCAGCCCACGTGCTGAATATTGTAGTATTTGCTCGCTGAAACAACTACTAAAAGCCATTTGCAGTCAGCAGAGAGCAGATGAAGGTTTTGCTTTTGTCGTTTGCTTGAGAATGTCCAGGAGCAGCTGGTGGGCCATTTTGGGAGACAGGATACTGGACAAAGCTGTGCTATGGCCCAATCCAAATGATATCCTCTTGTGTTCTTATGAATAGTCTAACCATGGCAGAGGTGTGCCTGCAACACTGACTCCCCAGTGAATGTTTGTAAACCTAACTCCTCTTCTGTTCTTCTAGTCTTAACTGATCTGTGCCCCTCACAGAAGAATACCCCCCCTGACATGCTTCACCCTTAACAATAAGCCTGCCTGCTTGCCCTCAGAGGCCCCTTCATACCTATGAAGTTGCAGGCAAATCACACCTTGATGAGGCATAATGGCCAGGTAACTGCTAGAATGATTCAGGCACCTGCACTTGAAGCATTACAAACTTAGCCGGCACTTCACCAGTGAATCATCACATTGCTGCAGCAATGGTACCAATGGACACGTGTGGCACCATTGCTGCAGCAACTGGGCAAAACACACAACCATGCCTACGCCACCCAGTCACGTGCACCATTTCACATTTTTCCATCCAGAAAAGGTACAAATAGAGCATGCAGGAGTTTCCCAGCCGGCAGCTAGGCAAGTTGTGGAGCATGAAAATGTGCTCCAGACCTATCCTGGCTGCGGGACACTCTGGCATGCGCAGAGATGCTTATCTCTAGCCACATCTCCGTGCAATGCATGTGCTCTGTCTGGGAGCATACCTGGAGTGTCCTTTTCACCAAGTACAAAAAGCCTGCATGCCTCTGCTCCTGTAACTTTTGGCTTTTCTTTGGGAATTTTCTTTCTCCTCCAACAGACAGCTCGGCACAACCTTTGACAAAGCACCATCTCTTGCAGTGCAATACAGCTGAATTGATTCTACGGCTCGAGTTGCCCTGTGTTATCCATCCCTTGTGATTCAAGCTGGAAATTACAGAGCTATTCTTACCGTAAAGCCTTTCATGTCGATAGCCTCTTTGAAATTGCATGCCTGTCTTGAAAATGATTGTGTGCTCATAACTGCAGACTTTTTTGCTTTTTTTTTTTTTTTTTTACATTTGAGATCCCCAAACATTTTGGGCTTACACAAGAATTATACCTATATAGCCCCCTTCTTTTTCTTAATAGCCACTTTTCTACGACCCAGCGTGCTGGTTTAATATAATCAAAACTGGGAACGATACATTTGTTGTTACAGGCAGCTTAATTTTTCTGGCTTCATTTTATTTTTTACCTTTGCTCAATCCAACACAAATCATGCATGAAACTGATCAAATGGCTCTAGGCAGTCAAGCATGTCTAGATCCCCCCCTTCTGCACAAACGCAAGCCCACTCTTTGCTTTTGCACCAGGAAAAAAAGGGGGGCATGTTGAATGGATAAAGACAGCATTGAACCCTGTTGCTCTCTGAATTGCCTGCAATACATGTTGCTTAAAAAGAGGTTATGCGATGTGCCATCTGTACACGGACAATAAATAAGATGGATGCAGCAGTTTAAGATGGGCTGTTTTTGACCAGATTACATGGGGCTTTTAGTAGCTCAGGCCTCTCCATCTCTCACAGGATAGCACAAAAATGATTGGCAACTGGTAAAACGTGACTGAGAGCAGCTGAGTTTCCACTAACAAAAGGAACTCTCAGGCAGTTTCAAGAAAACCCTTTAAATTCCTTACAGAAATGGGAGTCTGACTGCAACCGTGGCACAGATATCTGCAACTGTTTTATCACATTTACATTCAGCCTTTCCTCAAAGCAGATTAGAGCACTTTTTCATCCTATTCCACCCTCATAATACTCTGCAACAAATTAGAATATTTTTATTTTAAATATGTCTAGATCGCTTCCGGTAAAAACATTTCAAAGTGGTTTACAAGCTAATATAAAAGCAAGGTTGAAACAATGTTTTAAACAGAACTAAAAACATTACAAAAAAAAAAAACACCCACAGTACTGTAAAACATCTGGTAATTCCACCATACTGTGGCTACATTAACACCCAGATTTTAATCCAGCTTCAGTCCACCCTCAGAGCGAGAGAACACATCAGCAAATTGACCAGTCATTTTCTTTCTGCATTATTC
Organism: Aspidoscelis tigris stejnegeri; assembly: GCA_023333525.1. Lineage (NCBI taxonomy): Eukaryota > Metazoa > Chordata > Lepidosauria > Squamata > Teiidae > Aspidoscelis > Aspidoscelis tigris. The sequence continues at coordinate 98,940,426 of JALMGA010000002.1, forward strand.
CAAAGGTGAAGTTTTTGCTGTTGTGTTCTCTCACTCTGAAAGTGGACAAATTAAAGATGACCTAGTTGACACTTTTTATATGAACTGTCAGAGGGCTTTTGACAAAGTTTCACATCAAAGGCTCCTGAATAAACTCATCAGCCGTGGAATAAGAGGACAGGTTCTGTCCTGTGTCCTTTCTGTACTTTGCTTCCCGTCCGCAGGATGGGAAAAGTGCATCCCCACTAGTGTGCACTAGCATTCACATTTGCGAACACTAGTGCACACCAAACCAACCCCCCACAATGCACTGAACTCACCCGCATCTGGTCGCATGTCCAGGCAGAACCATCTTCTTCATGTCGGCTGGTGCAATTGCACTTGTGCACGTACCGTCACAATTTGTGTAGTACGTCAGCTGATCCCCATGCATCCAGAAGAGGTGCACATGGTCCCATAGCTGGCTGACAAAGGTAAGCTTTAGGTCAACTTTGCGATGGACATGGTGCACGATTTTGTGCACCACTGCTAGTAGACACTGGGATAGCTTCTGGGAAGGCAGGAGACGTTTCTGGGTTGAAAAACGCCTCCTGCAAGTGCAGATGCTCCTTATCAGAAGCAAAAGGACAGGAAACAAAGGTCCCGTTCCCATTACAAGCTTAAAACAGTTTTCCTAAACCGAAATAAAAACCGGATGCAAACATGAATTTGCCTGATCCCATTACTTTCAAGTTTAATTGCATTTCATCCCGATTCTGAAAGCGCTTGAAAACTTCATTTGGGAAAGCATATCTTTTTCTCCCCACCCATTGCCAGTCATGGTGCCCACCCACCCCTCTCTGATTGGGGTTCCTCCTGCTGCAAAATTTTTGACGTGACAAGGGCGGGTAGTTCCTAGAATGCTATTGGGGGAGGGAAACCCTAAACACGCATTCTCATCCCACTACAATGGTACCGTTCCCACAGTAAGAAATGTAAACTGTTTCAAATGCAAGAACCAGAGCGAGACCTGTTGGAATGAGTGTTTTATTTACAACGCTTTGGGGTGATTTAACATGCGGAAAGCGTGTTAAGCCAACCTGACGTGGGGATTGTGAGGATCGAAATCATTTCCAAACCATTTTAAGTTTGTAATGGGAACAGGCTGAAAGAGTAGTAATAAATGGCCAGTTCTCAGAATGGAAAGAGCTTAAGAAGTGGGGTGACCCGAGGTTCAATATTAGGACTCTTGTATTTTTAATTTATTCATAAATGAAGTAGAAGTAGGGGTAAGCAGTGAAATGGTAAAGTTTGCTGATGACAGTAAATTGTTCAGGGTAGTAAAAGCTGAAAGGGTCTGTAAAGAGCTCTAAAGGGATCTCTTGACATTGGGTGAGTGGACAACCAAGTGGCAAATGTACTTCAGTCTTAACAAGTGCAAAATGATGCACAATGGGGCAAAGAATCTCTCTTATACCTATACATTGATGGGGGCTGAACTTTCTGTGACAGACCAGGAAAGGGATCTTGGAGTTTTGGTGGCCAGCCCTATTAGGATGTCAACCCAATGTGTAGCAGCAGTGGGAAAAAAAACAGTGCTGGGGGTAATTGGGAAGGGAACAGAAAACAAATCAGCAAGTGTCATTTTGCCTTTTTATAAATCCGTGTGAGACCACATTTGGAATATTGTGTACAGTTCTGGTCACCACACCTTAGAAATATTGTGGAACCGGAAAAGATGCAGAAAAAAGCAACCAGAATGATCAATGGCTGAAACACCTTCCTTATGAAACCCAGTTGTGAAGTCTAGGCCTTTTCAGCTTTGAAAGGCAGTATTTTAAGTGGTGACCCGATTGAAGTATATAAAATAGGGATGTGCATGAGTATTTGTAACATCTGATATTCGTATAAATTCGGACGTTTGATTACGAATCAAATGTTATGACATTTGTACATTGATATTCCTATCCATATGAAGACTTTGGAACATTTGTGAACCATGGAGGTGGGAAAGCATCTGCACCAGTCACCTCTGCAATGGAGCTCAAGCCCATTTGACATGGATTTAGGGCAGATTCAAAGTGGATTCAGGGTGGATTTGACGCTTTCAGAGTGGATATGTTACGGGATCGGTATCAGATATGAATTCATACGAATACATTCATACCGAATACAATCCTACCACATTCTAAGGGGATCTATTTGAACGAATACAAATTATTCTTGCATTCGATTTGATACGGATGCAAAAACCCCATTTGTGCACATCCCTAATATAAAATCATGCACAGTGTAGAAAAGGTGGGCATAGAAATTGCAAGATTTGGAAGTCAAGTCTGGCCTAAACCACTATGCCATCTAAGATAGCTAATTTTCATCTGTGCAGTTTGATCTCATAATTTGCTCTGCATTTGGAAGGTTAATAAAGTATGCCCCTGGATTCCCCCAGGGCAGTATTTCCCAAAGCGTGGTACGCGTACCCCTAGGGGTATGGGAAGAGTTTGGTGGGGGTACGCGTTGCACCGGAGTTTGGTGGGGACCACGTGGGAATATCCACTGCACTGTGCTTAGCTGCGCCCACAGAACAAGGAAAGAAATAGGCACGTATCGCAGTTTTTACATGGGAACCGGGGCCATCGTACATCGTATCGCAACTCATAATGGCGGGAACTTCTGCGCATCCTTCGCGCAGCTCGGGTTCAGCCATTTTTAAACTGCGGGAACATTAACAGTTGACGTTGAGCCGCGGAGCTGTTTAAACGCCGGAGAACTGTAGTGTTATCTAACCGTCTTGTGAGGCGTGACACGGCGTGAATATACTGCACTCTGTTACAGAGACAACTTACTTCTTTAATAGTTAGTTCCGGGCGCCTGTTATCATGCTTTAGTAAGTTCCACTGATTTTGATTATTTTTATAAAATACAATTTTTATCCCTAATGTTTTTTATGAGGGATACTCAGCATTACGAAAATTATAGAAGGGGTACACACATGTCATAGGTTTGGGAAACACTGCCCCAGGGCTTCCCTGCCTACAACCAACCACCAGGTTTAAAGTGAACGTGTGACCACGGCCGAAATCTCTAGCAACGTAACATACCATAACAAAGCCAGTCGGTTGCTGGAGGAGCAGGGGTCAGGCTCCTTCGATAGAGAGCTGGACTGAACTTTAAGGAGCTTTTTCCAATGCCCAGAAATAACACAAGGAAGGGAGAGGGTGTGGAAGGTCAACCTGCCACTGTGTCCAAGGTATTCACATCAGAAGGCCACATTGCGAGGAAAATGTCAGGATTCTTTTAGGAGTCACTCTTTTCCCCCTTGCTTTCCGGAAACAATTTAATGAATCTGATGGTGTGAGGTGTTTCAGATTACATCACTGTCTTTTCAAGGCTTCGACACAAAATCATTATTTTCTGATTCATAATCCCGCAGGTCAAAGGCAAGTATCACGTTTATAGATCATAGGCCAGTAAAGGAAAACTAGGATCCATTTAAGGTCCCATCACTTTCTTCTGCACAAGACGCCATGGTAAATAGTGGCATCTTAAACTGAGTTCAGTTGCACTGCTGGAAGAATGTCACATGATACTTAATCATGCCTCTTTCGCCAAAGGAACAGATGGCGGATACATTTCTGTAACAAGCATAGTGGCACACAGGCATTGTCTGCAAACTTATAGCCACATGTGGCTTATTCATAAATTAGGCTACCAAGGCCAGAGTTTTTCTGCTAAAGTACAAGCGCTCTTCTTCATTTATTTACTGTGGAAGTTTAGTTCTCTCTGAGCTGGTAAACCTTTGTCTGGGCGCTGCAGGACTTCACATGGGAATCTTTATGATGAAGTACTCTTCTATTTACCAAAAATGCTTATAGATAGGATACTAGGGGGAAGCAGTTTCACTTAGCCTTTTCTCTTCCATGTCTGTTTTCTAGGAGCAGGACATGTTCACCCTTTAGAACACAGGGTGGCAAGCAATGCCAAGGCAGATTATCTGTCCAGCTATCTTGGTGCCTTTCCACACTTTCCTTCTCTGGGACACCATCCCAGGGTAATGAAAATCAGGGATGGAAGCCAGCTTTTGTACTTGGAATGCCAACTCTGTCCCAAAATTCCCTGAGATTTTACCCAGCATGTGAATGCTGGCAGCCCAGAGCATCCTACTTGCTGCGGCAACAGCCATGCGTGCTGACCATTTCCACAGCAACTGGGCAACATGGGATACAACTGCATAGCTGCAGACACACACACCCCTCCATGCAGTCTTCACATGGAAGTACTTGCTGCGCACTGTGCGGATGCTCCATGGCAGAGCATTCCCAGGCCTCCCTGACTGCGAACAAGAAGAAGAGTTGGCTTTTCTACCCTGCTTTTCTCACCCATTTAAGGGGACTCAAAGCAGCTGACAATGCTTTCTGTTTCTCCCCACACGAGACACCCTGTGAGAGCTCCGAAGAGAGCTGTGACTAGCCCAAGTTCACCCAGCTGGCTTCATGGAGGAGAGCAGAATCGAACCAGGTATGCCCAGAAAAGAGTCCGGTTCCTTAACCACTAGACCAAACTGGCTCACTAAAAGTGCAAAAAGGCCCTCAGTATATGGCTACCAATGCTTCTCCACAACCTAATGAAAAACAAAAGTTTTTTTCCCCCACATAACTTGTGCTTAACCCTGTTTTTTGCTCTCCAGAAATGCCAGGATTTTAAACACCTGGGGTCTTACAGTGCCTCCTTAAAGGAGCTGCATTTGTACATTTCTTTGAAACTCTTAATATGAAAAAGCAATACAGAAAGGTTTTCAATAAATAAATATGAGCTTTTATCTATGGTCTGAAGTAGTCAGCCCATAAGGGCAAAATGGGGCAGAGTCCTACCACACCAAGTAGGTCAAAACACCTTCTCGCACATTTAAATTTGGGGCTGATGAAAATGTTCATAATTTACCATGTTCAGTGGGGTCAGATTTCATGCAGATTTGACTAGAATCCTAGCCTCATAGGATCTCATGAGGTCATCTGAGTGACCTTGGGCTAGTCTGTTGTGGGGAGAAGAACAGAAGGTTTTTCAGTCGCTTTGAGTTCCTTTAACAATAGGAAAAGCAGGGTTTAAAGGCCAACTTCTTCTTTAAATCAAAGGATGACACCAACAACGAAGAGCATGGCCATCCCTGATGTGAAGTGATACAATGCTCATAAAGGCTCCAAGCCAAAGTGTGAAACAGGGCCTATCATGGCCAATGTTCCCATGATACTTTTATGGCACCATGGAAGCATGATGAGGGTACAGGGATTTCATGACCCTCTCCTGTGGGTCACTGGGTGCACTGGACAAGTGTAGGAGCAGGTTTTGCCTTTGCTTTCTCTTTGAGATACCCAGAAGCAACTGGTGGGCTACTGAGGTGAGACAGAATGCTGGACTAGATGGGCTGTGGCTAGATCCAGCACAGCTTCTCTTATGTTTGCTGACATTCTCAAGCGCAGCGTCTGCACATATCTGCACCCACCCAACCATAACCACTCATTAAAACGCCTGAATGGCTAACTAGACATAAGTGCTTAAAAGGTTCAATGTTCCTGCCATTCCTGCCTCCTACCACTCACTCTGGGCCTACCTGGTCAGATGCCAGCAGCTCCCATTGCCAAATGCAGGAAACAGCCCAAGTTCCAAGACATACACCCTGGCTGTGAACACTATAGCCATGGTTAGATGCTAGAGTAACAGAAGGAGGGGGCACACTGTCATGACTTCTTCCCCTTTCTGAGCGCTCTTTGCCCAGCATCTGCTATCGACTGCTGGCATTTAATTGATTAGGGTCTCTTTGGGTGAATTCCCATTAAAAGCTTAAAACAGTTTCAAAACTGTTTCAATCCTCGCAGTCCCCACGTCAGGTTGGCTTAACACGCTTTCTGCGTGTTAAATCACCCCAAGGCACTGTAAATGTTAACACTCATTTCAACAGGTCTCGCTCCGGTTCGTGCATTTGAAACGTTTTACATTTCTTGCTGTGGGAACGGTACAGTTTTAGTGGGATGAGAATGCATGTTTAGGGTTTCCCTTCCCCAATAGCTTGCTTCGAAAGATAGTGAATTCATTGTAAAAATCCACCCCTTACAGCAGCCGCTACACTGCAGCAATCTACCCACTTCACACCTGATAACAATGTTGCAATTTTGCACAATTCTGAAAGTTCTGACCCTTAGAAAGGGAAAAGAAAGGAAAGCAGCTGCAGGTTCAGGGAGATGTGTGAATGTTTTTAAGGCTGTGGCGGTGAGTGGGCGAAGGGGGCTTGAGTTGCCACTGCTGCTGTGTGCCCTAGGCAATGGAGAGAGGAGGGGAAAGAATCGCTGGCTGCCCGGTGCTGTTTTTCATCCATCCATGCAAGCGGCAATCACCCAGCTAGCTTCCGTGAAGGGGTTGGTTATGGGTGGCGCGTTCACGCCAGGAGGAAGAGGGCAGGGCAGCCCTGAAAAGCAGCTTTTAGAAAGTAGCCCCTTGAGTCCCCCCTTGAGTCACGTACGCCACATATGATCCTCAGAATCTGGATCGAACGCGATTAAGATGAAAATAATGGGATCAGGCAAATTTGCGTTTGCATCCGGTTCTGTTATTTCGGTTTAGGGAAACCGTATTAAGCTTGTAATGGGAATGCGGCCTTTCAGTGGTCATCGGTCTATGGAATTTGCTGCCAGAGGAGATGGTAACAGCCACCAGCCTAGATGGCCTTAAGGAAGTTAGACAAATTTATGGATGACAGATGTATCCATGGCTACAAGAATGGATACCTAAGTATATCTTTCAGGTTTGGGGGGACAAGCAGGATGCCTCTAAGGCCATTTGCTGTGATTTGAGTGCAGGAGAAGGTTTGCCCTTCTCCTGGGCAATTGGTGGGCCACCATGTGAGACAGGATGCTAGACTATATGGGCTGTGGCCTGATCCAGTAGGGCTCCTCTTATGTTCTTATGTTCAGTGTGTGTTATGGTTGGGATCTGGCCACTGATGTCTGTCTCCTTCCTCTTGGAGCTTTACTTCTAGAAGCACTAGTTCTAGGCAGTGGAAAAGCGATCAACCTGCAGAGTTACTGTGAAGAACTAGTTCAGGGCACAATCTGGCAGCAAGGATCATGTTGCTTGCCAGCATCTTTGGACTTGACTACCAAGTAGAATGCAAAACCGAGAACTAAACAGTGGGAAACTCGTTGACTTTAAGATGTTACTGGGGTTCTCAGTCACAATATGCTTCATCTACACCCCTGACCATGCTGGGCTGAAGTTGATGGGAGCTGGAGTCCAGCATCCAGAGAAACATAGATTCCACTTTCTTTTGTGGGAAAATTCAAAGCAAAGAAAAGAATTAATCAACAGGGTTCACTGAGATAATGGTATTAAATAAGTTAGCCTACTTCTTATTTAAATCATCCAATTAGCATTTTTCAACTTTAAAAACGACAAAGACTGGATGGAATAGGGAGTAAGGCCAGCCCAATACAAGGGGTTTGACATACAAATGCACTGGAAACACCAGGGCCCTGTTTGCACTTGGCTTTATTCTGGAATATATCCTGGAATAGGAACCTGCTGTCCACATGCTAGTGCAGGCCACAGAAAGCCCCAAGTGAGGCCTGCCAGAGTCTGCATTAGCACGTGGACAACAGATCTCTATCCTGTGATATATTACAGAATACGGCCAAGTGCAAACAGGTCAGTGTGATAGCAGATCTGCCTTTGGAGGGCTGAAGGCCTACCCACCATTGGGTCGATTCACACCATGTTGCATAATGCTTCTTCTAATTTCATTTTTGCAATCCACTGCTATGTTGCAGGAGCCGTTCTTGGAACGTTCTAGTTGCTGATAACACAAGTGTAGATGGGCAATAGTGAGTAACAAGAAGCAAAGCCTTGTGTGCTGTCTCATGCACTGCCGGACAACGCATAGATTTGTGCTACGAGGAGTAGGTAAACCCTGGCCGATTAACACTAGGAATACCTTGCTTCGCTTTTTTCCAGTGTTCATTTTTCGGCTTAAAAGTGTGCTTTGCTCCATGGCATTCTTCCATACAATACATACTGCTTAAGAAAGGCCACGCTGCTGTGCCAGCTCTTCTGTATGTCATCTTGTGATTAAATATCTACTGCAGCTCCTTAAGGCTTTTGATCAATAATGATGGTCAAAGCAAGGCGAAGTATAGGAAGACTCCCATAATGGATCTAAAATGAGAGATCTTTTTTTTTTTTGCTTTTTTCTCATTCAGAGAGCTTGGGGAGAATATTCTAAGTGCATGTTCCATTCTTCCAGGTTCCTGTAAGGTACAGGCCCAGGATGACTAAGGGGGGGCGGGCAGAGCATCATAATGGTGTTACTATGGTGGGGTTGCCACACAAGTATCTGTGGGAACTCCCCCGTTTCCCTGTTTGGTCTAGTGGTTATGGAGCCGGACTCTTACCTGGGAATATCGGGTTTGGTTCCACACTCCTCCATGAAGCCAGCTGGGTGACCATGGGCTAGTCACAGCTCTCTTCTGAGCTCTCACGGCCCCACCCATCTCACAGGGTGTTCTGTTATGCGGAGAATAGACTCCTGGTCAGACCTCATCTAGAGTACTAGGTCCAGTTTTTGGCAGCCCAATTGAAAAAAACGACGACAAAGCAGAGCAGGTTCAAAAGAGGGCTACCAAAATGGCAAGTGGTCTGGGAAACGTGTCCAACAGGGAACGGTTGAAGGATCTATGAATGTTTAGCCTACAGAAGAGAAGACCGAGAGAAGACATGATAGCGGTTTCCAAGTATCTGAAGGGCTGTCGTAGTACAGAGGGATCGGCCCTATTGTCGCTTACATAAGATGGGAGGACTAGAAACAACGGTATGAAACTTCTAGGGAGTCAATACAGATTAGATATTAGAAAAAAGCTTCCTGACAGTGAGGGCAATCAGTCAGTGGAATAGGTTGCCACGGGAGGTAGTGAGCTCTCCTTCGCTGGAGGTCTTCAAGCAGAGGCTGGACCTACATCTATCTGGGATGGTTTAGGCAATCCCTGCATTGAGCAGGGGGTTGGACTCGATGACCCTGGAGGTCCCTTCTGACTCTATGATTCTATAGAAAACAGTGGCTCAAGAGTCCTGCTACATCTGTGTGCCCAATATAAATGCCATTGCCTTGTAGTGCCAGCAAGATCCAGCAGATTCTGGTTACGATGATATCAGCAACATTGGGTTTTTCCACTGCCACATTGACAAGCGTTGGATCTGTTCAGAAGCGAGAGGCATCAACTCCAGCTGGATTCACCAGGGGCAGGAGAGACATTTGAGTATAACAGCAGCCAGGCAGGAGAATTTTGGTTCCATGTTGGTTCTAAGCCATTACAATAGATTATAATTCCTTGCTGGTTGAGGTATGGTGTAATTCAGGTGATTGGGGAATAGGAGCAGGGGTGGGGACCGATCTCTGGTGTAACAGAGAGGAGGTGGCATCTGAGAAATGGCTGTTTTGCATATAACAGTTTTAGGTGAATAATGTGGATGCTGGGAAAGGCTGTAACTCAGTGATAGAGGAACGTTCCTGGAAAACAGAGGGTTGCCAGTTCAGTCTTCAGTGTCTGCCCAGAAGCAGGCAACGGCAAACCACTTCTGCATCTCTGCCAATAAAACTGCACAGGGTGCACGGAGGTGATCATGCCGTCAGCCAGAAGCCAGCCAGGAGTCAGAGGTACTCAGCAAGAAGGACAATGCAGATGCTTATTGGGGGCTGAATCTGGAGCCTCTCCATCTAGCAGGAGTCCGTCCCCTCCAACTCAAATAAATAAATAAATAAATAAATAAATAAATAAATAAATAAATAAATAAATAAATAAATAAATAAATAAATAAATAAAAGCACCATTGTGAACTAGGAGACCCAACAGATTCTTGCTATCCAAGGGCTGGACCAAAATATCCAGGGAAGGCACCTCTGCCTTTGGGCGGCAAGAATCTGTCTGGCCACACAGTTCAAAAAACCTTTGCACCTTTGTGATGGACAGACAGTGGGGGTTCCATTAAAAGTGCACTCCCTGAGGACCTGCGAGGACTTGTTCCAGGGCAAGGCTGCATATAAATAACAAAAGCAAGTCAACGCTAACAAGAGTCTGCCGCCGCGCCCTCTCGAGCTCCGATTGAGCCCTGGGAGTGGCGCGGCGGCAATGGACCCGGAGCCGATCAACTACGGTGTGGCATCACAATCTAAGAAAATGGGGCGGGGGTGTCGAGGAAGGACTAACTTCCCTCCCTCCGCAAGTCAAGGAGAAGGAAATCCCTCCAAGCTTACAGGGTACAGAGTCCCAGTGTGCAGTGTACTTATTCATCACAATCTGCAGCTTTTGCACGTCAGGCAGAGGGCAAAGGCGTCCGATCTTCGCCCCTACCTTTGGTCTCCTCTCCACCAGCAGCACCCTGCCCTCTCCTTTTGCCTGGGTGAGTGGCTGGCTGGCTGGGTGGGTGGGTTGGGTTCCTTCCTTTTTAACAGGTGCGGTGATGTCAAACGTGATGCTGCTGGCTGCCTGCTGCTCCCCCAGTGGCTTAAACCAGCCTCTTTTGGCGCAGACTCCGTAATCCTCCCGCCGCCGGTGGCTCACCCAGGCAGCAGCGGCGCTTGGTTGGTTCCAAGGGAGAAGACGCGCGCATCACCATCATCACCGTCTTCTTCTTCTCCTCCTTCTCCTCCGAATCAGGTCACATTTCGGCGGGGATCCGACCGCGCGGGCCTCCCTTGCCTGCCCAAAGCCGGGAGAACAGCGCCGAGGGGGCGGGAAGGCGAGACAGACCCTCGCTTGGCGAGCGATCGAGCGGGATCGGCAGCCCGTCCGAAGAGATGAGAGCCCCGGGCCGTCGCCTGGTGCCGCCGCCGCCGCTGCTGCTGCTGCTGCTGGCCGTCGCCGCCTTGGCGCAAGGGGAGGGCGGCAAAGCCGGGAAGGAAGGCGACAGTCCCGGCAATTTCATGGAGGACGAGCAATGGCTGTCGTCCATCTCCCAGTACAGCGGCAAGATCAAGCACTGGAACCGCTTCCGAGATGTGAGTCCGTCCGCATGGGCGCGCGCGGAGTCGGGTCGAGTCGAGATCGCGGCGGGCGCACGCTGGAGAGCCCAACCCGAGGGAGAGGAGGAGGAGGAGGAGGAAGAGGAAGAGGAGGAGGGTACCCGTGGGGCCGGGGTGGCTGCTGCTTGTTGCAATTGCAAATGCATTGCCGCCGCAGAAAGCATGGGCAAAATCGTCAAGCAAGAGGCAGCAGGGCTGCCCTGCAACGTGCAGGAACACTTGCTCCTTGGGAAGGAGAAGATGCAGGAGGCAGGGAGGGTCTGGCGTGGAGGGCCGGGGGGCGGGCGGACGGCAGGGTTTTAGGCAGCCCTCCAAGGGCAGGAGGTGCCGCGCCGGCCGGCCGCTCTCCGACGGCATCAGCATCAGCAGGGCAGGCGCCGCCGATTGCTTTGCTTTGCTGTGCTTTGCTTTGCATTGCAGCAGTGGGAGCTCCAAGTCGCGCGGCGCAGCGCCGCCAAAAGACCGACGGCGAGGTGGCTCGCTCGCTCACTCGCTCCTCGCCCAGTGGCGCCTTCTTCCGACGGGCACGGGCGGGTGGGCGGCGCGCCTGCCTGCACCCAGGGGTGGGAGAACGGGGAAGGGGAGAGAGAAAAGAAGGTCTTGCGGCGGTCGTCGTCATTGCGCTTCTCTGGCTGCCTGTTCCCTTCCACCGCGATCGCGCGTAAAATGGGATTTTGAGAGTTATCGAAGTCCGTCCTCTCCTCTTCCTCTTCCTCCTCCCCCCCCCCCTTTGCAGTTGGCAGGGCGGGGTGGCACGATCTGAATGGGAAGCGAAGGGAGGAAGCCCTCCCGGGTTTACCGCCGTGGGTTTGGCCAGTTGGCAACCTCGGGCTCCCCGTTCAGACGGCAGGAAACTCCGCTTTTGGATGCTGAAGGGAGCCGTCGGTTTGGGGCATCCTTGGGGAGCCCCTGTGGCTCGCTCGCGCCCCCTTGTCAGGCGCAGAGACCGAGAGGGAGAGGGACCCCCCCCCCGGCCAACTCCGGCGAGGCGGAGCGCGTGTGGCTGGCTGGCTGGCTGGGTGTGCGTTGAATGCGCCTATGCGGCGCGCCTGCTTTGCCTCCTTTCTCTCTGGGCTCACTGCTGGCTCCTGCCATGGAATCGTCCGAGGCCGACGATCGGGGGCTCTTTCTCCGTGGCCCTGGTGGGAAAGCGAAGCGAAGCGGGGGTGGAGAGGGCGTCGGGATGGGGAACCGGGAGAGCAGAGTTCTCCGGAACTGTTTTAAAGCTTGAGATCGGCCAGTCTCGTCACTGCAGTCACACGGAGCGAGAACACGCGCATCCCTCCGCTTGCTTGCGTTTCTCTCTGCTCGCGGGGGCGCGCTCGGGGCGCGCTCCCCTTTATCCACCCGAGGATCGATGCTGGCGAAATCGGACGTGGGAAGGGCGAGAGGAGATAATGCGCGCGAGGGGGAAAGAGTCTGATGCGGAGCAGCTTGGTTGGGAGCATCTTCTGGTGGTGGTGGTGGTTGGAGGGGGGGGGGGTTGGTAGCATCTTCTGGGGTGCAAGCCGAGCCTCACCGGATCCAGCGTGGCACCGGATTTCATTCAGTTTATTCACTCAGTTTATTTGTATACCGCTTTTCTGATAAATTACTCAAAGCGGTTTACAGAAACCATGAAAAATAGAATACAAAGTAATGCGTGATATATTAAATAAATAATACGTTATAGAATTATATATAAACAAAATAATATACTATGAAATGACGCAAAACATTGGGAGAGGGGGAAAAAGAGGTAACAGTGCCGGGTCCTCCTCCTTGGAGTGCTGCTGGAGTTGTTAATGGGCTGACTCTTCGCTCCATCTTGCCGGCTCTTAAAGGCTCGGAACAGGGTCAGATTGCATTTAGGATTAAATCCAGGTGGAGCAGCAACATACACAGTGGCGGGCTAGCCGTGGTGTTCCTTGCTCCTCTGCTCAACTTTATGCCGTGCATGGCAGGGTAGCAGAAGACGTATGTCAACGTAGGCTGGCGCTGATGTTTCCAGTCCTCTTCTGGGCTTTATACCTGGCAGGGCGGGGCAGCAATGATGTTTCCAGTCCTCTCCTGGGCTTTATCCCTTACCCTGGTCGTCCTCACTACAGAGATTGTCTCTCAGCCCCCAACACACAACATCTGCTGTTGACGGTGATGTTCAGGGGGCATCAGAGGAGCAGCAAGATCAACCTGGATGCCCAGAGCAAATTAGTCTCCGCTCTCCCTGGTAGAGTGTGGGGAGATAAGAACATAAGGGATGCTGGTGGGATTTCCAGCAGCAGCTGCTGCTGCTCCTTCGTTTGCTTTGGAAGGCTGGAAATGGACAGGATTCCTTTTCTTAGAAGGAAACGTTCAGAAGATCGCCTATGAGTCTGACTTCCACCTGATAGAGGTCTAAGAAGAGGAAGAGTTGGCTTTTCTACCCCACTTTTCTCACCCATTTAAGGGGACTCAAGGTGGCTGGCAAAGCTTTCTGTTCTTCTCCCCACAACAAAACACCCTGTGAGGTGGGTGGGGCTGTGAGAGTTCAGAAGAGAGCTGTGACTAGCCCAAGGTCACCCAGCTGGCTTCATGGAGGAGTATGGAATCAAACCCAGCATTCCCAGATAATAGTCCGGCTGCCTAACCACTAGACCAAACTAGGTCAAGAGGTAGAGGGTAGATTTAAAGCAAAACAAAGAAGGGGCAGGTGGAGGTTTGAGGGATGGACACATGAACTTCCCCAAACTCCTTCCTCCTAAGGGTAAAGAGAGATGTAGACAATCTGAGGAGAAACCAAAGTAAAAGAGGTGCTGCTTTACACAGGGCTCACCCTTGTGCCCTCGATCGACAGGAAGCAGTGGTGATATTCCCTCCAAATCCTGGATGATTTTGTCATTGGCAGTTTCCTTGCACTTGCAAAAGAAAATGTCCTCTCCTGCAATTCAGCGCTGCCTTCTGGCTGTTTTTACTATTCCCAAGCAAGAGTGAACCGAGCAAATGAATGTGCTCAGGCTGAAGGGATTAAATCCTTTGGGAAGTATCTCATGAAATGGGCTGCGGCCCAAAAACGGCTTATATTTGTGCAGAAGTTCCATTACACCGAGTTCACCCAGCAATGCTCATGAGGTTATGTGAGATAAGGATTACTGTCTTTATGGCTGCATCCAGACGTTGCATATCCATGCTTCGTTCTGGATTATCCAAATATAGTGGTATGAGGAAAGGAGGTCCAGATGCGACCTGTATCTGTAGACTGTATATGGCCAAGTGAATGGCATAGTTACCCCTCTGGATAAACCACCGTTAGAGGGTTTAGTGGCTCCTTCTTGCATTCTGTGCCATTGGTTCAATTGGAGGATAAAACACTAGATGCTCTCTAGGGTGTGTCTAGCTGGATAATTTCAAATACTTAATAGAGCTTGCAGATAATAGATCTTAAGTATATTTCCAGAGAAGGGGGCAACTGATTTATATTTTCTCCTTTGCTCAGATTGGTTGGCCAGCCAGACAAACAAAAATAATTATTTTTTAAAGTATTTTTTTTAAAAATTCCCTGGTTCCTTTGCTTTACCAGGTCTTCTCCTCCCTTTCCTTTCCCCATGTATCCTGGCACGCTGAATCTTCTTAATCTACATTAGATTGTCAGGAGGGGCTGCCGGCCTCTCCTTGGGTGTGTGTGTGTGTGTGAAATATCTTTTTTTAGCCGAAAAGATTTGCTTTCCCTTCCTTTCCCTGCTCTTCTGGAGCCGTGTGCCAGCGACTGGCGTGGCTGGGCCACACTCCTGGGTGTGCATGTATGGTGAGAGAAATCAATATTGTGCCCTGCTCATTAGTGGGCTTGATTTCTTTTAAAGTTCTCTTTGCACTTGCTAACTGAATTCCTCCTGGGAGTTCGATGTTAGAAACCACCAGTAGCCTTAGTTCTCAGGTAGCAAGTTAATCATCCTCAGGGAAAGCCTTTGCGTAGGAGCTTTCTCTAACATAGCCAGGGCATCTGGTTTGGTATATCCAAAAACTATCAAGGAAGCTGAGGATGGTGTCTGGTCAGCTGATGGGAGAGGAGGCTGGAGAGCAGCTATAGTTTCATCTAATGGCTGTTCCTTCAGTAGGGGGAAAGCAATTTGATTAAGCAATAAAACGCAGAAAGCCTGGCTTCTGCCCTCTTGACATCATCTGAAAAGCCACTTAGTTCTTTCCACTACCTGCTTTGGAAGATTTACTAGCAAAGGCATTAAATAAAGGATAGGACATTCCCCGTTCTCTCCCCCCCCCACTCCCCCCCCCACCCCCTGATATACCGCAATGTGAGCAGATTGGCTAGGGCTAGGAACAATGCATTTGCAGAGGATTATGAACATTTTTTTCTTCCTGCCAGCTTGTCTTTGTATAAATAATGCGCAGCCAGCTTCCCATTCTATGGGGCTGTGCACGTATGCTCTGGAAACACTGAAACCTGAAGGTTTCTCAGTGGCTAACTGGCGATTGATTTACGGTGGGCAAAGGAGCTGTAACGTGCCTGTAATTTCTGGACATTGCTGCCCCAAGGTGTAGCGGTGGCCATGGGCTGAGGGTTTACCTTGCATGGAGTTTGTTGTGGAGTGGGTGCCTGCCTCGCCCGTGCTCTGTGGCAGAGCAACACGTGGAGGTCTAGTCTACAGTTTTGCTGCAGGTGCTGCTTTTGCAATCCAGCTCCTTCCCCTGCGATCCTTGGAGGGGGGCGCGCTTTCAGAAGGCGAAAGGGGACAAACCTGTGACCCTGTTAACAATCGTAGAAGAATCCTTGGTTGGTTTTAAATGGAAGGATGAGTCATAAGGCCCTTTCTGCACTGGTCTTATTCTGAATTAGATCACTGCCTTGCCATCCACATGCTAGAGCAGACTAGCAAGCAGATGGCAGGTCCCTGTTTTGGAACCAAGTGCAGGAAGGGCTTAATGTTGGCTCCAGCAGGCAAATAGAACCTCTTTATTTGGAGGAGATGTATCTGGTTGCTCAGCTCCCTCATTCCATTTTACTGGATGAAGACAATGTGACATCCACATGCAAGAAATTCAGGAAGAAAACGTAGCATCTACAGTACCAGAGGAAACTTTGGAATTAGAGGGCCTAGTCTGTGCCCTTCCAGTTATTCCTGGACTGCAGATCCCACAATGCCTTGCAACTGGGAGGGTGTCCAGAGGTAAAGATACTGCGCTTTCTGATACGCAGTCAGGGCATGGTTGTCACACCTGACACCCTATGCTGCAGAGCGGTGGCGCATTATGTCACCGCTACTTCGGATTTACCTACTGCGGAACAATGAGCACTCGCTCCACAGTTTCAGGTAAACTCGAATGTTCCCGCCAGTCTGGACAGGATGGCAAGAACAGCGAACAGAAGCTGAGCCTGTAGCTCAGCTCCCGTTGGCTGCCCTATCCCACGTGGTATCACAACTTTTCCTGACAAAACTGCAGGGATGCTGCTTGAATCCGGATGGAGTGTCATGGCTGCACAGCAGGTAAGCTGCATATTTTATTATAACTGTGGATTTAATCCGCTAATCTGGATCCTGCCTGGCTATTGCACTAGCTGGGAAAGGTGGAAACTGTAGTTTAGCCCTAGCCAAGGGAAAGATAGTATCAGGCCCTGATGTATACATGTCTGTGCAGAAATGAGGATCAAATACTTCTCTTGGGCTTCCTCAAGAGGAGGGTCATAGGATTGCCATCATCCACCAGTTGAGACCTTGTGGCCAATAATTACATTTTTAAAAAATACATTACTGTCTCCCTGGCTCAGGGCTTCTGCTCCCAGCATACAAAACCAGTTATAGTAAATTACCAGTTTATCTCACAGTGTTGTAAGAAGGAGTGGTATTAATGTGCACTGTTGTCATTTTGTTAGAAAGTACAATGTATAATGTAATGTATTGTGAAGGCTTGAAGAACAATCCAGACCTCTCTTTCCTAGCTGTAAGAACCACTGAGCAAAGCGGGATTTACTTCTGAGTAGATAAAGCTGAGATTACTTTGTTTGATAGCTTAGGTATGCTGTGTATGTGTTGGTCATGTAACACGCAGACCCAGGCACACACATATATACATATATATACATTCCAGATTGGTCTAGTGGTTAGGGAGCTGGAATCTTATCTGGGAATACCAGGTTTGATTCCACACTCCTCCACGAAACCAGCTGGGTGACCTTGGGCTAGTCACAGCTCTTTTCTGAGTGTTCTGTTGTGGAGAGAAGAACAGAAAGCTTTGCCAGCCGCTTTGAGTCCCCTTAAATGGGAGAGAAAAGTGGGGTAGAAAAGCCCACTCTTCTTCTTCTTCCTTGTCCTGTATTTCTGTTTGTGCGCGTATTATTTACCGGCTGAATTTCAAAATGGATTTTGACCCCTAGTAACCTGGATGTGTCATTTTAACAAAACTTTTTAATGTTGCTGATTGAAACTCGAATATCTGAGCAGTCCCTTTATTCTGGGAGATTACGGGTTAATTTAGAGGCAGAAAGTTTCATTATTTTAAAACAGAAAAAGCCCATTTGCATCAGTTCTGGACACCCTTCCAGATAGGCTAATAGAAAGATCTAAAGCTGATTCAGGTGATACTGTGAATTATGTATATCGGTTTGATGGATTTGTTTTGAACCTTTCTGGGGAACGAAAATGTACATGCACATAGACACTTGATAATGTGACTTGTCAGCATAACACTTGCAAGTTATTATTTGCCACTAACTGGCTTTCATCTTAACATGTGCTGTAATTTTGTGTTACTGCCCCATCCCTTTCCTTCCAGGGGCTTTCAAAATAAATTTCTGTCTCTGCCTTTTCAGGCATGGCTCCATGCAGGATTAGAGGATTGCAGCTATGGTGAATGTTGGCATGATTTAGAGCAGCTTTTTGCATCTGTTTCATTGGGTTTACTTACCACCCTGAACCAGCTTCCTGTGTTTGCACATATAGTAAATTAGATATGTCCAACTGCTTTGAAGATCATGGACTAGGCCACTATCCAGGCGTGTGAAGTTAACCATCATAAATTATGATTTCCATGCTTTTGAAATAAAAAGCTATAGGAAATAGTTCTCTTGTTTGCAAACTCAGTGGCTTGGGAATTCTCTGATGCCCAATAGGAACTTGACTTGGATCAGAGGGAAACTGCAGATAAGGTGATGTCAGTATTGGTTGTCAAAAAAGTTCCATAAGGCTGCATTCCCACTGGACAATTTAGTATGGGTTTTAATCTGTGTTTTTTTTCTTTTTAAATCAGCAGTGAGCTCTGGGTTTTTTTTGCATTCCCACTGGTACCTTATTATGTGGTACCATCATACCCTGACTTCATCAGGGCGGGCGATCCAAACCCCACCCCCTGTATAAACTTGCCCCTGATTCAGAAAATGGCAGCAGTTTCTCCCACATTGAGGGCAAAGTCTTTCCAATTGCTGTCTCTTTAAAATCAGACTCTTCCCGCTAAATTTCTAGATCCAGTAGTGAGACCCCTTTTGATTCAAATATAGATAATCCAAATATAGATAATCCATGTTTCAGAACCTTTAGGCCTCAGAAACTGCGGATTCCTTGAACCTTTGGGAACACCCAGCTCTGAAAATCTCATATGAGAGATTTGCCTGTTGCATCTCGATAGATCAGTGTTGTTACAATGAGTCAGGCCGTTGGCCCAGTTAGCTCAGAGTTGCTTGCATTGTCTGTGAGTGGCTTTCCAAGGTTTTAGCCATGAAACCCTCTCAGCCCTGTGAATATGAGTCTGGGACTTTGTTCTTACCTGGCATGCTTGGGATCAACATTAGTGAGGGATCAGGGCCCTAGCATGGAGTGACTGCCCCAGGGGTATGCACATGTGTGCCACCCAGTGCACCACTCTGGAGTCCTGCTGTGGCAGAATGCTGTTCATAGCAGCCCAAAATGGTGCCCAGAAGTGCTACTTCTTTTGTTCCCAGCAGTGATGAATACTGTGTTCTTGGCCACAGCATGAATACAGCAGTCAGCAGTTGACTTCTTCTGGCAAGGTGACCTCTGTGTAGGCTTATAGGTAGGTCACTTCAAGCAGGTTTATACGTAGGTAGGTCACTTTTGCTGGGAGTTACCCTGGGCTGGGGGTCAAATAACCGACACCTTTGTCTATTCAGCCTCCTAGATGATGAGAAGACAGCTGGAAATGGTTGTCTGGGTGGGACACGCGTGTCCCATATCCTCGGTGAAATACATATATGTTCCTACTGCGGATGAAGGAAACAGCAGATTTATAAAACACTAGGAACTCTTGTGGGATTTCCCATGATTCCTTGCAAATTCCACAGGATTTCCCGTGATTCCTGGGAAATCCTGCAAAACTTCCCCTGATTAGTAGGAAATCCTGCATGATTTCCCAGGAAACATGCGAGTTTTCACATATTTCCGACTGTTGCGGACTTCCATGAAGCCTCCAGGAGTCCTAAACATACTGTTGGGAGCAGGAGAGGAGGTGAGTGGATCAGTTTGTTAGTGTTTGCAGACAAAACTCAGGGTGGGCTGGGTAATTTTTACTACTTTGTATTGTGTATGCAAACATTTCTGGGTATTGAAGGAAGGGTCCAAAACATATACAAACAGATCTGAAGCCAGTTATAAGTTGCAGGTATAAAAACCACACTGTACTACCAAAAATGGAAGGAAAGACTGTCTCTTCAATGAAAGGTCCAGGCAAAGAATGTGCCTGCAAGAAAAGAAAAAAAAAAGGTTTGCCTTGGCACTCAGATATTTGAGGCTTGAGATGGTATCAATGAATGGTTAGGAATATGGATGTACCAAATGGCAATAGAAGCATGGAGGCTTTGAAAATGTTTGCAATTCCTTAGTAGGAAGTCACATCCAAGACCTGAAAGGAGTATCTCTCTCCTGCAGCATGCATCATCATACATGTGCATGAGTTTCCTCCCCTTATGGATGCAACTCCTTACTTGGGAGTCACGTAAAGCTTTCCAAGAACCAGGATTGTTATCAGATGGTCCCGTATGTGTGCTGCTGTTTGGTAAACAGTGAACTGCAGTTCGTCACACTGTAGTTGAGAATAGTCTTTGTATCTGCATGAAAAAGGAAGTGGTGATATAATTCACACGCCTGGGGTCCTTTATTACTTGGCATATGCAGGCGTTGTTTTGCTCGTGACGCTGGTTGCGTTTGTGTGATGTGTTCAGCTGTCCGTGCTGTCATCCTCAAGGATACCGAAAATGATGGACAGCTGTGCAAACCAGGTAGCCTTGTGAAGCTTGTGTTCGCTCCCATAAGACAGCATGTGCAATTCTATGGCTGAGAAGAAATGTGGATTGGTCCCGTTTTTGATTTCATGCTTTCATGGTACTCTACATGGTCGAACGGCAACCCAGGAGCAGATGGTACTACAAACGGTATCCCAGAAAAAGCGAGTAGGTCTTGGATGTTTTGTTCCACAGTTTTGTCAGAATGCCCACAGTGAAGATTTGCCACCGAAGAATCGACACAAAAGATTTGCCACGTCTTGGAATTCCTTGCAGTGCCTGCTATGCCTAATTGTTTTGCTTCGCTCTGAAAAAATGATTCCATGAAGATGAGTCATCTGTGGCTGCTCATTTGTAACATTTATCTACTGTCTTTCATTTTTTAATTAAGAAAATATATCCAGGTCCCTTCACAAGCGATACAGATTAATCACAATAAAAGTATATCATCAACACAATAAAGTTAAAATCAAAACAGCCAAGTACACAAGTGTGTTATAAGCAGGCGTGGGAAATACAGTGGAACCCACTTCTTCCCCTCTCCTCCTGACGCCTGTTTGCACTACGACTAGTAGTGCATGATTAGGTAACTTCTGGGGATGGGCACTTGGAGGAGGCTGGTATTGCCCCCAAGCGCTTTCTGCTGTCCCAGAAGTTCCCTAATTGCTCCACACCTTTACCAAGTTTGGTCTAGTGGTTAGGGAGTCGGATTCTTATCTGGGAATACTGTGTCTGATTCCGCCCTTCCCCACAAAGCCAGGTTTGCTGTATATGTGTTGGTCATGTAACACACAGACATAGGCATACACATATATACATATATAGTATAGTATAGTTCATTTGTATAGTCACAGACCAGAATATGCATATATATATTCCAGTTTGGTTTAGTGGTTAGGGAGCTGGAATCTTCTCTGGGAATACCAGGTTTTATTCCACACTCCTCCGTGAAGCCAGCTGGGTGACCTTGGGCTAGTCACAGCTCTCTTCTGAGCTCTCACAGCCCCACCTACCTCACAGGGTGCTCTGTTGTGGAGAGAAAGCTTTGTCAGCCACTTTGAGTCCCCTTAAATGGTTGAGAAAAGCAGGGCAGAAAAGCCAACTCTTCTTTTTCAACGTTAACTAGAAGCTTACCTGGCGTGTCCAGGCAGCAGCCATTTGCACCTCTTCTTGCCACCTCGGATGACCAGATGAGACTGCGCGTGTGCAGAGCGTTAGCGTCGTCATGGTGATGGTGCTGACGCATGCCCAGTTGGGGAGTGTGCTGTAACCAAAATGGCAGCGCCTAGAAGAGGACTAGCACTGGTGACTGACTCATCGCCTGGGGCTTAGGCTGTCTCATTACGTAGCGCTCACAAGTATGAATGCTAGTTAACATTGGTGATCACGCTGGCTGCCAGGGATATTTTCTGCCCCCAGTTCAAGGATGCAGCAGCCAATCTTCCTCCAGTAACAATCATTCTATCCGAATTCATTGGTGTTACTCTCATGGCATTGGCCTTGCTTCAACAAATACATTTGTTACAGAAAAGGTGATGGGTGCCACCTCTGGAGTGGATAAGAAATGAAATGGCCTTCTTCATGCCTTTGAGGTATGATGTATGAGCAGAGAGCTAAAATCTTTTCCAGTTTCAAAGCTGTGGAGAAAGCTGAAGAGTCTAAAGAACATAACAGTACAGGACGACACTAGTAGTCTTTCCTTCCTTCCTTGTGAAATCTTGATTGAGTCATGACTGTAGGCAGGCCTGCAAACAAGTTCAAGGAACCATTCTAATTCAACAGATTGCTCAGTGTGCTGCCCACAGCTAGAGTGTATGGGGCATCCTAAGTGTACAGCATTTCAATAACAACCCTCCATTTTCCTGTGCTGAATGCTTAACCTATCCCATCACCACCCATGCTGTCCACACCTCTGAGCTATGGCATCTCTAGAACCATCAGACCAGACTAACTAAAATAAATAAAAATAAATAAATAACTGGTGGGGGGGAATGGAGTACAAATGGATAAAATCTGGTGTAAAAAATGGTGGACCATGCTAGGAATGTACCAGGACTTTGATAGAAGGTCATATTTTTATGTGATCTCTATTGATTATGTGCTGAAACCCAGCTGGAGTTCTTCAAAAACCAAACCAGTAGTGTTGTTGTCTGTAAAGACAATTAGTGACTCTCGGTGCGTTTTCCTTATAGCATGAGACCCTTTCTAGTGACAAAGAATGGATCTGGCTCCATCCAGTGCAGATGGAGCTGGACCAGCAGGAGCGGGGAGACCCATGATTTGGATTAAAAGGTTACTTAATCTAGATCACCAGTAAGTGTAGAAATGACTCAAGCTAAAAAAAAATATTAACTGGTCTACAAATATTTGTAGATGTATTTAGTGGTTGGTTTGCTCTCCGTAGCCAGGCCTTAATTCCCATAGACTACATGGGTGTGTCACTGCAGTTTCCTTGGCAAATATCAAAGGACTGGAATACTCTGCTTTCCCGGCAGTTGTTCTGTTACTGGGCTACAGCTGTCCTAACAGCTATACTAACAACTACTTAAAAAGAAATAAACCTGTTCCTAAATGGACCTTTCAGTAATATGCAGTAATAGTGAATTGCCTTGGACCTAAAGAGCTTCACCCTTATGGGAGGAAATGGCTGGAAGCCCTGCCAGAGGAGGAAAACCTTGCCATCCCTCCAGGGGTGGTGGTCTAGTGGGGGCAACGTAGACCACTCCTGCCTTCTGGATGACTCTCCAGCCTGGCTGGGCATGGACATCTTGGAGGAGGTGATTCTTTGTGGGACTGGGGCCTTTGGTCAGCTCCTCTGGGCCCCACTTGGCCCCAGCTGCCTCAGGGTTTTGGGTTTTTTTTAGTGTGTGTGTGTGTGTTATGGCTTATTTTGCAATATTTTGTATAACATGCAATTTTTATAGTGCATTTTTGTGATAATGTTTTGATTATCACTTTGCATTGTATATTTTCTGTTTGTTGTAAGCCACCTTGGGCAAATTTTCTTTTGGAAAGGTGGTATGCAAATACAATGGAAATGAAATGAAATAAGAATGAATCTGTAGATCCAAAAAAATTTGTGTTGGAAAGCCCTTGTGTATGCTGTGGATGATTCCCTGCTTCTGGGTAGTTAACCACTTGTTCCTGGAGAGCCAGATGGTTTTCCTTAAAACCCAACTGTTGGAAGGGTATCACATTTTATTTTTTCACAGCACTCTCATCCGCTTTGTTTTGGTAGTAACTGAAGATCATTTTTCCTTGAGCTGGGTTGAGGGAAGGTAATGGTAATGTTTGGAGCGGCCACAACTCAGTATGAGAGCAACAGCCTGGAAACAGGGTTCCAAGTCGATCCCCAGCGTGCGCAAGGAAGAAAGCAATGGCAGTACTGTGGCTGCTAGGACACATGGCCATGTGATGTGGCCATGCGGTCCCTGGGGGTGGACCCGACTCACTGATGCTAAACAACCGCCAAACCATGGTGATACTGAAAAGCACACTGCATTCTGCCCATTCAGCTAGAGAGCAGACATTTGATTAGATGAATAATAAACATTATATTCTGTCGGCTTAAAAGCTTCCCAAATCTGTAAAGAATTAATCACAGCTAATGAAAAAAGATCACACGCCATGCCTTTAAAAACAAATAGAAACAAGAAGAGCTGAACAGCCATTGCAACTGTTCAAGCTTTGAAATGCCCAGTGGAGGCACCAGGGCGGGGGTGATTTGCTTATCTCCTGGGTTCCATACTTCAAACTACATTGTGAAACAGCCGGAGGTTTTTTCCTCTGTATTATCCTTGTAGTCCTTTCCACCATTAAAAGGTTCCGATTCCATGGTTCACTCGGGCCTTTTGGGGGCTTTTTCTTCTTAGAATGGATGCAGTTTAGTTCAGAAATATAAGGGTGCATACACTTGAATACCCAAGAAATAAACAAATGCCCAAGAAATGAATACCTTTTATTAAAACACTATTATACTGGCTTTGTTCCTTCTATGATTTATATGATCCTTTACGGTCAATATAGGGTTGGCTGGAGGAGGGACAGGGTTAAAATATGGCCACTTGCCAGATGCAGCCACTTTCTGCTCCAATGGCTGTTTGGGGTAGGAGTAACTACTTTTGGGCTACCTTAGACAGCTGAATGAGCATGGAGGCTATCATTTGACAGTCACATTGCTCCCATGCCAACAGAACCTGGAATTTAGGGCCGTCTTCTTTGTACACAGCCCATCTTTGGTTGGAACTTCCTGCCCCATGCCTGGGAGGCCAGCCCAAGGCATTTCTGTTCACAGAATTAGTCCCGGAGGCAAGGAAGGATATCTCACCAAACCCCATTTAAGGGGACTCAAAGTGGCTGACAAAGCTTTCTCCCCGCAACAGAGCACCCTGTGAGGTAGGTGGAGCTGTGAGAGCTCCGAAGAGAGCTGTGACTAGCCCAAGGTCACCTAGCTGGCTCCATGGGGGATGGTAGAATCGAACCCAGTATTCCCAGAGAAGAGTCCAGCTCCCTAACCACAAGACCAAACTGGCTCACGTTTGACCACCTATATTCAGACTCACTTAATTCCAGTGTGGTTGGATTGGCCCATAGAGGGGCAGAGCCTCTCTCTTCTGTTCCACTGTGTGGAAGAGAGGGGATACTGCTGTAGATTGGAGATCAAGTAATTCTAGAAAGGCCTGCAGATAGAACTTGGAATTCAACAGCATCTGGACAGCCATTTGTTTACAGGACTCCTCTAAGGAGATTGTCATAGACGACCACAACAATTGTGTACATGGTTGAAGTTTCCCTTTCCTTTTCAAGACATTTGTATTGCCATCTGTCCATAATTTTGCTGTGGAGTAGCCACTCACCTAAACATTCCTCCGGAAACAAGACCCAGTAAGACCCAGCCCCACAACATTGCTTTCCAGTGCAACGTACCACCATCTGAAATATCTGGCCTGACAGCCAGCAGGCTAGAGCTCAAGTGTGCATTCATGAATATGTATTGAAGCCCTCACTAAGCTGGTGAGGGTGGGCTGTAATTCTCTGTGTTAAATAAACCAATTAGTTTAATAGATAAAGGATGAGGATAAAAGGGAGGGAAGGGAAGTTCCCCTATTTAATGCTTCCCACTGGGGGCCTATTATGAGTACTGCCTAATATAGAATTAGCAAATCCTGTTTGCAGTATAACCAGAACCTCAGCATAAGGTCTCAGATGGTTAAATGAGTCTTTCTTGACTAGGTCTGCGCTGAATAAGTATGCAGTAGATAGACTTTTGGCGGGTGCAAATGGTGAGAAGGACAAAACAATTGCACCTTCTGGAACTCCTACTGCTACACAGCCATTAAAAGCATAAGAACTATCCATTAAACCAAACCACCATGCAAAGCTTTTAAGATCAAAGACTAGATGTGTATGACAGGGTTTCCTTCCTTCTTGACTACCTACCCGTGTTTCATGTGCTCCAAAATACTTTATAAGGAAACTCATGTGTAGGACATCCCAGTGCAATCACACAGGGCTTTTTTGCGACACCCACTTGCAAGGGATCACCCCATCTGTGGATGTGGAAAATAAAAGTTAAAAAATAAGTACCCCAAAACTTTTTATTTCACTTGTCTTACTAATCTTCACCTTCTGTGCTTGTCACTTACTGGCTGTGATCAGCCTGGTCTTCCACGGCTTTGATTCATTGGCTCTCTGTAGCAGCCATTTCCAGCCTGGGATGGGCTACAGCAGTGGTTCTCAACCTTCCTAGTGCCGTGACCCCTTAATGGAGTTCCTCATGTTGTGGAGACCCCCAGCCACAGGGGCGGAGCTGCTGGGAGGGGGGAGGGAAGGGTGGCGGGAGACTCGTCGCGACCCCTCTGAAAGGGTAATTCGACCCCCAAAGGGGTCCCGACCCCCAGGTTGAGAACCACTGGGCTACAGGAAGCCCTGTAGCTTTCTGCCCAGTTCCACCCAAACAATAAGTTGTCCTGAGAAAGGGGAAAGGGCACAGAATCAGAGGCATGGAAAGTCATTTTTTGATATTTTATGTCTGTCCCTTGAGATTCAGATTCGCCCTGGGAGTGGCCCTTTTAACCGTGTCTGATCACAGCCTTTGAATTCTGAGTGGAAAAAGGAAGCCCTTTCCCTACAGCAGTGATGGCCAACCTATGACACGCGTGTCACAGGTAACACGCCAAGCCCTTTGGGGTGACACACATGGTCAGCCTGGCACCTGGGCATGTAGTGCTTGCTTGTTCTTGAAGTGTATGAAATACCAACTTTCAATTGAATATTGGCAAACGAAATTCAGCAACGAAAGTCACTAATGTAAAGAATTATTTGTTTTTGCTTTTGATAAAACACATATATCAAAAATATAACTTTTTTTACTAGAGCTACAGATATCAAAAAATTATGGTTATTTCTAGATGTGACACCACCCAAGTTAAGCTTGATTTTCTTATAAATTTTGACACACTGAGCTCAA
Source organism: Aspidoscelis tigris stejnegeri (assembly GCA_023333525.1). Lineage (NCBI taxonomy): Eukaryota > Metazoa > Chordata > Lepidosauria > Squamata > Teiidae > Aspidoscelis > Aspidoscelis tigris. The sequence goes on from JALMGA010000002.1 coordinate 98,967,114, forward strand.
AAGGTTCACCATCACTGCCCTACAGAGATAGAAATTTGGAATGTGGACGTTCTATCCTTGTTCCAATTCACAAGGGCAAATCATTTATACATATATAAATCAATCATAATATTATAATTCCCCTGGGGTTGCCTTTTTTTTTTTAAATACAGTCCCTGGGCCTTTGCTTTTAGTAGCAAATCTAGACAAAATATTTCCCCATCACTTTTCTCTGTGTGATTAAAAGCATCGCTAAGCCCTCGTGCTGGGTTGATGTTAAAATCGTTTGGACTAGAGACCATCAAACTGATACTGCTAATGCGTTCTACCTCCCTGCCTTTGTAGCAGTGCCCTGCCACTCTGGAGTAAGTGCTTTAAAAATAAGTTCCCTTGATAAATGAAATTGACCTGCACATCAGAGACTTGCCAGGTTGTCTACTCAATTTGCCAGTTGATTGAAATCATACAGAGTACAGAGAAAATTGGACCAATGAGCAAAAGTACGTTTTCCACTAGTGAAAGCTATCCTTTGTTCACTGTTATGTTGGCACTACTTTTGAAATAGCTGATGGTGGGTGTGGGTTGGTAAACAGGACAATGCTACCATCAAAAGAAGCATTAGGGGCATATCCCTAAGTTACAGCAGAGATAGGAGGATCTAGCGTTCTCCAAACGATAAGAGTCATTCATCTGTCACAGCCAGTATAATCAATGAAAGGAGTAACAGGAATTAAATTGGAGCAACATATAAAGGGCCACATTCTTCTTATGTGGTATAGAAACCAAGGGTGTTTCTGCACTTAATATTTTTTCTACTGGTGTGGTATAGGGGAGGCACCACTCCTGCAAGTATGTTCTATTTGCATTGGATGGAGTGTAAACTGGGCTTGTTGGCCCAAAATAGTCTACTGACAAACTAGCACCTGCTAAACTGGACCGTAGAGCGGTGCAGATGTCATGCCTCTTTATTCCAATTTAGCAGGGGGACCATTTCAATGATGCACCAAAGTGTATCTGAAATGGGACCCCAGGGGGCCCTGAGGCCAGGAACGTTCATTCCTGGCTGTTGGAGCTTTCATAAGCTGGCTGCAACACCCATGTTCTAACATGTACTGGCCTTGTTCCAGTGCACATGGATCACTCCAGCTAGTGGACCATTCCAGCTCATCTGGTCTCATTGGAGTGGTCCACCTAAAGTAAGTGTGGAATTGTCCCAGTATAGTTTCACTTCATCCTTCTGCTGAATGTGTGCAGGGCTGTTTTCTGCTTGTCTTCATATAGGACTTACAACACTGCATGGCATACATTTGAAAAGAAGCCAGATGTTCTGCAGCTGCATACATATGCATAGCCAGCAGTGGCCTGCAGATTGGGACCCTTAGGTGGGTGGGATGGGTTCCCTTTGGAAACTTTCTTTGACCTTCCAGACCAACATTCTCATATCCTGCAGATGAAAGCACAGTGTAATGAGATGGGAGCAAGAATTTCCACTGGAGACGCATTCATAATCTGCAAGCTTTTATCTATATGACCTGCTGCTTTGTGACGCTGGGTTGTGTTGGCTATTGTTTCTTTCTTTTTTAAAAAAAAATAGGCAGTCTATATCGCTTGCTGTTTTGTTCATCTAGGTATGTGGCTGAAAGCAAACTTCGTGCATCTATGGAAGAGTAAGCATTTGGTTAGGAGGAGCAGAGAGCAGAGGTCCCATCACATTTAAAGCGACACAAAAGAGGCAATTGAAGCAAGTGTTGCTTATAATGCATTAGGACCTCAGCCCCCTTTTTCATACCATAGCTTTATATTTTGCGTGTTTCTGCCCTTCTGCAAAATGATCTGTGAGCAGCAGGCTAGAGCCATAATGCAGTGAAAGTGCCTAAAGGCATCCCTGGAAGCTCTTGAAGTAATGCTGGATTAATCAAATGAATCTTTTGGAACATGCATCTCTGCTGGGAAGTGCACTGTGCTCAGTGAGTCACAATTAAGTGTGTCAACGAGAGCCATTTATGGGACATAAAAAAATCCCTTCTTAATTTGACTGGTGCTCTGTGCTCTTGCCCTATGCAGAACAGGAGAGAAATGAAACAGGGCCAGAGCAGGGAAATTCAGCAGAGTCAGACCTTACTCCTTGCTTCTCCTTCCCTTATGGCACTCTAGGGGACACAAACCCAATTTACAGTGGAGTTACGTAAACATGTTAAACAGCAAAACAATCAGAACAACAATAACACAGCTAGAAAGAATGGTATAAACATGGTACGCGTATGACACCAGTTACGGGGTGTTTTTCCACCGCGCTCCTTTAATTCGGATCTAAGAAGATCTGGATCTAGGGAATGGGTTCTTCCCTTAATCCGGATCTAGTAGATCTGGATTAAGGGAAGTACCCAATGTGTTTCCTTGGGTGGTCTAGCACCCAATAGCAATGGGAGCTAGCCTCCCTGCCGTGGAAACACTGGAGCACCCATTTGGAAATCCGGATCTACCCACGAGGGGTCTGTCTGTCACCCCAGGTGTTTGGGGGGACAGGGGGTGCAATCTCCGAAGCAGCTCCGAAGTCACTTCGAAGTCTGTGCAAAATAGCTCTGGAGCGTCTTTGAAGTCTGTGCTGATCTTCGGAGTAAAATTTGAAGTGACTTCGGAGTGACTTTGGAGTCACTTCAGAATCACTTCAAAGTTCACTCTGAAGATCAGCACAGACTTCAAAGACGCTCCAGAACTATTTTGCACAGACTTCAAAATAACTTTGAAATGACTTTGAAGCTTAGGTTTTGGGGCTCCCCCCAAGGGTTCCCCCTCCCCCTATCCTCCTCTAGACCCCATTGCCAAACTAACGTGGAAACAGGCTCCCTTTAATCCAGATTTTCTGGCTGAAGACCCCATTGTAGACCCCATTAATGGGGTCTACAGAAAATCCGGATTAAAGCCCAAAAAGTACCCATATGATCTGGATTTCCCAAGGCACAGTGGAAACAAAGGTGTCCCAATGGGTGCCGTGGTGGAAATGGGGTCATCCGGCTCTCACTCAAATGGGTCCTTAATGGGTGCTAAAATGGATACTACTGTATATTCTGGGGTATAAGACTACTTTTTAACACAGGAAAATCTTCTCAAAAGGTGAGTGACCATGGAAAAACACCCATAAGGTGGTAATTAACAGGGTTTTTCAGCCAGTCCTTCAGAAATTTCTGTGAGGCACAAAGTCTATTTCTTGAGTAGAACATTAAAGAGGGATTTCAAGGTCTGATAGAATTTTTACATTGAATTAATTTCCATCCATGGCATTAAGAGAAAGAGATTATTCTTATACCCCAAATTTTGTAACCCTTTAAGGGGACTCATGTCCCATCCCCATGCACATTTTGGTCTGAACCAAAATTGGGTTCAGGAAGGGGCGTCCCCATACTTTTAGATTTGGTTCAATTTCTGCAGACCAAATTGCCGAAACCAGGACCAAATTTGGTACTGGAAAAAACAAGTCTTGTCACGGTTTGGTGCCCTGGCACACATTGCTTTGCGAGCCGAGCCTGCACACGGGGATGGTCTCGTGCTATTTGGGAAGGAGATTGGTGCTTGCATCAGTGGTAGGTGGGGTTTCATGTCCTGTGCTCGCTGTTCCTGCCCTGTGCATTGGAGATCGCAACCACTGAGATTTTGGGGGAGTAAATGGTGTTAAATCTGAAATGATGAGGGGATCGAATGGCCTTCTCTGCCCCACGAGACTCTTTTATACAAGTATTCCACCCCCTTTCCCTGATCGCCAAGGCGGGCATGATAATGGCTTGATTTTCCACTTGCCGGGTGTTCTCGCGGTTCCTGGGAAGAGCAGAGGTGTGCAAAACTGCTGAACCTCTCAGCTGCTGCCAAACCATGTAGTGGCTTTGCTCAAACAGCTGGGTTTTTAGAAATTATTATTATTGCCGTTCAGTCCTGGCTTCTCTGTGCTGCTATGAGTGGGGAGGATGTGGCATTTGCAGTGGGCGGCACAGGGGTGGAGTGACATCAATCCGGCTTCCAATAAGGAGAGAGGGGGCAGAGGGGAGATGGCACTGCTCCCCCGTGCTGGGGTTTGGTGTGATTTGCATGGGGACGGCTGTATCCGGATCCAGCCAACGTTACCGGAAATGGCATGGGGACGGGCAACATCCGATCTCAGTCCCACCTCCAGTCACATGCATGCCCAATCAGAGCCAAACAGCTTGCATGGGGACACGGCTTCAAAGTGGCTGACAGACATTTCTGTTCTTCTCCCCACAACACCCTATGAGGTAGCTGGTGCTTTGAAAGCTCAGAAATAGAGGTGTGACTAGCCCAAGGTCACCCAGGTGGATTCTCTGAGAAAGCACTTCCCTCTGGATTTTGAGGCACAGTTGGGCCCCCATATCCACTGATCCATAACCGTGGTTTCACTTACACACAGTGACTGGACTAGCCTCCCCCCCCCCCCACTCCAAGCTACCATTGACCTACCTGAGGCTTCCTGGAGCTGGGGCAGTTTGAAATAGCATGGAATCATGGGAAATAGAGTGAGATTCCCCAGTGTTTCATCTATTTGTGGTTTTCTGTAACTGTGATAGGGCCTAGAACCCATGGCCTGCAGATATGGGAGTCCAGCTATATTCTTGTACATGGCTGCCTAGGGGAAGTCCTGCTAAGTGAATAGGGCTGCCCTCCCCCCGTTAGCCAAGCTAAGGCTGTGTTCAGACGTAACAAAAGGGGTGCCTCCGAGAGACAGCGTGTGGCCCTTTTGTTCCCAAGCCTCTCGTCAGCCTTTTCTAGCACAAAATGTCAATGGGAGAGCGAGAAAGGCAGAGTGGTCTCTGAACAACCCCTTCTGGAAGCCTCCTGGAAGCCACCAGAGAGTTACTTGTGGCGTCTGATCGCAGGCTAAGATGTGGCTCCAGCTTTTCCCAATAAGTTGCCCTTGTACTGGCCCACAAAGCTGCAAATGCAAATTGTTAGCAGTTGGGCTTGTAAGAAGGGCAATATCCCTCCCAGTGAAATTTAAATGTGATATTATTAGTCATAACCAGCAGAGCTGGTTACCATAGGCTACCATTCTCTCGGTTGTCTTTGACTAGAATCCAGCAGGCACTTAAAACTTGCTGATGAAAGCTGAAGTGACCTTTTGGCTCGCCCAATCTGGTAAAGCGTGCTGGCTTTTATGTGTGTTTTTTCTCCTTTGGGTGCACAGATGCAAAGGATGGGAAGGACCCTAGACTAGTGGTAGACACATAAGAGCATATTTCTGTAGGCATGGCTTTATTTCTGCTGCAGTCCAGGATGTACCTTCCAGAAATCCCACCTTACTGTGTATCTGTGAAATGCGAATCACTCCCATTATAGGAATGAAGCTAAGCAATCTCTTTCCCTGAATTGTCATTATTAATTACACCCATGCCCCACCCTGCCACCAAAAGTATCTTAGGAATGGCTTACAGGATTGCTGTCACCATTTCTAACTAACTTAAGACCAAAGATAGGAATGCAGTATCCTTCCTAGAGCAGAGAAAAGAGTTTTGGTAACCAAGACTGGGGATTATTGGGTACAGATAGCATTTATACAAATAAACTCTGTGATTCAAACATTTCCTTTTACTTGTGGTGAAGAAGAAGAAGAAGAAGAAGAAGAAGAAGAAGAAGAAGAAGAAGAGTTGGTTTTTCTACCGTGCATTTCTCACCCATTTAAGGGGACTCAAAGCAGCTGACAAAGCTTTCTGTTCTTCTCCCCAAAACAGAGCACCCTGTGAGGTAGGTGGGGCTGTGAGAGCTCAGAAGAGAGCTATGACTAGCCCAAGGTCACCCGGCAGGCTTCATGGGGCAGGGCGGAATTGACACCGGTATTCCCAGATAAGAGTCTGGCTCCTTAATCACTAGACCACACTAGCTCAAGAGAAACAAGAGGAGAGGCTGGGTGAATGCCCCTGTTCTCTCCTTACACAAGGACTTAAGAACATAAGAGGAGCCCTGCTGAATCAGGCCACAGACCACCTAGTCCAGCATCCTATCTCACACAGTGGACCACCAATTGCCCATGGGCATCTCAAGCAGAGACAAGGGCAGACCTTCTCCTGTTCTCGAATCCCAGCAAACAGCCTTAGAGGCATCCTGCTTGTCCCCCTCCCCCCAGTCTGAAAGATGTACATAGGCATCCATTCTAGTAGCCATTTATACATCTGTCATCCACAAGTTTGTCTAATCCTTCCTTAAAGCCATCTAGGTTGATCACTTGTGAAAAGCAGGGAATACTATTTGAATAGGTCTTCAGTGAAGAACAGGGGACTATTTGCACTTGACTTTATTCTGGAATATAGCCTGGAATAGTGGCCTGTTGTCCACATGCTATTGCAAGCTACAGCAGGCCCCAAGTGAAGGCCTATCAGTGTCTGTATTAGCATGGAGACCACAGAACCCTACCCTGAGATATACTCCAGAAAAAGGCCAAGTGTAAACAAGCCCTAGGATTCCCATTGGTCCTCTCTGTCCAGGCTGTGCCGTGTTCCAGTCCAAGTGAATCTGGACCAGCAACGTAAGTTACCCAATAAAAACCTTGCCTTTGAGTTCTGAACAGTGTTTTGGTCTACAGTGGGTCAAAACATGGTTCGGTGTGATCCAGAGGTGAGGATCTCTATTGGTTCAGTTTTGTAAGTCACTTGGGTCTGTTGCTCTTGTTGATCTTGCTTTAGGAGAGATTTTGTACCTCACAAATCCCAGAGGTTGTATGCCCTTTTAGATTCTCAACACTTAACATTGAAAGGGCTTCTGTTAGTTGTGTAATAATTCTGTTGGTGAATAATTTGTTTGGAAAGCAAGAATATTTTTCTGAGAAGGTTGGCAGCTTTCCTGCTCTGATGACAACTGGGCATGAATGAACGAGGCTTGAGTATGGCCAAATAAACAAAGAGGCTGATTCCTTGGAATTAACAACAGCAGCAACAAAAGCATCATTTGGAGAACACTCTTCAGTGCTAGACACTACAATTTGAGGAGAAAGCTGGGAGACTGGAAGTCTTTCAGAGGGTTACTTTGAATACGATCAATGGTCTAGTGGGAAAATCATGCTGCAGCCCATAGAGGTCCGTACATGTGTGTGATGCAGAGGAACTCGGTGACCTCTTTTGTGTTGCCCAGTCTGTTTCTCTCTGGGCTGCAGGGTCCTATTTGTTTTCAAACAATGGATTGTGGAATCTACAAAATAATTTATCTAAAGGAATGGCTCCCCCCATACAGACCTGCCTGTGCCATGAGATCTATATTGAGGCCCTCTTGGTGGTGTCATAACCTTCAGCAGTTAAAGGGCTGGGGATATGCGGGAGGGCCTGCTTGGTAATAGCCCCCAGTTTCTGAAATAATCTCCCCTCTGAGCTGTGAAAATCTGCTGTACAACTATACTAGCAGCCAGACTAGGACAGTTTGGCATGCTCTGTTCACGCCTCTTACAGGCGGTTGGAGCGTGGAACTGGGCAACGCACTCACCCAGAACTTAGGGAAGGACTGGTAAGTTTCAGATGCATCGGGTGTTGCCAAAGTGTGGGCACTGATGCACCTAGACCTTCACCAGGCTTTCTGCTGAACAAAGCTGTGAAATGACCCATATGTCTGCATCGGTATGTAGATAGCAGGCCCCTATTCCAGTATATATTCTGAAATAAAGGCTGCATCCAGACACGTTTGGACTGCACAGTGGAATGCACAGTCCTGATCAAGGCATCTCTCATGACAATCAATGGATCGTAATGTGATGACATTATCTGTGCACTTACCTTAATACTGGATAAAGGACACTCGTTGTGCAATATAAACAAAATCCAAAGTTTCCCTCCAGCCCAGGCAGAACAGCGTGAACAGAAAGATGAGAGCAGAAAAGGCAGCTCAAATTTGATTGGCTGCTTCAACCCGCATGACAGTGAGCACCGGCTCAGCTCTTGCAGCTCTGATGGGGAAACTACAGAGCTGCCTTTCGAGTTGGGATGGTTGGTTGTCGCTGCGCAGTAAGTATATTGCACTTTTACCTTTAACTTCAGATTTATTCCACTAGTCTAGAGGCAGCCAAAGTGCAGTGCAGAAAGGGCCTTAACCTTGTACGTTGTGGACTGCCCTCAAAATGTGTGGGTTTAGGATCTGAACTGGGAACAGGGCAAACTGTGTTTATAAAGGGTGTGGCTAGATTAGATGCTGTATTGATAAACAAGGGGAAAATACTTGTACCAAGGGAATATGAATACCCTGTGCTGCTTCCCTTTGGCCCTGAAGCCCTCTCTTTGCATTGTGCACTGGTGAGACCCGATCTGCACTGCAGAGAAACTTTGAAGTACACTTCACCCACTGATTTTCAGACATTCAGCATGATGCAGTGATCGCATATTTTATGAAATTTTACCATCAGCTTGGATGACCTGTGAAATGGTTATCTGCAACTGTTTTGCATGCTTGAAATGATATGGGTATAACATGTCTCTAATTTGGAGGGCAAACAAAGTGCTAAGACATAATTTTGCCATCATTTTGGACTATGGATGCACATGAATGTTGTTGTTTTTTTGCATATGATTCATATCAAATTGAATGCAAGAAAATTTGTATTCGTTCAAATAGATCAAGGGGACAGCAGGCCCCTCTTCTGGGATATATTCCAGAATAAAGCCAAGTGTGAACACACCCCATCTCTGAACCATGACAACACAGCCAAAGACAGAACCGGTCAGTGGTGTGTGGACAGTGTCATAGCTGACTCTTTACAGCCTCCCCTCCATCTTTAAAACCTGCCTATGTAAGAGATGCCAGTGGAGGTGGGATGAGCCCACTTTTTTCTCCCGTTCTAGGGGTCGCTTTGCCTGCCTTGTGTGCCAGCTGAAAGTGTGTTTCTTTTGGTTCTTGGATTTGCTGCAAGAAACAGTTCTATCTTTAATTCTTTTACACTGTGGATTTGAATGTGAGTTGTTGTGGAGCCCCTTTTCAGTCTTTAGATAAAACAGATCGAAGACCCAACTGCACGAGGAGACAAAGTAGTAAAGTGGAAAGTCTATTCTCGGGGTACTTAAGCATTTCTAAAGAATTGGACATTGGATCTTGGAATGAGATGCTGCACTAGGTAATTCATTAGGTTCTATCCAGTTATGTGATCCTTCTGCAAGGATAAAGGTCGAGAGACATCTAACAAAGCTGGAAGTTCTCCAAGGTACAGCTGTCCTGATGACTACCTGCATACATTTCATGGGCTACAGAGAAGTAGGACTTATAGTGAAGGTAACTTGGCACTCGTATTTGGACTAAAATTGGCCTTTGTTAAAAAAAAAAAGTAGAAACCTGACAGAAATTTGAGACGCTTTGAGCAATGAAGGGAAACTGGAGGGATTTATGCTGGTTTGTTTGCCTAACTGCAGCCCTAGCAATGCCCTCTTTGGGCCTTCTGCAGCTCCCATGACGCACCCTTCTCAGGATTCTTTCTTCTTTGTGCTAGAATGGAAGAGAGGGGCATTGGGATGGAGTGAGGCTTTGTCTAAGGCAGCGGTTCTCAACCTGTGGGTCACGACCCGTTTGGGGGTCGAACTACCCTTTCAGAGGGCTCACGACGAGTCTCCCACCACCCCTCCCTCATCCCCCACGCAGCATCCCTCAAGGAGGCTAGCAGCAGGGTTGCCTCTCCATCACTGTGACCCCAGCTGTCCCACCCCGGTGACCTCAGCTGCCCCGCCCCTGTGGTTGGGGGTCTCCACAACATGAAGAACTGCATTAAGGGGTTGCGGCATTAGGAAGGTTGAGAACCGCTGATCTAAGGAGCCACAGTGCCATTCAATAATAGTTAGACTGGCCCAGGAAGGTGTGCAGAAGGTTTCATCAGGACACATTTCAACAGGGCACTGTACTGGGACAGCCTTCCAAATGTGGAAGGATTATCCCAGGACTTTGGAGCTGTTCCTGCTGCCAGACTGGCTCTACTTTGGACCAGTCCTGCTAAATCATCCACAAAAAGTAAGTGCAGGAGCTGCCTTAGGCTCCAGCCACAGTGTTTGGGGACCTGAGATTCCTGTTGCGGCAGATTCTGAAGAGTTCTGGCACCCTGGCATTAGGTATAATATTAATCATGGGGTAGTTGAAATGCTCTGCCCATTGACGAATGGAGTTGATTTGGCCTGGATGGATATCCCAAGGAGAATTAGCTTAGTGCTGCCAACCCATGCCCTCCAGGTGTGTGGGTCACAGCCCCCTTGCCCCAGAAAGAATTTGGAGCCCAAACATCTGGAGGGCAGAAGTTTGGACAGGAACAATTTATGGAATTAGGGGTTGCTGAAAGTCGAATCAAGTAAAATGTCAAGCCCCATTATCATCAGCAGCCTGTTTGATGGCGAAACCTCGCCTGTTTCTGGTGGTGGTGGTGGTGGTGGAAAGAGCCTCAGAGGAAGCAAACTGTAGCAGAAGATGCCCTTCCATCTGATGCATTTCTGAGACCTGAAGTGAAACATCTACTGGTGGCTGAAAGGAGAGATGTCAGCCGGAATGAACATCTGTTCTTCTGTTCCAGGGAATCCAGGCTTTTAATATGTTTCTCTGTCACAGATTCAATTTAACCAACCAAACATGAAAGACACTTTTACTTTGGCAGCCTCTTATCCGCATATTCATGCTGAAATGTGATTTTATTTCCTGTTCCAAAAGAAGGAAATTTAATGCCTGCCGCATTTCAACCTTTCCCTAGAAAACTATGCCTGTCCCTCAAGGTAGGGACAACCGTGGACCCCAAAGAGACAGTGGAACAAAGCATCCTCATAGAGCAAAATAATGAAAAGATTTGTGTTTGAAACTGCCATGTCACTGGGCCATGATCCAGGGACGTGCTTCAAAGGCTGGTGAGAAAAACAACCTTTTTCTCTGGGCAGTCTTAATATTGGAATATTTTGTAAATCGGAGGCCTCGCTGGACATACCTGAACCACCAGAGTATGATAATGTTGTGGAAATGGGTCTTCTTAATGGTGACACTAGCAGGCTGAAATCCCATTGAATTAAGCCTCACCAGTGGTTGTTTTAGTTGCTCATAGGTGAAACTGAACCAGCCCGCAGGCTCGTTCACTGACTGGCTGGTTTGGGTTCAGGTTGAGCCCGATTTGCTATCCTGTCTGTCCTCAGCGGCCACGATTGTTTCCCCTTTCAGCTTTTGGCCACAGCCTCTCCCTTGCCACTTTCAGTCTTTACAGTCAGACCCCTTTATCCACTGATCTGGTAACTGTGGTTTCAGTTTCCTGCAGTGACTGGATCAGCCCACCCCCAACCCTCTCGGGTGCCATTGGGCCTACTTAAGGTCTTCTGAGGCCTGGGACAGGCAGAAAATGACCCAAAATGGCATGTGATTTCCCATAATGCCTTTGAAATCCCACAGGACTTCACAGGAACTATGGGAAATGGAATGCACCTCAAGTGAGATTTCCCATGATTCCTGTGAAATCCCATGGGATTTCACTGGAATTATGGAAAATGGAGTGCACTATCAACGATGGGGCCTGGACGTATCCTATGCGGATACAGGGGTCCACCTGTACTGTGCTGGTGCCTACCTGCTGGCTCCCATCACTGAGTCCTATCCTGCCACCAGGATCAAGAAGCATTCCAACTACTCTCAGTGAACATAATTTATGATATTGCATGCTGTACATTCTAGTAGGCTGTACTGCTTAAGTGCATTGTATGGCCAGTTGCAGGGTCCTGATCACAGCTGGCTGTGGCACTCAGTTAAGCAGTGCAGTCTATTGGGACCTGTAGGGTGGGATATGACTAATTGCACTTGAGGCCCTTGGCTGTGCTAGGTGTGGGATCAGTCTGGCTGGCTGGTACCAGAAGGCAGATAAGCTCAGAAGTGGGCAAGGGGCTGTTGAAAGCTGTACTGAGGCAGTATAAACTGCCACACCACAACCAAAGTTTGAAAAATCAAGGGTCTTCTTCTGCCCCCCGCCACCACTCCCAGCTTACTTCACCAGCAGGAGCTTTCTCAAGGCCTCCTCTGCCCTGTGACGGCATAAAGTGCTCTGTGGCAGCCATTTTATAAACTCATTTGATCAATTCATAAGTGAACCTAGGAGGATCAGTATGCTTCTGGATGGAACCTAAAACATAAGGCTTGATTCAGATTAGATGCAGATCTCGCAAACAAGCCCTGTTCACAGTGAGCAGCACATCTCATTACACAGTTTCTAGGTCATGATTTTATTTTAATTGTGATTCTACAACTTAGATCGTGCTGAAGCCCCTCTGAGGTTGTTGACAGGACTGAGGTAACTGGCTGTTTCTCTGGAGGCATTTGTCTAAATGACATTTATCTAATGCTTCCTCTTGTCTCTCCTGTTGTTCTCTCTCAGCCTACAAATCTAATTAGGACAGTGGTACTTCTGCTATGTTCAGTCATTAGCAATGATGCAAAGAGCAGAGCTTTACCTACATACGTAGCTGTAGGTAGGATTTGCACTTACTTTTGCTATTCTGGCTCCTTATGCAGAGCCAGACTGTCTGCACTGGGAGAGCCTTTTTCATGGCAGCTCCTGCATAGGCTCCAAAGCTCATGCCAGCTTCAGAGCTGGAACAAGGGGACTCCAATGCTTTAAAGGCCAGGAATAGACATTTCTAACATTTGGAGCAACCAGGGGGGCTGTTTTGACAACATGCCTTGTTGCACTGTTGGAATGAATTGCCCTGTGGTATAGGGGACCATGGAGATGTGCTGTCCACATGCCTCCTTTGTCCAGTATACCATTCCCTAGTACAACGGTAGACCAAACCAGAGGCCTTTTCGCACACTGGCTTTTGGAACGTGAGGGAGACAGCCCAGAATGCGGCATTCGCATTGCCGCGGCCGGGTTTGCATCCCAGCCCGTTCCGGGATGTCTTCCGCGCGTTCCAGATGCAGAGCACTTTGAAGTGCTCTGCATCCGTCCATGCGCGTTCCAAGCGTCCCAGGCCGTTCGGGAAGGGAAGCGTTCGCACACGCTTCCCTCCCTGACAGCTGTGGGCACGCCCCCCCCCCCCGCCAGCATTGGCCTACATACAGGCACCTACACCCCGCAGCTGGGTGCGATCGAGGTCGGGGTGTGTGGGGTGGTGGTGCAGTGCAGTGTGGTGCGGTGTGTGGGGGGGTGGGGGTCATCTGCGTGGCGTAGGCACCTAGATCCAGGCGTCTACACCCCACAGAGGGCCGCGGTCGTGGTGGGAAGCCTCCGGAGACCAGAGCCACATGCTCTGATCTCCGAAAGGGTCCTGCCCCATAGGGAGCTTGCCCCGGGCCCCGCGATAGGGGCCCGGGTGCCCGGGTACCTTTGTGCCAGCTGCACAGGGCTCGGTCGAGCCCCATACAGCCAGCACGAAGCTGGGCAAGCGGCCTGACAGTGCTGCCCGCCCCTTGGGTGCTCGCACCCAAGGGGAGGCAGCCTTGCGGGCCGTATCCCCGCCCCTGGCCGGCCTTTCCTAGCTAAGTAACTTCGGAATGCTTTCAGCATTCGCACACAGGCACGCAGGAACGCGTTCACACGCGTTCCTGCATTCCTGTGTGTGAATGCTGAAAGCGTCCTGAAGTTACTTAGGCCTCGTGCACTACATCCGTTCCGTTCCGGATGTAGTGCGAAAAGGCCTCAGGATGTCATTTTGGGTAACATAGACCTGTCTAGGCTCCTTCCTGTGCAGACAAAGTGTGCTAGGAGGAGGATGAGCCTGTGCTGTTCTGCACTAGTGTGCAAATGACAGAAGCCTAGGCCAATTTCGCACTACCCTTCCCGTCCGCTGGATGGAAAAGGAGTGTAATCACCCAACGTTGACTAGTGCTCGCACTAGTCACTTACAGCCTAAGCCCCGTGTATTAGGTCACTGACCTGTGACCGATCCCAGGGCTGGTCCTCTTCTGGAGGTCATTTTGGTTGCGCTGCCCTCTGTGACTGTGCGTGCATCAGCGCCATCACCCTGATGCTCTGCACATGCACAGTCGTGTCTATGGTTGTCTCAGGTGCCACTCCACTTGTGTGGCACCTCAGACAACCCCGGAGCACTGGAAGAGGTGCAGATGCTCACTGTTGGATGCTTTTGATAAGTCCCTGGGTAAAATTAGTAAACGTATGGAGCACCGTTTTGTGTTCCACACCCAGTGAATAAGTAGGGAACTTCTGGGCAGGCAGTGGGCATTTAGAGGCTGTAGCAGTCTCCTCCAAGTGCAGACGGCCTTCCTCAGACGTTCCCTAATTGTTCACTACCGACCTAAGTGCAAAAAAGCCTCTGGACTGGATCTTGGTCCAGTCTACCACCTGGTGCGGAAAAGCTCATACTTTCCCTATTCAGTATATTCCCTTTCTATTCTTATTAACCTCTGCTGTTAGACTGCCTCCAGACATCACTTCATTATCGGTTTATCAGTTTAAACCACACCCAGGACTATCACACGCTGTCAATACATTAGATCTCCAAGTTCTAGCATTTCTATAGCAGCAGAGTGATGTTACAGCTGTGAGATTTTTCTTCCATGTGACCTAACCCTCTCAGTATTTGTAATGTGAGGTTTTTTTTTCAGGTTCTGACTCCTCATGTTGAACTCTTATTGTACCTCTTGTGCAGTAATCCAAACATAGCTATAGTTACAGAATGGTTTTTCCTCCCCACATTTAGGCATCGTTATAGCTATAATATGTTCATTTTATATGTTTACTGGTATTTAATGTTCTAGCTCGCCCTGACACCTTTGGATACAGAGTGGGATAAAAACTCAAATAAATAAACAAATCGCATGCTAATTCCCAGGAATCATGGGAAATCACGTGAGATTTCTCAGTGTTTTAAATATCTGTGGAATCCTAATGGGGTCCTTAAGGGGTCGTGTGCGCAGATGGTACATAACTGATCCAAACCAATTGCGTACCTATCAGGTTCCTAATGGGGTCTTCGTTGCATGTGCGAAAAGGACCATAGTCTCCTCAGCTACTTGTATGCCCACATTTCCTAGTTTGAACTGGGTGGGAGTACCCTGTTAGGTTATATAGGTAATCGAGCACAGTACTAGAGCATGTGTGCTTTCTCAGCTAGTAATATGGGAATGTGAAGAATGCTGAGAGCAAAATAATGATTTCACCTTGACCTGAAGGTACATTAAATTTCATACACACATGTGTACACAAAGGGCTTGAGGTAATCTGGAAGGGGTATTACTTTCACAACTACTTTAGTTCTGAACATAAGAACATAAGAGAGGCCCTGCTGGATCAGGCCACAGCCCATCTAGTCCAGCATCCTGTCGCACACAGTGGCCCACCAAATACTCATGGGCATCTCAAATAGAGACAAGGACAAACCTTTTCCTGCTCTTGAATCGCAGCAAATGGCATTAGAAGCGTCTTGCTTCCGCCCCCACCCCCAGCCTGAAAGATATACCTAGGCATTCATTCTAGTAGCCACTGATACATCTGTCATCCATAAATTTGTCTAACTCTACTTTGAAGCTATCTAGACTTGTAGCTGTCGCCACCTCTTCCGGCAGCACATTCCATAAACTGATGACCCTCTGGTTGAAGAAATACTTCCCTTTGTCGGATCCGACTCTCCTACCCATCAGCTTCACCGAATGCCCCCTAGTTCTAGTGTTGTGCGATAGAGAAAAGAAGTTTTCTCTATCCACCTTTTCTATACCATGCATAATTTTATATATTTCAATCATGTCCCCCCTTAAACGCCGTCTCTCCAGACTGAAGAGGCCTAGGTGCTGCAGCCTGATTTCGTAGGGGAGGTATTCCAGCCCCTTAATCATTCTGGTTGCCCTTCTCTGCACCTTCTCTAGTTCCACAATAGAGAACTAGACCGTGGGACAGAGGAGACTGCCATGTTTGGTACCACAGGAAATTGCTTTATGCATTGGCAAAATCTACTTGCAGTGATTACAACAATTTTGCTGCAGTACTGCTGTCGACGCGCATGATGGTTTGGTAACACAAGCAGCAAAGCCAACATGGAATGCCTGATGCTGCAGCGTGGCTTGGTGAATTCATGGGCCAGAGAGGACCTTCCATTTGCTTTGAGGGCCAATGTGATTTGCAGTGTGGGCTGGCATCTTTTTTCATAGGAGGGCTTTTGCCCTCAGATCGCTTACACCTTTCTTTCTCTTCCCCTTCGAGTGCACCTCTGATGCCAGTTGGTTCTTCGCCAAACCATTCCACCCATCAAGCCCCAGAAGCAATTTATATATTGAATCTTTCAATAAAACAGACATCCATATATGTATGTGCACGTCAGTATGTGACTATTTCTAGATGTGGAAAATAGCCTGGGAAAGGTCAGATGCAAATAGGGGCTCATCAAATGAGGCATGGTAGCAATAAGACCCAGGAACCTATGATTTCCTACTGCAGCCAGTTTGGTCTGGTGGTCAAGGAGCCGGACTGTTATCTGGGAATACCAGGTTTCATTCCGTACTCCTACATGAAGCCAGCTGGGTGACCTTCTGCTCATCACAGCTCTCTCCTGAACTCTCACAGCCCCACCTACCTCACAAGGTGTTCTCTTGTGGGGAAAAGACCAGCAAGCTTTGTCAGCCTCCTTGAATCCCCTTAAATGGGTGAGGAAAGCAGGGTAGAAAAGCCAATTCTTCTTCTTCTTTTAGAAATGAATTTGTGGTTTTAGTGCTGGATCAGATATATGGCCATGCATTCTGAATGAGTTGCAGTAAGTCTTCTTCTTCCCTGTACCCATTAAATAACATATAACCACCTCAACAGTTGTTTTGGGCACCAGGGTTCTAGAAGTGCCACAGTTTGGAGCCTTTTGTTGGTTTTTGGGAAGAATATGGTTTTTTTTAAATCACAAGTGTGCATAAGAGACAATTTGCATGTAAATGTGGTAAATACACACGTGGCAGGTTAAATAACTTAACAAGAACCTGGCCACTCATGCAGCCGAACTGATGGGACATTGAAAGAAGGAAATCTCCCAATAGAATATTATCTTTGGCCTCTTCAAACCATGTTTTGATCAAACTATGATTTGGAGAGAATAAAGATGAGGTTGTGGTTCTGCCTCTTGGCAACCACTTTACCAGTTCTCTTACATAAGTGACCCTTGCAAGAATTAACAATGCACTAGTTCCATACTCCAGGTTTTCATCTCACGTTAACTCAGTTACGCCATGTCCCCATGCACAACAAAAACAGATGGCGTATCTGCCGGTTCTGTAGAGTCAGGGGAGGCTGTGAAGCTGTGTGAACGTCCCTCAAGAGGGAAAAGCCCACGTTCCTACCCTCATGTACAGATTCTTATCTCTCTTTCTCTCTGTGCTGTCTGATATTTAAAAACCCATTGATGTGGCACGTAACAATGCAAATACGTTGCCACAAAGTAGATTAATTAAACTGTCGCATCCAGAAAGACAATGAGACTTTCAGTATTACTGTTGCCACCACCCACGGACTCTGCAGTTTCTACTGTGTTATGCTTTGATTAAATAGACTGACATCACTGTAAACACAAGGAATGCACCTTTGCAGTGGTAAATATAATTTGGTGATATGCCTTATTTTCTGTTGATATTGATGGATTGGCTCACTGATTGATTGACTGATTTCATTTCTACCCTTCCTTCCCCCCAAAGAGCTCAAGGCAGTTCTGTACCCACCATTTTCCTCTTTGTATTATGCTCACAAAAACCTTGTGATACAGATTAGCCTGGGGTGTCCAACCCATGCCACAAGGCCCACATGCGGCCCGGGATAATTGTGAATGCTGCCCAACAACAACATTAGAAATGTACTTAAAACATTATGAAATTATGCACTGACTTTTTTTTTTTTTGCTCATCACTTTTCATAGTGTTAGTGCATTTAATCTGTGGCCCAAGTCTGCTCTGTTTCTTCCAGCATAGCCCAGAGACACCAAAAGGTTGGACCCCTGGATTAGGCTGAAAGATAACCATCCAACATCACCCAGTCAGCTGTCCTGACCAAGTGGGGATTTGAACCAAGGACCCCTAAATTCCACCCTGATACTCTAGCCAGTACAATATGCTGTCCAGTTGCACAAGGAATCGGAAAAGCTGATGAATTAGTCCCTCATATAATGTGGAATCCATCTGCACGGAATTATCTGTGGCTTTCAGACATAAGCAAAGGTGCACCTCAGAGGCACCTCAGAGAGACAGTGTGTGGCCCTCATGCTCTCAGCCCTTCTCTAATACGCCTCATGAGAGAGGGGAGGGACAGACTGGGGTTTGAACAATCCCACACCCCATTCCTTTTCTCCACTGACTTTCACTGAGTGGCCAATTCCCCACTGAAGTTAATGCTTTGTTGGGTGGATTCATTGGACAACACAATTCAGGTTAATCACCCCTGGTAGTCAGTGGACCTTTTTGCCACATTTGATCTAAATCCCAATTTCCCAGTGACTAAAATGGTTCATTTAATGTAGATTCACATTCCATGTCATCTTCTGAAGCATTAACACCTGCTTTAAGAGGAGGACTGCTGTGTATAAGTGCCTTTGACCCACTTGGAAAACTAGGTCAGAAATAATTTCACATCTTGGAAAACGTCAGAAGGACTATGTTTTGGTGCTCGTGTGCATGTGTTTTTGAGGCTTCTTAGGTATGGTTGAGATGCCGGTAATTGGCTTTGTACAAGCAAACACATGACTGGTAGTACAATGCATTTGCCATTTGAGGTGGTGCGTGATAAGTCAGAAGGTGTGCTGGTGTGATCGTCTTTAAAATAAGGATCTGCCTTTCTGTCAGTTGCTATGCCTTTGAAAGAAGTGTCCCCGTTCCTGTGGTTCTTTAAGCTTTTCAGTTCAAATCCTCATGCATTGGCCCATCTTTTGTTTTTGTGAACCATGTTGCTCTCTTCCCTGCTGAATGCTCTCCCATCTCTTACACCTTCTGTGTAGTTATTTCTGATGCCTTCCTGGGCCTCATGTTTGGGCTAGAGGCATTTAGTAGCCTCCAGATATTTTGGACTGCAGTGGCCATTAATTCTGGTAGGCAGAGTATTCTTGCTGATAATGTTGGGACTTATAATTCAGAACAGGTCCCTCACAGGCCCTGAAGCTTACATGGGCTTCAGAGCTAGACTCCTGAGGGCTCTGAAGGACCAGGAATGAAAGTTCCTAGACTTGAAGCTCCTGGGGAACACATTTCAGTGATATGGTCTGGTAGTCTAGTACCCAGGAGATGTGCTTTTTGCATGCCTGCATGTTCTGGAGTGGGGGACGATAGTACTGTGGTCCAGATCTGGATCTGGATCACATATGATTATATGTAGGCTCTCATGGCCGGTTTCAATCTCTTTTGTAGCAGTTTTGGGGCTGTTAGGCCGTATTCCACGTTTCTTTGGAGAACATCTCAGAAGAAACCTGGAACATGGCATAACAGCCCCAAAACTGCTACAGATGAGATCTGGATCACGTTCCATCTCGGGCAGATGGGGCATAGTACTGGTGGGAAGCACATCCTGTATTCTGCACTAGGGTGCAGAAGGGAGACTCTTAGTGCATTTGCTGGTAAGGAACACCAGCAAGTGCAGGAAGATCCTAAGACAGGGGTCTTAGGGCTTGCAGTTCAGCAGTATATCTAAGGTTTAAGTGGTCTCCTGATAAATAGTTGCCATAACTTACCCTTGTGTGCTGTGTCACTGCTTTGACAGATGTTTACATAGGTTTCTTCCTGGAACGCATGTGTTCACTCAGACATGATTATTCCTCACCACTCAGATTACTCATTTCAGGCAGGTTGGAGCCCCAATTAACATCATACCTTGCTTTGCTTGACATTATCTGGTTTGGGTAACATCTGCTCTTACTGTCTTGCAAGACAGCCTAACGAGGAATGGAAAGGATTGGTTATGTTGGCCAAGATGAGCATAAAATCAGCACGTGGTTGGGTTTTTTGCATCTAAAGGTTCTGCTCCAATTTCTCACCAGGCTAGAAACCGTGAAATTAACTGTTGCTCACTCTGATTCTGTGCATTAACCCAGAGTTTCTCTCTGTAAAGATTGTAAAATCAAAGGGCTTACAAAGAAAAGAGAATATTTAAATTGGAGAGCTGACAGTTTAAACAGAATAATATAAGATATGCTTCTTGTCACTCTTTTCAGTGAGGCAAAATACTGATGGTTGATATCTCGTGCTAATGATTGGTGTGGGTGGACAGTTTTCATTTTTGATGAATTAACTTGAGGGGGGAAAGGGCTTTTATCTCTCTGGGGAAACTACTATTTATGGAGTGTTTGTTTCCAGGCATTTGGACTCTCGTCCTTCACCAGAAGGTCCCAGGGAAGATCACATCATCTGATAAGATAAACATAGAAAAGATAGATAAAAATCAGTAAAACAGTTATTAAAGGAAAATATACGTAAAATGCAACCTGTAAGACCAAATTAATCTGAAGGAACAATGTGAATGTGTAAGAGGCCACTTTCTTTTGTGAAAAGAAATGAAGTCAGTACAATTCCACGCTGCCTGATATGCTGGACCACCAAGTGTATCTCTGGTGCCTCCCTTCCATGTGCTGGAGCAGTCTGAGGGAGACCTGCTGGCGTCTCCCTTAGACTAAGAACATAAGAACATAAGAGAAGCCTTGCTGGATCAGGCCACAGCCCATCTAGTCCAGCATCCTGTCGCACACAGTGGCCCACCAAATGGTCATGGGCATCTCAAGCAGAAACAAAGACAAACCTTCTCCTGCTCTCGAGTCCCAGCAGATGGCCTTAGAAGCGCCCCAGTTCCTCCCGCCCCCCAGCCTGAAAGATGCATCTAGGCATTTGTTCTAGTATCCATTGATACACCTGTTGTCCATAAATTTGTCTAACCCTACCTTAAAGCCATCTAGACTGGTAGCTGTCACCACCTCTTCCGGCAGCACATTCCATAAGCTGATGACCCTCTGGGTGAAGAAATACTTCACCCTGTCAGACCTTACTCTCCTACCCATCACCCTGGTGACATGTCCTTTCCAGTTGCCCTAGCAACTCCTGTCAGGCTCCGAGTGCCAGCTTTCCAAAGGTTGCTACCTCGTCCTGTAGGCTGCACTGAATACTTGAAAGTCTCTTGGCACTGATAATAATGGCTGTGAATTGTAACAGCTTGGTCCCCTTTGATGTTACCACCACTGGCTTTGTGGGAGGCAGCAAACGGGTTTCAAAAGAAATATGTTAAATCAGCTCACAACATCTGAATGGGTGATTATCTGGGAGCCACATGTTCTCCATCTTGGATTTCATGGAAGAAGAAAAGGGAGTAAGGAATTCATATGATACCACTATTAGGAGCGTGCATGAATGCAATTTTCTACATTCAATTCATAACAAATCAAGTATTCAAAAATCTGAATTTTTCCGAAGAAGAATGAAGAAGAAGAGTTGGCTTTTGTACCCCGCTTTTCTCACCCATTTAAGGGGACTCTAAGCGGCTGACAAAGCTCTTCTATTCTTCTCCCCACAACAGACACCCTGTGAGGTAGGTGGGGATGTGAGAGCTCAGAAGACAGCTGTGACGTGCCCAAGGTCACCCAGCTTGGCTTTGTGGGGGAGGGCGGAATTGAACCCGGTATTCCCAGGTAAGAGTCCAGCTTCCTAACCACAACACCAAACTGCCTCACTAGGAAGAATGAATGTCTGGACATTCAAATCGATAAGAATATATTCATATATATTCATTCAAATATTCTATACATATCCAATGATAAGCATCCTATTTTCATCCCTTACATATCCGTATGGAGGCGTACAGGTACATACAGGGTGTGTACATACCTGTACAGATATGAATGTCCAAATTATTTGTATGAATAACTCAAGATATTCGTATTCGTTCAAATTCAGAAATTTGAATGTCCAGACATTCAATTCGTATGTGAATGATCGAATTTGTACAAATAATGAATATTTGTATTATTGGACGCAATTATATCATGCTACAAGGACCTGACTTTGTTGTGTTTTATTGGCTGAGGATGGATGGACTGGAACATCCCTACTTAGTGTCATGCGGATGTTCCAGTCCATCCATCCTCAGCCAATAAAACACAACAAAGTCAGGTCCTTGTAGCATGATATAATTGCTTCCAATAATACTTCCATGAGGGAGTTGCTATAGCTCAGTAATCGAGCAAACTTCCTGGAAAGCAAATGGTTGTTGGTTTGCTCCATAGCCTCTCCCCAGAAGTAAACAATCTGTACATCTCTGCTGATAAAACTGCATGGAGGTGCCCTAGCAGTCAGCCAGAAGCAGCCAGAAGTCAGCCATGGCTCCCTGGCACCACCACCACTACTGTACTCCCTAGAAAGGAACTGTGTAACTCCTACGAAGAAATAGCATTAGTGACACCCCTGGGGTGGACATAACCTTTTTTCTCAGTTTAAGATTAAGATGGTGAAGGATAATCCCATTAAAAAGGCAGGCCTGTGAAAACTGGAATGACATTTCTCAGCCCTACACACAGGGCCTCCCTTAGACTGCATTAGTGTGCAGATGCTTGCTGTTCTGGTACAAGAACCAGTGCAAAATGGCCCCCACATGCAGCAGATTCGAACAGGAGCATTGCATGTCATTTGAACCCTAGATGTGGCTACTAAGTACACATTGCCATGGAGGAGGGGCTTGAATGCCTGTGTGATTCATGGAGCATTTTTGCAAACTTAAGGTTGGGATCTGGAAGAATTAGAGATGTGCCCAAATATTTGTAATATTTGATATTCATACAAATTTGTACGAATTCGGACACTCATACGAATCCTATGTTATGACGTTCGTACATTGACATTCGTATGAATACAAATGTTTTGGAACATTCATATGAAGCGTCGGAACATTCGTGAAACGGGCAGGTGGGAAAGCAGCTGTGCCGGTCACATCTGCAGTGGATCCAGAGTGAATTTGACATGGTTTGAGAGTGGATTCAAAGTGGACTCAGGGCAGATTTGATGCCTTCAGAGCAGATATGTTACAGGATGCGTATCAGTTACATGTGCGTTCATATCAGATACTTGTATGAATACATTCATATTGAATAGAATCCTACCACATTCCAAGGGGATCTATTCAAACTAATATGAATTTCTTACATTTGATTTGCTACAAATCTAATGCTTTCCTTTGATCCTAATAAGCTGTTGTTGTTGTTGTTGTTAATCCACAGTGATTTAAATGCAGTTTGATAAGGGCAAATAGGCTGAACATCATCCTGAAAAGTCCTGCCCCTGTAATTCTGATTTATAGAGCACTTTTTAAAAAAAGAGGAAAAACTTTCACTGGAAATAAAAGACTTATCTTTCGAACCACAGCAACTAGCTCCCTCCCTGCTAAGCTTTAGGAACTTAGGTGTGGGGAAATGTCAATACTGATTGGGGGGAAATGATGGTGATGGTTTCCTCTGTACCACCTCAGCCTTACCAGCGTAATATACTGTCGTATACGATACTACACTATTAGTATGCCCATGAGCATTTGGTGGGCCACTGTGTGCGACAGGATGCTGGACTAGATGGGCTGTGGCCTGATCCAGCAAGGCTTCTCTTATGTTCTTAAGTGGAAACAGGTCCATAGACCTAGGTGTAGACCCAGGTTATGATGCCAGTCCCTCCATTCAATGCAGGTAACCTGAGGTTTTTTCATATTGGTGGCATGAGGTTTTTCATAAAGCTGCTCCTGAATGCCTTTGATTTTTAGAGAGGATACATGCAGTTGGCTGCTTAATCTATTTTGTGTTTTGTTTTGCCTGGTAAAGGTGTACTGCTGCTTCTTGAGTTGAAATACGGTAACTAGTTCAGCCTCATCAACACATTTGTAAGCCCTGTTGGATCAGCTGCGTCTGCTATCTGTAATACCTCTGATTAGTCTGGATAGACTAGGGCTGTATCCAGGCATCGCTTACTTAAGATCTGGAGGTGAAACCCTCCTGGTGGTCCCACCACGCTCAGTAGTGAAACGGATGGACACCAGGGAAAGGGCCTTTTCGGTAATGGCCCCCAGGTTATGGAACAGTCTCCTTCTCGAGGTGCATCATGCCCCTTCTGTATATATATTCAGGTAGGCGGTGAAGACGCACTTCTTTGCCCTGGCTTTTGGCTAATATGATTATATCCCGCCCCCACTGCAGATACTATTATTTTAATATTTAGGATATTGTTTTAAATATACTGGGTTTTTATGTATTTTTATGTATATTATTGTTTTTAATATATAGTGGGTTGTAATCTGCTGTTTTCAAGGTTATTACCCGCCCTGAGACCTTCGGGTATAGGGAAAGATAGAAATAGAAATAATAAATAATAAAGAAATATATTTGGATATTCTGGAATGAAGCATGGATATAATAGAATATTCAGATTTTGTGGAATAAGTAAGTAACGTCTGGATGCAGCCCCTTCTCTGAAGTGCTTTGATCCACATTGGTGATTCCCCTCATTTTTCAGTTTTTCGTAGTTGGAAGTTTCCTGAATTCTGTGGTTTGCGCTATTCTATAGTTTGCAGAAGCCACGCCTGAGTATTAAATCAGGGATAACTAAGTACATACTTAATCACTCTGAAAAATCAGGCCCACTGCCAGCGACATTCAGGCTCCGACTGAGAGAATTCAGGTGCAGGGACTTGTCTTCATGCCTCGCTGCACTAAAGAGCTGGGGTGGGGGCGAGGGGAGACATTTTTAAAAGCCATCGCTGTCATCTCTTCTCCATTTGGGCAATGGCTTCCCATTCTCCAGCTCTGTGCTGTGACATTTAATGTAGGCTGCAGGCTTATCAGCCTCTCCACCCCGCTTTGGTTGCCATTTCAGCTTTTCTTTCCCCTTCCCTTCATTAATGGGAACACAGGAGAGAGGAGGGTCCTCTGAGACCTGGGTTGGTGGGCCGGTGAGTGATGAGGCTGCGCTGTGTACCTTGCCTGCCCCTCTCTCCCTCTCACAAAGTCAATGTATTCATGTTGCTTCTAATGTGCCTGGCAGAGCGTGGCTGTAATGGATATGCATGGGGAATGACCTCACTCCAGCAGGGCACCCAGGCTTGGAGAGATGCCGCCCCTGCGACAGGGTTAATTGCTTTCCCTGAACTGAAGAACGCCTGCTGAAAACTAATGCCGGGAGCTTCAGTCGTCCTTGCTTCTGGTCTCTGTCCGTCTCCCTCTCTCTCATCATGGGCTCTTCAAGATTTTAGATGTTAGATACATGTCACAAGGAGTTTCTGTGGATGGCACTGAGGCTGCAGCTGCGGTCGTTTGCCTGCTTGGTTGTTTTCCATGGAGTAAATCCCACTGAATTCATTAGAATTGAGTTTTGAGTAGATACACACCGGATTGCTCGCATAACAATTTCCCCCGCCACTGAGATCCAGGCATCCAAAACCTCAGGTATTGTAACCATGGTATTGGTATGATGGACGTTGTGCTTTTGTAATTTCTAAAGTAACAACGGAGAAGGTGTCTCAGAAGGTAGCTAACTCAGCATTGCCACTGCTAAACCCAACAGAATGACTTGGCTGATTTATCATGCATGTACTGTGTCAGTGGCCCTTCCTGCTCTACATATTGATCTGGATCAAAGTCCTCCTGATCCGCACATTAATCTGGATCAAGGAGGCTCCACCCCCATTTGCATGAAGGAGAAGAGTTGGCTTTTGCCTCCCACTTTTCTCACCCCCTTAAGGGGACTCAAGCAGCTGACAAAGCTTTCTATTCTCCCCACAACAGAGCACCCTGTAAGGTAGGTGGGGCTGTGGGAGCTCAGAAGAGAGCCGTGAGTAGCCCAAGGTCACCCTGCTGGCTTCATGGAGGAGTGAAGAATCAAACCCGGTGTTCCCAGATAAGAGTCCGGCACCCTAACCACAAGACCAAACTGGCACTCGATCTGTTGTAGACCTGATGTATCAGGTCTACAGTCCAACCTAAGCTCTATATTCCGGGTTACAGAGGTGTGCAAATACAGGAGGCTGTATTTCAGCAAATCTCTCTCTCTCTCTCTCTCTCTCTCTCTCTCTCTCACACACACACACACACACACACACACACACACACGGTGTCCCAAGGCTAGGTTCTGTCACAGGTGGGGGTGGGGGGACGACTGCAAAGCTCACATAAGCTTTGCACCCTTGGGAAAAAGTGCTAAAATGGTCCTCACCTCCCTGCGATCCGGATCTGCTGATCTGCCCCGGGGCAGAAAGGGCCAATGTATCAATTTCCTAAAAGCTTCCTTGATGGCAGACAGCCCATTTTTCTAATGTTCCATTAGTATCTGTACCCCTAAGCTTCTTGTTTCACTGCTTCAGCTTGTTCTTGTCGCATAATGCTCCCTAAGGAGAACAAGGTGCTTCATTTTGATTTTGGGAGCCTCTTCAGTAATGTGATGCTGTGCGCGGAAAGCATAATGCCATTAAAACAGAGGTGTTGCCCTGAAGCTGAATATTAATTTAATGGCTCTCGGAACTTTCCAGCCATTGGCTGTCTGTGCAGGTTTGTTTGCTTGGAAGCCATGGGAAGCTATTGCAAGAGAGGGATGGATGCCATCAGGGCATGGCATAGTTATTGTTGAGTGTAGGGAAATGAATGCCAAAGGGAGTTCTTTGTATTTTTAGGAGAACTGGCTTCTGGATAGACTTTGTCAGACCAAGCATTTAACCTTCGTTTTCCACAATCGCCTAAGCTGATGGCTGCACCCCAGTAGCAAGGGCCCTCTAGTTGCCGTCCAGTATGCTCCAAGACAAAGCTTCTGCACTTGAAGGAGTTGTTTCCGACGATTTGGTGCTCTACATGTGCACTTACCTTCACCAGAGACAGCCTGATGCAAGTGCGCTGGCACATCAGGTGACCCAGGACACGAGTACATGTGTGCAGCCTGTCATTGTCCCAGTGACAGCATGGCGCATGCACACTGGCACCAACATTGCGACTCAAGGTGGTCCACACTTCAGGTAAGCCTGTGGATGTGTGGGGGAGAGAACTTGAACCAGGAAGTCCTTGTGGCTTTCTGCACTCATGTCCCCATGGTCAAAACCAGTGGGTCTGGACTAGCCAGGCCCACTGATTCATACTATGGAAAGAAGTTCATGTGAGCTGCAAGGCTGGGCTCCAAGTGCTCTGAAGCACAAGGAAGAAAAGTTCCTAGACCCAGAGTCACTGGGGGGTCCATTTCAGTGGTATGCTTTAGTGCACTGCTCAAATGGGTCCCCTGATAGTCCAGAAGACAAAGGCTGTCTTCTGCGTGCCTCCTTGTTCTCTACGAGGCCACATTGGTCCACTTGTAGACCTTGATGTTGAGGTCAACTGGTAATCTGGATCAGGGCCTCCCTAATTGGGTTTAGGGAGCTGGACTCTTATCTGGGAATACTGGGTTTGATTCCACACTCCTCCACAAAGCCACCTGGGTGACCTTGGACTAGTCACAGCTCTCTTCTGAGCTCTCACAGCCCCATCAAATGCTTTGAGTCACCTTAAATGAGTGAGAAAAGCAGGGTAGAAAGCCAACTCTTCTTTTATTTATCTTCATTTTTATCCCATCCTGTACCTGAAGGTCTCAGGGCAGGTGATAATTTTCTGAATGTATTAACTGAAGGTGCTTGGCACACCTCAGGGGGAGACTATTCCACAATCTGGGCGCCACCACCAAAAAGGCCCTATCCCAGGTTGCCACCCCCTCAACTACTGAAGGTGGTACAGCCAAGAGGGCCTCCCCTGCAGGTCTCAAGGCACAGGCAGGTTGATATGAGAGAAGGTATTCCTTTAGATATTTAGGCTTCAAACCATTCAGAGCCCTATAAGTTAAGATTAACACCTTGAATTGGGTTTGGAAGCGAATTTGCAATATTGACACATTGTACCAGCAGTAGGGATGTGCACGAATATTTGAAAATTTGAATATTCAATTCAAATCTGTCGAATGTTGACATTTGAACTCGAATCGTATTTTCGAAAATCCGATACAGATTTTTTGGATAATTCAGATGTGTAGATTTGTATCTGTTGTATACAAATCTGCACAAAAATTATAAGTATCTTGCGCTTAAAATACGGGATTAAAACGGAATGCATACAGGATAATACGGGATGCATATGGATTTTTACGGAATGTGTACACATACATATAACAGATACGAATGTTGTTGATATTCGTATCTGTAAATACAAATCTAATATTCAAATGTATGGATTTGAATTTTACAGATTCAAATTGAATTTTAGGACATTCGGGTCTTGAATATCCGAATCGAATCAGATTTTTTAACATTCGAATCTACTTGGATTCGAATGTCAAAAATAAGTTTGTGCACATCCTTAACCAGCAGTGGGTGAGACCCCACTGATCTGCACTAATGTAACAGGCCAATGAAGGCCAGAAGTTGATTTGGAGGCTCCTATTCCGGATTGCAGAGAAATGCAGAAAGGATCTAGTGCTGCAGTTCTCAACCTTCCTAATGCCATGACCCCTTAATGGAGTTCCTCATGTTGTGGGGACCCCCAACCATGGGGGCGGAGCAGCTGGGAGGTGGGAGGGAAGGGTGGTGGGAGGCTCATTGCGACCCCTCTGAAAGGGTAATTCGACCCCCAAAGGGATCCGGACCGCCAGGTTGAGAACCACTGATCTAGTGGATAGTTGGGCGCACAGAATCAATCCCTGGTCTAACTGTGCCTTATAAAGAAGTTACTGCTGTCAGTTTAGTGGTTCACCAACAACTGAACATGATTAGAAACTAAAGCCATATATTACCAAGGTTCCCGACTATATATAAGCATACTTTGGAGTCACACTTAGGCCTTCTGATTCCATACAGTAAGTTAAGGGTGGGTGTTTTTCCACTGTCACTAAAAGTACCCATTAAGTACCCATTAATGGATACGTAATGGCATTTTTGTTCCCCTTAATGGGTACTTCTAGTGACAGTAGAAAAACACCCTGTATGAACAAAGGATGTATCCCCTTCTCTACCACCCTGCCTTCTTTGAAAGCCTGTATCAGGGCTAGGGATTCAATTTGATTTGAACTGAATATCTGAAAACTCAGTTTGATTCAGAACTTTAAAATTGATTGAAATTCTGCAAATTTGAATTTATTTGTTCAAATTTTTGATTCGAATTTGCACTTGCAAATGTCGGTAACATTCGTATGTGCCCATACACATCATTATGAATTCCATACGTGTCTGTATGCATCCCGTAGTTATCCCATATGCAACCCGTTTTCATCCCGTACGGATCCGTACAAATGCGTACAGATGTGGAAAAGATGCATATGTGCAAGTACGCGTCGTGTACAAGTCCGTACACATGCAAATGTCTGGATAATTCATATGAATGGATTTGAAATTAATTTGAATTTTTAAATTCGAATTTATGGACATTCAACTCGAATACGAATGTCAAAATTTGGATGAATTCGATTGAATTTCAAATACCTTCGAATATTCGTGCATACCCCTAATCAGGGGTTTTATATATGTTTCCATTAGGCTATTTAATTACAAACTCCTAAATACAGTTAATAAAGTGCCCCCCCAAAAAAGGTGGGAGCAACCTCAGGCATTTGGTACCGTGTGGACCAGATCTTAGGGGAAACCAGCAGCTTATCTTTATTCTGCTTTCTTTGTATGCAGTTCAGATGGGATGTGCCTGGAATATTGAGTCTTCTGCTGAGTCCATGCAGTGCTTCTCAGACAGGAAGAGCCAAGCATTTGCCAAGGGCTTCTAAATGAAGAATGAGGGGACAAGGCAGCCCCAGAATCAGGTGGCAGGGAGGGAGATGCAAGCGACCTCTCAAATCCCAAGTAGCATCAAGGTTACTTGCTCCCTTTAGTGGGGTTATTTATCTTCACCGTTTAGATGCTATCCCTTTCCTTAGCCTCCCTTTAGCAGCAGCTTTTTGTTCTTATGTATTTAATAAGCATCTCGTGTTCCTTTTAGAGCAGAAGCCTGGTGGGATCTAATGACAGATGGCTGAATGATTGCAATGGATTTGAAAGACTTTACATCTCTTTAATCAATTGTGTTTGGCTGTTGAAAACTCTGGTCTGCAGTGGCCACATGGAGCCCAAAGGTTGGCTGCACATGTTGACGCCTGGATTTACTCACATGCCACCGTGCTGCAGCTGGATTTCTTTTGTGTGCTTTAGGACACAAGGAAAAGGGACCCACAGGCCTAAGATCTGGCCATTGTGTCTGGGGGTTCTAGGACTATTAACTCCAGTCTGTGACCCTTTCTGCACTTGGCCTTATTTATTTATTTTATTTATTTATTTGTATTTCTATCCTGCCCAATACCTAAAGTTCTCAGGGCAGGTAATAACATTTAAAATCAACATATTAAAACAATAACAGGGCCGCTTCTAAGGCCATTTGCTGGGATTCTAGAGCAGGCAAAGGTTTGTCCTTGTCTCTGCTTGAGATGCCCATGAGCATTTGGCAGGCCACTGTGTGCGACAGGATGCTGGACTAGATGGGTTGTGGTCTGATCCAGCAGGGCTTCTCTTATGTTAACAGTATATATTAAAGCAACAGTGTTTGCTAGTGGGAAGGGAAAGTGCATCCCTATTTAACCAAAGGCCAGGGCAAAGAGGTGCTTCTTCACTGCCTTCGTAAATGTGTACAGTGAAGGGCCGCATCCCCATTACAAGCTTATTTCGGTTTCAAACCGTTTTCAATCCTCGCAGACCCCATGTCAGTTTGGCTTAACACGCTTTCCGCGTGTTAAATCGCCCCAGAGCATTGTAAATGTTAACCCTCATTTCAACAGGTCTCACTTCGGATCGTGCGCTTGATACGTGTTACAGTTTTTACTGTGGGGACCATACCGTTTTAAGGGATGAGAATCCATGTTTAGGGTTTCCCTCTCCCAATAGCTTGCTTCCAAAGACAGTGATTTCAGTGTAAAAATCCAACCTTCACAGCAGCCACTACACTGTAGCAATCCAGGCACTTCACACCTGATAACAGTGTTGCAATTTTGCGCAATTCTAGCTCTTTGGAGTTCTGACCTTTAAAGGGAAAAGGAAAGCAGGGCAGGTTTGGGGAGATGTGTGAATGTATGAAGCTTTCTGGGGGATTCGTAGGGGATTGGACATTCATATCGGGGATTGATAACCCTTTTTAGCAAATATCTGATCCAAGATTTGACTCCAGTACATTAACAGTTCAGAGTCGCTGGAAGAGTAGCTTAGCCTGTTGAGACAAAGAGCAAACAATATCCAAGGGCTCATGCAGACTGAGGAGATATTACTCTGTCACACCTGCCTTAATACATGATAACAGTTTTATCAGCCTTTCTAGAGGGTAGAGTTAAATATGACCAAGATGGAAAGCCCAGCCTGCCAGATTATCACACAAAAGCTAGTCTACTGCTGCAGGCAGGTGCGAACCGCGATTCCCCACAGAGCTGCTCTGCTTGCCATTGCTCGCAGTTGTCATTTCAGCTAGTAGGCTGCTAAGATGAATAAGATTTCAAATTTCTGCTCAGGGGCTTCCCTTTAAAAGTACAGTGGCAGCATATGCTTGTTTGGAAATGCTCTATATATCAGCACGAGAATTGGCTGCCTGCGTGAAGCCACTCCTTTCTTCTTTTGTGAATGAGTCGTATGTCTGAATCCGCCGTTCCTTCTTTAGCAACAGGATTCAGTTGCCAGTGCCTCTGCCGTCTTCGTCAGCACCAAAACAAGTGTATCTTTTCACTTTTTGCCCGTGAAAGTCAATGTTGCCTCCTAGTTCTAGGCTGTTTATCCTGACAGGGATTAGGATTAGCTTCATGCTGTTCGGCACAATTTCTCCTACTGGGAAAGAGAAAAATAATATAGACCAGAACACAAAGGATGACAGTGGTGAAGAAGGGATTGAGAAAAACGACCGCGTTCTATTGTCTGCATAATTATTCCGAGATGTTCGATTATGTTGCTTGTCACTGTTCCAGACAATGTTCCATTTATACTGAGCATGCCCAGGCCTTTGGGCATGTGGTGGGAGTTCCTTCTGCTTTTCCCTCTGAAGACTTTTTGTTCTCTGCTCAGTTTCTGCACATCCGTTGGTACTGTACTTTTGGATGTGCAGAAAGGGCCCTTGTAACAATAGATATACAGTGGTACCTCGACATACAAGTGCCCTGACATACAAGTGTTTTGAGATACAAGCCGCGGAGCGAGTGATATTTTGCTTTGAGATGAGAGCAAGATTTGAGATACGAGTATGTAAATACAGTACAGTACATAACAAAAACAACTGAGGTGGTGTTTTGGGAGCTGGAATGGATTAATGGGAAAATTGCTTTGAGATACGAGCAATTTGACATAAGAGCAAGGTTACGGAACGAATTAAACTCGTATGTCAAGGTACCACTGTAATGTGAAAATCCATTTGAATCATTACCAGGATTTCTCTTATTCAGGAAAAGGCAGGTTTAGGTGTGTGTGAAAAGAGAAAGACAGAGGTGACATGACTTACCATCTAGACCAGTGGTTCTCAACCTGGGGGTCTGAACCCCTTTGGGGGTCGAATTACCCTTTCAGAGGGGTCACGACAAGTCTCCTGTTGCCCTTCCTTCCCACTTCCCAGCTGCTCTGCCCCTGTGGTTGGGGGTCTCCACAACATGAGGAACTCCATTAAGGGGTCACGGCATTAGCAAGGTTGAGAACCGCTGATCTAGACCATCACAAGCCCTCTAGACTAGCATCCTATCTGACACAGTGGCCCACCAATTGCTGCTGGACATTCTCAAGGAGAAGACAAAGACAAAGCCTTCAGCTGCTCTCAAATCCCTGCAAATGGCCTTTAGTCATCCTGGCTGTCTCTCTGACTTGGAGGAAGTACATTGGCATCCATTCTAGTAGCCACTGAGACAGCTGTCCTCCATGAATTTATCTAATCATTTCTTAAAGCAATCCAGACTGGTTGCTGTCACCGTTTCTTCTGATAGTAAATTCCATAGACTGATGACCCTGTGAATGAAAAAGAAATACTTCCCTTTGTGAGTCTTAACTCTCCTGCCCATAGAGTGCCCCCTGGTTCTAGTGTTACACAATAGAAAAAAGAATTGCTACTAGATAAGTAACAGCTGCCGCTTTGTTGGCAGGCAGCTGGGTTGAAAATTATGATGAAAAAATCTCATCCTAATCTCATCAGGCAGTTCCACCTGAGTGCTGAAGACTGTGAGGCAGGAAAGAACAGATCCAATGAATGGAAATGCAAGGGAGCAGTAAGAGACGATTCCTAAGGAGTTGCAGTGGGAAATTACTCGTCCTTATCTGAAGGTACTTAATCAGAGGAGTTTTGCTCAACCTGGGACTCCTCAGTGTTGTTGACTGCCCTTCCTTTCAGCTCCAGTGGCAAGGGCTGATAGAAGTAGAACCAAAAGCCCCTTGGAAGGGACCAGACTTATGAGAACTGAACAAGAAGCTCTCAAGTATGATGGCATCTCTTCCTGCTGATGGGGGCTGATGGTTGTTGTAGTTCAGTAACATCTGGAGGGGCATATTTTGGGCAGTTCTTCATGGCTGATGCCCATTGGGGGTTATAGGGAATAGCTTTGGCTCAGTGGTCTGGCCTGCAAAAGGTAATGGCAAACCACTTCTGTATTTGCCAACAGAACTACATAGATGTGCCCGTGTAATACCAGGAATCAGTCTGTAGTGTTGATAGCACCTAACTACAGAAGATAGTAGAAGGAGCCAGGGGTGGTAGGCACAGGCAGAACTAGCAACAGGTAGAGTTTTCAAAGTTGTCCTATACACAAAGACACAAGCATCAGCCCAGTGAATACTGAAATGTCAGTTTCCATTTATGGTATAAAAATTTCACAAGTTGCAAACAGTGTTCACTTTTTGTTGGTTGTAGTTTATGAGGGCTGTTTGTTTTGTATGACTGAAAAGTACTTCTGAAAAGTCACCTTTGCCATGATTTCTCTTTATCATAGAGTAATTAGCAAGGCAGGGGAGTTAAATGGAAGAGATCTTGTAGGAGTACTTTTGGGTGAGTGCAAATGAGGCTATAAATTGCACCCACTTCTGAAGGGAAAAATGAGCTCTGGTTTTGGGTGTCTGGGTGTGGTATCAGCTAGGCACCCCTTCTGAAATCTTTGGCAAAGAGGGTATTATATTTCTACTAATATGCTCGGCAGTGAAAGAACATTAATTCCATGTTTTTTTAATGACTCCTTGTTGTTCAAGTGTGATAGAAATTTCTGGGAGATTCATATAAACATTCAGGAAATGGCATTTTCATTGATTCATGTCTTTACATATTTGGCTTCAACAGCAAAATGCGGAAATGGATAAAATAAGTGTATTTTAATTTTTTCTTTAAAAAGTCTTTAGCTTGGGAATTTTAGCAGGAAGGAGAAATGTTTTAACAGGCAATGAATCCTTGCAAAGCTTTTGTTAGTGCTTTGGGCCACAACATAGATATGTGGCAGGCAGCTGGCAGGGTCCTCCAAATGCTTAAGGAATGAGAGTTGTTATTCAATCGAGGGTTTAAGTCTTCCATCAAATTAAGCCCCCCTAAGAATCCTCCAGTTGACGTGTTTCATCCAGCTGTTAAATTACTTTGTTGTCTCTCAGTGTTTCCAGTGGACTGGGAACGACTCAAAAAGCCAAAGCACCTTTATGATGGAGAGAGGTCCCTATGGGGACTAACACATTTTACTTGCCCCAAGAACAAGGTAAACACAGATGTTATCACATTGCATCATTGGTTATATCATCCTGTAAAGTACAGTATCAGAGGATGTCTTGGGGTGTTTTCCACTATCAGAAAGTACCCATTTTTGCACCCATTAAGGACCCATTTGGATGTGAGCCGGATGATCCCATTTCCACCACGGCACCCATTTGGGACCCGATTATTTCGACTGCAGCTGGGGAAATCCGGATCAAATGGGTACTTTCTGGCCTTTAATCCGGATTTTCTGTAGACCCCATTAGTGGGGTCTACAATGGGGTCTTCTGCCAGAAAATCCGGATTAAAGGGAGCCTGTTTCCACACTTGTGTGCCAATGGGGTCTAGAGGAGGCTAGGGTGAGGGGGCACCTATGGGGGGGGGAAGCCCCGAAACCCAGTTCAAATTCACTTCAAAGTCTGTGCAGAATAGCTCCGGAGCATCTTTGAAGTCTGTGCTGATCTTCAGAGTGAACTTTGAAGTCACTTCGAAGTTCACTCTGAAGATCAGCACAGACTTCAGAGGAGCTGTTTTGCACAGACTTCGAAGTGACTTCAAAATGACTTCAAAGCCACTTCAGAGATTGCACCACCTGTTCCCCCAAACACCTGGGGTGACAAGCAGACCCCTCATGGGTAGATCCAGATTTCCAAATGGGTGCTCCAGTGTTTCCACAGCAGGGAGGCTAGCACCCATTGCTATTGGTCACCCATGGAAACACATTGGGTACTTCCCTTAATCTGGACCTACTAGGTCCAGATTAAGGAATGTACCCATTCCTTAGATCCAGATCTTCTTAGATCTGGATTAAAGGAGTGCGGTGGAAAAACACCCATAAAATGATACAGTGGGACCTTGTCTTAGGTTGCATTTGTTATGGAAACTGTTCTGGACATGTGTATTTAGCAGCATTCCCACATAACACAGAGATGTTAAGGACCAATAGTTTAGTTTAACTGATAAGGGTTTGGAGCCGATCTGAAAGGAGGATGAGACACTTGGCTGATTTTGATACAAAACAACTTTTATATACAGTAAGAGGATACTCAGAGTTGGGTGAATTAGTCAAATAGTAAAGCAACTCAAAGAACGAGATTCTCTCAACAGTTAAGCAGTAACTTGTAGCACAAGAGAAACATGTATAGAGTAAAAGTTTATGTGATCTCTCAGACTTAATGCAAAGTTGAGATCAAAGTAAGGAATAAAAGCACAGAAGGGGAGGGAAAAGTGAACTTAGTACAAAGTGAGGAGGAACGCAAAGTGAAAAATCACTAAAGGAAATGGAGCAAGAGGCGACAGTAATAATACCTTTTCTGGGATCTTCTCTTGATCAGGGATCAATCTCTACAGAGACAAAAATTATGAAAGCACACAAAAAATTTTGGGGGCTTTGCCTAAAGGTACACAGTCTCTGGAGTGAGTTCCCAGCCCTCAGGTGAGTTCATCTTCTCTGTTATATGGGGAAAGGTCCAGTCACCTGAGCCTTTGCTTTGCATATTTCATTGATGAAAATGGTCCTTAGTATAGTCCAGTTCAGATCATATATTCTTGTTCCATGGATATAACTGGAAAAAGGAATAGAGGACATTGCATAACAAATTCCACAAGACCAATAAAGATGCAGTAACATATCTTAACAACAGTTCCATGATGGGAGGGGAGGTACATGGCAGCTTTGGGTTATTTGGAACAACATTTTGCACACTTCTACTACGTATGCCATAGGACTTTGATCAAGCTATAGAATTTGCCAAGAAACTACTGTCTGAAAACACAAACACACAGAGAATAATTTTTGTCTTTGCCTAAACTGCTCACGTGGAATGCCCTTCTCCAAAATCATGTACCTGAAGCTTGCTGTCTATTACTGCTTAGTTTATATTAGTTGCTGAGCTTTTCTATACTGGGTTGGTATATCAGCTCTGGAATGCCATGTCGTCATCGTGGACCAGTCTACTGAGAGGTTTACCTCCCGGTAGGACATTGAATGAGTCACTGAAGCAGGCTATGACACAAAAATGACACTGTAGCCCACTCCAACCACGGACTGCTTGTCATTGGCCCATGTGGCATTCCAGGCTGGTATATTGGATCAGCTGCTCGTGTGCAGATGGTACACAAGCAGGATGTTTTGTATTCCACAGGCAAAAAGCCCAGTGCCATTTCACTGGGCATCCGAAGGCAGCACCAGACATGCTCCACTTCAGGGCAGCTGGCTCAAACAGCCCTGGGCAGCAACTATGGAGACTGAGAACTTTTGTTAGACCACTGAGCCTAGTGCCACTTTAACATGAAAGTTGGCATTGTTCTTACAAGAGCGTCTGATGTGGGTGAACCCAGGGGTCAAATTAAAGGAAGATTTGCTGACCCTGTGTGGACTTCAACCAAAGCCCA
This sequence comes from Aspidoscelis tigris stejnegeri, assembly GCA_023333525.1. NCBI lineage: Eukaryota > Metazoa > Chordata > Lepidosauria > Squamata > Teiidae > Aspidoscelis > Aspidoscelis tigris. The sequence goes on from JALMGA010000002.1 coordinate 99,004,094, forward strand.
CAAACAGGTACTCAGCTGGGGAGGAGCTCTCATTGTGGTCACCTGTTCTGGGCACCTGAAAAAGCAGGAATCTCAGACATTACTGTGTGGAGACAAAGGAAGCAGCTAAACAGACATCATATCTGGGATAAAATTAGAAGCCCCATGCTTGGGCAAAATAAGTGACACAGCCCACAACTGACTGGGCTGCTGGTGGCCGTCTGCATTGAGGGTGGCCCATCCAGCCCAACCTCATGGACTGGGAACAATCTGGCTGGGAAGATAAATGGAAAAAAAAAACCCACACAATTCATAAGAAAATATAGGAACACAGCTAATGCATATCCACACGGTCAAATAGGTAGTACATACAAATGAAGCATATTCATTCCTATATGTACTGCATATTTTTAGAGGGGATAGATATCCCATATATTTTCTTTTGAAGACTGCACTGTAAGAGATTTCTGGGAGGTGGGAAGACACCCAAGGACAGACAAAGAGGCCAAAGGACTGGTGCAGTAGAGGCAAGAGATTTAAACCTTGGACTATCTATATGCAAAAGAAAACCCCCTTAAATTATACTGCTTTGTGCTTTCCCCTGTTGATTGGTCAACTTCCAAGAAAGAGCTGTCGTGCAGAAGGTTGCTCTGAATACTATAAGAAATCATTAAAATGGCCACACCCATCCTACATGACGATTGAATGTGCTAACTGGATGCGGTCCCTGAAAATATATAGTTTGCAGTAAAGCAGAGTCTCTCTCAGTATTTTCAGCTTCCAAAAGTACACATGTACAAGCGGAGCTCCATAGCATATAAAGCTGGGGTTCTTAGAGCCACAGAAATGGATCCATGCCCCAAAACTTTAGGAGCCAGGCACACTGTGGTTCCAAAAAAGCCTCCTGAACCCCCTTTGTAAGTTGGGGGCTTCCTGCAATGCTTTTTCTTTTTTCCTCTTCCTACCCAAAAAGATGTCATTTGAAATATGTTCTCACTAGCTGCCTGAAGGGTCAGTTACAAGACCTTTGTACAGTGCAGCATTCTCCAGCTCATTAAAATTTTACCAAAAGTTTTGCCATGCGTCAAATGGAAGCCTTGGTTATGCTGTGGGTTTGAACTGGTGTCTGAGAGATGAAAGGCATGCTGATGGTCTGATCTCTTCTTGCTTCTGTTCTTGCTTAATGCCTGCTCATTAAAAGGATTCATAGGCTGAAATGTGGGATTTTGTTCAGATCCCACAATTGACTCTTGGGCTGCCTCCATTCTTGCAGAATAAATCCACAGTTAAAGTAATGCTTATCTAAGGACATTCACTGCACAGTAGGAACAAAATTCAAATTTTCCTGCCGGTCCGGGCAGAACCTCGAGAAAGAGCAGGAGGAGGGCAGGAGGGTAGCTCAAATGTGATTGGCTGCCTCAATACACGTGACCACATGTGCTGACTCAGCTCTCACAGCTTCTGATGGGAAGCTTTGGAGATTCCTTTCAAGTTGATATGGCCAGTTGTTGCAAAATTGCAGAGCAAGCATGTGCACTTACCTGTCTGGGCCCTTGCTCCCGTGACAGCACGGTGCGTTCATTAGGTTATGTCAGTGGTGTTATATAACCTGGAAGTGGGCTCTTGATCCAGATCTGACTCTGTCTTGTACAGAAGAAGAGTTGGTTTTTCTACCCCACTTTTCTCACCCATTTAAGGGAACTCAAAGCGGCTCACAAAGCTTTCTATTCTTCTCCCCACAACAGAACACCCTGTGAGGTAAGTGGGGCTGTGAGAGCTCAGAAGAGAGCTGTGACTAGCCCAGGGTCACCCAGCTGGCTTTGTGGAGGAGGGTGGAATCAAACCTGGTATTCCCAGATAAGAGTATGGCTCCTTAACCACCAAACTGAACTGGCTCAGATCAGTGGAAGACAAACCACGCCTCAGGAGCCACATGCGGCTCTTTGGCCCCTTGAGTGTGGCTCTTCCAGCTTAGGAGTACTCTAATTAAGTTAATAACAATGTACCTAGCTATATAGTTTAAGTTTAAAAAATTTGGCTCTCAAAAGAAATTTCAACTGTTGTACTGTTGATATTTGTCTCTTTTGACTATTGAGTTTGCCAACCACTGGCTCAGATGGTGCTGATCTAATGAGGACAGACAGAGCCTCCTTGATCCAGATTCACGTGTGAATGAGGAGGCTCAGGATCCGGATCAGAGGCCCTTTGATCAGGGCCTAAGGGCTAATGCAGAAAGGGCCCTAGTGGGGACAGTGACAGCAGTAGTGGGGCTTCACTGTAATGCCTGCTGATGGCATTATTTAGAAAGAAAGAAAGAAAATACAATTCTCGTCCCCGCTGCCCTGGTCATGCTTAATCATGCTAATGTCAAAGCTTGGGATAAAAATTTATTTGGCTTCAAAGTTTCTGGTTGGTGCATTTAGCAAAGCTCTGGAAATGACTCTGGAAGCTAGCCATTTTTTGTGCTTCTCTAAATGGCCATGGGCGAAGTGCAGCGTAAACAGGTCACTATGGCCCCTGCCATCCACTTGCACAGTTATGGCTGGGACAGAGGAACGTGCCATTAAGCGTGCTCTTCCATGTTTTACATAAAAACCACTTTCGATGGATGCCTTACGCCCCCTGTGGCAGGATGGTGACCCAATGAATGTGGGACCATGTGATCCTTGTGTCTTTCAGCTCTTCCATGGCACCAAATATATTCATTGCATGGATTTTGCCAATGTTCGTCATCCCAGCTAACCTTAGTAATTTCAGGAGCTTTTGTGCTGGACAGCTCCATGGCAAGTCCAGAGTGAAATATAGGCGCCGTAGGGCTGCCTCACGTGTGGAGATGTTGGCTGCATCCACAGGGCTGAGAAAAAAAGTTATCTGAGGAGCGAGAGGCTTCAAACCTGTTGCAGATCACAGGGTTACCTCTCAGCTTCTGAGATCCTTGCAGCTTTGGAAGGAAAATTCTGCTGTTTTGAAGTTTCCATCCCTGCCATTGTAATGTCAGGCCAAAAGGGGGTTGGTTGGCTGTTTGTCCTGTGGTCCTCCTCTCTTCAGCATCATTCTGCCTTGGGGTAGAGGAGGTGAACCAGGTTGCCATCAACCCTTGAAGTAGTTTCTCCCATCCTGTGAATAGGGTGCCTTTGAGGGCAGGCTCCAGGGTGGCCTTTTAGCCACCTGGGGTTCCCATTTGTCTGATGAGAACCCCCAAGAGTGCTTGAGAGATACTTACTCATTTTGGCCCAATTGGATGCAGCTATTGGAAGTGTGCTAGAACAGGAAATGTTCATTGAAATCTGCTGGACAAATCCTTTAATGTGATTTGGAGAGAAACCCATAATCTGGTCCAGAAGTACATAAGGCTGCTGTGGATCTTAAGAAATCTGGGTCTGGTCAGACCTCGGAAAGGAGACTCTTTGGTACTACAGATAAACCACATTGGGTACCATAAGAGGAGAAAGGCTTGATATAAATGTAATAATTTGCTTTAAAACAAAACAAAAACATTTCTGTGTCCCCATTCAATTTCTACATCCTACATCAAAAAGGAGGAGGAAAGAAAGTTCTGATGGAAGAGAATTCTACATATTCAATGAACAGATGTTTACATCTAGGTTTCTATTTACTATTTCTGTAAAGAGGTTTTTATATTGCCCATCACCAATTCCCAGGGTGGTAAACAAATAGAACAACAAAATCCAGCCATAATCACTAACAGTGTAATAAAAATGGTGAAATAAAAATAGTAAAATAAAAGACAGCTAAAAGAACAAATCCAGCCAATTCTGAAAGGCCTGGATATGTTTTAACCAGATGGCACAAGATGTTCAGCATAAGTACCTGCCATATTCCCTTGGTGAGTTTGCTCCACAAACTGGGGCCAATGCTGAGAAAGTCCTGTTTTTAGCAGTCCTATTAGTATCATCCAGATTAAGATAATTTTTAAAAAGTGCTGTATTTTGCTTACATCTGACAGCAGTGTGGTAGAGACAGAACATCTGGTGCTGTGTTTTTCTTCATTTCCTGGAAGCATCAATAAGTGAGTCATTAGCCAGGATATTACAACCTTTTAGGCCAGAGGTTTCTGGTTTGACATCTCAGTAGAGCCACAGGGAGATGTAAGGGATTTGCAGAAGTGTGAATTTATGTATCCTGCTTCTTTTTCGTCCACTCCTCTTATACACAAATTCTCATATCCCTTCCGTGGTTTCCTTTACCTTGGGTTTTATGTTAGCACTGGCACTGCTGCAATCAAATGAAGAAGGATTCTTCTAATCATTGATCTTCTGCAGGAGCTTTGCATTGGCATACCCACAGGAGAAATGAGCTTGCACAGAACAGGATCAGATACATTTCTAAGCTTGAAATGGGAGCAGGCTTTCAAATGCCTCCCCCCAAGGGGGACATTTTTTGTAGTTCACAACATATTTGAGCTGTAGTTCTGCTGGAATTCCAGCTAGCTATAACTGTGTTAACACCTGATACTGATGTAACAACAGATCTCTGTCAAAGTAGACCAAGGAAAGAAAACAGAGGATTTGCACATGTAAGGGAAGATGGCGACAAGACAGCATTACTTAGCGCAAGATTCACATTGCCAGATTTTATCTGCATCAGGGTCTGTGAGCCAGTTGCAAACTGAACCATGACTTTGAGTTGGAGCTGCTCTTTGGGGACTTAAGGAAGATACCTTTGTCGTTCAGCTAATGTTGCAACTAGTGTTGAAGCAAGTGATCAGCTGTTCTGTTCCTGATGTGGTTTTTCAGGTTCAGAAGGTAAAGCAGCCTCCAAGTCTTTGTAGATTGTTTCTTTGTTTTCTGCTTCTGTTCAATATGGTTGTCCTCTGAAGGCCAGTGTAAAATGCTGGAAGTGCAGAATGTTGTCTCAAACTGTTCAAAATTGCCATGCCCCTCTGAAAAGAGAATCCTGCATAAAAACAGTGTAACTGTCTAGGATCCTTCAAAAAGCACCTTGAATGCCAATCTTGAACGCTTTTATTGATCACATCTCTGAGCTGCATGAGTGCAGCATTATTTGGATGAAGATAGTCTGCAAGCTGTGGGATTTGTTTAGATCATTAGAATTTTTTGGAAAAGAAAAGAAAGAAGGAGTCGATTGCAGGGAGTTGAGAGCAGGTGAAGACTTCTGCTTGAGATGCCCAGAAGCAGTTGGTAGGCCACTGTGTGGGTAAGGATGCTGGTCTTGGTAGGCTGTGGGCTGATCCAGCAGGGCTCCTCTTATGTTCTTAGCAGGCCAGCACAGAACATGACCATATTATCCCACTGGGTGTTTCCTATATCTGTTATTTTGTTTGCTGTACTGCAGTAACGCTTTTGACGGCTATTTTCCAAAGAGCTCGATTCCTCCTCATTCTCTTATGATAGGACATTGTTTTTCCCCTTGGCCGTTGGGTGATTGCCTTTTATTTATAGCAGTAGCAACTTTTGCTGTTTCTCTAGCATAAAGGGCGAGCAATCAAGTGGTTCTATTTTTAGTGTGAGACAGAAGCGTTTCATTCTGCATCCAGATGACATCCTGTAAGATTCACTGAGATTTTAATAGTTTCTTACAAGGTACATGTATGAGAGTAGATTTCCTTATCTGTGCATCCCTGCCAGTGTCTAGCAGAAATGCCTTTACTTATTTGTACCTATTTGAGCAAGCCACTTATATTTCATTCATATACCAGGACTTGATTGTTGCCTATAAGCAATAATGGGTTGGATGTAAACCAATAAATTGAAGCTGAATCCAAACAAGACAGAAGTACTGTATGTCATAGGGTCATGAGCGCAGGAATTTAAAAGGCACCTGATTCTGGATGGAGATAGGCCAGGCGTATGCCATGGGGGGAACCGCTGGATTTGTTGCTGTCATGTGAGACCTATGTGGCAGTGCCAGCCTGGAGTACCTACCTCCTTTCTACTGGTTCACCAGCTTCTTGGATAGGGATAGCATAGTCATCCACACTATGGTAACCTCTAAATGGGGCTGCCTTTGAAAATGGTGCAGAAACTGGAACTAATGCAGAATGAAGCAACCCAACTGCTCAGGGGAGTCTCTTATTCTGGCATTCCCTATCCACCTTATAGAATGTATTGCCATTCTGGTCCAGCTGACATTGTCTATGCTAGTATCTAAGTCCATCTCTCATGTTTCTTTATATTCCACTGATACAGGGTAAAGCAAATTTATTAAAATAGCATGCAGTTTGGATGTTGGACCCTTTGTATTCTCTATATATTTTTAAATACCATAATAAATACAGCTCACCGTCAACTTCAAACAGCATAAGAACACCAGGGGAACCATGCTTGATAAAGCCATAGCCCATCTAGTCCAGCATCCTTGTCTTGCACAGTAGCCAGCCAATGGCTTCTGGCCATTCTCAGGCAGGACACAAAGGCAAACGTTTAGCTGCTCTTGAGCCCCTGAAGAAGTGCAAATAGGCCCCTAGATTGCACGCAGGTCTTTTTTGGCTGCCCAAATCAGAAACTGGCCATTAAAGAAAATTATTGTTTAACGACACATTGAAATACACGCGCTGCCCATTCTCACAGCGTTATTTTGATTCGCACATGCATCCAATTGTTCTCTCCATTTAACTGAAATTAAGTCAGAATATTTCAATTTGAGCTACAGAGACGCTTTAGTTTATAATAAGTTAGGTGTGCAGCTACAGAGCTCACTCTTGGGGTCGGATGGAGCTTCACATCTGCAAAAGAGCAATGCAAAGGCACCCCTAAAAAAAGATGGTTACCTTTACATTATTCACACACTTGTCTAATAAACCTTGTTAGTCAGCCCTTTTTGTATGCATCCTCGTTCTTTCCAGAGGGAGGGAGAAGAATGTTGACAGCATAGGTCACTGGAGACAGCAGCTCCCTCAGGAGGTCAGACTACTGAAGGAGACCGTGTCTGACCTTGCCGTTACTGAAGGGAATGTGCATTTGCTAAATGAGCAAAGGGATGCTACTGAGAATGTACTGTGAGCTCAAGTGCTGTTTACTCTTTATTTTCTCAGTTTCTGGTCCACAATAACATTAAATGATCCTCTTTAAGAACAGAGCTACATCAAGCCATCTTTATAGGGGCACCCAAGGGTTCTCTGGGACTTGGCATAGTATAGTACCTGGCAGCTGAGGTGTTCTGTTGTAGAAAACATGGATATACTGCTGGGAAACAGCAGCCCCACCTTAAACCCTGCCTCCCCTGATCCCAAGAAGTAGGCATGTTGGTGTCACACAGTCAGCTGCCCTTGAAAGTATAGGGGAAAGGGGAATTGGACTGTCGCTTTCAGCAGCAGTGCCATGTATTAAAATGCTCTGTGTCTTCCAAAGTGAGGCAGCGTCAGATCCAAATCGCAGCTCAGTTTTGGCATGAGCCCTAGAGTGGGGCAGCAAATATGATGCCCTCCAGATAACGCAGGATTGTGGTGCCCATCAATCTTGGATATGCTTATCATGCTCCACACGATACCAACATTAACCAAAAGCTTACCTGGCGTGTCCAGGCAGCGGCCATTCATACCTCTTCTGGTGCTCCAAAGTCGTCTGAGGTGCCCCGCAAGCACGCTGGCCCCTCTGATGACCATAGACATGACTGCACATGCGCAGAGCGTCAGTGTCATCATGGCAACAGTGCTGACGCATGCGTAGCCAAAATGGTGGCAGCCAGAAGAGGATTGGCCATGCAATCGAATCAAGGTAAGTATTCAATCCCGGGGGGATGGGGGGGGGACTAAAGTTGACTGGCGCTCCGAGTGTGAGCACTAGTCTACATTAGTTCATCACGCTCCTTTCCTGTCCAGCAGACGGGAAGTGCAAAAACGCCCTAGATCTCTTCCTCTGAATTTCAGGTAAACGTGTTTCAAGATTTTTTATTTGCATTCATTTATACCCCATAATTGCCAAATATGTTTGTGTCCCCTTAGGAATAATGGTGCATTACTGTATAATGATTGCTCTGAGGTTATTTGTTTTAATTTGTTTTCTCAGGGCAGCCCAGATAGAGCCTATCCTTCTGGAGGCAGACTGTGACATCCTAAGCGGAGCCAAGGGTAGAGGAGAGGTTCATGAATACCCAATAAATGCCGTGTTGACGTTTGAGCGTGAACCTAGCGGAAACCCACTATGAAGCGCCTTCAATTGGTTTTCTTTTTTCTCCAAGAACTGGCAAGCGATTCCCAAGGTGGCAGGTGGCTCCAGGGTGCACAGGCAGCACCATCTCCACTGTGGAGGCTCGTTTGGCAAGAGCTGCTGCAGGGTGGCAAGGTGCCAGCGCTGACAGTGTGCGGCTTCCTCTTGGGTTGGGCTGGGGAGAAAGGGGACGTCATAGGAAGGGAAAGAACACGGCCGTGCCTTGTACACTTCCTTTTCGGCCGCCGCTATTGAAAACATTCCCAGCAGGACGGGAAGCCTTGAGCGTGCTGCGCGGCGCAGAATGAGTTTGTTTTGTTTCCCCGGCTCCGAATCGCCGGCCGCACAAAGAGCCGGGGTGGCAGATGGGGAGGGCACAATGGCTTTGAAGGGGACTGCGGCGGGGCTTCTTCAGTCCGCAGGCTGTGGGGACCTCTCCTTCCATCTCCTGGAGCTCCAGCTGTGCTGGGGAAGAGGTTTTGTTTTTCTTTTAAGAGACAGCAAGGGGGAAAGAGGCTGAAGGAGCAGGCGAGACGTTCAAGAAAGAATGGCAGCGGATGAGCTACTGCTGAGGTGCACACCAGAGATGAATGCCTTTGATCAGGAGCTCCACCAAGGGGGGGGGGGAGGGAGTGTGGGAGGGACGATGACTGAATGCGGAAAGATCTGTGGCAAAAATGCAAACCTTTGTGAAGCTGGAAGAGTGGGGCAGCTGGTGAATGGCTGCTACTAGTTTCCAGGCTTGAGGTACCCTTGATAGTGCTGAGCTGCACCCAGCCCTCATTCTAGCTTTCTCTGTCCTCTAGCAACTGTGCTAAATTTCAGTCAGGCGTGACTTTTTTTTTAATAAGCCATACTTTTAAAGAAGAAGCAAGCCCTGCCATCAGTAGTGTGCAAGTATCTGGGGGTGTTTTTCCACTTAGTACTAACGGACCCATTAAGGGTCCATAATGGGTCCTGAATGGGTACTCTAGTGCTAGTGGGGGGGAAACCCTAGCATTAGAGTACCCATTAAGGCAGTGATGGTGAACCTTTTGAGCTCAGTGTGTCAAAATTCACAAGAAAACCTATCTTAACTCGGGTGCTGTGTCACATCTAGAAATATCCATAATTTTGTGATATTTGTAGTTCTAGTAAAAAAGTTATATTTTTGATATATGTATTTTATTAAAAGCAGAAACAAATAATTCTTTACATTAGTGACTTTTGTTGCTGAATTTCATTTGCTAAATCTTCCATTGAAAGTTGGTATTTCGTACACTTGAAGAACAAGCAAGCACTACACGCCCAGGTGCCAGGGTGACCATGCGTGTCACCCAGAAGGGCTTGGTGTGTCACCTGTGACACGCGTGTCATAGATTGGCCATCACTGCATTAAGGACACATAAAGGGTCCATAATGGGTCCTTAAAGGGTACTCTAGTGCTAAGTGGAAAAACACCCTGAGGTAGAGTAGGAACAAAGCGCAGCTGCCTGAAATTTATTTTAATTTCAACTCTGGTATGCTGCCCTTCATCTGGAGGTCCCAGGGTGAGTCACAGCCTACAGTAAAACACAAACACTATATTTAATGTATAGCACACCCACCCACTCAACCTTCCTCCCTCCCTTCCTCATGCCCTGGCAGGACTTTGTTCAGGCTGTGATCAGACACAGCAAATAAGGCATCTCCGATGTGCCCTAGAGAAGGCTTGGAGGGGGGATTGTTCACACACCAGTCTGGCCCTGGATGAGTGATGGGTTGGGAACATGAGGGCCACACACCGTCCCTCTGAGGCGCTCCTTTTGTTGTGTCTGAACACAGTCTAAGAGGAAATCCAAAATGTTCGGATTTTAAGGCAGGCAGTTTTAAAGTAACCTTGACTGGCGTTGCACTGTTTCATGAAGAGACTGGCATGTGTTTGTCAAGAGTGTGAGTGAGTGTGTGCGCATGTGTGCACATGTGTGGGCGCATGCAGGCTTTTTCAATATTATATCCATTTTTTTTAACCTTGGTTTTCTTACAAATACATCAAGAAAAGGCCATTCATTTGTGGAAAAGACGTACACAAGAGTTGGAGTAAAAAATGGCTGTTCTAGCTGGAGCTGATGGGAGTTGTAGTCCAAAACATCTGAGAAAGAATGTGGACTTAATAAGCATTGGTATTGCTGAAAAGTTGGAAGTGTATTTGTCTTTTGCTACTGCTGCTGGTATCTTCCTCATTAGGTTGTCTCCTAATAATTATGCAGTAATTACTACTTTGTGATGAGAGGAGGTGAAGGGGGGAATCGGTACTTTATAAAATATTTCCATGACAAAGAAGGAATGCATCTCCAGATCTTCACCTAGCCAGGCGTCTTATAATATTTGGTTGTGTGAACAGATGCTATGATAACTCAGCAGTCTTTGCAAAACAGCATAGATGGATCATTTTACTGTACTCAGATATGGATTATTAAACCAATATGCACCCATTTCCTTATCTCCTCCCTCGCCGCATCTGCCCTTCGAGGAAGTTGGCAGAATGCACTTGCACTATAATGACAATTGTCTACAAATAATCTTAATTATGTCCTCGCTTCAGTTATTCTTTGCTGAGGCAATGGAAAAATAATCAAGTGCATGTATTGGGGGGGAATGTCAGAGAATGAAATATGATATGGAGCTCCAAGATAGCCTGCTGAGACTGTGCTGTTCATGCCCCATAAGCCATAGAAAACCTCTGGAGGAAGATGTTACAGCTTAATAAATGCCCTGAATTATCAGCCCTCATTGTGATTTATATTTCTTGTTATCTAAATCTGCTGTTGCCATCATTGCAAGCAAATGAGTTCATGGATGCAAATGGGGAGGTAGGGGGAATACTGCATTAGTGAAATGGTTAATAAAACGTCATCTCTCTGGGAAATGAATTCTGATCTAACCAGGAATTTATACAGAGAAATGACAATACTTGTACTGCCTTATCAATACGAAAGCTCCTTTGTACTTCAGCTTCATATACCTTTTTCCTCACTTCTCTTTTTCTCTCCCTTTCTGTTATTTCTGCTGCCCTACTGCTGTGGTCTGAATTCTTCAGGAAGTGGAGGTTAGTATTGATTTTCGTTTTTCGTCGGGTTTTGTTTTATCAGTGAAAAAACTCCTCTGCTCATGTCCTTGCACCTTTGCTTTTGCTTCCTTTTGGAGGACATGCCTCATGTTTGGAAATGGGCAAGAGAAATTAGTCGCATTTTCTTTGTTTCCGCTGCTCTCTGTGGTGGTTTCCACACCATGTCACTGATGCTTGTGTTAGCACTGCATACCCACTGTATTGGCCTACACCAAATTTTACTACAAAACACCTTCAGCAAACTAGGATAAGGTATCTCACACCTGATGCCCAATACTTCGTAGTGGTAACACATCGTGCCGCCACTACTCCGAATTTACCTACTGTGGAACAATGAACACTTGCTCCACAGTATGAGGTAAATTTGAATGTTCCCACCAGTCCTGATAGGATGATGAGAATGGCGAATGAGAGCTGAGCTGCCCCTTCCCGTGTGATGTGCGCCTCACCGCACACGCCACGGAAGTATCACAGCTCCCCAAGGAGGAAGCTATGGGGGGCTGCAGAAGTCTGGACACCGGACCGCCACTTCGCAGCAGGTAAGCTGCAAATTTTTATATAACTGCAGATTTAATCTGCTAATCTGGAAGCTGCCTAACTCATCCTTCCAGGCAGGAGGTGTGAAAAAAGGATGGGTTAGAAAGGCTCTCTGACAGGATTATCATGAGATAACCAGTCCGGGCCAGAAACCCTTGGGGATCGTCTCCATTGCTGACTGGCCTACCAGAAGGCCATGCCTCCTGCGTAATTCTCCATGTGCACAGGGTGAATATGTTGGCACAGGCTTCAGTCAGAAAATGACGTTGGAGCCTAAACCTATGGGAGACTGCTTTAAAATGGTCTCCCGCACGTTCCCCAGTGGTAGACTCATCAAGCTGGCACTGAGCAGCCTCCCTGGTCTACCCAATGCACAGAGCCTGGTGCCATTTCACCAAGCTCCTGAAAGTAGAACCATTTCTAGATGCCTGAGTAAAACAGCCTTGTTATATACAGAAAGAAAAATTTATTTCTGGCACCCATTGAGGTAATCTCATTTTCTCCCTCGTAGGATCACCATTTGCCATTTCTTAGAAATCAGACAGTTTGAAGAATGGGGTGACCAAATGGGTTGTTAAAAGTGCCAGCAGTACTAGCAGTAGGGATCAGAGATGTACTAAGCCGCATCATCGCACACTGGCTCACTGCAAACAAACGTAATCTTGCTCAGCCTCTCTCCTTTAGCCAAAACAGTCTGGGCTAAAATTATCAGGTTTGCTTCCATTTGGGTCTCATTTCCCATGTGTCAATGGGCCATCTTGACCTGCCATAGCTATGGTGGCTGCCAACTATCTGGTTCTCCAAACTCGGGCATCTTTCTGAATAGAAGTAGACTTGAAACTGCTATACCTTTCCATCTGAGACAATTTCAGGAGGAAGGGAGTGGTTTTTGGTTCTCAGGGACTCTTGCGGCAGTGGTGGCATGCTCTCTTTTTTCTTATTCACTGGTGTCACTGCCATTTTGTTCACAGAGTGCAGCTGACTAGAGTGGCTTAAAAGAACAAGGGAGATTGAGATGGGCAGGCAGAAGAGCTCTTATCACTTGAGTGCTGCTAGCAAAGATTTATCTTTAAATTTGAGTTGGGTTGAGCTCAGGCCAGGTTTGCTGTGCACCTTGCCAAGACAGGTGGGTGTCTTAGCAAGGCATTCTGAGCTTGCTCAGTGATTCTGGGGCTCATACACATCTCCAGTGGGATGCTTTCATAAGTCTGCTGCACCATAGCAGGCAGGGAACAACTACCTGGTGGCATTCTTGGAGAAAAAAAAGTTATATGTATCAGCTCTGAGCATCAGTGAATTGATATTTGTTGTTCACTTTTAATGAAATCTGCTAAGGTCTGGGGAGATTTCCTTCATTTTGATGAAGTAGGATGGCAGTCTGGTTTCCCAAAGGCTCTTACTATTAAGCAACTTTGTTTTGTTTTTCTGGTTGAGAGGACACGCTTGATTTTGATTGTATATCACTATCAGCAGCAAAGGAGTTTCATTGATTTGCAATGGACTGCTTTCTCTTGGTTGATTGCCAGTTTTGGGATCTGTCAAAAACAACTCAGAGAAATGAGGTGGGCAGGTTACAGTCAAGTATTCTGAAATTGTTGGGTGTTCCTGCTAATGCTTTTGTATAAAGCAGGGAATGAGGAATCTTTTGCAATTGAAAGAGTACACCTTCTCAATCCAGAGGCGAAAGGTTGCCAAAATGAAAGCATTACTTTGGGGTAGTATATTATGTTCTAACCCACTGGCACAGGGAGAGAGGAAGATCTTCAGCCTCCATCTGAGCAAGTAAGAGAAATTACCAGTTCATCCCAGCTCAAATGCATATTCCAAATAGGCAAGAGCTTTTGAGGAGAGGAGAATGTAGGGCTGGACCACTGAATGTATGCTTCAAGGTTCCTCATTCCTGCACACTTGTGTTTCTGAGCATGTATGTTTGCACAAAGTGACCTTTTAGAAAATCCAGCATTTCCTAATTTGCTTTTGATTACATAATGGCCATAATGAAGAGGGCACACCCACGCCGAATTATTGGTGGCTATGGAGCCCCTTTCTTCTGGAATGTAGGTCATCAGTGAGGTGTGATTGTTGCATTCTCTGCATAATGCCATCTCTTGTCAGTTTCAGCTGGGAGTTCTGAGCATATGGATTTTTGCAGCTGATTTTTTTTCTTTGTCTGTATTGTTAATTAGTTTGCTAATTCTTTTTCTCTGTTTAGGATGACTATATCAAGAGCTGGGAAGATAATCAGCCAGTTGATGAAGGTAACATTCTCCCCCCTCAATTGGACTTTCCTTTTAAGGGACTGCTTCCTGTTTCAGAAAAGTGTAGAGCCTCATCCCCATTACAAGCTTAATTCAGTTTCAATACAGTTTCAGTCCTCGCAGACCCCATGTCAGTTTGGCTTAACACGCTTTCCGCGTGTTAAATCGCCCCAAAACATTGTAAATGTTAACCCTCATTTCAACAGGTCTCACTCTGGTTCGTGCACTTGATAGGTGTTACATTTTTTACTGTGGGGACTGTACCGTTTTAAGGGATGAGAATACATGCTTATGGTTTCCCTCCCCCAATAGCTTGCTTCCAAAGATTTCAGTGTAAAAATCCACCCTTTACAGCAGCCGCTACACTGTAGTAATCCACGCATTTCACACCTGATAACAATGTTGCAATTTTGCAAAATTCTAGCTCTTTGGAGTTCTGACCTTTAAAGGGGAAAGGAAAGCAGGACAGGTTTGGGGAGATGTGTGAATGCTTAAAGCAAGGGGGCTTGAGTTGCCGCTGCTGCTGTGTGCCCTGGGCAATGGGGAGAGGAGGGGAAAGAATCGCTGGCTGCCCGCTGCCGTTTTTCCTCCATCCAGGCAAGCGGCAGCCACCCAGCCACCCAGATAGGCTCCGTGAAGGGGTCCCTTGTGGGTGGCACATTCATGCCAGGAGGAGGAGGGCAGGGCAGCCCCAAAAAGCGGCTTTTAAAAAGTAGCCACTTGAGTCCCCCGTTGAGTCACGTACGCCATGTACAATCCTCAGAATCCGGATCGAACGCAATTGCGTTGAAAGTAATGGGATCAGGCAAATTTGCATGTCAGTTTAGGGGAACTGGATTAAGCTTATAATGGGGATGTGGCTTAGGAGTCCTTGTTGGCATAAGAGGCTTTCTGCAAGACACTAAAATGGGAGCAAATCTAACATTAATGACTAGGGATGTGCACAGATGTTTTTTGGGCATTCAATTCGAAATGAATCGAATGTTCAAAAATCTGTATACATACAAATAGAAGACATTTGAATGTGTTAAAATTCTATTCAATATGACTCTATTTGTACGTATTCGTACAAACATTCGATTTGGGCTGAATTTAGAATGTTACGAATATTCATGCACATCCCTATTAATGGGTGTTTTTCCACCGTGCTCCTTTAATCTGGATCTAAGAAGATCCGGATCTAGGGAATGAGTACTTCCCTTAATCCGGATCTAGTAGATCCGGATTAAGGGAAGTACCCAATGTGTCTCCATGGGTGGTCTAGCACCCAATAGCAATGGGTGCTAGCCTCCCTGCCATGGAAACACCAGAACACCTTTTTGGAAATCCGGATCTACCCACGAGGGGTCTGCCTGTTACCCCAGGTGTTTGGGGGGACAGGGGGTGCAGTCTCCGAAGCGGCTCCGAAGTCACTTCGAAGTCTGTGCAAAATAGCTCTGGAGCGTCTTTGAAGTCTGTGCTGATCTTTGGAGTAAACCTCGAAGTGACTTCGAAATGACTTCACTCCGAAGATCAGCACAGACTTCAAAGACACTTCGGAGCTATTTTGCACAGACTTCGAAATGACTTTGAAATGACTTCGAAGCTTAGGTTTTGAGGCTCCCCCCAAGGGTGCTCCCTCCCCCTAGCCTCCTCTAGACCCCACTGCCAAACTAACATGGAAACAGGCTCCCTTTAATCCAGATTTTCTGACTGAAGACCCTATTGTAGACCCAATTAATTGAGTCTATAGAAAATCCGGATTAAAGGCCAAAAAGTACCCATATGATCTGGATTTCCTGAGGTGCAGTAGAAACAAATGTATCCCTAATGGCTGCCGTGGTGGAAATGGGGTCATCCGGCTCTCACCAAAATGGGTCCTTAATGGGTGCTAAAATGGGTACTAAGTGACTGCGGAAAAACACCCAATGACTCATCTTGCTATCATCTGCCCTAAAAACCATCAGGAGGGGCAGCAAACCAGGGCCCTCTCTGCACAGGATGTTATCCTGTACTAGGAGAAGGTAGTACTGGAATCTCCCTTGTGCTAGGCCCTGCTTTCTCTTAGCACATTCTGTCCGCACAGGATGGAGCATAGAGTGGGTTGCAATGGCACCATACACTGGTGTACTGGGAGACCTTGACAATAAAGAGCCCAAATATAGTGTTGGACTTGTTTCTGCAACACATGAGGAAGCCCCATCAGAAGTGGAGCTGGAAGACGGCACAAGCAGAAAATTCAAATGGCAGGAACAAATGTTACCAGCCTATGCTAAGGCTAGTCAGCTACAGCATAGACCAGACTTTCTGGCATAAGATAGCCTGCATTGTATGAAAAGTGGGTAGGATTATGCCTATATTTATTAAAAATCTGTATACGACCTTACTGCCAAGGTCTCTGGGCGGTAAATAACAATTAGAAACATAAAACAATGAGGGAAATGAAACACATTTAAATTAACACAAAATAAAGTAACCAAATACATATACGATGCATATCATATCTTGTCCAGGTATATTTGAGAGTATTTCTCCATCTTAGTTTTGCTACCCACAAAATACATGGGCATAAACCCAGATACTGCAGTTTGCCTTGTGAATAAACATTATTGGGCATTTTAGGATCTTTCTGCATTTGGCGGTAGTCCTGATCCATGATCCAGTCTAGGTCTTTGTTGTCTGCACAAAGGTGGGGACTAGCAGAGGGTCCAGACTGGGATGCAGTCCTAAAATAGTGCTACATCTCACTGCACTGGTTAGCGTTCTGGGTGCACTACCAAAATGGTCCCAGCAAAAAACTTTGAGGGCCTGGAAAGCTTTGAAAGCCGGGCACAGCCTTCCAAGCTGCTGGTTGGGGCTGACCAGAATATGCAGAGCCCCCAAAGCAAGATACTAGCAACCTGTCCCACCTTGGGATGGTTTACCTGTTCTGGGCACAGGTACCCCACCTTAGCAGGGGATAACCTGAGGCAATGCAGAAATGGACCTGTATTTACTTTTCTCTTTTATAGCGTAGTGGCCAGTACTGGGTCAGGGTGTTTAGACACACCTTCCTCTCCACCCCACGAGCCATTTCACATCATGGCACTTTGAAATCCGTGTAGTGCTGAGTAGTAGCTTTCTTTTTTCATATGCTATTTACCTTTAATAATGTATTTGTCATTTCATCATAGAGGTTTTTTCTCTCAACTCTAAATAAATCAGTTAATCTTTTGGAGTGAATTTTTATTCTCTTTCAGGCATTTTTATTAGTTTTTTATTTTCTTGAACTTATACCAAGTAGTTGTACACTATAAAGCAGAATTGATTGCACCAATGCAAGTAATGGAAATAATCCTTCCTTTGGGTTTGCAAAGTCAGAGTATATAAATATTTGATTCTGCAGTCTTAGTGTCTTTCACTAATCTAATTGCCAGCTAAAATCAATATCTCAGAGCTGTGACTTCACAGACAGTTAGTACCCAAATACTGGAGTGGCAGTGTTGATATGATCAAGGGGGAGCTAAATATCCACATGACTTGAGTTATAGTAGTATGTAGTTCAGAGCGAGCTTTAAGAAGTGGCAAGAAGACCTTCCTGGTTTTAAGATGCTTTAAGCTTAGTTTAATTTAAGCTGTGCTTCCATGCAGTGGTCGCTGGAGGCAAACCATTGTGGTCCAGTCAAAGCCAGTTCCTGTTTCAATCCCTGAAAGAGATACAGTACCTAGAAGGCATGAAATCCCATGCTACTGCCACCAGCTCTGCAAGGGTCATTTGCAGACTGGCATTTAGTGTGGCATGCTGGGCCCAGAGACATCCAGTAAGTTCTAGCTACCTCTTTAGTCTGCAGGTGAGATTCTGGCACACAATTTTGTTTTGGAAGCAAAGAAAGACTGATCTGGAGTCTGAGCTATCTGGATGGGCTTTTTACCTAAGCATCTCAGTGATCTTAATTTAACTACTATTTTCCGGCGTATAAGACGACTGGGCGTATAAGACGACTCCCAACTTTCCAGTTAAAATATAGAGTTTGGGATATACTTGCCGTATAAGAAGACAACACCCGGCGTATAAGATGACCCCTGAATTTTGAGAATATTTTCTTGGGTTAAAAAGTAGTCTTATACGCCAGAAAATACAATACTGTAGGAGGAGATGAGAGGCTGGGTGCTTCCGCGTTGGACCCTTAAGACGCATTAAGTACCCAATAAGGACGGATTTCTAAAATCCCATCCGCACTGCAGCAGACATTAGAGACACATTGGGGAGTCCGCTTCCGCATTGGCTCGCCCGCGATGTGTCTCTAATGTGTGCTAAGTAGCCCTTAAACCAGTTTCCCGGAAGCCTACATTGAAGGTAGTCTTAATGGGTACTTAATGTGTGCTTCTGCAGTTAAGACACGTCTGTTTCAGATGTGTCCGCACTGCGAAAGGGTCCCTAACTGGGCCCTCCCCCGGCCCACCATGATTGCCTCCTCCAGAGCCGAGTTTGGTGAGCTGGGGGTCTCCTATCTCAGGGCTCCTCCTCACCACAGAAGCCACGGATCGTGGCTTCTGGAGCTAGGGGGGGTCACCTACCACCACCACCCCCAGCCCACCCTGGGGGGAGCACGAGCGATCCTCTCCTTACCTTAATGCAGCCGGACCGATTATGGCTGCAGGATCCCACTTTACTTCACGCATGCGTCCCAATTGGCCAGGGCCGGCACCTGCGCAGAGAGCCTCCTGAAGCCAGGCACAGCTCTGGCCAATCTACGCAAGTCCCTAAAGCAAAAAAACCCAAAGTGCAAAACCAAAACTGAACAGGAGGGTTCTGCCAAAGAAATGAAAGTAACCCAATAGGGTAAAATAAATAAAGACAATGGGTGTTTTTCCACTGTCACTAGAAGTACCCATTAAGTACCCATTAATGGGCACAAAAATGCCATTTCATACCCATTAATGGGTACTTAATAAGTACTTCTGGTGAGAGTGGAAAAACACCCAATATCTACCCCAAAGACCTATGTGAATAAGAAATACAAAACTGTAAAGCAGAAAAGCAAATATAATTTCCAGAGGAGCCAATCATGGCTTCCGCACTGCACCCACCTCAAATCCGGATCTAATTCTGTCCCACCCTTGCGGGTGTGGGCGGAATGTATGTTAGTAGATCTTATCTAATGGATATGGATCTACTTACTATGGATCTCCAAAATCGGGATCTAAATAGGTCTGGATTTTGGAGGTCAGTGCGGAAGCACCCGCTGTGTCCATACAAGACCTAAAACCCAGGATTATCCCAGCACTGTGTTGGGAGTGTCATACATATCCATGGCAATCCCAGCATAGTGACAGTATATAGGGATGAAATCCTGACGTATCCCTGTTCAGAGAAAAAGAATTCCCAACTCCTGAAATAGCAATATGGCTTACCTTGTCAGGACACTTGCACTGGGAACCATGTTCTTGAAAATGGCCGCCACTCAAAATTTGGGATGAAACCAGACTAGGGGTTTGCACAAATATTCATAATATTTGATATTCAGATGAATTCGGACTAATTTGGACATTCATATATGGATAGAATATTGTGACATTCATACATTTTGACATTTGTATTCGTACCAATGCTTCAGAACATTTGTGAACCTTGGAAGGTGGGAAAGCGGCTGAGCCAGTCACATCTGCAATGGATCCAGAGTGCATTCGACATAGATTGAGGG
The DNA here is from genome assembly GCA_023333525.1 of Aspidoscelis tigris stejnegeri. Lineage (NCBI taxonomy): Eukaryota > Metazoa > Chordata > Lepidosauria > Squamata > Teiidae > Aspidoscelis > Aspidoscelis tigris. Next base: position 99,023,748 of record JALMGA010000002.1, read on the forward strand.
CGGATTCAAAGTGGATTCAGGGCGGATTTGACACTTTCAGAGCGGATACGTTACAGGATACGTATGGGATATGTATACATTCATTTCAGATATTCATACGAATACAGTCATATCAAATAGAATCCTACCACTTTTGAATCAAATGCAAAATTCATGCACATCCCTACACTGGACCAAAGTGCCCATCAAAGTGCCCAGAAGTACCCGGCATTCCTGCCTGCCTATGTGCGATTGGGGAAACCATCCCAAACTGCCTTAGTCGGGAAAGGCCGGACAGGGGCGGGGACGCCTCCCCAAGGCCTGCCCACCATTGGGTGGGAGCATCCAGGGGCGGGCAGCCCTGTCAGGCAGCTTTCCCTGGTTCCTGCCAGCTGTACAGGGCCCAAGGCCGGCTGCCTTTGGGCCAGGGGCTGTGTGACCCTTTGGTAGACCGGATGCATGTGGGTCAGGTTTACCAGGGTCCCACCTCTCCTAGCTGACCGTGGCAGATCGCGAGCCTCTGCGGGGTTGAGCCACCTCAATCGAGGTGGCTAAGCCCTGCAGAGGCACCCCCACCCTGGGGCCCGGGGATGTGCCCGCGCACACACAACACCTACCTCCTCGCTATCCCAGGTCGGAATGAGCCGCGGCAGCCAGGAGCGTGCACCAGGTGCACACAGTGCAGCTTCTGATTGGGCAGACTGCCCACGTGGAACTTCTGGGAAGGCAGGGGGTGCCTGGAGGCTGTAACAGCCTCCTTAAGGTGCAGGTGCTGTTCCCCAGAAGTTCCTTTGTCAGTCTTTGTATTTGATGCCTCAGCTAGCCTTTTTCCTGCCTTTCCCAACCCATGTTGAGTGGAATTCAGTGTATGGTGCATGTGTGCTAATTGATTCGCCGTCTCTCTTGGAAGGTGTCCTTACAAAGACCTGAAAACACAACTGTCAGCTTAAATCTTTTCATTGCTACTGGCAACCAGACAATTGTACTGTATTTTTCAATTGCTGGCTGCAACTGAAGCTTATTTATGTGAGATTTGAACAGTGGTTTTTTTTTTATTGACAATTCAACATAATGCCACATGTGCAAGAAAGCAAGTTATTTTTTATCGTTTCAGCCATGGTTTATAACCAAGTAAAGGCCAACGACATTTAGATTAAATTATATTAAATCACCATGGCAAAATGATAGAGACAGGCCATAACTCAATAGCCAAGCACAACCTTTGTGCACAGAAGGTCCTGTGCTCAGTTACCAGGAAGGGGTGAAAAAAACCTCCCTTCTTAGAACCTTTGGAGGTACCCTTTGGGCTGCAGTTTCTATTACCCTTGACCCCTGGCCATTTTTTCCTGAGAAACTGATTTCAAGTCACGGGTTGCACTAGAACTCAGTAAATACTTAACAAACAGATAAATAAATTGAGTACTTAAATAGGTCCTTTGATCTCTCTTGGCTTTTCTAAATAAATGAGATTCATTTTAACGAATGCCTAGGCTGGTTTGGGCTGTCAAGATTATCTGACCTTCACAAAACAGTACAAGAGCGTTTTCAGGCTGCATTTCCATGGCCGTAAAGCATCCCAGCTATTAATGTCTATTACACCTTTTTCAGATGGTGGGAAAAAAAATCAAGAGGCACAAGCCTTCAAGATGCTAACAAGCAAATGAGGAAATAAGAAAGTGAAAATCAGTTGCTTTGTTATTGCCCAACAGGTTTAAGAACATAAGAGGAGCCCTGCTGGATCAGGCCATGGTCCATCTAGTCCAGCATCCTGTTGCACACAGTAGCCCACCAAACACCCATGGGCATCTCAAGCAGAGAAAAAGGAAATTGATGTGGGAAATCCCAGCAAATGGCCTTAGAAGCATCCTGCCTGTCCCCCCAGCATGAAAGATGTACTCAGGCATCCACTCTAGTAGCCATTGATATATCTGTCATCCATAAATTTGACCAGCCCTTTCTTAAAGCCATCTAGGCTGGTTTCTGTTACCACCCCTTCTGGCAGCAAATTCCATAGATGGATAACCCTCTGGGTGAAGAAATACTTCCCCTTGTTGGATCTGACTCTCCTACCCATCAGCTTCATATTGGTCTCCGGGTGGGTAACAAAATCTCAAATCAACATTATTAAAACAATAACAGCATCTGCCAGTGGGAAGAGAAAAGTGTATCTCCATTTAACCGAAGGCCAGGGCCAAGAGGTGCATCTACACTGCCCTCCTAAACGTGTACTTTGAAGGTGATAGATGCACCTCAAGGGGGAGACTATTCCATAGCCTAGGGGCCATCACCAAGAAGTCCCTCTCCCTGGTGCCCACCCCTTTTGTTGCCGAGGGTGGTGGGACAACCAGGAGGGCCTCCCCTCCAGATCTTAAGGCACGGGCATGTTGATATGGGAATAGGCATTCCTTCGGATATTTGGGTCCCAAGTCATTTAGGGCCTTATAAGTTAAAGTTAACACCTTGAATTGAGCTCGTTAGTGAATTGGCAGCCAGTGCAACTCTTTTAAGACTGATGTGATGTGCATCCAGCCAGCTGTCCAAATCAGCAATCTAGCTGCTGCATTCTGCACTAGCTGCAGCTTCTGAACCGTCTTCAAGGGCAGCCCTATGTAGAGCGCATTACAGTAGTCTAGTCTGGAGGTTACTAGAGCATGGATAACTCTGGCCAAGTCATCCCTGTCCAGAAAATGCTTCAACTGGTGTACCAGCCATAGTTGGTAATAAGCATTTTTGACCTTGGCCTCCACCTGAGCTTCAAGTGTCAACGCAGAGTCCAAGAGCACCCCTAGATTTTGCACCTGTCCCTTCTAGAGCATTACAACCCCATCGAGGACTGGGTGTCTCCCAACTACATGGACCCAAGACCCTATGATACATAGCACCTCGGTCATGTCTGGATTCAGCTTCACTTTTGTACATAACCTCCCTTTTTTATCCAACAGCTTTTGTGCAAAATATTACAGTACAATGTAAATGTGCTCTTTATTTCTTTTGTTAGGTTTGGATACCACCAAGGATCCCTGTCAGAAGGTCAAATGCAGCCGGCACAAGGTTTGCATTGCCCAGGGCTACCAGCGGGCCATGTGTATTAGCCGCAAAAAGCTGGAGCACAGGTATGGAAGCAGACAACCTTCAAGTGAACACCTGCATGCACATTACGGCGTTCCTTGTAGCTTCAAGGCTTTAGCCCAAAACGTTGCATTGGTCTGAATCTGCAGGCCCACTGGGGAAGGAAGGGCTATTTTATAAGTCGGTTCAGAGCAATCTAAATGTAAGTACAATTGAGTAGGCTTAAAGTGACTTCCCTTTAAAACATGTAATAAAATACTGTACCACATAAACTGTAATTATCTGCAAAAAGCAGAAATTTATTTTCCCCCTAACCTTCCTGATTTTTTAATGTGCTTTAATTGCTTGTACTGTTTTAAATATTAAAGTACATTATTGTGTGCATTATATTTTATTTAAAATGCAAGTTATTTTTGTATAAAGTACAGTGAGTAAATAAAGGCAGCGGTGCAAATCTGTTTACCTCTTTAATTTAAACATGGAAGTTAGCAAGGTACCATGAACATTAGAAGAGGGGGATTCTGCAAGTTGCGTTTCACTTTTTTCACACTGTTTCATGTAAAATTTTGTTACAGTTCGCATATAAGTTTAACGTGTACTTAGATACAGATCTAAGTACATATGGGCTAAATATGGGGAAATGACAGCAACATGTCCTGATTATTAGCTGAATAAACTTAGGGTGGTTCCGGCCGCCTGATCCGGCCTCGCCGTGGCTGCCCTGGGCATGTGTGGACACACAGGGTGTCCGAGGATCTGTCCCTATTTGGGACAGATCCTCAGAAGAACGGATGGCCGAAAAACAGATCTTTTTAGATCCATTTTTCAGCGGCAGCTGCGGACTCCAACAGACCTAGATCTAAGATCTAAGGCCCTAAAATTGGGTCTACTGCTCTTCAGCACGCATAAGCACAAAAGAAGCAGAGCAGACAGAAATCGAGAACCAAAGATTTTCTTAGTATGGAAAGTTTGCGTTGGTGGCATCAATTCTGCATGGGTGGGATATTTTGTATTCCCAAATATCAATGAGAATCCCCTGCCCTTTGATTGCACGTACTGCTTCATGATGTGCTTCTGTTTGTTTCTTCTCTTCTACATGCATGTACAGGATCAAGCAGCCTGCTCTGAAACTCCATGGAAACAAGGAGAGCCTCTGCAAGCCTTGTCACATGACCCAGCTCGCTTCTGTCTGTGGCTCGGATGGTCATACTTACAGCTCTGTGGTGAGAGGAAAATAGCAATAGCTCAACTTTAAAAAAAGGACATTGATGTGGAAAATTGGTTCTGGAAAATTATCAGCACACTCATGCAGCAGCAGCAGCAGAAGCCTAGAGATTAGGACTGTGGGTCAACAAAAGTGGCACAGTGATGTGGTTGAAACTTGTTGCCCATCCAGACTGGGTTCAGGTGCACTGTACATCAAGATCCAGTTCAGATGGGTGGAAGTGAAATAACGAGGCATAACAAAAGGGGTTCCTCAGAGATGCCTCACAGAGAGACTGTGAAGCCCTCAGATTCCCAAGCTTTCCTTAAACCATTTTTTTAGCCCGGAATATTCCAGAAAGGGGGGAAAGGTAGATTCAAACCCTTCTCAGAGGTGATTTTCTTTGCTGTGTCCAGTTACAGCCTAACTCACACCCCTGGTTGCTTCCTCGACTGCCCTTTTGCTTGCAAGTCGCTGCTGCTTTTCAGGCCTGTCCCCTTTTTAGACCTCTAGTAATGTCATGCTGTCAAACGTCTATCCCAGAAAAGGGCTGGTATCCCACATCAAGTAAGCTACTTCTTCCGGTTGCCAAAACTGTGGCTTTACAGCACTTCTGACTACAACTGGTTTGCTGACTATAGCGGTAGGTTACACCATAGAATAATAAGTGGCCTGACGTTGCTGAATTTCTGCCCTTGGTTAGTTTTGGGGCATACTCATTTCCAGCACCATTTCATGGAGTGCTGATGAGAAGAGTCCCCTTGTATATTGGACTGTCACACACCTCCGTGGGCCAATATACTACGTGGGTTATAGACCTCAACCCAGTTTGGTCTAGTGGTTAGGGAGCTGGACTCTTATCTGGGAATACTGGGTTTGATTCTGCACTCCTCCATGAAGCCAGCTGGGTGACCTTGGTCTAGTCACAGCTCTCTTCTAAGCTCTCACAGCCTCACCTACCTCACAGGGTGTCTGTCGTGGGGAGAAGAATAGAAGGCTTTGTCAGCCCCTTTGAGTCCCCTTAAATGGGCGAGAAAAGTGGGGTAGAAAAACCAACTCTTCTGCTGCTGCTGCCTCAAGCTCTGTAGCTATTTCAGGCTGGGGTATCATTTTTGGCACCCTGTCTCAGTTCTCACTTTATTCAATGTGGATAAAGTGTGACGTGGGGCAGAGGCTGGCTTAGTTTACGCTCACATGCAGATGGCAACTCAGTGTTTCAGGAATACTTCATAGTGCAGAAAGGGCCCAAGTGTGAAATATAAACAGCAGCTACCTTTATCAAATGAAAATTCTTATCATGCACCACTCCAAGCTATGGAGCATTTTGAGCTTTATCATTGCTAAATCATCAGATTTATATACATTAGCCGAAGTGCCAGAGGTGATGTTCCTGAATGATATTAAAAATAATCCCCCCAAGGTAACACCTTGACTAATTATGTTAATATATAGCTAACTCACAGTATTATATAAAAATGATATAGAACCAATTAGTGGAATCCCTGAGGTGGTGTAATTGGGTGATTTTTAAAGTAAAATAAGAGGTAATTATCAGTTGGTATTTTTAACTTTTGAGAGCTCAGATGGTTATTGCTTAATCACTGTGACGGTGTGAACCTTTCACTGTAGTTAAACAAACAAAACAGGGATGGAGACAGCAATGAAAAACAGAAAACATGAAATTTTCAAAACAGCTGAAATGATCAGGGAGGCCTCTCCATGGAGACTCATGCATTTCTTTTTCCCATCATCCCCAACAATAACAAAAGGCTTTTAAGAGTAAACAATATAAAGTCTTACAATCCTGTTTATTTGCAGATAAACTGGGACATACGTTGCTAACCAAAAAAGCAGACTTTTCCCCAAGCATCTTCTGCCTTTGGCCTTGGTTTAAAAAGAGAAATGTGTGCCATGTTCACACCTACATTTTAATCCAGCTTCAGTCCACATTCAGAGGGGGATAATGTATTTACAGAGTGACAAGCTGTTTGCTTTTAGCTTTATTTAACTCAGCTAATTTGCTTTTGAATTAGATAACACAGGAGGAAAATGATAAGTTGTCTTACTGATGTGTTCTTCCACTCTGAAAGTGAATGGAAGGTGGATTAAAACTTTGGCATGGACGCAGCTAAAGAAGGATGACAGCAACAATGCTTTTTTAGTTTGAGGTTCCTAAAGCAGCAAAATGAGAACAAGAAGAGTTGGCTTTTCTACCCCACTTTTCTCACTGCTTTAAGGGGGCTCAAAGGGGCTGACAAAGCTTTCTATTCTTCTCCCCACAACAGACACCCTGTGAGGTGGGTGGGCCTGTGAGAGCTCAGAGGAGAGCTGTGACTAGCCTAAGGTCACCCAGCTGGCTTCATGGAGGAGGGCAGAATCAGGCTCAGTATTACCAGCTAAAAGTCTGGCTCCCTAACCACTAGACTAGCGGTTCTCAACCTTCCTAATGCCGCGACCCTTTAATGCAGTTCCTCATGTTGTGGGTAGTTCGACCCCCAGAAGGGTCACAACCCACAGGTTGAGAACCACTGCATTAGACCAGACTGGCTAGGGAGGGACTTTTTATCGCTTTCTGGAAACAAAGTGATAACAATTAGGATGCCATGGTTTGACCAACTGAGACACAAGTAGAACCCCAATGTAGAAATTATGGGGAAGTGGATTTCAGCTGAATATTAGGATAAATCGGTGATGGCCAACCTATGACACGCGTGTCACAGGTGACACACCAAGCCCTTTTGGGTGACACATATGGTCACCCTGGCACCTGGACGTGTAGTGCTTGCTTGTTCTTGAAGTGTACGAAATACCAACTTTCAATTGAAGATTTAGCAACAAAAGTCACTAATGTAAAGAATTATTTGTATTTACTTTTAATAAAATACATATATCAAAAATATAACTTTTTTACTAGAGCTACAGATATCACAAAATTATGGATATTTCTAGATGTGACACGGCACCCGATTTAAGCTAGGTTTTCTTGCAAATTTTGACACACCAAGCTCAAAAGGTTCACCATCACTGGGATAAATGTTCCTATACTATTGACTGGTGCTGTTTCATCAGGGGATGCCCAGAAATGTAGCATTTCCTTTCTGTACGGTATTGAAATGTAGTACTGTGGAACAGAGGGTTAGGCCAGATAATGCACAGAGATTCTTTTCCTAACTCTGATTCTATGAAATACGGCATATGGTCAGTTCTGCGTTGGCTGGAATTTTTGGGCGAACTAAGGGAGGCCCCACTTGGGAGGCTCCTAGAACTCTTGCTGGACCTCTGGTGTACCAGTCAATGTGGATGGCCCTGTGTCCTTTATACAGTAGGTTGTCGCTGTTGGGTACATTAGGTTGTGACTGACTCTTGTTCACTGCCTGGGCACCTCAATGGAGTTTTCTTGGTAGGGATACAGAAGTGGTTTGCCATGGCCTGCTTCCAAGGAGAGGCTGGAGATCAAACTGGCAACCCTCTGCTTTTCAGTCTGCTTGTATTACTTCTGAGCTACAGCCTCTCTCCTTATGCAGTATAATAGATTAGAATTATATTGAAGTGTTTGAAGACATTTGATTTTCGTCAAGGAAGAGCGAGAGTCCTTTGAGGGTGCCATAGTGATATAATACTGGACTAAGTGGTTGTTGGGTGTCTTGCATTATACATGGCACAGTGAAGCTCTATAGCATAGTGCGGCCTAGTCAGAACTCATTTATGTAGCCCCTGTTGTGCTATGCTGACCTACTTTTTCTGCCTTCTGGCTATGAGAAGTGGGGGAAACTATTCCAGCTAAGTTCTTGCCTTTAGCAGATGCCACTGCATTTAACTCTCAAAACGGAGAACGCGTTTGATACAGAATTACCTTCCCCGGCCAACTAGGGGCAAACGGATTCAGAAACGCACCTCAGGCAAATGATGTTGACGTTCTTCCTGCTGCAGATGATGGCTGATTTCATACGACTCTAGTGTCAGCCAGAGGCATGAAAGGGAGTTTAGAGCTCATTGTGACCCACTCTAAAACAAAATGGTTACAGGATTATTTCCTATAGTAGATGCAAGAATATCAAACAGAACCCTGGCATATTCCCTGCTTGTATTCTTACTACATATGAGCAGTTACTTTGTACTTCATGTAAGCAGCTACATTGCGTTTGGACAAAGGTCCAGAACAGCTCTTACATGGCTGTTTATTCCAGTCTCTTACGGTGTGTCCAGACTGGGGGATACGGTACATTCCAATGCGCAGTTGGTGCATGGGCATCACACCTGACGCCCGAGACTGCAGATTTACCTGCTGCGGAACAATCAGCACTCACTCCACAGTATCAGGTAAGTTCAAAGTTTCCCACTGTCCTGTAAGGGCGATGAGAAACAGCAAACGAGAGCTGCCCCATCCCATGTGAAATGCGCCTCACCACATGCACCACCGAAGTCTCACAGCTGCCAAGGAGGAAGCTGCAGACCTCCGTTTGGAGTTTGGATGGCGCATCATGAGTTCGCAGCCAGATTCCTTAAGCTGCAGTTCTTTTTACTAACTGCGAATTTTTATCCACTAGTCTGGAAGGGGCCTTACTCAATGCAGAAGATCCAGAATGGAATATTTGAAACATTCAAAATTTGATCAAATTCATTCAAATTTGGTCATTCGAATTCGAGTCAAGTGTCTATAAATCTGAATTTAAACATGTGAACAAATTTTGAATTTTTGAAACAGTCATAGGAATTATTCAGACATTTGAATGTGTATGGTTGCATACACGATGCATAGTTGCCCATACACATCTTTCCCGCATTTGTACGCATAAGAACATAAGAACATATATATAAATATAAATATAAAACATAAGAGAAGCCCTGCTGGATCAGGCCACAGCCCATCTAGTCCAGCATCGTGTCGCACACAGTGGCCCACCAAATGCTCATGGGCATCTCAAGCAGAGACAAGGACAAACCTTCTCCTGCTCTCGAGTCCCAGCAGATGGCCTTAGAAGCACCCCGGTCCCCACCACCACCCTGAAAGATGCACCTAGGCTTTCGTTCTAGTAGCCATTGATACATCTGTCATCCATAAATTTGTCTAACCCTACCTTAAAGCCATCTAGACTGGTAGATTTGTATAGATCCGTACAGGCTGTATAGATCTGTGCAGGCTGAAAACGGGATGCATACGGGCACATACAAATGTTGTTGACACTTGTATTTGCAAATACGGATCAAAAATTCACACAAATAGATTCGAGTGCATTTGAATCTAATCAAATGTGAATACATTTGAATTTTAAACATTCAATCGATTCAGATTTTTGGATATTCAATTCGAATCGAATCCTGAAACCCTAATTCTCTGTGGATGCCAGCCACTCCCTGCGTGAAAATCTCAAACAGGGACAGGGCCATATTGTCACTCATGCCATTATCAAACCTGCCTCAAGCGATCTGAGGAGGCCTCAACTTTGAGCCAACACACTCTTTCCCTTTAAGTAGGATCAGAGATATTTCACCCCAGCCAAACCTACCTTCTCCCTTTGCTCTGTGATTGAGTTGTCCATTTTTATTTAAGTGTTTCTCAATGCTCCATGAAATCACAGCAAGCTCAGTTTGTAGCCTGTTTATGCACCAAAGAGCGTTGTGAAACCTTCACATGGATTAGTTCAAATCCAGGACACAGCAGGAAATTTCATTTGGGGGAGATTAGCACTAAGAAGATTCATTGTTATTTGCTTTTGGGTCCTCATTGCCTGAAGAGTTAAATAACAAAACAGTAACAGGATCAGAAGGCTAGCCTGCTAGAAAATCCTTCTGTTACAATCCGCCCTGGGAATTTGAAAGGGTCAGCTGTAAAGATATCTTCATGGTTGGAAGCGACACTCAAAAGGCGCCACCTTAGAGGGGAAGCAGAAGGTGTAAGATCAAATATTTGCAGCGCTATGTATACTTCAGAGTGAGTTAAGGCAGGGTTGAGTATACTGTACTCTCAGCTGGTTGTTTCAGCACTAATCTGAGCCAAATTCTGTGACCTCTGTAAATTATGCAACACTAATACAATTTCCATAATGTCACTAATCATGAAAAAAAACCCAGTAAAAGCAGCTGAGCGATGCAAAAAAAGAAAAAAAATCCTGATTTTAATTCACCTAATTGTAAAGAAGTGAGCGAGAGGTTATGGAGGCTACTGTAGATCCCTGTTTAAGTCACCGAAAACCTTATTTAGTTCTCCCTCCACCTTCCCGGCTGCCAAAAATTCAACTTCAGGTTTTGCCCTTATTGTGAGAGCATCTCCAGTTCTGTGAGAAGAGCTAGAAATGTGGGGGTTTTCTTTTTGTTTTGTTTTTTTTACAGATAGGACTTGAAATGTTCAGGAGGCCAAATCGTATAGTGGTAATTTTCTTTATTCCCATGGAACTGTAAACAGAGGAAACAGCTTTGGCATTACAAGCAGTCTTACTGCACTGGCTACGTCCTGCCTGCCATGTTCAAAGGGAAGGTTCTTCATTCAGTGAAGGCAGCCTAAAATGAAAATTGCATTAGTGCATCTTCCTAGCTGCCTGCCAAGAGTCTGTGTCCATCTATAAAGGCTCTTCCAGGAAACCATTTCAAAGATTGCTGTCTTTGTTCTTTTGACATTTACTGAAAGGGTAAGAATCCAGAGGCAGTATGTATTATACTATTGTAGGATACTTTTGTAAGGTCGTCCGTACCTTGAACAGAAAACAAAGGCAAATTATTACTGGGTTCGGTATTTGTTTTTTTATTGAAAGTCAACATACTAATATGTGCAACATTTTGTTTTGTTAGTGATTTAATTACATTACTATGAAAAAATATATAAACTTACAACAACTAGAAGACATAACAAGGAAATCAAATCGTACTCATGAACTAACCAGTGTACAACATTAATATGAAACAGAACAAGAACTTCACACTAAATTCTTATAATTCAGATTAATTGTCTATTTTAAGACACAGTAAGCAGGTGAACCAGGTATGGAAAAGATGGCTTCAGTGGAGTGTTGATGAAGATCTGCATGAAAGGGGATACTATGTGCAACATTGATAGCCATTACTACTTCATAAAAAAAAAAAAACCCAGAAAATAATTCACAGCATATGGGATTAGAAAAAGTCTGTGTGCATAGTCACCATACATAAGATGGCTCAATGCACTTCATGGGCAACCCCCCTGCAAGTAGGAGGCCCCGGGTGTCCAGACATTCTGGCCCAATGCTTCGGCAACCTCTGACCACAGCATCCCTGCCGTTATGCTTTTTAGACAATGGCACTTCAGATAGAGGCAAGTGTTTCCTGACCCCATTCCCCCCCCCCGCCCCCCATGAAAGAACAGAGTGAGGGAGGAAGTTACCTGAGGGCCAAGGTCCTTGCCAGGATTCTCAGCAACAGGTAGAAAATGGCACATTTCTGGTGCCATTTCCTGACTGACCTTGTGAATCACAGTGGGGCCTAGCGGTGTAAGAGGACATAGCTTAAAGCAAGTGGCATGTGCCCACTTATGTCATGACTGTATCAGTTTCTGGTCTCCTGCCCTGAATTGCCCTCTAAACAAGGGCTGTGTTGATGAAGTCATAGTCATTGTACAATGGAAAATTGAATTCATCTTGTTTCTCTTAGGCTGCCTCTACGCAGCGTCCAGATAACCAGCTAGCAAGGGATAACAAGGAATATTGGTCCCCTCTGATTATCCCTTGTTAACTAGGCAACACTGGGACTGGGGCTGGGGCTGTCTTCATATGTTTTGAATTATGTGTGGTTTTAGTTATGCACACTTCTGGACATTTAGGCACCGGAGTGCCTAAATGTGCTTGCCTTCACTCCCACACATGAACGGAGGCCTGTTTTGGCCTCCACATATGCAGCCTAGATGGAGCTACAGTGTTGGCTTTGGCTAGAACGGTGATGGCCAACCTATGACACACGTGTCACAAGTGACACACCAAGCCCTTTTGGGTGACACACATGGCCACCCTGGCACCTGGGCGTGTAGTGTACAAAATACCAACTTTCAATTGAAGATTTAGCAACAAAAGTCACTAATGTAAAGAATTATTTGTTTTTGCTTTTAATAAAATACATACATCTAAAATATAACTTTTTTACTAGAGCCACAAATATCACAAAATTGTGGATATTTCTAGATGTGACACAGAACCTGAGTTAAGCTAGGTTTTCTTGTGAATTTTGACACACCAAGCTCAAAAGGTTAGCCATCACTGGGCTAGAAGGTAAGTGCACTACCTAAAAAGCACGACTGCTGGAAAACCTGCAACCAGCACTGGGTTTTCTGGCATTAGTTTTTTGCAGGCTTTGGAGGGGAAAAGGAGGGTTATGGTGGGGTAGCCTCACCATAGGAATGCTATAATGGTGCTATATCCTCCCCGTCTGGACTTCCGAGGCATGGGACAGGCAGGGGATGACCCAAAATGGTGCACTATTTCCCATAATGCCTTTGATATCCTCTGGGATTTAACAGGAATTATGGAAAATGGAGTGCATCTCAAGCAAGATTTCCCATGATTCCTCTGAATTTTCACTGGAATTATGGGAAATTAAGTGCATTTCCCAGCATTTGCTATTATCCATGGTTTTACGTTATCTGCAGTAGGGCCTGGGAGATAACCCCTGTGGTTATTTTATTGAGGACACTTTTAAGGCGTGTACTCCACGTGGGGCAAATCCCTGGAGAAATTAGTCTAATGAACTGCACTGCCTGCACACTGTGTCATTTTTCACTCAAACTAGTGGGTATTAAATGTTTTCTTAGCAATTTCCCTTCCATCAGTTCTGATGGAGAAAGAAGTTTCCCAAAGTGTTTTATACAAATTGAAATTAAGACAATCTCTGGCCTCTGGTGGGCAAACTAAAGTATGGCACAAGTGTGAAAATGACTGTGAAGGGAGCACTCGTCTTACTCATTGGAGAGTTCTGAGTTCACTCTTTCTGTCTTGCAGTGTAAACTGGAGCAGCAAGCCTGCCTGACCAGCAAACAGCTGATGGTCATGTGTGCAGGGCAGTGTCCATGCCCAAGTGAGCAAAATCCAACCGCAGCCACAGATGTTAAACAAGGTGAGGTGAGAGTATTTTTAACAAATATGCAGCTCGCTGTATCCTCTATTTCCCAATCCCAGTTGTTTCTGTCCTTGCTGCATGAATCATCTGTTTATTTATTTGTATAAACTACTTCTATATTTTCTACATTTGTTCATTTCAAAATTTTGAAGCCGTGTGCAGTATCACTTGAAAACAAGGTTAAAATCAACAAAATATGAAAACGTTAAAAACTGGATGGTGGTCAGGAAATGGAAACTCATTTATGCTAAGAGCTACAGGCATAAATGTGACAATTATTGGAATAATAATACCCTTCTTAACCACAGCCCAAAGCCTCAACTTTTCCTGACTTACAATGTCTATAGCTTTCTCTGGCTATGATCTTGGCAGTATAGGGTGTTCCTTCCATCCTTGTGGCCAGTCAATCGACCACACCTCACTCCTCGTGGTCTTCGGAGTTGGTAGATCAGCTCCAGAGCTCAGCTGTCAGCTCTGAATATGGAGGGCCCTCCATCATACTGAAAAGGTGCCCCAGAAGTGGACTTTCACTGGCATGGCAGCTGTGAAGGTGCGCAAGGGTGGTGAGCACCTTCAGTGCAGTTAATTCCACTCTGAATAATGATGGAGCAGAAGGCACTTAATGCCCTCTAATACCATTCTCAGGGTGCAGTACCACCATGGCTACCTCATGGACCTTTCTCAGGCCACTTCCCCATGCAAGCCGTTGGGCGTGGATTGGGCTCGCATGGGACCAGGTGTGGGACCGAGATCAAATCTCAAGTGTCCCCATGCCGTTCTTGGTAATGCGGGCTGGGGCTGGGCTGGGGATGGATTCAGCTGTCCCCATGCAAACCATACCATGATTGTTATTTTACTCCCTTTCCCAGGCAAGCTGCTGGAAAAGGGAGAACACTCAAGCCTCTGCACCCCCTGTTCACGATCTCAGCTGACAGGAAAGAGGCTTGGCTTTAAAACTCAAGTCTCTTTCATGTCACCCGGGATCATGAAGTCTGCTGACCCCATGCGTAGGCTCGGCTCGAACCAAGTTGCCCAAACTGTGCCTAGATTTGTTTTTCTGGGTACCAAATTTGGCCCTTGGTTTAGCACGGGTTTGGGCGATTTGGTCCATAGAAATTGGGCCAAATCTAAAATGCATGGGGACAGCCCTTGCCGAACAGTTCCGGACCAAACCTGCATGGGGATGCACCCACAGAGTGCCCACCAGCTTCTCGAAGTGCCCATGCAGCTTCTCATAGGCCTCCTGACTGTGTCTGCTGATCTGACACAGGTACTGTATATTCTGGCGTATAAGACTACTTTTTAACCCAGGGAAATCTTCTCAAAAGTTGGGGGTCGTCTTATACACTGGGGGTCGTCTTCTTATACAGCGAGTATATCCCAAACTCTATATTTTAACTGGAAAGTTGGGGGTTGTCTTATACGCCCAGTTGTCTTATACGCTGGAATGTATGGGTAAGTTCAATAACATATTCTCTACGACATTATAGAGTGTGTTGTCAGTGTTGAATTCTTTTTTTATGCTGAGAAACTTTAATATTGTTGGGTGCGTTCCAAAACATAATATTTGAGACCATTTTGAGTGCTCACCGCCGTTCCCACTGTTTTTTAAGAATCCGCAGTTTAAAGGTCTTGAAATGTGGAGTATCTGTATTCGGATTAAAAGAGGGCTCGCTGCTGGATTTTTGGGAGAGGGACCCATGCTTTTAGGGGCGTTCTCCTGTTTCCCCTGATCCAGTGATCAGCTATGATTTCCTCTGTCACCGTCCCCTCTACCCTGAGCTCTCCGCCATTATGCGGTAAAGCAGTCTAGCACAAAATCACCTCTTGAAAAGAAAGACTTGCCTGGCTGAAAGGGGAGGGGAAGGAGGGGAAAAATGAAGAGAGCCCACAGTAACTCAGGCACAATGTAACAAGAGATCAGACAATGTAACTAGTTTAGAACTCTGATTTTAATAAGCATGGTTTGAGAGGAAGAGGGACTTGCTGGCAGCAATCAGACAATGTAAAAAGTGAAAGTGCCTGATTTTAATAGCTGCCTGCCTGCCTGCCCCCTCCTTCCTTCCTTCCACAGTCACTTCTTTCGTTTGCCTTCCTTCCTCCTTCTGAAAGCAAGAGGGTTCTCTCATGCCGATCGCGGATGAATAAGAATGGGAACAATCAAGTCCATCTTGAGTCCGTGTTATAAGGGGAGTCTGTGTTATAAGGGTGGGAATGTTAAAAATCAGTCCTCTCTGCTGATTAAAAAAAAAACTGGTTTAAAACTGGATTAAACTGCTGAGTGGGAATCAAAATGGCAGCGCCCTGAAGAGGACTGGCCCTGGGCATCAAATATTGTGGTTTTGGAGCTCTGTTCCTGGGCCAGTTCAACTTTGAGGGATGATGGCTGATGGAGAAAGCAGCTAAAAGAGCATAATGCCAGTAGTCAGAATTATTTCTGTTAATGGTAGATGAGATACTAAGACTGCAGTTCTGTGTAAGCTTACCAGAGGATTCTAGACAGAACCAAAGTGAAGTAGTGGAAGTTTGAACTCATAGTGGAATCTGTTCAAATTTGGGGATGTGTGCATGAACAGCCTGCCATACTTCACTTCTTTCTCTCTCTCTGTTTTTCTCTCTCTGTATGGACATGAAACAATATTCTGTTTTAAAGAGAACGTCTGCGAGGATGTTTTTTAAGGTGGTGGTGTAGAAAAAACTTAATGAGCAGAGGATGTCTTCCTGCCGAAATGGCTTTCTTGTCCCTGTTAATGGCATTGCACTTGATTTGCAGAAACTTGCACTGGTCAAGATTTGGCAGACTTGGGAGATCGACTGCGCGACTGGTTCCAGCTTCTACATGAGAACGCCAAGCAGAATAGCACTGGAAGCCCAGGGGCCAGCCCAGTGAACGGTATACCAGAGATGGCTTGCTTAGCTGTTAAATATGTGTGCATCTTTATACACAGAGAGAGTAATGTGCTAAAGCAGTGGTTCTCAACCTGGGGGTCGGGACCCCTTTGGGGGTCGAACTACCCTTTCAGATGGGTTGCGACAAGTCTCCCGCCGCCCTTCCCTCCCACTTCCCAGCTGCCCCGCCCCCGTGATTGGGGGTCTCCACAGCATGAGGAACTCCATTAAGCGGTCGCGGCATTAGGAAGGTTGAGAACCGCTGGGCTAAAGCTTTAAGCAGGTGTGGGAAAATACTGCAAAGTAAGGATGCTTTCAGATATAGAAGCATCACTAGCTTGTATTTATCAGTTTACAAAATTCAAAGTCAAATCAATATTTGATGTGGCCATCCTTTGTCTTCGGAGAAACATCAGTTCTTCTAGGCACACTTGCACACAGTTCTGAAGGAACATGGCAGGGAAGTTGTTCCAAACATCTTGGAGAAGCCACCAGAAATCTTCTGTGGATGTAGGTTTGCTTAAATCCTTCTGTCTACTCATGTAATCTGAGACTTACTATGCAGCGTTTTTTCCACACCTGCCTAATTAATATATATATTAATATATATATCAAGCTGCATATTTCATGCCCTAATGGAAATGCTGGAATGGGGCCATGTAATTCATGAAGCTATTTGCCAGGAACTCAGTTTGCTTAATAGTCATCGCCAGTAATTCTCTTTTTCAAAGGACAGAAAATAACCCATAGTGCAACCCTCTTCGGATTGTACTGCTTCAAGATGAAGCAAGAGAATTACATGATTGTGTGTTTTAAAAAGTGATTTTCCTGTCTATGGAAACCTGGCATGTTGGCAGAAAAATGATCCTAGTGTGATTTCTCCCAGATGTTTACTTTCTAGATGCACACTTGAAAGAGTATACAAACAGGCGGTTTGCAATTTACTGTCTGCAGTGATATACAGTATGTAGGTCTGGGTTAGCTCTGAATAGTGTGAGGCTTTTGAATGAGTTTTTTTTGCTTAGCCTCTTCATTCCTGCCATATTGTATTAGATAACAGAGGCCCATTTTGTACCAGTATGAATGGGCTTGGAATGATATTCTCACAGAATTCCCTAGTATTGTAACTTTCAACATTGCAGACATAAAGTTTGTCCAGACTTACAGATACTGTACATTCTGATGCGCAGTTGGGGCGTGGGCGTTACACCTGATGCCTGATACTGTATAGCGGTGACGCATTATGCTGTTGCTACTTTGAATTTACCTGCTGCGGAACAATGAGCATTCACTGCGCAGTATCAACAGCACTCGCTGCACAGTAAATTTGAATGTTCCCGCCAGTCCAAACAGGACGGCAAGAACGGCGAACGAGAGCTGAGCTTGCAGCTCAGCTCCCATTGGTTGCCCCTTCCCCACGTGTGCCACCGAAGTATTGCAGCTTTCTCCAAGAAAGCTGTGGGGGAGCTGCTGGAGTCTGGGCGGTGCGTCGTGCCTTCGCAGCAGGTAAGTTGTGCTTTTTTCTCTAACAGCGGATTTTATTACGCTAACCTGGATACAGCCATAATGGTCTTAAAATTCTGCCCCGTCTTCATGGTGTAGCTGTATGTGATACTCAGTTCAAAGAAGATGCAGGTCCTTTTGGAGGAACCCAGCCTTGTAAAATGAATGGGAGTTTGCAAGAGCACAGGCTCATTTGTTTCAAAGGAACTTGCGCAGCACATGTTCTAGGTGGTTTGTAGCTTTCTGTCAATCTTCATTTCTCTTGTCGTTTCAGCTGTTATTTTCCCTAAACTGTTCTTTGCTAAACAGTTTTGCTTTCAGATTAGTAGCTCTGTCATGAGACTCACCTCAGAAGCGTTTGTACTTTGCCCATTAAACTGGTGCTTGTTTATATGCCATCCAGTACTCACACCGTAACTGCTTTAATCCCAACTAGCTTGGCACATTAAAAATGGCATTTTTTGTGGCACTATCGGCACAAGTCTCATTGGTTCTAGTTCCCTAAAGATGAGTTCTGAGGTGCAATTTGACTGACAAGAGTATTCATGCCGAGAAAGAGACTGGAGTTGCCTCCCGATATCACTTATTTATTCCACAATTTACTGATTTCCCATTATAAAGCACACCTGGAATTATCAGACTTTGGGCCTTTCTGCCCTTACCTTGTAGTCTGTGTGCAGTACTCTCCCAGACAGAGCAAACAGACTCACCTTTTTTTTTTAATAGCTTTTTTTAATTGAAATTATAAATAACATAACAATCCACAACCAACAAATAACATGACAGCCAACAAATACTAAGAAAATCAACCATAAACTACATTGCCTGAAGACATTTGAAGAACAACAATTTCTGCATTACAGGGTTGTTTCTCCTGTACACAAGAATTAAATCATTAAATCCAGGAACAAAGATAGTAATTTATATTTTATAACTGAAAGGGAAAAGAGATGGTCAAGCCCATTTGCACTCCTATTGTGCTGGGCGGGTCACCATTGTCCTGGCGGTGGTGGCAGCCTATGGGAAGAAGATGGTGGTGCCTGGACACGCACCCACGCCTCAGGTAGGTGGAGGGATGACGTGCGAGTGTGAATGCTAGTGCCCACTAGGGGTGTGCACGAATGCAATGTTGGGGATTTGATTTCATCCGAATCGAATATCCAAAAATTTGAATTGATTTGAATCTTTAAAATTCAAATGTCTTCACATTCAATTTGAATCGAATACATTCGAATCTATTCGTGCAAATTTTTTATTCAAATTTGCAAGACGAATGTCATCAACACTCGTATGTCCCTGTATGCATCCTGTGCACATCCGTATGCATCCCGTATGCATCCCATTTTCGTCCCGTATGGATCCGTACAAAAGCGTATGGATGTGGGAAAAGTGTGTATGGGCAAGGATGCATCGGTCACATATCCGTACTCATACAAATGTCTGAATAATTCGCACAAACAGATTAGAAAATTCAAAATTCATTTGAATGTTTAAATTCAAATTTTATAGACATTTGATTCGAATTTTGAATGTTTCCAATATTCGTGCACATCCCTAGTGCACACCAGTGGGAGTGCATTATTCACGTGCCCCAGACGAGGTGGGAAGTGCAGAAAGGCCTTTACACATAACGTTGATATCCTGGGTTTTAGCAGAGTGGTGTTACAGCTCACACCAATCTCTTGTTGTACTTCTCGTGCAGTAATGCAGATAGAGCTGCAATTATGGAATAATAGGATGGTTGTGCTACAATAGTTAATTTTACCAGAATAATGATAAATTGAGTTTATATTCCAGGACTCTATCAGGAGCACCATGGTCGTATCTGGGAAATCAGGTACAATTACAAAATAATTATGGTTTTTGACCCTGGGCCTTTTCACATTTAGGCCTGTAGTGAATGATTAGGGAGCTTCTGGGGAAGGGCATCTGCATGTGGAGGAGGCTGCTACAGCCTCCAAGCGTCTCCTGCCTGCCCAGAAGTTCCTTAATTATTCACTAGGTGTGGAGGACGAAATCCGCACCTTTACTAACCTTACCCAGGGACTTACCAGAAGCATCCAGCGGCAAACGGCTGCACCTCTTCTGGTGCTCTGGGGTGTCTGAGGTGCTGTGCAAGCGCGCGGGCACAGACGCCGGTGCGCATGCATAAGAGCATCAGCGTCGTCATAGTGACAGCGCTGATCCATGCGCAGTCGCGGAGGGCACCACAATCAAAATGGCGGCACCCTGAAGAGGACTGGCCCTGGGGATCGGTCACGGCTTGCATGTGCGAACGCTGGGCAACGTTGGGTGATTACACTCCTTTCCTGCTAACACTCTTCCCATCCAGACAGGAAGCCACCCACTGAGACAGCTCTCAAGAGATGTTTTGAACTAGATTAATTATATATAGCAGCAGCGAATTCAGTGCTTGATCAGTCCACCTGACTTTGGCTTTATAACACCACAGTAGTAGCACAAAAGAACATCTAACTATGAAGCTGAACTCATTACAAGCTTTTATGGACACCAAACAGTTTAGCCAGTCTTGGGATGTTGCCCTCATTTAGACCACAGCTGAAAAGAAAATGCGCTCAGCTGCCAGAAACCACTGCATTATATAAGGCATTACCCTTTTTGATATTTGCAGTGCATGTCTATTCATATCAGATACGTATCGAATATGTATTAATTCGTATCCAATATATAGCGAATGATCATACGAATACATATGAATAGATTCATATTGAATAGAATTTTACCACATTTGAATGTGTTCTATTTGTACGAACATGGATTTTTGAACATTTGATTCATTCCAGTGCCATCGCTATGTTGATGCTGATGCTCTGTGCAAGCGCAGTTGCGTCAGGGTCACGTGAGTTGCCAGCACACTCGCTAGGCAGCTCAGGTGACCTCAGCTCGAAGAAGTGCAAATGCTTGCCAGCTAGACGCTTAAAATCAGGATAAGGTTAGGGTTAGGGTGTTTGTGGTGCATGATTTTGTGCACCACAGCTAGTTTACAGTTAGTCAACATCTGGGCAAGCAGGGGGCAATTGTAGGTTGTAAACGCTGCCTGTAAGTACAGATGCACCTATCCAGATGTTGACTTATTGTAAACTATGGGCCGAAGTGCGAATCGGCCCCTGGGCAGAGAAGGAAGCCTCCCAGATTCTTGCATCTCTCTAGGATTCTACGAAGATGGAAATTTACAGTAAGGGCGTTTGTGTTTTTTATGTCAAGGCAAGAAGAAGGCTGACTCATTTACTCACTGGCACAGCGGAATAGAGCTTATTGTGTGGGCCACCCACTTTGCCAGTTTCCGTATGAGCAGAAGGCAAACATTTTTGCTCACTTGTTAAAAATAAGTCCGTAGTCCCCAGGCAGAGTTGGCAGATTGGTCCCAGAGCACACATAGAGTGTGAAGTGCAGTCGGTCAGGAAGAGGATCGTTAGTTTAAATGTCAGTGAACAGAAACCACCAAGCCCACGGGGAACACAATGGATAAAATCAGCAGCAGTAGCTGCATTTCAAGGCAGATGCTCTTCTGCCACTTGACTGTGCTTCCGTCCGTAGGTTTCCATAAGCAGAGCACTAAGCTAGGATGGCTGTTTTCCAAGGTCCAGGAGGTCCATCTGGAGCAAAATAAATGGTAGCCCCATGCCTACGCATAGCATAGAAAAAGGAAGCCGGTTGGTCCATGTTGAGCCCTGGCCTTTTTGGAGAACAGTCACTGCTGGTTGTTGGCTTCCTAGCATACACTGTGCACAAAATTAATTTCCTTGGAATCCTAATGAACATGGCTTACCAAGAGCCAGTCTTTCCAGGAAAGCATACTAAGTCTTCCCCGCACAAATTTTAGGGAAATAAATCAGATGCACCAGGGAAGTCCAGGGGTCCTTGACAGACGAATGTGCATGACAGACGAACGTGTACTAGTGTTCACATTTGGGAACACTAGTGCTTGTCAGACTAAGCCACATGCATCTGGAAAATTACCTGGGTCCGGGAACATGTCAGATTGGCGGCAGGGCACCACCACCTCGATCACGGAGCTCAGCACAACTGCACAGTACCTCAGATGACCCCTTTCACCAACAATGGTGCAAATGGTCTCAGCACTGGATGCTACAGGGAAGCTTTCAGTTAAGGTTGGCTTGCGTATGGTGCACAATTTTGTGCACTACTGCTAGTTGATGATAGGTCAGCATCTGGTAAGGCAGAAGGCATTTCAAGGTTGTAAACACCTCCTGCAAATGCAGATGCATCTGCCTAGATCAGTGGTGGCGAACCTTTTGAGCTCGGTGTGTCAAAATTCGCAAGAAAAGCTAGCTTAACTCAGGTGCTGTGTCACTTCTAGAAATATCCATAATTTTGTGATATTTGTAGCTCTAGTAAAAAAGTTATATTTTTGATATATGTATTTTATTGAAAGCAAAAATGAATAATTCTTTACATTAGTGACTTTTGTTGCTGAATTTCATTTGCTAAATCTTCAACTGAAAGTTGGAATTTCGCACACTTCAAGAACAAGCAAGCACTACACACCCAGATCCCAGGGTGACCATGTGTGTCACCCAAAAGGGCTTGGCGTGTCACCTGTGACACACGTGTCATAGGTTGGCCATCACTGGCCTAGATGTTGACCTATCATGAACTATGGGGCCAAGTGTGAATCGGCCTCTGATTTGGTGATCTGTCCAAATTATGCCTCTTAATCAGATTAGCAGCTTCTTCTAGTAGCAACGAGTGGAGGGCAAGGCACAGACTACAGAAGTGAAAAAACCCTGTTTCCCTATTATAAGGTACTCTGCTTAGCATTAGCTGCGGAGCTTTTGAGAGTTCAGCAAACAATATGGATGAGAAGAAATCGTAGGTTCTTGTATAGGACCCGTAGTTACCTCTTGCAGCAGGAAGTAGTCCTGGGGCAAACCCAGGCTCTTACCTTGTGTGTCGTTTCCTTGCAAAATTACTGGACTTGCAAAAGTATCCAGGTGTAGAACATGGCCACACACTTCCCTTTGTTTGTTTGTTTGTTTGTTTGTTTGTTTGTTTGTTTGTTTGTTTGTTTTGTGCACTTCCTACATCCGATAATTTTGCAAGAGCTGTGTGATAGGAAACCTAGTGTCAGAGCTGAATTTTCTGTCAGTACTCTATCTTGACAGTATATTAGGACTACCACAGTATAATCTGGAGACTCTTTATGTTCATGGCCATAAGGAACTATTTATCTTTTCAGAGGAACAAGTAGGTCCTGAAAGAAACGCTGTATGTTTTCTTGCCAGTTAAAATGTATGTCGGATTTTAGAGTTCCAGTCAGCCATGTTGTGCTCTGAGACATTCCACTTCATGCACCCTGTCTTTTTAAAATGTATTTACCAATAGACAACACCCAGCATACCATAGCTCCTGGGCATGTCTGCACTGGAACCAATTTTGGATGTTTTTGCTTTTTTTTCAGTTTTTTGCTTTTTCATTGCTGAGGAAACATACACTATGGCTGTGCTCAGACAGGACCGTGTGTGGCCCTTGCGTTCCCAAGCCTTCTCTCATCTACCTTTTGTAGCCCAGAATGTTCAGGGGAGGGGAAGAGGCAGACTGGTGTGCTCCCCACCCCCCCATATCTGATCACAGCCTGTGCTGGCAGCCAGCTACCTGTGTGTGCCGCTGCTTGACCCAGATATAGTAAAAGCTTGTTTTGCTTTCGCTCTTCCCTTGGATAACATTTTAAAGTGGCCTCCTGTGCAGCCTAGGA
Source organism: Aspidoscelis tigris stejnegeri (assembly GCA_023333525.1). Classification (NCBI taxonomy): domain Eukaryota; kingdom Metazoa; phylum Chordata; class Lepidosauria; order Squamata; family Teiidae; genus Aspidoscelis; species Aspidoscelis tigris. The sequence continues at coordinate 99,047,204 of JALMGA010000002.1, forward strand.
TTGGTGCCTGTTCTTGCTGTTGCCATGCAGGCAGCCAAGAGGCTGTGGGAAACGGTCCTTTTCCGTGGCCACGGGACATGGCTCCGGCCTGTAACTGAACAGCTGGAGAAACTGGACTAGGCTAAAGAGGTCTCCATGCAGACACCTGCCAGTGTGCTTCTCCAGATTTATTTCCTGGGAGGCCTTTTCGGGGCTAGGTCTGTTGAGATCTGCCACTAAATTGGGCTAGGGTGCCATGTGGGATGTCCTATCCCGATCCATGATTAGGCCAGTGCAGACAAAATATGACTGAGGGGACCCTGACAGTGTATGGATGGCAGGCTGTTGTTCTGGGAACAATGCATATTGCAGAAAGGGACTCTCTCTCCAACCTAGAGGTGGTACCTAGGCATCCATTCGAATGGCCACAGATATACTTGTCATCCATGAATGTGCCCAGCCCCTTCTTAAAGTACCACTTTTTGTCAATTTAAACCACACTGCTATGGACAGAAAACACAAACTGTGATTCCACTACTCTTACACTTCCATTTCTCTTAATTAACTTCATTTTGGCTTTAGGTCTGTTGCCAGGGTTCCAGCCTAGGATTATCCTTAGGAGGAGTCCTGAAATCTGAGAAAGCTGAAATAGGCAGCCAAGTTCTGCAAGCATTTACCATTACTTCAAGCCTTCTTTCTGTCTCTTCTTTTTACACCATCTGTTTACAGTATTGGACAAGAGCCTGGTGGCAAGCTGCAAAGACTCTATTGGCTGGATGTTTTCCAAGCTGGATACCAACAGTGATCTTTTCCTGGACCAGACAGAGTTGGCGGCAATCAATTTGGACAAGTATGAAATCTGCATCCGGCCTTTCTTCAACTCCTGTGACACCTACAAGGATGGGCGTGTCTCCACCGCAGAGTGGTGCTTCTGCTTCTGGAGAGAAAGTGCGTCCACACCAGGTTTCCTCCTAGTGGCTTTCCTAATAGCTCCTTTCAGTCAGTAATATACCACTATTGCATGGGGAGTGCAAATCATTATAGGCGATGCTTTAAGAACATGCATACAAGTTCAATGAAGGTGTCAACCCAGTGCGCGGCAGCAGCGAAAAAAGCTAATTCAATGCTGGGAATAATTAGGAAGGGAATAGAAAATAAGTCAGCAAGGGTCATTTTGCCCCTTTATAACTCTATAGTGAGACCACATTTGGAATATTGTGTACAATTCTGGTCACCGCACCTCAAAAAGGATATTGTGGAACTAGAGAAGGTGCAGAGAAGGGCAACCAGAAGGATTAAGGGTCTGGAACACCTCCCTTACGAAACCAGGCTGCAACGTCTAGGCCTCTTCAGTCTGGAGAGAGGGCGTTTGAGAGGGGACCTGATTGAAGTATATAAAATTATGCACGGTATAGAAAGGGTGGATAGAGAAAATTTCTTTTCTCTATCACACAACACTAGAACCAGGGGGCACTCTATGAAGCTGATGGGTAGGAGAATAAGGTCTGACAGGGGGAAGTATTTCTTCACCCAGAGGGTCATCGGCTTATGGAATGTGCTGCCGGAAGAGGTGGTGACAGTCTGGATGGCTTTAAGATAGGGTTAGACAAATTTATGGATGACAGATGTATCAATGGCTACTAGAACAAATGCCTAGATGCATCTTTCAGGCTGGGGGCCGGGAGGAACTGGGGCGCTTCTAAGGCCATCTGCTGGGACTCGAGAGCAGGAGAAGGTTTGTCCTTGTCTCTTCTTGAGATGCCCATGAGCATTTGGTGTGCCACTGTGTGTGACAGGATGCTGGACTAGATGGGCTGTGGCCTGATCCAGCAAGGCTTCTCTTATGTTCTTATGAGTCATCTCAGCTGTATCTTTCTCCCACTCACTGATTTATGGCACGACTGCTGCTGGATTATGGGGAACAGAATAAAAGGGTTCCCAGCTAACGTTTGTTTTTCATGCCTTGGTACCAAGTCTAAGGCTGCCTCCAGATGGTGAGAGGAAAACATGAGCGCTTGTTTGCATTTTGCAGTTGCCTCTCTCTGTCCTTGCTAAACAGCAGGGCAACACTGTGGGGCGAGAGCAGGCACTTCTATGTCTAGATGCTTGCTCCCACAGTTGTAAGGCATACAGTAGGATTTCACCCGTGTATCATGGGGGTGGTATTGGGATTGCCACAGATGTGGCATACCCCCAAAATAATCTCCAGGCATACCCCCAAAATAACTCAGTGCTGAGTAGTAGTGGTCCTACAATTTCCACCACTACTACTGAAACCACTATTACTACTACTACTACTACTACTACTACTACTACTACTATTTCATCTCTTATTTCAGTACTTCTTTCCATTTTGGATTGGTTTGGCAGTTCTGCAATGTATCTTCTGTTTGTTTGTTTTGGGTCTTACAGAACCCCCTTGCCTTGTGGAACTGGAAAGGATACAAATCCAAGAGGCAGCAAAAAAGAAGCCTGGTAAGTCTGTGGACAGTGGAGACATCAAGCGGTTTGTGGAGCAGAAGAAAGAGGACTCTGTTCTTTCTTAGGAATCTGAAGGGGCACGTCCCCATGCACATTTGGTCCGGTACCAAAACCAGACTCGGCATGGGGAGTCCCCATGCATTTTTGATTTGGTCCAGTTTCTGTGGACCAAATCCCCCCAAACAGTGCCAGACCAGGACCAAATTTGGTACCCGGAAAAACAAGTCTGGGCATGGTTTGGGGTCCCAGCATGCATTGGTTAGCGAGCTGTGACTGCACATGGGGACAGTCCTGGGCTTTTCGAGGAGGAGATTGGCGCTCATGTCATTTGGAGGTGGGGTGTGCTTGCCATTCCTGCCCTGTGCATTGGAGATCGCAGGGAGTGGAAAAATCCTGATTGTCAAGGCAGGCTTAGTTTTTGTACAGTTTCCATGGCAAAAATTCCATCCCCGTTTCCCAATCGCCAAGGCAAGCAGGATAAAGGCTTGATCTGTCTCCCAATTGGAATTTTTGTTCCAATTCCAAAAATTTTCACCCCCCATTTCCCGATCACCAAGGTGATCATGATAATGGCTGGATTTTCTCCCTTTTAAACTTGACGGGCATTCTCGCGGTTCACACTGGAGCGGAGGCGCACAAAACTGCTGCTAAACCTCATAGCAGCTTTCGTTCTTCTTATTATTAAGCTTTATTTCAACTTTTTTCCATGCCTCCCAGCCCAGTCCTGGATTTCTGTGCTGCTAAGGGAGGGGTGGATGCAGCATTTGCAGCTGGCAGCACAGGGGTGGGCTGACATGAATCTGGCTTCCAATGAGGAGAGGAGGTGGGGGCTGCTCCCCTGTGCCAGGATTTGGTGCGGTTTGCATGGGGACGGCTGCATCCGCGCCCAACGTCCACCCAGCACACGTCACCGGGAATGGCACAGGGACAGGGTGGGATCGATCTTGGACCTGCTTCCGGTCCCATGCATGCCCATTCCACACCAAACATCATACATGGGAATGTGGCCAAGGGCTGCTCCATGTCCCATTGCTAAAATCTGTATTAGAAGCCACAGGTTAGCAGGCTAATAAACATACAGCTAATATTTGTGTGTTTGAGGCATTCAGAGTGTTTCACAGGCACTATTTCAGTTCCCAAAATGGACCCTGAATGTTAGTTCAAAATGGTTAACGCTTCTATTGCAGTTCACTTGGGAAAAGTGAGCAGAACTCGAACCAAGAGCACCCTGGCTCATAAGCTGCAGAGCTTGCTCAGACTTTCTGCAAAGGTTGTCCAGTCTGCGTCCAGCATTCACACCGAGTTACATTACGTTCAGATTGTCTGTGCAAACTGCAACCACTGCTCGTATCTCAGTTGCACTTTATGCAGGGCGTGTGCTCTGTGTAGTTTTCACTTATTCCCAAATGCTGCTGTTTGCACTCAGCACCCAATACCTAACGTTCATTTTGGTGATGCATTTAGCACTGCTGACAACAAAGGCAGCATTTGGAGAAAAGCATAAACTGTCCTACAGCACCTTTGCTCCAAGCTTCTCTGCTAAGTCTGAAAGGAGACTAATTTCTGGTTTTTCTAAGCAGCCGCCACCCCTGAACTCAAATGGAACACCTCTCCTTTGATTCTGTATCGATAGTCTAAAAGCATAAACTAGAATGTACTTGCACACAGATGGGTGGCCTGTGCTTCAGGCTTGTCATGTTGTCATTACATTTGGGAACATTTGTGTTTTTATGACCTTCAGGCTAATGGAACTTTAGGCCATATTCAAACTGGTCTGGGAATATAGGATAAACAATCCATCCCACGCTGGGACAGATTGTTCCTGGTGCAGAACAAGACCATGTGCATTGGGACACCCAGCTCCATTCTGGCCCCTTTGTTGGATCCTAAGCTTGCATCAACTTCAGGGGTGGTATGGGATACCTCTGAATGCTGGCAGGTCTACTGGTAGCCTGGACCATGATGCCATTTTGGGTGCCTATTCTGGTCTCCTTTCTGTCCTAGGAGGGGGTGGAGCCTTTCTGGTCTACTCTTATGGGCACATGAAAGAGCCCCAGAAGTGGATTATGGTCTGGTCTACCAGCAAGTGCAGAATGGCCCTTCCATGTCTGCGTATCACTCCATGATGAGCTATTATCGGCCGTACAATGCAGCTTGTTGTATGTTGAGACCTGCGTGATCAGATGTGTTGGACAGAAATAGAAACAGTGGTTTTAGAAGAGTTAGAGAGAGTGGTTTATTTCTTGTAGCTCCGATTTGTCAGGCTTTTGAAGTAATACTGAACTCTATAATACCTACCTATCAGAAAAGAAAAATGGGGTGAGAATGCAGAGCAGGAAACTCACACTGCTTTCAACTTTCTAAAGAAACAGTTCTGGGCTGCCAACTCATTTGAGTTCAAACACTGAGACTGGATAAAGGTTACTACCTGTATGTGTTTCAGTGGGTGAAAGATGGGTTGAAAGAGGAAATATTTTCTGTACTGTGCACTTTTCATCCACTATCCTTTCTGCTTTGGAGTTCTGTAAGCTTGTTGTAGTGTTTCTGAAACCTGCAAAGACAGTGGACTATAGACAGGAATGGAACAAAAGATCAGAAAAGCCAGAGCTCAAGGCCTGACTTTATGTGAGATGCAGGGAATCAAAGTTACATCTATAATATTTGTGTGTGGCTTACTGCTATACAAGATAGACAACTCTGGCTTCCTGTTTTGTTTTTGTTTTCCTTCTCATGACTATTATTGCTGCAGAAATCATAAGAAATACTTTCAGAGTGAGGCAGCGGCCTCAGATACAGAATGCCAGAAAAAGGACGGCAAATTGCAAATTTCTGAACTGATTTACGTTAATCCACCTTTGTTCCCTATTACCGGGTCCCCATTTCAACAGCATACCAAAGCGTGGCTGAAATGGATTCCTCAGGGGCTTGGAGGCACTAGATTTGGAGCTGGGGTGCCAGCTAGACCACATCATCCACCAACATATAGGCAGCTTTGTTCCGGACTTAAAACAATCCATCCCAGCCGTGGCATAGATTACTAGATACAGATCACCAGATCCTGGAGCATTTTCGCACTTCTCTACACACCCATGCTGGAGCGCTAGTCAACTTTGGCCGTCCCGTCCTGTCCCCTGCGATCAAATATTTACCTTATTCAATCTGGGGCCCAGTCTTCCTCTGGTTGCCGCCATTTTGGCTGCAGCGCCCTCTGTGATTATGTGTGCATCAGCGCTGTCACCCTGACTCCGCTGACACTCTGCACGCACACAGTTGCATATATGGTCATTCAAGGTGCCAGGATGCTTACACAGCACCTCAGACGGCCCCAGAGTGCTGGAAGAAGAACAAACGCTCCTGCCCCAGACGCTTCAGGTAAGTGCTTGGTAAATATTGGTTAATGTGTGGAGCGTGATTTCATGCTCCACACCTAATCAACGAGTAGTGAACTTCTGGTGAGTGTGGCCACACTTGGAAGCTCTAACAACCTCCAACACAGGCGGATGCTCTTCACCAGAGGTTCACTAATTCTTCACTAGAGGCTGTAGTGTGAATAGGCCTCTGATCTATGCTCTTGTGAATGCAGAAAGTTAGGGACTAGCTGGGGATACCGTGCACACTGACTTGAACACAGGAAATGGTCCTGGGGTGGTAAACCTCATTTTTTTAAAAAGGACCATCAAAATCTGTAATAAAGAATGTGAATTAAGGTGTTGCCGCTGTTCTTTTAGCTGCTCTGCCTTTAGAACACTCTAACAAGTGCTCAAGGTGGAATGCCTGCTAGATGAGACCCCATAGTCCTCTACCACACCCACTGTACCATGAGTGCGGAGGGATTTGTGAACCCCTCACGCAAACATTACACACCAATGGTGCTATGCAAACATTGCCTTGATCTTGTTTCCATCAGAATAATGTTCTGTTCTTGCCATTGTTGTGTGTTAAGTTCTCATGTGATTTAGTTTTATCTTGCTCAATTTCTTTTCTTCAGGGGTCTTCATTCCCAGCTGCGATGAGGATGGTTACTACCGAAAAATGCAGTGTGACTCAAACATTGGAGAATGTTGGTGTGTCGACCACCTTGGCTTGGAGCTAACAGGAACGCGAATGCACGGAAATCCAGACTGTGGTAAGGAAGATGGGGAATGACGATAAAAAGAAGTCTTAGGGCTGGTCAGAATTACCACAAGTTTGCACTGTGTTTCATATGATTCATGCACCTGACCCTGGTCCTTCTATCCCAGTGGTTCTCAAAGTGTGGTGCTCCAACTATTCCTGAATAGCAACTCTCAGCATTCCACTACCAGAACTGCGTGCCAGGAGACGGACAGAGATTATGAGAAGTTGAATCCTGGATGGGTGGTGGGTGGGTGAGTGTTCAAGAACGTCTGGACGCCACAGTCTGAGAACCACTGCTCTTATCAGACCAAAACTTCTTGCATACTCAGGTCATGAGAGATTTTGAACCTTCAAATGGATAATATGAAGGAGCTGGTCATATGATTTGGGGACTGCCCACTCGATGGAGGGGATTCACCTGTTCCAAATAGCTAGTGAGCCAGTTTGGTCTAGTGGTTAGGGAGCTGGACTCTTATCTGGGAATACCGGATTTGATTCCACACTCCTCCACGAAGTCAGCTGGGTGACCTTGGGCTAGTCACAGCTCTCATTTTATTTATTTATTTATTTATTTATTTATTTATTTATTTATTTATTTATTTATTTATTTATTTAATCTCGCCCCATACCCAAAGGTCTCTGGGTGGGTTACAAACTTAAAACAACAGATTAAAACAGAATATACATTAAAAGACTTTAGAAATTCAACACTCTAAAACAATACACATTATGCTTAAAATGATAGTGTCTGACCTGGGTGGGAAATTTAATCAGCTCAGCCAAAAGCCAGGGAAAAGAGGTGCGTCTTCACTGCCTTCCTAAATATATATAAGGAAGGGGCAAGACGCACCTCAAAGGGGAGGCTATTCCATACTCTAGGGGCCATGACAGAAAAGGCTCTCTCCCGGGTGCCCACCAGCCTTACTACTGAAGGTGGTGGGACAACCAAGAGGGCCTCACCACTTGATCTTAAGGCACGGGCAGGTCGATATGGGAGAAGGCGTTGCTTTAGATATTTGGGGCCCAAGTCATTTAGGGCCTTATAAGTTAGAGTCAAAACCTTGAATTGGGCCCAGTAGTGAATTGGCAGCCAGTGCAATTCTTTTAAAACCAATGTGATGTGCATCCGGCTAGATGTTCCGGTCAGCACTCTAGCGGCTGCGTTTTGCACTAGCTGCAACTTCTGAACCACAGCCCCACCTACTTCACAGGGTGTTCTGTTGTGGGGAGAAGAATAGAAAGCTTTGTCAGCTGCTTTGAGAAAACCAGGGTAGAAAAGCCAGTTATTCTTATTCTTATTCCAGAGTATTCCATCCCATTTTCTTCATTCTACTCACACTATTCCCATGCATCCTGCCAGGATTTTGTTTCCATTGAACAAGCTTGGCAGCCATTGGTCCTTTCCAAATCCTCAAGTTGTTGGCTTCTCCTAAATAGCTTTTTTATTACAGCGTGCTTGATGTTTTCTTCTTTACACTTGTAGTGCCATTTGGCTATAGAGAGGTTATTAGCCTCTTACTTCACTATTGGTAGACAGGCATTTTTAAATTAAGAAATCAGTGAGCCATGAGTGCCTAAAGTCACATCATGCATTAGCCAACTTGTGAGTGTGTGATCACACTGGACATTTCTCATTTGGCGCTATTACTAAACGTGTCCTGTGTGTACCTCACAAAAAAAACATGCATTCATTCATACAGGAAAAAGAAAATCCTAATCTTGTTGCTGTTCTCGCCTCAGAGCCTGACAACCCTCCTATAGCAACAAGTGTTCACTGTTCACTGGATTTCTGGGTTGGCCCCTAGCAGCCATTTCCATTGGCCACAGGAGCCTCTGCAACTTCCTGGCCCATCTGCCCCAAACAGGACTCACCTCAAGAGTTATTGGGTGTTTTTCCACTGTCACTAGAAGTACCCATTAAGTACCCATTAATGGGTACAAAAATGCCATTATGTACCCATTAATGGGTACTTAATGGGTACTTTTAGTGATAGTGGAAAAACACCCATTCTTTCTCATCTGTGGAAGGTATGGATAATTGGAAGCTTGGGGCACAGTAAGGCCGCATCCCCATGGGATGCCTTATATTGGTTTCCCGAAACTGAAATAATTGAACCGGATTGAAGCTGTCTCCACTACTTTCAACTCGATCCGGATCAGCGGGATCCCAACGGCATCCTGACGGCAACCTTATCTCGGATTCAATCCTTGGAGTCTGTGCGGCAGTTTGGCTTTTGGAAAGCGTATCCTGTCCTCCCTGCCCATTGCCAGTCATGGTGCCCACCCCCTCTCTCGATTGGTGTTCCTCCTGCTGCGAAATTTCTGACGTGACAAGGGCGGGGAGTTGCAGTTCCGCCCTTGATGGTTGCTGTCCACGAAAGGTGCCAGCCACCAAGACAACCACCAGATGGCGCACACCACCCTAGGTGCGCGGGTGTGGAGGGTTGGTGGTTTTTTTTAAAAAAAACCATAGTCTTGCGTAACTTCGAGGCATCACAATTCCACTTACACGGTGGGGAGTGTTCTGTTTTAATTTTTTGTCCCTTAGGTCTCAAATTGACCCCAAGGGCATCCCTAACCCCGTATATGAACACACCCACAATCAAAATCAGTAAAGAAGAAAGGAGAAGTGTTTAGTGTTTCACTGCTTGCTGTTGTGAGCCAGCTGCCCTTGGCTACCATCCAGGGAAGATTTAAGGGCTAAAATTAACTGACCGCACCAAGTGGTCTCTTTTTTTCTTGTCACTACAGATGATATAGTTGGATTCTCGGGAGACTTTGGGAGTGGCGTCGGATGGGAAGATGAGGAAGAGAAAGAGACTGAAGAAGCCGGTGAAGAGGCGGAAGAGGAAGAGGAAGGAGAGGCAGGAGAGGCAGATGATGGAGGCTACATCTGGTAGAAGTGACAAAGAGCTCAAGTTTGGTCAGGATGCTGGCTGTAGGGCTGGGAGACAGCAGTCAAAACCTGAAGGAGAGGAACAGCTGGATAAGATGATCAGGAAACACAGCTGAATGTAACTAACTATGGCAGAAAATATTGTGCAAGTGTGTGTGTGTGTATGAATGTGTGAATGTGTGCGTATGCACGTTTGGCTGAGTAGGCCCATTCCTTCTACATGGCTGCAGGGGTGATCTCCACCCCCGCAACCCCAAGCTTAGCCAAGATCAAAATAATACTAAAGCAAAAGGGTTGGGGGTGGGTGGGTGGGTGGGTAATGCTCTGCACTGTAGGTTCCAATAGCATTTTAAAGAAATTTAATTTGATTTTTGAACGGTCTGCAACACATTTCAGCTCATAACTAGACTTCACACCATGTGGGAAGCCCATTTCCCTGGTTTGTTCATGTATCTAGCTGTGGTGCCTAGCGATATCTTCCAGTAATTGTTGCACTGTAGGATATACACCCTGGCACACCTGATTTCTGTTGGTATTTTGCGACCACAAACACGGCAGAGAGCCAAGCATTCTGCCAAGTGACCTCAAGTCTTTTTTTTACATTAGGGGAAAATGTGATCGCAAGGATTTGTCTGACAGACCCACAATTAAGAAGAGCTTCTTCAGTTTTACCTAAATGTTTGAACAAGGCCCATGTTAAGTCTGAACAGCGTATCACTGGCTCCAAACGTAAGCTCAACAGCTACTTTAGCAAGGTTGTTGTTTTTTATGCATAGTGAGGTTTGCCTGGTTCCTTCTTCCTAGCCTATTCCACATAAAAGAGTTAATATCCTACTCCTGAGTTAGAGTTATCCTTTATCCTTTAATATAAGAGTTTAAGTCCTCTGGGAACAACACATGTAGTGAAAACTCTTCCAATGAGCTTCCATTGCCATTGCATACTTTGCAGCCACTTGTAAGCAAAAACTGATTCTTTAGTGAAAGTAAAAATTGGTCTATGTTTTGCAAGCAAAATCTGTACTGAGGGGATTACTGTAGTCCTCACAATCAGACAAGTGTAAGGAAGACACCTGCAATTGTCTCCCACGTTTATCTCTTGCTGCTTTTAATTCAGCTAATGTCACAGCTGGCTTATTGAAATAATGGGCCACCCCTACCCTCCTCTGGCTGTCCTTATAGAGGAACAGAGGAGTGAAAGCAACAGTTAAGGAAAGGAGTTCCAAATGGCATAGAGAGAATCCGTCCACAACCAAAGCGGAAACCAGGAAGCGACAAGGCGCTTGTTCCAGTACCGTCACTTCTCAATTATCCCACATTGTCTTGTGACTGTGCTGTTGGTTGGGTTTGTCTCTAGATGAAGATACCTGGCAAACAGAACTTGCTCCGTTCTCCTTTTCTTCTTTCAGCAAGAACCTTTAATCAGTGAAATCTTTTGACCGGCCTCTTTCATCCATTAAATCTGTCAGATCAGTGAATCCCCCTATTTGCACCTACATTGGGATGCGTTCAGTGGTTTGTGGGCTCTACTCCGGCAAGCGTATGATTGTGCCCGTTGCAGCCGTATGACTTCGAGTGCTTGGGTGTGTATGTACGTGAAGAAGGGGTAGCCAGCAATGGACTACATTGAGCATTCCAGAGCTTACACAAAACTGAACTTCCAGTAGAGCCATGTAGACTGGATGTGCTACTGTATATCCTTAAACCAGACAAACGTAAACATGGAGCTTTCAGCAAGCTAACCTCCCCGTAAGCCCAGCCACATGCTTGAAATGGTACCTTAATAGAGAACAATTATGTAGCCCAACTATGATAATAAATGCGCCTTTCTGTGTTGAGCTCTCTACCTTCCTTTTTGCCCAAGCCTGCTTTTTCTGTACGTCTTCGTCTATACTCTCTTTGACATGCACGGACCCACACTTATGCACAGACTCCCTTAGCATCCCTCCTTTATTCTCCTGTTTCTCTCCCATTTCTACAGAGAGCAAAATAGACAGTGACTGAGCAAGACTTCGGCGTGTCACTGCTGCAAAGGAATGGCCACAGGCTGTTCCCTGGGACAAATTTTTCCTTATATCCTTTTTATATCCTTCCCCTCCCTTCCACTAAGAGTCTGTCTGTGTTGTTAATAGCTGCTCAGATGTAGGATTCCAGAAACACCCCCTAAAGAACTTGTTTCGCTGTCTTACCCCATGGGCCCCTTCCTTTCTTGTCTGACGTTAGTCCCTAGGTGTCTGGGACTGGTCCAGGGTTCCCCAGTTATGCATGTTTAATAACCTGTACATACGTTGTTCAAAGAAACAAACTTTGCTAGCTCCACTATTTAAGGCAACAACCTAAAATTAATGCAAAGGGAAGGAATGAGTCGGCCAAACTGGAAAAAGGTCAACATGGGTGTGTGTTTTAGCTGTGTTAGCAAGGTTTATGACTGCTTGTCTTCCCTTCAGTTTGACAACTCCATATCTGTAGGAAGGCAAGGAGGGGAGGGGGTTCCCTCCCACCCTCCCACCCTGAAAGGTGAAGGTGATGAAGCAAACCACAGGTTGGCCAGGGTATGAACCCTCTTCCACTATTGTCTGCTCACGGGTTTGTGATCAAGAACTGGTCAAAGCTTAGAGTTTAAAAACATGATGGTTTAACAAAAGAAATAAGGGTGAATGCTATCAGAATACTAAGTCAGACCACTTTTCAGCTCTACCAGCTATTTTCTGTCTCCAGGTTTAAATTTCTCTGATGCTGCTGGCTTCTGTGATAAGAACCTGTTTCAGAAGCTGCAGAGGACAAGTGGTATGCATTCACCACAAGAACCAAAACCTCTTACACATGACTTCAACTTGCTAATTTCCCTCCAGCTGTAACATTTTGTTTGTAAGGTATTTTCAGTTGGCTTTGAATGACCCTGTGACCCATTTTCTATCTTCTGTGAGAACCAAAGCTGAAGACATTTAATCTCAGAGGACCTGCCTAAGAGAAACTTTAGTTAACCCTTAGTGGACAAGCTAGAGATGGGAACACCCATCAGATTAAACTAGCTTTATGAATCAGAGTTAATCAAAGCTCAACTCCATTTTTTTCTTTTCTTTTCTTGAATATGGCTCAGCCATGGCATATATGGATTAGGACAAGACTGTTGCTGAGCATGTGTAGAGGGTGAGTAATCAGTGGCTTGTGTCTCATATCTAGGACTACACCACTGATCTTTTGACACAGAAGGCTTACTTTGGCATAAAGCTTGAATCTTGGGACCTCCTTTTTCTAGAAAAGGACCATGCATGGGACGCTTGATGGAGAAAGAACTCATCAACCATTTGGTTTGAATTTAATTATTGTGGATCAAATTAGACTCGATTCTTAAAACCGTGTCCTCCCCAGCCTACAGCCTAATTTAAACTTGTAAATAAGGAAGCTACTCTTTAACACACTCACACCTCTGCCTTTTCACAGTTTCCTTTTCAGCAGCATATATTCACCCATCAACATCGAGTTTCTTTCAGTAACATCCAGAATTATCTAATAAGTCTGGAGATTCCAGCAACAGTCAGGACTTAAAAAGAAATGAGCTGGAATATTATCACCATTTCCTGAGAGCTCAACATATCAACCATCGTTACAGTTCATTTATTCTGTCATCTTTGCATTGGCAGAGGGAGGAGATAGGCGTATGAAGCATTTTTTCATACTGCTGGTATTAATCAGACATCAGACGGCATTGCCGCAAATGCTTTAAAAATAAGGAGAGTAAAAAGCTAAGACTAAATGGTGATGCTAGGTTGTAGACACTGAGGTGAGTACAGAACAAATGTAGATTGACCAAAGAGGCGATTCTAGGCTGCATCCAGATGTTGGTTACTTACTCTGCTATATTTGGATAGTCCAGAATAAACGTGGGCTGCGTCCCCACAGGCTCAAGTTATTTCGCTGTTGAATCGGGGCATCCGTAATCCACATTGTAGTTCGAATTAACATGTCCCCATTCAGTTGACAAGAGTGCAGGTTAAAGGCGAATCCACCTGTCCCCAAGCAAATGTGGTAAACCCCTGCATCAGGGGAACCACATCCATTTTTCTCCACCCCTTCTGCCCTGATAGGAAGCCCTGCTGATGTCACCATGCCCTGTCCTGCCCCGTGCAGTGATGACAGGAGAAATCCCTGGAAAATGTGTCCAGGTTGCACCTCCAAAAACACAACACACACCATAAATAAGAAAAAAAAAAGATAAAAGGGGGGCATAATAGGATGGCAAAAGGGCTCATGCCTGAAGCCGCGACTTTAGCGGACATGTGCACATCTGTATGACAGCAAGCACACCTCCAATTGACAGCAAGCCTCGTGTTCACATCAGCCTCCCTCTAAACCCTTGCAGCTTGGATCCATTTTCTTATCTTCTATTCAACAATGCCCTTCAAGTCCCCCACGCTTCCAGCTACTACCATTAACAGTCTCAAATCATAGCTTTGAAAACCATAGCTTTTGGCAGAGAATGAATGATCCAGTGCTCGTGTGAAAAATCTACCCCTTTACCCACGCATGTTTTGCCGATCGGGCGATCAGGCAAGGGGGGGCATGCCTTTAGCCGGAGAGGGCAAATGAGAGCTCATTTCAGCTTAATTTCTTTGCTGCCTTAATTTCTTTCCCCAAGCAGTTGCGACTGCAGCGTGCATGGCAGGGACAGTGAATCCCTGCCTGCTAATGCTCCGATCGCCAAACTCCTCGCCCAATAACCCAGGAGCATCCCCATGAATCAAGATAATACGTGTTTGCCTCCTAATTCGGAGCGAGAACAGTTGGAAAGGGGGGGGGGGAGTTGCCACAGATTTGTGCCATTTGTCCTGAATGTAGCCCGGATTAGAGGATAGAGCCCGGATGGTCAGAGGTGAACTCAGGTTTGCCTCAGAGTATTTTGACTCATGGATATTGTGGAATATCTATGTTTTATTCTGAAATGTCCAAATATAATGGAATAAGTAACTGACATCTGAGGCCTGTTTGCACTACAGCATCTGGTGCATGATTAGTGAAATTCTGGTGAGGAGCATACGCATGCGGAGTAGACTGTTACAGCTTCCAAGTGTGACCATCCTTACCTAATTGTTAAGGTGTGGAGCACAAACCAACCTTACCTCAAGCATCCGGGGTAGCATCCATTCACTCTTCCTGCATGCTGGCATCTCGGACAACCATAGATGTGACTGCAAATGCACAGAGCGTCCACATCGTCAAGGCAACAGCACTGGCGCATGTGCAGTCGCAGAGGGTGCCAAGTCAAAAGGGCGGTGCCCATAGGAGGACCGGGCCCCAGATTGAATATGGTAAGTATTCAATCCCGGGGAGAGGGAACAGACAAAGCTGACTAGCACTCAAAGTGTGAGAGCTGGTCAACATTGGTTAATCGCACTCCTTTCCCATCCAGTGGACAGGAAGGGAAGTGAGAAAACTCCCCTGGATGCAGCCCTAATAAAAGATCTTCACTGTTTGTCTGTTTGTTATAATTTTAGGTCCATTTATATGCCTCAGTTCAACACAATCCAGCCAGGAAGGGAGGGTATGTGTTTGCGTATATCTCAATACCCTGCAACTTCAGTGGACCCCAGATGACTACAGAAATGTGACTATAAAACACACCCAAATCTGTATCTTTGCTGGATGCTGTGAATATATATCTGCTTCTGCATACACTGGGTGCTTCCGTGCTTACCTCCGAAATCCAGATCTATTTAGATCCGGATTTCGGAGATCCGTCCGCACGGAGATCCACCAATGCACGGAGATCCGTCCGTTCGGAGATCCACCAATTCCATCCACACATGCAAGGGTGGGACGGAATTAGATCTAGATTTGAGGTGGGTGCTGTGCTGAAGCACAGCACCCACCTCAATCAGGATCTCCAGAGGCCCTCCCTTGACCCACCATGATTGGCTCCTCTGGAGCGGAGCATGGCGAGCTGGGGAACTCCGATTTTGGGGCTCTCCCTAGCCCTAGAAGCAGCGGATCGCCACTTCTGGAGCCGGGGGGGGGGGCTTCATCTAGACCACCACCCCAGCCCTCCATGGGGCGACGGAGTGGGATCCCCTCCTTACCTTAAGGCAGCCAGCCCAATTCTGACTGCGGGGTCCCGGTTGCCTTCGCACCTGTGTCCTGCGTGCCTACTGATTGGCCAGGGCTGCGCCTGGCTTCAGGATGCTCTCTGTGCAGGCGCGCCGCCCTGGCCAAAGCGCGCCTCTCCCAATTGGCCAGGATCGGCACCTGTGCAGAGAGCCTCCTGAAGCAAGGTGCAGCCCTGGCCAGTCAGGTGTGCAGGACGCAGGCGCGAAGGCAACTGGGACCTTGCAGCCAGAATTGGGCTGGCTGCGTTAAGGTAAGGAGGGGATCTTGCTCGGTCGCCCCCGGGCGGGTTGGGAGGGGGTAGGTGAATCTCCCCCTGGCTCCAGAAGCAGCGATCTGCAGCTTCTGGGGCAAGGGTGAGCCCTGAAATCCATGTCCCCTGGCTCCGGAGAAGCCAGTCATGGGGGCCGGGGGAGGGCCCAGTTAGAGACCCTTTTCACTGTGCGGACGCATCCTTTTTGGATGTGTCCTAACAGCGAAAACACCCATTAAGACTACCTTTTATGTGGTCTTATGGGAAACCGGTTTAAGGGCCGCTTAACACCCATTGAACGACACATCTTGCGGGAGTCAGTGCGGAAGCGGACTCCCTGATGTGTCTCTGATGGGTGCTGCTGTGTGGACACGGTTTTCCCAAGGGTATAAAATGTGGTTTTAATGGGTGTTAAAGGGTCAATGCGGAAGCACCCACTGTGTCAAGACAAATGTGTTTGGGTCTGAAATAATAAGTTCCCAGATGTGTGTCTCTTAAAATATACCCCATGCAGGAAGACATACATGCCTTTTCTTCCCATTTGCATTCAAATTGCAGATAGATCATTTCGGCAGACCTTTATTGCACGCTTCCAGGTTACTCCACTCTAAACAAATGAAAATAGATTTGTCTGTCCAATCCATTAATCTTTTTCTCTCTCTCTCTTTCTCTCCTGTATACTGGATCTCAGCTCGGTGTTGATGGAAAGACTGTGTATATTAAAAACACCAGTAGATATGTATTTTTAAAGTGTTGAAATAACATTCTGTGCTTAATAAACCAGAGTTGTGAGGAGAAGCAAACTTGCTTATAGCCTGAAAACATATTTAAAAAGAAAAAGTCTTATGTGCAATAATAACTTTTGAATTTTAGGGTTAAAAATCGTGTTCAAGTGCTTCAATTTCAGTTTGTATATTTAAGTGCTGCAATTGTATCTCAGTAATTCTAGATGTTTAAAACAAAACCAAGTGTTAGGATGTATGTGTGCAAAGTTAACTGCCTTTGAAATCCCACTGGTTTCACCTGGAGAGTCAGCCATGATGCTGATACCTGACCCATTGAAATCACTGGGGACTTCAAAGGGCTCAGTTTTGATGGGATCTGTCCCCAAGCTATTCTGTTCTTAGGGTCTCCCTCTCCCTTTTCTCAGCTGTGACACTCATACATTGCTTTTCTTACGGCTTCCTGGGGAAACTGTTTCACATGTCAGTCTCTGCCTAATACTTATTTACTTACTTACTAACTATCTTAACCTGAGGAAACGAGTACACACATACACCATTCCAAGCAATTAAATACAACCCTATTTTTAAAAAAATAAATAAAAATTTATAAACATTCTCCTCTGCTGTTTTGTGGCAATTTATGGGATTCATTAGTGGGCAGCGTCGAGTTCTGTGTTTGTGGAGTACAGTTGGCTTGGTTTTTCTTGCATATTGTCTGTTCTTTATTTTGTACCATCCAGCTTCTTATGATAAATATTGGTATGTGTTTTTTTTAAAAAAATCATTCTGTTTATGTTTTGGTTCTTGTTCAAGAACCCTGGGGATGATTAACAAAAGAAAAGACATGCTTCTGAAGAGTTTGTCCAAAATACAAAGAAAACCTAATAAAATAGATATACTAGATATACTTTCAGCCTAAAGTACAACCCAGTTGGCAGGCCTGGGGGACTGGATCATACCTCACCCATATTTTATCTAGACCCATACCCAGAGACAAAACTATATTTCAGTAAGACTGCATTGTTCACAGGAAGACCAAGAAGTATGTGTGGGTTTTAGAGTATTTGGCTAACTACTGTATTTTTCTGGTGTATAAGACTACTTTTTAACCCAGGAAAATCTTCTTAAAAGGCGGGGGTCATCTTATACGCCGGGTGTTGTCTTCTTATACGGCGAGTATATCCCAAACTCTATATTTTGACTGGAAAGTTGGGGGTCGTCTTATACGCCCAGTCATCTTATACGCCGGAAAATACGTTTTTTGAAGTTTATTACCACACCCCACATTTTCTTGGTCTCAGTCCTAATTTCTTTACCAAAGTCCCATTTTACCTTAACTCTACCCTTGTCCACCCAGAGGTCTGGATTTTAGCCTCCTCATTTAGTGCCCAGGGCAACAGCCTTGACTGGACGAAGGTGCCTTTGACCATTTCCACAGACCATGGGCCTTTTTGCACCTTTGTTGGGTACAGAACCATGAAGAACTGAGATGGTGTGCGTGAAATGTTTAAAACAGCCTCAGCATGGAATGTCAAACCAATGATGCTTCCCACTTTCCATGATCCTCTTGGGTTAGGAAGAGAATCTATGAGTAATTTGCACCAGATGGAGTTCAAAGGGCATAAATGACTGATCTATTATGAATAACAGTGGAAACTTTGGGTGCTTCCACATTTGCCGCCAAAAAATGGATCAAAGAAGTTCCCTTTTTTCGTGAGCCGTCCTCCAGAAGATCCGAAGGGCCCTTTTGTGTCCGCAAACACACGGGGAGGCCAGATCCGGAAGGACGGATGGTCTGGGTGCTATGCGGAAGCCACAGCACCCATTCCAAAAGTCAGCTGGATTCCCACGCCACCGCACCTGGAGCCGCGCTACTGGAGCATGCAGCTGCCAGTCACTGCGCGTTTCCGGTGGTGTGTGGCGCACGGGGGAGGGTGGAAGGAGGCAAACGGGCCTGCTTCCGCCCTCCCCAAGATGGCGGCCGCAGGGACATCCGTCCCTTCGCCTGTCTATGTACAGAAGTGTCCTGCTTCCACATAGATCAAGGCAATCAAGGAACGGATTGAAGACCTCATTTTTGAGGTCTTCATGTTGATCTGGTTTTCAGTGGCGAGACCTGATTTAGAAACGGATCTTGCACGCCGAAATGTGGAAACAGCCGCCTGGAAGGGTCACTAAAGAGGTTTCCAATGTGGAAGTTAAGTACCTAAGGGTTTAAAATGGGTCTTAAATGGGGTGTTAAACTGGTTTCCACAGCCAATGTGGAAACACTCTTTTTTTCCAAGGTGAAAGTGGACCTTCTTTTAGGATTGCTTTAAAGCAGCGGTTCTCAACCTTCCTAATGTCGCAACCCCTTAATGGAGTTCCTCATGTTGTGGAGACCCCCAACCACGGGGGTGGAGCAGCTGGGAGGTGGGAGGGAAGGGTGGTGGGAGACTCGTTGCGACCCCTCTGAAAGGGTAATTTGACCCCCAAAGGGGTCCCGACCCCCAGGTTGAGAACCACTGCTTTAAAGCATCTTAGTAAACCACAGCTCTTCGATTCAGGCTATGATCCTCTTCACCTCCCCTCTACCTCCTTTCTTAAAAATATCTTCCTGTCTACCCATGTATCCTTGTCTGGATCAAGTCTCCCAGTCAGAGATCTGATGGACCGGAGTCAAAACATATCTCTCACATCTTCAATTTCTTTAATGTGCTTGCTGACATTGCAGCACTCTGCCAGAGGGATCTGACCCAGTGGACTCAGCAAGGAATTTGTTGTCTCTGTTGCTGTTGCCAAATTCACAGGTCTTGAGCTCATTCTCACACAAATGTGGCACATTTCACTGCAGCAGAGTCTTAGAGCTGCTTCTCATGTAGTGAACCTTGGGGGAGGACTGAAATTGTTCTGAACATTGGTTCTCGGAGCAATGCTCACTGGCAGTTCTCTTCACTTATGAAATCAGACTGCAGCGTTTAGGCCTCTTCAGCCTTGAAATACGGCATTTAACAGGGGACCGGATTGAAGAATATAAAATAATGCACGGTATAAAAAAGGTGGATAGAGAAAAATTATTTCCTCAATCACACAACACTAGACCCAGGCAGTACTCTAGGAAGCTGGCGGGTAAGAGACTCAGATCAGACAAGAGGAAGCATTTCTTCACCCAGAACACCATTGGTCTATGGAATTTGCTGCCAGAAGAAGTGGTTACAGCAACCGGCCTAGATAACTTTAAGAAAGGGTTAAGAAAATTCATGGATGACAGGTGTATCAATAACTACTAGAATGGATGCCTAGGTAAATTGTTCAGGCTGGGAAGACAGGCAGGATGCCTCCAAAGGCTACTGCTGGAATTCAAGAGAAGGTGAAAGTTTTGCCTTCTGCTTGAGAGGCCCATAAACAATTGGCGGACCACTGTGTAGGGCGGGATGCTGGACTAGATGGGTTGTGGCTTGATCCAGGAGGGCTCCTCTTATATTCATATGTTCAGCCTGTCCAAATGCCCATTGTCCCCTGCAGCTACTCTGGTACTAAGCACTAGTGCTCTGTAGGAATATTTATTCATTAATTTGGCAAGGAGAGTCACATATACTACTAATAGCTATTCTAGCCAGCCAGTGCAGAATGCCAATTAATGCTACAAATCGATCGAAGCCAGGAGTATTTAAATCCAGTGTAGAACAGGCATTTAGCAAAGACAAGATTATACATGTTCCGTAATCTTAACAGAGCATATTTGGCATTGGGTACCAAATTTCCTGTCTTGGACTTGGAATAGGTCCTAGCTCTTGCATTATCTGGCCAGCCTGCTGATGCTAGGAGAAAGGCGGGCCCCATCTCATTTTAGCCCTTGTACATCCAAATTATTACGTACAATAATTAAAGTGAGCACATAACATGCTTGCTAGAAAGGGCATGGTTTAGGATTGGCCCAAGGTATTGATAATCCACTAGAGCACCTATTAGAGCAAGGGTAGGGAATGAGTTTCTCCCTAAATGCTGGGATCCAGCTTCTAGATGCCACATGCTGGTCTGTGCTTTGTGGGCTCCTAAACTTCTGGAGGTCCAGGAGTTCTCCCCATCTTACTAGTAAAAAGAGCTCTCTGTTTTTTAAGTCTCTATCCTAACTGACAAAAAATGAGCCATTGTCTCCATCTCTGCAGTCTATTATGGAATTATTTAATATTGCATTTCCAGTGTTCCTTGTGCATGGCAGAAAAGGGCGCTCTTGTTTCTCAGCTACGTTTCCACTCTCTGTGGCCATGTAAAGCCCCGAGGAAAGGCAGTCCTGCCAACTTGGAGAGGAAAGAAATGTTGAGTCTTTGTAAAATGCCAAAGGCCTTTCCCTGTTGTTACATGGCTATTGCACACTGTCACTTTCAAAAGATAGTTTGTTGACCTGCAAACCAACAAACTACAGATAGGATTCCCACCCACACAGCCCGCCCTTACAAAGTCCTTTCCCATTATTGTCAGGACATTGCCATGGAATGGGCCTTTGGCCAGCTTTTGGAAGCCGCAGCTGTGACTTCAGCTGCCTATGTTTCCAGGCCCAATTCCAGGCATTGAACAATGGTATGTCTGTTGCTAAAGGCTCTCTATTTGACAGGCTCCTGCTAGAAGATTTAACTCTTCATATTCTCAGGGGAGCTTTTTACTTTCTCTCTGTGTGTCATACAAAATACATTTATCAGCTAGATCACCAAGTGTCTATATTCAACCAAAGGAGTGGCCATGGTATAGAACACAGCACAAATGGACCTGTGTGTGATAGTGTGGGTGGAGGTAGAGAGAGACCTAAAAGCTTTGTCACTAATATTGGGGAAGGCACCATACTGTGCTATCTCAAGATAATGTGCATCCAGCAGCACATTATCTTGAGATAGCACAGTATGCTCAGCCTTCTTCCTATCATCTCCAGGAGTTGAAACTTTGCTTTTGTCTTGTGATTTGGCCACAGTTATCCATGCCCTGGTAACTTCCAGGCTAGACTTTTGTAATGCGCTCTACATGGGGCTGCCCTTGAAGATGGTTTGGAAGCTGCAGCTCGTGCTGAATGCAGCTGCTAGACTGCTTACTGGAACAGCTGCCTGGACACACATCACACCAGTCTTAAAAGAGCTGCACTGGCTGCGAATTTCCTACTGAGTCAGAAAGTACCCATTTTTGCACCCATTAAGGACCCATTTGGGTGTGAGCCGGATGATCCCATTTCCACCACAGCACCCGTTTGGGACCCGATTGTATTGACTGCCACTGGGAAAATCTGGATCAAATGGGTACTTTCTGGCCTTTAATCCAGATTTTCTGTAGACCCCATTAATGGGGTCTACAATGGGGTCTTCAGACAGAAAATCCGGATTAAAGGGAGCCTGTTTCCACACTTGTGCGGCAATGGGGTCTAGAGGAGGTTAGGAGGAAGGGGCACCCATGGTGGGGGGAGCCCCAAAACCTAAGCTTCAAAGTCACTTCGAAGTCACTTCAAAGTCTGTGTAAAATAGCTCCGGAGGGTCTATGAAGTCTGTGCTGATCTTCAGAGTGAACTTCAAAGTGACTCCGAAATGACTTTGAAATGACTTCAAAATGACTTTGAAATGACTTCGAAGCCACTTCGGAGATTGCACCCCGTCCCCCCAAACACCTGGGGTGACAAGCAAACTTCTCATGGGTAGATCCGGATTTCCAAATGGATGCTCCGGTGTTTCCACAGCAGGGAGGCTAGCAACCATTGCTATTGGGTGCTAGACCACCCATGGAAACACATTGGGTACTTCCCTTAATCCAGATCTACTAGATCCAGATTAAGGAACGTACCCATTCCTTAGATCCAGATCTTCTTAGATCCGGATTAAAGGAGCGCGGTGGAAAAACACCCCATGTCTATTTCTATGTGTATCAAAATGTAAAATGAGAAGCTACCTGGCCTTGAAGCATCACTGGCACAGCACTGAGCCTGCCGAGCAATCCCAGAGTGCCTCATTTTTGGAAGCATTTTGGCTCTCTTTTGCCTGCCTCCCAAAGAGTGCCAAATCTCTGGCACTAAATTCCAGGTGGTTCATTCTCAGGGCCAACTTTCCCAAACAATATCAAGTATCAGATTGAGCATGTCCCTTTTTGTCTAGTTAGATTTCCCTGGCACTTACATTTCCAATGGAAGGATGACGCCAGGAAGGCTTTCCAATGTCATTTATCTGCTGCCTACCCAAGAGCCTTGGGCAGCAGCTAATAACAATAAAACATGCCGGGGGGGGGGGGGGGATCCCAACATTGTCCATTAACAGCAGTCAACAGGCATGCTTGCCAGTAAAGCAGCATAATTTCCCAAGTAGATGTTCAGCGTTGCCATCCGAAAGTCTTGAGAGGGGGGTTAAGGCGTAACTTTCCCCATAAACTACTTCTGTGATCAAGCGCCAGAAACAGGCTGTTTCTTCCCCCTAATGTTCACACTTTAAACAATACTGAGCTGTTAAAAATAATTTTGTTTACTTTATGTGCAAAGTCCTGTAATTTAAAAACGTGACAACAGAAATAAGAGGACATTGGATGTTAGCTACCCTGCCATATAAAATCAAATTATCACAAATATTTTGAAGTCCTGAGTTTTAGAGGGGACAGAAAACCTCAAGGTAGTGGTCTATATTCAGATTCGGTTTGGTTCAAATTCAATATTCAAATGTTCGAATTTGTATGAATAGAGAATAAACAAATGTATTTAAATTGGAACCAATTCAAATACATTCGTATCTATCTGTATGAATATTCAAATCGAATTTTGAACGTTCTGAATATTCTTACACATCCCTACCTCGAGGTATACAGTCAACTGTTAGTTTTGATTATCAGAGAGAACAGATGCTGAGCTACTACAAAAGTCTGGACAAAGCATGAATTCACATCTCAAGATAATTCATGGAAGCACCCTACATTTTTCAGATTGCATCCCATTGGCAGGTTTTTGATATATTATATTGATTTGATTATTCGTTTGTAAAGCGCCGAGTACAGGTACAGCGCTATAGAAATTAACTAAGGCTACATCCCCAAAAGACTTATTTGCCTCTCTAGTCTTACTGCTCTGCACTTCCGGAATAAGCATCCGCATGAGGCTCAGAAAAACGCGCGTTTAAAACGCAGCTTCCGTCCCCATGGAAGCGTGTTTTCTTTGCCTGCATTTTTTTCTCCCTGCCCCCTCTCTTGTTCAAAGGAAAAATAGCCATGGGTTCTCTATTTGTCTCCCAGATCTCCGTCCCCCGAAATGGCTTCCCGCGGGGCTGCAGCCATCAACCGGGCGATTGTTTGCTCATTCACTCTTAGCACTTTCACAGATCACTGTCTAAATCCACCCGGTAGAGCAGCAGTGACTTTAAATACACCCACTTCATGCCTGATAACAATGTTGCAATCCATCTACTTCACACCTGATAACACTTCACGCCTGATAACAATGTTGCAATTCTCCACAATTCTGGCTGTTTGAAAGTTCTGTGCTTTAGAGAGGGGAGGAAAAGACACTGCATCATTTCTAGGAAATGTGTGAATGCTTTATGGCTTTATGGCTGTGTGTGCAGGCAGCAATCCCTGCCCCTTTTGCCACGGAGCATCCCCAAGGTAAATGCTGCAAGGAAAACCCGTGACTTCCAAAAAGAGCGATGAAAGTCTTATTTAAAGGGCACGTATTTTGTTGCAGGTTTTCCTGCTTTTGTAGCGCTGGAAGCTCGTTAAAAACCCTGGCATGGGGAAGATCAGAGGCAAAAGAAGATTTTTAGCAGACTTTAAATTGCTTGGGGACAGGGCCTAATAATAATAATAATACATCAGAGAGCTGCTTCTGCCATGATGGCCACTCCCATTGTTGCTATGAAGACGGACCCATATACTTGAAAAGCCCAATTCTTGAAAGTACTGCATCAGAAGAAGGAGAATTTGAAGGCAATTTACAAGTTATAAAATGCAAAAGATTTTAAAACAACAACAACAAAGCATAGTTTAAACTTTGGAATTTTCTTCCATGAGATAAGGTGTGTGCTACAGCTTGGATGGTTTCAAGAAAAGTTGGAAGAGTTTATGGAAGTTGGGTTATTGATAGCTATTAGCCTTTATGGTGGTAGGATGTGGTATGTCCTCAGAAATCAGGGGCCTATTTGCACTACACCCCATAGTGCATGATTAGGGAACTTCTGGGGAAGAGCATCCACATTGCAGCCTCCAGGTTCCCCCTGCCTTCCCAAAAGTTACCTAATCATGTACTAAGTGTGGAGCATGAAATCATGCTGAACACCTTTACTAACCTTAACTAATTGCTTACCTGTCGTGTCCAGCAGTGAGCATCTGCATCTTTTCTGGTGTTCTGGGTTTGTCTGAGATGTCGCCCAAGTGCACTGGCACCTCAGATGCCCATAGACACGACTGTATTTGCACAGTGTCAGCATCATCATAGCAACGGCGCTGATGTGCGTGCAGACGCGGAGGGCACTGCAAACAAAATGGCGGCACCCTGAAGAGGACCTGCCCAAAGATTGGTCACAGGTGAGTGACCGATCATAGGGGGTGTGGGCTGTAGTTACCTAATGCTCTCAAGTGTGAGCGCTAGTTAACGTTGGGTGATTACATTCCTTTCCCGCCCAGCAGGTGGGAAGGGAAGTGCAAAATCGCTCCAGCTGCTGAGAGGCTGCCAAGAAGACTGGTGGACTAGATGGGCCAGGGGTCTGAACCAGAGGGGCATTTCTTATATCTAACCTACAGGAGGGGTACTTTTCTTTTTACTTACTTTAATTAATTAGATCGAAGATTAGTTCTTTCCTCAGATGGAGAGGTGTATAGCATCTCAAGTGTGGTAACTAGGGATGTGCACAAATGGTTTTTTGGCATTCAATCTGTAACAAATTGAATGTTAGAAAATCCGTATTCGTTCGAATAGACCCCCTTCAAATGTGATAGGATTCTTTTCGATACAAATGAGTTCATATGAATATCCGATACGCGTGCACATAGGTCCTGCATACAGATCCTATACAAACGCATACATACTGGATACGGATGCCATGCCAACGCATATATATCAGATACAAATCAGATATGTATCTTAAAATAACATATACATACCGATAAGTATGTGATACATATCCCCAGTTTAACATATGTCCAAACTATTCATACAAATGTTCTGAAACATTCATATTCGTACGAATGTTAATGTACGAATGTCGTAACATTGGATTTGTGTAAGAATGTCCAAATTCGTACCAATAATGAATGTCATTCATTCATTCATTCATTCATTCATTCATTCATTCATTCATTCATTCATTCATTCATTTCCATTTCTATCCCGCCCCATACCCGAAGGTCTCTGGGCGGGTAACAACAGATCAAAACAGCATTTAAAAAACATATTAAAAACTAGACACAGGTAAAAAAAAATAGTAAAACTGAAAACAACCACTTGGAACTGCTAACAGAATGGATGGATGGATCGGGAGAGGAAGTAATTGATTCTGCCCTTTGGAAAGGTATCAGTCTCTGACTCAGGGACCTGGGCTGGCCATCTAAGTAAATTTTTGACCCAAAGACACTGATTTTAGCAGCACCAGGGGCTAAAACATTGCAGGGTTGGGCATTGATGTTCAAATCTTTCCACACAGATCTGTACCTTGATGAGGATGCAGACAAGCCCCCTTTCCAGCCACCAACATAAGTGATGCTGCTCCCAGCTGGTAAAGGCTAAACGCATTCACCAGGCCAAAAAACAATGCCCCCCTCTGCCAAACTGTTTATTGGTTGGCACTACTGGGATCTCACGTACGGAGTGGTTTTTTTAATTTTAATTTTAATTTTTTTTTGCAATTGTAAACACTAGATAAGGTGACGCACACTGCATAGGAACGTTGACCGCCTCTGTATTTTATACTGAAAAGCTACAAAGGAATATTGCAAGTCCAGCGCCCCATCGTTCTTCCCAGCATGTTGTGCCAGCAAGCTCTATTTTTGGCTGTGTATCATGCCACCACATCCTTTTTCCAGGGACACGTGACCAGATAAACCGTCTCATCTACCCCCAAGGTGGGGGAGCCACCAGACACAGAAAGCTGAACAGCATGCAAGGGCAGCAGATGCTAACTGCTGACCAATCACTTTGCATTGCTTTCCTGGAGCTTCAGCGCATTACTGTGGAATTATGATCCTCTGGACAGAATCCCAGTCAGCCAGGATTTTTATTTTTTATTTTATTTGCCCAGTCATGAAATATTTTTAAGAGAGAAGAATTTGCTTGCGTGCAAAAGAGACCAGCGTACCCGATCATGTCGCGCACTGCGCACACGGTTTAGTCTCTTGCATTCGGACCTATTTTTCAGCAGCACACATTTTACAGAACATTAATTCCTTTCATGTTGAAGTAGGGATGTGCACGAATATCTTTTTTTGGACTCGATTCATATCGAACCGAATGCAAGAAAATTCATATTCATTCAAATAGATCATCTTCAAATGTGGTCGGATTCCAATTAATTCGAACGTTCAGTCCCATGCGAAACTTCATACGAATGCATCAAAACATTCTATTTGAATTCAAATGTCGATTTGATTTGAATTCGAACGTTTGAATTTGGCCAAATTCCTACGAATTTTGAATATTGTGTATATTCGTGCACATCCCTATGTTGAAGGCATAAAGGCACAATGGCACAAAAATATCAGCTCAAATAGAACAAATCCTTGCATACTGACAAGGATGTGTTACCCCACAGGTGTGTTGCCTTTATAAGATTGTCTGTTTAGTGTGGGCTTGAACATCTGGGCTGCAGTTTGCATCGGAAAAGAAGAAGAAGCCATTTGAGGTCTGCATTATTTATATTTATTTATTTATATTTATATTTATATCCCGCCCCATACCCAAAGGTCTCTGGGCGACTCCTTCCTCTTGCTTTCCTGCAGGATAAGTCACTGCTTCCCAGTTGTTGTGTCTCCCCTTCCCACACAGACAGGAGCCCAACATATGTGCCTTACATTAGGCCAGTGGTTCTCAACCTGGGGGTCGGGACCCCTTTGGGGGTTGAACTACCCTTTCAGAGCGGTCGCGACGAGTCACCCACCGCCCTTCCCTCCCACCTCCCAGCTGCTCCACCCCCGTGGTTGGGGGTCTCCACAACATGAGGAACTCCATTAAGGGGTCGCGGCATTAGGAAGGTTGAGAACCGCTGCATTAGGCGAAGGAGGTCATCTTTTAAAAGCTACACTCTTTCTGCTTGGAAATGTTGGAGTGTATAAGATAATTACACCTAAATTTGGCAGAAGGTGTTAGCAGCTGTGTTGAACATGCTGCAAAGGCGTACCCATTCTGGACTGCATTGCTATTTATAACTTTGCATTAGAAGTTACACACAGGCATGTACACAACCACATCACTAACTTTGTTAGGATTCTTTGATAATGTTAATAAGCATGTGGATAAAGTGATCCGGTTGACACTGTCTATGTGGACTTTCAGAAGGCTTTTGATAAAGCCCCCTATCAAAAAAGAAGAAGAAGAATTGACTTTTCTACCCTGCTTTTCGCGCCCATTTAAGGGGACTCAAAGTAGCTGACAAAGCTTTCTATTCTTCTCCCCACAGATTAGGGGCTGTTCAGAGTTCAGAAGAGAGCTGTGACTAGCCCAAGGTCACCCAGCTGGCTTCATGGGGGAGTGCGGAATCAAACCCGGTACTCCCAGATAAGAGTCCGGCTCCCTAACCGCTAGACCAAACTGGCTCACTGAATAAGCGAATCCTGAAAAAACTGGATCCTGAATAAGCTAACCAGTCATGGAATCAGAGGACAGGTCTTGTCCTGGATCCTTTCTACATTTGGGGCACTGGTAGCCTGGTAGTGCACTCCGGGACAGAGCGTCCGCACTCGAGGGAGCCGTTTCCAAATCAGAAATGGGTCCTTCCATGCAGGGGCGTGCTGCAAGGTGACTAGGTGTGGAGCATTTCACCAGGCAGTGTGCTGGTGCATCATGTGACCTGGTGCATGAGTGTGTCTGTGTGCTTACAAGATGCATCACTGTTATCCCAGTAACAGCATCAGCGCAACTGCACTGGCATCATCATTGGGAAATGAAGACTCCACTCGCACTGCAGGGGGGCATGTGTGTACTAGCATTCATGAGTGCGAATGCTAGTACATGCATGGGCAAGTTCATCTTTCCCATCCCCTCGATGGGACGGGTAATGTGGATTTGGCCCTGAATTGGTAACTAGGTAAAGTGTAGAAAACACATATAGCCACCACTGATTTAAATAAGGGCTGCTTTTACACTGAGGTTCCCATCTACTAGACAGGAAAACTGCATGACAGACTAACGTGTACTAACGTTCGTACTTGGGAATGGTAGTACACATTACACTAAGCCCCCTGTACCTGGAGACTTACCTGCGTCCGGGCACTTGTCTGATTGTGCAGCATCTCAGATGACCCCTCGCACAGGAAATGGCGCGAATGGTCATGGCGCTGGATGAGAAAGGTAAGCTTTTAATTGAGGTTTGATTGCACATGGTGCACAATTCCATGCACCACTGCTAGTTGAGGATAGGTTAACATCTCGGTTGTAAACGTCTTCTGCAAGTGCAGATGCGCATGGCCAGGTGTTAACCTATCGTGAACTACGGGGCAAAGTGTGAATTGGTCTAAGGATCCATGAATGCCCAATATAAAAGTTGCATAAAACAACTCTGGTGCATTATGATGGATAAGACTGTGACAGTCTACTACTTGAAGGACTTGCTAGGATCGTCTCTTTTGGAAGCCTTCTAACAGTGTGGCAACCATTAACACAGCGCACATGTCCAGTTTTAGCAACTGCTCTATTACTTCAGTGCACTTTGTGCTGAAATGGCTGACTGGCCAGACCCAGAATCAATATAAGGTGAGAGATATAGGCTGCATCTTCACATGGTGTTCAAAATGCCTTGGAGAGGCACCGAAGCTTGCCGGTCCCCACAGCACCCAACACCAAAGGGCATGAAGGTGCGAGGAAGAACTTCAATGTCCCTCCAAACTGAAGTGTGCAAAAAACACCTCCACAGCAGCTTCTCACACACTGAGCTGCACCACAGTGAAGCGGGCCACATCTCAGTGCAGGCCTCCTGTGGCTCCACATGGAGGCTGAGGAGGCCCTGCAAGCACAGGCATGAAGACACCAGAATATCAGGAACAGCAGTGAAGCAGTCAAACGGCGTTCAGCAGCTTCCTCACGCCTGCAGAGCCAAACTGGCACTGAGGCCAGCACCGTGAAGATCCTCCCCATGGCTGTGTCTCCACACCATTGCCCAGAGAGCAGGGACGCCTCAGGGAGGTACATCCACCAGACTGGACTGCCCTTGCCGCCTCAGCAAGTACTCTGACATCTCCATTGCTGCCATGAAGGCCACAGAGAGGCAGCAAGCCCACATGGGAACGTTACCATGTTTCAACTTACTGAGGACCTGGCTCAGTGCACAAGAAGCAGCTTCAGAGCTTCTGTTTGTATAATAAACACATTAGACCTTGGAGGGATACCAAAGTCCCCCCTCTCCTGTGCCCTCAAGCCCCTTCAGCATGGGGTTCTGTGGAGCCAGGCAGACTTTGTTGCCCCTCCAACACATCCAACGTGCAAGGAACTCCATATGGAGACAAGGCTGTAAACATTCACAAAGTGGCCCAAAAGAAAAGTGCACATGCTCACATACAGATTACAAGATTCATGATGGTTTCCCCCCCCCCCCAGTGTGATATGGGGATAAGAAAATACAGACCATCTGTTGTTGTAAATCCTCTTCTATTATCTCTTTGATTAATAATTTGGATGTTTTCTGATTTAATGCTATATTGTTTGGTATACATGTGATAGATCTTCATCATCCCCACATGAAAAGATAGGAAACATCTATAGGAATAGAAAATGGCTCTCCATTTGTATTGTAAGGATGATTGGGGAAACGTACAAAGGTCAGACTGAGTTCCTTGGGGAATAGGCAAAATAAAAATGACCTAACAGCCTAAATTTGTTTGTTTATAATGTTTTTAAACTGCCATATTCCTTACAGTCCCAAGATACAAATAAAAGGTAACCATTTAAACCAAACATACAGAATAGTATGTAAGAGCATAAGAGCAGTCTTGCAAGATGAGGCCGCATCCTGTCTCACACTGTGGTCCACCAATTGCTTCTGAACATTCTCAAGCAGAAGACAAAGGCAAAACCTTCACCTGTTCTCAAATCTTTGCCTTTAGAGGCATTCTGCCTGTCTCCCCATCCTGGAGGAAGTACCTAGGCATCCATTCTAGTAGCCATTGATACACCCATCATCCCTGAATGCATCAAATCCTTTCATAAGAACATAAGAGGATAGTAGGTAGAACATAGTGGGTGGATCTTTGCACACAAATATGGCTATGGCAACAACAACTTCGGATTTGCCAGGAATGCTGAGGAGCAGGTGGTGGTTGTCCGACCAGCTTGCAGCTGAAATACAAGCCCCCACCCCACCCCTCCCCAATATATGCACCAAAGATGCAGTGGGCAGACAGAAAAGGCAGCTAGTGGCAGCCTCCATGACCCTGGAGCAACTACAGACTGTCACTTTGTTAAACTTCCATTTGTGTGGTGTGACTCCAGCCCCTCCAGGGACCAATAGTGAATGAGCGAGGACAGGGATGGGGTGGGGGTAAGGAAGCTATGTTTCACTCTTTTTTCCAGGTCTTTCTCCCTCTCCTTTGTGTTCTGTAGTCTTTTGGGGCCATCCTGCACTGTTTCGGGATTATACCCCAGAATGGGCACCTGCTATCTGTGTGAAAGGTACAGACTATGGGAGGGTGCAGGCCTTACTTAGACAACATCTTCAAGAGGACCATAGATTGGCCAGACATGGATGGGCCGTGGTCACATTTTCACTTTAAACCTTCTTCAGTCCATCTTACAGTCCAAGTGCTGTAAGTGATCACAGCACTTACACCTTTTCATTCCTATCTGTTTCACTTGTGGACTTCCCTCCCTGAAAAGTCCAAATGGAGGGTGGAAAGTCCACAAATAAAATGAGCAGAAATGAAAAGGTGTGGCTGTTGTGATCAGAATATGGGTTGAAGAAGGTTTAAAATGAAGGTGTGCTCCTAAATTGTCACTGCAGTACAGATTAAGAGATTCGCTTATTTGGATTGCAACACTCACAAACCTTAGCTGTGTCACTATCACCACCACCACTACTATTACAAGAGAAAATAATTATATTGCAAAACAAGAAATCCAAACCCCAAAATCAAGCTCCCGTCCCAAGAGTGGTCTTAACACATTAAACGTACATACACAGAGGGGATAAACATTCAACTTCAGATAAGAACATAAGAACATAAGAAAAGCCCTGATTGAACAGGCCACTGCCCATCCAGTCCAGCATCCCATCGCACACAGTGGCCCACCAAATGCTCATGGGCATCTCAAGCAGAGACGAGGAAGAACCTTCTCCTGCTGTCGAGTCCCAGCAGATGGCCTTAGAAGCGCCCCAGTTCCTCCCCACCCCCAGCCTGAAAGATGCACCTAGGCATTCGTTCTAGTAGCCATCGATACATCTGTCGTCCATAAATTTGTCTAACCCTACCTTAAAGCCATCTAGACTGGTAGCTGTCACCACCTCTTCCGGCAGCACATTCCATAAGCCGATGACCCTCTGGGTGAAGAAATACTTCCCCCTGTCAGACCTGACTCTCCTACCCATCGGCTTCATAGAGTGCTCCCTGGTTCTAGCATTGCATAATAGAGAAAAGAAATTTTCTCTATCCACCTTTTCTATACCATGCAAAATTTTTATATACTTCAATCAGGTCCCCTCTTAAACGCCGTCTCTCCAGTCTGAAGAGGCCTAGACGTTGCAGCCTGGTTTCGTAAGGGAGGTGTTCCAGACCCTTAATCATTCTGGTTGCCCTTCTCTAGTTCCACAATATCCTTTTTGAGGTGTGTTGACCAGAATTGTACACTATATTCCAAATGTTGCCTCACCATAGATTTATAAAGGGGCAAAATGACACTTGCTGTCATATTTTCTATTCCCTTCCTAATTATTCCCAGCATTGAATTTGCTTTTTTTGCTGCTGCCGCGCACTGGGTTGACACCTTCATTGAACTGTCTACCAAAACCCCAAGATCCCTTTCCTGGTGTGTTGCAAATAAAACTACCATTCATGCTACGGAGAAAAGATATTAACTTGCTGTCCGAAAACTTCTTTGATGAGAGAATTCTACACAGAGAGCCACCACTGAAGGTGCCCTATTTCTGGTCAGCATCTCTGTAGCCCTCAGCTCCTGAAAGGCACATAATTGAGCCCAGAAGAGGATTATAGACCACGTCGATCCACGCTGCTCTTTCCTTCAACGGAGAAACTGTGCTATGGGGGAGAAGTGAACAAAGCCCGCAGTCCCACAGCATATTACAGAGATCACTGATCGAGCAGCCCTGGAGAATTGCTGCCAAAGGACCCCACCATCTGAATTAGGGACAGGCTTATATAGGAGGTGGGGTTTCAATTGCCCATCCCAATGAAGTCAGGGTATGACGGAGTAGAGAGGGGAGGGGGTTTTCTCCCCTGCAAG
This sequence comes from Aspidoscelis tigris stejnegeri, assembly GCA_023333525.1. Lineage (NCBI taxonomy): Eukaryota > Metazoa > Chordata > Lepidosauria > Squamata > Teiidae > Aspidoscelis > Aspidoscelis tigris. Next base: position 99,080,335 of record JALMGA010000002.1, read on the forward strand.
TCCACATTATAAGCTAGGAGTGGGAATCCGGATTTAATTGCCCAGTGGGAACCTGGCCAAATAGTTATACTGCTGTTTTATTTTCTATTACATATGCATCACTTTGCCTCCCATTAGCCTCAACGGACATGATATTACCAGCCAGTGATATCTGGAATGCATCATGTTCATTTATTCCTAAACTACTAAACCCGTTTGGTTCTAAAAATGAGCAATGGAGTTTGACCAGGTATGCTACACGCATCAGGGTAAAGATCTGCCCTTTCCCACATATAAACGATGGTAGAACTTGCAGTGTTTTTGTGACCTTGTACCCCGAAATGCTACGATCTTAACTTGAATATGTATAGCTGTCTCACATCCTCTTGACAGGAACTAGCAAGAATATGTTATATGGTAGAATATCCACAGTCACAAGATCAGTAGCAAATTTATTTGTAAATCCAAACTTAAAAGAACCTCCTTCCTGACAGATGCACACAGAAAAAATACTGTCACCTTTCCACTGCTCTGAATCATTCCGTCTCTTGTCCAGGCTTACGAAAGGCACTTGTGCCTGAGATATGGTTTACTTGGATAAGAAGAGAATGCTCAAAGCAAACCTGCAGAAACTGTTATCAGCTCCATAAATCCAGTGAGGCGCTAGAAACTGCAAGTCCAGAATTTCCACATAGGCGTTAAATCCTCAGAGATGGAGTGAAAGGAAAGAAAGAGACTATGGGGCAGGCTAAAACGGACTTGTTGGATAGGAACGCAGTACCTTTTGGCCTAAAGTTACTTAACAGTCTCCATATACAACAGCATGTCTGCCAGTGCATTTCTCCGAGGTGATTTCATACGGCCACCGAAGGGAAGGCAATTCAGAAACGCAGGTTCAAAGCTGGTTTCCTTGGAAACACCTGCTTTACAGGGTGGTAAAATGAGGCCTTTTCCAGAAGCAATCTATCCTATCTACAAGAGTTTCCAACCAAGGCCAAATGGGTCTTCTCTTAGAAGAAGAAGGAGAAGAAGAAGAAGAACTGGCTGTTCTACCCTGCTTTTCTCACCCATTTAAGGGCACTCAAAGCGGCTGACAAAGCTTTTCTATTCTTCTCCCCACATCACCCTGTGAAGTAGGTGGGGCTGTGAGAGCTCAGAAGAGAGTTGTGGCTAGCCCAAGGTCACCCAACTGGCTTCATGGGGGAGGGTAGAATCGAACCCTGTATTCCCAGATAAGAGTCCGGCTCCCTAACCACTAGACCAAACTGCCTCACTTAGGCCCTGCAATATAGAAATCAGGAGCTTAGTCTTCACTGTACACAAACAAGACACACACACACACAAACTTGCCTTCCTAATACTATCTGCTAGCATTTGAAACATATGAGGCTTTTTGCACTTCACCTCCATGGGACAGGGGCAGAGGTGTGGTCATTAGCATTACTAAACCTACCTGGAACTTACCATGCAGCAAGGTAAACACAAACACGCCTGTGCATCAGTGACCACCTCACTGCTGCAACGGCCATGTGTGCTGGCCAATGCTATGGTGATCAGGCGATGCAGCGCATGACTGTGTAGCCACAGCTCTGCTGCACCGCCCACACACAGCCTGCACAGAGAAGGAGGTGTGAAGGCTGCATCTGGGGTTGTACTAGGAGTGCCACCAGCGCTCCTAGTATAGCTGTGGAGAAGTTTTTACTGTTCTATAGCTATCAAAGGTGGGGAAGGCTGCATATGCTGGGAGCCACTCTGGCATGCAAATGGCTCTGTGCATATACTCTGTGCTGGAACCTGCAAAGGTGTTCTCATCTTGCTGGTGGGAGAAGGTGCATAATAAGGTTTATTTATTGTTTATTTGTTTATTTATTTGCATTTCTATCCCGCCCTATACCCAAAGGTCTCAGGGCGGGTTACAATATTATATTAATCTTAGACAGATCCCTGCCCTCAGGCTTACAATCTAGAGAGACAAGAGACAAAAGGAAAATGTTGTGGGAGGGAACAAGAAAAAGCATGCACTTGAGGTCTTCAGATGCAATTCTTCCGTTCATTTCTTATTGCTGGAATTTTCTTATTCTCTTTACTTTCAATTTTCTCTTCATTGATGACAAACTGAATGATGGTAGAGATGGTCAGCTGGCATCTACTCAGCCCCACCCTGCTGAGCCTCAGGGTCAGACATTTTTTCAACTGGTGGATTGGTTGCCATAGTCTCTTTGCCATCTTGTGATGGGAGCAGTTGGAGGAGGGAGGGGCACTGCTGGGAGCAAGATGGCAGAGCCCAGCCTGCTGCCTCTTCTCCACTCCTCTCAGGCAAGATGGTTCCTAGCCTTGTGATGGCAGTTGGAGGAGGGAGGGGCACCACTGGGAGCAAGATGGCAGAGCCCAGCCTGCTGCCTCTTCTCCACTCCTCTCAGGCAAGATGGTTCATAGCCTTGTGATGGCAGTTGGAGGAGGGAGGGGCACCACTGGGAGCAAGATGGCAGAGCCCAGCCTGCTGCCTCTTCTCCACTCCTCTCAGGCAAGATGGTTCATAGCCTTGTGATGGCAGTTGGAGGAGGGAGGGGCACTGCTGGGAGCAAGATGGCAGAGCCCAGCCTGCTGCCTCTTCTCCACTCCTCTCAGGCAAGATGGTTCATAGCCTTGTGATGGCAGTTGGAGGAGGGAGGGGCACTGCTGGGAGTAAGATGGCAGAGCCCAGCCTGCTGCCTCTTCTCCACTCCTCTCAGGTTACCAATCCTACGGCACCAGGAATTCTCAGCCTTTAGATGCTCACAAAGCAATGATGAAGAAATGAGTAAGGCATACCCAACCTCTTGTGATCTGCAACACATCTCCAGCACTATTTACACTAGCCAGCTTAATTTATACTCAGCAGTGGCAGTAAGTAGCTCAGTGACAGACCAAACTGCCTGGAAAGCAGAGGGTCACCAGTTCAGTCTCCAGCCTCTCCCCAGAACGGCAATGGCAAAGCACATCTTTATCACGGCCAAGAAAACTGTACGGAGTTGCCCATGAAGGTGTCTATGCTGCCTACCAGGAGTTGGCCACAACTCAGAGACATCCAAGAACAATGTGTTTTGGACATAGGCTTCATCTAGACGTCAGTTACTTATTCCGCTATATTTGGATATTGCAGAATAAAGCGTGGATATTCTGGAATATCCATGCTCTATTCCGGAATATCCAAGTTAGTGGAATAAATAACCAATATTATTAAATGCACGGGTGTTTGGCATAGCCTGGGAAGTGGCTTCCAGGAGTTTACACCATGTGTGAAAACAAGCAGCCATGCAGAAAGCTTCCGGAAGTCTCTTCCAAAACTATGCCAAACAGCTGCTAAGCTGAATACATGCCACAGGGCCACTGGAAGGAAAGGGGCATGTCTGGCAGCAAAGGAGCAATGGCAGGTTTCCCTTAATTTCCAGCTTTTCCCTCACCGTCAAGAGGTGCTTCAAAACTAAACAAAAACCACTAAAGTGGCTTATGTTGCCTGCAGCAGAATGAACTAGGGATGGGCACAAATATTGGAATGTTTTGAAATTTGATCGAATTCATTCGAATGTGGACATTCAAATTCTAACAATGTCTATAAATGTGAATTTAAACATTTGAACAAATTTCAAATTTTTGTATTCTTTCGAATTATTTGGACGTTTGTCCATGTACAGATATGTGCATGATTAGTACTTTCCTGTACGCATCTTTCCCGCATCCGTACGCATTTCTACGGATCCGTACGGGACAAAAACGGGATGCATACAGATGTGCATGGATCCGTACAGATGCATACGGGATGCGCACATATGAACATGGTTGACATTCGTATGTGCAAATTTTTAAAGTGTTTTTAATGTATATGCTGGTTTTAATCTGTTGTTTTAAAGGTTGTTACTCGCCCAGAGACCTTTGGGTATGGGGCGGGATAGAAATGCAAATAATAAATAATTTGAATAGAAAATTCAAACAAATAGATTCAAATTTACTCAATTCAAATCGTAGATAAATTCGAATTTCAAAGATTTGAATCGAATTGAATTTTTGAATATTCGAATCGACTCAAATCCCTAAAGTTGCATTCGTGAACACCCCTAGTATGAACCCTCAAACCCTTATGCCATGCTGTTCACTGGGAACACTGAATCTTTATTTGGGATTGTCATTTCCAGAAACTCCTGCCAACAATGGAACAAGGCAAAGCCGCTGCAATCCAGGGATAGATAATCAGGACCGTGAATCAGTTACAGAACTGATTACAGAACAGAACAGTTACCATCATTACTGAGCTAGTAAATGGGTGACAACCTCAGGTTTTGCTCATGCTGTTTACACAGATAATGAATGCTGTGCTAAGAAATCTGGTTTGGCTTCAGGGGTCCTTGTTGTACGGCAGTGTTGCCCAAACTTTTGACATATGTATACCCCTTCTATAATTTTCGTAACGCTGAGTACCCCTCATAAAAAACATTAGGGGTAAAAATTGTATTTTATAAAAATAATCAAAATCAGTGGAACTTACTAAAGCACGATAAAAGGCGCCCGGAACTAACTATTAAAGAAGTAAGTTGTCTCTGTAACGAAGTGCAGTATATTCACGCCGTGTCACACCTCACAAGATAACACTGCAATTCTCTGGCGTTTAAACAGCTCTGCGGCTCAACGTCAACTGTTAATGTTCCCGCAGTTTAAAAATGGCCGAACCCGAGCTGTGCGAAGGATGCGCAGAAGTTCCCGCCATAATGAGTTGCGATACGATGTACGATGGGCCCAGTTCCCGTGTAAAAACTGTGATACGCGCCTATTTCTTTCCTTGTTCTGTGGGCGCAGCTAAGCACGGTGCAGTGGATATTCCCACGTGATCCCCACCAAACTCCGGTGCAACGCGTACCCCCACCAAACTCTTCCCATACCCCTGGGGGTACGCGTACCACACTTTGGGAAACACTGTTGTACGGGGACACAATAGAACTGTTAAAAGATCAGACTGCCCCCTAGTGGGTGCCAAGGTAGTTCACAGGCAACACACGCATAATGTTTTTAAAAAGCAGTTTTCTAAGGGCATGACTACATCTGATCAAAAGATGCAAAGTAAAAAGATTGCTTCTTCGGGGACATGCTGTGCCCCTACTGCAGGCAATGGCACATACCATCTGACCGACAGAAGCCACTTTGGTGGGACAGCGCAGCTTCCTATTGCCCCGTCAGGCACACTGAAAACAACTGCACTCTCCATGCCTGCGCAGCATCCGATCTTCGTGTCTGACCAATGGGAAGCAGATTCGGCAGGACAGAACAGTATCACGTAAGTCAGGACGCAGCCCAGATTTGCCTGGCCCTGTTTTTCCTTTGAGGAGACTCAATCCAAATGTGACACACTTGTATAGTACGATCTTGGTGTGGGCTTAGTGCAGATTTTTGACGGCACACTTGTGCTCCTTGCCATCCTCGGTATGCTCCAAGAAGCCCTTCTCCATCCCATCATTCCCTCCCTCACTTGATTTTTCTTTAATCCTTCTGTGTTGTGTTCTTGCACACCGCCTGGCTATTGCTAGTTAAAAGTTCTTTCACTCTTTTCTTTGCGCCCAGCTCCCTAGCGAGAGAGACAGCTGGCAGAAATGACATGGATATTTTTGAGTCTGCAATCCTCTATTCCCCCAACTCTAATTGTTCTGTTTAAGGATATGTGCAGGGTAACAGCGGAATTTTCTTCTGTAATATGTTCTGTTGATGTTCAGTGGAAGGCAGGATGCTCCTTTTGCCCTCCTTTGCTCAATTCACCCTTCTTTGACTGTAACTACAGCCAGGTACAGTATAGATGCACAACCTGTAATTCCCCCCTATGCTATGCATAGCATCTCACTCTGGCACCTTTGCCCTTGGCTCAGGGGTTGATCACTTCTGCTCCTCACTTACACAGAAGAGCCTCTGCTCCTCCACACAGCTCCTTCCAGTGGGAGTTCCAAAATTCAAGCAATGTATGCTCTTGAATCCTTTAGGAGAGTTTGCTGTGAGTTCCAACCCCAAAGCACAGCAATTATAAAGGAAATAAAAATCTTCCTCCTCCTTCTCCTGGGATTGCCTCCTCCAGCCACAAAAAGTATATAAAATTATGCACCGTGTGGAAAAGGACAGAGAAAGAAAAAATTTCTCTGACATATAATATTAGAAACAGGGGACACCCTATGAAGCTGATGTGTAGGAGTTTTAGGACCTACAAGGGGAAGCATTTATTCATCCAGAGGTTCATCATTCTATGGAATTAACTACCAGAAGTGGTGGTGATACCAACCAGCCTGGAAAGATTTAAGAAAGGTTTAGACAAATTCATGGAGGACAGGTGTACCAATGGCTACTAGAATGGGTGCGCAGGTGCTGTGTCCAGGTTGAGGAGACAGTCAGGATGTCTCTAAGGGCCATTTGCACGGAATTGAGAGCAGTTGAAGATTTTGCCTTTATCTTCTGCTGATTGATTGGTTGTTTGGTTGATTGATTGATTGTATTTTATCCCACTCTATGCCCAAAGGTCTCGGGGCAGGTTACAACATTTAAAACCAAACAGTAACATATTAAAACAATAAAAGTGTCCAAAAGTGGGGAGAAAAAGCTATGTCCTGATTTAGCCAAAGGCAAAAGCATAAGCTACTGTTTGAGGCAGGATGGTGGACTGGATGGGCTCTGGTCCAATCCCACAGGGCCCCTCTTATGTTCTTACGGACCAGTACACAGAACCAAATGGAGAAAACAACAGACAAGTGGATAAAATCCACTATACAAAAACTGCAATTTTGCTAGAAATTCTACGGGACCTGCCCTGATTGTCAAATATTAATGGGATCTCCTCAGACCACAGGCAGCTGCACTGTCCAGAAAAATACTAGCACAGTTGTAACCTGAGAGCTAAAATTAGTTCCCACACCCAAAGATGAAAGCCAAGCACAAAAAACCCAATACTTTAACCGTAGAAACTATGGAGGCTGTTACATTAAGTGTACGAATCCTTATAACCTGTATTCAGACTGGCTGGCCCTTTGCAACAGAAGCTCCTGAACGCACAAGAAGATGTAATACAAGCCACCAGCAGCCCCTGTCTGCAAATCCAGACTCTGTTTCTGCTGAGAATCTTCTGATTTGTTTCCTACCGTCATCTGCACATAACTGATAACACACACGACTTTTCCCTGGCAGAAAACAACTCTACAGACATTTTGTTGTGACTATCCATTGCAGAGTCAGACTATGAAACTGACTGCTTAGAAGGACTGGCGATAGAAGGAGATTAGTCAAAACCATAAAGGGAAAGGCTATCAGTGGCTACCAGCCATGATATATTCCCTTCTGCATCAGAGCCAGAACACCCCAGCTGCTGAAGATAATTTTCCTCAGGCCTGGTTTCCCACAGGTATCTGGCTGCCCACCATGGGAAACAGAAGATTGGATTAGCTAGGCCTTTGGCCTGATCCGGCAAGCTGTTCTTAGGTTTGTAATTTTAATCAGCTGAAATTACCCAGCAGTAGGTGATGAAAGATGTGAGGCAGAAGTTGGGCCTTTGAGGTGTGATCCCTTGCGTTTGGCAGAAATGGCAGCCTAGCAGTATAGCAACTGCCTGGAAGCGTAAATAATAATACATGCAAATAATAAAAGAAATAAAGAATACATGCTATAAATGCTTTTGATATTTCCATTCTTAACTAAGTTCTTAACCAAAATGAATAAAGACAACTGCCCGGAGGTGTCCCACAGTTACCAGCTGACCCACACTCTGTGGTACCAAACTTGGGGGAAATTCACACTTCTTGTCCTGTCCAGAGGACAGGAATTGTGAACTTCCCCTGCTGTATCCTAGCATTTGCACTTGCTGGAAACCCTCCCCCCCCCCCACTAAACCCTCCCCCCCACACATGCATCTGGACACTTACCTGAGTGCAGACGTGTGGCCAGGGCACTGCCATCCTATGTCATGATGGCAGCGCCACTGCACATGTCCCAGCGCCATCCCAGGGATGACAGTGATATGCCACGCATACACACTTGTGTTTGGGGTCATCTGATGTGCCAGTGTGCTTGCGTGGCACCCCAGAAGACCCGCCCAGCACCATTGAATTGTGAATGGGCTGTACCAGAGATGGGATAGGACATCTCTGGTAAAGGTAAGTCTATTTGTGAAGCGTGACATTTTGCCCCACACATAGTCAACCCGCAGGACATGTTTTTGGGTTGGAAACAGCTCCTTGCAGTACAGATGCTCCCTCTTGAAGCACAGAAAGCCCCCTGGTCACTGCAACATGTCACTTACGGCGCATAAGTACCTATAAATGCTACCATATCACCCATGGCTGTATCTAGAGTCTCTGAAAGTGTTTTGCTTTCCACACTTTGAATACTGTCTTCCCTCCCTTTGGACTATGCACAATGCTTAAAAGCAATCTCTTGCAAGACTTGGGAACACAGTTTTATGAGCAATCCATTCTGACCCAATTTTTAGAATTATTTCGAACCTTCACACATTCAAATGTATGGGCTGTGAATGAATCCAGACCCACTAATTCAAATTCAGTTCAGACAGATCAGTCAGTTCGTAAAGTTACCATATGAAAAGGAGGACAGCGAGTGTTTCTTGTCATGCAGCAAATACCTGTTGAAATACCCTCTTCTGCGCAACTATCAAAGAAAAAGGAGCCCTGTCCGCTTTTTCATATGGTAACCCTATTTTAATAGGTATTTCCCATCATGATTGCATTTGCAAGTATTTTCCTGTGTGTGCAGTGGTGCACATTTGAATTTTTCAAACATCAAGACTGTATTAACACACAGTGTGTTTAAAAACAGGCCGTCATCTGCACGAACAAACTGCAGAGGAACTGGAATTGAGAAACAGCTGAGAAACAGACAATCCTAGGATCTGGCCCATCAATTCTCTTTGCTCTTCTGACTGAACCCCCTTCTCCCCCCCCCCAATAAGTCATAAGCTCCATGTTTTTATACAACTATGCTGCACAAAGTTGGAGCTGCACATGTGATGTTAGTGCACAGAGAACATCAATGCACCTATGTGCTGAAGTTGCCCAGTGCCTTGGCACCCCACCCTTCGCTTGAAAGTAGTGAGAAGGATGAGTATAGGAGTTTACTAGGAGCATGGGAGACGTGCATGGCCACTGGTGTGGCAAGTGGGATGCTATCAGATGGCTGTGTTTACACATTCCCTGCTGCAGAAAAAGAAAAGCATTGTGGACACACCTCATACGAGGCTTCAAGGTGGGATTGTTCACCCACCAGTCTGCCCCTCCTAGAACCAGAGTTGGAAGGGACCCCCTGCTCAATGCAAAATTTCCTAAACCATCCCAGACAGATGTAGGTCTAGCCTCTGCTTGATGACTTCCAGCAAGGGAAAACTCACTACCTCCCATGGAAGCTATTCCACTGACTGATCAACCTCACTGTCAGGAAGTTTTTCCTAATATCTAATCTGTATTGACTCCCTGGAAGTTTCACACCATTGTTTTTAGTCCTCCCATCTTGTCCAAGTGAGAATAGGGACAATCCCTCTGCATTGTGACAGCCCTTCAGATACTTGAAGACCATGATCATGTCTCCTCTCAGTCTTTTCTTCTGTAGGCTAAACATTCACATAACCTTCTAGCTTTCCTTGTAGGACATGGTTTCCAGACCACTAACCATTTTGGTAGCCCTCCTTTGGACTTGCTCAAGTTTGTCAATGTCTTTTTTAAATTGGGGTCCCCAGAACTGGACACAGTACTCTAGATAGGGGTCTGATGAAGGTAAAGAGGACTAATTACTTCTCGTGATCTAAACTCTAGACTCCTCTTGATGCATCCTAGGATGGTGTTTGCCTTTTTTGCAGCTGCATCACATTGTTGAGTCATGTTCATCCTCTGATCAACAAATGCACCCAGATCTTTTTCATTTGTGCTACTCTCCTATTCGGCATTCATTTTTCTTACTAAGATGTAGGACTTTGCATTTGCCCCTAATGAACATTCTGTGCTAGAAAAGGTGGATTAGAGAAGCGTTGGGATCACAAGTGCCACACACTGTCTCTCTGAGGCACCCATTTTGTTATGTCTGAACAGTGTAGGAACCAATCCAAACCAACCACCCAGTGAAATAGCCTCCTACTCCTGTATAAGGATCTCTAAAGAAGGCCTCCCATTCAAACTCTTCCTAATTCACTTTTACTTTATGCCACACTTTGTTGTTCTTCCATTGAGTGTATCTTGTTGAAATATTACATTTTGAAATGATTTTTAAAAAGCAGAAAGGAGGCCCAGGACTGCTAGGTGCTTCACCTAGCAAGCCTGGGCTTTCTATAGTACCCAGGTGTAATTCACAAGCAGGTGAGAGCCATAGAAATCTCAGCTGCTCTGTGCATTATTTTGTAGTCTGTGGGCTGGGCAGAAAAGACAGCTGAAAGAAAGTCAAGATGCAGAGAAGAATGCACAGGTATTTATTCTGATTAAGGACCAGACACAAAATAGACATAAAACCAACACATATTCAAATTCTTCAAAAGAAATTAAGAAATGAATTAACGTCTTTTTATGTTCTAACATTCAGCGACTGATAGAATATGAATGCACCAGTATACCAGATTATCCTTTAGCTAGCAACTAAAGCTCTTGACACAAGCTCTGCCATCTTATCTGGCTTAAGATCTGGAACTATTTAGCACATAAGGAGGAAGAGCATCACTTGCTTGGCAGAAAGTCTGAAGAGATAAGGATTTTTTCTAAGGCAATTAATATTTGTATCATTTTCATGATGAGACAAGAAGGCAAAAAGGTTCATGGAAACTTTACTGTCTTGCAGCCGCTGGACTTTACACATCTTGACCCCAAGGCCTTTTTTGCACTTACCTGTAGTACAGCTGAATCAGCGGATCTAGAATAACTGGGCCCAGTGACCTGGATCTTGTGGAGATGTGAGCTGAATCAGCGCTGTGTGCTCACGCCATCCCACAGCTGTGAAGCTGTTCCTAGCCTCTGAACCTGAGAGTGGTGGGTTTTGGTGGTGCACTATGGTGAAGTGCTGAAAAGCATCCCCAGTAGTTCCAGACCATGGAAACATGCTATCTGTATGTCCCTCATTATCCAGAGCAAGGCCCTTAAGTCTGACTGCGGACTAAATGGGTTTGCAATAGATCCAGATTAAAGACCTCTTAATCTGGCTCTGCCTTGTGCAAATGGAGCTGGATTAATAGGTGGGAGGCCTCCTTGATCCACATTAAGGTGTGGATGAGGCAGGTTTCAGACCGGTGGGGTGGGGTGGGGTGAGGGCTAGATCAAGATAAAAAATTAAGTGCAGAAAGGGCCCAAGAATCAGTGGCTTTACCGTGCTGGCACATACTCATTCCCATCCCTACAGGCAACAGTACCCAGATGTACCTGTTGGCCACTACTGACTATAGGCCGGAAATTCACAGACGCTTGGTCAATCACTGATAAAAATGTTGCAATCTCTCTCCTACAGGAAGACCATCTGTAGTTAGGAAAGCATTATAGGTATTTCCCCCCCTCTTTCCCCTGTAATGTTCACATGCCAAGCCTTCTAAAAATTCTTGCAATGTGAATGCATCACTAGCATTTCTACAAAGGTTGTCAACAGACTATCACTGCGCATTACGCAACTTTCTTCTGAGCACCAGCAGGTTAACAGCCAACAAACACACACCTCTACATCTCATTCCAGAACTCCCCATTCAAAACTGAAAAGAACCACACTGAAAGCACGCAGGCTTTATCAAATTCATCCTCAAGGCAAAATCTTCCAAGATGCTTTCAGTCAGCCTGCTGGTGGAAGGTAAAGCGTAACCTTGAACTTCTCCTTCTCTTCCTAAGAAGTGATAAGAGTGCCAATTAGTCCTCTGGAGCACGGCAGAGACGATACCATCCATTTGTGCAGCACTGGGAATATCAGACTGAAGATAAAAATAGGGCTGATAACAGTTTACTTTAACAGTGTACGGCAGAGCAGAAGCTTACTGAAATGAGAACTGATCTCCCTGGACGAGATCAAAGCCTTTAAAATATCTTTTTTGGGTCTAGAAGCTGCAATTCATTAAAATGAGACCCATTATTCAGGCCTGGAGTTCACGGATGCATAGAGAAAGGCAATCAGCAGCAAAAGGGCCAAAAAAGGCTTATCTGTTTTAATTCTCTTTCAGGGACAAGGGGTCACCAGTAACTTCTGCATAAAGATTGTCAGCTGAAAAGGTTTTTCATTTTGCAGGTTTAACCCAAAAGAACAACATCAAAAACCTGAAACAGAAATAGAAATCACTTCCCTCCGCTGTGTCTTCTGCCCATGGCTGTCTGGAATTGTTGCACCATCTGGTGGCCGGAGATGCACTGAGCACCAGCTGTTCAAAGTGAACTCTGCTATTATTTACACAGCATTGTAATCAAACTAAGGGTCTGTTCTCACTTAACATCCCTGGGACAGTATCCCACAGAAGTTAAGATCAGGAATGGAGGCCAGCATTCACACTGGAAATGCCATCTCTGTCCCAAAGCTACCTGACACATATCTTAGTGCTGTCAAAGTGGGGACACTCCCATCTGGGAACATCCACCTCACCATAGCAATGGCAGTGTGCACCCTGCTATTGCTACAGTGATCAGGTGACACACCATGTGACTGCGCACCTGTGCCACCATCCTACCCCAGGCTTCGCACGGACATAAGTGTGAAGGCCACATCTGGGTCTGTGCAAGGAACACCATCAGCGCTCCTAGTATATGGCTGAGGAGCAGTTTTTACTGGGAACCATTCTGGAATGGAAGCAGCCCCATGGTGTGCATATGCTCTGTGATGGAGCACCCCTGATCATCCCCTTCTTCCAAATGTGCAAAGGCCCTAAGGGCAGGTCTTTGCCTTGGAAAGGCCACAGTCTTAGGTTGCATCCAGCCTTTGATTGCTTACTCTGCTACATTTGGCTATTTGGAATAAAGCATGGGTACTCTGGAATATCCATGCTTTATTACAGAACATCCAAATATAGTGAAATAAGCCACTGATGCCTGGATGTAGCCTTAACTTCAGCAAGAAGGAAGGGAGGGACCAGGCCACCAGGGACATATCCAACCAAACACACATTTGGAGTGCAGTTGGGCGCCTGAGGTGTGAAAGGGCAGCTGGTGAAAGGCACAGAATCTGTGGCCCTTCCAAAACTGTCAAAGTGAAGTTGTGATTTTTTTGTGACCAGTGCCCTGGGTAGGTGGAGCTGATCTGAAGAGCTCCTTGCCGCTTGCCCTTAGAGCAGGGAACAACCTTGCAGCTAAGCCAAAGACCCATCTTTGAAAGGGGATTTGGCCTTTCTAGATAGAATTTCAGTACCAGGAAGCATGAAATTGTCGATCACGTTTGAATGAGACCGATGATGTGTGCAGGCTGCAGCCAGGTATAAAACAGGGAAGAAGTCAAAACATTCAGGTAGAGTCAAATCCCAAGACAATCGTCTACGTTTACATTTCAGTATGGATACCTGTCCAACACCAGAAGCTTCCCCGCTCCCAAAACAATTCATCCTGGATGTAAGAAATGAATGCTCTTTCTTCACCTTGTGAAGATCCTCAGAGCTTGCTGAGTGGTACTTCTGTGGGTTCTCTTTGGAGTCTCCAGACAATATGGACCTTGTTATCCACTCTGTCTAGTTCCCGGAAGCCACGCAGGCTTCCAGCGCGGATGTATTCAAAGATGGCTTGCTGCAGGACTGTTATGGGAATGCTGAAGTTCAGGTGGGGGTATGTCACTCCTGCGCTGTTATCCCTTGTGTTGCTAGCAACAATACCTGTAGATGGAGAGGCGGAGAAAGGAGAGATGTTGAACAGTCTACACAGTTGCCCTTTCTGTGCAAAAACATGACCTTCCCCTGTGAAACTCAATGTTAAAAAGTCAAGCAAAACTCTGCTATAGATGTTATTGCAGTCTAGGATAGTACTTCCGGATGTTCCCGGCGTTGTTGGGTACCATCAGGCAGTGGCCAAGTCCTGGTTGACTGTATGGGTGCCTCCACTGGCACCTCTACGCAGTATTCTTGGCAGAGATACAGAAGTGGTTTGCCATTGCCTACTTCTGAGGAGAGGCTGGGGATCAAACTGGCAACCCTTGGCTTTCCAGGCTGCTTGCACTACCACTGAGCTACAGCCATTGTCCCAGGCTTCCCTATAGTACCAGAGTTTGTATAATACAAGGCTTTGTAAAAGCAGAACTCTCGTGTTAAGTGTTCTACAATTACTACTTCGGAGGGAAAAAATGAACGTAATACCCCTCTGTGCATTTAAGAACGACTTTGAGAATTCCTGCACAGAAAGCAACTTTATGATTCAGAGAAAGCAAAATGCTAAATCCTGTTGCACTATAGATATTACGGTGGAAGGGCAGAATTCAGAAGATAAGGCCATCATACCTATAAAAGATTTCTCAGTGATGAGTATAAGATAAGGAGATTGCGGTCTTAGGCAGCCAAATGATCCCATGATATGGCATGACTGTTAGTCATGGGATGCAGCTATGGCAAACATCACAGCACCGGGATAAGGAGACATTCATGCAACTGAAGCACACATAAGTACAGTATGTTGGCTTATGGGGTATTTACATGGCCTTTTACACAGGGATCGCTAAACCCTGGGGCCTATTCGCACTTAGGCCTCTGGTATGTACTTAGGACAGCTCTGTTACAGCTACTCTGTACCAGAGTTGTCCTAATTGCATAGCAGAGGCCTAAGTGGGAGTAGGCCCCTGGATGGAAGCCTCTGCCAAAGGAAGCCTATTCCAATCCCTCTTCAGTGGCCTACCAGCCCTAGGCAAAGGCATTTCTTTTTCTGCAGGTATTTGGCCTTAATCCTTTAAACATGTTAGTTCACACAAAGAGTTGCGTACTGTAACAGAGGCTGTATCTCCAAGGCCATGATCTACACCTTCACTTTAAACCTTCTTCAGTCCAACTTCTGGTCTGACTACTTACACCTTTTCATTTCTATTGGCTTTATCTGTGAACTTTCCATTCAGGAAAGTCCAAATGGAGGGTGGAAAGTCCATAAATAAAAGGGATAGAAATGAACAGGTGTGAGCCATCAGACCAGAAGATGGACAGAGGAAGGTTTAAAATGAAAGTGTGACCATGGCCCAAGTGTTGTTCAAAATGTCTTGCACTAAAATCTGTTCAGTGCAGTTCAGTGCACGAAAAGCAGCTCTGAAACCACTTCTTGTGCACTGAGCCAGGTCCTCAGCATGGGAAAACAGGCCTCATCTCCATGCAGAACTTCTGGGCCTGAGCACAGAGGCCCTCCAAGCACTGAAGCCTCTGGGACACAGGAGGAGTCCTCAAACTCCTTTCCAAGGCAGCCTGAAGCTGGGAGAGGTGTGCAGGGAAACCCAGTCTGCCACTGAAGCTGGTGCCTGGAGATATATCCTAAATGGAAGGCAATACACTCTTTAACCTCTTATCTCCTTCTACATTCCCATTGGTCAGACAGAGAAGAAGAAGAGTTGGCTTTTCTACCCCACTTTTCTCACCCATTTAAGGGAACTCAAAGCAGCTGATAAAGCTTTCTACTCTTCTCCACACAACAGAACATCCTGTGAGGTAGGTGGGGCTGTGGGAGCTCAGAAGAGAGCTGCGACTAGCCCAAGGTCACCCAGCTGGCTCTGTGGAAGAAGAAGAAGAGTTGGCTTTTCTACCCCGCTTTTCTCACCCATTTAAGGGGACTCAAAGTGGCTGACAAAGCTTCCTATACTTCTCCCCACAACAGGCAACCTGTGAGGTAGGTGGGGCTGTGAGAACTCAGAAGAGAGCTTTGACTAGCCCAAGGTCACCCAGTTGGCTTCATGGAGGAGGGTGGAATCAAACCTGGTATTCCCAGATAAGAGTCCAGCTCCTCAACCACTAGACCAAACAGAGCCCTCCACACAGTGAAAACTGTGTTGTGCAGACATCACCAGGATTCATGACAGGATTCAGTCCAAGTGGAAGCCCAGCTAACACAATCTTTCCACACAATTTGGGCCTACAGCCCTTTCCTTCTTCCAGTCTCCTGCCCCTATTAAACAATATCCTCATAAACTAGACATTCTCTGCTGAGAAACAAAGTTTTAAGAGGGAAACGGGGAGGTCAGTGCTGAACAAACAACTACTGACCAAAGTTCGCATCTGTTTATAGCCTTCTTTATCTTCTGTCATTTGCTCTTTGTTACACTGGACTTTCCACATTCTCCACAATTTTAACTTAAACATGACACAGATATTTGAGAACCAAGAAAAATCATTTGGAATTGACAGCTTCTTTCAAGAGCCAGTTTGGTTTAGTGGTTAGGGAGCCGGACTCTTATCTGGGATTACCAGGTCTGATTCCACACTCGACAAAGCCAGGTGGGTGACCTTGGGCTAGTCACAGCTCTCTTCTGAGCTCTCACAACCCCACCTACCTCACAAGGTGTCTGTTGTGGGAAGAAGAATAGAAGCTTTGTCAGCCGCTTTGAATCCCCTTAAATGGGTGAGAAAAGCAGGGTAGAAAAGCCAACTCTTCCTCTTCTTCTTCAGTGCTAAGTTGTTATTCTTTCAAAGTATTCATGAAAGTTATTGTTCTAAGAACTAAAACTCATTCTGCAATGGGCAATATTATTTGTTCTTATTGTAGGCTGCTATGAGATAATTTTATAATGGGAAGTAATACAGAATTATTTTTAAGTAATACTAAAGAAAACTAAAGGTGCCCATAAAACGGAAGTCCACTTCCCACCAAGTAGCCATTTAGAAGACCTTTTCTAACTACCCCTTGGGGCCCTATGGGTCAGGAGCACTCAGCTTTAGGATACCAGACATTTTTGTAATGCACGATGCCAAGCATATGTGAGTGTATGAGGTTTGCACAAATAGAGAGGGGAGAAAGAGAGCGTTACGTACCCAGCAATTTCCCACTGTGCGTAGCAAAAAGAGCGCCCCCACTGGAGCCACCGTGAACAGCACAAGTTGCCTGAAGCATCACAGGCTTGTCTTCTACACTGATCACCGCTGAGACAATCCCAGATGTTACTGATGGGCCACAGGACCGGCCAAAGACACCAAAACCCACAATGCTCACATCTTCTCCTGGTCAAAGAGCAAATGCCAAAGTTACTCAAATGCCCACATTCCAAGGAGGAAAGGGAGCTGCCAGCAGCTCCAGGGCATTCTCGTGCAAAAGATTCCTGGGTCCCACTTCTCATTTAACAAAAGAAACCCATTGCAGCTTCTTGGTTTGTGCTTCCTGTGCAATGCAGGGAGCGGTTTGGAGGTGAAGCTTGAAGTCCCGACTGGAGTGGCAAAGAAGGTGACAAAGGCTGCATCCGCACACATGAAAAAATGGCTTAGAGAAGCAGCATGCAGACTTTAGTCTGCCCATCCCAACTCTAATCCTCCTTAAAGGCCTTTAAAAGTGCCCTTCCTAGCCTTTAATGTAGGCATTAGTGTGTTCACAGGCAGCCAATACAGTGGTACCTTGACATACGAGTTTAATTCGTTCCGTAACCTTGCTCTTATGTCAAATCGCTCGTATCTCAAAGCAATTTTCCCATTAATCCATTCCAGCTCCCAAAACACCACCTCAGTTGTTTTTGTTATGTACTGTACTGTATTTACATACTCGTATCTCAAATCTTGCTCTCATCTCAAAGCAAAATATCACTCGCTCGGCGGCTTGTATCTCAAAACACTTGTATGTCAGGGCACTTGTATGTCGAGGTACCACTGTATATAGGTCAATTCGATAGGGCAACATCTGGTAAGTGCGTTTGCACTTGCAGGTGTTTACAACCCAGAAACGTCTCCCGCCTTACCAGATGTTACCCTATCGTCTGCTAGCGGTGGTGCATGAAACCACGCACCATACACATCCCAGCTCTTACCGCAAGCTTACCTGAAGCATCCTGCACCATGACCATCTGTACCATTTCCGGTGTGAGGGGTCATCTGAAGTCCCACACAATCGTGCTGGCACCTCATACGACCCCAAATGTGACAGTGCGTGTGTGGAGCGTCACCATCGCAGCTGAACTGCCTGGACTCCCAACTTAAGATGGCAGCATGCTGGTGGTGATCGGACAAACACCAAGACACAGGTAAGTCTCTGGGCTCACGGAGCTTAGTGTAGCATTCCCAAGTGTCAGTCACGCACTTTGCCCGTCCAGCGGACGGAAAGCCAAGTGCAAAAACGTCCTTTGTTGGCACCCCACCTAGATCTACAAACACAAGAGCTAAAATGTAGATGGTAATGAAAGATACAAAAGCGTACGATCAACCTTAACTACAGTTCTCCTTTAAAGTGAAAAACTGTTGTTTAACATAGGATGGATCCCCACTTGCTGGTAGAACAAACCAGCAAGTGTCCTGGAAGCCTGCATGCAGGTGAAGAAGGCTAAAGGAAGCTCTGCCCCCTTCTAATACGTTCTGTCTGCATAGGATGGAGCATAGATTGGACTAGGACAGAGGTGTCAAACTCAATCCAGCCGAGGGCCGGATTCAAAAAAAAAAAAAAAAGTGAGGGCCGGGGGGCGTGGCCGGGATACAGAGGAGGGGCTGGGGGTGTGGTTGGGGCGTGGCAGGGGGCGTGGCAGGGATACAGAGGAGGGGCTGGGGGCGTGGTTGGGGGCGGGGCTAGGGCAACGAGGAGGGTTAGGGGCGTGGCCGGGGCCAGGGAGGGGCTGGCTGTTCATGGCGCCGCCCGCCCGCGCTCTCGCTCGCCTCACCTCCTTCTGGCCCAAGGAGGCGGCGCCGCGCGTCGGCCCGCCGCGCGGCGTGCGTCAGCGGCGGGCCGCAGCCACAGGCGGGCCGCTTTGGTGGCGTTGGCGGCGGCAGCTGGCGAGCTGCTTCGGCGTCGGCGGCGGCGCTGCGCGGCGTGCGTCAGCGGTGGGCCGCAGCCGCAGGCGGGGTGCTTTGGCGGCGGCAGCGGCGGCAGCAGGCGAGCTGCTTCGGCGGCGGCGGCGCTGCGCGGTGGCGGACCGCAGCCACAGGCGGGCCGCTTTGGCGTCGTCGTCGTCGTCAGCAGGCGAGCTGCTTCGGCGGCGGCGACGAGGAGGGTTAGGGGCGGGGCCGGGGCCAGGGAGGGGCTGGCTGTTCATGGCGCCGCCCGCCTGCGCGCTCGCTCGCCTCGGCTCGCCTCCTTCCGGCCCAAGGAGGGCGTCAGCAGGCGGCGGGCGCGCGTCGGCCCGGCGCGCGGCGTGCGTCAGCAGCGGGCCGCAGCCGCAGGCGGGCCGCTTTAGCGGCGGCGGCGCTGCGTGGTGGCGGGGCGCCGCCGCGGCGGCGGCGGCAGCGGCGGGGCGCCGCGGGCTGGATTGGAACGCCTCGCGGGCCGGGTCCGGCCCGCGGGCCGTAAGTTTGACATGCCTGGACTAGGAGGTCCAAAAGAGTCTGGTATGCCATGGAACCCATTGGAGCACCACAAGAGACACACCACTGCTGCACACACACACACACACACACACACGGGCCTGCCTCCTCCACCATGCCAGTTCTGAAGCTGGCAAAGTCCTCTTTCATTCCAAGAGAAACAGGAGGGAAGAAAGGTGATGGAAAGGGCAAGAACTAGACACAGTGAACTGGTGCAAGAGAACTCCCACACACCACTCCAGCTGCATCTTGCCGTCACTTATTTATTCTGCTACATTTGGGTATTCCAGAATATCCCCGTTTATTTCCAAAGCATCCAAATACAGCAGAATAAGGCAGCTTCCAGATTAGCGGATTAAATCCGCAGTGATATAAAAATACGCAGGTTACCTGCTGCAAAGCGACGGCTCCTTGTCCCCACTCCCAATGGAGGTCTGCAGCTTCCTCCTTGGCGGTGAAGTGCGCACTGCATGGTAAGGGGGAGCCAATGAGAGCTGAGCTACAGGCTCTGCTCTCATTTGCTGTTCTCGCCATCCTGTCTGGACTGACGAATTTAGCTTATTCTGTGGTGCAAGCGTTGATTGTTCCGCAGTAGGTAAATTCAAAGTAGTAGCGGCATAATTCGCCGCCACTACACAGGATCGGCCGTCAGGTGTGACTCCCATGCGCAGCTTTCCTAAGTAAGCGACATCTGGGTGCACCCTCTCTCTAAACGCTTTCATTGTTTAGGTGTCATAACCTATTTGCCTAGGGATAAAGACAGAGATGAAATGCCACAAGATTTTGACCACCACCTTTCAATATCAAACATCAATGCTATGGGTGTTTTTCCACTGTCAGAAAGTACACATTTTTGCACCCATTAAGGAACCATTTGGGTGTGAGCCGGATGACCCCATTTCCACCACGGCACCCATTTGGGACCCGATTGTTTCGACTGCCGCTGGGGAAATCTGGATCAAATGGGTACTTTCTGGCCTTTAATCTAGATTTTCTGTAGGGGTTTACAATGGGGTCTTCAGGCAGAAAATCCGGATTAAAGGAAGCCTGTTTCCACGCTTGTGTGGCAATGGGGTCTAGAGGAGGCTAGGGGGAGGGGGCACCCATGGGGGGGGTGGAGCCCCAAAGCCTAAGCTTTGAAGTCATTTCCAAGTCACTTCGAAGTCTGTGCAAAATAGCTCCGGAGGGTCTATGAAGTCTGTGCTGATCTTCAGAGTGAACTTCGAAGTGACTCCGAAGATCAGCACAGACTTCAATGGAGATGTTTTGCACAGACTTCGAAGTGACTTCGAAATGTCTTTGAAATGACTTTGAAGCCACTTCGGAGATTGCACCCCCTGTCCCCCCAAATACCTGGTGTGACAAGCAGACCCCTCATGGGTAGATCCGGATTTGCAAATGGGTGCTCCGGTGTTTCCACGGCAGGGAGGTTAGCACCCATTGCTATTGGGTGCTAGACCACCCATGGAAACACATTGGATACTTCCCTTAATCTTGACCTAATAGATCCAGATTAAGGAATGTACCCATTCCTTAGATCCGGATCTTCTTAGATCCGGATTAAAGGAGCGCAGTGGAAAAACACCCTATATTTTCGGAAAAACCCAAATGTTAATGGGCTTCAAGGAGCCTGTGTTTTATTTGCTATACAATTATATGGGCTCACAGAGGGAAAGAGGAACCGGGCAATTTGGTTGACTATTACCTGTATAAAATTTCAGCGCTAGGGCAGGTTCTGCAAAACTGGCAAAACTTTCCTCTAATTCCACCAGAGCTACGTCATAGGGAGAAGAGTCCTTAGTGGCAAATACGACTTTTCCATTTACTACAGATGTCCTAGAAAAAAATAACAAGAAAACTATCAGTTAAAGAGACATTGTATACAGACACTTGCATTATTTTGGCATTGTTTAACTTCTAAGAAGATGCATGCATATGTGGGAAAGTTATGGATAAAAGACCACTGAAATAAAGTGTGTTATAATGCTTGCTAAATGCTTGTCACATGTTTAAAGATATGGACTGATCCACACACACAAAGGAAGCAGGATTTATAAAAGAAGAAGAAGAAGGAGTTGGCTTTTCTACCCCATTTTTCCCACCCATTTAAGAGGACTCAAAGCGGCTGACAAAGCTTCTGTTCTTTTCCCCACAACAGAACACCCTGTGAGGTAGGTGGGGCTGTGAGAGCTCAGAAGAGAGCTGTGACTAGCCCAAGGTCACACAGCTGCCTTTGTGGAGGAAGGTGGAATCAAACCTGTTATTCCCAGATAAGAGTCTGGCTCCTTAACCACTAGACCAAACTGGTTCACCATGGAACCTTGGGCCACATTTTTATATATAAATATACAGCACTACCCTTCACCAGAAACTCCCGGGCAGGGTAGTGGTGATGGTCACAACAAAGCAAAAGAAGTAAAATATTGCTGTTAACTTTTAAGGCACTTCACAACCTCACTCCTTCTTATCTCTCTGCTCTTCTTTCTCCCTATGCCCCCTCCCGTCCCCTGCGCTCTAGTAACCAAGGTCTTTTGGCTCAGCCTAGAATTTCCACCGTCCCATCTCGGATTCGTCCCTTTTCTCTTGCCTCCCCCTATCTCTGGAACCACCTTCCCCCTCGATTACGCACTATTACCTCGCTCTCTTCTTTCAAATCTGAGCTGAAGACAACCTTGTTCAGGGAAGCATTCCCAGGCTTTATGTGACTTTACTCTCCCCACCCAGGAGAGTCTGCCTATTAATGCTCTGCTGTCTATTTTAATCATTTTCTCTGTTATTGTATGTTATTACTGTTTTTAGATTGTACGCCAATGGCAGGTTTTACTCTTTTTACTTTTTACTCTTTGATTATTTTACTTTGTACAGCGCTGAGTACATGTACAGCGCTTTAGAAATAAACTAATAATAATAATAATAAAATATGGAGAACAATTGTAAAACATATTTAAAATATAACACACAGCCCTCCTCCCCTCCCTGACAGCACAGCACTCAGAGAAAGCTAGTCACTGAAGGTATGGGTGAAGAGGCATGTTTTAACTAGGGGCCTGTTCACATTTGGCCACATTCTGGAATATATCTCAGAATAGGAGTCAGTTGTCTGCATGCTGACACAGGGCCCGGCAGGCCTCACCTGAAGCCTGCCATAACCTGCGCTAGCATGTGGGTAACACGTCCCTATTCCAGGTTATAATCCAGAATACAGCCAAGTGCAAACAGGCCCCAGGGGCTGAAAACTATACAATGTAGGCGCCAAAAAGGTTGTTTCAGAGTCTGGGGCCACCACAGAACAGGTCCTCTTGCCTGTCCCTGCCCTTTACACCTTTCAAATGTAGCTGCCATTGCACAGAGCATCACAGCAGGACTAAGAAATGACTGACCATTTGTCCTTGATGTCTCTTAAGTACAGTGAACAAAGCTTTGATCCAGTTCGGAAGAAAGCACTTGTGTACGTAATAAAGCCTCACTTACTACCCTTCAAAGACATTCAAGGCAAACAACTGATTGCGGTTCAGTCCAGCCCCTGCGTCCTGTACAATGGTCACCACTCAAAAAATGTTTCCTCCCTCATAAGTTCCAGACAAAAGCAGTGGAAGATGGGAACTAGCACATGCTCCTTGAAAAAGGAGGTACATCACCGGTTTTATGAGGACATTATGTGAACATATAATGGCACAGAGGCCGGTTCGCACGAGGGACAGAAGAACGCATCTAGGACACCCTGGCACAGAGCATTCGCTCCGCTGGGCTGGTGGTTCCATTCGGAACCACCCCAGCCAGTCCCAGGACATCCACACGCGTACCGGGTGTAGAGCACAAAATCATATTCTACACCTGGCCCAGGGTGTTTGCGGTGTCCCTGGCCGTCCCCTGGTTCCTGTGGGTTCCAGGGGACCGGATTGGGTCCCCTAGGGCCTGCAGGAATCCCCTCCCCCCAGGCATGGGCCTACATGGAGATGTGTGTGTGCATGGCATTTACCTTGTGCTCGCTAATCAGCTAGCCAATCAGAGCAACCGACGTGCACAGGTGCACAGTGCTGCTGGCCCACCAGCCACTTCAGAACCTAGTGAGCATGAGGTAACTGCTCAGGGGGAAGCCCGGTGTGTGTGTGTGTTCCTGTGAGCCCTAGGGGACCCGATCCGGTCCCCTAGAACCCACAGGAACCCGGGGAAGGAACGTGACAGACCTACCCACCCCTGGGTCAAATTTGACCCAATGGAGGCAGGCCTGGGAGTTGCCTCCCACCCCCGCACCAGCCTTTTCGGGCTAGGCCACGTGGGGACAGATTCCCCTTTCGCACATAGGCAGGTTGGAACACGTGCCTTTGTGTTCGTTACCTGCCTAGGTGTGAGTGGGGAAAGTGTCCCTGAGTGGCCTCTGAATTCACAAGATAGCGTTTCCTTTTCAAGCCAGAAACATACTGCAGTACATTAAAATAACTTTGAAACAGATTTGTTACTAAGGCCCTGAAATATATATGAGAGAAGATCTCTGTTAATGATTCAGTATCTCCAATTCCCAAGTAAGAATCCAATATTTACTATTAACCAACGCCAAGTTGATCATTGCCCAATTCTGGAAAGAGTTTCAATCACTTTCAATAGAACTCTGGTCACAGAGAGTTTGGTCAAATGTTCTCAATGAATTGATCACTACACAGCAATATATCATGTGTGACTCCTCAGAACAAACTCGGTTTCAGGACAATTGGTGCGCATTTTTGGAATCATCTGGAACGAACACTCATCTGTGTCGCTTTTCCCTTTTTATGCAAATCTTCATCAACAATAGACTGCTGACATCTTTCCCACACCCGGCTTATCTGCTTTCTGTACCTAAAATAGACAAGCGACCCGAATTATAGGAATTGAGTGTGAAGATCTTTGTTCTGTTTCTTTTAATGTTTTTAACTAGTCGTTACGATCTGCTTTTCTGTTTTTGTTATGTATTCTAGTTGCTGCAAATTTATTTCATTTTTCACTGTAATGTAATTTAAATCGTTAATAAAACTGATATTTAAAAACTTTTTTATAAAGGACAAAATTTAAAAAAAAACACAATCCAGTATTTACACTCATGCTAACTATACAAAACCAAAACCTCATGTTGGCAATTGTTAAATAGTAAAGATTCCAGCTCTGACTTACTTTTCAGGGCTGGGCTGTAATTGGACGTAGACGGTGGATGCTCCACTAACCACATGCCGGCAGGTCAACACAAGCCGTGGTGTCACCATCACTCCAGATCCCCACGTGGATCCACATTCCACCAGAACCACAGCAGACAACATTCGCTGGATCAGCTGATCTCTTACTGCCTGGTTTCCATGAAACTTGGTCGCCATCTGCATGGGATTCAGCCAGTTATTCAGAACCTGATGTGGCCCAGAAAAGAGGCTCCTGATGTTCTCTAGAATGTGGCAGATGGCACAGACCAGAGTTAAACCCACCCATTCGGTCGATTTCCAGCAAAGCGGAGCTACAATAATTCCAATCAGGTGGAGGCAATTTCCTGACACTGTGAAGACACCTCCACCTTCCGTACCAGGCAAACAACGGGCATCGGTCAGGATTAAGGCGTTGCCTTCTCCAGCCACGTTGCTCACTATCCCTTTGCTGAGGCTGTTCATGAAAATGTCTGGGCAAAATGACCCAAAAGGAGAGCCACAGGTAAAGACTGGGTCCCCTTTCCTCAGCAGTTTGGCCGGCATACAACTCAGCCAACCTGTACCATGGAAATCAGAATCCACAAGCCTCAAGATGGCAAACCAGTGTAGGAAACAATTTTTGGTGGAATCTTCTCCAGCCTCATCGGCTTCAAAATGCCACTGCTCGGCAGCAGTGAAGACTTTGGAGAAAGCATCCTGGAACTGTGGGCAGGGCACCATCATAACCAGTTTGGCTTCCCAGCACCGCTGGCCACCGGCTGCCTCATGTTGATTCGAAAGTGGGTTAAATCTCAGCCCGGGAAGATTGCTTCCCAAGTCTCCGCTTAGCCAGTTCCAGCTCGAAGTCTGGCTGCTCCGTTCGCTCGGTCTCAGGACTTGGATCTGGAGGTCTGGAGAGAAACTCTCACTCAGCAGGAACTTGCGATGGAGCCAGTCTTGCTGACGTTCAGAAGCCAAGAAGAAAGGGGAGAAAACAGACCCATGGCAGAGAACAATCCCTGACTCTTGGGCTAGGATGACACCGCTACTGCTCCAGGGTCCTTCACGTGCCTCGCTCGTCGCGTGCGAATGGGAAACACTGACAATGCAGCCAGCTTTCTCCGCAGTCAGTTGGAGAGTCTCGGCCATATAGATGAGGGTTTGCCTAGGGGACGAAATCCAATGCAAAACAGATGAGAAGGAAGTACAGAGATCCCATGCAATACAGATGAGAAAATACAGAGATCCCATGCAATGAAGATGAGGAGGAAATACAGAGATCCCATGCAGTGCAGATGAGGAGGATTATAAAGCAAGCTCAGACGGACTTTGCTAAGTTCGCGCTCGAGATTGCGCTACCTTAGCGCTGCCCGGAAAGCGCGGGTGTCATTCACCTACGTCCCCTTCCTCCTTCGCCCCGCTTGAGCCGATTCCACCCGCCGCGCCTCCGCAACCCAGCCGGGGGAAGCAGCTCTCCTTGCGCGCGTCTCTTCGGCGCCGCGAAAAAGTTGCCGTCGGACCCGAGTGGGACCCGATTCCTCCGGAATCAGAAGAGGATCGCTGGAGCCGAGAGCGAGGAGGAGCCCCCTTGTCATTGGCTGCTCCGCCATCAGGGGCGAGTTGCGATTGGTCGAGGTGGCTCCCTGCGATTGGCCACCTTTGGAACACTGGCGACGCCGTTCGAAGATGTCGGCATACAACTCCCATTAGCCCCAACCAGCACACCCGGTGGCTAGGAATTATGGGAATTGTGGTTAAGCAGTAGAGCAGGTGGAGAGTCAGTCTGGTCCTCTACGTGGAAGCATCCAAAGCGAACTGAGATCTAAGGCAAACCGGTTTTGCTGTTCAGTTGGGAATCCGTGGGTGGATTCCAGCAATAAGAAATGAACAGAAGAATTGGAACTGAAGACCTTTGAAGTACCAGATAACAAACTATATCTGCAATATCTATGCAGCATAGGGTATTATTATTATTATTATTATTATTATTATTATTATTATTATTATTATTATTATTATTATTATTATTATTATTATTATTATTATTATTATTATTATTACCTAAATTAGTCTCCTTTTGGGAGGGGCAAGCATGTTTTTTAAAGACATGTTTTTCTTCAATACACCTTTAAAGGTTTTTAAATTGTTTAGTATCTGGTCAAGTTGGGATTTTTAAGAACCTCATTTTTAATTTTTTATGAAATTCACACTGGATCTTTTTTTTTCAAGCCAAACTGCAAGCAACTCTTAATAAAGGTCTTAAGAATTAAAAAAGAAAATCTTTGGGCGATACGTCAGTGTCCACACGGTGATTGAAAATCCACCGCCACAGCCCCTTGGAAATTAGGCAAGGGATACCTGATGGCGTGGTGCCCTGCGGGCATAAGAGAGACATTGGAATTACGCTTCCTGCACGTACTATTTAGGCATAAAGCGAAAAGGGAGAGACCTGCTACACTGGTAGCAGTAGAGCACAATATGAGGTTTTCTCGATTAATGAAAACCTCATTAATCAATTTGATCCATTTCCAGTGGAGGAAGGCATTGGATATTGCAAGTGTCCACGGAGGCTGAAGTCAGACCTACCGAAAGGGACACCTCAAAGATGCTTCAGAGAGCGAGCGTGGACACACAAGTCCCTGAGCCTTCTCTAATACACCTTTTCTAGCACAGGATGGGGAGGGGCGGACTTGGACGTGAGCAACCTCTGGCCTTTCTGCACTTACATAAGAACATAAGAGAAGCCCTGCTGGATCAGGCCACAGCCCATCTAGTCCAGCATCGTGTCGCACACAGTGGCCCACCAAATGCTCATGGGCATCTCAAGCAGAGACAAGGACAAGCCTTCTCCTGCTCTTGAGTCCCAGCAGATGGCCTTAGAAGCACCCCGGTCCCCCCACCCCCAGCCTGAAAGATGCACCTAGTAGCCACTGATACATCTGTCATCCATAAATTTGTCTAACCCTACCTTAAAGCCATCTTGACTAGACACTGTCACCACCTCTTCCGGCAGCATATTCCATAAGCCTATGACCCTCTGGGTGAAGAAATACTTCCCCGTCAGACCTGACTCTCCTACCCATCAGCTTCATAGATGCCCCCTGGTTCTAGTATTGTGTGATAGAGAAATTTTCTCTATCCACCTTTTCTATACCATGCATAATTTTATATACTTCAATCAGGTCACCTCTTAAACGCCGTCTCTCCAGACTGAAGAGGCCTAGACGTTGCAGCCTGGTTTCGTAAGGGAGGTGTTCCAGCCCCTTAATGATTCTGGTTGCCCTTTTCCTGATCCTGTAGTTGCCTTCTGTGCTCCCAGATGGAGCATCTGTACTCGGAGGAGCTGTATCCGACTCAGAAATGGCTCATTCCATGCAGGAGTGCACTAGAAGGCAACTAGATGAATTAAGTTCTCCACACATGGACTAACTGGAACTGGCTGGCCATTGTGAGAAGAGGCTGTTGGGACTACATAAGCCAATGGTCCAATTCTGCATACCCTGAACACACTTCATGTATATTCAGCATCTCTGAAAGTATGTTGCTTACTTTAATTTTATAGTACTGTATACAATATACAGAACTGCATAAATACTTTTGACCCTATATAGGTAACTGCTAGTACTTCTCACTAGATGGAAATCAACATGTTGAAAATATGCACCTTACTGTTGAGCTCCTTCATATAAATACTTCAATTAATCCTGCAATGTTTCTGTGTACAACCACAATTTGCTGTTTTGTTTTGCATCTTCAGCAGATGGCTATTTACATTAGAAAATCTTAAGCAAATCAAATACTGTATAATGGCAGAAGTTGAGCACAAGTTATAGTCTTGTTCAAGTCTTGCTTCTATTACTCTGATTCATGACAAGATCTTTTTAACACTCATCTTCTTCAGGCAAGCTTTTATATAGTTTGGTTTCTTAAAATGATACTTTTGAGATTACATTTGTAAAAAAAATACTGTACATCCCCTTTTCAATATCACATTTCAGCATACTGTTGACTGGAGAGACTATCGCCGAATTGCTCCTACAATTATTTTTGTATTTTTATGATTTGTTTCACAGACTGAGCTAAAATGCTTTTCGGGCACTGCATATCTCGTATTACTAATGGTAGTCTGTAAGTGCACTGGTAATATGGCCAAACGTAGTCTCTGGAGTGTGAACTTTATTTTTTATTTTTTAAAAAACTTTTATTAAAATGTTTTGGATACAGACAAATCTTCTCTGCAAACATGTTTCACATTTCCAGGTACGGGAAGTTAAAACATTTTGCTAACAGAATGACATAGTTTTGACTTTCCAATCTGTAATCCGAGTTTCTAAAGTATATATTAAACTTTATCCATACATTGTGAGGAGTTAGACTTGTCTAATGACAATACATGGCAGATGGAAGGGAGTAAAGATCAGAGCTATTCACAATCACTTTCTCCAGTGGCTTAACACCACTTTCATAGAAGGCTTACTAGGCACCAATCCTATACCCCTGTTTACTGGATGGGATTGTTTTAAGCATGAAACTGGAGCATGCCACTTCAGGTAAGAGCTTCCAAACAAAGATTTTAGAGAAGTTATCCATTTTTATCCTTTGGCTGCAACAATCAATAGGATAATCACAGGTAGTCAATACTGAAGTTCCTATATTGTTGAGATACAAATAAAATCAAGAGTGTTTGTGGGACTACTGTAGTTTGACATAGTTCTTCACACCTCCTCGGCAACATACCTGTAGGCCAAGTGACCTATGAGATAGTTACAGATGACTGGAAAGCTTACATAAAACCCAGGAGGGTTATCCGGAGTCAGGGTTAAACCAATACTCGACAATGATGCTATATGCAGCCATTTTAATGGCAACACTGCAAACAAGTCTAGATTACTAGCATTATAGAAATTATGAGAGCCCTCTTGATTCTTATCAGACTTCTATCTAGTTACCCATTTCAGAAATAGCCGTCTTTCTCATGGTTCTTCAAATGAAGATTCAGCTCAAAATGGCTTGGGAGCAGATCAGTAACGTTTTGCGTTGCAAGGGAGACCATATCAACTTGTACCGTCTCCACTACATTCAGCTCTTCTAATAATTTGCCCTCATAAATGTATCACATACTTTGGAGGACTCTATCAGGAACATTAAATGGCATGAGGGCAAATGTTAACATCTCCATGTAAAAAGCAACACATTTTGACAAGCCAGAGCCCTGCATGAAACTGAAAAATCTGGGGGCTGGAGAAGAGTAAATTAACTTATTACGAACAGCACTAGAAACTCTGGGACTTCCAGCTATCTATGGTTACACTAAGATATTTTTTTCCTTTCAAGGAGTTTGATGTAAAGAGAAAGAGTGCAGGATCACAGCAGCTTACAGTTACTCACAACTACAATGTGTACTTTGAAACAGAGTAAATCCTTACAGCCTGAAAGCAATAATTCTCGGGGTACACTGCCATTCGTAAATGAACTGGCAACCAAGTTCTCACAAATCTTCAGAACCACCTATTCCATGCATTCACAACAGAATAAAAGGTGCTTACGGGCACTAACATTAGTTTGAGCTAAAGCACCATCACACTCCTTTAAAGGAGAAGGGCATTTATTTGTGTGTTGCTGCTGTTACTTAACTAAAAATGAAGATGTCTAGGCAAGTAATGGAAGGTCAAAACAAGCTGTGTTGGAAATAAAGAAAACAGAATTAGTTCACATTAAGAATATTATGATATGCATTGGATGGTACAATTGAATGCTTCAGTAACCCAACAAAATCAAAGAATGATTTTACTGCACTTTTCAAACGGGTGCCTTCAACGCAAGACATTCTCAGACAACTTTTTTGCTGTGAGAAAGGGGAAAAGGCATTGCTGAAGATATTGGCAATAACATTTGGAGCTGGGCCATAGTGAGCGGCCGCGTTTCAGACTCCTACGCATAATGACATGGAAAGCTAGAACACATGTGCCCAAGTGTGTATTTCCCTTCCCTCCCCCCGAAACTAAACCCCCTGTAAATTACAGGAAAAAAAATCATTGCACAAGTCAGTCCCAATAGCACCATCTTCATGATCACTGTGACAGCACAACCATTTTACAGGGCAATGAAGCCCATCTTCCTGTCCACTAAGGATTCTGAATATCATGATAGCTGGTCAGTAATTGGGAACTATCTAATACCATTAAATAGAAATTAAAAATAATAATAATAACCCTAACAGATTCTGGCCCAAACAAGATGAATGCTAACTTAAAGAGATCTAAAGGGACACCACTTACATTAAACGCTTTCTTTAAAAAATATAATTGCTTTCTTTTAAGTCAATTTGCCACAGTGGTGAGACAGGTTATCTTTTCCAGCCACTAGAGTACTGTGTGCAGAGTTTTGCATTCTAGCTCACCAGCTCCACTGTCACTGAAAGCCACGGTTTTCATGGGAAACAATGGCAACTGGAAGCAACAACTTGCAACAGAGTACAGAATGTTAACTCCCAGACAAAGGGAAAAGAATTGTGTCACCACTGTGATATAGGGTAACTGAAGACAGGAGTCTCTTGGTCATTGCCAGGATACAGTTGGAGAGCCTTCCATGTTCTAATAGAAAAGTCCATAAGGAAGCTGTGAACAGGATCAGTCCAGGAGCAGAATGCTCTCCAAATATCAGTCAATATACTGTGATAGCCAACGAAAGCCTTCGCCGTAGCCTTGCCTCTTCAATACACTGCACATGAACACTTCCAGGGGGCGCGTGTTCAGGTCCTTCTGTGGCACATTCCCCTAGAGAGTCAAACAAGAGTTGTTGAATTCTAAAAGCCAAACAGACAATAACTCTAGAATTTCCAATGCATACACACACAAGCACAGAATCTTATTGTTTAAATTAAGCCACACTTTTTAAAAAAAAAAACGCTTTCTATATAGTATTGTTGCAAGTGTTGCTTCACAGCGGTGAATAACAAACAATACAAAAACAAGAATGTCAGATCTGAGCATCCTGAGGGAAATGAGAAGTCCAAATCAAAGGCCGAGGACCATCCCTTGACAGCAGCTGTGTGGCTCTCTGCACACCTTCCTGCGAATCCTTGGACAGACGCACGAGAAGGAAGCATGGAAGCTCATACATCCATACCTGTTAAGACTGTGATTAAAAGTAACTTTTGGCAGAAACACATTACGCGTGCATTACATTCTAACTCCTTATAAAAATAAGTGCTACAATGTTCTTACCCTTTCTATCTAGGACAAATAGGTCAGGGTACACAAAATGAAACAAAATCAGAGATGGCAATTCTCAGAATTCAGGAAAAGCAAATGTTTCTAGTGAAAGAATGGAGGCTTCCATGGCTGGTTTTCATCTCACATGTTGCAACTTTGGGGTTGTTATGCTGTATTCCATAGGTTTGCTTTGAACCTAAGCTTTTAGGTACAATCAATAGCAATTAGAAAGGTGATAATTTCCATGAGACCAACAGTTGCATTTGACTGTCCTAGCAGTCACATCCTCTGAAGATGGATATGACAGCCATATTCAAAAACTTAGCAAAATGGCATGACAACCCAAAAACTCAAGCAGAACAACACCGCTGACTAGAGAATTCACATTTTCCACTGAAATGAAATTGCTTTGTTTTGTTTTGGCCAGGAATTGTGAAAAATGTTGGGCCTATGGACACAGCATTTTGAGGACACGCTATGCTTACTCTACCCCAAGATAGTTAAGTATTTTTTCTTCTTACAAATGACTGTTGCTACATGTATACCGTATGTATTCATAGATCACTAGAATTGTTACAGATTATGCTTTTCTTGCCATTTGCCACCACTGTTTTATAATGTTCCTGCATATACACACATACATCCAATGAAATGAATTCTAGGAAACCTATTCCAGAATAAGTCTTTGTTTTCAATGCACCATGACTTAGTTTTTATCTTTAACAAAACTGAACCACCCGTTCATTTCTTCCAATTCTCTTAGACCAGCGGTTCTCAACCTTCCTAATGCTGCGACCCCTTAATGGAGTTCCTCATGTTGTGGAGACCCCCAACCATGGGGGTAGAACAGCTTGGAGGTGTGAGGGAAGGGCGGCAGGAGATTTGTAGCCACCCCTCTGAAAGGGTAATTCGACCCCCAAAGGGGTCCCGACCCCCAGGTTGAGAACCGCTGTCTTAGACTGAGCAAAGGTTGTGTAAAGCAAGGCTTGCATTTACTCATTTCCCTGGAACCCAGGAGTTACCACAAATCGCATAACGGATGACTTTTGCTTTCCTTCTCTGCCAATTTGCACAGAAATGCAGCTCCTTCGTCAATCAATTTGAACCACAGAAGGTTGTAAAAGCAGGATAGGAGAACAAGCATGGGAACACCAACTACTGACTTCCTAACAAGTCTGTATCTCCTGAAATTCTACCTACCACTCTCATTCAAAATTGTTCTCTGTTTTGCATAAGGTCATCAAAAGATTGTTGTATGTCTTTCTCCATATTTCAAGAACATTTTGAACATGTATGTAAATCTTGAAAAACAATGATACTAACGGAACTTTTAAGAAGGGTTTAGGTTTTTCAATATACAGGACTAATTTTTACAACCAGCTTTGGTTTCTTACCTTTCCTGTGGTCTGTCCATAAAGTCCAAAAATTTCTCTCAGCTTCTCTTCACTGATAGCTTCTGGTCTGTCAATTTTGTTACCCAGGATAAGTATTGGCACATTGGATATTGTTTCATCAGTCATTAGTGCCTAAAACAAGAGAAAACAGCAACAGTTTTAGATAAAAATGCAACAAAACTTCAGTTAAGTGTACAAAAGCAACTGCCTGCAGAGAAGGACAACTCAAGGGTGCGCTTAACATCTTCTATACAAATGAAATTTTCACTTAATATATTAAATATAGCAGCAGGGGCCTTATAGAACAATCCTATGAAAGCCACTGAGAAGTATATTGAGCTGAAAGCCATTTAGAAGTTGCTTTAGTTATTAGAATATATTATTTTCATTCATTTACCATAGATACATAGTTAGCTTTTTGTGGGGATGGAAAGAAGACTGTGTTATATGGACAAAGCAGAAAATTACATACGTTAAGCTCCCTTTTGGACTCCTTAAGACGTTTGTCATCTGCGCAGTCTACTAAAAAGACAATCCCATTAATTGCTGGTAGATAATTCTTCCAGACACGACGAGCTGTAAAGGGGAGAAATATATATATATGATTGAGAGGGCTAACCCGATATAGCATTTAAGCAATCTTTTCTGGCCCCTGGAGACTGTACCTCTTTTGACAAGGCAGCAAACCTCATTTAGATGTGATAGTGGAATATGCATTTAAAGGCCCTTTCCTAAGTCTAGCACATCCTCCTGAGTCTTCAGACTAACAATTTTAAAAAACAAAGAAGAATAACCAGCGTCAAGGTGATCTGCAAATGTGGGTGTGGCCTTTTCTGCACTTACTTTAGGTAAATCTGGATCAGTGGGTCCACAATAATTCATCCCACTGATCTGGACTCCGTGACAGCTTGGGTAGGGTCTGCACTGATGGTGCTGATCCGCATTAAGCTTTCACCAAAAACAACTATGCATTGCATAAAAATAATTATCTGAAAACTTGGTCAGGGATTAAAGCAAGATCTTCTGAAATGGCCTACCTTGAAGCTACCGCTGATGGGAAGAATATCAGTGATAAAAATGAATTTACTTCCAAGGATGTTGTTTCTATTTCAAGTTTTACCTATTATAAATAACCCAAAGGATTTTACAAACTGGCAAAAGGATATTTTGAAATTTATTTGGCAAGGAAAGAAGCCAAGGATAAGATTTAAGCTGATGCAAGATTCCAAAGAAAGAGGAGGATTAGGGTTACCAAATCTAAAGTTATACCATGCAGCATGCTGTATAGGTTGGATTGCAAAATGGTTTTGGCTGAAAGATCAAAGATTATTGCAATTGGAAGAAGGTTTAAGATATGGGTGGCGTGGGTATCTGTGGTATGAAAAAGCAAAAATCAATGCAGATTTCAAAAATCATTTTGTGAGAAATGCCCTCTATAAAACCTGGTTGAATTATAAAAATAATCTTTATAAGAAAATGCCTCTTTGGGTATCATCACATGAAGGTCTGTTAAAGGAGTTTTGGAGTAGGAGGATCTTGTCTTAAATATGAAGATATGTTATATAAAAAGTATGATACTAATGAGTTTGATATTGAAACAAGAGAAGAGTTAAATCATACAGTTAAAAAAATACAGTGGTTTACATATGCACAACTAGCGGATATATATAGAAGGGATAGGGTGTTTTTCCATTGTCACTAGAAGTACCCATTAAGTACCCATCAATGGGTTCAAAAATGCCATTTCGTACCCATTAATGGGTACTTATAGTGACAGTGGAAAAACACCCATAAAGAGCAATTAAATTTTGAACAGGAAAAACAAGATTGGGAAATAAAATTAAACAAGGCCGAAAGGGGAAAGATTGGTATTATGTATAAAATGTTGCTTCAGACTGAAATGGAACAGGTTAAATAATGTATGATCACATGGATGAAGTATTTTGGATATAATATTCAGATGGATCAATGGGAGAAACCGTGGATGAAAATTACTACTTGTATGCTACTAAAAGAAAATATATATAAGATGTTGTACAGATGGTATTTAACACCTCATAAATTAGGGAAAGTATATCAAAATAGGTCGACCGAGTGTTGGAAATGTAAAAAAGTTGAGGGAACCTTTTACCATATGTGGTAGACTGATGAAAAAGCAAAAAAGTACTGGGTACAAATATATAACCTGATGAGACAAATCTTTAAGACAAATACTGTATATAGGCCGGAACTGTTTTTGTTGGGAACTGTAGATGATCGTTTGGATAATATAAATTATCTGGTTTTATATATGGTGATAGCAGCAAGATTATTATACGCACAGAAATGGAAGGAGGAGGAGATACTTTCAGGGGAAGAATGGTTAACTAAATTGATGGATTTGGCAGAGATGGATAAACTAACAAATTTACTAAAAGATAGAACAACAGATAAGTTTATGAAAGACAGGAGCCCTGTTATTAACTATCTTAGTCAAAATATGGTTTCGACTAAGAACTAGGTGGTCAGCTGAGAAGAATCAAGAGACATTAAAGGGAGCAAAGAAACAAGCAATATGAAGAAAAGAAGCCGGAAAAATGGAGGAAGTCATGAAAAGAATTATGAAGAAATGTAATAGTATGATATGATGATAACGTAAGAAGTTTTTTGTCATTTTAAAAATGTTTTTATAAAAAGCTATGCCCCAGCTACAAAGTTTGGGTAAACTTTGCAGCCATTCCTCCAAATGCTAGGAACAAAAATTCTTAGGCTTGGGGGGAGGGGTGCTTTTTGGCAGTTCACTATGATGTGCCTCTGAAAAGCACCCCATGGTAGCCTCAAAACACAGAGGTGTGCCAACTGCAAGCTTCCTACGACACGGAAGAAGACTCTAGTCCCTCTGTTGTAACCAATTAAACAGGACAACCAGAGATCCAGATTAAGGTCCCCTTAATCCAGATCTTCCTCCCTCTGGTGTACACAGAGCAGGACCAGCAGGCAGTAGCAGTAGGACCTCTTCAATCTGCATAGATGTGTGGGTGGGAGGCCCTGAATGTGTCCTTCATGGACTCTTAGTCTGGATCTAAGTTAAGTGCAGAAAGGGCTTGTCTGTATATCTGCCAATAAAAATTGTGTAATAATCACACCCACTTTGGGCCACAGGCACTGATGGTCTTGAGAGTTAGTGAATAATGCAGCCTTCACTCACGGCAAATGAGGTTACCACCCTTTGCAATAAAGGGAATGCTGCAAACACGGAAAACAGAAAGTGTATATGCTGGGCCATTTTCAATTTCAGCTCATCAGATTCAGTAGTGAGCAGACCAAACTACTCATCCTTTAAAGATTATGCAGTTTGTATGTAAGCTCAGGAATTCTAAGTGTGCATTAAATGAACCAA
The DNA here is from genome assembly GCA_023333525.1 of Aspidoscelis tigris stejnegeri. NCBI lineage: Eukaryota > Metazoa > Chordata > Lepidosauria > Squamata > Teiidae > Aspidoscelis > Aspidoscelis tigris. The sequence continues at coordinate 99,116,832 of JALMGA010000002.1, forward strand.
TCTGCCACTTGAGGATTGTTACATCTTTGTAATTACTTCTTGGTGGTGATGAATTTAACTATCTGGGATACACTCTGCTATTACCTTGTTCATGGCCACCAAGGTCAAAAGTGGTGAAAGTCATCCCTGCAATGGTCAGTTCTTCTGATGCTAGAATCAAAGAAAAATGGTTAGCAGGCATTATGCTGATCCTGATCATTGTGAAAACAAGAGAGACCTTCACCCAGAAATAAAATACTGTTAAAAACAAACTCTTCATGGATGGCATTTTTCTCAATCATCATTTATTAAGTCCATCTCTGTGTTTCATATTTATTAATGGAAAAGTTCCCTGTATTTTATTAGTTTTAATTTTAAAGTCTTAAGAAAAATTGTTGTGTAGGCGTTCATAAGCCTTATTTTAAAGACAACTTCCATCATGCAACTGACTTAACAGAAAGCTCAAAAATGTATTAATATACCACAATATTTTAAAGACAACTTCCATCATGCAACTGACTTAACAGAAAGCTCAAAAATGTATTAATATACCACAATTTAACAGGAACAAAAAAGAAATAAGCTGCTGTTAGGTAAAGCTTACTTGGATGCAGTGTAGGAACATGCTGACCCAATCGATCATCTTTAAGCATGTGAAGAAGAGTGGTTTTGCCTGCATTATCCAAACCCAAGAAAACTAACTTTCCAGACTTCTTATATAGTCCTGTGAAAAAAAAGGTAGCATGTGTAAAATAGACAAAACGGACCGAACCCCTGATTTGTAAAACAATGGCTTAAAGATCCATGACATTCTAGACATGTCAAAGACATTCTTGCAAATGCTTTTCTATAGAAAATGGTCAACGGTACCAGAGGGAAAAAACCACGTAGGACAGGTTCTATGTTGCCTTCACTTAGCTTTGGGCATTATTGCTGCTATAATGATAAGCTATACCATCGCCAACTCATCTTATATTAGATATAAACTTAGTCCCACCTAAACCCCTATAGGTTTAAAGGTGTGTACAAAGAAGGACCACGGCTAGTTTGCTGGCAGGAGATCCCAGGTTCAGTATTTGTCATCTCCAGGCACAGTTAAAATAGATTGCTCTGAAATGGGAGAATCAATGCAAGTGAACTACGTGTACCAACAGCCTGACTTGTTGTAATGCAATTTCCTAGTTTCTTGAAAGATGAGCAGACAAAACTGTGAGATAAAATTGCACAAAGGGGAAAAGATGGGACAGACAAACAACAGATCTGTTAGCAAGTTATTCAAAAGCCGCCATTATGCTCACACCATATTTATAATCTTCAACAAACGCTCAATTTGTGAGTTAATTTCAGCAGTGGCTAGCTGCATGGGCGCAGAGGAGGGGCTACATAATTACTTACCCTTATCTTTTGATCTCTGTGAAAAACTGCAGGCTGGGCTTTGACCCGATGCCCAGTTTACCATGGTTTACCAAAATCAAAAGCTAATGTTGAACCACCATTTAGGTCCTCTCCTGTATGCTGTACATGGGCTACTGCTGGTCAATTCTGTTCCCAAGAAAACTATTCACAGGAATATACTCAAACACATACCTAAAAACTGCAGCACACTGCTGAAGCCATTGTAGATCCATTCAAATATGAAGGACATGGTGAGAGATCAATTACCTAGGGGAGGAAAAAAGACAGTATTTGTCTGGGAATCCTGGCTGCACATTAGAACATGAATTTTAAAAAAGAGAAAGAGAGAGATCCAGACACTAGCAGGAAAAAGTCAGAAGCTACTTCACAGCTTTGAAGATAGCAGGAACAAATCAACACTTTCTCCCTCAAAAGGGTTTACATAATAGCCTCAATGTTTTTGCTTGATATCCTGTATTATCACAGTGGAAATGCATAGCAGGTAAATATAAACACTACACAAAGCCAAATTCTATTCTGGATACAAACCTTAGGAGATGTCTCCTAAAAGCTGCCCATTCCCCATGGTTCTCTGCTCTTAGAACGAATTACAAGTAATCACATAATCACAAAAAGGCAAGATACAGAAGAGGAAACTAAAATGGTATTTTTAGCTGGAAGCCTATGATTCAGGACTCGTATACTAAAACAAGCATTTGAGACTACAGTGCAAACAGTAAGACACACATCCTGTTGCTTAAAACACAAAGAGTGGTGCACACAGAGCAAGTGTGATTCTTTTAAATACTGATTGTATAAGGCTATAAGCAGGCAAAACTTGCCCAGAAATGCGCTGAGGGAAGAGAAAGTTTGTGTCCTGCAGTTTTCAATATGCCTCTATTTTCGCACCATAACAAAAGCACAAAATAAGACACACCTCAGCTTTCCTTTCCTATATCTAACACAGCGAAACAATAATGGTCCCTTATTTCAATTCAACTCCCCAAACATGTTTCAGTGAACGCTATGCTTAATCTGAGACAGAACTAAATAGTCAAAACTGACAAAAAAAAAACAAACCCCAGCTGCATCAGCTGCCAGATTACACCCAAATTCAATTCAAGGTATTAGCCTTAACCTATAAAGTCCTAAATGGCTTGTGCTCTAAATATCTAAAGCAGCGGTTCTCAACCTTTCTAATGCCGCGACCCCTTAATGCAGTTCATGTTGTGGAGACCCCCAACCACGGTGGTGGGGCAGCTCGGATGAGGATGGGGTGGGAAGACAGAAGACTTGTTGTGACCCCTCTGAAAGGGTAGTTCGACCCCCAAAGGGGTCGCGACCCACAGGTTGAGAACCACTGATCTAAAGGAACATCTCCCATATCAACCTGCCTGTGCCTTAGGATCTGAAGGAGAGGCTCTTCTGGTTGTAACACCACCTTCAGTAGCAAAGAGGGGAGACTTGGGATAGGGTCTTCTTAGTGGTGGTACTCACAAAGGGGCAAAGAGGCACCTTCAGTTTACACATTCAGGGGAGCAGTGAAGATGCTCCTGTTTACTCCTTATACTTTAGCTAAGGAAACAGCTTTCCTACCCACTCTCAGGCGCTGTCATTGCTTTCAGTCTGTTCATTTTATATCTTTTTTTTTTATCATTGTAACCTCTCCTGAGCCCTTCAAGGTGGAAGGTGGGATTAAAATGGAAATAAATAAATACATTTTAAAAACACATTAAGCATATCAGCATTTGTAGACAACTCTAGCTTTACTGTGGAAACAAACTTCTATACATCTGATATAAAAAGCACAGAGTCCAATATTGCTCACTGGTGTGTGTTTTTAGAATTAGACCCTGAATTAAACACTGTATTTTGTCCCCCCCCCCCCCCGAAAGTGATAACTGTACCAGCCATCTATTCTTCAAAATTAGCATAAAAACTATTGTTTCCTACTGTTACCAGATCAGGTTCATTATCTTTTTCTCATACCTTTTTCTCTTGGGCCTAATAACTGTTTAACAAACAGAAATTCAGATGATGCATTCTGCTTTATTTTCCAGGTAAACTAATTCTCTCGCATTTCAACAGCAAAAAACTACTTATGAGTGGAAGGCATCAATGCTACAGGCAAGAAAGAATAAAGCCAAACCCAAAGATAAAAGAGCAACATACCATCAGCCTTCCTAGGGGAGTTCAAGGACTCCAGCAACTTTATCTCTGTAATTCTTCCATACAAAAGACTGAGTTACAGGGAAGAATGTTTTTGGGGGAGGGCAGGCAAGAGGCTTGTGCCTTGAAATGCTCAGCTGCCAAGTCCAGTTGAACAAATGCTATTTGTCCCGAGAGCCAAGGAAGGATGTAACCAGACTTACCAGCAGTGAGAGGGGTAAGATTTCACCACTAAACTTTTTTGGCCTGATTTTGTTACCCTTGAGCTATTTCTGGCAAGTATCTTTCTAGTTTTATTTATTTATTTATTTTAAATTTTTATCCCACCCTATACCCAAGGGTCTCAGGGCTGGTTACAAAATATAAAACCAACACATGAAAGCCATAATATGTTAAACACATAAAACCATAACAGTGCCTGGGGATGTGGGGAGGAGAAGCTGTTCCTTTACTTACGCAAAAGCTAGGGTAAAGAAGTGCACCTTCACAGCTTGTCTGAACACATAGAGTGCAGGTGCTCAGGAGGGAGTATTACACAGTCTGGAAGGCAGCACTGAAAAGGCCCTATTTTGAAGAGGTTCAGGCATGCGTGCATTATTTATTTATATTTTTATCCCGCCCTATACCTGGGGGTTTTCGGGCAGGTAACATTTAAAATCAAACATTATTAAAACAATAACAGTATGTATTAACACAATAGCATCTGCAAGTGGGAAGAGAAAAATGTATCCCTATTTGACCACAGGCCAGGGCAAAGAGGTGTATCTTCACCCTCAACCTTCCTAATGCCGCAACCCCTTAATGCAGTTCTTCATGTTGTGGAGACCCCCCCCCAACCACGAGGGTGGGGTGGGGCAGCTGGGAGGGGGAGGGAGGGATGGCAGAAGACTCGTCTTGACCCCTCTGAAAGGGGAGTTCAACCCCCCCCAAAGGGGTCACAACCCACAGGGAAGGTGTCTGATGCACCTCAAGGGGGATAGCGGTTTGGTCTAGCCAGCGGTTAGGGAGCAGGACTATTCTCTGGGAATACCAGGTTCGATTCCGCACTCCTCCACGAAGCCAGCTGGGTGATCTTGGGCTGGTCACAGCTCTCTTCTGAGCTCTCACAGCCCCACCCACCTCACAGGGTGTTCTCTTGTGAGGAGAAGAACAGAAGGTTTGTCAGCCGCTTTGAGTCCCCTTCAATGGGTGAGAAAAGCAGGGTAGAAAAGCCAACTCTTCTTCTTCTTTCTCCATAGCCTAGGGGCCACCACTGAGAAGGCCCTCTCCCGTGCGCCCACCCCTTTTGCCTGTACGCGAACGGGCAAGGGCAGGGTGGCCTAAGCGATGGGCGCCTTTGCCCAAGGCCACAGGGGTGGGTTCGTGGCTACAGCGGCGGGGGAAGGAAACTTTCAGAGAGCGCGACACGAACATGGAAGACGGGGAAAGGACGAGACAGACACGCCTCCGCCCCCACCTCCCGCGGCTGGCAGGCCACGTAAGAAGGGAGGAGAGGGCGGCCGGGAGTGACAGGCGAGGCAGACGTAGTCCAAGCCGGCAGCCACGCATCGGCGGCTCCCCTGACCATAGATACCCGTGGTGGTGTTGGGGGTAGAGCGTCTCTCTCTCTCTCTCTCCCCCCCCTCCCAGACCACTCCTCCCCACCCCCACCTCGCCTGCGTGTCACTTGCCTGCGCTCCCTCCGCCCCCTCCCCTCTCGTGCCGGCTGAGGAGGCCCAAGCCACTCGACACCGCGGCCACCGCTTCCGGCTTCCCCCCCCTCCCCTCACCTTCTCTAGGGGCAGCGGCGGGGGCGGCTGTCTTCGTCAACCGGACTACACGCTAGCCTCGGCGGCGCCTCAGAATCTTACCCTGCTGCTCCGTCCGCTTCTTCCCTCAACCTCAACCTCACTCCTCCTCCTCCTCTCTCTCTCTCTCTCTCTCTCAGCCGCCAGCCAGCCAGCTAGCTACACGCCCGGAACTACGTAGAATCCCCTCCTTTCTCTATTTCCGGTGAGGGAGTGGCGGGGCCTAGTTGAGGGAGGGAGCGACGACTGCTACGCTGGCTCTTCTCGCGCTGGGCACGCTCAGCGTGACGTGTCCGACGCAGCGGTGACGCGATCCTTCGAGCCCTCCCCCCGGGGCGTGGGTGGGGCTGCTCGCGCCTCACGAATAGGCGGTTAGGAAAATGCCGTTGGGCGGCTGCTGGGAGGGCGGAGTAGCCCCCGAGGCGCCTGACCGGCTGGGTAGAGTACCGCTGCCCGGCACCCTCCGCAGCTGGTGGCCCCTGGGCGAGGAGATTTCGTCGTGGTCCTTTCTTTCCTCGTGTCAAGAGTGAACAGTCGCCAGGGGAGCGGGGAAGAAAGACTTGGAAGAACTGGCTTTTCTACCCCGCTTTTCTCACCCAATTTAAGGGGACTCAAAGCGGCTGGGTGACCTTGGGCTAGTCGCAGCACTCTTCTGCTCAAGCAGCTGGGTGACCTTGGGCTAATCACAGCACTCTTCTGAGCTCTCACAGCCCCACCAGTCTGTGAGGTGGGTGGGGCTGTGAGAGCTTAGAAGAGTGCTGTGACTAGCCCAAGGTTACCCAGTCGGCTTCATGGAGGAGGGTGGAATCGAACCTGGTATTGCTAGATAAAGAGTCTGGCTCTTTAGCCACTAAACCAGTGATGGTGAACCTTTTGAGCTCGGTGTGTCAAAATTCGCAAGAAAAACTAGCTTAACTTGGGTGCTGTGTCACATCTAGAAATATCCATAATTTTGTGATATTTGTAGCTCTATGTTATATGTATTTCATTAAAAGCAAAACCATAATTCTTTATATTTGCTAAATCTTCAATTGAGAGTTGGTATTTTGTACACTTCAAGAACAAGCAAGCACTACACGCCCAGTTGCCAGGGTGACCTTGTGTGTCACCCAAAAGGGCTTGGTGTGTCACCTGTGACATGCATGTCATAGGTTGGCTATCACTGCACTAGACCAAACTAGAGTTGATCCAGGTCCAAGACTGATCATCATCAGACACAGAGAGAGAAAAAAACACAGATGGCTTAAGACAGTGATGGCTAACCTATGACACGCGTGTCACAGGTGACACGCCAAGCCCTTTTGGGTGACACACTTGGTCACCCTGGCACCTGGGCGTGTAGTGCTTGCTTGTTCTTGAAGTGTATGAAATACCAACTTTCAATTGAATATTAGCAAACGAAATTCAGCCACAAAAGTCACTAATATAAAGAATTATTTGTTTTTGCTTTTAATTAAATACATATATAAAAAATATAACTTTTTTACTAGAGCTACAAATATCACAAAATTATGGATATTTCTAGATGTGACACAGCACCCGAGTTAAGCTAGGTTTTCTTGCAAATTTTGACACATTGAGCTCAAAAGGTTCGCCATCACTGGCTTAAGAGATGGGGTTAGTCACACAACCAGCCTGCCCCTTGGCTGAACATTGCTAGAAAAGGTGGATTAGAAACGGGTTGGAGACATGAGGGCCACACACTCACTCTAAGAAGAGTTTGCTTTTCTACCCCACTTTTCTCACCCATTTAAGGGGACTCAAAGCAGCTGACAAAGCTTGCTGTTCTCCCCACAATGGAACACCCTGTGAGGTAGATGGGGCTGTGAGAGACGTGACTAGCCCAAGGGCACCCAGCAGCCTTCATGGAGGAGTGTAAAATCAAACCCTGTATTCTCAAGATAGAGTCTGGCTCCTTAGCCAGTAGACCAAACTGACACTTTGTTTGTGTCTGAACGGGAGTACCAGTGAACTCAAGGGATGAAATAAACTCTTTGTTGGTTAAGGTGAGGCAAACTGCAATCGTCCAACAAATTCCAACAAATTTGTGTTATCTTCAGTTCTTTGGCAACTTCTGGTCACTAGCATATAATCTCAAATTTACTTCAGTGGATTTTGTCTGAAGATTTAAGAAATTTATATTTCACCCTACACCAAAAGGTCTTGGTGGGTCACGATAGAAAAGAATAAAGCATAATTAAAAATGTAATCCCCCTAGACATCTTTAGGCAAAAAAAGTCTAAATCAGTTTGCGTTCTGGTTTATCCAAAATCTCAGTTTTTCAGTAATAGGGCTGCCTCCAGACAGCACCCAAATAACTTGCTAGCAAGGGATAAGCCAGCATATTTATCCCCACCATTACGTCTTGCAAGCTAGACAATACACAGCATAGTCTTCACATTTTAAGTTACACATGCCTCTGGACATCTGGAATGTGTCGATGTGCTTGCTATCACCTCCACACATGTATGCTGGATGGAGCAATTATAGCAGCTTGTACAGAATGTAAGTAGATGGCATAAAAAAACATTGTAGCTGGAAAACCCACATCAAGCGCTGGTTTTTCCAGGAATAATTTTTACTGCATTTTTGGGGTAGGGGGAAAAGCAGGGCTATGGTGGGGTTACCTCTGATACACCTGGATCCTCATTCAAGGACCAAACCACAGTGTGTATGAAGATGAAGTAGAAAAATTTGGATTCCTTTCAGTGTTCAGCAATCACATATAACAAAAAAAAATTAAAAGAACTTGTCGAACTGAAACCTTTGAACAACCTTGGCCCTCTGAACATCCCTCTAGTTGGATTAACAAGAGAAGCTGGAGAAATTAATTGAATATGCCATCACCTTCTGCAAGAGCTTCATAAACTCTTGACTTTTGCATTACCAGATTGGAGAAAGAGTTGGTGGGTCAGGAGCAGGAAGACCTTTTTGTCCTGTCTCTTGGTGCCACTAACTGGTGACAATTGCACTGTTAGCCTCAGACTCCAAAACATGAGAACCCCAGGCAGAGCTGCAGAATCAGACTTAGGAGGGACTCCAGAATTTGTGAGGTACACTTGAAGGGCAACTGGCCTACCTTCTGATCACGTTCATTCCAGCCTTTAAATCAGATGGCAAGGATGTCCACCTGGTCCCAGAACACCATGTTAGCTGAGTCTTCAAGCTCATTAACAACTCACCCACAATGTGTGTGTGGTTAAGTACAAGCCCTCACTTAAGGATTCTGCACATGGGCACCGATCAAATGCTGGTTTTCCCATTAGAAGAGGAACAATATGGCAGAGAAAAAATGGCTCTGATATTGCAAAAATATGATCCTTCAGACATTCTTTGAAATTAGTTCATAGGAAGTCTCCATAAGAGGGAGCAAGAGAACAAGGGGAAGAAAATGCACCTAAACCCAGAAACATATGCTCTTCCAGCCACCACCAGTATTCATGATGGTATTCTCAGAAACCTCATATTGTAAAGGAGTCTGCTACATTTTGTACAAGACCAGAGGAGCTGGAATGATCAGAAGTTTTCCCCACAAAGGGGGCTACACAGTCGTCTTCCTTCTCTACCTTGCAGAACAGGCGATGTTCTAACAGTGCAGCTTCCAACATTTTACATCTCAATTGCATTTTTGCAATTTCTATTTAATGATGGTATTGTTTGCATTGTACTTTTGTTGTCGTAGTAGTAAAGCACCTTCAGCATTTTTCCGGGATGGATGGTACAGATGTCGATGGCAGGCTTCTATTCCAGAATGTAACCAGGAATAAGGTCCACTGCAGACAGAGCCCTTGATGTTACTGCAGCTTCTAGCTACACCAAAGAAAACAATTTCCTGACATTGCTACACACCAGAGCATCTATATATGCTATGCAGAAAACATATGGTCATGGACTACAGAAAAAGTATTAAAAAGACAAACAACATTGCTTCAGATGCTTCATTTTACTTTTCTTTCACGTTTTACAAGCAATTCTCTTAGGATTTGAAAAAAAAATATTAAGAGAAAAAGTCAAACTGCAGGATGCAATTCAGCCAGTCTATTAAGTACCAGTGCATAATTCAGTGATGCAGAGAATTCTGTATGTCTAAACTTATTTGAAGACTATTAACGCTGGTATTTTACACAAGAAGTTGCTCAAACACTTGTATTTTAAATACATTATTGTTAGGTATTCAAAATCTGTGCAGCATAAGCTATTATTTAAAAATAGGATTGTTCTTGAAGTCCACAGTTCTAGTTCTTTGCGTTTCCTGGTGGCAAGAGCAGCTACTCCAACATCTGCTTTCAAGTATTACTGCTGGCAGTAGAACCACTTATCCACTGTGATAAAAGCAAAGAAATAAAAAAATCATACATTTTGACAAAATCTTCAACAATTTTATAAAATCCAACTGCTGAGTAAGGATTGTTTTTGATTCTGTTCTTAAAAATGTAGCTGTGAAAATAGCAAGAAAACATTAAATGGTTTGTCCACAAATAAAAGACAAACAAAATTTGGAGGCTCTGCATCATTTCCAGATTTGTTGAGCTTTTAATTTTGTTTCTTCCCTTTTGTTTGTAGTTTAGCTTTTATTTTACTTTATAAATTCCATATAGGAGTTAGTTTATAATAATACAGCTCAAGGTGACCTATTTCATGGCCAACTCTGTGCACAGCGATGTGAAAAATTAGATGTGATGCAATCCCAAATAACTACCTGAAACTTAAACATTACTTGAACCCTAACACCCATAATCCTCACTTGTACTCATATACAACTGTTAACCATCACTGGAGGGTCTGTAACAACAATTGACTCTCTGGTTCATTCAGGTTTACAATGGAAAAATGGAACTATTTTCTCTCATCCCCAGTAGAACACACACACTTTTCAAATTCACTTTGAACTATTACCTTCAGCTGGTATTAGATTTGCAGCTCCACAAGCAGGTGCCTGAAAACAGAGAATTTCTGTTACATGCATCAAGTCTCAGAGTTCTTTGTCTTCAATACACAAGATTTTACAACTATAAATTTGGACATATGTAGTCTTTCATGGCTGGATTCAATTTCGTTTGTAGAAGTTTTTGGGCTGTTATGCCGTACTCGATTTCTTCTGAGAACCTAAGCTTTCAGATATAGCTGCGATATCCATCTTCAGAGGTCTCTGCCAAGACAAGGGTAACTGGTGTCTTACTGGTGTCTTACTAGAACTTGTTTCTCTTCTTGTAGATGTCTGCTGGTTGTTTGTCAGCTCTTCCTTTATTTAAGTTGTTAATGAGACATTCTTTTCCTGGCTGTACCCTGTTGGCATTGTTTCCTTGAGTAAAGGTGTTAATAGTGGATCGTTGGGGCTAACTTGTTTACTGTGTATAGGTGTAATCTCTGGGAGTGAGTGACTAGTGACTTGAGTGTCTGCAGAAGTCAGTTGTGAATCTCTGTTTTGCTTGTTTTTAATCAAAGGCTTCCAGATGCTGCTGAGAAGCAGGCCTCGGTCCCTGTTGAAGTTGTGGGGTGTTGTTGTATTTCAGTGGCCTCTCTGGTAGCCAATTCCTGACATCCCTTTACTTTGGCTATGGTTTCTGTTTGTTCGAATAAGATCTTGTGGTTTTCTGACCATGCATGTTCCGCTATTGCCGATTCGTCCATCTTCATGAGACACACATTTCTTTCGTGTTCACAATTCCTTTTTTCTACTCTGCGTGATGTCATTCCTATATATACCGTACTGCATTTGCACAGTATTCTGTAAATGTCTGGAGTGTGATGAGGGTTGTGTTTATCTTTTGTTGATCTCAGCGTTTGACTGATTTTGGTGATAGGCCTATAGATTGTGTGAAATCCCTTTTTGTGTAGTAACTTGCCTATCTGGTCTGTTACTGCTGGATGCATGGTCAGAAAACCAACCCAAAAACTTCTACAAACGAGAACTATAAATTTATTGCCTCTTTCAGTACTAATTGGAGAAAAAAACCCACCTATTTGTCTGGTACTTAAACCTTTCAGCTTCTGAAAAGCTGCACACTGGGACAGAAGCTAATAGGTCAATATGCCACATTTACAAGGAAAATTGGAATTTGGGGATAGTTTTAAGCCAGACATAAGCAGATGCTTTGCTGTTACAACATTCACTAGAACACACATTTTTAGAAAATTGTCTTATATGAAGAAAAATGCTTGCATCTTCCTGGTTAAAAAACCAATACCATTTAAAATGTTTGTTTTTACAGAGGAAGCTTTGATTTTATTTATTTTTGCATCTGTATCCTGTTCTTTTCTCTGAAGAACAAGGAAGTAAACATCTTTTTCCTTTCATCTTATCCTCACAATAGTTCTGTATGGTTATTAGGCTAAAGGGTAATGGCCAAACCTACGATTACCAAATGAGGTCCTATGGCTGAAGGAGGATTTGAGATGCTCTAGCAGAGAAGGAAGAGAAGAAGGGGTGATTTCTAGAATATTAGGGCAGAGCTCCAAAGGCAGAAAATGCACAAAAAATGGTGCTCCAAGAGAAAAATCTGAGGTGACAAACTGGCTTAGAACTCTACATTTTAAATAAATAAAATAGGCTACACATCTGATCTTTGTGTTTAAGTTCTACAAGCCAGCTTATTTCTTTACTCTTAAATTGAACTACTTGTATTGTTCATGCAAGTAGTTCAAAGTAAGAGAAGCAAGAAGTAAGGCTCTTTCTGCACTGGTTCTTATTCCAGATTATATCCCAGAATAGGGAATTGACATCCCCACGCGGGTGAAGACTACAGCCGGCCCTGCCCAGGGCCTGCCACAGCCTGCACCATCATGTGGATGACAGGCTCCTATCCCAGCATATAATCCAAAATAGACAGTGCAGAAAGGGCCTAAGTTGGACATGATATTAAATCAGGACAAAGCCTGAAGCTCGTTTGATTTTTCATAAGTTTTACAAGAGATCATCTCTTTGCACAAAACATCACCTTCAGACCCAATGTCAAAAATTTAAAAGATAGGTAGTAGATAGATAGACTGGCCTGGACACTGAACAAAAAGCCAAATTAAACACAGAATGATGAGATTAGATGTTGACCTACCGCTGTTACAGTAGCTTTGGCATTTTCTTGATCACAACAGCAAGGACTATCTGACAATGTTGTGTTTGTGCTAGAAGAGAAAAGTATGGTTTTTAAAGCAAACCTCGTCCTTCTCCAGAGTAATCATTATAGAAATCATGGAATATACCCTTAATGTTGCCATGCTCAATTTGGTATCGCCCTACGGCTGAACTAGAGCTCAGAATGGCTTACAAAAATCCATTTTACAATGTAACATTTAGACTCTATAATTTCACCAGTAAATACTCAACAATATAGTACAGATTTGGTGGCAACAATCATACTTTAGCTGGTTTTTCAATTTATTTTATTTCCTGTCTTTAAACCTTGGTTGGTACTGACCAAAAGCAAGCAGTTTCTTACCAGCAAATGCTTCCATCTGTTTTTGTAGTTACAAGGGCCTTCCAGAAATTGTGAGTACTTTTGATAATATCAACTGCAAAGTCCTAAGGTAGAAAAACCTCCATAAGTTCAATATCTCTTTCCAATGTGTCTAAGATAAAACAGCCCCATGTATCAAGAAGCAGAACACATTTTTCTAGTCTACACTAGACTATGACTGTACAAATGCACATTTTACCCCCTTTTAATTGGTAGAGCTGTCCCAGCCCTGCTGTGTTTTTTCTCAGTACACATCATGAGCCTCACCTCATGGGTGTATAGAGAACAATGTAATTCTAGCTCCCTGCAATAACAAATTGATACTCTATATTTCTAGCTCAGTTTTCTACTATAAAAATTACACAAACAAGCAATGCAAAGTAGGGATGTACACAAATGCATTTTTTGCATTTGAATCTGTTTCAAATCAAATATTCGATTCAAATTGAAATTCAAAAAACTAGATTTTTAAAAATCCGATTCGAATCCGGTTTATCCAGATCCGTATTTTCAAAAATCTGATTCAAATCGAATGATACGAATGTCGGGAACATTCGAATCCAATTTTCAAATCCGCCCACATCCGTTTTTTTCACCTGTTTCGTTTGCATCCCATATTATAAGCGCAAACAGACCCGATATTCGGATGCGATATATGGAGACGAATTCAGTCGAATCATTTGAAAATCCATATTGGATTTTGGAAAATCCGTATTCAAATCCAAATCTGAAAATCTGGATTTTCAAAAAATCCGATTTGAATGTCAGATTTTCGAATTGGATTTTTGAATATTCATACACATCCCTAAAGCAGAGCCCTTTGACATACTTCACTTTTAAAGTAGGCAAGATACAAACAAAAATCTCTTAACCCCAGCATGCAACACAAAAGACCTTGCAGCTCTTAACTCTTTCCTCATAAAACTTGACATCACTATTCAAATATGTTTGGTTTCCACATTTAAGATTACGAAGTGAGGGCAGGGGGTACCTCTCAAAGTTTCTACTGTTACTCTAGGAGGTAAGAGAGGGAAGTGTACCCTGCTGAAGTCTCTGCTTTGAATCCAATGGCTTAACTTCTGTATATAGTGCTTTGTTACCCAGAGTGCTCTCCGTATGTATGCTTTTGGGACCCAGGAAGCCAACTGGAAAACCTTTATGGGGTCTGGTTTGGTACTCATCTATTCACACTATCATTTAGTCAAAGAAATATAGGAATCTTCCTTGTAATGGTGCAGACTCTTTGGTGCCTTTAGGCTGTGTTCACACCTAAGTTTTAATCCATTTTCAATCCACTTTCGGGGTGAGAGAATACATCTGCAAACCGACTAGTCATTTTCTGCCCACTTTATCAAAACCAAAGGGCTGCTGTTGCTGGATATGCTTTGGTCAGATATGCTTTGTAACAGCCTCCAAAAGAATTTGAAATTTCAGTATCTGCCCAGCTTAGTGTGGACATCTGAGATATCATATTTTAAACAAAAGGCAGCAGCATCCCTTATGTTAGCTAAGATACACACTTACCTTATCTTTAAATTCTCCATTGAATGCAAATTGATTTTCTGGCTTCCCGTCTGGTACCTTGTATCTTCTAAACCAGTCCACTGTAGCTTCCAGGTATCCAGGCTTAACTCTCCGGACATCATCAATATCTTACATGAAAAAGGAACACAGTCAGGATGCTGGATAAAGGCTGCTAATATCACTGACCAAAATGAGTAATACAGTATATGTATTACTATATGCAAATGACTCAGAGGTCGTTTTACCCCTTCCCCACCCACCGCACTTAAGAGGACCTGCAAGATGCCAAGGGTATAAAAACTGCCATTTTGGGCATATACTTCATAGTCTTCTAGATGACTACTAAAATTTACAGCTAGCCTGATACGAGTCTTAGCCAAGTTACGGACCCAAAAGGGCAACAGAAACATCCCAAATTGAAAACCAAGAAGGATAACCCAGCTCATTCCAAGCTATTACGACTCATTACAATCATATTGGTTTATGAAGAATCTTGAGCGCCATGGCAGCATGTGGAAGCTTCATCTGTTCTGACAAATTCCAGAATCCGCCCATTTCAACAGTGATTCTTTTTGGAGGAAACACAACACTACCCCATTCTAGGCTCTATAAGCCAACTTAAAATAGAAAAACCTCTGCACAAATATTTGCACAAGCTTTATGTACAGACCTGCCCCCATAGCTGCGGGACACAGAATCTAAGAACTACCGCGGCTACGTGAAACCGTTGATATTACAAATGCTGGGAAATCTTATGAGAGTTCCCACGATTCCTAATAAATCGCACAAGATCTTCACGATTCCTGGGAAATTGTGCAGGATTTCTCATGATTCCCAGGGACTTTTACAAAATTTCCCACAATTCCTGCTGGGGGCACCTACTGTAGAAAGCATGATGGTACCAGCAGGGGCAGGGGCAGGGGCAGGGAGGCTGATCCGGTCGACCGCAGATGAGTGGATCTGTGGTTACCAGATCAGCCTATATGGGGGCAGGCCTGAACAAAGAAAAACAGGTTTTTTTGGAGAAGCCATTATCACAAATAATGCTTGAGCCAAATCCCCTTTGCCTGAACCATCACTGGCAGATCAAATTGCCTCTGACTGAAGCTGGTCCTTAATGCATGTATTTAGTAGTGTGAGGCTCATCAAATTCCCATTAACACCCTCGACAGGATTTGTATTCAACAGATCCAAAAACATATTGTCAGCATGGCATGAACAGCATCATATCAGCAATGGAAACAAGGAAAGACAAGGCAAGGATACCCTACACTTCCACTTCAGTGTTACTCACTGTTCAAGTTAGCAGCTTCAGCGTCTTCAATATTGATTGCAATGATCTTCCAGTCTGTTTCCCCTTCATCAATCAATGCCAATGTACCCAAAACTTTAACCTGAATTACTTCTCCTCTGCTACACACCTGATAAAAGTAGATACACCTTATAAGTACTTATGGAAAAGTAGAAAAGGCAAAGCATGAACAGATGACCATCAGTTTCCTGCACTAACGAGAAGCTTGGACTAAATCAGCGGTTCTCAACCTTCCTAATGTTGTTCCTCATGTTGTGAAGACCCCCAACCACGGGGGCACGGCAGCTGGGGTCACCGGGGCAGGGCCGCTGAGGAATTCACAGTGAAAACACTACAGACAGGAGGATTCACAAAGTTCCTGCAGATGTAACAGGACTCCTCATTTGCAGCTCATGAGATTTACAAGCAGTGGTACAGAAGAAGTGAGAAGGAAACACTGACATCTAATTTGCGAGTCTCATAAAAGTCTAGTTAGAGAAGGACAAAGTCTCTTTGGGGGGGAAGGGGGGGAGACTCGTAGCGACCCTTCTGAAAAGGTAGTTCAACCCTCAAAGGGGTCACGACCCACGGGTTGAGAACCGCTGGTCTAAATGATTTATAAGGTCTCTTTCAATTTGTGGATTCTATGACTGTATGAAAACAGTCAAGTAGTATGGTTCACTTTGCAATTAGCAACACTTCTAGGATGTGGTTTCCATTGACGTTCTTAAATAAACTGAGTCAGTTTTCGAAGCTGGGCGTTCCCAAAAGATTACAGGAATCCATGGTTTCTGAGGATTAAAGGTCCCCAAATACACATTATCTATATTTGGATAAAAAGTCTCACAACGGGATTTAAAAATAATCCTCGCTTTTTGTGAATGGGAACACACAATATTTAAAAGAGATAGCCAATCGGAGCTTTCTCCCTCCCTCCCCTTGCTACTTTATGTGTGGGGAAGATTTTAAAAAGACAGCTGATCGAGGAGCTCTCTCTTTCCCCTCCCCTTGCTGTTTTATGCGTGGGGATTCTGATCCCTGCCCTCTAAAGTCAGGGTGTGATGCAAAAGAGAGGGATAGGGGTTCCTCCCTCAATCTGCATAATAAATTATACATGGAGACAATAAAGAAAAGCTCAATGCAGATTAAATTAATTTGGATTTAAAATTGGACATTTTCGTGCAATGGAAACGCAGCCCTAGATATCACCAATACAGCATTTAAGTGACTGAATACTCAGTGTGAGATTCCACAAAGTTCTACTTCCACCTTTATTTGGTAGAAACGCAAATCTTAAGGTGTGACTGCTAAGTCTTGACTTCATTGTTACCAGCTGTTAATGAATGAAACACAAAGTTTTTCTGCCCTTATTGGTGATCTGGTACAGTGCTCCTCATAGTCTTCTGTAGGGTTTCTTCCTTCTACATGCTGTTGCACACCAGAGAGCTGCTGCCTCTGCTAAAATACTCCGTCGATCTTAGACAGAGCATCAACCAAACCCAGCGGCCGAAAACGGTTGCCTGGTTCAGGATCCTGGTAGACTTTGTGTGAGGTTAGCTTGGGGGACAGCACTGTTCCAGGACATGTGGACCCAGTAGGTTCACCTCAAGGTTAAGTGTGGAAATGGGTCTATATTCTATCAAACTTTATGAAGATAATATCTTCAGGGCAATACTTCAAAGCTTCCTCAGCAACTATCAGGGTTAAATGCCATATGACATAAAGAGTTTACATAGGATGTTGTGTATTTCTGCTCTTCTCAGTATATCCTTTTTAGAACTCAGGTTACTTCCCAGCATTTGAGCTGGAACAAAAGGCAAATCTAGCCACCCCTTACATAACACTGTTGTTGGGTTCCAACAAATTACCACGTGATTCAGATTTGTATTAAACAAGTAATCACTACATACAAAAGACTGAGAGAGCAGGGAACCACGTGAAGTTTGCTTCCAGTGTGTTCCTGCATGGAAGGGACTGTTTCTGAGTTGGAACCTGCCTCTTCTAGTGCAGATGATCTATCTGGGAGCGCACTGGAAGCAGACTATTGGGGTAAGTGTAGAAAGGCCTCTGGTTTTAATGTTTTTAAAATTGTAATTTTATTATTTTAAACTGTTGATTTTTATTTAATTCACTGCTAGAAATGTAAAATTAATCTGGAGAACAAACAGAACTCAATCATCTGAAAAAAAAAGTATGCCTTTTGGCAACAAGCAAGGTTATAGAGACAGTAAACTTTATTCTTGAGCTCTTAATTTAATTCTCTGTATGCATTTCTAAGAGGCTGGGTTTGTCTTGTAACAGGTGAGTTTCTTAATTATAATCCAACTGCATTTGGGAAGAAATGTTATACATCAATCACAGGTTTATGATGCATTTCCAATACATTTTTATGTTGGTCCCAATTTCATTTCTTGTATTCTACATCTCATTTGCCAGGACATGTTGCCTTTAAGCGGCAGAACTGTTACCTTGCTTCCAATTTCACAAACATCAATGGGATCATTATCTCCACAACATCCAGTATTTTCATCTTTATGTGCTGGATCTTCCCAAGTCTTAAAAGCAAGAGAGAGAGAGAAAAGAGAACGTGTTACACAAACACAGAGAAAGCCCTTAATTATTTCAGATATATTCAATTGTCGATCATAAAGAAATATCTGATAGTGAGTTACTGGCATGTCTTCTGATTAGTTAAGAACATAAATGATCTGCTGGACTGAACCACTACTCCATCTAGATCAGTAGCTTCTTCTCACAAAGGCAACGAATTGCAAATGGAATCCTACATGCAGGGATACTGGTCTAAGACTCAGTTTCACTGGATGGCAAAAACTTCTCCTTATGCGTCCTTGAATATTGAGCCCCCTGTATCCTGTGACCTCCCACTTGCCTCCTGTGATGCTCAGGTACCACCCAGCCAAGTCTGGGTGTTCTATGCTTGGGTTTCCAGGGAGGGAGGGAGGACGTGGGCGTGAAACTGCCCTGTGTCTGAGGGAAACACCAGGATAGTTCCAAGGTTCCTGAGGTGATAGTCTAAGGGAATCCTTACAGCAGCCTGTGGGGGGTATAGGTTGCTGGGTAGACTGACTGTCCCTGAGAGGACTTTGGTATTTATTTATTTACTTGTCTGTTTCTTCACAAGTTGTCAGCAATAAACCATTTTTCTTATTTATTTCAAAGAATCATCTGCCTGCAGTATTCATTTGAGTCTTATAGGCCTCGGGCCTAGGGAAAGGAAAAGCTGTGTTGGACTCTTTAGCCTGTGGGAGCTAGGGAAGTAACGCTTTTAATAATTATAAAACTAATTCATTTTTGAACACTCACTAGTCAGAGGAAGGGGGAAGTGAAGTCCTGCCCTGGCTGAAGAGAACGCCACACCTCCTTCCTAGATTAAAATGTTCTGCTTCCACTGTTCCTGGAAGGAAGTCTCCCTGGTCCCTCTATCACTTTAGCTGTCATTCTTTGCCCCTTTTCAAATTCCATTATATTCTTTTTGAGATTTGATGACCAAAACTCTACATGGTATTTCAAATGAGATTATTGCTCTTTTGGGCCTTTCAGCTTTTTCACCAGCTTTCTCAGTTTTGAGAAGACTTCTCTTCTGAAGTCAGGGGCAACTGTACTGAACTTGCAATGTGCTTAAAACAAGGTAGACAGTCAATTAAGGTACCTGTGGAATAGCACCGTAGTTCCAGATATATCCTTTGTGAGGAAACACGTTAGCAACATAACGTAGCTTTCCTTTCTTCACATCCTGCTTAATTGGGTTTAAAGGATCCTTAGTTGCAATCTGAAAAGAGATATTAGCATAATTTAATAATCAAAACAAACTAATCTTGGGATATTTTACTCTCTGGCATTTCTATTTACACAATAAATTGACTATGAAAATTGATAGGAACCCTGAAAACTCAGCAAGTTTTACATCTGAATAACTCAAGTTTCCCAAACTTTTGACATATGTGTACCCCTTCTATAATTTTCGTAACGCTGAGTACCCCTCATAAAAATCACATGCTTTAATAAAAATCACAGGACCATTAGATAACACTGCAATTCTCTGGTGTTTAAACAGCTCCGCAGCTCAACGTCAACTGTTAATGTTCCCGCAGTTTAAAAATGGCCGAACCCGAGCTGCGCGAAGGATGCGCAGAAGTTCCAGTCATAATGAGTTGCGATACGATGTACGATGGCCCCAGTTCCCGTGTAAAAACTGCGATACGCGCCTATTTCTTTCCTTGTTCTGTGGGCACAGCTAAGCACAGTGCAGTGGATATTCCCACGTGATCCCCACCAAACTCCGTTGCAACGCGTACCCCCACCAAACTCTTCTCGTACCCCTGGGGGTACGCGTACCACACTTTGGGAAACACTGATTTAAGCCATTAACATCTTCGGGTGTCTTCAGACATCATGGGTGTTTTTCCACTGTCACTAAAAGTACCCATTAAGTACCCATTAATGGGTACGAAATGGCATTTTTGTACCCATTAATGGGTACTTCTAGTGACAGTGGAAAAACACTTCATGTTAAAAGTGCAGCGTTTACTGCGAAGTTCCGCAGGCGAAAAAGCTCATACCCACCTACTTAAGATACTCCACTGCGACAGTGAAGGGTTATTTTGTCCACATGCTCAGGACTGTTGCGTCTTCTTGGGTAAAGACAAGTTCTCACACAGTTTGCCCAAATAGCCTCAAAAATGTGGAGGAATTGAATACATCCATGTAAGTGCTATTGTTTTTACCCTGTAGTATTGGGTTATAATGCTCAGGTACTGCGAAGGACTGTAAAACCATTCTGGCAGGTTGAAAGCTGTTGCACAGTCCCTGCGGAGTTTTAGTCCTGCCTGGATGCAGCCTCCCATACAATTGCTTGCATCAGAACTATTAGCGGCTGTCACAGAACTAGTTGGCTAATGTCAAATTCCATAGATTAACAAGGAATGCCTAAACAGAAAGTGGTTTGGACAAGCATGAAAATGAAGCAGCCAAACTGCAAAAACACATCTTACCTCCATCTTAGCATTGGTCCATCGAGGAATTTCCACAACCATGTTAAACACATTCTGAAAAGAATAAGAGACCAGAATGTATACAGTACTATATGCCCGGACATTCACTAAAGCTGAACATTTACATTAGGAATCAAGTTAAGTAGCTTCCAACTTTAATGGCTATGTTTTAATAGAAATCTGCCTTCCAGATATTTAAGTAAATAGCGGTACAGGACAAACAACTCCATCAAATTACTTCCCCTCATTCCTGTTTTGGTAGAAATAATCAAATATTTGGGGAAACAGCTAGAACTGAAAGGCCCTGATTCCTTTTAAGACCCAACAGATCCATATGTATTGATTTCGCTGAACATTCTTCTTTACTTCCCCACCTGCTGCCCTCCTGATATAAAATCAACAATCTGGTGTATTACAGTTCTCAACAATATCAACAATGGTCAGGGATGAACAGTCGCCAGTCCATTATTATGCAGAAAGGCATATTTTAGGGGGGGTTTCCACTGACCTCCTTTAATGTAGATCTAAGATGATCTGGATATAAGGAATGGGTCCTTCAACTAATCCGGATTTAGTAGATCCGCATTAAGGGAGGTACCTGATGCATCCTCACAGATGGTGCAGCACCCAATAGCAATGGGTGCTAGCCTGCCCACAGTGGAAACACTGGAGCACCCATGTGGCGAATCCCAGGTTTTTGGGGGGACAGGGGGTGGAATGATGCTCCAGAGATTCTTCGAAGTGATTTGCTGCAAACTTTGAAGATTCTCCAAAGCCTCTGACAAAATGGCATTGCTCTTGCGTGGGGTCCTCTTCGGAGCCTGTGCTGTTCTTCGTGGGCTGGCTTTGGAGCCAGCTTCGGAGATTGTGCACAGGCTTTGGAGCTTTGGGTTTGGGGCACTCCCCATGGGTGCACCCCCCGGAGCCCCCCTAGACCCTATTGCCCATTGCAGTGGAAACACGCTCCGTATAATCCGGATTTGATGCCTGAAGACTCTATTGTAGAGGGGGTCTATAGGAAATCCTGATTATAGGTCCTGAAGGACCCCTTCAATCCGGATTCCCCTAGAAGCGGTGGAAACAAATGTGGCTCTAATGGGATTTTCAGTGGAAATGGGGTCTTCCTGCTCTGAGCCTAATGGGTCCCTAATCGGTACTAAGTGCTAGTGGAAAAAAACCCTTAGTTACCCCTCAACAGACCTTTCTTCTGCAGAAACCTGCATAGAACTGGGCTGTAAGCGTTGCTTACATCTCTTACTAAACTAGTAGCCAGTGTTAGTTACCTTGTTAGAAAGCCTAACAATGACTGAGAATACAGTGCTAGGAGAAGGACAATATTTTGTTGAACATTATTCATCTAATGCATCTTGCACACTATGAAGTATCAGCACCTACTGCTACTCGCTTGACATTTTTTAAAATTCAGAATTTCATGGGTGGGATAAACAGCTGATAAAATTTCCCACATATTCCATTTGTAATTTCTCCCCTTGTCCTTAAAACTGCTGAACATGTAAGCTGGGTGTTAATGCAATAAACATTATATAAATACTTTGAAGGGAAGAAAGAAAAACAGAAGACTGCAATAGAAGTGCATAAAAACAAGGATTTTCGATTATTAGACAATATTCTGCTTCTAATACCATTCTGCAGGAACTATGGACAACAGGGCTACTGTTACCTCAGGAACTCAAGCAGGGATGTGCCAAACTATAGTTTTTCAAAACATGGACTGCTTTCAGAGGCCCAGGACTATCAGATGGCAAACCTGGGCTCTCCTTGGCACCTGAATCACATCAAAAAGGCACAGGGAACTCATCATTCCCAGAAGTGTGGCTGCCATTATTGTCCTCTCTAAGTGTGGGGCTGTGTCATGGGTCACTGTGCATGATACACTCGAAATGGAAGCCATGCTTCTGGAACAGTGCACCTTTCTGATGTAATGCACCCACTTATGCATTGTTTACAGGTGCTAAAGAGACTCCAGGTTTGGCAGGTAAAGCACGTGACAGTCACAGGCTTCTGAAAGCTGTTCGTAAGAAATGAGCCTCTTATGAACAGCAGTCTGGCACATCACCAAACCCAAGCTATCCAAAGGGCTGTCTGTGAAGCCTGAGGACCCTTTCCCATCATGCAAAAGACCTCAGATCAACCAAAGGCCACCAGCGTCCCACTTCTGTCTTTTTTTAAAAGGCAGAACAAGAAAAAGGTCCAAAATGGCAGTAGGGCACTCCATGGCGATGGCACCACTGCAGGCCAGAGAAGCTGCAACTGGCTAGTCTGTTTCTCTGATGGATCCAAATTGGGGGTGGCCGGTGGTTTGAACCTGAGGTGCTTTCACATTTGGCCCTGTACTTAATGACAGGTTAGCCCCTGGGCAGGTGTATCTGCACTTGTAGGAGGCATTTACAACCGAGAAATGCCCCTCACCTGCCCAGACGTTAACCTACCATCAACTAGCAATGGTGCAGAAAATTGTGCACCACACGAATACTAACCTTTACCTGAAACTTACCTGTCCCGTCCAGAGCATGATCATTCACACCATTTCCAGTGTGAGGGGTGATCTGAGGTGCTGCACATGCGTGCTCAAACCTCAGATGACCCCAAATGCGACTGGGCCTGCACAGGGTGTCATCATCGCTGTGACGCCAGCACAGTTGGGCCAGGCTACACAACCAAGATGGCGGGGCAATTGAACAAGCACCTGGACACAAGTAAATCTTTACTGTGAACAACTAGTACACGTTAGTCCCCAACTTGCTTTTCCTGTCCAGCAGACGGAAAGCCAAGTGCGAAAGCAACAACTGGATGCAAAACCTCCCTCCCCCAAGTGTGAATACAGAATATAACCATGAGTGGAAAATGCACCCTCATGTACTCAAACATCAGCCAACTGCAACTCTGTCCTCTCCATTGCCCTGTAGGTGTGTTATTTCATGGTGCTATAAGTAAAGAGCGTGGACTGTTTTCCAATGAAGCCAACAGTTTGATTAGAACAATTCTATACAGTCATTATACAAGATACGCATTTTAACTTTATTTTGCATTCTAATTTTGTATGGAAGTGAAAGCCCCTGGGTTGTTGAAAGATAAAGCAAGCTTGCTTGCCATGCTCTGGGCAACTGGAGAAACAGAGTAAAGTGATGTATCTTAATAGAACAAGGGCAGCCAATGAAGGTTCTGATATATTTAGAACATTTCCAATCCCAGACTGGCAAATACTTAACAATCCTCTCAAGATCTTAAATATACCAGGATTAGTACTAAGAGCTATAGACAAGACCTGGCCAAGTAACCTTTTGCCCTAAACTGGACTCCCTAACTGGGCTGCTACTGAAGCTGTGAAGAACCCAGAATAAACACGATAAGAGCCGGTCCTGCAATAAAAACAAAGAGAAGTGAAGCCTGACAATTAGCACCACATTAAGCTACTTAGTTCCTTGGGTAATAAAATGTTCATTTATGCCAATTCACTTTTGGATTTGCCTTTCAAACAGACAATCAAAGAACGCGTAATCTTTATACAAGCAGAACTTCCTATGCACAAAATCATTACTATTGAGTTCCACTGGCCTTTGATAATTCCCAGAAATTCCCATGACTCTGAATCTTATATCCAATCTGTAGTCCATGCTGATGCATTCGCTCTACAAATCCTGACTTCAGCGCACACATTGAAATTTGGCGATTCAGTTCAAATTAATAAAACTACCTTTGGTTTGGTTTGAAGTGTCTTCTTTGATCAATGGGATGGTTCAGCTTGCATGCAAACAGAGCAAACCATAGTGAACCACCCTGGTTTGCCATTGTTCATTTAGTTTGTTAGAGAACCCTTTGGTTTGGGTTTGATTCAACCCAGGTTTTCAAACAACAGTGTGGTTTGGTCTGCATGCAAACAGTCCAGTTCACTACAAGCACCAAACTGACAGAACCACTGCAGCATATCTCTACACCAGGGGCCCTCAAACTTCTTAAACAGAGGACCAGTTCACTGTCCCTCAGACCACTGGAGGGCTGGAATATAGTTTTTAAAAAATCTATGAACAAATTCCTATACGCACACTGCAGCAGCGGCAAAAACACCCAGCGGGCCGGATAAATGTCCTCTGCGGGCCGCAGTTTGAGGACCCCTGCTCTACACCATTGTTTTCAGTTTTGGGGAAAGCTGCATTTTAGCACTTTGTGACAGAAGGCCAGGAGTGCAGTACAAGGGAGACAAGGTATCACAAAAGAGGTACAACAAGGTCCAGTCCCATTAACTACAAAAAGAATTTGATATAACTCTAGATAAGTTGGGTCCTCATTTTTATCATTTCCCGTGGCCATTATATTTGGTTTCTTTGTTTCTAAAACAACATCTGAATTCCATCAGCTTCAGAATATAACATTATTTTCCACTTTAGACATTTCTCCACTTTAATATGGATTATAATGTATCATTTGGGTCATTTGGGAGCTGGATCACCTGCAGGTCACCTGTGTTTCTTTCACGAACACACAAGCACCATCCTCACTGAAAAACTGGGAGCACTTTTGTACCTATTTCTGATGTTGCCAAGTTGAGGAATACTGTGAACTATTTCACAGTTATCCTTGCAAATTGTAGATTAGGGATGTGCACAAATATTCAAAGATATTTGAAATTCGACAGAATTTGCCCAAATTTCGGCATCCGAATTCAAACTGAATGCCCATAAATTCAAATTTAAAAATTCGAACGAAGTTGGAATTTTGGATCGATTTGTTTGAATCATCCGGACATTCGCATGTGTATGGGTTCATACATAATGTGTACTTGCAGATATGCATCTTTCCCACATCCGTATGGAACTGTAGAGGATGAAAACGGGTTGCATACGGAATAACTACGGGATGCATACAGATGCGTACGGATGCAGGAAAGATGCGTATGGGCACATACAAAGGTTGTCGACATTCATAAGTGCAAATTTGAATGAAAAATTTGAACGAATAGAGTTAAATTTGCTTAATTCGAATCGAATTTGCTTAAGTTTTGAATTTTAAAGATTTGAATAGAATCAAATTTTGGGACATTTTATTCAAATCGAATCCTGAAAACTGCACTCCTGTACACCCCTATTGTAGATCCTTCAAATCAAGTTTTTACTTTTTCTCAGATCATGACATCTCCTAAACTCTCAATAACTTCAAAGTCTTGGTGTGTTTTTTTCCAGCTAAAACGCACCACATACTATTATTAAAATACATTGCAGAGAGAAAAATCCAGGTTCATTCTAGTCTAAACTGAAATTTTATATTTAAAGATCTATGCAGGGGCAGATTGCCTTATACTTCCCTCTAATTTATACAACTGGCTGTAGCCACAGAACATTTTTTTAAATGAGGCTTTTAAAAGATCTGGTAAGATTTTATAAGACTTTAAATATGCTCCAAGAGCCATGCGGGGAGTTAAGCGAAGCTGACAGGACAAGAGTGGAAATTCCCACTTGGTTTGAAGCTTACAGTGTGACCTTTAGTCAGTTACAGCTCAAACAAAGCTCTATATTTACTTGGCAAGTGCTGAATGCTATCCTACTGCAGCAACATGCTGCTAAAATTCTTACAGGGCTCTCACTAGGAAAGGAACAAAACTTACACAAATTGCCAAGCAAATGTCATTTAATTTCAGATGCAACACTTTTTGGCCCAACAAGCCCTGACGTACTGGGTCTGAAAACTGGGCTCACTGGCGACTTTGGTGTTCTTGGACAACGGCAGGGAAATAAATTGGGGCTTTTTGGGTCAAGACTGAAAGCTTTACCTTATGATTTTGGACAGGAAGATGAGAAAAACTAATAGTGCAAACGTGGCTGTAACTCAGTGGTAGAGCCAACTGCCTGGAAAGCAGAGGTTCACTCGCTGGCCTTTCCCTGAAGTAAGCACTGGAAAACTACTTCTGAATCACTGCCAAGAAAACTGTACAGGTTCCCAT
Organism: Aspidoscelis tigris stejnegeri; assembly: GCA_023333525.1. Classification (NCBI taxonomy): domain Eukaryota; kingdom Metazoa; phylum Chordata; class Lepidosauria; order Squamata; family Teiidae; genus Aspidoscelis; species Aspidoscelis tigris. Next base: position 99,143,399 of record JALMGA010000002.1, read on the forward strand.
GCAATCAACCAGAAGTTAGCAATATTTTATGAGAACAACTCTAGCTCTGTGGTACAGCAAACTGCCTGGAAAGCAGAGGATCACTGGTTTGACTCCTTGCCTCTCCAAGGAAATAGGCAATGGCAAACCACTTCTGTATCTTTGCCAAGAAAACTGCATAGAGATGCCCACGCAGTCAACTAGGAGTCATTCACAACTCAATGGGACAGCAACAAGCTGACAGACGGGCATCTCTGTATTGTTGAAATAAAATCCTACAGCTAGTATGGTTAATGGCAAGGAATGGAATACATGCAGCTAAAACCCAGGAACAAGGTATGTTTCCAGTCCCACACTATGATCATGGCACAAAATGTCATGAAATAGTTCCTGATTTTCCTCTGTAAGAGATGGCACAGCCAAGAAAAATGCAAATACGAAGCCAGAGTATAATGATACTTAACACATGGGCAATTTAAGGAATAATCTAATTTATCTGGCCATATTCAGACAATGGGCGTTTTTCTACTGCAGCCCTTAGATCTGGATCTAAGAAGATCCGGATCTAAGGAATGGGTACATTCCTTAACCCGGATCTAGTAGATCCGGATTAAGGGAAGCATCCAATGTGTTTCCACGGGAGGTGTAGCACCCATTAGCAGGGTGCTAACACCCCTGCTGTGGAAAAAGCTTTGCACCCAAGGGGTCGGTCTGTTACCTCAGGTGTTTCTGGGGGCAGGGGGGTGCAGTCTTCGAAGCCACTTCGAAATGACTTTGGAGTCACTCCGAAGTTCACTCCGAAGATCAGCACAGACTTCAAAGGCACTCTGGAGCTATTCTGCACAGACTTCGAAATGACTTTGAAATGCTTTCAAAATGGCTTCGAAGTGGCTTTGGAGCCTAGGTTTTGGGGCTCCTCTCCCATGGGTGCCCCTCCCCCTAGCCTCCTTTGGACTCCATTGCCTGTTTCCAGTGGAAACAGGCTCCCTTTAATCCAGATTTTCTGGCAGAAGACCCCATTGTAGACCCCATTAATGGGGTCTACAAAAAATCCGGATTAAAGGCCAAAATGTACCCATTAGATCCGGATTTCCCCCACGGCAGTGGAAACGATCGGGTCCCAAATGGGTGCCGTGGTGGAAATGGGATCATCCGGCTCACACCCAAATGGGTCCTAAATGGGTGCAAAAATGGGTACTTTTTGACAGTGGAAAAACACCCTGTTAGTACTTCTCACAACAGCTTATACTTTATTGGTTAACAAAGCTATGGCCATTATTTCAGTTCACACCTGAAGATATTTGGACATTTAAGGCCCCCTTATGTAAAATAAAGTTACACTGAACAGAACTTAAAAGTATTACCTTGCCAGCATCTGGATAGATCGGAATGTCATGGAATGGAGAAATGTACTGTCCTTTATCATTTTCTGGGAGATAAAAAGTATATAATTTAGTGAATAAAGCAGTAAAATAAAAGCCTGAAAACATTTTTTTAAATTGCAGAACTTGAAAGTCCAAAGAAATAAGCCACCACTGTCTCACTATTTGGTGGATTCGGTTTTAATGAAACCACAACAACAAATCTGGTAGAGTTTGGGACTACCAACAGGCAGCATGGAAAGATGTCAGGCCTGGAGAGAATGATAGGATTTTCTGAACCACAGATGCTTGATCCTCAAGGGTTTCTTCAGCACTGTGATCAAATTAACTTCCTGGACCACGACTTTTTTTTGGGGGGGGGGATTTTATTTCAAATTTGTGACAGCCTCCTAGAGGTAGATCTTGACACAGTGTCAAAGAAGCCTCGTGAAATAGTCTATAATATGGCACAATGTCAGCATGACATAAAAGTGCATGCTGGCAGTACTCTGACGTAACATTGGTGCTAATTTACTGCTCCTGCTGTGATGCCAGGGTGCAGTCAAAAGATTTTCCTGGTATGAATGTCCCAGCAATACAAATGTAAGATGCAATAATGAGCAGCTGTTCTGTACAGACCACTCTGGCATCCACTAAAACTTCCACACCCAGATTCAGTGCTTCAGATGCCCATAGTCTTCAAGGTCCAACTCAAGTATTTCCAACCTCCACTGAAACACTAATCCTCAGCTAATACCACATTTAAGTTAGTCAAATGTCATGCTTCTTTTGTGTTCCTACTCCCAGGTTAGGAAATTCAACCCTTCTAAATGTTGCAGGATATGATCCACTTCAATTACAAAATCTCTTAGAAAATGCTATAATCTGGCAACCTTCAGACAGAAACTGGCTGAAATGCGGACTCCTAGTATGAGTAGCAACAACATGATACTCTGTGAAAGAACCAACGAAAGGCAACCTTTACCTGCCTTGTCCAATGCAGCTGAGCAAAGGTGCATTGCGTGGCCAGAAGAACCATTGTCCACCTTGTGGGGGACAATGAGCCTGCAGTGCCTTCCTTCTTGTAACCCCCTTTCCCCTGGTTTGTGACCAAAGTGGTGCTTGGAAAGATGCATTAATTTAAGGACCTTAATGGGCCCTTAATGGGTACTCTAGTGCTAGGTGGAAAAACACCCTGGGTTCTTCCTTCCTTTCCCAGGAATGCTAGCCTGCACAGTTGAGGTACCAAAGGCTGTTTTTGCACTTACCTCTGTTAATCCGGATTTGGAAGATCCAGATCTTTGAGATGCGGTCCTCATTGGAATCCAGTCCTTGTGACCAAGATTCCATTCGGAACCCGATAGGTATGGATGAGCTACGTACCTTCTGTGACCCCATTCTGAACATGCTGTACTCACGAGTGCCAGCAAAATCGTTGATTTAATGGGGTCTTTGGGCCCTTAAATTCAGATTAACACTAGACCCTTTTAATGCTGACTTCAATCCAGAGCCTTAGGATGGGTGCTACGGCATCTCCACGGCGGCCCTGTTAAATGGCCTGTGGGGATGCATGGGGCCTTACTGTGACGTGGAACTTCCAAGGACCAGATTCCACAAGGACCGGATACCAAAGATCCAAATCTTCTAAATCCAGATTAAGGGAGGTATGTGCAGAAAGGCCCATGGCGAGGACCCCATATGTTAGCACAGAAGACATCATTAAAGGGCTCTAGCGTTAATCCTGACTTAAGGCCATGAAATCCAGATTTCATTGGGACTTGTGGGTACAGCACGTTCAGAATGGAGTCCTTAAGGGGTCTTGGGTGCGTACCGTACATAAGAGATCCGTACCAATCGAATTCCTAATGGGTTTCTAATAGGGTCTTTGTTGCTAGTGCAAAAACAGCCAAAATTTAATCAGGCAATGCTTTGAGGTGGTGGACACATGTTGAAAAACAGGGCTGTGATCAGACAAAGAAAGAAATCTCTGAGGCACTTCTGAGGAAGCTTAGAAAGTTTTGGGTGTGCCATTCCCCCCCCCTCCAGAATATTCTGTGTTAGAAAAGATGGATTAGGGAAGGCTTTGAATACCTCTTGTCCTGAGTCCCTCACAAAATTGCAGTCTTAACTCAAACTGCAATTTTGTGAAGATTTTCACTACAGAAAATTGTCACTAATCTACATAGGATAGGGATGCAGAATACTCAGTTCTAGTAACACTATTCTTGGCATGGAGGGAAAAATGCCTTTAGAAAGCAAGACAGTGGCAATGCCATGTTAGTTCAGTGCATCAAGAACCACCACTATATTAGTCCTTCTAGAACTTTCCCAGGGAAGAGTATTTTTTTCTGTACGGAAAAATGCCATAGTTTCAAATACTCTCGTCTTGGTGGCAATGGGAGTATGAACAGACTTGACATCCGTATAGTTCTAGCACAAATAAAAAGGCCCTCGCTGTGCCAATGTGTAAGGAGAGTGACTAACGGCAGAAACTGCATTATACAAGTGTAAGATCACATTGGGTAATACAGCTTATTACTTTGGCTGAATAACGTGAAGTCAGTACTCAAAGGAAAAGGCCATGATGTTGGGAAAGAAGAGGATGGCAGGAGATGAGATGGGTATATAGTGTCACGGGAGCAATGATCATGAACTTTGGCAAACTTCGAGAGGCAACAGAGAACAGAAGGGCCTGGCGTGCTGTGGTCTATGGGGTCACAAGGAGTTGAACATGACTGAACACAAAAATAATGCAGTTCATAGAGATCATGGGCCAAGTTAATAGCGTGCATATGCCCATAGTCAGAGAAAGCAGTTCAAGAAAACCTATTGCCCAGTGATCTGACCCAATATAAGCAATGCTCTTTCACTTCAGAGCTGTAGCTATGCAAGGAAGAAGTTTGGAGGTTCTCTGTTAGGGACTGTTGATAATCATTATCTTGCAAAGCAATCTCCTTTCCTTATAAGCACTAGAGATTGGCATAAGATTGTGTATTACTTTCAATTTCACCTTCAAAGACCGTTTACTGGAATAAACATTAGGAATATGTTTCATAAAGAAACAGAAAGTTAGTCTAAATGTTATGACCTTGGTACATCAATGCAAGGTCAAACAAACATTTATTTATTTTTTATCACATCATAGCCTTCATGTGTTGGAGCTTCTGATTAAAAAAAACCTGAACACCCTTATTGTAAGTAGATGTCACATGCTAATTGGATGACTATCAGTTATGTCTAATTTATCCATATTATAACTATTTCATACTTGTGTTAGTATATATAGATATAAATAAAAAGTTTTTTTTAAAGAGGAGGGCTGCTGGAACGGGCCACAGTCCAATCTAGTCCAGATCCTGTTTCACAAAGTGGTCCACCTATTGCTTATTATAATTATTGTTTTCATTATTGTTGTTGTTATTATTATTAAAGCACTATAGTTGTACAAAGCGCTGTACAAAAATAATGGGATTAAATTAGAATAAAATACAAATGAGCAAAGTTAAAATTATGGGCATCTCAAGCAGAAGACAAAGGGAATACCTTCACCTGCTCTGTCTCTCCAGCTGTTGGGTGAAGGCTGGGATATAAATACTTAAATAAAGTAAGCTACAAACTTCTCAACACCAGCACTTTCTTTTTTTCCACAGTGAAAGACAACCTTCAAAGGAGACACAGACAGGGATAGACTAAAAAAGTAAAGGAACATGAAACAAATAAATATTTTTTAAAAAATCTTAAAACTCTTTTGGACAGTAAAAATTACACAGGTAAAAATATTGCTCTCAGTGGCATTATGGGTATCATTCAATAGGTATAAACTTCAGCATCAATGCAAACCCTACTCCCACGTTTTCCTCCCTTGGAGAAATCAGTTCTCCAATAATGAGGGGTAGCCTATAGCTGGTAAACAATAATTCCCCAAGAAATCTAAGCATTGTATTCCCAGGCTGTTCTGCAAGAATAAGAAGTGTAAGCATGTTTATTCTGATTTAATAAGCACCAGTGCTCTAGTGAATGTGCCAAGGAAAGCAAGCTTGGACTCATTTTAGAAATGGTGACTCAAACATCCTACCTAAAGCAACACTGGACAGTGTATAGAATGCACCATCCACAAACAGTGGCAGGATTTGTTTTTGTTTATCTTTTTACCCATGTGCATCCATGGCGCTATATAAATAAATGATGATGATAACAAGAGTAGTGTGAGAAGCATGTACCTTCTCAGTTTGACTGGAGTTTCCTTGCCATGCATCTTCAGCTAGTCCATGAAAGGAAACTCTGGAGAACTGCATCATAAAACTGAAAGTCATGGTGATGGCTGGAAAAGGAGGTAAAGGATGGGTGGCCAACCCAGTAGAGTTGGCTATAGCTTAATGGTAGGGCAAGCTGAAACTGGAAAGCAGGAGGTCACTAGTTTGATCCCCAAACTCTACTGGGAGGGAGGCAATGGCAAACTACTTCTGTATCTCTGTCAAGAGAACTGCACAGGGGTACCCATGGAGGTACCCTGCCTATGCGGTCAATCAGGAGTTGGCCATGACTCACTGATACCCAACAACAATAAAGCTAACCCAGTACCATCCAGATCTATTAGAGCAGGGAAGTCAAACTCAAATCCACAGTGGGCCAAAATTCAAAACCTGGACAAAGTCATGGGCCAACCTTGATATTTATTGAAAAAAACATGTACAATTGAGGAAGTTCTTCCTTCTCATGAGATATGATGAACCATTTCATATGGAAACAAACTTAAGCTTTGCTTAAATGTTGAATCTGGAACAAGCAAAGCTTAATACTATAAACATACGTGAAATCAAATGTCAAATAAGAGACACATCTGTGGGCATTCACTTTTCTAGGAAGCTCCTGTTTTCCACCCTTTGTTTGGCCGTTTTTGGGAGGGGTGGCCCGATGTGACTGGCAGCATGAGATTGCTAATGAATGTCAACAGAGGAGGGGGTGCTTGAGGGTCCCGATTTACAAGCTACCACCATCAGCAAAGCATTCTGGGATTTGTAGTATTAGCAGTGCATGCACTGTCTACCGGCAGGCCAGCTCTGGTAGACATTTGGTATTTTCTCATGGGTCAAATATAATTACACTGCAGGCCAGATTTAGCCTGCTGGCCTGAGTTTGACATCTATGTATTAGAGCTCTAATTCCTACTGTGTATCACTGGGCCTGGTGCCGAGGGTCAATAGGAGATGGAATCTAAAATATCAAACTGGAATTACATTAGCTAGACTTCTGTGCCTCTTGTGTAAATTTTACAGCATTAACAGTGCAGTTGATGCCCCCAGATAATAATACTGTTAGATCAGTGGTTCTCAACCTTCCTAACACAGTTCCTCATGGTGTGGTGCCCCACAACTTAACCCTAACCCTAACCCCCAACCATAAAATTATTTTCATTGCTACTTCATAACTGTAATTTTGCTACTGTTATGAATCGTAATGTAAAGATCTGATGTGCAGGATGTATTTTCATTGTTACAAATTTAACATAATTAAAGCACAGTATTCACATCAGCCACAGCTGAATATAAAAGTGTTGTTTTACCTCCAGTACTGCTGCTTTCTACACAGTAACTGCTCTCTACTGTATTTGTATGGGATGTACGTGATGGGGTTGGTGCAATGATGTCATCACACCAGGTACTCGTAGGTAAGCATATCTGCATGTGGGCAGACCCGCCTGGAGATGGAAAGAAGAGCAGTGTCTTGGTTCCTATGTGTTTTCTGATGGTCTTAGATGACCCCGTGAAAGAGTAGATTGACCCCCAAAGGGGGCGCAATCCACAGGTTGGGAACCGCTGTGTTAGACAGACCAGTTTTTAAGTATTTACACAAGCAGCAATATTGCTGTCCTTGAAATGCCCCAGGTAATCACTCTTACCCAGATATTCTGAAATAGTGAATGGGGTAAACATGGGGAGAAGAGAAATTCATTCCATTTAGATCCCATTTGTGAAGACCTCCCCCAACAGGCCCAGAATTCCTTTGGTATTTAAATAGCTCCCACTGAAAAATAAAGGGCATATTTGATATAGCAGTAGAACAGGCTAAGGAGATTTTTATTTTAAAGCTATTCTTTTCTTTTGCCCTTATATTATGTCATGTTTTTCTTCCCAAACAGATCAAGATGGTAAGTATCCCTCTTCTTCATTTTATCCTCATGAATCCAGTGAGATACATTTAGGTTGAAGGTCAAGATCACTCCGTGAGTTTCCATACCTGAATCGGGAGAGCTGTACAAAGTTTGCTTGAAATGAAATGCATGAAATACTTCAGAGTTTGCAGACAGTCACTTCACTGGTAGCTGTGGAAAGCAAGATTCACTTCTACACAGTAGCTGGCTGTTATACCAGACCAGCAACCGTATTAGAAGCCTCCCTTCTGCACGCTGGTGTAATCTAAGGAAGGCAACCATCAATGCGTTAAAGGGGGGCTCCTAGCATGTGTAGAAGCAACCTCTCTCCCATATCAGCCAGTGTAGAACCGCCCTAATCGTCTAAAGCAGTGGTTCTCAACCTGGGGGTCGGGACCCCTTTGGGGGTCGAATTACCCTTTCAGAGGGGTCGTGACGAGTCTCCCACCGCCCTTCCCTCCCACCTCCCAGCTGCCCCACCCCTGTGGTTGGGGGTCTCCACAACATGAGGAACTCTATTTAGGGGTCGCGGCATTAGGAAGGTTGAGAACCATTGGTCTAAAGCATCCCCTCTCTCTCTGTTATTGTATGTATTGTTTATTATATATTACTGACATTTTAGTGTACATTTTATTATGTATTTTTCCTTATGTATTTGAATCAGACCTTCTTGCTTTATTGAACTTTTTGCTTGCTTATAAATTACCTTGGGGATTTCCTCCCAAAAAGTTGGTATATAAATGCACGTACAACTACAAAATCCAGCAAGCTAAGGATAACAGCCACTTGCCACTTTATGGATCAGCTCCCTTTCATTTATTTCAGGACAGCCTACTTAAAGAACCCTTGGAACAATCCTAGATGCTTATCACACTTTTCCTCTTAGTGTGGAAACTGAAACTGTTCTGGGGTGGAGCTCAGAAAGGAAGAAACAAAAATAACCTTAAGAGATTATACAAGGAGAGGCTTTACTTTTACGGCCACCTTCACTGCCTGTATCTGTCCATCTGTTCAGACTTTAAACCCAAGGCTGTTTGCTAAATGGAGGAGGTGCAGAATGGGAGTAGCTCACCATATGCTCACCTGTCAGTTCAGGGTGCATCAAGATAGCAAAGAAATGTACTTTAAAAACCCAATGAGAAAGACAACTCTGACCCACAAAAAAAGGCCAGGAAAGTGCTCACGCAGGCATGAAAGCTCACTGGTTGACCTTGGGCCAATTGCTGCCTCACTCTAGCCCACCTCACAGGGTCATTGTGACAACAGAAGAAACAGAAGGTTAATAATGTGTGTTGGACCTTCCAAAGGAAAAGCAGGACACAGATGAAATAATAATAATAATAATTTAAACAGATCAAAAATCAGTATTCCTGCATAACCACTCAGTTGCTACTCTGGCTATTACAGATCTCTGATGCCTGAATCACAGGAATTATTTATTTGTTTGTTTATCCCACCCTATGCCCGGAGGTCTCCAGACAGGTAACATCTAAAACCAAACATCCTTAAAACAATAACAGCATCTGCCAGTAGGAAGAGAAAAGTGTATCTCCATTTAACTGAAGGCCAGGGCAAGAGCTGAGGTTTAGCTGAGAAACCAAAGAATCTGATGTGAAATCTGCATATAGACTTAGGTGTGAGCAAACACTCACAATTGTATTCTTATATGAAAATCCAAAGGATTCTTCATTCGTGCAAACTACTTTAAAAATCAAAATTCTAGCATTCTATCCAGCAAATGAACACACATGTTAGAGGTGAGAGTATCCTCATATGCCCTAATTCTCCAGCACCTAATTTCAGAGCTGGGGCATCCAGCCTTGGACCACTGATACAGTACTATTCTAGGAGGGACAAGACTAGAATTTTTCTCCAGGGCTCTATGAAAAACTGTGATATTGCAACAGGATATATTTCTGTTCTCTCTCTTCTGGAATACAGTCCCTTCCAATATATTTGAATGTGCATGAAGAATAATGTTTCACTTTGACAGGGAGGAAAAATTAAAAAAATATTAATGCAAATTCAACAATATTCAAAACAGTGAAGCAAAACATGCAACACAGAATTTCAATACCCTCTCCCCATGAACCACCACGCCTTCCCCTTCCTACTTTTTCTGAAAGAAAACCATTTGTGAGATAATTATGTTGTCAACTTAATGAATGCAGCCGTATCTGGGATTTACAAATCTGATATACATCTTTAGACAATTTGATAAATGAAATCCTTTTTTTTTTTTGCCTGTCTTCCATTTCCTTACTGGCATTTATTTGTTTGCTTGTTTAGCACTCACTTACTATTCTTGAGGAAATGTACTCCTAACAGTTTAAAGTATTCTGTAGCAGAGTAGGCAGAGGCTGGGAGAAACACCTCACCAGTATCCTATATTCTTAGCCAAACCATCCATTTTCGTTACAAGGATACATGATCTTACCATATGAACCTTAAAACAGTCCCCTCAGGGAGTTAGGGGTTACTGTAATTTGGGAGGGCGGCAGGCATGCGGCTGTGAAAAGGAAAGTGATTTTCTTAAAGAAGAAGAAGAGTTGGCTTTTCTACACTGCTTTTCTCACCCATTTAAGGTGACTCAGAGTGGCTGACAAACCTTCTGTTCTTCTCCCCACAACAGAACACCCTGTGAGGTAGGTGGGGCTGTGAGAGCTCAGAAGAGAGCTGTGACTAGCCCAAGGCCACCCTGTTAGCTTCATGGGGGAGGGTGGAATTGAACCCGGTATTCCCAGATAAGGGTCCAGCTCCCTAACCACTAGACCAAACTGGTTCACAAACAGAAACTAGAATGAATACCTAGGTAGGTACTTCTTCCTGGTTGGAGAGACAGGCAGGATGCCTCTCAAAGGCAAGAGCAGGTGAAGGTTTTCATTTGTATGTGGGCTTTCATTGTAAGCCATTCAGAGACCTTAGGATATAGGGCGGGATATAAACATTTTAAATAAATTAATTTGTATTCTGCTTATGGAGCCCAGAGGCAATTGGTGAGACCCTCTGTGAGACAGGACACTGGACTGGATTGGCCCGTGGCCTGATCCAGTGGTCCTTAACTTAGGACAAGGGCTTCTTTTGTAGACTAAGAGCCCAGGCAGCATCCTTCTGAGCATTTTATTTTGGGGATGAGACCCCCCAACAAACTGAAAGGAATTTATGTACATAGGATTGAACTCTAAACTAGATTACAGTTCACCTTCCATCAGGCAGACAAATCACATGCATTTATATATATATCAACTCCCCTGAAAGCAGGTACCTCCCCCCCACACACACCCAATCTCCAGGGAAAAAGTTAAATTTGCCTGCCAAGAAAAAAAATCCTCTGGCTTTTCTACCCTGCTTTTCTCACCCATTTAAGGGGACTCAAAGCGGCTGACAGACCTTCTGTTCTCCCCCCCACAACAGAACACCCTGTGAGGTAGGTGGGGCTGTGAGAGGTCAGAAGAGAGCTGTGACTAGCCCAAGGTCATCCGGCTGGCTTCATGGAGGAGGAGGAGGATTTGGCTTTTCTATCCCGCTTTTCTCACCCATTTGAAGGGATTCAAGGTGAATGACAAAGCTTTCTATTCTTCTCCCCACCACAGACACCTTGTGAGGTAGGTGGGGCTGTGAGAGTTCAGCAGAGAGCCGTGACTAGCCCAAGGTCACCCGGCTGGCTTCGAGGAGGAGGAGGAGGAGGAGGAAGATTTGGCTTTTCTAGCCCGCTTTTCTCACTCAAAGCAGCTGACAAACCTTCTGTTCTTCTCCCCACCACAGAACACCCTGTGAGGTAGGTGGGGCTGTGAGAGGTCAGAAGAGAGCTGTGACTAGCCCAAAGTCACCCAGCTGGCTTCATGGGGGAGGGCGGAATAGAACCCGGGGCTCCCAACTAAGAGTCCGGCTCCCTGACCACTAGACCCACGAGGGTCTGCCCTCTCCCATTCATTCAAAATCCTGCTGCGGCTGCGGGGGAGGACTGTCTTTTAAGAAATTCCCATCTCCAAAGAAAAATACTCACTGAAGAAAAGCCTGTAGTCGAGGCTGTTGGGGCAGCCACGCTCCTCCACGCTGTAGCTGCTGGCCATGCTGCCCGCGCCAACCGGCTTGCTCGCTCGCCTGCCTGAGAGATGGGAAGACAGAACGCAGCGTGGAACACGCACTCACCACCGTGCCTCCCCCCCCCTTCGCAGGGCGGGGCGGGCGCTTATTAGTCACGGCCACTCCCTCTGCTTCTCTGCCACTCACCGCCGCTGGTTGCACGGCGCAGGCGCACACTCGCTTCGCCCTCCGAGAGAGTTTCATCAGCCGAACGCCGTCAGAGTGGCTGGTGGGAGCTACTGCGCAGAATCCTCCTCAGTTCCTTGGGGGTGACTCACTCTCTCTCTCTCTCTCCGCTGGCCTTTCCTCTCCTTTAATCCCCGGTGTTCCGGTCGTGCGCATGCGCGCGCGCATCAGTCTTTCTCTCTGTGTGCGTCCACCACAGTGTAGCCCTGAGGAAAAAAGGAGAGGAAGACCCATTCCCCTTATTCCTTTTTTTTAAAGTTATTTTTATAATAACATCAACATAAACAAAAAAGAACAATAACACTGTGGCAATGTACAGTGAAAGTACATAAGAACACAAGAGGAGCCATGTTGGATCAGGTCACAGCCCATCTAGTCCACCATCCTATCTCATAAGGTGGCCCAACAACTGGCCATGGGCACCTCAAGCAGAGACAAGGGCAAACCTCCTGCTCTTGAAACCCAGCAAATGGCCTTAGAACAGTGGTTCTTAGCCTGTGGGTCACGACCCCTTTTGGGGGTTTGAACTACCCTTTCAGAGGGATCCCCATGAGTCTCCCACTGCCCCACCCTCCCCACTTCCAGCTGCCCCACCCCACTAGCTGGGGGTCTCCCCAACATGAGGAACTGCATTCAGGGGTCACGGCATTAGGAAGGTTGAGAACCGCTGCCTGAGAAGCATCCTGCCTGTTCCCCGCCCCAGCCTGAAAGATTTACCTAGGCATCCATTCTAGTAGCCATTGATACACCTGCCATCCATAAATTTGTCCAACCCTTCCTTAAAGCTATCTAGGCTGGCTGCTCTTTCCACCTCTTCTGGCATCAAATTCCATAGACTGATGACCCTCTGGGTGAAGAAATACTTCCCCTTGTCTGATCCGGCTCTCCTACCCATCAGCTTCATAGATGCCCCCTGGTTCTAGTGTAGCACAGCTTCCGCGCGTCCACTCAGTTGTCAATTTCATATAGTTTTTCTCTTTTCATATAGTTTATCTCTTGATATCCTTTTAATTGGTTTATTTTCATTGCCTCTTTTCATCATCAGTTGCCTCACTGTGTCCAGTTTGGGGGCGGGGAGTCTCCGGGGGTTTTTCCACTAGCACTAGAGTACCCATTAAGGACCCATTAAGGACCCTTAATGGTCCCTAATGGGTACTCGAGTGCTAAGTGGAAAAACACCCTCCATCATAGTGAGAGGAATAAGCTGTGGTGTGTCATTGCAAAAAAGTTCACTTAATGACTTGTTTTATATATGGGTGTTCTTCCACTGTCACTAGAAGTACCCATTAAGTACCCATTAATGGGTACAAAAATGCCATTTCGTACCCATTAATGGGTACTTAATGGGTACTTTTAGTGACAGTGGGAAAACACCTTATGTGAACAAATTTAGTATTTTTACTACTTTTACCTGCATATTTCCTGTGACCTGTTTCCACTTGGCCATATTCTAGAATATATCTCAGGATAAGGGGTCTCTTGTCTGCGTGTTAATGCAAACTCTGGAGAGATTTACCTTGGGATGAAATAGTCCTGGTTCTCTCACCCTTATTCGAATAAAGTCATTTTTCTTTATAGTCCTGTGCCTCTGACTGCTTACTGAGTAAACAGCAAGGATCTTTCCAGCAAAGTAGTTAGTAGCACTTGGAGACTAACAGGAGAAGGGTTGGTGGCATGAGCTTTCGTAGACACATCCACTTCTTCAGATGAATCTTTCTTTACAATAGGCTACCTTCAGATAGCTGCCAAATATCCTGCCACCAAGGGATAAGACAGAATATTGATCCCCCGCCACTATCCCTTGTTAGCCTGAGAGTACCATAGGCAGATGTGCACCCTGGACCTCTGCTTCAGCCTCCACACATGCACCGTGGATGGAACTATTATGGTGGCTATGTGCATAAGGTAAGTAAAAAACTCTTACTACTGGACAAGCTCCAAACAGCACTGGGTTTTCTGCCAATAGTATTTAGTGCTTTTTAAGGGAGAAACGTGAGACAACCTACCTGATCCAGCAGGGTTCCCCATATGTTCTTATCCATTCTGTCAGCATTCTGCCTTGGGTTTAGGGACAAGGTATTTCTAACTGGCTTCACAAAAAGATGGTTTGTTGCATAGAACACCTTATCAAAGCTATATATGTTTGTGGTCTGCAACTCCCATCATCCCTGAATAGTGGACATCTAGAAGATCACTGGTATTTTATTCTTGCATTAGGAGCATCTATGGTTAGATACCATTGAGTCAGATTTGGTTTCTAATGACTATCTGGAGAGGTGCTCATCATTTTATTAAATAAAATTTTTACTTGTTTCTAGTAAATAACTTCTCCAAGGACATTCTAGTAGGTACTTTGATCTCCTTATCTGCTTCTGCTCACACCAACTACTATCCCACCCACTCCACTGAAGCCAACTTTGAATGATGTGATATGCAGCATTGTTTCAAGGGGCATCATGGGGAAAAAATATGCTAACTGAATGTTCAGAAAGGAACTTAGGAAGGCCATGGTCACACCTTCACTTTAAGCTTTCTTGAGTTCATCTTCAGATCTTACTGCTCACACCTTTTGCTTTCTGTCCCTTTTATCTGTGGACTTTCCATTCAGGCCCTGTCCCCAAGCAATTGAAAGTCTGCTAAAACTCTTCTTTTGCCTCTGAGCGCCCCCATGCCAGGATTTTTAACAAGCTTCAAGCGCTACAAAAGAAGGAAAACCCGCAACAAAATACATGCCCTTTAAAGAAGAGTTTTAGCGCTCTTTCTGGAAGTCGCGGGTTTTCCTCACAACATTTACCTTGGGGACGCTCCTTGGCAAAAGGGGCAGGGATTGCTGCCTGCACACACAACCATAAAGCATTCACACACCTCCCAGAAATGCTGCAGCTTCCCTCCCTTTCCTTTGTAAAGGTCAGAACTTTCAAGGAGCCAGAATTGCTCAGAATTGCAACATTGTTATCAGGTGTGAAGTGGGTGATCTGTGAAAGTGTTAAGAGTTAATGAGCTGCAGCTGAACAGAGAACAGAGTGAAAGTAAGTGCTGCTTTGCCGGCACTGGCAGCCATTTTGGGAGATGGAGATCTGGCTATTTTTCCTCTGAACAAGAGAGGGGGCAGGGAGAAATAGACGCGGGAAAGAAAACACGCTTCTGTAGGGACGGAAGGTGCATTTTAAACACGCATTTTGCTGAGCCTCATGCAGACGCTTATTCCGGAAGTGCAGGGCACTTTTAAAGTCCGCTTGAATACAGTGACAGTAGAGGGAGACTAGAGAGGCAAATAAGTCTTTTGGGGACTCAGCCTCAGGAAAGTCCAGATGGAAGGTGGAAAGTCCATAAATAAAAGGGACAGAAATGAAAGGTATGAGCAGTCAGACCTGAAGATGGACTGAAGAAGGATTAAAGTGAAGGCGTGACCATGGCTAGGAGGAGACAGAGAATTATACAGTGAAAGCAGAAGCAAAGGGTGCGTTCCCAAGGAATAAAAAGTCCGATGAAAATCTTCTTTTGCCTCGGAGTGGCCCCATGCACGGCTTTAATCCGGGCTTCCAGCGCCGCTAATGGGGAAAACGCGCTTAAAAAAAATAGCCATTTAAAGCAGACTACATCTGTACTTTCCGGGAAGATGCGGGTTTTCAGCGCAGCATTTTCCGTGGAGACGCTCTGTGGCAAAAGGGGCGGGGCTTCTCTCCCAGGCGGGAATTGCCGGCCAGAGAGATCATCTCTCTCTCTCTCCTTTTTGTCTTTCATTCACAGCCAGCCCAATTGCCTCTTTCTCGAACTGCACTTTACAGGCAGTCAAAGCAGAGCCTCCTGAAGGATGGATTTGCTCGGGGGGTGAAGAGTGGGGGAGAGATTGGGGAAGGCAGGAGGGGGACGGGCGAGGGCTTCCTCTGTGCAACCCCCCCTCCGATTTTGCAATATCGCCTTTCAGTGCTTGGCACCACAGGCGCCAACTTTGCATGGTTTGTGGTGCCTTCTCGCCAGGACCTTCCTGGCGAGAAGGCACCCAATGAACAGAGAACTTGTAAATTATTTTTCTTTTGGACTTGTAAATGATCGCACGATCACACGATTGCTGGATGGGGGGAGGCGTTTCAGCAGCTGGAGATCTTGTAAATAGCGCTGGCTGCAGCCTGGCTGCCTTAGCAAGCAGGGGAGACAAACAGAGAACTTGTAAATTTTTCTTTTGGACTTGTGAATGAGCGCACGATCGCACAAGCACCCAATGAAACAGCGAGGGGCGGGAAGAAAAAGATGCGGGTAAGCAAAAGACGCTTCTTTGGGGACGCTCAGTGCATTTTAAATGCGCGTTTTGCTGAGCCCCATGGGGATACTTAATTCGGAATTGAACGCGCTTTTCTTAAATCCACTTCAGTAGAGGGGCAATAGAGAGGCAAATAAGTACCATGGGAATGCACCCAAACTGTTTTTAAAAGGAAACTGTTGCCTGTATGCAGAAAGATCTGTGGCCTGTAAAGGGCTTCAGAAATAAGGTAGGGATGTGTATGAATATTTGAAACATTAGAAAGAGAGGAGCTGAAGTGCCTTACACAACCCTGACGGGATCACAGGAAGACGATCAACTGGAGACAGGCCCTATTTTCAGTATGGCAACCCTATTTTGGACATCATTTGAATTGATTTTCAAATAAGCTTTTTATGAATCATAACAGTAGTCTTATGTGAAGATTGCTACCTTTATCTCTGGCAGAGGTTACATATGCAGAAATCTACAACCTGAAGTTAAATTTTGTAACCAGTTAATTGCTACATATCAAACTGTTCTTCAGAGGAGCAGTTTCAAGAAACCGGCAGCAAGACCAAAGATAACCAAAATGTGAAACTGCTGCTGCAGACATTCTTGTAATTTAGAAAGGATGACAACAGAGTGAATTCTTTATTACTGTTACATTAACAACAACTGTGCAATATCGAAGTCACCACATTGTACAACACAAAACAGTAAGTTATTAAAATGCCAAGTAGCTCAGACATTGCCTTTATTCACAGTGTGGTGGAAGACAATGGATCAACCAGGTGTTGAATGCTTTAGAAGTGAAAACTTTTCTGAACTTTTGTCTTATTTGAATCCACAGTTTATTTTCTTAGGTTTTTTTAAAAGTACTTTTGAAATAAATAGCATTGCCAATGTAAAACAAAACAAAAAACTATTTCTGTATCTTCAGCAGCATTTTTGTTTGCAGGCATGGCAATGGGATAATATTTACTGTATCTGTGAAAAAATATCTGGTGATTTCTGAAGGTCAAGGTAGTGTTAAAAGCACAGGAGCATCACAGTCTGCTTATTTTTATTTTAGAAACCTGGCAATCTCAATATGGCAACCCACACTCCTTTCTGCAGTGGAATAAACTGATATATTGCAAAGCAGCTGTCGGGCAAGTGTTTCGGGTAAATCAACCCCTTACCTGGGCGATTAAGCGCTCAGGTAAGGGGGTGGTGGAGAAAAAGTGGCATCCCGATGCAGGGATTTACTACGGTTTTCATGGGGATGGACAGGTTCGGTTTGAACCTGCTCTGTCCTCCATTGCCATGGGGACTCCTTAATGCAAATCTTAATTCGCATTAAGGCTGCCCCAAAGCCACAGTGCATCGGGGCAGCCCCATGGGGATACACTCATACTGTCTGTTTCAAGGGTAATGATAACTACCTAAAAGGACACAAATGAACATGTACAGGAAGCAAAACCAGGATGATACACTGAATCACATTATGGCTTTCGCAAGAAAAATGCCCATTGTAGCAACAACAATCAAATATGTATTGTTTAGTGAAACTTTCAGAAACCTTTTCTAAAAATCTCTGATCTGTTCCATTGCAGGGGTTTTCTGAGCTGGATCCTGTTCACACTTGGCTTAATTCTAGAATATAGAACCTTGCCAACCTTTTTTTTGGGGGGGGGGGCTAGTGGTGGCAGCCTAAACCACTCTGCCCTCTGGACGACTCTCTAGCACAGATGGGCTTTGATAATTTGGAGCCGCTTCCTTGCAGGACTGGGTCCTTCTTGTCAGCTGCTCTGGACTCCCCCTGGTCTCAGCTACGCCAGAGACCATAAAGGACAGCTGCTCATTCCATCTCCTGGGGGTGGTGTAGTGGTGGCAGCCTAGACCCCATTTCTGGATGACTCTTCAGCCTGGCTGGACACTGACATCTTGGAGTAGGTGATTGTTTGTGGGACTGGGGCAATTGGTCAGCTGCTCTGGACTCCACTTGGCCTCAGCTGCCTCAATTTTGTGTGTGTGTTTTGGCTTATTTTGCAATGTTTTGTATGACGTGCAATTTTTATAATGCATTTTTATTATAATGTTTTGATCATTGCATTGCGTATTTTCTGTTTGTTGCAAACTGCCTTGGGCAAACTTTCTTTTGGAATGGTAGTATACAAATAAATGGAAATGAAAATGAAATGAAAAAAATATCTTGGAATAGGAGCCTGCTGTCCTCATGCCAGTGCAGGCTACAGCAAGCCCCAAGTGAGACCTGTCAGAGCCTATATTAGCATGTGGACAACAGACCCCTATCCTGAGATATATTCCAGAATATGGCCAAGTGCAAACAGGTCCAAGGTTTTTGCACACCTTTCCACCACTAGGCTAACTAGAATCATCAGTGCAAAAGGTGTTTCTTTGATTGTTGATGCCATATATAGGTCTGGGGTTTTCTATGTGTGGTTGGTTGGCGGGTGGATGATCTTCCTTTGTTTCCTCTGTTTGGTAATGGTTTCTTAATAAGTTAGTGTGTTTGGGTTCCTGTTTGTGTCCTGGAACCACAAACGACCCAGACCTATATATACCACCAGCAATCAAGGAGAAACAGTTTTCACTAATGATGCTACCTAGTCGGGTGGTGATATATCTGCTACAGTCACATTGAGCTCAAAGAGCTACTACAGTGGAACATCCTAAGGTTGAGCTGCAGATGTTCTCTATGGTCGTGGTGACACCTGATCAAGACAGACTGAGGCAGCTGAGGATCTGCAGGATCACATCTAAAATGTGGTTCCATTTTTTGTGTGCTATCCACCTCCCAAACCAACTATCCCGTATTCTGATTATCACAGCTCTGAATCTGTTTCAGCAGCAAGAAATGGACCCAGGCAAATAGCTGGTGGTCTCTGCCCCACTCAGTCACAGTGTAGAGCCAGAGGGGTGACCTGAGTTGGGCACTGCCAACTTTGCTTTGGCCTACCCTGAGAAGGGTGGAGTTTCCTGAAGTAAAAACTGGGGAACTAGC
Organism: Aspidoscelis tigris stejnegeri; assembly: GCA_023333525.1. NCBI lineage: Eukaryota > Metazoa > Chordata > Lepidosauria > Squamata > Teiidae > Aspidoscelis > Aspidoscelis tigris. Next base: position 99,162,412 of record JALMGA010000002.1, read on the forward strand.
AGCAGCAGCAGTAACCACTGAAATGAGGCAGAGAAGGTGTTACATTCCCAACATGGAAGGAGGAACTGGCAGTGAGGCTCAAACCATGGGACACCCTTTGCAGTCATTTTGAGAGGAAGGGAACCTGGGGTCAGTTTGGGGCTGCTCCTTCTGCTTCCTACTGCCTTCAAAGACTCCAAGTGTTGCCTGTCACACCTGCTTTATAAGTTTCTTTATCATCATGTAATGTATCATTTGTGATTTCATAATGTATTATTATAATATGCAATGTATATATCTTGCCCAAGGCAGTTTACATAGTACAGAAAGTTGTTGATTATAGTGTTGTTCCACCCTGTGGTGGAAAGGATGTTATAAGCAAACATTATTAATATTTTGTAGATTACATAGCTTATTGGTAGAATTTTGTACATTGCTCATGATATATATTTGATGTTTTAGTTATTGAAATTGATTTTTTTTACTTGCTGTATTTACTTGCTGTATTCTCATCTCATGGTATTTTTTGTTGTTGTTGTTGTTGTAAACCGCCTTGAGCAAAAGTTTCTTTGGAAAGGCAGTATACAAATAAAAATGGAATGGAATGGTCCCATCCTTTATGGCTACACCATAAAGGGAGATGTGACCAGGCCTAAAATGGCCTATGCTTCCAATCTGTCCTAAGATGGACTATCTTGTCATGGTGTGATTGTGGCCTACTATAAGGATCCCTGAGCAAATTTGCAGTTATCTTCTGTGGGAACTCCAAGGATTGCATTTGAATTGCACGGCGCCGCTTCTTTACCAAAAGTGGCTCCCACCCCCTGTGCATATACTAACTGCTCTACCTCTATATTAGGAGCAGGGCTGAGAAAGGGTTGAAGAGGTCCAGATGAAGCATGCGACTGGGCGGCGCATGGATATTGTGTGCTGTGTGTTGGGAAGGTCTTGCGAATAAGAGGCTCCCCTTGGTCCCAGGGATATTTATCACCTTCACTGCTTCTTTCCATCTCCTCCAAGCTGGCTCTGGACCCTTTCACCTCCGCTTCCCAGGTAGTGGTCAGGGATTCTGCTTTTGCTGCCGCTTTCCCAAAGTGGCTTTGCCTGCCATTTTCTGTGGACAAAGATGCCCAATGTGTTTCTTGACTGCAGCCTGTGCCACTGGTGGGTTTAACTTCAATAAGTATCCCACTGTCACGTAACCTTTTGAGGGAATACTACAGATTCAGCCAGCATCTGGATGTATCCATGGCTGGAAATCACAGAAGCCATTTTTACAGATAAAACTAAAAGCACAGAACAACAAAGCCCGATGGGAAATGAGGCCTGGTCAAATGGAGATAATAGTGCACTAGTTTTTAGCCTTGCAAATATCAATGGGGCTATCATATCACTAATGTGTGCATGCTCAGTAATGTATGTAACACCGCCCCCCAACAATTTCCTGTTGAATATTCAATTTCTCTGCCTAATCTTTTATATTACACATGGAGGTAGTATGAGTAGGATTCAAGAGACAAGCTACTTGATCTGTCAGGCAACAGTGTCCCTACTTAAAAGTCTTCTTCAAAACAGAGTTTTGCACGAATAACTGTAACATTAGTTATTCACACAAATTCATATGAATTTGTACATCCATATATGAACTGAATGTTACAGCATTCTTACGAATACAAATGTTTCAGAACATTTGTACGAAGCTTCAAAACACTCGTGAAACGGGGAGGTGGGAAAGCGGCTGCGCCAGTCACATCTGCAATGGATCCAGAGTGAATTCAACATGGTTTGAGAGTGGATTCAAAGTGGATTCAGGGTGGATTTGACGCTTTCAGAGCGGATATGTTATGGGATATGTATTGGTTACATATTGGATATGCATGCATTCGTATTGGAATTTGTAGGAATACATTCATATCAAATTTAATCCTACCACATTTGAAGGTCTATTCAAATAAATATGAATTTTCTTACATTTGATCTTATACAAATCCAATGGAAAAAAAAGCCATTTGTGCACATCACTACTTCAGAACCATTGAACTAATGCCTCTTTAAACACAGACCTGGACCCCAAAATTTTGCTGGAGCCCCCTTCCAAGTATATATGAGGTTGAAAGGATGAAAGATTTATTTCTGTACTGGAACATATATATATAATGGTTCTGTTCCATACCATAGTATCAAAATTATGCACGAGTAGAATAGACAGTAAGACCTGAAAAATCATTTTGTTGGCTTTTACTTGGGCAAGATCCTCACAGCACCAGTAAGGCGTCATAACTGAACAATGAGGATGCAGGATCTGCTCAGCCCTATTCCTTGCTGGCCCAGTTGATGTACTTGCTGAGCACGGTGTCCATGTGGAATGGCATGCACCTTGCCACCATTCCACCCTAAGCACTTAGAAGAACATACTGAACAGTGAGTATGAGTAAGAGCTGCAATAAGCTTTACTCTCATTCTTCTGGTGGTCATGTGCCGCTGAGCCGTCACCACTTGAAAAGATCTACCTCAGTCTACTCTCTTCACTGTCAGAACCCCTTAAAACATAGGAAACGGCCAACAGATAACACTGCAGCCAAGCTGGTGACATTGGTGCTGGGTGGGGACTAAAATCTCCCCAGGTGTGATGTTCATGTGGCCAGGAGCAGTGACAGATGTGCAGGCAACACATGGTCACTTTGAAGAAGTCCCACACTCATGCCAGTCCCCCTTGTCTCCTACTTCAGTGTAACAATGGGGACCTGAACCTGCTTCAGACCTGAGAGATGTTTATACTCCCTGGCTTACCCTCGGTCACTCTCATGACAATGTGTAAATGGAGCCTTAATTAACACATGCTTGGCTATCATCTTTTGAAAATACCACAATGATATCTGGTCACATAAAACTGTCTTCTAGAAGAATTTCAAATATCCTTAGATATCCCAAGCTGGAATACTAATAGTTTTGGGAGAACAATGTTTACTGTCAAAATTCTCCACCATCAACCCATGGTGAGCTATCTGTCCATTTCTTGTTGGAAACAGACCTGTCCTCAGAAGACTACTTTGACCAGACTCCGAAGGCTGTGCTGAGTCACTGCCTTGAACTGCCACAAAGATCCGATTGCGTGCTCCAAATAGGAATCCGCCATTGTTCCTAGCAGAAGAATAGGTGTTTTTGTGTTCCCTTTCCATGGACCAAAACCGGACTTTGAAGACCTCTTGGAATCCCCTCCGGAAATTCTCATTAAAATATCCATAGATGATAGGATTAATACTGCTGTTAAAGAAAGCCAGCCAATGGGCCAATGGGAAGAAATAAACAGTAATGAGATTAAGTTGAGTTTCACTTAGATTACCGTAGTCCGTCAGCAGCAATAAAGTCCACAGGGGCAACCAGGAGAGGGTAAAGAATAAAGCCACAATGATAAGCATATTGATGACCTTGATCTTCCTCTTGGAGATCCTTCTTCCTTCATGCTCCTCCGTCTGGGAGCCTGCCACTGGTGCAGAAGCCTTGAAGAGTTTGAAAGCGATCCGTGCGTACATGATCACAATTGATGTCAGGGGGACAAGGTAGATGTGTGAGAAAAGAACAGTTGTATAAATCTTACGCATATCCTGGTCTGGCCAGGCCTCCCAACAGGAGTACATGGGGTAGGAGTTGTTGTATGCATCTAACATGAAGTGATAGTCATCCCGGGTGACGGTCAAGGTTACTGCAGAGGGGCACATAATAATTAAGGCTAAGACCCAAATGATACCAATAGTGATCAGAGCTTTCCTTAGGGTGAGTTTCTGTCTGAAAGGGTACACTATGCAACGAAACCTAGGAGAGAAGGAAAAAGAATGTATTATGAAACTACAACAGCTCTCAATCAAGCATTTTGATAGTGGGCTGCCAGGGTATTTCTGGAATGTGCTGGAAAAGTGAATGCTCAAAGCCTTCTCTTCCCAGGAACGATTCAGACAGAAGCCCTTTCCACTCCGAGCCTTATTCTGGATATATACCACAATAGGGTCCTGCCATATATATGCTAGTGCAGACAACTGCAAGCTCTGGGTAGAGTCTGCCATAGGCTGCACCAACATGCAGATGACACATCTTTGTTCCAGGACATAACCCAGAATAAGGCCCTGTGCAGAAAGGGCCAGAGATGGGGCACAATGCACAGTGCACAATTTGAAGGTACCCACCTGTGTTCCATTAAGAAAGATTTGGTAATTGGGCACAATGCTTCAGAATCTGTCACACCAACCTTCATCTCACCACTAAAGACTTCTTCCTTCCTTCCTCCCTCCTTCCCTCCCTCCCTCCCTCCCTTCCATAAAGAGCAATTATCTGAGAAAGTTTCCACCACCACAAGCAAAAGGTTTACTGGAATTCCTTTGTTCAGAATATTGCTTCATGTTTGTTTGTTTTTGACATAGTGGGTATTTTAATAGTCTACAATCTTTTTTTTTCTTTTTGTCCCAGCCAAACTCTTCATTGAACACATAATAGTCTACAATCTTGATACATTTCTATCTTCAAAATCAGTATTTATTGAAAAATACTTAGAGCGCTAGTCAAGAACGTGGAGCTCTAGTCAACATTACCCAGCCCCCAGCGTGTTTGCTCAGCACGTCAGATGACCCTGGAGAATCGAAAGAGGTGCAAAATAGCCGCTGCCTGGACACACCAGGTAAGTGATTGGTTAAGGTTAGTAAAGGTGTGGAGCATAATTTTGTGCTCTACACCTAGAACATGATTAGGGAACTTCTGGGAAGGCAGGGGGTGCCTGGAGGCTGTAACAACCTCCTCAAGGTGTGGATGCTCTGACCCAGAAGTTCCCTAATCATGCACTATGGGCTACAGTGTGAATAGGCCTCTTCTGTTCCTTGAAGAATTTAAGGCAGAGAATAATTCTTGTCCTCCTCTTTATTTTATCTCACAATGTACCCATGGGTTGAGAAGCCAGGATCCCTACCCCAAGGTCACTTCATGGTCAAGATGACTTTCACAGCCCAGCAAGAATTTGAAACTCAGCTCATAGTCCAACATTATAATCACTACTCTTTTATTTCGGATGCAGATTCACAGCGCAAGACCACTAAAAATGTGGTGTGCGAGAAACACCCATTAAGCGCGGATTAAGCACGTATAGGTGCGGACGCACCTACCGGAAGTGTGCTTAATTGCCCCTTCTAATGCAGACGCGGCGGAACCAAAGCGGTTTTGCCGCCGAAATCCGGATTAGAAATGGGCTCGCTGTGCGGACACGCCTCACCGGAAGTGTCCTAAACAGCGGCCCGTGTGCGGAGGCGCACTTTTGGATCTGTGCTTAATGGTTGTTAAAGGGCCTGTGCGGAAAAACCCAGTGTGTTTATTTAAACACAACCCTTACAGGTAATTCAGCCTCCCCTCCCAGAATCCAGATTGATAGATCCAGGAAATCTAGATCTACCGATTCAGAATTTCTGCCCCTCCATTTAGAAACAGCCATACTTTGGCCCACCTGTACAGGAGATGGATATATCTTCCATTATTTTTTAACTTCCCTAACTGAAGGCACAACACAGAATAAGAAAACCAGCGTCATGAGATTTATCATACCTTTCCACTGCAATCGCCACTAGAGTGAACACCGAAGCTGAGACAGACATCCCTTGGATGAGCCCACTCATTTTACACATGATAATATCAAATGGCCAACCTGCAATGAGAATGTAATCTTAGCGTATTTATTGCTACCAAGTGGTTTCATCTTTATTACAATAGCAGGCACTGCTGCTACACTTAAATTTTAATGCAGCATCAGTCTGCCTTCAGAGTGGAAGTGCAAATTTGCAAGGTGACTAGTAATGTGGAATCTAACTAAAAGCGTGTCATTTTGCTGATGCGTTTTCCCACTCTGAAAGTGGATGGAAGCTAGATTAAAACTTAGGTGTGAACGCAGTGGCAGAACATGCTACAATTGTTCCAAGAAGATTATTTATTATTTTAGGGTGCGTCCCCATTTAAGATTTAAAGAGTTTTGAATTCATTTTCAAAGCTGGCCATTCCCAAACAATAAGAGGAATCCACAGTTTCTGAGGATTAAAGATCCCGGAGGGCAGATTATCTTTATTTGAATCAAAAGAACTCTCGCTCACTGTGCTGATTTAAATAAAACAACAGATTAAAAACAGGAGTAAATGGTGCAGTGGAAGCAAGCCATTAGATTTTTATCCTGCCCTATACCTGAAGGTCTCGGAGTGGGCCACAACATCAAAAGTCAAACACAAAATGAACAAACTAGAACCATAACTGTGTCTGAAAGTGGGGACGAAATGCTGTTTTCTTATTTAGCGAAAGTCCAGGACAAAGAGGTATGTCTTAACAGTTCTCCTGAACATGTAAAGTAAAAGTTACACAATCTCAGTGGGGAGACTATTGCATAATCTGGGAAGTGTCTCTAATACAAAAACAGAGACCTGAAGGGAAAGGCAGGAATTTTAAAAAGAATTCAGAACGAAAATTAGCATTTAGGATGTATTTTGATGGTTGAGACAACAATGTAGCTGTTGAGAGAGTGATGCTGGTAGGTGTATCTTGCAGGAAAAGGCCAGCCAAGGTAACATTAGAGCCAATTGAGGGACCCAAATACTAATAATATCCCAAATCAGCTTTTCCTCCAACGTCCTGCACAGAGCACCATGAAATTCTGCTAAAGGAGCGCCTTCTCCCATTTTGACCTGCCCGTGCCTTAAGATCAAGTGGTGAAGCCCTCCTGGTCATCCCACCATCTTCATTAGTGAGACTGGTGGGCACCCGGGAAAGGGCCTTTTCAGCGATTGCTCCCAAATTATGGAATAGCCTCCCCCTCGAGGTGCGTCATGCCCCTTCCTTACAGATATTTAGGAAGGCGGTAAAGACCCACCTCTTTACCCTGGCCTTTGGATGAGATGAGATGATTATATTCTCTCCCCTAGGCACAGGCACAACAAACACAATATGGAGTGTACTGTTCTAAATTTGCTGAACTTTTAAGTGTTTTTAATCTGTATTTAATGCCTATATTGTTTTTAATCTACTTTTCGTTTTTAATGTGTATCTTGTGATTAATTTGCTGTTACCAGCCCAGAGACCTTAGGGTATGGGCGGGATAGAAATGTAAATAAATAAATAAATACAGATGTCCTGCTGGCTAGACATTTTCCACATTGAGGTAAGCATGTATGCATATGCTTGGCTTCAGCTGTAGTGCAAAGGGGGACTCAAAAGGAATCAGCAGGATCCCCCCACAAACAAATTTATTTATATATTTATATGTCCTGCCCTTCAACAAAAGGTACCAGGGTGCATCACAATAATATAGAGATAAAATATGTAAAGTATTCCTAAAACATATTTAAAATATAACTCTCCCTCTCTCCCACTCTCCATGACAAGACAAAACCCAGAGTTGGTCCATGGATCTAAGGACCAATGACTGGAGTGAGATAGTGGCCGTGTCTTCACGGCAACTTTATCTTGAATTCAAAACGTTTTCAATCCTTGGAGTCCACACGGCAGTTTGGCTTAACACGCTTTCCCTGTGTTAAACCACCCCAAAGCGTGGTGAATCTCAATCCTGATTTCAACAGGTCTCACTCCGGATCGTGCACTTGATACATGTTGCATTTTTTACTGTGGGGACCCTACCATTTTAAGGGATGAGAATCCATGTTTAGGGTTTCCCTCTCCCAATTGCTTGCTTCCAAAGACAGTGATTTCAGTGTAAAAATCCAGCCTTAACAGCGATCGCTACATTGTAGCGATCGAAAAACTTCATACATCTGATAACAATGTTGCAATTTTGCACAATTCTAAAAGTTCTGACCTTTAGAAAGGGAAAGGAAGGGAGGAAAGCAGCTGAGGTTCTGTGTGAATGTTTAAAGGGGCTTTAGTTGACGCTGCTGCTGTGAGCCCTGAGCAATGGGGAGAGGATGGGAAAGAATTGCTGGCTGCCCGCTGCCATTTTTCCTCCATCCATGGAAGCAGCAGCCACCCAGCCACCCAGCTAGGCTCCGTGAAGGGGTCCCTTATGGGTGGCATGTCCATGCCAGGAGGAAGAGGGCAGGGCAGCCCTGCAAAGCAGCTTTAGAAAGTAACCACTTGAGTTCCCCCTTGAGTCACGTACGCCACGTACGATCCTCAGAATCCGGATCGAACGCGATTAAGTTAAAAGTAATGGGAACAGGCAAATTCGCGTTTGCATCGGGTTCTATTATTTCGGTTTAGGGAAAGCGAAATAAGCTTGCTGTGAGGATTTGCCCAGTGAGAATATGGATAATTTGAACTTCTCAAAATGATACACATTTAAAACCCCAAGGGAAACACTGAGATCTTTTCACTGAGGTTTAAATAATGAAAAATACCCCCACCAAAAAAACAGATGAAACAGTCACGTCCCCATGCTCTAAAAGTAGCGAATCAAAAGAGCACTTGCTGTGGAGCATCCCCAAGCAAAGCCCCCAAACCGGGCTACATGCATTGCAAATCACCAGAATGTGCCGTAAAATTACTCCTGTTACAAACTGTTCTCACTGCGATTTAGGAGGCAAGCCCAGATTATTTTGGGAGCATGGGGATGCTCCCTGGCTATTGGGGGAGGAGATTGGGGCTCGCATCATGAGCGGGCAGGGTTTCACGCCCTGTGCTCGCTGTGCCCCGAGATCACAATTGTTTGGACATTTCTTTTAATTATAAAAACACAGAAACCACCAAAATCGCTTTGATGAGGGGGATCATCTGGTCTTCCCACAACACTTATTCCCACCCTGCTCTCTTGTCGCTGGCAAAGCCACTATATAGGCAGTTAAGCTGAGATGTGCACCTCTGCTAAACTGCCTAGAAACATTGTAGTGGCTTTGGTTACCCTCCAGGCATTCAGTCCACACTAGTCTTCAGCCCTTGAGAAGTAAATTCAATCTTTAGTGGTTTCTCTGAAGCCACGCACTCACTACTATTTATTTATTTTTTTAATTTCTATTTCTATTTCTTATTTATTTCTATTTATTTTATTTGTACCATGAGCTCTTCTGTGGAAAACTAGACCAGGGGAGCTAACATCATCTTTGATTAATGTGTAACAACATGTTTAGATGGAAATATGTGCAAAAAGGCTGGTTTTGAAGGCTGGTTGTTTCCCCACAGTCTTCCAAATTGTGTGGACCAAAGCAGCAATCAGATCTTCACTACAGCATCTCCTCTAACTGCCATCCTGAATACTGCTGTGGCAGCTCCAATTGGAGGAAAAAATTGCTTCATTCACTTTCACTTACAGGTGCTGCAATGCAGACAATAGGCATACAGTGTGATGCCTAGAGACTCAGAGTGCCTTAGGATCTGCAGGGAGGCCCTCCAGTAACTTAAGGGGCAAGGGATCCAGGATAGGGTCTTTTCAGTGGTGGCCACCAGGCCACAGAATAGTTTCCCCACTGAGGTGCCCCCGTCACCTTCACTTGACTTGTTTATGGTCCCTTCCGGACTAGCAGAATAAATCCATAGAAGAAAAAATTGCAGCTTACTGGCTGTGAATTGATGACTCGCCGTCCCCACCTGAAATGCAGCTCCATAGCTTCCTCCTCAAGAAGCTGAGAGATTTCCATGGTGCGTGTGCTCACATGGGATGAGGTATGCATCATGTGGGATGGGGCAGCCAATGGGAGCTGAGCTGCCCTTCCAGCTCTAATCGGCTGTTCTCACCGTCCTGTCTGGACTGGCGGGAAAAGTAGAAGTTGTTTAATACTGCACAGCATTATGTAAATGCGCAGTAACATTGGTATAATGCATTGCCACTACAAACTAACAACTATTGTGTGTGACGTCTCCAAGGCAGCTGTGCATTCCCCTATGCGGTATTAAGTCTGGATGCGCAGTATAAGATCAGTGAAGACCCACCTATTTACCCTGTCCTTTGGTTGAGGAAACAGCTTCCCCTTCCCAGTTTCAGGCACCATTATTGTTTTCAGTGAGCTCATTTTACGTTTGTTTTGAGACCTTCAGGTACAGGGTGGGATTAAAATGCAAATAAACATTTCCTATTCTTCACATTCATTTTGTGCTGGTGTGGTTAAGCATGTGAGTTTGCCCCATAGCTTCTAAACTCGTCCTTTATTCATCCTAGAGTATTTTCAGTTTCCTCTAGATGTCCCCATTCACTGTATGATCAGACTCCCATTCAATTCAGATTTGTGCTTGGCACAGATTCAGCGGGATTCTGTAATACTGCCGCCTCCTATGGAATTCACTGCAGCGTTTCCTTCAGTCACTGGTGTGTTGTATGATGGAAATAGCGACAGCATTTCAAGAGAATGCTGGAAACACAGTCTCCTCTAGTTGCTTCTTTCTCCCAAGTAATGTCCTCACATGTAAAATCATAAGTTTGGTACAATTATGAGTGACGAGTAGGGATGTGCATGAATATTCGAAATATTCGTTATTCGTTCAAATTTGTACGAATCCGGACATTTGTATACAGATCTAATGTCCAGACATTCGGATTTCCAAATTTGAACAAATAAGAATTTCTTGGGTTATTCATAGGAATAATTCAGACATTCGTATCTGTACTGGTACATATGCATCTCGTATGTGCCTGTACACATCTGTACGCATCTGTATGGGGTGAAAATGGGATTCATACAGGATGTGTACTGATGTGTACAGATGTGTATGGGTATGTACGAGATGCGTATGTACCTGTACAGATATGAATGTCCAAATTATTTGTACAATACATATGAATATATTTGTATTGAATCGAATGTCTGGACATTCATTTGTTTGTTATTCGGATACATTTGAATGCTTGAATATTGTATTCGTGCGCACGCGTAGTGGGAGGTTATATTTCAGTGATTTGTTGGAGGTGGAGCACATTTAAAATGAATGCAGTTTCTCAAGTACTCAAAAAACCCTTCACTGGATTACTACCAGCCTCGTATGGTATCATTATACCCTACAGGTTTGGCAAGTGTGAACAGACCCTCTTAAACTTTGCACCTATGTATCCTCTCCAATGGGCAGTATATGTGCCTTTTTCTCCTGCCTTTTCCTCCTTTGTGCCACAGCTTCTCTTGTCTAAGGCTTAGGGGTGGAAAAGTTAAAAAAGAATTCATGCCATAAGCACTGGTTTCACAAACGCATGGAGAAGCCTTGACAAACAGACTCAATTCCACCGCCAGGTATCCCTGCCAAAGTGCAGCAGAGTTTTGACCTCAGACTTGGGGAAAAGAAACCAGAGCTTGTGTTTTGACTGCTTTTCAGGATGAGAAGGTGCTAGAGGCACACCATTCCCTTCTCCCTACTATGGAGGTGGGAGGGAATGAAGTGCTCATAAGTGCCAATGGCCAGGCTGGGACAGGCTGGATCACCAAGGGCGCTATGCACGACTGAACACCCACTTGCTGTGCCACAGCTGGAAGAGAATGCAGACCCAGGAGCAATTCGATTCTGGATCACAGCTGGATCACTCCAGGGAGGGAATAAAGAACTCCAAGGTGGCAACGGTGATGGCGCAAAGTGAATGTGCCTGCCTGCCCTGTGGCAGGGTCAACCTACGCATTGTAAACAGCCCCTCCATAGTCCCACTTTTTAAACCTTAAAATGCACTAAAAACTGTTGCTGGAAAACCCAGCATTGGTAGGGGATTTTCCTGCCATAATGCTTTTTAGCAATGGCCTTACATTTCTGGACAGAACAGCACTGAGACCGTCCAGCGCATGCATGCATGATTAAGGAGCTAGAACACCTACCTTCCGAAACCAGGCTGCAACGTCTAGGCCTCTTCAGCCTGGAGAGACGGTGTTTAAGAGGGGACCCGATTGAAGTATGTAAAATTATGCATGGTATAGAAAAGGTGGATAGGGAGACTTTATTTTCTCCATCACCCAACACTAGAACTAGGGGGCACTCTATGAAGCTGGTGGGTAGGTGAGTTGGATCAGACAAAGGGGAAGTATTTCTTCACCCAGAGGGTCATTGGCCTATGGAATTTGATGCCAGAAGAGGTGTTAACAGCTACCAGCCTAGGTGGCTTTAAGGAAGGGTTGGACAAATTTATGGATGGCAGATGTATCAGTGGCTACCAGAATGGATGCCTGAGTACATCTTTCAGGCCCGGGGGGGGGGGGGAGGCAAGCAGGATGCTTCTAAGGCCATTTGCTGGGATTTGAGAGCAGAAGAAGATTTGCCCTTGTCTCTGCTTGAGATGCCCATGGGCAATTGGTGGACCGCTGTGTGCGACAGGATGCTAGACTAGATGGGCTGTGGCCTGATCCAGCAGGGCTTCTCTTATGTTCTTATGTAAGCTGAAACAGTCAACCACACATGCATGGAGGTGGTCATGTGCACATCTGGGAATCTAAGGCCAGCTGAATTACCTGGATTCCTCTTGACTCAAAACACAGAAAGACAGCACTAGGGCCAGTACTGTAAAGACAGAAAGAAATAATAGTGAGGGAGCAATACCCTCATATTATTGCTTTCTATGGGTAATATGGGTCCGCTTTCTGGAGGCAGCCTAAATTGAACTTACTGGATCTACAGTTGCTAAACTAACATTTGGGATCCAAAATCTGCCTTTAAAAAAAAAAATCAGTTTATAATCTGAGAAAGTAATCAAGGCTACCTACATGTATGAGTAGGGGGAGCAATGGGAAACTGGATGTTGTATGAAGCGTGTTACTCTGTTGACCTGGAGTATACAGGGCAGAATAATCTTCCAAGTCCTAGCCACACCGTGCTCCCAGTAGTTTGGAAATGCAAATGTAATGTTAAGGCTTTTAGTTATAAATAATTGGCATGTGCCTGCCTGATCTGCATAAAAATTATCCAGAACTGCGCATTAGCAAGTTGCAGAAGTGCATTAGCAAGGTTGCAAATGAGCAGGAAAATAAGAGGTGCCTGTTAGGGGCGAGCCCATTTTCAAAAACCCTTTGCATATATTTTTGAACTGACTAACTGGGGTCAGTGCTGTTTCCGTTAATGATCAAAATTTCTCTCTGTTTCCTCTCATGAGTAAAGCAAACATACGGGTCAAGTTGTAGCCCAACACAGTTTTGGGGCTGTGTCTTATGTATATCTTGTTTTCTACCCAGGAATTATGTGGTCTTTAAATATAGTACCTTGTGTTGCTTTGGTTAGTTCAAAGATGGAAATAACAACCAAGTTGTATATTACAACTCAGATCCCCAGGAGATAATCTCTGTACCCTATATTTGACAAAAAGTTAAAAGTGGAAGGAGAATTAAAGTTAGGTATTTCCACTGAGGCCTGTTAGAGTGCAGGAATCTATCTGCTCTGCGTGCTATAATGATATGCTCTGTTGGAACGAAAAAAATATGCTAATACAGGCAAAAATGCTCAGTGTTCCGGGAAAATGACTTGGATGCATTTCCATATCTTATATGCAGTTCCCTATCAGTTGTTTGCATTTTAATCTTACCCCATCAAATTTCCACCTTCTTCCTGGATTAAGGGATAAAGCCCAAATCTCCTATCCGCAACTCTCTCTGCTATTTCCATTTCACTGAGGCCAAGTTGGAGGAATGATATACGATGAAATATTTAAGAAACATTGACTGGGAGACAAAGATTTGTTTTGGTTCACACAGGTCTTACATTGCCTGGATATTTACAAGGGATCTCTTATTCTGGCAATGTAAATCTCATTAGGTTCATTGGCATTCATTTCATAGTAAGAAAGTTAGTATTCAACTTCTGAAAAACAAACGAACCTTCTTCCTATTAATTGAAGGGGGAGAATTCTAGATTTTTCTGTAGTTCCATTCATTTTCTGTGCTGCATGCAATTTAATTCACGAGTAAATAGTTCCCCATGATATTACACACTTGGAACATCCTATTAGATAGCAGTTAATAGGTACTTAATAGACATTGACAGCAGGAGTATTTATCTGCCCATTACCCTTTATGTACCATAAGAGCATCTCTTTTGAATTTGTAAACGTAAGGCATTTTGGAAGATGTCTCTTGCCATTTACTTCACTACTGACTTTTAAAGGAAACCAGAAAGTAAATATGAACACCTACTTCTTAAATTTCTGTAATATATTCATTTAAATGCCAACAGCTTGTTGGTCATTCATAAATCTGTTTTATTTGCTTGTGCTGACTGAATTAACAATGGGTGTTTTTCTACTGTCACCATCAGAACGCCATTTTGTACCCATTAATGGGTACTTAATGGGTACTTCTAGTGACAGTGGAAAAACACCCAATAATGTTGCAGCAAAAAATGGATAGAGCCTCCTCCTCCTCCTCCTTCTTCAAGAATGCTACTGTAGTGAATGAAACTCAAGTGAAGACCTAGGCAAGCCTCTGCATAGATAGAAGCAAACCAAATTTCTTGAAGGTGAAAATGAAAATGAAAGTGGGGAGCGAAAGTTTCCTATTGGGACTGTTAAGCAATGTGCAGGAAACGGCCCAGGAAGTCGGCCATCTGTGTGTTGGTTAATAGTCCTAGGAACTCCGAAAGATTGCAAGTGCTGCTACTGCGAATTTGCATGTGGCAGCGGGAAGTGTCTTCAGAGTCATTTATTTTGCTCTGCCCAAAGGATGGCTGCCTCCAGTCTAGCAGAATAAATCCACAATAAAATCTAAAAATGCAGTATACTCACTGCACTGCGATAGCTGGGCGTCCCAACTGCAAAGGCAGCTCCATGGCTTCCCCCATCGGAGCTGCAAGAGTAAAGGAGGCATGCGCCATCATGTGGGTTGAGGCAGCCAATCAAATTTTATGCTGCCCTTCCTGCCTAGCCAGCATTTCATCTGCTTTTCTCGCCCTGCTGCCTGCATTGGCTTGAAGCTCTGGATTTTCTTTGTACTGTGCAGTGAGTGCCATTGAACCAGCATTAATGCAAGTGCACAGTCCCGATTGTATAACGTGATGCCTTGACACAGTATAAATGTGTCTGGACGCAGCTGATGCCTCTGATGACACTGTCCCTTTGAGGTTGTTGATGGGTATGAGGGCGTGCAGTTGTCGTACCCCTGTGCTTTTCTGTGCTTTTCTGATCCTGCCCTAATTCAAATACACCCAGAGTTCCTTAGATTGTGGCCTACTTGGATGGATTTGACTGTTTCTCCGTGCTGGGGATTTGGGCAGTTTGAATGGGAACTGTGGTATTCGAACTGAGTCTGCGTTATCATCAAGCAAATGGGAACATCCAGAATGCACACTCGGTTCTGAATCTGGATTAAAACAGTCCAATCCAGATTAAAATCATCAAGTGGGAATGCAGCCTAAAATCCATTTCCCCCTCAGTTTTTGTTCAAGTTTACAATGTAATGTAGGAAAAGTTTGCCATGTCAAGATTTTTGAGTTTCGTGTCTCCCATTTCACTGACCAAAGTAGATCTGATCTATATCTGAGAGCTTTCTTTGCTGATCAAAAATCCTCAAAAGGCCATGGTTTAATCTCACACAGCAACACTCTCCCTATAGAAATGAATGGGGAATGGTGTGCTCTTATGCCAGATCAACCCTTCAAACCTAGGGAGACTCATTTAGGGCAGAGAAAGTACCTGCTTTAGTATTACGTGCATGGTCATGGTTCTTTGCCCCCAAAGTTGGGGTGGCTATACCCTGGAAGGGACAGGTGCATAATTTGGGGGTACTCCTAGACTCTGTGCTAACACTTGAAGCTCAGGAGGAAGCCGTGGCCAGGAGTGCCTACTCCCATCGATGGCTGGTGCGCCAACTGAAGCCTTTTCTGGAGAGAGACGACCTGGCCACAGTTATCCACGCTCTGGTAACCTCTAGATTGGACTATTGCAATGCACTCTACATGGGGCTGCCCTTGAAGATGGCCCGGAAGTTGCAGCTAGTGCAAAATGCAGCTGCCAGAGTGCTGACCAGAACAGCTAGCCGGATACATATCATGCCAATTCTAAAAGAATTGCATTGGCTGCCAATCCAGTCCCGTGCCCAATTCAAGGTATAAAGCCCTAAATGACTTGGGCCCCTAATATCTAAAGGAATGCCTTCTCCCATATCGACCTGCCCGTGCCTTAAGATCCAATGATGAGGCCCTTCTGGTTGTCCCACCACCTTCAGTGGTGAGGATGGTGGGCACCCGGGAGAGAGCCTTTTCGGTGGTGGCCCCCAGACTTTGGAATGGTCTCCCATTTGAGGTGTGCCATGCCCCTTCCTTGTTTTCATTTAGGAACGCTATAAAGACATACCTTGGCCTTTGGCTGAAGTGATTCATTCTCCCCTCCAGCTACAGTTATAATCACTATTATGCACTATTGAGTGTAAGGCTTAAATTGTGTATCTTGTTTTAATTTGTACCTCATTTTAATCTGAATCTTGTTTTACATTGTATCCTGTTTTTAATCTGTTGTTTAATTCATTGTTACCCGCTCAGAGACCTTTGGGTATGGGGCGGGATAGAAATGTAAATAAATAAATAAAGTTGACGGATGTTGAAGAAAAATGGAGGCAACATGTTACCAGTTTGGTCTTGTGGTTAGAATGCCAGACTCATATCTTGTGGTCACTGATCAATCAGATCTGTGGAAAACCAGGCTGGCAGTGACCAATGGGAGGTGAAAAAGGGAGGTAATGATCGGAAGGTAGGCCACCTATTTTTTAAAGTGTGTGGATGTATTTTTCCCTCTTTGTCCACAGATGGGTCGATCCCAGAAAATGAATGCCTTCAAAATTCCCACTGTGGTTACACCCTTATATATACTCCTTTCGTATTGAAAGAAGCTGACACTTTCATGTGGCATATTTGAAATAGTGAGTCATAAACAGCTCTGAGGAAGAGGAGTCCTTCAGCTAAAGAAGTCAGCCCTAGTCAGAGAGCAGCAGAAGAAGCTGGTCTTAGCCAGACCTTGTCCCCAAGCAATGCATCTGAGAAACTACTTACATCTCAACAGCTGGAGGAGGATGAGGGAGTGGAAACTATTCCAGATGCTGAAAGACCAAAGCAGCATGTTTTGAAACAGATGCCTGTGAACAAGAGAAAGCAGGGGCACGGCTGGCATGTTTAGGCCAGCTGAGCAGGGAAACCTGTATTTTACTGGCCCTCTGTCAGTTGTCCAATGCTGCTAGCAATTTTTGCAAGCAGCTTGAGCCTCTGTGTTCCTTGCTTCTTGAATCCTTGCTTTTTAAATATATAATGTACTATTTGTTATAACATGCAATTTTTTCTTTACTTACCCATATATTCCGGCGTATAAGGCGACTGGGCGTATAAGACGACCCCCAACTTTTCCAGTTAAAATATAAAGTTTGGGCTATACTTGCCGTATAAGAAGACAACACCCGGCATATAAGACGACCCCTGACTTTTGAGAAGATTTTCCTAGGTTAAAAAGTAGCCTTATACCCCAGAATATACAAAAAATGGGCAAAAAATTGTTTTTAAGTTGTTGATTATATTTGCCGTATTTCTTTGATGTAATGATTGCATTTGCATTGCATTTCCCCCCTTATTTGTTTTAAACCACCTTGAGCAAAAGTTCCTTTTGGAAAGGCAGATTACAAATAAAAAATGGAAAATGGAAATCCTGAACCCTCTGGCCACATTCCTAGTCTGGCTCATGCGCTTGGATAAAAGCGTTGAATCATGTTGCCTGCTACCGTCTTTCTTGCTGTATCTCTGAAAAGCTGACCCTTGTTATACTCTGCCAGGTAAGCTGCCAAGAATGTTACTGCCCGGAAGATTTACTACTGCTAATTGTGAAGCATCGCACAGGACCGTTACTTCTTACATTGAAAAGAAGGCAATATCATCATTGCCCTTCCAAAAGAGGGATGAGGAGAGAGTGGCCAATAAAACTGCCACAGCATCTCACTGGCCCACAAAGAAAAAGGAAAGCAACCCTTTCCCAGTTTTGTTGGCTGCCAGAACTTGGTCTCAGAAATGGAGGTGGGTTAGAGGTGAAAAACTAGCTATGGGTGATCACAAAGAGGGTTTGAGGCACATCCATTTTCTGCAGTTGCCTCATCTGTGGCTGCATTGAGGGAAAAACCCACGTCATGCTGTTTAAAAAATATGTGTTTTTTCTTCCTTTTCTGCTTCCTGGACCAGTGCTAATCAGATCTTCCATGGATCTGACTGGAAGCTAGAACTGGTTGAAAAAAACCCTGTAGCTTCCTATCCCATTTGGCCTAAATTCCTTGCATTGTCTCTGTTACATTTTATGTTTGTACTTAAGGACCCAAATTTACCTCAGAGGCATCCTTAACCATGTGTGTTAAGAGCTGGATTCTGAGGGCTCAGAAAAGAAGCCCAGATGTAGGGATGTGCAAAAATAATTCAAACATGCAAAATTCAATTGGATTCATTTGAATTCAGACATATGAATTTGAATCAAATGTCTATACGTTTGATTTTTAACATTTGAATGAATTCATATGAATTATTGGACATTCGTATGTGTACAGATACGTAAGCATTACAAATGTGTCCATAAACATCTTATTCGTATCTGTATGCATTTGTACAGATACATAGGGATGAAAACGGGGTAAAAATGGGATGCGTACAAATGCGTACGGATGCGTATGGATGTGTAAGGACACATATGAATGTTGTTGACGTTCATATCATCAAATAGAAATTGAATATTCATACGAATAGATACAAATGTATTTGAATCGGTTCAGATTTGAATACATTCATTTTTTCTCTATTTGTACAAATTTGAACATCGGAATATTTGATTCTAATTGAATGGTGAAAATTGCAGTCCTGCACACCCTACCCAGATGTCCACTAGTGGCATTTCATTCGGTCTCCCACATACTTCTGAATGCCTTTTCCCTTCCAGTTTGACAAGATGCCATAGCTTTGATTAAGATGAACTTTTTGTTGACAAATTGTTAGAAAGTACAATCAAACGAAGATCAACATTAAAAAGAGAGGCTGGTAACATACAATCCTTTCCTTACTCTAGAACAGTCATGTCAAACATCCGGCCCGCGGGCTGGATGCGGCCCGCGGGGCGTATTGATATGGCCCGCGATCGCACAGGAGGAGGCGGCGCATGCTGCCACCAGAGAGAGCGAATTTCTACAGGCGCCGGCGCTTGGCTCTGCTGCTGCTGCCGAGAGAACCAACATTAATTATCTCAGCAGCAGCAGAGCAGAGATGGCGCCTGTAGAAATTCGCTCTTTCTCGGCCGCTGCCTGCGCTCAGCACCACCTCCTCCGTGAAGCGAAGGCGAGGCCCGATATGCTCGGGCTTCGCCTCGGCTTTAAGGAGGAGGAGGCGGGGACGCTGCGCGCAGGCAGCAACCCAAGAAAGAGCGAATTTCTACAGGCGCTGTCTCTGCTCTGCTGCTGCTGCTGCTGCTGAGAGAATTAATGTTGGTTCTCTCGGCAGCAGCAGAGCCGAGCGCCGGCGCCTGTAGAAATTTGCTCTTTCTCGGGCAGCTTCAGTTCTTCTCCGATCGCAGGGGCAGATCCCTTCTGTGCAGATCGGAGAGCTGAAGCTGCTGCTGCTGCCGCTGCCCCCCTCGGCCTGGCGTTGCTTGCAAGGGGTGGAGGCAGCAGCTGCGAGTTAAGTTCTCCGATCTCCACGCGATCGGAGAAGAAATGAAGCCTGCCTGCCTCCCCTCCCTCCCTCCCTCCCTCCTTCCCTCCCTGCTTCCTTCGTGAAGGAAGGAAGGAAGGAAGCAGGCAGGCAGGCAGGAGAGGGAGGGAGAGGGAGAGAGAGAGAGAGAGAGAGAAGTGTTGGTTTTAATACCTGCTTTTCTCACCCATTAAAGGTGACTCAAGGCAGCTGACAAAGCTTCTGTTCTCCCCACAGGGTGGTAGTTGGACCAGTGAGAGCTCAGAAGAGAACACAAGCTTTGTCAGCTGCTTTGAGTATATAATATACTATACTATATAATTAAATAAATAAATAAAATGTTATAATAATTCAGTACATTTTTTTTATTTGAATCCGGCCCGCCTACACATTCTAAATTTAATATATGGCCCTCTGCAAAATTTAGTTTGACACCTCTGCTCTAGAAAATCCAATAGTGTCATTGAGTCTTGCTCACTGACTCTCTTGTCAGGCATCCTTTTGGAAACTATAATTTTGTAATCTTGCTGCACTTTTATATGATTTCCTCCTGTGACCAAGAGGAGGCTAACTATGTAAAACTGTCAAGATCTGAAATATAATGACTTCCAATACTAGAGAGAAATTGGCAATTTGCAAGACACATGTCACATCTTTAACATGGTTGGCAAAAATTGTTACAACTGGGTTGAACATGAGAATTTCAATCCATTAGGGAAAGGCATGTTAAAAAATAGTTTCGCTGACTCTGGCCATATTTTCTAGGTAAAGCCACATGTGCTGTGTTTTTATTGAAAAAATGCAAAGACTTTGGGCTGTCTTGATCAGTATGGCCCCACACACTCTGGGAAGCTGGGTCTGCACACTGTGTGGCCACATCTGTCCCAGAGCAGCCCAGAGTGTGCACAGCCATACTGATAATCTGTAGATATGGAGCAGTAAAAACTAGTTCACAACTTAACCGAGAGCACTTGGGTGGTCCTGATAAAGTCTGAGATGCAGAATTTGCATTACCTACTTGTGCAAATGCTGTGTTGGGGTAAGGTGGGGAAAGTGCGACTGCACAAATGTGCCCTGCATCACGATCACCATAGCGATGGCCTGGTGCACAGTACGATTTGCTGCAGCCATTGTTGTAGTGATGTGGGCAGTCTGGGACAGGCTATCCACACTGTGAGTGCTGCTAGTGAAGTTTGGGATAGTGCCAGTACTCGCAGTGAAGATGCTGGCCTCAGTCCTGGAACTTAACTGCAGCGGGACACTTTCCTATTGCAGTTAAGTGTGGAAAAAGCCCATAATTATATTACAATACTTTCCATGATGTTTTCTAGCCAAGATAGTTTGTAAGCACCCTGATATGCTTCTATGAAGAAGAAGGCATGCTTCAGTCAAGGCCTTTCATATTACAGGAATGAGACCTCAGCAAGTGCTAAAATTTGGATTAGTGTGGTTTCATTTGCACCTGGTGCTGTGTGAATCACGCCTATTTTGTGCAAACATGGGGCGAGCAGCATGTAATTCAGTGTGCACAGCATGCAGAGTTTGTGGAAGACGAGCTTAACATGTGCTAAGTGTAATGAGGTCCTTTACATGCAGCATTTGTCATTCAGCAACCTGAATTTCTCACTGGAATATAAGCTGACTCAGTATACAAAATAAAGGATAGATTTCAAAATGGGGAGAAATTGTTAAAAGAAACTAAGCATAGTCTGCAGTATTTTGCATTTTGAAGAAATTCATATTAGCAGAGCCACTGGGTGGACCGGAAAATGAAAAATTCCCAACATTATATGTATACCCTTCAAGATGTCCCCAGGATACTGGAATAAAAATGTCTTCACCATTCATGAATTACCATGGGAGCAGTATACCTGAGCTGATGCAAAGAACTCATCCCCTTTGGGTGTGTCCTCATGGGCATTCAATTTGAATTCAGGAAGGACAGTCCCCATGACTTAGTAATTAATCTGAACTCAGCATCCAGGCATCCCCAGGCAGTTCCTTATTCCCAGATTTTATGAGGACTATCCTGCCCAAATCCAGAGGAAAAAAAGTCCTGATGAAAACGGCTCAGTCTCCTTTTTGGAGCCGAGTCTGCTTATTTTCCCCCATATGGGGCGATAACAGACTATTTGGAGTGGAGGGTCTAGCCTTCTGGCCAATGGCAGTCAGCTGTGGGTGGTTTTTTTACAGGTGTAAAGCTCCCCTCCTCTCTTGCCAGGCTCGCAATACTAAAGCCTTATTCAAAAAAGGCAAAAAGGGGGGAGAGCTGCTTGCCTTTTAAAACAATTTCACTGGAAATATTTGTATCTTTTTAGTATTGTTGTTAGAAAGGATACATTTGAAAAGCTTTGCAATGCTTTTAAATACTTGAAATGCTTTGCAGTGATACATTTTATCGCACTGTGCTTAGTCCTTCACTGATCTGCTTGAGCGCACATTTGCCGGTAAGTAATCACATAGAAAATGATTTTAAAACTGCCTTCAGCAAGAGTTTTGCTGCCTTTATTGCAGGCATGGTTTGCACGGGGGGGGGGGGATTTAAAAGTCCTGTTTTTTAAGTTTAAAAATAGTCCAAGCAGGACTACACCAGGACTAAAGAAGCTGCATGGGGATGGCTACATTCGGATTAATTGATGGGCACTCTATTTGAATTAAAAATAGTCCTAATGGGACTAAAAAAATACTCCAAACAGGACTAAACCAGGACTAAAAAAAACGGCATGGGGACGCATCCTTTCAATCTTGTTTTCCTCCCTTCCGCTGCATGTGAGCTTCTGTACCTCTGCATGGGACCATGATAGAAAAGTAATAAGGGTTTGCAATATCTCAGCTACATTGGGGAGCCTCTTTGCCATGTCCCAGTGTCGAACACCTATAATGGTGTATATGGGACAAGACACTGAGAAGTATCATGAAGACCATGCTGTTACCCCTAGATTCCGCATATGGCATTCCAGAGGCATTTGGCTGGTAGCACTGAACAACAGGATGCTGATCTCAGGGCCTTCTTGGCGACAGCTCCCAGACTATGGATTGGTCTCACCCCTGAGGGGCATCAGGTACCTTCATTTCAGGAGATCAGTGAAGACACACCTATTTGCCCTGGCCTTTGGTTATATAAGGAAACAGCTTTTCCTCTCCACTTTCAGGCACTGTTATTGTTTGAGAATGTTCATTTCAATCTGGTTTTTAAAGTTGTAACCCACCTTGAGACCTTCAGATATAAGGCAGGATGCAAACACAAATAAATGCATAAAATCTAGGCTGTACCCAAAGGCAATAAAAAGAAAAGAGGCTGCACAGCAGGTTAGATATGGTAGCATGTGCCACTAATGTTCTCATCCTGTTCAATTTCTATCTCCAGTCTACTTCTGATGAGTTTTGGAAGCCCTTTTTCTGGACATCCATTTGCATTAGAGGTAAGATGAGCCCAGTGGCCAGAGCAACATCTCTGAGTCACCTTTGGGGTGCTTCTTTTTTTTACTACATGTGAATGTAGATGGAGCCTCTGTATCATTGCCTTCTACTTCGTTCACTCACCTGTGATCAGGTTGTCCACCAGTGTGGTTGGCATGCAGAAGACCCCCACCAGAACATCACTGATTGCCAGATTGAGGATGAATATGTTGGTGACAGTACGCATCTGCCGGTTCCTCAGCACAATGAAACACACCAGCATGTTACCAACCATGCACATGAAAAAGATGAACACATAGGCGACAATGAACATGGTGGCCACGGGCGACGAATGCTGAAAGTAGGACGAGAAAGTATAGTTCTCCTTGTAGATTTGGTTGTGGCTTTCATTCTTAGCAAATGGCGGACTACTGTTGGTCGGGCAAAGAGTGTGACCTGGAGTCAAAGGAAAGAGAGAAAAAGAAGTTTGGAATGCATAGGAGACTCCAAGACATGAAAATTTCCATAGAAAATGTATGAGCAAGCTTTCCCCTAGTTTTTGCTAAAGATCAATGTATACAAGCCGCAGAATTAAATACTAAATAAATGTGGGTCTACGGACTGCAGGCAGGGGGGTTGTGTGTTTGATTGTACTCGCTTCCTTGACAGGAGTCACACGCAGGTTGAAGAACACTGCTAGCATAGTAGTATTCTTCCTGCTCATGAAGAAGAAGAAGAAGAAGAAGAAGAAGAAGAAGAGTTGGCTTTTCTACTCCACTTTTCTCACCCATTTAAGGGGACTCAAAGTGGCTGACACAACAATTGGTGAGCCACTGTGTGAGATGGGATGCCGGACTAGATGGACTGTGGCCTGTTCTTATGTTCTATGCCTGCCTCTGCATGCATGCCTGTTGCTGCCTACAGCTGTGCTAACTTTTGTAGCCAGGGAGGGGTGGCTGGGAAGGGGGTCAACGAACAGGACATGACAGGGCCACCAACAGTGGTCTAGAAGGTGGGCCCACTTGAGCAGTTACAATAGAAGAAGAAGAGCTACATCTTCTACCCTGCTTTTTGCACCCATTCAAGGGGACTCAAAGTGGCTGACAAAGCTTTCTGTTATTTTCCCCACCCTGTGAGGTAGGTCACAGAAAAGAGCTGTGACTAGCCCAAGGTCACACAGCTGGATTTGTGGAGGAGTGCGGAATCAAACCTGGTATTCCCAGATAAGAGTCTGGCACCCTCACCACAAGACCAAACTGGCTCACAGCAGGTTGCCAACAGAATAGTAGGAAGATCTATCAGAGTTCTTTCTACCTCTCTGTTGTTCAAGCGCTCTAAGGGGTGCTTATGATGAGATGATGTCTGGATGAGTGTGGATCCCTGCAAGATTCATAGTTGTCCAGTGTACCGTGAGGGACAGGCTTCTGCAGATTCACATCTACAATGCCTTAAAGGTGCTGTGCAAATACATCTCTCTCTTTCTTATACAAAGTGCTCCAGCACTCAGTTCAGAAGGGTAAAAGTGAGTGCCATAGGCTTCATCCAGACATCAGTTATTTATTCTGCATTATTTGGATAATCTGGAGTAAAGCATGGATAACCCAGAATAAAATGTGCCCAGATGTGCTTTATTCCAGATTATGCTCTCTGGATGAAGCCATAGTCCATATCACAACCAGCTCTGGAAACACTCCTTAAATCAAAATAAGATCTTTTGCTTCATTTAATGAAAACAGCTTTCTTTCTCGTTAGTGAGGAATACTAGTAGTAAGGCATGGTGTGTGTGAGCTGGAACAGCAAAAATAGTAAGGAGAACCCCAGCATCTCAGTTTCCATTTAAAAATAAAAAAAGAATGCACCCAAAGAGAGACACACTTATACCTGAACATAGCCGTGTGTTTAAAGAGCCAAGAACTCATTCACCATCATGTATTCTAGCAGCTCTGCTTGAAACCACCTCTCTGCTGTTCCTTTATAAATACTGAAAAATCTTAAATATTGCCGATCTTTTGTGAACTGCTGTGAATCAGTTTTGGATCCTGCGATGGGAAATGGTTTATAACGTGGTCTAATCCTACCTTGAACTATTCATACAAGTACTGTACCTTTCTGTCTGAATGTTGCCAGTACGATATTCAGATAGGCAAAAATAACACACTACCTGTAAAATATGGCCTTTTTTGTATGCATGGAAAAGCCCATTTGATCCTGAGAATCAGCTGCATTTTATCATTGTAAAGTTCTTTTGTCAACAGTTTCCTTCTAGCTTAACCTTCAGTTTAAAGTAATGATCCCATGGAGGGACTACAGGTTCCACCTTCCCTGACCATGATCTGTGCTCACTTGGGAAGATGAAAATGGAAGGCGGCAGTCAACATTAGGTTCCACATCTCTATCACGGAAGCATTTGGTGTGCTAAGAACTGGATAAGCTGGAGTTGTTTTGATATTAGTAGAATGATACAGCAGAATGCATTTCAGACTGACATGCTGTGTACTCTCTATTCTTCTCTCCCTCTTTCTTGTATGTATAAATGCCCACATATTTTTAAATCCATATCTTTACAAACAGTTTCAAAGGTTAGAGGCAAATTTTATATCCCCTCAGTATTGCTTCAGTTTCCCCGTAGAAATGAAATCTTGCTATTCAGTTCTCAGGGAGAATATGAGGGGAAATGTAGGACATCAGAGTGATAGGACCAAAAACATATACTTGGGCCTTTGGTATCAGAGGATGAAAGGGAAGGCAGTTTCAGCCCGAAGGAGGAGGAGGAGGAGGAAGAGGAAGAGGAGGGTTGGCTTTTCTACCCCGCTTTTCTCACCCATTTAAGGGTACTCAAAGTGGCTGACAAAGTTTTGTGTTCTTCTCCCCACAACACAACACCCTGTGAGGTAGGTGGTGCTGTGACAGTTCCGAAGAGAGCTGTGACTAGCCCAAGGTCACCAAGCTAGCTTTGTGGAGGAGTGCGGAATCAAACCCCGTATTCCCAGATGAAAGTCCAGCTCCTTAACCACTAGACCAAACTGGCCATAAGGTCCTTCAGCTGCATCCACAAATAACGTAGTCTGGGACCTACACCATGTGATGATTTTTCAGGCCTGAGGTATGGAAGAAATTTGATTGTCAGGTTTTTCTCTTTGAACTCCTCTCATTGAATCTGGACCTCTTACAAATAAGAAAGAAATAGTTTTGCTAAAAATGCACCATGATACAATATAAGAATTGGAAGGGACCTTAAAGAACATCTAATCTAGCTCCCAGCTCAGTGTAGGAAAGAGCCAAGTAATTCCTAACAGATGATCATCCATCCTTTGCGTGATGGACAACCAGTGACCATGGGGCCATTTGATCCACAGGTAAAGAGCCCAGAAGATTTCCCTGAAGTTTAGCTTGATTCTGGAACATTTGGCTTCTACCTTACCTCCCTGTTCACTCCTACATAAGGATGCACGTAGGAAGCAGACTCTTTCACTCTGAGTCAGTGTGATCACAAACAACTGTGTATGTGAGCAAATGTTTCTAGCATCCCAGGAGATCTCTATGCTGAATGCCGTTATCTCTATGGTTTGTGCAGTGCAAGCTGGCTATCAGCAGCTGTGTGGACAATACAGATCAGTTATTGGCTAAAGTACTCTGCAAATCATTCTGAGACTGTATAGATTGTGGTTTAATGGGTTTCCTACGTAGTTCCTCAGGGGGAGTAAAGAGGCACTTGGGCACTGATCGCTTAAGACAAGAACATTTGAATGCATTGGTTACAGAAGCCAGAGAACAGATCCTGACGCATCTCTTTTCCTCTCCATCTGTTTAACCATATGCATTTTTTTAAAAAAAATGTTCATGGGAAACTGAAGCAAAAAAGTTCTAGTTAATCCTGCGTAGCTACTTAATTCCACGCACACTGGATTAGCCACAGGAAAAACAAACAGTTTTTTAAAAACGATTTTAGATGAGACTGGGAAAACCATGCATTTTAAAACAATGAAATAAAGAACTAAACCTTACCTTCCCCATCTTCCATGTTGGTCTCAAACCCTGCTTCTTTTTCCAGCTACATGGGATGGAGAGTTCAGCAGTAACTCCAAGCTCAAACTGGATCCGTTCTTTCTTGCTTCAATGGTAACTGGCTTAGGAGTCTGATCGAAACTACACCAGACCTTGGACAGTTCTAAAAGCTTTGAAAGACCTGTAAAAAATGCTGCTTCGTTCTGTGTTCTCACGTCCTCCAGATCTGCCTCTGTGCTTCTGTTCCAGAATAAGAAGATAGAAGCAGGAAGTATGTATGTATGTATGTATGTATGTATGTATGTATGTATGTATGTATGTATGTATGTATGTATGTATGTATGTATGTACTTGGCAATAGTCTGTTCAAGATCAGTGGAATTCCTAATTTGGATTTCACTGAGATGAATGATCAGGGACTTTTGCAAAGATTCAAGTTCTTCCTGTTCAGTTTTCAGCCTTTGGGCTCAGGACAGGAAATCTCCTCCCCTCCTAGAATATTTTTTTGCAAAGGTGGCTTGAAAGACACTTGTTGGCTTCAAGTTTCTTTGTTATGGGTCAGAGTTAGGTCTTCTCCTAATATTCCAGCCCCTTCTCATAAGCAACTCAGCAATGCTCGTGCCCACCAGTAGCTCTGCAGCATGCTGAAATTTTGGTGCTGTCTCCCATCCCGTTGCTGAGCGAGGCAGATGCTGTTTGCCGGCTTGGTTCTGTGTCGGGTTTTGCTCTGTCTCTCGCTGCTCCTGCTCTTATGAGTAAGAGGGGGCAGGCATGACGGTCCAGGGGAAAAAAAAAGAGAACTGCCATGGTTACAACATTTGATGGGATGTACAGAAAAACAGCTGGACAAGCACCTAGCAAGCGTTTAGAGATGCTACATTGCATTGCAATTAGAATCAAATAAATTGTGTTCTTTTTCAAGGCTGACTAGCTAACACCATACTTTACCTGAGTCATATTGTAACTTTATTTTCTGGTACGCCTTTAGCCCTTTTCCATCACTCTTTTCATGATCTGGCCATTGTAAGGTAAGAAGGCATGTAGGGGAAAATAATGTTGTGACATTGCTGATAACTAAGCAGAATTTTATCAGCATCTGGATGAGTTATTGCCTCAAAATTGTAGTTATGTCGCTTTGGGTTCCACAAAAGAGGAAAGTTCAAGTTAATGATGCTGTCACCTTGTGAGGCAATTCGCTTCTTACCATTCTCCAGTGGCTGCGGTCATACTGAAGGTTTAATCCAGCTTCAGTTCACTTTCAGACTAACAGAATACATCAGTAAAGTGACAAGCTGTTTTCTTTCAGTGTTAAATAACTCAGAACATTCACCTTTGGGAGAGATAATGTGGAAAGAAAATTACTGGTCACTTTGCCAATGTGTTCTCTGGCTCTGAAGGTGGATTGAAGCTGGATTAAAACCTAGGTGTGACCAAAGCAGTGTCTCTTTCTGCCTTTTCTGCTGCTACTTGGAGATGCTCAGTACTAGACTGGGACCCAGCGAGGAGCTGCTCCAAGTTGACTGTTGGATATTAAGGAAGATTCTTGGCCAAGACAGATAGCAGCAACTGGTCGCATGAAAATTGGATGCTTTGCTATTGCTGCATTTTATATTCCATTATAATAATAATGTATTTTGAAGTTTTTGGTTTGTACCTTGCATTTTGTGCATTCTTTAATAAATATTTTTATTTATTCTTAATGTTAAGTTTTAAACCAGTTTGGGCATTTTATGGAAAGTGTGGCCTATAAATAAATATAAGCATCTGGCTTCTAGGGGACACAAACAAGTCATTTGCAACTGCTTACATTTACTCACTGGATAGTTTGCAGCAACGGTAAACATGTATTCTTTTTTTAGAAAAATGGTTGACAGTTTGATGAAGATAGTCACATGTGTGTGTAAGAATTGTACACAGAAGCAGGAGTAAAATATGAAAACCTCAAACCTGCTCATATCTTCTCACTAAAATTATATTTAAAAAGATCACATTGCAGCTGTCAGATACTGTAACTTGGGCTGCTTCTGGACCCACCTGCCTGGGAGTGGTCAAACTATTATATTCCAGCCTGTCCTGGACCAAACACAGCTGGTTTTGTCCACACTGTGAGGGCAAGAATGCTCTCAGTCCCAAACCTACACTGGCAGCATGCAGAGATACCGTAGTTGTTCTGGGGCCTATTCGCACTTGGCTTTATTCTGGAATATATCCTGGAATAGGGGCTTGCTTTCTATATGCTAGTGCAGCTTCAGCAGACCCAAAGTGAGGCATGTGGACCACAGACCCGAGATATACTCCAGAAAAAGGCCAAGTGTGAACAGGCCCCTGGCCTACACAACTGACTCACTCCCTGCCTGTGATTGGCCCAAACCTCATCACTCATGTGTCACATCATAGGGCTGGACAGGTAGCATATCTACATCTGTGTCAGGGTTTTGAAAACTATTTTCAAAACTTGCATAAGCTCTGAAGATGCGGTTGCAGTGTGTTTCTTGTTCCAGACCAGAGCTTGTTCCAGATCTCTTCAAACAAGTTTACAGCTAATCCGGAATCTCTTGGGACAATTATGGAGCAGAAGTGTACTAGGTAGTCAGTCCAGTCTACTGACTGAGTGCAGAAATGGTCTCTGACTTGCTTATGATCCTTCTTGGATGTCTTTGGCTCAGCACCTTGGCTACAGATATAAACAAGCAGTTTGGACCAATGGACACATCTGGAATGTAAAGGGTGCTTATTGGTTTGGAACTGAATGCAAAGAACAGTTTGTTCAATTAACCGATTTGCTGTTGAACCAAACATGCAGTCCTCATTTATGCACATCCCTTATGTATAAAGCTTCATCAGTCATAATTACATCTGGGGGGAGATTACTCTCACTGCTACTGTATTGGGGTTCAGGTGACAGAAGTTCTGCCAGATGCTGTAGAACATAGAATATGGTTATAATTCTCACGGGATCACGGTGGAGTTATCTAAACTCTGATAAAGAGAATGGTGCCTGACCTTTGCCCAAGATTGACCATTAGTATTCAGTCTGGTTCCTTTTTATCAGGAAGAGATCGGATTGTGTCAGATACCCAGGGGCAGCGGGTGTTTGCAGTAGCTACCAACCCTGGGAACCGTGGAGCGCCATTGATTCAAGGCATGAAGGGAATTGTCTTACTGCAGGGCTTTGGCCACATGGGACATGCTATGTGTGGGCCAGCCAATTGTGATTTTTCTGTATTTATGGTGAAAAATAGTGATAAGTGTGCATATCCACATCTTTGGAAATGTTCCCTTAACCCTCACCCTCAGCATGCGGCGAGTCTTTTGACATTTGAGAATTTCCATATCTGCCACTTTTTTTTGGCAGAACAGACCTTTACAAATGTTGATGGATGGCTGCTGATAATCTAGAACACCTTCTGTGCATTTACGAAGCCAGTAGTCTTCTTTCCTATTGTACTTGAACGTTTAAGATTTTTGTGATTCCTCTTTATGGATTCTTGCGCAAGGGTGAGTGTCAAATCTGGGAAAAAAAAGTGCATTTTAAGAAGAGAAAGATTAAGGAAAGAACTCAGTTTCTGACACCGCTTTTGTTGTCTGTATTCTTGCCCCATCCCTCAAAAGTCTGATTGCTCTGAACGGTGGAAGAGTGGTCCTTGGAAGTGGTCAGTTTGAGTTAAAACCTTTTTGATTCCAACAGAAGAGCCTCACCAGTCAGACCTCTGCATAGTTCCTGCCTGTGAGTTGCACAAACTGAGTAATTGCTGTCAAGCTAAAGCTGCTGTTTTGTTCACATTTGGCTTGATTTCTGCTCTCCATTCCTTTGTGCTGGCAATACTTGCAAGATGGAAAGAATAAGCAATTTTCACCTTACGGGCACCTATAAATTGGTTCTTTTACTGCCAATGGCCTTGGAAGGGGACATTTTGTTTTTCTCTCTAACACTGATTTTGAAGATGTCTCCCTTGAAAGAATCATTTTCACCTCAATTTATGCTTTGGTAGTATTTTCTTCTTCCAGTTCCTGCAAGTATTTTATCTCCTATCAAAGTTCCAGAAGTTTCAAAAATGGAGAAAAATCTGTTCTGTTTACCAGTTTTCTGCTATTGTTTGGTTTGTCCATAGCAAGTTCTATAGGCCTGCATATCCATCTACTAGTGGGTGTGCTTATGATGTTTCATCAATATTTAATTCTGCTGTCTCTATTCTCAGAAGGACCTTCACTACTTTCTTCTGATCATTTATGAGTCTGGAAGGATTTCTGACCATTTTCTCAGCATCTTAACCATATATTTCATGGAACATATACGCTTCACTGATTTGGCCAAAGGTGCCTGGAGGAGGTGTCTCTGTTGTCACAGCCTAGTCCTGGCTGGATGCACAATGTGGTGAAGAAGAAGAAGAAGAAGAAGAAGAAGAAGAAGAAGAAGAAGAAGAAGAAGAAGAAGAAGAAGAAGAAGAAGAAGAAGAAGAAGAAGAGGAGGAGGAGGAGGAGGAGGAGGAGGAGGAGGAGGAGGAGGAAGAGGGAAGGAGGAAGAAGATTTGGTTTTTATATCCCACTTTTCTCACCCTTTAAGGGACTTAATGTGGCTGACAAGCCTTCTGTTCTTCTCCCCACAATAGACACCTTGTGAGGTAGGTGGGGCTGTTAGAGCTCAGAAATAGAGCTGTGACTAGTCCAAGGTCACCCAGCTGGCTTCGTGGGGGAGTGCAGAACCAAACTGGGAGACTACCAGATAAGAATCCGATACCTAACCACAAGAGCCAACTGGCTCACAGCTGAGAGCATCTGTGATGCCAACCTCAGCCTCTGTGAATATGACAGTATCAATGGATTTTCAAGTTTCTCTCACATGATCCAGTGTAACCCAATGAGGCAAAGGACTGCATAAGAGCATGAGATAATGACTTGAAAGTCACTACCTTATTCGTTGACCTTTAGGTGCCTTTAATGGGCCTGGGTTCTCTGCCACCTCTTCCCAGTGCTATGGTGGGAGGAGAAGTGGAAACTGGCCAGCCCGGTGGCTCGAAAAGGGCATCTTCACCATGTGATGGAGACATGGCTTCCAAATCTGCAAGGACAATCTGGGCAGTAAGAACATAATTTCTTAAGGGCTGCAACTTTGCCTGTTTGCTGTAGGGAAAGGCAGTCACTCTCAATTCCTGCTTTTCCTTTTCCTGTTATAAGTACAGCTCAGGTGTCGCTACCAAACCTAGGCTCCATTTGGACTGGCCTTTTGGTTCCACCTGAATCTGGCTCGAGCCCCCGGCATCTTGACACGTTTGAAGGGATTCCCTGTTTCTGAGGACTAAATGTCCAAAAATCCAGGGAATCCCTGTTCAGAACACCGCCATGCTGATCTCCTCCACTGCCACCCGCCATTTACCTTCCACCCACCCCATTCTGTCATCCTCTCCACCATTTGTCTACCCCACTGCACCCATTCCACCGTCTGCTGTCTCCTGCCATTCCGCCACCCCACCCCACCCCGTTCCTCCGTCTTTTGTCTGCTTGCCTTTCCCTTGCCCCTTTCCTCCGTCTGTTGGAGAACAGTGGGGAAGGCAAACAGTGGGATGATGCTGAAAGACGGAGGAATGGAGCAGGGGGCGGGGGGAAATGGTGGAGACAACGACAGACAGTAGGCAAATGGCGGGTGGTGGTGGAGGAGGTTGGCATGTCTTCTGTCGTCCACCTCTCGCTGTGGAGAGTGCCACCTCTGCTGCATCCCTGTTGCCCCTGTGCAGTTGGGATGACTGCAAGGAGCCCTCGGTGCTGGTAAAAAAAATTCTGGGTTAAAGCCTGGACTTTTTTGACAGGTCGGAACGAGGCCCTAGAAAAGGCTAAACTTTAATAGGCCCTATTTGATGGAATGCAAGGGTGCCTTTTTATTAAAAGGGAAAGTAATATTTCCTCAGTCTCTTGCTAAAAATGAGAATAAAAAGTGATTCTTACCAACACACGGCAAAAGAGACTCCACATGCAGGAGTTTTCCTTGTCACAGCAGCATGACAGCAGAGGCAGGGGAACAGATTAAAATGCTGGCAAAATCTCCAAATATCTGCAGCCAAAAACGTTAAAAGGGAAATAAAGCCATTCTGATGGCGGCTCAAGTCTCTTAGGGTTTAGGTCTGTGTTCTACTACTTGAGGAGACACCGAGGCTTATCTTTAAGTAATTCCTGAAGAAATGCTCTGGGTCTTTGTTCAAACAGGAATTAACAGGATTTATTTTAAAGCAAACAAAACCCATAAACAATTTCAGTTTCTTTCTCAAGGCAAGCGAACAAATACTTTACGTGTCCCTCAGTTGCACACAAGATGGACGCTGACTGGAACTTTGAAGCTCTGACTCTCTTTTCTTTCTCTTGCTTCTAAAGATTCAACTTTATTTGTGTTCAGCTTGATGGTTCTTGCTGTTGTTTTGATAATGCTTTGTTGTTGCTTTGTTACTGCCTAAGTTGCTTCATGTATACCTAAGTAATTAATAAGGATGGCCTAAATGTTGCCTTTAACTCTCAAGAACATAGGCCTTTCTTATTCCCTCTCTCTGTAAACTCTCCTCAGTAGATTTGGAATGTATCAAAACGTAACCAGCTATGGGGGTGTTTTCATAACTCTACCCAGCCAGGACTAATACATTTGAACCTGCACTGAGGGGTTTTCCATTTAGGACTTTTGACTTTAAATAGCAAATTGGGGCAGGGCAGCAGAACCATAACAGCCATCATGCAGATGGAGTGGGCATTTGAGTTGGCCCATCTTTTAAAAGGAAAGGGGCATTTAAAGGCTACTCTGGCTGAGTCCCCAAAAGACTTATTTACTTCTCTACTGTTACTCTACTGTCACTCTATTGAAGTGGACTTTAAAAGTGCCATGCAAATCAGGAATAAGCGTCCGCATGAGGCTCAGGAAAATGCGTCCTCCACTTTCCCTGTTATTGCTGTCAAAAATCCCCCCTGTCCAGCGCACGATCGCTCATTCACTCATCACTTTCCCTGTTATCGCTTTAAAATCCACCCCTAGCAATAATCCACCCATTTCACACCTCACAGCGATTGCAACAATGTTGCAATTCTGCGTGATTCTGGCTCTTTAGTTCTGAGCTTTAGAAAGTGAAGCTGCTTTTGTGTT
Source organism: Aspidoscelis tigris stejnegeri (assembly GCA_023333525.1). Classification (NCBI taxonomy): domain Eukaryota; kingdom Metazoa; phylum Chordata; class Lepidosauria; order Squamata; family Teiidae; genus Aspidoscelis; species Aspidoscelis tigris. The sequence goes on from JALMGA010000002.1 coordinate 99,196,454, forward strand.
TCTGCTGTGTGTGCAGGCGGCAATCCCCGCCCCTTTTGCCACCGAGCGTCCTCAAGGTAAATGTAGCGAGGAAAACCCGCGACTTACAGAAAGAGCGCTGGAAGAGTTGTTTAAAGTGCATGTATTTTGTCGCGCGTTTTCCACGTTTTGTAGCGCTGGAACCTCGTTAAAAACCCTGGCTTGGGGGCGCTCAGAGGCAAAAGGAGAGTCTTGGCAGACTTTTTATTCCTTGGGGACAGGCCCTCTTACAAGCATACAATGCACAACACACCTCATGGGAAGGATTTTTTCTTGCTGTTGAACAGTATGTGTAGGGTAAGAGGATGGGAGTGATTAGAAGTAAACACAGAGGTAAGTGCACCAGGTAACTATCACTGTAAAAAAAAGGATCTTCATGTAGCACATAAAAAAAGAAAAGGGGTGTGTGGAGGTGGGGGAGCAGGCTTTAAAAAGAACGACAAAAATACACCCTCACCTCCCTTGAGTGACATGAATGGCATCCAATAGAAAATGAGATAGATGTGAGTGAAGAGCTCCAGGGAGGAACCCCAGGCCAATCTCTGCAGAAATGTGTCACCAACACGGCCCAAGGTGGGGATGGCTTCAGGTGACCGATATCAATCCACGTCTAACCAGCACTCTTATGGTCTCAGTTCGAACTCATGAATAGGCCAAACCTAGTTTTGGACTCATCTGACCAGCTGCAGAGCATATGCTGTACTTGCAGAAGGATCTGGCTTCAACCCTCATCTTCCCCTCTTGATCCCCCTCACAATCCAGATCTAGCTCCATCATGTGCAAATGGATCTGGCCCATGGAGGGGACTCCACAATCCAGATCATTGTGCAGACGCAGAAGTCCTGGATCTGGATCAGAGACCCTCTAATCTGGATCAATGCCTGGGTGCAGAAGGGGCCTTATAGAACCTTTACTTTGCATTCATCGTACACTAGTGCTGCTTCATTAAACTGATCCCCACCAACAGATGACTTATTAGTACATTCAGCATTTAAGAGAAAACAAAAGCAAAATGTTCTGTGCTTTAAGACAATATTTACACAGAAGGAGGCATAAAAAGAGGTGCTGCTCATCAGTTGATGGCTGGTGATGTGACCTGAAATACTGAAGATGTACAGTGCATAAAAATGGGGTCTTTTGTGAAACCAGCTACTTTGTACATTAATTGGCAGCGAAGCCCTTTCTTTCAGTTAGTAGAAAAACTGAAAGGCAGCTTGCATTTAAAAAAGAAACACAGACAACATACGAAATAATGCAGAGCATCAGAAAGGAGAAACGTCACAGCCTTGTCATATATGCTATGAAAAGTTTTGAAAAGCCTGAGGGCCTTGTTTTTTATATGCAACCATCTGTATTCATGGTGTGGTACATTTATAGAACATAAAGGAACATGTCCAGTTTCCAAGGAACCCATGATCTAAAATCTGACACAAAGGAAGAATCAGATTGACGCACAAGAGAGACTGAGCTGAGGACAAACATGGGAGGTTTTACTTCAGCCTTTGCAGTGGGAGCCTCTGATTCTGACACTGGGATGGAGGCGCACCTTGCAGGCTTCCGGGCTGTGGAACAAATGTGTCAATTCCACATGATGGTGGAATCTGCCCTTTAAATGAAGATAACTTGAGCGATCTTTGGGCGATTTTGCACTTCCCTTCCCATCCGCTGGACAGGAAATCTAACATTCAAATGTTAGATTTGAATCTGAAGATACGAATGTCAACAACATTCGTATTTGAACATTTGTATGTGTTATACATATCTATATGCATTTTGTATGCATCCTGTTTTATCCTGTATGCAACCCATTTTTGTCACGTACTATCAGCGCAAATACGTACAGATACATATGAGATTTGTACAGATGTGTAATACACACGTATCTGCACATTTTAATGTTTCAAATCACTTGAACAAATGTTTCCGAACATTTGAAACTTGTTCAAATATTTAAATTCAAATGTGTGACATTCTGTTCGAATTTGAATGTCAACTTTCAATTGAATTCGATCGAATTTTGAATGTTTAAAACATTCATGCCCATCTATAATTTCTACCAGGGAGAAAGGCCCAATGATGGGAGGGATTGGGTCAGACTTCTGTTTAGTTTGAATTCCAAATACAGACACTGTTTAAAGGAAAAGATGTCCCTTGTTGAGTCCCCAGAACATCAATTTAGTAATTGTGTAACTGATCTCCATTCCCATAGTTTCTTTTCAGAGATCAAAAATTCTGCGAAAGAAAGAAGACAATAGCTAATTGCAGATGCTCTGCTAACCTGTCACCTTGGCAACTCATAAAAATCCCCTTCTTGTAAACTGCAGTACAAATTTGCCAGCTGTTGTGCGCCCAACCAAAGTGCATTTCCAGTTTGCTTATTTTAAAGTCCCCTGTGTGCCCTGGTGCTGGTACAGCAAAAGTTTCTTCTTCATTGGATACTGTCAAACAGCCGCTTGAGGAGCAAGTGAAAGGTCTAGGCATCTTTAGCTAGCTTGGAGAGCAGAAGACTGAGTGGGAATGTATGTGATTTTGTTTGCTTGTTTATATTTCTATCTGCCCTATACTCTTCAGGTCTCAAGGCAGATTCAGTGAAATGGAATTAAAATTCAGTGCATCAAACCCTCATGAAATCTATCTTCAGAGGTGTGAAGATGTCACAGAAGAAAGACGCATAATCTATTCTGTATCATCCCTGAATGCTGAACAGAGAATAACGGGCAGATTCTGGCAATGGCCATATGTGGTAGCAACCTCTTATGAGATATATTAAAGCCAAGGTTAGTCGGCCATCTGTTGGAGATGCTTTGATACAGATTCCTTCATGAAGTAGGAAGGTGATCTGAGTGGCCCTTTCCATCTTTATCATTCTATGATACTGTTCTGAGGCTGCTTCTGGATGAAGGTGCATGAAGAAACCCTCCTCTGAGGCTGTGAAAGGCTCTGTCCCCAAGCAACTTATTTGCCTCTCTAGTTTTCCTCTACTGTCTCTTTATTCCAGCAGACTTTAAAAGTGCCGTTCAATTACAGAATAAGCGTCCCTATGAGGTTCGGTAAAACACGCATTTTAAACGCACCTACCGTCCCCAAGGAAGCGTGTTTTGTTTGCCCGCATCTTTTTCTCCCCGCCCCCTCTCTGCTTGATAGGGTGCCGGGGAGACAACCCTCAACAAGTCCAAAAGAAAAATAGCCATATTTACAAGTTATCTGTTTGTCTCCCCTGCCTGCAAAACCCACCAGAACCATTTATCACTTTGGGATCCAGAGCTTGCTTCCAAAGGTAGTGATTTTAATCACTGTAAAAAACCACTTCGTACAGCAGCTGTTACACTGTAGCAATCCACCCACTTCACACCTGATAACAATGTTGCAATTCTCTGCAATGCTGGCTCTTTAAAAGTTCTGACCTTTAGAAAGGGAAAGGAAGGGAAGGTGCTGCTGTTCTGGGAGATGTGTGAATGTTTAAGGCTGTGTGTGTAGGCGGCAGCAGCAGCAGAGCCAGGGTGCTTTTTTCGGAGATCTTGGCCACCAATCCCCGCCCCTTTTGCCACGGAGCGTCTCCATGCACAATGTGCTCGGAATACCTGCGGCTTCCAAAAAGTGCTCAGGTAGTCTTCTTTAAAGGGCAGTCTTTTTACCCCACATTTTCCTCCTTTTGTGCCGCTGGAAGCTTGGAGAAAAGTCTAGTGGTTAGGGAGCTGGACTGGGAACACTGGGTTTGATTCCACACTCTTCCATGAAGCCAGGTGGGTGACCCTGGGCTAGTCACAGCTCTCTTCGGTGCTCTCACAGCCCCACCTGCCTCACAGGGTGTCTGTTGTGGGGAGAAGAATAGATAGCTTTGACAGCCACTTTGGGTCCCCTTAAGTGGGTGAGAAAAGTGGGGTAGAGAAGCAAACTATCATCATCATCATCATCATCATCAAATGCTGGTCCTGTGCTATCTCAATTCTCTGTTTCAGTTAGAAAATGAAATTACTTCCAATCAAACAAATAAACAAGGAAAACTGAGGGAGCCCAGGATTGGTTGCTATTCATTCCTGTCTGCCAGACCTACCCTATCACTTATTTAAAGGCAAGATCATGCTGGGAGATGATCCACTTTCCCAATAAAACAGACGAATTGTGTTGGCTTCGTCTCCAATGTCATTCATATACTATCCTAGGACATCTGAATTCATTCTAGCTAGTTAAGGACAACCATGATGCAAGGGACAATTGCCGTTTTGACCAGCTTGAGCCTCTCCAGCTGCTTCTTTATATCTTGAGGCTATACTTTGGAGGAATTGGCCAATAAAAAGAGGAATACCAATTACAAGACAAACAGTAGGACTGTGTTGCAAATTGCATCTGTGGCTCTTCTGGGCATTCAGTAACATTTTGCTGAATTGCTGCAAGATCAAAATTATTTCAAGCACTAATAGAATTACTAAAAATGGAAGATACCTTCGAGGTAAGTTTGAGTCATAAGGAGTATATAGGCTTTTTGCACTTAACTTGCCTGGGGCAGTGCAAAGGCTGTGTCCAGGGCTCCACTAGAAGCACACAGGCATTCCTAGTATAGCTCCACAGCTATTGACATTGGGGGATGGCCACGCACACTTGGACCTGCTCTGGAACAGAAGCGTGGATGCTGCTTGGGCCATCCCAATCGTCATGGTGTGAAAAGGTCCAGTGATCACATTCATGCTATATTGTTGGTAACAACTCATAAACGTTTGTCACTGCTTCCTGTCTGGGACTTCCTCCATATAAAGCAAACACTCTACCATCTACCATCTTTCTCACAAACTTATGGACACCTGAACTTAATGTGTGCACACACATGCACATATATGGAGTTCACAGAGTTTTAAGATGGCCATAAAGAGTACCTATAATCTTGGCCTTGAATTCAGAGCTGGAGGAAAAGCCAACTGTGTAACTACTCAGAGCAGCAAGTTGAAAAATTGCTGATTCAAAGGTCAGTGATGTGGAGCTGATGGTTCAGAAGGTATAGAATCCAAGGCTGATATTTTGGAGTCTGAGGGCTTATTCTCACTTATCATCCTGGGGTGTTTCTGCACTTCCCATCCACTGGACAAGAAAGGTGCAGAACAAACTAACCCATACTAGTTTTTGCACTAGGGAATGCTAGTACATGATAGCTTTGCCCCCCCACACCCAGACACTTACCTTCATCTGGTTGAGCCTCTAAGCCTCTGTGGGGCACTGCCATTTTAGTTTTGGCACCCTGCGTGACTGTGTGTGCACCATCACTATGGTGATGATGACGCTTTGTGCACATGCAGTTATGTCAGGGGTCATCTGAGGTACCAGCATGCTTGCATGGGGTCATCTGAGGTACCAGCATGCTTGCACAGTACCTCAGGTGACCCCTCACACTGGAAAAAGGTGCAAGTGCTCGCCTCCTGGATGGGAAAGGTAAGTTTTGGGTCGGATTTGGTGAGGGTTGGTTTGCTTGGGCTGCACGATTGTGTGCACAACAGCTAGTTTGCAATTAGTTAACATCTGGGCAGGCAGAGGGTGTTTGCAGGCTGTAAACACCTCCTGCAAGTGCAGATGCGCCTGCCCAGGTGTTAACTAATTGCAAACTTAAGAGGCCAAGTGCAAATTGGCCTCTGGAGTTGCTCCAGCCACTCCAGGGGAGGTCTATCCACATGTTATATGGGGTGTCTAGGAGCTCCCTCCGGCTACCCCCATCTTCCATTGCAGATCTTTCTCCCAGGAACATTGTAAACTTGATAGTGGTGGTGCCTGCCAGAACTGGAAACAGGGATGGATTTGAGAGACCAGCCCCCTAGTCTGACCAGAAAACTTTGGCAATAGATGTTCAAAGGGTTCAGGCTGTGATGCATTCCAAACAATAAGTCTGGGCCATGCAGAGAGAAAATGAACAGCAAGCCAGGAAGTAGATACCTCTTGAAGTGCCTTAGCAATCTGTTATTTCACCAATGGTTCCCCACTCTGTTGAAAGAGATCCTGAAGTCTATAGGCATTTTGGGTCTTTGGTTGCTTCTACTGCTCAGCTAATAATGAGATAGGGTAGTAGTGCCGAAGGGATGGCCTGAGGACTAGATTCTCTTTCCATCTTTTCTAGATCTGGATTAGTGAATGGGCAAAGACATTCTGGTATTCAAAATGAATTATTTTGATAGGGGCATACCATGGATCAGTGTGTTTTCTGTTGTCCCTGTGTTCATTTGTGCTCATGTAGGAGGACTAAGAGCTCTAAGGTGAAGAAGTTAAGTTAAAGGCCATGGTGGTAGGTCGCAGGATGCCCCAGCCACTTTGACTGGTGTACTTATTTCCTGCCATGTAGGATAAACTTCAGGAGATTTACAAGCCCTTGAGCAAGTATTGAGATGGTAAAATGGGAGCATTTGGAAAATGAAAGAGTTTGAGGAAGATCATGTGGATGGCTGCTATATACCCCAGTAAAGACCTTTTTTTAATGCCATGCTGTAAGTTCAGCTTTGATCTTCTGCTAGGTGGAGAGGCAGGATGTATCTTTGTGAAGCGTGATGATGGCTGATACCTAAGTATTTCAGAGGAAGGGAAGAGAATTTTTGAAGTTGCAGTGGAATGACTGGTGAGACATTTTTGCATAGGATTTCTGATTTTGTAGAGCTGATTTTGATACCATAGACCTGGGTGAACATGTCAAAGACAGGTAATAAGGCTAATGGATAGACAGTAGAGGAGGTTTGATAAAAAAAAAAGTCACCAGCATAGGCCTTGAAGACCACAGAAATGCAATTAACTGTGTAGCCAGCTGAGATTGTTTTGATCTTGCATAGAAAAGGTTCCAGCGCCAACCTAAAGAGTAGAGCGGACAAAGGACAACCTTACCTCTCTACAGCTTGAAAGAGTTAGGCAATCTACCACTGCTAAAGACCTTTTGCCATTGCTGATGAATACAATTAGTGATAAAAATTTGGAACCAACTGAAATGTTTTCAGGGTGGCCCCCTATGAACCTGTGTATATATAAAGTTTGTTAGAAGGAAGTCCACAAATTATCACTTAATTTTACAGGTAAATTCTGATGACATTAATTCTATTTTGTTTTGTGGGCCCCATTCCTAAAGCTGAAAATGACAATTAGACATTGTTGTGTTCCTTACTTCACTGTGTTTGTTCATCTCTTTACTCTGCTGCTTGCTTTTCTTCAAAAAAGACGTAAGCAAAAAGGAAACAAAGAGTTTTTAAAAACGTCATGAATCTTCAAGTTCCATATAACATGCTTGTCATGGACAAAAGATGCATTTTGTGTCTATAACATACCTTCTGTGTCTCTTGTGCCTAATTACCAAGGGAACAAGAGAAGGATCAGAACTTGCATTAATGAAGCAAGAAATGAATGCTGGCAGCAGTAGACCTGTGTGATACCATGATACAGTGACAATTGGTTTTATGGAAGGGAGAAATGAAAGCAGAATGAAATGTTGCATATCTTGCAAAGGGTTACCAATTATATGCCCCTGCGCTGCCAATCTTGAACAAAAGAACTCAAGAGGAGCCCTGTTGGTTTAGGCCACAGTCCATCTAGTCTAATAGCCCACCAATTGCTTCTGGACATCCCAAGCTGAAGACAAAGGCAAAACTTTTACCTGTTCTTGAATACTTACAAATGGCCTTTAGAACCATCCTGACTGTGGGGGCTGATAAATTTACATCCTTTTTGTTTAGTCTGGTAATTTCAGGATGGCCAGGTTATCTCAAAATTGTTGTTGGGATTAAGAAAATTATACCAGCAAAACAAGTAGCATCAGAGTTTAGAACTGACAGGAACCAAATTAGGTTTCCTGTGTAGGAATGACCAAGGCTGTGGTCACACCTAAGCTTTAATCCAGCTTCAGTCCACCTTCAGAGTAAGAGAACACATCAGCAAAGTGACCAGTAATTTCTCCCTGATATTATCTATCCCAATGGTGAATTTTCTTAGTTATTTAACACTTAAAGAAAACAGCTTGTCATTTTGCTGATGTAGGCTGTGATCACACCTGGTTGAACCAGGTCATCCCCTTAAGAAACTGAACTGAAGCTGTCCTAATCCTGTTTGTACCCAATCCCCAACAACCAGCCCTCAGGTCGCCCTCACTTCAGGCTGCTATGCTCACACCTTTTATGTTATCTCTCCGAGTCTCCTTTACATGACTCTTCAGTTCTCCACCCCTATTGATTACATCAACACCTCCTGCATTCCGATAGGATAAAATTCTGTCAATCAATAATGGCAATGGGGCGTGTCTGGAGTTGTGTGGTGCTGAGGGCAAACTCAGGGTACTGTTTGGGTGAGGGGACTGTGCCCCCAAACTGATGCATATCTCAGCCAGCATGTACCTCCGCTTCTGCCATTGTTTCAGTAGAAAAAGGAAAGGCTGTAATTAATCTGCCCTTTTCTCTAAAGCTGCTGAAGAACTTTCACTTCTCAGTCCCTTTCACTGCAACAAAAGCTTGTTTCCCTTGCAGATTGCTGCAGGAAAACAGAAGCTACATTGTCCTTAGAAATGTATCATTTATACTCTTGCTCCACTCTTCCCTCGCTCCCCCTCCCAACAGTGCTTTTCTGGCCATTTTAAATCCCTCCATGTTCTTTGCAAAACCACATTTTCAGTCTAGCACAAAATGATGGGCAGAGTCTGCAAGGTTGCAATTGGAACAAAGGGGAATGGGATGGGCAGGATGGGAGAGGGGGCCATTCTAGGAATGGTGCCAGAAGTGGAAAGGGATGCAAGGAAGAGGGGTTGCGTGTGTGCCACCTTCAGCCAGGCATTGGGTGGAAGGGAAGGCTGGATCCACCCCTCCCAGGATGGTTCAATTCCCTCTAGCCTGGTTCTGTGTTCACACAGGGGAAAGAAAATGAACTGGCTCCCCAAGACATCTTGAGTCCACTGTAAAAGTGGGCTCCAGAGAAGCCGGCTTGAGGAGGGACAGCCCACCCCCAAGACGATCCCAGAAAAAAACAATCTGGGCAACATGATGAGAAGACAGCCAGAAGCCATCTTGAACTACAGATGTAATCACGGCCATGTTCTCTCACTCTGAAAGTGGACCGAAGCTGGACTAAACCTTAAATGTGACCACAGTCCAAGTCTCCTGCTACAGTCGGTTTCACTGCGTCTCTCCCAGAGCAGCCTAGAGCATTTGAGGTGAAGGAAGAGCAACATGTGGAAACATGAGGTAGACTTGCTTAACTGTTAGAATGCTCTTTTTGTGTATGTCTACAAAAGTGACACATTTTCTAAAAGGGGTGATTGAGAAAGCCCTACCTGAAAAAAAGCCCACCCTGAATCTAAGGTGGTTGTTAGGTAGCCTTCTCGAAGTGGAAGGCGTACTTTCTTGTGACATTCTCATACATTCAGGAAAGGCCAAATGCAGTGTGGAAAGTCCACAAATAAAACAGATTGAAATGAAAAGATGTGAGCAGTCAGGCCTGAAGATCTTTAAAGTGAAGGTGTGACCACAACCTTTAAATCTTAAAAACAAAAACTCTACTACTACTCTCAGGCACAGTTCAATAGGGTGCATTAAATTTAGCCTTGGAGAATGCTCTTCAGGTATGGTGAAATTGTAGGATAATAACTAGCTGGATTGATGATAAAGGCAGGGTTCAAAATCTTGTCTGTACTGGTGGTTGGCTTAGGCCTTCTTGGTATGTTAGATCCAACCTTCATTGTTTTAGGTTTGACTTGGTTTGGTCAACTCTCAGCCCCTTTCTGCACTAGTACTTATTCTGGTTTTTTCCAGAATAGAGACCTGTCATCCACATGCTGGTCCAGAATATGGCAGGCCCCACCTAAGGCCTGCCATAGTTTGCACTAGCAGCTGGATGGCAGGTCCCTATTCTAGGATATAAGCCAGAATAAGAACTAGGGGTGTGCAAAAATTCAATTTTTGGAATACTATTCGATTAAAATCAAATACTCGAAAATTCAATTCGATTAGAATATTTAAAATTCAAATTAAACCAAATTTGATACGACTTAAACAAGTTCAAATAAATTTGTTCAAATCTTTGATTCAAATTTGCACTTACGAATGTCAACAACATTAGTATGTGCCTGTATGCATCCGTACATGCCAGTATGCATCCTGTAGTTATCCTGTATGCAACCCGTTTTTGTCCCATATGGATCCGTACAAATGCTTACGGATGTAGGAAAGATGTGGATCTGCAAGTATGCATCGTGTATGAACCCGTACGCATGCGAATGTCCGGATAATTTGAACGAATAGATCTGAAATGCAAAATTCATTCAAATGTTGAAATTTGGATGAATTTGATTGAATTTCAAATACCTTCGAATATTTGCGCACACCCCTAATAAGGACCAGTGCAGAAAGGACCTTAGTCCAAGTAAAATATCTGCCGAAAGTTCTCAAAGGGCATTTTGGCCACCTTGGTGTGTTGGGTTGAAGAGATGAAAACATCACGTATTACCAGAGGAACAAAACCCAAAGGAAAACATTTTAACTTCAGCCCATCTCCAGCAATTTTCATCTGCATGATCTCCACTTCCAAAGGTCTTTAGATTCAGCAAATAATGCAAAGAAACAGAAAAAAGGATACGGTGTCATTGATCTCCTCTAAATATAGTAGGCACTGATTGGTGGTTTCACAGCAGGTTCTTTGATAGCATGAACTGCCATTTCCCTTGATGGTATGAATGTCAGAATGATAAATAACCTGGTTTCCCCACTGCTGGGTCTCCCCCTACCCGTGGGAGAGAAATATCCTTTATTTTTATATTTCAGCATGGTGTTTAGACACACATGCACACTGGCGCACTTGATTACTTATTTAAGATATTTCTATAATGCTTCACATTAAAAAATAATTTCAGAGCTCTTTGCGGAGCAGCAATAAAATTACACAAAAGCATTAATAAATCCAGGGGTGGTGATGAAAGGAAAATATGCACACTGGGAAAACCAAGGTGAGAAGATATGTCTCCTGTATGTGCCAGAAAAGCTAGAGGTGTAGATGCCCCATGGATATCAGAAGGGAGTCCGGATAAATCAAATACAGTCATAAAAGGTTTTAGTCCTTCACCAGCAGGGAACCAAAGGTTCAAAGGGACTTATAGATTGGTAATGGCTAAAAAAGCATCTCTCTGAATGTTTTTCTTTTTTTCCTTTTGCTGTACAGATGTTTGCATTCTTGATTAGAGCAACCAATTAAGAACATTCACACTGTAAAAAAGAAAAGAAGAAAAAAAGGAATGTAGTCCTCATACAGCAGGAAATGCAAATGTTCACTGTTATTTTTTTGACAGTTGGAGGCTTGTGCTGGAAGAATAGAAAAAACAGGGACTGCCTTGTGTGCTGTTGATGTTTTTCAGTTGTGATGTTGTTGACTCTTTGGACCACAGCATGCCAGGCTCCTCTGGCCTCTACTGCTTCCCCAAATCTGGCCAAGGTCATCTTGGTTGCTCCCATGACACTTTACATACATCTCATTCCCTGCTATCCCATCTCATCCCTTTGCCTTCAGTCTTTACCAGGATCAGGGTCTTTTCCAATGAGCCCTGCCAAAATATCGGAGAAATAGCTTCAGTATTTGTCCTTCCAACTGAACAGACTCAGGGTTGATTTTCTTTTGTATTGACTGATTTGATCTCCTTGCCATCCAGGGGACTCTCAAAAAGTCACCTTCAGCGCCACAATTTGAATGTGTTGATTGTTTGGGGTTCAGCCTTTCCCCATGCAGCAAGTGTCTTTTAATTTCATGGCTGCAGTTACTGCATGCAGTGATCTTTGACACCACTTCTATTTCTTTCCCCTCGTGGGGGAAGGTGGAATCAAACCTGGTATTCCCAGATAAGAGTCCGGCTCCCTAACCACTAGAGCAAACTGGCTCTAAGAGGCACGTCTGGTCAAAAATTGCTTCCTTCTCTCCATGTATCTACATAAGGAAGAAGAGGTAAATTCTGGGGTGAAATGCCACTGAGTGGCCACATCCCCATGCAAGCTATTTGGGTCTGACTGGGCACGCATGGGACTGGGAGCAGGTCGAATCTTGCCTGTCCCCATGACATTCCCGGTAATGTAGGATGGGTGAAGGTTGGGTGCAGATGCAGCTGTCCCCATGCAAACCGTACCCAACCCTGGCATGGGGGAGCAGCACCATCTTCTCTCCACCCCCTCTCTCCTCATTGGAAGCCAGACTGATGTCACCCCACTTCTGTGCTGCCAGCTGCAAATGCTCCTGTGCCCCTGTGGTACCAGACCAAATGTGCATGGGGACATGCCCAAAGATTTACTAAAAGATCACTTATTTAGAAAGTTGGCATCACTTGCCTTCAGAATCTTTTATGGTTTACACATCATAGGCTCCATGGTTATATTCTGTGTTTTGAGAACTTTCAGGTATTATTCTTTTCTGAAGGAACATCTTATTGTGAGCCTGATTCCGGGGGGTGGGGTGGGGTGGGGGGGTATATCCAGAGGTGGTCATGAACAGATTTTGCAAGTGGCAATGAAAGGCAGGACTGAGTCTATGGGTCTCCATTCCTGGCCTTTTAAATCAGCATTTCCTTTGACATCCACAGATGCACATAGGTGTCCATATGTTTCGGTCAGTGGCTTTGAACTCGTAGGCCATGCTGCCACCCTAACAAGAGCCATATAAACCTACACTCTTCTTAAAGGAGCATGGCCTGCTTCTGTTGTTAGCCATGTGGACATTGCAGCTGAGAATGTTCTTTCCCTGGCAGTGATGTCTCCTAGAGCATAGAACCAAGACATTGGGCTCAGGAAAGTCTGCATGCATTTCGGTGGAATTGGCAGTGATGGGGGCACCAGAACAGCAGAACTAAGTGCTGCTAGAGCACTTAGTCCCACTCTGCCTTTACAGGTCTCAAAGGCCCTGGTCACACATATATAAGACAGGACATCCTATTAATAATTTGAACTGAGGTCGTACCAGTTCTGTTCATACCTAGATCGTTATAGAATAGATCATCCTCAGACCATCCTCACTTTGGGCTGCATCACTCATACCTTTCTCCACGTTTGATCTGAGCCTCTTCCATGGAATTCTTGGCTCTCCACCGCTTTTGCTTTGTCAAATCTATCTCCTTTCTTATTGGATGCCATCATGTCACTGAGAAGAGAAGGGGAGGTGCCTCACAAGCTTTCCATGTGCACATTGGCTGAAAGACTGGTGCGTGTCCAGACTTAGGAAAGCTGTGCATCAGAATGCACGGCCGAGGTGTGGGCATCACACGTGAAGGCCAATCCTGTGTAGCAGCGGCACATTATGATGCCACTACTTCACATTTACCAGCTGCAGAGCAATCAACACTCCACAGTTTCAGATAAGTTTGAATGTTCCTGCCAGTCCGGACAGGACAGTGAGAACAATGAATGACAGCTGAGCTGCAGGCTCAGTTCTCATCGGCTGCCCCCTCTCACATAACACACGCCTCACTGCGCACACCACGGAAGTATCTCAGCTGCTGAGGGGAGGGTGCTCGAATCTGGATGTGACTTCGCAGCAGGTAAGCTGCATATTTTCTTACAATAGCTAATCTGGGAGCTGCCTGGATCCCACCTCTTTTAGCCCATCCCCCTGCTCACAACTGAGGAAGCGAAGATATCCTGGAATGGCAGGACAGGCTGAGTCCTCTGAAAAACAGGACTCTGGTTAGAACACTCTAATGGGCGTAGGTCGGCTTGAAAAATGAATTGAATAAAAATAAGGTGGGTAACACAACCTGAGGACGAGCTGAGGTCGTCCTACACTACTAGAGTGACCGAGATCTAAGAGTGACCAAGGCAAGAACCCTGCTGAATGAGTACAGCGCTATATGGTCCACACTTGTCCATCACACTACTGCACTATGGATGTGTAGGATCACATAGAACCTCTATCCTCACAATCCATTCCCAGCGCCCTAGCGGCACTGTGTGAACATTACCTTTCAGTGCATGTTTTACTATTGTGTTATTTTCAGAGATAGGGAACATTTTCTATTGAAGGATGCAGGGAAAAACCCACAAATTAAGATCCAGTCATGCTTATCCCAAAGTGCTATTGAGAGCCTTCCTGGAGTGATTTCCTTATATTGAAGCAAGTGGCTTTTCACTGTGCTTTTGAGAAAGGATGACCCTAGTGAAGTATTACATTTGCACCATTTCTGTCTTGTGTAGTACAATTGCCACATGCTGTTTATTAAAAAAACAAAACACCCCATGCTGTGACTGAGCTTTTACAATGAAATAAAAAAAAAATCACAGAGATTGATTTGACTGTAGATTATCCTATCAGCTTGGAGTAGAACCACTGGACCTAAATTTGAGTTCAGGGCATCTCTCCTGGCCAGTAGAAGTTAGTTAGACCAAGAGAGCTCAGATCACCAATTTTGGTGGTAAATCATGTGATGACCTGCAATGATAATATGACACCTGGGCTGGCTGTGAAACAATGCATCATCTATCATTATAGCACGAGCACCAGGTGGCTTCCTTTTTCCTTTGTTCCTGAACATTTCGCTCAGTGTGATGCCAATACTTTTAGTGGCTAAATTGCACTAGTATTCCTTCAGGTAAATGGAACTGATTAGAACTACCTGGCTCATTTCAGTGAGCGCTAATGCAACCTAATGCTTTCCTTATGAAAATAGCATCTAGAGGGTTTGCTTTTGAAAAGTACCTTTTTGTACTGCCAGCCAAATGTTTCTGTTGTGAACCAGTCAACATTATCAAGTAAATGGTCGCATATAACCACTTTTTAAATGTGCCAGATGAATACACTTTTTCAAAGTCCTTTTTGTGAATAATGGATGTTCAAGTCTTAAAAGGTTCCTGTTGAAGCATCTCTGTGTTTTTCTATTCATGCTCCCAAATTATTGCAAGTGGAATGTGGACTCCTAAATCATCACTTTTCCTTAAAAAGAAAAAAAGTTTCTGGCCTTCATGGTTTTGGGAGAGTTTTGGAATCCCTTGGGACAAGTGCAGAAGCCAAAGGGTTCATGGCCTGGGGTTACTTGCTGGAATCTCAAGTTGTCTCCAGATGTCACCTACTAACTCCCTATTTTTTCAGTATTCAATAAAAAACCACAGATAGTCTGGAATTAAGTAATCCTGGGAATACTTTATTACTACAATATCCAAAAATAGAAGAATAAGGGTGTTTTTCCACTGTCACTAAAAGTACCCATTAAGTACCCTTCTCCTCTGAAATTACCTCAGAAGCCCGCTTTTTATAGGGGCTCCCCCCCCCCCCCCCCGCTCACCACCAGGCCTTCCTGGGCTCTGCAAGATCCTAAACCCACATCAATTCGGTGCAAAAAAGAGAGGACTCCTTTTTTAAAAAAAATACTGCACATCTCCGCAGGCTGCGAAACGCCCACAATCACCACACCTGGTATTCCCAGGTTAGAGTCCGGCTCCCTAACCATTAGACCAGTGGTCGGCAAACTCATTAGTCAGCAGAGCCAAATATCAACACTGCAATGATTGACGTTTCTTTGGAGAGTCCAATTTTTTAAACGTAAACTATATAGGTAGGTACATTGTTATTAACCTAATTAGGGTACTCCTAAGCTGGAAGAGCCACACTCAAGGGGCCAAAGAGCCGCATGTAGCTCCCAAGTCGCAGTTTGCCTCCACCCGCACTAGACTAAACTGTTCCTTTGTGATTATTTGTGAGAATGGGGCCTTTTGTCAGCTGCTCTGGACTCCACTTGGCCTCAGCTTCCTCAATGTGTGTGTGTGTGTGTGGCTTGTTTTGTATGATGTGCAATTTTTAGAATGTATTTTTATTATAACATTTTTATTATTTTGCATTGCATATTTTCTGTTTGTTGTAAACTGTCTTGGACAAATTTTGTTTTGGAAAGGCAGTACACAAATAACATGAAAATGAAATGAATAATGATACAACAGGTTTTCGGCATCTTGTTGTGCTGGGGTGCCACTGCAGCTGTGATGAGACATAGCAAAAGCCTCTTTGAGGTGCCTCAGAGGTGGTTTGGAGATTGGACTATTGCAATGCACTCTACATGGGGCTGCCCTTGAAGACAGTTCGGAAACTACAGCTAGTGCAGAATGCAGCTGCGAGACTGCTTACAGGGATATCAGGCCAGACACACATCACACCCGTCTTAAAAGAGCTGCACTGGCTGCCGTTTCGTTACTGAGCCCAATTCAAGGCGTTAACCTTAATATATAAGGCCCTAAATGACTTGGGCCCCAAATATCTGAAGGAACGCCTCCTCCCATACCAACCTGCCCGTGCCCTAAGATCGGGGGGTGGGGGAGGCCCTTCTCGTTGTTCCACCTCCCTCTATAGCAAGACGGGTGGGCACTCGAGAGAGGGCCTCCTCAGTAATGGCCCCCAGGCTGTGGAATAGCCTCCCCCTTGAGGTGCATCAGGCCCCCTCACGGTATATGTTCAGGAGGGGGGGAGTAAAGACGCACCTCTTTGCTCTGGCCTTTGGCTAAATGTGGCACAGTTTTTCCCTACTGCACATACTATTGTCTTATACTGTTTTTATATATGGTTTTATTTTAAGTATTTTTGTCTTTTAAATATGCTGTTACCCGCCCTGAGACCCTAGGGAATAGGGCGGGATATAAATGTAAATAAGTAAATAAGTAAATAAATAAGTAAATAAGTAAATAAGTAAATAAGTAAATAAATAACACACCAGTCTGGTCCTCCCTGCTCTCCTGAACATTCTGTCCCTTTGCTCACTCAGGAAATCCCTCCCCCCCCCTTTACTGCATTTGATCTACTTGGCAGGTGCAAAGCAGAAATGAAGGCAACTTCATAAGCAAGTGAGCAACCAGGTGGACAAGTGGGCTGCTATTCTCTGGCTGTGCACAGCAGACTGCATCAAGCATTATCTGCGTGCACTACAGCCTCGGAGTGCAACTTAAGAGGGAACCTTGTTCCCATTCCAATTTTATATGGAAGCTATTTGGCTCAGCATTACTTAATATTCTTCACATAGAAAACTGCTGTGTGGGCCATGCTGACTGTATTATGGGCAATGACTGAATAATGAGCTTGGAGATATAAGAGATGGAGGAAGCAGTGGGACAATCAAAAGATGTTTCTTCTTATTACAGCTTCCTGGGCTGCTTGCCTTCTTGCAAAACAGACTCCCTGAGGCACAAAAAGAAGTTAATCGACATCCAGTCATTCCAGGCAGATGCAACTTCGGGTATGGGGTGGGATAGAAATGCAAAATAATAATAATAATAATAATAATAATAATAATAATAATAATAATAATAATAATAATAATAATAATAATAATAATAATAATAAATTTCCTTAAGGTCATGTCCCCATGCATGTTTGGTCCAGGACCAAAACTGAGTTTGGCAATGGCCATTCCCATGCGTTTTTAGATTTGGCCAGATTTCCACGGACCAAATTGCCCAAACCCGTGCTAAACCAAGACCAAATTTAGTACCCGGAAGAACAAATCTGGGCACGGTTTGGGTGATTTGATCCAAGCCTCTGTATGGGGACGCTCCCAGACTTCACAATCTCGGCTGACAGGAAAGAGGCTCGAGTTTTAAAGCTAAGCCTCTTTCCTGTCAGCTGAGATCATGAACAGGGGGTGTAGAAAGAAGAGTTGGTTTTTCTAGCCCGCTCTTCTGGCCCATTTAAGGGGACTTAAAGTGGCTGATAAAGCTTTCTATTCTTCTCCCCACAACAGATACCCTGTGAGGTAGGTGAGACTGAGAGCTCAGAAGACAGCTGTGACTAGCCCAAGGTCACCCAACTGGCTTCATGGAGGAGGAAAGAATCAAACCCAGTATTCCCAGATAAGAGTCTGGCTTCCCAACTACTAAACCAAACTGGCTCACATTGAACACTGTTGTCACATGCTCTGGGGCAGCCATAGAGGGGACGAACACTTGATCATCAGTCAATGGGCAAAATATTAAGGGCTTCTGGGTAACTACACTGTATTATCCTCAGTAGGTGGAGAAAATGGCATTGAGTTCTATCAGTTCTTCTGCTTCCTCCCTCCCACAATAACACCAACAATGATAAATTAATCAGTCCTCCATGAGATGAAAATGATGTTGACTTGTGCTTGTTTCTGTTCTTGTATTGTCATAACAGGCCTTCAGCTTTCCAGCCAACTTCTTGTCTTTGGCCTTCTAGCTTTATTTTGATCTGCATGAAGTCAGTGAGTAACTGGTTAGAGAATCAGACTAAGGGTTTTTCTGCATTTGTTGGGGTTCCATACTAACAATTGTACTAAGGGTATCCCCTTTGGATAGTGCAAGTTAGAGATGCCCTGCCTCCTGGCTAGTTGCTCTGTCTTCACCAGACAAAGTGTGATCCAGATCAGCATCACCAGTGGACTTTAATATTGTGACCCACCAGCATACTAGGGGGGGTCAAAACCGGATCATGGAGGCTGGCAGAAGATGCATACCTCCATGTTCTGGATTATATGGAGACCTATTTCAGTGATGCACCAAATTGTGCTGCCAAAATGAGTCCCCAGGAACATCAAGACCAGAAACTTTAGCTCCTGGCCACTAGAGGTATGAAGGCCAGCTCCAAACCACAGATGAACTTTGGGGCTGATACCGGGCTGGGCTGGAACAGCTGTTGCTGTGCAGATGATGTTATGGTTAACCCAGAAATCTAACCCAGCCTTGGGATGGATACCACTGAATCTTCCCTTTTACAAGTGAGAGGAACAGCACAATGGCAGTGGCCTTGTAAATACCTAATCTATCTGTTTTACCTATCCTCAGAGTTTCTCCCATATTTATTATAGCCATGTCTCCAAAGAACCAGAGATTGTACATGTTCTGTCTCCGGCCAGCAAGATCCGGAAGCAAACACATGCACGCACACGTGCACAGGCTTGGTAGCAGCAAGAGACCGTACCAAAGTACAGTTCCTTAGGGGCTTAAGAGTTAACATGATGCCAAAGAATTCCAGGATCAAAAGATATCAGAGAGGCAGAAGGGTCAGTCATTAACCACAAAGCAAGGTCACGGATTCCAAGAGCTACAGATTTATGGTCTTTGTCTGCAACAACTCTGGCCCACATGTGAGGTTTAAATAGAGGAAGTAGGGTCACGCCTCTTTCGTTGTAGGTGGCGTAATCTTTCTGATTTGCACAGCTGTGAGCGCTCTTGTCTCAACGCCTGTGGGGAAGGGCATTGCCTGGCTTCTTGCTCCAACTCTGAGCTGCTGTCAGTTTGAACTACAGACTCGGTGTTCTCACTTGCCACCTGCGTTAGGCATTCCTCATTGTGCCTGGCCAGGCAGCCTGCCTCAGCTTGGCTGGGCATTGCAACTGCTTCTTCGCTGTCACAGGAAGGGGACTGACAAGAGGAGGCCTGAAAGTACATCCCATTCTCCTTCCCACCCAAACTCACCCAAAGAGTCTTTGTGGCTGACTGAGGATCTAAACCAAGGATCTTCTCGGTTCCAGACTGACATGCAGTCTCTTTGGTGTGGGTGTTTTAAAAAAGTATGATTTGTCCCATGGCCAAGATATTTCTTCCAAGTAAGTGGTGTTGATAGAGAACTGCTATTAAATGCAAATGAGCTGGGTCAGCTCCTGGTGACCACATAAATTCATAGTGTTTCTAGCAATCCAGAAGTGATTTTCTATTCCCTTCTCTGGAGAGACACCAGAGATGAAAGCTGTGAACCTTTGCTTTCCAGGCAGTTGCTCTATTAGTAGATTTTTACACACTGTTTCAGTCCATATCTGGCTTGGATTGCCCTATTCCGTCCAGAGGAAAAACTTCCTATTTGTATAGTTATGAAATCCCACCCACCCCAAATATGTAAACAGCAGACGCAGAGATTTAGTTTAGAAGTTCATTTTCTTAATGCAAATCCCACAAAGCTTGTATCTGATAATCTGATTGCAGAAGGTGTTTTATTTGCCACAAATCTGTCAACCACACAGTGAAGATGAGTCAATAAGAGATCAGAGGAACAGCCTGGAAGAGAAAAACCTTTCTGAGAAACTGCCATTAATTTATCCTTTAAGAAAGAAAACAAAGGATCCCAAGAAACCAAGCTACAGACCCAAGGGCAAAAGACTGCTCCAGTTAGTCAATATTTGCAACAGAGTTCAAGCAGTATTTTCAAGGACCCTTGAACAAACAGACCACCAATCACTCAAGCAGCATCATGAATGCGCACTTTGTCAATGCTTCGTGGGCTACTTGCACATAGCAAACCCTTCCCAGATACACAATGGACACACAGAACTGCTCAGGCTTTCACCGTTCATGGCACAGGGAGCTGGTTTGTGTAAGCACCAAAGGTGTGTGTGGACAGGTACATATGTTTATGAATCAGATTAAATGTATATTACCTTGGGAAGAAAAAGAAAAACAAAGAGTATGAATTGTGTGGCCCTAGCACTGTTCAGACAGTCTTACACTGTAGCCCATGGAGTTCCAGTGTTGGGGCTATGGGGCCATTTTGGGAGGGTCCTATGGGCAGCTTCCTTCCTTCCTTCCTTCCTTCCTTCCTTCCTTCCTTCCTTCCTTCCTTCCTTCCTTCCTTCCTTCCTTCCTTCCTTCCTTCCTTCCTTCGAGAGACTTCCCTCTTCTCCCCCCGAGAGAGAAATAAACAGTCTGGGCAAGAGTCAGATGCAATACTGTACAATTAAAACAAATCCTCTTGAATGTACATAATTTTTCCTAGTCCCCTTTTACTCCCCCCAGAAATCAATGGGAGAAAATAAACCTGTTTTATTTGGTGGCAACAAGGTGTTGAGAGAAAAATCTAACCTCTGTAATGGTTTGTCTGACCCCATGGAGGAGGGTGGTGCCCATGGTACATTGCATAATTCTGCATAAAATGTGCTGCAGGTTTTAATGAATTTGTATTTTTCCTCTCTTCCTAATCTGCATCAGATATTTTGGTAATACATAATTTCCTGTTATTAAAAGCAGTCCTAAGTCCTTAAATGCTATTCTAAACTGTGAATACATTACGTAACATGGACTGCCTTGACCCCCATCCAAGTACAAAATGCAGCTAACGCAGAAGAAGAAAAGGTGACTTTTGTACCCTGCTTTTCTCACTCTTTTAAGGGGACTCAAAGTGGCTGACAAACCTTCTGTTCTTCTCCCCACAACAGTCACCCTGTGAGGTGGGTGGGGCTGTGAGAGCTCAGAAGAGAGCTGTGACTAGCCCAAGGTCACCAAGTTGGCTTCACGGAGGAGTGTGGACTTGAACCAGGAGACCTCCAGATAGGACTCTGGAACTTTTACCACAAGGCCAAACTGGCACATTATAGATGAGAAAGCTTATTCAAAGACAGTCTAGAAAGATTATGGGTGATTCCATACTGGCCAATATATCAGACTAGCAAGTGAACTAGAAGCCTCCCATCCACATGCTGGTGCAGCCTAAGTGAGGCCATGGGTATACTTGGTGGCCCACTATACTGACCAATGGCCAGTGTAGATTTCCTCTATGACGCTCTTTTTAATAAAGAAAATACCTAAAAATTAGGATTCATCATAATGATTATTTCACCTGGTACTAGAAGTAGAGGCCACAGGGTAAGATCACTGCAAAAGTAAATAAATATTTCTCCAAACCACATGCAATTTCCTCAATGGGTTTATTTCAAATAACTAGTGATATCAGAAAGGGCTAGAGTTGTAAGGCTAATACAGCCTCAGTCCTATGGGCGCTCGTTTTTGTATTTTAATAGCCTGACAGTGTACTGTATTTTTATTTCACCTTTTAAAAACACATGATTACATTATACTGCTTACTGATACATCTGATCTATGTATTTTGTAAATTACCTTGGACTCTCACTGGAAAAGTTTTTGTTGTTGAGTATCATCAAGTTGTGGATGACTGCTGCTTGACCACATGGGCACCTCCAAGGTCACCTCTAAGCAGTTTTCTTGGCAGAGGCACAGAAGTGGGTTTGCCATTCCCTACTTCTGGAGAGAAACTGGATATTGAATAAACAACCCTCTACTTTCATAGTGACAATGATATATTCTACGCCATATTCAGCATCTGCCTGACACTCTGCTGATAGTTTGACCTACAGCTCTCACTGGCCACGGCCAATGTATTTACAGGTCCTCAGATCTGTGAAGAGTGCTTAGAGTTCATTGCATCTGATCCTGTGGCCACTTGTCAGGCACAATAATGTATAACAAAGACATTCAGTATCTGTTGCCTAAATACTTAAAGTTGTAAGTTCACAAATACTTTTGGTACTTAAACTCTTTGTCTTACAAGTGAAACTATGAGCAAAATTTCTATCATAACTTGACTCCCATATGACAGTCCTGTTTGTGAATCATTCCAAATTGATCATACCATAGACATCTAGACCAGTGGTTCTCAACCTTCCTAATGCCGCGACCCCTTAATGGAATTCCTCATGTTGTGGAGACCCCCAACCACGGGGGTGGAGCAGCTGGGAGATGGGAGGGAAGGGCGGTGGGAGACTCATCGTGACCCCTATGAAAGGGTAGTTCAACCCCCAAAGGGGTCCCGACCCCCAGGTTGAGAACCACTGATCTAGACAGACATTCCTGCTCCATACCACAGACAGGTGAGTGTATTCTGGAGATGAGGAACCCATGGTTCTTGAGATGTTGCTGGACTGTAATCCCTACCTTCTTATATTCAGGAATCCCAGATATTGGTGTCCAAGAACATCTGGAGGACCACAGGTTTCAGCATTCCTACTATACTCCTTTTTCAATGTTACTTTTTTTTGCAGCAGGATTAGAGAGTCTGCAAACATCTCACTGTCCCAGGAAAACTAATTCCTTCAGGAAGCAGCTCCTTTCTCTGGAAACATTCTGTACTTTCCATATATCCACAGTTTAGCGGAGATTCAGTTGGGTCAAAATCACTGTCATTTCACAAAAATGTTATGCTTCCCACTACGCTGAAAGCCCATGAAATCTAACACATGCCAGAGCAGTGCAGTGTGGGAAAGATGGCAGGAGCGCCCTAGTACAGCAAACACTGCATTCTCTTTCCCTTTATAACCATGCCCAACTATAGCTAAATGCCCAAATCCATCCTATTTCAGGCTTGGGGAGTGGCTGGAGATGTCAGGAGATCAAACTTGATGAGGGGTCTGGCAATCACACGGACTTCGTCATTTACAGGGTTTGATTTTAGGTTCACGCTCTGGAGAGACTCCATTGTAGCAAGCTTTTCAACAGGAACATCTGTAAGGAAGAAAAGGCGAAGGAATTGTTCAGTGCCACTGCGTTTAGCCAGCTATTATTTTCAGTACTATTTACAATATTTATGTTTTGCTTTTGGCTTTTGACAACAGTGCGTTAAAAATGCTAATTGATCACACAGAGCATATACAGGCAATCTTTCAGGGTCATGCATCCCAAGTAGCATATTCGACAGTCATAGTACGCAGTGGCTCCGTTCTCAAACTGTATATAGTAACTTTAGAGACCATTTTGAGTCTTCAACGTTTGCACAGTTTTTAAAGAATCAGTACTTTTTGTGGACTAAAGCAAAGTGGGAATGGCAAAGTGGACTTTTTTGGGTGGAAACTGTACTTTTCGGGGTGTTTTCTTTGTTTCCACTTATCTGATTATAAGCACTGATTTCCTCTGACATTCTGCTGTTTTCACTGTGCTCTCTGCCATTACATGCTGCTTGCAAAACCTCCATTCCAAAAAACAATGGAAGGCAGACCAGGCAGTTTCCTTAGTTACTTGGGATTTTGCCCTAGAACAATACTGTGCTGCTGCCCCCCCCCCACTGCCCCCCTTGCTGCCCCCCTGTCACCCCTTGCTGTCATGGCTGCTGCCGCTGTCCCCTCACTCCTTGCCCCCTCTGTGCTGCCATCACAGGAAGGAAATGAAATGAACTTTATTCGTTAGTCATTTGACCATATCACATTGCAAATGTACAAGGGATAAAATCATGTGAAACAAAGAGATAAAACATACAAGAATAATATCAAAATCTGTACATATGTCATCGTTATAAGTCCCCATCACCCTTACAAAGGGCCCCATTCAGCTCAATGAAGGATACCCTGTACGTCACCTGGTCATTCTCTCTCTGCAAAAAGTAAGTCACGTTATGATCTGTATTCCAATGAGACACATTTTGCAAAAGGGGATCCAAGCACAATTGTTCTTAATTGAGAACAAAGGGGGCAGGTAAACAAAATATGAGAAAGATTTCCAACCTCTGGTGCACCACAGACACACAATCTTTCTTCGCATCACAGGAAGGTGTAACGAAGCCATTTCAGGCCGAAAATGGCTTGCATACGGATGCCTTCCTGATGGTCCCATTCCCATTATAAACTTAAAACGGTTTTCCTAAATCAAAATAAAAGAACCGGATGCAAACACGAATTTGCCTGATCCCATTACTTTCAATTTTAATCACGTTCAATCCAGATTCCGAGGTACCCCAAAAGCGCTTGAAAACTTGGGTAGAGTGCTATTGGGGGAGGGAAACCCTAAACACGCATTCTCATCCTACTACAACGGTACCGTTCCCACAGTAAGAAATGTAAACCGTTTAAAATGCAAGAACTGGAGCGAGACCTGTTGAAATGAGTGTTTTATTTACAATGCTTTGGGGCGATTTAACACGCGGAAAGCGTGTTAAGCCAACCTGACGTGGGGACTGTGAGGATCGAAACCGTTTCCAAACCGTTTTAAGTTTGTAATGGGAACAGGCTGGCTGATTTAAATGACAAGGTGTAACTGCAGCCCTAGACCAGACTTCCATGCAGGGCTGGTGTTCAAGACTGGCGTAGACCGACGCAACCCAAGGAAAGGCATGAGGGAGGACCAGCGGGGAACCCAGAAAGTCACTGCAGGGTTGGTGTTCCATGAGGGGGGAGCTCAGATTGGAAATCCTGCAGCAGTGCTCTTTCACAGCCACACAGAATGGGGAAGGGAGTGGGGGAGCTCGCCAGTGCCATAGCAATAAAGACGAACCCTCTCAGAAATACTTTCCCCTCAAGTAGACAAGTCACCACCAGGCAATCCAGTAACACATGCAGGATCGATGCACCCAAAATATCACCACACTTTCTGGTCTCCCAGCAGAGGAGAGCCATTAGTCTTGGTGCCTTTCAAGGGGAAAGAGACCCACGGAACCAGCTGGGCAAACATAGCTGCCCCAAACCAACAGCACTTATGCTGTTGTGTTATTGCACTGTAGTTCTGAGCTAAAATGACTGCTCGCGTCTGTGGCACTCATTAAGTCACATGGGTGGTGCTAAAGAGCAGTCACTTCAAGGCTACCTTCTAAAACCTCGAAGGTGCGGCAACCAGACAATCTTAAAGGATCTCCTGGTTCAATCACAATGTTTAAACTATGTGAATTTGCCATACGTTAATAAATAAACTGTAGTACACAGAGGAGAGCAGCCCCCAGTGAATGCTTTCTGTCATAGGAATTGTTCATGGTATCAAGGGAGTGGGTGGAACTGAAGGGTAGAGCTAGAATTTCCTGTCTTGAAGGACGGGTGCAAACCCAATTAGTGGATTGAAGAAGGGAGGAGAGAGAAAAGATGCTACATAAGAACATGAGCATAAGAGGAGCCCTGCTGGATCAGCCCCACAGCCCATCTAGACCAACATCCTGTCCCACACAGTGGCCCACCGATTGCTCATGGGCCTCTCAAGCAAAGACAAGGGCATTCCAGACCTTCAGAGGTGGAGATCATAGTACTACAACTCTGATCACACTGCCAGGGTATGAAGTTGTAGAACCTTTTTTGGCCTCACAGTACGCCAAATATCATCATGGGCGGGCGGGCGGGCGGGTGAGCAAGCAAGCAAGCAAGCAAGCAAGCAAGCAAGCAAGCAAGCCAGTACTACCTGTTGCTGCAGACAATCAAAACATTTTTTTCCTGGAGGACTCATGAGTACCTTCATAGAGGACCCATATTGTCCCTTGTTTATAACTAGGGATGTGCACAAATATTCATAGTCATTCGAAATCTGATCAAATGTGCTGAATTTCGACATTCAGACTCCAACAGAGTGTCCCAAAATTAGAATGTAAACGTTCAAATAGAATTTCTAACTTTGGATCTATTCATTCGAATTATCCAAACATTCGTATGTGTACAGGTTCATACATGATGCACATCTGTCCCGCGTCCATATGCATTTGTACGGATTCGTACGGGATGAAAACAGGTTGCATACAGGATAATTGCGGGATGCATATGGATGCGTACAGCTGCGTACGTGCACATATGAATGTTGACATTTGTATGTGCAGATTCGAATCAAAAATTTGAATGAATAGATTCAAATTTGGTAAATATGAATATGAATCTTGTTAAATTCGAATTTAAAAGATTTGAATCGGATTGGATTTCCGGGCACTTGATTTGATTCAAACTGAATGTCAAAAAAGAATTGTATGTACATCCCTGTTTATAAGACAAGCCCCCCCGCCCCCAGTCTAAGAGTCCGACCATAAATCTAGCATGGATCAATCTGCCATAGATAAAGCAGTGCATTCTTTTCTGGTGTGCTTTAAGACAAATGAACAAACTTGCAGGATATAATTTTACTAATGAAGAGTAATTTGTCTTTAAACACTATTTGCAGATAGAACGGTTTTAACAACAGGGATTATTGTTACTTCTTAGTGAAAGTGCTGAAAAAAGGAACTTTGTTTAGCCCTGAGTCAGCTCCAAAAGAAGTCGGAGCTAACTATATACTATATACAAATTACTCACTACTTAGAGGTTTCTATATCTTACCCTGCTTGGAAATCTAGTATAAAGACATCATTAAATAAATCATGGTTAACAGGTTCTTTTAAAAGACTGTGATTTTACAGAAGTTGACTTTGATCAAAGAAGTACTGCTGCAAAATAGATTTTATCTCTTTGCCGATTTCGTCCTTGTTCGAATTTGACTCACCAACTTGTTTGTTTAGCAGGTTCAAAAATGTAGCACAGAAAACTTCATAAAAATTGAAAAATGGTAGCTATGAAGAATTAAATAGTTGTATACTCGCTCCAAGATTATGTTACTTTTTAGTTCAAAGTTGCCCTTCTCAGAACCTTTTCTTTCTTTCTTTCTAACAGTTACAGTACTGTTACTTCTACTTACATAGACCATCCAACTAGGTTATTATCTACTAAATCCAAAGATGAACTAAGGTTTCATTTTATCTTCCAGCATTAATTGGCCTCGCTCTGACAATTGATTCTCCCACTAAAATGTGCTTAATAATATACCCATGTACACGAGATCTTGACAGGTTTGCAGACACTGTAAAAAAATTATATATTTTGATTAGCCAAATGAGATGTGCATGACAATTCTTCGTAGACCTTTTAATATCCTTGACTAGTGCATTCCTTAAATGGGTATTAAGGCAGGGTAGCTGACAGGCTTGCCTGGTGTTTGCAAACCTTGGCAGATAATGAAGGGAATTTGAATTATATCCCTATAAGATGACACTGCCTTAGGACGGCAAACAGCATGATGTTGACTAGTAATGAAAATTTTGTTGCACTGAGACCGGAGGATGGATTACCTATCATTCTTATCAGGTGGCTGGGATGCCAAAATCAAGATTCAGCACATCGTAGAAAAAACTGGCACAGCTTGAACGCTGGCAAGGCATAAGGCCCTTCAGACATCACTAGACTAGTTTCCATCAGCCTCAGCTGATGCAGCGGGGAGAACCAAAGAGGTTGGCAGGACTCTGGGAAGTGAGATTTCACTCCTTGGATGGTTATTCTAAAGCTACTAAAGAAGATGATGGTCTTGGATAATTTGGGATAAGCGTGTTTCCACTAAAGACTGAGGTATACACAATGATGTCCTGAATTATATAGAACAGCCATGCACAGCCCAGAAAATTGGGGGGTGGGGTGGACTTTAGGTGTGCTAGTGTTTTTCCCTGCCCACAGTGGAACAAGGTAATGCCCTTACCTGTGCACAGTTGCTCCTTTTTAGGTATTCTGGCTTTCTCCAGGTCTGAGGAGATAGGGCCAGACCACATGATGTCCAAATAAAGTGCTGTGCATTTCAGGACCAAAGATGCTATATTTTGGGAAGGTGATCTTTTAGGGGCCAACATGGTCCTAGGAAAGCTGCACAAGGTTCAGATATACAGATCTGCAGATTATGCAGTGTGGCGTGGTGGCACTATTTGGTGCACTGCTGAAATGGCTCCGCCTTTTAAACCAGAACAGGAAGGCATGCACGCTTCTACGCACCTACCTGTTCTGTTTTAAGGGCCCCTAGACTACTGTTAAAACAAGTGTACTGATATCCTGGTTTAGATGGCTACACTGCCTCCAATGGTGATGCAGCATGCTAGCAAAGGGCAGGACTTACCCTTAAGCCAGGCCATCATGTAGAAGGTAGGGCTCTGGACCCCTCCTGGACTAGCTTAAGGGTAAGTGTGGAAGAACCCTGTTTGTACACCAAAAGGCAGGCTGGAGAGATTAAACTATGATTTCCTGGTTCAAGCTGTACCCTATGTCTCCTTCCTTCCTTCCTTCCTTCCTTCCTTCCTTCCTTCCTTCCTTCCTTCCTTCCTTCCTTCCTTCCTTCCTTCCTTCCTTCCTTCCTTCCTTCCTTCCTTCCTTCCTTCCTTCCTTCCTTCCTTCCTTCCTTCCTTCCTTCCTTCCTTCCTTCCTTCCTTCCTTCCTAATCTATGCCCTAAAGATTTAACATGAGTTCTCATATTTGTTTTACAAGCTTAGAACTCACTTGAAAGTGCACTGTTGTCTGTAATCTCTTCATTGTTCATATGAAGGGAACACCTAGAATTCTTTGTCATCCAATTTAAGTTTCTTCAGTTCTCTGGCACCTTTGCAAGAACGGTCTATATCAAAACCTTCCAAGAGTTTTCTGGGATTTAGAATAGTGAAGCTACTGGTCCTGATTTTAATCTTCTACCCTTGATGATTCACAAGCCTTTATTGATGTCACAGCCTTGTCTGATCAAAAACAAATCCTGCACAGAATTAATAAACTCAGATACCATATCCACAGTCCATATTAGCATGACTTTCAACTATAGCAATTTTTTTCACATCTGGCAGGCTGAAGTACAGCCAGAGCTGAAATGTAAAAAGAGGTGTCATTTTAACTGTACTCAGTGCTCGGGGGGACTATAAAATAAGCCTCCTTAGTCTTTTCTTCAGGGGCTCATGTCACCATTGCTCCATTACTGTTGACTATGGTCAAGAATGGACTTGTAGTGGGTCAGAGAGATGGCTCTGCCATGTCCAGATGGATTAGATGGTCTGATCTTGGACAGTCTTCTTCGTTCCAGCCTACCACCCTCTTGTTACATCTGGGTTTCTTATTCTACTTTGTAAACCTGAAGATTTCATTACCTCCTGCCTTTTCCCAGTCCTCAGAACAGATCCAGTAGTTACTCTCAGGAAGCTGATTCCACCACTAACCATTATAATTTTTTCATGAGTTTTTTTCCTAGCCCTGTTTTTGCATGTTCCCAAAATATTTGTAGACTTGGGCATTGGTCTTCTCATTATTGCCATTCTGAAAGAATCTGATTATACACCGTCAAAGACTATTCTATACAGTGTCAAAAGAGGGCATTGGAGGGGTAAAGCATGAGGTTGCATCTCTCACCCTCACTAACGCTGAAGCTGGGGATTGAAAGTTCCCCATCTTCCAAGTTTCTACCTGGGGCCATTAAGTGGGGTCTAGAAGATAGCCATGGTTACGGGTAGATAGCATTCCAGGTATGTTACCTAAGCTGCCAATCTGCTCTCAGGTATGAGTTATGAACCCCAGAGGCAGGTCAGGACCCAGAATTCAAGAGCTAACCTCTTACAGCCTATTATCAGACCTCACTAACTGCTTCTCCTTCTCACTCATGTACATGTATTTTTCACTGCAAAAATTGTGCCCTTGTTGTATCCCATCTTTCTCCAAAAGGCAGTAGAAATGGTTTTCATCTTCTCTAGATCCAAAATGTCTGGCAGGAACCATGCTGAATAAGCCTGTCTTAGATTTCACTTCCCTACAATGACAGATGAAGTGTGGAAGTAGGAATTTCTTCAGGTATCAGAGCTTTTCAAATAGGCGCATGAATTTTAAATTAGCTTGGAACTGAATAGACAGCTAGTTAAATTCCTTTGGAGTTGCTGAAGTATCATCTTAATGAGAAGATCCTCATCAAATTTTAGCTGAGGTTTTCTGCATAGACTTCACACATGATCCTTTCCTTCCACATTAACAAAATTATTTAGAAATATCTTTAAGCTGGCATTTAAATTAGAGGCTGAACTCACATCTGTTGGCATTACTAACGCAGCACAACCTTCTGAGGACCTTGGAACACTTACAACTTAAATTCAGCCTCGTTTATCTGAAAGTATAAAATAACATTTGTTAATTAAACAATGTGTTTTACTTCACTTGGTTGCTGTGAAGACTAGCTGTCCCAATGTCTCCCCGTTTCGGGAAAATTACTTTCACCGTGCTCTACTTTCGAGTTCTGTTAAAAGAATCAGAGGCTCGACTTTCTCTTTGCTGCAATCCGTAGCAACATTGCATCTTCGCTGCCTATGGTTGCTGTAACCCTTTCATTCCCCTCAGTGTAAGTATACAGGTAAATAAAGTTGTCTGGATGAAGTTAACCAAAGGCAAAGCATTTATTGTTTGCATAAGCACACCAACGAAAGAGCTTCAGGCAAGTAGCCAACTCAGTCAATGGGTAACACCCTCATGCATGCAACCTGTACTGCAATAAACTGCACACAGAACGAAATCAAAGCTCCATTTACAGGGACAGAAACCCATTTCTCCTTGACCCACAACCCTGTGAGCTTGCCCCAAGAAGAACCCCTTTACTCTCTCTCAGGGGGCATTCATGGGGTGTTTTTCCACTGTCAAAAAGTACCCATTTTTGCACCCATTAAGGACCCATTTGGATATGAGCCGGATGACCCCATTTCCACCACGGCACCCATTTGGGACCCGATTGTTTCCACTGCCGTGGGAGAAATCCGGATCAAATGGGTACTTTCTGCCCTTTAATCCAGATTTTCTGTAGACCCCATTAATGGGGTCTACAGTGGGGTCTTTTGCCAGAAAATCCAGATTAAAGGGACTAGAGGAGGCTAGGGGGAGGGGATGCCCCCATGGGGGGGAGCCCCGAAGTCCCAGCTTCGGAGTGATTTCGGAGTCATTTCCAAATCATTCCAAAGTGACTCCGAAGTCCCTCTGAAGCGATCAGCAGAAACTTCGGAGTCTCGCTGCCAATCTCTCCAAAGAGATCAGCGCAGACTTCAGAGGCGCTCCAAAGGGACTCCGGAGTGGCTTTGAAGTCTATGCCGATCTCTTCGGAGGGACTTCGGAGGGGAGTCCGTGCGGTCTGCACTAACAGTGCACGGACCGCGCTGACAGCTCCCAAGCCTCTCTGAAGTCCTTGGCGATCTCTTCGGAGGGACTTCGTAGTCATTTTGAAATGATTTCAAAATGACTCTGAAATCACTCTGAAGCTGTGACTTCAGATATTGCACCCCCTGTCCCCAGAGACACTTGGGGTGACGGACCGATCCCTTGGGGTCAATCCGGATTCCCCACATGGGTGCAAAGGTGTTTCGATGGCAGGAAGGTTAGCACCCATTGCTAATGGGTGCTACACCTCCTGTGGAAACACATTGGGTGCTTCCCTAGATCTGGATTAAGGAATGTACCCATGCCTTAGATCCGGATTTTCTTAGATCCGGATCTAAGGGCTGCGGTGGAAAAACACCCTATGGCTTCCTCCTCGCTGTTAGTGATCCCTGATTGGTCAGCGACGATGGACCCAATCTCCCCCTCCCTCTGGGTTTGATTCCTACCCACACACCCCTGTCAACTCCTACCCAGCCCTTATGACTGACGTTAACCCTCTAACTACCTTACTTGACCAGGAGGACGTCACCGCTGCCAACAGTTGCCAGTTAATAACTATAATGTGATAAATACAACTTAATTTCTAATTATTAAACCTATCACAGTTGCTTACAAGTTGGCAGTGTCATTAGGAAAAACCACCATACATGACAAAGCATAGAGTCTATACACACTAGGGGTGTGCACAAATGCAATTTTTGAGATTCAATTCAAATTGAATATTTTATTTTATTTGTTTATATTTATATTTCTATCCCACCCTATACCCGTAGGTCTCAGGGAGGGTTACTGTTTTAAAACAACAGGTTAAAACAGTAATATGCATAAGAGCACTTAAAAACCAACAAGCAACCAAACAAATGAAAAATTCAGCATATTTAAAAAAAATCAAATATTCAAATACTATTTGAAAATTCAATTTGATTCGAATCTTTAAAATTTGAATTTAACCAAATTTGATTCGAATTAAGCAAATTCAAGTCTATTCATTTGAATTTTCGATTTGAATTTGCACTTACGAATGTCGACAACATTCGTAATATGCCCATACACACCGTTACGCAGCCTGTACAGATCCGTACATGTTCGTATGCATCCTGTAGTTATCCCATATGCAACCTGGTTTTGTCCTGTACAGATCTGTACATCTGTGTACAGATGCAGAAAAGATGCGTATCTGCAAGTACACATCGTGTACGAACCTGTACACATACAAATGTGCGGATAATTCAAACAAATAGATCTGAAATTCAAAATTCATTTGAATCTTTAAACTTGAATTTATGGACATCCGAATTCAATGAATTCGATCAAATTTCGAATACCTTTGAATATTTGTGTACACCCTTAACACACACTTACCTTTGCTATTCTGGTACGGGACAGGTTGGGACAGATTGTTCCTGCTGCAGAACAAGACCTTCCACCTTGGAATGGCCTGGACCACACCAGCCCGTGTCATTTGAAAGCTTATACAAGCTTCAGAACTGGTGCGGGGTGGTAGTGACAGTGAATGATCCCAAGGCCATGAATGAAAGTTACTAGCAGAAAAACATGTATGTCAAGAACCTATCTCAAAAGGCTCAAGAAATCATTTTCAAAACCTTAGGGACTGTTTGAAAATTTTATTAATGAAGGTTGTATGTGTTTTGTTTATACTTGCTGCAAGTTCAGCTCTTGCAACAGAAATCCAGGGGCCTTGGGAAGCAGAGGGGAGCAGCTGGAGGGCTGCTGCGATATATACTGGGTGTTCCGATAGTTAAATCTGAACTCCTGACTGGCACAGGAACCAGGGATCAGCCATGTGTTAATGGCTGACCCAAGTAAATAAGAAAATGGGGTAGGGAAATGAGAGGCTGGAGAAAGAGTCAGGTGGAAAAGCCAAGAGTTTAATTTTCCCGGGTTTAAATACAGCACCCAAAAGGGGTGTGGACAAAATGACATACAGGCAAAATCCAAAGAGGTGATTGGAGAAGATGGTCCAGGATCCCTGTGATGTCACATCCTGGTAGAGACCAGAAGAGAAGGAAGCTGTTTCCACGTGACTGAAGGCTCCTTTAATCCCATGTGGTCTGAGGACACCATTATACCCAAGGGCAGTTCTAAGCCAAGCCCCTGCTGCTGTCGGGGAGAGAGAGACCTGCAGTCCAAAAGCAGCTGCATTGCTGGGGCCCTTATTCTGCCAGGAGGATGAAGAGGAGGGCGAGTGCCATTGCCGGAGGAGGCGGAAGAGGAGGCACAGTGCCAGGAGGAGGCACAGCACCAGGCAGCTGTTCGGGTGCAGCAGTAAGGGAGTGCTCCACCATGGAGATCCAGGAGGAGGAGGAGAAGGAGGTACATGGTCCAAAGTACATCCCTGATGCCTCCCAAAGCAGCTCTGACCACAGCCCCTCCAGTGCATGGCAGTGGGAGGTAAGTGGGGCGGTTCAGACTGTCACGGAACCCTCAGTACTGAAGGTGTCTGCCGCTGCCGTTGCCGGAAGCCGCTGCCCATCGCGGCCAGCTGGGCAGCCTAGTGATTCCTATATATACTATTTACATACACAATAAAAAGACAGAATAAATTGTGATTAACATAACCCAAGGTCTGGCATAATGACTAAACTGGGCCATGTCCACTTGTAAAATTAATTCCACTTCAGAATCAATCATATGGAGTGATCTACAGTGTGGCTTCTTTATCTACCTCTTTGTTGAAGAAAATACAGATTTATTGCTATATTATACTGGCAGGTTTTTAGTCCTGATGATTTCAGTTCAAGTTCATGACTAACTCATCCTAAATTCATCCTGCTGAGCTCATCTGCTTTAAGGACAAATGCCTTTTCATCACAGTACACATTCTTTTATTTAAAGATACATCTTTTAAAATAACAAAAGCAACATTAGCTGTGAAAGCTACCTATTACAATTTGTGGCCTTGGTCCAAACAACAGCAGTTTCACAGCAGCTGAACAAATTTATGGCACTTCAAGGGAAATGATCGCAACCAAGCAACAACTTGTATCCCCCTAGTCCCTGGCCTACTTGGTCTTCAATACCTTTAAAGGGACACTGGATGCAAAGAAGGTTCTTCTTCTCTCTCCCTCTTTTCTATCCTCTAAGATTGTTGTTGTTAATTTTTCAGGTTCATAGGAGAAACTGAAGCATAGGCCATCTTCCGGAACCGGCTTTCTGTAAACAGTGCATCCACCAAGGAAACCAAGCAATTAAAAACAACAGACAAAGGCTATGGTGCTGATTGTCTTCTTCCCAGTCTTAAGGGCTTTCTGCACACATGTATGCAGATCTGTAATAGAGGGACAGGAACAGGGGCCGCGTTCCCATTACAAGCTTGAAATGGTTTTCCTAAACCGAAATAATAGAACCGGATGCTAACACGAATGTGCCTGATCCCATTACTTTCAACTTAATCGCGTTCGATCCGGATTCTGAGGATCATATGTGGTGTATGTGACTCAAGGGGAGGACTTAAGTGGCTACTTTCTGAAAGCTACTTTTCGGGGCTGCCCTGCCCTCTTCCTCCTGGCGTGCATGCGCCACCCATAACCGACCCCTTCACGGAGCCTAAATGGGTGGCTGCCGCTTGCATGGATGGATGAAAACGGCACTGGGCAGCCAGAAATTCTTTCCCCTCCTCTCCCCATTGCCCAGGGCACACAGCAGCAGCAGCAACTCAAGCCGCCTTTGCCCGCTCACCTCCACAGCCACCATCCCCAGCAGGGGTTCCCTCTGAAAAAAGCACCCTGGCTGGCTCGCTCTGCTGCTGCCACCGCCGCCTACGCACACTGCCTTAAACATTCACACATCTCCCAGGACCTGCAGCTGCTTTCCTTCCTTTTCCCTTTCCAAAGGTCAGAACTTTTAAAGAGCCAGAATTGCGCAGAATTGCAAGATTGTTATCAGGTGTGAAGTGGATGGATTGCTACAGTCACCTCTGCTGTACAGGGTGGATTTTTACAGTGAAATCACTATCTTTGGAAGCAGGCTATTGGGGGAGGGAAACCCTAAACATGCATTCTCATCCCACTAAAACGGTACCATTCCCCCAGTAAGAAATGTAAAACATTTCAAATGCAAGAACTGGAGCGAGACCTGTTGAAATGAGTGTTTACATTTACAACGCTTTGGGGCGATTTAACATGTGGAAAGCGTGTTAAGCCAACCTGAAGTGGGGACTTCGAGGATCGAAACCATTTCGAAACCATTTTAAGCTTGTAATGGGAATGGCCCCAGAGTGTTCCATTCCAAGGCTGGGACAGAATGCTCCAAGCTGGAACAGCGCCATCCATACAGTAACTGTGTGTCCCAGCCAAGCTTTGGAGCCTACCTGTATGAGATCTGATGGCCAGGAATGAACTTTCCTGGCCTCAGAGCTCGTGTGTGCATGTGTGTGTGTGCACACACTGTATGGATGGAGCTTACTCACGGCGAGTGGGGCTTCTCATATTCGATATTAACTAGTGGAAGGGAGACCCTTAGTGCACTTGCTGATACAGAACACCAGCTAGTGCGGAACGGCCCCTAGTGTGCTACCAGTGAACCGGGACTGAAGCAGAGCCATGCAGAGCCCAGTCAAAATGCTGATTTTAGGGAACTAACAGAGTATTAGAGAACAAAGTCATACCATCAAAACAATAAGCAAGGACTTCTGGCTGTGTAGTCCAGTGTTTCTGAACTGATGTCCAGGTGCAACCGCTGGGTGAGCATCTATTATTAAAAGTTCCATATGTTTTAAGTGATATTTCTAGTTCAGTTTCCCAGTCTGATTCACCTGAACTAGGACAGGCAAACCCTTCAACAGATGATGCTTTCCAAAAGCATCATGGTCTATCTTAATCATCATCTTCCACTTCAATGAGCGCTAAGTATAATTCAATGGTAACCTGGAGATTCAGGTTGTATTTTTGTTTCAGAAAACGTTATAGGTCTGGCATTTATCCAAAGGAAAACAGTACATTATATTTTCTCTTGCAATTTTTCACAGCTATTTTTTTTAAAAAAATCTTACATTTATGTTACACAGTTTTATTGTGTTTCTGCCTTGGTTTTTGGTTTTGACATATGTAAGACATCTGCTCTTTTGACATGTGTTTTTATTTATTGGACTATCCTGCTGCTCATTTTGTGACAAAACTGCAGGAGAAGTCAGAATGTGTGCAATTAAGGAGAAGATCAATGCTTGTTCTTCCACTTAACAATGGAGCTTTGGGTAAAAGGCTTGGTAAATTCAGCAGCCTTCTGATAGGTAAGAACTGTATTACTTACAGGACTTGCTGTGCTGTTAGTATCTACTGCCTGGCTTGAACAATCATTTGTGCTTTCTGGTTTTCAACAGTAAAATCTGCACAACAGACTATTATTCCTGTAAACTTTCCTTTTTTGTAGGTTGTTACAATCATCAATTCCCACTGACCTTTAGGCACCCAGTAACCCGGTTGTGATAAATTGCCTGTACAACAGACTTCAGCAGGGTCGGACTGATGGAATGGTAACAAACACGTTTCTGTGTGCCAGCTTCATAGTTATGAGATGTGGGCTTACTTCTTCTAGTGGACTGTTTGTTATGCGAACTAGGACTTACGGTGTGTAATTTGTTTGTGTGAATCCTGCTAATGCAGTGAAGAAGAAGAAGGAGTAGGAGTAGGAGTTGGCTTTTCTACCCCACTTTTCTCACCCAGTTAAGGGGACTCAAAACAGCTGACAAAGCTTCCCATTCTTCTACCCACAACAGAACACCCTGTGAGGTAGGTGGGGCTGAGAGAGCTCAGAAGAGAGCTGTGACTAGCCCAAGGTCACCCAGCTGGCTTCATGAAGGGAGAAGAGATGGCTTCTCTACCCTGCCTTTCTCACCCATTTAAAGGGTCTCAAAGTGGCTGACAAACCTTCTGTTCTTCTCCCCAGAACAGAACACCCTGTGAGGTAGGTGGGGCTAGCCCAAGGTCACCCAGCTGGCTTCATGGAGGGAGAAGAAGAGATGGCTTTTCTACCCCACTTTTCTCACCCATTTAAGGGGACTCAAAGCAGCTGACAAAGCTTTTCTATTCTTCTCCCCACAACAGAACACCTTGTGAAGTAGGTGGGGCTGTGAGAGCTCAGAAGAGAGCTTGTGACTAGCCCAAGGTCACCCAGCTGGCTTCATGGGGGAGGGCGGAATCAAACCGGTATTCCCAGATAAGAGTCTGGCCCCCTACCCACTAGACCAAACTGGCTCACTTTGAACTGCTACCCTCCCTAAGCATAGCTCGAATCTATAGCAACAAACTTCTTCTTGGTTCTTCATTCCACACCCAAGGGCTCCAGGAGACAGAGGGATAGGTCCAGGAGTAGGCAGTAGAATGTTTTTATCTCATATTGGATTAGGCAGAGGCCATGAAATGAATATTTCATCTAAGGCAACAAGAATCTTGAGGCCATATCTGTCTTAACATTTCAG
Source organism: Aspidoscelis tigris stejnegeri (assembly GCA_023333525.1). Taxonomy (NCBI): domain Eukaryota; kingdom Metazoa; phylum Chordata; class Lepidosauria; order Squamata; family Teiidae; genus Aspidoscelis; species Aspidoscelis tigris. The sequence goes on from JALMGA010000002.1 coordinate 99,234,275, forward strand.
TCTAAGCCATGAAAAACTAAACTACAATGAATTAGATCTTAGATGCTGACAAACTATTTACGATAAGCCAATTTAGACTCCTTAAACTAATCTACCGTAATTCAAGGACATGACTTTCCTCATGGGTGTATCTGTCACCTTATGCAGGAAATTACCTGATTGATCTTTGACTTTTGAATGTGCAGGGAATTCCGTACTTCGCGTGGGCCCTTGATGGTGACGTCACAGATTTTGCAGCAATGGCTATTTATTTGCTTGGCATTCCAGTGGTCATGCTATTTTTAGCTGTTATCACTGCTGCCAGATTAAATGATGAAGTTTATGGAGCTACGTACAGAGCATTAAACCTGGTGGGATTTGGCTTAAATGTCACAGACAAAAATGTTAATTCCTCCTAGACAGGCGGTTTAACAGGCAGTAACACCATCACCAGGTACTGGGGAGAGAGTGCAAAAGCTGGCTTGAAGCTCAACATTTAAATACTTCCTGGCAAACAGAAAAGGGGAAGAAATATTATCAAATATCCTGTTAGATTATTATCGTAATAGATTATGGTGACTATTAGAGGTTGTATTTTATTGTATTCTGTGTTATTATGTTGCTGCTTTTGACTAATTTTCATACTTCTTTCATCTTTGTTTTGTTCATGTTGTTTATGTTCCTCCTTAAACAGAATTGAAAAACAGAAAGAAAGAGGAAGGAAGAAATGGAAGTAACGACAGACTATATTTTCCTGTAGATGGTGACTGTAGTCCCAAAACTAAATATGCTCCTTGGGAAGAAAGCTGTGGGGAAACTGGGTCACAGATGGAATACTAGATGGACAGAATCCTAAAAAAGCAGAGACATCATCTTGCCAACAAAGGTCTGCATAATCAAGGCTGTGATCTTCCCAAAGAAGAAGCTAATGTCTATGCAGAGAATTGGCTCTACTCCCATCTGTTCTCATAGTAAACACTGGGCAGGTTTTCCCCAACTTTCTTATAACTTTATACCCATCCTTCACTGTTCCACATTCTAGGATGGTTTACAGAGCCATGGACATCTTCCCCTCAAGAAATTCAAGAATAAACCTATTTTTTTTCAGATTCCCCTCAGAGCTTTGCTTGTAGTGTCCTGAAAAATTTAAGTCTTTTTCTTAAAATGTGGTGCCCCAAGCTGGACTTCTCACATCTCGGAGACTATGGCCACTTCCATTCCCTGGAAGGCTCACTGCATGGCCAACTCTTCATGGAATGTGCAATCAGCTTGACAACCATCCATCTTTAGTTTAGGCCTTTCATAATATGCTGCTCAGAAGATAAGTGATGGTATTTTCTGATTTCTGCCTGCAGTGAAATTGTCTTCAAAGACAAAGATCCTGGTCAAACCTATATAAGACAGGACGTCCTATTCATAATTCAAACTGAGGCTGTACCAGCAATGTTAACGCTAATGTCAAAAAATCCAATTCAATTTGGATATTTAAAGATCCAAATGTCATAAAATCTGATTCGAATCCATAACATTCGAATCCGTACATTCGAATGTTAAATTTGTATGTAAAGATATGAATGTTGACAACATTCGTATCTGTTATACATATCTGTAAAAATCCGTATGCATCCCGTATTATCCCGTATTATCCCGTTTTAATTCCGTATTTTAAGCGCAAGATACAAATAATTTTCACACAGATTCGTATTTGACAGATACGAATCTTACACATTCGAATTATCAAGAAATCCATATTGGATTTTCAAAAATCCAATTCGAGTTTGAATGTGCAAATCCGATTCGAGTTCAAATATCAACATTTGATGGATTTGAATTGAACATTCAAATTTTCAAATATTCATGCACATCCCTTACACCTAGATTGTTATAGGTCATCCTCAGGCCATCCTTGCATACCTGCCTCTGCGATCAACCTGAGCCTCCTCCACAGATCTCTTGGCTCTCCACACTTTTTGTGGTATCAAATCAAATCTCCGTTCTTATTGGATGCCGTTGTGTCACTCGAGGGTGTGTGTTTGTGGTACTTTTTAAAGCCTGCTCCCTCACCTCCATGCCCCCTTCTTTTTAAATGTGCTTCTCTGTGCAATCATTTTTTTAAAAAATAAATTTGCAGAAAAATACTAGATAGTAAGAGGAATCATACACATAAAGTGAGGAGAGAAGTAGAGATGCCTCACAAACTCTGCATGTACCGCCTTCCCCTATGCATTGGCTGAAAGGAAAGACTGGACCCCACCTACTATAGCATGGTTTAGCCTCCTTTAGCCCATCGGCCCTCTCACACTAAGAGAAGAGAAAATGGCCTGGCATGCCAGGATGGCTGTCCTCTGGAAAAGAGGACTCTAGTTAGAACAATCTAATAGGGGTAGGTCGGCTTGGATAACCAATTGAATGAAAATAATGTTAGTAATGTGACCTGAAGACGAAAGAGGAATATGTGAAGTCGTCCTAAATTAAAGGTATGACCAGGGCCAAAGCGCTCACACTCAGACACGCTGGGGAAGGATCACCAATGTTGACCTAGTTTGAAGTGCTTGTGGATTCTCACTGTAGCTAGTGAGGAAGCAGTCTGTATTTCTGTTGATAGAGTCTAGTATGACATTTGCCTTTTTGGCAGCTGCATCACACTGCTGACTCTCACCCAGATTGCCATCAACCACAATCTTAAGATCATTTTGTGCTATTCTTGCATTGCATTTTTATGATCAAAATACGAACACATGATTGTATCTGATGAATTTCACACTACTGCCTTCAGCCCTGTTTTCTACTTTATCTAGATAATTTTGAATTTTGTTATAGGAAATTAGTTATTGCACACAGTTTTGTGTCATCTACAAATCTGATAAGCATACTTATTGATCCAGAACATTCCTTTAAATCTTCTATGCTACCTCGTTCAAGAGGTGCAAATCTTAGCATTTCTCATTCACACATGTATAACTTAGAACATTCTTATTATCTTCTACTTTAAGACTTCCTGCATAAATGTTCTTCCGTCCTGCATCTCCATTTGCAAATTGTCACTGGCAAGCGCTGTAATTTGCCACATGGCTTAATACGCATCGCCATCATTTGTCATCACTGCTACTTCTGTCAATGTATCTATGAACGCATCTCATTGGGCACACAGCCTATCTAATTTGTCACCAAAATGGTGTGTATTGTGCTCATGTTTTTCTAGTAAAGGTTTGCTAATTTGTTTGCGTCAAACTATTTATAATTTGTTCTTTACTCAAAGAAGAAAAAGAGCTCTCTACCCCGCTTTTCTCACCCATTTAAACAAGTGGCTGACAAAGCTTTCTATTCTTCTCCCCACAACAGACACCCTGGCCGTGTCTTCACGGCATAGTTATCTCGAATTCAAAACGTTTTGAGCTCGCGCAGTTCAGACGGCACTTCGGATTAACACGGTATTTCCGTGTTAAAGGACGTTATCCCGATTTGAAATAAATCCTGATCTCAACAGGTCTCACTCCGGATCGGGCGTCGATACGTGTTTCCTTTTTAACTGTGTGGACAGTATCGTTCCGGGATGAGATTCAGTGTTAAGGCTGTCCCGCCCCCCCAATCGCACTGTAACCAATGGCTGAACGTATTAGAAGCACGTCATGTTTAGGGTTTCCTTCATTGAAAAAATCCACCCTCAAACACCCACTATAAACCTCCAGTCCTTAAAGCTGAAACACTGTATCAATCTAAGCACTTCACACCTTTAAAACAATGTTGCAATTTTGCGCAATTTCAGACCTTTGAAGGTTCGGAACAGTCACTTTCAGCCCCCTTAATGGTGAGAAGGCTTGTCAGCCACTTAGTCCCTTGAAGGGTGAAAACAGAATGTCAACCGCTTTGAGCCCCCTCTAGGCTACTTTGCCTGTGGTCACACCTAAGGTTTAATCCAGTTTCAGTTCACTTTCAGAGTGAGAGAATACACCAGCAAACTGACAAGCTGGTTTTCTTTCAGGGTTAATAACTCAGAAAATCCACCTTTAGACTAGATAATGTGGAAAGAAAACTACTGGTCACTTTGCTGATGTGTTCTCTCACTCTGAAGGTGGAGTGAAGCTAGATTAAACCTTAGGTGTGACCACAAGCCAAGGTTTTAATCCAGCTTCGGTCCCTGTGAGGTGGGGGGCGGCTGTGAGAGTTCAGAAGGGAGCTGTGACTAGCCCAAGGTTACCCATCTGGTTTCATGGAGGAAGAAGAGTTGGCTTTTCTACCCTGCTTTTCTCACTTATTGAAGGGGACTCAAAGCAGCTGACAAACCTTCTGTTCTTCTCCCCACAACAGAACACCCAGTGAGAGCTCAGAAGGGAACTGTGACTAGCCCAAGGTTACCCATCTGGTTTCATGGGGGAAGAAGAGTTGGCTTTTCCACCCTGCTTTTCTCACTTATTGAAGGGGACTCAAAGCAGCTGACAAACCTTCTGTTCTTCTCCCCACAACAGAACACCCAGTGAGAGCTCAGAAGGGAACTGTGACTAGCCCAAGGTTACCCATCTGGTTTCATGGGGGAAGAAGAGTTGGCTTTTCTACCCTGCTTTTCTCACTTATTGAAGGGGACTCAAAGCAGCTGACAAACCTTCTGTTCTTCTCCCCACAACAGAACACCCAGTGAGAGCTCAGAAGGGAACTGTGACTAGCCCAAGGTTACCCATCTGGTTTCATGGGGGAAGAAGAGTTGGCTTTTCTACCCTGCTTTTCTCACTTATTGAAGGGGACTCAAAGCAGCTGACAAACCTTCTGTTCTTCTCCCCACAACAGAACACCCAGTGAGAGCTCAGAAGGGAACTGTGACTAGCCCAAGGTTACCCATCTGGTTTCATGGGGGAAGAAGAGTTGGCTTTTCCACCCTGCTTTTCTCACTTATTGAAGGGGACTCAAAGCAGCTGACAAACCTTCTGTTCTTCTCCCCACAACAGAACACCCAGTGAGAGCTCAGAAGGGAACTGTGACAAGCCCAAGGTTACCCATCTGGTTTCATGGAGGAAGAAGAGTTGGCTTTTCTACCCTGCTTTTCTCACTTATTGAAGGGGACTCAAAGCAGCTGACAAACCTTCTGTTCTTCTCCCCACAACAGAACACCCAGTGAGAGCTCAGAAGGGAACTGTGACTAGCCCAAGGTTACCCATCTGGTTTCATGGGGGAAGAAGAGTTGGCTTTTCTACCCTGCTTTTCTCACTTATTGAAGGGGACTCAAAGCAGCTGACAAACCTTCTGTTCTTCTCCCCACAACAGAACACCCAGTGAGAGCTCAGAAGGGAACTGTGACTAGCCCAAGGTTACCCATCTGGTTTCATGGGGGAAGAAGAGTTGGCTTTTCTACCCTGCTTTTCTCACTTATTGAAGGGGACTCAAAGCAGCTGACAAACCTTCTGTTCTTCTCCCCACAACAGAACACCCAGTGAGAGCTCAGAAGGGAACTGTGACTAGCCCAAGGTTACCCATCTGGTTTCATGGGGGAAGAAGAGTTGGCTTTTCTACCCTGCTTTTCTCATTTATTGAAGGGGACTCAAAGCAGCTGACAAACTTTCTGTTTTTCTCCGCACAACAGACACCCTGTGAGGTGGGTGGGGCTGTGAGAGCTCAGCAGAGATCTGTAACCAATGGGCTCTCCGTATTGTAGGCACATCATGTTTAGGATTCCCTTCCCCAATAGCTTGCTTTCAAATGATTTTATTGAAAGAATCCACCCACTACCTCCAAAGATACTGTAGCAAGTCGAAGTTTCACTTTTGCGCAGTTCTGAACTTTCAAAATGAAAGGAAAGGGGAGTCCCCGGGGAACTTTCCCCACTCTCGGAGTTCCCTCCCGGCCACGGGGGGAAGAGCAAGCGAGGAGCCCCCTTCGCCCTCTTGTCCACCCCTTGGCTCTCCTCCTCTGCGGGGCAAAGTGGCGGCAAAGCGGGGGGAAATCGGCGGGGGAGCCCCAGGGAGAAGCCGCTAGCGCCGCAGCGCCGCAGCGCCTGGATGGATGGATGGATGGATGGATGGATGGATGGATGGATGGATGGATGGATGGATGGATGGATGGCGCGGTGGGCGCCGGAGCCGCCGGGGGGGGAGGCAGGGGTGGCCCGGGCTGCGAGCACGCTCTGGCAAGCCGGGCAAAAGGCGCCGAGAACGCGGCAGCAGCGGCGGAGCGGCTCTGCCACTGGGCAACGAGGAGCCCCAGGGCGAAGCCGCCCGCGCCGCAGCGCCAGGATGGATGGATGGATGGGTGGATGGATGGATGGATGCTGCTGCTGCTGCTGCTGCTGGGAAGGGGGAGGGTGGAATCCCCGGCGAGCATGACGCAAAGAGAAGGGAGGGTGGGATCCTGGCAGGGAAAACCAATCACAGGAGAGAGTGTGGGCAATGGGCAGGAGGACAATGCTGCCGTGTGGACTCCGAGTATTGATCCCGCGTTAAGGCTGCCATCGGAACCGGATCAACTTGCAAGTCGTCTGGACAGCTTTGTTCCGTTTCTTTTATTTCGAATTCTTTAAACTGAAATAACACATGCCATGAAGACGCGCCCCCTGTGAGGTAGGTGGGGCTGTGAGAGCTCAGAAGAGAGCTGTGGCTAGCCCAAGGTCACCCAGCTGGCTTCATGGGGAAGGGTGGAATCGAACCCAGTATTCCCAGATAAGAGTCCGGCTCCCTAACCACTAGACGAAACTGGCTCATAGAAAGGTCTCAGGGCAGATCACAAGATTAAATAAAAGCACCAAAAACTATTTAAACATGGTCAAAATAAAGCATATAATTCATAATTAAAATACTAAACATCCCTCACACTCTGCATGCTAACAATAGGACGGCTGGGTGAAGAGATATATTTTAACCAAACACTGAAAAACATATAATTTTGGCACCTGGAATACCTCAGCTGTAAAGGTTTTTCAAAGCATGAGACTACCACAGAAAAGGCCCTCTCAAAAGCTGCTATCCCTTGAGCCTCTGAAGGTGACAGAACCCCAATAAGTCCTTCCCTGAATGATCCTAATAAACTGGATAGGGCTGCATGAAACTGCCAGTAACTTTAATCAGTTTGGTAGCAAATAGAGCAGATCATTCAAGAGCTTTCCATCAGCAGTTTGGCTGATGCATTCTGTACTAGTTCCAGCTTTCAAACTGTCTTCAAGGGTTGTCCTATCCCATATAGATCCCATTGCAGTAGTCTAATCCTGGCGTTTACCAGAGCTTGGATCACTTTGGCCAAGTTCCCCTTTTCCAGGAAGGACCAAAGCTGGCAAACCACCCAGAGATGGGGGTAAGCTAGCTTGACAACATTGCCAACTTAGACCAAACTGTGAGCCAATTTGGTCTAGTGGTTAGGGAGCTGGACTCTTATCTGGGAATACTGGGTTTGATTCCACCCTCCCCCATGAAGCGAGCTGGGTGACCTTGGGCTAGCCACAGCTCTCTTCTGAGCTCTCATGGCCCCACCTACCTCACAGGGTGTTCTGTTGTGGGAAGAGGAACATAAGTTTTGTCAGCTGCTTTGAGTCCCCTTAAAGGGTGAGAAAAGCGGGGTAGAAAAGCCAACTCTTTGCCTTATCTTGTTCTGCAAAAAAGGGGAAGATGGAATTTGAACCCCTATTAAATTTGGTTTAGGGATTTTGGCCTTTTCCAGAGGGGCTGTAGCTCAGTGGTAATACAAGCAGCCTGGAGTGCAGAGGATTGCTGGTTTGATCCCCTGTCTCTCCCTGGAAGTAAGTAATCAATAGCAAACTATTTCTGTACCATTTCCAAGAAAACTGCACAGAGGTGTTCACGCAATCAACCCCAAGTCAGACACAACTGGTTGATAGTGAACAACAAAAGGATGCACCGATGGGCAGAAAACAAGTTTTGAAAATGTAGAGATTACTGCTTGAGTTTCACCTGCCCAGATTTAACAAGTCACTTTGTCTTGCAGGTAAGTCTCTATTTTCTAAATGGGAAGAATATTTCTACCTTTCATCGTTATTGGGAGGAGGAACATCTTTAAAGATTTGGTGCAGTTTTTACATTGAACACCAAAACACTGACTTCTCTGGAAGCATAATTATGAACTTCACAGAAAAAGCCCCCTGAGTCCTGAGAATCAAACCTATCTTCGTTACCTTCAGTGATCTTTCTTAATAAGAACAAAAACAAAAAACAAAACAAAACATGTCCATCCAAGACAACCTTCAAAGTTATTTATCCTCCTACTGCTCTCTGGGATCTGTGTGCAATTGTACCACAAAGGTTAAAAGTCTAATTATACTGGAAGTCTTGTAAACATTTCTATCAGCAACAAGCAGGCTGGCAGCTCTCCAGTTTTCTTTAATGTATTAATTACGCAGAGCAAATGGAACATCAAGGAACGGCAATGAAAATACTCAGGCCAGAACCATCACAGAGGACCAAACACAGGCTGGTCCACATCAGCACTGGCAGGTGACAAAGTCCATGATGATTCTAGAATACCGATCTAGTCGGCATCCTCACAATGGAGGACAGGAGTACCTTCTGGGTTGAAGCACTTTCTCTGGCCCCAGAGGTGGGACACTTGGTGTCTTCTTGGCCAGTGCCTCTATCCTCACAGACTTTAGTTACCAACTCCACATGGCAAAAATCCCAGCACTCTCTCAATGCTATGTTGTGGCTTTGGCAGTCAATTGGCTGCTTAATGGAAAGTAAAAACAGTGCTGGAGATTTATTTAGGCAACCTGGAAAGATTCCTGTACATTAGTTTGTTGGTACGTTCCAGGTGCACACCAAGAAGAAGGAGGAGGAGGAGGAGGAGTTGGCTTTTCTACCCCGCTTTTCTCACCCATTTAAGGGGACTCAAAGTGGCTGACAAAGCTTTTCTCTTCTCACAATAGACACCCTGTGAGGAAGGTGGGGCTGTGAGAGCTCCCTAGGGAGCAGTGACTAGCCCAAAGTGACCCAGCTGGCTTCATGGGGGAGGGCGGAATCAAACCCAGCATTCCCAGATAAGAGTCCAGCTCCCTAACCACTAGACCAGTGGTTCTCAACCTTCCCAATGCCGCGACCCCTTAATGGAGTTCCTCATATTGTAGAGACCCACAACCACGGGGGTGGAGCAGCTGGGAGGTAGGAGGGAAGGGCAGCAGGAGACTCATCGCGACCCCTCTGAAAGGGTAGTTCGACCCCCAAAGGGGTCGCAACCCCCAGGTTGAGAACCACTGCACTAGACCAAACTGGCTAGACCAAGTGTGCAAAAAGAAAAGGTGGATGGGCACATAATAAGCTTTCAGAAGTTGCCACAGTCTGGTATCAAGGACCTTACTAGACATTCCAATAAACTACATCATGCCTGGTGGGCCATAGCAAGGCACAATGTTGGGTTCATCTTAATATTTGGCAGCCTTCAAGTAAGTTGCTTGTACCGCCTTCCATCTCCATGGTAACGGCATGTGTGCTTGAAGGTGACAAACACCATTAAGAGTTGTTCTTCCCACGAGGAGAGTGCACAAATGCAAATTTTTGACGTTCGATTTGAGTCAAATTGAATATCTGAACATTTGAATAATATTTGAATATATTCACATTTGATTTGAATAGAATACGTTCATATCTATTCACATAAATATAAGATGCGTCCAGATACTTATGTAATGGGTACGTATCCAGACACATACAAATGTATGAAAAATTTGTACGAATGATTCAAAAGATTCAAAATTCATTTGAATATTTAAATCTGAATGTATAGACATTCAGTTTGAATGTGAATGTACAAATTTGAACGAATCTGCTCAAATTTTGAATGTTTGGAATATGTGTGCACATTCCTACTCTGTGGGAATGGTGCCTCCATGGGTGCTTTCTGGCCCTCAGAGGGGGGTTGTGGGACCAAAGGTGTTGTGGGTATGTGAAGGTCAAACTCCTCAGCCCCTCACTGGATGTATTTTGTGCTGAAGGCTCAGATTGCACGGGTAATGTGGGAAGGCCACAACAACCTTGAGAAAACAGAACTATAGTGGAATAGCTAGCAAGAATGTGTAATGTCAGCCCCCCTCCTAATTTGATTTTGAAGCCCCTTCCATTTTCAATTTGGAGCCTCTTGCCCTATTCATGCCATGGCTCACTGCTGGATACATTGGTTAATGTCTGACACCAGAGAAAGAGAATTATTTAAAAACAAAACATAATCATCAGCTCCTCCAAATTGGTTCTTTCTATTACTCTCAGAAATATCCAATAGGAGCAAAGATTTCAGGCCTCACGTGACTATGACCAACAGATTGCCGACCAGGACAGCTGGTTGGATGCACATTGTGACTGTCTTAAAAGAGTTGCACTGGCTACTGATTTGCTACTGAGCACAATTCAAAGTGTTAACTTGAACTTATAAGGCCCTAAATGACTTGGGGCCCAAATATCTGAGGGAACGTCTACACCCATGTTGAGGGGAGGCCCTCCTGGTTGTCCCAGCACCCTCAGCAGCAAAGGGGGTGGGTACCCGGGAGCGAGCCTTCTCAGTGATTGCCCCTAGGCTATGGAATAGTCTCCCCCTTGAGGTGTGTCTATCACCATCACTGTACACATTTAGGAAGGCAGTGAAGACGCACGTCTTTGCTCAGGCCTTCAATTAAATGGGGATACACTTCTCCTTCCCACTTGCAGAAGCTATTGTTTTAATACATTTACACTCTGTTATTGTTTTAGTAATGATTTTAGATGTTGTTACCCTCCTGGAGACCTTTGGGTATAGGGCAGAATAAATAAATAAATAAATAAATAAATAAATAAATAAATAAATAAATAAATAAATAAATATAGGGAAAGTAGTAAAAAAAGAAGTTTTAGGACCTTTGGGCCCTTTCCACACGGGCCACCACTGAGGTCTAAAAAGGGATCCAGGGCTCTACCTTCTGAATGCTGCTGAGGGATAGGGGAAGCCCTTGCCCTCCTTGAATGTTTCATTTGCCCTGGTTGAAAGAGATGGTGTCCTATAGTACTGGAAGACATCAATAACGAGGATTAGTGGGCCTAGGTGGGTGGGGGTGGGGGAGAATCAGCAGCGCAACACTGCAAAAGGTCTTCCTGGAAATATATAAGGGTCTTCCTGTATATATAAAGGGTCTTCCTGTATAATCTAAGCAGCAAGGTTTCTCCACTGTCTTCAAGTATATTTTCCGAGTTCCTAAGATGGTTTAATTAGACTCGCTGGGAACACAAACTGACAAAGCCCTTACCATTACCTTTTGTGAAGATTAATGGCCCATCCTCAACAACTGACAGGTCAATCAAAACAGAATTGGGCTTCATTAAAATAAAACTTGGCTCTTTTTGGAAACAAAACATTCCAGCTTGCAACACCTGCCTTTGTGGTGCCCCATCTTGTCTTCCAGCCTGTACTTTTTCAAAATCACAGAGATCAGAACAACTATTTCAACGTTTGCCTCAGCCCAATTTTCTAGATGCGCTAGAACAGATGGTATCATGTCCTATATTATATGTAATTGCGTATTAAGTGTCTGAAAGGCTTGTTCAGCCACAGCTTATCTATTTAAGAAAGGAGTGATTCCATCTTTTACTAAGAGCTCTAGCTATGGCCATCTCCAGACGATGGCCGGATAACCTGCTATGAAGTGATAATTCAGGGTCTTGTTTTCCTCAACACTATTACTTCCTAGTCAGTTGGTGCTATCTTTGGGCATTTTGTGACACACACATCTAGGTATGTGGCCGGCACTTAATGCCCCAAAGTGCATGTTGCTGCCACCAGATTTACCTCCAGAAAATGTTTCACCATAGGTGCCTGTATCTTATGATTTTTAATGCAACTCCTATGCTCCACTATCCGTGTTCTTATGGCTCTAGTGGTCATACCTACATAAAGTCTCTGGCAGGGGCATTCAATGACATATATTACATTTTTACTAGCACATGTAAAGAACTTATATACCTCATAAACTCTATCATCTGCAGGGTTTGTGAATTGTTTGATATTGCTACTGTTTCTGCAGACTGAGCAATGGCCACACTTGAAGTGGCCCCTTAGGTATGGTCTATTTTGTACATTAAGAGATTTCAATTCAGCATGTACTAATCTATCTTTGATGTTTTGAGTTCTTCTGTGTGCAAATATAGGTTTGTTTTTATATCCAGGTATATCCTCCAAAAGGTACCAGTGTTTTCTAATACTTTCCCTTACTCTCTGTGAGTATGTGTCAAAAGTGAGGGGAATGACCACCCTATCTGTTTGTTTCTTGGGTTTTGAGTGTAACAGAAGTTTTTTTCGATCCAGCTTCAGAACTTTTTCTTGTGCCTCCTTGATTATCTTCAAAGGGTATCCTTTCTCCAAAAATTGGAAGCATGTGACTTCCGATTCTCTCTGGTACCCTTCCAAGGTGTTACAATTTCTTCTGATCCTTAAAAATTGAGACGCAAACTTTCGAAAAAAATCCAATTTCAATCCATGTACGGACGACCCATATATTAAAGTCTTCCAAGATAAGGTGTTAAAAGACATGCAAGATATCTTCAACTCCACACCCAAAAGCTGGCACAACTTGTCTAAATCACAAAGAGAAACTTTGGATAACCTATATAAAAGACAGGATATTATTATAAAACCAGCAGACAAGGGAGGTGCAATAGTGGTATGGGGTAGGGAAGACTATGTAATTGAGGCACACAGACAACTATCAGATGCCAAACATTATAAAAAATGCACTAAGGACCCCTCAGAAGATATCCTTAAACTAATAAAAATAACTTTGGAAGAAGCTTTGAATATGAAGTATATCAACAAGAACACTTATGAATATTTACTGGATTCCCCGGGTAGAACTCCATTATTTTACTTGTTACCCAAGATACACAAAAATAAAACCCCGATCCCGGGTAGACCAATCGTGTCAGGGTGTGGTTCTATTTTAGAACCATTAGCAATATATATCTCATCTTACCTGAAACCGTTAATTTTGGATATACCGTCATATATTAAAGATACAAAAGATTTTATAGTCTATATGGAACAATTAACACCTCCACCAGAGGATTTTTTTCTGGTAACATTGGATGTTATATCTCTATATACTAACATCCCCCAGGATGAAGCCTTAGATATCTTAGAAGGGGCCCTTCTTACTACACACAAGGGACTCCCCCCAATCCATTTTCTGTTATCCTTAATAGATATCACTCTAACTAAGAATTACTTTAAGTTTGCAGATGAATTTTATTGGCAGGTTTCAGGGGTAGCTATGGGTTGCAGGTTTGCCCCCGAGCTGGCTAACTTGTTTATGGATCATTTTGAACGTTCATATATACTAAGTAATGTTACTTTCTCTCCTCACATAAGAATTTGGAAAAGATTTCTAGATGATATCTTCTGCATCTGGACGGGTACGGAATCTTCTCTTAAAGAGTTTTTGGATTTTCTAAATGGGATTCACAGCACCATTAAATTTGATATGGTATATGACTCCTCGATGATAAATTTTTTGGATATAAGTATTCAAACTGCAAGGGGCTCTTTTCAAACAAACCTCTATAGGAAACCAATGGATGTCAACTCTTATTTGAGGTATGATAGTTATCATCCTCAGCAACTCAGAAGAAATCTTCCTTACTCTCAATTTTTAAGGATCAGAAGAAATTGTAACACCTTGGAAGGGTACCAGAGAGAATCGGAAGTCACATGCCTCCAATTTTTGGAGAAAGGATACCCTTTGAAGATAATCAAGGAGGCACAAGAAAAAGTTCTGAAGCTGGATCGAAAAAAACTTCTGTTACACTCAAAACCCAAGAAACAAACAGATAGGGTGGTCATTCCCCTCACTTTTGACACATACTCACAGAGAGTAAGGGAAAGTATTAGAAAACACTGGTACCTTTTGGAGGATATACCTGGATATAAAAACAAACCTATATTTGCACACAGAAGAACTCAAAACATCAAAGATAGATTAGTACATGCTGAATTGAAATCTCTTAATGTACAAAATAGACCATACCTAAGGGGCCACTTCAAGTGTGGCCATTGCTCAGTCTGCAGAAACAGTAGCAATATCAAACAATTCACAAACCCTGCAGATGATAGAGTTTATGAGGTATATAAGTTCTTTACATGTGCTAGTAAAAATGTAATATATGTCATTGAATGCCCCTGCCAGAGACTTTATGTAGGTATGACCACTAGAGCCATAAGAACACGGATAGTGGAGCATAGGAGTTGCATTAAAAATCATAAGATACAGGCACCTATGGTGAAACATTTTCTGGAGGTAAATCATCCTTATGACTCCTTTAAATTTTGGTGCATAGATGGCATAGACAACATCAGGAATATAAAACAATTACAAATACTAGAACTCAAGTGGATCCATAGATTAAAATCTGAAACACCAGTTGGATTGAATGAAAATGTGAATTGGCTGATTTGAGGTTTTCATTCACTTGTCATTCCATTCCTTGTTTTCCCTTTGTCTCTCTGATCCTTGAGTCTTTGCAGAGTCATCCTACCAAGCAGCTGAGTAGGATATATAAGATGTTAGACTCGGACATGAAGAGTGATTGCTACTTTGAAATTAAACAGAATCACACCAGTGAGCTGTATAAAAGTTGTATGTTAAAAAGTCTTTTTAAAAAAACTATTTTTTTAAAAACTATTTTTAAATAATTATAAGCCACTGAAGAAGACCCACTTCTAGGGTCGAAACGCGTTTGGCTTTTTTATTTTATTTTATTTTACTTTGCATTGATTTTAATAAAAATTTATTATTATTGTACACTCTTAGTTTTATTATATATTCTTTCATATTTCTAGTGGGGTATATCTTACCCTTAAAGTAATTATATAATTCTTTACACAGCACCTTTTGTTTTGTTTTGAGGTTTTCACTTTGGGTGTTTGTACCAGGGACTTTGCTTTGTTGGCTTTTTCACAGGGCGTGGTCATGGCAAGGAAACTTGAGACTTTCAGCTACTCAACAGAATACATTAACAAACTTTTACCAACTGATTCCTTTTTTGAAGATTCTAGGAACTCCATACATGTAAAAGCAGATTATAACTTTCTTTTGGAACTAGCTCTTAAAAAGAGTAAATTGGATACCCACATGGGAGCACTTAGTGAATATTGTAAATCACATATGATACCAAGAGGATTGAGAATTTTGAAGCCCCCAGGCATGTTTCAACAAAATCAGACATTCACACAAAAATGGGAGGCTATCTTAAACAAATGTTCACTGGATCTCATGGTCTTACTTATAGAAACAAGTAAACAGGAGAGCAAAATTCTTGAGGAGAAGTTTGAACATCATAAACAAGAGATTAATAAAACAATAGACTCCAGTATATTAGCAAACAAATTAGAAGAAATAGACATAAAGGTGTCCCAGCAAATCAAGGAACTCAAGGAACAGAAACTTAAGAAATTTCAAAGAGACCTCAGGGACTACGAGGAAGGTAATATATATTCTTGGAAATCCCGGACAGGTCTTAATAATACTAAAAGAGTTTCCTTTGATAGAAGTATGGACACTACTAGAGAGGATAACAGTGTAGGAGGCTTCAATTCGGATTCCTCTATAGAATATACAAGGGACAACTCCAACACCAGCCGGAGACCTTATCTAGACAAACGTTCAAACAGATGGGATAACAGCAATAACAATCGAAGATCATCTTTTTTGGAGAAACGCCCGGACAAATGGGGGGAGAAAGACAGAAGCTTAGAAAGGAGAAAAATGTACAAGGGCAGATACCTCCCAAAACACAGATAATCAATATTTCTAAATCCTCATTATCGGATCAGGAAATAGAAGTCCTGAATAAGGGTCTCTCCTTTGTTCCCACCCCTCGGTATAATTCATTCAATACAATGCGGGAGATACAACAACTTTTTCGTAAGATTAGATTGGCTAAGTTCTATTCTAGAAGTGGCACTTCTAGTGTATATCTGGGACCCCCTGACACTGATAGATATGCAAACTTTCGAAAAAAATCCAATTTCAATCCATGTACGGACGACCCATATATTAAAGTCTTCCAAGATAAGGTGTTAAAAGACATGCAAGATATCTTCAACTCCACACCCAAAAGCTGGCACAACTTGTCTAAATCACAAAGAGAAACTTTGGATAACCTATATAAAAGACAGGATATTATTATAAAACCAGCAGACAAGGGAGGTGCAATAGTGGTATGGGGTAGGGAAGACTATGTAATTGAGGCACACAGACAACTATCAGATGCCAAACATTATAAAAAATGCACTAAGGACCCCTCAGAAGATATCCTTAAACTAATAAAAATAACTTTGGAAGAAGCTTTGAATATGAAGTATATCAACAAGAACACTTATGAATATTTACTGGATTCCCCGGGTAGAACTCCATTATTTTACTTGTTACCCAAGATACACAAAAATAAAACCCCGATCCCGGGTAGACCAATCGTGTCAGGGTGTGGTTCTATTTTAGAACCATTAGCAATATATATCTCATCTTACCTGAAACCGTTAATTTTGGATATACCGTCATATATTAAAGATACAAAAGATTTTATAGTCTATATGGAACAATTAACACCTCCACCAGAGGATTTTTTTCTGGTAACATTGGATGTTATATCTCTATATACTAACATCCCCCAGGATGAAGCCTTAGATATCTTAGAAGGGGCCCTTCTTACTACACACAAGGGACTCCCCCCAATCCATTTTCTGTTATCCTTAATAGATATCACTCTAACTAAGAATTACTTTAAGTTTGCAGATGAATTTTATTGGCAGGTTTCAGGGGTAGCTATGGGTTGCAGGTTTGCCCCCGAGCTGGCTAACTTGTTTATGGATCATTTTGAACGTTCATATATACTAAGTAATGTTACTTTCTCTCCTCACATAAGAATTTGGAAAAGATTTCTAGATGATATCTTCTGCATCTGGACGGGTACGGAATCTTCTCTTAAAGAGTTTTTGGATTTTCTAAATGGGATTCACAGCACCATTAAATTTGATATGGTATATGACTCCTCGATGATAAATTTTTTGGATATAAGTATTCAAACTGCAAGGGGCTCTTTTCAAACAAACCTCTATAGGAAACCAATGGATGTCAACTCTTATTTGAGGTATGATAGTTATCATCCTCAGCAACTCAGAAGAAATCTTCCTTACTCTCAATTTTTAAGGATCAGAAGAAATTGTAACACCTTGGAAGGGTACCAGAGAGAATCGGAAGTCACATGCCTCCAATTTTTGGAGAAAGGATACCCTTTGAAGATAATCAAGGAGGCACAAGAAAAAGTTCTGAAGCTGGATCGAAAAAAACTTCTGTTACACTCAAAACCCAAGAAACAAACAGATAGGGTGGTCATTCCCCTCACTTTTGACACATACTCACAGAGAGTAAGGGAAAGTATTAGAAAACACTGGTACCTTTTGGAGGATATACCTGGATATAAAAACAAACCTATATTTGCACACAGAAGAACTCAAAACATCAAAGATAGATTAGTACATGCTGAATTGAAATCTCTTAATGTACAAAATAGACCATACCTAAGGGGCCACTTCAAGTGTGGCCATTGCTCAGTCTGCAGAAACAGTAGCAATATCAAACAATTCACAAACCCTGCAGATGATAGAGTTTATGAGGTATATAAGTTCTTTACATGTGCTAGTAAAAATGTAATATATGTCATTGAATGCCCCTGCCAGAGACTTTATGTAGGTATGACCACTAGAGCCATAAGAACACGGATAGTGGAGCATAGGAGTTGCATTAAAAATCATAAGATACAGGCACCTATGGTGAAACATTTTCTGGAGGTAAATCATCCTTATGACTCCTTTAAATTTTGGTGCATAGATGGCATAGACAACATCAGGAATATAAAACAATTACAAATACTAGAACTCAAGTGGATCCATAGATTAAAATCTGAAACACCAGTTGGATTGAATGAAAATGTGAATTGGCTGATTTGAGGTTTTCATTCACTTGTCATTCCATTCCTTGTTTTCCCTTTGTCTCTCTGATCCTTGAGTCTTTGCAGAGTCATCCTACCAAGCAGCTGAGTAGGATATATAAGATGTTAGACTCGGACATGAAGAGTGATTGCTACTTTGAAATTAAACAGAATCACACCAGTGAGCTGTATAAAAGTTGTATGTTAAAAAGTCTTTTTAAAAAAACTATTTTTTTAAAAACTATTTTTAAATAATTATAAGCCACTGAAGAAGACCCACTTCTAGGGTCGAAACGCGTTTGGCTTTTTTATTTTATTTTATTTTACTTTGCATTGATTTTAATAAAAATTTATTATTATTGTACACTCTTAGTTTTATTATATATTCTTTCATATTTCTAGTGGGGTATATCTTACCCTTAAAGTAATTATATAATTCTTTACACAGCACCTTTTGTTTTGTTTTGAGGTTTTCACTTTGGGTGTTTGTACCAGGGACTTTGCTTTGTTGGCTTTTTCACAGGGCGTGGTCATGGCAAGGAAACTTGAGACTTTCAGCTACTCAACAGAATACATTAACAAACTTTTACCAACTGATTCCTTTTTTGAAGATTCTAGGAACTCCATACATGTAAAAGCAGATTATAACTTTCTTTTGGAACTAGCTCTTAAAAAGAGTAAATTGGATACCCACATGGGAGCACTTAGTGAATATTGTAAATCACATATGATACCAAGAGGATTGAGAATTTTGAAGCCCCCAGGCATGTTTCAACAAAATCAGACATTCACACAAAAATGGGAGGCTATCTTAAACAAATGTTCACTGGATCTCATGGTCTTACTTATAGAAACAAGTAAACAGGAGAGCAAAATTCTTGAGGAGAAGTTTGAACATCATAAACAAGAGATTAATAAAACAATAGACTCCAGTATATTAGCAAACAAATTAGAAGAAATAGACATAAAGGTGTCCCAGCAAATCAAGGAACTCAAGGAACAGAAACTTAAGAAATTTCAAAGAGACCTCAGGGACTACGAGGAAGGTAATATATATTCTTGGAAATCCCGGACAGGTCTTAATAATACTAAAAGAGTTTCCTTTGATAGAAGTATGGACACTACTAGAGAGGATAACAGTGTAGGAGGCTTCAATTCGGATTCCTCTATAGAATATACAAGGGACAACTCCAACACCAGCCGGAGACCTTATCTAGACAAACGTTCAAACAGATGGGATAACAGCAATAACAATCGAAGATCATCTTTTTTGGAGAAACGCCCGGACAAATGGGGGGAGAAAGACAGAAGCTTAGAAAGGAGAAAAATGTACAAGGGCAGATACCTCCCAAAACACAGATAATCAATATTTCTAAATCCTCATTATCGGATCAGGAAATAGAAGTCCTGAATAAGGGTCTCTCCTTTGTTCCCACCCCTCGGTATAATTCATTCAATACAATGCGGGAGATACAACAACTTTTTCGTAAGATTAGATTGGCTAAGTTCTATTCTAGAAGTGGCACTTCTAGTGTATATCTGGGACCCCCTGACACTGATAGATATGCAAACTTTCGAAAAAAATCCAATTTCAATCCATGTACGGACGACCCATATATTAAAGTCTTCCAAGATAAGGTGTTAAAAGACATGCAAGATATCTTCAACTCCACACCCAAAAGCTGGCACAACTTGTCTAAATCACAAAGAGAAACTTTGGATAACCTATATAAAAGACAGGATATTATTATAAAACCAGCAGACAAGGGAGGTGCAATAGTGGTATGGGGTAGGGAAGACTATGTAATTGAGGCACACAGACAACTATCAGATGCCAAACATTATAAAAAATGCACTAAGGACCCCTCAGAAGATATCCTTAAACTAATAAAAATAACTTTGGAAGAAGCTTTGAATATGAAGTATATCAACAAGAACACTTATGAATATTTACTGGATTCCCCGGGTAGAACTCCATTATTTTACTTGTTACCCAAGATACACAAAAATAAAACCCCGATCCCGGGTAGACCAATCGTGTCAGGGTGTGGTTCTATTTTAGAACCATTAGCAATATATATCTCATCTTACCTGAAACCGTTAATTTTGGATATACCGTCATATATTAAAGATACAAAAGATTTTATAGTCTATATGGAACAATTAACACCTCCACCAGAGGATTTTTTTCTGGTAACATTGGATGTTATATCTCTATATACTAACATCCCCCAGGATGAAGCCTTAGATATCTTAGAAGGGGCCCTTCTTACTACACACAAGGGACTCCCCCCAATCCATTTTCTGTTATCCTTAATAGATATCACTCTAACTAAGAATTACTTTAAGTTTGCAGATGAATTTTATTGGCAGGTTTCAGGGGTAGCTATGGGTTGCAGGTTTGCCCCCGAGCTGGCTAACTTGTTTATGGATCATTTTGAACGTTCATATATACTAAGTAATGTTACTTTCTCTCCTCACATAAGAATTTGGAAAAGATTTCTAGATGATATCTTCTGCATCTGGACGGGTACGGAATCTTCTCTTAAAGAGTTTTTGGATTTTCTAAATGGGATTCACAGCACCATTAAATTTGATATGGTATATGACTCCTCGATGATAAATTTTTTGGATATAAGTATTCAAACTGCAAGGGGCTCTTTTCAAACAAACCTCTATAGGAAACCAATGGATGTCAACTCTTATTTGAGGTATGATAGTTATCATCCTCAGCAACTCAGAAGAAATCTTCCTTACTCTCAATTTTTAAGGATCAGAAGAAATTGTAACACCTTGGAAGGGTACCAGAGAGAATCGGAAGTCACATGCCTCCAATTTTTGGAGAAAGGATACCCTTTGAAGATAATCAAGGAGGCACAAGAAAAAGTTCTGAAGCTGGATCGAAAAAAACTTCTGTTACACTCAAAACCCAAGAAACAAACAGATAGGGTGGTCATTCCCCTCACTTTTGACACATACTCACAGAGAGTAAGGGAAAGTATTAGAAAACACTGGTACCTTTTGGAGGATATACCTGGATATAAAAACAAACCTATATTTGCACACAGAAGAACTCAAAACATCAAAGATAGATTAGTACATGCTGAATTGAAATCTCTTAATGTACAAAATAGACCATACCTAAGGGGCCACTTCAAGTGTGGCCATTGCTCAGTCTGCAGAAACAGTAGCAATATCAAACAATTCACAAACCCTGCAGATGATAGAGTTTATGAGGTATATAAGTTCTTTACATGTGCTAGTAAAAATGTAATATATGTCATTGAATGCCCCTGCCAGAGACTTTATGTAGGTATGACCACTAGAGCCATAAGAACACGGATAGTGGAGCATAGGAGTTGCATTAAAAATCATAAGATACAGGCACCTATGGTGAAACATTTTCTGGAGGTAAATCATCCTTATGACTCCTTTAAATTTTGGTGCATAGATGGCATAGACAACATCAGGAATATAAAACAATTACAAATACTAGAACTCAAGTGGATCCATAGATTAAAATCTGAAACACCAGTTGGATTGAATGAAAATGTGAATTGGCTGATTTGAGGTTTTCATTCACTTGTCATTCCATTCCTTGTTTTCCCTTTGTCTCTCTGATCCTTGAGTCTTTGCAGAGTCATCCTACCAAGCAGCTGAGTAGGATATATAAGATGTTAGACTCGGACATGAAGAGTGATTGCTACTTTGAAATTAAACAGAATCACACCAGTGAGCTGTATAAAAGTTGTATGTTAAAAAGTCTTTTTAAAAAAACTATTTTTTTAAAAACTATTTTTAAATAATTATAAGCCACTGAAGAAGACCCACTTCTAGGGTCGAAACGCGTTTGGCTTTTTTATTTTATTTTATTTTACTTTGCATTGATTTTAATAAAAATTTATTATTATTGTACACTCTTAGTTTTATTATATATTCTTTCATATTTCTAGTGGGGTATATCTTACCCTTAAAGTAATTATATAATTCTTTACACAGCACCTTTTGTTTTGTTTTGAGGTTTTCACTTTGGGTGTTTGTACCAGGGACTTTGCTTTGTTGGCTTTTTCACAGGGCGTGGTCATGGCAAGGAAACTTGAGACTTTCAGCTACTCAACAGAATACATTAACAAACTTTTACCAACTGATTCCTTTTTTGAAGATTCTAGGAACTCCATACATGTAAAAGCAGATTATAACTTTCTTTTGGAACTAGCTCTTAAAAAGAGTAAATTGGATACCCACATGGGAGCACTTAGTGAATATTGTAAATCACATATGATACCAAGAGGATTGAGAATTTTGAAGCCCCCAGGCATGTTTCAACAAAATCAGACATTCACACAAAAATGGGAGGCTATCTTAAACAAATGTTCACTGGATCTCATGGTCTTACTTATAGAAACAAGTAAACAGGAGAGCAAAATTCTTGAGGAGAAGTTTGAACATCATAAACAAGAGATTAATAAAACAATAGACTCCAGTATATTAGCAAACAAATTAGAAGAAATAGACATAAAGGTGTCCCAGCAAATCAAGGAACTCAAGGAACAGAAACTTAAGAAATTTCAAAGAGACCTCAGGGACTACGAGGAAGGTAATATATATTCTTGGAAATCCCGGACAGGTCTTAATAATACTAAAAGAGTTTCCTTTGATAGAAGTATGGACACTACTAGAGAGGATAACAGTGTAGGAGGCTTCAATTCGGATTCCTCTATAGAATATACAAGGGACAACTCCAACACCAGCCGGAGACCTTATCTAGACAAACGTTCAAACAGATGGGATAACAGCAATAACAATCGAAGATCATCTTTTTTGGAGAAACGCCCGGACAAATGGGGGGAGAAAGACAGAAGCTTAGAAAGGAGAAAAATGTACAAGGGCAGATACCTCCCAAAACACAGATAATCAATATTTCTAAATCCTCATTATCGGATCAGGAAATAGAAGTCCTGAATAAGGGTCTCTCCTTTGTTCCCACCCCTCGGTATAATTCATTCAATACAATGCGGGAGATACAACAACTTTTTCGTAAGATTAGATTGGCTAAGTTCTATTCTAGAAGTGGCACTTCTAGTGTATATCTGGGACCCCCTGACACTGATAGATATGCAAACTTTCGAAAAAAATCCAATTTCAATCCATGTACGGACGACCCATATATTAAAGTCTTCCAAGATAAGGTGTTAAAAGACATGCAAGATATCTTCAACTCCACACCCAAAAGCTGGCACAACTTGTCTAAATCACAAAGAGAAACTTTGGATAACCTATATAAAAGACAGGATATTATTATAAAACCAGCAGACAAGGGAGGTGCAATAGTGGTATGGGGTAGGGAAGACTATGTAATTGAGGCACACAGACAACTATCAGATGCCAAACATTATAAAAAATGCACTAAGGACCCCTCAGAAGATATCCTTAAACTAATAAAAATAACTTTGGAAGAAGCTTTGAATATGAAGTATATCAACAAGAACACTTATGAATATTTACTGGATTCCCCGGGTAGAACTCCATTATTTTACTTGTTACCCAAGATACACAAAAATAAAACCCCGATCCCGGGTAGACCAATCGTGTCAGGGTGTGGTTCTATTTTAGAACCATTAGCAATATATATCTCATCTTACCTGAAACCGTTAATTTTGGATATACCGTCATATATTAAAGATACAAAAGATTTTATAGTCTATATGGAACAATTAACACCTCCACCAGAGGATTTTTTTCTGGTAACATTGGATGTTATATCTCTATATACTAACATCCCCCAGGATGAAGCCTTAGATATCTTAGAAGGGGCCCTTCTTACTACACACAAGGGACTCCCCCCAATCCATTTTCTGTTATCCTTAATAGATATCACTCTAACTAAGAATTACTTTAAGTTTGCAGATGAATTTTATTGGCAGGTTTCAGGGGTAGCTATGGGTTGCAGGTTTGCCCCCGAGCTGGCTAACTTGTTTATGGATCATTTTGAACGTTCATATATACTAAGTAATGTTACTTTCTCTCCTCACATAAGAATTTGGAAAAGATTTCTAGATGATATCTTCTGCATCTGGACGGGTACGGAATCTTCTCTTAAAGAGTTTTTGGATTTTCTAAATGGGATTCACAGCACCATTAAATTTGATATGGTATATGACTCCTCGATGATAAATTTTTTGGATATAAGTATTCAAACTGCAAGGGGCTCTTTTCAAACAAACCTCTATAGGAAACCAATGGATGTCAACTCTTATTTGAGGTATGATAGTTATCATCCTCAGCAACTCAGAAGAAATCTTCCTTACTCTCAATTTTTAAGGATCAGAAGAAATTGTAACACCTTGGAAGGGTACCAGAGAGAATCGGAAGTCACATGCCTCCAATTTTTGGAGAAAGGATACCCTTTGAAGATAATCAAGGAGGCACAAGAAAAAGTTCTGAAGCTGGATCGAAAAAAACTTCTGTTACACTCAAAACCCAAGAAACAAACAGATAGGGTGGTCATTCCCCTCACTTTTGACACATACTCACAGAGAGTAAGGGAAAGTATTAGAAAACACTGGTACCTTTTGGAGGATATACCTGGATATAAAAACAAACCTATATTTGCACACAGAAGAACTCAAAACATCAAAGATAGATTAGTACATGCTGAATTGAAATCTCTTAATGTACAAAATAGACCATACCTAAGGGGCCACTTCAAGTGTGGCCATTGCTCAGTCTGCAGAAACAGTAGCAATATCAAACAATTCACAAACCCTGCAGATGATAGAGTTTATGAGGTATATAAGTTCTTTACATGTGCTAGTAAAAATGTAATATATGTCATTGAATGCCCCTGCCAGAGACTTTATGTAGGTATGACCACTAGAGCCATAAGAACACGGATAGTGGAGCATAGGAGTTGCATTAAAAATCATAAGATACAGGCACCTATGGTGAAACATTTTCTGGAGGTAAATCATCCTTATGACTCCTTTAAATTTTGGTGCATAGATGGCATAGACAACATCAGGAATATAAAACAATTACAAATACTAGAACTCAAGTGGATCCATAGATTAAAATCTGAAACACCAGTTGGATTGAATGAAAATGTGAATTGGCTGATTTGAGGTTTTCATTCACTTGTCATTCCATTCCTTGTTTTCCCTTTGTCTCTCTGATCCTTGAGTCTTTGCAGAGTCATCCTACCAAGCAGCTGAGTAGGATATATAAGATGTTAGACTCGGACATGAAGAGTGATTGCTACTTTGAAATTAAACAGAATCACACCAGTGAGCTGTATAAAAGTTGTATGTTAAAAAGTCTTTTTAAAAAAACTATTTTTTTAAAAACTATTTTTAAATAATTATAAGCCACTGAAGAAGACCCACTTCTAGGGTCGAAACGCGTTTGGCTTTTTTATTTTATTTTATTTTACTTTGCATTGATTTTAATAAAAATTTATTATTATTGTACACTCTTAGTTTTATTATATATTCTTTCATATTTCTAGTGGGGTATATCTTACCCTTAAAGTAATTATATAATTCTTTACACAGCACCTTTTGTTTTGTTTTGAGGTTTTCACTATATTACTCCCATCCAGATGGGGCCAACATTTCTTAGTCCAGAAGTTGCTAGACCCCTGCCCTCCCTAACTTTGATGACTGAGGGGGGCATAGGGGATGTAGTCCAACTTCATCAGAGACCTGAAATTGAGAAATATTGAAGTATAGTAAGAACACACTTTCCATCTGGCTTATAATAGGAAACCTATCGGTACTTGAATATAATTTAATAGCTCTCTTTAAAACAGTGGTTCTCAACCTGGGGGTCGGGACCCCTTTGGGGGTCGAACTACCCTTTCAGAGGGGTCGCGACGAGTCTCCTGCCACCCTTCCCTCCTACCTCCAAGCTGCTCTGCCCCCATGGTTGGGGGTCTCCACAACATGAGGAACTCCGTTAAGGGGTCCCGGCATTAGGAAGGTTGAGAACCGCTGCTTTAAAGTGTTTCAAGGCTGATGGAAACAGCAGTGAGTGGGCACTGAAGCCACAGGTCTGTCACTGCTGTGTCACTGAAGTGAAGCTGTGAAGCATTTATAGCCACACAACATGTTTTACAGTTGTAAATATGGGCCTATTCGTACTTAGGCCTCCAGTATGCAATTGGGCCATGGTCACAAAGTTCAGTTTAAACCTTCCTCATCCCCCTTCAGGCCTGACTGCTCACACCTTTTCAGATGAAGGGCAGAAGTCCACAAATAAAACAGTAATGAAAAGGTGTGAACAGTCAGACCTGAAGATGGACTGAAGAAGGTTTAATGTGAAGGTGTAACCACAGCCTTGGAGAGCCCTATATGCCACACTTTCCTCCTCCTGTCCTTTCTTTGGTTGTCCGCTTGACAAGCACAAGTCAGTGAGAATAAAAATCGAAGCCTTTGCCAGTTTGGCAATCCTGATTTCACGCCTACCAAGCTGTCCATCCGTTATGAGTAACCAAGCAGATTTTCTATGTGTACTTTGTGATCAAGTATATGTCACGGATTGTATCAGACAGTGTTACGGCCCCTCCTGTGTTCCAGATGTAGCTCTATAGATCTGTTTGGAAATAATGAGAACTAGTTTGATGTATCACAGTGTGAGATAAAAAAATCTTCTAGCGATTTATGTGTTATTAGAAGGAATTGAAATGCTTCACCTTACTGGTTTCAGTTTTTAACACAACAGCTGCCATGTTTCCCCAAGAATAATTTTTGCTCCAATTGATTTTACTTTTTTACATGTATAGTTGCCTGGATACTATTTAAATTGGCTTTTTGTATGAACTGTAACTAGGGCTTATTTTTGGAGTAGGGGTTATATTTCAAGAGTCCTGAAAAATCATGGTAGGTCTTATTTTGGGGGAAACGGGGTACAATAATTATAATGATAAAACTCCATCTTTTACATCAACAGATAGTAATTCCTGCTTCACATCCAGGTTACCTCTGCTTTATTTTCACTTCCAGGGTGGTAGTAGGACAGGACTCTGTGAAGGATCTCCCAAGAGTAAGACTGTCCGTAAAACTTGGTACTAAAAGTAAGTTCAGTGAGAGAGCAACTGCCTGGAAAATGTGTATTTGTTCAAACAGATCCCCTTCGAATGTGGTAGGATTCTATTCGATACGAATGTATTCATACGAATCCATACAAACATCCAATACGAATGCATGCAGATCCTGGATACAGATCCTGCATATGAATCCTACATACAGATCCTGTACAAATGCATACATATCAGAAACGTATCCTATACGAATGTATACGTATCAATATGTATCCGATTTGTATCCCCAGTTTAACAAACGGCCGAACTATTTGTACGAAATTTCCAAAATATTTGTATTCGTACGAATCTTAATTTATAAATGTTGTAACATTCTATTTGTACACAAATGTCCAAATTCGTACAAATAATGAATGTTACAAATATTCATGCACATCCCTAGTGCCACAGCTATTCCAGAACTATTTCAATCACCATGTTGTAGATTAAGGGTTTCTGTTTGCGGCCCCTACCACTCACTGGCCCCTGCTGGTTGCCAGTTTCACCCCCGGCATCTACCAAGAAATCTATAGTCACTGGCAATCAGCCCCAATGGAATAGCAGTATCACCAGCCTCGAGTTCAAATCCCCTAGCAGCCATGAAAACCCAGTGGGTGTCATTGATTCTCATTTTTTTGTTGTTGTTGGGTACCATCAAGTCAGGGCTGATGCCTGGTTGACTGCACAGGCATCTCTATGCAGCTTCCTTGGCAGAGATACAGAAGAGGTTTGCTGGTGTCTAACGTACCCCCAAAAGGATAAGAAGAATCCATCCATCCATCCATCCATCCATCCATCCATCCATCCATCCATCCATCCATCCATCCATCCATCCATCCATCCATCCATCCATCCATCCATCCATCGTTTATCCTGCCCTTCACTGAATGGTCCCAGGGAGGGTTACAATGAGATTAAAACATATCAAATGGTAAGACATAATTAAAAATATAGCCCCCCTTACTCCCACCCTCTCTAACAGGACAGCACCCTGAGGAAGCTATTTAAACAGTAAAAGCTTGGGTGAAAAGATACGTCTTCACCAGGCGCTGAAAAGTATGCAATGTAGGAGCCTGGTGAGCCTCAAGAGGGACACTCTTCCAGAGTCTAGGGTCCAGAACAGAAAAGGTGCTCTTGTATGTTCCTATGCCATGTACCTCTGAAAGAGAAGGAACTACAAGAAGGTCCCCTCCTTGAGATCTCAGTGCCTGGGCTGGTTTATATGAAAGAAGGTGCTTCTTCAGATACCCAGAGCCCATGCCATTTAGGGCTTTATACATCAGTGTCAACAGCTTGAATTGGGCTCAGTAGTGAACAGGCAGCTTTCAAGTTCTTTGGAAGGATCCTGATATAGGGTGTTTTTCCACTGTCACTAAAAGTACCCATTAAGTATCCATTAATGTGTACATAATGGCATTTTGTACCTATTAATGGGTACTTAATAGGTACTTCTAGTGACAGTGGAAAAACACCCATAAATACCTAAATACAGTAAGTAATTTACATGGGTCAGGGACAAGAGTAAAAGTGTTCTGTGATTCTAGCATTACTATCTCATTTATTTAGTGCTTTTTTAAAAAAGTAACTAACTCTGGAAGACACACCAGAATTTCCATATTTCAGATAATGGCTAGAGCAGAGAGATACCAGCTAACTTAAAGCCACCTTAAAGCTAGGCTAAATGAATCAAGAGCTAGAATTAAGAGTGTCAGGAGGAACATCAAAAACCTAAGATATACAGCCAACATCACTCTGGTGGCCAAAGGTGAAGAATTAAGGAGACCGTTGATGAGCGTGAAAGAGGAGAATGCAAAACCTGGCTTGAAGCTCAACATTTTAAAAAACTGAGGCCCTTTTCTGGGCAACAAAGCAGTAGATCTGGATTTATTTGATCTACTGATCCAGATCACGGGGAGCTGAGGACCATGCCAAAAAAAGGTTTCATATAGTTAAAGCTATGATTTCCCCTATAGGAACATATGACTGTGAGAGCTGGACCATAAGGAAGGCTGAGCACCAAAGAATCAACACTTTTGAGAGCCCCTTGGACTGCAAGCAAATCAAATCAATCAATACTAAAGGAAATCAACCCTGACTGTTCAATCAAAGCTGAAGCTCCAGTGCTCTGGCCACATAATGAGGACTCACTGGAAAAGACCCTGATGTTGGGAAAGACTGAAGGCAGAGAGAAGTGGACAGCAGAGGATGGGATGAAGAGATAGTGTCATGGAATCAACAAAGATAAGCTTCAGGAGACAGTGGAGGACAGATAGGTCTGACATGCCATGGCCCATGGAGTCATGAAAAGTCAGACATGACTGAATGAATCATAGAATCATAGAGTTGGAAGGGACCTGCATTGTCATCAAGTCCAACCCCCTGCTCAATGAAGGATTTCCTAAACCATCCCAGACAGATGTAGGTCCAACCTCTGCTTGAAAACCTCTAAAGGAGAGTTAACTACCTTCCATGGGAACCTATTCCATTGACTGATGGCCCTTACTTGTCAGGAGGTTTTTCATAATATCTAATCTGTATTGACTCCCCTGAAGTTTCATATTGTTGTTTCTAGTCCTCCCATCTTGTGCAAGTGAGAATAGGGACAATCCCTCTGCACTGTGACAGCCCTTCAGATACTTGAAGACCGTGATCATGTCTCCTCTCATTCTTCTCTTCTGTAGGCTAAACATTCCTAGATCTTTCAACCGTTCCTCATAGGGCATTAGTTAGTGCTTTCCAGACCACTAACCATTTTGATAGCCCTCCTTTGGACTCGCTCTAGTTTGTCAATGTCTTTTAAAAATAGGAGTGCCCAGAACTGGACACAGTATTCTAAATGAGGTCTGACCAAGCAACAACATGTTTACAGTTGCAGCAAGATTTGGCCTGGAAATTCTCTCCTACAGAGTTCATATTCTTATCTGCTGCTGCACACCAGGTATCAGCCCACCAATAGGTATCAGCTTTATCTACAATGACAGTAATAAGCTTCTGGCTGTGCAAAAGCAACTGGCCTACATTCTCTGTCCCAGGAAGATTAAGTGACCTTGTGTGTCATAGACTAGATACTTCTAACTGTCAAGCAACCTAGGAGCTTGGAGAAAATGCATGCTGTTTATTTTGTATAATGTAAAAAAGCAGTATAACTATAACATCCATGCTTCTTTTCCTAGTTTTTATTGGAATCAGTAAAAAGGATGGTGTGTAGAAGCAGCAGAAAATGAATTTTCAGACAAAATTGATCCATGATACAATTTATAATAGGGAGACCTGTGGAAACTAAGAGGATGTATAGCACTTTGAATGATGGGAGATACTTTCTCAGAAATCAACAAGCAGCTTCTGAATTAATCCACACTTGCAGAGTGACATAGGCAAGTTATTTATGAGTGAAAATCTCAGCTCATAACTTGATATTAAAATCAAGGTGTAAGAGATAATGCTGTTTTTTCTAGGTTGCTTTGGATTCTAGTGAGTATTTAAATTATCCTGGAAAAGATCAGTGATTGGACAATGACCGCGAGGAAGCCCAGGAACGTACACTAAAATTAAGCACTTGTCAGTATAAGATCCTCTGCTAACAACAGTTATTAATGTTCCAGTCATTCTGAGATGAATATTTTGTCTAGGTTACCGTGCCAGCTAAAGTGCTGGCTAGAAACTAGGAGAGCTTCCATATGGTCCAAATGGTGCTAGCTGTCTCTGCAGACTGCGGCATCTGCTTGCCAGAAAGGTCTATGGGAAACATGGCCTCCTGAGAAATGCAATGGCTGTACCACCAAAGCGGCTGGAGTGTTCCCAGCATAAAAAACACACTTAAAAGCGCTTCATCAGGAGGTCACTTAATGTAGTCTCCTAAGCTGCTGAATTCCCCTCTTCCTGTTTGAATACCTCCTAACTCTTGGCATATGTCAAAGCCAGGAAACAATGGTTTTCATGCTTCTGCCTGGGCCTATTCTCAAAGGCACACAAAGAGCCTCCAGAGGTCAGCCATTTTCTGAGCTGTGAAAAACAGGTCAAGTCAGATTGTAGGCAATGGAGCGTATGAGGCCTAAGTCTTCATGCTAGTGGTGGGACTGAAAAGTGAAGGAAAGGATAATCAGATTCCTTTTTCCGGCTCTTCTGGAAAAGTGTTTCTGATTGCGCTTTTCACTCCTCTAGGGCAGATGAGTACAGAATCAGGCCCTATAGCTTTCTAGTCATCCAATGGTGCCATGTGAACTCTTCCTGCATCTGAGGAGAGTTTCTTCTTCCTTTAATACACAGATTAATTGGTTGTTATTGCTTTCTGGCACTGCTCAGCACCAAGTGTGTCAGCATGTGACATTAAATATGTGTTTATCTGCAGAAACTAAGAAAACAATAAAACTACAGGGGGAAAGCATATAGCATGCAATCATATCTTTAAAAATAATTAAGAATATATTCCAGACAAGTTGTTTTTCCCCCTCACTTTTTAAAATGACTTATTAATTGCCACATTAAATCTTATCTCCAATGTTCTATACATGTAAAGATGAAGTTATCAATGAAGTTGAAATTGCGGTGAAGTGTGTATCAGGTGAAGGGCAGGATAAAAATGTTTAAAAACAAATATATAGTGACCAAATAAACACATTTAGAGTGACTTAAACAACTGAACCAATACCCAAGGCTCCAAACGCTTAAGGAAATGTTCTCCAATGGGGAAGGGCAGAATTGAAACCGGTATTCCCAGATAAGAATCTGGCTCCCTAACCACTAGACCAAAATGGCTAGTATGAATCATATGTCATGTTGTGGAACCCACAAATAGTCCAACTTTGGCTCAAAAATAATGCAATCATTTACTGTCTCAATTCTTGGAGGCAATTCCCCTGACCTGAAGGTGATCAGGACAGGAACATGGCAGTGCAGGAAGTCTCCACCATGTGTGAACTCACGCCACTCTTGTTTCTGGCTGAGATCAAGCAACCTAGACCAAGAAATTATGCACCAAGACACCCAGTCCAGAAGCTGCCTAGGAGTTCTGGATCATGAAAACTGACTGGGTCACCTTGGGTGAATTCACTGCTTCTCACCTAATCTACTTCACAGGATTGTGATCAGGAGTGCACCCAGACTTCTTAATACTGCGCATCAGAATGGTCTCCTCTTCAACCAAACTCTCTTTTAAATTTATATATCACCTTCTCCCCTAGGGAATCCAAATTCTTCTAATTAGGTTTATTGTCCAATAAAGTCCTACCTGTGGACCAATCAGCCAACATCACAAAATGTTATTTACCTCAAGACGAGTTACAACAAATGTTATTTCACATTGTGATAACAATATATTGAAGACCGGCAACAGATATAACAATATGTATTTGAAACATAAATAAAATATAGAGAGGGTGTGTTCACGTGCTACACAACAAGAGCCCTGCTTTAGTAAAGGAGCTTGCAGGAGGCAAAAAGAATGGCTTATTCCTCTCAAGTGCTTCCAAAATCCAGATCAGAATGTAAGCAAATTGTATGAGAATTTTATTTCACTATGCTTCTTTTAGGTGATGGTTTGGGCTCTAGGTTTCTGGGCATTTTCACACTTGAAAACTCTTCAGGTTGTGATAATTAACCTTCAGCACTAGAGAGATCACTGAATATGTCTTATTTCTAACACTTCCTGATACATTGCATTTACAGTCTGAAAGCACACACTAGGCTAGAAAAAGCAGCTGCCTGAACTACATGCGCTAGGATTTTTTTAAAAAAAAAATCCAAGTACATTCCATGATGATTTCTGAAAGTCAGTCCTCTGCTGAAATTACATTTCTATTTATGACACTCTTGGGCTGTTTCCCCATGCACTCCGTTTACTTCCAATTGGATTTGGGCTATTCCCAATACGGAGTTGAGTTCAAATTGACCTGTCCCCATGCGACTGATGAAAGCACAGGCTCAAGTCGAATATACCAGTCCATGCAAACCGCACTAAACCCCTGCATTGGGAAACCACATCTTTTTCTCTCCACCCCCTCTCTCCTGATAGGAGTGAGGGCAGGGAAATCCCACCCAACACCCCTTCCCCGATCGCAATTGCTGGGCATTAAACAGTGATCAAACGGAAATGAGCCTCTTCTTTCTGTGATCTGATGCAGCAATGAGGGGGGGTCATCTCACCCTTCCTGTCCCACAAGCCTCTTCCTGCAACCCTTATTCCACCCCCATTCCCCGATTGCCGGCAAGCAGCTTCTGAAGTTAGAGGCAGTTTAGCAGAGAAGAGCTATACTGCCTATAAACATTGTAGCAGCTTTGGTTAGCTTCTTCCACCCCCGCTCCCCGACAAGTAGCTTCTCAAGTTTGCCAGCTCAAAAGCTAACAAAAGCCACTACAATGTCTATAGGCAGTTTAACTTCAGTAAACTTCAGAAGCTGCTTGCCTGCCAGCTCAAAAGCTAACAAAAGCCGCTACAATGTCTAGAGGCAGTTTGACAGAGAAGCACTTTTCTGCTAAACTGCCTCTAACTGTTACTACTGATATAACTGAGAACAGCTAGAAAAAAAGCACCAGAAGATTTGAATTCTATGAATCTTATGTACCATCCTTAGGGAATTGTTACCCTCCCAATAATTATCAGACCCTCACCCATCAGTATTGGAAAGCATGACCAGTGGTCTGGGATGATGGGGCTTTGTATCCAAAAACATCAGGAAAGCCACAAGCGTCCTATTCTTGCTTATTTTACTCCATGTAGAGCACGTTCGCAGATGCAGCACATAACCAACTTTGGCTGTTCTTGAAAAGCTGAAGAGGGCCAGATTATTACTTGGATGGGAGACCACTAGGAAATCTCAGATTGTATAATACACTGAGAAGCTGAAAAAAATATCCC
Organism: Aspidoscelis tigris stejnegeri; assembly: GCA_023333525.1. Taxonomy (NCBI): domain Eukaryota; kingdom Metazoa; phylum Chordata; class Lepidosauria; order Squamata; family Teiidae; genus Aspidoscelis; species Aspidoscelis tigris. The sequence goes on from JALMGA010000002.1 coordinate 99,268,107, forward strand.
AGAAGGTAGCAACGGCAAACCACTTCAACTGTTACCGGGCAAAATGCCATATAGAAACCACAAATTGAGTTCAACTTAAGGGCACCATTATTTTAGACAATGATTTAAAATTGTATGTAGTGTCATCAAATCCTTTAGTAGTCCAACACAGACAGGAGATCTTAGCAGAGTTGAGATAATGCAATCATTCACAGGGGGAAAAAAACACCTTTAGCAAGAAAAATCCTAATATATTGATTCGGCAGAGGGACACCCCAAAACACAGCTCAGTGCAAAGTTCACTAAGTATTTTTCTTGAATTATTTTAGTTGGCAAGTGAAAACCCCAAATTGGAATATTCCACATTGCATTATTTTGCTTAAAGTCTCAATTGCCATTGTGACAGCTAAAATAACGCAAAACATGGTCAAGACAGGGCAAAATGAAACGACTGTTTGAATTCAGGTAGAATGGAGTGAAAAACAATTTTTGTTTGGATTGAATAGGTTCGTAAAACAACTCACTGCTATTTTCCAGCATACTGTCCATCCCTTGCTACTGAGGCATAGTAAAAATGCTTGCAGTGGTAGCATAATTGGCCAAAGTTGTTTGGATTTTGTTAAATTTGGGTTTCATGCTACCAGGCACCACTTAATCTGAATACATATGGAACAGGTGGCTCCAAAGGCTGAGGATTTACAATACCCCCCCCCCACACACACACACACAATGAATCAAACACATACATGAGATTATCACCTTTGGACCAATTCTGTCAGTGTATCAAGTAGCACCAAATCAGCTGACGTAGTTCTACATTTAGAAAACAGACACTCAATATATGGACGGTTTGCAGCCTTGAAACATTACTTGAAACAGTTGCATTCACTAAGCAAAACTAAGTCCAGGGACTATAGGTTGCAGATTCCCAGTGTCCTGAAACTCTCTGTACAGATCTACTCTCTCCAAGGAATAAAACAAAGTTTATATTATTAACCTTTGCACAGTGCTTCCATCACTCAGCTCAAAATCCACTCTTAGGCCCTGGTCACACCTTACCTACATTTGGATGGAGGCGTTCTGGGTCTGAAGGGGTCACATGTGAAAGTTTGCATCTTTTTTTTTCTGCAGACTTTCCTTTCCTGATTGGGACTATCTGCTATGTGGATTATTCCAGCACTCAGTCTGAACAGACTCAAGCAAAGGGAAAGAAATTGGACCATCACCATGCCTGATCCTGCTGCTGCCTTAGAAAACGGTAAACTTTGGTACGGCAGCAGGGGTGTCCCCTGCCCACCCACAATTCCAATCCTCTCCTTGTACCCCTCTGCCATGCTGAGATTCCCCCTACACCCCCCCACTGGTCTGATCCTCACCCTACATCCCTCTGCCATGCCAAGACTCTCCCTACTCTACATTGCTCCTCTGATCTTCAGCCTGTACCCCACTGACATGCCAATACTATGAGGATTATCCAGCACTGAATCCAAATGGACCCAGGTGAAGTGAAAGAAACAGAACATTAGACAAAGGCAAGCTTCTGCAGGGCGGTGGGGGGCTACCCCCTATTGCTCCAACCCTCCCCCTATGCTACTTTACTTTTCAGTGTGGCAAAATATCCATCTCTTCCTCTCCAGTTTATAAAAGTCCCTCATCTCTTTGGACTTCATAGTCCACTGTCTGGGACTGTGTGGCCAAAAATACAAAATTTCTTGTTGCTCTGATATCCCCTTTAAGACCTTCACTGAACTTTATCTGCTACAGCACAAATCCCATTGTGCTTTTCTGTGTTTTTTTTAAGCTTGCTTTTAAATTCCATTAAATGTCTAAAACATATTTCCAAACCATAATAATTACTCCTCATATTGCAAAACATCTGACTTGACTAAGGATTTCTAAAAGGAAGCTTTTCTGAAGGAGATCCGTATGAGCCTGAGTGAACCGCTTCTTGTAGTTCTCTTTGAAAGGAAGATTTTCAGTGAACCTTTGCCATGAATGATGTTTCATAAGTGAAGCCCTGCTGGATCAAGCCACAGGCCATTTAGTTCAGCATCCTGTCTCACAGTGGCTGCTAATTGCTTCTGGGTATTCTCAAGGCAAAATCTTCTGCTCTTGATTCCCTGCAGACGAGCTTCCCAACCTGGAGGTGGTATATGGGCATTAATTCTAGGAGTCTTTCAAAACTTTCTGAATGTTAATAACTCAGACCTGGATGATGCTCTTCCTTTTCTCAGATTTATGAATGTGGGTTGTTCATTGTTGAGCAGATACTTTGTAGATGGCCAGAGGATCATTGCAGGAAGGAAAAACAACAGAACCCAGATCTCTCTCTCTCTCTGGTTTGGTCTAGTGGTTAAGGAGCCAGACTCTTATCTGGGAATACCGGGTTTGATTCCACCCTCCTCTGTGAAGCCAGCTGGGTAACCTTGGGCTAGTCACAGCTCTCTTCTGAGCTCTCACAGACCCACCTACCTCACAGGGTGTCTGGTGTGGGGAGAAGAATAGAAAGCTTTGTCAGCCACTTTGAGTTCCCTTAAATGGGTGAGAAAAGTGGGGTAGAAAAGGCAACTCTTCTTCTTCTACTTCTTGTTTTCTTTCTCTCTCTGTGAGAGAGAATATGATGCCTCATATTAAGTGTTTTGAACTGCCAGTCCACCTCAGAAGCTATCAGTGAAAAATATATCATTCTAACAAAACTCAATTATTTTTCAGTGTTTACTTTTGAAAAGAATGAGAACTTGGAGTTGGTAAAATATTATAAATTAACTGCCAGAATAGTGTTTTTTCCTGTCCTTTTTCTAATTCCTTTTGAGGCAGAGAAAACATGCACTTTTCCTTCCTCCCTCTGAAAGGTTATTACATATTTCAGGGATAGCACCACCAAACTGAAAGCTCATTCTAATGATAAGCTCCGCTGGGTCCTTTCTCCAATAATTATTTTTCAATTATTATTATCATTTAGATGTTCAGAAGGAGGGTAGTTTTCTTAACAATACCGAAACAGAAGCAAGTTATCTCTGCCATTTTGGAATTTTAAATGTGCTTTGGGTCGAATGCATTTAACATATCTTCCTTGAAAAAAATACATGAATTTCTGTGGTTTACTTGTGGTGTCCAAAGCAAAATTTCAACCTAATGAGGGAAGTCATGTTTATTTTCTCTCATTTGTTGTTTTTACTGTATCTTTGAAAGGAAGCTTTTCAGTGAACCTCTGCCATGAATGGTGTTTCATAAGAATATAAGAGGAGCCCTGCTGGATCAAGCCACAGCCCACAGCTATTGGCCATGGGTATTAGGAGTGATACCTAACAGCAAGTTATGCCATGTAAGTATATCACAGAGTTTTCTTATACCATTTCGCTTGATAAGTGGGCTCACTTGGACTCTATCATATACAGGATTATTTGACCCCCAAAGTAAGCAATTAAAAGAAAGTATGGCTGACCAAGTTTTAGATCCTATGAGTGGAAATTGGTTTCAGCACATAGTTTTGAAAAGAACATTGAATTTTCTTTACTTTGAATTTTCTCTTCATTGATGACAAAAGGGATGATGGTAGAGATGGTCAGCTGGCATCTACTCAGCCCCGCCCTGCTCAGCCTCAGGGCCAGACATTTTTCAACTGGTGGATTGGCTGCCATAGTCTCTTTGCCATCTTGTGATGGGAGCAGTTGGAAGAAGGAGGGGCACTGCTGGGAGCAAGATGGCAGAGCCCAGCCTGCTGCCTCTTCTCCACTCCTTTCAGGCAAGATGGATTCACAGCCTTGTGATGGTAGTTGGAGGAGGTAGGGGCACTGCTGGGAGCAAGATGGCAGAGCAGCCAGCCTGCTGCCTCTTCTCCACTCCTCTCAGGCAAGATGGTTCATTACCTTGTGATGGCAGTTGGAGGAGGGAGGGGCACTGCTGGAAGCAAGATGGCAGAGCACAGCCTGCTGCCTCTTCTCCACTCCTCTCAGGCAAGATGGTTCATTGCCTTATGATGGCAGTTGGAGGAGGGAGGGGCACTGCTGGGAACAAGATGGCAGAGCCCAGCCTGCTGCCTCTTCCCCACTCCTCTCAGGCAAGATGGTTCATAGCCTTGTGATATGAATGTCGACACTGCACTGGCCAATATACCTGATCAGCAAATGCATGAGAAGGGTGCATGGGGTGTCTAAGGAAGGACCTGCAGAGGAGGTACAGCCTCCCAAGAACCTCTGGCTACATCACCGCCACACCTGGCGTGCTTCCTGGTGCAAAAAAAACGCACTGGTGCTTTGGCTTGAGATTAAAGTGGTCTTCAGTTGGGTAGGAGAGTTAAACAAGGGGAAGTATTTTTTTCACCCAGAAGGTCATCAGAGTTTGCTGTCCAAGGTGGTGACAACAACCAGCCTAGATAGATTTAAGAAAGGATTAGACAAATTCATAGAGGACAGGTGTATCAATGGCTACTAAAATGGATGCCTAGGTACTTCCTCCAGGATGGATATAGAGGCAGGATGCCTCTAAAAGTCCTTTGCAGGAATCTGAGAGAAGGAGAAAGTTTTGTCTTTGGCTTCTGCTTGAAATGGCCAGAAACAACTGGTGGACCACTGTGTTAGACAGGATGCTGGAGTAGATGGGCTGTGGCCCAATCCAGGAGGACTCCTCTTATATAAGCATTCCCAGGCTTTGGCCATCTACCGTACAGACAGGTGGAATTGCACATGCAATGTGCAGAGGTTGGTGGCATTTCACTGGGTTCTGGAAATGTCCCCAGATGGGCCATTTGTAGTGTGCTGCTGAAATCTCTCCTGCTTGTTTGCACACCTCCCTCCTTCTGGCAGTGCTGTAATTAAACTAGTGAAAATTTGTCCTCCAGCTTTGACTGTTCTGCCTAGGACTATTTCCCGAAGCTCAAGAAGGGCCCCCATAAGTTAGTGTGTCCAGGGTGTGTCCAGACTTGGGAATACTGTGCATTCCAATGAAGTCAAGGCATGGGCATCACACCTGACACCTGATACTGCTGCCAGTTTACCTGCTACAGTATGATGAGCATTCGCTTCACATGATCAGGTAAATTCGAAGTTTCCCGCGAGAAACGGCGATAAACAACCAATGAAAGCTGAGTCTGCACCTCAGCTCCCATTGGCTGCCCCATCCCACGTGACACGCAACTCACCACGCGCACCACAAAAGTCTTGCAGCTGCCGAGGAGAAAGTATTTTGGGACCTGTATTTTGGGTGGGGACAACGAGTCATTGCTTCACAGCCAGGTAAGCTGCAATTTTTCTACTAACTGCAGGTTTTTTTCTGCTAGTCTGGTAGGGACCACAGACCCAGTCCAATTGCAGGCAATGGAGTGCATGAGATTTAGGACCGGAGGGAGGAACAAAGTACCATCAGAGTTCCTTTTCCTGTTTTCCAGGAAAAATGTTTCTGATGGTGCTTTCCACTTATCTAAGACAGAACACCTGATGGGAATAGAATCACACAGACTCTATGGACGCGTCTGCATGCTCAAAATAATCCAAAAGGGTTCCGTGTCCGCCTCGGGAGCGTCTGCATGCAAGCCCCTAATTCATGCTACATCTGAGTCAATACGTGTTTAAAAAGCCCCATTTAACAAGTGTACTGCATTCAAAATAAGGGGCTAGCACATACTGTCACAGGGGTCATGGGGACGCTCCCGGGTTACTTGGGGCAGAGCTTGTCAGTGGCAGTATTAGCAGGTGGGATTTTTGACTGTGCTCCATGTTCCTGCTGTGCGCGCTGTGATCAGCAGCCACTTGGGTTTTTTTTCACATGAACTGAGGGAAGAAGTAGTAGATGAGCTGTCATGCGAAGCGGATGGGCAGACATGCACACATTTGCTTGACGGCTCATCTGCTTCAGTGCAAACTTGTTGTCTTCCCAGAAATGTGAATGGAGGTAATGTTACAGGCAGAGCGAGCGAGCGAGCGAGCAAGTTATTTTCTCATTCATCCCCTCCTTGTCCATGGCCAGCAGGGGCAGATGAGGGAATATTGTAATGCTCCTCTCGCGGCCATCACCACTGCCATTCCATGGGGACAGGCAGTTATGGTTTGGATCTGCGTTGCCCCAAACCACATGGGGATGCTTTATTCTGCGTTACAACACGGATTTTTATCACATGTGTCCAGATTGCATCAGCTGGCTTGCTTGCAGACACGGCCTATATCTTTCTGGTCATCTGATGGTACCATTATTGTGCCATGTTCATCCTGCCTGGGTCTATGAAGAGTCTTTTCTTCCTTTTACCCAAAGATTAAATTGCTGTTACTGCTTTTTGGCATCTCTGAACACTGAGTGCGTCAGTATGTGACATTAAATATTTGTTTAAACGCAGAAACTAAAAAGACACCAAAAACTAAAAGCATATAGCATGCAACCATCTCTTAAAAACTCATTAGGAAAAAATATATTCCTGACAAGTACTTTTTCCCCTCACTTTTTGAAATGACTTATTAATTACTACATTAAATGTTATCTCCAGTTTTGAAACCACAAATAAAGCAGCAGGCAAAGAAACGGTGAAAATATTCTATACTTGCAAAGACAAAGCCACCAGTTTGGAACCATAGCAAAGTATAGCGACCAAACAAACACACCTATCATGACTTAAGCACCTGAACCATCACCCAAGGTCCAAACAGCTTAAGGAAATATTCTCCAACCCTATACTGGTGACATTATCAAAAGGGGCTAGCATGAGTTATATGTCACGCTGTGGGACATACAAATACCCCACCTTTGACTCAACATAAACATTTATCCTCTTAAAATTTCAAGTCTATCAATTCTTGGGGGAAGTGCTCTCAAGTTTCCATAATAACTTTCCCTTGGTTACTTCTGCAGTGACTGAGTAAAGAGGTGGAAATAAAGAATAGTCCATGTTAGTTATCCAGAGTGTGGATAACTGTGGCCAGGTCCTCTCTGCCCAAAAAAGGTTTCAATTGGCGCACCAGCTGTAGTTGGGAGTAGGCACTCCTGGCCATGGCTTCCACCTGAGCTTCAAGTGTTAGCGCAGAGTCCAGGAGTACCCCCAAATTTCGCACCTGCCCCTTCCCGGATATTGTAGCCCCATCAAGGACAGGGTATCTCCCAACTACTTGGACCCGAGAGCCTGTGACACACAGCACCTCTGTCTTGTCTGGATTCAGTTTCAATTTATTGGCCCTCATCCAGCCCATTACCACCTCCAAGCTCCTGTCAAGCACTTCAACCACCTCTCCTGATTCAGATGGCACAGAGAGATAGAGCTGGGTATCATCTGCATATTGATGACACCTCACTCCAAATCTCCGGATGATCTCTCCCAGTGGCTTCATGTAGATATTAAATAACATGGGAGATAAGATTGACCCCTGGGGAATCCCGCAAGTGAGTTCCCAGGGTGTCGACTCCGTCTCTCCCATCACCACTATCTGAGATCGGCTCTGGAGATAGGAGCAGAACCAGTGCCAAGCACTGCCTCCAACTCCTAAACTCCGTAGCCTCTCCAGAAGGATACCGTGGTCAATGGTATCAAAAGCCGCTGAGAGGTCCAGGAGAACCAGCAGGGTAGCATTCCCTCTGTCTTTCTCCCGGAGGAGATCATCAACCAGGGCAACCAAGGTGGTTTCCGTGCCATGACCGGGCCTGAAGGTTGGACTACTGTAACGCACTCTACATGGGGCTTCCCTTGAAGACGGTTCGGAAGTTGCAGCTGGTGCAAAATGCAGCGGCCAGAGTGCTGACAGAAACCTCTAGCCGGACACATATTATGCCGGTTCTAAAAGAACTGCACTGGCTGCCAATTCACTACTGAGCCCAATTCAAGGTGCTAACTTTAACTTATAAAGCCCTAAATGACTTGGGTCCTAGATATCTAAAGGAGCGCCTTCTCCCGTATCGACCTGCCCGTGTTTTAAGATCTGGAGGGGAGGCGCTTCTGGTGATCCCTCCGCCTTCATTAGTTAGGCGGGTGGGTACCCAGGAGAGGGCCTTCTCGGTGGTGGCCCCCAGGCTGTGGAATGGTCTCCCCCTCGAGGTGCGTCAGGCCCTTCTTTGTTCCTATTCAGGAAGGCGGTGAAAACGTTCCTCTTCACGCAGGCCTTTGGTTAAATGTCCCCCACACTTCCCCTCACTGAAAATCACTGATGTTTTTAACTTTTCTTGTATTTTTAAAACTACATTTTTAAATTTGTTTTGTTTTTGATACTGTTTTTATACATCTGTTTTTAAATGCTGTGAGCTGCCCAGAGACCCTCGGGTATGGGGCACCATATAAATTTAAATATAAATAAAATAAATAAATAAATAAATATATCCTTGCTTGTGTTGGTTAAGAGTTGGTTAAGTTGGTTTCGGCAGTTTTCACTTCTTTGTATAGGCAAGGCTTTATACTTCAATTAGAAAAACATTTAAGTACTTAGAAATAATACTGTGTGCTATTTCTTTTTCACTTTGAGCAGTTAACAGTATTTTTGCTTCTTCCTTCCAGTAGCAGCTTTTTCAGCCAACTTCGGGCACTTTCACACCTTCACCTCCCTGGGAAAATCTCCCAGGGAAATGAAGATGGGGATAGATACATGCATGGGGGGTGGGGACTCCTGCATGCATGGAGCCACATCTGGTTAAGACATAGCCCTGCTTCCAGTGTTGGTTCTGGGTGCCCCAAAAATGGAACCAGGTATGGTACACTAAACCATGACCAGGAACAGCCATACATGCAGACAGCTGTGTTACAGATTGCTAGATCCAGACAGACTGTTCTGGATATACTTCAGGTCAGTGCAGGATGACCTTAAAACAAACCTATCTAAGAACATAAGAGGAGCCCTGTTGGATCAGGCAACAGCCCATCTAGTCCAGCATCCTGTCCCACACAGTGGCTCATCATGGGCAACTCAAACAGAGACAAGGGCAAACCCTCTCCTGCTCTGAATCTCAAAAAATGGCCTTAGAGGCATCCTTCTTGTCCCCTCAGCCTGAAAGTTGTACTTAGGCATCCAATCTAGTAGCCATTGATACATCTGTCATCCATAAATTTGTCTAGCCCTTCCTTAAAGCCATCCAGTCTGGTTGCTGTTTCCACCTCTTCTGGCAGCAAATTCCATAGACCGATGACCCTCTGGGTGAAGAAATACTTCCCCTTTGTCTGATCCGACTCTCCCACCCATCAGCTTCATAGAGTGCCCTCTGGTTCTAGTGTTGTGTGATGGAGAAAAGAAATTTTCTCTATCCACCTTTTCTATACCATGCATTATTTTATATACTTCAGTCAGGTCCCCACTTAAACACCATCTCTCCAGGCTGAAGAGGCCTAGACGTTGCAGTCTGATTTCATAAGGGAGGTGTTCCCCTTGTCTGATCTGACTCTCCTACCCATCAGCTTCATAGAGTGCATCTGGTTCTAGAGATTTTTTTTTATCTTTCTACCTTTTCTATACCATGCATGACTTTATATACTTCAAAAACACCATAAATCTCATAGCATAAAACAGAAAGTTCAATAGTTTTCATGTTTACCTAACAACAAAGAAAAATATATTTTTTAAAAGGCTTGCTGGGGGACAAGGACACACTTAACAGGACTCTACTATACCTTTTATTAATATTAGTAAACTTTAAAAAAAAGAATGTGATCCAACGTGTTTCAGTACCCTGAGCTTTTTCTGCTCTTCATCTTTAAAGAATTATTGTGAATAATTATAAAACATGAGTTTTATAATTATTCCCGATAATTCTTTAAAGATGGGGAAATAATTGAGACAGCACTAAGAAAAGATCAAAGAACCATTTATAAAAGCATTAGTACAAAAAGAGGACCATTTTCTTTTCAGAGTGCTGCTTTCACATTTGAAACAAAAGAGACGGGAACATTATTGCCAAGAAAAACTGTCACATCTTCCTTGACACATACAGTCCTTCACCCACAAGCTAAGTTTCAATATGCAGCATTATCATAAGCCATGAGGCCTCCTGTGGAACTCATACGCCTCATCTTCACGGCATAGTTATCTCGAATTCAAAACGTTTTGAGTTCGCGCAGTTCAGACGGCACTTCGGATTAACAGGGTATTTCCGTGTTAAAGGACGTTATCCCGATTTGAAATAAATCCTGATCTCAACAGGTCTCACTCCGGATCGTGCGTCGATACGTGTTTCTTTTTTAACTGTGTGGACAGTATCGTTCCGGGATGAGATTCCGTGTTAAGGCTGTCCCGCCCCCCCAATCGCACTGTAACCAATGGCTGAACGTATTAGAAGCACGTCATGTTTAGGGTTTCCTTCATTGAAAAAATCCACCCTCAAACACCCACTATAAACCTCCAGTCCTTAAAGCTGAAACACTGTATCAATCTAAGCACTTCACACCTTAAAAACAATGTTGCAGTTTTGCGCAATTTCAGGTCTTTGAAGGTTTTGAACAGTCGCTTTCAGCCCCCTTAAGGGTGAGAAGGCTTGTCAGCCACTTTGAGTCCCCTGAAGGGTGAGAACAGAATGTCAACCGCTTTGAGCCCCCTCTAGGCTACTTTGCCTCTGCCTGTGGTCACACCTAAGGTTTAATCCAGTTTCAGTTCACTTTCAGAGTGAGAGAATACACCAGCAAACTGACAAGCTGGTTTTCTTTCAGGGTTAATAACTCAGAAAATCCACCTTTAGACTAGATAATGTGGAAAGAAAACTACTGGTCACTTTGCTGATGTGTTCTCTCACTCTGAAGGTGGAGTTGAAGCTAGATTAAACCTTAGGTGTGACCACAAGCCAAGGTTTTAATCCAGCTTCGGTCCCTGTGAGGTGGGGGGGCGGAGTTCCCTCCCGGCCAGGGGGGAAGAGCAAGTGAGGAGCCCCCTTCGCCCTCTTGTCCACCCCTTGGCTCTCCTCCTCTGCGGGGCAAAATGGCGGCAAAGCGGGGGAAAAGTGGCGGCGGAGCCCCAGGGAGAAGCCGCTAGCGCCGCAGCGCCGCAGCGCCGCAGCGCCGCAGCGCCTGGATGAATGGATGGATGGATGGATGGATGGATGCCACCGCTGCCGCCTCCGCCGCCGGCTGCTCTTCCCTCGGCGCAAGGCTGGAAGAGGAGGAGAGCTGAGGGGCGGGCGAGAGGGCAGGCGGGCTCAGTGTGCCCACCTGGATGGATGGATGGATGGATGGATGGATGGATGGATGGATGGATGCCACCGCTGCCGCCTCCGCCGCCGGCTGCTCTTCCCTCGGCGCGAGGCTGGAAGAGGAGGAGAGCCGAGGGGTGGGCGAGAGGGCAGGTGGGCTCAGTGTGCCCACCTGGATGGATGGATGGATGGATGGATGGATGGATGGATGGATGGCGCGGCGGGCGCCGGAGCCGCCGGGGGGGGGGAGGCAGGGGTGGCCCGGGCTGCGAGTGCGCTCTGGCAGGCCGGGCAAAAGGCGCCGAGAACGCGGCGGCGGCGGAGCGGCTCTGCCACTGGCCAATGAGGAGCCCCAGGGCGAAGCCGCCCGCGCCGCAGCGCCAGGATGGATGGATGGATGGGTGGATGGATGGATGGATGGATGCTGCTGCTGCTGCTGCTGGGAAGGGGGAGGGTGGATTGGGCAGGGAATTCCCGGCGGAGCATGACGCAAAGAGAAGGGAGGGTGGGATCCTGGCAGGGAAAACCAATCACAGGAGAGAGTGTGGGCAATGGGCAGGAGGACAATGCTGCCATGTGGACTCCGAGTATTGATCCCGCGTTAAGGCTCCCATCGGAACCGGATCAACTTGCAAGTCATGTGGACAGCTTTGTTCCATTTCTTTTATTTCGAATTCTTTAAACTGAAATAACACATGCCATGAAGACGCACCCATATAGTTGCTTATTCTTGAAAGTGAAAACATTCACAGGAAAAGTTTAAAATACACTAACCCCTTGCAAGAGATAACTGGCACTCTGAAAAGCCCGTGGGAAGATAGTGAAGCATGCAATCTTGCAAGATTATCAAAATTTAGGAAGCAAGGCTGTTATCATTGCCTGGAGAGAAGATTACTAGGAGCTTCAGCTGAGTCTCTTAAGAGTAAACAAACAAAATTAAAGTGTAAGAAAAATATATTTTATGTTAATAGCCATCAAAGCATACGTAAAAGACACTTAAAGAGACAAAAGACAGATGGACAGTATGGAGATCAACAGCTACAACTAAAACCTACCACCCAATAAACTTCAAACAGGTCCCTGAAATGGTACATGTCCCAGGCCAGTGCTCTTTGTCCACTGCCTTGGTCTTCTGCTATTTAAATATCTGCCCTGGCTTCACACCCAACAGTCCAGGTATTGCTGATACTGGTCTAGCTGGAGCCACAAATCCAGGCAGATGGTCTTCAGAGATGGTAGTTCTTGCAGTTCTAGTAAGCAGCAGTAGGGATGTGCCCGAATGCAATTTTCAGGATTCGATTTAATTCGAATCAAATATTCGAAGATTCGAATCGATTTGAATGTTTAAAATTCTAATGTATTCACATTCGATGTGAATCACACATTTGAATCTATTTGTACAAATTTTCCATTCGTATTTGAAGATATGAATGCCAACAACATTTAAATGTGTCCATATGCCTCCGTATGCATGCGTATGCATCCCACTTTTATCCCGTATGCATCCCGTTTTTGTCCTGTATGTATCAATACAAATGTGTATAAAAGGCGTATAAAAGGCTTCAGTTTTGTATTGTTTAAGTGCAGAATGGGTCATTCGAATGCTCTTAAGTCTGGTTTTAATCTTCTGCTTTTATCTTATTTTTGTTTACTCGTATTGTTTTCATATATTTGTGTTGGAGAGGTAATATATTTTCATGTATTTCATTGTGAGCCACCTAGGACACCAGTGCTTATTAGGCATCTATAAAAATGTAGTGAGCAAGCAAAGAAATACAGTCGGAACAAAACCACCCTTCACGTAAGTTCACGTTCTAATGCTCCATCGACCCTTTTGGCCATTTAGGACACTAATGGATGGGTAAACTGCAGAGAGGTCAAAGTTTCCCCATAGAGATTTTTAAAGCAAACAATTAGGGAGGTAGTTTGGAGCTTGCATAGCTACCAGCCTTCCAACCGCACCAATCTCTCTCTGTCCCCTTTTTCAGGGCTACCGTTAAAATGAGGCATCTATTCCCACCCACCCCCCGCCATCCTACTACAGCATAATTTGCATTGCATTTTTAAAATCTGCCATGCATAAAGATCTAACAGCAGGACTACTCAGCAGCAGAAGCAGGCGGAGGAATGTAAAAACCGTGAAACGGAAAGATCTAAGGGGAAAATTTTGTTTTCATCGCGCTTGGAGAGAAAAGCTGCAGAACAAACAAGTGAGGAGAAGGGCAACCAGGTCAGGTCAGCCCTGATGCTTGCACTCCAGGTGTTCCGAATGGCTTCTGTGTGATGAGAGGCAAGGAGAAGAATAAGAGAAACTTCCTAACGCAGCCAAAATCAGCCTCTGACCTTCACTCAGGTAGCATCCAGATTCATGGAATAAAATCCGCTGTTAGAGAAAAAGGCTCAGATTTCACAATGCGCCATCTGGAGTTTAGCAGCCTACCCACCACTTTCTCAGAAAAAGCTGTGATATTTCTGTGCCGCGCAGGGTGAGACGCACATCACGTGGGATGGGGCAGCCAATGGGCTCTCATTCGCTGTTCTCGCCGTCCTGTCCGTACTGGCGGGAACATTTGAACTTACCTGATACTGTGGAGCGAGTGCTCATCATTCTGCAGTAGGTAAATTCGAAGTAGCAGCGGCATAATGTGACACCCACACCCCAACTGCACATCGGAATGCACAGTATCTGTAAGTCTGGACACACAGGCAGACTCTTCACTGCTGCACTCTTCTTCTCAGGAACGTATGAACATAACATAAGAACATAAGAGAAGCCTTGCTGGATCAGGCCACAGCCCATTTAGTCCAGCATCCTGTCCCACACAGTGGCCCACCAAATGCTCATGGGCATCTCAAGCAGAGACAAGGACAAACCTTCTCCTGCTCTCGAGTCCCAGCAGATGGCCTTAGAAGCGCCCCAGTTCCTCCCCCCCCAGCCTGAAAGATGCACCCAGGCATTTGTTCTAGTAGCCATTGATACATCTGTCGTCCATAAATTTGTCTAACCCTACCTTAAAGCCATCTAGACTGGTAGCTGTCACCACCTCTTACGGCAGCATATTCCATAAGCCAATGACCCTCTGGGAGAAGAAATACTTCCCCCTGTCAGACCTTACTCTCCTACCCATCAGCTTCATAGAGTGCCCCCTGGTTCTAGTGTTGCGCGATAGAGAAAAGAAATTTTCTCTATCCACCTTTTCTATACCGTGCATAATTTTATATACTTCAATCAGGTCCCCTCTTAAACGCCGTCTCTCCAGACCGAAGAGGCCTAGACAATGCAGCCTGGTTTTGTAAGGGAGGTGTTCCAGACCCTTAATCATTCTGGTTGCCCTTCTCTGCACCTTCTCTAGTTCCACAATATCCTTTTTGAGGCGTGGTGACCAGAATTGTACACAGTATTCCAAATGTGGCCTCACTATAGATTTATAAAGGGGCAAAATGACACTTGCTGTCTTATTTTCTATTCCCTTCCTAATTATTCCCAGCATTGAATTTGCTTTTTTCGCTGCTGCCGCACACTGGGTTGATACCTTCATTGAACTGTCCACCAAAACCCCAAGATCCCTTTCCTGGTGTGTTGCAGAAAGCTCAGACCCCATCAGTTTATAGACGTAATTTGGATTCTTGGCTCCGATGTGCGTTACTTTGCACTTGTTAAGATTAAAGCACATTTGCCACTTGGTTGCCCACTCACCCAATGCTAAGAGATCCCTCTGGAGCTCTTGGCAATCTCTTTCAGATTTTACTACCCTAAATATTTTAGTATCATCAGCAAACTTTGCTATTTTACTATGTACCCCTTCCACTAGATCATGGATGAATAAATTAAAAAGCACCGGTCCCAGTACTGAGCCTTGAGGGACCCCACTTTTTACTTCTTTCCACCCTGAGAATTTGCCATTTATTACTACTCTCTGCTTTCTGCCCTTGAGCCAGTCACAAATCCAGGACAGAACCTGTCCTTTTATTCCATGGCTGATGAGTTTACTCAGTAGCCTTTGATGTGGGACTTTGTCAAAAGCCTTCTGAAAGTCCAGATAGACAATGTCTACTGGTTCACCTTTATCCACGTGTTTATTGACACTCTCAAAGAATTCCAACAAATTTGTGAGGCATGATTTACCTTTGCAGAAGCCATGCTGGCTTTTGTTCAGCAATGCTTGCTCCTCCATATGCACACTAATTTTGTCTTTAATAATGGTTTCCATCACCTTACATGGAACTGACGTTAACTGGTCTGTAATTGCCTGGATCACCCCTGGATCCTTTTTTGAAGATTGGTGTTACATTTGCTACCCTCCAGTCCTCGGGTATGGAGCCTGATGTTAGGGAAATATTATATATTTTTTCTAGAAGGTCAGCAATTTCACATTTGAGTTCCTTAAGGACTCTTGGATGAATACCATCTGGTCCCGGTGACTTGTTAACATTTAGTTTATTAAGACATGCAAGGACCTCTTCCTTGGTTATTTCTGTACAGTTTAACTCTTCAGAAAATACAGGCTCAGCTACTGGCATGTGTCTTCCGTCTTCCTCCGTGAATACGGAAGCAAAGAATTTGTTTAGTCTCTCTGCAATCTCAGTGTCTTCTTTAATTACCCCGTTCTGTCCTTTACCATCTAGTGGTCCAACTGCTCTCCTGGTTGGATTCTTACTTCTGATATACTTATAGAAGTTCTTGTTATTTCTTTTGATGTTTTTAGCAATGTGCTCCTCAAAGTCTTTCTTAACTTTCCTAATGGCTGTCTTGCATTTGTGTTGTCAGTGTCTATGTTCCCTCCTGTTCTCCTCATTTGGACAAGCCTTCCATTTCCTAAATGAACTCTTCTTGTTTTTAATGACTTCATCTACTGCATTTGTGAGCCACATTGGTTTCTTCTTGAACCTAGAAGTCCCCTTTCTTCTTTTAGGAATGCATTCTAGTTGCACTTCCATTATTGTGTTTTTAAGTAGTCTCCATGCATTTTGAAGTGATTTAACTCTTGACTTTTCCTTTCAATTTCCTTTTCACTAATTTCCTCATTTTGGGGAAGTTTCCCTTATGAAAGTTTAAGGTCTGTGTTAGACTTTATTAAGAACTTACTCCCTGTATTTAAGTTGAAGGTTATTGCATAGTGGTCACTGTTCCCAATTGGATCAGCTACAGTGACGTCCTTTACCAGGTCCTGAGCATTATTTAGGATCAAGTCCAGGACTGCATTTCCCCTGGTTGGTTCCATGACCATTTGTTCCATGGAACAGTCATTTAGCAGGCCTAGGAATTTTCTCTCTCTTTCCTGAGTTGAACAGGAGTTCACCCAGTCTATGTGAGGATAATTGAAGTCCCCCATTATAACTACCCTATCTTTATGGGATACCTCCTTCTCCAATTGTTCATCTCCTTAGGGCGTATAGTTGGGAGGACAGTAGCATGTCCCTATTGTTAGACTTCCTTTTTGGCTTAGTATTTTTACCCACACTGCTTCTGTGGAAGAGTCAGACTCACCTGGACATTCCAGTTCATAAGATTCTATCTCTTCTTTAATATACAAGGCTACACCACCTCCATGTCGCCCTTCCCTGTCTTTCCTGTACAGTTTGTAACCTGGGATGACTGTATCCCATTGGTTTTCATTGGTCCACCAGGTTTCAGTTATGCCAATAATATCAATCCTATTTTTCATAACTAAGCTTTCTAGCTCCCCTATTTTGGCTCGAAGGCTCCTGGTGTTTGCATATATACATTTATATTCACTCCTCTTGTCCAAATTCTGCCATTGAGGAACATGTGAAACTAATCCCACACTTAGCTCAGCATTTTCTGCATATTTCCAGCCCTCCTCACTTGAGGGTGTACTCTCCCGAACCGGATGCTGCCCACCTCCTGTCGGCTTTCCCCCTATGTAGTGTAGTGCATAGTTTTTGGAAAAAATATTCATCTCTGTCACATACACATGTTCCTTTATGAAAAAGGTGTCTCAAAGCACCACTCATAACAGCAAATATTGGACTGGAAAGGTCACAGAGATGGGCAAATGAAGAAAGAGGAAGGAAATGTGGGAAGAGGGAACTGTTTGTCACCTGAAGATGCAGCTTCATAGCAGAGATGTGCACGAATATTCGTCACATGTGCAAGCTGGAATACAAACCAGTCAATACTATTTACATTAATATACCATTCTTGTGATCAATATATCCTGGTGTTTATTTACACATTATTATATCCACCTACCCTTCCCTCCCCCCCCCTGGATAGATGGTACCATTATATCTATTTTCTCATTGTCTTAAGACCAATTTCATAACGTTTAATAATTCATGCCCCCCCACCTGTATTGTTGAATATATATTATCAATTTAAACCATTTGCCCATCCAGATATCCCTATTATCTTTAACTACACTCTCGTTACTATCTAAATAATCAGTAATCATTTGATCTGATAATGCTGCCAGTTTTCAATCTGCCATTTACTTTTATCTTTCCATCCCAAGACTATAACAGCCTGAACTGCCATAATCATCTGTCGGAATAGATATTTGTCTGTACTTATATTTAATTGTGATTCTGTGTCTTGGGTTATACATATTTCTTTTGTTTTGCTTACTCTACATTTGAAGACTGATATCTGAACGCAAAGCAAATGCTTCGTTATATTCGCGAATGTGAAGACCTGTTGTCAGTCAAGTAGCATTCAGCACTTGAATCTGTACCTCCAAACCTTATCTGCACACTCAAATCTTATCTCAGCATTCAAATCAGTCCATTTGAATCTTATCTGGAAGCGCTGGCACCCAATCATATGATGTGAGTCCTCGAGGCTGGCCACTTTCGCCAGAGGACCGCTAGCAGCGGAAGCGGCTACCCACTCACTTCTGCAGCGGGTTTGGACCTGGCTGGATGCTGCTGGTAAAAGCGTTCAAATCGTGCGATCGGGTGGCGGCACTTCCAGGAAAGATTTGAATGTACAGGTTCAAATGTGGAGATTAGGCACAAATGGTACATATAAGATTTGAATGTACAGACTCAAATGCTGAAGTGGCACTGCCACCCAATCACATAATTCAAATCCTGGCTGCCCTTGGCTGGTAAGGGACATGCCCCTAAATTGTCCCTTACCAGCCAAGGGCAAATGGTCATGCTGTCCCCGTGTGTACCAGCCACCACCACGGGAGCCGGATGTCCTACCCCCAGGCAGCCGCAATTGGCTGAGGAGGGAGGTCCGGTCCAGGCGGCCCAGTCCCAGCTGCAGGATCGAACCGTTCCGGTGATGTGGTGGGGGGCTATGGGCCCACCCTGGCCTCCTGTGGTGGTGGGAGCCACTGGGAACCTTCCCGGTGCCTGCCCTTGCCCTCAGCAGATGTTCAGGTCAGGGTGGGGGCGACGCTGCGGTGCATGCTTGTTCAGGACACTACATTGGTCACAGGCCCTAAGCACCCAAATTTGCCATTGGGTGGCAGTCCAGGGGCAGGATTCCTGAGCTGCCCGGAGGGGAGAATGCAAACACTCTCACTGCCGGATAGATCAGGTAAGCCTGGGGTTAGGGTTAGGCCAGGTGTGGAGCACGATTTCATGCTTTACACCCTGGCCGCTATTAGGGCAGCTCTGGGACAGGCCAGGACGCTTCTGGACAGAACTGGCCTTCCCAGAATGCAAATGGCCCGTCCCAGAGCTGTCCTAATTCCTCACCAGAGGCCTTAGTGCAAACAGGCCTCTGGTAATGCTGGGGATTAATAGGGTTTCTGTGGAATTTGTAGCTCGTTTCAATGCTGTGAATTCCTATGTAAGTGGCAGTCATGGCTGCACTAGTTGTCTCTGTTGACGGCTTGGAATCATGGATAGGGAACGGAGACTTTTATCTGAGCTTGATGTATTTTCCTGGGTTTTAGTGATTTTCTGCTGATGCTAGACCGATTTTTAAATGGCAAGTATAATACGTTTTCATGCAAGAAAATCTATCTCAGATTGCATAGAACAACACTGTGCACTGATACACACTCATTAAGTGTGCTAGAAGTCTCCCTTCTACACACTGGGTATTCAGATTCCTTTAAGGGGACCAGTCTAGCAAGCAAAAGGAAAGTCCCTAGTACACTTGCTGATCCACTCCATAACCAATAGAGAGTCCAAATATTACTTCCAAAGCATCAGTGAGCCAGCTATAAACTCAACTTTCACAAGATTCAGCATATAACCAAGAGCATCAATACAATTTTCACCTGCCCCTTAGTACAACCAACAGTATAGAGAATCCCAGCCATTACTTATATTGTCCAGTCTCAGCATCCACTCATTCAAAACACTTAGATACCCTTATGTTAAAGAAAGAATTCTGGCCTAACTCATCTAATGTAAAGTTTTGGGTGACCTTCCAGAAGAAACATATTCTATGAAGATGAGCTCATTTTGCCAAAGTGACCACAAATATACGGGATAAATCTTCACAGAAAGCTGCTGACTGTGCAGAACTCTCTCCCTCTCTCTTTAAAAATTATATCTTTTCAAGTTTGTACTAAATAATTAGTCCCCATCTACTCTCTCTCTCCTCCAACCACCACTTTCCCCCCTTTTCACCTTAACTTGCAAGGATCTCTCTACTCCTCCTCCAATTCTCTCTACTCTTCCTCCAATCACCAAAGCTGGCTTATAGGTGGGGCAACTACCAAACTCATCCTCTACTTGTGTGTCATTTCACAAAAGTTTCAGCAATATCAGTGTCTTACACATTAGAAGGAAGACTGCACGCGGGCCACTCTAGCCCCCTTTCTCCACACACAGTCAAAGATCTGGATCTTCCAGATCCAGATCTTTGAGATGGGGTCCTCCTGGAGATCTGGATCTTGAAGATGCCTGAAGTCCCCATGGTCGACAACTTTAATCAGGTCCCCACAAAATCCAGATTTAAGGGCCTGAAGGGCCTATTAAATCTGGATTTTCCCTGCCCTTGTGGGGACAGGGCCTTGCAGATGGGGCCTTCAGTGAGGTCCAGGTGAGCACAGGGCCTTCCCAATCAGTACCAATCAGGTACTAATCGGGTTCCTAATGTGGTCTTAGAAGGGTTGTAAGCCTTAGTGGAAAAAGGCCCTAGATCACAAGCCAAGAGACCACAAAGGCACACCATTCCATTTCTAAGCTCACACTCAGCCTAGCTTGCCTAACCATAGCCAAGCAACCTGTTCATTAAGCTGCTGATAATAGGATGGTGAGATCCAAAAGCTTTTTCTCTCTCCCCCTTTTGGGAGGGAGCATTTCTACAAAACCTTAATTTATTTCAAACACTGTCCTTGGATTTCCCAGTTCTTTGGGGGTCTGGGTGGTAGAAAGCAACCATTGTACCTTGCCATCCAATCTACATAAAGGCCATTAACTGGAAGAGTTCTCCACCCATTGCTTGCAATGGCTGGAACAATTGGAAAGTGCCTAGATTTTAAATGCTACCCTTCATCTTTGGAACAAGATTCAAAACCATTTCCATTCACACCTGTAACACACCGCTGTTTTCTAACAACTATGCCTGGTCCCTGAATGGAAGAGCAAGGAAAGCAAATTTTGTTTAGCTATCTTACAAAAGTTATTAGCCAGAAAAGAAAAGTTTTCAGCTGCTTGGGCGTATCAGCTGACTCACTTACCTGCAAATAGTTCCAGGAAACCTGTAAAAGAGTGTGGTAATCATGCCACATATAATCTAAATACAGTATAATCATGGAATTGTATGATTGAGACACTTGGCTGTACAGACATTTCTTACCTACAATCTCATTCTCTTCTAAGTTGATTGTTTCAAGGGCTGGTAAAGAGGTCAGCTGCTCAGGGAAGTGATGAAATTTGTTCCTGGAAAGGTTGATGATCTTCAGGTGCACTAGAGTTCGGACCTCTTCTGGCAGGCGATGAATATAATTCCCTTCCAAATTAAGCTCTGCAATTGGAGAAGGCAGGGAAATGTGCCTAATTGAGAAAATTATGCCACCAAACCTACTTTTACTTCAGGCAATCTTCTTTTCATCAGTGTAAAGCACTCTGACAAGCAGAGACTGTGCCAATAAATGTTTACTGGTAGTTCTATAGCCAAACCAGCCCTCTCCGCAACATAACCACCCATGTGGAAAGGTTTCAGTATTTTTAATTGCAATTGCTGTCTGTCAAAGGCAGGCACCTATAATCCTAGACATTTCATTGTAAATCAAACAAGCAACGCTTTGTCAAAATAGGTTGCAGGGCGAGTAGAATTTTTAAAAGAATAAGAAAATAAGAAAAATTTTAGACTACAAGCCAGTCTTCATTCATACTGAGCACATTAAAATCTGACAATCCAGGCCAGTCCCATAGATTCCCAGCAAAATCCAGTGTTTCTGCGGAATGGCTTTTATCCAGTCTTCAGTTCCCTAAAGGTTTAGCTTATGATTTGGGAATGCTTTGTCCGTCTGAAAAAGGGATGGATCCAAATGAGGTCTAACGCTTCCGCACTCCCGTGGGAAGCACAGCTAGCAAGGAACACTTCATGTGTCTGCTGTGCGGATGCCATAGCACCGATATCCAGAAGAATCAGGCTTCTCTGCAGCCCAAGGAGCTGCACGATTTCATAAATTTGGACTGTGTTGTTGATTTAAGCCAATCAATTATTAAAAATAATTCATATAATCTTAAATCTGGTTAATTCTCTCTCCAACTTCCTTAAGAATCAGTCATCAATTACGTGCCAGTTAAACCTAATCAGCTTTTAAAATATTCTGGCAGCCGAGAAATCAAGTATTCAGATGTTCCAGATGTTTTTTATGTTTCCTAAAAAAAACCTGTACACCTTTTTTTCAGCAACATTGTTTCAGTTCAGTTTCCTGTTATTTTTCCTCCCCCAAACCATTCAGTCTTCCAGCTGTCAACTCGGTGCTGTAAAACCAACACAAACTGAATACTATAGAGGCTTTTAAAGTTTTAAAAGATTGATGTGAACCCTCAACAAAATCTGCCTAGCAGAACTACCGATCTTACTCCTTGTGGTGCACAGATGATCTGGGAGCAGTGGGTGGGAAAGACAGCAGGGACTCAGATCTGTCTTAGCCCACAGGAAAATATCTGTGATATCTAGATACTGTGCATTTGGTACGCACCAAACACTATTTGTGCACAGCGATGAAACAGACTGAACAGTGTTTCTCATTTCATGCATTTCCTTGATTTTTCCCCCCTCTGTAGGTGTGCTTTCGTTCTCAGATAACTGCTTTGCACCATTAGCTGGTTGTCAAATAAACAAAAATGTCTGAAGGAACACGAAGTGGTTCCAGAAGAACTGAACTGGAGAAACATTCCACGTTTGGAGCACCTCTGCTGAAAATACCTTTCATTTAATTGCCATGAGTCACACTTCAGATGTGACATGGATGACGGCCGCAAATAGGCATAGAAGCACAGACTAGAAGCACAGGGAAGATATTTTTCCAAAAGCGATACACTACTTGTACTCAGGCCGTGTTTTAAAAAGAATAAAATAAAATAAACAAGTACAATATTAGCAATTTTGAATTGTGCCCTGAAGTAGATAAGAAGAGGGTATATATGAAGTGATGCTTTAAGAACTGAGCATCGTAAACACACGTTGAAACAGAAAAGCCTTTATTTTGGCAGATGTATTTTGCAATGAACTGAAACTTCAGAAATGTATTCAAAAGCAAACTGTCAGTCCAGTTTGACACCTTAACAACACAGTGAATCAACACTAGGCTCAGGCTGAAAAGGATATTAATAGCTACATCCTGCTCTTAGAAAAACATAAGAGTATCAAGAATGATTAATCAATTTTAAGTCATACAGAGAAACTCTCTGATCTGTATCATAGTCTGGAACAACACTGTCTGCACTGCTACTGGATTTTTCGTTTGTTTGCTTGTTGGTTTTTAATGTGTTCTTATGCATATTATTGTTTTAACCTGCTGTTTTAAAACTGTAACCCGCCCCGAGACCTATGGGTATAGGGCGGGATATACATACATGCATACATACATAAAAATACTGTCATGCTAACTTCCTTTTATACCAGACTCACCCCACATGAGGTCCAGCCTTTGGAAGCTAGTGAAACACTACCTTTCTGTTCTTGGATTTGGGCACCATTATGAGTTCCTCCAAAGTTAAATATTATAGATTAGGTAGCTTTTTTATCTTATATGTTACCAAAATGATCTTAGCAAGTTTCAGCAGAAACAAACTAAAAAGTTCCTTATTTAACAGTGTAACTAATGCAACTCTCCTTGGTTCACTCTAAGACCAAAGGGTTTCATATCATTCATAACACCAATGGCATAGACTAGTTTCATTCCCTTACTCAACACTGGCAGGTCTCTCTTTATCTCACTGTTTACTCTGATTCTCCACCTATACATCCTATCTCAGCAACAACCAAAACTCAACCGTAAAAAAACCCAGTTCTTTTTAAAAAAAAACCCTTCTTTCCCAGGAAAGCTTCTCCCAATACACCTCTATTTTGGGATTAGTTACTCAACACTCTATCCCATTGCTTGGCAGCCAGCCACTACCACCACACACCCAAATAGCAAGTGACAGTAATGCATCCCCATTACAACCTTATTTCGATTTCAAACCGTTTTCAATCCTGGCAGACCTCACGTCAGTTTGGCTTAACACGCTTTCCAAGTGTTAAATCGCCCCAAAGCATTGTAAATGTTAATCCTCATTTCAACAGGTCTCACTCCGGTTCGTGCGCTTGAAATGTTTTACATTTTTTACTGTGGAGACCATACAGTGTTAAGGGATGAGAATCCGTGCTTCCAAAGATAGTGATTTCACTGAAAAAATTCACCCCTCAAAACAGCCACTATAAAAATCCATTCCTTAAAGCTACACTGTAGCGATCTACCCACTTCACACCGTATAACAATGTTGCAAATTTGCGCAATTCTAGCTCTTTGAAAGTTCTGACCTTTAGAAAGGGAAAAGAAAGTAAAGCAGCTGGAGGTTCTGTTTTAAAGGCTGTGTCTGTGAAGGGGGCTTGAGTTGCTGCTGCTGCTGCTGTGTGCCCTGGGAAATGGGGAGAGGAGGGGAAAGAATCGCTGGCTGCCTTCTGCCGTTTTTCCTCCATCCAGGCAAGCGGCAGCTACCCAGCCACCCAGCTAGGCTCCCTGAAGGGGTCCCTTATGGATGGTGCGTTCATGCCAGGAGAAAGAGGGCAGGGCAGCCCCAAAAAGTGGCTTTTAAAAAGTAGCCACTTGAGTCCCCCCTTGAGTCACGTACACCACCTACGATCCTCAGAATCCAGATCGAACGCGATTAAGCTGAAAGTAATGGGAACAGGCAAATTCGCGTTTGCATCCGGTTCTATTATTTTGGTTTAAGGAAACTGGATTAAGTTTATAATGGGGATGCACCTAAAGTGTTCTTGTCAGTTATCCTGTTCTGGAGCTCAAAGGAGCTTCAGAAACAGCCTCCACAAGCTTTAACAACCAGGGACAAATGTTCCTGGCTTCAGATCCCCCCGGGGACCCATTTCGGTGGTGTGCCTTTGTAACCCCCAAATGAGTCCCCACAAAACTGAAGCATGAAGGTGTGTGCCTTCTGCACACCTCTGTGATCCAGGTTACTTTCTGCTAGTATGCTGGTGTACCTGTTCAATCAGGACCACCAGTAATCTAGCAAATGAACCTCCTGATCTAAATTACGCATCATCTGCACCTGCAGAAGGGTTGGCCTTCTGGGGTCCATACCAGCATGTGGCCCAGAAGAGGACTATGAAGCTGGTCTCAGAATTCCTTCCCCCTTATAGAACTTCCTCTACTGCATGTCTACTTCAGAGGAAATAAGAGAAAGAAGCACATTTTTAAAAACAAGCTTTGAGATTAATTAGAGCCTGGCTTGCATGCATTCATCTGGGACGGATTAGATCTACAGTCTGTTTCCAAAACAACTCACATCTAGAAAAACAAAACACCCGGAGACATCTTTTTTTGACTGGTAGCCTGAATCTTCATTTAATACAATACTTTTTCCAATGTTAAATCAACAGAAATCTCTCTAGGCCAATTTAAGTAAGAAATATGCTGCTTATGAAAGGGCACTTAAAGCATTCATTATGGAACGTCCCTGAAGGAAGTGGTGAGGCTTACCACCTGCATTTGCCCACTATGACTACATCAACACATGTTTAAAAAGTAGCTCAAAGGCAATTGAAGGAGGGTAGGAATCAGATGCCAGGGCTCCCATCGCCACCAATAAACCAACTTAAAGGTCAGAGACTGCATTATAGAAGTGCATTTTCTGTCCTATAATGTGAATTGGAGCAATAGCATGCAAAGGCCACCACCTCTAAGATCCTTTCTGCATTTACTTTTAATCTGGAATAAGGCACCTTTTAATCCTTGGAGCATCTGGGGCACCCATTTCAGCAGCACACTCTGGGGCACCACAAAAATGTGTCCCCACTAAATCAGAACACACAGAGGCATGTGCCTTACACGCTGCTCTGTGGTCTGGTCTAGCACCCAGTTGACCACTGGCAGACCTTTTCAAAAAGAACTACTGATATCCTAGATTAGACAGCCATTTTGGCTCCAGACTAATGGGTAAAAATCTGCAGTCGTTAATAAATTTGCAGCTTACCTGGTTGTGAAGTCACAACGTGTTGGCCCCACTCCAAACAGAGGCTCATGGTGCGCGCAGTGAGCCGCAAGTCACGTGACATCGGGCAGCCAAGGGGAGCCGACCTGCATGAATAGGTCTCTTTGGTTGTCAGGATGGCAGGAAACTCTGAAATTACCTGATACTGCAAAGTGAGTGATGATCGTTCAGCAGCAGGCAAATCCGCAGTAGCAGTGACATAATGCACTGCTGCTACGAAGTATTGGGTGTCAGGTATGATGCCCATGCCCCGACTGCGCATCAGAATGTGCGATATCCCCCAGTCTGGACACACTCCTAGTCTTGTTCTATATTCCATTCAAGTGGATGGAGCATCCTGGTGCTAGGCAGGTCCTCCCTTGGACCACACCTATGTGCAGAAGGGAGGCCTTTGGAGCTTTGGGACCTACTGGAGTCTGTCTTGGAACCAATGCGAATGGTCTTGTTCTGGGACACATGTACTGAATCATGAGGTTGGCTGCTCCAGTCTTATTAAGTATTACATTCAGATCTCCTGTTTTCTGTGATGTCACAAGGAGTATCTGAGTAGTTTCTTGTGGTTTTTTTTTACTTTTTTTTATTTAAAAACTTCACAAATTTTCATAATAGTACTGTATGTAAATATTAAACAGGTTTAAACAAATAGTGATTCAGAACGACAAAACTTACAAAGAAAAGAAAACAGGTGGTCTGAACCTTCAGCATATCTATCGAGAGTTGACTTTTGGTGTATTAAGTCAGCTCTTAAATTTTTTCAAAGGTTCACATTTCTTATTTAAGTAGCACTGAAATAACTGACGCCGGAGGAATGTTTCCACTATCTTTGGTTGGAAGACCATTCATTAGGGGTTGCCAAATCTTCAAGAAAGTATTCTTTAGAAAAACACCACTTTTGAGATGCATCTGACAAATAATTATCTCAAAGTCTGCATATTCCACTAGCTTTTGGTATCAGAGCTTCATGGTAAGACGATTATTAACTCTCCAACTTTTAGCTACGACTTGTTTTGCTGCTATAAGAATAAAATTCAGATATTGTTTGTATTTTTTTTTGTTAGCTTCTCTGTAGTTGAACAGTAAGTACTGTTCACGACCACCCCAATTTTTTGACAGCCTTGCCAGCATTCTGAGGAGAGTAGTGCATTCTGGAGAGTTTTGCTGGTGGGCAAAGTGACAGGAGAGCCAGTGGCACCTAGTAGTAGCATTGGTTAAAGGCCGTCATGAGCCAAACCAAACTAGTGGTTGCTTCAACTATCTGGGAGCTGCCTCAATGAATGTGAGGTCACCACAGCAAACATGGGGTGTTTTTCCACTGTCACTAGAAATACCCATTAATGGGTACAAAAATGCCATTACATACCCATTAATGGGTACTTAATGGGTACTTTTAGTGACAGTGGAAAAACACCCGTGGCATTTCTTTGAAAAGAGTCCACCAAGCCAGAGATGTAGAGGCTTGAAACCATATGAGCTGAGTTCCTATT
Source organism: Aspidoscelis tigris stejnegeri (assembly GCA_023333525.1). Taxonomy (NCBI): domain Eukaryota; kingdom Metazoa; phylum Chordata; class Lepidosauria; order Squamata; family Teiidae; genus Aspidoscelis; species Aspidoscelis tigris. The sequence continues at coordinate 99,295,250 of JALMGA010000002.1, forward strand.
TTTCAGTTCAGGCACATCAAAACCACCCAAAAAAATCTTCAGATAGCATTCACCTTTCCCTCCTTCCCCATCAGTTTCCACATGAATAATGGCAGATTTTATTATACCATCTGGAAAAGATGAAGGTAGCTTATGGTAAACGAACTGCAAGCTGGCAGGTCCTTTCAAAGCAGATGTCAAAGACTTAGGGATCCTTTTATTTTGCTTTCCCTTTCAAGACATTTGAATCTTAAAGGAAGGACAGCAGACTTTTGTAGGAATTAAAAGCAAGTTATTCTTTTCATTTTCTGAGCTCTACAAGACTTCATTATTATACATTTATCTACAAGGTTCTATTTTGCTCATATTCCATAATTTGTCTTTTATTGCTTTTTTAAAATCTGTGCCTTAATAAGCTTCTAGGTGTGGAAGGTTCATTGCAGCAAACTGCCAGGAGTTCTTTTTACTTCTTTTTGCAACTAATTTGAAAGCTACAGCAGATATATTTTTTTTTGTCATAGTTCATTTTTTGAGAAAGAAAGGCATCTTTCCATTATTCTTTAGAACCAAGCTTTTAATCTCAGTCCACGCCTCTGAAACTGTATTTTAAAATCATTTTTAAAGGATTGTTTTCTCATTTTAATTATGTTTTGATTTTGTAATAGGTGGGAGAAAAAAAATTCAAGGAGGTCTTTATAGGCCAACTATGAAAAGCGACTAGAACTCATTTCAAAATTCATATTAGATTTGAAATGGGCCATTTGCTACCATTTTTAATTTTATTTTCACTGTGACTTTAGGAGCTACATTTTAAGACATCAGAACAATAACAGTACTATGCTTACATAGGCCTTCCATACAGACTTGCCATGAAGTTTCACCTCTCTTTCCTAAGCAGGTGAAAGCCAAGAGTAAAGACTAGTAGCATAAGTAGCTACAAGTTTTTGCCCGTAAGCAAAACGCAAGACCAAACCACTACATTTGAAAATGTGTATACTCTACCTCTAACAGTTCCAAAGTGTATAAAATATAGTGTCAGGCATGCCCACATTTAATATGTCTAGTTCAAAAGACACACCTATTAACAATAACAACACGTCAACTGTCATGCCCCCTGTCGTCAGCGCTCCTTCCATCGAGGATGAAGAGGTAGTTGTGATGCCCAGCCAAGCTGAGGCAGGCTACCTGGCCAGGCAAGAAGAGGAGTGCTTGACACAAGCAGCTAATGAGAACACTAAGCCCATATTTCCAAGTGACAGCAGCTCAGGCTCGGAACATGCCAGGCGACACCCTCCGCCAACTGGTCTGAGATGTGAGCGTGAACAGCTGTGCAAATCAGCTAGAATCCGCGCCAGTCACCTGTGGTGAAGGAGACATGACTCTGACCTGCCTATTTAAGGCAGAACATTCTGATAAGTTTTGTTGCAGACAAACACTCATAAACCTGCAGCTTTGGAAATCCATGACCTTGCTTCGTGACTGATTGCTCACAAATCTGACCTTCTGCCAACTTCGACCCTGGAACTCTTTTGACTATGTGTTTAACTCTCAAGCCCCCAAGGTACTTTGACTTGGACCTCTGCTGTTGCTGTGGCTGACTGTGGATGCTGCTGCTCTTCTGTGTGAGCTCGTGTGTTTGCTCTCCGCACCTCGTCAGCTGGAGACATGACACTGACCTCTGAGAGCACAAAATATATTTTTTTCTAAAAAACAGGGACCAAATTCAGTTCTATTAATATAATGTTTCAGAACACAAAGGATAGTGTTCTTTGTCTCTGTATTCTCTACTGCTACAAGAGATTGGATGGCATCTTTTCTGTTGACATAAGAAAACTTCTTAGGCCCTTTCTGCACAGGACCTTATTGCAGATTAAATCTGGAATAGGGGCCCACCATCCTTATACTACTGCAGACTACAGTAGGATACAGCACATATTTGAGACAACCCTACCATAGACCAGTCTTCCTCATCCCCCCGAATGACCTATAGAAAAGCCATGTGGTAAGGGCCCCTGGGGCAAAGTGACTGCACATCCATATCCCCATTGGGCCTGCAACCAACCTCTGAGGTGGGAAAACTCTCCACAGAGGGGTCCTACTGGAAAGCCCAGCAAAATAATCCAAGGGAGGATTTTATGCTTGTGCATTCCTGCTGCTGACATCTAGAGAGACAGTGGTGGTGGAGCAACTTCCCTTGGTTGTTTTCTGCCTGGCACAATTAAATGGCAAACTCAACATGGCCAAGTGCTGTGGTGATTTCTTGTTACAGCATTTAATCACACTGGGTGGGAACTTTTGAGTTTCACAGCCTTGAAACTTGCAAGGCCAGAAGTTTCAGGCCATGTACATGGTGTTGATCCTACCACAACGACTGCCTTTTCCATGGCTATGAAAATGCAGTTCTAGTCTGTTTCAGCCAGGCTCTTCACCAGATCTTTCTACCTCACTCTTTCTCCCTTCTGTCTTCACATTCCGCTATCACCCAGTACATGTTCTTATCTTTTAAACAAGAAAGAGCCAGAACAGGTTCACACATGACTGATAAATTAGCTATTTCCTCACTCTCTCTTCTCAGATATTAATGGTAGAGGAAAGGTGGCAAATAACAAGAAGTGAAAGCAGAAGGAACAGAAATAGTTTTCATCTGCTTGCCCACTTGGTGGTTCCTAACCAATCCTTCTTTTTGGCCTCAGTATAGAAAAATTTAGTAAGGGCAGAAATATTTTATACTCTCTTCATCCAAAGGGAGACTTCCATGCAGAATTTGATCCACTGGCAACCCCATGGCTAGCTGGCAGCAATCAATAGATGGTACCATAATCAGACCAGAATGCCTTTCCCCAACTAATTTACATATATTCTTCTCATAATTTCCTCCTGTTACTTTTTATTGAATTTGTGAAGGTGGAGAGCTCTGTTTACTAATCAGCTGCTGATTTAAATCCTACCTTCACAACTGCAACTCATTACTTGTCACTAGTATCAAGTCCTAATGATACAATGGGTGTTTTTCCACTGCGCTCCTTTAATCCGGATCTAAGAAATGGGTACTTCCCTTAATCTGGATCTAGTCCATGTGTTTCCATGGGTGGTCTAGCACCTAATAGCAGTCCAGTCCAGTCTAGTTCTTAATACCCTAGTTACCATCCTGTTTTCAACTTGCTGGACACAATCCTGTTCCACTGTTTTACACATGCCTGGGCAGTAAGATAACTGAAGCTTCCAAAGCTCTCAGTAAGTGGTGGGAAGTGTAATTACAATATAAGGGAAGACCACAATGCTGTCCAAGATCCACCTTGACTGAGATAACATAGGTGGTCTTTACTATGGTTTTGGGGAGCCTGAAGATTGTGGTTTTCAGACTACAGAGGGGCAGACTGTGTGGTCACATCCCCATTACAACCTAATTTCGATTTCAAACTGTTTTCAATCCTCGCAGACCTAACGTGAGTTTGGCTTAACACGCTTTCCGCGTGTTAAATCACCCCAAAGCGTTGTAAATGTTAATCGTCATTTCAACAGGTCTCACTCCGGTTCGTGCGCTTGGAACATTTTATTTATTTATTTATATTTAAATTTATATGCCGCCCCATATTAGGGGAGTTTCCCTCCCCTAATAGCTTGCTTCCAAAGCAAGCTGTAAAATCCACCCCTTAAAGCAGCAGCCCTAGTAGCAATCCAAGCAATCCACTGTAGCAATCCAAGCACTTCACACCTGATAACAAACTTGCCATTGAAAGTTCTGACCTTTAAAAAAGGGAAAAGAAAGGAAAGCAGCTGCAGATTTGGGGAGATGTGTGTTTTAAAGGCTGTGACGGTGACAGGCAAAGGGGGCTTGAGTTGCCGCTGCTGCTGCGTGCCGTCAGCATCGGTTATGGGTGGCGCATTCACACCAGGAGGAAGAGGACAGTGGTTTTTAAAAAGTAGCCACTGGAGTCCCCCCTTGAGTCACGTACGTCCTCAGAATCCAGATTGAACGCGATTCTGGCTGAAAGTAATGGGATCAGGCAAATTCGCGTTTGCATCCGGTTCTGTTATTTCGGTTTAGGGAAACTGGATTAAGCTTCTAATGAGGATGCGGCCTGTGTGAACAATCCCACCTCCCACCAGCTGTAAGCCGCCTCAGAGGCACCTCAGAGATGCTGCTTTTTGCTGTGTCCAATCACAGCCTTAGTCTAGATATTTGTTCATACTCAGAAGAATATTTCAGCTTTTATGAGTCACCAAATGAGAAAACAGATCAGAATACTCAAAAGCACATGCCTTAATGTATTTTTGGAGGTATGGAAACCGTTAATTGACTTTATAAAATCCAACTACAAAGAATATACAATATCAGAAAGAGCCATAAAATTTCTATTGGAATGAATAAATATAATGTTAATACATGTGAATGTTATATGGACTTCATACCAGCTACTGAAAATGTAAAACCAAATGTATGTAAAAACTAGTAACTTAAGTAATGCAACCCATCTTCAGTTTTTGATGATGTTTGTTAAAATTGTTGACTTGTTATATTTGTTTATGAATAAGCTCTGGATATTATAGAATTGATTTAAACATTTTTTTAAAAAAGCACATGCCTTAGTTCGTATCTGAAGCAGTGTTCAAAAGGTGCTGTCTGGTCTACTGGAACTGAGTTTGAGTATGACCTGACATTCAGATCCCTTGGGAAAATTTGAGCAGGAAAGAACACTGACTTGCTTTGTCTCAAACAATAAAAAGATAATGAGAAGTGTCTGTCTGTCTGTCTGTCAGTCAGTCATCAAGATGGCAAAAGCCTGACAGACTTCACAACAGTACAATTGCTTGCTTAGGATACATTTATCCATTGCAAGCCCTTCAACGTTTACAGAAAATCATTGGTATTAAAATAATACAGATGATTTTACACCTTACATGGAGCCCTGGCTCCTTGTACATGCAGTTCATTATCAAGGACTAGCTGAGGAACTGCAGGAGTTTCTGTATTATAGCAAGTTCAAAGTAGTTCTTTGCTCTCCTTGAGGCCTCACTATGCTAATAAGACCATATAATGTGTTTTTATGTTGCTTTAATACAGATTTTAATCCTAAAAATAACCTCAGGGTATAACTATAAACTGCATGGGGATTTTTTTTTAAAGCCCTCTGAGCCCTAGCAGTAATCTGCATGTAGGATTGTTCACACACCAACTACTCCTACCTCTCATTCACACTCTGGGTTAGAAAAGGGGATTAGTAATGACATGAGAGCATGAAGGCTACCATCTCTAAGGAGCTTTTCAGCTGCTTTTTTTTTTTTTTTTGCTATGTGCATTTAAAAGCTGCTTTTTCCTGAATAGCACATAAATATTGGAAAAGCAGTTGCAGAAAAAGGACATTTCTCCCAGCACAGTTCCCTGTATCTATAACATCCATATGTATAAGGGTGGTCCTGTGTCTGATGGAGGAAAACAAAAGGACAAGGATAATTCAGGTATCCGGCTTTTCTATAAACATAGGGCATTTAGATGCCTCTAGTGGTTAGGGAGCCGGACTCTTATCTGGGAATACTGGGTTCGATTCCACACTCCCCCAGCTATAACAAATCACCCCCAGCTGGGTGACCTTGGGCTAGTCACAGCTCTTCTCTGAGCTGTTCACAGCCCCACGTACCTCACAGGGTGTTCTGTTACTGGGAGAAGAATAGAAGAATAGAAAGCTTTTTCAGCCACTTTGAGTTCCCTCCTCCTCCTTCGTTAAAAGTATTTGGTTTGTTATTTTTGGCTATCAGGTCTGACTCCAGATGCCTGTTCGCACTACTACCTGGTGGAGAGCATACACAAGCATGCCTGCCCTCACCAGAAATGCACTAATTGGTGATTAGGTGTGGGGCACAAAATCATGCTCCACAAGTTAACCAACCTTACCCGAAAGCTTACCTCGTGCATCTGGGGCAGTGACCATTTGCTCTTCTTCTGCAATACGGGCGTGTCTGAGGTGCCATGCAAACATGCTGGCACCTTGGACGACAATAGATGTGATGACGCGTGTGCATAGCATCCGAGTAATCAAAGCAACAGCGCTGATGCACGCACTGTTGTGGAGAGTGATGCAGCCAAAACGGCAGCGCCCAGAGGAGGCCTGGGTCCCGGATCGAATAAGGTAAGTATTCGATCCCTGGGAGAGGGAACAGCCAACGTTGACCAGCATTCCAAGTGTGACCGCTAGTCAATGTTGGTTAATCAAGCCCCTTTTCCGTCCAATGGATGGGAAGGGAAGTGCAAAAATGCTACATGGGTGCCTCCATGAACGTCCCTATGCAGTTTTCTTGACAGAGATACAGAAGTGGTTTGTCATTGCCTGCTTCCAGGCAGAGGCTACAAAAAGATCCAGCTACCCTCTGCTTGCCACAGAGCTACAATCACTCTCTCTTATGGCTACTCTGAATAAATAAAAAAGCATCAGTAAACGCTGTTGATTAAAATATTGTATGTTAATAGGGGTATTCTATTTTTCTGTGTATACATGTGAATCAATATGATTTCCATGTCTTATGCCTGAACCAAAACACAGCTATTTTACATTCCCATGAATTTTGCAAAGCAGTTTACGGCATACAAATCAAATATTAAAATGCATATAAATATGGGTATTTGGGGTTAAAACTAATGCCAAAAATCCATAGTTTTAGAATAAAAATCTGTACAAGATGAACTGGCATGAATGAAGAAACATGGAACAGAAACAGAATAAGGCCCCCTCCAGACTAGCAGAATAAAAATTTGTAGGAAAATTTGCAGCTTACCTGCTGCAAAGTGATGCCCCGCTGTCCGGACTAGAGCAGCCTCCTGTAGCTTCCTCATTGGAAGCTGCAAGAATTTCCATTGGTGCATGCAGCACATGGGGTGGGGCAGCCAATGGGAGTTGAGCTGCCCTCCCAGCTCTCATTGGCTGTTCACTGTCCTGTCCAGACTGACGGGAAAATTCAAATTTTCTTAATACTGCACAGGGAGTGCCAATATATCAGCATTAAGTAAACGTGCAGTAGCTTTGGTATAATGCAGTGGTAGGCAAACCACGGTTTGGGAGCTACATGTGGCTCTTTGGCCCCTTGAGTGTGGCTCTTCCAGCTTAGGAGTACCCTAATTAAGTTAATAACAGTGTACCTACTTACTTGAAGACTAACCGGAGAAGGGTTGGTGGCATGAGCTTTCTTAGACACGTCTACATCCGGGCCCCCTAGCATCTGAAGAAGTAGACGTGTCTAAGAAAGCTCATACCACCAACCCTTCTCCGGTTAGTCTCCAAGTGCTACTAACTACCTTGCTGGACAGCTCAAAGATGTACATCTGAAGATGCCCCTATCTATATAGTTCTTCAGTTGTACCTACCTATATAGTTCAAGATTTAAAAACTTGGTTCTAGAAAGAAATTTCAATCATTGTACTGTTGATATTTGGCTCTGTTGACTCATGAGTTTGCCGACCACTGGTATAATGCATCCCCACTACAATCCAGAGACGATCATGCGTGATGCCTCCAGCATTCCGCTGCGCAGTATTAAAAACTCTGGATGCACTATGGCCTATTCCTATGTTACATTATTTAGCTTATGCAACAGTCCACGTATCATACAAATACACAAATTACTGTATAAGTAATTCAATCATGTCTTCTTTCTTTATAAGGACTATCCCCAATCAAGCTTTAACACAGAAATTCTACCATTGTTTATTAACTTCTGTTACAGTTGGACAACGCGGCATCTTTAGTTCTCTCAGAACTATGAGCATTTTAGCGCTCTCAGTGCATCGTAAATCAACTGTAAACCGCGTGAGGATGGATGTCCTAAACTACAAAACAAAATTGTCTGGAACCTAATCTTAGAACAGCAAACTCCTGTATGTGCATCCTCACACAGCTGATCCATGTGGTCTCTCTGAAAATACAACAATCAGAGGATTAAGAAAGGCTTGAGCAAACTAATTCTTTGAAAGCTGGAGAAAGCTGAAGGGCATGGGGGGAAGAAGGTGAGTCTGGGCAAGTCAGCACATCTCAGGAAGGATAGATGCAGCAGACTTGGAAAAGATTCAGAGGAGAGTCTCTAAAAAGATCAAAAGGCTGTATGAGGTTCTGTATAATCTAGAAATCTAATAAGTGAGAGGAGACTTGATATAGGTATAAACATTATGCAGGGTAAGCACAAAATGGATATAGAAATATTTTTCTCCCTTCCCCAAAACGCTAGAATCAGAGGTCAACTGATCAAGCTGAGTCAGCCAGTTTGGTCTAGTGGTTAGAAAGCCAGACTTTTATCTGGGAATACTGGGTTTGATTCTACCCTCCTCCATGAAGCCAACTGGGTGACCTTATGCTGGCCACAGCTCTGCTGTGTTCTGCTGTGGAGAGAAAAATAGAAATCTTTGTCAGCTGCTTTGAGTCCCCTTAAATGGGTGAGGAAAGTGTGGTAGAAAAGCCAACTCTTCTTCCTTCAATTGGGGCACCCCACAGAGGCTGAAGACTGGCCAGACCTCAGCTGCCTGCCACTGGGTTGATCGCAACCCAGTGGCAGCAGTGGAAGGCAGGGCCTTTGGCCCGCATGTCAGCCTTTTCGGGCTAGGACACGGAGGGACGGATTCCTCATTCTTTACCTGCCTAGGTGTGAATGGGGAGCCTGTGCCCACGAGTTCTAGCCTTACTGCACTACAGCCATTTGGCTGTAGTGCGAAAAGGCCTCATGTGTCTAAGGATTTATTGGTTTGAGGCAGAACAGACGGAGATTTCTCGAACTGAATTTTGTCTGCTGTATTGCAAGTCATTCTAAGAACTCTCTGTTACAGGGTGGTGTGTAAACTATGGTTAGACCAAAACTTGGTGCATCCCAAAAAGCTATTTGAAAAGGTATATTAGATATATTGGAGCATATGTTTGTTATAGTGTTTAGTGTCTGTGTGTTGCTAAATAACTAAATAATATAGTTCATAAAACTGGGGAGTTTTCTGGGGAGATCAAAGTCTTGTGATCTCCTCTATTACAGGACTTCATTAATGCAAAATTGCCCCTTATTCTTGGCTAACTGATGGGACATCAGGGCTGTGTTCACACTTAGGTTTTAATCCAGCTTCAGTCCATTTTCAAAGTGAGAAAATGCATCAGCAACATAAGGTGATTTCTTTCTACATTATCTCACTCAGAAAATCTATCTTTGGGTTAGATAATGGGGAAAGAAAATGACTGTTCACTTTGCTAATATGTTCTTCTGCTCTGAAAGTGGACTGAAGCTGATTAAAAATTAGGTGTGAATGCAGTCCAGGATGTAACAGATAAAACTAATTTCTGTTGTTAATGAATTGAGGGAACAGATTGGGACTCTACCATTCATAGCTTTACCTCCAACTTGGAATTAGAGAAAAAATATTGCTTTTTTCCAGGATTCAGTAGCTTGTGAGCAGAAGAGAGAGCCTACATTTCTCAGAATGAGAACTGAGAAACACTAGATTAGGAGAAATGAATAAGAACAAAACCCAAGCACAACACAGTTGGATTGCAAGAAATTGTCAATGACAATCAATGTGTTACCTAGTAAAGCCAAAGAGAGGTTAAAAAAATGATCCAGCACAGAAAGAAGCATGTGGCTGTTTGCTATCTCAAACTGTGGACAAAAATCTATATTGATTCCACTACCACCAGTTAACAGCTTCACAAATATTTACCTTTTCCTTCTTAGTGACAGCGACACCTCATGAATCTAGTGACAAAGTACGTTAATCTTTAAGGTGACAGAGTGCTGTTTTTGCTGCATTTTATTGTCCTTCTGGAAGATACCTAGGCTGAATTCACAGCCTATGCAATTAGGACAGCTCTGGTACAGAGTATTTGTACCAGAGCTGTTCTAACTGCATACCAGAGACCTAAGTGCAAATTCAGCCCTAGTCTTGAAAGTTCCACTCACTCAGGCCACATGGAAACAAAAGGACTTCTCTAAGGCCACGGTCCAACACGCTGAATAATGAGTTTAGAGACCAGCTTGAGCCTTTAACGCCCCAACAGTTTTCAAAGATTCCATACCTTTTGTGCACTAAAGTTCCCAAAAGTGAATTAAACTGTATGATGATTAAATGAGCTCTCAGTCCAGTTCAGAGCATTAGGCCGCTTTATTTTGCAACGTGGGAATGGAGAAGGAGTCTTTTTGGGGATAGAACCATACTTTTACAGGCATTCTCTCTGTTTTGTCTTATCCAAATGTAAGCACTATACCTGCGAGGCTGAGATTGTCATTACTGGGGAGGGATAAGAGAACAAAATGACACAGAAGGAGTTAAGCTGTATCTGCTGCTTCTTCCCTTCTCTGCAGTCCCTACAAGGACATCAATGAATCCTCAATCCCCTTTCTGTTCCATCCATGCAAGTAAAAGGACATATGTTTCCTTTCATTCACCACTATGAATATTGATTTCCTCTGTTATGCCTCCCGCATTTGAATTTCCCAGCCCAATGAAGTTAGGGTTCGAAGGATGGACCGCTGTCCAGTTGCTGATTGCATGGGGAGAGGGTTTGGGGGAAGGGAGGAGAGAAAACAGGGGGTTTCTCCATGCCAAGCATGGGAAGAATAAGTCCATTTTGAGTCTGTGTTATAAGGCAACTTTGAGAATGATCTGAAATTGTACCAAGTGCTCATTTGCAGAGAAATCATATTATTCTTGCTGTGTCAGAACACAGCCTAAGGATCTGCTGAAAGTTAAGCAAACAACAGAATAAACAATGTGCTAGAAGTCCCAAAGCCCAGTCCTTTGAATATATCTTTCCCTGATATTACTCTGGTCTGTATCCTCCTTATCCCTAAATTGTAGCATATCATTTCCTGTTTCTGTTCTTCTTTCAACACACCTAAAAATCTTCAGGTACATAAATAATGTTAGCCACCATAAACTGTTATGCCAATTATATTGCCATGCCAATTTAAATTGCTCTGATTGCAGATTAACGTTCATTAGCTTTCTGCAGTAACTGAATAGCCTGAAACGTGGTAAGCAGTGGAATGTTATCTGCACTTTACAGCCCCTTCTTCCGCCATACATAGTTAAACAAAGAATATTATTTTTCTTTCATCTTAATACGTGTCAGAGTGGCCAGCTACACGTACATTTTAATCCATCTTTGGTCTACCTCCAGAGTGAGAAAACACATCAACGAAGTGACTAGGTGCTTTGTTTCTGAAAATCCAAAAGTGGATTTTCCGGGTCAAATAACGTGGAAGGAAAATAGCTTCTTGCTTTAATGATGTGTTCCCTCACTCTGAAGTTGGGTCGAAGTTGGCTTCTTGAATATAGCAAATTTAACATTCAGTAAAGCAGTAGGGATGAGCACAAATGTCTTTCTGGATTTGATTAATATTTAATTGAACACAAGAAACTTTGTATTTGTTCAAATAGATCCCCTTTCAATGTAGTGCAGTGATGGCGAACCTTTTGAGCTTGGTGTGTCAAAATTCACAAGAAAACCTAGCTTAACTCGGGTGCTGTGTCACATCTAGAAATATCCATAATTTTGTGATACTTGTAACTCTAGTAAAAAAGTTATATTTTTTATATGTATTTTATTAAAAGCAAAAATAAATAATTCTTTACATTAGCGACTTTTGTTGCTGAATTTCATTTGCTAAATCCTCAACTGAAAGTTGGTATTTCGTACACTTCAAGAACAAGCAAGCACTATATGCCCAGGTGCCAGGGTGACCAGGTGTGTCACCCAAAAGGGCTTGGCGTGTCACCTGTGCCACGCGTGTCATAGGTTGGCCATCTCTGATGTAGTGGGATTCAAATTTGGTATGAAATGCATTTGAAAACTGCTTTATAGGGATGTGCATGAACATTCATAACATTTGAAATTTGTACGGATTTGGCCAAATTCAGACATTTGTATGCGAATTGAATGTTGGCACATTCGAAGATTGACATTCAAATTTGAATAGAATGCTTCAATACATTCGTATGAAGTTTTGTATGGGATTCATATGGGGTTTGTATGGAAAATTTATTTATTTATTTACTTACTTGCTTACTTACTTACTTACATTTTTATCCCGCCCCATACCTGGAGGTCTCTGGGCAGATAACAATATCTGTGGGATTTGTATGGGATTCATAACAAATTTGAATCCCATACAAATCCCACAGATATTGTTATCTGCCCAGAGACCTCCAGGTATGGGGCGGGATAAAAATGTAAGTAAGTAAGTAAGCAAGTAAGTAAATAAATAAATAAATTTTCCATACAAACCCCATATGAATCCCATACAAAACTTCATACGAATGTATTGAAGCATTCTATTCAAATTTGAATGTCAATCTTCGAATGTGCCAACATTCAATTCGCATACAAATGTCTGAATTTGGCCAAATCCGTACAAATTTCAAATGTTATGAATGTTCATGCACATCCCTATAAAGCAGTTTTCAAATGCATTTCACTCTGTCTCCAAAATAACTGCCTCAATCCCCCTTCCACTGCTTTGTTTTTAAAGTGTTATTATTATTATTTTTTTTAAAAAAAACATTTTGGACAGTCTCCAATCATCTAAGTCATATTCTTAACATTATCCAATGGAAAATCCAAACTTTACTTTGTTTGGAACCAACCACTGCAACACTCAGAATGGCGTGTCTGAGTACCTTCAAATTAAAGAGAAGGCTACCTCCAGATGGGCAGAATGTAGTGCCATTACAGCACTGCTATAATATATCACACATATCTGAAGCAACCTGACCATAGCCCCACTTCTCCCACCCAAATATGTGCTAAAAAATATTGCTGAAAATCCAGCACTGGTCATGGGTTTTCCAACAATAGTGCTTTTACTTACCTTCTGGATGGAGCCTCTATGATTCCATCCAGTACACCTGTGTGGAACCCAAAACAGGTGTTCACGGATGAGAGTAAGCACGCCTGAGCATTCTGAATGCTCAGATGCTTGGATCCCCGTCTAAATCAAAATGTGCGAAGACAGTGCCGCTGTCAGTGCTATCTAACTAGCAAGGGATAAAGGCAGAGGATCAATATCTCCCATTATCTCTTGCTAGCAGGTTATTCAGCCATCATCTGGAGTTGTCCTGACTCTACCTGCAGGCATTAGTTGTTGGAGAGAAAGCAAACCTGGTTAGATCCAGTAATGATGCCTCCAGATGTAGATCTGTGGTTTTCCTGGGACTATACTGGAATTGCCACACATATCCTGTGGCAATCCCAATGCAGTCCTGGGTCAGTTGAGCAAAAACACTGCTATTACAGGAAACCGAGCAACAACACTGAGGTACCTAGGACAGTGGTAGTTAACCTCTGTCTGGTATTTCTTTGTAAAATATCCATGTGCAGGAAGTACACAAAGAAAACAAACGGAAGTGGATGCTTCCTGCATATAGATATTTCACAAGAAGAAGGATCCAGCGAAGAAATGCCAGGGGTAAGAGCCCAATATTTTGCTGGGACCACTTCCTGCTCTCTGGCAGGGACATCCAGAATTTCCTCCCACCACCCGGAGGCACTTTGGCCATGGTCACATCTTCACTTTAAATCTTCTTCAGTCTACCTTCAGATCTGACTGCTCACACCTTTTCATTTCTGCCCATTTTATTTGTGGACTTTCCATCGGAAAAGTCCAAATGGAAGGTGGAAAGTTCACAAACAACACAGCTACCGCATCAGAAATCTGGATCATCTAAACCACTGTTCAGCCAGCATATCCATATGTCTCTATGCCACTATCAAAAAACAAGAAATGTCCACCCCAGGGAAGTTTGATACAGACCCCATTATTTACTTGTTAGAATGGCCTGTTGTAATTTGCAGCTTTATTATAGTAACTACTATCGTATTACTGAAATATTCTGGAAATTTTAAAATGTAGTTTTGTGTACAGCTAAATCTCTAGAGAAAAAGCAATAAATAAGTGCCTTAAATAAGGGAAAAGTGGGCAGAGTTTTCTAAATATGACCTGCTTTTTCTTCATTTTCCTGACTCACCTTTAGAAATGCAGACTTACCTCTCAGTTGGTTGAACGTGGTGATGAATTTGCTGGTCACAGACTTCAGTTCATTATTGGCCAGAGTGATGAGATGAATGCCTTCAGAGACATGCCTCATGACTTTGTAAAGGGCAATGGGGAAGTTCATCAGTTTGCAATCTGCCAAGTCTACAGGAAAACACCAGCAAAATAAACAGGGAAGTGAGTTGATTTCTTCAGGGTAAAAATGATTATGTTCTAACCAAGCATTCCATAACAGCTTGTTCATGAAGCCGGGTAACCTGGACCAGACTGTGTTAATATACCATTCACTAAAAGCTATGCATCTCCATAGACCATGTAAGCAACCCTGAACCTGAATTTATAAACTAGTTACATAGGAACGTAAGAGGAGTCGTGCTCGATCAGGCCACAGCCCATCTAGTCCATCATCCTTCTCACAGTGTGGCCTATCAATCATTTCCAGGCATTTTCAAGGGGAAACCACCTGTTCTTAGTTCTCTGCAAATGACTTTTAGAGGCATCTTGCCTGTCTCTGCAGCCTGGAGACAATACCTAAACATCCATCTTAGAACCCTAGGCATCAGTTTCAGTAACCTGTCCTCCAGGAACTTGTCTAATTCTTTTGTACAGCTATCCAGGCTGATTGCTGTCTCCACCTTTTCCAGTACTACATTACATATACCGATGACCTTGTAGATGAAAAAATACTTCCTTTTATTGGTCCTAACTTTCCTGCCCATCATATTTCATAGGAGAGATTAGACAAAGATGCTTTGGTAAATCAAATTGTACTATCCACTCTTGGTTTCTCCCAACCATCCTGAATCAGACATTTAACAGCTGGACATAAGATGGCATTTCCATGTGTTTGGTCAAGAATGGGACTTTCTGCTGATGCTTCTACTGCTGCTGCTGCTTCTAGTCGCATACAATCTACCAGGTATCTTCAGCTAGGTTTCGGCACTCCTTGATTATTAGATCATTCCTGAGGATCTGAGACAATTAGAAGTATCTTTCTAAAATATGCACAGTTGCGAGGAAATTCCATCAGTTGCCAGCATGCTAATGTGTTTCCCCACATCCTTTGGTATGGCACCAGGGCAACAATTACTATCAGCATTTTGACTTTTTGGTTCTTGTAGCTGTTTATCTTTTCCAATTATTTATCATTTCATCTTGTGTCCCTTGCTACCGTGGTGCCTGTCACCCAAACTTATTATTATTATGTAGAAACAGCAGTTACACACAGCAAACAACATCACTATGCTGGATTTTGTATTACATCACTAGTCGGGCACTTCCCAAGCACCTAGGACTGCGTGATGTATGAGCGAATTATGCGAGCAGACCCCAGTAAAGTGGCTTTTTGTAGTTGGCAGATGGATATTTTGTCAACACCAATGGTTTTTAGGTGCCCACTGACATCTTTTGGTACCGCGCCCGTGGACCACTTTCACTCGTTTTCGCCAGAGTCGCTGAAGTTCAGTTCTCAGGTCTTCATATCTGGTGAGCTTCTCCAACTGTTTCTCCTCAATTCTGCTGTCACCTGGAATAGCAACGTCGATGATCCACACCTTCTCTTTCTCAACAATTGTAATGTCAGGGGTGTTATGCTCCAATTTTCTGTCAGTCTGAAGCCTGAAGTCCCAAAGTAGTTTTGCCTGTTCATTTTCAACAACTTTTTCTGGCTTGTGATCCCACCGGTTCTTTGCCACTGGCAGATGATACTTTTGGCACAAGTTCCAGTGGATCATTTGTGCTTCAGCATTGTGTCTCCTCCTCTTCTTCATATTATTATTATTATTATTATTATTATTATTATTATTATTATTATTATTATTATTATTATTATTATTATTATTATTATTATTATTATTATTATTATTATTATTATTATTATTATTATTATTAAAGGGACAGGACATCAATTGAACACATAAAAGGGGGAAGGGAGTGATGTTCTACAGTGCACTGGAAATAATTGGCTATGCTCAAAATAAATGACTAACCTTGGTAGCCCGAAATATAATGAATAGGCAAGAAAAAGAACAATTTTCTTGAGGAGCTCTTGTGCACTGATAATTCTGCACTGCAAGCTCGCTAGCCTTGGGTTACAAAAGAAAGGGTAGAATATGTCCTTGAAAAGAAAATGTAACGTCATGAGGTTTTCTTCCTTTCCTTATGAATTTTCTAATGAGATCTACGCTCTTTGGGCTTTTGCTATGAAGCTGCTCTAAGCCATTTTTTTAGTTAGCCTGAGGTCACACATTGATCCAGCACCACTCTTTCTGCAATCAATAATTTTCACTTTTTCATCCTAATTTAACTTCCAAGCTCTTTCATTTTTCCCTGACATGGGAGTTTGTCTAAGATATAAGGGGTGTGAGGAAAAATAAAATTAGGTTCCTAAGGGGTGAATGAGCAAAAATAATTGAGACCCGGTTGTGCTCAATTATACAGCTTCAGAGCTGCCACAGATATAACTCTTCTCTGTCTTCCACAGCAGTGGCTCCCAAACTGAAATTTGTGGTCATCTGGGGAAAGACCACTAAAGATTGTGGCCTCTGGTGATCAGAAAGGAGAAAAGAATGGGATCCTCTTCCATATTGACCTGCCCATTCCCTAAGATCTGCAGGATAGGCCCTCCTGGTTGTCCCACCACCCTCAGTAGCAAAAGGAGTGGGCACCCAGGGGAGGGCCTTTTCAGTGGTGGCTCCCAGACCGCGGAATAGTCTCCCTCCTGAGGTGTGTCAGACACTTTCACTCTATGGGTTCAGATGAGCTGTGAAGACGCACCTCTTACCCCCACCTTTGGCTAAGTAACGGAACAGCTTCTCCTCCCCACATCCAGGTACTGTTTTGGTTTTAATGTGTTCATTCTATATGTTGCAACCCGCCCCGAGACCCTAGGGTATAAGGCCCGACAAAAATTTAAACAAACAAATAAATAATGGACATTCACAGAAGTCAAGGCCAATCTAATATTGCCAGGATATTTCTGAACTCCTGTCGTATTATAAATTTATTACACACAATTAAGGCTGCATTCACATGCAATAAATTAATAATAATAAATAAATAAATTGTGATAACAGTGATAAGAATTACCAAAACCAGCATATCTTGTTTGCTGTGTGTTACAGTTGTGTTGTCAACAACAACAACAACAATAATAGTGATCTCGTTTGCTGTGTGTAACTGCTGTTTTTACATCACCACCATCATCATCATAATAATAAAAAGCTTGATAGAGTCTTGGAAATAGTAGCATGTGGCACTAGTTTTCTCAGCCCACCTCTAATGCACTTTGGAAGACTTATTTCCTGCCCCTCGGGGCCTTTCCACACAGGCTCTAAAAACGGATTTAGAGCCTGTTTGGGGAGGGATTAAGACGTGGCTTCCGCAAAGGGAACGGAATTAGGGTCCCTTTGAGGATGCCACGTCCGCACGTCAGTGCACAAAACCGGTTTCTTAAGCTGGTTTTGCCACCAAAATCCTACCCAGATGTAAGACAGGTCCTACATCTGGCTTTTCCCCTGAAACTCTTTTGGAAGCGAACGCTTCTGCAACGGCAGGGGAAAGAGCCGGATTGCCGGCGCATGCCCAGCTGTCAAAGAGGGAGAGCACATGCTCTCCCTGTTTGACAGCTGTCCCTGCCCACCGGCGTTCGGGATTGGCTCCTTCGGAGCTGCCATGGCGAAGCCGGCAGCCGGCTTCCCCGGGTTCCCCTTCACCCGAGAAGGCGCAATGGCGCCTTCTTGAGCAAGAGAGAAGCAGCAGCCACCAGCCACCACCCCGCTGGGGGTTGCGTGCATGCAATCTGGTACTTACCTGGTCGCATGCACTCTCCCTGTTTGACAGCTGGGCAGGGCCTCCAGAGGTCCTGCTGCCACCGCCCTGTGCGTGTGCAGATGCCCAGGGCCTCAAAGAATCTGCGCCTGTTTGGGCAGAGTCTTTTTAAAAATATTTAAACTTTCCAGGGGCATCTGCAGAAAGGCCCCTGATGTGCATAACAGGTGGGTTGGGTACATGGCTGTGACAATGCCACCTCTGAGCTGCCTCTGAGGTGCTTTTATATTGTATAGGAATACAGCCTTAAATTCATTATAGGAGCATCATCACCAGGCCTCGACATGTAGTGCATATTGATTCTCTTGCGACCTTAATGCTGTGATGACAGAAGCTGAGTTAACAACAATCCTTTTTCTGTGCTAGACCTCTCTGCCTAGTATCTCCAGCCCGCCTCCAAAGTTGGATTGTACTTTGGAAATATCAATGCCAGAAGGTCACAAACATCAAAATAATATACAAGCTGACATGGGACCAACCCCCAACCCACCAAAAGCTACCACTGACTTAAGGCAAAGCTACGTTTGACTGAATTACATAATTAAAGCACCTATTCATTTGTGGCCTTCATAGCTCTTAGTCATTAGTTTAATGGAGATAAGTGGATTATTTGTGCATTGGGGGAGATGTTTACTTACAGCATCTTCAGCTACATAAAGGAAAATAAAATGAGTATATGAAAAGGATAGGAAGTAAAAGCCTGCCTGGAATAATTACAAGGCTCGTTTTCTATAACCGTGGAGGATGCAAAAGAAACATTTACCACTTCTCTGTCCTTGTTTAATCATCCTGTTCTACTTTTTTCTCTACATAGTTCTGTAGACACAATTAAGACTTTTCAGCACACTAAAGATTAGAATATTTATGATGGCAATGGTTTTTGAGGATTATATCCCCCTTTGTCAGAAGCATCTCTCTCTTTTTTGCTTTATCTTAAATCTGCAAGATGTTATATTAATTACTCATTACATTCATTCAGTGGAAACTGAAGCTACGTTTTAATCAGTTTAAGTGTTTATATCTCACACTCAACCAGGGCAGGTCACAACATTCAATTAAACAATAAAAGCAATAAAAGACTCCACTGTGGATATTCCCCTGCCTTCCTTCTTGCCCTACATCTTCATCTGTCTCTTTTTATCTGCTTTTTTGAAATTATTATTATATCACGAATCTTCACAAGTGCACAGCTCTGCATCTTCGCAAGCTCTGCTGGGGCACACATTGATAGGCAGAATTCACAAGTGACCTCCAACCTGAATTTATAAAGTAGTTACATTACATAAGAACGTAAGAGGAGCCCTGCTGGATGAGGCAACAACCCATCTACTCGAATATCCTGTCTCCCACAGTGGTCCATCAATTGCTTCTGGACATTCTCAAGCAGAAGACCAAGGCAAAACCTTCATCTGCTCTTGAGGCCCTGCAAATGGCATTTAGATGCAACCTGCCTGTCTCTCCAGCCTGGAGGAAGTATCAAGGCATCCATTTTAGTAGCCACCGATAAGCTGTCCTCCAGTAATTTGTCTAAGCCTTTCTTAAACTATCCACAGTGGTTGTTTTTACCACATCTTCTGGTAGTAATTTCAGTAGACCAAGGACCCTCTGGATGAAAAACTACTTCCCTTCTCATTCCTAACTTTTCTGCCTATCCACTTTTTCCACGTCATGCATGATTTTATGTGCTTTAGTCAAGTCACCTCTTAAAGCCCGTCTTTCAGGCTGAAGAGGCAGAGATGTTGCAGCCTGATTTGTACGGGAGGTGTTCCAGCCCATTCTTCTGCATCTGATAGGGATGTGCAAGAATATTTGAAACATTCAAAATTTGGCTGAATTCAGACATTCAAATTCAAAATGAATGTCTATACATTCGTTTTTTAGCACTTGAACGAATTTTGAATGTTTTGAATCACCTGTATGAATTATTCGGATATTAGTATGTGTACGGATACATACGCATTACATGTGAATAAGATGTGTATGGATACATATCTGTTGTATGCATTTGTACAGATACGTATGGGACAAAAACAGGATGGATACTGGATAAAAAGGGGATGCGAACAGATGTGTACAGGGGGCATGCAGACACATACAAATGTTGTGGACATTTGTATCTTCAAATATGAATTGCATATTCATACGAATATACAAATGTATTTGAATTTTGATTTGAATTTGGCGGAACAAACACGCAGTGAACTGCCAGCCAGTTCTTCAGAGGAGAACTCGGAGGAGCTCTGTATTTTATACATATTGTGCCTTACCTTGGAAGCATTTTATTGAAAGGTCTGTTTTCTAAATAAATATCTACTACTTTCTATAGAGAAACTTGCCCTTTCAAAAATAAATCCTTTTCTATGCAACCCCTTCAATTGCGTCAGAATATCGCACTAGACCACAACTAGGTCTCCAAGAACTCATTTAATCTTTCAAAAGACACACCAACCTCATAGTCTGAAGATGCTAGAAACAATAGAAGCTGAACGAAAACATTTCTTATCAGTTACCAGATGCCTATAAGACAGTAGTTCTCAACCTTCCTAATGCCGCGACCCCTTAATGGAGTTCCTCATGTTGCAGGGACCCCCAACCACGGGGGCAGAGCAGCTGGGAGGTGGGAGGGAAGGGCGGCGGGAGGCTCGTCGCGACCCCTCTGAAAGGGTAATTCGACCCCCAAAGGGGTCCCAACCCCCAGGTTGAGAACCACTGCTATAAGAAAATGCTCGTGACTAGAGGATTAGTTGATGCCCAGCTGATCCAGTGATTTCTATACAGGTACAGAGGGCATGAACACTTCAGGTCTACAGGCAAGGTGCTTATTCATGTAAGCTTACCTGGCAATTTTCACTAGATTAAGAACCAGACCAATCACCTTTAATTACAGGTTGGTCCTTTCATTTTCTGTGCCTCAGTGTAAGTGTGATTTATGATACAAATCAATATTCTACACTTTTTCTGCCTTATCTTTGACTGAGCTCTGGTGCTCTTGGTGCTTATTCTGTTCTAAAATTAATGATACTGAACGACTTTTCCTGCACAGGAACATTCCTGGCTTTCATTTGATAACTTTGTTTCACAGCAATTTTATCACACACCTCAAACTACTCAACAGAGGATAATTGAAGCCATTAGTGCTTGTGCCATTTTCACATAGATGTTGTTTTTTCTCTCTCCTTCCCCAGTGGTATACACATACAGCCCCCTTGCACATTTGTGAAGGTTTGACTGCGCCATCTTAACGCTGTTCAAGAAGGGCTGCAAACAGACAGGGTCTAACCCCCAAATTATTTCCTAATTGTACCTGATTTGCCAGACGTGGTCACAGAGCTCCCAATACAGTCCCAGAATGGAAACCCAATTTATCAGGTTATCATTATTCTGGTAATATTAACTATCATGGTGCAATATCCAGTTATTTTGTAATTACAGTCCTGTCTGGATTAATGTGTTAGAAGTACAGCAGGAGTTTGGTGTGAGCTGTCATTACCCGGAAGTACTTCATATGATACTGCTGTTACCAGATCAACTTTGGATGTGCAGGCATCATAAGAAATCTTGACTGCAAAACCAGAACTTGAAATATACCGGGTTTTGACATATGAATTTGGCTTTATGATTGGCATAATTAAAAGCTAAAGGCAGACCATGAAACATGGAAAGGCCTTAAAATAGCAAGACTGAAGCCATATTGGGTTGAGAAGACAAGCCTGGAGTTTAAAAAAAGGACATAGTTTTCCTCTCTCAAGTCACAAGCTGGCTGTTTGCAAAAGATAAAAGTCTGTATGCAAGAAACACAGCCTGAGATTTAATCTTGATTGAGTTAAGACAGAGTCCTAGCACCTGAAAAGTCATTGTTTTATTTCCTTTTGGGGTGATAGATATTGAAATAATGAAGGAGAAATAAAACCATGGAATCTGGGACAGAGATTGGTTTGTCTAATTTTAATTTTAATAAAGAATAAAATGGAATGGATTTTTGGAAGATATCTGGGTAAAATAAGTATACCAGAATTTGGAATTACTATCTAAATTGGAAATGGCCCATTCACCAGTATTAGAATGTCAGGATGTTGGAGGTGACTCACTGTTTACACCTTTGTTTACATCTTAGCAGAATTGGGTAAGGGTTTGCTGATGTTTGCATACACTGAGTGAGTCCAGTTGAAGGGATTAAGTGAGTCAGTAGAGGTGCTAAAATGTTAATTTAAGGTAAACTTTTGCAAATCAAACGTATACAATAGTATTATTGGGCTGACTCGCCATTCACACCTTTTGCCTGAGGGTGTCAAGGAGAGGTCAGGAGATGCACTGATTGGAAATGTTGTTAGACTGATTTGCATTTCTTTGGGAGAGGCTATGAGAAGACTGGAGTCACGTACACATTTTTATTCATTAACAAGGGAAGAACATCAGCAGTTTTTGGTTCCAATTTTTGCTATAAAAATGGCAGAGAAGAGATGGTTTTGAGGTCTTCTTCTTCTGGTCATCAGAGGAGGGAAGTCTTCTTCTTCTGGTCATCATGGGAGGCTAAAGAGACCTGGAGAAATTTTTCTCCCCCCCCCCTTTCTTCTTTCTGCTACACAAAACGTGGGCAGAGTTTTGCTGCAAGAACTGCAGTTTAAAACTTTTGCATTCTGAATTTGGCTGGTTTTGTAAAGGCAATTATAAAGATTATTTTTAATGTATTTCTTTTGGATTTTTGTCCATTTTGGAGACCAGTCTGACTGAGACTGAAGCACATTTTACCAATTTCGAAAATATTTTTGTTCTGGAAGCGGAGATAGTTTGCTGAAATCCTACACATCTTCAGCTTTGGACTTCTTGGGCATGAAGAATACAACATGGTGGTGAGACAGAAGATTGGTATCCTCCATTCACTTTCCCTTATTTTTCTTTAGAACTCTTTTTTTTGGGTTAGGGATTCTTTCTAGTATTAGGAGTTTTCCATTCCCTTTCTGGCTGTTTTATATTTGCAATTTTTTTAAAATGAGAATTTTATTCTCATTCCTTAATTCACACTTATGAAAAGCAATTTGTTTTGGGGTTTTTGGGAAGCTTTTGCTGCATAACTATAAATTAATTGTTTTACTAAAAGAGGGATAAATTCAGTTAAAAGCACAAAGATCTCTTAGTGGGAAATGTTAATTTCTTTAGTTGTTGCATGCTTATTTCTGTTCTGGAAACGCTTCTGATATGGCTTTATATTTCATTTCAACTTCTCTTCTGTATTTCTAATAAACTCTTTGCTCTGGTTTAACAAGAAACTGGTTTTTGAGTCTGAAATGGGTTTTGTCTCTGTTTTCTGGTTATTCCTCGTTATTAAAAACTGTGAAAGATCTAGCTACTGATTCCCCTAAAAAGAAGTCAAATTTGGTGTTTCTGGGTTTTAAAATAGCCCAGATCATCCATATCTGCTTACAATTATACTGGAGCAGATCTGGTATCACTGCTGTTCACCAGTATGGCTCCAGCATAGACACAAACCTTGGAATTACTTTTCTCTTTCCCTCCCTCTCTCACTCCCAGATATAAACGACACTTTTCTGCCTTTCCAAAAGAAGGCCCCATGCATGTTCAGTTTTACCCAGCATTCTCTGCTGCTGGGTGCTGTGACTGGTCACATTAAAGTCTCTATTCTCTTATAGCCGCAGATAATCTGAAGAAGAGTTGGCTTTTCTATCCCACCTTTCTCACCCATTTAAGGGGACTCAAAGTGGCTGACAAAGTTTTCTATTCTTCCTCCCATAACAGAACACCCTGTGAGGGAGGTGGGGCTGTGGGAGCTCAGAAGAGAGCTGTGACTAGCCCAAGGTCACCCAGCTGGCTTCGTGGAGGAGGGTGGAATTGAACCTGGTATTCTCAGATAACAGTCCAGCTCCCTAACCACTAGACCAAACTGGCTCACTAATCTGGCCTAGTATTCACATCAAAACAACAGTCTGGACTAACTGGGAGCACAATGAATTAAAAACAGTTAAAATCCCCTCTGCAAAAATATATATACTAAGTGGGCAACAGATTGTCAGGTTTTAATGTGATTTTCACAGCAGGCTCTAGCACACAAGGAATTACAGGTGTAGCTGCCCTCTTACTATGATCTGCCTAGACACATTATTATGGGAACTGCTCTAGCTGCATGTATTTAGCAGCATTCCCACATATATGCAGGATTTTAAAGGATTGCTGGTTTGGTTGAACTGATACTGGATTGGAGCCAATCCCAAGAGAGGTGGGAAACACCTGACTGACCTCAATACAAAATTGCTTTATTGAAATGTAAAAGGCGCACAAGAAATAACTTTATTACAAGTCAAGTGGCAAAAATGACAAGTGGCAATAAAAGTGCAAGCAGCAGCAATAAAACACTTTCAAGGATGAGTAAATTAGTCAAATGGCAAAATGAAACAGGAAATCACTTTGACGTGTAATGTAGCAAGAGGGGAAATATCTGCAACAAGAGACTGTAGCATGGGAAGCGGTTAGCTGTCCAGCAGGTTAGCTGTACATAGTTTCCTGCAAAAGTCTCTGCTGCCTCTCATAGTTAAAACTAAGTGGCGGAGTACGAAATCGAGTGAACCAGAAAGTGAAACAGAGAGCTCAACAAGACACTTTGCATGGGACTTTTTCTTAGCTAATCAGAAATTAATTGCTATGCAGAATTACGATAGGGCTAAGTTCCAAATGCTTTTTGAAGCTGGGGAGAAGAAATGGACTGGGTCAGAGCCATTCAATTCAATGAACTCTTTCCCCATGATTTTCCCAGTCTAAATCATCAATTATTATTCACTACACAATCATCAATTGTAACTCCAAAATGAATTTGGGTGACTTCACCAAACCACAATTTCTCTTGTTCACTTGAGGAATTTTCTTAACTAAAATATAATTCTAAAATTAAAAGAGAAGGATAGAAACAAGATAGAGAGGAGTAAAGTTCAGTGTGAATTTAAAGAGGGTGGCAGAAGGAAAGGGAAGGCAACTTAGGCTGTGGCCACATGTAAGATTTAATCCAGCTTCAGTCCATCTTCAGAGTGAGAGAACACATCTGCAAAATGACCAGTAATTTTCTTTCCACATTATCTATCCCAAAGGTGGATTTTCTGAGATATTTAACACTGAAAGAAAACAGCTTGTCACTTTGCTGATGTATTCTCCCACTCTGAAAGTGGACTTAAGCTGGATTAAACCTTAGGTGTGACCACAGCAGGGAAATTATACCTTTCTCAAGGTCTTCTCTTGGTTAGGGAAGATCTCACATGTTTTTAAAGAATTTAGTCTCCGCTGCAAAAAACAATCTAGCTGAACATTGGAAGGAGCAGAACTCACTAAGGGGCCGTGTCTTCACGGCAACGTTATTTCGAATTCAAAATGTTTTCAATTTTCGGAGTCCACATGGCAGTTTGGCTTAACACGCTTTTCCTGTGTTAAACCACACCAAACCGTTCTGAATCTCAATCCTGATTTCAACAGGTCTCACTCCGGATTGTGTGCTTGAAACGTTTTACATTTTTTACTGTGTGGACAGTATTGTTTTTAGGGATGAGATTCCGTGTTCAGGGTTTCCCTCCCCCAATCGCACTGTCCCCAATGGCTATCCCTATTCTGGGCACGTCATTGGTGGGTGTGTTTAGGGTTACCCTCCCACAAAAGCTTGCCGCCCAGGCACACAGAGCACTGCGGACTCGCGAGCCAAGCCGGCGGCTGGGGAGCGAGGCGGGACGGGATCCTCCTCCCGGCTCAGGCAGCCTCGCCCGGAGCTGGAGCGCATCTCATCTCCTCCCCTCTCCCAGCGGGCTCGTGCGTTCTTCACGTGGGATGGAAGCAGGCGCGGCAGCGGCGGCCAAGGCGGCTCGGAGGCGCTCTCTCCGCCTTGCCCTTGCCCTGCTTCCCCCGCTCAGGGTGAGGAGAACAGCTGTGGCTGCCCTTTGCCTAAGGCCACCGGCACCTTGCAAGCAGGGAAGCCCAGCCGGCCGGTCTGTCGGTAGGTCGTGCCTTCTCCCAAGGGCTCCGCCAGTTGGGCAGCCTCCAGCCAAGCAACTGCAGTTCAATCCATCAAAGCCGCCTCTGCTTCCCGTCCGCCCCGCCTTGCAGTCATCGGAGTGCACAGTCACATGCCCAGCCAGCCAGCCCCTGGCTGCTCAGAAAGGGCTGTTCTTGCTGCCGCAGCCGCTGCCACCGCCGCCCCTGGCTTCTTGGAGAGAGCCAGACGAGCGGCGCTCTCCCCACCCCTGGCCAAGCTGCTTCCCCTCCTTTTATTAAACGCCAATATAAATAACAAAACAACTCTTGTGGCTGCACTATTCCTACACGCCAAAGGAAGGATTAGCTTGAGGATTAACATCTTAAAGTCCATGAGACTTTCTGACTCAAGGCTCGGAGCACCTTCGCTTGCCTGCCCAATGTCCCTTTTTACAGGCTTCGCTCTGGGCTTTCGCCGTTTCTCTTCTCAAAATTGGCTGTTCTTTTGGCCACACCTATAGACCAAAAAAGACGGGGGGGGGGGAAGGAAATCCCTGCAATTTAGTCATGCAGTCTTCTTTCTAATAGGCAGAATTGCGCAAATTCGCAACATTGTTAATCAGGAATGAAGTGGTTTCCTTGCTACAGTGTAGCACTGCTGTGTGAAGACTGGATTTTTGAAATCGCAAGCTTTTGTGGGAGGGGGCAAATGGAAACTTCACGGCAGGAGGAACCCCAATCAGAGACAGGGGGTGAGCACCATGACTGGCAATGGGCAGGGAGGACAGGTTGCAATCGGAATACCCTCCGGATGCTGCCCAACCGGATCAAGTTGAAAGCCGTGGAGACAGTTTCAACCCAGTTCAATTATTTTGGTTTCGGGAAACCAATATAAGGCATCCCGTGAAGACACGGCCAGGGTGTTTTTCCACTGTCACTAAGTACCCATTAATAGGTACGAATGGCATTTTTGTACCCATTAATGGGTACTTAATGGGTACTTCTAGTGACAGTGGAAAAAACCCTAAATCTAAAAGAATGGCATACAAGAATATGGGACCCTTTCTGCACTGACATCTTGATTCGGATCGGAAGACCTCTGATCCAGATCTGAGGCCTCCACATCATGTTAATCCATATCTCAGAGGCCCAGCCCCCTGCTAGGCTAGTTCCATCTGCCTAAGGACAGAGCTAGATCCAGATCAACATATTTTTAAAAAAATGGTTTGATGAATATTTTGCCCTTCCTCTTTCTACTTAAATTAGTCACCCCAGTTAAGTCATCTAGAAGCATTAACAGGTAAATAATAGTTCCTGCCTTCAATTTATATTGTGTTGTACTTCAATTTAGAATGTTATTTAAAGATAAAGTTAATTTATTTTCATAAATGCAACAGCATGTCTGAATTAATGTAAAAGACATGGTCAGGTCTTTATATTTTGTAACCACAGCAATCTTTAATAAAATAAATTGTGAGGAAAAAAGAATTTACTCTGGAGATAAATCTACAATTTGACAGTTCTGTGGTGCTCCCATATGAAAATGCATAGGACTCATAAGCATCTGTAGCCCAAATCTAGCTCTTCAACTCGTGTAGGGGCTGTGAAATATGGATTCCAGACCTGGGATAGGCAAAGGTGAAGTCTGTTTTGATGGTATTTCTGGAAGCACCCCATGCCAAAATATTCTGGATCCTTGTCATGGATTTATATTTTTGAGTGAACTGCCATCTGTTCAGTCGTGTTGATGGAGAATGATGTGATCTGTGATCTGAAAACAGGTCGTCCTCACACCAGCCCCAAAGTACGGTAGTCCCAGCTGTAGCAGCCAACAAAGCCTCAGTGAAATGAAAACCACAGCACTGATATCAGTGTTAAGTGCAAGGCCTGTGTCTGCTTCCTTTTGGCACCACTGAACTCTGGCACTGGGTAGACCGGTATGTAAATGATCCCACCTGCAAACCACTTCTAAGCTAAGAGAACATAAGAACATAAGAGAAGCCCTGCTGGATCAGGCCACAGCCCATCTAGTCCAGCATCCCGTCGCACGCAGTGGCCCGCCAAATGCTCATGGGCATCTCAAGCTGTTTCAGAGGGGCTTCATCCACTAAGACTTGCATGCATATATTTATATTCACAGTGCTCCTTTTTATGATGCTATACTATAATGCATATTTAGTTAAACTGATTAAAAACACCTCAGTTATAAACATTTCTGATCATGACTCAACAGAATTTTGATATACATGTAACATCAACACAGCAAAATAACTTAAGGTTTTTTATGGCATGTATTCTCTAAAAGTCTGAAAAAAATGTTAATTTCCAATATGGCATTTATAGCATCCTTACAGAATGTTAAACAATCCTCACAGTGAAATCTTAACCATAAGAACAGAAGAGGAGCCCTGCTGGATCAGGGCTCACAGCCCATCTAGTCCAGCATCCTGTCTCACACTGTGGCCCAGTTGCCCATGGGCATCTCAAGCAGAGACAAGGGAAAACCTTCTCCTGCTCTCGAATCCCAGCAAATGGTTTTAGAAGGATCCTGCTTGTCCCCACAGCCTGAAAGATGTACTTAGGCATCCATTCTAGTAGCCATTGATACATCTGTTGTCCATAAACTTGTCTAACCCTTCCTTAAAGCCATCCAGGCTGGTTGCTGTGACCACCTCTTCTGGCAGCAAACTCCATGGACCGTTGACCCTCAATGAAAATCCATTTATTTTTAACATTTCCTGTGCACAAAATTTCACTTTTCAACAGCTGAAAGAAAAGATTTTCAATTTAGCAGTGAAACTACCCCACCTGCTGGATTCTTAGTGTTGTGCTACACCAAGTGACAGTGGAAAAACACCCTTAGTCAACTTCTTGGGAACTGTTATGTGTGGCTCCAGAAGGTTCACTTCTGTTGCCAATGCCTTTGAACACACATGCACATCTGTATGAAGACATTGGAGATCTGGAGTGAGATGCCATTGGTAGACCATTAACACTCAACTCCACCTCCCCTTTCTGATTGAATCAGGGGAGGTAGTGGAAGCAGTAACAAGTTAGATGTGGACCCAAAAACTGAAACTGAATCCAGACAAGACATAGGTGCTTTGCGTCAAGGCATCTTGAGCCCAAGGGCACCCAACTCTGGATAGGGGTATTTTGCCACAGAAAGGAGTGGTGTGTGATCTGAAGGTGATTCTGAATTCAACACTGTTGCTTGAGGGTCAGATGACAGCAGTAGCCAGGTGTGCTTGCCTCCATCTTCAACTGGTTTGCTAGCTTTGACTTTTCCTGGATAGGGAAAAATTTGGCCACAATGATCAACACTTTGGTAACCTCCAGACTAGACTACTGTAATGCACTCTACATGGGGCTACACTTGAAGATGAATCAGAAGCTGGAACCCATGCAGTAGCTGGGCTATTGATGGAATCTCTGGCTGGATGCACACCACAGTAGTCATAGTTTTATAACATCTGTACTGGTTACCAATTTGTCACTGAGCCTGATTCAGAGTGTTAATGTTGGTATATAAAGCCCCCAATTATCTGAAGGAAAGCCTTCTCCCATACAGACCTGCTTGGCCATTACGATTAAAAGAGGAGATAGTTCCTGTATTTTCACCACCCGTAGTGGCACAAGGGGTGGTGGCAGGCAAGACAGCCTTCTCTGAAGTGGCCCCCAGACTTTGGAACGTCTTTTCTTGGGAGATATTATCAGTAAATAAATCAGCAACTCTGTGTTGCTTCTCTCTCTCTGCTTGCTTTCTTTGGCCCACTGCTCCCCCTTCGTCCTGGCTTCGGGAGCTGTCCTCTTCAGCACCATCACACCTCTGCCGTAGTTTAGAAAGAATCCACGCCAGCACAGTCAGTCACCGAAAAGGATTTATTGCTTCCATCTCTATATACAAAGTCTCCCCCGCTCTCTCCAGCGCTCCGTCGGATTGTAAACAATACATTGGCTACACACCTACTTATATAGTTTTACTAGCAAGGTCACAATGACTCAAATGACACCCAAACTCCTGATCTTGAGTCATTTGCCTCTGTCTTACGCAAGCTGTTGCAATAGCTGTGATGCTGTCATCTGTCTGGTGATGTTTTGCACACCTCACCTATCTTACCTTGAAAGAGTCTCTGACTAGATACTAAGCTAAGTTAACTAGACTATCTACTGTACTTCCTGTGTGGATTTTGTTTTCCCTATTCACATCTACACATTTTCTCCTCTATCTCTTGACAATCCCCTCCAAAAATGTTTAGATGTGTTATCTTTAAGCTATCTGCACTTTATCTCTTTCAACCTATGCCACACAGTACTCCAGTTCTTGTCCACTGCTCTGGATTACCAACTCTCCCTCCTTGGTCCTCTCCAGGCATCTCAGGATCATTCACCTCTCTGCTGTCTCCATCTCTGTGTTTCTGGGTTTCATCTGGCATTTCCTGCCTTTTGAATACCCACTTGCCTCCTGCTATCACTATGCAAGTGTTTGCAGTTTGTCCCACAAACCAATCTGGGGGCTTTCTAACTCTCTGAGTTCTACTTGGTGGGACCACCTGTATCCTTCCTTTGCCATTCCCACTATCTGACCTAGGCTGTGTTTGTGTTTGTTCATTTGCAGAAGTGTTAGTCTCACTATCTGTAGAACCTTCTTGCTTTAGTGCCCCTCCATTTCCAGCATCTGTGGCACTCTGCCCTAGCTTGAGAAAAACCTCCTTGTTAACATGGAGCCTTTCCCAGCTGGGATATCTCTCAAAGTTGGCACTCCTGGACAGTAAGATTTCTCCACGACTTGAACAAAATCTATAGCTGTTTCCAGGATACTCCACAAACATTAACCTTTTCCAGAAATTTGCAGGTACATATACATCATATACATTTGCATATTGCCCACAACCTCTTATACATTCAAGATTTGATGGTCTACCATACAGCATATGATAAAGCATTTCCTTTACAAAAGAATTCCAAGCATGGTTAGCAACATGATCATTAGTCAACATTGCCTCCCCCCACATTTGCTTTAAGACTCCTTCATGCTTTTCACCCATGTTTACCCAGTCTCTAAAGTGTTCAGCTACTTCACTTTTCCCTGTCATAGGGGTCACATACGAATGTTGTGTAGGACAATCTTCAATGCCCATGAAGTGCTGATTCCTGCCCACAGGCTTGGTTACAGGGTCAGCCAAATTTGCCTGCACAGTCCGAAACAATCTTTCTGTCGTGCATTCGTTAACTTTGGCTACAGGAAGAGCTTCAGGCGTCACTTTGCCACAAACTGAACCATCCCAATCACTTGAACAAATTTCCATCTGAAATTTTGGACACACTTCCCCTAGTTTTTCCACACTTGTGAAGTCCACATGCCCTCTGGCTTCTTGGCAATAATGGGCGCAGTTCAAGTGCCTAGGCACATTAACAGCTAACGCGCATTCTGCCCTGCCAGTCATCACATACACTTTGTTTCGCTTGACTGCCCTAGCACAAATCTCATCATTTATGCTAATAGTACAATCATTCCCCTTGAAACACAAAGTATAATTACTGTTTGTTAATTCAGAAACACTGATTAAACAGTCTTGCAACTCAGGAACATACAATACATTTGAAAAATCCTTTTCAAAATATGGCATTCGTACCGTCCCCATTGCCCATACCTGTTTCGATTCGCCATTCGCCAACATGACTGAATGTACGTTCGAAGGCATTTTATTTTTCAGGAGCTTTTCACAATTGACCATGTGAGAACTTGCCCCCGAGTCCAACACCCAGCTAGGGCTTGCAGCCACACAGGCTACAGACTCACAGCTTTTCACGGCTTTCACAACCTCTTTCTTGCTTGCAGCAAACTTGGATTGTTTCCGGGCTCTTTCCTCAGCCAACTTTTTACAGTCCTTAATGAAATGATTCTTTCCACCACAGTGGAAGCATTTTCTCCTTCCGGACATAAATGCTTTTTCAGGCTCAACATCATTGAAAGCCTCGATTGACTGGGTTTGACTCACTCCTTTTTCCTGTCTCTGGAGTTTCGCCTCGTAGTCCCTACGCTGGCATTCCTCCAAGACTCGTGATGCCACCATCTCTGGAGTTAGCTGCCTCTGGTCAACACACTGCAGACTCCACAGGATATTTTCAAACTCCTCAGTCAAACTTCCTAACAGGATAAATGCTCTCTGGGTTGGACTGATTTCGATCCCTCTGGTTGCAACTTGCTGGAACAAGTCTGCCATGATTTCCAGGTGCTTCTCAGGAGCTTGCGCCTTCTGCATCTTGCAAGCATACAGTCTCCTACACCAAATCATTCTTGACAGTGCTGTTTGAGATTGGTGAATCCCTTTCAACGTATCCCAGACTTCCTTCGAAGTTACCTTTCCACGGATGTGGTTGATTTGCGGCGGCGTGATCGTGAGCAAAATGGTTGCCCTTGCCCTCTGATCCTAAGCTAAGTTAACTAGACTATCTACTGTACTTCCTGTGTGGATTTTGTTTTCCCTATTCACATCTACACATTTTCTCCTCTATCTCTTGACAGATATGGCAGAAGCCAACATAATTTTGGAGCCTCCATAAAACATATCTACTTACCTACCTCTTTGATGTTTATGTTCCTCTGAATGTTGTCCTGCTTTGTGAGGAGGGGAGGGGGGGGTTATATTTTAATGTATAGTTTATTGTGGTTTTATAAATATTGCTTTTTATTGCATACTGTGACCCACCCTGAGACCTATGGGGGCTTTTTTTGCATGTGCATGTGGGGTGGGTCCAAGTGCATGTGTGGCCACAAAGTTAAGGGCAGGCACACGTATATACAATACCTGTTTCTTCCATGTACTGATATTCAACTAACTGCACAAATACTTCAAGAATATAGGCAGGATTGACAGGGTTACTGTTTGTCACCTTGTAAGAAAGAGTCCTTGGGTGTTTTTCCACAGGCACTTAGTACCCATTTTAGCACCCATTAAGGACCCATTTGGGTGAGAGCCAGATGATGCCATTTCCACCACGGCACCCATTAGGGACACATTTGTTTCCACCACGCCTCGGGAAATCCGGATCATATGGGTACTTTTTGGCCTTTAATCCGGATTTTCTGTAGACCCCATTAATGGGGGTCTACAATGGGGTCTTCAGCCAGAAAATCCAGATTAAAGGGAGCCTGTTTCCACGTTAGTTTGGCAATGGGGTCTAGAGGAGGCTATGGGGAAGGGGCACCCTTGGGGGGGAGCCCCAAACCCTAAGCTTTGAAGTCACTTCGAAGTCACTTCGAAGTCTGCGCAAAATAGCTCTGGAGCATCTTTGAAGTCTGTGCTGATCTTCGGAGTGAACTTCAAAGTGACTCTGAAGTGACTCCAAAGTTTACTCCGAAGATCAGCACAGACTTCAAAGACACTCTAGAGCTATTTTGCACAAACTTCAAAGTGACTTCGAAATGACTTTGAAATAACTTCGAAATAACTTTGGAGCCGCTTCGGAAATTGTACCCCGTCTCCCCAAACACCTGGGGTGACAGGCAGACCCCTTGTGGGTACATCTGGATTTCCAAATGGGTGCTCCGGTGTTTCCACGGCAGGGAGGCTAGCACCCATTGCTATTGGGTGCTAGACCACCCATGGAGCCCAGTAATAGGAGGGGCATGAATATTCAAAATATTCATTATTCGTACAAATTCAGACGAACTTGGACATTCATATATGAATCAAAAGTCAGGACATTTGGATTTCCAAATCTGAATGAATATGAATATCTAGAGTTATTCGTACGAGTAATTCAGACATTCGTATCTGTACGGATGCATACACATCTCGTACGTACCTGCACACAGGATGAAAATGGGATGCATACGGGTAGGTACAAGATGCGTATAGATCAGTACAGATACAAATATCCAAATTTTTCGTAAAAATACATACTATATGCACATATTGAACTGAATGTCCAGACATTTGTTTTTTTCATTATTCGGATCCGATCGGATTTTCAAATATTCAACCTGTTACAAATCAAATTCAAAAATTGCATTCGTGCACACCTGCACCCAGGAAAACATACTCCTCCTCCTGTGGAAATGCTAAGAAGCTCATCCGAGTGCCCTGCAGCTTCTGTTGCACTTCTGCAAACATCTCTTAGACCTCAGAATATGTGATAACCCCAAAAACCTGGGCTGGGCCCAGTGCATAGTTTTTAGGACTCACAGAGAGAGAAAACAATGTGAAAAACTTACCAAGAGACTCTGTTTTATTTTCAACTGTATAATTCACTTTCCTGGCTACTCTGGCAACAGCTTCTCCCATCTTTTTCTCCATGCAGGGACGTTCCACCACGAAGAGACTTCAGTGATGTTGCTGAAACTGGGGGGGGGGGGGGGGAACGGGACACCACCATCACAAGGAGGAGAGAGAAACATATATGTGAATATAGAAGTACTAAGCCTTTGAAATATCTCTATTTGCAGGGAAGCTTTAACTATTTTTGTTCTAGAAATAGCTTGTTCTATCTTTTCCAGGGTAGATGTTGTCCACACATGGCAAGAATCAAGATGGGATATATAAAAAGATCCCACAATGGCCTCTTGATGTACATACTGGAAGCAGGCAGCAAGCCCTTGCATAGATTTGCTTACCTGAATGTCTGGCAAGGTGCATACAAAGTTGCCTTCCTGGGAACTTCCAGGAGCCGGCCAAGTGTCCCCTCCCCTTTCTCCTGTCATTTATTTGCATGCCTGCTGACTTCCCAAAGTTCCCAGTGGGATGGGTATGGTTGTGTGGAACTGGTCTTTGCAAACAATATTCAAATACATAAATAGTTCATAGGAACAATAATTTCTGATGAGCCAAGCACTGTGATGCCCTATGAAAGAAATTTGATTTGGGCTAGTCAGAAATGCAGGTAGACACATATAAACCTATGGAGTTTTTTCTCAGGAGCTTGCTAGTTGACTTTGTAGATGCTTTTTTAAAAAAGTGTGGAGGTAAGGCTCCAAATCCTGACAGTTTCAGATGTAAAATGCAACAATTGACACTACTGTATGATATACAGCCGGACCTCTGTATCCGCTGATCCGGAAACCCCGGTTTCAGTTTTCCACAGTGACCAGATCAGCCTCCCCTCCCTCGGAGGCCTGGGACAGACAGGAAATGACAGGAAATGACATGAGATTTCCCATGGGATTTCATAGGAATCACGAGAAATTAAGTACATTTCCTGGTTTGAATTATATGTAGTTTTTTGTTAACCACAGTAGGACCCGGAACATATCCCCTGCAGACACAGAGATCCAACTGTACCAATGGTTTTTATATGGTTGTGCCTAACACAAGGGGTGTTTTTCCACCACAGCCCTTAGATCCAGATCTAGTAGATCCAGATTGAGGGAAGCACCCAATGTGTTTCCACAAGAGGTGTAGCACCCATTAGCAATGGGGTCTACAGAAAATCCGGATTAAAGGGCAGAAAGTACTCATTTGATCTGGATTTCCCCCACGGCAGTGGAAACAATCGGGTCCCAAATGGGTACTGTGGTAGAAATGGGGTCATCCAGCTCACACCCAAATGGGTCCTTAATGGGTGCAAAAACGGGTACTTTTTGACAGTGGAAAAACACCCAAGAACTAGCACAGACTTAAATACTCCCAGTGCACCAAAAAAGTGATGTAAAAATCACCCACAAAGACAAAAATGGATAAAACATCAATGATAATACACTGCTTCAAATCCTATAATAAACATAATTATTTTTTAAAAACCCATGGAACTAAGACACCTACAATAATGAAATATAATAAACAATATTATTATGGAACTAAGACACCTACAATAATGAAATGAAGCTCACTTGTCCTTATTAAGCAGATTAATGCAGAGTGCTAAATTATTATGTAAAAATCATATATAAATCTAGGCTGGACAAAAGGTCCTGATGCTGAAAAGAATCAACATTGGGACAAAATATGATCAGTGCCTGACCCAAACTAGCAATTTACTTCTTTGTTTACGTCTTTAGGGGGCTCCATTTTTAGTTTATGTATCCAAAACAATGATCTTTTGGCTAATTGTTCTTTTAAACGTTCCCTTTATGGACCAGGTCTATACACCAATATTTCAGCTTCATGCCCTTATGTTGCTGTTGCTGCATAAAGTGTTTCAAAAGAGAAGCTTGCATTTTTTGGTTTCTTATTCTGATCACTAAGATAGGTGCCAATGGAACTCTGAAACACAATGGTCATATAACCCAAGAGGTTTGGATTTGAAAACCAAATAAAAATAAGTATAACCAAAGGGCTATTTCAAAAAATTCCTAAGTTTTATTATTTGTTATATCACCAGCAAACTCTGGGATAAAGGTTTGCTTATAAACTGCTTAAAACATAAGCAGTCAGGCTCTAACCGATGCTGTATTTCATTGAAGCATAAGTTAGATTTCCTTTGCATTTCTCTTTACAGTTTTTTTCTAACTATCACAAGTGCAGCTGAGCACTTTGGTCCTATATTTAGTTGACAGAATAGCAGGATAAAAATGTTGGACTAAAGGCAGTGAAACCAATCAGCTGAGCTGAAGGTTCTTTGCCAAGGATGTAACATTAAACCTGTCTGAGACCAGGTGGTTTAATTTCACTTTTTCTTTGGTTTCCATCTCATCTTTTAATAATTTGTGATCTCAGAATTGGCTGAAGTATAAAGCATGCCCATAGAACAAACTGCCACACAATTTTAAAAGATTAAATAATGTGTGGGTTTTTTAATGCAATGTCAGTATGACTGCAGGTAATCCATCCGTTTACAACCAGTTGCACTGTTACGCCTATGTAAATCTAAATGTTTAACAACAGTCAGTAACTATCGATCACAATCCTGTCGGAGCTCAAAGTTATAATGCCTTGCTAACATAGTTGTTTGCATTTGATGAGCATGTGTAAATATTGCCATAGAAATGTCTACTGGATTTAAAGAGAGCAATTTGAAGTAACCGATTGCTGTGTTTTAAATTATAATAACATAAGAAAAAAAATACAATTTCACCATGGTACATTATGGTTCAGCACAGCTATGCAGAAGTAATGTTGGTCAATCCGCTTGACCAACAGAAAAGGCACCAATTTGCCCTTTTTGTGTTCACGCTTACATTTTTCTCCCCACTTAAAATATACAGCTTTCACTATTCCAAGATATATCCCACAAGAGTAATGTTTTGGGCTTGTTTACTTCCAGAAACCGTTTCTGCACTTACTTCGCTTGTGATCAACGGATCTGGAATAACGGCACCACTGATCTGGATTGTGTGAAGGCATCTGCCAGATCAGCACCATCTGCACTGATGGCACTGAATTGGACCATACCTTGCCACAGCTGTGAAGCTCATGAAACTTTGCAGCTGCCTGCACAGGCCCTTGGCATCTAGGAATGAATGTCCTTAGCCTTGGGGGGGGGGGGGGGGAGAGTTTTTCTTGATCTGTAGTTCAGGATTATGGAAGTGTGTACCTTTTGCACACCTCTGGGGATTCAGAACAAGGTCCTTGGGTCCTCTTCTGGATCCAGTTACACATGTCCACAAGAGATCCATATTAAGAGTCTCTTGATCCAGGGCTGTTTCTGCCTGGACCCTGAAGACCCCATTAGGAACCTGAGAAGACCCCATTAGGAACAGGACTGCCACTTACCTTCCACACAGAAGACCCCATGAGGACCTCATGATGAACAATTGTCTGCACAAGCACCTCCAGATTCCGTTCCTAATGGGGTCTTCAGGCCCTTAGATCAGGGGTATCAGAGAACCCCTTTAATGGCATCTTCAATCCGGTCTTCCCCCATGAAGACTAGAGCACAGAGCGCACTTCCGCACGCCTGCTGGCTGGCTGGGATCCAAAGGTGGGCCTGACAGAAGTGACCCCTGACTGACACATATGCTGGCCAATCACGCTGTGCCACTGGGGCGGAACTTCTTCCTCAGGCCTAACCAGGGCCTCAGGAGACATGCTGCACGGTGCTCCTGTTTAGCACCCATTAGCAACGGGTGCTAAACACCCTGTGTGGATGCATGGGGTCTCCGTGGCAATCCACAACTCTGTGGATGCAAGTCAGCGAGGTTCTGAATCTTCTTAATCTGGATTAAGAGAGGTACCTGTAGAAACACCCCAGATATAGCTCCATCCTGTGCAGATGGAGCAGGAATAACAGTGGGGTGAAGTCTCCTTGATCGGCATTTACGTGCAAATTGGTTGCCTGTGCTCCTGATAGTTACTCTTTAATCTAGGTCTAAAGCAGGTGCAGAAAACACCACTCATTTAGGTTTTTAAAAAAATCAACATATTTATATGATGATTTTGGGGACAGGCTTTATCTATTAAAACATTTGCAGATGCTACTGTTTTAATACTTACTGTTATTTTTTTAATAATGTTTGATTTTAAACGTTGTTACCTGCCTGGAGACCTCCAGGTATAGGGTGGGATAGATAGATAGATAAATAAATAAATAAATAAATAAATAAATAAATAAATAAATAAATAAATTACAGTCACAGCTAAAATGGTTTGTTCTCTCTCTAATATTGTGTCTGGAAGTAGCTCAGGGGTAAATCAAGCAGCGTGGAAATGAAAAGCTTGGCAGTTCAGTCATCAGCCTCCCTGGGAGGAGGCAATGCCATATTTCTGTTTTGATGTTTTTCCATTGTCACTAGAAGTACCCATTAAGTACCCATTAATGGGAAGCTGCCCAGAGAGACCCAAAGAATCAATAAGGAGTTGCCTCTGAGTGGTACCCAGCAAGAAGAAAATAATACTATCTCATGGAATGGTGACCACCAGCCCAAATCTCTCTCCCCCCCCTCTGTGTGTGTGTGTGCGCGCGTGCATGCATGTGCATTACAGAGAAAGGCTGTGGTCACATTTAAGGTTTAATCCGGCTTCAGTCCACTTTCAGAGTGACAGAATACATAAGCAAAGTGATAAGCTGTTTTCTTTGGGACAGATACTGTGGAAAGACAATTTCTGCTCACTTTGCTGAGGTGATCCCTCGCTCTGAAAGTGGACCGAAGCTGGATTAAATCTTAGGCGTGTGATCACAGCCATAGAGAGATTTCAGGCCAGCTGCATAGGTACAAGGAGAAGACCAGCCCACTCAGCTAGTCTGAAACTGAGTAGGTCGCCAGTTCCGAATGCCACCTACTTCTTGTAAAATTTCCACCTTCTCCTTTTGCTTCAAAACCTCCCAGAACTTCCCCTGGTTCCAAGAACCACAAAGCTAACAACAACAACAACAACAACAAGGAGCAGAGCACACATCTGGATCCTCCGGGAGAGAATACAGGGGGAAGGGGAGGAGGGGAATGTGGCAATGCGCTCCAGCCCAGAGGCATCTGGAGGGCTCAGGGCTCCCCAAAACCGCGTGGACCCCCAGCAGCTCCGCCACTCCGTCTGCGCTTGGAGACGCGGTGATGGCGCTACCGGGCCGGCTGCTGTTGCCGGAAGATCAGGCTGCGTGTGCCGTGCCTCCTCCAGACGTGCAGGCAGCCCAGCCCTCTCCGCCCTGTCAACCCACCATCACCACCACCCCGCGGAAACGGCACCGTGCGAGCAGCGCATCGCCGCGCATCGCTTGCGCTCTGAGGGCTGCAGGGAGCGTCTGGTGTGCGCAATGGCCTCCCTTACCGACAACACCCAGGCAGGCTCTCCTGTGGCGCACCGCCGCCCTGGAGCCTCTCAGCCCTGCGAGCCATGCGCGGCCCACTCGGGCCGCCCCCCGGCCATGCTGAAGGACGGCGACAGCTGCCCCTGCCGTTCCCCCAGCGAGCCAGTTGCCAGAGACGGGCTTGGCTTGGCTTGGCTAGGACACCGGGCCAGGGCAGGGCGGACGGCGGCAGGGGTGGAGGAAAGGCAACAAAAGCGAGCGATCGCGGAACGAGGGTGGGTGTGCGTGTGATCGAATGGGAGCCAATCAGTTGTGGGAAGCCGTGCAAGCAAGGGAAGGAAGGCTCCACATGGAGCTCTTGGCGAGAGGAAGCCAGGACCAAGGCGCGCTCGGATGCCAGAGCGCCCTCTCCTGACTGTTGGTTTATTTGCATTCATCCATTTTTACTAATGGTGATTATTTTATGCTCAACGTTAAGATTTTAACGCGGTTATATATGACTGTCTGGGGTCCTTCTCAGACTTGTAAAGCACCTACAAAAATTAATTAATAATCACAATGATAACATAATTCTAAACAGACGTATACTGGATTCTACAATTATTTATTCATTTTATTTATATTTAGATTTCTATCCCACCCTATACCCTAAGGTCTCAGGGCGGATAACAGCATTTAAAAACAAACATGTTAAAATAGAGCTATATATTTTTAAAAAGTATAATTAGATCTTATACAACCTTATGAACGCTTAATTGAAGATGTACCCTAGTGAACACAGTGAGGTTTCTCAGTAAATGTGTGTATCTTCTAAAAAAAAATTGTATATGTTTAAAGACATTTATTCTTAATATGAAAATGTTTAACACTTCATGGGAGCTCAACTGAAATGTTTAGACTTTGATTGCTTCTATTGCTCCTCAGCAAAACAGTATTTCTTTTCTATAATAATCTTATTAAAGGCTGTTATTGTTATGACTGTTGGACATCATTGAGTTATGGATGACTTCTATTTGGTTTACCTCCATGAATGCTTCTACGCAGTTTTCTTGGCACAGATACAGAAGTGGTTTGGCAAGGAACGTAAACGTATCCAGTGCATTTCCCTTTTAGTTTGTAAGAAGACAGGGGCAGAGTGACTCCATTAGCCCTGCTTGATCTCTCAGCAATTTTTGATGGACCAAAGTATCCTCCTTGATTGCTTCTGCAGGCTGGAAAGAAGGAGGAGGAGGCTTTTCTACCCCACTTTTCTCACCCATTAAAGGGGACTCAAAGCAGCTGACAAAGCTTCCCATTCTTCTCCTCACAACAGAACACCCAGTGAAGCAGGTGGGGCTGTGGGAGCTCAGCTGGCTTCATGGAGGGAGAAGAGATGGCTTCTCTACCCTGCCTTTCTCACCCATTTAAGGGGACTCAAAGTGGCTGACAAAGCTTTTCTATTCTTCTCCCCAGAACAGAACACCCTGTGAGGTAGGTGGGGCTGTGAGAGCTCAGAAGAGAGCTGTGACTAGCCCAAGGTCACCCAGCTGGCTTCATGGGGGAGGGCGGAATTGAATCCAGTATTCCCAGATAAGAGTCCGGCTCCCTGACCACTAGACCAAACAGAGAGATATTGTGTTACAGAGGTTCTACTCATCCTTATATGGTCAGTCTCAGAGAACAGTGTTGTGTGAGTTTGGTTCTGCATCCCAGCAGCATGGTGCCTGTTGTGAGGAGAAGAACAGAAGATTTGTCAGCTGCTTTCAATCCCCTTAAGGGTGAGAATGCCAGGGTAGAAAAGCCAACTCTTCTTTTTCTTCTTCATACAGTGGCCATTATAATGAAGTGCAATATGCTACCACCACTGAAATACATCACACAGATAATAGACTTCTGGTGCTGGTTAAAATTCTTTTTGGACCTCCCACTTTTGGGTTTATTCAACAGACCGAGGATACCAAATTAGGCGTGTGATCAAATATTTTCACCAACAAAATCCAAATAAACCGGTCTGCCAAATCTCTGATTGATCAGGGACAGACCAAAGCTAACCAAATGACCACTCACTGCTTGAAAGTTACAGATGGGAGACAACTCCTGCTAGACTGCACAACGCTTATTTGACTGGTTATACCCTTCCCAGTCTGCCAAGAAGACGCAGTGCAAAATACCTCAATCTGTTGACATTTCCTGACAGCAGAAAATTACTTTCAAGGATGGCATGGAACTCATTAGATAATGTTTATCTGCAAGGTTGCTTCCACGATATTCCACAAGCATTAGGGCATTGCTTTGTGACGTCAGAGAACCTGAGATTCTGACACATGTATTTTTTGTTGGGTCTGTACAGACTTTAGCAGACAGCTGACTGACTCATTTCTTTTCAGATACTCAGATCTCTCCTTAGACTGGAACATATTAAGATTTCTTGAAGTAACAAATAAATTTTAGCTATGGCCTCTGTTAATTGTTTTAGCTGTAACAGATAAGACCGGATAGCAACATATCCTTTACTAGGAGCTGCTCTGTTCAAGCAGCCAAAACAAACAAACAAAAATATGAAGATGAACTTTAAAAAAACAATGGATAATATTTAACTATTTTTGTAGTCTTTCCTGAAGTTATTGTTAATGACAAGTGGTGTTGTTATTCTGGGTCCATAACCAATATAAAATTTCCAACTACAGAACTGTTGAATGGCGTGGGCCCTAGGTATCTGACAAAGTGTTATTTCCCATATAGACCTCCCCATGTATTGAGATGAGGGGCATAGGGACATGCAGAAGAGCCTTTTTGGTGGTGGCCCTCAGCCTCCCTCTTGAGGTGTGCCAGGAACCCATATTATATGGTTCTTGGCCCTTGGTTAAAACATTCCTCTTCATCCAGGCCTTTGATATTTAGCTCCCTGTGGGTGTTGGCCTACCAGGGTGGGTGGATGAGAGGCAGGCAAGGTGTAGACCATATCATTGAGTAATTACTGGGTCCAGCATTTGGGGAACTTAGCTGCTGTGGGTGAGATTGCACTCCCTTAGAAGGAACAGGTATATAATTTGGGAGAGCTCATAAAATAATCTAATTGGAGGTCCAGGTGACATCTGTGGCTAGTAATGTTTTTGTTTGTTTGTTTGTTTCCTAGGCTGCGATTACCAGGCCACTGTTACTGTAAGTTCATAATTTTGTATCTAGATCACTGTAAAACGTTGTATGTGGAGCTACACTTTTGCTTGCTCTGAAAGATACAAATGAAGGATGTGGCAGGCAGGTTGTTCACTGGGTTGCCTATTCACACACACACTGCACTTGGGCTGCACTGGTTGCCAGCAAGCTTACTGGGCCAGATTCAAGGTCTTCTCAGTATATAACACACAAAACAACTTGGGATTATGTTGTGCAGCTAACTGCCTTTCTCTGTTATACACTGGCAAGATCACTTCATCAGTAAGTACCTTATGTATTTACCATGGATTTCTGCTGTAAATACTATGGATTTCTGAGTGCACCTTCAAGGGGCAAAGTGCTCACCTGGGGCTTCTGAGTAGTGGCACCCATGCTATGGAATGCCCTTCCCTCTAAGATTCATAGGGCACTGACACTCACATCTTCTGGCTGCCTATCAAAAGCCTCTTCACCTTGACATAATTTGTGTGAATTATTTCCCCCTTGTACTGTATGTTTTTATTATTTTGTATAAATTCATTATTTTTTCTGTTTTTAGTGTTTATTGATTTTTTTTAAAGTGCTATTAAATTTCAAATAAGTGCTGGTACAAAATGATTGTAATAAATTCATAATACATAAAGGCTGCGTCCCCATGCTGGCCCCTTGGCACTCTTTGGGCTCTGTTTGGGCATGCATGGGCCAGGCACAGGACCGGGAACGCATCTCAGGCGTCCCCATGACATTCCTGGCACGCAGCATGAGAACCATGCTGAACCCTGGTATGGGGGAGTAGCACCCCCTCCTCTCCACGCCCTCTCTCCTCATTGGAAGCTGGATTGATGTCAGCCCACCCCTGTGCTGCATCTCCTCTCCTTTAGTGGCACTGAAAGCCAGGACTGGGATGGGAGGCACAGAAACAAGTAAAAATAAAGCTTTATTCATAATAATAACTCTAATTTTTTGTTTTTAATTTCACGTGCCAAAGAGCCATGGGGATTCACCCAAAATAACACAACCATTTGTGGCAAAAGGAACATTTATATGTTAACATTCATGATGGAGTATCATACAGTACAGAAA
Source organism: Aspidoscelis tigris stejnegeri (assembly GCA_023333525.1). Taxonomy (NCBI): domain Eukaryota; kingdom Metazoa; phylum Chordata; class Lepidosauria; order Squamata; family Teiidae; genus Aspidoscelis; species Aspidoscelis tigris. The sequence continues at coordinate 99,338,870 of JALMGA010000002.1, forward strand.
AATACACAGAAGCTTTTATTCAGGCTCTATTTAAAATATAACGTCAAAATTTGCTGTTGTGTACGTTTACTCATAATAAGGCCTGTTTTATTCAGGATATTTTATCCCAAGGACACATAGTTCCAACTGCGGAAGGCCTTTCCCTAATTGATTTGGGCACCCACAAAATTTGTTACAATGTTGCTGCAGATCAAATTAAGCAATAGCATCACAAAAGGAATAAGCTGCTTCCTATCTTCAGTGACAGTATCACACTCAAGAATTTTGAAAACAAGCAGAGGAAACACAAAGGACAATATTTGGTAGCTATTTGGTCTGAAGGCCAGGGTTTCTAAAGCACAAAGTGCAACAAAAAGAGGGAAATGTCTTGATCGAGGAAGTGGTGGTATTCATTTAAATTATTAATGAAAATTCATCCTTCTTCCCTAAACAATTCTTTCACTAGCTAGCGCTATCTAAAGTGACGTGCGCTATTCCCTCAAATAAAATAAAAAGGGATATAGATTTGTGAGTGCACAGGCAAACTACTGGTATTGAATTATAATAATCCCTGAGACCAGATTTTGTTTATTTGTTTACTGCACAGTCCATAAATATCTTCCAAGGTAGTAATTTAACTAGTGCAGCAAGAAATAATATTCCCCTCTTGTTCATTTTATCCTTGTAACAATCCTGTGAGGCTGAAAGTAAGAGTTACTAACAAGCAAATGATGAGAGACTTTTTTTTACAAAAACTCCTAATAAGTACAGGTGAAAAATTGTACATTTTTATTATTTCTATTTCTATCCCATCCTATCCCAAAGGTCATAGAGTGGGTGACAATAAACTCACTGTAAAACAAGCAACGTAAATTAGCTACAATACCAAAACTCTATATAATCCCTGCAACCAAACTATATATGGTATCAGCCTGATGTATGCAAGAATTATTCCACAAAAGGGTGTCCTAAAATTATAACAAGTGGCCAAGGAAAATGTGGTCGTTAATATTTTTAGCTTCTGAAAAGGAGTTCAGAGTGGTCAGAAAGAAGTTCTCACCTGAAGGCAACTTTCACGCTACAGATTACAAGAACATTTTGAAAGAGATAGACAAAAGGGATGCGTGTCAAAAGGGCTTTGAAAACCTACACAATGTGAAATCCCTGCGTTCCTTCCAGTAGCTTCCAACACGGAGCCACGCTACAGAAAACAAATGCAAGGTTCTGCTGTATAGCATATCACAACTGCTTTCCATTTGTTTGTTTGTTTGTTTGTTTATTATTTGTATTTCTTATCCTACCCTATATGCAAAGGTCTCAGGGTGAGTAACATTTAAAATCAGACATATATTTAAACAGTAACAGTAGCTGTAAAGTGGGAAGAGACAGTATATTCCCTTTTAACCAAAGGCTAGGACAAAGAGATGTGTCTTCACTGCCTTCCTAAACATATACAGTGAAGGACCCTGACACACTTCAAGGGGGAGATTATTCCATAGTCTAGGGGCCATGACAGAAAAGGCCCTCTCCCTGGTCCCCACCCCTTTTACTATTGAGGGTGGTGGGACAACCAGGAGGGTCTCCCCTCTGGATCTTAAGACATGGGCAGGTCGATATGGGAGAAGGCATTCCTTTAGATATTTAGGGCCCAAGTCATTTAGGGCCTTATAAATCAAAGTTAATATCTTGAATTGGGGTTGGTAATGAATTGGCAGCCAATGCAACTCTTTTAAGACCAGTGTGATGTAAGTCCAGCCAGCTGTCCCGGTCAGCAGTCTAGCAGCTGCATTCTGTACCAGCTGCAGCTTCTGAACCATTTTTCAAGGGCAGCCCCATGTAGTACAATAGTCCAATCTCAGCAACCTTTTTCTTGAAAGACATAGTGAGTACCCAGAGAGATTCTTCCAACCCTAACGTGTGTGTGACTTCTATATACACCTACACAAGCAGAGAGGCATGACCATAGCTGTGAGTGATAAACTGAATCTTGTTTTTACTATATGCCTTTCTGTCTGAAAATATGAACAGGGCAGCTAGGTGACTCTGTTATGTTTCCACACAAGCAACTGCTTACATCCAACCTAAGGTGCAAGGCAAACAGGAGCAGGATGTTGCCTCATCAAAGGCTGAGATGAAAAGGTGCCAGTTTTCCTGCAGTACAGACAAGGGATGGGTGACATAGGTAAGGACGCAGGAAGCAGTATGCACCACAGTGCCTCCTCCATTGTTCTGCAGATCTTATCCTCCAGGATCGCAATTAAGGCATTCTCAAAAATCAGGAGGAATTTTTGGAGCTCCAGAACAATACTGAAGAGTTGCCAAGCCTAATAATCCTATCCTAGCAGTGCCGCTGCCCACACCCAGCAAGCTGCCAAGATAATCTAAAAATAAACAAAAGAAAAGCACAGGGTCGAACTAGTTGATAACAGCGCTTGCTGATAGCAAAGGAGAAACACTCACAATGAAAGGGAAAGGTCAAAGGGCTTTGAGAAGTATGCCCATTTCTGTATCTTCTTGTAGTTTCATGGAACAGAGAGGGACACTCTTGTTTCAGTAGGGGCAACCTGTCTCATGCTGAGCTCGGTTGTTACTGGGGTGAGTTAGGGCCACCTGCACTCAGACAGCCCCTCCTGGTATAGCCCCAAGCCCCAGATGCAAAGACTGGGTCCATCCTTTGAAGACAAGAGTCCAGACTAGGGGTGTGCATGAATGCAATTTTGGGGATTCAATTTGAATCGAATACCCAAAAATTTTATTTGATTCGAATCTTTAAAATTTGAATTTAATCAAATTTGATTCAAATTAAATTATAATCTATTCATTTGAATTTTCAATTTGCATTTGCACTTACGAATGTCGACAACATTCGTATGTGTCAGGCTGGCAAAGAATAACCATGAGACTCTTCCTTTAAAAAGATGAACAGTGATTTATTTCAGCTCAGCGTAAAGACAGGTCTTGTTGGAAGCAACTTTGAACAGAAAGCCCAGCATATTTATATGTTTCATAGCTGGGCGGGGTTTGGCCTTTAACCAATCAACAATAACTATTTTTCAAAACTCAGTTTAAACTTGGAGCCAAAATGTATCACTCAACCTCAGCAGGGAGGGGGGAGTCAACTGTCACTTCTAAAACAACATGCAGCCATAACATACATACATACATACATACATACATACATACATACATACATACATACATACATACATAATCACCTAGGTGGCAGAGATCTTACATTCAAATATTATGTCAGGCAGTTAGCCCAGCCTGACAGTATGTGCCCGTACTCATTTGTAACACATCTGTACACATCCACACGCATCCCACAGTTATCCCATATGTAACCTGTTTTCATCCCGTAGGGATCTGTACAAATGCATATGGATGAGGGGAAGGTGCATATCTGCAAGTACACATTGTGTACGAACCCGTACATGTGCGAATGTCTGGATAATTCAAACGAATAGATCCAAAATTCAAAATCTGTTCGAATGTTTAAATTTGAATTTATGGACATTCAATTCAAATTTGAATGTCGAAATTCGGGCAGATTTGATCACATTTCAAATACTTTAGAAAATTCGTGCACACCCCTAATCCAGACTTATAAAGCTGGGAACAAAAATTTATTAGTGTGGGCTAACGATACTTCAGAGGCCAAGTCACAATATTGAGACGACTGTGTGTTTTTAAAATTCATTTATTTCATGTATTTATATACCACTCCAAAACAAAAAATCTCAGGCCGCGTTCCCACTTCAGAATTTAGTGCTGAATAAAATCCTCTTTCTTCAAACTCGCAGTGACATCCTTTTTTTGTGATCCCACTCTCACTTTATAATGAAGAATTATGGGGGGGGGGAAACCCTCTCCTTCCCTCCTCCCCTCCTCCCCATTGTAGCCTGATGTCATCAGGCTTCCAAATGGCAGCCAATAGAAGAAGGGGGGGCTGAGAGACGGGAGGATCCGGCGCGCCCTGTCATCGGTGCTTGCTGAGGCCCAAAGGTTCCTGACAGAGCGCTTCTCTTGATTTGCACATTTTTGGCACATAGGAACCTTTGGGCAGCAGCTGGGAGAAGCACCCCACCTTCATGCCCCGCTGGTGACTGAGCGTGTGTGTGGTTGGCTGGCTGGCCAGCCGGCCGGCCAGCCAGCCGAGCAGGCAGGCAGCGCTCGCTCTGCTGCTCCCGTCTTTTGCTTTGCAGAGAAGCGAGGTGGAGGTGCTTCTCCCAGGTGCTTTGCTTTGCGGAGGTGCGGCAGGCAGCACTCTCTTGCTCACCAGCCGGTGTCCCTCCTTCCCATGCTCCACCGGTGCCTGATCGCTGAGAAGCCCGAAGGCGGCCATGGTCTCTCATGTTAGCTGCTGAAATGGGGTGTAGCCTTTTCCAAACAAGTGCGAGGTAAGAAGCAGGCGGCGCCGAAGCCTTCCCGGCCTGCTCCGGGACTCATCTTAACAGCCACTTGTGTGAAAGTGTGAAACAAAAGCGTGTCAGGTGTCCCTTCTCCCCCCCTCCCAATGTTTAATGGGAAATAAATCCCACCTTCCCTGTAGCCAATTCCGTTCCCAAAGCATAAGAATAAATTGTTTTAGCAGCAAAAACGGGGAAAAAACACTTTTTTCAGGACTTTTTTAAAATGCATTTTTTCCTGATTTTCTCCCCTGAAAGTGCAGGAAGCCATTTTCTAAAGCAGACAAATGGTTTTCAAACTGTTTTTATGCCGGAATAAAGCCCTAGTGGAAACATATCCTCAGAGTAGTTTACAAGAAAAAGCTTTAGTAAAACACACATAAAAACTCAAAAACTGAATGGCTTATGAAAAGAGCAGGACCCACACCCCCAACCCACCCCAGGTGCGCGTGCGTGAATGGGCCTTACATGCTCACTGCCGAATTGACTCTGAGGGACCTTGGTGTGCGCAGGCGCAGAGCGTCACCGGCTTACTTGCGCCAGAGTCAATCCAGTGGCAAGCAGGTAAGGCCTGTTCACGCACACGTGCCCCCAGGATGGGTTGTGGTGTTGGCTGGGGGTCCCACCACCTGCATGAGCCTGATCCTGGCTCATACAGCTTGCGGGAGCCTAGGGAAGGCACTGGACAGGCCTCCTCGCCCCTGCTCCAAGGCAGCCAATGTGGGGAGGCGGGGGAGGGACTTAGACGGCCATTTACCCTGAATGCATCTAAGTCACTTTCCCATCCGCACGTAGGCAGGTAAAAGATGCATTTGCAACACATCCTTTGCCTGTTTTAGATGCATTCAGGGTGAAGCATTCTAAGGCGTTTTTGCCGTAGTGCGAAAACACCTCTGGGGCTGACTGTGGCTCAGATCTTAAGTTTCTTATTGCAAAATTCAGGCTTAAATTTAAGAATGTAGGGGAAATCACTAGACTATACAAGTATGACTTAAATTTATTTTATTTTATTTATTATTTGTATTTCTATCCAGCCCTATACCTAAAGGTCTCAGGGCAGATAACAACATTTAAAATCAAACATATTAAAACAACAACAGTATATATTAAAACAACAGTGTCTGTAAGTGTATCCCCATTTAACCAAAGGCCAGGGCAAAGAGGTGCGTCTTCACTGCCTTCCTAAATGTGTGCAGTGAAGGTAATTAGCACACCTCAAGGGGAAGACTATTCCACAGCCTAGGGGCCATCACTGAGAAGGCCCTCTCCCAAGTGCCCCCCCTTGCTGCTGAGGGTGGTGGTATAACCAGGAGGGCCTCCCCTCCAGATCTTAAGGCAGCAGTTCTTAACCTTTTCTTCACCCCAGACCCCCTTTACCTAAGTTTTTGTCGCTGTGGATCCTCCTCCCTCCACCTCTCATCTCCCACTCGCCTTCTACTGGCCTACTGTGGAACCCCGGTGAGGCCTTTGTGGACCCCTAGGGGTCCCTGAACCCCAGGTTAAGAACTGCTGACCTAAATAATAAGTAGACAGAGTCCCTGAAGAACTATGGAGAGAGATTTGTGGCATTGTATAGGAGGCAGCAACAACAACAACAAAATCAAGGAAAAAGTGCAAGAAAGCAAAAAAACTGTCTGATGAGGCTTTACAAACAGCTGAGGTAAGAAGGAAAGGGAAAGGCAAGGGAGAAAGGGAAAGATATACCTACCTAAATGCAGATTTCCCAAGAACAGCAAGGAGAGATAAGAAGGCATTCTTAAATATGCAATGTAAAGAAAAAGAAGACAACAATAGGATGAGAAAGGCAAGAGATAAAGAAAATTGATATCAAGGGAATGTTTCACACAAAAATGAGCATGATAAAAGACAAAAATGGCAGGGACCGAACAGAAGTAGAGGAGATAAAGAAGAAGTGGCAAAAACACATAGAAGAATTATACAATATCTGAACATCACTGAGAACCATGACAGTGTGGTTTCTGACTTAGTACCAGACATCCTGGACAGCAAAGTCAAGGGGCTGTTAGGAAGCATTGCTAACAACAGTGCTAGCAGAGGTGATGGAATTTCAGCTGGAATATTTAAAATACTAAAAAAATGATGCTGTTAAAGAGCTGCGTTTGATATGCCAGCACATTTGGAAAACATGATAGTGGCCACAGAACTGGAAAAAAAATCAATTTACATTACAATCACAATGGGGAATGCCAAAGAGTATTCAAACTACCAGACATTGGTTACTTATTCTGTTATACTTGGATATTCCAGAATAAAAATATGGCATCTGGTGTCTCATTTCCTGGGAAGTAGAGAGGACAGAGAGGAAAGCAATGGAAACAATATCACAATTTTTTAAAAAAAATCTGTTTTTTAAACTTTTGTCTGAACAATGTATCTTTCATTCATAATTTGCACTGCTGGAACATTTTTATTTATTTAGAAACTGTAACTGTATAGAATGATAATTATAAATTTGATGCCAATGAAAATTGGAGATTTTATTTTCTTGAGTTCAACAGAAGGGGATTGCAGCCATGAACTTAAAAGATACTTGCTCCTTGGGAGAAAAACTAGGGCGAAACTGATTAAGGCCTCTAATCAGCAATTAGTTCAGCTCTGGTGAAGAGCATACACACATCCTATAGGCTGCTACAGCCTAGAAGCATGCCTGCCCTCACTAGAGGTGCACTTCATAACAATAAATTTATAAATAATTTTAAAAGACTGAAAGACTACGAGGTTTAGCGGCAGTTAGGCGTCTGGTCCTGAGGCCGAGCAGGGTGGGGCTGAGTAGATGCCGGCTGACCATCTCCACCATCATCTGTTTTGTCATCAATGAAGAGAAAATTCAAAGTAAAGTTAATAGGAAAATTCCAGCAATAAGAAACGGAGAGAAAAACTGGAATTGAAGAGCTGGCTTTTTACTGTTCCCTGTTCCCTCCCACACCATTTTCCTTTTGTTTCTTGTCTCTTTAGATTGTAAGCCTGAGGGCAGGGACCTGTCTAAGATTAATATAATATTGTAAGCCGCCCTGAGACTTTCGGGTATAGGGCGGGATAGAAATACAAACAAACAAACAAACAAACAAACAAACAAATAAATAATTGTTGATTAGGTGTGGAGCATGATTTAATGCTCCACACCTTTACCAACCTTTACTGCAGGCTCACCTGCAGCGTCCAGCAGCGCGACCATTGACACGTTCCAGCTCACTGCATGCGATGACCAAGGAGTGCATCGTATGCGCAGTTGTGGCTGCATTGCTGGCGCTGGTCAATTGCCAGCGTCTTGTGCAGCTGTGGTTGTGTTGCCGGTGCTAGCTGGTTGTTGGGTGCTGCCACGATCAGGCAGGTCCTGCAGGCCGGCTACACAGTGGCCGGCTTGCCCGGGACCAATCCAGAGGGCAGTGGGGTACGCTGCCCCAACATGTTGCTGGGATCGGTACCACCCCTTTGCATTGGCCTGCCGGCACATCACAGAACATGTGATGTGGCTGGCAGCAGCCAATCGAGGCAGCAAAGAGGCAGGACTCCTGGCTTTTGTGGCAGCAGCATGGGCTGGTCAATGGAGGCTGATTCGCATTTCAGGCCAGTAAGGGATGCTTTGGAGAAGCGTCCCTCCCAGCAAGTGCAAATGGTCCTCCTGTCCCTGGTGTGTACTGGCCATAGTTCACAGCGTACTAATGAGGTAAGTGCAGAAAGGCCTCTGGACAGCTTATTAAAAGCAGAGGCATCACTCTGCTGGTGCTTCACCTAGACAAAGTTATGATTTGCGGTGCTGGAGCAGACTTTTGCAAGTCCCTTGGACCGCAAGATCAAACCAGTCCATACTAACTGAAATCAACCCTGAGTGTTCACTGTAAAGACAAATACCGAGACAGAAGCTCTTATATTCTGGCCACATATTGATAAGATAGAACTCATTGAAATAGGCCTTGATGCTGGATGGAAAGACTAAAAGCAGGAGGAGGAGAAGATGAGATGGATAGTGTCATGAAAGCACGGAAGGCGAGCTTGGGCGGACTGAGGGAGGCAGTGGACAACAGAGGGGCCTGGTGTTCTGTGGGTCACAAAGAGTTAAGACATGACTGGACAAATGAACAACAACCCATTCAGGAAAGTCAGGGTGCAATGTGGAGGGCTATAAAAACAAATGATGTGTACATAGAGAATGCACAACACCTTCAGTGTGTCCTTCAGGACACAGTGAATGCATCACAGGCGCGCACGCGAGCTGCTCCTCTGCTGCTGCCGTGCGCCAAAGGTCCCCACGAAGGCTGTGGTCACGCTTAAGGTTTAATCCTGCTTCAGTCCACTTTCAGAGTGAGGGGATACATCAGCAAAGTGACAAGCTGGTTGTCTCCCCCCCCCCCCCAATGTTAAATAACTCAGAAAATTCACCTTTGGGATTGATAATGCGGAAAGACAATTACTGGATGCTTTGCTGATGGGTTCACTCACTGTCAAGCTGGACCGAAGCTGGAGTAAACCTTGGAAGAGGAAGGAGGAGGAGGAGGGGAAGAAAAGTTGGCTTTTCTACCCCTTTTCTCACCCATTTAAGGGGACTCAAAGTGGCTGACAAAGCTTTCTATTCTTCTCCCCACAATAAACACCCTGTGAGGTAGGTGGGGCTGTGAGAGCTCAGAAGAGAGCTGTGACTAGCCCAAGGTCACCTGGCTGGCTTCATGGAGGAGGAGGAAGAAGAAAAGTTGGCTTTTCTACCCCACTTTTCTCACCCATTTAAGGGGGCTCAAAGCGGCTGACGAAGCTTTTCTAATCTTCTCCCTACAACAGAACACGCTTTGAGGTGGGTGGAGCTGTGAGAGCTCAGAAAAGAGCTGTGACTCGGCCAAGGTCACCCAGCTGGCTTCGTGGGGGAGTGTGGCATCAAACCCGGTATTCCCAGATAAGAGAGTCCGGTTCCCTAACCACTGGACCGAACTGGCTAGGCGTGTGACAACAGACGAAGAAACCCGTCTTTCTTAGCTCGCCGGGCTCGGGCCGTGGGCTGGAAACGGCGACAGGGGAAGAACCCGGCTCGGGTCGCCACGCTGTCGAGCCACCGGTGCAGCCGTCGCGCGTCATGGCGCCCCGCAGGTCAGACAGCACGCGCGTTCTTGCGCAAGGAAGGAACCAACGGGCCTCTTTCCTCCTCCTCCTCCTCCTCCTCGCCCGCCCGCCCGTGTGGACGTCCCGCCTCATCCTCTGCCCCTCCTTCGCCGCCTGTCCCCGCCTCCCCTGCCGGCCCCCTCGTTTCCTGCTGCTGCTGCTGCCGCTGGCGGAGGAGGCCGAGGGAGAAGGTGGCGGCGGAGGAGGCGGTGGACGGGAAGGAAGGAAGAAAGTGCCCCGCGGCCGGAGACAGAGAGGCGGCCACCGCCCCCCCCCCGACTCGTCCACGAAGCGCCGCCGCCGCCCCCTGCCACCACCTCCTCCTCCTCCAGCGTCCTGTCCCCCCACCTTTCCTTCGACGTCTCCCCCGCTCATTCACCTTCCCCCCTCCAGCCACTTTTCTCCCCCCCTCCTTCCTCGCCGCTGCTGCTTCTCCTCCTCCTCCTCCTCTCCCACCCCGGGACAATAGAACAGGGCGATGTCGTCCTCCGCCGGCGGCCACCAGCACAGCCAGAGCCGCGCCATCCCCACCAGGACGGTGGCCATCAACGACTCCTCGCAGCTACCTCATGACTATTGCACCACGCCCGGGGGCACCCTGTTCTCCACCACTCCTGGAGGTAAAAGAGAAAGAAAGAAAGAAAAAGAAAGAAAGAAAGCGAGAGACGGCCGGAGAAGGAGAAGAAGGAGGCGAGAGCGAGGCGCAGGCAGGCAGGCGCAGCGCAGGCTTGGCGAGCGCGTTCATTGGCTCGTGGGTCCCAGCACCCGCGTGCTCCTCGCTTGCAGGCAGCAATGCGATGCAAGGCAACGGCCTAGTAAAGGCAAAGGAGCGAGCGAGCAGGGGCCTTTCCGCCCTTGGTCTTTATTTTGGGAGCTATTCCAGAACAGGGACCCGCTAGCTGCGTGCTAGTGCAGACGATGGCAGGCCCCAGGCGCGGCCTCTCCTAGTCTGCATTAGCTTGCGGCCAGCAGCCCGCTAGCCCGGGATAGATTCCAGAATTAAGGCCAAGGGCAGGAAGGGACGGGGAGGGAGGGAAGGAGGCACCGCTGGAGGCCCGCCGGCGAGGAGGAGCGCGCAGGCGGAGAGGGAGGCCGGGCCAGGCCACACCGTTCCCTCGAAAGCGCTCGGGAAAGGGAGAGGAGCGGGGCGCAAAATGGACACCCAACCAAGGCGCACTGGTCGGGGCCTCCCGTCTCGAACGAGTCTCAAGCCCTGGCCCCCAGTGCCGGAGGGGGGGGGGAGAGGGGCAGGACTCGCTCGGCGAACCTGGTGGTGGTGGTGGTGGTCGAGGCAGCTGGAAGCGAGCGCGCTAGCCAGTGGGCCGGGGGCTCCTGCCTCGCTCGGGCATGGCAGTGCTGTGTGGCGACGGGTTTTCCGTCAGCTTCCCCTCCTCTCGGCTTGGGTGGCGGCGAGGAGGTTGTGGGGAAGCAGCCTCGGTCGGCCTCCGGTGGCCTGAAGGGGTGAGAAGCAGGGCGGGCTTCCTTCCTTCCTTCCTTCTTGCCTGCCTTCCTCACTCAGGAGAGCCCTGCGTGGCACAGGAATTAAGCGGCGGCGGCGAGGTTTTCTTGGTCACGAGGCTGGCAGCTGCTGCTGCCGCCGCTGCCGCTGTTCCTACCGCTCCCGGGCCGCCCCGACCGGGCAGGCATTCCTAGGCGAGGCCTCCCGCTTGAGACCTATTTGTAAACAAGGCCCGGGAGCCTCGAGGAGAAGCCGCCCGTGTGACTGTTGCACAATAGGAGAGGAGGAGCCGGAGCAGTGTGGCGCGCTTGACGAGGCCTTGGGCAGGCCAGGGCAGGGCGGGGGGAATTCTGCGACAGCTGTTGCAGCCACCGAGGGTGGCGAACGGGAACTCCGTGGAGAAGTCATGGAAGAAGCCGGATCAGCCCTTTTAAAAAAAATCCCTTGGGGGTTTCTTTTCTCAGGATCCAAAGTGGATCCCAGTTTGAGCGGGCGAGTTCTTTACCAGGCCCCAGCTTGCATTTGCAAACGCCTCCCCTTCAGGCCTGTCCTTCGGAATCCATAGTTTCCCCCTTTCTGTTAAAGCGTGCTCGTGAAAAGCCTTGGTTAAGGGCTCCTGCAGTCCGCTTATGTGCATTTTAAAGGCAAAAAGAATTTGTCATTCCACATAGGGTCTTGTGATCAAGGGTTGTCATCATCTTCGCTTATAAATGTTATACTGTGCAGCATCTCGTATTTCCAAGGTAAAGGAGCAACAGGCTTGAAGGCAGAGCAGGATTGCTGAGTAGCCGCCTGCTACTGGGAGTAGTAAGAGCTGGTTTAAAGACGAAGAAGAGTTGGCTTTTTTACCCCACTTTTCTCACCCATTTAAAGGGACTCAAAGCAGCTGACAAAGCTTTTCTATTCTTCCCCCCACAACAGAACAGCCTGTGAGGTAGGTGGGGCTGTGAGAGCTCAGAAGAGAGCTGTGGCTAGCCCAAGGTCACCCAGCTGGCTTCATGGGGGAGGGTGGAATCAAACCCGGTATTCCCAGATAAGAGTCCGGTTCCCTAACCGCTAGACCAAACTGGCAGTGGAACAGAGCAAGGGATATCCTAGCACACCACTTTTTGAGGCAAATAGTTGTGCGGGATCCTAGAAACAGGCTGGTTCATTACCAAAAGGTTCTGTTTCTGCCCGTTGCTGGCCTCATGTTACCTTGGAAAGGGGTGGAAAGACAAACAATCCAGCATATCGTGGAAGAATGTCAGAATCGAGCATATAATGGGAAGTTTTGTGATTTCATGACAATGACAAAAGGCACAATAAGACTATGTCTGTGATTTAGATACAAGTTTGTGATCTTACCATGTGATCTTTACAGACTTTTCCTGTTTATTATCTTGTGTTTAGCTGTTCAGTTAGCAAATTCACATTGTTATACGTTATGTGCTGAATAAATAAATGTTGGGAAGCTATTCAGAGTCGAACCTTGGTAATGCAACACTTGGGTAGGATGCTACCAAGTGTAACGAGTGGTGTACGTTAGAGAAGTTGAAAAATAACCTGGAGGAAGGAAAATGCAAAAGAAAGTCGCATGGACTTTTTATCCCAACACTAGGAAGTTGCTTGATTTGATAAGAAATGTGGCTTTCCCAAAGCTAGGCGGTACCTTTATATTAACAGAGCCCAGAACTCATTGCTAGAAAATGTGGAAGTCAAACAAGAAGAAAATGTTGTCTAGGAATGGAGAGCTTGTGATTTTAGCTTGAAACTTAAGTTTTAGTCCCTTAATAAGATAGGCCTTAACAGCTTTGTTTTGTCTGTTTCAGGACAACCACATTCTTACAACATTTTGAAGATGCTTCCTGGGTTGTATAGCACTATGGTGGAATTAATAGTCTTGTAAAACATTAATGTGTTGAAATAACAGTCTTATTTACATGATGACTGTCAGTTTCATTTCCTTATTGTCTGCACAGTTTATCCTTCAGGCCTGATTTGGGCTGCACATTACCATTTCAGAATGTGTGCAGCTGTGTGTAGAATTGGGAACTTTTCTTTGCTCTGCTGCATTACAGCAGACTTTACTAATATATATTTATTAATATATATATAAAATATATATAAAATACACATTAATATGTATAAATCCAATTTCCCCTTAGATATTTAAGAAGCTAAAAACCACAAATATTTGTAACCTCTCTATTCTGTGTGAGAACTTTTAAAGGGCTTTAAGAAGTAGCAACTTTTTGTCTTGGTTCATTTCCCTCAGGAATTCACTGTTTTCTGTGCATTGTGCTTTCCCTCTGACTCTCATTACTGTAGTTACAACTATTTCTTTTAAAAAAAAATTCATAGTATTTGCATGCTTTGATTTCCTTAACACATGGAGGTTTAGCTTTTCATAGGTCTGACGACTATAAGCTACTTGTTAAATAAAATTTTCAAAAGAATAAAATTATTAAATATGTCTGGTAACACAATCAATGTCACCTGTACCTGTAATTAGCATGTCACTGTTTTGCAATGTTCTGTAGTTTCACAACGTTCTATAGTTGGTGAAAAGTATAACATAACATGATAAATAAACCACATGATGTCTATAATGACAAGGTAAAATTGAATGTTTGGTAATGGCAAGTAATTTGTGCCTGTGGGCATATTTGGAACTTTGTGCGTGATGTGACCAACCACATTTGCTCAACTTGCTAGGATCTGTAGTCCCAGAAGGCAGAAATGCCTGGTAGCAGGTTGGGGCACTGCTGCAGCAGGGCAGGTCTCAGCAGTGTTGGCTGACAGGTAGGTTGTGGCATGGCATGGCCCAAAGTTAGGGAAGGTGAGGAATGCAGCAGCCAAAGAGAGGCAAAGGGGATATTTCCGAGGTGTGCTGAACCAGCTCTTTGGAAATCAGCGAGCCAAACCTCAAACTTTGAGTCTACCCTTAAGCTGAGCAGGCCAGGATGGGAGGTTCATGTCGAACAGAATCAAAGCAGTCATTTCAGCGTGTCTGTCGCACAGTTAAGTGACAGTGGAATTTCTGTCCCATATCTGAGAATAAACTGAAAATTGTATTTATCTGGGTATTTGCAGAATGTTTATTGAAACAAAGTTGTGGAATACCAAGAAATACTAGAATTACTCTACTAAAAGGGAATCGTACGTAAAAATAGCATGGAGAGGAAGGAAAAGCGGAAAAGAGAAAAGTATTTTAGGAAGGAATTAATGAAGCACATGCTGCATTTCATTAACATTGTAAACGTCTCACATTTTATATTAACTGGCTGACTTGGTAGAGTATTTATGGAAGCACACACCACAAAGCTCAATATAACTGATATGGATTTATTACATTTGTATTCAGCTTTTTCTCCAAGGAGGAAATGTGCATCGTTCTTCTTCCTCTCAGATCTGTCTTTGTAAACAGATGTCCGAGATAGGCTAGGACCAGGCAAAGAATGACTTGCTGAGAATTATCCCGTTCACACTTGAAGCTGAGAGTTGATCCCAGCATTTCTTGGTTCTAGTCTTAACTACTGCAGTATGCATGTGCACAGAATGTGAGCCAGTTTGGCCTAGTGGTTAGGGAGCTGGACGCTTATCTGGGAATACCGGGTTCGAGTCCGCCCTCCCCCATGAACCCAGCCAGGTGACCTTGGGCTAGTCACAGCTCCCTTCTGAGCTCTCACAGCCCCACCTACCTCACAGGGTGTCTGTTGTGGGGAGAAAAATAGAAAAGTTCTGTCAACCGCTTTGAGTCCCCTTAAATCGGTGAGAAAAGTGGGGTAGAAAAGCCAACTCCTTCTTCTTATGCAGCAGTCATGATAACTTTGAAAGTAAGCCAGGGTTGCCCCCAGTATGTATTTTTAACAAAATTTATGATGCTTATGATTGGATTTCAAGAACACGTAGGGCCTTCGCTGCATTTAGAATGCAATGCAAACTTCTACATCCGTTCTAAATGTCCAGAATAACATCTAACTGGTGTAGAGCTGAAGGGGGCTGTGTTCTACACGGGGAGCTTATGAAAGGAGCAAGGAGTAAATTGTACATTTTCTCAAAATAATTGTTAATATATATACCTTTAACAAAACATCTTTTACAGATTAATTTGTTTGGAAAGGTTTTTTTGTGCATGTTTGTTGCTCATTCTCTTGATTTATATGTACCCTTCATGTCTGTGCCCAAATGTCTGCTATGTTTGGGTATCCTGGAATATCCAAATAATAGTGGATAAGTAAGTAACGACTAGATGCAACCAATATGCTATTAACTGTTCATCCCACAATGGGGGACGGTTTCCTGATAGCTGCATCCGTGAGCTAAAAATCTTGTATAGTCTCCCCAGTACCCAAAACCTGTAAGGAGCCTTCTTCCCCCTCTTAACATTGCTTTTGTTGCAGTAGAAAAGAGGACGTTGTTGGGGAGCGCTTGTTAATGGACTCCTGGGATTTCCATGGTTGAGGCTGGAATATGATCCGGCAAGGCACTCATGATCTTCTGAATCAAAGGCACGGAATGGGATTGTTTTTGAGTGTTAAGGGATATTTTTGCTTTAGAAATAGAAAAATACTAATGTATGGAGTAAAAGTGTGTTTACTTTCTTTCCTGCTTCTATTTTTTGTTTCAAATAGTAAGCTGTGTAAGACTGGCTAACTTGCTGCTATCTTACATAATATGTTCAAGTCATGCCTGTACTGGAATAATTTCATGAAAGGGCAAGCCAGGAAATGAAACAATAGTGGCGTAAGGATTGGACTACAGGTTTAAGGATGTGGGGTGGCAGAGTAAATGTTTTTTGTGTGAACAGTCCAGGTTGAGTGGCCAAAAGCTTTCATTTTTGCTGCCATCCTCCTTTCCCTCCCCTGGAATCCTAGACTGTGCCATTCGGTTACTATTGTTATGAAAGTCTGCTAAATACCTAAGGAGATGTTCATACTTAAAGTGAAGGATTGTGTCAGAAGTAGCCCTAGGAAAAGTCTTGAATTGTGGTTTTGAAACCTACAACAAAACGGAGGTTTTGGAACTTTTTAATTTGCTTCCTTGCTTATAGAAAATTTCTTATGTTTTGTTAGGAGACAGATTCCATCTTCATTCCAGTTTTGTTTTGTTTGGAAGCACTGAGCATGCCTTTCTACCTGCTGTGCACACTGGAATGTAGCCCAGGTCAACAATAAAATATTATCAGTGCCAAAAACAAAGAAGACATGGATGTTCCAGGGTTAAGATTTGTGCTGCATCTTGTCTCCAAAAGTTAAACCATGCAAAATGTTTTTTCAGACCCTCGTTAGCCGAATAGTTAATTCCAATTTAGTTTCATGTTCACTTTTTGAAACTGCAAATAATATTAATAAAAATAAAAAGTTATCAGTCTCTGTATTCGGGAGTATTTCAGCCTTTTCATGCACAGTGGTAATTTCCCAGGCACACAAGTCAAAAGTACTTTGCACATGCATGCCTGCTCAAAGGCACTCTGCACTCACTCAGGAACCCAGTAATTCAGTTACCAACCACAGCACACGTGACCCTTCCACTGACACACCCCAATCCTTGGTACAAAACATATAAAAACACCCAACAGCCCATCAAAACAAAGGCATACACAGGTTTTTTTTTAATTAAACCAAGCTCCTTCCTTGCTGTTGATAGCAATATATAAATTAGGGATGTGCACAGATATTCAAAAATCCAATTCGAATTCGACGAATATCGACATTTGAGAGAATCTGAATTTTTGAATCTGGATCGAATTCAGGTTTTGAATTGATTCGACTGAATTCATCATCAAATCACATCGGAATATCAGGTCTGTTTGCACTTATAATACGGGATGCAAACGAAATACAGACTCGATAAAAAGGGATGCAAACCAATTCAAAAATCGGATACAAATGTTCCCAACATTTGTATATTAGAGTTTGAATCGGATTTTCAAAGATAAGGATCTTTATAATCCAGATTCGAACCAGATCTTCAAAAATATGGATTTTTGAATTTCAAATCGATTCGAATCGAATATTTGAAATTGGATATTTGAATATTAGATTCAAATTGAATTGAATTTAAAGAATGCATTCGTACACATCCCTGATATAAAGCAGATATTGTGGGTAACACTGAAGAAGAGCTCAGACTAACTGCTGAAGCACAAGTGAGAAAATGGCGGACGTACCAGGCAGAAGGTCTTCACCTGTGGCCTCTGCCATTGACAGGGACCGGAACATATTAGGAGGTACATGGCTGCAATTTGTAAAAGCCTTGTTGCAAATCCACAGTGCCTTGTTGAATTGCTCTTTTGTAACTTGAACTCCGTTTACTCTGAGCTTGGACTGTAATGTTCTCTGTCCCTATGTGAAAGAGTTCACGTGAGGGGGTCTTTTGGGGGTGAGATGGGGTGGGGATATGGGTTACAAAAGCTTTTTGTTGCCAGGTAGCCAACCATGAGTGAGATGTTTTGATCCAAACAATGAAAACAACAACAAGGTTTTGGTTGTCATCATGCAGCTTAGGATGGTAGAATAAGTCAGTTAGTGGATTTGGCTAGAAAAATAACTATTTTGCAATCTAGCTCTGCAAAACGTTTCCCATTCCATCCAGTAGCTTCCTCTTCTCTGAGCATGGCTTTTTCATAAAAATACCACTGCGTTCATAGCCAGTATTCATAGCCAAGTATATTTTAGTTTGGAGTGAAGCCCAATGGCCTGTCTTTCCTTCAAAAAATACCCCAGAATGATGAACTTGTTCTAAGACTGACACGTAAAATGAGGGAGTCACTTTAGCATCCTGGCAGGAGACGAATCTTCAGTTGGCATCTCTGTTTTCAGTGCCTTCATTTTCCATTTTGTATCTGTACTCTTTTTTCTAATGAGGTTAATGACCAGCAAAATTACTGTGAAACTAGCTCCTGACCTCTTCTTCAGTGTCACCCACAGTGTCTGTTTTGTATATTGCTGTCAACAGTGAACGTAGCAAAAGGACTGTGCTTGGTTTTTAGTTTAACATTTTGGGGGGAAAGAAGAAGAAGAGTTGGCTTTTCTACCCCGTTTTTCTCACCCATTTAAGCAGGTGACAAACCTTCTGATCTTCTCCCCACAACAGACACCCTGTGAGGTAGGTGGGGCTGTGAGAGCTCAGAAGAGAGCTGTGACTAGCCCAAGGCCACCCAGCTGGCTTTGTGGAGGAGGAAGGAATCAAACCGAGTATTCCCAGATAAGAGTCCGGCTCCCTAACCACTAGGCCAAAGTTGCGCTGCCCGCTGTCTCTGCTGTAATGGCTTCCCATGAAAAGAGACTCTTGTATGCAGGCTGCACTTCAAAACCTTCTTAGCTCAAAGCAAGTGCAAGGAATTTCGTAGTAATTCCTGTTCAATATGTTTTAAGATTTTGGAGCTTTATAGCAAAGCTGAGCCATTCGGCATGGAATTTTGGAAGGAGAAACGTTTTCTTAAATAACAGCTTCATGAATATTAGAAGATTTGCTTCTGGCCCTAGAGTACAGTGCTTGTATTTGGTACCTCCTGTTCTTTTTCTGTAATGATATAGGTTGGAGTCAACCAGGGATGTAAATAAAATTTGTTATGATTTTATTTCTTTTTTGTTACTCCTAGACTCTTCTCTTGGGGATAGTTACTTATAACATCATTTTAGAACAAAGACTTAAATGGGAGAATGGAGCCCAAGTCGTGAGATTTTGCTTGATATTTTTTTTTTACGTGTTTAGGCATTTTAGTTTAGTTTAGTTTTGTTTTGCTGTACTAAATAAGAGGGAAATCATGGTCTGGTTGAAAGCGATTTTGTTCCTAGCCCTTTAGAAGCAATTCATTCCTGTAGCAGCTGATTGGGTTATTGGCTGTTTACAAGCTTTAGTCTAGTTTCTGGGTTATGCATCTGAGGCTTGTGCCCATATGGTGCTTAGGTGCCTCACTTACCAGTGCATAACCTGAGCATAAGGGGAAAGCCTGCTACCATTGGGGCAAGCCATCAAGAGCTTTTAGGTCACAGTAGAAGGCAAACTTTGTTATTTGTAGAACTTTAACCCATACATCAAATCATCTGCTGCCCTTCAAGCATGTACAGAAATCGGTCTAAGCCGGTGTCCTTGGTCAGTGTGCTTTTTCCCAGTACAGTAATTCATAATAACTAAAACTGCTTGCTTAGAAACTTCTTCTTTTTTTTTTTTTTGCGAATAGATGCATGGACCTATTGTTGATTTTGCAATATATGTATAATTATAAAATGTATAAATCCTGTTTTCTGTTCATATTCAGAGAGTTGGAACAGAGTGTGAACTCTCCTCAAGTCAAATCGAGACCCATTCAGCACTGCCCCTTATTGTGGAACAGATTCTAGAATAAGGTGCAGTTTGTCCTCACATTAGTGTAGATTAGGCCAGTCCCCCTGCATCACTTGATTGGACAAAGAGTGGACCAGGTGAGGATGCTGAAAATGACACTGTAGCCTGGTGGAGTTGTAGACTTCATCATCGAGATCTACAGCTGGACTGTAGGGATGTGGACAACATGCCCCTGACATCTGATATACTATAGGGTATCTTTTTCAGCAGCGTTCCAGGAAGAGCTGCTAGAAAGGGATCCATTATGAAACCAGCCAGGCCAAACCAGACTAATTTGGGGTCTTGCTATAGCCTCCAAAGGCTCTCTGGAGATAGTGGCAAGGACTGGAGCAGAATAGGCCACACAGATGCCGATGTTATTGTTCCGTTCTACTGGGACCTCAACTTCTCAAGGCGTTGATGCCATGGAGAATCCACATCCAGGAAATGAGTCAGTTGTTTTCTTTGTGTTTCCATTGCATTCAATATTCATAGGCATATGGTATCTGCACATGGAAGACCATGTCTGATGTCAAGCAACGTGTACTGCTGCAAATATTGTAGGGAGGCAATGTAAGCTATCCCAACCATTCATATGGCATCCCAACCATTTGCACATTGCACATATGGTCAGTCAGACTTTCTTTTAAATAAATTCTTCCGAAGTTGGCATCCACCTTGTTTTCATGATGAAAAAACCAGCTACACTATTTATTCCTCCCTTCTCCAAGTCTAAGCATATTTTGTTAGACATAAGTCTCAGTGAAATAAAAACTGGGTTTATTTCTTTGTATTTAAGATCTGCAATTCTTCTCAAATTGACTAAGGAAAGATACATGCCCTATGTGAATGTCTTTATGGATTGTATGTCCTCTCTGCAAGAAAATTATTTTCTGATAGATGCATTATCTTAATCTTTCCCTAGGTACCCGAATCATCTATGACCGCAAATTTCTGTTAGATCGCCGCAATTCTCCCATGGCTCAGACCCCTCCTTGTCACCTTCCAAATATCCCAGGAGTTACAAGCCCTGGTACCGTGACTGAGGACTCCAAAGTGGAAGTAAACAATCTGAACAATCATGATGGAAAGCCAATAATCGGTAAGAAGAACATGGATGAAAGTCTCACTGATTCCTACTATAGGCTTTATGTTGTAGTCTGTTGTAAAAGATGCAGTTTTGTGTGAGATGGATAGCCTTTTCCTTAGAGAGGCAAGAAGAAGAAGAGTTGGCTTTTCTACCCCGCTTTTCTCACCCATTTAAGGGGACTCAAAGTAGCTGACAAAGCTTTCTATTCTCCCCACAACAGAACAACCTGTGAGGTAGGTGGGGCTGTGAGAGCTCAGGAGAGAGCTGTGACTAGCCCAAGGTCACCCAGCTGACTTTGTGGAGGAGGGCGGAATCAAACCCAGTATTCCCAGAAAAGAGTCTGGCTCCCTAACCACTAGACCAAACTGGCTCAAACTGACCAAGAGATGATGCTCAGGCATTGTGACTTCTGCCTTATTCCAGAATTCAGCAAAGAACTGCAGGATGAGGGAACTTCTGTCTCTGAATTTTCATAGGAAAGTTTGCCATCTCTCCTAATTGTTCTTCTCTTTCTGGGTGAAGTAGAACATTACATGGTTTATCCCTGTTCATTCTCCGATCTGTTCAAATTCAGATATGTAACCAGGATAGCTGTAATGTCTTGCTGTGTCCCTTTTCTGTACTGAATCCAGAGAATTAGAACTTTGAGAAATAATAGAGACCACAGGAAAAGCTCAGGAAGTAAGTGTTAAGAAGAGGAAACACTTAGCAACTCATGGTTGGAAAAGAACTGAGAGAAAAGTCTGTTGGCTTATATGGAGCTTACCTTTGATTGATCGTTTGCTTGTTTTGGCAATGAAGCTGCTGGAAAACTGAGTGGAAAAGTGTTCTTGAGTTTTATTTCAAGGTTATATAATTCATTATATTCAACATCACGTGTAATGTGCTTTTAGAGTTACCCAGTTTTCCTTCTCTATGATGCCTGAGCGTGTGGGAAGCAACAAACTGTCACACTGCTGTTGTGTAGTTTGTTGAATTAACACCCTAAGCTATTAACAGCTTCTTAAAGCCATTTTACCTTGCCAGATGTTTTGCCCAACTCTGCCTTATTGTATCATTGCATTTTGAGTAGTGGAGTATAACTGGAATATTTCCTTTGGCATTTTGGGCAAGTTTAACAAAGTGATAAAATTTTAGCAGTCAGGCTCATATATCCATGTATGTGTGACATGTGGTCCTATACCATGTGGTATTTTCATCATTTCCTTTAAACACAATCTATTGGGTTAGGGGGATTTCAAGACATCCATCAGGTCTACTCTAAAGAGTATTTTTAGGCTAAGTAGAAATCAGACTAAAAAAGTCAATTTTATTATATAATTTGTTGGATGTCAAGCAAAATAGAGGCCCTTTCTGGGCTGGGCCATTTTGGATTATATTCTGAAATAGGGTGTAGACTACTGCAAAGTCCACCTGGAGCCTCGCGTAATCTGCACTAGCATGTGGATGGTTGGTCCCTATTCCTGGGTATAATGTGGAATATTGCCCAGTGCATAAAGGACCAGAGTTTATTTTTGTATATAGAAATTACAGTTTGGGGACTGGGGATGGGTTCAGACAGTGATCAATTTTGCTTCATACAGGTACAGTCTGCTAGTAGGTATAACTGGGTTGGGTTGGGTTAGTGGAGCAGTTGAGTGTTTCAGAAGGGCAGTACTGTTTCATTGCCTTCCCAAGAGTTTTAGTCACCTTCAGGAATGACATAGCTGCCACTGCCATCATCGTGTGGTTCTTTCATCCCCTTCCAGCCTTGTTGTATGCAGTGGCGGCGGCAGCAGCAGCAGAGCTCAGCTCTGATAATTATAAAAGTCATCTGCCAAAGCTTGTTCAGTCCTAGGATTGGACCCAGATTGGCATCTTAAGGCATCTTAACCAGGATCTCTGAGCAGCCAGACCCAGTTACTGTAATGGAAACTAGACTTCCCTGAGGCCTGGCTAAGGCATCTTTGCTGCATAATGGGGACACGGCCCGAGTCTAGCTAAAGGAGGCAACCCCTTAGCACGTTGCTTGGGTGGAAAGACTCATCCCCGTATGGAATGAAGTGCCATACAGATAGTAAATTACTTATCATACAATTTTAGAGTGTGTTAATTACATAAAACATATTACTTCTGTCAAAACTTTAAGGCAGCATACACCAAAATAAATAACAATGAAAACAGAAAAAAACAGAGACTAAAATGGTAATATAATCTTAGTCTTCTCCTAGATACACTCCAGGCAACAAGGTTGTGTGTGTTTCGCTGTCCGGTGAAGGCATAACCACTTCACCTTTTGGATAATGCGCATTTTAAGAGTTAACACCCTCTCTTAAATATCTCTGATAGTGAAAAGTATAAATTAATGTAAGGGCAAAAATACAGAATAAAACTACTTGGTCTCATACAGGAATGGGATTGGGCAGTCTCCTAATCACTTCTTACTGTGGTTCTGGCTTCTGTAAATTGGGAGTCCTGCAACATGTAAGGAGTGTCAAAAGTTCCCCAGCTTGACTTGAAAACCCATGAAAATAGGATCCAAGCGAGGCTTCCTTGGTAGATCACCCCATATTTGATCAATCACAGCTGAGAAAGCCTTCTCCACAGTTTCTGCCTGCCCACTTTCAGAAAGTGGGAGCTGAGGCACCCAGGGAAAAGCTGCCAATAATGGAAGGAGGACACAAGCAGGTATTAAAGCATTTGTGCTAATACAATATACTGTATTTTGTGGCGTATAAGACTACTTTTTAACCCAGGAAAATCTTCTCAAAAGTCGGGGGTCGTCTTATATGCCGGGTGTTGTCTTCTTATACAGCGAGTATATCCCAAACTTTATATTTTAACTGGAAACGTTTGGGGTCGTCTTATACGCCCAGTCGTCTTATACGCCGGAAAATACGGTAATTTAATATCTAATGATTTGTGTTTGCACACGTACAATGTGGTCACCACTATACCATTGTGGTAGAGTGCTGAATAGAAACCTGGCATAGAATAGTAGAGTTGGAAGGGACCTCTAGGGTCATTGAGTCTAACCCCCTGCTCAATGCAGAATTTCCTAAACCATCTCAGGCAGATGTAGGTCCAGCTTCTGCTTGAAGACCTCCAGTGAAGGAGAGCTAACCACCTCCCGTGGCAACCTATTTCATTGACTGGTCATCCTCACTGTCAGGAAGTTTTTCCTAATATCTAATCTGTGTTGACTCCCTTGAAGCTCATTGGGTGACCTGTCTCTCAACCTACCAGACTTCCCTGAGCTGTTATAAACATGGAAGAGTTACAATCACTCTTGTAAGGTTTTGGGGCAAAGGCAGTGTGAAGATATTTCAAATAAGTTATAACTTTACTACAGGTAGTTATCTTAAGAACGGAAGATTTCCTTTGTAAATTGTTTTTTTTTCCCTGCTGAAAAGCATTGCAGGACAGATCCTGAGACAGCCCTTCAGATTTTTCTGGTCTCTTGCTTTTATCTACCGTAGAGAGCATGACCGATGACTAGAGATGTTAAGATTAGAGTCCTGTTGTCTCTGGGAGACCATTACCTTCTCATCTTTGCACTAAAACTAAGTTCAGTAATCCCAAATCAATAGAATACCTCATTAAAAAAAATTCTAAGATATTTTGCAGATGTTCAAATTCCTATCTATTTTTCACTAAGTAGATTTTCAATTAGAAGAGGCTACAGTAGAAACCATGACAGTGGGAACCTGCTATAAGACTTTAGGAACAATTTTCACAGAGCTCATATGATAGGAAATACTATGGAGGGAACTTTGCCACATTAGAAATCAGGAATATGGTGGGGAGTTGTTTGCTGCCCAGCAATAAATCACTTTACTTTCTCCCCAAATGTGCAGAGTTTCTGCATTTTGCAGACATTTGTAGACCTACCACTAGAGTTCAGTGCATCTCAAAGGACACTTTAAAATAATGTGCAGTTCTTCCTGCTTTCCTCTTCTTCGTAATTTCTGTACTGACTTGTATGCATTTGTCCCTTCAACCAGGTGATGATGCTCAATTTGAGATGGACATATGATCTTCCCTGAAGGTAACCATGGAGAGACAGCAACTTCTGACCACCTGTGCACATCTGATTTGGCCGACAGGATCAATAACTGAAGAACGGAAGCAGCAGCAGCAATAGCTCCTTTCTGCTAGAATCCTCACTTCAGCTTTTGAAGTGCCAAAAGGATAAGAGAACTATTTCCTGCTTCCCATGATTATCATTAGCCATGACATCCCCTCGTTCCCCATCTCTGCTCCCCACCCTTTTTCAGAAACTCTCCTGGGTCTGTGACTGAATTGAAACCCATAATAAATTTTTAGAGCTAAGGCGTGGCCTTTGGCTTCTCGCACTTTAAAAAGACAACTGATCAGAAAATGCACACGCGAGAACTCACTTCCATAACCAATTGGATATTTATTTCAAAACACAAAAGGGCCATGGAAGAGGTGGGTTTACATTCATAGGCACGCAATACTGCCATAGTTTTTCTCACCCTTCCCATCTGTCAACTTGATCCCCTTTTATATTAGCCCTTTTTTGTCCATATTTTATTGATGTGCTTATTGCACATACATGGACTGTGACCCTTGTTCCTCAAGCCTCACCTTACTGGTTAGCATATCTTTGCATCTGAGCTCATGGTGAGGTTAATTGTACTACGTGAGCATTGCTGTGACTGCTCTCCCCCCCTTGCTTTATGAGTTCCTATCTTGTTCAGTTAGAACAGGTGGACAATTTAATCATGTGTATTTTCCATTTCATTCAAGGAGTGCCTCCTAGATGCTCCCAAGAAAGTCTCTCGTTCACTTATTTGGTTTGAACCTAACTTTGTTTAAATGGTAGCCACATTTTCTTCTGATGTAATGCCATGCTTGATGGTGATTATTGTTATTATTTTGCATTTAACATCTGCTGGATTCTTCTTTTGTGCCAAAAAAGATCAGTTGAAATAACCTGGCTATGCTTGATTAGGATAGACCCAGGAGAGCAGTCTGATGCTCTTGTGAAGATTGGGGACATCCTAAGAATATTACTTTTGGAATATGTAATACTGATTTATTGATGTGTAATTTCAGAAGACTTGGAGTGGTGAGCAGTCAGTTAGTGGGCAGAAATCTCTTCTGCTGCACTGTTCTTTGGTGCAGAATGACCCTGTTGTTTTCTTAGCTTCTTATCTTGTCGCCTGCTTCTTGAATTCACACATTACTAAATCAGGCTGAAGAGCCATCAAATTTCAGCTTGTCTGGAGCAAATATCAGCACGCAAGGAAGTGTCCTTAGTCTCTGATGGCTTCACTTAAACCATTCATTTGCATTTGTTGCCCATTCCCTATTCATGAGCAGGTTAATTTCGCACAGGCAAGTTTACCAACTAAAACTGATGCTTGCTTTGCATTGAGAAGGCTATTACCCAAAGAGACCGGGATTCTCAGACACTAGGCTAACTTGTGGTAATAACAGCTGCCATGAATAAATGCGGATCATCTGAATTCAGTTAGTGGATGTGTTCATGCCTTGATTCCATTGCTCTGATCATTTGAACCATGTAAAAATGTACCTTCCTTAGGCTGAAAAAACTTGCTTATTTAAACAAGACCATTGCATTCAAAACCACCCACTTAGTTAAAAGTGCGTCCCTGTAAAATCAGGTATTTTTAAAGTTGTTAGTCACTTTTACAGCGGTATCTTTAAAAACTGCAGGTAGTAGGCAGAGGTTGCATTCTATCTTAGTTTCTCACACCATAGAAATACTTCTCAGGTGCTGCTTTTTGTGATAAATGATTGCATTATTTCAAAGGATGCTTCTGCCCCCTATCAGCCATTTTAATTCCTCTGTAAATACAGTAATTGAATCTCAATACTAAGCGTGTTTACTTGGAAGCAAGTGACACTTGGTAGGCTTCAGTCCCTATTAAGTGTGCTTAAACCTGCAGTGTTGAGATTCCTTTAATTGCCTATTCGCGTCAAGTCTCCCATTTGTCAGTTTGCAGTGTGTCATGCAGCGGCACCAGTAAGGGAGGTTGCACATGGAACCTCTTGCTGTGTTGCACGCTGGTCTGCAGGTGTGGGTGTTTTTGTTTTTGTTCTAAAAAAACCCTGAATCACAGCAGATAGACTTCCTTTTGAAGTTCCCGCCGGAATTGCAAAAAGAAGCCTGCTTGCTGAGCCGTGCGAGTGTTGGCCCCTCCCAACCAACATATCCCAGGGATTGCTGCAGCCTGTGGCCACTTTCACCAGCCATGCTGGTGTCATGGTGGATCTCTCCCTGTGGTGTAATTACATTCTGGTTTGGTGATCTTTTGACAGCTTGGCCGATTATTTGAGGAGATCTTATCTGAGTGATGCTGGTAACCCAAAGGGGATAATGATGCACTGATGTGGCAATTTTTCACTTAAAATTTTCTTGTTTGGAATGGCATGGAGCCCAGCCTCAGGGAAGTCGCAGCCACGCTATGCTGGAAATTTACAAATCTGTCCTGTACGATAAGCTGCGAATGCGTCGCGTCATGTTTGATGACAGGCGTCACTCCAGTGCGGTCCGTGAAGCTGTCCTCTTTCTGACCTTTCAAATATAAATTCTGCCGCTAATAGTTCTCACGGCTCGGCAAATATCATAATTTCTTTTTTATTTTATTTTTTCCATTTTGTAATTTAAAAGGGAGGGTGAGGTTGTTGGTTTTTGTTTTTGATTTTTTTTGCCTGCTTTTAAATGTGAATAATACAAGAGCAAAATTGCTTTGTAATGGTTGATCTCTCAGGAATAGTCTCTGCTTCCAGTATGTTCTGGGGGAAAGCAGCACCACCTCCTTGAAGTGCTAGAAAAAGGTCAAAAGGCTGTGATTAGCAGCTGGAGTGGGGAGAATAATGCTGTTTAGTTTCCCTGTAAGATTCCTGATTGCTGTCAGGATACTGCCTAAAGTGCAGTGCACGTTTACCCTGCAGTCAATATAGAGTTGGATTTCTATCCTGCCTCGCACACAATTACCAGCAGTTGTTTCTCGAACCTCTCCGGCTGTTGCTTAGGCAGGGGGAATAATAGCTTTGCCCTTCAATGCTGACAGTAGTGGAACCCAAATTTGTCCATGAACTAAACTAACTCCATTGGTAAGGTAGAAAAAGAGCAGAATGTGGGTAGTTCTTCAAGTAATATTAACTTTTCTCATCCTTTTTTTTAAATACTATTTAGAAGTGAAAAAGAACTTCAGAGCTCTTTCTCCTTTCAGGAATTTGGATATTCTGTCATTCACAAGTGTACCTCTTAGGGTGAAATGCAGTAAGATTTGCCATCTGTTCCCATCAGTTTCATTCTTGCTTATAAATGCTACTATTGTCTTTTTAATCTCTCAGATCTGTAAGAGAAATAGTCAGACATTTGACCTGGAACTTGGGGAATTAATTACCTTTCCCCCCCTCTTTTGCTTTGCTGCACAGTTTCCTCTTTGTCTTCAAGCGACTTGGCTAATTTCTCTATACCTTAGTTCCTTGGTCTTCAAGATGGAGGTATTTGGCATCAGTTTTTCAACATATGTTTGGAAAATCCTCTGAGAAAGTAGGGATGAGTTATCTGGATGGAAAGTCCAGTTAGGAGCTCCAGTCATGGCCATCAACACAGGAAGACTGCCATCTTTCAGCACCTTCTGGTCTGTCTCATTAGATATGCTTTTAACAAATCTGTGCTTTTGGGCCAAGCAGCAGCGGCTGAAGAGCCAGCAATGTGAGCTCATTCCTGCCCATAGCTGAGTAGGCAAAGTATTCAATGACATTTTTCTTCTGCAGATCTTTTCCACTGGTGCATTCCAGTTACTCAGTCGCACGCCCCATTCCCAAGTCTTGACTTGGTTGGGTGAGCAAAATGTCAAGAAATCAAAAGAGAACCCTTAGTTGAACCTCTGTCGCTGAGGAGAGAGAAAAAAGTGTTTTCAGTGTTTCAGCACTTTCTCAGGTAGCAAAGTTAATCTTGGGATTCAGATTACCTTCAAATGTATTAGAAAGAAGAATGAGGATTCTTGACTATCAGTCTTTAGTCGTAGTTGTCCAATTTGGAGAAGAATTTAGTCCTATAATGTCAGTGCAGAAACAGCGGTCGTGTTGCCTCATTTCATTCAGTAGCTACATCCTGTGCTTCCAGGTTATGCATTCAGTGATAATTCACCAGCACCTGAAAAAGGGAGGAAATGTAGTGTTCAGAGTTATCCTCATCAAAGTTATCATTTGTGGTAACTGGACACTCAAGAATTACATGCAAACATTTAAATAAATCTTGATTTTTATATAATAACCAGTCTATATTGCCGCTAAGAATACTTACAGCTCACAGTCAGGTGAACAGGTTGTCAACCTGTCTCCTTGTTCTCAGGCAGCTCTGTTATGTTAGAAGTGCTATAGGAATAACATTTTAGTTAGTCATTGTTCCAGGGACTGGACAGTTTTGAGAACCCTACAGCTAATTTGGTAGAATCACGGACGAAATAGTTGTTCAATGTAGATGAAATCCAAAATCTAAATTCAGGAACTTCCTGAAATCAGGTGCTGTAAGGCTTTCATATCTTTACAGTGAGATGGGCGGCCTTGGAGTGGACATTCCTTTTGGAAGTATTCTTGAACTTTTAACTAGTTTTAAAAGGGTCTTTTGAACTGCATTCAAATTTCATGGTTATTGGGCTCTCTCCCCCCCCCCCCCCAAATGCAGGTTAAAGGAACAAGTTGGTGCCTGCCAAGTTAAACTTAACAACATGCTTAGAATTTTCAAGGGTCTGTTTCTGAGGTAACAAACCCATCATGTGTAAGGACAAACTTGTGAATAGCTGATATGGTCCTGTTTTTGTGACAAGTGCCAGGATAATCAGTTGGAAAGAAATGTAAGACTTCAGTTTCCCCTTTTCCTTGAATCATGCCTGTTACTTTACTGACTTTTCAATTTTGAAGTCTTTCATTTTTAAGATTAAACTGACAATTTGGAATTGTGATCTCCGTGCATAAAATGTACAATCGTATCACTCCTGCAGAATGCGTTTTGTATCGTTTTCATTTCTCCTTTCCATTAACACTGTCTCATGTTCTGCACTTCTGCAGTAGGAGGTCAGCCAAAAGTTATAACCCTTTTCCCTTGAAAACTTGACACAGAAATAAAGTGCTTTTCCTTGTTTGTCAGCCCTTGCTTTGTCGCGGGACTTCCATATTGGTTTGAGAACATCTGAACACTGCAGCGTTATAGTTTTTTTGTTTAAGGGAGGAAATGACTGGCATCTTAAAAACTGTAATATTTTCTTACTTGTGGATTTATTTATTTTTTACAGCAGAGGTAGGCAGTTCCTACTAGGCCTCTGGGAAAAAGAGTATCTGTCTTCCAGTGAGGCTTTCTCTAGAGTAATATGAACATACAGTTACAGCCCAGTGAGTCTTATAGCTACTGTTGGCTTCCTTTATATCCATGAAAACTGCACTTTAATAGAGGCACAGCATACCACTACACCCTTTAGTAGTTTGAGATTGGAATTATAGAAATAAAATCTGGAAGGCTCTGTGGTTTAGGCCTAATGGAGCAGATTATGAATCTTTTAGTGGAAAGTTGCACTTTTTCCGATGCCATTTTAGAGCTGCATTTATAGGAATGAGAATTAAACTGACGCAGCCTAGAAATGGTTGCTGGTTTTTATGCTGTAATAACTTTACTTGAAGGAGTTCTACTTTAAAGGCTAAAAGGAATAGAAAGTCAACGTTTCTTGAAAACAAGTTCTGTAAATTCTAAATTGCAACATCTTGTAGTGTCTTCCTCGTAAGCAAACCAGCAAGGGTAAATTAAAAGTGGTTTAGTGACCAATGATGCAAATATTCTTGTGACAATTTAGATCTGTACCAGATTTCAATTTGACCAGTTGTGTGTGGGGTAGGTGGAATTAGGTCTTAAGCAGTTTCCCTGTTTGGCTACTAAACTTCCTTGGATTTCGCACTGCCCCTGAGCCTTTAGTATGCCTTATCTTTCTATCAGGATTGAAATATTGGACATGACTCTTTTTAGTTAGCACAATATGTAGAAAATATTTCTTCGGCTTCTAACGCCATCCTTATACCATGGATGTTCATTGTTGAGTTTGCAGGAGTGATACTGCTGAATTCATAAAACTCTGGCCGTTGCTTTTCTTTTCCTTATTCCCATGGCTGTCAGCCAACTGTGGTTTTGTTTTGTTTTGTTTTGTTTTTGCAACCAAGAATTGAATGTGGATCCATCTTTAGTAGCATAGAATGGCTTGGGAAGCATTTTGTTTTAAGAGGGATTTGCTGGAGTCTGAAATCGAAAGTCATATCAGGAGTATGTAATTTGACTTTTGTATTTTCTCCATGGTAGCTGTCTTACCTATCATTAGATATACATTTATGAAACCAAAACTTGCACCTCTTTGAGTTGTAATTAATTTTTTTAAGTGATGAAAAGAATAGAAATGAAAATGTTTAAGTACTCACCATTGATTATAACTACTGTGATTATTTCTGTTGTACTAACACCTTTCACATAATGAACAACAAAAGATGTTTACATGGCCTTAGAATGTTTCAGATTACACTCAAGTACCATGTTTATCTTGGAAAGGATGGCGTTCACATTAGGAGCATAGGCCAATTCAGAAATGGCGTTTCACTTAACTGTCACCAAAGATAACTAGTCAAAACATCTGTGGAGATTTGCACCAATGAAAATGCTTCTGAGGCCAAATTAAAACTTATTGTCCTACCAGTATTGGATGTCCCTTTAAGATTGTGTGCATAGGTATGAGTTGCTTGTGAGTTTTGCTGTGATAAAATAAGGACTTCCATCTTTTGACTATGAGGTGATGCCAATCTAGGAATGGTTAAGATTTTACATCAAGGGGCCATTTCTTTCTCTTTATCTCTCCAAGCAGCCAATAACAACTTCATATCAGGAAGTGACATCACATGCCAGCCTTGGGTAGTTGCTCTTCACTGCCATTGTAGCTGTACTACTTCTCTTAGCAATCTCTGGTGCCTCTCAACCATGAATGGTACTGTTCGTGATACTTTAATAGATCCCTTTCCACTTAATGATTAGATACATTCATAATCAGTTTTGGTTTCAGGACCATGTTAATAATGTTTATGATCAATTTATCTTGATTTCAGGACCATGTTAAAACACATTCTGGATTAGTTTCATAATTAATATTTAAAAGAGGAGGGAACTCCCCCCCCTTCCCCAGTACAAATGGTATTTCTCTCTGGATATTTTGGCTCGTTCACCTAGCAGTGTGTTTTAACGATTCTTTTATTTCCTTGAATTGAGAGAAAAGCTATCCACAGTGGTAAGAAGCTTACGTCGACAGCCATTTTGAGAGGAGCTGCTCTTTAAACATAGTTTATGGCCCTTTTAACAAGGATTTTGTTTTGTTCTGTGAACAGCTTGGGTATGACAATACACAAAGCAGATGTACAGAAACGACAGTTTCTTTATGCAAATTCTGTGTGGCGATGAGTCGCTCGCCTTCCTCATCCTGGTGTTAATGCTGCGCACAATGTGTGTGGTAGGTTGAAAGATTTGCTTTTGAAAAGTCATCTGCAAAACTGGAAAACGAAAAACCTTTAGTGTGGAGAAAGGATGAGTCCAGGCTTAGGTATGCATATGTACGTGGGTGGCTGTTTATACACACACAGAGATATATAAATTATATATAATGCTTTCTAGAAAAAATAAATAACTGTATTGATTCTCTTAATGGGGGAGAAATTTATTACGGCTGAATATATGGTTTAGCAGATGATATATTTCCCAAAACCAAGTTTATAGACTTAATGGATAATATATCTAAAATGAAACGTCAAGAGGTGTATGTGGCAGGAACCAGATATTTTTTTAAAATGTTATGTATGTGTTTGAATAAAACAAGATGTGAGGGATTTCATCAGCGTTTTGATCATTGTTTACATCAAGAGGACTTCCTTTCTTCTGCTCCTCTACCTTTCCTCTCATTTCTTTCTATATCACTGCAAGATGGTGATCCAGTGTGCCTTTTTCATCTGAGAAGAACTGCTACTGTGGGGCAGCTTTATTTCTGGGCTTCTGAGGCCTCCTTGGGAGAAGTGTAGATAATGCTGCCAATATAATTACTGAATGTCCTTGACAAGCTTAAAAAAAAATTGGTTAAATCTTCCTTCCTTGTTACAGATCCTTCACTCTTGTGCACCCTTCATATTCCTTCTTTGTTTAAATGTGATCCTGGTTGTTTGTTTTTTAAACAAAGCCAACAGAAGTTGTCTGAAAAGCCTTGGACTGCTTCTGTACAAATCTGGTTTTTACTGAAACAGGTGTTGGGGAAACACTCTCACCAATGGTTGCTGTTACAGTGAGATCAATAAAGATCTTGATTACATCAAGCTGCTTCCATGTGTGTTTTTCCTTATTGTGGCAGCAGGAAAATGTGGGATGTGAAGGAGGCAGAAAGAGAGAGCTCCTCCTGTTTCTGCCATTGCTTGCATATCCCTTACACTGGTGTTTTTAAA
Source organism: Aspidoscelis tigris stejnegeri (assembly GCA_023333525.1). Classification (NCBI taxonomy): domain Eukaryota; kingdom Metazoa; phylum Chordata; class Lepidosauria; order Squamata; family Teiidae; genus Aspidoscelis; species Aspidoscelis tigris. Next base: position 99,371,724 of record JALMGA010000002.1, read on the forward strand.
AAAGGAGGGGTCTAGTAGCACCTTAAAGACTAACATAGAGAAATTTTTGTGGCATGAACTCTTGTAGACCAAGGCCCTTTCTGCACAGAGCCTTATCATAGAATCATAGAGTTGGAAGGGACCTCTACGGCCATCAAGTCCAACTTCCTGCTAAACCATCCCAGACAGATGTAGGTCCAACCTCTGCTTGAAGACCTCCAGTGAGGGAGAACTCACTACCTCCCATGGCAACCTATTCCACTGACTGATCACCCTCACTATAAGGAAGTTTTTCCTAATATCTAATATGTATTGACTCCCTTGAAGTTTCATACCATTGTTTCTAGTCCTCCCATCTTGTGCAAGTGAGAATAGGGACAATCCCTTTCCACTGTGACAGCCCTTTACATACGTGAAGACCACTATCATCTCTCCTCTCAGTCTTCTTTTCTGTAGGCTAAACATTCCTAGATATTCCAGATTTAATCTTAGCATGGGGACCTGCCATCTGCATTTTGGTACAATCTTAAGGCAAATCCCTCCTGGGGCTCGTAGGAGTCTGCACCCGCTTGCAGAAGGCAGGTCCCTGTTTCAGGGATATGATCCATAATAAGGGCCGGTGCAGAAAGGACCTAAGCCTACTTCCTGCTAAGCAAAAAAAAAGTTCCAGAATTTGTTTTTTTTTTTAATGGTTAACTCACCTGCGGTGCAGAAACAATTCCAAGGCTCTCCATTGGGGCTCTATTGATATTCTGAGATGTTGTGTTTCTCCATTAGATGATATCTTAAAAATCCCAGTAAGTCGAACTTGGTCATGAAAAATATCTTACCCTGCCCCTTCCCCAATTCTTCTCACTGAACTATGTGAACCTTGTGTCATTTGCATATATATACATTTTATGCAGTAATAGTATGTATATGAATCCCCTTGCCCATGGGAAACTCCAGCTAGGCTATCTTCCACTTCAGAACTGCAAATGCATGGTTGGTTAAGCTCCTCAAGGAGCTGTTCCTACACCTTGGGTAGCTCCCTTCCAAATGGAGAAATCGTTGCATTTCAGCAGGATATGCTTTGAAACCATGATTAGTGGCCAAGCTATCACTCAAAACTCTCTACCTGCAGAAAGGACATCGGCGCATTCAGCCCCCATTAGGCTTGATGAATATTTGCAGTACATTGAAGGGTTAGGTCACAACTATAATTCAGTGTTTCCCAAAGTGTGGTATGCGTACCCCCAGGGGTATGGGAAGAGTTTGGTGGGGGTACACGTTGCACTAGAGTTTGGTGGGGATCACGTGGGAATATCCACTGCACCGTGCTTAGCTGCGCCCACGGAACAAGGAAAGAAATAGGCGCGTATCGCAGTTTTTACACGGGAGCTGGGGCCATCGTACATCGTATCGCAACTCATTATGGCGGGAACTTCTGCGCATTCTTCACGCAGCTTGGGTTTGGTCATTTTTAAACTGCAGGAACATTAACAGTTGACGTTGAGCTGCGGAGCTGTTTAAACGCCGGAGAACTGAAGTGTTATCTAATGGTCTTGTGAGGCGTGACACGGCGTGAATATACTGCACTTCGTTACAGAGACAACTTACTTCTTTAATAGTTTGTTCCGGGTGCCTGTATCGTGCTTTAGTAAGTTCCACTGATTTTGATTATTTTTATAAAATACAATTTTTATCCCTAATGTTTTTAGTGAGGGGTACTCAGCGTTACGAAAGTTATAGAAGGGGTACACATATGTCAAAAGTTTGGGAAACACTGCTCTAATTGGGTTGAGTAAATTGCGATCCAGTTTTCCAAAGTGAAAATTCACGAACATTTGAAAATATTCTGGGTTTTTAAAAAAGGATAAGGCAAAAGCAGGCAGGCACAAACAGAATCCCTGCCAGGGGAAACCAGTAAGATGACTCATATCACAGGGGAGGAGATGAGGACTAGGGATGTCCACAAATAGTTATAAAGTTCGAAATTGGGCCCAATTTAAATGGAATGTTTTGATACATTCGTATGAAGCTCCGTATGAGATGTGTAGATGGGATCCATATGCTATTTGTATGCATTCGTATGGGGATCCGTAAGGGGTTGAACATTTGTATTGGATATGAGTCTACACATTTGAAGGGGATCTATTCAAATGAATACAATTTTTCTTGCATTAGATTCAATACGAATCAAATAGAAAACAAACATTCATGCAGATCCCTACTGAGGACCAAATCAGTTTACAATATGGCAGGCTACCTTCCCAGACTGGAAACTACCACGGAGAGGTAGAAAATCCAGCTGCAGAATTCCCTTATTTCAATTTGGTTTCATTTGGAATGCTTCCCCTATCAATCTTGGATTTTCAAATTTAAGTGTGTGTTGTTATGGCTACCTTTGCTTACTATCTACAGTATGGAAGAGTTATTCATTTTTCAGAAGACCTCTCATTCTATTGCAACAAGACCAAAAGGGCCCTGTGGCTCTGTATTTGTACATAGCACTAAAGTGTTTTTTGTATATAAATACTTATGTATATTAAGTGAGCTCCACCTGCCAAAATAGGGTTTATGGCTGATGTATCTGCTGCAGTGATCTCTAATCCACAAAAACACACCACAGTTGTCTTTTGGGCTACTCTTTCCTAATAAACTGGGAAGGAAGTGTGTACAGTGGCATCCTTTGCGTTTGCAATTTTCAAAATCCAAATTCTGTGGCTTTAAAGCAGAACTTGCAAGATTAATGCTCTTTTCTAGGGGGAAACCCATCTATGGTCATACCTCTGGGAAATCTGTTTTCCTTCACAGTACAGAATGATGTATCTGAAGAAGAAGAAGAGTTGGCTTTTCTATCCTGCTTTTCTCATCCATTTAAGGGGACTTAAAGCAGCAGACAATGCTTTCTGTTCTTCTCCCCACAAAGAACACCCTGTGAGGTAGGTGGGGCTGTGAGAGCTCAGAAGAGAGTTGTGACTAGCCCAAGGTCACCCAGCTGACTTCATGGAGGAGTGCAGAATCAAACCCGGTATTCCCATATAAGAGTCTGTCTCCTTAACCACTAGACCAACCTGGCTCCATCAGGCTGCGTTGTTCACTGTGGAAAATACACGGTGAAAGGTGTACGTGAACTTTTTCTTTTAAAACCTTTTGTTCCTTCTCGAGTTTGCGCTTATTAATTTGATCTGGTTTTTGTGGGGCATTTCCAGAGTTTTTCTTCCTTTTTTCTTCCTTTCCCTTGCATTTTGTTGCTATTAAATAAAAACAAGGATAAATGAAACATTCTTTAAGGAACATTTAATTTATCGCTTTCTTCTGAAATGCCAGGTGTTGCATAGCCTGAGGAGAGAAAAATCCCATGCAGACTATTCACAGTTTTTCTGCCTCCTCTGAAAACATTTATATGCTAGGAAGAATTTAATTTTGGGGGTAATTCTTGGCAATTTCAAATAAAAGGTGGGTAGATAAAAGTTTGCATTTTATTTCCATTCCGCATATTTACTCCCAAGCTGTTAGGGCTTTAAATGTTAGTGTCAACACCTTGAATTGGGCTTTTTTTTATGTACATGCCCTGAATTATTAGCATCACAGGCTGCAGTACCTTCTTCCTCTTCCATTGGTTATGCTGGAACTGAATATTGTCGCCAGATATTGTCAGTTGTGTGTTTGCTTTTGTCGTTTCAAAGCAAATGCTTGAGTTTATGGTTTGGTACTTAGCATGGACAAAATGGAAAGCAGATGACTGTTATCTTCAAGAACTCAGCTGAGACACCTATTCCACTGTCTTAGGGTACATGGGACAAGCTAAATTTAGGAGTAGGATACAATTTCATTCCTTGGAAATTCTCTATATGGAGAGTGCTCATCCTTTCCACACTTAGAACTTGACAGGAGAGGTTATCTTATTTCCAGACTTTAAAAAGTTTCAAATACTTGCATATTTGTTAAATAATGACGCCCGATAGTCTTCATTTTATAGTGTGTTCTTTCATGGTAAAAAAAGATGATCAGAGAGGAGTTGGACTGTTGACTATCTATCTATCTATCTATCTATCTATCTATCTATCTATCTATCTATCTATCTATCTATCTATCTATCTATCTATCTATCTATCTATCTATCTATCTATCTATCTATCTATCTATCTATCTATCTATCTATCTATCTATCTATCTATCTATCTATCTATCTATCCTGCCCTTCACTGAATGGAAATATCCTTCCAGGATTACTATAAGGTTTTCTTTTTAAAAGGCTATTGCTGTCTGTATAACTTATATTGCCGTATAAGTTTCTGGAAGACTGGAGTCCCATTGAATTTCTACAGGACTTGGAGGTAATGACAGAGGGTTTTGGCTAACACATATGGAAAAGAATAAAAGGCATATATGAGGAGCATAGAATTAATTAATTATAAGAAGAGGAGTCAGAAGAATGGAGGAAGTCACGTATAAAATTGTTAAAAGTATTGTAACATGAGATGTGAATATTCTTGTAATGACTGGAAAAAATTTTTAAAAGAAGAAGCTATTGCTGTTGCTGTCTCCTAGCTCCTAGCTAGAAATTATCATCATAAACGTATCTGTAGCTTTGTAATCTGTCCATGCCAAGGCCATCTTGCAGAATTATTTACTCAAATCAAAATAAACAAATGGCATCTGTTTTCTTCTCAGCCCTTCTAGGAAATGTGGTCGTTGAGAAGACCTTCCTTCCTTCCTTCCTTCCTTCCTTCCTTCCTTCCTTCCTTCCTTCCTTCCTTCCTTCCTTCCTTCCTTCCTTCCTTCTGAATTAGTTGTAGCAATAGAATAACTAATTTTTTTATGTTTCCTATTTTTCAACTGTTTACTAAATTTCACTTGAATGATGGGATGGTGAAGGGCCATTAAATAGGCTGAACCTGCTGCTACTGTGGATTTACTGTATATTCTGGCGTATAAGACTACTTTTTAACCCAGGAAAATCTTCTCAAAAGTCGGGGGTCGTGTTATACGCTGGGTGTCGTCTTCTTATGCTGCAAGTATATCTCAAACTCTATATTTTAACTGGAAAGTTGGGGGTTGTCTTATATGCCCAATCGTCTCATACGCCGGAATATATGGTACCTGCTGCAGAACTATCAACACTCGCTCCGCAGTATCAGGTAATTTCAGAGTTTCCTGCCGTCCTGACAGGATAGCAAGAAAAAGCCAATGAACATGACAAATGCTTTACCACATGCGCCACGGAAGTCTGTTTCAAGTGGGGACAGTGTGTCATGACTTCACAGCCAGGTAAGCTGTGAATTTACTAACAACTGTGGATTTTTATCTGCTAGTCTGGGAGGGACCTTTGAGGTGGGATTGTTCACACCAGTCTGCCCCCCCCCCACAGTCTGTGTGCCAGAAAAAGTGGATTAGAGAAGGATTGGGAACTCAAGGGCCACATGCTGTCTCTCTGAGAAACCCCTTTCATTATGTCTAAAGAGAGCCAAAGAGAGAGTGTTCTTAGGACACTGAAATGTTGCTCATAAAAGCATTTATTTAACAAAAGAACTTCAAAATTCCTCACACCGGACAACTAAGGAAGCTGAACAGATAGGTAGCATACATTTAAAGAGCCAGGTTGCATACATTTCATACTGCTGCACATATTTTAGTTTGCTTACCGGAGAAACTCCATTGCAAGAACATTATTGCACTCCAATAAGCCATGACTTAATTCCACACTGCTATCAAGCCGCTGGAAATGCCAAACATGAGCAATAGGCTTGGAAAGATCCTCCCTCAGTCTGCATGTCTTAGATCCCATGCAAGAGGACTTCAAGTACTTCACAATACCCATGAACCGGTTTATGACCTGAACTTTCACCAACAATTTTGTTAAGGTGAAGTCACTCATATTGATTTTGCTCTTGCTGCACACTCATTTCTGTATAGATTTTCTATTAGCACAGAAGATCAAACTGAGTTCACAAGAAGCAAGAGCTGAATTTCAGAACATGATAATATATTATGAGAAAATGAAAGTACTGTACTGTGTATTATCAAAATCACTCCATCACAAAACTCTGGGCCTTGAGCTGGAGGGAAGAGGAAGGGTAACGAAGTCCAAGAATCGAAAGAATACAGTCATCAGCCAATGTGGACCGATAGCTTCTCATTTTTCTGCTAAAGATTCATTGCAATTTGCCTGCTCGAGCAGTGAGGCTCTTGCTGTGTAGAACGTGGGAAGGACTTGGCCCAAGTAAGCTAAGAGACATCAACAGTCACTGGCTGACTATGCTTACTAAACAATCTTACTCCTTGTGTTGCAGGTTCAAAACTGGTAGGGTCACCAGGTTGGGGACAATGAGAGTGAAAGCAAGGATCTCTGGGATTTTGTGGGTGCGTTGGTGGGTTGTGAGTGTTTTAATTGTTTTTAACTTGGGCACCATGGTCATAGGTTCACTTTAAACCTTCTCCAGTCCATATTTAGGTCTTATTGCTCACACCTTTTCATTTCTATCTGTTGTATTTGTGGGCTTTCTAGTCAGGAAAATCCAAATGGAGGGTGGAAAGTTTACATATAAAATGGAAGATAGGAATTGTCACAGTGGGTCAGCATTTCCATTCTGACAGGCGGAAGGCAATATGGCACTAGGAGGCAGAAGAGTCAGATTTGGAGAAGGAATGTTAACTGTATCAAATCTTTCACTCCTTCAGGCATCCTCCCTTTTATTTTCCATATTACTCTTCCCATAGTTTTATCACCTGCTTTATCACAAGTGAATATAATTTGAAGGATTTCTGAACTATTTTAGATCCAATTTGTTATCTAAAAATGATCAAAATTCCATATATTCATTTCTTTTTTTCACTCCTCACTTATTTTTGTCACATTCATATGCTAACAATTTCACAGTCTGAAACTCATCATAATAGCTTTCCAGACTGGGAACTCCCCATCTTCCTCCTTCCTGATTTAATAATTATTATTGATTTAATAATTCCCAAATTCACTTTCTTCTGCCGTACAACTTTTAATGCATTCCTTATTGGATCTCTACTGACTTTCCCTTTTATAAACCCATACGGGTCTTCTTTTACTAATATTGATAAGGACTGTTCTAGCCTATTTGCCATAACCTCAGTGAATGTTTTATAATTCTGATTACTCAGTGTAATGGAGCAATATCATTCCAGGTTTCACCTTCTCTTGCGGTTAAGTGCATCTGTGGGTTTGTCATTTAGCACTGCTATATTCTTCCTTAATTTTTTTATTCCTCTGTCATTTTCTTTGTTTTGCGAATGTCTCCATCACAGTTTTTCACACTTATTTATTAACCAAATTTCTCATTGTTTCTTCAATGTTTTGAAATTATTTAAGGAGCAAGAGAGTCTACTGATTCTACCCTTTCAGCTTCTGGGGTTCTTCCTCACCAGCCTCGTGTTATGCTGCTTTATTCTAGGAGGGGTAGGGATCCGGGATCTGCATAAATGGGTTTTTTGACATTTGATTTGTAATGAATTGAATGTTAGAAAGTCTGTATTTGTTTGAATAGATCCCCTTTGAATGTGGTAGGATTCTATTTGATATGAGTGTATTTGTACAGATGATGATGATGATGATGATGATGAATGGTGATTTTAATATGGAATGCTTCACAAATTTGCGTGTCATCCTTGCACAGGGCCCATGCTAATCTCTGTATCGTTCCAATTTTAATATATGTGCTGCCGAAGTGAGCACCGTACAAATTATTATGAACATCTGATACGTATCCTGTAGTATATCCATGCTCTGAAAGTGTCAAATCCAATCTGAATCCACTTTTAATCTGCTCTCGATCCATGTTGAATGCAATCTGGATCCATTGCAGATAAGACTGGTGCAGCTGCTTTCACACCTCCCCAATTTAATGAATGTCCAAACTATTCATCCAAATGTCTGAAACATTCATACAAATGTCCAAAGTATTCATATGAATGTCTGAACTATTTGTACAAATGTCAAAAATAATGCACGAATATCATAACATTTGATTCATGTACAAATGTTCGAATTCAGATGAATTTGGACAAATAATGAATCTTACGAATATTCGTTCATATCCCTAGTTGGGATCACTTTGACACCATTTTAGTGGCAATTGTTTGTTTGTTTTTTAAACGTATGCTCTGATCCAGGAGTAGAGGGACCTGGAGGTGTCCAGCCTTCACAGAAGTTCATGCACAACCCAGTTAGGGCACATTATCATGCCTGCCGCATGGTGGCCATGGTGGCAAAAAGGAGTTGTGTCTCTGTCACCATTGTGTTCTTAAGCACCTGTATAGCAGAACTTCTTCAAGCAGTGGGATCATTTCTAAGCAAGCAAGGCTGGTTGCCATCCAAAATCTGCTGTGCCATATTTGCAGAGCAGGACACTTTGAGGGCACATTCAGATTTACGGGGACTGAAACCACAGATGACAATAGTCTAGATGAAGCACCCAGAGGTCCATCTGGTTCAGATATTTTATCAGTTTCAATTATTGAAGCCTAAGATTATGCACAAGCTGCTTGCTCAGATCCGCCAACTACATGTTGTCTAGATCCTTGCTGGGTTGATGGAGGACATTAAGGAGAATATATTTCGACAAGCCTTGTCTCTACGGTGGAGTTTAATCTGTCAACACAGGAGTGAGGATTGAGGCATTTAACAATCTGTCTGCAAGGTACGCCCAAAGGTTTATTATTTCTTACATATGGTATTACTTGACTGTATCTTGATATAAATGCAATACATATTTTAATATCAAAACACATCATGTGCTTGTATTAGAAAAATAAAATGTGTTTGTTATCCTTTTTGTTTATTAAAAAGTTTATGCTATCATTTATATTGTTTTCTGTACACTGTCATTGTTTAAAAAACACTTTCATCTGTTCTAATATTTTAAGATTTTGCTTTTTTTAAAAAAAATGCTTGTTTTATTACTGTTCTGGAATCTCTGTAAGTCGGATGAACAGACAAAATTTAAAAAATCAGTATGGGATGGGTAGGGAAGATCTCAGAAGACATAAATGATAAACCACTTACATGCTGTTGCTAGAAAAACTGCACGTAAGTCTCATTAGAAGTTGACTGGAAAGCCTCTTTATCTTCACCTAGTATGGATCAGGTCAAAACTCCCAAAGTATAGGGGAAATCTGGGTGTGCTGTGTTGAACAAATTAAGGTTAGAAGTGGTAGTAGCCTGCGGGCACTTGTGTTCCCATTCCATCTCTAATTAAAGGACTGAGAAGGCATTTTGGAGTTGCATTTTCTGGTCTTTAATGTGGATTAACTAGACACTAGCATGAGGACAGTACCACCTCTAAATTGCTTTTGAACCACTTTTTTTTCCGCAAGCGTTGCGACACACATTGGAATACTCTTACCTGGGTTCATGAACTTGGTCATCTGTATATATCAAACCAAGAATATGTATATATCTGTATTTCTTGCGGCTGTAATAAACTGATTTGTGCATGTCAGGAGAGCACACCTACATCAAGGATGCTTTTTAACTCACCTTCCTGAAGTCCTCATCTCTACTGCTACCCCATGCAATTTCTCGCAAGCCCTTTTCCTTTCATGACTTATTTATCAGAATGAAACAACAGACTTGTGTAGTGGCATGAGAGGGCAGCAAAAGGAACCGTACTTTTTGTTTGATTGTTTAAAAGACAGGTATTTGGGGGATTGTTTTTTCCTTCCTGCCTTTTTGGATTGTTTAAAAGGGAAAGTGACACTTTGCTTCTCTGTACTGGGCAACAAAATACTGTATTTTCTGGCGTATAAGACTACTTTTTAACCCAAGAAAATCTTCTCAAAAGTCAGGGGTTGTCTTATACGCCAGGTGTCATCTTCTTATATGGCGAGTATATCCCAAACTCTATATTTTAACTGGAAAGTTGGGGGTCGTCTTATACGCCCAGTCGTCTTATACACCGGAAAATACGGTACTATATTTTGAGGTGGCCTTGTACATGCTCTTTATACAAGTTTTCCAACTACTGATATGAAGGATGTAGTGGCAGGGAAGACTGGGAAAGGGAGCGGAAGGTGGGGGAAGCTTAATTCAGGGCTATATTCAATGCCTGGTTAGAACATACCTCATTACTTGGGCCTTTAATGTTTACTTTCCTCTGAGGGTTGTCTTGCCAGAGAGAGAGGGAGGAGGTTTATATTTTAAATATGTTGTAGACAGTTTATTGTGTTTATATTTTTTATTGTTGTGATCCACCCTGGACCCTTTCGAGAAAGGGCAGGATAGAAATCCTCAAATTAATAAGGCCGGTTCCCACTGGGCAATTAACTTCGGATTTAAACCAGGGTTTTTTAAATAAGCAGCAAGGTTTGTTGTTTTGTATTCCCACTCCTAGCTTATAATGCGGACTTGCAGGGGAGAAAGCCCCTCCCCTCTCTGCTCCATCATACCCTTACTTCATTGAGGCAGGCAATTGAAACCCCACCCCCTATATAAGCCTGTCCCTGAGTCAGATGATGGAGTCCTTTGGCAGCAATTCTTCAAGGCTGCTTGATCAGTGATCTCTGTAAAATGCTGTGGGTTTAAAACAAAGCACAGGGATTACAGACTTCGTTCACTTCTCCCCTGTAGCAAGGGGGAGGGAAGGAAGGATGGAGAGAAACTGAGGCTTTTACACAGGAGCCGAAAATTGCAGTGGATCGTGATAGTGGCTCAGCGTGAAATGGCGGGGCTGCAGACAATAGATGTGAATGGAAGGAAGAAGGGAGAAAGTAACAAGAGCCAACATACTTTCACAACCCCAGGCCAGAAGCTGCCAATTTTTGTTACAGTGATCCCTCGTTACAAATGTTACAATAGGCTCTGTGTTTCCTAGCCTTTAGACAGCCTGATGGCAGAGAGCCAGGTACAGGAAATAACCACTTATCACTGGATCAGGCAAAACTAAAGAGAACACCCTTAAAGCATGGTTCCCTCCCTCCCAAAACTGCTTGCGTTCCCATTGCTAAATAGTGAAGATTATTTTTAAATCCAGCAGCAAGACCTCTTTTGATTCGAACATAGATAATCTGCATTTCAGGACCTTTAATCCTCAGAAACTGAAGGTTCTTTTGAAACTTTGGGAACAGTCAGCTCTCAAAATGATTTCAAAGCTCTTTAAATCTTGAATGGGAACATAGAGTCTTCTCTATATAAAATTATGCATGGTATAGAAAAGGTGGATAGAGAACATTTCTTTTTTCTGTCACACAAAACTAGAACCAGGGGGCATCTATGAAGCTGATGGGTAGGAGAGTCAGATCCGACAAAGGGAAGTATTTCTTCACCCAGAGAGTCATCAGTTTATGGAATGTGCTGCCGGAAGAGGTGGTGGTGGCTACCAGCCTAGATGGCTTTAAGGAAGGGTTGGACAAATTTATGGGTGGCAGGTATATCAATGGCTACTAGAATGAATGCCTAGGTAAATCTTTCAGGCTGGGGGGGGGGTGAGTGCAGGATGCTTCTAAGGCCATTTGCTGGGATTCTCATGAGATGCCCATGAACATTTGGTGGGCCATTGTGTGCGACTGGATGCTGGACTAGATGGGCTGCGGCCTGATCCAGCAGGGCTTCTCGTATGTTCTTTCGTTCTTATGTCTGCTCAAGATACAAAGACGAGAACACTTTCAGAGATTCCAGTAGCATACAGGGGAGGTCAGTATACAACTGAAATACTTAAATTTGTTCAAAGCTTGTCCTGATAACTGGAAGCATGCAGCTGCATGGGCTTCTGCCACGTTTTTGTCCCTTTCTCTTATGGAAAAAGCGCTTGGAACTGCGTACTTCAACCACATCTAAGCCTTCCATATATCCAGAGCTGCTCCTGCATCTTGAAACGGCCGAGTTAACAACAGTTTTAAAAAGCAGAAATGACAAAAAACTAAATTGCAGTCTTAGAACATCTGACTAAAAACCTCAGAAATTAAAAGAGAGGTGTGGGTCAGAGAGAGAGAGAAGAGTGTGTCTGTGTGTCTGTCATGTTCCCAGTGCCTTGTCCCTCTGGGGCAACAAGGAGGTGTGAGCACACAAGGCCCCTATGGCTGTGAGCTGTGGTGAAGCAGAGAGGTCTCCTCTATGCGTCTGAGGAGGTCTTCCTTCCCCAGAGGAGGGAAAAAAGAGAGGAGGAGGGGCTGGACTCTCTTTTTCCTTCCTTCAGAGCCAAAAATGAAACAAAATGTCTGCCCACAAGCAGAGAATAGGAGGTAATCAGCAATCCATGGCCCGGTGCCCAGCGCTGTCCCATCCCTGAGAATGGCAGTGCTTATAGGTTGGACATCAGTGGAGAGAGGAAGGGATGCCTTTCCCCTAAACTGTGGTTGCACCTAAATTAGTCTTCTTGCTAACTCACGTTCTTGCATAAATTGACTAACCAACTTAAATGGCTCAGACCTGGAATTATCTGAATGCAAAAGAGTCCTGTTTAAGCCACTTTAGTCCAGAAAAGAAATGGAAATTGAATATTTTGTCTGAACTCTCAAACCAGGAAATGCCCTGGAATCTGTTTAAATATCATGTATGACTGCAACCAATGTCTTTCTTGCCAGAAAGAAACACAACTTGGATATCTAGTTGTGCAGTATTACAGAGATAGGAGACCACCAAATGGTGCAACCAGTCAGGTGGAGAGCTGTAGGTCCCATAATTGCACAGGCAGACTGATGAAGGACAAGGCAATTGGATTCCTTTCCAAGAACTGACAGTTACTTGCTTGATTAATTCTTTCCTGGCCAGCTTTGTATTCTGCAATATCCCTTGACTAAACAGAGAGCCTCAGTGTCACAGTTCCTTCACCCTTTTCACACTATGCTTTCAAAGCATCTCCAGTTCAACTATGATTCCCAGCATGTCCCCTCATGTTGCGACATGGAGTAAGCTTCACTTCTCTTAGGTGAAAATTTGATACACCCCACTATCCTCACCAACACATTAACTCTTCTTCACTTTCATCTGAGCAAGCCCTTCGCCCTCCATACATAAATATCCTTCTCCTATATCCTCATATGACCTGTCATACTATGTGAGTTCACTGCCTAACTTTGGTAGGAATTGCTCTGATATCGGATCTTGATGAACTCTGGAGGGACTTCAGTGTGGCATGGTATAGCTTTCGATACTGAATACGTAATGCCTTTGATGAAGAACATAAGAACATAAGAGGAACCCTGCTGGATCAGGCCACAGCTCATCTAGTCCAGCATTCCATCTTACACAGAGGACCACCAATTGCTTATGGTCATACCCAAGCAGAAAACAAAAACAAATCCTTCACCTGCTATCAACTCTTTGCAAATGGGCATTAGAAGCTGCCTGCCTGCCTCTCCAACTTGGAGGCAGTGCCTAGGTGTCCATTCTAGTCATTGATATGCCTGTCCTCCGTAGTCCTTTCTGCACTGGGCCTTATTCTGGATTATATCCTGGAATAATACCTGTTGTCCACATGTCCTGCCCAGAGCCTGCAATAGTCTATGCTAGAACGTGGATGACAGGGTCTTATTCTGGAATATAATCCAGAATAAGGCCATGCAGAAAGGACTCATGGTTTTGTCTGCTTCATAAAGCTATCCAGGCTGGTTGCTGTCACACCACCTCTTCTGGTAGTAAATTCCACAGACTAATGACCCTCTGAGTGAAAAAAAAATACTTCCCCTTGTTATTCCTAACTCTTCCTCATATCAGCTTCATGGAGTTCCCCTTTATTCAAGAGCTGTGCAAAAAAAGAAAATATTTTTTCTTTATCCACCTTTTCCATACTGTGCATGATTTCTATACTTCAGCAAGTCACCTCTTGAACACATATGTCAAAGCTGAAGAGGCCAAGATGTTGCAGCCTGATTTCGTAAGGGATCATTCTGGTTGCCCTGATTCCTCTATCACAGGGCTTTTCCCCTCTTTGCTTCTCATCCCTGGGACATAAAGGTCAAAATGCCCCAACTGTCCAGTGCAGCCTGAATCCTCCCCAACCCTTACCATCAGTGTGAACAGGTACCTGAACAGAAGCCATGTCCAAAACATAGTGCCAGAGCTAGTGCATGTGTGCAATGCCACCACCAGGGCAACTGTGTCACACAGCACATCAGCACACAAGAGGTGCAAAAGGACAGGTCGGAGCCTTACTGGTTCCGGCGCTAGGGTGCACGCATGGTGCAGTTCAACTTGCACCATTCATAGTACATACAGGGTGAACTCCTGCATGGGAAGACCTGTTTTTGGTTAAGAAACGGCTCCTTCAAGGGCAGATGCTCCATCTGGGAGCTCACCCTATGTGAATTACCTGGCCAAGTGCAAATTGACCTACACTAATATAATCTTTCCTCTGTTGGTTTCTGCCTTTCAGACACGTGTCTGATGGTTTCTTATACTTCCTGTAAAGTGTATATGTCTGCATTTGTATAATGACAATCTACTAGTATTAAGTTGGATTTTTAAAAGGAAACTATCATGTTCCTTGCCTTGTCATGTTCATTTTGTTGTTGTTGTTTTACAAACCAATTAGTTCTCAAACTGGGTCTCAATTGCATTTTGGTTATTATGTGATATTTCTGGAAATGACATTTGAGCCACAATTGCCCAATATCCTTTCCAAATGTTATGGATGTGGTGAGGCAGAAAAGGGGAGAGGAAACAGCCTCCGTACAACTAAAAGAGAAAACCAAAGAAACTTTACTAATAATGAGTAGCATATTTTTTGAGGACATATTTGCACACAATGGATGAGGAAAAAGGCTGAAGGAATGTTAATGTAATCCTTACCATGGCTATTATCACACTGGGCTTTTGGGGGGTGCCTATTTACTAAAGATTGCCCCATTTGTGGTCACAAGACAAAAAATAGCATCCCATAATTTTTTAAATAAGTGCTTTGCCTCTCTCACATTCATATTAGTCACGGCCAGCCTGTTTTTTCAGGTGCCTGATTGGTTAGAGCCTCCATAGCCTGCTACCCTTCAAGCATCTGGAGACATAGGTTTCTTCCAAACTAGCGGATAAAAATCCACAGTTATATAAAAATTTGCAGCTTACCTGGCTGCAAAGTGACAACTCGTTGTCCCTACTCCAAATGGAGGTCCACAGCTTCCTCCTCAGCAGCTGTGAAACTTCCGTGGTGCGCACAGTGAGGCGCGTTTCACGTGGGATGGGGCAGCCAATGGGAGCTCAGCTCTTGTTGGCTATTTCTTGCCATCCTGATACTGCGGGGCGAGTGCAAATAGTTCCACAGTAGGTAAATTCAAAGTAGTGGCAGCACAATGTGCCACTGCTACAAAGTATCAGGTGTCAGGTGTTAGGCTCGTACACCGACTACGCATCAGAATGCATAGTATCCCCAATGTGGACAATACCCTAATACAGTGGTTCCCAAAGTTGTCTGAGCTACGACCCATCTAATATAAGTTTACCAACTCGGGACCCACCTCTAGGAAATTTAACCGTTACCAATATGAATAAAGGACTTTTCAAATAACAAAGTTTTAATACAATTTTTTAATTACTTAATTAAATAATTACATCAAAAAAGTTATTTCAAATACGGTTAAATTTCCTAGAGGTGGGTCCTGACTCACAGTTTGGGAAACCCTGCCCTAAGATCAGTTGTGCTCAGTGATGCTTATCTTAGGTAAGTGAGATTAATCTTGCCATCTGCATCATTTTCTACTGTTCCTCACTTATGATACATAAATGACTTTTTCCCTCTACCATTTTCTAACATCCCAAATGATATTATGGACATTGGTTTCCTCCAATTAATTTCTGTTTTGCTTTTTAAAAAAACATCTTTATTGAATTTTAATACATATTATTAATAATCAGCAATATTAACAAATCCTTCTTTAAACAATGTGCATTTCACCTGTGATTCTACTCCCCCCCACCCCCCACCCCCCACCCCCATTCCATCGTGAACTCCAAAGTTTGTTTTTAAAATGAGATGTTTCCAGTCCGTTTCATCAAAAATTCTCTTTCAGGTAATGTTGAATTAGTTGTTGCTAACATTTCATCTATACAGATTGTCCAAACATGTAACATCTTATTGGCATCGAGATCTCTCGAATAACTTCGTCCTTGTACGTTCATTATTTCATTGAGCATAATATACCAAAGTTCGTGGCACCATTTGCCTATGGTTTCCTCCAATTAATTTCTACCACTTAATTTTTTTCTGTTAAAACCTTAATTTCCCTACTGTTACAAAGGGACACATTTCTGCTAAAAAAAGAATCCAACTACAACCTGTACAATGTAAATTCAAAGACTGGGCCTCACAGGGCTACATAACTGTATTTGACAGAAACTTAAAATAAAAGTCAGTATGCGGCCTTTGCCCTCACCTCAGCCAGCATGGTCAGAGCTAGGAGCTTCAGGAGTCAAATTCAGTGACCTCCAAAGGAACACAGATTATCCACTTGTGCTATGCGAAGAAGCGCGTGGAAGAGCCAATGCATTCTTGTGGACTCAGTGCCATTACATCCTTACCCTATCTGGGTTGGGACTGTTGCTTCTGAGTTTCCTGTCTCACCCCCCACCCCCACCCCCAAACAAACAAACAAACCAAAATGGATGAACTCAACAGGATTAAGATAGCGCAGATTGTCAGTAGCACTTCATGAAATGGGCTACTTAAATCCTAGCCACAGGAAGAGAAGAAGATTGACCTTTCTAGATAAATAAGATCTATGCCAGCAATATCAATGGCTGTGGTCACACTTAAGGCTTAATGCAGCCTCAGTCCACTTTCAGAGTGAGAGAATACATTAGCAAAGTGACAAGCTCTTTTCTTTCAGTGTTTAATAACTCAGAAAATTCACTTTTGGGATAGATAATATGGAAAGAAAATTACTGGTCCTTTTTGCTGATGTGTTCTCTTGCTCTGAAAGCGGACTGAAGCTGGATTAAGTCTTAGGTGTGACCACAGCCCAGGATGCCACTGCGATCACTACAGATCAAATATATCCAAAATGAGTGGAGGCATTTTCGCACTACACTCGTTCCATTTGGAACGGGTGTAGGACGGGAAGCCTAAGACACTTCAGGACGCTTTGACCATTCACACATAGGAGCGCAGGAACGCATGTAAACGCATTCCGGCGTGCCTGTGTGCGAATGCTCAAAGCATTCTGAAGTGCCTTAGCTGGCAAACGCCGGCAAGGGGCGGGCAGACGGCTGCCGAGGCTCCCGCAGCCGGCAAGGCAGGCAATCAGCTGATTGTCAGCCAGCGCCGGCAGGGGAGGGGAGCCCGCGGCTGTCAGGGAGAGAGAAACATGAGCGAATGCTTCTCTCCCCGAACGGCTGCGGGAGCTTCGTCCGCGCCGGAACGGATGTAGAGCACTTTAAAGTGCTCTACATCTCGAATGCGTGCAAGACATCTCCGGACACGTTGGAGCGCAAGCCCCGCTGCGGAAATGCGTATGCCGCGTTCGAGGCTGTCTTGCACGCGTTACAAAATCCCGTGTGCGAAAACGCCTCGGGTTCCACCTCTTGACTGCACGGTTTCAAGGAAACTCGAATAATGCCCATTATTTCGTTGTAAATCTAAGAGGAATTTAGGAAAGGTAATTTATGTTTCATTAATTGATGCAGAGCTTTGCTTTACTTTACTATACAGCGCTGGTCTTAGTTTTTCTTCTTTATGTTGGGATTTAAGGCTTTGCTTTGGTAAGAAGTACTGTAGCCTCTGTGCAGCTCTGCCTGTAATCTCTTTTAGCAAAATGTGAAAAGGACTTTCCAAAGGGATGGGAGAGGAATTAAGAAAGCAACACAGCAATTAAATAAAGGCTTGGCCACTCCCAAGAATGGAAAACAGAGGGGTGCTGGTTTGTTCCCCAGCCTCTCCCCAGAAGTAGGCAATAGCAAACCACTTAAGTATCTCTGCCAAGAAAACTGCATTGTGGTGTCCATGGAGATGCCCGTGTTAGTCAACCAGAAGTTGACTGTGACTCAGTTGGTTTTTGAACATTGCACATGATCAGTGATATTCTTTGACTGCATCCAGGCAGCAAAAAAGGGCCTTGGAGCATGATGGACACATGTTCCTAGCTCCATTGAGCCCAGAGACCAACAGACTCCATGCTTGGTAAATCCTACAGGGATAGCAACTCGAGGATGACAGACTCTTGCCAGAAATTGGCCAATTTCCTCCGTAATTTTCTGTCTGGTACTTTAAAAAAAAAATCTCGCCCTATACCCACAGGTCTCAGGTCGAGTTACCACAGTAAAAACCAGTGAGCATATAAAAGGAGCATTAAAAACATGACAGTGCCTGAATGTGGGGAGGAAAGCCATTTCCTTGTTTAGCCAAAGGCCAGGGCAAAGCTCTTCTAAATGCATAAAGTCTTCTTAGATCTTCTAAATGCATAAAGTGAAGATCCCTGAGGCTCCTCAGGAGGGAGACTATTCCACAGTCTGGGAGCCACCACTGAAAAGGCCCTATCCCGGGTGCCCACCCCTTTTGCTATGGAGGGTGGTGGGACAACCAGGAGGGCTTCCCCTCCGGATTTTAAGGGACCGGCAGGTTGATATGGGAGAAGGTGTTCCTTTAGATATTTGGGGCCCGAGGCATTTAGGGACTTATAGGTTAAAGTTAACGCCTTGAGTGGGGCTCGGTAGTGAATTAGCAGCCAGTGCAGCTCTTTTAAGACTGGTGTGATGTTTGCCCAGCCAGCTGGTCCAGTAAGCAGTCTAGCAGCTGCATTCTGCACCAGCTGCAGCTTCCAAACCGTCTTCAAGGGCAGCTCCATGTAGAGGGCATTACAATAGGCCAATCAGGGCATGGATAATTGTGGCCAATCATCTCTGTCCAGAAGGGATTGCGCCAGGCCGAAACGTTGAGAGCGTGGAAAGGTTGGAGGTACCAGCTTGTGCCCACACCCTGCTGCCTATTTCAGCTGTGGGGTCACTGGATCCTGCTACAGAGGAAGCTGTGATGACAGGGGCAGCAAAAAAAACACATTAAAAGAAATCTCAGAGGCGGCTCAGAGAGGGCTTAGAGCCGGGTTTGTCCGTGCACCAGCTCGCCTCTCGTGCTCATGAAAATTCTCTGCTAGAAAAAGTGAATCGCAGAAGGCTCGGGAGCATGAGTGCCCTGCGCTACTGAGGCTGTGTTCACATAACAAAGGGGGGCACCTCGGAGAGCCAGTATGCGGCGCTCCCAAGGATCCTTCCCAACCAGGGCGCATCTGCAGGCGCTGAGAGCCACGGCCGCTCCACGTGGACCCGAGCGCGCATGTAACGCGGCGTGGACGGTGCATGCACGGACGGACGGTGCATGCACGTCCGCGGCACGCTGCTCGCTCCCTGGGGCAGGGGCGAGGGCGGAAGCGGCCATCTGCGTCGCGCCGGCCACCAGCTGCCGCAGCTGGGTGGACGAGCGAGCCGGCTGCCGGCCGCGCACGACCTTCTGCCCCGTCGCCCGCCCGCTGGAGGCGCGGAGAGCCCAGCCGGCCACCGCCTCGACGTGCCCCGGAGCTCAGCTGCACGGAACGGGAGCGCTAGAAAGGGCAGATCCTCCCTCGAGGACGCTGGAGACGCCGCCCGGCCACCCGAAGCGGCTTTTGTTCCCTTTTGTTCGCTTCCACCCCCGCCCCGTCGAGGAACAAAAGGAGGCTCCGTGCGCTCCGGCTAACCGAGCGCCCTTCCCCTGATCTCCGCCGTGTAGGGGGCGGCGACGGGGCGCTGTCCCTCCGGTGAGTCCTTAGGCTTTCGTCGCTGCTGTCCCCACCCCCGTCGAGTAACACCCAACCCCCCCCCCAAACCCCAGCCTCTTTCTTCTGCTCCCTGGCCAGCTGGCAGGCAGGCAGGCAGCGCCGCCGATGCGGAGCTGCTCTCCGGGGTAAGTGACTCAGCGCGCCCTGCACCGGTTCGTGCAAAGAGACCGGAGGGGCCGATCCGGGTCGGAGGCGACCGGTCGCCCGCCGGGGTGGGGGTGGAAGGAAGGAAGGAAGGAAGGAAGGAAGAGAGGGAGGAGGACCAGAAAGGCGACTCTCTTTCCCGCCGGCCCGGGGCTCAGAGTATCTTCGATGCCGGTGGAACCGACCCGGGTCCTTTCTGCACTTGAACTTGGACTTATTCCGGAATATAACTCGGGATAGGGATGGGTTGTCCACATGCTAATGCGGACTGTGGGAGGCCTCTCCCCCCCGGGGCTCTGCCATAGAATGTACTAGCATGCAGGCAGCAGGTCCTTATTCCGGGGTATATTCCGGGATAATTTAAGCCCAAGTGCAGAAACCCCCCTGGCTCTCGAGGGGCGGGAATTGAGGGGCTTCCTTGGGTTCCGATCCAGATGTTCTCCAGATATATTGGTAGAATTGAGGAGAGAGATCGGTTCCTCCAGGGTGGGGGGTGGGGGCAGCAGCGGGTTAGGGTCTTGCAGCAAGCTGATCTCAAGAGCTGCCTACTGGGTAGCAGGGATGGAACTGGAGGGCTTCCCTGGGCTTCCTCTTAGGACTGCACAGAGAGTAGAGCGCTGGGAAGCCCAGATAGTTTGGCCCTTTCTGCACTGGGCAGTTCTGGATTATATCTGGATTATATCTCAGAATAGGGATCTGCCATCTGCATGCTGGTGCGGACTTCAGAACATCCTGGGTGGGATCTGCTGTAGTTTCCATCGGCGTGCGGATTATAGGTCCCTATTCCGAGATGTAATCCAGAATAAAGCCCAGTGCAGAAAGGGTCTTTGTCTGCATGCTGACGTTAAACCATCTGGGACTAGAAAGGGCAAGCCAGGCTCGATTTAAGCCGAGGGGCTGGTCGCCTTGTTGTGCTTAGCAAGAAGTGGAGGTGGGTCCTCACTTTCCTGTGTGACTGGGGACCCCATCGTTTTGGGAGGGGCGGGGAAAGAACCGTACCCCTTGGGTAGAGTTGAAGGATACACCCTAGAACTAAGTTACGTGGATTTCCTTTCTTCCGTTCTTTGTGCCTCTTTAGCATCAGCTCTCCAGAGTGTTGTATTAAATCCATATTAAGCAATTTACTTTTGTGTCCAGAAATTCATCCGTCATTGTTGTTGTGCAGCCAGGGTGGCAGAGAAGATGGCAGGAGAAATCTGGAGTCTTATGCTCACCAACATGAATCTCTGAGTGGTTCTAGCTCATTGATAATGCAAGCAACCTGAGGCCTATTTGGACTACTGCCTCTGGTCAGCAATGAGTGAACTCCTGGTGCAGAGCAGCCACATGTGGAATAGGCTGTTACAGCCTGCAAGCACGCCCTTCCTCACCAGAAGTTTACTAATTGTTATTTAGGTGCTGAGCACAGAATTCTGCTGCACACCTTAACCAACCTTTACCAGAACTTACCTTAAGCGCTCTGCGGCGCAACCATCTGCACCTCTTCTGGCGATCCAGAGGCGAGGGAACCTTGGACAACCATAGACACGGCTGCACTGCACCGCACAAGCGCAGAGTGTCAGTGTCGTCAGGGCAATGGCACTGACACACGTGCAGTCACGGAGGGTTCTGCAGGCAAAATGGTGGTGCTCAGAGGAGGATTGGCCCCAGATCAAGTCAGGTAAGTTTTCGATCGTGCAGGGACGGGATGGCCAAAGTTGACAAAGTTGTGGTTTTCTGGTCACCACACCTCGAAAAGGATATTGTGGAACTAGAGAAGGTGCAGAGAACGGCAACCAGGCTGGAACACCTCCCTTACGAAACCAGGCTGCAACGTCTAGGCCTCTTCAGTCTGGAGAGACGGCGTTTAAGAGGGGACCTGATTGAAGTATATAAAATTATGCACGGTATAGAAAAGGTGGATAGAGAGCATTTCTTTTCTCTATCGCACAACACTAGAACCAGGGGGCATTCTATGAAGCGGATAGGTAGGAAAGTCAGATCAGACTAGGGGAAGTATTTCTTCACTCAGAGGGTCATCGGTCTATGGAATTTTTTGCCAGAAGAGATGGTGACAGCAACCAGCCTAGATGGCTTTCAGGTAGGGTTAGACAAATTTATGGATGACAGATGTATCAATGGCTACTAGAACGAATGCCTAGGTGCATCTTTCAGGCTGGGGGGGGGGAGGAACTGGGGCGCTTCTAAGGCCATCTGCTGGGACTCGAGAGCAGGAGAAGGTTTGTCCTTGTCTCTGCTTGAGATGCCCATGAGCATTTGATGGGCCACTGTGTGCGACAGGATGCTGGACTAGATGGGCTGTGGCCTGATCCAGCAAGGCTTCTCTTATGTTCTTATGACTAGCACCCCAAATGTGAGCACTAGTTAACATTGGTTAATCACACTCCTTTCCCATGCAGTGGACAGGAAGGGAAGTGCAAAAACGACCTTGAAAAACAGAGGTTTGCTGGTTCGATCCCCAGCCTCTCCATAGAAGTAGGTGATGGCACACCACTGCTGTATTTCTTCTACAAAATTGCATGGAGGCGCCCACGAAGCAGTCAGGACTCGGCCACTATTTGTTGGTGCCTGACAACTGTGTGAATGTCAGCCCTGTTGAACCTAGTAGTCTCTGCACAGCTTATCCATGTGCAAAACATCAAATGAACAGTGGATTTAGGGTCTTATGAGTCTTGAGTGATGCTGTGCTTTGCTGTTTTGGTGTCTCCGTTTTTACTTTCCACGAAATGCTGCTTTGAGTATTCCTTCAGTAGTTGTTTATCCTCCTTTCCAGCGGGGTGCTCATCGCGGTGCCAGGAAGGGGACAAATTCACATTTCCCAGGGCACTGCTTTCCCTGCTTAGCCTAAGCAGCTCTGTTCTGTATACTCTTTTCCTTAAAAAGATGCATCCTTCTAAAAATACCCTCAGGGAAAGGAGCCGCTTTCCATGTTCCCTCATGGGATTTCTGATGGAATCCTTTCTCTTGGCGCTTATGTGCAGTCTTGCAGTTAGAGGAGGGAGGGTGTTCCTGGCTTCCAGAGGAATTAAGGTTGCTTTGTGTTGCAGTTTACAAGTAATGCATAGACTGGAAGCGATGTTTAGCAGTTTAGAAGATTTCTGTGCTAGGCCTGGCTTTGTACCAAACCGCAGAGGGGTTTATTGCATGAGTGTTCTCCAAATTCCGTTGGAATTTCTTTTCCTCCTCCTCAGCTGTGTTGCAAGATGTAAATGATGGTACTAATAATTCAACCCTATTGAGCCATTACAATTGCATGATTAAGCTTTTGTGGTTTGGGGGGTCTGGATACATTGTACTCATCATACTGGTGATGTGTGTTGGGGCAGGAAATCGATCGATTGATTGATCGATCGATCGATCAATCAATCAATCTGTGGCTGTCATAAAACAATTCAACCTACCTTGGTTGACCAGTGCTTGTCTTGCCAGAGGGCTCAGTCACTTAGGCTGTGTTCACACCTAAGTTTTAATCCAGTTTCAGACCACTTTCCGAGAGACATCAGCAAGGTGACTAGTCATTTTCTTTTTATCTAACCCAAAGGTGGCTTTTCTGAGTTAAATAATGCTGATACTTTGCTGATGTGTTTTCTGACTCTGAAAATGGAATGAAGCTAGTTTAACACTTAGGTGTGTACACAGCCTTACAGGTGAAAGTGAGAAATGGCGGAAGCTACTGAGCACCATAGCTTGGTGAAGTAATGAATCTTTGCCCAGTTCCTACCAAGGTAACATGTTGACCTAGCAGTGGACGGTGTAGTGTAGACTTCAGCCCCACTCTATGCACCTTTTGTGCAAAGTTTATTGATAATGAATATGGGCAGGCCAGTCCTAAGGATATTGTTTTGGCCCCTTCTGTGTGAGAGCACTTTGGTCTGGTAGTGAGCTGAATACACTTCAGTGGTTTGAACACCAAGTGGCTGTGCATTGGAGGGTCTGGAGTCTACCAGAATGTGGAGATTTTTGAAGTCCCCCTATGCAATGGGAGCCAGCCAGCCCTTGTCAGTTTAGCCACGGTTAGGAACATAATCGTATAAGGGGAGCCCTGCTGGATGGGGCCACAGCATCCTGTCCCACAGTAATTGTGGTCAACCAATTGCTTCTGAGCATCTCAAACCTTCTCGTGATTTTGAATCCCTCAGTTTGGTCTAGTGGTTAAGGAGCTGGACTCTTATCTGGGAATACCGGGTTCGATTCCATCTCCCCCCCCCCATGAAGCCAACTGGGTGACCTTGGGCTAGGCACAGCTCTCTTCTGAGCTATCACAGCCCCACCCACCTCACAGGGTATTCTGTTGTGAGGAAAAGAACAGAAAGCTTTGTCAACTGCTTTGAGTCCCCTTAAACGGGTGAGAAAAGTGGGACAGAAAAGCTAACTCTTCTTCTTCTTCACGGCCTTGAGAGGCATCCTGCCTGTGTCTCCAATGTTATTGCCAGGGCTACTGCATGGATGTATCTATGCAGCTGGCTAACTCTTGGGTATAAGCAGGGATGACATTTTTGTTTGTATCTTTTTGGCCACTATTTACATTTATATATTGTTATAAGAAGCCATATTACATGCAAGTGTTGTGTTCTTGAATATAGTTCAAAACCCTTTGCTTTGTTCCTTTCCTTTACATGAAGAAGTTAAAAAGAAACCATAATAAGATAGCTTAATTTGATGTTTGAATCCGGCTTTGTGGTTTGTTTTACCCTACAAAACTGCTAATCAGTCTTAAAGAATGGCTCCTAATTCACTTAGCGATTGTGGTTTGATAGAACAAATTACATTAGCATTTGTTGTGCATGAAGTAACAAATTAGAAAGTCTTGGGCTGTCTGCACTATATTGTTGACTAAACCGCACATTAAAGCTTGCTGTTTCATATGCCTGTCTGCCTTCATTATGAGACCTGCCTTCTCAAACATGATAAATATGAATCTTGGGGCCTATTTGCACTTGGTTTTATTCTGGAACATATCCTGGAACAGGGGCCTGCTGTCAATATGCTAGTGCAGGCTGCAGCAGACCCCAAGTGAGGCCTCCCAGAGTTTGCATTAGCATATGGACCACGCACCCCTATCCTGAGATACATTCCACAGTATGGCTAAGTGTGAATAGGCTCCTGGGATGATTTTGCACTTCTCTTCCTTTCCACTGGTCGTGAAAGGAGCACAATGAACCAATGTTGACTAGCACTGGCACTTGGAGCGCTAGTCAACTTTAGCCACCACCACCCCGCGATCAAACACTTACCTGATTCGATTGTGGGGCTGGTCCTCTTCCGGGCACTGCCATTTTGGCTGCGGTGCCCAGTGTGACTGCGTGTGTGTCAGTGCCATTACCATGATGACGCTGACGCTCTGCACACATACAGTCAAGTCTATGGCTGCGTTCCCAAAGGAACAAAAATCTGGACTGGATTCAAACTCAGGAACCAGCGTCCCCATTAAATTTGACAGTAATCCAAATCGGGCAAGCCTGATCCCATTCTACTTCCTGCAGAAATCTAGGGGAGAAAACCCCTGTTGGAACAAGACTTTTCCTGCTGTTTCGAATAAAAGCCTTCCGAGATGGAGCATTCACTCATGGGAAAGGTGGGGTTTTTTTTTCTGTTTTCAACTTTAAACCAAGCTGCCTTCGTGATCGGCCTTTTGGGGTGGGGGGTAATGGGGCAAAATACTGTTTGGTGTGAGACCATGGGGGGGGGGCACCCAGACAACATCGGTGGCAACAGGGGCAGGAGTGGAATAATGTTTGGGGGCGGGGCGCTCCAGCGGGGCTGGGGGGGATATTAGCAGGAGTGGCACAGCACTTCCAAGTTCCTTTCCAATGCAAACCTGCTGTCTGAATGTGGTGATGGTTGTGCCGGGGGTGGGGGTGGGGGAGTGTTTGTCGGATTGAACTTGATCTGCTTGTACATCAGCGGACCCATAACCCTAACCCACTCCAGCTCCTGCCGCTGCCCAGGCTGGGCTTGTTGTCAACGCTGCCGGGTCCGAAATGGGAATGCCAAAATGTGCGCTCAGCACTGTTCCTGCAACCTGTGTCAGGATTTCCGCTGCATTCTGCTTTGGTTCCACTTTCATGACACTTTGAAAGTGGAATGATTGCGCTTTGGGAGCAAAGCACTTGGAGTCACAGAAGTAAAGGAGGCTGCTGACGCTGAGTGATCCAAAGGAGGAGGCTTATTCTTGTGGTTGCAAGTTAGCACTAGCTAAACACACAAGTTTAGTATAATACAGATAGATGTGTGCACGTATGAAAATAAAGGTAAAGTATACAACTTACAGACTATCTAATGTTCCTGCTTCCTGCAAAACAGGCAGGGGAAAAAAACCACACAGGAACAGGCAAAAGTAAGATATGGTACAAGGCAAGGTAGCAAGGTAAGTTTTGGCAACAAAGGCAATGAACTATCCCAAGACCAAGATATTTATACAGAATTGTCACATAGTGAAATAAGGCTTAACCTATCCAAATGGAATCTCTTTCCCAGGTGCTTTACAAGCCAATGTAACCAATTAAGGATACTACCATTCTATCAAATTGACCAGCTGTTTTACATTAACAAAGCTAGGCAAGTCCGGACAAGTCTTTGTATGCCTTAAGCAGACAGCGAGCCCAAGACCTTTACAATTCATCCTCTGGCAACCCGCACCTAACCCGGGCCAGAATTTCATCATTAGCAAACCAGAATAATCTGGGAACGGACTAAGTGGGTATTCGCCGTACAGTTGTCGAAGGTGCCAGCGCACTTGCGCGGCACCTCAGATGACCCCAGAGCACTGGAAGAGGGGTGAATGTCTGCTGCTCTGACGCTCCAGGTAAGGTTAGGGTTAACATTGGTAAAGGTATGGGGCACCAATTTGTGCTTCACACCTCATCAACAATTAGTGAACTTCTGGTGAGGCAGGGCATGGTTGGAGGCTGTAGCAGCCTCCTCCGAATGCAGATGACCTTCTCCAGAAGTTCACTAAGTGTTGATTACCAGTCTAAGTGCGAAAAGGCCTCTGGTGCTTCCTTATCCAATGACTTTGGACGATTTTGTACTTTCAGGTATACTGGATCAGCAAACAATACTATGAGCCTCTCTTTGGTATGCTGGTGGGGCCTAAAGGAAGTCCCAAGCATATGCATTGCACATGGCCCAGGAATATAGCTGTAGAGCTCTAAAAAGCACTCTACAACTATACTTGTTCCTGAATATACATCAGCATGGCTCTATTTGCAATACAATCAAGACTAGAGATACAAATTGTTTCCTTATGTTAACTACACATGCCAAAAATTTAGCAACTGCTAAGCTTTCTTTTGATACTTGGTCACACAAAAGATACTCAACATAAAATTTGCTAGAGCATCCAGGAAGTAACAGTACAATAGGGCTGATTAATTTTAAGGAGTTCAGTATTTTGGCAGTGAGCTATCCCCACTGAAGCTCCCTTGCTTCATATTCTTATCATGTGGACAGGACGTAGTAGGACAGTATAATCACTTAAGAGTCTCTGCTGGTCCCAACAAATGGTTGTTCGTTCTGCTTATTGCTTTCTGAAGCAGAAATCCTACTGGGCTTAGCTACACCCCTGCATGAAACTTGTAGCGGTGTCCTGGCAAACATCCTATCTGTAGGAATACTTTACTCCTCTGCCCTAAAAATGCAGAACTTGGATTTTTGGGGGTTTCGGTCTCTGGAAGTGGAAGTAATATGTTGCTCTTGCATACTGGCCTTTGCTGTAGAGTTTACATGTGTGCATATGGTGTGTAATGGAACAATACTAAAAAAAAAAAGAAGTCTTTTCGCATCCCCATCTGAAACTAAGAGAACCTGATCCTTAGCTGGCATGCGTGGGATTGCCAGGTGAGCGAAGTACAGAAGAAGTTGCCTTTATTGGTAGGGTGACCGTATATATCAGCCGAGACCTGCAGCAAAAGCAAGTTGATGAGTCATAATAATTTATTATTTTTGTATAAGTTTAAAGGCTTTGGTTTTTATTTTGTTCAAGAAGTTTTGTCTACACTTGTAAAATATTGGAATAAGAATTAAGATAAATGCAGCAGAAGAAATGGGGACATAAAAACAAGATTAAAAGCAATTAAAAACAGTACAATATCCAGAGGTGGAAGAGAACCGTCACTTCAGGCAAAGGTATAGATAGAGATGCTTGCAATATTGTTGGACATATTACACTCTTAGGAGTTTAATTCCTTGTGGAATTGAAGTATTTGGGATATATGTATGCCTTGAAGTGACAGCATAGGCTAACATGTGCCATAGGTAGCAAAGCCGTTATCTGATAATCTGGTACCCATAGACAACAGTGGCTGTGGCCATTGTGGCTGATGGGAGTGGAGATAAAGGCAGCCAGAAGTAAGTGGTGCAAGAAGCCACTTAAGGCTGCAATGATGTGCAGACTAGCGGCAGATTGTAGCTTTAAGGGTAGGTGGTCACAGGTCACAGACTGCAAACTCTAGGCCTCTTCAGCCTTTAAAGACCGTGTCTAAGAGGGAACCTAACTGATGTATATAAAATCATGTATGGTATAGAAAAGGTAGACAGAGAACACTAGAACCAGGGGGCACTCTATGAAGCTGATGGGTAGAAGGGTCAGATCCGACAAAGGGAAGTATTTCTTTACCCAGAGGGTCATCGGTCTATGGAATTTGCTGCCAGAAAAGGTGGTAACAGCAACCAGCCTAGATAGCTTTAAGAAAGAGTTGAAGAGAAATTCATGGATGACAGGTGTATCTCATCCCTTTAGGGGTAGAAAAGGGGGGGAAGCCAACCTCCTCCTCCACATGCTTACAAATCACCAGAAGAGTTTTACTATTAAGGAAGCTTACTAAATAAATGAAGAGGTTTTTGAGGATGAGTTTCTGAAAAAGGTACATGTTCTTCTGTAAACTGTGATATACAGTAATCTTTCAGTAATTCTGAAATATCCTGATATTGTTGAGTTGCAGATGTTACAAAAAGTTTTAAAGTTTTAAAAATACTTTTAGAATGAATTTCAAGTCTTTGTGCCCTGGATTGAATGGGGACTTTGTATCCATGCTATTAAAACTCTTCAAAGTATTTACGAAGATGTTTGCACAGAATATTGAGACAGATCATTGGCTTCAGCAGAAGAGAATCAATCAATCTCCTCCCCTAGAACCAACACAACACAGGCCGCATCCCCATTACAAGCTTATTTCGATTTCAAACCGTTTTCAATCCTGGCAGACCCCACGTCAGTTTGGCTTAACACGCCTTCCGCATGTTAAATTGCCCCAGAGTGTTGTAAATGTTAATCCTCATTTCAACAGGTCTCACTCTGGTTGGTGTGCTTGAAACATTTTACATTTTTTACTGTGGGGACCATACGGTGTTAAGGGATGAGAATCTGTGTTTAGGGTTTCCCTCCCCCAACAGCTTGCTTCCAAAGATAGTGATTTCATTGAAAAAAATCCACCCCTCAAAACAGCCACTATAAAAATCCACTCCATAAAGCTACACTGTAGCGATCTACCCACTTCACACCTTATAACAATGTTGCAAATTTGTGCAATTCTGAAAGTTCTGACCATTAGAAAGGGAAAGGGAGGGAGGAGAGCAGCTGGAGGTTCTGTTTTAAAGGCTGCGGCTGTGAAGGGGGGTTGAGTTGCTGCTGCATGCCCTGAGCAATGAGGAGAGGAGGGGAAAGGATTGCTGGTTGTCCGCTGCTGTTTTTCTTCCATCCAGGCAAGCAGCAGCCACCCAGCTAGGCTCCATGAAGGGGTCCCTTATGGGTGGCACATTCATACCAGGAGAAAGATGGCAGGGCAGCCCCAAAAAGTGGCTTTTAAAAAGTAGCCACTTGAGTCCCCCCTTGAGTCACGTACACCACGTACGATCCTCAGAATCTGGATCAAACGCGATTAAGCTGAAAGTAATGGGAACAGGCAAATTTGCGTTTGCATCCAGTTCTATTATTTTGGTTTAAGGAAATTGGATTAAGCTTATAATGGGGATGCGCCCACATAGTGCATATAATCCCAGTATGGCACACTTTCAAACACTGCTCCTCTTACTTTCACTTTCTTTTCCTGTTTTTCTTAAGCTACCCTAATTATCATTGAATACCAACCTAGTTGTGCCTGACTCTCGCATGGGCACCTCTATGGTTGCCACTGTGCAGTTTTCTTGGCAAAAATACAGAAGTGGTTTGTCATTGCCTACTTCCTGGGAGAAGCCGGGGGTTGAACTGGTGGCATTCTGCTTTCCAGGCTGCTTGAGTTATCACAGTATTATGAGGAGATAACTGTGCCTGAAAACCATGAAAAATTGTTGTTCTAATTTGCCATTTCACAAAACAGATTACCTGACAGTTGTTAAGCATTTCTCTTAACTTTCTAATCATATGCATCAATAATTATAGCCATCCCTTGAATAAAAGATTCTGTCAAACCCCTGAATAATTCAAAATCTTATTATGCAAGTAATTGCTGCTTATGCAAAACAAGGAGTTAAGGGAAGTGCGGAGGCCTGCCTTACCAATGGGTGACTGTGGACACATAGAAAGGAGTCGCTGACACTACAGGTCAGGTATTGTTGTAATTTTCTGGGACTGCATAAAGTGAGGGCAACAGCCAACCTGTGCAAGTTTGTGTTATACGAGGGAGGGCAGTAAAACTAATCAGTGGGAAAAGGAAGCTGGTCCAGTGGGGAACCAGCAAGGCCATTTGGCACAGGCCTCCCCTCCCCTCCCTTCCCTATATTATATTAGATTGCCCTGGCCTTCAGCTAAATGTGGTTACATTTCCCGCCCCCACTTTTAAATAGTACTGCTTTTAATATATATTTGGTTTGTTTTAACATACTGGATTTTAAATGTTGTTGTAGATATTACTGTTTTAATATATATTGTTTTGTTTTAAAGCGTGGAATTTTTAAGCATTGTTATCTGCCTCCGGGTGTAGGGCGGGATACTAAGATTAAGGGTGTTTCCACATTGGCCGCAGAAACCGGTTTAAACAGACAATAAAGACACATATAAGACACATTAAAACTTACCTTCCGCATTGCAGACCTTTTTAGGGACACTTGGAGGCGGCCACTTCTGCATTTCAGAGCGCAAGATCCGTTTCTAAAACAGGTCTCACTGCCGAAAACCGGATCTAAATGAAGACCTAAAAATTAGGTCTTCAATCCGTCACTTTGCCTGGATCTGTGTGGAAGCAGGATGCTTCTGCACATGGATAGGCAAAGGGACGGATGCCCCTGCGGCCGCCATCTTGGGAGTGGTGGAAGCAGGATGCCCCTGCGGCCGCCATCTTGGGAGTGGTGGAAGCAGGATGCCCCTGCGGCCGCCATCTTGAGAGTGGTGGAAGCAGGACGGTCTGTCCTGGAAATGCCCAGTGACGGACAGCTGACTGCTCCAGTCCCGCGGCTCCAGGGGTGGCATTGGCGGTGCGGGAATCCGGCTGACTTGTGGAATGGGTGCTGTGACTTCCGCACAGCACTCACACCATCCGGATCTGGCCTCCCCGCATGTGTGCGGATGCGCTAGGGCCCTTTGGATCCGCCCCTGTTTGAGACAGATCCTCGGGAGGTCAGATTGCCAAGAAACGGATCTTCTTTGATCTGTTTCTTGGCGGCATGTGCGGAAACACCCTAAGACAAAGAGTTGTATTCCTTTCCCCTTCTGTACCTGTAGGTCTTAGGGCGTGTCACAGTAAAATGATCCTAAATGCAGATAAGATTGACTAAAACAGTGATGGTGTCTGTTATTCAGTGTCTGTTGTTCCCTCAATCTAAGGCTTTCTATGAAAAAGAAATAAACAGTACATGCCTTTATTTACAATTTACATTATTTACGATCTGCCATTATTTACTTTAAGGTAAAGGTATCCTTACCCCCTTCTCAAACCATGAGGGACCCTTACAATGTGAAATGGCCTGGGACTTGTTTGAGTTCTGAAAAGGCCTGAAATAAGGCAGTTAATGTAAAATATTGAATCAGTTGAGTTGCTCTGGTGCAGGAATTGCACCGCTTTTGCGGTGCAATGGTTCTAAATCAACATTCCAAGTGGCCCCTGATTTTGGTTGCTGCATTTTAGCTTCTCTCTGCATTGAGACTAAATGGTAGGCTCTATCCTCTGAAGTAGCTCTTATCCGCATTCTAAATTCTTTAGCTGTTGCTGGTGTTAATCTGCTTTCAGTTGTTATTGGCCAGCTACAGTATTGATTTTCCCAATACCATACTTCACCAGAAGAGGTCACTCATGGCTGTCACCTGGAGTGGATGGACTCTATGGTCTTGGTTAAGTGAGAAGAAATTTTTAAAAATCCATGGAAAAACGTGAATGGTTTCACTGAGGTAGAAAATGTGGGCTATAATTAGGCACTTATAGACAGAATAAAAGATTAAAGAAGCCATGGTGGCATTTGTGGTGTAGAAAGGAAATGATACACAATGGAAGTCTGAAGTTAGGGGATTTATATTCATAGGCCATGATCCCACTTGACTTTTTAAAAGTTGAATTAACAAAAAATGGATGTGAACGCACATTCTGCCCGTTCTCTTTGTTGTAGCTGTTAGTTCCACTTTTAAAAAGTTGAGCGCGGCTGCGGTGGCGGTGGCTGAAAGGGAAGGTGGGTGGCCAAGCGGGCGGGTAGGCAGGCAGGTCTCGCTTGCTTGCCACCCAGCGTGCCTCCTTTCCATGCCCTGCAAGCGTGGGCAGCTGGGCGAGTGGGTGAGCAGCCGGGCGAGCGAGGTGGTGGCCGCGCAGCCCAAAAAGGCAGCTGGCCAGGCGGGTGAGGCGGCAGTGGCCAAAAGGGCAGCCAGGCAGGCTAGTGGACAAGATACTGCTAGTGTATTCTTCCCAAAGGACAAATAAAGCGTGTTAGCAACAAAAATGGGAGTGAGAGTTGTTTAAACAAGTGGCTTTTTTAATGCTTTCTTTTCGATTTACTCCTCTTAAAGTGTGGGAAGTCCATTTTTAATGCGGACAAAGAATTTTCAAAACCTTTTCAACACGCAATAAAAACCCAGTGGGAATGCGGCCATATAGTATTATACTACTGGTGATTCCATGCAGTCTTCAGTCATATTCACATTGGAGGTTGGTATTTTGAAACAGGATGGAATGCTGTGATCCAGAATAAGCAATCCAACTCAAGCTGGGATGGATTGCTTTGGCGCAAAACAAGGCCGTCCACATTGGAATGGCTTGTTCTGCGTTATCCCTATGTTGGCACTAAAGCATGTGCTAGCTTTGGGTGCTGCTTAATGCTCTGAAAGCCATGAACAAAAGTGGTTGCCTGGAGGTATTATTTCAGCAGCATCTCTTGATGTGCCACTAAAATGAGTCTCCCATTGCATGCTGGACCATGGAAACATCATCCTCATGCCTCTGTGGTCCATTAAACCATCCCTAGCATGCTGGTAGATCTTGAAAAAGAGATCTACTGGGAGACTGGACTGCGATGCCATTTTGGGCATCTTTGGTGTGTCTACACCTGGTCCTATGCAAACTAGTGTGTGGATGGCAGAAGCCTAGACTGGACCATGGTCTGGTCCACCACCAGGGTGGAGGCCCTTAGATTCTCATAATTTGAAGATCACTGAAATCTGGGGTAGTCTGTGTGATGTGCTTCAGATGGACTCAAGCCTGCACTGTTCATCTAGCAAGGTAAATTTGAATGATACTTGAGATAATGGCAGCATCGGAGGAGCACCGATACCCTTAACATAACAACCAGTTATTGAAATATGTCTGTCCCAGTCGCGAGCTGCGACCTAAAATCTTGGCTCTAAGAAACCTGGGGGAGGCAGCCTATGGCTACTTCGGTCTTGGCTGTAGCTGTGAAAACCACAGCAATGCTTGGTATCAGCTGTTGCTGGTACGATCACCTGATGTTGCGATAGTTAATTCCTTGATCTCCACAGGCATGAGATTGGGGACCACCACGTGCTCAGATGGCGAGTTAAAGACAGAGAGTGCAGGGGAAAGAGATCAGGCAGGAGGCAGAGTCAGCTGGAACAGAGAGCGCTTTATTCTTCTGCAGAGGTTTAAATAGCCCACTCCAAGAGGGAGCGTGCAAGAAGTGATGATGTAAAGGCACAATCCAGGGAGGTGATTGGTAGAACTGGGTCAGGCTGGCAGGTCAGAGGTTCTTCTGGTGTTGCATCTTGTGGTAGGAGGCGGGGAAAAACCTCAAACAGGAAAAGAAGAGTTGTCCTTTGGAAAGTCATGTGCTTTGCAGATGCCATAATGCCCAAAGGCAACTGCATGGAGTGGAAAGAGTCCAGCACCCTGGTGGTGCTGAGTGTGTACTACAAGCTTATGGGACAGTAAAATAGTTGCTCTTTTGACCCCGAGGCTTGAGATATGGAAGGCTGAAGAAAAGGAAGCAAGGGGAAAAGCTGTGCAGCTTTTGTGGTTACTACATACGTCACTCTACAAAACAAAATTATGTATCGTTTAATATTATATATTATAATATATAATAGTGGGGCCATTCAGTGATGGGTGGGATATAAATTTTCTAATTAAATAAATAATCACCCTTCACTGAAAATATTAGAACAAAGTGCAACAAAATGGTTAGTAATATAGAAATACAATATTCTAGGAAGTAATTTATTTTTGTATTTTTTTAAATCTTTTTTTTTAAATTTTGCTCGTGCACAATGCCTTCAGATTTATAGGCAGAAGGCTGTATCCAAACCAAAATATAAATACGTAAATAATCTTACCATGATGGATAAGGAAATGTATATGTATTTAATTCAGTGATGGTGAACCTTTTGAGCTCAGTGTGTCAAAATTCGCAAGAAAACGTAGCTTAACTCAGGTGCTGTGTCACATCTAGAAATATCCATAATTGTGATATTTGTAGCTTTAGTAAAAAAGTTATATTTTTGATATACGGTATGTATTTTATTAAAAGCAAAAACAAATAATTATTTACATTAGTGACTTTTGTTGCTGAATTTCATTTGCTAAATCTTCAACTGAAAGTTGGTATTTTGTACACTTCAAGAACAAGCAAGCATTACACGCCCAGGTACCAGGGTGACCATGTGTGTCACTCAAAAGGGCTTGGCGTGTCACCTGTGACACGCGTGTCATAGGTTGGCCATCACTGATTTAATCCCTGCCCTTACTTAACTTTTTTTTTCAAGGAGCATCTAAAGTTTCTCAAACCACCGATGGGCTTTCTAGTTGTAATGGAGATTTGTCTCTAAAAACCAGCTTCAAGGAGCAAGGAGGGAGGTGGCTGCAGGCACACTTTCTGTGAACAAAACTTAACATTTGGTGTCATCTGAAAACTCATAACTAGGCATGTGCATGAATATTCGTAACATTTGAAATTCGTACAAATTTGGCTGAATGTAGACATCCAAATTTAAATGGAATGTAGGCACATTTGAAGAGCAAGATTCAGATTTGAATAAAATATTTTGATACATTTGTATGAAGCTTTGCATGGGATTTGTATTGGATATGTATGGGATTCGTATGGGCTTGAACATTTGTACCAAATTCGAATCCTACCACATTCGAAGGGGATCAATCCAAACGAATACAAATTTTCTTGCATTCGATTCAATACGAATTGAATAAAAAAATATATTTGTGCAGATCCCTACTCGTGACTGATGCATATTGATTCAGATTAGCACGAGGCAGTTTGCTTATAGGACTGGTATGTATCCGGCGTAAAGCGTGTCTTTACAGCATGCCCGTGTTTTCCAGCAAGGCCATTTCTTGTACAGGGATCAGTTTCTCTTTCTTTCCTGAGGATGGAGCTTGCTGCAGACTTCCTTCCAATGGAAGAGCTACTGCTGAACTGTTTCCGCACCTCTCATCTTGAGCGCTCTGGCTTCACAAATACAGTAGCGTTGTGGTAGCAAATAATAATAAAAACCTGCAGGAGGAAATCTCAGCTGCTTGGAAACAGCTTGGCAACAGATCTTGTTTCACAAAAGAAAGGGAGAGGGGAAGCAAAAATAATTTGTGCTGTTAATGCTCCTTCAGGTAGCAGAACGACTGAGAATGCTCTAAGTAATTTGTGCTCCTTATACCTGATTCTGAATATGGTTGTTTTCAGAGGAGTTACAGAAGCAGTGAATTTATAGCCAGCTTCTGTTTTGGATCTTTTATTTATAACTTCCTAAATCCTATGAATTCTTTTGGTGCAGATTTTCGGATTTTAAGTCTTTACTTTTGGGTCTTTCTGTACAGTTCTGATTCACTGTATGCCTCCACACTATCCCGATGATCGACTCCAGTTATTTGGATCTAGGGGTGTTCATGAATCCAATTTTTGGGATTTGATTTGATTTGAATCGAATATCCAAAAATTCAATTCGATTTGAATCTTTAAATTCAAATTTACACAAATCTGATTTGAATGTGTATGTGCAAGCATTCCATGCTTATTTGAGTGATTTCATCCTGAAGGTGCCTTGCAAATTTGACATAACAGGGCTCCATCTCTTCTTTTAGCCCATTCACTGCTCAGAAAAGCTCTGTTGGGTGGCTTCCTAAGGATGCATTGATTGTGGAAAAATAATTCTTTTTCACCACCATAACTGCCACATGGCAAGTATGTGAATGCATAGTCAGACATGCACACACTACCTGCATTCATTGGCCATAGCTCTTTGGACTAGCAGTGTTTTATGGGCTCCACAGAAACATTGAGTTCATTCATCAGGAATGATTGTGGTGATGGGCCTACTTACCTCACAGTTCCTTAGAGTGACCAGAGCCTCAATAGGACCATCATCACTGTCAGCCAGGAATTCTTTCAAACCATTCAAGAGTTGTTTGGATTTCATAAGTCTCCATGGGTGGACTAGTTCAGTAGGTCTCCTGCCTCTGCAGACAGATGTTGCCACAATCTTACAAGCAAATAATCCACACACGATATTGGGTTAACCACCAGCCCTTCTGTCAACAGTTTTACTAACCAGCTCTGTGTTGGTCCATTAGCATATTGAGATACCCTCATGCTTCTCATGGAGGCCATGAAAACTTGACCTGTTCACTGAGATTCATCTTGGCATTTGGAAATCTCCCTACATCAGTGTGGTCAAAGCCTTCAACATCATTATGGGGATGGGTATCCAATCCTATTTTTATGAGTTAATAGATCATTAGTGAATCACCTAATAGTGTTTTCAAATTGTACTTTGTAGTGTCCTCAACTATGGATTAATTGGTTATACTTCTGATAAGCCCACCACCAAGATTTGCTTGAATTCCTTTCTGTTAAAGCAGCTTAATGTCAAATGAGGAACTGGCAATGTAATGTCCTATAATTCTAATCATCCCTTAGAACTGGACGTGAATGGTAGCAAACTGGTGTTGATGAGAGTTGGAATTTGGTTTCTGGTGGGCCTACCTCCAATAGATACATTATGTATGTTGAAAGTGTAAGTTGAATATGAACAGATACCACTGTTTTATGATGATTCCTTAATTATATTTTCAGTTTGGCTTAGTGGTGTTTGCCTTCACCGTTTCTTCCTTTCTGGTGTGCTAGTTATTAGCTTTTGGCAGTAATGGAGGAGAGAGGAGGAAGAGGAGGGAAAAGAAGAAGAAAAGAAGAAGAGATGGCTTTTCTACCCCGCTTTTCTCATCCATTTAAGGCAGCGGTTCTCAACCTTCCTAATGCTGTGACCCCTTAATGCAGTTCCTCATGTTGTGGAGACTCCCAACCATGGGGGTAGGGCAGCTGGGAGGGGGGAGGGAGGGGCAGCGGGAGACTCATCACGACCCCTCCAAAAGTGTAGTTTGAGCCCCAAAGGAGTCGCGACCCACAGGTTGAGAACCACTGATTTAAGGGGACTCAAAGCAGCTGACAAACCTTCTTCTTCCCACAATAGAACACCCTGTGAGGTAGTGTGAGAGCTCAAAAGAGAGCTGTGACTAGCCCAAGGTCACACAGCTGGCTTCATGGAGAAGTGTGGATTAAACCCAGTATTCTGAGATAAGAGTTCGGCTCCCTAACCACCAGACCAAACTGAGAAGCTCATTTTTTTTATATATCTTTACATATCACATTCCATTAAAAATATAATCTCAAAGCAGCTTACAGACTGTTAAAAGTGAAAACAGCTACAACTGTCATGTTTATAAAATGTTATTAAAAACCAAAGCGAAAGAAAGGAAGATGTAGGTTGGTTCATCCAGCTCTTGCTTTTAGGGAACATAAAAGAGAATGGCAGCATCCTATGAACAGATGCACTTTCTGGACATGGACATTCTCTTTCTAGGGAGCTGAAGAAGAAACTCATGTGCCCAGTGCTTTGAGTTATCATTTTGCTGTCCATCACTGAGCCATGTTGACTGTTGGGCCAACTAATGTAGTTCGGTAAGAGGAAAAAGAAATGAACATCATGTTAAGGAGGAAGCACCAAATAATTCTGTACTGTGTTCTAGTACATGTTGCATCAGTTAGGAGAGTAGTTAGTAGGGGTGTGCGTGAATGCAATTTTTGGGATTCAATTCGAATTGAATATCTAAAAATTTGATTTGATTCGAATCTTTAAAATTCAAATTTAACCAAATTTGATTCAAACTAAGCAAATTTGAATCTATTTGCTTGAATATTCTATTTGAATTTGCACTTACGAATGTCGACAACATTTGCATGTGCCTGTACTCATCTTTGTGCATCCCGTCCGCATCTGTACACATCCGTACACGTCTGTATGTATCCCGAAGTTATCCCGTATACAACCCATTTTTGTCCGTATGGATCCATACAAATGCGTACGGATGCGGGAAAGATGCATATCTCCAAGTACGCATCATGTACAAACCCGTACACATCCGGATGTCTGAATAGATTCAAAATTAAAAATTCGTCTGAATGTTTAAATTCAAATTTATGGACATTCGATTTGAGTTCAAACGTTGAAATTCGGATAAATTTGATCAAATTTCGAATGTCTTCAAATATTTGTGCACATCCCTAGTAGTTAGTATGAAAAGGAAACTGAGCAATTTATAGTGCTGTATTGAGCCATACAGTAGAAAAGATGAATCCCTGTGCAAGAACTGTATAATCCCTGTTTCAACACAGAAGTCCGTACAAGATGAATGCAGACAAGGGAATTCAAAGTGTATGCATTTTGCTTTGCTTTGCCTTTATTGATTCCCAGCTGAGCTGTCCAAAAACTTCACTGGTTATCTTTGTAAGACCCATAAATGTAACAGTTGAGCCCTAATAATTTGAGTTCATCAGGTCAGTAATAACATATGGGACACTGTGGGTGTTTTTCCACTGTCACTAGAATTACCCATTAAGTACCCATTAATGGGTACAAAAATGCCATTTCATACCCATTAATGGGTACCTAATGGGTACTTTTAGTGACAGTGGAAAAACACCCTGTGTTAGTGCCTTTCTCTTTGATTCTTTTTTTAAAGTATAAGGAAGGATGAGAGGTTTTAGTTATTACTTTGATGCTGTTGGAGCATTTGGAAGAAATAAAGATTAATAATTGATTCCTGGTTGTACAAGTGTTTTTTTTTTTTTTACTCTCAGTTTGTGGCTGCTGAGGCTCTCTCCAAAGAGGGAACACAAAGTTAAACGCAGGTGATGAAAGAGACTTTCTTTAAGAAAGTGATCTTTGGAAAGCGTCCTGTCTGTCGGAGAAAGCAGAGGAACTGCCCGGTGGCTGGATTCCTGTCTGAGAAATCCTGAGCTGCTGTTCCCTTGAGCTGGCAGTCCTGATGGGCTGTAGTTTCCTGGGGTGTGGAAGTGCTTCTCTTGCCAGTAATCCCAAGCTTTTCATTGGCAGAGACGCCCACTGAGCTGGCCGTCTTTTAAAGTCCACCCCCAATCCTCCAGGACACAGGCAGTCAGCGCTGTTCCGCTCTCGGAGTGCAAACTCCTGGTCCTGTTTTCATTGGCAAATGGGTAGGATTTGATCTTTTGAAAACAAAGTGTTACAGTCTCCGCTTCTGCTGCGGGCTGCTCCATCGGTGGCTTCCCCCTTCCCCACGAAGAAAAAGATGAGCTCGGCTGCTTAGCCACTGAAATAGATGCAGAAAGCATTTGATGAAACTGCAGGGACTGAGAGAGAGAGAGATTACTGAAAACCACTGCTGAAAAGCTGGCGAGCGTAATCTGGAAGCTCTGAAGTTCCGAATTCTTTTCAGTGTGCCAAAGAGGATATTGGATGCCCTCTCCTGCTCTTCTAAATCAGGTATCTTTCCCTTTCTTTTCTCTAAAGGGTTTTAGAGCCTTCCTTTCCTACAGTGGAGAATGGATACGTCTTATGTCAGAGAGGGACATCTTAAAATGTACTTTATGGAGCACTTGCAAATGCATTTATCATCCCTGCCTTCACTTTAGTTTCTCTGTCCATTTGTCAGAGTGAGTCAGTAATGTTAGATGCTAAACGTCTGATCTTCTGTTTTCCAGCTTAAGGGTGTGAAAAGTGTCCCTGACTTGCTTTCCTTTAGTGTTCCAAGTTCTGGAGCCAGAAGAATCTTATCTGTTTAGCAATAAGGCTTCCAGGGGAAATTATATTGGTGGAGATGTGCAGGTTTTACTTAAACTGTTTTTCACGTGTCGGCAGATGCCATAACATAGTTACTGGGGGAAATACACCTAAGAACTGACATGTTGAGATGTGAAACAAGCGAAGAGAGTTTCTAAAGAGAAAAGCTCAATATAGTTTTTATATGGTACATAATTTAGATGAAGTGTCAAGCAAATAATTGAGGTACGACTTTTGAGGGGGGCTTTACAGTAAAATTCAAATAATCAAAAGAGATAAGCTATTTAGTAGTATTGGATTTAATTTTGAAATTAGTATTTTCAACACAGTAGCTTGGGATTTCTGAACAAAAGAAAACGCCTATGGGAAAATACACTGTATATTTTTCACAGCTTTTTTTTTAAGAATAGTTTTGCATCATGCACTTAAACAGGCTGATTTGAGAAGGAATCCTGGTTTCAAAAGAATGCATTACCAAGCCTTCTTAGAAGGAAAGGCTTTGTTTTATTTCTTCCCTTGCCAGATTAAAAAAGAAAACTCCCATGCATCAAGTTCCTTTGGCTTGTTTCCCAACTCTTTTGTACCTCCTTTGGCTTTTTGTAAGCCTAACGGTTCTCAAAACATTGTACAGTATTCAAAGACCTAGCTGTGTTGGTTTGGATCAGTAGGCAAAGAGGTCTGGTAGCACCTTAGAGAAAAACAGAAAGAAGTTGGTAGCATGAGCTTTCATAGACTAAGCCTACTTCATCAGATGCATTAAGTGCCTACAGACAAACCCTATATAAGCAAATTGTGTGTGCGTGAATACGAATAGAAATGCAAAACTATGGGTGTGGTGATGAGAAGACCAGTATAACAATGGTGATTAAGGCTTTCGTGTGAGTAGAGGTGCAAATATGTCAAAGTGTTGAAATGTAGAATGATGCTGGCTAGGAATCAGAAAGGAGATGTGAAGAACAGTCAATGATCTTTGGTGGCAGACATTTGCTTACCTATAGGAAGACACAGAACATGGATTAGAGGATGGATATGAGATCTTGCCAAAGCCAGATGCCTACTCTGTGCATACATCTACTTGAGTGATGCCATCACAGGACCTAATTGCATTAGAAGGACTTTCACCTGCTCATCCTCTGATGTGTATATACCATCCTCTGTCAACAAAGCCTTTCGGTGCTATACACTGAGCAGACAGGATGGTCTCTGCATCAGAGAATAAATGGACATTATGAATAGGAATACACAAAAACCTGTTACAGAACACTTCAGTTTTCCAGGACATTTCATCTTGGTCCTCAGAACAGCAGTCCTTGAACAAAACAAAACAAAAAACCACAAGGGAGGACTGGAAAGAGAAATAGCAGAATTGGAATATAGTCACAAACTTCAGTCCATCTACAAGGTGTTGAACAGAGATAATACTTACCTGGCACACCACACATAACACTAGTTAATACCCCAGCCACTTGTGGGCCCCCTTGAACTGTTCTTCACATCTCCTTTCTGGTTCCTAGCCAGCATCACTCTACATTTCAGCACTCTGACATGTTTGCACCTCTGTTCACACACAAAGCCTTAACAACCATCATTATAAATTGCCACCTCATCACCACACCTAAAGTCCTGCATTTCTCTTATTATTCACACAAAAAAGTTGCCCATGTGGGTCTGTCCCTAGGCACTTCACTCCATGCATATGATGTAGGTTTATGCTCCGGCTTCTTTCCCGCTGATAGTCTCTAAGGTGCTACTATCACCCCTTGCTTAGTGTATAGTATTGTAGTTAAGAAGGAAGAAAAAATATGAGCACTCATCACCGAGTCAAAATACTATTTTTGTTAAAAGAGTGAATGGGGAGAATACCTAATGGTGGTTTGTTAGAAGGTTTAAGAACTCCATTTGGGTACTGGTCCTGTATGCATTTATTTGGAAGTCAGCCACACTGAGTCCAGTGAGGTTCCTCTTAAAAAGAGAGGATTGTCGTGTTGGATGATACAGTTAGATCATCTTTCCCAGACAAATATAACTGGCAAGTGTGTTTGAGACCTTGGGGATGGAGATAGGAGAAAGTTTAAAACGGACTTGTGTGCAGAGAAGGGGCTTATTTTGTTAGTTTGCTACACTAAAAGCAACATTGAATCTTGTGGTATCTGGCAGCTGAACAGATTATTACTCTGCCAGAAAATTTTGTCAGCCAGAACCCACATCACCTTTCTGTAATCTTTTCTATAAGGGAGAAAAATATTATGACTTCTGAGGAGAAAGTACTTAATTGTTTTTTAAAATTAATTTTAAAAATTAAATTTCCATTACAAACATAAAATATCAAATTCTGGGTTCCCCTAAATAAGTACACTGAGGAATATACAATTAATTGGTAAATTATAACTGACTTCCACTCGACCTCCAAGTCTTTTCTTATGTTGCATTCTTCTTACATGCTCCCTTGTAACTCGCCTTCAACATCCTGCCCCATTTGATTATTCCGCAAATCCAGTAATCATCAGTTGATTTTCTAGTTCCTGTAGAAAGTCAGTAACAGGTTTCCAGTAGGAATGTGCATGAATTGTGGTTTTTTTGTCTGCAGTCCTAAGTTAATTCTTCATATATGCAGTAAAGCAGGTGGTGGTCCATGAAAAGATATGGCATAAATGTGAGCTTTAACAGTGTTGTGAGTTTGAACAATAGGCAGTCAGAGAGGTGTGGGTGGGTGAGGACTATGGGAATTTGTGTGCCTGCCCCTATTGAGTTTAATTCAGAAATGGATTCCCACAATCTTCCACACCAGCTGCAGTCACACCCAGTCCCCCACGTAATGGGTCGAATTTGCTTTTCCTAAAGAGAGGCTGATCTTGAGAGTGCCTTAGGAGCCAATATTAGGAAGGACTTAAAAAATGAGTAACAACTGCACATTTATCGTGGAGGATGGCTTCTGTCTGGAGCAGACCTCACTGGGCATAGGATTGATTGACACCCATTGGTCCTTGAATGAGGAGAATTAACTCTTCATTGGGAGAGCACAGTTCTGGTATTTAGCTGCTGTACTTTATGAGGCTATCTGCTCTTGATGAATTTTTTTAATGCTTCCATATAGTATCAGGAAGGTAAAAAAAATTATGTTCGCATAGAATGAGTATGGGTACAGGTTGTTTCACCACCTTCAGAAGTGAGGCTGGTGGGCACCTGGGAGAGGGCCCTCCCAGAAATGGCCCCCAGGCTATGGAAGAATCTCCCCCTGGTGGTGTGCCAGGCTCCTTCTCTGATTAGGTACAGGAAGGCGGTGAAGACCCACCTCTTCGCTGAGGCCTTTGGCTAAATGTTGGGTATGTTTGCCCCTCACTGCAAATGCTACTATTTTAATCTAATATTGTGGGGTTTTTTCCTGGCTTTTTAAAAACGTATTAGTTTTAAATTTTAATGTCGTTTCTTTTGATATGCTGGTTTTTAAAAGTTGTTACCCGCCCTAAGACCTTTGGGTATAGGGCGAGATATAAATATACATAAATAAAGAATGTCCCTATTCCCTTCCATGCCATTTTCGTTTTGTATCTTGTCTCTTTAGATTTTAAGCCTGAGGGCAGGGACCTGTCTAAGATTTTTATAATATTGTAACCTGCCCTAAGACCCCTGGGTGTAGGGCTGGATAGAAATACAAATAAATAAAAATAAATTGTTCTGTAGATGGCATGTGTCCTCTGAGTTGCTAGCTTAACAAGACCATGCACTGTTCACCAAGTATTTATTTTATTTGAATTTTTGTCCCAGTGTTTATACCCAAAGGTCTCAGGGTGGGTTACAGCATCTAAAACAAGTGATAATGCCTGAATGTCTGAATGTGGGGAGGAAAGCCATTTTTGTGTTTAGCCAAAGGCCAGGGCAAAAAGGTGCATCTTCACTGCTCTCCTAAATGCATAAGGTGAAGATGCCTGATGCACCTCAGGAGAGGGACTATCTCACAATCTGGGAGTCACCAATGAAAAGGCCCTGTCTTGGGTACCTGGCCCATTTGCTACTGAGGGTGATGGGACAACCAAGGGGCTTCCCCTCCACATCTTAAAGCCTGGGCAGGTCGATATGGGAGAGTAGTAGAAATCCATGTATTAATGAAAGCCGCAGCAACAGCAACTGATAAGCACCATGCATATAATTCTCCTGACATGCCTGTGTCTTAGAAAAGCTGTGTGTGAGTTGTCAGTGTGGCAGCTCCTGGCTGGAAGAAGT
This sequence comes from Aspidoscelis tigris stejnegeri, assembly GCA_023333525.1. Taxonomy (NCBI): domain Eukaryota; kingdom Metazoa; phylum Chordata; class Lepidosauria; order Squamata; family Teiidae; genus Aspidoscelis; species Aspidoscelis tigris. The sequence continues at coordinate 99,416,227 of JALMGA010000002.1, forward strand.
CACCTGATACAAATACCCACAGATTGAAATCTAAAGTCTGTGACAATAATTCTGCCAGTAGTTATTGATGCCCTTGGTGGAGTTCAAAAGAACTGGAAGAACATCTTAAGACTCCGGGCATAGATAAGAGTCACTGTCCACCAGTTACGAAGGACAGCACTAGACCAGAAGGCATAAATTCTGCACCACAACATCCTATTATCCTAGATCCTTGGGAAAGATCCAGTTGTCAGAGTAGTCGTAAACATCTACTGGACTGTGATGCTGAAGATAATATATACAGTAATTGAACAGTTGTCACTGTGTGACCCAGCAGTGTCTTCTAGGCTGCTGTTTGGAAAGAGAAGCGCTAGCATTTGAGCTTTCCTGATCCTCATGCTGTCTGATCTGAAAGCTACGTTTCTTCAACACACAGTTTAGGGTTGCATGGGGATTTGGTTGTGTATGCACATGGGAATGTACTCAGGTAGATTTAGAAGGTCATCCATCAGTTCATGTGGTGTAATGGATGTCAGGGCTGAGGTCTGGCTTTAATTAAGCCATGGACATTCTGCAGAACTCTAAAATTACAGTCCTGCAGGCACTATGATTAACAGAAATGTCTGCTGTTGAGAGTGTGCTGCCAGCTGTCTGGGTGGATTAGCTTTTGTCTTATTCACTGCCCTCAATATATGTCACAGTGCTATTGTTAGGGCTCCGTTTTGAGTAGTATAAAAGATCTGTCTGTCTTGTCTTCCACCCTTAAATTCTGTCTTGTTTCAGTATTCTACTAAAGTGCTGAAAACAATCTTAGCCTTTTCTGCTTGTCTGTGTACATCCTACCTGGTGTATGCTGGAAAAATAATCAAGCTATATATACATGCTGGAAAAATAATCAAGCTATATATAAACTAGCAGATGTTGTACTGTATAATAAAATGGCAATAAATGGGTTTGCCAGGGCTGAGTAGTGTGATATTCCTGCTACCATTATTGAAGTACCGTCTGAGGGATGACTTAAAAAGGAACAAAAGAAGCTGCAAGTTCAAGAACAGATTGTTGCATTGAACCAATGGCCCATCTGGTCCAGCGGCCTGTTCTCTATGGTATTTGGGCTAGCAAGATGCTTTTGAGGAGTCCACAAGCAGGACATAAGTAAAGCTACAGTGTGAGCACACAACGGGTTTGGCTGACATCCATCTCAGTTACGGTGGGTTCAGTTTGTCTCTCATTAATGTTACATAACGGAATCAAATAGGGTATCCAACATGTTTTTCCTCCTACATGATTACAGATTGACCGGGACTACTCAAGAAGGGACAAGAGAGACTTAAAAATGGACATAGGGAACAGCACATAGGGAATAACCAGATGGGGAGAGAGCTGTAAAATGTAGAGATTTTGGGGAGGGGCACTGGACTCTACAGTGGTACCTTGACATACAAGTTTAATTCGTTTCGTAACCTTGCTCTTATGTCAAATCGCTCGTATCTCAAAGCAATTTTCCCATTAATCCATTCCAGCTCCCAAAACACCACCTCAGTTGTTTTTGTTATGTACTGTACTATATTTACATACTCTTATCTCAAATCTTGCTCTCATCTCAAAGCAAAATATCACTCGCTCGGTGGCTTGTATCTCAGAACACTTGTATGTCAGGGCACTTGTATGTCGAGGTACCACTGTACTTGGAAATGCTCAGAAGCATTTAGCACAACCCTAATAGAAGTTAACAGACGACTGGCACTTTTTTTTTTTTTTGCCCTATCAAAATCTGTCCTGAAGTAAATGGGTTGAGAACTCGTAACGTAAATTATTCTTTTATTCATTAAACAATAGGGCTTTGATTACATAATTTCACTCTGTGTTCAGAAGAGCTGTGAAGACACACTTCTTTACTCTGGCCTTTGACTAACGGAGGGCGCAGGTTTTCCTCCCCAATCACTGGCGTTGTTGTGGGTTTAATGCGTTATGGCTTTAATGTGTTCATTTTATACAGTATGTTGTAACCCGCCCTGAGACCTTTGGGTATAGGGTGGGGTGAACATTTAATTAAATAAATAAATAAATAAATAAATAAATGATTGATTGATTGATTGATTGATTGATTGATACTCCCAAACTAGACTGCTGTGACCAAAGAAACCACTTTGACTTCCATAACAGAGGGAAGGTGTAGACAAATTTTATCTCTGCAAAATCCAGCAGGGACTTGGTGGTTTGTAACTGGATGCCAGGGGAAGGGGTGGTCCTCATCAGACCAACCCAGCCTACCATCAGAATTGGGCATTTATAGCTGGCATTCTAAGCCTTTGTTTGCTATTTGTTTGTCTTATCTTTCTCTCTTTGTTTCTGCTTTTCCCAATTCTTCTCTGTCTTTGTTTACGTTAGGCCCTTCACAACCAGATAAGGTTTCCCTCCAGAGAAAAATGCATCTGAGCCATTCCCTAAGCTATCATTTATCTGGGAGGAGGAATCCCCAATTTCCAGACAACAAACCATCCATTAACATTAAAAATATTTCTGACCCTCTTCAGGAGGAGAGTTGTAAGGAGAAGTTGTAAGGCATGATAGTATCATTCATGTCAGAATTTAGGGCCCTGTTACACTTAAGTTGAAATCCATCTTTGAGCCTTCTGTGTTATCTAAAGTAGAAAATCCACCTTTGTGTTTGATGATGTGGCAGGAAATAGCTTGTCATCTTGTCCATGTATTCTCTTGCCCTTTGTACAATTTGGTACACTTTTTACAAGGGTTGTTGGGTCTTTTTCAGGAATGGATTGCTACAAAGTCAGAGTATCTGGTGTCTGCCCCACAGTACATTTATAAGTCACTCCAGAGGTGTACAGGGTCAGCCAGAATTACAGAATCTGAAAGAGTCTGAAAAGATACTTAGGAGGTGATTTATCTAATTTGGTAGTTCACAGAGCATGGGACTTTTTACACCTATTTGACTGGTATAGTACAGTATAATAACACTAAACTAGTCAGGTAAGGCAGTGGTGTGATGGCAGCCATCTGCACTGCACATGCTGGACTAGCCCTATGCATTGCCAGCAGTGTATACAGTGTGAATGGGTGGGCTGTAGCACCAGTCAAATAGCTGTGCTCACTTTGCTGCATTGCACCTTGAAGAGGGTGCAAAAATACTTCTCCCAAGAGCAATCTAGCCACTTTTGAGTAGCTTGTTAACTGCTTTTTAGATATGTGTAGCAATCTCAACATAAACCTGAGATAATTCCTCTTTTTATCCCCTGTCTGGATATATAACCTCACACTGTAGTATTTTGGATGAATTGGGAAAAATGATGACTAGACAAAAGCTCAAGGAGATAATTGGAATGAAAAATTACAATACAAAGAATAATAACCTGTATGAATCAAGAAAATATAAAGGAAGCATGCAAAAGTTCATATAACTCCTTTGAATGGACAATTAAAGAAAAAATATAGAGCAGAAGGGCTCAAGGGAGAAAAAAAATCTGTAGATGGCTAATGGGATCCCAGGAAATGATAGAGGACAAATTGTTAAAAAAATTGGAGAAATGAATTGCAGATAACTAGAATAGTAGCCCAAGAAACAATGAATATGTGACAGACAAAAATAATAAAACAAAGGAACAAAAAATGAAAATACTGAATCCATGATGTCAGATACCTAGCAAATATGGAAATGATAATTAATATGTTAGCATGGTTGCCCAGAAAGGGGCAGTTTTATCCATTTAATATTGGAATGTGTTAAAGTCTGAGGCTATGAGGAATTCATATTGAGGGAGATAGGAAAAATAATTGGATAAACTATTAGCTTGGGTAAAAGTATGGTAGTGGTGGATATAGTAAGATAATTTTTATGTAATCAAACAGATGAATTGGACATTAATGTCAGTATTGATATTAGGATGGAAAGATGAAAGTAAATGGATGATACAAAAATGGCATATGTGGTAGAACAATTAAAATTGGACTTCTATTTGGTAAAAAGTGATATTTACAATGGTCAGATAATAAACAAAGAATGGAATGTATGGAAAAAGATAATGAAGAAACAAGTAATTAAAAGAAACATGTGAAACCATATCCCAGTGGTCAATGGGAAATAAAGGCAGATGATCTGGCACATGGGGTGGGGTTGCAAGAGGATGTAGTCAACTGAGGGAAATATAATTGTAAACAAAATGGGAATGTAAAGAAATGATTGCAATTACACATTTATCCTCTGACTGGATAGTGGTGGAGAGCACCAAACAGCGCTCCAAAGCATTACTAGCTGCATTTAAGATGTGGCTATTGGATGCTGGCACACATCCTTCACACTTCTTCCTGGTGGAGGGTGTGAGGGCAGGGTTGCGCTGCATTGCCTGGTTGCCATGGGAACAACCGTCATGCATGGCCACTGCCACAGCAAGGCAATTTCCCCTTGTACAGCAGCAGCCACACTTACCCAGCACTTAGTGAAGTGCTGGGTACATTTCAGATACTTTGGGCCTTCAAAATGTGAATGGCTGATCCATTCCAGATCAGTGCATTATGCTGGTAGCCTGGGCCACCACTCCATAGTGTATTTGACAAATTGGCAGATTGGATCTCCCCTCGGCAATGCCACTGCCTTAACTGACAGTCTGTGTTTCTCCTTTGCAGTGTGGTTTTCACTGGATTACACTGTTAGACTGGGGCGTCATGGTCCACAACTTATTTTATCCCAGAGATAGCAATTACTTGTTTAGCATGATTCTGCAGCACACAGTCGTCTGGACCTAAATGTCATGACAACAGAACACCAGCATGCCCCCTCCTCACATGAAGGTTCTAGATGCTAAAGTGAGCTAACAAGTACTGTAATTCACTTCTTTCATAAGAACATAAGAGAAGCCTTGCTGGATCAGGCCACATCCCATCTAGTCCAGCATCCTGTCGCACACAGTGGCCCACCAAATGCTCATGGGCATCTCAAGCAGAGACAAGGACAAACCCTCTCCTGCTCTCGCGTCCCAGCAGATGGCCCCAGAAGCGCCCCAGTTCCTCCCCCCAATAATAGCTTGTTTCACTTTTAGCTGAAACAGATAGGCATCTTCTCATTACATTTTGGAACTGAGGTGTTTGGCATTCACTCCCACAAGTATTTTACAAGAACAGCAAATATATTTATCTGGGTAACTGTTATATCTATATGTAAAATAATTTGTGTAATCTGATGATAAACATTTTAGGCCTATTTGCACTATGCCCCATAGTGCATAATTAGGCAACTTCTGGGGAAGAGCATCCGCACCTAGAGGAGATTGCTACAGCCTCTAGGCGCACCCTGCCTTCCCAGAAGTTCCCTAATTATACACTAGGTGTGGAGCATGAAACCTTTACTGACATTACCCACCTACTTACCTGGTGTGTCCAGGCAGCGGCCACTTGCACCTTTTCTAGTGCTCCGGGGTCATGCTGGCACCTTGGGCAACCATAGACATGACTGCATGTGCGCAGAGCATCAGTATCATAATGTGATGCTGCTGATGCATTTGTCGCAAACAAAATGGCAGTGCCCAGAAGTGGACTGGGCCCGGGATTGGTCACAGATGAGTGACAATAACATATGTACAGACCAGAGACGTTTTCGCACGGGGGAAAACGGAACGCGAAAAAGGCAGCTGCGGACACGTCATCCGCATTGGCCGCGCGCGGCTTGCGTCCCGACGTGTCCGCAGCTGCCTTTTCCGCGTTCGAAATGTAGAGCACTTCGAAGTGCTCTACACGCGTTCCAACGCGGACGAGCCGCCCGCAGGCGTTCGGGAGAAGAAGCGTTCGCGCCGCTTCTGTCTCCCGATCGCCTGCCGGCTCGCCTCCGACGCCGCGCGGCTTTGACAATCAGCTGTTTTTCAAACAGCTGATTGTCGATCTGCCTCCGCGGCTGCCGGCGCGCCCCTGGCCGGCGTTTGCCGGCTAAGCCAGCTTCGGGCGCTTTGACCATTCGCACCCAGACGCTCCGGAACGCGTTTACACGCGTTCTGGCGCGTCTGTGTGTGAACGGGGAAAGCGCCCGAAGCTGGCTTAAGCTTTCCGCCTGAACGCGTTCGGTTTCGAACGCGATTCAGTGCGGAAATGCCTCTGATCTTACTCTTGTTTATACTGATTTTATTCTTGTATGGTTTTATCTTTGTACACTTGATACTTGATATGGTCAAGTGACTAATCAATAAAGTTTATTCTATTCTATGGGGCTTTGGTTGTAAGTGAGCAGTGCTCGCAATTGCAAGCACTAGTCAACATTGGGTGATGGCAGTCCAGCGGATGGGGAGGGAAGTGCGAAATTGTCTCTTGTCTTTCTGATCTAGTTGTAAAACACTAAATATTCTGAGCAAATAAATTCTGAAGGAATGAGTTAACTTTTTAAGAAACACAATTTCCAGAATCTGCATTTGCAAACTGTTTTCTTGCCTTTTAACTGCAGTAATATGGAAAGATTTTGAGTGCCTTGTAAACATGATCCTTGTTTCTTTCAGGATTCTCTAATTGGCAGGAGGAGTAGTGGTTTTGCTATGAATAGAACAAAAATCATAGTGTTGAGTTTCCAAATATACATCCTTTTGTATACTGTGTGCTGTCCTTAGGCCAAAGCTTACACATGCCAGTCTGTCTTGTTATCTTAAGTGCTGTGCAGCATTTTTGGTTTTGCTGAGTGTTTCCTCTTATTATGGGTCAAAACTTCACATTGTTTCCTTATGTTCCCTTTCTTACTGTGGCTTGCTTTTTATTTTTTCTGGCCTCATACTGGAGGGTTGGTTCGCCATTGCGACACTGTCTGTAGAAAACAGTTTTATTGTTTTGTGTAGCAGTTATCAGTAGATATGATTCTTTCTTGTCCTTGCTTATGCTGTTCTCCAGTTCTCCAGACTCTCAACCTAAGCCACCCCAGCATCTCTTGAAAAAATGAAGTAACTTTACCTGGTGCTTGCTGGCTGTGAACACACGTGGCACCTCTGGGTGTGCCATGCATTGGTGTGCTAGGGAAAAGAGCATGCCCCTGGCAGCCAGCAGTTGCTCAGCCAGTACCTGCAATCACTAACCCCTAAAGCTATGAGCTGCCATTGGGAATAACTGGAAAGTGGAAAAGAGACTCCTATCCACCATGACTGAATTACAGTACGGTGCAAAAGTTTTAGACAGATGTGAAAAAAATACCACAAAGTACATCTGGGAAGTGGTGATATGGTCCCCATGGTGTCCTGATCTCAAGATCATTGAATCTCTGTGGGATTATGTGAGGAGACAGAAGGATTTGAGCAAGCCAATATCCACAGAAGATCTGTGGTGAGTTCTCCAAGATGTTGGGAACAACCTCCCTGCTGAGTTCCTCCAAAAATTGTAATAAGCAGTTTTTTTAAAAAAGAAAAGAAATTGCAGTCCTTTTCAGTGGCACTCTTTTCCATAGGCATATATTTACTTGTTTCCAGTATGAGCTGGTGCTTCCACTGAAGAAATTTAAATAGTTTAGTATCTCAGTCTTCCAGAAATGCAGTCAGAGCAGTTGAATTTCTGGTCTTCCCAGGTACATCTGTTCCACGCTTCCTTTACCCTAAGAGTTAAAAGTCTTCCAAGCACCTGCTTGTGGTGATACCAGCAAAGTTGGCATTTCCCTTAGCAGCATCAGTGTTGCTTCTGTGGAGGTCTGCTGGTGTAAGATACACGGCAGCTAATTCTACCCCCCCCCCCCCCCGTTTAGTAGATTTGAGGCTTGGACTGTACTTAGAATATCTGGGAGCACTTAAATATAATAACAATGTTCAGCCATAATGAAAAACACATAGATTATTTATATGAATATTCCGCAGTAACTTGATATAGGAGGAAAGAATTTAACATAATAATAGCATGAGTTTCTTCTATCAGCAATACAACCCACCAGTTTTGCATAGGTTTGCTTGCTAATTTGTAGTTCATAGGGATGTGCATGAATATTCATAATATTTGTGGAATTTGCAGTGGTAGATATGCAGGCCCCTAGGTGGTCTAGCTAATATAAAGGGGAAAGATGGCTCTTCTGTTGGCTTATGAGTAACCACAGTGATACCAGATATGAAACACTTTATCCGTTGCTTTCTCCTAGAATGCAGCATTAATCAACAGGCCATCCAGGAATGGGAAGATGGCTATTCTTTAGAGCAGTGGTTCTCAACCTGGAGGTCAGGACCCCTTTGGGGGTTGAACTACCCTTTCAGAGGGGTCGCAACAAGTCTCCCACCACCCTTCCCCCCCATCTCCCAGCTGCTCTGCCCCCATGGTTGGGGGTCTCCACAACATGAGGAACTCCGTTAAGGGGTCATGGCATTAGGAAGGTTGAGAACCACTGCTTTAGAGTCTGAGAGGCTCCAAGGTTGTTGCCAGCACTTTAGTGAAGACCCTGGGTGCTGTCAAGAGGCCAAAGGGCAGAGCCTTTACTTTGTAGTGCTGACTGAAGAGGAAAAGGTGGACGAAACACCTGTGGTCCCTGCAGATTGGAACATATTGGTAAGGTTCCTTGGGATTGATCAAAGCAATGAGCTGTTGGGCCCCTAGCCTGCATGAGGCTGGCAAGACTCCCACCATGCTTCTCCCCCCCCCCCAAACCATCCCATTGAGACCCAGGGAACTACCAGGCCTGAGGTAGTCTCAGGAAGAGAAAAAGGAGCATTAGCAGAAGGCCCTGGCTCTCAAGAGAGGAGGTAGCTGACCCCAAGGGCAAGGGAATAAACAAAGCACCAGAGAGGCCAGATCCCTTAATTCGTCCACGCTATGTTCTCCTGTTAAGAGAGGGCCCCAAGCATCTGGCTTACCAGCTTACCTGCCACAGAGCATGTATGTCAGTGAATACCTGCCACAGTAACCTCTAGAACAAATGAATCTCCAGAATTTTCCAGAACATTCAGGCTGCTCAGTATAAAGTTTACCTATTACTAGGCCTTCTCAAATGTTCCGCTACAGTTATCTCACTAGCAACATGATTCTTTCAAAGACCTACTTAAAGAGTGAATGTTGCTTTTATTTTAGAATATCTCCTTAAATTTGACCCTAAGCAGACTGTTATTCATTTTTTAAGGAACACAAACCGTGCAATATTGTGATGAATACTTGGAGAAGCTACAGGAAATTGAGGTTTTAAAACGCCACTTTGTGAAGTACTTGTGTTCCACTACTCATAACAATAATAAATTAAGAGGAAAGAAATTTAATCTGCCCACTTAGCAGACTTGCATTCACAAACTGCTTGTAGATTTCTTGGGTTTTGGCAGGTTGTTCTTCCTTTGCATATATATCCTTCTGCTGTCCTTGACACTGAAAATGGATGGTGTTTCTGGTATTTCCTTGGCTCCAAGTGCCTGTTCTTGTTTTTGAATAGTCTTCATTGGAAACTTTCTCTTGAAATAGCATGTAGATATTTCTGATAAATTATCTAGTTGTGTTTACTGTTGGAAATCTAGGTTGAGGGAATAGTAATAAATTTCTAAGGTTGCATTTCCTTATAAATAAAACTAACCCAGGAAAGGTGAGTGTTGTTAGAGGTTTTGTAGCATGTCTCTTTAGTTGCTCGGGATTATGGAATGCTATTATCTCTTACAGAGAATATTGGGCATTACTGTTCTAAGTTTTTCAGTAGCTGATGGGAAGATACTTTCTCGCCAGTGATGGGAGGCTCCTTTTGGAAGATTTGTTTTGTCTTTCCATATTGTATTTTGGTTTAGTCTGCACTGAAATATGGAATTGGCTATGGTTTAGTGGTGGAGTAACAGCCCAGGTCAGAGCCCCAGCATTTCTGCAGAAGAAGGTAATGGCAAACTACTTCTTTGTCTGCCCATAAAACTGCCTAAAGGTGTCCTTGTGGTGGCTAGGAGCTGATTGAACTCAGTGGGACCTGCTGGAACAGTGAGCTTAGAAATATGGATGAACTTTGGATCAGCATGCTGCCTGCTCTAAGAGGGCTTAGTCTCTGGGCTGGCTCTGCTTTTCACCCAAGCTTTTGCCTAAAGAGAATTTTGCTTTCTTCCAATTTTGTTATGATGTTCTTGATAACATTTCATTTTTTATTTTATGACCTTAATGTCTTTGTAGTGAAGGGTAGGCTATAAATGCAATTACTATTGACCCGATAAGTAAGAGGATCTGATTTTTTTTACATAGCAGCTGTGCAGAATTTTCTTTTGGCATGCAGCCAAGGTAAAGATAACCAATACTGTATATGGTTCAGTAAAATTAAGGGTGCTTGCACACTTACTGGTAGACGAGATCAACAAGTGAATATGCTAGTGCAGTCTAAGTAAGGCCCTGGCCACTGCAGATTGGACCAGAAGGCCCAGAATGGGCCTGGTGTACAGGTAGACTTATTTAAAGAGGCCAGCTGGTTTACTACGGCATCCCTCTGTGCTCTGGTATACCACAGGACCCATTGCATTGGTGCAACAAGATATGCTACAGTGGGTCTCCTGGCCCTTTGGAGCTTTTGAAAGTCCCCCATGCTGGCTCTGAAGCTGGAACGGAACAGGCTGTCCCAGTGGGGATGGCTTGTTCCACACCAGGAGGCATCCATCCTAAGAGGGTCCTACCTATTTGTTCTGGTCTACTGAGGGTCTACTAACTCTCTAATGTCTACTAATTCTCTGAGCTTGAGGCCTGCTATATAGGTACAAGGAAGAGACTCAATGGGCTGCTGCATTACTAAAAAAGAGAGATTTTTGTTATTTCACTTTCATTTCTTTATTAACTGATTTGCTGCTGATAAAAGTACTCTGTTTACTGGTTATACTGGCTTTGCTTCCATGCTGAGTAAAGTGAGAGACTTAACAAAACTTTGACTTAGTTTTGTTCTTTTCCCTTCCAGTTGTTAATCCCAGTTTCTTTCTTGCCCTTGGTGAGGATCAAGGGTCTTGCAGGATCAATAGTGAGGCAATTTGGTCTAGTGGTTAGGGAGCCAGACTCTTACCTGGGAATACTGGGTTTGTTTCCACCCTTTTCCACGAAGCCAGCTGGGTGAGATTGGGCTAGTCACAGCTCTCTTCTAATCTCGCACAGCCTCACCTACCTCATAGGTGTTCTGTTGTGGGGAACAGAAAGCATTGTCAACTGCTCTAAGTTCCCTTAAATGGGTGAGAAAAGTGGGTAGAAAAGCCAACTCTTCTTATTAGCATCTTGCTCTGATAGTGGCTAAGTAGATGCTTATAAGGAAAACCAAAAGCAGACTTTGAGTGCTGTGGCATCATTCCATTCTCATTTCTGATCAGTTCTTCACAGGTTTACCACTTCCAACCATGGAACAGGTGCAGAGACATCATAGTTAAAACTATTAATGCTCTTATTGCAAGATTGCCTTGTGGTATTCCAGTTACATGAGAGTCTGATGACTTAGAGATGGGCGTTTCTGCAGGGGACAGAGCACATATGGAGGTGTGCCTCAGAGGTGCCTCAGAGAGACAGAGTGTGGCCCTTGTGTTCTCAACCTTTCTCTAATCCACCTTTTCTAGCACAGAATGTTCATGGGAGGAGAGAGGGGCAGATTGGTGTGTGAACAATCCCACCTCAAAACCTTCTCTAAGGCACCTCAGAAGTGCTTTTCTTTGCCGTGTCTGATCACAGCTTTAGTCTCACGTAAGCCAGCATGAAGTATTTGACAAACAAATAGTTTTAGGGAATCTTATGTCCACATTCCTGAACTGGGATGCCAAATTAAAACTTCCTCGCTGCTGAGACCCTGTCGCAGGCAAAGTGTTCCAAAGTGATATGTAACGAATATAACACAGTGAGATGTGGTGAAAAGGTGTTTCAGATTACAAATGTCTCTCCTGGTGCACAGGATGTGTGTCTTGGCATGAATGTAACCTAATTAAACAGTCAACAAAAGCTGCTGCCTAGGCTAGAGGGGGGAAAACAGGAAGATGGAAGAAACCTTTTCTTCCTTCCCTCACAAGTTGCGTGCTTTCCTGCATTTATGAGAGGCAAACTGTTTCTACTTCCACTCGCTTTTTTCTTGGAAGGGATTTTCTCATGGCTTCATTTGTTTCTCAAGGAAATCTCTTAAGCAGGTTCAAAAGGAGCCTGCTTAAAGTTGGGCAGAGTTGCCATAGCTCAACCGTACAGGATTTGCTTTGAAAGCAAAACATTTCACCGGGAGAAGGTAATGGCAGGTCATTCCTGTATTGTTATCAAGAAAAAGCCATGGATGTGTCATTGTAATGTGGCAGTTAAGCATCAAACTCCACCCCTTTTTAATGCCACCATTTACTACAGCTGTGGTAGTACAGGGAATTCTGTAGCTTAATTCTAGGCCATTTACAGGATTTTCTTTTCTTTTTTTTTGCCTGTCTTGGCTTTCCCACTGTTAGGTTTTCTTGAGTGGTCCCAATTTTTACTACTGTACTTGGAGAGATGAATAAAAGACATTGCAACCTTAAATCATAGGGAAATTTTTTCCGTTTCTGTGACCATTTTGGCTGCTATTATTTCGCTTTTTAGCTAGCTAGTTTGGTCTAGTGGTTAGGGAGACGGACCCTTATCTGGGAATACCGGGTTTGATTCTGCCCTCCTCCATGAAGCCAGCTGGGTGACCTTGGGCTAGTCACAGCTCTCTTCTGAGTTCTCACAGCCCCACAGCCTTACAGGGTGTCTGTTGTGGGAAGAAGAACAGAAGCTTTGTCAGCCGCTTTGAATCCCTTTAAATGGGTGAGAAAAGCAGGGTAGAAAAGCCAGCTCCTCTTCTTTTGTTTCTTTTATGCATATGTTGTGAGATGGCATGCTAGAGTAGAAACAAACTAGGGTAGAAACAAACAAGATTCTGTTTCATTTCTTTCTTTTTAAAGTTTCTAATTACTATGGCCTATGATCCTACAATATGTGAGTAGCACCTATCTTCCACCCTGCTTAGAATTCAATCCTATATATATTTACTTGGAAGAAAGTCCAGCTGGATGCAGCAGGATTCAATATCCAAGTGAAATTGTTTAGGATTCTATGCCTTTGTTTATCTCCCTACAGTGTTTTTTCATACGTGTCAAACTAGAGGTGTGATGACCTGGCAAACTGGTTGTGTTGGAATATTGCAGATGCTTTGCAGTTTTCCCGGTTTCTTGGAAATCGGATGATTTATTTGGTTAGACTAAGGTGTTCAATACAGATGGAGAACAGATAATATATATAATCAGTGGGATTCTTTCCTCCTGGTTCTCCGTGTGTTAATTCCGATGAAAAGTTAAGTGGCAGATGGCAAGACAATTGCTTTTTGTTTTCTGTGAGCAAGATACAGATTTTGACAAAATCAGTATGTTAAAGATTTGTCTGAAATATCCAGAATTATTTGCTGCTTAGTTTTCTTTTCCCAGCTATTATAAATGTTGTCTTTCTTTGCAAGGATATACTGAGATTTGTGCCTAGTTGTTTAGTTTTAATAATATCTCAGTAGTTTTGTTATCACCTTTCATTTTGCTTCTACAGCTGGCAGAATTAAAACACATGTAAGTACTTTATAGTCCAGGTCAACCCAGCCAAGTCCAAATAAACCTAAAAATATATCTAGAAATAACTTTCTTATCTCATCATGGCATCAACATTTTAGGAATTCTTCATCTCTATACTGAAGGGCCAGTGCTATGAGCAAAATATAATTCCGTATATATATTTTTATCTCTCCTTCCTCATGTTCTGTTTTGATTTCATTTGCTTATCTGCTTCTAGAATTAACTTCTTTCTAGCTAGGGCCTAGGAGTTATTATAGCGCTATTTTGTTTCAGGCTGCCTCCAGATGGGATGTAAAACTTGGGTTATAATGGGGCATTGTTAGGATGTGTCTCCAGCAGTGTCAACATAGCCCTGGATGTTGGGGTGATTATCCTTATATTATTATGAGAAAATCAACTCCCAATAGGGAGAGGACCTACCTTGTTTGGAAGTCTGCTTGCCTGCTTGTCATCTTGGGAATAACCACTGCACATATATGGGGCCAAACCCAGCAGACAGTGGTGGCTGCATGTGTACAAAGGGTGGCAATTGCGCACTTCTAGGTATTCTGCATTATTGAAATACCTGGACGTACCTGTTACACCATCGCAGGAGTAAGCAGGTATCTACCTCCGCTTACTTGATGCTGTTGCCCTACCTTTGATATCAGTGGGTTAATCCGTGAATGTCTGAAGCAGTTTCAGTTGTTGTATAATTCCCAAATTAGAGGGATTAGGTTAGTTCATTGCACTTCTGTTCTTCTGTTCCCCTGTTCTACTGTAAGCACATTCATCTTCTTGAACCTGCCATGGGTAGCCCTGCACTCTTTAATACAGCTCATTGGCTGCTTTTCCCTCTCCAATTTCCCCTCATAAATCCTTCCTGCAGTGCAGCCCAGTTTCTCATTTAATACAAATAAAGAAGTTAAGAGCGTCGTATATTGAAATCACTGCTAGAAATCTCAGTATAAACAACATGTCAAGGTTTTCAGTCCCATGTGAGCACGCTCCTTCCATGCTAATCTTGATTAGACAAGTGGAAAATAGACATGCCTTCCTATCCTCTAGAATTTCCCAGCACTTGAGTACATATGAATATGCATACCATAATGAGAAGGAGATTGTTCAGATTGTTAAAAGCAGAACGTCTGTATTCCAGAATAAACGTTAAAAAGCAAAACAAAAAAAAAGATTGTTTAAAAATTTGTCTATACAATAATAATGGAATAATTGTGCTATATTTATCTAGTATGGCTAGTGCAATCTTCTTCTGAATGAAAATAGAGTGTTGTTTGTCTTTGAGCTGAACACTTGTTTATTGAACAATTATTTGTGTTTGGTTCAGAAGCAAGAAATATCATTTTTCCATTAACCCCCCCGCCCCCCAAACTGTTTGATCAAATGGTTCACATTCACAAGTGGGGAATCGGGCTCAGTTCAGTTGAATTTTTGTATATTCAAACAACCGGAATGCTCGCTTCAGACGTTCACAAACTAGCTGCTTTGCTGTGAACCAAACAATCTCAGCAATGGCCCCTAGGCCAGTGATGGCCAACCTGTGACACGCGTGTCACAAGTGACACGCCAAGCCCTTTTGGGTGACACACATGGTCACCCTGGCACCTGGGCATGTAATGCTTGCTTGTTCTTGATGTGTGTGAAACACCAACTTTGAACTGAAGATTTAGCAAACAAAATTCAGCATCAAAAGTCACTAATGTAAAGAATTATTCGTTTTTGCTTTTAATAAAATACATATATCAAAAATATAACTTTTTTACTAGAGCTACAAATATCACAAAATTATGGATATTTCTAGAAGTGACACAGCACCTGAGTTAAGCTATTTTTTCTTGTGAATTTTGACACACCGAGCTCAAAAGGTTACTATCACTGCCCTAGGCTATGGAACAGTCTCCCCCCTTGAAATGTGTCTCACCTTCACTGCGCACATTTAGGAAGGCAGTGAAGACACACCTCTTTGCCCTGGCCTTCGGTTAAATGGAGATATTCCCATCCCACTTGCAGATACTGTTGTTTTACTACATACTGTTATTCTTTTGATAATGTTTGATTTTAGATGTTGTTGCCTGCCCGGAGACCTTTGGATTTGGGCTGAATGAATGAATGAATGAATGTAGCTCTTTAGTCCAGTAAGTTGTCAGATCACGGGTAAATATTGCAACGTGTGGTAGGGCACAGTAACCAGAATGCATTGGAGTTGATGAGACAGGGCAGGGCTATTGGCGCTTTTAGCACCAAAGAGCATGCAGCATGGCAGCGTAAAAAAAGCATAGAATTGCAAATTAAACAGTAACTGAAACAGAAAGCAGAAAATAATATTATAATTAACCTGTATCTGGCTAGGCCCCTAGTTTCTGTAGAATTAACTGCTTGAAGCTCAACCTGTTGGCTGCAATTATAAAGTTAATCGTCTTAGTTGAAAAAAGGATTCATTATAAATTTGAACACATAGGCCTTGGAAAGAAACATGGGATGTATTTCAGGTTCTACTGGAGAAAATTGCAGAACAACCTGCTTGCTGAAGTCATTTCCTTCCTTATTCTCTGAACTACTAGCTGCTGTTTTGTTCCACAATAATACACACACACACCGGTTTTTTAAATTGTTGCCCCTTCTATTTAATTTCCAAGGTTCAGGTCATCAGCAGATGTGACAATGAATTTGAACACTGTGTTTCAGAAGGAAATGTCTTTGTCCTTTTTATGACTTCTCTTTCCTGCTAAATTAGGCCCTCTGAGAGCAGACTTTTGTCTGCAAAAGTGCAATCACATCTTTTTTTAAAAAGTAGTTTAAAAAAGATCTAGTGTAAAAGTCTTATGGTTAGATCTCTTCTTCTCTTTCTCCTGTGACAGGCTTTGGTCTGGATGAGACCTCTCCTTCTGTGGGTACCTCACCCCTCTTCTTCTTATACTCTGAGCTCCCATTTCAAGACCAAGGGTACGTCCAGACTCATTAATACTGTGCAATGGAATGCGCAGTTGTTATCAGGGTGTCACACATGATGATTCATAGATCATAGTGGCAACAAATTATCTATAGCTACAGCGCATTTATGTTAATTCTGATTTAACGGCACTCAAAGTGCAGTATTAAACATCTTCTAATCTTCCTGCCAGTCCAGACAGGAAGGGCAGTTCATCTCCAATTGGCTGCCTCATCCCATGGGACCGCAGGTGGTGACTCCACATCTTGCAGCTTCCAATGGTCACTGCTCCATGGGAGGTAAGCTGCAATTTCCCCCTTAACTGCAGATTTATGCTGCTAGTCTGGAAGGCGCCCACGTTTTCTAACATCCTACTACAGAGGAAGAAGGACCTAGAGAGACTTGGGCTGCGTCCAGACAGGGCCTAAAACATGGGCTTATATTGGGATTGCCATGGTAACTCCAGCATAGTCCTGGGTTATAGGGGCAAAATCCTACATTATTGCTCTTCCGAGAAAATCAACTCCCAACATCGGTTTTCCCAAGATAGCAGTACTGACTAACCTGCCTAGATGCTTGCTCCCTGGATCTATGTTGGCATAAATGGCCATTGTGCATGTGTAGGATCAAACCTGGGCCAAAAATGGTCACTATGCATGCACAGCAGGCACTGATTGTGCACCTCTGGGAGTTTTGCACCATCAAAAAGCTCAGAAGACTGCATCCTGCCATTGTGGAAGTGAGTGCTAGACGGCTAAGGGCCTGCGCTTGCCCCATGATTTTGCCCTGCCATTTGAGAGGAAAAGGGTGAAGAGGAAGAAGAAGAGTTAGCTTTTCTACCCTGCCTTTCTCACCCATTTAAGGGGACTCAAAGCGGTTAACAAACCTTCCGTTCTTCACCCCAAAACAGAACACCCTGTGAGGTAGGCGGGGCTATGAGAGCTCAGAAGGGTGCTGTGACTAGCCCACGATCACCCAGCTAGCTTCATGGCGGAGGGTGGAATCGAACCTGGTATTCCCAGATAAGAGTTTGGCTCCCTTAACCACTAGACCAATCTGGCATTTGCTGGACTGAAACAAGATCCAACATTTTTCTCTCACCGTTTGGAGGCAGCTTTGCTCCGGGTGCCTTTGTCAGCAGTCCAGCACTAAATGATCACAAATGGGCAAAAGAGGAAATTGGTCCTGCTATGATGCCTCCACCAGGTGTAATTCACTTGTTAAAACAGTAAGAATAAGTATTTTGCATCCTTTTATTATTTTGGTTTTATATATCCTTAAATTGCAGGAATACATAATACGGTTTGATGTGAACAATACAACAAATGATGCTTTCATGTTTGCGTGCTTTGTTTGCTTGTTTATTTGTTTGAAAGATTCATAAAAAGGCATTCAGTCAGACCCCAGGGCAGCCCCACCGCCCGCCTCAAAGGACAAAATTAAGCAATGTGTGTATCTTGAAAGAGTGTGGGTGCAAACGAGAAAGAGGAGTTGCTCATTAAAGTCAAGAACAAGTTAAACATGTACATTTGTATCGGTGAGCACTACTTTGCAGAATTTTCCGTTTTCTGTAACTTTGCTTTCTGTAAAAGTTGTATAGGCTCCAGGGTCCAACTGTGCTTAAATTCAGCTTCCGTGCCTTTTTCAGAGTGAGAGAAAACATCAGCCACATTTTCTTTCTACATTGCCTAACCCAGCGGTTCTCAACCTGTGGGCCACGACCGCTTTGGGGGTCGAATTACCCTTTCAGAGGGGTTGTGACGAGTCTCCCGCCTTCCTGCCTCATCCTCACCCGAGCTGCCCTGCCCCTGTGGTTGGGGGTCTCCACTCCATGAGGAACTGCATTAAGGGGTCGCGTCATTAAGAAGGTTGAGAACCGCTGGTTAACCTAAAGATAGATTTTCAGAGATAGGTAATGCTGAAAGAAAACAGCTTTGCCAGTGTGTTCTCTCATTCTGAAAGTAGACTGAATCTGGATAACTCAGGTGCAGATGGAGAGGTAGTAAGGATGACAAGACTGCAGTTTATGGGGCATTTTGAAGAGCATTTTGACGTGCTGAAGGATTTGGCAGAGCTCAATAGTCTCTAGCCTTACTGTACTAACTGCCTTTTAAGGATATGGGTTATGATTTGTAGAATATCCCTTTGCGTTACAAATGTTCGTGTAGGTCAGCTGTCTTTCAGTATGCCTGTGTGTTTAATAGAAGACAGGCTTTAAAAGCTGCCTTGTTAGATGTAGAGGGATGGGTGGGAGGCCATTTATTTGAGGGGGAGAATGTTCACCAAAGATGCTGTTAAGCTCATCTGCTATATACAACCTTTCTGACTTGCACCTTGAGGAAAGGCTTTTGAGACTGAAGAGGTGTGCATGGGGGTGAGGTGGATCCTTTTTTTGTTTGCAGTGATTCTGCTAGTAACTAAAGAAAGAAAAGACAGAAGGGATGCTTCTCCCTAATGAGTGCAGCCCTGGACAGATGTATCCTGCAGCTGTGGGGGCCTCTTCCCCCTCCCTGTTAGACACCCTGTCTATATTTAGTCCATTGTTAGGTTTGTCTCTGATTCTTTGCCAAGCTCCCTCCTTTGGTGAAATGTAAATTCAAGATGTGTGAATAATTATGATAATACTGGACATTCCAGGGAAAAGAATGAAGCTCCCCTAAGAGACACTGGCGGTGAATTGCCTCATTGTGCCGTATCACTTGGAAGGCAAGAAACTCAACGCAGCCGTAGCATTCTGAGATGCTGCTGAGATTTTGTGAGATTTGTGCACACATTTAAATGTCCTTCATAGCGGAGCTTAATTCATGCACATAGTATGCAGTCAAAGGAAAAAGCGGCACTTAACTTTCCATGCTTTTGGCTAACTTGCTTGTGGAATTCCCTAAGTGCTGGTTCTGTCTCCTTTGCTCTTTAACGTCTGCTTGAAACTGCTGTGAGAGGTCTCCAGGAGTTCTGAGTGAGATTAAGTTGAAAGTAGGAGGATCAGGCAAATTCGTGTTAGCATCCGGTTCTGTTATTTCGGTTTAGGAAAACCGTTTTAAGCTTGTAATGGGAACCAGGCCATAGTGAGTTCCACTTCTGTAACAGTTTAATATCAACAAATATTGAGAATATTGGCAAGAAAATGAGCTAGCTATCTTTTCAAGGACTGACTTGGTTCCTTCCAGTCAGCATCAGAAATAGAACAGCTGTTTTTCCAGGAGTTTGTTCTGTTCAGGGCTATGGAAACAGTCTTCAGGAGTGCCACCATGTATTTAATGTTTCTTTTTAGTTCTGCCTAAATTTTCCTTTGATTTTGTCCTCAAATTGTCATCAGGGTAGGCCAGTCCTTGGCATATTTCTCTACATAGTCTAGGAATAAATTCCATCAGATTTATGGCATGAGAGTTCATTTGGCTCTTCTTGCTTTCTTCAGAGCAGCTGATGCAAAGTGGTTATTACGGAAGTGTTTTACCATGCTAGCCTCTATTTCTGGAACATGGAATACTCTGTCTGGGTAATTTATGGGTGTTTTTCCACGGCGCTCCTTTAATCCGGATCTAACAAGATCCGGATTAATCCGGATCTAGTAGATCCGGATTAAAGGAAATACCCAATGTGTTTCCATGGGTGGTCTAGCACCCAGTAGCAATGGGTGCTAGCCTCCCTGCCGTGGAAACACCGGAACACCCATTTGGAAATCCGGTCCGGATCTACCCATAAGGGGTCTGCTTGTCACCCCAGGTGTTTGGGGGGAGAGAGGGTGCAATCTCCGAAGTGGTTTCAAAGTCATTTCGAAGTCACTTCAAAGTCTGTGCAAAACAGCTCCATTGAAGTCTGTGCTGATCTTCGGAGTGAACTTCAAAGTCACTTCGGAGTCACTTCGAAGTTCACTCTGAAGATCAGCACAGACTTCAAAGACGCTCCAGAGCTATTTTGCACAGACTTTGAAGTGACTTTGAAATGACTTTGAAGCTTAGGTTTTGGGGCTCCCCCCCCCATGGGTGCAACCTCCCCCTAGCCTTCTCTAGACCCCATTGCCACACAAGCGTGGAAACAGGCTCTCTTTAATTCACATTTTCTGCCTGAAGACCCCATTGTAGACCCCCTTAATGGGGTCTACAGAAAATCCAGATTAAAGGCCAGAAAATACCCATTTGATCCGGATTTCCCCAGCGGCAGTCAAAACAATCAGGTCCCAAATGGGTGCCGTGGTGGAAATGGGATCATCCGGCTCACAACCAAATGGGTCCTTAAGGGGTGCAAAAATGGGTACTTTCTGACAGTGGAAAAACACCCATTATGATATTTATTTGTGAAATTCATTATTTTCATTTAAGGGGTCATCTAGGTGATGAAGTTGGGCCCACGAAGGTCAGAAATTAGTCTGTGGCTGTGTTTACACTTGGAGGTTTTAATCTGAGGCCTATTTGCACCATGGCCTCTAGTGAACAATTAAGGAACTTCTGGTGAAGAGCACCTGCATTTCGAGGAGGTTGCTAAAGCCTCCAACCACACCCTGCCTCACCAGAAGTTGACCAGTTGATGATTCAATGGCTACTAGAATGGATGCCTTAGTACCATTACCAACATTACCAAGTACTCCTTACCCAACATTTACCACGGGTGCTCCAGGGTCGTCTGAGGTGCCGCACAATCGTTGGACAAGTGCTACCGCAGGTCCTCTCAGTCTTTCCTCATTTTGGATCATTAGAGCGAGACAGGGCTGTGTGAATGCATCTCTGCAGGATGGAGTGGTGTCTCCAGTCTTGAAAGAGTTGGTCATGCATCCACTCCTGAAGACTCCTTCCTTTAACCCAGGGTTTTTTTTTATTCCAGCTACTGCCCAGTCACAGGTACCACTTTTGGAACAAGGTGTTACAGTGGATAAAGGAAACTTTAGTCTGGGTTCAAGCCTGGCTTGTGGGAGAGAGTGTGTAATTCTGTTGATCCTGCTTCATATCTCAGCGTGGCATTCCTTTGGATTGCATTTGTTGTTTAGGAGTGGGTGGAACACTATCACATTAATGACACAGGATACGATTTTGTCACCAATGGTATGTAACCTCTATGTGAAGCTGCTGGGATCTGTCATCAGGAAAGTCTGTGAATGCCCTAAATCTTTGCCTAGATGAGTAATGGGCTGGATGAAGGCCAAAACACAGAGATTGTATTGTGTCAGGACACTTTGTCTTGTGGGAAGGAAGCTCCCATGTGCACTGTTTAGGGATTTTGCCTGTTTTAAATGAGGTCCAAGTATGTAGCCTTGGGGTATTTCTGGAATCACTGGTGTCACTGGTGGCTCAAGTGATCTCTGTGATGAGAAGAGACTATTACTAGCTTTGATTTACTACACTCTTGCTGGACCCTATCACCGACCACTTTGTAACATGGCTTTTGGATTACTCCAATGTGCTGTTTGTGGGGCTACCTTTACACTTGGTATGGAAGCTGGAACTAATCCAAAATGCAGTGGCATAGTGTTTGTGTGTGTGACAGATCACACAAACATAACACCTGTCCTTAAGCAGTTGCATTGGTTGTTAATCAGCAACAAGGCCGGATTCAAGATTATACTTAGTTCATAAGGCCCTAAACAACTTGAGACCACAGTAATTGCTATTTCTCTGATGTGGGGCAGTAAGATTGTTGTAGCCATTTATGTAGATTTTGCTGAGGATACCACCCATTACTACATGTCATCTTGCAGTGCCCCATAGCAGGTGCTTCTCTGTGGTGGTGCCCACGTTCTAGGATGCTCTCTCATAATCAACCTGGCATCTGTATTGCCATCTTGCTCTGAGTCAGTGACTTGGCCTTTTACTTCATAAATCCAGCATTTTATTGGCACCAGGAGATAAGTGGTGGTTAATTTTAATTAGGCTAGCTTTGAAGTTTAAGATCAGTCTGGTGGAAAGAGATGGGAGTATTCAGGAATGTTTTTGCAATGATCTGTGTGACAGGATTTGGGAGGCCTGGTGTGGAAGTATATATTTTCTAAGATCATAGAATCATAGAATCATAGAATGGTAGAGTTGGAGGGGACCTCCTGGGTCATCGAGTCCAACCCCCTGCTCAAGGCAGGATCTCCTAAACCATCTCAGACAGATGGCCGTGACTTCATGCTTTTAGAATTGCATGTCTCCATGCCCCTGTGCAGTTCTGGTCTGAGCCTGTGAATGGTGGTCCTCACCCCTGCTTGAAGTTATATCTTTTAGGTACTTGTTGAAAACTTATTCATTCCCACATAAATGTCTCAGCAGTGGTCTCTTCAAGAGTCTCTTGCTGTAATCTATTGATCTCCATGATGTGAGTAAAACACTACTGTCAGATCATTCTGAAATATGGTGGAGTGATGATGGCTTTGAAGATACTGGAGGTAAACTATCAGAATTCTGACTGAAGACTATTTGTTATTTGGACATTATTTGGAATTTGGACATTAGTAAACAAATTGAATGTCTGGACATGGATACATTAACATTTTTACGAATACGAATGTTTCAGACATTCCAGATGAATAGTTTGGACATTCATTTAATGGTATGGATAGGTACATATCCCATGCATATCCATATGTATCCCATACATGTCCATATGGGATGCATACAGGATATGTTTCGGATGCACTGAATATGCATCCTTACGTATTGAGTGATTGAATGCATCCATGCAGATACATTCATATCGAATAGAATGTCCGGACATTTGAAATTGCACATTGATACGAGTACGAATTTTCGGACATTTCATTCTTTACTAATCAAATGCTGAAAATCTCATTTGTGCACCTCCCTAAATAATAAATAAGTGTCCAGGTTTGTAGAGTACTTTTTTAAAGTGTTGCTTTTTGCAGAGTTCTTCTGGTAAAATTGAAACTGGAAAGAAGAGCACTTTTGGGGAACTTCCGGAAAAGTGCTTAGAACACATTTAGAGACACATACGAGACACATGTAGACTTACCTTCCACACTGGAGACCGGATTAGGGAACCTTCCTGGCGGCCGCTTCCGCACTTCGGCGAGCGAGATCCATTTCTAAAACAGGTCTCGCCGCCGAAAACCAGATTAAATGAAGACCTAAAATATTATGTCTTCAATCCATCCCTTCACCTGCATCCGTGTGGAAGCAGGACGCTTCCACACATGGCCAGGCGAAGGGACGGATGTCCCTGCAGCCGCCATGTTGGGAGGGGTGGAAGCAGGACGGTCTGCCTCCGGAGCCCCTCCCCCACGTGCTGTGTGCCGCCGGAAACACGCGGTGACTGGCAGCTCACTTCTCCAGTCCCGCGGCTCCAGGGGCGGCGTCAGTGGCGCGGGAGGCCGGATGCCCTTTGGAATGGGTGCTGTGGCCTCCACGCAGCACCCAGGCAATCCAGCCACCCGATCTGGCCTCCCCATGTGTGTGCAGACGCAGGGAGACCTCCTCGGATCCATCCCTATTTGGGACAGATCCTCTGGAGGACGGCTCGCCAAGAAACGGATCTTCTTTGATCCGTTTCTCGGGGGCATATACGGAAACACCCTTTATTCAAAACTGCATTTAAAATGAAATTACCATAGGTGCCACCTAATTGTTCTAGAGTTTAGTACCTTAAAAAAAAAAACAAACTAGCCAACAAACTTCAGTACTACCACAAGCCCAGGAATAATTATACCCTGCTGAAATTTCTGGCAAGAATTTCCATTGTTCAAATGGTTGTAGTTTACTTGTATCCAAAAGCATCTGCATTCCAGACAGAGATGAAAACAGCTGGCTCTGAATCATCTAATTCAAAATTTGAAGTCTATTATTGAGGAATATTAGTTCCAGAGTATAAACAGAGTGTAGATGAAAGAGTTGGAAAGCAATAAAGGAGAAGTGGGAAATCTCAGTTACATGAGGCAAGCTACTGAACTACATTTTTGTTACTGCTCCAGCACTTCTATTTCATATTCATTTTAGCAATATTTCAGAAAAGGCTCAAGGAGAGAAAAGTAGCCCAAGAGCTGTGTTCACACCTAAATTTTAATCCAGCTTTAGTCCATCTTGAGAGTGAGAGAACACATCAGCCAAATGACTAGTCATTTTCTTTCCGTATTGTCTAACCCTAAAGGAGATTTTCTGAGTTAGGGTGCCTCCATACGTGGACGAAAGCAGCAAAGGCATTGCACTGCTTTGATGGCCTGCAGTAGGAGTGCAGCGGTCTACACTCTGTAGTGTTCTACCTCCCTGTATAGCTGCCTATCATCCTGTCTGAGGGACTGGCGGGAGGCAGCAGCAGTAGTGTCCCAGCACAGCTTCTGTTCATCCCAACTGTCAAACAGGAAGAAGGAGGAGTAGTTGGCTTTTCTACCCCGCTTTTCTCACCCATTTAAGGGGACTCAAAGTGGCTGACAAAGCTTTCTGTTCTTCTCCCCACAACAGACACCCTGTGAGGTAGGTGGGGCTGTGAGAGCTCAGTAGAGAGCTGTGACTAGCCCAAGGTCACCCAGCTGGCTTCATGGGGGAGGGCGGAATTGAACCTGGTGTTCCCAGATAAGAGTCCGGCTCCCTAACCACTAGACCAAACTGGCTGTGGCTGTGAAGAGACAGGACATCTTTTGCTGGGTCTGGAGGCATTAGATAATGCAGCTAATCACTTGGCTGATGCGTTGTTCCACTCTGAAAGTGGACTGAAGCTAGATTAAACCTTGGTTGTGAGTTCAGGGAAGAGATGTTCTTAAATAGAATACATTTTTATCGCTCTAAGTATCACATTTTTGCTCAGATAAGCATAAGAATCGTAACGGTTGAGTAGCCAACAGAAAACACAGTCCTTAAGAGGAACAAAATGATAAACAGAATGTTTGTTAACTGGAAGATCTTGGATGTTCAGTCAAATTCCATTTTATTTTATCCTGTTATATTCTTCTCATATTGCTGTTCCATTTGGGCAGTTATACTTTTTATTTCTTTGTTGCATTCTTTGCATTTCCCATGCACGTCTATTGTCT
The DNA here is from genome assembly GCA_023333525.1 of Aspidoscelis tigris stejnegeri. NCBI lineage: Eukaryota > Metazoa > Chordata > Lepidosauria > Squamata > Teiidae > Aspidoscelis > Aspidoscelis tigris. The sequence goes on from JALMGA010000002.1 coordinate 99,441,554, forward strand.
CACAAGTACCAAAATGTCATAAAAATATTCCCGGAGTCTTTTTTATGGCCCTCCTGGTTATTCCACCACCCTCAGTAGTAAAAGGTGTGGGCACCCAGGAGAGGGCCTTCTCTGGCCACGTCTCCATGCAAGCTGTTTGGCACTGTTTGGGCACCAATTGGGCTCGCATGGGACCGGGTGCGGGACCAAGATCGAATCTCGGGCGTCCCCATCTCATTCACCCTAACGTGGGCTGGGGGCGGGTTCAGCCATCCCCAAGCAAACTGCCGGGATTGTGATTTTGCTCCCTTTCCCAGGCAAGCTGCTTGCTTGCCTCGAAAGGAGAATAAAAGCAACGGAGTAAGGGGCGCAGAGGCTTGAGTTTTCTCTCTTTTCCAGGGAGGAAACCTTATTGAGTCCGGCTCCTTAACCACTAGACCAGTGGTTTTCAACCTGGGGGTCGGGACCCCTTTGGGGGTCGAACTACCCTTTTAGAGGGGTCGCGACAAGTCTCCTGTCATGCTTCCCTCCCACCTCCCAGCTGCTCCGCCCCTATGGTTGGGGGTCTCCACAACATGAGGAACTGCATTAAGGGGTTGTGGCATTAGGAAGGTTGAGAACCGCTGCACTAGACCAAACTGGTTATTACCTGCCCGGAGACCTTTGGGTATAGGGTGGGATAGAAATACAAACAAACAAACACATTTATAAATAATAGGTGTAACCCCTTTTTAATGTAAAGAATACATTCAGCAGAAATTTCTTTAGGACTGCATACAGTGCTTTTCTTCTCTATCGATATTAGCTTGCGTCGTATATAGTGGGGGGTTCTGGTTTTAATACAAGCCAGGATCTGTGTGTTGAAATTTGGATGGGGTCATTAGGAAGGAGAACTTTTAGTGCTCATGCTAAATTTTGTGAACAACCATGATTCAAGAAGCCTGGAATGAGAGTCTCAGCTGGGTCATATTTTTCAGTGATCGGTTTGCCTAATGGTCTGGACGTCTGCAGAACATGGTTACACGTTATTTTTCAAATGTTGTTCCATTAATCTGCAGCCATGGAAGCCAAAGCCTCGAAGTAAGTACCAGCAAGAAATCTTGATGAACCAGCACATTGCGCAGCCTCCCTTGGGAACCCTGAGTCTGACATAAGCTTCTACAAATCCAGGCACAGAATCCTGCTGCAGCATACCTTTCTACTCAAAAGTTTAGATTTGATGTCCCTTGTTAATGCAGAAGGCTAGATGGAAAGGAGGAACAGAACCACGTCTGCTTTCTAGCAGGCTTGAAAAGCAAATGTTGACTCAGCAGTTGAGGTTACAGCTGTTGCTTTGCAATCTGAGAGTCCCTTCTTTCAACCTTGTTGGAATAGAGAAGAAAATTAAGAATTCGGGGGAAGGAGGATGCGTTCGATGGCCAAGCTTTCAAATTAAAATTGTTTTTCCGAGGAATAGGAAGATTGATGTTTCAAAGGATGTTTTTTTTCCAGGAAAAGGCACCATTCTTAAAAGAAACTGTGTGTTTGTTTTCTTGTGAAGTTCCTGTTTGGCGTTTTTTGCTTTAACCCTTTCCTCTGCTTCGATCTTCTTCTATTTGCAAGTGCTGCCCCCAGCAGTCCTGTGGAAGGAGCTCAAGGCTTGAAATGCCTGCCTTTCTCAGTTCTATGGGACAACCTGCTATCTATGAAAATGAAAACTGATTTTAAGGTTTTCAATAAACTAAAAGAAACAACACTAGCCAGATGTTGTTCCCAAAACTGCCTCGTTAAACTGCTTTGTGATTGTGGGGATAATGTGATCGATCAGGAGTAAAAGGCACGTAAAGAAGGAAGGCATATGTGGTCCTTCAGATTTTTCTTTGAATTCTGAATTCTGCTCTCGTTCTTTTAATACTCACCCTGGCATGCAAAAATTAGGTATTTTGATATACTTTGCAGTCAAGGCACTTTATTTATTTATTTATTTACATTTCTATCCTGCCCCATACCTGATGGTCTCTGGGCAGGTAACAACAGATTAAAGCAGATTAAAACAGGATACAAATTAAAACAAATTCAAATTACAATGAAATACAGATTAAAACAAGATGCACGTTTAAAAACACCTTAAAAATTCAACAAAATTTAAACAAATTTAAAACTTTAGCTAGAAAGGATCACATATTATACAGGATTGAGTATCCCTGCACTGTGTAAAGGCCTTTTCGCACTACGGCCTCTAGTGCAGTGGTTCTCAACCTGGGGATCGGGACCCCTTTGGGGGTCGAATTACCCTTTCAGAGGGGTCGCGACGAGTCTCCCACCGCCCTTCCCTCCCACCTCCCAGCTGCTCCACCCCCATGGTTGGGGGTCTCCACAACATGAGGAACTCCATTAAGAGGTGGCGGCATTAGGAAGGTTGAGAACCGCTGCTCTAGTGCATAATTAGTGAACTCCTGGGGAAGAGCATATGCATGCCATGGAAGCTGCTACAGCCTCCAAGCATGCCCTCCCTCCCCAGAAGTCCCCTAGTCATTGATTAGGTGCCCACACGTTAACCAGTGTTTGCCAGAACTTACCGTAAGTGTCTCAGGCAGGAGCATTTGCTTTTCTTCCACTGCTCTGGGGTTGTTTGAGGTGCCACGTAAGTGTGCTGGCACTCCAGATGACCATAGATGTGACTGTGCGTGCACAGAGCATCTGTATCATCAAAGCAATGGCGCTAATGCATGCACAATCGCGGAGGGTGCCGCAGCCAAAATGGCGGTGCTCAGCAGAGGACAGGCCCCGGAATCGAAGACAAATATCCAGTCCCGGGAGGAGGGAATGGCTAAAGTTGACGTTGGTTACGCTCCTGTCCCATCCAGCAGATGGGAAGGGAAGTGCAAAAACGCTCTAACACTATGAGGCAGAGAACAAAACTATAGATCTCTACCATCCTCTCCCTAGTCTCCATTTTTACATGGGTTCCCTGCATTGTGGATGCTTTTTGATTTTTTTTTTCTGGGGGGAGTGGTTGGCTCCTCTGGAACTTTTAGATACAAAGGGTGGTGGCAAAAGAAGGGGGCACTAGGAAAATGTCTCTCTGGCCCGCTGCATCCAGGTAGGGTGTAAAAATTGGAATTATCCTGGGACTACGGTGGGACAAGGGTCCGTGGCAATCCCAATAGAGCCCTGGAATATTGGAGTGAAATCACACAATAATGCGATTGCTGGGAAAACAACTCCCAAACTGCATTCTACCAGTGTAGTGAGAGGACTTCTCTGGGCACTTGCTCCCGGGATCTGGCCTCCTGGAAATGGCTACTGTGCATGTGTAGGGTCAAACTAGGCCAAAAATGGCCACCGTGCATGAACTGTCAAAATACCCAGATGTATACACAGTGTTCAGGCAGGTAAGTGTCCACGCTTGTTCCACGATGTTGCTTTGACATCTGGCAAGGACAGTGAGAGGCAGTTGTGAGATCCACACAAGATCCTGTGTTTGCTTCTCACTGTCTGAAGGCAACTTCTGTCCCTTTCAGAAAGAGGCTTTGGAGTAGCTCTTCCTATTTCTTTATAAAAGTAAATTTGGGGTATTTGGCATTGTCTTGTCTTCTTGTCTTTGCTAGATAATTGTTTGCTGCATAATTATAGCTTAATGAGGTTGGAATCAGAAGCTTCACTGAATGTACTAAATAACATTGTGTTGTAAACCAAGTTGGCTAAGCGTCCATTTTCTCTGGTCTAGTGCACTGATGCTTAAAACCTGCTGATAGTTGGAGCTAATGTGACAGACTCTTCTGTGTTTTGCTTCCCAGCCACTGAATAGCCTTTCCTCTCTAGACATGAACACAATTATATTAGGCAAAAGTGCTGATTCCTAGAAACTGTGCTTTCATTTGTGTCATTTCAGTGGAGACATGGTGGCACAGCAGTTGGAATTTTGCCTGCCTGAACCCTTTTCTGGTGACTGGCAATTAGATGGAGTAAATGAAAATAAGGTTTCGATACGAAATCACAGTATTTCTGCTGCTCCACCTTCAAGGAATCAACATATATGGATGAATATCATTTGTATCTTTTTCCTGCAAATTAAGTTGATTTTAATATTGTTCTCTGGCCAATTGTTCTGGAGAAGTAATTATACTAATGGGTAGGATTTCTGATTGCAGACACCATAATCAGAAAATGTTTCAGCATAATCAATCTTAGATGTTCTAAAAACGCTTTAGTGTTCAGTTTTGCAAATTACTTTAGAAATCCATTTCACAGTTTTGATTGTTTAATACTGTTTCAGGAGAAGTTTTCTCCGTAGTGCAGAATTCTTGCAGTCTACTTTGGTTTTCTGAGTTGCACCGTATATTGTTCAAACAAAAATGTGAGATACTAAGAATTCTCACATGTACTAGTTGCAGGCTTCTGATTTCTTAAATAGAATGACTCAGAAAGATATAATGAAAATCCTTGGGCTTTTCTGTTATCTAACCTATAAAGACTCTTCACTCGGAGTGACCAATCACATGGGGCATGGGTTGTAGTCACCTACCACTCATAAGTGCATGTGCTAGGTGATGTTGGGTGATTACACTCCTTTCCCGTCCAGTGGATGGGAAGGAAAGTGTGTAATCACCCCTGGTCTATTTTTTGTAGTGACACTTGCTGTTCCAGTGGAAAAAGGCTTTGAAATATTTCATAGTATTGGAAAACATGGAAAATAACTTGAGAGTCTGTGGAGCAATGCTCTGACAAATAGCATGTTGCCACAATTTATCTGTCAATAATACTGTTTTACGGACTACTATAATTGTAAGTTTCTATAAATGAAGTGCCTGATAAATCTTATGGGGCCTGAAGGCCTGCTGTAATACAAGTAGAGTGTTCTATCCATATACTCAAGCTTAAGGCCATAAATTTCACTGGTGTCTGTTTATATACCTCTCTCTATTGCATTCTTTCTTCTCCATATATCTGCTGAGTGTTTCTGTGCCTTTGAGTGTTTTCTTATTTGCCGCCAAGAAACGGATCAAAGAAAAGCTGTTTTTTGGCGATCTGACCTCCCAAGGATCTGTCTCAAATAGGGACAGATCCGACAGGCCCTCGCACGTCCGCACACGTTCGGGGAGCCCGGATCCGGCAGGATGGATAGTCTGGGTGCTGTGCGGAAGTCACGGCATCCATTCTAAAAGTCAGCTGGATTCCTGTGCCGCCGATGCCGCTCCCGGAGCCGTGGGACTGGAGCATGCAGCTGCCAGTCACTGTGCGTTTCTGGAAGCGTGTGGCGCGCGGGGGAAAGCGGAAGGAGGCAAACCGGCCTGCTTCCGCCCTCCCCAAGATGGCGGCCACAGGGACATCCATCCCTTCGCCTGTCCACGTGCAGAAGCGTCCTGCTTCCAACCGGATCAAGGCGAAGGGACAGATTGAAGACCTCATTTTTGAGGTATTAGTTTAGATCTGTTTTTCGGCAGTGAGACCCAGTTTAGAGACAGATCTCACGTGCCAAAATGCGGAAGCAGCCACCAGGAAGGGTCCCTAAAGAGGTCTCCAGTGTGGAAGGTAAGTACCAAGGGGTCTTAAATGGGTCTTAAATCTCACGTAGAACGGGTTTCTGCAGCCAGTGCAGAAACACCCTTATATAGCATATTCCTGCAACCTTTCTTTCTCATTCCACTTTATTATTCGAAGTTACCCCTCCTCTGATTTTCCTTTTGTCCAGGTTCTTAGTTTTCTACCTGCTGTTTCCCTCCATCCTTCCAGTGTTTGCTGTTCATAGAGATGCTTTCATATGTGAAATCTAGGCTCAAGTCTCCATCTAGTCACAAACATCTTTGGGCTAGTCATTTTTTTTCAGAGTAACAGTCCTTGTACATGTGTTGCGAGCAAAAAATGGGGAAGGAGAACCATTAGATGCCACCTTGCACTTCTTGGAGAAACTGTCGCTTTCTTTCATTTCCTGCCATCACTGCACACAGTATATTCTAATTCTGTACTCTCTTGCCTTGTCTGGTGGCCACCACTGAGAACATTGCATTGAACTCCTTTGAAGTCCACCTCATGCAGCAGTGCCCTTTTCCATGATTCATAGAACAGTGGACCTCTATGGCCCTGTCCCCATGCAATTGAAAGTCTGCTGGAACTCTTCTTTTGCCTCTGAGCGGCCCCATTCCAGGCTTTACAAGGCGCTGAGGGAGCTTAGGAAAGTGAGACACCCGCGATAAAATACGTGCACTTTAAAGAAGACTTCCAGCGCTCTTTTGGTGATTCGCGGGTTTTGCTCGCTATATCTGCCTTGAGGACGCTCCGTGGCAAAAGGGGCGGGGATTGCTTGCCTGCACACACAGCCAAAAAGCATTCAGACATCTGAGAAATGCAGCAGGTTCGCTTCCTTTCCTTTGTAAAAAGAGCAAGAATTGCTCAGAATTGCAACATTGTTATCAGTGATCTGTGAAAGCCTTAAAAGAGAATGAGCGAAGGATCGCGCCGCCGATGCCTGCAGCCGCTGACTTTGCTGGGGCAGAAAGCCTTTTCTAACAGAGAACTGAGTGAAAGTAAGTGCTGAAAGTGAATGAATGAGCGATCATCTGCCTTTGCTAGGGGCGGGAAGCCGTTTCAGGAGACAGGATCTGGCTATTTTTCCTTTTAACAAGAGAGGGGGCGGGGGGGAAAGATGCGGGGAAAGGAAACAGGCTTCCTTGGGGACGGAAAGTCCGTTTAGATCGCGGCTACCATGGGGACGCTTATTCCGGAAGTGGAGGGGACTTTTAAAGTCAGCTATAACTGAGTGACAGCAGAGGAAGCCGAGAGGGGCTAATAAGTCTTTTGGGGATTGGGCCTTAAACAGTCTTATGTGGCAAATTTGGGCCTTGCACTGATATGAATTGCCAAACTAGTGAAAACAAATGGATAGTGGTGGCTTGGTTTGGGGCACCCAAAAAGTGCAACTGATTCACTTTAGCTCTAGTTCAGTGGTAGAGCAAATTGCCTGGAAAGCAGAGGATTCTAGGTTCAATCCCCAGCTTCCCTCTGGAAACAGGCAGCAGCAAACCACTTTTGTCTCTCCATCAAGAAAGCTGCATAGAGTTGCCCATGGAGGTGCCTATGCAGCCAACCAGGCGTTCACCACAACTTGGTGGTACCCATCAACAAGAAAAGGTAAAAGTGCTGTGTTGCAGATGTTCCTGTGTACATGCTCACTACTTTAATCACAAAGTAGGGGTCTCTTATGCCCAGTTCTTCCAGTAACACTTCTGCTTGTTGGAACATCTGAAGATAATTTCTTTCTAGAGAGGGAATTTGCCATGGTTTTGCTTGGGGAGTTGCCTTGCTTTTAAAAAGCTATTTCTTTTTAAGTACCATTGTCCCAGGCTCTCCCTTTTCCAACTTGTAGTAAACCAGAATATAAAGCATGACTAAATGCTGTCACAAATGACAGCATGTTAAGACTTGAGGTGGATAGATTAGCATTCTTGGAAGCTGGTTGTGTGGGAGCTATTCTCCCATACTGCCTATTTTTCTGTTAGCATATATCAGATTCTAGATGTATTATAAGAACTAAGTCGTCCAGTTTTCACTGGAACTTTCTAAAGTGCTGGATCCAAGCTTTGCCTTAGAACAGCGACGGCGAACGTTTTGAGCTCGGTGTTTCAAAATTCGCAAGAAAACCTAACTTAACTCGGGTGCTGCGTCACATCTAGAAATATCCATAATTTTGTGATATTTGTAACTCTAGTAAAAAAGTTATATTTTTGATATATGTATTTTATTAAAAGCAAAAACAAATAGTTCTTTACATTAGTGACTTTTGTTGCTGAATTTCGTTTGCTAAATCTTCAACTGAAGTTGGTATTTCGTACACTTCAAGAACAAGCAAGCAATACATGCCCAGGTGCCAGGGTGACCATGTGTGTCACCCAAAAGGGCTTGGCGTGTCACCTGTGACATGTGTGTCATAGGTTGGCCATCACTGCCGTAGAATAATGATAGATAGACTAGAGGGTGACAGCTGCAACCATGTGTAACTCAGTCTGTGTTGCGGCATAACAGAAGGGGCACCTCAGAGGTGCCTCAGAGAGGCAGTGTGTGACCCTTGTGACCCCTATCTTTCTCTCATCAACCTTTATTAGTTCAGAATGTTCATGAGTAGGGGTGTGCACGAATGCAATTTTTGAGATTTGATTTGTAGTGAATTGAATATTTGAAAATCGGAGTTCATACGAATAAGGAAAAACAAATATCTGGATATTCAGATTATATGAATATATTTGTATGTATTTGTTTGAATAATTCAGACATTTGTATCTCTGTGGGTACATACACATCTTGTACATATCCATTTGCATCCGTACACGTCCCATACTTATCCCATTTTCATCCCGCACAGATCCATACGAGATGCGTACCGGTGTGTATGAGACGCGTATGTGCCCATACCGATATGAATGTCCAAATTATTCATACAAATAATTAGAAATATTTGTATTTGTTTAAATTTGGAAATTTGAATGTCCAGACATTTGATTCATAGGGTGTTTTTCCACTGTCACTAGAAGTACCCATTAATGGGTACGTAATGGGTACTTAATGGGTACTTCTAGTGACAGTAGAAAAACATCCATATATGAATGTCCGAATTTGTCTGAATTATGAATATTTTGAATCTTTGTTCACATTCCTATTCACGAGGATGGAGGGGCAGACTGCTGTGTGAACAATCTCACGTTGCAGCCTTCTCTAACCTTCTTCAGAGATATTTTGTTGGTGTGTCTGATCCCAGCATAGGTAAAAGAAAGACACAGACTCCCAATCTTGGCTTTTAACTAAATAGACCCTGTAAGAGTCCTACCAGGAATCACTCCATTTATTGCCATTTGCTTTGGTCTTCCTGTTGGGGAGGGAGGGTAGGTGTGGGTGTGGGTGGGAGGGAGGGGGTTATATTTTTTTAATTATGTTTTACTATTTGCTATGTTTTATTCTTATTGTCACTCACCCTGGGACCATTTGGTGAAGGGCAGGATATAAATTTCTTAAATAAATAAACACCTTGGACCTGTCTATATCAAATGACCTTTTCTTTTGCCAACTTCTAAAATCTGTCTTCAACAAGTATGTAAACCTTAAAAGTGAATCAGTAGTGATTCCCACTTCGTAAACACTCTTGATGAAAAGAATGTGTCCTTGAGTCAGAAGAATAATTCTAGGATGTGAACTACTAACAGCAGGAGTCCATGGCTGCACAAACAAATCCTTTACTAAGAAGTTTTCACAGGCATAGATCATTCTCCATTGAATGTCTTCTAAATAGGTGGTTCTCAAATTTGGATGTCCAGATGTTGTTTTCTTACTGCTGCTAGCAGCCCTTCCCTACAGCCATGCAGGGAATGCTGGGAATTATAATTTAGTGCTGTCTGGAGGCCCAAGGTAGAGAACCAACTTTTAAAATCACAGGTATTGTTACAAAGATACATTTTTAGCAGCTTTCATTGAATGGATATACACCAGATGTTTGGAGTGTAACTCTCATCAGCCACAGCCGGTGTGAACATTTGCTATGAGTGTGAAAATTTGCAATGAGACAACAAGGTCCATTCTTCTGCTCATCTAAGTACTCATGCCTGTTTCTTCACTATATTTATGATATGTCCTTGGACTATAGAAATTTCTTAGGTGAAAATCAACACAATGAGATGGAAGATCTCAAAGTCTTGTATTGTATGAAACTTCTAACAGATAGGCACTGCTTGTTTTAACTCTGTGTTAAGAAATATAGACAAGCAGTGCTTAGTTCTTGTGGAAGTTTTGTACAAAACAATTTTGTACTTCCCCTTGTCTGAACTGACTCTACTACCCATCAGCTTCATAGAGTGGCCCCTGGTTCTAGACTAGAATCTTTCTCTTTCCTCCCCCTTTTTAATGACTTCAAAAGTAATGGATTCTTAATATTCCCTTGCCTGTCTTTCTGACCTTATGTTTTTATATTTGAACAGTTCCCTGTGGATTATGGGTACAACTGCTAGTACAGCTCAGCAGACAGTGGCGACGGCAACATTTGAGAATATTCACAGCAACGGAACCATGGAGGACTGTCATTCCCTCAGCATTCACTCCTTCCAGACTGTTGGCCTCCATAACAACAAAGCCAAGTCAATTATTACAAATAAGGTGGCCCCTGTAGTTATTACGTGAGTCTCCCCAGTCTTTGATATTCCGAAATTTTTGAACATTCACATAATGTCCTAAAACACCTAACACTATTGCGTGTCTTTCTGTTAAAAAAAATAGAGATGATGCTAAATGTTCTTTTTCTTCACAGCTGAAGCATAGCAGTTCATGCAGATTTTTCCAACTTGATTCTTGCTTTCAGTTATTATTTTTCTTCTTAATTTGTTAACACAAGGCAGAACGTGAATACAGCATAGGACAGTGATGGCCAACCTATGACATGCGTGTCATAGGTGACACACCAAGCCCTTCTGGGTGACACACCTGGTCACCCTGGCACCTGGGCGTGTAGTGCTTGCTTGTTCTTGAAGTGTACGAAATACCAGCTTTCAATTGAAGATTCAGCAAACGAAATTCAGCAACAAAAGTCACTAATGTAAAGAATTGTTTTTGCTTTTAATAAAATACATATATCAAAAATATAACTTTTTTACTAGAGCTACATATATGACAAAATTATGGATATTTCTAGATGTGACACAGCATTCGAGTCCTACTAGGTTTTCTTGCGAATTTTGACACACCAACCTCAAAAGGTTCGCCATCACTGGTATAGGAGATTACCATTCTTGTTTCAATTCATTATCTTATCATTTTCAAAATGTTAAACCCTAGCTAAAATATTATTTATTACCAAACATATTTCTTTATAAGTCTATAAGTTGTTAAAAATATTTAAATATTTTTATTTATGTGATATATCATTGCATAACACATAATATCATAGAATCTACATGCCATATACTTATATAATCCCAACCTGACTCCTCTCCTCAGCTGTGTGCTTGTAGTACAACATGCACTATGTAATTTGTTTTTCAATAGTTTTCCAGGTGCAATAATTTCTTGCATCATGTCTGTCTCATCTAACAGTGGCAACTAGGGATGTGCACGAATGGGGGGGTTTTGCATTTGATGTGTATCGAATTCAATGTAAGAAAATTTGTACTCATTCGAATAGATCCCCTTCGAATGTGGTACGATTCTATTCGATGTGAATATATTCATACAAATTTGTACAAATATCTGATATGAACGCATACATATCCCATATTTATTTGATACTTATCAAATATGTATCCCGTAACATATCTAGGGTGTTTTTCCACCGCAGCCCTTAGATCCGCATCTAAGAAGATCCGGATTTAAGGAATGGGTACATTCCTTAATCTGGATCTAGTAGATCCAGATTAAGGGAAGCAGCCAATGTGTTTCCACAGGAGGTGTAGCACCCATTAACCCCCTGCCGTGGAAACACCTTTGCACCCATGTGGGGAATCTAGATCGACCCCCAAAAGGTCGGTCCATCACCCCAGGTGTCTCTGAGGACAGGGGGGCGCGATCTCCGAAGTCCCAGCTTCGGAGTGATTTTGGAGTCATTTTGAAATCATTTCGAAATGACTCCGAAGTCCCTCTGAAGAGCTCGCCAGAAACTTCAAAGCCGCTCCAGAGTCGCTTTGGAGCACCTCTGAAGTCTGCGCTGATCTCTTTGGAGAGCCTGGTGGTGAAGTCTCTGCTGATCGCTACAGAGAGACTTCAAGATGACTCCGAAATACTCTGAAGCTGGGACTTCGGGGCTCCCCCACCATGGGTGCACCCACCCCTTAGTCTCCTCTAGACCCCATTGCCTGTTTCCTGTGGAAAATGGCTCCCTTTAATCTGGATTTTCTGGCAGAAGACCCCATTGTAGACCCCATTAATGGGGTCTACAGAAAATCCGGATTAAAGGCCAGAAAGTACCCATTTGATCTGGATTTCCCCCACGGCAGTGGAAACAATCGGGTCCCAAATAGGTGCCGTGGAAATGGGGTCATCTGGCTCACACCCAAAATGGGTTCTTAATGGGTGCAAAAATGGGTACTTTTTGACAGTGGAAAAACACCCCTACTCTGAAAACATCAAATCTGCCCTGAATCTACCTTGTATCCATTCTCGATCCATGTCGAATGCATTCTGGATCCAGTGCAGATGTGACTGGCGCAGCTGCTTTCCCACCTCCCCTATTCACAAATGTTCCAAAACATTCATACAAATGTTAATGTACGAATATAACATTCAATTCTTATATGAATGTCCGAATTCATCTGAATTCGTATAAGTACTGAATGTTATGAATATTCATGCACACCCCTAGTGGCAACCGTGTTTTTAATATCTTAGCACTTAAAATCTCACCTTCCATACTTATTATATATATATATTAATACATGACTTTCATACCAGTCATTTATTATCACATTTTCCATTTTTTCACAGTTTTTCATTATTACAGCTTTACTTGCATGTAATAAGTAATGAGAAGATTTTTTTATTATTATTGTCTATTTCTAATATTTCTAAATGATGCAACAACTTCTGGGTGTTTTCTGAAGTAGGTTGAAGCATATTTTTCTGATACTCTATTAGGTTTCATCCCAAAGTTTTGTCACTGTACGTGATACTAGTAAGGTTACTCATTACACTCCAGCAATTAGTCTTTCCATTAGGATGTGTTTTGACCGATTGACTACTTAAACATGAAATGACCTCCAAATACGTCAAGTATTAAACGAACAACAATAATCTTTGTTTGTTTCAACATACATAATTCCGCACTAAGGATGTGCACTAAAAAACCCAGATATTAGTTTAGATACTGAAGCAAAAATCCATTTGAAAAAACCCTTTTAATAACCAAATACACAGCGAAACATGAATGTTTGGTAGAATTGTTCATTTTTGCAAGTGGAAGACTGGTTCATTTTGATCAAAGTTTTGGAGATGGGAAAACCCAATTTTCATTTCTTTGTGACTGTCTGCCAATACAAATAGAATTTTGTACATCTCTGTTCCACATTCATTCAAAGCTTTTTCTAACTTTGGAGAAACAGTTGCATATACATTTCTTTTTATAACCATCCCCCCCATAAGATTTTTGTGATGTAATTCCATAAAGCTTTTGTGAGTCTATGGTTCTTCCAGACATGGAAGAAGAAGACTTGGCTTTTCTACCTGGCTTTCTTCAACCATTCAAGGGGAATCAAAGCGGCTGACAAACCTTCTGTTCTTCTCCCTACAACAGAACACCCTGTGAGGTGGGTGGGGCTGTAAGAGCTTGGAAGAGAGCTATGACTTGCCCAAGGTCACCCAGCCAGCTTCATGGAGGAGGTTGGAATCAAACCTGGAATTCCCAGATAAGAGACAAGCTCCCTAACTACTAGACCAAACAGTGGTCACATGGTTGGTCATGTGATCATTGATTGGCAGCAGATTAAAAAGCTGCTGTTTAAATAGCCGTTTCGTACACCACACTTTCTCTTATGTGGAGAGAGGAAAGGGTGGAATATTGATCATTCTGTCTGGATGGAGAGATGTAGCTCCACAGGGGATCCGTCCTCCCTGCTCAGCTTTCCTTTGTCCCATTAGGAAGCGGCTGCAAAATGAGGCAGAGCTTTAAGTATGTCTGGAGGCACCCCATGAAAGCATAAATCCTTCTGGCTTTTCCTGCTTCTTGCAGAAGACTGGAAATGAAAAGACCAGCATTACACAGAGCAGGAAAAACCGATTACTCCTCAGAATATATAAATAAATATATCCTGTTGATTAGGAAGTTACCAATATAACAAGAATGAACCCAAAAAAATCACATCCAGTTTTCCCAGTATTTAATGTATATAACGTTGCTTGTTAAAATAGATCTTCATCTCTTACTGTTGTTTTTTCTTCTAGTGAAGGACTTCAAACTGTGTCAGAATGTAAACAATGTTTCCTTCTGGCTGTATAAGATACTCTTTATTTAGGTAACTTTTAAAAACAATCCAAAAAGACAAGAAGAAAAAAAATACAAGACCAAAAGCTCTATGTATAGGATGAAATCATAAACCCTTTAAGCTTTATTTTTCCATTCACACAGAGTCAGGAAAAGAAAGTGCTGGCATTAGCAAAACACAGTCCTTCCCTTCAAACCATATAAGCCTGTTAATTAGGCACATTCTTTGCTGAGGGTTAGAGTTTGACAGTCCACAATTAATTCCTCCAGATACGATGGCCATTATTTTTCCTTTTTAACTCTTTTCATGTCTGTATTTTTAAACCTTATAGTAGAAGGGTTTAATCATCTGTCCATAACCCCAGGGGTTTAAAAGATAAGACTAACAAAATTATGGTGCCAGAGGAAGTATAGGTATTCATAACTTGGTGACTCCCTTTTAAATACCAGTCATCTTTAAACCCAGGAGAAAGGTCAGAAACTATGCCTTCAAAGTGCCATCTTACTAGAAATTCCCCAGCTCTTAATTTTCTGTCCACTCAGAGCTTCCTGTACTATTTCCTTGCACCGTGGGCCATGTTGCCTTGGGTTGATGAGAACTGCACTTCAGTAATGCCTGAGTAGTCACTATGGCTGTACCCAGACTCATTAATAGTGCGCAGCAGAATACGCAGTCGCAATGGGGGTGTCACATACCACAATCAATGGATTGTAGTGGCAACACCTTATCCCCTTGTAACTTCAAATTTACCTTAATGTGGGTAAGAGACCACTTGCTCAGCAGTGTAAGGTAAATTTGAATCTTCCTGCCAGTCATTCCAGAAGAATGACTGTACAGTTCTGCTAAAAACAATAAGGGGAACAACATAGTACCAGATAGGCAACAGGACCAAACTGAACACAGTAGCTAAGGCTACACACAAAAAGCATCTCTGAGGGTACATCCCCATGCAGGCTTTTTAGTCCTGGTTTAGTCCTGCTTGGACTATTTTTGGGACTATTTTTAAACATAAAAACCAGGACTTTTACCCCCCACCCCCGTGCAAACCCTGCCTGCAATAAAAGCACCAAAAGCTTCCCCTGCCTCTCACTGAAGGCAGTTTTTTTTAAAAAAAAATCTAGCCACAATTATTACTTTCTTTTTCATACCTCTCTCTTTTTACATTACCGGGAACTGTGCGCTCAAGAAGATCAGCAAAGAAGCGAGCATAGCATGATGCTACTGCCTAAATATTATTCTTGTCAAACAATTCAACAAGAGACTTATTTAACTGCAGCAAATTCCATCATGCACTTCTTTCATTCTTACAGCTATAATTGCAAAGAAGAATTTCAGATTCATGATGACTTATTAAAAGCCAGCTATACTGTGGGGCAGATTACGGAGTCTACTCCAGAACACTATCTTGTACAGGTGAGCACAGTGGACAACCCTTTAATATAATGCCTCATGGTGTGGTGACCCCCAACTTAACCCTAACCCTAACCCCCAGCCATAAAATTATTTTCGTTGCTACTTCATAACTGTAATTTTGCTACTGTTGTGAATGGTAGTGTAAATATCTGATATGCAGGATGTATTTTCATTGTAACAAATTGATCATATTTGAAGCATAGTATTCACATCAACCACAGCTGAATATAAAAGTGTTGTTTTATCTCCAATACTGCTGCTTTCTACACAGTAGCTGCTCTCTACTGTATTTGTATGGGGCGTTTGTGATGGGGTTGGCACGATGATGTCATCACGCCAGGTACTCGTATGTGGGCGTATCTGCAGGTGGGCGGACCTGCGCGGAGATGGATAGAGGAGCGGTGTCTCGGTTCCTATGTGTTTTCCGATGGTCTTAGACAACCCCTGTGAAAGAGTAGATCGACCCCCAAAAGGGTCACGACCCACAGATTGAGCAGGAAAGGGGGACAAAGACTGAAGCATAAGGTCCTTGCTGAATTTGCTTGAAAGCCAAGTGCCCTGCCTCCCATTTTTCTAACTGGATGCCTTCAAAGAAAGCAGCAGATAACGACAGTGTGGGCTGGCTTACTACATCTAGCATACAGAGTTCAGCAGTCTGCTTCCTTTGGAGAAATTTCCTACAGCTGTTATGGCAAATAGTCTCTCCTCCAGACTCTAGCTGCATTTTATGTCAGTAGATTCTAATGTTAAAATGTACTGTATGCCTTGTGCAGTGTTTGACTATTTTTGTTTGAGTTTATAGGGGAAATATTTTATGGTCCGTGATGTATACAGCAAGCTAGATGTCTTGAATACTGCCAGTAGCTGTGGTGCCCCGAATTTTCGGCAGGCCAAAGGGGGCTATTCTGTGTTTGGAATGGGCCAGCCAAGCTTCAGCGGATTCCAACAGGTCCTTCAGAAAGTTCAGAACGATGGCTACAAGGTCTGTGAACCTGAAAATAGACCTACTACTGGTTTTTGTATATATAACCCCATATATGTATTTTGGGTTTTAAGGCAGACTTCTGTGTGCTTTGTGGGGATGGGAAGCTTCATTTTTCATAAGCTGCTGAGGGCCATGACAGACCTCGTGTTGTATTTATTTGTGCTTTCCCACTTGCTTCAAGAATTTTAGAGCTGCAGCTTGCTCTGACAGACAATGCAAGGTCACCTAGGCTAAAAGAAAGGCCTAGTCTTGTCCGCTTTGTTATGTGAGGAAAAGAACCTGCTCAAATTGCACAGCTTTATTTATTTGCCAAATTTCAACCAGAAACGCATAATATATATCAAATGTATAAGCAAACAACATATAGAAATAATACAGTTTAATTTATGCCAGAATAAAGACAGATTTAAAAATAGTATGGCTAGGAAGGTCTCTAAATGTCTAAGGATGTTCTCAGCCAACAAAAGGAGTGCCTCAGAGAGATGGTGTGTGGCCCTCATCTTCCCAAGTCTTTTCCAATCCTCCTCTTCTAACCCAGAATGTTCATGCAAGCAGGAAGGGCAGACTGATGCGTGAATGATCCCACCTCAAAGCCTTCTGTAAGCTGACTCAGAGGTGCCTTTATTTTTGCTGTGTCTGAGTAAAAAGATCTTAACTTGGCACCTAAAGATGTAAGTGGCTTCTGGTAGACCTCTCTAGAGAGTCTTTTCCACCAATGTATTTTGATTTAAAAAAAAAAATCAAGAACTGAAAAAAAATCCACTATATGTTTCAGTTACAAAGTGGAAATAAAGGTTGTTTTGGACTTTTCACTTTTACAGATATTTAGAAATATTCAATAATACACTATTTTGGATTTTTATTTCATCTGCTTCTTTTGGCAGCACTCTTAAGACATTGGTCTTTGCACATATATATACATATATATAATGTTCTCCCTCCTTATATTTATATATATGTACCGTATGTGTACACACACATAGATACACACATGCATACACATATATAGAATATATATAAATATAAGGAGGGAGAGCAGCAAAAAGCAAAAGCATATGGTGGGAAAAATCCCAAGTTGAGAATGGTGTAAAAATACTTTAAATAAATGTAATTAAATATTGGATCCTGTGCAATAAGGAGAGTATCCTAATATTTGTAAATATCATCCATAGGAGTAACTTGGATGACTGAAAAATCTAATCTTAGATTAGCTTGCTGACATTTGAATCTCAGAAGGATCAGCCAAGAGTCTTTTGAGTAGGAAACTTTAATCTTTCTTGCCTGTGGCTATAAGCTCAGTCCACAAAGTAATAAAATTTACTTAAATAATGGTCATGCATCATATGAAGGAAAAATTGGGTTTATTTTGATGCTCTGTTCTCTAAAGTTTTTTTTTCATTCAAAATCATAATCCATTGGAATTGACAGCTTAAATGTAAAAGTTGTTGATTCAGGAACACAGCTCCCCCCTGCCCCCCCCCAGTGCTGTCAGATATAACAAAAGACGTCTTAGAATTAATGTGCAGCCTCTGTGCTCTCAAGTCTTCTCTAATCCACCTTTTCTAGCTCAGAATGTTTAAGGCGGAGGAGAAACATAAATTTTTGAAGTCTTCTTTAAGTTGCCGCAGAGGTTTTTTTCTTTACTGTGTCTGATCTCAGTTCAAGTAACTGAAATTCATTCTGGGAGTGTGTACATTTAGAGTTTTCCATTTGCAGGAGTCAACTTTGTTAGTTTTTGTTTAAAAACTTCATATCATCATACTTCCAGACCTTTTCTATATATGGCAATCTCTTTGGATGCATTCCCCATCTTACTCCTTTCTGCAAAAAATAAGCCAATATTGTACAGGGATGATATACAATGATATTATTGTATTATTCAATATTGCAGTTGTTATCAGTAGCGTTGTGCTGTTGATGTAATAGTTGTTCATTTTGTCTCATACTGGTTATACTGGACTTTTGGAATGATAATATCAGCCATCTCCATTTTGCACAACTTCAGACAAAGCATTTATCTTTCATGGCAGGAGTGCATCATGTTCTGTGTTCGTGAGGAGCCTGTGCTTTTTCTGCATGTGGACAATGACTTTATGCCATATACACCCCGGGCAAAAGAGAACCTTCATGAAAATTTGCACAGCCTTCAGAGGGGTGTCAAAGTAGAGAGCCTGGAGCTGGCAATTCGAAAAGAGGTGATTTTGACTGGGATAAGGAGTCACACTGTATTACAGGGCACATGCTAGAAATAGGGGAGCCAGTTTTGCTCTTAGTGAAGTGAGGGACAATTTATTTTTTGAACTGTAACTCCTATGATTCTTAATTGGGCTCTTATCTGTCTTATCCATTTAATTGAATACTGGCTTTCTAAAGAAAACTGTTCAAGGTATTTACAACAAACAAACAGACAAATGAAAAAGTACAGTATAATAATGCATTATTATTTTTTGCTCATGGGAGCTAAAATCCAGAAACAGGATTCTTCTCAGTGTTTGTTTTCTAGGCTTAATGTATTGTTATTTATTTATGCATTTACAAATCTATTTCCTGCCCTTCACTGAAAGATCCCAGGGCAGCTCACAATAGTAAAAAAACAAAACAAATAAAGCATTAAAGCATATTTAAAATATAACCCTCTTGCCTTTCCGCCCACCCACCCTCCCTGCATTTGAGTCCACCTTGATGTAACATGTTACCCTTAAATTACTTCAGGAATTATGATTTATCTTTACAGGATAACAGTTCGTCCTCTCTTGGGATATATATTAATTCCTCTGTTGGTAATTTATTTTTCATTGGAAGTTAATAGGGGAGTGATTGTGGAGCACTAGGACGTTTCTGATTTTAGCTCTTTCTCTTGGTTCTAGATACTAATTTATTGTGTTGTGGATGCGCCCTTGGCACCTTGTGGGGATAGTAACTAACTAGTGGTAGATTTAGCAAGGGAGGAGGATATGTGCAGGAAAGATACAGAGAAGTGACACATAAAGGCAAAACTCTGCTGAAGTTGGTTTGTTGGATTTGTCTGTTGAAGATACATGCATTTGCCCAGCTGAGTCAGAATACATATTATATCTACAATGACATTGAGCATTTCAAAGACGAGCCTCATTCTGTGAATATCCACTGTGAAGAAGATATCTATGTGACAGAGGAAGTGTACAAAAGACCTGTCTTCCTTCTTCCATCTTACAGGTGATTTACTCTGATAAAAAGGTTTGTGCCAATATAAATATATGATTTATGCTAATTCAAATGTCTCTTTGTTTTACTTCTCTCTCTCTCTCTCCCTTAAAAAAAAGTCAGGGAGCTCTTCACAAAGGTAATAATGGACCAAACAATTCTTAAAATGCATGTACTCAAGACTAGGGAGTCTGATCCCAAAAGATTATCATGGAACAATGTTTATATTGCAAATATGTAGAAATAGAATAAGTGATCATAAGTGGGTGTTTGCACCTTCCCTTTCACATCAACATATTGAACTAAATTTATTGTCAGAATGGCATTGTCTAAGATTTGTTTTCAATCTGGTTGTTTCCCTTTCTTGGGCTCCAGTAATTCCTGTTTCCATTTTTATTGCTAGGTATCAACGCCTGTCTTTGCCTGTGGATGGAGCCCCGTTAGAGGCCCAACTGGATGCTTTCATTGGTTTCCTCAGGGTAAGGTCTGACAGCAAATGTTAAGATCTACAAGCTAAGTATATAACAGCGTCGCTTGAGAAAACAGTCAGCTTTTCAGGGTTGCACTATGTCCCTTCAGATATTGCTGAAGGATAACTGCTATCGTCATAGCTAGTGATCAGAGGCCCTAAGAGCTGCAGTCCACTGTCTGAAAGTTTATAGTTCTTCATCTGTGGATTAAGGCTGGGATCAGACACAGCAAAACAACGCATCTGTGAGGAACCTCTGAAGCTTCTTAGAGAAGGCTTCAAGATGGGATTGTTCACATACCTCTCATGAACATTCTAAGCTAGAAAAGCTGGGGTAGAGAAGGACTGAGAACATGAGGGTCACATTGTCCCTCAGAGGTGCCCTGTTTGTTAGGTCTGAATATAGCCTAAATCTTGTATGAGACCAGTAGCTTAATGATACATAGTGGCACATAAAAAGTATATTTTGTAATTTTGTTCTGTAGGAAAGTCCAAACCTCCTTCTTCAAGACCCTAACAGGCCACCACCTGCCCTTCTCTTCAGCTGCCAAACAGGAGTTGGAAGAACCAATTTAGCTATGGTCTTAGGCACTCTAGTGCTTTGTCACCGCAAGAGAGGCCTACAGAAGCCAGAGTAAGCATATCTTTAGCTAAGATAATTTCATTGCTCTGAAATAGCTTTTATATCTTAGTTATTTTTAGGGATGTGCATAATCGAAATGAACATCTGAAAATGTGTTCCTTCCATCAAATCATTAGCAAAAGTGTTAAAATTTAATCAAATTTTCATATTTGAGAACCAGGGGCATAGTTTGATTTGCTCGAATGTACATACTTTCGATTTAAGTGAAAAATTTCAAGTTTGAAATTTGATTGAATTTTCTAGTGCAGATTCGTGTGTGCTAATCTTAGACCAAAACAAATGAAGGTGGAAAGAGGGGTTGATGTTTGTTGGTATCAGACCTGGCATAACTTAATATATATGTTAGGACTCCGCTCTTTCTGGATTTCTGTAGTAGTACAGGCTGCTACTCAAATCAGCCTTTGTATTTATTTTAGAGCGTGTTATTGTTCTTTGCTATTTTGGGCATGACTTAGTTAGAACTGTATCTTTAAATGAACAGGAGCCTGTATGAATCTGGGTAAACAATATTTTTTTTAAAAAAGTTTCTCTGCTTGCAGTCTTCCACAGTCCACTAAATTCTTGCCAAGGGATCGATTTCGGATCATTCAGAATTTCATTGATGTAGTTCCAAAAGGCCAACAAATAGTAGAAGAGGTAAGAGAGGGTTTATATTGATTATTGGTTGTTCATTACAGCCTTGGTAGCACATATCTCAGGAATCAACAAACAGGTCTTTATTGATTAGTCATTGTGACCTTAACAAATATTAGTTTAAAACCATATTTTATGTTAAAAGACATAATAAGAGAAGGGGAACGAAAGATAGAAAGAAGAGAGACATCCCACAATTATCACTCTCCTCCTCCAGGATTATGGTGCTTGTCTCTAATCTTCATAGCCTTTAGAATGAACAGTGCCACGTTGAAGGTTGTGTGCTTGTCTTGCCCCCTGAGCTATAAGTGCAGTTTTATTTTGTTATTCGAGAATTGGTTGTTGATTAAGAGTGGGGCAAGGTAACAATCCCTGATGGTATTGTATAAACAGCATACAAAGAAAAATTGAATCAAATCTTCTGGGATGATAGCACCACATACACAGTATCTTTGGTTGTATGGAAATATCTCAGGAGATATGCATCCATTCCTTCAGTATGTGTGTTACTGGACCTCTCCTTCATAATCCTGTTAGTTGGTCCCTTGGAAAGAGGTTAGCTGAGGTATTTACTGCGGCAGCTACTAGTGAAGAGCCCGACTCATATTGGTAAACCAGCCAAGCATGCAATTGTTACTTTTCCCCCAGAATGACTGAACTGAGGCCTTTTCGCATTGGCCTTTTCCGAACGCGTGGAGGACAGCTTCGGACGAGGCATACGCATTGCCCGATCGGGGCTTGCGCCGCCTCGTGTCCGGAGCTGTCCTCCACGCGTTCCGGATGCAGAGCACTTTAAAGTGCTCTGCATCCGTTCGAACGCGGACGAGCCGCCCCGGTGCGTTCCGGGAGAGAAGCGTTCGCACGCTTCTCTCCCTGACAGCCGTCGGCACGCCCCCAGGGACCGACTTGCCAGGCCGGCGATTGCGCCGGCGCGGCGAAGCCGGTAGACGGGACCCACCGAATCGGGGTTCCCCTTTCCCGTCTGCCAGGGTCAGTGATGGGTCCCGTCTGTCATCCCGACGACCGCTGGGACGTGGCTCCTTCCCAATGGGGCTGCCGAAGCCGGGGAGCCACCAGCATCGGCTTCCTGTACCCCTTTCTGGGGTGGCAGGAGGTCGATGTTGGGCTCGCTGGGGGCGAGGAACGCCTTGGGCGGCCGGAGCGCATCGCTCCGGTCCCCCAAGGGTCCCCCCCCGCCCCCATCGAGGCCATCTGCGGGGCGCGAGTGCCCCGCAGATCAGCCACCACCACCCCCAGTCCCCAAAACCCCCACCCCCAACCACCCTTGTCCAATAGGGGGCCTAGGTGGGCTGCGTCTTGCGCGATCCCATAATGCCACCCTCATTTGGACGCTGGACGGCCACGAGGTAAGTCATTCCTCGCGCGCGCGTCCTCCCAGGGCCCTGGGGGAGGGGGGGAAACATCTTCGCGGTGAAGGTGCCCCGCTGTGGGCACCTTCACCGCGATGATCGGCCCGATCCGGGCCGGAGGGTGGTTGGGGGTGGGGGTTTTGGGGACTGGGGGGGGGGGCGGCTGATCTGCGGGCTGCAGGCGCCTAGATCCAGGCGCCTGCAGCCCGTAGATGGGCAAGATCGGGGCGCGGGGCGAGCCCTTGGAGATCAGAGCCAGGGGCTCTGATCTTCAAAGGGGTCCTGCCCCATAGGGGCCTTGCCCCGGGCCCCATGATGGGTGCCCGGGTGCCCTGGCATCTTCGTGCCAGGTCTCGCGGGCCCGATCCGGGCCCGTAGAGCTGGCACGAAGCATGGGGCGGGTGGCTTGACAGCGCTGCCCGCCCCTTGGGTGCTCTCACCCAATGGGCGGCAGCGCTGCAGCCGAATCCCCGCCCCTGGCCGGCCTTTGCCGGGCCAAGACACTTCCGCGCGTTTTTACCGTTCACACAGAGACGCGCCGGAACGCGTTCCGGCGCGTCTGTGTGTGAACGGTAAAAGCGCCCGGAAGTGTCTTAAGCTGCCCGCCTGCACGCGTTCCGTTTGGAACGCGTTGCAGTGCGAAAATCCCTCTGCTTAGTATGAGACTGTGATATTATGGATATTAGAGAGCTCAAGGCAAAGGTGATAGATCATTACTGCGCATGGAAGTGGAATTATGGTTAAGCTGAACCTATAACTGAAAGGACTAGAGATGATCTAGCAGCAGCAGCAACAACAACAGCAGCAGCAAGATTGGCACCACACCACAAGATGAACATCTATGAAGCTGAGCGCTACATTTTGGACACTGTATTCAAAAACACTTGTCGAGAATCTGAGAGACTTGGAGCAACTTTTAATAAAGGAATGACCTATTTTTGACCCCCATTCTGTTTTTTTTTTTATTGCACAAAGAAAGCAAGCATTTATGCCTTTAAATTAATCATAAACACCCTACATCCATCCATCCTGTACCTCTAACCTCCTCTCCCCCCCTCTAAAACATTTCATCCCACCTTCTCCACTACTTTATATCACATCAATTAAAATAGAATGTCAGTACTTTTTGTGATAAGCAATATTGATCATGTAAATAACAGTATAATCTGGCATATAAGACTACTTCTTAACCCAGGAAAATCTTCTCAAAAGTCGGGGGTTGTCTTATATGCTGGGTGCTGTCTTCTTATATGGCGAATATATCCCAAACTCTGTATTTTAACTGGAAAAGTTGGGGGTCATCTTATACGCCCAGTCGTCTTATATGCTGGAATATGCGAGTAGGTAGATAGTTTAGCAGCAGAAACCCTAAATCATGAAATGACTGCTCAGGAGTAAAACCAGCCATCTTAGCTTGAAACATAGCGGTTCATTCAGTATGACGTGCCATAGTTGTTTGTACCAATGACTAATGAAAGGAGTAGAACACTTGATCATAATTAATCTTCTGGCCACTGATAACATGGTTGTTGTTATGTGTAACCTGTGTGTAACCTCTGTACAATTCTTTCTGAATCATAACTCTAAACAGAGTTCCAGCATGAATTTCCCTGTAGTATGCAAAATGCCATTCACTTCTCTGTTGATCGCTACAGATAGAAAGCTGATATATTTTGAACTGTCTATTTAAACTGGTAGCAAGGTGAAACGAGAAGCCGGTGCAGCCAGCATAAAATTCTGTTTATTTCATGGAGTTATTTTTTGTGTTGTGGTCCTTCAAAGGTGGATGCTGCCATCTCTTTGTGTTCAGAAATGCATGACATGAAAGAAGCTATCTATGAATATAAGAAGAAGTTGGAAGGGATTGGAGAAGACTATCAGATTCAGGTATTGGTTATCGGTTGGACTTCAGAATGATTTATCTTGACCATAATACATTGTATTTATATTTTCTGAAGTACAGTTTGCTGGAAGGAAATTGTGTCTTTTTGAGGGAGGTTGAGATCTTCCTAAGAATATCTCTTGATCTATTTGCATTTCTTAAGCTTCCGTTCTATTCCAAAAGGTGATTTAAAAACAAGAACAAACTCAGTAAGACAAAACCAAGTTTCTGCCATAACAATAGCACGTGAGAACTGTGTTGTACAATGCCACCAGTTACACCGCCAAGTATTATTCTTTAAATTGCATCATTATATGGATTAAAGAAGCAGCAGCTCTTAACAGCATCTGAAAGGTATTAGATCTGCTACCAGGCAAACATACCTGAAGAAATAATTCTCCCAAAGGAAGGTGCTATTGAGAAAGCTCAGGTAGTGCCCAGTACTTTCCTAGCCTTGTTTGGGGGAGTAGGTGCAGAGATGTTCCACTGTGTTCAGCAGAGAGTTTAGATTGGATTTTGTGGGAGAAAATATTGCTTTAAGTGCCACACTCTCAGATTTTCAAGGTAATCCCAGCATTTTGAATTGAACTGGAAACATATACGACCTGTGCAGGAGCAGTGGTACATACAATGTGCCACCAGAGATATTAGCCCCATATTTGTGACTTGACTTGCACTGAGCTGAGCCCAGATACCAGGGTGCCTTGGACTTGGCTTGGCCATGTGGGAGGAAGTGCGGGATATCTTTTGCGGCTGTAGGAAAAAGATATTCTCCACAGGGAGTGGTCATAAAAGTGCCAGAACGGGTGCAGAATCTACACAGTGGCTCCCTAAAAGGCAACTGAGACATAAAATGGCCGCTTCATGGTTCTGGTTGCTGCAGTCTTTTACAGTCCCTATAATAGGATCTCATTGCTCCAGAAGTGCCATGGAGGCAGTTGAGACCCTCATGTACTTTTATGGTTGCTTTGTGGCACTGGAGGAGACTAAGCCCCCTCTTCAAACATCATCATGCTTGGAAGTTACACATACCTAGATCTCAGACATCCCAATTTGGAGACTTGGAATGGGCCCTCATATCAATTAAAGCAGTGTGGGGGAGATGTGACCCAGACCACTGCTGCCCCCCCCCACTGGGTGGCATTTTTTCTAGAGACTGTAAGGGCTGTGTTCAGACATAACAAAAGGGGTGCCCCAGTGAGAGAGAGAGAGGGAGAGTTGTGACCCTTGTATTCCCAGCCTATCTCTAATCCACATTTTCTGTCAGAGGATGTTCAGGAGTGGGGGAATGGGCAGACTGGTGTGTGAACAATCCCACCTTGAAGCCTTCTTTTGAGCCCCCTCAGAGGTACCTCAGCGATTTTTTCCCCCCTGCTATTTCTGATCACAGCCTAAGACAGATCTTATGTGTGTTCAGAACATGGTTCAGAAAGCTAAGACTCTTGATATAAAGGGGAGTAAAGTAAAATGAAGGCACCGGGCACCTTTATTCAAGAAATCAGTGAAGACATTCTGATTTGCCCTGGCCTTTGGCTAAAGAAACAGCTTCCGCTGCCCATTTGCAGCCCCTGTTGTTTTTAGTGCACCCTCCTCCATCGCCTTGCCAATTTTGCTATGTATGGTTCAGTTGCTGCTATAAGCTTTAAAGTGTGATTGATATCAACCTAAATTGAAAAAAAATTCAGCTTCATAATTCATGGTTTGAAGTCAGTTTGTTTTAAATAAGCTGTATTTTACGGCTAACTATGGTTTAGCCTGGACTGTTGGAGATCAAAAACAATTGGTTGTGGTTTGTGAGAGGACTCCAAGAATGAAAATGGCCACAGTGGCTGAGGCTCTGCTTGGCTCCACTAGCCTTAATAATTAGTCTGGACTGGAGGAAGTTGTGATCCAACAACATCTGAAGAGCCCACAATAGAAATGCTTCAGCTTTCCTGCTTTTTGTTCTTGAGCAACGAATTCTCTGTTCATGACCTGCTGCTTCTTTATACTAGTTGACAGGAAACATGAAGAATTAAAAAAGGAAAGAGAAAGATGAGAAGCACATTTTTAAATCCAGCTTTTGTAAGCTTCTCTGACCTCCACCCTGCACAGGACCTGATGTTATAAACAGGATAGACTATAAACTTCTTCAGGTATAAGTGATGACTATAAACAAGGACCGTTTGTATTAAAAACCAGAAAGCTTTCCATAGAGCAAATATTTATTCAGAAAAGCAGAAGGGTATCTAGCGTTTCCAAGAGAACTCTTGGGAGGTGAAGATAAAACCTCTTGCTTTTATTGGTCCTTGTTATCAGATTGGCAGTATGTTATTTTAAGGACTTCTGAACTGTAGAGAGACCAGGCATACCTGCAAGGTAGGCTAGTGTGAATTAATATGAGATTAGTTTTCTTGCTTGCTGTAGTTCCGTTCTGCATTCCTTCCCCCTCTGCTGTTGTTTTATTCAGACTTAAGAAGAGTTATCTCTGGGACCATTGGATAGAATATTGCAATGTGTTTTTCTCTAAATTCTGTTAAAAAGGCTGAGAAATGTGGGTAAGCTTTGGTTCATTTACGGCTGTGTTCACATGCAGTTAAAAAAAAAAAACGTCTTTGAGGCAGCTTGGATTCTAAGGGGGAACACTCACGTGCCAGTCTGACCCTCACCCCTCTCAGTAATGTCCTAGGATTAGAAAAGATGACTTGGAGATGAGATGAGAACATGAAGGCCACATGCTACTGTCTATAAGAAAGTTTTAAGCTACCTTTTTTTCTTTTTCTTTTTTTGCACATGCGAATGCAGCCTCAATCCACATCATGCACTATGTTACAAATATTCTTCAGCCCATGTATGTATTATTGGAAACCGCATAGTTCAGACAAAGCAGAATTGAGGTTTTAAGGACAACTGCTTTTCTGGCCTATCTGGTCTACCCAGTACAGTGAGATTGGTTCATCAAGAACTTCCCTTGCAAGTGGTCTTTCAGTAAATTGAATACCACAGAAGACACTTTATGCAAGGGAGTGGGAAGAAAGAACGACATACCAAATACAATGTTGTTATTAGAAGTGTGTAGATCTCTTATGGTCCTGCTTGTGTTCATCAGTCTAATTGAAAGGCTGTGATAGATAGTCCTGTTGTGCTTTAATAAGATAGTTGAGATTGTTCTGTTACATCAAATGTTGCCATTTCTACTTCCTTGGTGTATTTTTGTCTTGTCCCTTAGACTCTCAGAGTGGCCTGCAAATAGGTCCCCTGTCCTCAGGCAATTCCAGGATGGGAGTGGCCCGGGCACGCTCTGGCACAGAGCATCCGCACATCACAGAGTCCTTCCCATACCAGACCAGTTCCCAGGGTACTGCTCCACAACCTCAATCCAGATGCAGCCTTTGCACTTATTTTTGTGCAAAGGATCAGTGGTGCAGGTGTAGCTGCACACTGGTTTGCCGCATTACCCAATTAACCCATCAACAGCCATTGCTGTAGTGAGGCAGAAGCTTCTGGAAGGGAGTGTCCACACTTCAGTGGCACCAAGGTTAGTGTCAGGTAGCTTTGGGATAGGGGTGGCATTCACAGTGCAGATGCTGGCCACTGTTCCTCTACTTAACTTCTGTGGGACCACTGTCTCACAGAAACCATGTAAAATAGACATATGTGAAAAGAGAGGAACAGGGAGGGGAAAGGAAAAAAACCAAGTCTAGTTCTTCTTCTTTCCCTCCGGCAAGAGGACATGTGACCTTCTGGTACCAGCTGGAAGATGAGGAAGGGAGGAAGGGGCCACCATTGGGAATAAATGCTATCTCTTTTCCACTTCCCTGTGGTACTACCAGTTCTGGGAGATACTAATTTTTCAGACCTCAGTTGAGAAGCTTGCCAGGTGAACCTGAACCAGTGACCATTGCCTCTCTCAAATGATCTCATGTGGTGGTTGTGAAGGAAGCATAAGGAAGCTAAGCAATTTTTCTCCCTACAGGATAGTAGGGGTGATATAAAAAGCCAGGAATATGTTGAGGGGTATTTTTTTTTGCCTGTCAGGCTTCCCCACTTTGCTGTGGTGAGTTGGTGTGCAGTTACTAAATTGACTTTGAGTGGACAAAAATGTATTCTTAAATTTATTAGTCTCGAGGATGCCACACGTTTCTATAGCTGAGAACTTAATTTGTTGTTCTGCTCTTCAACTGCTGATGTTTTGAGATAGAAATATCATGAGCGTAGCTCCAGAATTCCTTTTGGGGTCACTTTCCTGTTTGTCCTGGCAGAATACAGTTGATCTATATCCTTACTGGCTCTGAAGAGAAGAGTCTTTAGAAGGCAATTCTATATTCTAAACACAAAGAGTGTTTATTTGAAGTGCAAACATAGAAACTGTTCGTCTTAAACAATGGAAAAAAATTTTGGGACACTGATCCTATTTTGACCTATTGGTCAAAATACTGTACATCATGGTAAAAAGGCATTCTAAACATTTTGTAGCATGTGCTTGCCCTGAATGATCTACAAATCTCCAAGGCATCTTTTGTTCTGTGATCATGAGTAGAAACTCAGTACATTATGGTTCATGGCTTGATAGGCTACAAGTTGTTAAGGTCTGACATATGAACATATATCAAACCTGCCTTGGGAAGCCCTGCCTGAGGAGGAGGAGAACACTGCCATTCCTTGGGGGGGGGAGGTGTCTAGTGGTGGTAGCCTAGACCACTCAGCACTCTGGATGACTCTCCAGCCTGGATGGAACCTAATAATTTGAAGCTGCTTCCTTGCAGGACTGGGTCCTGCTTGTCAGCTGCTCTGTACTCCACCTGGTCTCAGCTACATCAGAGACCATAAAGGACTTACGCCATCCCTCCTAGATGTGGTTTAGTGGTGGCAACCTAGACCCTGTGCCCTCTGGATGACTCTTCAGCTTGGCTGAGCACTGATATCTTGATGGAGGTGAATCTTTGTAGGACGAGGGCCTTTGGTCAGCTGCTCTGAACTCCACTTGGTCTAAGTTGTGTGTATGTGTTTTAGCTTATTTCGCAATGTTTTGTATGACGTTCGATTTTTATATTATAATGTTTTGATCATTATTTTGCATTATATTCTGTTTGTTGTAAACTGCCTTGGGCAAATTTTCTTTTGGAAAGGCTGTATACAAATAAAATGTGTGTGTGGGGGGGGAAATGTAGTGCTACATTTTGTAAGGGCATGGAAATAATACCTTATGGCGGTTTCTAGCAGGTGTATAAGGCATCCCATGCCAGCCTAGAACATGGTTATGCTCCCAGATGAGTTGCAGTGGCAACCATAAAGACTGCCATTGTTCTGCATAATAATACGGTGCGTAATTCTCTCCCTGCTGAGATTAGTGGGATTCAAGTGTGCTTGATTTTCTGTTGGGTTGTGCCCAGTTACTTCCCTCCTCTCCCTTTTTTGCTAAAAATATTCCATGAAGGTAGGAGTGGGAGTCAGTTCAATCCTAAGCATGTTTCTTAATCTTCTTTTTTGACAAGTGACTGAAGGCCGGATTTGTCTTAGGCAGAAACAAGTAAATATTAATGAAAGGCAATTATGTAAGGCAACAGATTTCCAGCTGACATTTGCCAAGTTTTTTTTCTTTCTCCCCTCAAAATGGAACTGAGCCTCTTGATAGATGAAGTTAAAGGTCAAAGTGCTACATTTTCCATACGGAGAGACATTATTGTTTAAAGTTGGTTATGCTGCAGAGACTTGATCAAATCCTCACAAATCTGATGATGTGATGTCAGCAAGTTCCTGTCCTTTACCTTGGCCTCCCCCATGGGTCTGATGTGAGGACAGAGCAGCAGATGGGAGCTGTGCCATTTTGGGAAGATTCGGGAAAAAGGGGGAAAGTGAGAACTTCACAGAGATGGAGAAGCGTCTTTGAATTCTTAACTTTTTGAGCATAGTTGGTGGATATTGCATGAAAGATTCTGGAGGTACTTTATGCTGAGAACTGCAGTGCTCAGTTACCACACCAGAATAGGGTACAAAAGCCACCATAGTAGCAATTCAGTTTCTAGGGATAAAAGCAGATTTGGAGTTGACAGTGGAACAAAGAAGGATGATGAGAAAATAGAAGTACACCAAGTAGGTGGTAGCAGGTGGCTCTCTCTAGTAGGCTGCCCAGATCAGCTGTCTACCCCTAAATTATCCATAGGACCTTGCCACTTTCATTTTTTTTGAAATGCAAGTTTCTGAAAAACTGAGAAAGATTACGAATTTATGCTTTGCTTTGCTCTTACAAATCTCTCTGATGAGAGTGGCAGAATAACATTAAATGTTTTGTTTTGGGTTGTTTAAATTATTTGTTACTGTAGTTGCTTGCCTCAAAGATAACCAAGGGGGAAGTACAAGAGTAAAAATAGAAAAAGGGGAGAAAACGGCAAATGATACAGAAATAATAAATGCCCAGTTATAAACTTCATGTATGTGCTAGATATGATTTCAGCATCTCTAAATGCTTGTGAACGGAGCCATACTGTAGTCTGATCTTGAAAGAGGTATAATCCGCCACTAGGCAGCTCTTCTCAAGGAATCAGCTTTTACACCTGCAAAGCTTTCTCTGAAGTGACATAACAAAAGGGGCGCCTCAGGGTCACCTCAAAGACCACAGTGTCACCTCAAAGACCTGTGCAGAGAGCCTCCTGATGGCCGGTGCTGCCAGAAGCAGCCCTGGCCAATTAGGAGGTGTGCAGCACGCAGGCGTTCAGCCTCCTGGGTCCCCAAGACCACAGTCGGGGCGACGCCAAAGAGGCAAGGAGATCGCTCGGGCTCTCCCCTGGGGGGGCTAGGGAGGCCCTCGTAGAAGCTCCCCTTGGCTCCAGAGGGCGAGCCCCGACAGCAGAGTCCCCCGGCTCACCATGCTTGGCTCCGGCGGAGCCAGTCATGGCGGGCCAGGGGAGGGCCACGGGTAGGCACAGTTTCACTGTGCGGACACATCCTAAAAGGATGCGTTTTCACAGTGAAACACCCTTTAAGGCTACATTATATGTACTGTAGTCTTTTTTTAACACCCATTAAGCACACATTAGAGACAGATAGGTGCAAACGCGCTCCACCCATTCCATTCTTAATGGGTGCCGCTGTGCGGACGCTGTTTCCCACATGTGTGCTTAATGGGTGTTACTGTGTGGATGCTCTGTACTAAAAGCAGCTTAAAAAGGTGTTGCTGTGCGGTTGCATGCTTCCACATGTGTCTTTAATGGGTGTTTAAGGGCATGTGCAGAAGCACCCTTAGACTCCATAGAGTGTGTATGGAAGAGCTATCAGGGTCAGCAATAGAATCACTTTGTTTCTCTCATTTAAAAAAAATTATTACTCAGGTTTTTCTGCCCAGCTTTTAGGTTCCCTAGGAGATACTGCCAATATGGTTTTAAAAAAATAATTAAAAGCATTAGCTCCTGAAATGGCATAGCAAAGCAGTGGTAAATCATCAAAATGGATGGAGCATATGTGCTTTACCAGGATAAGTATTTATCCACCAACTTGGTCTCTCAGCTAAAGAGAATATTTACCTCTATCCATATCAAACAGTTAGACTGTATGATTAAATGAGGAAGATTCCAGCATCTTTCATACTATGAAGAGCTCTGTGTATCACAGGGGAGTTCTGAAATAAAAATGCCAAACTACCCTCCTTTTGCAGGGACTGAACCTATATGTCAACAAAAGAGTAGCACTTTTTCTTAAGAAGTCCATTCAAATCAGATTTTTTCTTCTTCAATAGATCAGTGTGTATGCAAGGAGGATGAGAAATTATGAACTATTGTAAACTGTTTAAGACAACTTTATTCATATACTTATCATTTACATTGCTTTTATACAGGTTTTGTTAGTATTTTGTACATTCTGATCGAATGTACCCTAAACTTACCATTTGTTTACTTGTATGTCTGTTCTGTGTATGATATGGCCCAGCACTAGTCAGTGAAATTTCACACATGCATTCATTCTTATCACCCATTTGACATCAGGAGGAAGGATGTCAAGAAGGGCCTCACATCTTAAGTGCAAAATCCAGACTAGATAGTATGGGAGCCCTTTAGTTCTCTAAGGCCAAGATCAGCACCTTGGAAGCTTATCAGAAACTAGTTCAGACAAGCTCTCTTTTGGGAATGAACAACAAGACAACGTATCCTATAAACTATTGTTCCCAAAACTTTAGTCAGGAAACTATAGTTAATGGCTTTAGAACATGCCAGAACATTTAATAATAGTCTTGAATTTCTTGCATAAAACAAAACGCAAAAGCATAATTGATGGGTTTGTTCATTAGTTCACACTTATATTGATTATTTTTTATTTGTTTTTGTTTTGCATTAAAGGGAAATAGCACCAAAGAGTATTTCTTGCAGAGGACGCTACAAAGTCTGGAACGCTACTTCTACCTGGTTGCCTTCAACTATTACCTTCATGAACAGGTGAGTGTTCTTTGCTGAATGCCTATTTTGATGCTTTGCTTTTTCTTTCCATTCTCAGTCCTATGTGGTGATATACAGCAGACACAGTAAGCCAGATAAATGGCTTTAAGTGTTGTGGTGCAGGAGGTAAGAACTGAATGAAGAATCTTTGCTATCAGCCTTTGCATTGCTTATTTTAAAAATCCAGTTTAAAATGTTAAAGCTACCATTTAAACCAATAAATCACAAAGCATAACAAACCAAAATTGAGAATCAGAGCAGCAGAACATGGAGGATCATCTTAATGCTCAAAGGCCTAGGAGAAAAAGTGTTTCTTAACCAGACCCTGAAAAGGGTGTACTGATGGTTCCCCCCACTCTTCTTGAGGGAACATCACTGACAAGCGTTCTTGTGTACCGTTGCTGTTTGAGTCTTTGTGCCTCCTCTGCTAATCTTAACATCTTGGATGGAGCTGTCATCTGGGTGACGTTCAGTCTTGCTTCAACAGGCATCATTCACAGTATGTGATTTCTTCGGTCTCAAAGCCCCATAAAGGTCAGCCCATTGATGGGCAGAAATTCTGAGCTGTGTTTGCAAAAAATCTGCATAAGCGACACACAGGAGTTCCCCACCCCAAGAGGAGGGTACAAATGATGTAACTTGCTCATATTAGTTTATGTGAAAGTCTAATGTTCCATCTTTCCCAAACAATGGAAATCCGTGACTGCTTGTTTTATGCAGGAAGCAGCAGGAGGGGACCTCTGCAAACTCTCTGCAGGGATGAAAAGAATTCACAGGTACTCTAATCTGACATCTGGAATCCAAAGTTCTGAAGTTTTAGATTTCCAGAGGTCTAGAATTAAGGAAACAAGAGCAAACAGGTGGCAGGAAGTGTAGCCAATCACAGAATGGAACCCATTACTGTGGCTGTTTAACCAGTCACAGGGAAGAAAGGTGGGCAAAGCACTGGCCCATCAACTGATAGCAAGCACTGTTAGGGTAGATGTGCCCTGAAGTGGAGGTGAGTGTGGCAAAATAGGTAGCTTTACAGCTGCATTGGACACTCGTTCCTAAAGGAACCTTTTGAAAAAGCCCTGGCTACACTCCTAAACCAATCTCTATGAAGAGGTTGTTGCTCCAGATAGCGTTCTAAAGCAGATTAGCAAAATTAGACCAAGCATTCTCTCACACACATTTTAACTGTTTGTGGGGAGTGGTGGAGCCAAATGGAGTATTGTTCACATTGTTTACAAAGGGCCCTTCACAGCATCAGCACTGCAGCTGAAAAGCCACATCAGTGTGACACCATGCATTGAACTTCAGTGGCTAGGCTTGCATGGAAGGAGAAAACCCGTAAGACTTGTGACCCAAAACCATTGAGTTGCAATCTTTGAATTTTGTATTTTTATTTGAAAGAAGCTGAATTTTATGTGAATGAGGATGTGGAAACAACGTTGATCTGGTTACTTTGCCTGGTGGAAATCTTTGGGCCTTTCTGCACTATAGAGACTGCTATCCACATGTTAGTGCAGACTATGGCAGACCCCAGGGATACCTGCCATAATCGGATGTAGCATGAGGATGGCAGTTCCCTATTCCGGAACATATCCCAGAATATAGCCCAGTGCAGAATGGGCCAGTGCTTGTTGCTGTTGGCTTTCCTTCACCATTTTTGCATATGGATATTATTTTTGACTATTTCTTGCTAGTAATCTTTTGAAGTACTGTACACAGTTAGGTCAGAGTGTAAACAAAACCTCTTCAAATTATTCAAATTGCCATTTTATATTTATTCAGAACATTAAGAAGTAGGCATGATTTTTAATCTCTGTGATAGGGATGTGCACAAATATTTGAAACATTTGAAGTTCAATTGAATTTCTTCGAATTTCAACTTTCGAATTCATATCAAATGTCTATAAATTTGAATTTAAACATTCAAATGAATTGTGAATTTTTGAATCTCTTTGTTTGAATTATTTGGACATTCGTATGTGTGTGGATATGCTGTACATGATGCGTACTTGCACATATGCATCTTTCCCCCATCTGTTCGCATTTGTACTTATTCGTACGGGATGAAAACGGGTTGCCTACGGGATAAATACGGGATGCATACAGATGAGTACGGGATGTGTAAGGATGTGTCGACATTCATAAGTGCAAATTTGAATAGAAAATTCAAATGAATAGATACAAATTTTCTTAATTTGAATTGAATTTGGGTAAATTTGAATTTTAAAGATTCAAACTGAATTGAATTTTTTGGATATTCAATTTGAATCGGATCCCGAAAATTGCATTCGTGCACACCCTTACTCTGTGAACCCATAGTAAATAATCAGTGCAGCAAATAATCACGTGTCCTCTTTATATTTGTCCATCCTCTTTTATGTGTTGTTTTCTCTGCAAAATAGCATCAGGTTTACACATCATGCATCTGGTTGGTGGCCCACACAACAAGGGCCACCTTGGCTGATCTTTTTGTTTTGGTTCCTGTTGAAGGTACCCACTCCATGAAGACAGTTATGGTTATAGAGAGAGACCTAAATATCTACAAGGCTGTGTCTCCCATTGGTGGCTGACCTGTACTTTCCGTTCTGGGGAACAGTTCCTGTTTGGTAGTTCTGTTTGCATTTGTGTATTGTAATTGCACAATGTAGAACCTTCTCTGTTGCAGTGGGTATAAATCATGGCCCCCAGGTATATACAGTGCCTCTCCATAGAAATATGACCATTTTCTGTACTTGCTGTTTTAGACTTTGCATTTTGCCTGCTGTTCTTGTGGTTCAAATTTGTGCTTTGTATTTAACGTGGCGGCACATTCCTTACATTGACCTTGTCTGTCTTTTTCTCCTTTTTTTCTGGCTCTGGCAGTTCCGCTTTGCTTTTGCTCTGGATTTCAGCCGATGGATGTGCAGGCATCCTGAACTATACAGGCTTCAAGCACGCATGAATCTGTCAGAGCTTACAGTCAAGGGGGAGCAGATAACTAAGGCTATACGTGTTCTAGTAAGTGTGTTTTTGTTTTATCTTATATCCATTGGTGGAAGTGGTGGCATGGTGCACAGTGCTGGAGTGAGATGAAAAATCTCCATTAATTCTTGGTACGTGAAAACTGAAGCAGAGCAGGTTGTAATTTGGAAACCCAGTTTGCTTTGGTTTTCCATCATCGGCCAGTATCAACAATCGTGGCTTGCAGAAGAAGTTAATGTTTCAGTCACCATTCTTCTTTCCCTAGTTTGCCTTTTTAATGTTTTATGCCAAAGCCATCTTGGCCATCTGCTTAAAAAGTTAAGTATTTAACCTGTGAGAATGAGAATTCAGCCTGTGGCTAAAGCCAATGCCTTTGGCTGTGTTTGGATGCAGGGTTGAAAGCTGGCAGGTATCTGCTGCCACAACGCCATGGTCAAATGTTGCTTGATGACCACTGGATGTGCTCCGTTTCAGAGATGTGGAAAGTCTAGGAGAAGGAGATTGCAGGATAAAGCACATTCCCCGCACTTTGGCAGCAGTTCCTCCCGCTCTGCCAGTTTGGGGCATCTGTAGGCCATCCTCTTCTGGCACAACGATGGAGTAGCTGGCCATATTTAGAGTTATAAAGCATGCTGCTTGACTGTAAAATGTCATGCAGTGCTGCTCCAACATTAGGTTGGTACAACATGCCCTGGAAGAGCAGCTGTTGCTACTGACTCTTCTATCCACCTTCAAAACTTGGATGTTGTTAAGGAGCTGGGCGCAAGTAATTTCAGATGGTGGGTGAATTAATGGCCCTTTGGTGAGCCAGTTTGGTGTAGTGGTTAGGGAGCCAGACGCTTATCTGGGAATACCGGGTTTGATTCTGCACTCCTCCACAAAGGCAGCTGTGTGACCTTGGGCTAGTCACAGCTCTCTTCTGGGCTCACACACTCCCACCTGCCTCACAGGGTGTCTGGTGTGGGGAGAAGAAGAGAAAGCTTTCTCAGCCGCTTTGAGTCCCCTTAAATGGGTAAGAAAAGTGGGGTAGAAAGGCCAACTCTTCTTCTTTTCAAAAGGTTCTGTTTATTTCCTATGGGACTCATCTCAGGGACCAAAGATTTTGGATTGCACTCAAAGGAAGTGACTTCCCAAAGGTTAATTTTCATAGTGACAGGGAATGCATATAAATGGGTAGAATACATAGGTATAATTAAATTCAATTCCCAGTCTAGAGTTTGGGGTTTTTCTTTTTTTTTGCATGCTATGAATGCACAGGCAGATGACTCCAGCAGTGTTCTCTTTCAAAATGCTGTAAAGACCTGGATGCACTGTGCCAAATGAATACAGCAGTTTCCCATTTTAAATACAAAAACTAACTGTGTATAATAATGCAGGGGACAATTTTCTGCCCAATTAAGTTTTCTTCCCTGATGAATGCAGCTGTGCCAGGCTCCAAACAGATAGATTGCCTGTATATCGATGGATGACTGTTTTCCTTCTGCAGGCTTCTTTCGGCCTTTTGCTGCCCAGGCGGTTTTGTTTCCTCCTGACCTCCCCAGTCCCATTCAGCAAATGACAGGATGCCACAGATGCCGCCAGTCCATATCTCTGCCATTTCCGGTGCTTCTTATTTGAAATATGGATAGCAAAATGTGGTGGGAAATCCATTCGAATATTGGGCCCACATTTTAGCTGTTGGATGGTGCTCAACAAAAAAAGAAGTTATTGGGATGGAAACAAATCTAGGGGAAGGAATGGAATTTCAAGTCCTTGATCTTTATGCTTGTAAGCAATGGAAAATACACATTGGAAGAACTTGTGATGATAATGCATCAAACTTGGGGTGTTTTTCCACGGTCACTTAGTACCCATTTTAGCACCCATTAAGGAACCATTTGGGTGAGAGCCAGATAACCCCATTTCCACCACGGCACCCATTAGGGACACATTTGTTTCCACTGCAGCTTGGGAAATACGGATCATATGGGTACATCTCAGCCTTTAATCCAGATTTTCTGTAGACCTCATTAATGGGGTCTACAATGGGGTCTTCAGCCAGAAAAACTGGATTAAAGGGAGCCTGTTTCCACATTAATTTGGCAATATGGTCTAGAGGAGGCTAGGGGGAGGGGGCACCCTTGCGGGGGAGCCCCAAAACCTAGGCTTTGAAATCATTTCGAAGCCATTGTGAAGTTACTTCGAAGTTGCCTTCGGAGATTAGCAAAGGCTCCAAAGACAAATCTCCAGTGACAAAGGGAGATCAAAGCAGACTGTTACCTTCAGGCATAGAAAGAGGTACATATTTAATGAGGCTGACTCATCCCTGCTCACAAAGAGCTAATTCATATGTAGGCTCTCGCAAGGGGTTTGTCTTCGGAGTCTTTGCTAATCTCCGAAGATGCCTTTGGAGGGACTTCAGAGGCTTTGCTAACCTCCGAAGGCAACTTCAGAGGGATTTCGAAGGGACTTTGGAGGGACTTCGGAGATTGCACCCCCTGTTCCCCAAAACACCTGTGGGGACAGGCAGACCCCTTGTGGGTCAATCCGGATTCCCCACATGGGTGCAAAGGTGTTTCCACGGCAGGGGGGTTAGCACCCATTGCTAATGGGTGCTATACCTCCTGTGGAAACACATTGGGTGCTTCTCTAATCCGGATCTACTAGATCCAGATTAAGGAATGTACCTATTCCTTAGATCCGGATCTTCTTAGATCCGGATCTAAGGGCTGCGGTGGAAAAACACCCAAGAAATATCCATAATGTTGTGATATTTACAGTTCTAGTACAAAAGTTTTATTTTTGATATATGTATTTTATTAAAAGCAAAAACAAATAATTCTTTACATTTGCTAAATCTTCAGTTGAAAGTTGGCATTTCGTACACTTCAAGAACAAGCAAGCACTACACGCCCAGGTGCCAGGGTGAACATGTGTGTCACCCAAAAGGGCTTGGCGTGTCACCTGTGACACGCATGTTCTAGACTGTTGCCCTTCTGACCAGGCAACAGGCAATAATTCCAAAGGTGTTTTGCTTCAGAATATTTTAACAGAGCAGCCACTCTCTTCAGCCATAGTTGTTATTGCCAATGTAGCTTAAAATATCCAAAGGGCCACAGGTTCTTTGATCGTGTTTCACTGTATCAAGAATTGGTGATGACAAGCAATTAAAACAACAGATGGCTAATGAAATTTGCCACTTCTTTCAAAGTGCAAACTTGAAAGAGAGTCAGGCGCAGACTCTAAAGCTAATATCTAAATCAAAAAGATAAAATGGTTAAGTATTTGCAGGTATTTGAGCAAATAAAGGGGCTTCCAAAGATGAAAGAAAAAGGCAATTGCTAAGAACTCTGGCCTGTCACAGTATCGTATACTATTACAGAAGCACGGGGCTCTTGATAAAGATACTTTTTACTGCAAGGAATATTTATATGAATCCATAATCTTGCTTATAATACTTGAATATTTATGCTGTAGGTTGTAGATGAACGATTTTCTCCAGATGTCCTCAGCACTGTTAAAGAGATGAGTGTAGCCAACTTCCGGAGGGTTCCCAAAATGCCCGTGTATGGCCTAGCACAGCCAAACTCAAAGGTACCTGTCTTTTAATAACCATATCCCATTTGGGGGAAGAACTTCAAGTGCAATCAAAGAGATCATTGATTTCCTTCTTTATTTGAAATTTCCTGCATACTTTAATTAGTACTTAAACATTTATTGCAGAATAACAGAATACAAGAGAAAGAAGATGACTGAATTATCAACTTGCATTTCAATATGTACCATATATTAAAATATGACTATGGCTGCATCTGAATGTCAGTTACTTATTCCGTTATATTTGGATTTTTTGAGAGTTCATAAAAACTGATTTTTATGAATATTCATGGCTGCATCCAGAGATTTCTTACTTATTCTGCTATATTTGAATATTCCTCAACAGAGCATGGTATTTCCAGAATATCTATGGGCTGCATCTAGACATGGTTTACTTATTCCACTGTATTTGAATATTCCAAAATAAAGCATTGATATTCCAGAATATCCATGTTTTATTCTGGAATATCCAAATATAGTGGAATAAATAACTGCTGCTTAGATAACAGCTTTTGTCACTGAAAAATGCCTTTAATACTGCTTGTCCTTTCTTACCCAACTGATTAAATGTATACAAGTAACACAGACCAACTTTTCAAAGCTACAACTCAAGGATAAAGTTGCCCTTCTAACTCTCATTAATAGTTTTCTTGGTCACTCATAGTGTTAAAAAACACTTTGCTGTATTCTTAATGCAGAGGAAAAACATATCCTTTATTGCTTCTCGGATCCAACAAAGTCAGTAATGAAAGGAACAGAGAAGGACTTTTTTTAAAAAGAAAGAGAAAAAAAATGCAAAATACCTTTTGCCCTAAAAAGAACATCATTACAGTATTTAACTTTTTTGCCTCGTTTGGATATAAAATAATATCCTATTTCTGGATCTCCCTCCCACTTTTCTTTTTTAAAATAGAGATTGCTTGTAGAATTATAGTATCTTTTTCCCATCACCAGAAGTGCCATCTCCAGCTCCAACTCCAGATACCTTCATTGTGCCCCTGGGCCCATTTACACCTGTGCTTTAATCCAGTTTTGGTTCACTTTCAGAATGAGGGAACACACCAGCAAAGTAACAAGCTGCTTTCTTTTAGTGTTATCTAACTTACAAGATCCTCATTTTGGTTAGATAACATGGAAAGAAGATGACTAGTCACTTTGCTATGTGTTCTTTTGCTCTAAAGGAGGGCTGAAGCTGGATTAATACTTAGGTGAAAATGTGCCTCCTGTATAACTCTTCCTTCATAGATTCATATCTAATTGTCTAAAATGCTACTTTATTTGATCTGACTCTTGTAAGGAGAGATCAGAAACTAGAGGCACTTTCACATACTTATAGATTTGCCGGCCAGAATTTGTCTCAGAAGGTTTTGAGAAGGAGGCTGAGAGGAAGTGCAGAACTCTCAAAAAACCAGCAATATATACAATTCTCTTTTAAAAATTTTGATGTGACTTTTACTGCAGTAACCATTTCTTCTTAGGCAATTGGGAATGTCTTGAACTACCTGACAGATACGAAGAGGAAGCATTCACATATATTATGGATTAATCTTCGTGAAGAGGTCGTATTGGAAGGGAATGATCAAACCTATACACTACGTGAGGCTGGTGACCTGGAACAACAGATAACAGTCCCTGCATCGTCACCTGAAGAGCTAGAGGTGTGAGATTGGAAAATGTTTAACTGTCAGTTCTCTGTTCCTTCAGCTGGTTGTTGGGTACCATCGCATCATGGTTGACTTCTGGTTGACTGCATGGGCATTTCCACCCATTATTGTTAACTTTTTTTTCTTCACTTGAGAGGAAGTGTAATTCTATACTAGCTGGGGTACTGGATAAGTAAGCAAACTATGGGTGTTTTTCCACTGTCACTAGAAGTACCCATTAAGTACCCATTAATGGGTACTGTTAGTGACAGTGGAAAAACACCCTACGAGTCTCTTTTAGGGGTGTGCACAAATGCAATTTTTGACATTCAATTAGATTCGAATTGAATATTCAAATGTCCAAATTTGTACGAATAGAGAAAAAATGATTGTATTAAAATTCAACAAACCAGCACAAGTCCCTACAGCCAAGAAGGCCAAGATATAAAACCAAAAAACCAAACGGTTCTGTCAAAAAATGTTAATAAACAGGATAAAATATGTCCCATTTCCAAATATAAATAATGAAAAGACAAATATATGAAGAAATAAATAACTGAACTCTGGAGCAGAAAAGCCAGTATAATTTCTAAGAGGGTAGCAATACCCCACTGAGAAGTGTACAAATACTGAAAACAATCAAAATCAAATAATAATAGTAAAAATTTCAAAACACAAGGCCAGACGCCTTTCGACTACAGTCTTCCTCAGTGGCCTGTAAGTATTCAAAATAATAAAATATATATAAAATGCTCAGCTCACACAATGTGTACAAGGTGGAATTGTTCACAGACAGGTGTGCCCTTTCCCCATTTCCTGACATTCTGTACTAGAAAAGATCAGTTAGAGAAGGCATGGGAACATGAGGGCCACACACTGTCAGTCTGACCATCATTTGAACTTTTGACTAGCCATTTGTGTATTGCATTGGACAAGCCCATCATATTTGCTTGCACAGGAAATGGATGAAATTAGTCAACTGCAGTAGCTATAATTTGGTTCTGTTTTAATCCAGCTAGGAGTATTTCCAGTTTTAAGATGGGAACAAGAAGAGCCTAATGAATGCTTCCTAGGCTTTTTTGTATTTCTTCTCTAGAAACTGGAAG
Organism: Aspidoscelis tigris stejnegeri; assembly: GCA_023333525.1. Taxonomy (NCBI): domain Eukaryota; kingdom Metazoa; phylum Chordata; class Lepidosauria; order Squamata; family Teiidae; genus Aspidoscelis; species Aspidoscelis tigris. The sequence continues at coordinate 99,483,721 of JALMGA010000002.1, forward strand.
CTGTTTTGAAGAATGAACTTCTGAAATCGCAGAAATGGATTGAGGTTTATCTGGAGCAAGAGAAGCAGATGAAGATGTTCAAGACATGTCTGACCATGCAGGAAATATTTAACCAGCACAAGAGTATCTGTCAGGGATTGTCATATAAGCGAATTCCAATTCCAGACTTCTGTGGTCCAAAAGAAAAGGTAAGCACCGTTCCGAGACCCATATGTTTTATTTCTTTTCCCTAAATAGATAAATGTTTTGTGCACAAGATCTAATAATAAGAGGACAGGGTGATTAAACTACTTCTTTATTTGCTTCTACACCTTGATATTGTGGACTTCCTCAGGAGCTTTTCTTTGTGGATATTTTGCACAGCAAAGCTGCTACAGAAAAAGCTTTTCAGAAGTACATATCACAGTAAAGTTTGACACTGCAGATAGTTTCCCAGCTAGAAGTAGGAGATGGAACCGTTACATTACTTCTTGACTTCAGCTTGGGACTGGTACACTTGGGTCCTTTATGGCCATGTGTGCATCATATATGGCTTATCAGCAGCTATTACGAAGACCTTCAAACATGGGAGAGAAGGATAAGTGGTCCCAGGAATGGCTGCAAAGGTGAAGTTGCATGCTGGTTGGGATATGCCTCCGCTGGATTTGTTTGGGGGCACAGTCTCCTTATCCCCAACAGTACCCTGAGTTAGCATCATGTTTACCATCAGCACTACACAGCTCCAAACACACCCCATTGCCACTATTGATTGACGGAATTTTATCCTATCAGAGTACAGGTGGTGTTGAGGCAGTCAGAGGGGTGGACAACTACAGAGTTGTGTAAAGGAGAATTGGGGAGATAACATAAAAGGTGTGAGCATAGCAGCCCAAGCTGAGGACAATCTGAGGACTGATTATCAGGAACGGCTTCACTTCAGTTTCTTAATGGGACGACCTATGTCAGCCAGGTGTGATCACGGCCTCAGTTACTAGAAGAAGAGAGCCAGCTTGTTTTCGTAAATGATTAATTTTCATAGGCATTTTGCTGCCACCTAGGGGCAGAAGCGAAACATTTAATAGGTTTGTCTACTGTTTCAGTATACAGCATATAAAACATGAACTATTGATGTTTGCTGGATCATACTATATCTCATTAGTTGTCTTCTCAGCCAAGAGAATGAAGCAAGGTCACATCCTGATACTGATAATCAACTTCCCTGGCTTCTAAGAGCTATGCAAGAGCTGAACTCATTAGAAGTATGAAGGATTAAAAACCCTTTGAAAAAAAGAGACTGATATTCTTCTAATTCCATAGAAATAGGAAATAACTTATTGAGGCACACTGCACACATACACATCACAGCTGGCTAACCTTGGCAGATCCCTCAAAAAAGTTGTACGCACGACTGGAAAGCTGCAAACAGAAACATTCTGGAAGATGGCAGATCATTCCTGTGCTGTATTTTAGAAAACAGAACGGCGCTGTCCACATTAATTGGCAGCAGTTTGACTTGAGAGGCCCTTTACTGTTATCTCTAGGTATATACTTATAAACTCACAGTGTAAGGCCAGGAACTAATTTGTTTCTGCATGTCTGGATGCTGAGATAGTTTATTGTGGTAAACTTGAAAAACAGCCAAGTGGTTATGTAGGGAAATGATATTCACCAGGTATAGCCTCATGAGCCAAACGTAGGCACTTACATGTTTGAATGCTTAGTCTTATAATGGTAGATTGTGCACATCTGGGTATTTCAATGGCACAAAATACCCAGAAGTATGCCATTGCCATCCCCATGCGTCTGTGGTGGCCATTTTCAGACTGGTTTGGCCAGATACATGCACGATGGCTGTTTCCAAGATGGCGGATCCTGGGAGCACGCATCCAGAAAAGTTCCCTTACTAGATCAGAAAAATTGGGTTGAGAGTTGTTTTTCCCACAGTAACATTATTGGGGGATTTCACCCCAATATACCTGGACTGTGTTGGGATTAGGAATGTGCACAAGTGGGTTTTTTGGCATTTGATTCATAACAAATCGAATGTTAGAAAATCTGTTTGAATAGAACCCCTTCAAGTGTGGTAGGATTCCATTCTATACAAATGTATTCATATGAATTCATATGAGTATCTGATACAAATGCATACGGATCCTGAATATGGATCCTGCATACATATCCTATACCAACACATACATATCAGATATGTATCGGATACGTATCCTATGCGAGTGCATATGTAACCAATACGTATCTCCATTTTAACAAATATATGAACTATTCATACGAGTGTTCCGATACATTCGTATTCATATGAATGTTAATGTACAAATGTCATAACATCCGTTTCGTGTACGAATGTCCAAATTCATACACATTTGTACAAACAACAAATGGTACAGATATTCATGCACATCCCTAGTTGGGATTGCTATAGACTCCTGTGGCATTCCTAACATAATAATGAGATGATCCCAGGTTTTACGTGCTGCTTGGATGCAGCCTAGGTTCCCTTCTAGGAATGGATCTGAGTTATAAATATTAGACTACCCTTTGCCTAAACCAGTGATGGCGAACCTTTTGAGCTCGGTGTGTCAAAATTCGCAAGAAAACCTAGCTTAAGTTGGGTGCTGTGTCACATCTAGAAATATCCATAATTTTGTGATGTTTGTAGCTCTAGTAAAAAATTTATATTTTTGATATATGTATTTTATTAAAAGCAAAAACAAGTTATTCTTTACATTAGTGACTTTTGTTGCTGAATCTTCAGTTGAACGTTGGTATTTTGTACACTTCAAGAACAAGCAAGCACTACATGCCCAGGTGCCAGGATGACCATGTGTGTCACCCAAAAGGGCTTGGCGTGTCGCCTGTGACACGCGTGTCATAGGTTGGCCATCACCGGCCTAAACATTCTGCAAAATGTGTACTTTTCAACAAAATAAACCTATATCCGAATACTGTTAAACATCCTTGACTGTAGTATTTAGAATAGATACACCTCCCATTTCTTATCATCAAGAAGGTTCTGGGATATTTATTCATGTGGCCATAATGACTGCTCCATTGGCCTGCATTTCTAATTCACTATAGTGGTTCCTATTTATTTATTTATTTATTTATTTATTTATTTATTTATTTATTTATTTATTTATTTATTTATTTATTTATTTATTTATTTATTTATTTACATTTCTATCCCGCCCCATACCCGAAGGTCTCTGGGTGGGTAACAATAGGTTAAAAGAGATTAAAACAAGATACAAATTGAGAACAGATACAGATTAAAATGAAATACAGATAAAACAAGATGCACATTTAAAAACACCTTAAAATTCAACAAATTTAAAACCGTGCACATCCATAATAATGATGTCATTATAACTGGGGAGGGAGAATAAATCCTTAGCCAAAGGCCGAGGCAAACAGGTATGTCTTTACGGCCCTCCTAAATAAATACAAGGAGGGGGCATGGTGCACCTCGAGGGGGAGACCATTCCAGTGTGGGGGCCACCACTGAAAAAGCTCTCTCCCGGGTGCCCACCAACCTCACTACTGAAGGTGGCGAGACAACCAGGAGGGCCTCATTATTGGATCTTTAGGCACGGGCTGGTCGGTATGGGCATGAAAATGAAAGGCATCTGAGAAACTTGTACTGTTGCCCTGGAGCAAATATATGGAGCTCATAAGCTGTATGTAATTGGAGGAGACTGTTTGCAATGTCTTTTGTGTTCTGTCTGTAGGACTTTGACCAGCTCCTGGATGCGATGAAGACTGCTTTGGCTGAAGACTCCCAAACTGCTTTTGTATTCAACTGTCACAGCGGCAGAGGAAGAACCACAACTGCTATGGTTATTGCTGTCCTCACCCTTTGGCATTTCAACGTACGTATTAATCTGAAGTGAAGTGATCTGCTCCTTGAAAGGCATGCAGTGAGCTACATCTTGGTGATCACAGTGAAATCTTTGGTGGAATGTGCACTGCACAGGACATACAAAGTTCAGATTCATTACAGCTAGAAAACTAGACTGCTGCAGCCTAATTTTAAGAATTAATTGTAGTTTGAGACTTACATATCCTGGAAAGACTGTCCTGGGATATGTCCCCCTGCCTGCAGTTTGGTGCTGAGAGACATCTATGCTTTACCTCTGAGGAAGGCTACTGAGATAGACATTTTTGGAGACTGGGTAGCAGGCCTGCTGCTCGTAGCTTTTGTTTGTTTATGGCATTTTACATCTCATTTTTTCCACAGAGAATTCAAAAGTAGTACACACTGTCCTCCTCAGTTTTGATATCACAGAAAAACTGTGAGGCAGGTTAGGCTAGGAGGCAGTAAATGCCCCCATGTTGCCAGGTGGGGATTTGAACACAAGAAATTCCTAGACCTTAGTGTGTCATTCCAGCCACATTTAAGGTTGTGATCCTCATGGCACTACACTGGGAATGCCAGTCATACCCAAGGCATTCCCAGTAAGTTGCTTAGTTTCCCATAAAAGCCCTGCTTACCTGCATGTCTGGTGAGCAGTATGTACGATTTGCCTGAGAATGGCTATCGAAAGTCAGCCAAGTGTGCAAAAAACAACAAAAGAAGGGGGCTGGGCACTTGATGGGCTTCTAGTAGCTCCTCTCAGGCTGGTCATGTTTGCTGCTTACCAGACACGCAGGTAAGCAGTGGTTTGCTGCTCACGTCTGGTGGGACACAGCAGAAGTGCTACATATCGACCTGCCCATGCCTTAAGATCAAGTGGTGAGGCCCTCCTGGTTTTCCCACCACCTTCAGTATTAAGGCTGGTGGGCACCCGGGAGAGAGCCTTTTTTGTCATGGCCCCTAGACTATGGAATAGCCTCCCCCTTGAGGTGCGTCTTGCCCCTTCCTTTTATGTATTTAGGAAGGCGGTGAAGACGCACCTCTTTTCCCTGGCCTTTGGCTGAGCTGATTATATTTCCCACCCAGGTCAGACACTATCATTTTAAGCATAATGTGTATTGTTTTAGAGTGTTGAATTTATAAAGTCTTTTTAATGTATATTCTGTTTTAATCTGTTGTTTTAAGGTTGTAACCTGCCCAAAGACCTTTGAGTATGGGGCGGGATATAAATGTAAATAATAAATAAATAAATAAAAGGATATAACTTTTTTTTTTTAAGCAGAGGTTCCTAAATTCTACAGGCAATTGTACTATATGTTTTAAATAATATAGAATTAATTTTATTTTTAAAAAATTAAGTTGGGGTACATAACAGCTTGTAATGTTTTCTGGATTTAGAATAAAATCTGAGACCTCTTTTTGTTTTTGCAGGGAATCCCTGAAGTGACTGAAGATGAAATTGTTAGTGTGCCTGACGCCAAGTACACCAAGGGGGAGTTTGAGGTATTTTCCCACTACTTTTTGTTTTCGTGAATATTCTTTGGGCAATTTCAACCACTGAAAATGAATGAATACTACAAGATTGGCGTCTGTCTACACTAGGGGTGTGCACAAAGGCAGTTTTCGAATTCGATTTGTAATAAATCAAATATTTGAAAATTCGAATATCTGAATAACGGAAAAGCAAATGTCCAGATGTTCAATTCGATACAAATACATTCGTCTGTATACGTATGAACAATTTGGACATTCATATCTGTATGGGTACATATGTTTCTCATACGCATCCCATATGCATCTCGTTTTCATCCCATACGGGCTACTTGAATTGTGGTATAAAATCACTTATAATAGTGAAGGATCAGAATGTAAGTATCCTTCACATATCACACTGATCAGAACTGCCATCAGACAGAAGTGGATTGATTCATATTTTCCTGACAAACACTGAACTGTGTGACTCAGGAGCCCATCGATGCAGATACCAGATCTGTGGCAAAGTGATTCTGGCAGCACTTCTGCTTGTACTTTTAAAATTGTTACGGATTAGTATCTCTAATATAACCTAACATTTAAATTGTAAATCTTTAAATGGGTGAGCTCCTTGGTTCTCTTTTGTCCAGCATCAAATCAAGGAAGAATAAACACTGTATACAGTACTGTACACAGCAGCTGAGAGGACATAGTTATAGACAGTAACTTTGACACGCTAGACCTTTGTATTTGTCATTCAGCAGGCTTGAAGATCTATCACCTAGACACATTTTTCTCTTCATCTGCTTTTTTTTAAAAACAATGTGGACAGGGAAATTAATATTAAAAGGGAAGAAACTGTTTTCTGTTCTTCCTCGTAGCTGACTTCTCAGTGGGTGCCATTTTGAAGGATGATATTCCAAGTGGTGAGGTTTTGTGATCAGCTGTGTGGTTGTTATCTACCAGGTGGTCATGAAGGTTGTTCAGATGCTCCCTGAAGGGCACCGGATGAAGAAGGAAGTAGACATGGCACTGGACACAGTGAGTGAGACGATGACGCCCATGCACTATCACCTGAGAGAAATTATCATATGCACCTACAGACAGGTAAGGCTGATTTCGGTGAGGATAAACCTACTCAGCTTCTGCACATTTCTGATACATCATTTCCTCTCTCTGCATTGGTGCTTGAAGCTGCTGTTAAGAACAAAGAAAGGTCACATAAAGGAGGTGGGAGGGAATGGATGGACACACTGTGAAAAATCTGTCTGTCTGTCTGTCTACCATCCATCCATCCATCCATCCATCCATCCATCCATCCATCCATCCATCCATCCATCCATCCATCCATCCATCCATCCATCCATCATCTATTATCTATCTATTTATTATTTGTATTTCTCTCCAGACCCATACCTGAAGGTCTCTGGGCGGGTAACAACCTTTAAAACAACAGCTTAAGAACAAAATATACATTAAAAACACTTTACAAATTTGTGTTTTTAAAAATTTGATTGCTTCAATCAATCAGTCAGATTTTACTTGATTTATGACAGAATTATTATTATAAAAAAACCCCCAAAAGTTAAAAGGAACAAAGATTAAAAGCTAAAACCGTTAGCTGAAAACATCTCCTTAACAATTCATTAGCAATGCTTTAATGGTGATTTTAGAGTTCCTATCTGAAAGGAAAAAGGCAGCATAAAAAGCATCTGATCAACATAGTAGATGTTGATAGAGAAGATTAGCAACTTCCACAATGCAAAGGTCATGCTGGACAGAATTTGCAGTAATGAGATTACAGGGATAAATTCTACTAGACTTGGAAATCTTGGGGCCTTTCTGGAACAGTGAGTCTGGAACAGCCAGATCCGCTAATACTACCCATGGAAAGGCTTGGGCAATGATGCTGGTCCAGACCAGAGCATGCCCTGGCCTTGAAGCACATGCAGACTTTGAAGGCTGATATTGAGGCCTCAGAAGGCTAGGAACAAAAGGTCCTAGACTCAGAACCTCTGGGGGATACATCTCAGGCAGTGGAGGCTGGCCAATGAGATCGCTGGTCCGGCGGTCCCCTAACTCTGGGGAAAAGAAAAATATATTTTCCTTTGTTTTAACAAAAGATAGCCAGAAAGACAATTTTTCTGGCCAATCAGAAAAACACTAAAAAATATCCTGAATCTTCATTGGCAGAAGCAGGAGATTTTAAACTTATTTGGGTCCGCCGAACCTGGCCAATCATGAGGTCTAAAAATCTAAATAGTCACGCCCCCTCCCTCCTCCCTCCCCTCCTTCCAAATACAGAGCAGGCGCTCGCTTTTGGTTTTCGGAGTAGAAGGTAGGACTCAGGGCTCCTCTTATATTCTCTCTGAGGGCATTCAGCTGACTTGGGAATTTTCTGATGTGCATGGTGATTTCAACTTTTATGTATTTCTTTCCTCCCACCCAGCCGCGCGTGTGCCCTTGAGCCCTGGGGTGGTGGGAGAGACACTTGAACGGGACGGCATGTGTACGCCGCCGCCGCCGCCACCACCACCTGCCATTGTCCCCCGGTTCATTCACCCCCTCCGGCAGGGAGGCTATGCCGGCGTGGCGAAATGGCGAAGAGCACGCGCGGCAGCGGTTGGGCAAAGCAGCCGGGAAGAGTGAGTCGCTGCCGCGCGTGCTCTTCGCCATTTCGCCACGCCACTTTGGCTCAACCTTCCCTAGCTTGCGCAGTCGGGATGGGAGGGAGCCTTGGGTGAGCCGAAGCGGCGGGCGAAATGGCGAAGAGCACGCGCGGCGGTGGCAACCTTGCCCAACCGCCGCCGCGCTTCCCTGGCTTGCGCGGTCGGGATGGGAGGGAGCCAAGTGAGCCGAAGCGGCGTGGTGAAATGGCGAAGAGCACGTGCGGCGGCGGTTGGGCCGCTGCCGCGCCGTGCTCTTCGTGCTTTTTATGCCGAGGAGGAAGGCAGGCAACAGCAGCGGCGGGCGAGCGGGCTCTCCTTCCCTGCCTGCCTGGAACTGCCGGCGCCGGCACCGCCGCCCTCGACGCAGGGGGAAGCCAGTTCTCCCTTCTTCTGGACCGGCCTCGCTCCGGGGTCGCAAGAGACGCAGGGAAGGGTCGAGGCAGGGAAGTGAGAGAGCCAGCCAGCCAGCCGCCGCTGCTGCTGCTGCCTGTCCTCCCCCTCGGCAGGAAAGCATGAAGAGTGCTCTCTTCCCTGCTGGCTGCCTTGCCCAACCGCCGCCGCTGCCCTCGACGCAGGGGGAAGCCCGAGCGACCCTTCCCTGCGTGTCTTGCGGCCCCGGAGCGAGGCCGGTTGGCAGAGAAGAAGGGAGAACCGGCTTCATGGCCGATCTTCCCCCTGTGTCGAGGGCGGCGGCGGCAGTTCCAGGCAGGGAAGTGAGATAGCCAGCCTGCTGCTGCTCGGTGCAAATTATCTTTTTCTCTCTCTTTTTTGTCTTTGGGAAAAGTTCTTTTCTGCTCCCTGCTCCCCTTTGCTTGATGGTCTTTGAGATATTGGGATTTTGTTTGTTTAAGGGACCCTGCAGCTGGCTTTGGTTCCAGTTGCTTCTTGTGCCACAGAAAACTTTTAAGAGTTTCTTCTTCTGTTGCCTTATTGGTACTGGTTTATCAGTGATTTAATTTCTGAAAGGAATTGCTTCCTTTTTATTAAGTTGCCTTTCTCACTGGTGAAGACTTATCTTTTAAAGCAAGCTTTTCCCCTTTCTTGATTTTAATCATGTTTTTGTATAGCTATTATTATTTTAGTTGTTTTTATTTTCCATATTTTGTAAACTGCTCTTGAGATTATATTTTAATAGGAGGTGGTATATAAATATTTTAAATAAATAATAAACATCTATTTTGTATGCAATATTTTCCTCTATTATCTCTGAAATGGAAACTAACAGTCATGCTAGAAACATGTGGCAATTTTTTTGTCTTTGGAAATTTTAATGTTTTTTTCTGTAGTTAGAGTTTGAGTTGTAATGTGATGGATCTATCTCTTCTTTTGTGCCACATTCCATTTTTTCCTGAGATGGATAAAGACATTTGGAAAATTACATTTCTCAGCATATAAATTTCCCTTCAGTTTACATGTACATATTTTTTAAATATGAACCAGCTTCCTCTGATTTTGATCTAAATATCTTACACACTGCTTTTTCAGAATGAGAGCATGAACTAAATTTTCTGCTAAAAAAGATTGTTGAGTTTATTCTGTCTGTTTTGAAGGCCACAGTTACATCCATCTACATATTGCATTTTTAAAAAGGGTGTTTTTTTGTAGTTTGGCACTCTTCCTTAAGGACTGATAAAAATGCAGAGGATGCTATTTAAAATATACATACCCTGTCCAAATATTTACTTAAGATAAGCTATAGTGGATGGCCTTGCATACATCATATTAGGTGTGTTAGCAGAAATTGCATAGAGCAGAAAAAAATAAGACCTAGCTTTGCCTTATATCATCTTTCCAAGTTCTCATCATGATGTCAAGGTGAAAATCTGTAGGGTGCATTGCTTTATTGTTGGAGTTTTCTGAGCTGAATTTTCTTTCTTCAGAAGTTTTATTACAGACAAGGTGGCATTATCAGAGCAAATTTTCTTTTCTGATTGATGATTAATTTTCTTAGCTTGTGTGTGATTGGCAAATAAGTTTATTTGCTGTTGTTTGTTTTCCATAATAATTGTTTCCTTTTGAGCTGATGGGTCAGTCTTGGTAGTCTGTACTACATGGGTCAAACTATCAGGACACTAGTAGAGTGCATCCATGAACAATAAAAATGATGAGTGCATTTGAGTCCTACTTCCTAATAAGGATTATTTCAGTAAGCTGTGACCACAGGCTCAGTTTAATTTTTTTTTACTCTTCCTGTTGAGATTGATTGCTATTTCTTTGCCCTTTGTGTAAGAGTGTTTAAAACAAATAGGAATATGTAAATAAGCCCAGGCACAGAGAATGGCATTTTGCAATATTCCAATTTGTATCAATTCTGCATCTGAAATCTGCTATTTAGTTATTTATTTATTAATTTATATCCACCAAATAGCTTCAGATTTGAAGGCAAGAAACGAAGAAAAAAAAACAATAACAGTATGTGCAATAACCATTCCTGTCCCTATGACTTGCAAGTCAGAGAGAAATACGCAGTAGATGCATTTATCAGACAGCAACTCAAGGAGTTAATATGGCCATCTAATATTGTAGAATTATGGTTCCCTGAATACCCCCAGCTGGAACAACCCAGTCCAGGTTAAGTGGGGCTTAGTAGACTTCATACAAGTCAGTAGTACAAAACAGTACACACAAAAATGTGGATGCAGTTTTTAGTCACATGGGTAAAAGCACAGCTTGGAGGTCTTGAATTGCTAAGATTAACGAGAAAGCAAAAAATAAATCTAGCTCTGTTTAGAGCTAGATGGACTATGTATTCGAACACAGCTTTTCACAAGGTGTTTCCAGAAACAGACTAAAGCCCATGATGCTCCAGGGACTGCAGTGTCTGCTGGCTGGTATATATATAATTCCACTTGTAGCTACCCAAAGACAGCCAAGCATATGATGATCAACCAAAGGAAGTGGACAGGTAGTTGACTGGCTTCCAGATTGCTAAAAGTGGAATAAACAAACCAGCAGACACATATAATAGGGTGAGGAAGATATACCTTGACCACTAATTTTCTTAGTGTTGTAGAGAAAATAATAAAATGTACCAAATAGTAGGAACAGTGTTGGAGGGGTCTTAATTTTGATGCTTAAGTCATGACTCATGGTTAAGCCTACTATTAACTGAAAGCACTATCATAAATACAACAAAACGTCTAGGATGTGAGCTCATATACATGACAAAAAACCTCCTCATTCCAAGTATTATTGCAATGTCAGCTGTACAAAAACACTGGCAACAAAGAGGCTTTAGCACAAAGAAGAATAGTTGGCTCTTATACCCCACTTTTCTCACCCATTTAAGTGGACTCAACGTGGCTGCCAAACCTGTTCTTCTCCCCACAACACTCTGTGAGATGGGTGGGGCTGTGAGAGTACAGAAAGAAAGCTGTGACTAGCCCAAGGCCGCCCAGCTGGCTTCATGGAGGAATACAGAATTGAACTGGGATAATATATACAAGTCTGACACTTTAACTACAAGACCAGACAAAAGATGACTACTGTGTGGCCTTTTCTAGACATTGCTTAATTACAATTCCAGTTATTCTTTGCCACTGCCCACAGCAGGTGCAGTTAATTCCTTCAGATATTCTTAGGCTTCATCCAACCTGTAGGTCATAGCTAGATGCCCCTATGTTCATGCATCCACACATCTCCAACCCACAAGAGTTGCCATACACTAATGCTCTTGAAAAACTGCTGAGAACAATTCAGAGAGTTCAGAGCAGCTGGGTTGCCTTTTCCTTATATGAAAACTTGCAAGGAATAGCAGACAACTTAAAAGCAGGGGTGAAGAATGCAGGTATCAGCATCCCTCTGTTCCTTCCCCCTTCCTTCCTTCCAGCAGTCCTACCTGAAGTTTCTTTTCATAGTGGTTACACAGCACATGTAAAAATGCAAGACAGTATGTGCTTTGAGAATGATTTCTAGAGCAGTCTAAAGAATTTCGATCTGTCTGATTAAATGTGTCTTGTTTAAAAGGATGGTTTTCATAAAATTCACCAGAAGGTTTTTTTCCCTTTATTTTTATCCGTTTCTGAGACTTTCTGACCCGTGGCTCCGCCCAGCGACCTCTCTGGCCACGCCCAGCGACCTCTCTGGCCACGCCCAGCGACCTCTCTGGCCACGCCCAGCGACCTCTCTGGCCACGCCCAGTGACCTCTCTGGCCACGCCCAGTGGCCACGCCCCCATGGGACTTAGGGCTGTGAACACCCAGCCCTGAAGCCCACCAGCCGCCACTGATCTCAGGGAATGCTTTGGCACGCCATCTAATTCAGATGGTGTCTACCTGAAATGGGCGTGGTCTCACAGATCTATGAGGCCCAGAAGCTTACTACTCAGGCCCTTATTCCTGGCTAAAGGTGAGTGCAGAAAGGGCCTCAGCATATTTCTCTCTAAGATCTGTAGATAGTAAAGCATAATGCATTGCATCGGACAAAACTCTTTGTTCAGCAAAGGCTGCAAGCATGGTTAGAGACCTACTAAGTTCCTATCTAGAACATTCTACGTGTTCTCTGATATAATGTGTTGTATGATTGGCCTTGTTCTGATACTCCGTGTCAGAAGCATCTTTTTATTTAACAATTTTTAAAGCTTGATTATATCCCAGAAGCAGCAGTTGCATTTGCTTAAATTAGAAGCGGTCTGATGATTTCAGGAGCCATGCTGGGCTGTGTCTGCTGCTTCAGTTGAATTTGCTGTGAAAATTATGTCACTTATCCTTATCTGAAAGAAAAAGCAAAATTTTAACTTTCACCAAAGTAATATTGTTTTTAAAAATTGAAAAAGTCAATTAAATTCATTATGTACGTTTACATTTACATAGGCTGCTGTATAGTTGCCCCCCTGTATCTGCTGGTCCAGTAACTGTGGTTTCACCGCTTTGGTCAGTTGGACCAGCCTCCCCCCACTGGTGCCATTAGGCCTACCTGAGAAATAGTATGAAATCATGCATGATTTCCCAGGAATCATGGGAAATCAAGTGTGGTTTCCCAGAGTTTCAAATATCTGTGATTTTCCATGCCCGCGGTAGAACCTGGGAGTTATGCCCCCGTGGATATGTGAGTCCAATTGTATATTATTTCTACTAAGTAAATCCTCCTATTTTTGTTCTCCTTTGCTTCCTAACATAATCTTTAAAGTGATCAAAAGTGAGCTCACAGGCATCCATAAACATTCCTGAGACATTTGTTAGGACTGCAGTGCTAGAAGAAAAAAAAGTTTGCTCTTATACCCTGCTTTTCTCACCCTTTCAGGGGACTCAAAGCACCTGGCAAAGCTTTCTGTTCTTCTCCCCACAACAGATACCCTGTGAGCTAGGTGGGGCTGAGAGAGCTAAAAAAGAGAGCTGTGACTAGCCCAGGGTCACCCAGTTGGCTTCGTGTAGGAGTGCAGACTCAAACCAAGGGACTACCTGATAAGAGTCCAAAACTCTAACAACAAGACCAAACTGGCTCATGTAGACATTTATAGAGATATGCCAATTTAGATTCTAAACAAACCAATCCTTTGTGTCCATCAAAGATTCCTGAGACTTGCTATTAAAGTTCATTATTCAAGTCAATAGTGATTTGACCTCCTGCCTGTTCCTAAGGAACCAGCTGGTTCATTCTCCAACTTTCTCCTTTCACATGTCCTAGACCTACGTGCCGGGATAATCTGGGCTGCAAAAGAGAAATGGACATGAGCCAGGGAATATTTCCTCCTAGACTTGGTAGTAAAAGCCGGTGTTGTGGTACCGTATTTTCCGGCGTATAAGACGACTGGGCGTATAAGACGACTGGGCGTATAAGACGACCCCCAACTTTCCAATTAAAATATAGAGTTTGGGATATACTCGCCGTATAAGAAGATGACACCCGGCGTATAAGATGACCCCTGACTTTTGAGAAGATTTTCCTGGGTTAAAAAGTAGTCTTATATGCCAGAAAATACAGTACTTATTAGTTTGAATGTGGTTTGGATAGTGACTACTGCAACAGCTAAAGGCCTTTTCGCACAGGCCTTTCCGGTACGCGTGGAAGACAGCTCCGGACGAGGCATTCGCATTGCCCGAGCGTGGCTTGCGCCGCCTCGTGTCCGGAGCTGTCTTCCACGCGTTCCAGATGCAGAGCACTTTAAAGTGCTCTGCATCCGTTCCAACGCGTACGAGCCGCCCCTGCGCGTTCCGGGAGAGAAGCGTTCGCACGCTTCTCTCCCTGACAGCCGTCGGCACGCCCCCAGGGCCCGACTTGCCGGGCCGGCGATTGCGCCGGCGCGGCGAAGCCGGTAGACGGGACCCACCGAATTGGGGTTCCCCTTTCCCATCTGCCTGGGTCAGTGACCCTGGCAGATGGGACAGGGGAACCCCGATTCGGTGTGCCCCGTCTGTCGCCTCCGACGGCCGCCGGGACTTGGCTCCTTCCCGGGTCTGGCAGCCCCAATGGGGCTGCCGAAGCCGACGAGCCACCAGCATCGGCGTCCTGTCGCCCCTTTCTGGGGTGGCAGGAGGTTGATGTTGGGCTGGCTGGGGGCGAGGAACGCCTTGGTCGACCGGAGCGCATCGCTCCGGTCCCCCAAGGGTCCCTCCCGCCCCCATCGCGGCCCCCCTCCCCAGTCCCCAAAACCCCCACCCCAACCACCCTCCGGCCCGGATCGGGCCGATCTTCGCTCTGTGCGTGCCTACATCGAGGCACCCACAGGGCGAAGATGTTTCCCCCCCTCCCCCAGGGCCCTGGGAGGACGCGCACAGGATGGATCACCTACCTCGTGGCCGTCAAGCGTCTGACTGAGGGTGGCATTGTGGGATCGCGCAGGACGCAGCCCACCTAGCCCCCCTATTCTCATCGGAAGCTACGAGAGCTGAGTGGGCATGCACCGTCATGCCAGTTGAGGCAGCCAATCACATTTGAGCTGCCCTCCTGCTCTCGTCGTGCTGCTCTTGCTGTTCTGCCCAGACTGGCAAGAAAATTAGACTTTTCTTTATACTGCGCAGCAAATGTCCTTAGATCAGCATTAAGGTACAGTAAGTGCACAGCAGCGATCAGATAATGCAACACTACAGCTATCCATCGATTGCCGTGTGTGGCGCCCTGATTATAGCTGTGTGGTATAAACAAGTCTGGATGCAGTTACATTTTTGTTACACTTCTGTTGCTAACCCTGAAGATTCACGAAGAGGTTTGAAGATTGACAACCCAATGATTGACGGCACAAAGGCCACGTCGTCTCTCCGCAGATATTTACATCTGTCAGGCAAATATTTTGTGTGAGCTCTGTGTTCCTGGAGCCATATTAATTAGTAAATGAACCCAAGCAATCATTCTTCTTTCTCTCGATGTTTCCCTTTTTTCAAAATCCCATAGGAACAGCTTGCTTTTATTTACTTGGCTTTCCAGAGATTATCTTACAGGATGGGTTACACCTTAGTCGTAATCCACGATCAATGGATCTTTCACCCAAAGAAGAGATTAATCAGATCACTACAAAATGATTTTGAGTTCTTTGGCATGTCAATTTTGGCCCTTTTTTTTTAGCTTTAGCCCTTGTCATACATATCTTTGAAGCTTGGTAAGGATACCATAGTTCCTTGTCCTGGTCATCAGGTTCAGTCAGAAGCTGATATCGTAATAGTCATGTGGTGGAATTCCATAGTCTTCACATATGTAACTCTTGAATACAGTGTTTGTGTGGAAAATACTAATGCCAGTGTCACAGCCTCCCAAATGCCCATGTTCCAGGGCTCCCCAAACAATAGTGCTGAATTTAACTGCCATGCTATTTGCAAACATGCTATTAGACAGATGGAAGAAGTTCTCAGACCTGTAATCAAGCAAAGGTGCCATCTGGTGTGTTTTGTCCAAATTGCTGGCCTGGAGCATTTCCAGTTGCCTTACTTATTTTGAGACAATAGATGGCAGGCGAGCACGTTTTGAGTTTCTAAGAATATACATAAGGAAGAGAGATTTACTTCAAAAGAAGAGGAGGAAATCTGCAGAGCACTTTAATAAATCCAGGCTGCTTCATATATTCCTTTTTCAAATCCAGTGTGGCAGCCACTGTCATATTAGCTGAGGAATGTCTCCAAAGTGTATCCTTGTTCTCATCTGACATGTTCAAGTGGACTGTCCTATGGACATGCATATTAAAATGCTTTTACTGCATTTTTATTACTTTATATTTGATATGTGGATTAAATATTCCAGTCATTCCTGTCTGGGGATTATTTTTTTTCTCATCTGAGGACAGTTAAGTATGCATATTCAGTGTCACCAAGATCCAAGAAATATCCTGTAAAAGTGGTTTGTTACCTACTTCCTCAGGATCCAATTCAACTCGATTCAAATATTTAAAATTCAAATTTAACCAAATTCGATTCAAATTAAGCAAATTCAAATCTGTTTGTTTGAATTTTCAATTTGGATTTGCACTTACGAATGTCAACAACATTCATACATGCCTTTATGGATTGTTGCGCATCCCATACGCATCTGACCACGTCCGTATGCATTCCGTATTATCCCAAATGCAACCCACTTTTGTCCTGTACAGATCCGTACAAATACATACGGTTGCGGGAAAGATGCGCATCTGCAAAGATGCATCGTGTACGAACCTGTACACATGCGAATGTCTGGAAAATTCGAACAAATAGATCCAAAATTCAAAATTCGTTCAGAATTTTAAATTCAAATTTATGGACATTCGATTTGAATTCAAATGTTGAAATTTGGGCAGATTTGATCAAATTTTGAACATCTTTAAATATCCATGTACACCCCTATCCCGTACCAATCATTTTGATCCATCTAGGTTCTCTTACTACAGCCTGAAGAGTTCACCTAAGCTAATGTACAAATTAGTAAGCTGATAGTACTTGTGAGCAGCAACACAGGGGAAGTCAAGCTAAGGTTTTTTATAAGGGTTGTTGTTGCTGTTATTCAATAAAAGTCAAGACAGGAAGTGTAGTTCCAAGTTTAACTTATAAAGCAAAGTTGGGAACCCCAGCTGAGCTGATTGAATGCTTACTTACAACATAAAACTTCAAAGTGCTCTCATAGAGGGTAGTTTTTACCAGTCCTTAAAGGAGATATTGTCTAATGCCACAAACATAAACCTGAACCTATGCCTTAAAAACACATAACACACCCCGGCTTGTCCTTATTCCATTACTTTGTCTGGAAAAATCTTTCTGACTTCCACTCTGTCAAAAGCTTAGTACTACAAGATGGATGAAATTCTTCTTACCACAACCTCAAAGCTCTAGAGAACTGTGGTTCTGACAGATGTGGGTTAGTTTGGACATCACACTGACCTCTATTTATTTGTTCAGCTTTTAAGAGAAGCAAAGAGTCTGTAGCTGGCAGGGGAATTTTAAAAAGCCTATTAAATCTGAAGGTTGTGCCTTCTTTATTAGGGACCCTATCTCCTGCCTTTCATTCAGACTTCTTGATCTCACTGGGAACTTTTCCATGCATATTTGTGAAACAAAGGAGTCTTCTACAGCTGTGTTCTTATGCCCAACAAAATGGAAATTCATTGGATCTTAAACCTTTGGGACTTTCCCAATAGATGCACATAGAATTTTGCTGCTAATTATTTCTAATGTGTAAATGCATATATTCTGCTTTATCATCTGAGTTATTAAAATTCTGGTAACTGCAGTCTGTATTGATTTTAGATTAAGAACAGTGTGGCATTTTGTTTTAGGTTGCCTCCACATGGCCAAAGGGCATGCAGGATGGGAACAGGATCTCACAGTTGTCTCTTGCCAAGTCCTGCCAGACGTGAGCAGAAAATCCCAGCTTACCTGCATGTTTGGCAAGAAGCATACAAGGATAAGCCCACTGGGGATTTCTGGAAACCAGCCAAGTCCCGCTTCCTTTCTTTTGTTGTTTTTCACCTGGGGCGATTTCACACTTCCCTTTCTGTCCCCTGGATGGGAAAGGAGTGTAATCACCCTATGTTAACTAGCACTCACACTTTGACCGATCCAGGGGCTGGTCCTCTTCAGGGCACTGACATTTTGGTTGTGGCACCCTCCATGACTGCATGTGCACACGCAGTCGCATCTATGGTCGTTCCAGGTGCCAGCATACTTGCGCAGCACCTCAGACGACCCCGGAGCACCAGAAGGGGTGTAGATGCCTGTCTTGGGACACTTTTGGTAAGTCCCTGGGTAAGGTTAGTAAAGGTGTGGAGCATGATTTCATGCTCCACGCCTAGTGCATGCTTAGGGAACTTCTGGGAAGGCAGGTCACACTGGAGGCTGTAACAGCCTCCTCAAGATGCAGATGCTCTTCCCCAGAAGTTCCCTAATCATGCACTATGGTCTGTAGTGCAAATAGGCCCCTGGTTGGTTGGCTTCTGGAAGTGCCCAGGAAGGCAATTCTGTATGTAGGTACACCAGACACACAAGTTAAGGGGGCTATTACAGGAAGGCATTGCATTGTTGCCAGATTTCCCATAATGGCATTGCAACTTGTGTGTGTGTGTGTATGTGTATGTGTGTTGTAATTATCACTAGACTGGGAATGTCTTGCTTTCTCAATGAAATACTGTGATGATCCTGGGATTTACCTCATGTCTGGAAGCATGCTTAGTGTATTTTATTTTATATTTTACTTTATTTTACAGTCTTACATTTCTGTTAGGGTTTCTCAGGCTTTTCTGTACTTCCATGGTGGTAATCTAGATCACTGAGTCCATTGATCCAGGTTACGTGGTGCCCGTTGATCCAGTTGAATTGGAGGCATGGGCCAAATCAACTCCATCTGCACTGACAGTGCTGATTCAGCCCATGCATCCCAGCAGCTGCAAATCTTGTGCAAGCTTCGCAACCACCCCTCCATACCTCTGAAGGTTAAGAATATGCTGTTGAAAAACACTCCTTGATAGTTCCATCTGCATACCTCCTGTGATCAAGAACAAGGCCCTTGATCTAGATATAGACCCAATTGAATGGGTCTGCTGCAGATCAAAAATGAGAATCTCGCTCCATCTAGTGGATTCAGACCAGCAAGGGTGGGGGTTCCTTGATTCACATTGGCATGTGGATCAGGAGGTCCTTGGTACAGATTGAAGGGCTCCTTAATTCAGAAGAAGGAGAATTGGCTTTTCTACCCTGCTTCTCTCACCCATTCAAGGGGACCCAAAGCTGTTGACAGAGCTTTCTGTTCTTCACCCCACAACACAACAACCTGTGGCTAGCCTAAAGTCACCCAACTGGTTTTGTGGAGGAGTGTAGAATCAAACCCAGTATTCCCAGATTTGGTCTAGCTCCCTAACCACTAGACCAAATTGGCTCAGACCACCAGCGAGTCCAGAAGAAGCCTATAATGTGCACATGGGCTTTGAGGGATCCTAAAAGATGGCATACAGTGGGTAGGTAGAGGGGACTTGTAACTGCACTTGGCTGCCTGGCCTGCTATTATGTATGAAAAGAGTTATTCCTTTTAGCTGTTCCTCATGAAAACAGTGCTATCAAGTGACACTTCAAATGCATACTAGAAAGGCAGTAATGTACAGAAAGGTTAGCTATGGCACTGTAAAGAGATTTCCATTTTAAAAGGAACATGTCTGCATATCAAATGTTAAGAGTGGCTCTTGCCTTTGTGAGTTTCCACAATGTTCCCAGAGAAGTGTGCAGGGATAAATGGGTTAGATCCAATTAAGCAATTATCCCTGTAAAAACAAAGGCAGCAGAGCATTTGGAAGATGAGGTCTCTTTATAGATGTGAAGGGGGGGGAAAAAAATCCCTGGTACTAAACAGATTTTAAAAGAGCTTTTAAAGCAGCTTTCTTTGTATTCGGATTTCTGATTTACAATCTCTGTGGCTGCACACACTCCACAACTTATATTTGTTCACCTAGATTCGTTTCTTTGCTGCAGCGTCAGGGCGTGGAGCATATGTGCCGTTCAGGCCTTGCCGTTTTTCCAGATCACTCTAAAATGTAAATAAAGAGCAGTAGGACATTGGCTCTGTGTTTTCGGTGGTAGTCTTCCCCCGTTTTTAATGAAAAGAGTCCTCTTTCCAGTGACCTTGAATCAACCCTGCATCACATGGAGCTTTTGGAAAAAAGGAAACAAAAAACCTTCAAAATAAGCACACACCTTGTGGGGCTTTCACAGGAAGCTGTCAGCTTGGGTTTGGTATATAGAATGTGTATCTATAAACTAACTAAATAAAAATTAGTGGTGTTATGGATGGAAACTTCACCCTGGTGCTACTTTTATTTTATTTTAATATTGCCAGGATTTTAGAGGACTTTTAATGCTGAGCATTCAGTACTGTAGAGCCTGCCTTGGAAAATGCAACATTCTCTCCTTCTCCCCACCTTGATGAAACAATTTTCTTAGCTGTTCACAGCAACATCAGAAATAAGAGTGTGAACGAATGGAATTTTTGGGATTGGATTCTAATCGAATGTACAAAAATTTGGATTGATTTGAATATTTTCACATTTGATTTGCATCGAATACATGCAAATCTATTTGCGTGAATTTTCAGTTCCGATTTGCACATACAAATGTCGACAATGTTCGTATGTGCCCCTATGCATCGTTACAGATCCGTACACATCCTAATGAATCCCATATGTATCCCATTTTTGTCTCATACGGATCCGTTCAAATGCGTATGAATGTGGGAAAGATGCGTAAGGGCAAGTACGCATCGTATATGTATCCGCACACATACGAATGTCTGAATAATTCGCACAAATAGATCCCAAAATTCAGAATTTGTTTGAATGTCTAAATTTGAATTTATAGACATTCGATTCTAATTCGAGTGTCCAAATTCGAAATAATTCAGCCGAATTTTTAATTTTTCAAATATTTGTCGACATCCCTAATCAGAAACTGACCAGTCCTGAATTAGGCTGCATCCATGGAGGGTCAAAAACCTGTAATTATTTTCTAATTGTATCTGATTTACCAGATGATATCACAGTTCTCCCCATACATTCCTGGAATATGGACCCAATTTACTGGGTTATAATCATTCTGACAAAATTAACTACAGTAGTACAATATTCTCATTCTGCAACACACCAGGAAAGGGATCTTGGGGTTTTGGTGGACAGTTCAATGAAGTTGTCAACCCAGTGCACAGCAGCGGCCAAAAAAGCTAATGCAATGCTGGGAATAATTAGGAAGGGAATAGAAAACAAATCAACAAGTGTCATTTTGGCCCTATGGTGAGGCTACACTTGGAATATTGTGTACAGTTCTGGTCACCACACCTCAAAAAGGATATTGTGGAACTGGAGAAGGTGCAGAAAAGGGCAACCAGAATGATTAAGGGGCTGGAACACCTCCCTTACAAAACCAGGCTGCAATGTCTAGGCCTCTTCAGTCTGGAGAGACGCCGTTTAAGAGGGGACCTGACTGAAGTATGTAATTTATTTTCTCTATCACACAACACTGGAACCAGGGGGCATTCTATGAAACTGATGGGTAGGAGAGTTGGATCAGATAAGGGGATCATCGGTCAGAGGATCATCGGTCTATGGAATTTGTTGCCAGAAGAGGTGGTACCCCTGTTTTCCTGAAAGTAGACCTACAACAAAAATAAGCCCTAGCATATTTTTCAGGATTTTTAAAGATGCTTGGAATATAAGCCCTACTCCAAAAATAAGCCCTAGTTATAGTTCATACTACGGTGGATAAATGTAGATTGTTGTTCATGGAAAAATAAGACATCCCCTGAAAATAAGCCCTAACGCTTCATTTGAAACAAAAATTAATATAAGACTTTGTCTTATTTTTGGGGAAACTGACAGCTAACAGCCTAAATAGCTTGAAGGAAAGGTTGGACAAATTTATGGATGACAGATGTATCAGTGGCTACTAGAGTGGATGTCTGGATCTTTCAGGCTGGTGTGGGCATTCAGGATGCTTCTAAGACCATTTTCTGGGATTTGAGAGCAGGAAAATGTTTGGCCTTGTCTCTGCTTGAGATGCCCATGGATGGGCAATTGGTGGGCCACTGTGTGCAACAGGATGCTGGACTAGATGGGCTGTGGCCTGATCCAGCAGGGCTCCTCTTATGTTTTTTATGTTCATTCCGTAATTGCAGCTGTGGATTACTGCACAAGAAGTACAGTGAGAGTTTGCTGTGAGAATTTCGTTACTTAGAAATACTTCATGTGAGATTATTGGTCACTTGTACGGTACAATGGGAGGGTGAGCCAGTTTGGTCTTGTGGTTAGAAGTGTCGGACTTATTTCTTATAGTCACTGGTTTGATTCCACACTCCTACATGAAGCCAGCTGGGTGATCTTGGGCTAGTCACAGCTCCCTTTCTGAGCTCTCACAGCCCCACCTACCTCACAGGGTGTCTGTTATGGGGAGAAGAACAGAAGGTTTGTCAGCCGCTTTGAGTCCTCTTAAAAGGGTGAGTAAAATGGGGTATAAAAGCCAGCTCTTCTTCTTAAGTTACATGGGAAGAAGATCATGCAGCTCTAACCTCACTCTGCTGTTGTGGCAAATGTTAAAACATGAAGTATCAATCAAATATGGATGTGTTTTACACCAGTAAATCAATACCCTGTGGAATAAATAAGTGATGCTTGCAGGTGGCCCTAGTGGTAGCATAAGATGAATCAACATACAGTATGTATTCTAAGATGATGGATTACAGCTCTCTTCAGCCTCTGTTTGACCAATGAAATTGCTTCCTGCAATTTCTATTGTGCTCTACAAATTTTCATAATTTTACACAATTTTTGAGGAAGTACCAGTATTCCATTCTCAACTTATCTTGGTTTTTAGCACTGTGTATGAGATTTTTTAAATAAGAAATTAAGAGGGCATATGTAGAACTTCTTAATTCCTTGCTAATTTGCAGTAAGCCAGTAGGAATAACATGAGGAATCTGAGGGTGATATTTGTGTGTACTCCTGTTGTTCCCTATGGACAGAACATTTGGAGGCTCCAAGTATTCTGTGGAACACCCAGCTGTTCCATTCTGATGCTTTTTGTGTTTTGTTCAAATCAAAAGCATTTTTTATAGATCCCAAGTTGCTCATCTAAGACAATCTTAAGGGTTTGAGGCAGAATTCTTTTAGCTAGCATATTGCATAATTGTTTGTACATATTTTTACCTAGAGAGCTTTTAACACTGGTCTTGTCACATGGAAAACCCATCCTGTTGCTGTGACATGTGCCTAATGATGGGCCAAAAAATGAACAAAAATTTTACTGGACACATTAGGATTAGTGTATGCCTTAAAACCCAATTAAATATTATTTGGCATGTTAGAAATCCACTGCTGAAGATTCCATATCAAGTGTAGCCTACACCCTACAATTTGTAGAGATGGTTACTCTTGGAAAGTGCTAGCATTCCATTTTTAGGTAGCAGCTGTGTTGATAGGAATTCTCTAATTTTGGAATACTAAATTCCTCTTGATACGAGTAATAAGTAAAATCAGACTCTCTAGTGGATTTTAAACAGTACTTGCAACTGGAATATTCATTATAAGGTTTTACTGAATGTTTTTATTTTGTGATTTTTCAGTCCGAAATAAAATTAAAACATTAGTACATAAGAGGAACCCTACTGGATCAGGCCACAGCACGTTTAGTCCAAGATCCTGTCTTGCACAGTGGCCCACCAATTCCATTTGGGCACTGCCAAGCAGAAGACAAAGGCAAAACCATCACTTGGTCTCAAATCCCTGCAACCTAGAGGCAATGCTAGGCATCTATTCTAGTAGCCATTGATACACCTGTCATCCATGAATGTGTTTAATCTTGCATTAAAGCTATCTGGGCTGGTTGCTGTCACTGGCTCTTATGGTAGTAAATTCCACAGACTGATGATCCTCTGGGTGAAAAAATGCTTCTTTTCTTTATGTATCCTAACGCTTCTGTCACCTCTTAATTTGCATCTTTCAAGACTGAAAGGTGTTCCAGCCCCTTGATCATTCTGGTTGCCCTTTCCTGCACCTTTTTGAGTTCCACAATATGTTTTCTGAGGTGGGATGACCAGAATTGTACACAATAATCCAAATGTGACTTCACCATAGATTTATATAAGGGCACAATGATGCTCGCTGACTTATTCATTATTCCCTGCCTAATTCTTCTTAGCATTGAATTTGTTTTTTCCACTGTTGCTGCACATTGGCATGACACTTTCATTGAACTGTCCATCAGAAGCCAAATATCTTTTTCCTGGTCTGTCACAAAATGCTCAGCCCCCATCAGTTTATAGCGGTAATTGGGCTTATTTGCCCAGATATGGATTAGTTTGCACTTGCTAAGATTGAACTGCATGTGCCACTTTGTTGTCCACTCACCCAACGTCAAGAGGTTCCCCTGTAGCACTTCACAATCTCTTTTAGTTTTTGCTACCATAAATGAGGGTCATCAGCAAACTTTGCTATCTCACTACATACTCCTTTTTCTAGATCAGTGGTTCCCAAAGTTGTCTGGGCTACAACCCATCTAATATAAGTTTACCAACTCGGGACCCACCTCTAGGAAATTTAACCGTTACCAATATGAATAAAGGACTTTTCAAATAACAAACAAAGCTTTAATACAATTTTTTATTACTTGATTAAATAATTACATCAAAAAAGTTATTTCAAATACAGTTAAATTTCCTAGAGGTGGGTCCCGACCCACAGTTTGGGAAACCCTGTTCTAGATCATTTGTGAGTAAATTGAAAAGCATCTCTTATTCCATGACAAGTGAGTTTATTCAGCAGACTTTGGTGAAGAACTTTGTCAAAAGCTTTCTGAAAGTCCAGATAGACAATTTCAACTGGATCACATTTACCTACATGCTTATTAACACTCAAGAATTCTAACAAGCTAGTAAGGCATGATTTATCTTTGCAGAAGCCATGCTGGCTTTCCTTCAACAATACTTGCTCCTCTATTATTTTATTCTACAAAAGCCAACTCTCCTCCTCCTCCTCCTCCTCCTCTTCTTCTTCCTCTTCTTCATAGAGTTATAGAGGCAATGAACATGAACTTGGTCAAACCCTGTGAGACAGTAGAGAACAGAGAGGCCTGGTGTCTGTGAGCTCCCAAAGAGTTGGATGCAACAACTGAATAACAACAATGTAGTCAGGAAGAAATGACTGCATAATGATAGTTTAAAGATGAAGGAAGTCATGTGACACCCCCCCAAAAAAGATGAATATAAATAAGCACTGAGGCTGCATCCCCATGGAAGCTGGTTGCTTCGCTTGTGACGCGTGTCATAAAAATCCACATTGTACCTCGCAATAAAGCGTCCCCATGTGGTTTTGGGCAACGTGGATTCAAATCATACGTGCCTGCTAGTTCAGTAGTTAAGCCAAAAGTACTGTAGTCGTCTGAGAGGAATTGGTTTATTATGTACAAATGTGGAAATATTTAACATCTGCCTAGCACTAAATCATAGGAGGCGTTGCTCCAGTTAGACTAAGTTGGACCTTATTTACAGTCTGAACTACTGCTGTTTTCATCTTGAGGATCAAGCAAGTCTTGTTTTAAGCATAGCAGTGAGTTTCATTTTGCTGATATGAATGGATTCCAGGTGGAAAGAAAGAAAGAAAGAAAGGGTGCTTCCGCGTTTGCCACCGAGAAACGGATCAAAGAAGAGCCGTTTCTTGGTGATCCGACCTCCCAAGGATCCGTCCCAAATAGAGACAGATCTGAAGGGCCCTCACGCATCTGCACACAACATGGTGTGCAGCTGCCAGTAAGAGCACGTTTCAGGTGGTGCGTGGCACGCGGAGAAGGGTGGAAGGAGGCAAACCAGCCTGCTTCTGCCCTCCCCAAGATGGCAGCCTCAGGGACATCCATCCCTTTGCCTGTCCATGTGCAGAAGCGCCCTGCTTCCACACGGATTAAGGTGAAGGGGTGGATTGAAGACCTCATTTTTGAGGTTTTCCCATTGAGGTGGTTTTTGGTGATGAGACCTGATTTAGAAATAGATCATGCTGAAATGTAGAAGAAGCAGCCTGGAAGGGTCGCTAAAGAGGTCTCCAGTGCGGAAGGTAAATACCCAAGGGTTTAAAATGGGTCTTAAATGGGGCGTTGACTTGGTTTCCGCAGCCAATGCAGAAACACCCAAAGAAATATCTGCCCATGGCTCTCTTTTCAAACACTAGGGGATGTTTTGTTTGTTTCAATTTTCTTTTTAACACGAGCTCAGGTGCCTTGATTTTAAATGGGGTACCAAAAATCCAAAGCAGCAGTCTTCAAACTTTGCTGCAAAGCTCCTTTTCTCTAGTGCAGAAAGATCAGTGAAAGTTCAAGGAGAAATGAGTCCTCCAGCCATTACTGACCCTCTTTCAGAAAGTTCTTCAAACGACAAATGGGTCAACTGTTATCTTCCACTTTGTATAGCTAAATCTGTTCTTGCTTAAGCTTTTAGACATAACCCTGGGATGTCAAGGATCCCTCTTTTCTTTGCTTTACATGGGTGTGTGAGTTCTTTGTCATGGGTGCTGCTGGTGATTTGACAGCAGCCAGATGTGGCCTTTCTGACCTGGCTGTTGCAGACTTTGTTTATAAAGCGCTGAAGCTTCATCTCCCATCCATTCTTAGCCTCAAGTAAGTTACTGGTGTTGCTTTCACATTTTCTTTTCCATTTCTTCTCCACACTCTTGGCCATGTTGGCCTGATAGATTAATTGAACTAGAGCAGTGATTCTCAACCTGGGGGTCGGGACCCCTTTGGGGATCGAACTACCCTTTCAGAGGGGTCACGACAAGTCTCATGCCGCCCTTCCCTCCCACCTCCCAGCTGCTCTGCCCCTGTGGTTGGGGGTCTCCACAACATGAGGAACTCCATTAAGGGGCCGCAGCATTAGGAAGGTTGAGAACCACTGAACTAGAGCTTGAAGGTTTACGACCTTTGAAAGATTGGAGCAGCTATGATGTAGAAGTGGCAATGAACTTAAGTGAGGCATGATTCCTTCATCATGTCTAAACTAGGAGAAATGTGTAGTAGGGATGTGCATGAATTTTTTTTTGCATTCAATCTGAAACGAATCAGATGTTCAAAAATCTGTATTCATAAGAATAGACTGCATTCAAATGTAGTAAAATTCTATGTGATACAAATCTATTCGTACCTATTCATATGAACATTCAATATGTATCTGTTATGAATAGATATGTACCTGATAAAAAATAGGTATGTATCTGATACGTTTCCCCAGCTTAGCAAGTATCTGAACTATTTGTACAAATGTCTGGAAACATTCGTATTTGTTCAAATGTTAGCATACGAATATTGTAACATTCAATTCAAGTTTGAATGTCCAAATTCAGCCAAATTTTGAATTTTACGAATATTCATGCACATCCCTAGCATGTAGTGTATTGCTAGTTTGGTACCATCAATTTGAGATTGATTCCTAGTGAATTCATGGACACCCCAACCTGCATCTCTGCTTTCCACACATGTGTTTTATAATTGAATCATACCTGTCTTTTACTAATAAATCTATCACACATAGTATAGTGTATTACCCTTCAGATCTACAGACCACAGGGACTGCTGGCTGGGTCTTATAGGAGTCATTTAGAAGACACTGTGGCCCTTCCTACACTGGGAGGGATCAGTCATGGTCAGATCCTCTGCCTTCCAGAGAGGCCCTCCATTCACGCTACGTCTGCGTTGGTATAACTTTAGGATACTTTAAGGGGAAAGCTATGAGCACCTACCAGCTGGACCATTTCAATCTGCTGGCTGCTCAGGAGCATTGCTCCACTGCCACAGCCATCTTAGAATGCAGTCACCCCATCCCAGGAGAGATCCAGCTGTGGACTACTGAAACACAATTCACAGTCTGCCCAGAGGTAGCTGGATTGCTCCCTGGGAAGGGTTTTTACATCCTCTTCCCAGTGCATCATGGTGAATAGGTGTGACTGCACAAGTGCATCTGTGCAGTCATGCACAGTTGCCAGATTGCGATGACAACATCTGGCCTCTTAACAGATGTTGCTTCAGATGCTGCCTTGGGAATGTGGTCAGTCGCAGGCTAGTTGTTTGCACCTACAAGCACTGTTAAGCAGGTATAGGGCTGGTTTAGCAATTGTAAATGCTGGATCCATACCAGTCTGGCATGTGCAAATCTGGTCTATATGTGGTATACATATTGAAAAGGATAATAATCACATGGATTGAAATGAAGTTGTCTCAGAGCCAGGAATGGTGTGCCTGTATACCTCTCCCCCCTTTAAATTATGAAATGGTTTATTTTGCCTTTTTTGCACTGTTTTAGACCAGAGGTGTCAAACTCAATTTTGCAGAGGGCCAGATTAAAAAAAAAAAGTACTGTCAGGGCCAGGGGGCGTGGCCGGGGGCGTGACCAGGGCACAGAGGAGGGGCTGGGGCGTGGCTGGGGACGTGACCGGGGGTGTGGCTAGGGCACAGAGGATGGGCTGGGGGCGTGGCTGGGGCATGGCTAGGGCACAGAGGAGGGGCTGGCTGTCCATGGCGGCGCCCGCGCACTCGGGCAGTAAAGGGTCCCGCCACGCGCTCGCTCACCTCGCCTCGCCTCGCCTCGCCTCCTTCGCGCCCAAGGAGGACAGCGGCGGCGGCCGCGGGCCGTATCCAGCCCGCGGGCCGTATCTTTGCCATCCCTGGTTTTAGACCATGTCATTTCTGTTGCTGCATTTAGCTCTAGTTTAGACATACCTCTGTGGCAGTAGATATTTATTTACTTGTAGACAATCTGTCCTCCCAATAACTTAAGGTCTCAAAGTACGTTACAATAAAAATGGTGTAAAAATACGCAATTAAAATGTATTTAGTAGAAATTTGTTAAGCGCTGAACATTCTAATTGCAAGTCTGAGTTCTGGACTTTTTCTCCTGTCTTCTTTCTATAATTTGCTTCAGGGATGATGTAATGTTGTCTTTTTACAGCCCAGGGGCCTTTAAAATTTGGATTAGATTGGGACTTGGCCCACTATTGGATAAATTCTCCAAAGCTCAGCATAGTCAAGTGGTAGATGACCACAAAGAACATTTTACATCTGCCATGATTTCACTTGCAAGTCCTTCTGCTCATTTTTCCTTAAAACACAATCTTTTGTCATTCCATCTGTAAACTTTGTTGTCCACAAGGGACAAAAGCTTTTTTTCTCCGTAATTCAGGCATCGAACAGGCCATTGGCAATTGCATAAATAACGAAGCATAATGAGAGTCATCTTGCCTGTTTGTTGAAGACTTTGTTCCTATTGAAAGACCACTAGTAAGGAACCTCTCGTGAAATTCATCTACTTTATTCATTATTATTTCAGTCTTGCCTGTTTGCATATAATAAGGCCAAGAGTAATAATTTCTTTTCAGAATTGTGGGTGTGGGTTTGTGGTTAGGACTATGTTTGGCAAGAAAACAATTTGTCCTTCATCAGATGAACATTACCTCAAGTTGCATATGAATTTGCATTACCTTATATCTTATTCTAGACCATTGTTTGAAATTGCTGCCTATTTTTGTTTTTTATCTTGAGCCCCAAGCACTTGAATACAGACATTAAAACGTACCCCAGATAGATGGGTTACAACATGTTTCTCCTTTTGTATCCCAAATGCCACATCATGTCTGTCAGTGATGTATCCTCTGACACATATGTGATATTTGGAATGTTGACAGATAAGTGTCTTTATTTCTTAAAGATGGTGATGCAAAGTTCAAGGTATGTAAGGCATATTATTCATGTTTGTAAAAGAGATATCTTCAATAAAATGCTATTTTTTAAAAATATGATAGCCAGTATCTCGTAGGTTATCTGATTTCCAATGAAAGAAACTATATGGCAGTCCTAGGTATTACTGTGTACTTTCATCCATGGTTTTCTTAATTATGTTTCACCTGGTTTTGAGCTTCAGCACAGATGCTTAGGGTGTGGACCTTCCTTCTTCTCAAAGACTCCACTGGCTATTTTTCTGTGGACCTGATTGGCTGTTGGTGGGGAAAGGCCGGAATTGGCTAGGAGCTTCTGTAGCCTCCCATCTTCTTGGCATAAGTGTGATATTTTCATGTCTGCAGAAAGGTTGCACAAACGTCATCTTAAATATATATATATATATATTCTTTTAAAGCATTACTGACAGTGAACATGTCTTTAATGCAGATTTTTAAGGATGTGGCAGCTGTTGATTTGTTCTTTTTGATGAGAGAAGTTGAACAAGAAGTGGCACTAAGGTTTAATCTTGTGCCTGTAGCTACTGGGCTTACTCATGGCTTTTCTCAGTTAGATTTGTATCAGACAGCAGAAATAGAATGCTGCTGCCGTGTTTTGTTGCTAGATAGTAATGTAAGTGATAGGTTCAGGCGGAAAAGCGGTGTGTGATAGGATCCTGATATTATTGTGATCAATACCTCGAACTTTTCTGCACGTCCCTTATGTTGATCCAGATCAATGAGTCCCTCTGATCTGCAGTATGTGGTAGCCCAAAAATCTGGATCACTTGGAAGTGTGAGCTGGATCAGTGTCCTGCACTGATGGCACTGATCTGGCTCATGCCTTCACACAGCTGGAAAATTTGTGCAAGCTTTGCAGCCATTCTCCCATGCCTCCAAAAGCTAAGAATAACAGTTTCTAGCCAAGGAGCCTGGGAGTTGCTTTTTGGTGTTGTGCAATGGCATACCACTGAAAAGCATCCCCTGATAGTTCTGGATTATGGAGGTGTGCTGTTTGCATGCCTCACATGATCCAGAATAAGGCCCTTAGTATTAAAAAAAAACCTTAATCCAGATCATGGGCCTCATGATCTGCATGTTAACACAGATCAAGAAGGCCCTGCCTCTGCTGATCTGGCCCCATCTGCACTGGATAGAACCAGATTCAAATTAAGAAGGCCCTTAATCCAGATCTGTTGTAGACCCAGTTAATTTAACCTTCTTCAATGGAAGTTTTTTGTAAACTACTTTTATATGAAAATTATTATTATTATTATTATTATTATTATTATTATTATTATTATTATTATTATTATTATTATTATTATTATTATTATTATTATTATTATTATTATTATTATTATTTTATTTCTACAGTGCTGTCCATGTACTCAGCGCTTTACAAATGCAAAACAAAATATGTTTAGAAATGTTATAACAGAATAACAGAATAACCCATTCATCCCTGTTTCCATGTTTGCCTGAACTTGCAGTTGAGCTTTGTATCTGTAATTCGGCAGTGATAACTTATGCAGAATGTTTGCATAATTAAGGCCCAATATTAGCCCCTCTCGGCTTCCTCTGCCGTCACTCTGTTATAGCTGACTTTAAAAGTCCCCTCCACTTCTGGAATAAGCGCCCTCATGGTAGCCGCGATCTAAACGGACTTTCCGTCCCCAAGGAAGCCTGTTTCCTTTCCCCACATCTTCCCCCCCCCCCGCTCCCTCTCTTGTTAAAAGGAAAAATAGCCAGATCTCCGTCTCCTGAAACAGCTTCCCGCCCCCAGCAAAGGCAGATGATCGCTCATTCATTCACTTTCAGCACTTACTTTCACTCAGTTCTCTGTTAGAAAAGGCTTTCCGTCCCTGCAAAGTCAGCGGCTGCAGGCATCGGCAGCGCGATCCTTCGCTCATTCTCTTTTAAGGCTTTCACAGATCACTGATAACAATGTTGCAATTCTGAGCAATTCTGGCTCTTTTTACAAAGGAAAGAAAGCAAACCTGCTGCATTTCTCAGATGTGTGAATGCTTTTTGGCTGTGTGTGCAGGCAAGCAATCCCCGCCCCTTTTGCCACGGAGCGTCCTCAAGGCAGATATAGCGAGCAAAACCCGCGAATCGCCGAAAGAGCACTGGAACTCTTCTTTAAAGTGCACGTATTTTGTCGCGGGTGTCTCACTTTCCTAAGCTCCCTAAGCTCCTTGTAAAGCCTGGAATGGGGCCACTCAGAGGCAAAAGAAGAGTTCCAGCAGGCTTTCAATTGCATGGGGACAGGGCCTAAGAGGTTTTATGGAGCCTTTTACAGGTTAGCTTACTGAATACTGTCCAAAATTACTTTTATATCCTTTCCCTGAATCAGTGTTAAACTCTGTCCAAGCATGGTAACTGTTTACACAGTCCGTTCACTAGTGATCGAAGTTGGCATGGGCAGCATATGTTGAACCAGGACCTGTTGTGAAAATAGAAGAAATTATGTCATTTACAAAGCTATAGTTGCTTCATATTTTTTAAAAAATGTTTTTAGTGTAAAATAGCCCTCACTGGAACGCATCACTAGTTTTAATCCCCAGTGTGGGTTACACAACAAATGTCTTGCAAACGTGTACAGAAAAAGCACTGCATAATTGGGCCAAACGCAGTTGAAATAACTTCTGTTTTCTGTCTCATGAGAGAAAACAAGTAAAAATCAGAAAATGGTGGGAAAAGTTATGCTTTGTCTGCTCTTTGTTCTAATACACTGGCTCTGGATCCTAAGCCCAATTAATGGAAGGAAGTATATAGAAAGAAGTTTTTGTGATTTGTCCTTCTGTGCCTGATGTCACCTATGACCCACAAAAAGATTCATAAACCAGTATAGGACAGGAAAAGGAAGGCAGCTGTAATAGAGAGGGTTGTCCAAAATTGTAATATTCTAGGCTTTATGCAGAGATAGGGCTCTCCTGTGACCAGATACAGGATATAAATTCTTCTACTTATAATTCCATCATAATTATGTAAGAATGAATATGGAATTGAACAGCAAAATACTTGCATATCAGATTCTGTTGATTAAAAAGCATTGCGATTAAGGTGTATAACAAGTATTTCCCACCAGATTAAAACCTTTCTTGAGAAGTCTCCAGAGACTAGACTTTTTGGAATACATGATCCATCTTCTTATTCCAAGAAGCTTAAAAGGATCAGAAAATACCAAATCATCCATAGCTTTCAAAAATAACTCAATATATTTGTAATCCAGTTCATGGGAAGGTTGTAGCAATTTGAGATGTCTGGTGGACAAGCAGATCTGGCCAGCTTTGGAAATATCAGACAGGTTGCTGGTCTTTATTGGAGCGTGCTTTATATTCTTTTGTTTCTTCCAAAGTCTGTTGTAGATCTGCCATAATACAGTAGACTTGGAGACCAATCGGAGTACTGCAGGGCTTGAAGCTGAGCCCTGGATTGCAGCTCTTGCATGCTACCTGCACTAATGTTTTTTCTTTAAACCATCAATTTTGACTTCTCCTGTTTTGTGGTGGTTCTACTCCTCTATAAAGCTTTAATTGCTGATTTCTACTTATAGCAAAGTGGTTACTTAGAGATCACTTTGAGCTGGAAGATTAGTCTCTGCACTCAACCAGCAACTATGAATAAATGCCAAATACACTTCAGACTTCTGCCTTAGTGATTGCTATTATGCGGTCATGACTCAGTTAAGGTCAAGCCAGGGACAGAAGACAGAAGGGGGCTAATTCCTGGTTGCTGGAGCATTTCTAGAATAGAACTACTATATAATGGTACAGTTTATAGTTTGAATCCTTAAGGGCTGCCTATTCCTAGCCCAGTCTTGTTTTTGTTGCTAACATTACACATTTATATGTGAAGGAGAGGCACACACAACAATACGTTCTTTCTATTTTAAGGGTCTGTGTGCTTAAAAGAAGAAAGTTTTAGCATATGCTTCAGTTTAATGAATGCTTGGATTGCCAATTTTAAACATTCTCTTAATTTAGCCACCTTCTATTAGATGTTGGTTCTCTTAGTGTACAGTCCCTGTCCCTGGGCAGCGAATATCATAGGAGAGGATTTCCCAAACCTTTTTCACTTGCATACCCCTTGGCAGCCTATTTCCATAAATTGTACCGTTCATGTTAGCAAAATATTTGTAATAAATATAGTTGCTGATATGTGCATCTTCCTGCCATTATTCACATTCCCCTAAATTTCCTGGTATGTACCTCCGGAGGTACTCTGGCACAAAGGCTCTTCATGCAGTCAGACCAGTACCTTTTGAGGCTATTTTCCATGCGTGGTAAACTATCACATGCTTTCTACTGTACAAAGCATCTCTTAGTGGTGACAAATGCAAAAAAATTCAAAAATGTCTGATTACCAACAGGGCTAATCTTGTCCAGATTGCTTGTCCCCAAAGCAGATTGCTTTAGGTGGCAATTTGTAGAGAGCTCCATACGTTTTGAGTGCCGCAGCATAATCCAAGGGGTATTGCTGAGAAAAGTATCAAAGAGATTTTGTAGGACTTTGGCTATTTTTTGACTTGCAGTTGGTTTCTTTAATTAAGCCCTAACACTATAATGTGTATTTATGCACAATAACTCATAATACGCTTCTAAATACATAGGCCTAAGGACAAATTTATATATTGTAGATTTTGTAAGAATGTAAGAAGTTGCCTTTTATACTGACTCAAGCCACTATCAACATTGACTTGGCCAATGGCCGGAGCTCTTCGGAATTTCAGATAAGAACATCCCCAGTCTTGTGTGGTGCCTTGACAACACTGTTCTTCACATTTATCACTTTGCTGCCACTGGACTAAAAACCAATACAATGTGTGCTTTTTCCAAACAACAACTTCTAAGATTCATAGCTTATAGGGACAGTCAATATTCCTGTACCTCTCACGCCATCAAAGTACCTGAGCTTTAACACCTTGTTGATAAATTTGATACCATTTTGATAAAATGCAAGTAAGATTCTCTGTGTGATTTGAGAATTCCAAGGCAATTCCAAAGCAGCTACAATTTACTCATTTCAGGGGAAAGCAGCTAAAGAAGACAAGGAGATGCAGACCCTGCAGCTGAGGAGCCTGCAGTACTTGGAACGCTATATCTATCTTATCATGTTCAATGCCTACCTGCATTTGGGGAAAAAGGACTCCTGGCAGAAACCTTTCAGCACCTGGATGTATGAGGTAAGTACTCTTCTGACACCACCAATCAGTCTCTTGAAGGCACCGACAGCCACATACATTGTAGACTTTTGTACGATGAGCCAATTTGGTATTGTGGTTAGAGTATCGGAATCCAATCTAAAAGTCACCCAGTTTGATTCTACACGTCTGCACGAAACCAGCAGGGTTAGTCACAGCTCTCTTTCTCACAGCCCTGGTACCTCACAGGGTATCTGTTGAGGGCAGAAGAAGAAGGATGGTTGGCTTTTCTACCACATGGTTCTCACCCATTTAAGGGGACTCAAAGTGGCTGACAAAGCTATCTATTCTTCTCCTCACAACAGAACACCCTATGAGGTAGATGGGGCTGTGAGAGCTCAGAAAAGAGCTGTGACTAGCCCAAGGGCACCTAGCTGGCTTCATTGAGGAGGGCAGAATCAAACCCAGAAAAACAAAGCTTGTCAACAGCCATTTTGAGTCCCCATTAGAGTGGGGGGGGGGGGGG
Source organism: Aspidoscelis tigris stejnegeri (assembly GCA_023333525.1). Lineage (NCBI taxonomy): Eukaryota > Metazoa > Chordata > Lepidosauria > Squamata > Teiidae > Aspidoscelis > Aspidoscelis tigris. The sequence continues at coordinate 99,518,995 of JALMGA010000002.1, forward strand.
AACAGACAGAAAAGCCAATTCTTCTCCTATGTGGAAAAGTCATCTCTGGTTGCCAGTACAGTTCGTTGAGATCAAATAATGCTACATTCTAGAAGAAATCACAAGATTTTGGATACCCTGCATTTGAAGAACATTTTCACTATTCTGTTGAGAACCTACCTGCTTCCTTTTTTTTTCAATGATGTGATCCGTAGTATTTTGGTCTCCAGCGATTAGTTGCATTCCTGATCTTTTGCCTTGGAATAATATAATTAAAATAATGAATGTGCATGCACCCACAGGAGTGTGCACCCACTGGGGGAAACAAGACTCCATCAAAAGCCATTGTAAATAACCAAAGTCTGGATGATATTTGGATTTGATGCCTCTAACCTAGAAAGAAGAGCTAGTAGTTGGGAGGAAGTGCATGAATATTTGTAACATTCAGAATTCGTATGAATTCAAACATTCGAATTTGAATGTAAAGTGGGCGCATTCGAAGACTGACATTCTAATTTGAATAGAATGTTGTGATACATTTGTATGAAGTTTTGTATGGGATTCGTATACTATTCGTATGCATTCGTATGGGTTTTGTATGAAGATTCGTATCAAATCCTACCACATTCGAAGGGTATCTAGTCAAACAAATATGAATTTTCCCGCATTTGATTTCCTGCATTTTAAAAAACCATTTGTGCACATCCCTAGCTAGTAGGCTTGAAAAACAAATCTAATGGTTTGTGTTTTAGGTAGTGAAGTTCACAATTTAAACAGTCCTTAGGTCATCAGTGCTTGATATGTTGCTGTTTTACTATGAAAGTGTTACTAAAACATCATTAATTAACCACATAATTGCAAAGCAATAGAAGCCACTGAAATGTATTAAGATTACTAATTTGTTTGGTTTTTAAGGTTTGCTGAAGTTTTCTTAGTCTTTGCTGCTTCGTTCTCATAGTTTTTTTAAAACATGTGACTGTAGTTTTTACACTTTACACAAGAAATAAAAAATCCTTCAGATAAAATAACAGCTCAGGAGATCAAGACTGATAAAAAATAACAAAGATGCTAAAGATGCATATAAAAAAACAGATTGAACAAATGTACTGCAAGTGTATGAATATGCATTTATTTATTTATTTATTTATTTATTTATTTATTTATTTATTTATTTATTTATTTATTTATTTATTTATTTATTTATTTTGCATATTTACTTTCCACCCTTCATCCAGGGCGAGTCCCACCAATACAAATATAAAAACTATAGAACAGGAGAAATTGTACATTAAATGAAAAATGGTGGGTCTGTAAGCTCCCAGTGTTAGACACTCACTCTGAGACTGATGTGCCCCAAAAGGAACACATATATCAGGACATACTTTTGTTGGTAGCTAATCAGAAATAAGTTTAGAAGTTGGGCCATTTCTGATTGGTCCACAGTGCTGAAAATTGACTGCTTTGTGGTTTGTTGACATATTAGTCAACCATACTTCTGAGTTTGGTACATGTGACCTATTAGCTCCTCCTTCATAACTTCTAACATGCCTGTGATGCAGTCATTTTGTTGGCTGTTCAGGTCGTGAAACTGCTAGTGAAGGCATCAGGTGACCCCAGAAGGGTCCCCAATAATGATGCATGAGACAGGATTGTTCCAGGAAAGAATCAGCAATATTTATTACATTTTTTCCTAGCACATGCCATATTCAATGGTTGAGAGGCAAGTGACCCTCTGCTTCCCTACAGTTGCCCCTGCAGACCCCGTACTGGCCCTCCATGGCTGGCCGAGGCTGAGCATGGGGCACAAAAGCCAGAAAGACTCTGTTGTCCAGGATTGGTCAATTTACTAGAGTGGGGCTGGCTTTGTGGGAAGGGGCAGCTGGGCCTACTTCACTTGCTGTAAGGGCTGCCACTCTGTGCCTCCTGTTTATATCCTGATGCCTCTTCCTCCTGTGGGCTCTGTGTTTAGCAAAGGAACAGTTTGGTGGAGTCTTAAGGGAGAAGAGGAGGAGGAGGCCAAAAGACAGAAGTGAGGTGAAAATTGGGTTCTTCCCTACTACCGACTCAGCTCTTTCTGTGCTCTTTCATTCTGTCTGCTCTTTTGCTTCTCCTACTTCTCTCTTTCCCCATTTTCTCCATGTCTGTGCTTGAGTGGCTAAGAGATACTGCTATCCTAGTACAGATGAGGAGCTCAAAATGTATTAACTTTCTCTTACCCTCTTCCCCCTTTCTGTGCTTTATTTTCCTTTTGGGATGTATGAGTTCAGATAGCAAGCTCTAGGTTTGAATAGCTAAAATTCCCTTTTCTCTTCTATTCTTAAAGATTTTTGTTTTGTTTTTCACTACATTTACTTTGGAACTCCTCCCTTCCCCCGTCGCCTGAGTAATATACACAGCCAGTTGCAATTCACCTTAGAACACCTCACTGCACCAACCTGTGGGCTTTAAGATCACACTGGAATAACAGGAGACAAGTAATTCCCTTCAAAACCCAGTTAATTCTTTATTTCTATTTCAAGGGCCCAAGACATTTAGGAATATTCCATATTTTTTTTAAAAAAAATTTGTTGTGACTCACCCTGGGACCTTCTGATGAAAGGCAGGATATAAATTCTTAAATAAACAAATTTAGAGCTTTACATGTTAATATCTACACCTTCTACAATGTTGCGTATTATCTACATGTCACAGACCACTGTATTTCTTTCAAAGAAGTTGGTATTGTTCCTGCATGATTATGGTAGCAGAGAGAAATTCTGAAGGATATTTGGGGCTTGGATTGTTGCAGATACATCTACGTTATATCCATGCACAGTAATGGATTTCAGTTTCCTTGGGTTTTGTTTCTTAAGTCCACATTTCTGCGCTTTCGGTTTCAGCAGTTGTTCATAGCTGCTGCTAGCGGCTTCCCCAGCTGTCACGCTGCAGTGTTCACACCCCAAAACTGGCCACACCACCCAAGGGGGGAGACTGGTGTCATAGCATTCCTGCAGGAGGTATTCCCATGGAAAACAGCTGTTCTCTTATTTCGAGGGGTTCATCCCCCCCCCGAGAGTATCTTTATGTTTAATAAATAACTTTGACAGACAACATTTTTTTGTTTTGTTTTGTTGTTGTTGTTGTTGAATGGCTGCCGTTAATGAGGAGCTGTTGAGAACTCACAGCTTTGGTGCACTTTGATCAAGTTTGAAAAAAGCTGGTTTTGTAAAATGGTAACATGGAAAAGGGCAGTATTCAGATTTCCTCTTTGCCTTGTTTTCAGCCAAATTTCAGTCAGAGTAACCAACCAAGGCCACACAGACATGCCTGATATTGCTGTCAGCAATGCATATTCTTTGATATTTCTTTTGTACAGTTCTTTCTGTGGTCCAGGAATGTGGTGTAACTTGGTGGGCATCTCTGCTTGGTGTCTTGCTATTACGAATCTGGAACTTGTGTTTAACACCAGATCTTTCCAGACTATAACCAGGAGAGAGCTCCACCTAATCAAGGCAACCAGCTTTCTGTGGTTTGCATTTATGTCTTATTCTTCAGTTCTCTTTGGCTTAGGGAGATTAGAAGTGAGGGTGTAATATCCAACAATTTATCATGGTGTGCAGGAAATAATTTACTTTCTATATCTCTTTGCCAAGATGAAAGAAAAATGTTATTGCATGGCTCTATTTAATTTAAAAATTAAAGGAAGAAGGGGATTTTTTTCTCTACATGGCAAAATAATGCAATGAAATGGCTTAACAAGCAGGGAGAGATCATCAGGAGTTTTGGAGTGAGGTGTCATCAATACGCAGATGATACCCAGCTCTGTCTCTCTGTGCCATCTGAATCAGGAGAGGTGGTAGAAGTGCTTGACAGGTGCCTGGAGGCGGTAATGGGCTGGATGAGGGCCAATAAATTGAAACTGAATCCAGACAAGACAGAGGTGCTGTGTGCTACAGGCTCTCGGGTCCAAGTAGTTGGGAGATACCCTGTCCTTGATGGAGTTACTATATCCGGGAAGGGACAGGTGCGAAATTTGGGGGTACTCCTGGACTCTGCGCTAACACTTGAAGCTCAGGTGGAGGCCGTGGCCAGGAGTGCCTACTCCCAACTACGGTTGGTACATCAACTGAAACCTTTTTTGGATAGAGATGACCTGGCCACAGTTATCCACGCTCTGGTAACCTCCAGGTTGGACTATTGTAATGCGCTCTACATGGGGCTGCCCTTGAAGACGGTTCGGAAGTTGCAGCTAGTGCAAAATGCAGCTGCCCGAGTGCTGACCGGTACAGCTAACCGGACGCATATCACACCGGTTCTAAAAGAACTGCACTGGCTGCCAATTCATTTCCGAGCCCAATTCAAGGTGCTAACTCTGACTTATAAGGCCCTAAATGACTTGGGCCCCAGATATCTAAAGGAGCGCCTTCTCCCATATCAACCTGCCCATGTCTTAAGATCTGCAGGAGAGGCCCTCCTGGTTGTCCCACCGCCTTCAGCAGTTAGGCGGGTGGGCACCCGGGAGAGGGCCTTCTCAGTAGTGGCCCCCAGGCTATGGAATGGTCTTCCCTTGGAGGTGCGTCAGGCCCCTTCTTTGTTTACATTCAGAAAGGCGGTAAAGACGCACCTCTTCACTCAGGCCTTTGGCTAAATGCTCTTTATTCTTCCCTCCTTCCAAACACCACTGTTTTAAACTGTTTTTGTATTGTTTTTATTCTTATTCTTATTATCATGTTGGTTTCTAAATCTTACGCTGGTTTTATTATTGTGTGATACAATTTTAGTGTGCTTGTTCTTAAATGTTGTAAGCTGCCCAGAGACCCTCAGGTATGGGGCGGGATATAAATAAATAAATAAATAAACTGTGATCTCTGTAGAACTTAACCTAGTAGTAGCCATGAGACATATTGCTGCTTTGTAAAAAGATCACTCATATCAAAGTGATCTGTATAAATCTAAAAGAAATGTAGCTGGGTTTTTCCACTGAGGTATCACAGTAGCTCAAGTAACGGAAAATGAAGCTGGTAAACTCATTTTTGGAGACTTTTCCAAAAAAGACTGGGCTAGGAATCAAGAAGTGGCTTTTGCTAGATGAAATGTACAAATCTTCCACGGCTTTGTATTTTTGTATGATCTTAATATGGGGTATTATTCAAAGTTGATGTTATATTTTTAAACAGTAGAAAAGAAGAGGCTTTTGAATTGCTTTAGGATACAAAGTGCAAGTCCAAGTTTGGTCTAGGGCCATTTCTGCCCTTCCAGGGGCTGGACCATTCTTACTGGAATCACTCTGACAGAAATGGTCGCTTGCTGGAGCAGGCCAGCTGTCCCAGAACAAGACTGTCAGTACTTGGATGGCCTATTCTGGGACAGACCCCATGCTGCTTCAAAACTCACATGAGCTTTGGAGCCTGCTGTGGGGGCACCAGTGGCCAGGGACCAAAGATCCCCGGGCTATAGATTTTGATAGTGCAGTTTGGTGCAATGCCAAAATAGGCTTCTCTGCTAAACTGGAAGAGGGAGGCATGTGCCCTTCTATATGCCTACCTGTTCCATTCCAGAGGCCCCTGAGCCAATGCAGACAGAAGAGCCTGGCAGGGTGTGGGTGGGCTGGTTCTGTTCTTCTCTAGAGTCCATGACAAGAGGCCCAGGGGTGTTCTAGGCCTCAAACTATACTGGAGTGTTTTCGCACTACCCTTCCTATCCGGTGGATGGGAAAGAAGCGTGATGACCCAACGTTGACTACCACTCGCACTTGAGCGCTAGTCAACTTTACCCACTCCCTCCCCTCCCCCCCCCCCAGGAACGGAAACTCTCCTTATTCAGTCCTGGGGCCCAGTCCTCCTCTGGGTGCCGGCATTTTGACAGTGGGACCTCCACGACTACACCTGCATCAGCGCCATCGCCTTGACGGCATTGAGCAAATGGTTGCGCAGCTAGACACTTTAGGTAAGTGATTAGCTAACGTCGGTTAAGGTGTGGACCACCTAATCAATGATGAGTGCACTTATGGGGAGGGAGTGCACGTTTGTAAGCTGTAAGCCTACTCAATGTGCATATGCTCTTCCCCGGAAGTCCAGTAATTATTGACTAGAAGCCGTACTGCGAATAGGCCTCCGGTTAGTGCAGAAAAGGCATAGGTTTTCAGGCTTATATTTTTTCCCCAATGCACTTCCATTGGATGACTGGCACAGTCTGGACTGTGATTGTTTGGTGGTGGTGGGAAAAGCTGTGCAGAGGACCAGGGGAAGAAATAAATCAATAGTATGCAAATTATGATTGGGCTATTGGGGCTTATGGCACTATTTTTTTTTCAATTTGCAGACAATCACACATTATATTGCTGCTGGTTTTCTAGTGACATGCTTAGTTCCCAAACGAAGCACTTTTTTGCTCCTTTATTGGGAACAGCTGGACTGCTTCTGCAGACTCATCTATGGCATGCTTAGCTGACAAATCATGCAGAGGGCTTCTGGAAACCTTGTTTGGGTCACTTGGAATGTTACTGCAGATTTACCAAGAAGATGTCTGTGATGGTTTCAGGGGCCAGGCTGCAAGGGGCAGTAATATGTCTTTGCTCCTTGCAAGCCTCTCGGCAGAGTGCATGGCTTTCTGCCCATGCAAAGCCCTTGCAAACTGTGTTTGCAAGCTTTTTTGCAAGCCCGGGCCAGAGGCTGCAAAAAGGGCGGGAACTCCTGTTCAGGTCCGGGTGCAATGATTGGCTGCAGGTGTGATTTGGAGGGAAAAGCTGTCCGGGGATCTGGGAGCTTCAGCAGGAGTTTCCCCCAGGAGATGGAGTTTTTCAGCCCCAGGGGAAACAGGTATAATAAGCAGTGGAAGCAGGAGACTGCGTCTTTCATCTGGGCAAATTCAGAAGGGGAAGGAGAGAGAAGATCTGTCCTGAGGGAGTCTTTGCCAGCGACTGACCATTGGTCTTTCTCAGGAGGGAGAACTGACCAGGAGCAGGGACCTAGTTGCTGAACTTTGGGGAGGCTTGGGTAATACCTTGCAAACCAAAGGGAGGGAGGAAGTGGTGAAGCTTACCTGCCTGGAAGCAACTGAGGGTTAGTAAGTCAGGGAAGCTGCTATTGCTTGAAACTTACTATGCATAGAGACTTGTGAAACCTTTAACTGCTAACTTCTAGACTTTCCTATTTTCTCTTTTGCTTCTGTAAATATTATTCTTAATAAACTTGTTCTAGTTTATAAGTTTAAAACGCTTGCTACCAGGGTTCTGCCTTTAAGCTGCAGTACTCACTCGGCCTATTGCACGAGCCCAGCATCCTACTAGGGCCCCGCTACTCTTAGGAGGGCAGGCACTGACTGGACCGCTGGGTATCGTGACAATGTTTCATGTGCAGCTTGCTTGGATACATTTGCACTCTCGCAGGGCAAAAAACTTTATAAATCTGCTCTTTCTGCATGACATCCCTCCACAAGCTTTCATGAATATTCAAGACTCTGAAAATTCTCTCTCTCCTGGATTTCAAACAACCAAGAACAGGTCAACATTACATCGTGCAGGAATCATGTCCAATTTTCTGATGAATAGATTTTTATTAAGCCTCAAAGCTACATGTATGCTCAGTAGTGCATTCTGATGTACATCATACTTTGAACTGGACTTCAGGCATATGTGCAAAAAGGAGACTAGGGTACATAGTTCTTGTGTTATCCTTAGTTTGTGTATATTCATTATCCTGAGTTTGTGATATTTTTGTGTCTTCAGAAAGGACACAAAAACAGAGGCTTGAAGATGGGGTCAGTATTTATTTTATATTTTCCATTTGTGCCAAGAGCCTCAAATAAGCCTAGGGACATCCATTTTTTTGTATGTGATCATACTTTTATGCATCGTACAGTTTGCAAAGCTAGTTACAAATGCACGCCATTTGTATCTCACTCTTCACCCAAAGGTCCCAAGTCAAATCGTTGCAAAGGGGCAAAAATGGTAGCTCTAACCAGTGTTTTGACAGAATCTCTATAGTGTTGTTTCTTCAGAATGAATCAGAATGGAGACTGAAAGACCTCCTGAACTTTTCTTCAGCTATGTTTAAAGCTACCGTTCACTAGTTTAAATAGAAACATCTTGGAAGGAAGCCACACAACAGATCTAGGTCCCCCACCTCTCTGTGTCAGCTTGCTACCCTGTCATGTTCTTTCCTCTAACTGCCCATTTCACTTTGTTTTTCTTCCTTGACCACATTTGCACTGGTATCCTTGGCTTTTCTTTGTCTTGGTGTGTATTTGCCTCACACTTTGTTATCCTTTCCAGCTTTCTTCAGAATCCCTACAAATGCTATTATGTGTTTTCTCCTGTCAGGTCTTTCAGAGGTAGCCCATCAGGACATACTTTGCCCTGAAAAGAAGGAAATGTGCTTTGCCTCTTTGTGAATGCTCATTTCTCTCTCTCTCTCTCTCTCTCTCCCTCTCTCTCTCTCACACACACACACAATGGAAAAGATGAAATATTTATTCTCCTTCTCATATCACTACAGTTGCCCTTCTTTCAGGAAATAAGTTATAACCATATGTATGCTGCTATGAGTTCCAGAATATAAATAAATAATCATAGACAGATGCTCCAAGTTTCATTCCATAAATTTTCTGGGTTTACCAGATTGTTGTTGCTGCTGCTTTGGGAATCTGAAATTTTTAATTCAACAAGTTGGGCTTTAAAACCTGGGAAAGATGCATGTCTGAAGCATCAAATAACCCATACCTTGTTTTGTTTTGTGGATTCATAACTACTGCTTAGACAAAGGTGATACCATGCATAGACTGCTACGTAGAGCAATTCTTGTAAACCTTAAGAACATATCAGATATTTGGTGTGGCGGATGAAGAGCGGTGATATCCTTTTCATCTGCCAAGGTCTAAAAGCTGTAGGACAGGACTCAACGGAAAAGACCCTGATGCTGTGAAAGATTGAAGGAAAATGAAGAAAGGGTGGGAAAGAATGGGATGGATAGAAAATGGAGGCTAGATGGGCCTGGCATCCTAAGGTCCATGAGGTCACTAAGAGTTGGTCATGACTTAACAACCGGACAACAGCAAAAAACTATAAATCTGTGGTCTTTAATTTACACATGAGGTCCATCAGCAAGTGAGTCAAAGTTTACTCGATAACTCAAAATAAAATGAAAATCTCCTCTCTCCCTCTCTCTCCCCAAATATATATATATATTATCCAAAAGCAGAAAGGAAACATAGTTATCTGATCAACTTAGCTACTTCCATGGTGATAGGAGCAGTACAATAATACATGTCGAAAAGATTCCACAGCACTGAGATTGCAGGAGTAGATTCTCATGGGAGTCACAGCATAGCATAACACCCACTAAGTCAGCGGTTCCCAACCTGTGGGTCGGGACCTCTTTGGGGGTCGAACTACCCTTTCAGAGGGGTCACGACGAGTCTCCTGCTGCCCATCCCTTCCCCTCCCAGCTGCCACACCTCCATGGTTGGGGGTCTCCACAACATGAGGAACTGCATTAAGGGGTCGTGGCATTAGGAAGGTTGAGAACCGCTGCACTAAGTGGAGCTGAAGGTAAGGCATTTTGTCTTACTTGAAAGAAAACACTTTGTTATGTAGGAGATATGAGCATAGTTAAATATCTAGTGAGTTTTCATCTGGAAAATTCTATACATTCTCTGTGATGTGGTGTATAACTGATCTTGTTCTTGTATTCATTATGAAGCACTTTGTTTATATTCCAATAGGAGCCACGTTCAAGGCCTAGTACATAGGAAAATAATTTGCTTGATATGGCTTGATGCCAATGGGACTGAAACTGGTCTGATAACAGTGATGGAATCTGTCCTGTTGGGAAACAGTGGTATTAAATGCAATTTAAAAAAAATTGCATTTTACTTTCAGCTTTCCTGCTTCTGAACTAAAAATAATGTTTGGATGCAATTAGATGGAGCTTTTTTCAGTCTTTCGAAAACATTCTCCTTCTGAAAATAAAACAAAAATAGGCTGTCGAACTCCTTATTCTTTTGTGAAGTCTGGCAATGCCTCTCTAGCAATAAATGCTTGTCTCTGATTGGTTGCCACTTGCCCAGTTTTACAGGGCCCTGGTTGGTTGCTGCTTGCAGGGGTATGTTATCTCGTATCCCTGACTCCAGTACTCCCAAGAGACAGCTCTTTAAGCATGCCAGAACAAAGTTTTTGAAGTGCATCTGAGTACTTGATAGATAGTTTGAAGGAATCTAGTCTGAACCATCTCCAGCATTTTATAATTTTGGATAAAGCACTTGAGCCATGGGTTTTTCTACAAATAATTTCAGTGCTGCTGTGATGCATTCTAATAATGGCTGCTGAACACCTTTGATCTATGTGAGTTTTCCAGGAACCTGGGGCATGAAGCACAACTCCCAAGTACTGAAAACTTTTGACTGGTTCAGTTTTATTCCCTGATGCAGTCCAGTGAATGTTACTAGCTGATATTCTTGACAGAAATCAGCAAAAAAATGTAAAGGGCTTGTCTAAGACCCACTGGAGTTTGCAGGATAATAAATGTGTCATCAGCGTATGGAAAGACTGGAATATTTACACCTGCAGTCTTGGGAGGGTGTAAATGTGGATTCAGTGAGCAATCTGCTAGGGAATTTAAATACAGGATGAATAATGTAGGAGTCAAAATGCTTCTCTGCCTTACTCCTTTTTGGACAGAAATGATCAACACACCTGTTGGATTGCACCTAACTCTATTAATCGAGTTCTCATGCAAATAAGAACTGATCTCGAGATTGAATCAAATGCTAATTAAAGATCCGTGAAGGCTATATATAATGAGATATTTCCTTTGTAGGTATGTTTTTCAATTAAATGGCACAGAACAAATACATGATCAATGATTGTGCGGCTAGATCAAAATCCTGCCGGCTCATTACTGCACATGAGGTCATTCTTGGCTGACTTCATGCTGAGAAGTAGCCATGTACTTTTCTTCCTCTTTGTATGGCAAAGAGAAGCCCAGTTGCAGAAAAAAAAGAAGGGACCAGGCAGCTCAGTGAAACAAAGGTCTGAAAAGGTCTTTTGTGTCTGAGAATACTGAGAAAACCAGGAGGATGCTTCCAAGAGACTGCTGCGATACCCTATGAAAGAGCAGGGGAGACCAGGAAAGAGCAGTTCTGGGATGGATGGCTAACGCTGCAGTGGACTGCAGTTCTGTCCCTCTTCCTTTCGGCATGACCTCACCTCCTAAATGAGGGATCCAGTTCAGTCTTGAAAGAGTTACCTGCTCTGCTTCTTCAAACTAGAAGAAGAATGGCTGTGAGAAGGTGATGGATGGGCATTGCGCGTGCATTCAAAATGGATACTTGCAAAGATCCATTATCTAAATAGCAAGGAGCAAAAAGAAGCCAGGAAGGGGAATGTCTTGAGTGAAAATTTCCTTCCAAGACAAGGAACAAGGCCCATATCCTCTTATAATACAATCTTTGTGCTGTACCTTAAAAGTGTGACTACAGAATAAGGACTGTTAATGGATGTTGGATGTCTTTCTCCACTAGCTTTCTGCATTGGGGTTACTCCCTGCATTCAGTGTTGCACACAGAAAGGAGAAAATACGTTAAAACAACTGTTACAAATAAAGTAGCTGTCTAATTCATATTCAGAAATAGCTAAATTATGACCACCCAGTAATAGTTTGAAGATTTGTTTACACTTCAGTCTCTGCACAGGCCACTAAAGAAATGCAGTCATGGCAGCAAGTGAGAGGATCTGGGATGTTTTTACGGTCGGCCCCTGCCTCAGTCCTCCCAGGCTTATCTAAGAACAGCAGTCTCTTCTTGATGTAATTAAGCTCATCTCAGCAATGGAAGGAAAGGCAAAATAAGTGCATCTGAGTGGATCAGCTGAATTCTGGGAAGAATCACTGCGATTATTATGTAAGTCCATCTGATGAAGCTGCGTGGAGATCTGTTCACTAAGACACAGATGTTATAAAGCCTCATTTTTTTTAATTATTATAGTTTATTTATAAAGCGCTGTTCATGTACTCAGCGCTGGAAAGTGCATTTTGAAAGTGCACAGTTGTGAACAACCAAAGTCCAGGAAAAGCTGGTACATTCTTAGATTAAAGTCCTTTTTCTTTCACTTTATCATATCAAAATGAGGAGAATCATGATATTATTGATGGTTTTTAAAAACTATAATGGACATGAAGGTCTGCAGAGAAAATAGCCTTGGCTCGTTCTTTTGGATGTGGTTTTGCGCACTTAAGAACATAAAGAGGAACCCTGATGAGTCAGGCTGCACCCCAAATAGTCCAGCAGAAAACAAAACTTGTATCTACTCTCAGGTCCTCCAAATGACCTTGAGAGGCATCCTGCCTGTATCTCTAACCAGCAGACAGTATCTAGGCATCCATTCTAGTAGCCATTGATATACCTGTCCTCCAGTAATCCTGGAAAACTTGCTTTCAGCATTCCCACCCCCTTTTGTTTGAATTTTTCAATGAGGTGCAATAGACCAATACACAATTCCTACAAGATGCAGACTGAGATGGGTCCTTATTACATTAGATGTGTACTTATTACTATACAGTACTAAAGTATGCTTTTCCCTTTGCCCTCTCTCAGACTGATGTTAGAAGACGTTATGTGGAAATTGCATTTTAATGCCATCCTTTCAGCAACTGCAGTAGTTCTATGTAGTCTGAATGGCACCTTTGTGCTTGGCACCCACCACACAGCTTTCATCGGCATTGAAGACTTACCTGATTTTGATGTGTAAAATGTAAATATTGATTGAAATCCACACAGAGTGTATGTACTGGCATGGCTAAAGTGCATAACTAATCTTAAAGCGTAGTTTCATTAATGCAGGGATTAACATCACCTCTGGCTATGAGCTCAAAGTATGAGGCATTTGCAGCTCTTTTCCCTGCATTTAAATGTGGGTTAAGAATGACTGTATGAGCCTATTTCTTCGTACACCTAAGTAAAATAAAGCTACAAAACATGGCTGCCACGTATAAAGCTAAGTTTCAGCTAAAGACGTTGAAGAATTGGAGGGGAAAGGGCAAGGGAAGACTTGAATTTGCCTACGTGCGCTTAACTAAGAAGGGGGAAGGGACATTACAACCAAATGATTGTGGCCTTATATACCCAGCTGAATTGCTGGCGAATTTAACAGTGCTGGAAGGGCCTAAGTTTCTAAGGCAGCGTTCCCATTACAAGCTTAAAACGGTTTTGAAACGGTTTAGATCCTCGCAGTCCCCACGTCAAGTTGGCTTAATACACTTTCCGCGTGTTAAATCACCCCAAAGCATTTGTAAATGTTAACACTCAATTCAACAGGTCTCGCTCCGGTTCATGCATTTGAAATGTTTTACATTTCTCACTGTGGAAATGGTACCGTTTTAAGGGATGAGAATACATATTTAGGGTTTCCCTCCTCCAATAGCTTGCTTCCAAAGATAGTGATTTCACGATAAAAATCCACCCCACCCCATACAGCAGCGGTGACTGTAGCAATCCACCCACTTCACACCTGATAACAATGTTGCAATTCTGCACAATTCTGGCTCTTTAAAAGTTCTGACCTTTGGAAAGGGAAAAGGAAGGAAAGCAGCTGCAGGTTCTGGGAGATGTGTGAATGTTTAAGGCTGTGAGTGCAGGCAGCGGCAGCAGCAGAGCGAGCCAGCCAGCCAGGGTGCTTTTTTCCGGAGGGAACCCCTGCTGGGATGGTGGCTGTGGAGGTGAGCGGGCGAAGGGGGCTTGAGTTGCTGCTGCTGCTGTGTGCCCTGGGTAATGGGGAGAGGAGGGGAAAGAATCGCTGGCTGCCCGGTGCCGTTTTTCATCCATCCATGCAAGCGGCAACCACCCAGCTAGGCTCCATGAAGGGGTTGGTTATGGGTGGCACGTTCACACCAGGAGGAAGAGGGCAGGGCAGCCCCGAAAAGCGGCTTTTAGAAAGTAGCCACTTGAGTTCCCCCTTGAGTCATGTACGATCCTCAGAATCTGGATTGAATGTGATTAAGTTGAAAGTAATGGGATCAGACAAATTTGTGTTAGCATCCGGTTCTATTATTTCGGTTTAGGAAAACCATTTTAAGCTTGTAATGGGAACCAGGCCTAAATGTTCCTGTGAGTTCATAAAAACTGACTTACCTTATTTGGTAGCTTCATTTCAGGGGGAAAAAAATAAGTGTTTATTTGTCACAAAGAAGATTGGCAAATAAGGTTGCAGGAAATGACACTGTTGTCTCTCCTAGAAAATAAATGGCGTTGCTTTGTCCCTGCTTTGTTTACCACTCTCCTTCTCCCTGGGGGGATGCTCATAATTAGCCTTTGCATGATCACACCCACCACCTAAACGCTTAAGTGGGATGGGAAGAGGGAAGTGTTAAATCCAGCCAGCAACTCAGCTGGGTACTAATAAAAGACTTTTCCTGAGCCTTGGTAGTTATAGGGTGTGCATCCTCTTCCTGGCTGCTGTTGGGGGAGAGGTGATCCCACACACCCTATCTGTGTAATTTCTAGTTTCCAGGGCAGCATCCTAGCTACTAGGGCTGAGAAAAGCAAGGACACTGTTCTCAAAGTCTCATTTTTAGGAAATGAGGAAAGTGTGAGCTCAGATAGTACCACCACCGCTCCACAAACAAAGTTGGTGCAAGAGTAGACTTGGGAAAATCTTTCTATTTGGCTCCAATAAAAGACTTTTCCCAACTCTGAGTGCCTGTTATATCTTGTTGCTAATGGTACAGTATATCTGTAGTTGTGCGTTTGAGAGACACACTGTTAAGTCAGTTAGTGGTAGAGGTGTGCATTCAATTCAAATATTTGATTTGAAATTCAAAAATCTGGCTCGAATCTGGATTATCCAAGTCCATACTTTCAGAAATTTGATTTGAACTCAAAAATACGAATTTCGGCAGCATTCGTATCTGATTTTCCAATTTATGTGCATCCCATTTTTGCCCCATTTTCATTTTGTGTGCATCCTGTTTTCATCTCTCATTATAAGCACAAATAAACACGATATTCAGAAGTGATATGCAATGCTCTATTCAGTTGAATTATTCAAAAATCTGTATTGGGTTTTTGAAAATCCGAAATTCGTTTGAATGTTTTAATTCAGATTTCCAAAAATCCGATCTGAATTCGAATGTCCGTGCAGCTCCCTCGTCAGTGGTGTCTACAGCAAATATTATGTTCCTGTATGTTCCTGTGAGTTGGCTTACCTTATTTGCTAGTTATGTTTTAGAGGATTGGAAAATATTGTCACAGGAGATGACATTGTTGCTCTCCTGTGAAATAAGTGGTCCTGTTTTATAAGCTGCTCTGTTTACCCCTAGCCCTAGCCCACCCTTTGGAGCGGAGACACAGGTAATAAAGTCTAAAAGAATCTAGGATTGTCACCTTGCATTTAACTTTGCATCCTGCATATGTCACAAGTGACAAAAAGGTACCCACCCCAGTCTTTGAGGGTCAGGGAATGTGAGTATCCCAAAATAAAACTGGATGTGAATTATAGACATGTAGCTGTACTGGTTAAATTTACAGTGGAATTGCACACCAAAAAAAGTAGGGCTTTTCAAAACAATCCTGGTTATGGGAGAGAAGGTGAAACGGTGCAGACAGAGGAAAGGGGAGGGCTTGACCCTCATTTCGTCTGTGACCTTGAGATTATCCTCTCCCCCTTGCTTGTTTGTGTAAGCCCTAAGTGGTGAGTTGCTGGCTGGCGTGTGATGGGAAAGCCTCAGCTACTCCACGTCTCAATTAGCTTTGCTAATTCATATTGGCATGTTTGATCTCCTCAGCAAGAGATGAAAGTAGCATCTGACAAGAGTGGTTACAATCAGAGTCTGACCATTCTCGATTGAAGGGACTTGCTGGAAAACCACATTCATCCTGTGTGTGTTGGTGAGGGAAGCCGCAGAGGAAATGAGCATAAAATATTATAAATGTCCTATTCTGATCAGCCCTGTACATTGTGATGGGGAAGAACATAGGAAAGCAAGAGTCGGTTGCAAGGCAAAATAACAGCAAGAAGTCATTCTATGTCTAGGGTGGAATAAAGTTATTCACTGGTTTTCCCAGGCCCAACTCTTAATGCTTTTGCTTGATTTTTTGTTGAATTCATTCAGTTAAAAACAAGTTAAATATTACCTAGAAACTAACAAAATGCACAGAAACAATAGCTTTGCCAATGACTTAATACAAAGATAATAGGTTTCTGCTTTGTCTAAACTTCTTGGGAGGCCTATTATATGCCTGCAGTTTGTTTCCAGCACATCGAATGAGATGCAAAACAAAACTGAGCTGTGCAGAAGAGGGACTTCTGGGCAAATCCAGCTTATTCTTCTGAATGTCTGCTCAAATTCCTTTTTTCTGCAACTGTCAACAATAAAAAGTACATAGAGCAGTGATGGTGAACCTTTTGAGTTCGGTGTGTCAAAATTCGCAAGAAAACCTAGCTTAACTCAGGTGCTGTGTCACATCTAGAAATGTCCATAATTTTGTGATATTTGTAGCTCTAGTAAAAAAGTTATATTTTTGATATATGTATTTTATTAAAAGCAAAACCAAATAATTCTTTACATTAGTGACTTTTGTTGCTAAATCTTCAATTGAAAGTTGGTATTTCATACACTTCAAGAACAAGCAAGCACTACACATCCAGGTGCCAGGATGACCATGTGTGTCACCCAAAAGGGCTTGGTGTGTCACCTGTGACACGCGTGTCATAGGTTGGCCATCACCTCCTGCTTGCCACTTGAGATATACTGGTGAAGCATTCCCAGTGGTTTCCTCTTCTCATAACATCCATGTAGCTACCAGTAGAGAGGGGACTTTTTTGTGGTGGCTCCCAGGGGCCAAGGAAAAATGCCATAGGTGTTTTCTGGTAACTGTTTTAAAAATACCTGTACAATTTAACCTTTGCTGGGTTTTTAATGTATTTTATCCTTTTAGTTTGCTTATTCTTGTTCACCACTCTGGGACCTATGTAGTAGGAAAGTATAGATGTTTGCCTTTGAATACTGTTTGAAGTGTCCAGAGAGGAGTGAAAAGTGGCAAGATGCTGGCCAGGATTGCTCAGTTAAGGGCAAAGGGCCTGAATCTTTGTGTTTTAGGACCAAAGGATGATGGATTACAAAAACCTGCTAGAAGTTCACTTAGATCACTGTTGTCTGCTCTGATCAGCAGCTGCTTTCTGCTGTTTCATACAGGAGTATTTCTTAGTACTGCCAGCTGAAATATCTCTAGATGTGGTTTTTAAAATGTTTGTTTGTTTGTTTATATTCCACCCTTCACCAAATGGCCCCAGGGCAGGTTACAATAAGAATAAAATATATCAAATATTAAAACATAATTAAAAATATAACCCCCTCCTTCCCACTCTCCCTCCCTTACATGACAGCACCCTGAGAAAGCTATTTAAATGACAGAAGCCTGGGTGGAAAGATACATTTTCACCAGGCTGAAAACTGTATAGTGTGGGTGACTGGAGAAACTCAAAAGGAAGGCGGTTCCAGCGTTAGGGGCCACCACAGAAAAGGCCCTCTTGCATGTCCCTGTGCCTCATAAATATATCCACAGAAATCTCAGTATACAGTAGTCCAGAATTAAGCAAAAATCCAATGGACCGGCATTACAGAAAATCCAATGATACTAGGTTCATCTGGCATTTCATCATGATTCTCTTTCTGGTTGGAATGCCCAGATGGTAGCCAATGAAAAGCAGGAAAAGACAAAGGGAAATGGGTAGGCACTTGGCTGACATCTGGATATTTCAGCCAGGAAGAGAATCATGATGAAATCCCAGATGGAGATGAGAGCCTGGGCTTATCTCCTGCCATCTGCTAGGGCTGGTGAGAGGAAAGATTCAGGCCCTTTGCCCTTTGCAGGAGTTAGATAAGCTCCCACAATGTCTTCTTCCTGTTTGGAGGCATCCTTAGACTGTCTCCATATGAAACATATCCTCTGGCCTAGCAATCTGAAGGCTCCACACTACCTGCCAATTACAAGGTCGTTTTATATATATTATTTTTCTCATTCTTTTAGTCCCACCCTCATCGCCAGAGGTTCCAAATATATGGACAGACAGAATTGTACATGTCACCACTCATTCACGCAAATGTCCTGGTTGTGCCTCTTAATAAATACCCGGCATAACTTGGTATTTATGTTATAAGTCTATTTGCCAGTGGACAATATTTATTTGTGACTAAGAAGCTTCCTTTACTTTGTCCTCAGACTTCACAGTGGAGTGGTGTAGTTAAAAACTCAAATCTCTGCACAGACTTTTTTTGGCAGGCATGGTGGAGGAAATTACAAGGAAGGAGCATCTGGGAAAGAGGTGGTTGTTGCAGGCATTCAGTTGTAATTCAAAACAGGCTATGTGGACCAAGCACCGGTGATGCCCTTGAACCGTTTTATGTTGCAGTGGTGCAACCAGATTTTGGATTCCTGGGATGCTAACAAGGCTTGGGTACTGTAAATTTGACTTAACTGTTCCCTGTCTTGATTCAACAGCAGTGGAAAGGTGACGTACAAATAAAAGTTGCGGAGCTGAAAAAATAAAAACTGAATTATCAAGACTGGAACTCCGTTGCATTAGCTTTATTGATTAGTGTAACAAGATCAGGCTAATGTAGCAGGGATCTGAGTGAGTGAAAGTGCCTTCCCTCATGAGGTTGGAAAGTCTGGTGGCTTTGTCTAAAAACCTGCCTGCCAGCCAGCCTCCTCCCTCCCTCTCTTCCTTCCACATTGGTCTTTGCCATTCGCCCCTTTTGCCTCACTCCCTGCCATTTCACACTGCTCTGCTGTTCCGATTTACAGCAACACACCATTAAGAAAAAAGGGAAAGTGATCTTTAATTTTCTGCTGCCTTGTTAACAGGGGAAGGAAGTTGTGCTACGGTGGACACAAGATGGCGGGGGGGGGGAGAAGTGGTGAACAAAAACTGCTGCCAAATACTCAGCGACAGGTTTATATAGAGGGTGGGGTTTGAATTGCCCGCCCCAATGAAGCCAGGGTATGATGGTGCCCATGTGCTGACTGCATGGGGAGGGGTTTCTGCTCAGGGGAGGGGGTTTCTCCCCTGCTGGGCACCGAAGAATGGAGAGTGAGTCTGCATTATAAGGTAACAGTGGAAATGCTAAAAAAAAAATAGAACTTGCTGCTGATTTTTTTTTAATGGTTTAAAATTGGATTAAATTGCCAAGTGGGAACTTGGCCTTATAGTCAAGAAAAGCAAATTCTAGTGAAGGAACTTAAGTGTCTGTTAGATATTCTAACAAATAAGAGATGAATAGTGCAAGAGGAAGAAGTAAAACTGTTTGAGCAAAGAATTATTTGCACTCAAAAGATTATTTGAGTGCACTAAAGAAGCGTTGAATTTTTGTTATGTTTAGGGAATTGGGGGGGAGATTCAAAGGTTTCCTCTTGATGGCTGGACCCTGAATCATTTTTCATAGGGCAGAAGAGCAGATGTTATGCCCTGGTCTATATTTTCAACTAACTGGAGATATTCTCTGACAACTTGTTTTGAATGTTTGGCAGATAAAAGGTTATGGATTATCAGCTGTTGCTCACGCTGCCAAGTTTGTTGGGTGCTGCCGTTGGACACCTCTGTGCCATTTCTTGGCAAAGATGCATAAGAGGTGGTGATAGTAACCAGACTGGGTAACTTTAAGAAAGGTTTTGACAAATTCATGGAAATCAGAGGTATCAATGGCTACTAGAATGGATACCTAAGAACTGCATCCAGGTTGGAGAGACAGGTAGGATGCCTCTAATGGCCATTTGCAGCAAGTGGAGAGTAGGGGTGAAGGCTTTGTCTTGGTCTTCTCCTTGCGATGTTCAGAAGCAATTGTGACCTTCAGCTTTCCTGTCAGTTTCCACAACCACTGAGCTAAAGCTATAGATTCAATGGAATAATGTGGACTGTACCTCTTGAGGTTGTTTAAGTGGAAAGAATTAGTTTACCCATAAGAATGGAGAAGAACATAAATATTTGTCTAATCCACTGCAGCATGAGTGGATGAAACATTTTGAAGGAGTTTCAAGGCAGGCGACGTGGCAAATATTTATGCTTATGGTGAAACAATGCTATAAACATATTGCGATTGCAAATATATACTGCCCCTTATTCCACTGAAGTTTAATTGTATAATATCATAGAGAAGAAAATGAGTACATAATGCTTTCTGTCTCTTAAGTATATAACCAAAACAAATGTGTGTTTCACTTTGGAAAATGTTGGAGAACCAAGGTTCTCTTCCTTACTGTAAGACTCTCTAAGGTGTTTCCACACTTAATTTATTTGTTTGGTCCAAGGGGAACACCCCAGCTGGAGCAGTTCCGGCAGTAGGAACTTCTTTCCAGTTCCATGATAGGCTTTTCACATTTGGAAGGCTGTCCCAGGAGAGCTTCCCATGCATGTTCCAAAGCTACTTCCAGGCTCACCAAGCATTAGGGACTGAAGTTCCTAGCCTTTTGGCAGGGCAGTGTGGTGTACCTCTGAAATGGTTCCCGCTCCTAAACTGGAGCAGAGAGGTGTGCACCCTTATCCATGCCTCTCTGTTCAGTTCTGTGGTCCTCTGGAAGGCTGGTAGACCTGTAAAAACAGGTCTGCCGGTATCCCAGAATATATGGCCATTTTGGCCACTTGGATGGAGGGCCTCTCTCTTCTGCTCCAGCATGCAGAAAAGAGGACCGCAAAAAGGAACAAACCTCATGCTATCCCATTCAACAGGAAGTGCCAACAAGTTATAACTCTCTCTTAATAGAGAGCCCATAGGAGAGACATTGGCTTATCATTAGAGGCAGAGCAGAGATAGTCTGAGCCAGCAGGTAACAACATTTAAAATCAACATATTAAAGCAATAACAGAATATATTAAAACAATAGCATCTGCAAGTGGGAAGGGAAAGTGTATCCCCATTTAACCGAAGGTCAGGGCAAAGAGGTGTATCTTCACTGCCTTCCTAAACATATATAGTAGAGCTGATAGATGCACCTCAAGGGGGAGACCATTCCACAGCCTAGAGGCCATCACTGAGAAGGCCCTCTCCCAGGTGTCCACCCCCTTTGCCGCTGAGGGTGGTGGTATAACCCTTATAACCCTCCAGATCTTAAGGCATGGACAGGTCAATATAGGAGTAGACATTCTGATATTTGGGGGCCAAGTCATTTAGGGCCTTATAAGTTAAAGTTGACACCTTGAATTGGGCTATATATGTAATGCATTTGATTTTTCCACAGACCATGACTGAAGGAAAAACTAAATTGCTGCTCTAGGATAGGGAGGGATTGTTCAACAGCAGGCAAGCTGAGGAAAGGCTCAGCAGTAGCAGAAAGGAGCGAGAGAATCAGCTGGGGAGTCCAAAAATTTAATGTGAGCAAATGAGCCATTGTACATTGAGACGGGCAGCCGATGTACTTAACAAGGGAAGCACTGCTCAGATTTCTTTGGTTTGATAAATGCTGCAGATTAGTATGCACCTTTCATCCGACAGTGTTCCTGCAGGCAACGTGGAATATCACTAATAAAAAGACAGCTGTTCTGTTTTCAAGCTCCTAGAAAAATGAGTGGAAATAATTGATGAAAAGCAGGACTCAGACAGTCTCTCTCTTGCAAGGCAGCGAGCATGGGCTGCATTTACTATACATCCTATTCACATAGCACCACACTCTCTCTTGATTTTATAGAAGGTAATAACTTTGTAAGAGGGTACTAAAAGTCCCTCAGGGTGGGAGGAAGATTTTTAGACACACTTTTGGATTGAGCGGGTTTGGTTCTTCTGCTTGTATTTTCAAAAGACTTTTAAAACAAAACAAAACAAAACACCTTGATGAACGCCAGAACTAACAAGTGCCAGTCTGCTGCCCATTGCAAAATGCTGAAAACTATAAAATGTGACTTATGAAATGGTTAATAGCTGGTTCAAGAAATTCAGGAGTGCCTCTTTTTTTTGAATATTGCTATAGTTTTGAGCATTGAGGAGTTAAGGATGTAGGAAGCCTTTTATAATGGGGCTTTTGAATGTTCCTGAATGGAAAGTCCACAGATAAAATGGATGGAAATGAAAAGGTGTGAGCAGTCAAGCCTGAAGATGGACTGAAGAAGGTTGAAAGTGAAGATGTGGCCGTGGCCCTTATACCATAATAAGTCCCAGTCTTATGTCTCAGCTTTATATTCTGTTCAGGGTTAAGACAGTCACCAATCCTGCAGCAATTTTTTTTTTAAAAGTATCCAATTCTGAGGAACACTAAAGACAAGCCATTGGGAGAATACCTCTACCACATTCTCTCTTTTGGTTGGTCAGTATCTATTATGGCCGTGTCCCCATGCAAGCCGTTTGGCTGTCTTTGGGCAGTGTCTGGGCATGCATGGGCTGGAATGCATTTCAGGCGTCCCCACGACATTGCGGGACAGGTATGGGTTGGGCACGGATGCAGGCGTCCCCATGAGCGCCCCCTCCTCTCCACCTCCTCTCTCCTCATTGGAAGCCAGATTGACATCAGCTCACCCCTGTGCTGCATTCCTCCCTCCCTTAGCGGCACTGACAACCAGGACTGGGGTGTTAGGCACGGGAACAAGTAAAAATAAAGCTTCATTCATAAAAATAATTTTAAAAACATTTAAATGCCAAAAGCCGCTACGAGGTTTAGCAGCAGTAGGCGCTTGAGCAGTTTTGCGCACCTCCGCTCCACCAGGGACCGCGAGAACGGCCGTAAACTGAAAATCAAGCCTTTATTAATGATCACCTTGCAGATCAGGGAAATGGGGTTGCAAGTGGAACAGAAATCAAGCCATTATGCAGCCTGCCTTGGCATTCTTGGAAATGGCAGAAAATTAAAAAAAAAACAAGCCGTTCTCCAGCTTTTAAAACAGCAGCAGCTGCGATCTGCAATGGACAGGGCAGGGACAGCAAGCACACCCCACCTCCCAATGACGTGAACACAAATCTCCTCCCTGTTAGCCCGCTAGCATCGCCATGTGTGTTCCCGGCTCGCTGGGCAATGCGTACCAGTTCCCCCAAACCATGCCGAGACTTGTTTTTTCTGGTACTAAATGTGGCACCCTTCTGGCACAATTTGAGGGGGTTGGGTACGCTTTTCGCGGACCAAATCCAAAACCCATGGGGACAAAGCTTACCGATCCCACGCTCGGAACTGTACCAAACGTGCATGGGGACACGGCCTAACAACCATTTTCTCCCCTTGAGGATTAGTCTGTCTCCAACAAGGAATCTACAGACCTTTGGTACTTTATTGAACAACACTTTACAGGAGAACATTGCAAACTAACTGCATGCATTTTGCTTTCAGTACAACCCACCACATAATTTCTTTCCCAGTTTTTACCATTGTTTAAAATAGAAACTTGCAGTACTAGAACTGCCTTGCTGCTCCTTGCTGCAGACACAACACACATGACTTTCTGTAGCATTGATGTTAATGCCCGATACAAACTGCATTAACTTTGTGCTTCTTTTCTTCTCTTTCCAGATCGCAAGCAAGGCTGGAGTCTATGAGATCCTGAACCAGCTGGGGTTTGCCGAATTTGAGAAGCTGGAAGACAAACCTCTCTCCCGGCTTCGCTACCGATGGCAGGAGCAAAGCCGTAATTCACTGCCATTCCGGGGAGAGTTCATTTAGGAGCCAGGGTTACTCAGGGCCACAAGGACTGCATTTCTCCAGATGTGGCTGAATCACTTTCTTTTTGCCTTTTCAATGGGTATTTAAGCACACATATAATATACAAATAATTTGAAGACATATGCTGTATGTGGAGGCTGAAAGAATTCACACCGACGACATTTTTTCAGAATTCCTTCCGACATAATAATAATGAAAACAAATTTTAATTGTATCACTCTTGATGCAAACACTGTGTGCTTTCACCTAATCCCTGAGTATTTTATTACACACCTCTAAGTGGGTGCTATACAAGCCCTTTTCCAACAGTGTTTCATGAACATACTACATAGCTGTAGGTTAAAGATCTATGTAGCTATGCAAAAACTACATGCACTGTATCACGTATGGAAACATTCAGTAGACAAAGCAAGATAGTTTCTTACACTGGAATCTCTTCATGTTTTTATCATGAAGATTCCTATTTATATTTATGAAATGCCTTAAAAGGGAGCCGGGAACCACTTCTTGTTGTGATGTACCCTTGAGTCCCTTGTAGAACATTGCAGTGGGCAAAGAATACGTGTCCGACTGGATATCTTTGTCACGGCAGGACAGGAGATGCTGTGATGGAGAAGTGTCCAGAAGTGTCTTGGGTTGTATGTATGCTGTTTGTCTCATCCTGTCCTTGCTGAGTAGAGCAGAAGTCTGCTGCGTTCACACATGCTCTCTTCTCAGCCTTGATATGGATAGAGAACCTGTATTCTTCAGATGTTGTTGGCTACAGTTCCTGTCTAACAATTAAGGCTGGGGCTGAAGGGTCAAAGGGTTAGATACCCCAGTCCATGTGAACTCACATGCTTAGGTCCTAGCTCCTAAAGATCTGATATTTGGTACTGTCATTCACAAACGTATTGGCTGAGAATACAAGCTGTGATAGTACAGAATGCAGCTACACTCTTAAAGAAGTCCCAAGGCAAGAGTGTTATAATTAGACTAGGTGGTAGCTTCTAGAGAAGGTATCTATTCTGCGCTCTCTCATCCTATTCCCAGTATAGAAAAGATAATGGATGTAATAGTGAGATGTTGTTGCCAGATCTCTAGGAAAGAGTGAGAACTGGGTTCTTTGCCATGTATAAAACTGCCCATAACTCCATCTTAAATAGTCTTTTTTTACTGGCAGCTGCCCTGCAAAGGCTGTGGTAGAAGTTTATTTCTTTTTCCCAACTGTCTGAAACACGTTATACATGTGAATCTAGTGTAACTTTATACATGGCCTGTGCTCTGCCACTGAGCTATATCCTTTGTAGCTGTCCTTTCCATCTCTCAATGGCAGCTATGGCAATAGGTATTTTTCATGGTCGGTCTTAGATTAAGGGATAATGAACTCATGGTCCTCCAGGGCCGTGGTCACACCTTGACTTTAAACCTTCTTCAGTCCATCTTCAGATCTGACTGCTCACACCTTTCCATTTCTATCCATTTATTTGTGGACTTTCTATTCAGGAAAGTCCAAATGGAGGGTGGAAAGTCCACCAATAAAACAGATAGTAATGTAAAGGTGTGAGCAGTCAAACCTAAAGATGGACTGAAGAAAGTTTAAAGTGAAGGTGTGGCCATGACCCAGCTGCTGGAAGTACTGTTGTCCCAATAATCTCTGATGATTTCACAGATGGGAGCTGAAGGTTCAGTAACATATGCAGGATTATATATTTCGCCAAGACCGTCCCAAGCATTTTGCTATGTGAAGCAAAGATCAAGATGACACCTATGGCCCCAACTGCATATGGAGAAGCTGACTGAACTGGCAGTTGAGTTGTGCCCTGCATGGCACCCAAGAGTAATAGAACAATAACAGGGATGCAGGACAATCCTTAGTTAAAAGCTAATGCTACGCGGCTTGGAATATGGTGGTGGGAATAGCAACTGCTGCTTGAGGTGATTTCCTCACATTGTCTTTTGATGGGATGGGTTCAGGGTTCCATATCCTTGTAGCACCCCCTACCCCCTTAGAAAGAGCTGCTCATTAACTGAGTACTTTTTTATTGACCAGAAACATGTATATATATATATATTGGGTAGGTTTGTTGCATGAGAAGGAACTGTATTGTGGACACAACTGTGTGTGTAGTTCTGAAGCACGAGTTGGAATTATGTTGCATATCCTAGCGGTGTGCAGTGGCACAGAAAGAAGCTTATTTTCAAAACGTTTGGCCTGACCATTCAGAAATAAAGAAAAATGTGTCCAGAAGTGTTGGAAAGAAGTTGTTTGGTTTTGCTTTTTGCTTTTTCATTTTTTTTTTTACCAATGAAAGCAGTCACAAACAGCTGGTGCTAATTTACAAGCTTTATTCCCCATTTGTACATGTCATGGATCTGGAACAAGGCGAGGTTCCAATGCTGGGATAGGATGATGTCCTAATGATGATGAGTCCAGTCCCCAGTAGGGGCGTGCATGAATATTTGAAGGTACTCGAAATTCGATTGAATTTGTCCGAATTTCAGTATTTGAATTTGAATCCAGTGTCCATAAATTCGAATTTAAAAATTTGAACGGATTTTGGATCTATTTATTCTAATTATCTGGACATTTGCATGTGTATGGGGTTGTACACGATGTGTATTTGCGCATATACATCTTTCCCGCGTCCACATGCATTTGTATGGATTTGTACGGGACAAAAAAGGGTTGCATACAGGATAACTATAGGATGCATATGGACGTGTAAGGATGCGTATGGGCACATAGGAATGTTGTCAACATTTGTAAGTGCAAATTCAAATTGAAAATTCAAATGAATAGATTTGAATTTGCTTAATCTGAATCGAATTTGCTTAAATTTGAACAATTTGAATCCAATTGAATTTTCGGATATTCAATGCGGATCGTGGCACAACCCTAGTCCCCAGCAGCCTCAACCAGAATGGCCAGTGGTCAAGGAGGATGGTATTTCTGCTACCACTTGACAGATGCAGGTTCCATACCTGGGATCAGATGATCTCTCAAGGTACAGTCTAATGCCTTTATGCTCTATGCTGGTCCATAAGGGCAAAGTGGATTGCACCTCACCACATTCAAGCAGGCCAGACCTTGGGCCTATTCGCACTTGGCCATATTCTGGAATATATCTTAGGATACAAGGTCTGTTGTCCACATGTTAATGCAGTACCTGGAAGGTCTCACTTGGGCCCTGCTGTAACCTGTACTAGCATGTGGACAGAAGGCCTCTGTTCTGTGATATATCCCAGAATAAAGCCAAGTCTACTTTCTCTTTTTGCTCATTTCAATTCCAGGCTCCCTAATTTATCATAATCCACCACCTTCAGTGAGGTAAATTTTCCTGTGGAATTTCACAAAATTTTGGCATGTTCACCTGCTGATACCATGCGTGTTCTGATCCCTGCACCTACATCTTTTTAACTTCCTTGGTCTCTATGTATGTTTTTAAAAGTCAGAAGCTTCTAAAGGGAAATCTTGCATTTTAAAATGGGATTAATATTATTTGTGTAAACTGTAGCAGAACTATATCACGTGCAGAAATAAAATTTCATTCTTTTCTAAACTGAGATGAGTGTAATGGAAAAAGGGAGAGCTATCAGTCATTGTATTCGAAGCCATGCTATAAACAGTGCACAAAGCAAATATTGGGTTTCTCTTTTCACTTTGGGGTAGGTTCCGCTATGACTGCAGATTCTGAAGACTGAGCCTCCATCATCAGCCAGAAATACTTCGCTTTGGGGAAGGAATCAAACCACATTCATAAATCTGAAACACTGGGTGTTGAATTGTATTCTTTGTGGTAGAACAAACTGTCTGGAAAGCAGAGAGTTGGTAGTTAGATCCCTAGTTTCCCTCTGGAATTTGGCAATGCCAAGCACATCTGCATGGGCCTTTCTGCACTTGGCCTTGTTCTGGAACATATCTCAGGACAGGGGTCTGTTTTCCATGTACTAATGTAGACTGTGACAGACCTCATCTGGGGCCTGCCATAGTCTTCACTAGCATGCGGATAGCAGACCCCTGTTCTGAGATATGTTCCAGAAAAAGGCCAAGTGCAGAAAGGCCCCATGTCTACCAAGAAAACTGCATAGTGGTGCCCATAGAGGTATCCATACAGCTAACCAGGAGTGAGTCACAACTTGGCGGTACACAGCAACAAGTGCAAATTTTGTGGGCATTTGAAGAGGTTACAGGTGATGTAATTAAACAGTCTTGGTACAATATATAACAGGCAACCTCTTTAAACCTTTTGAAATGCAACCATCTGGAAGCAAAATACCCTCATTCCTGTGGACGCTAGGAACTGTCAAAAGATGTGTTTTAACTTGGGAACTGCTGTACGATTGGAAAGCATTGTGGGTTGTTTTCTATTTTGTTCTCTGAGATAAACTTCAGCTCACACTATCCTGTTCTTTGATACTCTTTCCTTAAACGATGCATTTCTTTGCAAAGGAGCTGTACTGGTTGTTGTAATGAATAACGCAGAGTCGAGAATGGAGGTGAATTGCTGTTGCTTGACTAGGTTTCACAGTAGCTTATATCTCTTTGCACAGGATACATCGTTATCGGTAAAAACTGGATAGATCATTGGTTAGAAAGGGAAAGCGTTCAGATGCCGGCTGAGCTGGCGCGTGATGTCCTCGTGAACATCTTGCGTAAACCCTGTCCTTCAGCATGGCGCCCGATTATGCCTTAGAAAGATTAGAAGGGTTGCATGCCAACCAGCGCTTCCTTATACTGAGGTTTGCCATCCAAGCACGGAAGTTGCCCCCACAGACATGGTACCAGTTTTACCCAGAGAGATTAGAAGGGTTGACGTGCTCCGGAATGCTTCTTCCGCTGAGGTCTGCCATCCGAACGGAAGTGGCATTCCTACAACTGGTGGGTATTTCTGGCTACTTTTGCATTATCTTTTTGTTTCATTTTTCAGAAGTTCTTGCTGCTGCCTCTTCCCTTAACTGTCTAATAGAACAAGCTGAAGACCTGTTGCTTTTGTGAAGAATATTGGAGCATAATGCTTTAAAAGTTGCCAATTTCACATGCAGCAAATGGCACCGACTTGTTCATGTGGATGTTAGTGGTTTGCAGTCAGCCTGTAACATTTTGGGCGAATAATAAAGTACTGTTTCACTTAAATGTATTGCTTGGATATACCATGGCAATAACTTGTGAAGGGAAATAAACAAACAAACTGGCATTCAGGATGTATAGCAGAGCTTTACATACATTTCCCTACCAAGTACCTTTCCATGAGAAGTTTTGCTTTGTGTGAAATAAAGGAGAAGGTCAGGAGATTGGTGATGCTTGAGTAAATTAAACAAAAGGGAAGATTATAAATCACTTTAACAACGGATCTTTTGTGAAGTGATTTCCCTCCCTCTTCCCCTCCAGTCATGCCTGGCCACTCAATAGAGATCTCTGGAAGTCCGGCTCCAGAGCTGGGGGATAACCCCCTGTGCAATTAATTAAATCTTAATTGCTTCAGAAGACTATATCTTTGATCTTATTGTAAATAGGAAGCTCAAATGACATCACCTGGATTGTTCCAAAGGGTTCCTCTCTTTTTTTCCTAAGCAAAATGCTTTGAACTTTTTGCTAACCCTGAAACACATTTCATTATACCATTAAAATGCGCAGAACTGGGAAGAATTCTTTTAGGCTGATAGGTCAGGTTCCCACTGGGCATTTTAATCCGGTTTTAAAGTTGTTTTTTAATCAGCAGCAAGGTCTGGTTTTTTGTGTTCCCAATGTTAGCTTATAATGCGGATTTATAGGGGAGAAACCCCTCCCTTCAGCAGAAGCCCTCCCCATGCAGTCAGCAATTGGGCACCCTCATACCTTGACTCCATCAGGGTGGGCAATTCAAACTATACCCCCTGTATAAGCCTGTCCCCAATTCAGATCATGGCAGCAGTTTTTTGTTCACCGGTTCTCCCCACACCGTAGCACAGCCTTTCTTGTTAACAAGGCATTAGAAAATTAAAGATCATTTCCCCTTCGTTTTGTGCTAGATTGGTACATCAAAGCAGCACGAAATGGTGGGGGGAGGGGAAAACCAGGTGGGGAAGGGAGTGAATAGAGATAATGATGGAGAAGGGAGGGAAGAGGGATGAAGTAGGCAGGCTTTTAAGAGCCACTAGCTTTGCACTGTATCAGCAAGCAGACCAGCATGAAATGGCAGGCATTGAGGCCACACTCTTTCCAATGGCTGCCTCTTTCAATAAAATCAGACACTTTTGATTCACTCCCTGCTATGTCCTGATATTTCATTATATTGTAATTTTCTGATCTCTCATTACATTGTAAGCTATTGCAGGCACCGCTCAACTCTTCCCTTTCAGCTAAGCCTAATATCTTTAGCACATAATGGCGAGATCCCGAGGAAAAGGTGAGGAAATCACAGCTTATCATTGGGGCTTATCATTATCACTGAGGAGAATGCCCCTAAAGCATGGTTCCCTCCCCACAAAGAACCTGCCTGCATTCCCATTGATAAACAGTGAGGATTATTTCTAAATCCAGCAGCAAGACTCTTTTGATTTGCATATAAATGATCCACATTTTGGGACGTTTAATCCTCGGAAACTGCAGATTCTTTTGAAACTTTGGGAACCGTGAGCTCTCAAAACAATTTCAAAGATCTTTAAATCTTGAATGGGAACACAACCATGGTGTCTCAAAAAGATGCACCTCTTGAGTTTTTCCTAGGCAAGGTGCTTAGAAGAAGCAGAACATTTCCATCGATGGACCCTGGATTGTAGAAACCAGAGAACAGAGAATCATAGTTTCTAAACTGGGTTTGCAACTAGTTCTGGGAAAGGAGGGATATAGGAAGCTGATATCTGAAAAAGTGAATGGAGCTAGAGGGGAAGCTAGACTTTTGTATTGAAGATATTCTTGCAAAAGCAAACACAATGCTTGTGTGCTTGCTCTTTCCACATAATACCAAAATGTTTATATATAGACACATGTTGGCTGGAGGAAATCCATTTAAAAATAACAACCTCCCAATGGATTGACGTGATCTCACGCTGGATTAGCAACATGCCGGTGGAGCTTCTGAGCCCTTTGGAGGATTGCTTATCACTTGCATCGCAAATATCGGACAGGAAGCAAGCAACTCTGGCTTCTGCCAAATGCTCTGCACCCAGGCCAAAGCTCAGACTTTTATGACTTCAAGTTGCTCTGGCCAAAAGGAAGGCAATGCTTGATTTCTGATCAGCAAATGTTTTGCTTTTTGAGCAAAAGTTTAGGTGAAATCCTCCAGAAACAGCCGTGGCAGCCAGACTTTCCAGAATCGCTGGAAAATATCTTTAGCCAGAATGACTGGTCTAACAGCATGCCTTTAGAGCCCTATACATATAGGCACAGAAAAAGCAAAGGGATGGGGTACATGGTGACAATTCTGCCATGAATAAAGGAGTCAATGAAAAAGAATACAGTATTGAATTAGTGAAAGAATGGCTCTCCAAACTACAACCCCCATGGGTCCACTGTCAATCTGGCCAATGACAAAGAATGACACAAGTTCTAGTTCAGCACTTCTGATCTAAAGAAAGGTGTTCAAAACAGTTGGTATTTGTCTAAAATTCCACCAGTGTGCTGAAAAGTCACATATCACAAGAAGATGATTGGGAAAAAAAATGTTTAAGAGGCGATTACAGATTATGCCTGTTCTACAAATGGGGGAGCAAGGAATGAGAAGAAGAGGGCTGCCTATGGCAGGTTTGATCCTGACTCTTCCTGAAAGTAGACAATGGGTGTTTTTCCACTGTCACTAGAAGTACCCATTAAGTGCCCATTAATGGGTACATAATGGGTTTTTGTACCCATTAATGGGTACTTAATGGGTACTTCTAGTGACAGTGGAAAAACACCCAATGGTGAACTACTTCTGTATCTTTGCTCAGAGCACAAATGCACACAGTAAGAAGCCCTTACACGTTTGTAAGTCCTGCATTCAAAGGATAACCTTACCAAAACCCAATGCCAGCTTCAGTCAATTTGGTCTAGTGGTTAGGGAGCCAGACTCGTATCTGGGAATACTGGGTTTGATTCCACCCTCCCCCATGAAGCCAGCTGGGTCGCCTTGGGCTAGTCACAGCTCTCTTCTGAGCCCTCACAGCCCCACCTACCTCACAGGGAGTCTGGTGTGGGGAGAAGAATAGAAAGCTTTGTCAGCCCCTTAAATGGGTGAGAAAAGTAGGGTAGAAAAGCCAACTCTTCTTCTTCTTCTTCAGAGCAGAAGAACACATCAGCAAGAGACAAGTAATTTTCTTTCCGTGTTAATCTAACCTGAAAGTGGGTTTTCTAAGTTATATAAATGACAAAATAAAACAGCCGGTTACTTTGCTGATAGGTTCCCTCATTCTGAAAGTGGACTGAACCTAGATTAAAAATTAGGTGTGAATTCAACCCAAGGAAGCAATAGCTTTCATTGTCTCTACTTGAAATTTGAGTTTTCTCCTTTGTCTTAACTTCCCAATCTTTGAAGTGGAATTTGGTTTTTTACCAAGTTTAGGATGTTGCTCACCATGAAAAAGAAAAGGTAGTTAAAAAGTTGGGTGGAAAACCCAGAAGTTTTTCAAAGACTAAACAGATACCAACTGTTTTGGAAATGCAAAGTACAATGCAGTAGCAACCTGGTTTGGCATTTGTGTTTTGATCTTTTGAACCAGGCAGCTGCCCGTTCACAGAAATCAGTTTTGCAACATACAGTGGACCAAGTAAAGCTGACCTTAAATGACTGGAATCCCAGAAATATGATAAGGTCAGTTCTTCCACCATCCCCTTCCTGTGACTCAGACCATGTGTGACCAATATTAAGAGCATCTGGATGTTTGGCCAACAGACCAATTGCGTGTGGTGACTAATCCCCCCTCAAAGCAATATTCCTGCCCCCTGGAGAACTGTACCAGTGGAATAGAAGATGCTCCCATGGAGACTGGGATGAATCAGCCCAGCATTCTGATAAGGATGAAAACCATCTTCCCTGGCCACTAGACTGTTAATAATCAACTATAGATGTGTGACATGCACACTCCAGATAGCTAGCCAAGGGTGAGCAAAATGAAAGCATATTAACATGAATAGATATTATGTACACCAAGAAGAAGAGGAAGAGGAGTTGGCTTTCTACCCCATTTTTTCCACCCATTTAAGGGGACTCAAAGCAGCTGACAAACTTTCTATTTTTCTCCCCACAACAGAACACCCTGTGAGGTAGGTGGGGCTGTGAGAGCTCGGAAGAGAGCTGTAACCAGCCCAAGGTCACCCAGCTGGCTTTGTGGGGGAGTGTGGAATCAAACCCACTATTCCCAGGCCCCTAACCACAAGACCAAACTGGCTTTTTTATATATATACCAAGGCTCCTATAAGTGCAGACGCCCTTCCCCAGAAGTTCCCTAATTATTCACTACTGGCCGATGTTGGGCTGCAGGGTTTTTTTTGTTGGTCCGCGCTGCCACCGCAACAAGCTGCCCCAGCCCAGCCCTGCCATGGAAAAGGAAGCTGGTCCCTGGTGCAAAAAAAGATTGGGGACTCCTGACTTAACCAACCTGGGCAGTGGTGCCTTCCTGTTGTGCCCATGTTTACAAGCACCAGTGTCTGTGCACAGAGGGCAGCTTCAGCTTTTGTATCCATATGCAACAACCCTGACCAGCTGACAGGACAGCAAGGTGTCGGAACACATCAGATTTCAAACTGATTCCTTGCACCTTCACCTTAAGACATTAACAGCTCCACCCAGATGCTTCAACCAGGGAGATAATTGGAGACTGGCTTCTTTGGCAAATCAAGGAAAGATATCTGCCACCAGACGGGCCATGAAGGAACCATCTTGCCTTGGGAGAGGAAGAGAGAAGGAAGCTGGGTGAGCACCTTCCATCAAGCTCCCAGCATTGGCCCCTCCCTCCCAACTGCCACCAGACGGGCCATGAAGGAACCATCTTTCATTGGGAGAGGAAGAGAGAAGGAAGCTGGGTGAGCACCTTCCATCATGCTCCCAGCATTGGCCCCTCCCTTCCAACTGCCACCAGACGGGCCATGAAGGAACCATCTTGCCTTGGGAGAGGAAGAGAGAAGGAAGCTGGGTGAGCACCTTCCATCGTGCTCCCAGCATTGGCCCCTCCCTCCCAACTGCCACCAGACGGGCCATGAAGGAACCATCTTGCCTTGGGAGAGGAAGAGAGAAGGAAGCTGGGTGAGCACCTTCCATCATGCTCCCAGCATTGGCCCCTCCCTCCCAACTGCCACCAGACGGGCCATGAAGGAACCATCTTTCATTGGGAGAGGAAGAGAGAAGGAAGCTGGGTGAGCACCTTCCATCAAGCTCCCAGCATTGGCCCCTCCCTCCCAACTGCCTCCAGACGGGCCATGAAGGAACAATCTTGCCTGTGGGGAATGGAGGAGGAAAATACAATAAAAGTTTTTACCTTTGCAAGGACTCTGCTGCCGCCAGAGCACCCCTGTTCCCTCCCACACCATTTTCCTTTTGTATCTTGTCTCTTTAGATTGTAAGCCTGAGGGCAGGGACCTGTCTAAGATTAATATAATATTGTAACCCGCCCTGAGACCTTCGGCTATAGGGCAGGATAGAAATACAAATAAATAAATAAATAAAATAAATATCTGGACCACATAATGGTACACAGTCTGAAGCACAATAATTTCTGTTTTTTATTGCCCAGAGACAATTCTGTACTAAATTTAAAGTATCCACTTCCTTTCTGAGTGGACACCATCCTTTGCCTTCTTCACGGTAGCCAGAGGTGAAGAGGAAAGAGCTGTTTTTGACCCCAAGTTTATGTGCCCCCAACCTTTCCATGTTCTACAGCAACCACATTGTGACAGGTCTGTAAACCACAATCCCAATATGTCTCAACCCCTAGGCAAGTTTGCACCATTGTGCATCGCTACAAATTATCCATTGCTCTAAAAATCAGCATTATTTTTAAACGTGTATGCGGCACGTATCTGGCACATAAATCGGCCGGTGAGGAAGAGGCGCAGCGGCAAGGGTTGCTGGATGTTGCAGTAGATAAGCCAGGCTGCTCTACCAGCAAGAGCCCTGGTGATTCACCACGTGTAATGGTGGACTCAGCAGATAAGAAAGACAGGGAGGGGAAGAAGAGTTGGGAGACAGCTGTAGGTGGAAAGAGAGATCCAGTTTATTCTCGCAGGGCTTTTTATACAGCACAAGAAGGGGTGTGGAGGAAATGACATTGATGCAACATCAGGGGAGGTGATTGGAGGAAAATTGCTGTCTTCCGGGTCAGAGGTCCTTCTGATGTCACATCCTGTGGTAGGAGGCGGGGAAAATCCTCAAACAGGAAGAGAAAGGAAATGGTCCTTAGAAACATGTGCTCGGACTCCGTAATGCCCAAAGGCCGCTGCATGGAGTGGAAAGAATTCAGCACCCTGGTGGTGCTGAGTGTGTACTACAAGCTTATGGAACAGGAAAATAGTTGCCCCTTTACTCTGAGGCTTGAGAAATGGAAGGCTGGAG
The DNA here is from genome assembly GCA_023333525.1 of Aspidoscelis tigris stejnegeri. NCBI lineage: Eukaryota > Metazoa > Chordata > Lepidosauria > Squamata > Teiidae > Aspidoscelis > Aspidoscelis tigris. The sequence goes on from JALMGA010000002.1 coordinate 99,554,061, forward strand.
AAAAGGAAGCCAGGGGAAAAGCTGTGCTGCTTTTGGGGTTACTACACTTGTAATACCATGCATAACGAAAGCTGGGCCATCAGGGTGTGTTTAGAGCTCTTGCAGAGAGTTGTTCCATTATTTAAGCTTCTTCCTGTGTTCTGTCTAGACTTCAATCTTCTATTCAATCCCTGGCCAGCTGGGATATTTGTATCTTTCCTTTCCATCTGTAGTAGAAGTGGATGCTTGACTCTGAAAGAAATTCAGCCGTTAAATGGTTCAGTCTGAACTTTTGTTTCAAAGAGAGTGGCGAAATCAAACTTCATGGAAGGGGAAAAGGTGTTCTTTGGGCTCAGAGATGGTTCACAGGTGGGGTCATTCCCACAGCAGCCTGCACTCACCCCAGGAAAAACTCTAGCAAAGGTGGATTTGAGGTGGGGTAACAGTAGGAGGACCACATACTACCCTCTCTAGGGTACTTTTCAGTTGCTTTTTTAAATTTCCTGTTCATGAAGGCAACCTAATAGCATATTATCATGAATACATCAAGAAGGAGAGGAAGAGGAAGAAGAGTTGGCTTTTCTACCCTGCTTTTCTTACCCGTTTAAGGGGACTCAAAAGCGGCTGTCTAACCATCTGTTCTTCTCCCCACAACAGTTTTTGTTCTTCCTTTCGTGCCCCTCGTACGTTCACCTTTTCTGCACTGGGCCTTATTCTGGGGCCTGCTGTAGTTTGTACCAGCATGCTGATGACAGGTATATAATCCAGAATAAGGTTTCAGGTGTGCAATATTCCTGTTCTCTTGTTATATGCAGAATATTCTGACAATTTCTGAGATAACAGTGTATCTTGCCATGATGGATGCTGAGGTTGCTTTTCCCCAAGCTCTAACAAATGGACTATTTACTTTCCAATTTAGAATAGCTGCTGCTGCATCTTGTGAAGGAGACTCGGGGGAATATGTGGAATAGTTTTTTCCCCATTTGCTGGCAGAAGAAGTGGTGGTAGCAACCAGCCTTTGACAAGTTTATGGAATACAGGTGTATCACTGGCTACTAGAAGGGACACCTATGTATATCCTCCAGGCTGGGGAGGCAGGCAGGATGCCTTTCAAGGCCATTTGCTGGGATCTGAGAGCAAGTGAAGGTTTTGCCTTTGCCTTCTGCCTGAGATGTCCATAAGCAACTGGTGGGCCATTGTTTGAGATAGGATGCTGGACTAGATAGGCTGTGGTCTGATCCAGCAGGGCTCCTCTTATGTTCTTATGTTTGTTGCATAGTCTCCTCTGATTTCTACTACCTACCACTCAACCCACCAAAGAATGAGCTAATAGGAGGGATTTTTAAACATTTCCTCTGATCAGCAAAAGAAAAGAAGTGGGGGAAGGAAAAATGAGATGAAAAGCTGAAAAAAGCCACAGAAGTAGCTGTCAGAATGTTTGGAATATTCCAATTAGAAACAGGCTAATTTTGTTCCAAACTTTTGGAACATGTCCCTTTGAGAGGAACGTTTGCTTGATGTTTGAAACACTCTGTCTCATAATGTTCTGGATTCAGATTGTTCTGGCACTTTAATCTTTAACCTTCTGTTCCAAACTGGCTGCATTTTTCATAACAGACAGGGTTAGGACATCTTTCCTATCATAAACTCCATCCAAAAGAAACTCCTTGGAGGGCTTGGATGCAGCCCTCTCATCCTTCGGCTGGAGCTCCGAGATGACCTTCCATGGCTTCTGATCATCTGTGTGAGTGAGAGGTGCTTGCACATCAAATTCACTGGCTGGGCATATGGGAAAGAGACTGGAAGTTCATCTAGATGTTGAGGTGTGTTTCCAATACATGTCACACAGTTCTGGGTGAAGAAGAAGAAGAAGAAGAAGAAGAAGAAGAAGAAGAAGAAGAAGAAGAAGAAGAGTTGGCTTTTCTACCCCACTTTTCGCACCCATTTAAGGGCACTCAAAGCGGTTGACAAAGCTTTTCTATTCTTCTCCCCACAACACAACACCCTGTGAGGTAGGTGGGGCTATAAGGGCTCAGAAGAGAGCTGTGACTAGCCCAAGGTCACCAACCTAGCTTTGTGGAGGAAGAAGAAGGGTTAACTTTTCTACCCTGCTTTTCTCACACATTTAAGGGCACTCAAAGCTTTTCTATTCTTCTCCCCACAACAGAACACCCTGTGATGTAAGTGGGACCGTGAGAGCTCAGAAGAGAGCTGTTACTAGCCCAAGGTCACCCAGCTGGCTTCATGAGGGAAGGCAGAATTGAACCCAGTATTCCCAGATAAGAGTCCAGCTCCCTAACCACTAGACCAAACTGGCTCACTAGACCAAAGTGGCATGGGGGTGATTGCCTCCTCCTCACACCAACTCCTCTTAAGGTGGTGATTTCAACATAGTTACTTCAATTTAGAGAAAATTATCCCTTCCAAAGGAAAGGTTTGGAGGTGTCCACATCTGGGACCTATTTACACTTGGCTTTATTCTGGAATATATCCTGGAATAGGGGCCTGCTGTCCACATGCTAGTGCAGTGAGGCCTACCAGAGTCTGCATTAGCTTGTGGGCCATACACCCCTATCCTGAGATATACTCCAGAAAAAGGCCAACTGCAAACAGGCCCCTGGTGTGAAGCTTTGCAGATAGCTAGCTGACTGGCCATTTTATCCCACATTCATGAAGCCCTGTACTGAGCTCTTGCCACATGCTGGATATTTTTTTCCCAATAAAGCTAACACAGGAAAGGAATTTCAAGGGCAACAAAGAGCCTTTCCCCTGAAAACCAAAGCACTATATGGCACAAAAATGTATTCCCAAGAATGTCCTGCTGATTTCTTGACCTAAAATCCAAAATTACAAATCCAAATAAAATCAGTCTGGTCCTGTCCCCAAGCAATTTAAAGCCCTCTAAAAATCTTCTTTTGCCTCTGAGTGCCCCCATGCCCGGCTTTTCAACGAGTTTCCAGCGCTACAAAAGGAGGGAAATCCGCGACAAAAAAGTGCACTTTAAAGAAGAGTTCCAGCGTTCTTTTTGGAAGTCATGGGTTTTCCTGGCAGCATTTACCATGGGGATGCTCCGTGGCAAAAGGGGCAGGGATTGCCGCCTGCACACACAGCTATAAAACATTCAGACTTCTCCCAGAACTGCAGCAGCTTCCCTTCCTTTCCCTTTCTAAAGCTCAGAACTGTCAAAGAGTCAGAATCGCGCAGAACTGCAACATTGTTGCAGTTGTTATCAGGTGTGAAGTGAGTGGATTGCTACAGTTACCCCTGCTCTACCGGGTGGATTTTGACAGTGATCTGTGAAAGTGCTGAGAGTGAATGAGCGAGTGATCATTGCATTTGCCAGCACGGGAAGCCATTTTTGGGGACAGAGATCAGAATGAAAGTGCTGAGAGTGAATGAGCGAACAATCACTGCCTTTGCCGGCACAGGAAGCCATTTCGGGGGACAGAGATCTGGGAGACGAACAGAGAACCGATGGCTATTTTTCCTTTTAACTTGTCGTGGGTTTCTTCCTGGTTGTGGCCATGCAGAGAGCAGTCCCTCCCCATTCCTGCCAGCACCCTATCAACAAGAGAGGGGGCGGGGAGAAAAAAATGCGGACAAGCAAAACACACTTCCGTGGGGATGGAAAGTGTATTTTAAATGTGTATTTTGCTGAGCCTCATGTGGACGCTTATTCCGGAAGTACACGGCACTTTTAAAGTCTGCTTGAATAGATTGACCATAGAGGGAAACTAGAGAGGCAAATAAGTCTTTTGGGGACTCAGTCTCAGGCTGCGTTCCCATGCAATAATAAGTCTGCTGAAAATCTTCTTTTGCCACGGAGCGGTCCCATGCAAGGCTTTAATCCGGGTTTCCAGCGCCGCTAATGGGGAAAACCCGCTTTAAAAAATACCTGTTTAAAGCAGTACTTTCTGGAAGACGTGGGTTTTCAGTGCAACATTTTCCATGGGATCGCTCCGTGGCAAAAGGGGCGGGGATTCTCTCCCAGGTGGGAATTGCCGGCCGGAGAGATCATCTCTCTCTCTCTCTCTCTGTCTCTCTTTTGCCTGTCATCCAGCCAGCGATCTATGCAAACAGCCATCTAGGCAGGCATTTTCTCTTTGCTGTTTCTCTTTCCAATCCCAAAGAGAAACAGCAAAGATACATTGTGATGAATTGCTTCCGCGAAAGTGAAAGTGTAAAAGAGCTGGCTGGGTGGAGATCTTGTAAAGAGTGCCGGCTGCACTCTTTGCAAGGAGGGGAGACGAACAGAGAAGTTTTAAATTTTTCTTTTGGTCTTTTTGAAGGAAAGGATTGCAGGATCGCTGGCTGGGGGGGAGGCATTTTGGCAGCTGGAAATTCCTTCCGCCCGATCACCCAATGAAACAGCGAGGGGCAGGGAGAAAAAGATGTGGGTAAACAAAACACGCTTCCTTGGAGACGGTCCGTTCATTTTAAATGTGTGTTTTGCTTACCCCCTTGGGAACGCTTAAATCCAGATTGAACCTGCTTTTCTTTAATCCACTTCAGTGGAGGGGCAATAGAGATACAAATTAGTACCATGGGAACACACCCTTAGTCATATTCTATCTTTCACCAAACTTCTCTCTCCCTCTCTTAACTTATGCTTCCTGTGTTACTTTTTTTTTTCTTACCACAATATAATGTAATGGGAATGTGGCCTTAGATCCATTGCTGTACCTACACCAAGCCTTCAACTTTGCCTGGAAAATCCAGGTGGAAAAAGAAAACCTGTTAAAGTTACCTGTTCCTGGAAAAGCAGGTAATGTCAGGTGATTGACAGCTGGCGAGAGGCAGACAATGGGGAGATCACAGCCGCAGCGGGAAAGGCGCCAGAGCCTCATTTTGTATTAGGATGTCCTTGGTCAGCTCCAGCTGCTGTTCGTTTAGTCATTTGCCTCCCTCCTCTTTGTGCATTTAGCTACTCTTGTGGAAGCTGGCAATGTTAAAAGGGCAATGCTTTTTTTGTTTTCCCCACTTGTTAGAAGAAATGTGTTGAGTAAGAATGGGCATAGTTATCACTTTAAAATATTAGACTATTTCAAATGTTCAGCTAATTTTAAATGGAAGGAGCAAAAAATACAGTATGTTATGTTTCGAAGACAGAAAACACCAGCAGGCGTATGGAACAGGCAGTAGAGAACAGGGGCAGTCTGTCAAACCATTTTGTTTCATATGCAATATGTGCATTTCAGATGTTGACAATATGCTTAAGCAATAAACAACACTCCTGGTGCCAACGGCCAGATGTGGAAGACTCTGTGTTCCGCTATCTTGCAAAAAACACTAATGGAATGTTTGTTACTATGCAACAAACGTTCAGGCCTGAATCTCAGTACAGTAGTGCTTTTCAAAACAAGGAAAAGAAGCAGCAAATGGATAAGGATAGCCGCTGTATTCTCTGGGAAGCAGAGGGTCCTAGCACTACCCAGTAGGCCTCAGGACCAGAGCACAGAGCTTGTTGCTCTGAGCTTGAAGAGCAGAAAATAGATTCTCCAGCTATTTTAGTGGGATAAGTTTGTCCCGTAGGTACCAGCCAAAGCTTGTGTGTGGGGCAGAGGTTCCTGGTGGCGTGTTGCTTAAAATCAAGTGTCTAGAAAGTTTTTGCTAGGTAGGCTGGTGCTGAAGCTCTGTTCAAAATGACTGAGTCAAACAGAGAGGCTAAAGAGTGTTGAATTTTCCACCCCGCAAGTCCAGACTCTTATGGAGCCTAGGGCCAAATAAAGTGCAGATGAGCTCTGGAGAAACTGGGTGAGAAACTTACTTGCAACACTATGCATTTGGCGCCCACCATTGCTGCTGCCTTCATTGGTAGAGGCCCATTGCATTTGTGTGTAACATCATTGCACAGTTGCAGAGATCCTCAGTTCAATGTTGTGTTGCCCACAAGTACAATGTTGCTTCACTCACAAAGAGGACAGTAATAGTGGCCAGTGCATGGACAATGGTGCAGGTACGTTCCCCACAATTTTTTTGTGGGATATGCCTGCTTATTACCTGTCTCTAGGTGCTGCAGAGAGGCTGGACTTGGACTCTCTGCTTGGTTTGATCATGTGGAATGGTGGTTTGGCCCAAGCTTATTGCTTAATGTCTGTGGCAACGTATGAACCCAATAGAACAAAGTAGGGTTTGCTTTTGGTTCTTCCAGTTCCTCTAACTCTTTGGACTCTGTTGCTCTTCTGCCCCTCCACTTGGGTAGCATCCTTTCCCTTGTGAGCGTGAGTCAAAAGTAAGGAGCAAGTGACTTCCTCTTGGAAGCAGCTGTGAAATCTCTTCTGATGCCCTCACTGTAGACTATTTGTAACTGCCACTGGCAACGGTTTCTCACAAGCTGAGGTCACACCTTTAATCCTTCTTCAGTTCATCTTTGCACCCCACTGCTCACACTTTTTTAGTCCCATCCATTTTATTTGTGGACTTTCCTCCCTTCAATCGTATTTTCTTCTGTTCCAATTTTTACAGGCCTCAAGCTGTTACAGGGGCCATTCTCATTAGAAAGATACAGCACTTTAGAACCATTTTCGATTCTCGGTGTCCGCACTCGCCATTTGTTTCCAGAGTATTTTGTGGAGTATTTGGCAAATAAACGGAATAAATAAAAACCTGTTTCTTCAGGTGTTTTCCCAGTTTGGGGTTTTAAAGTGTTTCTTCCTTACTGCAGTGGGAACGCTAGAGCAGTATTTGGGGAAGAATGCGTCTTTAGATTCCCTCCCCCAGTAATATCCTGCCCAATGCCTGTCTGCTTCTGGGCACGTCATTAAATGGGTGTAGCTACACTCCCGGGAGGGGGAGCCCCTTGTCATTCCCTGTGGCTTGGCTCAAACTCCCACCCTCGGCCACGTCAATAATGTCGCATCAGGAGAAAGCCCAATCAAAGAGCACCATGACTCACAGTGGGAGGGAAGGAAAAGATGCACTTTCCCTAATGCAGTTTTGAAGGAAGCTTAGAAATCTGGATTTTCCGCGCTTAAGTGGGAACAGCCATATTCGTTTTTTCCCCAGGTTTTTTTATTCCATTTCTTTTAGCGTTGTAAATAGCGGTTTTTTAAATTGAATGGGAACGGGGCCTTCACTTCTGGGGTGTGATCAGGGAAGAATAAAGGGAGCTCAACCATACTATAGTGGGTGGATACTACATGAATTTCCCTTCCCTTTTGCCCAAAGTGTGATTACACACTGTCGAGTCACAGAACTTTTATCTGATCAGAGTGCAGGGATGCTGTGACGGTGGAGAGGGGCGGAGATCTAAACAGGTCTTGTAAAGACGTCTCAGGACAGGGACAGAAAGATGTGAGCATAGCGACCCAAACTGAGGATGAACTGAGGAAGGATTATTAGGCATTGGGTGTGATTGGAGCTAATTCTTTTTGAGACCAACTATTTCAGCGCGGTGTGACAATGGCCGTATTTTCACATGTGCACACAGAACCATTAGACTAAGGACTCCTAAGTCTTCATTTTTGCTCTCTTTTCCTGCAAGCGTCACCAGAACAGTCTTGTTCTTGGCAACGTTGGAATGCCAAGGGGTATCCCTGAGCATAATGTTTCAGTTAAGGGCAGCTCTTCCACATGCTAATCCGCCATTAGGAAGCTGCTCAAAATGAAAACATTCCATCATCACCCAGAATGCACATGTTGGCACTGAGCTCCTTCAGAGTGCTCCGGCAGGGCTGTCCTTTAAAAATCATTTCCATGTTTTTATTTCTATGATGTACCACCATACACAAAAACCTATTAAACGCTTGGCCTGGAGCTCAGAATAGCCATCTGGGTTTCATTGAACAGGGAGGGAATATGGTAATTAAGAAACATTTGTGGAGCCAGAGCTTGGAAAGCTAAAAATAAAGCCAGTTTCAACGTGATACCAGGCCTCTGAGCATTGTTAACTGTTCCCGCTCTGCCCCTGTTTAGCCAGCCCATCTCCCCACCCGCATCTCTAACCCTGACACCCACAGCTCACGGCAGAAATTCATCTCGGCCAAAGTAAACAAGTACTTTCCATCCCACGTCTTTTAGGGAGTTAAATCTGGAGTCTGCCCTAGGTCAGAAGGCAGGTACTCTTAAAGACATCAAATATGATTATAGGCTTGAAGGAATGAGGAAAGAGACTCATTTTCAATGCCCTCCCAGTATATCCAGTGCCTCAGTGCACGCACATTTCCAGTGCTGTTGGAACTGCGGGGAAGGTTTTGCTTGGGGGAGGCAAACCTATCTTCAACTGTGTTCAGAAATAGCAAAAGGGCCCCTCTGAGGCCCCTCTGAGAGAGAGACAGTAGCGTGTGGCCCTCATGTTCCCAGCCCTTCTCTAATCCACCTTTTCTATCACAGAATGTTCAGGAGAGGGGAGAAGAAGAAGAAGAAGAAGAGTTGGCTTTTCTACCCCACTTTTCTCACCCATTTAAGGGGACTCAAAGCGGCTGACAAAGCTTTTCTATTCTTCTCCCCACACAGACACCCTGTGAGGTAGGTGGGGCTGTGAGAGCTCAGAAGAGAGTTGTGACTAGCCCAAGGTCACCCAGCTGGCTTCATGGGGGAGGGCGGAATCGAACCCAGTACTCCCAGAGTCCGGCTCCCTAATCACTAGACCAAACTGGGACAGAATGGTGTTTGAACAATCCCTCCACAAAGCCTTCTCTAAGACCGTGTCCCCATGGGCCTGCCCTTACCTCTGGTGGATTCGGGGCAGCCTTAATGCAAATCTTAATTCGCATTAAGGAGTCCTCGTGGTAATGGGGGACAGGGTGGGTTCAAGGCGAACCCGCCCATCCCCATTAAAACCATGGCAAATCCCTTCATCAGGATGCCACGGTTTTCTCCACCCACCCACCCTTGCCTGAGCGCACAATCAACCAGGTAAGGGCTTGCTTTTCCCCAAACGACCTCCTGATAGCTTCCCTGCAGTCAGCTGGGCAGCTGTCAGGTGGGTATAGGGACTGTCAAGAGCATGAGCAACCTACAAGTGCTCTCTGCCTTCCCAGATGCTGCCTAATCATGAACTAGCTGTGGTGCATGAAATTGTGCACCACAAGCCACCTAATATTTACCCCGGGCGACTGGAACCTACCTGGAAGTGCCCAGCTGGTGACCGTCTGCAGTTCTGTAGGCTGAGGAGGTCATCTGTGGTTAGCAATTTTGGAATGTATTTCAGTTTTTCATGGAATACCAGCTTTTGGAATGGATATCATTTCTGCATGTGTACTTTTATGTTCATATTATTCTCACATTCCCTTCAGATGCCTCCATACTGTTCCCACTTGGAATATAGGCTCGTATTTCATCTAGCAAGAATATGGATGTGTCTGTAGTTCAGACTAGTCTGTACTCAACAAATGACCACTTGTTGAACCAGATGGAGCAATCTGCTAATAATTTCTTCCTTGGTTGAACTAGGGTTTGTGAACTGCTGACTTACGGATAATAGCATAATTATTGCTTCCCTTACTCTCTTCTGCTACTAATTGCAATGACCAGCTGCATGCTGGTCTTTGCACCAGGATTTCCACACAGTTTCATTTGGTGGTGTACTGCTGTTCCATACCCTTATTCATTAGTGTCAAGGAATGTAGCGATAGGGCTGATCAGATTTATGGCTGGTACAGACCTAATAGGGATCTTGGATTCCTAAGAAGATAACAGGAGGATTAAATCCCAGCATAAATACCTTTTTATAACTGTGAAAACTGGGTCGAAATAAGCAAACTATGATTCATGTAAGATGTCTGTGTCTGGGTGATTTTTTGTTTTTTAATGTTAGGTTGGTTGTCGAGAGTCAAAATGAAGGGAGCTAAATAGAGATCAATTTTAGGTCATTGTGGACACAAATCAACAATATGAGGTCAAGTTAAAAACACTTGATCAGTTCAGCCATCACGCTGGACTGCAAAAATAGGGCATGAAATCAGTTAAATCAATATTCTGCCCTACTTTGTTCCAATTAATGGCATTACAAGTACTGGAAGAGAAAGTTTCCCTAAAACAGCACCCTATGAATTTTAAAAAAAAATTATTTGGAAAGTAAGCCCAATGAAGAACCATACTTTGGAATGGATATCATTTCTGCATGAGTACTTGGATGTTCATATTATTCTCACATTATCTTCAAGTGCATCCATATATCCTTAGAATATAGTCCTGAATAACAATAATAATAAAAAAAAAATAGATGGCCACCACAAAAAGCTGGCAAGGTCTCAACCCCTGAGAAAAGCAGAGTGATTTTTTTTTTAAAAAAAAATCACACCTCCGGGTGCAGCCAATAACATGAATACGTGGAATTGCACATTTAAAATGGCATTCTGTTATAAAATTTAATGCTGCTCAGGCTGTGGTCACACCTGATGTTTGATTAGTTTCCAGGTCATTCACTATTTTGAGGAATCAGATCCAAAAATACACTTCCATTTCTTCTCTGGACTATCTCCCCCCAATCAACTGGGATTATACTGTATTCAAGTTATCCCAGCTTTTTTGCACTTGGCCTTATTCCGGAATATATCCCAGAACAGGGACCTGCTATCTGCATGCTAGTGCAAACTATGGAAGGCCTCAGGTGAGACCTGCTATAGTCTGCATTAGCTTGTGGCTAGCAGACCGCTATCCCGAGATATATTCTAGAATAAGACCAAGTACGGTAAAGGTCCATTTCTTTGTAATGGTCTGTTTACATTTGCTAGGTGTGGTCATGCAAAGGGTTGCACTGTACTTTCTTGGCTGGACAGAGGGAAGATTTCCCTTTCTCTCTCAACCAGTGTTTGGATTTGTGGGCATTCTAAAGAGGTGGTGCCATTGTCTCTCTCTACTCCATACCAACAACTTCCTGTTTCCCCCCTCTTTTTGTTACTGGGTTAGTGTCAGGGATGGAGTGGAAGTGCTTCCAGGACTTGCTTTTGGGGGCACATAGGGTCTGCATGTGCTGATCGAGGTGTGCTAGTCTCACGAGAAAAGAAATCATATTGATTGGCCAGTAACTATAGTTGCGGTGTAAACAGGTATCCAGCAGGTTTCCCATTTTCATCTCCGCTTTCCTTTTATGTTCTGAAGGCCAAGGAGTGCACTTCTGAAAATCTGTCTCACCTCCATCACTCTGCTTTTTCCTTCTGGTCAGCCTGTCTTTTTTGTCCATCCTCAGGCCAACTCAAATCCCCGTTTTCCATCTGCTCCCAGAATGGGTCTGCAGAAAAGGGAAACATCTCTCTCCCTAAAAGGGCTTCTAGTTGACCTCTTACCTTCTCCCTTTCTCTGTCCCTCTAGTCTTAACTGGATTAGTTGTGGTTCAGGTGTGGAGTATGTGTTACATGTAAAGGGGGAATACGAAGAAGGAGTAGTAGAACAAGAGTTGGCTTTTCTACCCCACTTTTTTCACCTATTCAAGGGGACTTAAAGCAGCTGACAAAGCTTTGTATTCTCCTCTCCACAACAGAACACCCTGTGAGGTGGGTGGGGTTGAGAGTTCAGAAGAGAGCTGTGACTAGCCCAAGGTCACCCAGCTGGCTTTGTGGAGGAGTGCAGAATCAAACCTGGTAGTCCCAGATAAGAATACTTAACCACTAGACCAAACTGGCTCGCAAGTATTACAGCTTATAATTCTGACATCTAGGGACGCACAGTATCTAATGTATTTTTGAGGTATGCAAAGAATGACAACTAATAAAATATAAAGTAAACTCTGTTTTATTTCCTTCTGACATGTGAAATATTCAGCTATTCTTACTTGTCTATTTAACTCAGGCCATGGTCACACTTTCACTTTAAATCTTCTTCACTCCATCTTCAGGTCTGACTGCTCATAGCTTTTTATTTCTATCCATTTTATTTGTGGACTTTCCATTCAGGAAAGTTCAAATGTAGGGTAGAAAGTCTACAAATAAAATGGATAGAAATGAAAAGGTGTGAGCAGTCAGACCCAAAGATGGGCTGCATCTCCATTCAACTTTTAAAGAGGTTTGGATTTGTTTGCAAAGCTGGCAGTTCCCACAGGATCGGACGGATCCACAGTTTCTTGGGGATTAAGAGTCCCAAAATGCAGGTTATCTGTATGCAAATCAAAAGAGCTCTCGCTATGGGATTTAGGAATAATCCTCTTTTTTTTGCAAATGGAAATGCACGTGGTTTTTAGGGGTTTCTCCTGAGTTTCCTTCAGCCAATGGGAAGGTGTGCTTATTGGCTAAAGGAATCCTCCACTGGCTGAAAGGGGAGGGAATAGAGGGGAAGAATGAACAGAAGATGTAACAAAAGATCAGATGTATGGGATTTGATTTTACAAAAGTGTCTGATTTTACAGCTCTCGTGAAAGCCTGCCTGCTCCCTACAAATTGTTACTTCCTCTTTAAATTGCTGTGATACCGCTTCTTCAGAAGATCGCAACCAGCAAAAGATTAAAGAGAAAGAGAATGTTTTTCTCCTGTCCCTCTCCCCTCCTCTTCAGATAACCATGTGTATGTGAGGGGGGGGGGGCATCACATTCTTTCAGAAAATTTCCTTTAATTCAGTTTTTAAAAGGATGGGGGTGGGTGGGATGGATTCTGTCTTAAGGAAGCAAATGGGAGAGACCACCAGGAGGCAGCTGCTAGGTGCAGAGGGACTGGGGGGAAAGTATATACAAGATGGAGGGGGGTGGGAATAAACAGGGAATGAAAAGTGCTGCCAGGAGTGCGTCCCCTGCCGGACCCTGAAGAATGGAGAGTCAGTTCGCATTATAAGTTAACAATGGAAACACAAAAAATCTGACATCACTGCCGATTAAAAAAACCTTGATTTAAATCCAGATTAAATTGCCCAGTGGGGATGCAGCCAAGAAGGTGCAAAATGATGCTGTGGCCACGGCATCAGTGCAAATTAAAACTTCAGAGAAACTACCTATATTGGTAAAGGTGAGGTTGTGCTCAAACTGTGCAATTCAGGAGGGGTTTAATCTTTATTTGAACCAGCCTCTGACTTTGTTGTTGCTGTGGTTGCTACCGTAGTTTGTTAAATGTAACGGTATGCCTACATCCCAGTCTAATTTCTCCCTGCTTTCCATCTCCAACAATGTCAAAAATGCATGGCTGATTGATTTACTTTCAAGCTTGCGCTGGTGAATATTTGTCAAGAACCATGCAAATGCTGATTAGCAAAATGCTGGGAATAAGGTAATGACATCACCGCTATCCTTGTTCCAACTTGTGTGGGCAGCAGATCAAAGGAAATCTATGGAAGTAGATAAAGGAGTTTATTATTTAGCTTAATGCTTTCTTCCTCTCTTCCTCCTCCTCCTCCTGATTTTCAGTTGAGCTGATTGCAATTATAAGCCTTTTCGGCATTAAACTGGAGTCATACAACTTTAACCCAATAAAGCCTTTGATTACAAAATTAAATATTTAAATAATATCTTACATCTTGCCTTGGAAAGCTTAGGGTGGCAAACAGCACAGAACACAACAAAAGCATCAAAAGTAGTAAACAGCTAAAACAGTTAAAAGAAAGAAAATTCACAAATGTTTTCTTTCTTGCTTGCATCGGCTATGGAGGGAACCAAAATCGTTCCCAGGTTGCATTGCCCTCTCCACTGTGGTCTATTACTGCTTCCATTGCCACATCATTGCTTCCCTAAGATGGGGCTTAATCTCCATCCCACCATATATTTTAAAAGCTCCTGAAGACACATCTTTAGTTGGGTTACTAAGGAGGCCATTCACCCTTTCTAGACACCATACTGCAACTTTTATTGCTGAAATTGTATACAGTATTTAAATTTGAGGTGCTTTTAATTCTGTAATGTTCATTTCTGTTTCCTCATGTTTTAATCATTGTCATCTGCCCAAAAGGTTATCAATGTAAATAAACAGATACCACTATAAATTAAAAGCATCATAATACCATAACCAGTAACCACCACCACCACTACAATAATAATAATAATAATAGTAACCATGAAGAAGAGTTGGCTTTTCAACCCCGCTTTTCTCACCCATTTAAGGGGACTCAAAGCAGCTGACAAACCTTCTGTTCTTCTCCCCACAACAGACACCCTGTGAGGTAGGTGGGGCTGTGAGCGCTCAGAAGAGAGCTGTGACTAGCCCAAGGTCACCCAGCTGGCTTTGTGGAGGAGGTCAGAATTGAACCCAGTATTGCCAGATAAGAGTCCAGCTCCCTAACCACTAAACCAAACAGTACCAAACTCTAATTATAACAGTACCTTTAATATTTGAACCCAAAAATTGTGTGTTAGAATGAATAAAATAAATACTGGCTTTGTAGAGAAGGAGAAATTGGTTCCTGAAAGGGACTGTCCTTCAGGCATAGTATAGCCTCAGAATGTGTCCACCTAGGGCATGGGCACACATACACACAAATCAGATGCTCATTTCTCTGTTGAAGCAAAAACCCATTGGTATCATTATTAAATTATTTAATCAAAGGGCCTGTTGGCACTAAGGTAGTCAGGGTGGCCTGGCATGCTCTAAAACAGAGTATCCGTGTGCTACAGTGCCAGCTCCTTCCCAGAGGAGACATGAGCCGCCCTGATTGTTGATAGCTGTGGAGGAGTAAAAATTGTTCCACAGCATAACCAAGAGTGCCTTAGGGCACTTGGTTAACCCCCAAATGCAATTCTGACAATATGTCCTATGCAAACATTGTGTGGGGATGGTATGGCACAGTTGCAGCTGTGCAGTTGCACACTGTGTTCCAATTAAAATAGCCACAGCCTGGCACAGATGACTGTTACTACCATGAGGTGGACGGTTCTAGATAGAACCCAGGTAAGTCTGGGTGAGGTTGGGGACTGGCTGGTGCTTGCAGTGTGAATGCTGGCCACTGTCCCTGTTCTTAACTGCCATATTATACTTTCCCATGGCAGTTAAGAGTGAAAACGCCCCCAAAACTTTCTTTCTGCATTTGCTTTTGCAATATATATATTGGTTTGTTTGAAGTTCTTGACATGTGAAAGACTAGATTTTCATTTTGATGAGAATATCTGTGAATACAAAATATTTGATCAAAGTTGCAAACATGAGTCAAATTTCGCCTGTACCTAGAGTGTCTCTTTCTGGAGCTCATGGCTGCACACTCAGAGGCTGAATCCTCAAAAGACTTATTAGCCCCTCTCGGCTTCCTCTGCCGTCACTCTGTTATAGCTGACTTTAAAAGTCTCCTCCACTTCCGGAATAAGCGTCCCCATGGTAGCCGCAATCTAAACGGACTTTCCGTCCCCAAGGAAGCCTGTTTCCTTTCCCCGCATCTCCCCCCCCGCCCCCTCTCTTGTTAAAAGGAAAAATAGCCAGATCTCCATGTCCTGAAACGGCTTCCCGCCCCTAGCAAAGGCAGATGATCGCTCATTCATTCACTTTCAGCACTTACTTTCACTCAGTTCTCTGTTAGAAAAGGCTTTCTGCCCCGGCAAAGTCAGCGGCTGCAGCCATCGGCAGCGTGATCCTTCGCTCCTTCTCTTTTAAGTCTTTCACAGATCACTGATAACAATGTTGCAATTCTGAGCAATTCTGGCTCTTTTTACAAAGGAAAGGAAGCGAACCTGCTGCATTTCTCAGATGTGTGAATGCTTTTTGGCTGTGTGTGCAGGCAAGCAATCCCCGCCCCTTTTGCCACAGAGCGTCCTCAAGGCAGATATAGCGAGCAAAACCCGTGAATCGCCAAAAGAGCGCTGGAACTCTTCTTTAAAGTGCACGTATTTTATTGCGGGTGTCTCACTTTCCTAAGCTCCCTAAGCGCCTTGTAAAGCCTGGAATGGGGCCGCTCAGAGGCAAAATAAGAGTTCCAGCAGACTTTCAATTGCATGGGGACAGGGCCAGACTCAGGATTCAGAATGTCACTTCTGACCACAATTTGTCCCTGCAGGGATGTTGTAACATTTGGAATCTCCCTCAGGGAAAGAGGGTAGCTTTGTATCTTGCCAACATATTCCCCAAAAGCCAAGAAAATAAATTTCTTGTGCCCCTCTTTACCAGAGATGAAGAATTTGATAAGTTTACTTGTGAGTAGACTGGAGGGTTCAGTGCTGAACTTGGCATGTGGCCCATGACTGAATAACTAGACAAGTGAGCGGAGGTTATTCAGGAAAGCAGTGTAGTAAAAGGCAGCTGTTGAAGTTTCCTAAGAATACGTTCTGTCATATGTACACATGCAGTTAATAAAAGGCAGGTTTTTGTTTTGTTTTCACCTCCAGGCCCTCATTTGGCACGAGATTTATGACTTCCAGGAGGTATCTGCCTGTCATCTGCATTTATTTTACCCCTAAATCCCCCCGGTAATGAGCTGATTTCACGGTTTCTGGATGTTTCCATTAAATGCCACCATGGAATCACTTAATGGCCTGATCTATACATGCTAGCAAACTTCCCTGCATTTCCTTGAAACAATGGAGACATGCAAAGGAACGAGAAACTATCCGGTAGGAGCCAAAGTAGGCATGGCATTTGTCTGGGCATTTTGAATTGCATGGTTCAATTTTTTAGGTCACTAAGATGAACGGCTATAACCTTTTGCTCCATAAGAATCATATCCCCCACCTCCACGTAGCCACAGCTATTTGGTGTTGCACAGCATGGATCATGGGCCTCCGGTCCATAGGTTAATGTAGATCAAGGAGCCCTGTCTCCCGCTGGTCTAGCTCTGTCTGCACTAGACAGTGCCAGGTCCAGATTAAGAGGACCTTAATCCAGGCCTATTATAGACCCATTTAATTGGGTCTAAGCAGACCAAGAACTTTGTTCTGGATCATGGGTTTTGCATTTCTATTACTTTCATTTTTTTTCTTTTTAAATAGACAAATAAGCATTTTATTACTACAATACAAGATTAATTAAAATAAAATAAACACTCATGTATTTATATATTTAATTTATTGGATATTTATACCACCCTATTCCCGTGTTTTCAGGGCTATGTACGATAAAATCAGTTGAACAAAAAAGAAAAGCAAAAAGACTCATAAGCCGTGTTCCCATTACCACTTAAAACTGTTTAAAAACGGTTTGGATCCCTGTCGTTTCCACTCCCAATCAATTAAAACTGTTTAAAAACAGCTTGGATCCTCGTCGTCCCCATTCTCAATCAGTTTTAGGGGTATTTTGAGGGTTATTTGGCTTTAAAACGGAATAAATAAACACCTGATTTTTCAGGTGTTTTTTCCGGTTTTGGCTTTTAAAACGCTTCTTCCATTTTGTTGTGGGAACGCTAGAGCAGTATTTGGGCAAATACACCGTGAAATGGATTGGGGTTTCACCCTGCAGGTCAGCCCCTTTCAGTTAAAATGTACAGCAGCTGTTTCATTGTAACAATCCACCCACTTCACACCTGATAACAATGTTGCAATTTTGTGCAATTCTGGCTGTTTAAAAGTTCTGACCTTTAAAAAGGGAAAGGGAGGAAACTGCCTCAGGATCTGGTAGATGTGTGTATGTTTAAGTGTGTGTGTAGGCAGCAGTGGCAGCGGAAGCAGCAGCAGAGCGAGCCAGCCAGCCAGGGTGCTTTTTTTTGGAGAGACCCCCTGCTGGGGCTGGTGGCTGTGGAGGTGAGCGGGCGAATGGGGCTTGAGTTGCCGCTGCTGCTGTGTGCCCTGGACAATGGGGAGAGGAGGGGAAAGAATTGCTTTCCCCAATCTGTTTTTGGAAGTGTTTTAAGTGTTTAGAGTGGGGACAGGAAATTGGGGTTGTATCTGATTGCCAGATGCTCTTTGCTTCCTTTTAACGCGCTTTACTTATTGATGTAAATCCCATTGTAAATAGAGTTGTATATAGTGCTTTATTCCTTGAATGGGAACTTGCCCATAGATAACAATAAGTGTAAAAATGAAAAATAAAGATGAAAAATGGAGATAGAAAACTCTGACTATAATGGCAACTACAGAAACAACAGAATAGAGGGTTTCCACTGCTTCCCTAAAGGTCCAGGTGGGAACAGATGTGATCTTATGAAGTGTCAGAAGAAGAGTTGGCTTTTCTACCCTGCTTTTCTCACCCATTTAAGGGGAC
Organism: Aspidoscelis tigris stejnegeri; assembly: GCA_023333525.1. Lineage (NCBI taxonomy): Eukaryota > Metazoa > Chordata > Lepidosauria > Squamata > Teiidae > Aspidoscelis > Aspidoscelis tigris. The sequence continues at coordinate 99,572,009 of JALMGA010000002.1, forward strand.
TCAGAGTGGCTGACAAACCTTCTTTTCTTCTCCCCACAACAGAACACCCTGTGAGGTAAGTGGGGTTGTGAGAGCTCAGAAGAGAGCTGTAACTAGCCCAAGGGCACCCAGTTGGCTTCATGGGGGAGAGCAGAATAGAACCCGGTATTCCCAGATAAGAGTCCAGCTTCCTAACCACTAGACCAAACTGGCTCAGGTGTGATAAGTATACTTATTCAGTATGGCACTGTCCATAGCAAATATCTGTTCAGTAGCAGCGGGCAAAAGAGAAGCCCTAAGAACATATACACTTGCAGAAATTGCATATGGAAAAAGCAACCCAGCAAGCAATAAATAAATAAATAAATAAACACAGCAAAAACAGAGATTGTGCAGATGACCCATAGAAGGATCCTATTTAAAGACTTGGTTCTTTCTTTCTTTCTTTCTTTCTTTCTTTCTTTCTTTCTTTCTTTCTTTCTTTCTTTTTCTTCACAGATATAGTTTTGATGAGGGACCCCTCGGCCTCCCCCCCCCCCCATTAGTGCAGCAGTAAATATTTTCCATTCTAGTATAATCCTAGGTCTGCACGTCTGGGGAATGAGATCATTCTCATCCATGGGGATTCTGCCGGCAGTTTCTTTTCAGTCCCTTTAGATGTCATTGGACCCATCAAGCTTTGGGGCCATAGATATCACAATGAGAGCTTGGGAGAGAAACCATGAAGATGAATGGTGCACTAAAAGAAAGTTCCACCGAGAGACAGTGTTAAGTGACTTTAAAAGGCAAAGCAAAACCAAATTTAAGTTCACATACATCTCCCTCTGCAGTGGGTTAGGAGAATCCACTCCACCGTGATGAGAAAGAAGTGAAGACTAGAGTTAAATTTGCAAATATCCTGTACCTGCAGGTGAAAAATGGAGGATCTCAAGGGAAAATCAGGCCTGGAAGGCAGCTTGAATGCACTCTACATGCGGCTGCCCTTGAAGATGGTTCAGAAACTGCAGCTGGTGCAGAATGTAGCTGTTAGAGTGCTTATTGGAACAGCTGGCTGGACACACATCACACCACCCCTAAAAGAGCTGTACTGGCTGCCAGTTTGCTACCAAGCTCAATTCAAGGTGCTAACTTTAACCTATAAGGCCCCAGATATCTAAAGGAATGCCTTCTCCCATATTGACCTTCCCATGCCTTAAGATCTGGCGGGGAAGCCCTCCTGGTGGTCCCACCATCCTCAGTAGCAAAAGGGGTGGGCACCTAGGATAGGGCCTTTTCAGTGGTGGCTTCCAGATTGTGGAATAGTCTCCCTCCTGAGGTGCATCCGGAATCTTTATGCATTTAGCAAATCTGTGAAGAAGCATCTCTTTGCCCTGGCCTTTGGCTAAACAAGGAAATGGCTTTCCTCCCTACATTCAGGCACTGTCATTTTTTAATGCTCATTTTATATGCTCACTGGTTTTTAATGTTGTAACCCACTCTGAGACTTTTGGGTATAGGGTGGGATAAACAAACAAACAAACAATTTCATTAATTTGTATCCTACCCTTTATCAAAAGGTCCCAGGGCAGGTCACAACATTCTGTAAAAAAAACCCAAAAAAACCAGCATAAATAAAAATAGGATAAAAATATATTAAAATATTACCACACTTCCATGAGGAGTACGTTCCAAAGAAGCTAAGCATCAAAGGCTGGTGAACCAGAATTGTAAGAGCTCAATCCCCTATTTAATGAAAACAACTCAAAAGCATCATTGGCACTACCTTGTTAGTTCTTCAAGGACCAATGTTTCCTTTTTCTTAGTTAGTTTCCTACCACTCATTTGCCCAGTTTCATCTTTGCCTTTGTGCTCTCTAACCTAAATCTTCTATCCATGTCAGATTGCATAACCCCTGTACAAAAGGGGTCTGCAAACTAAATGAAAAAAAAAATACTTTTTTCAGGCATGAGGTTAGGGACACCCCAGGGTGCATTTGAGACCTAAGGGACAGAAAGGAAATTTGTAAATGACGTTTACTGGATACCCACACCTCCAAGTATCCGTCTCTTCCACAGACAGGAAATAATAACTCTCAGGGTGACTTTTTTTCTTTTTTTTTAGGATGGATGGGGTGGGAAGCTACACAGGCCCCTGTAACCAATGGATATGGCTGCTAGGGGCTGACCAATCAGGGATCAAAAATCCAGTTGGCATTAGGCAATGAATGATGGGCACTTTTTGTTATGGAGGAGTTGTCAGCTTTGAGGCAAAGGAACAGCAACATGAAGCAAGATCCCCCGACCCCTGCATGAATGTTGGTTCTTTGTTTGGCTACACATGGGGCACATTTTGTAAAAGAGTCATTTGAAAAAAGTCCAGTGTGATCACAACCAAACATTTCTTGTGCCGAAAAGGGATTTTAAACTGAATGGGATACATTTTCCTTTTCTGCTCCACAGAATAAATAAATATGCCTAGCTCTGAATGAAGAACCTGCAGGTTTTAAGTGAGGAGGGTAGTAGGAAAATTGAGAGGCACTGGGGACCCATCTTATGCTCCCAGGGGGCAGAAAAGGTGCCAGAGGATCTAATCTAGGAGTGATTCTAAAGAAGAAGAATTGGCTTTTCTACCCCACTTTTCTCACCCATTTAAGGGGACTCAAAGCAGCTGACAAAGCTTTCTATTCTTCTCCCCACAAGAGAACACCCTGTGAGGTAGTTGGGGCTGTGAGGGCTCAGAAAGACAGCTGTGACTAGCCCAAGGTCACCCAGCTGGCTTCATGGGGGAGGGCAGAATCAAACTGGGTATTCCCAGGTAAAAGTCCGACTCCCTAACCAGTAGACCAAACTGGCTCACAGGTCAATGAGCAAAATGAAGTCGCCATCTTGCTCATTGATCTTTTCAGTTGCCTCTGCCACATATTTTCAATGCAGACCGAAGCATCTGTAAGGTTGTGTGAAGAGGCTGAAGCATAAGGAGGGTCCATCAATCTTGACCTCCATGTACAAACCTGTCACTTGGTGATAATAGAGACAGGGACCCAGTTTGTCCAGGATCTGGTCAGGCTGCCATGATGGGGAACCCCTCCTCCAAGAGTGGACCTGGGGCCATTGTGAGGTAAATGAAGTGAACTGAAATCAATGATCTTCAGAGTCTCCAATGACTGAGGTTAATCTTCCTTCCTTCCTTCCTTCCTTCCTTCCTTCCTTCCTTCCTTCCTTCCTTCCTTCCTTCCTTCTTTTTCTCACCCTCACCCTCTCCTCTTTTTAAATAACAATTATTGTTAATTTTGAACTACACATATGACTTTTTGAGATATATGCTGCGTTCATAAATGAGCATCACTGTTGTATCATACTAGCCGAGGGGTGTTTTTCCACTGTCACTAAAATTATCCATTAAGTACCCATTAATGGGTACGTAATGGCAATTTTGTACACATTAATGGGTACTTAATGGGTACTTCTAGTGACAGTGGAAAAACACCCAAAGGGAGATTTTCAGGTAGCCAAATGGAAGCACTGATTTCCATTCACACTTTGGAGGTCTCAAGGTACAGGCTTATACTCGTAAGATGACTCCAGATCGGAAATTTATTCTGGTTCATGTTGGAAGGACTTCTATAACTCATTTTTCAGCCTCGGGCAGCAAAGCTTTGCTGAGCCTCTAGTTCATAGATTTTACAGATGAGGATGCATAAAAAAGAAATTAAAATGATTTTAGAACTCTCGCCAACGTTTCTAAAATAGGTCTTTGGTATAACGGGTACACGTGCAAAATGCATTAGAGTGTTATGCAAAAGCTCTGCCCATTCTTATTTTGGATTTACAGTTGTTCAGATGTCTCAAATTAATGGCCGAGAAGATGAACACCATAATATATACTTCAAAGAAGTATATACCGTATATTCCAGCATATAAGACGACTGGGCATATAAGATGACCCCCAACTTTTCCAGTTAAAATACAGAGTTTGGGATATACTTGCCATATAAGAAGACAACCCCCAGCATATAAGACGACCCCCCGACTTTTGCGAAGATTTTCCTGGGTTAAAAAGTAGTCTTATACGCCAGAATATACAGTATTCAGGACAAAGAGGACATCTAAGGATGGAGGATATCCAAAATATGTGTGTGGAGGACTGTGGTCTCCAGGCACAGAGACACATTTCTGGACTCTGCTGGAGGTAATCGACACACAGATTTGGAGGACAAAATAACTTTTGCTCATCAACTCACCCCATGAATGATTACACTTTCCTAGGGTGTTTTTCCACTGGCAGAAAGTACCAATTTTTGCACCCATTAAGGACCCATTTGGGTGTTAGCTGGATGACCCCATTTCCACCACGGCACCCATTTGGGACACATTTGTTTCCACTGCGGCTTGGGAAATCCAGATCATATGGGTACATCTCAGCCTTTAATCCGGATTTTCTGTAGACCCCATTAATGGGGTCTTCAGCCAGAAAATCCAGATTAAAGGGAGCCCGTTTCCACGTTAGTTTGGCAATGGGGTCGAGAGGAGGCTAGGGGGAGGGTCACCGTGGGGGGGGGGGGACCCCAAAACCTAAGCTTCAAAGTCATTTCGAAGTCACTTCGAAGTTTACTCTGAAGATCAGCACAGACTTCAAAGACGCTCCAGAGCTATTTTGCACAGACTTCAAAATGACTTCGAAGTGAGTTCGGAGCCACTTCGGAGATTGCACCCCCTTTCCCCCCAAACACCTGGGGTGACAGGCAGACCCCTTGTGGGTAGATCCGGATCTCCAAATGGGTGCTCCGGTGTTTCCACAGCAGGGAGGCTAGCACCCATTGGATACTTCCCTTAATCCGGATCTACTAGATCCAGATTAAGAGAAGTACTCATTCCCTAGATCCGGATCTTCTTAGATCCAGATTAAAGGAGTGCAGTGGAAAAACATCCCTAGAGTGTTGCTCTGTATTATGACAAAAACATTACAAGTAGAATATGAATTGCTTTTGAGATTTCGATGCCAAAATGACCCCATTCAAATATTTATATGAATGTCTATGGAGTCAGTCTGAATAGGTGACTAGTGACTGCCTTGAGTCTTTTACTACAAACAGGAGTAGCTGTCCTTCCAGAGCTGGATTTGAGTGTGGGTTGAGATACAATTCCTAAAATAATTTCCTGAGATCAACATCTATAACAGGTTCTTGGGTGTTAGTTCAGCAAAAGAGCTTTTGCTCTGCATTCCGATTCAGCCATTGACAATTCCCTGGAAGGATGCAATTGCAAACTTCTCCTGTGTTTTTACTAAGAAAACTGTATGGATGGAAGGTATTTGTAAGGGGGATTTATTATCCCTTTTTGTCTTTGATGGCACAGTATATTTTCTCCTTTGAGCATCTATTGTAGAACTCACCAGAAAAGACTGATCTTAACTATCCTTGGTTTCCCATCTTCTCTGGAGAACTTACCAAGGATCTGTCAGGTAGTTTAGCAGATTTGAACCGGAGTCAGATCACTTGTCAATCTCAGATAATAGCTGGGCAGTCAGTCAGAAAAATAAATCCAGAGACAAAGTATTTCTTTCCTCACTGGAGGTTCAGCAGCTTTATTTCAGAATCTTTCTGATACAAACTTCTCTTTGAACAGCAGAAACTAAAGATAAGACTCTGAGATGACTCAGAGTTGCTGATTCATTGTGACTCTTCAGTTCCTGATAACAACATTCTAAACAGTCTGAACTGTTTGACAGGATCAGCCCCTTCATTACATTGCAGTTCAAATCCTTCTCTTAAAATTAAGATAAAGAGCAGCTTTATTTTACGTCACTGGGGGCATTCAGAGGAAATCACCTCAAGTAGAAACTCTCTTCTTGTTCCCTTCCCAATGCCACTCCTCCAATCTGAATTGGGAAGCCTAGCAGCTCCTATTTGTACTCTAATAGCCAATCTAAAAATGTTTTTCTATTATGTACTCTTAGGCTGCATCCCCAAAAAACTTATTTGCCTCTCTAGTCTCCCTCTACTGTCACTCTATTCAAGCGGACTTTAAAAGTGCCGTGCACTTCCGGAATAAGCGTCCGCATGAGGCTCAGCAAAACACGCGTTTAAAATGCACCTTCCATCCCCATGGAAGCGTGTTTTCTTTCCCCGCATCTTTTTCTCCCCGCCCCCGCTCTTGTTGAAAGGAAAAATAGCCATCGGTTCTCTGTTTGTCTCCCAGATCTCTGTCCCCCGAAATGGCTTCCCGTGCCAGCAAAGGGAGTGATCACTCGCCCATTCCCTCTCAGTACTTTCACTCTGTTCTCTGTTCTAAATGGCTTCCCATGTCGGCAAAGGCAGCGGCTACAGCCATTGGCCGTGCGATCGTTCACTCATTCACTCTTAACACTTTCACAGATCACTGTCAAAATCCACCTGGTAGAGCAGTGGTGACTGTAGCAATCCACCCACTTCACACCTGATAACAATGTTGCAATCCACCCACTTCACACCTGATAACAATGTTGCAATTCTCCGCAATTCTGGCTCTGAAAGTTCTGACCTTTAGAAAGGAAAGGAAGGGAAGCTGCTGCACTTCTGGGAGATGTGTGAATGTTTTATGGCTGTGTGTGCAGGCAGCAATCCCCGCCCCTTTTGCCACTGAGCACCCCCATGGTAAATGCTGCCAGGAAAACCCGTGACTTCCAAAAAGAGCGATGGAACTCTTCTTTAAAGTGCACTTTTTTGTCACAGATTTTCCTCCTTTTGTAGTGCTGGAGTCTCGTTGAAAAGCCTGGCATGGGGGCGCTCAGAGGCAAAATAAGATTTTTAGAGGATTTTAAATTGCTTGGGGAGAGGCCCAAAGTCATAGATAGGGTCATTTTCCCCTTTCAGTAAAGGCTTAGAGATGGTCTGCAGGTGGGACTATCCACGTGCCAATTGCCCTCTCCCCCTTCTTATGAATGTTCTAGGCTAGAAAAGGTGGATTAGAGATGGAAGGAGAACATGATGGCCACACACAATGATCCTGAGGTGGCAATGAGCTGCTTCTTTTGTTATGTGTGAACACAGCCTGTGTCAAGGGTCCCTTTGAAGCTGTATCTAGATGGTGATGGAAGCAAGAAACCCAAGGTAATAAAGATGGGTGCTGCTTTCCACCTCATCCATTATAGACAATTTGTAAACTTCAGCTCTTCGTCATCTTGATTGTTACTGCTCTGCTCTTCATCTTCTACCTGTTCCTCACTTCTAAAGGTCCCACTATTCACATCTTCATATTCAAACAAATAATTTTCAGTTGGATTTGACGCTCTCAGAGTGCAGATATGTTACAAGATATGTATTCATTTGTATCAGATACAAATTTGTACGAATACCTTTGTATCAAATAGAATCTTACCACATTCGAAGGGGATCTATTCATTATGAATAGAATGTCAAAAAAAACCCATTGGTGCGCATCCTTACCTGTAGCTCTTCAAAAACATACCAGGAGTCTTTTTGATTTTGTCCATGTTCTTTTCACACCAGTTTGGCCACACATTTGTATAGTGTGGATGCGTAGGGACAGCATAGCTTAGTGGAGTCATGAGCCAGAGTTGCCATCCAAATAATAGGAGGGTTATTTCTTCATAAGGTAAAGTAGCAAGGCTTGAAATCAAAAGGGCAAAGGACCATCCCAACACCAGGACATTTATACAGAATTAAAATACAGACGTCACATAGAGAGATAAGGTTTGATTTATCCCAAGTGAATCTTTCCCAGGTGAATCCCAGCCACCTGGGTTTAGACGTTCTGTGAGATTCCCAAACACTTACACCACAATATATCCTGACGCTTTTCGTTGCTCTGTTATCATCACTGATGGACATAGATCAATTCTGGGTGAGAGTACTAAGAAACAATTGATGAGCCACTGTGTGAGATATAATGCTGGACTAGATGGCCTGCATCCTGAACTAGCAGAGGTCATCTTATGTTATTATTAGAACTCAAATTCCTGTGATGCATGTCTTTTGAGATCTCACAAAAGTGGCCTAAATGTGCCAGTTTGTGAGCATTGTCATAGAACTTTTACTTTGGACTTCCAGGCCTTGTGATAGCCAAAGTTCATACTTTTCCCCACTGCTATCCCAGCTTAGCCTCATGGCAAAGCCTGCTGGTTTAGGTGCTGAGATCATGCTCGCTTTTGATGGCCTTAATGCTGGATCAGTTATTTAGACTGTCTATTAGGGCAAAGAGCCAGAAGAAGTAGACATGCAAAGTAAGAGGCTTCCGAAGCATGAACTTTATTCCAGACCATTCTCAGCCTGAACCATGCGTTATTTTTATAGGCTTGTTTCAGAAATTCTAGGAGACCCAAATACCTACAGGGATTCCAGGGACCCCCTTGGAGATTCCTTTGCAGACAGCTGTTTGCATTTAAGATCATATGGTGGTTATGCTTTACTGCTCATGAGTTGCATCAGGCAGAACAGATGCTGTAAAAACTCATCAGAGAACACATGGAAATGAAGATCAGGGTCAAGCTACACAAAGACCTCAATGAAGAAAATGGCATTTACATCCGATACCGTACTGACAGGAGCCTATTCAACCTACAGTGCCTAAAGGCCCAGACTAAGACTCTAAGGCCCTGTTCCCATGGCTCTTTGGTATGGTTACTAGTGCAGGATCAGCATGGTCCGTCCCCAAGGGTTTTGGATCTGGTCTGCGAAAAGCGTACCAACCCCTCCCAAAGCGTGCCAGAAGGGTGCCAAATTTGATACCTGAAAAAACAAGTCTTGGCATGCTTTGGGGGACCAGTACGCATTGCTCAGTGAGTCGGGAACACCCATGGGGACACTAGTGGGCTGACAGGGAGATTTGCACTCACATCATTGGGAGGTGAGGTGTGCTTGCTGCCCCTGTCCTGTCCATTGAAGATCGCGGTCACTGACTTTTTAAAATGCTCATCGCAAAGGCAGGCTGGAGAATGGCTTGCTTTTTAAATTTTCTACTGTTTCCATGGAGGTAATTCCAACCCTGTTTCAAGAATGCCAAGGCAGGCTGCATAATGGCTTGATTTCCGTTCCATTTGCAGCCCCCGTTTCCCCGATCTGCAAGGTGATCATAAATAAAGGCTTGATTTTCAGTTTGCGGCCATTCTCAGGGTCCCCGTTGGAGCCTGTACCACAGGAAGACTACCACCTTCCATGTCTTACCATAAGAGAATCAGAGCTAAAGACACTCCAACAGTTCAGCTATCTGGGGAGCATCGTCTCCTCTGATGCTAAGATCGACAAAGAAATAGACAGCAGATTAGCAAAGGGATATAGTGCAAAGACTACATAAAAGAGTCTGGCGTAACCAACACCTGAAGAAAAGTACAAAGATCAATGTCTACAGAGCCACTATACTGTCTACTCTCTTGTATGCGTCTGAATCATGGGTCATCTATCATCACCATCTGCAGCTCCTTGAACATTTCCATCAGTGTTGCCTCCACAAAATTTTAAACATCCACTGGTCTGTCTACGTGACGGACGTTGCCATCCTTGAACTAGCAGAAGTTACCAGTATTGAGGCCATGCTGCTGAGGACACAGCTGCATTGGGCATGGCATGTCTCTAGGATGAAGAATCATTGCCTTCCTAAGATGGTGCTTTATGGTGAACTCACCATCGGCTGCTGAAACAGAGGAGCCCCAAGAAGGAGACGCAAGGACTCCCTGAAACAATAATAGAATCATAGAGTTGGAAGGGACCTCTAGGACCATCAAGTCCAACCCCTCAGCCTTGGCCATATTAATCACAATAAGTGGTCCACTCTGGCCTCATACCGAGAGGCTTAGAGATGCACCATCACTGCTATCTCCTTTGAGTGTGCAGGAAGAACCGTGCCATTACAGCACAGCCCAAGGAGATCTTTCTCTGTACCTTCCGCATTGGCCTTTACAGCCATCAGCGCGCATGAAGCAAGCATGGGTTGAGTCTTTCCTAAATCTTCATCCACAAAGGCAAGCCATGATATGTATAGTACATCAACAGTAAAATGCTAAACAGTTGAGAATTTCAGTCTTTTGCTGTTGAGTGGAAGTATCGTCCATGGGAGGTGGCATCAGTTGGCAAAATCTGGAATCCCTTCCCAGACAAATCGGCAAGGGACCAGAAATGGATTCAGAAGTCAGTCCACAGGGTCCAATATTCCAGGTCTACAGTTGGCATAGGGCTGGGGAAACTGGCCTGCAGTTGCCTCCATGTTGAGTTGTTGATCCTGATTGAATGGTAAGGCTGGCCTGGCAACCTTTGGAACAGGAGGCCAGTGCACCTGGTGTGTGGCCATTTGTCTGCCCTCCCCCCATCACCCATAGTTGACCATTTGGTGCTGTTTCAGTGATGCTTGGCTCTGCTAGTTGCCTGTGCTTATCAGTGCTAAAATGAGTTCAACTTCTGACAATTATTTGGACAAATACTTGTCATTGTGGCTGTAGTTAAGATCTTGTAATTTTTCCAAGTAAATCCCAATAGTCTGACTGATTCTATCCATCTTTCTTCTCCATTTTCCTCTCCTTTTGTTTCTCTCAGCCTTGCTAGTTATATCATGTTTTTCTAACCCATTGTCAGTTTGCAAAGTATTTCTGTTTCTGTTTGTCCGTTATCACCTCAAAGGAGTCATCAGGCTTTATTTAGTCCAGGGGCAATTTTGCACTTCCCTTCCCATCCAGTGACTGGGAAAGATTCACGATGAACCAAAGTTGACTAGTGCTTGCACTACTCAATGACAGCCCCCCCCCCCATGTGATCACTCACTCACCTGTTTTTGACTGCTGGGCTACTCTTCCCCAGAGTGCCGCCATCTTGAGTGCGGTGCATCAGTGCCGTTGCTATGGAAACACTGAGGCTCCGGGCTGTCACATCAGTGGGTCATGTGAGCTGCCAGCATGCTTGTCACCAGCTGGATGTGTAAGGTAAGTTACCAGTTGCGACTGAGGAGGGTTGGGTAGCTTTTGGTGCATGATGTCATGCGTCATGGCTAGCATGCAGTGAGGCAACCTCTGGACAGGCTTGTAGGCTGTAAGAACCTCTTGTAAATGCAGAAGCACCTGCCCAGAGGTTGCCAAGCTATGGGCCGAAGTGTGAATTGGCCTCAGGACTGTAGGACTGGTTCTTGATGCAGTCCATAATGGTGCTACACCCATAATCCACTGACATCCTTTTTTAATATATTCTTTCTCCATGTTTAGCTTTCATAGCCATACGTTACTAGAGAAAATATGAAAGACCATCACTTTAACATTGAATGTTACTTTTATTTTGTGTCTCTTGAGCGCAAGGGTGACTAAGGTGCTTCTGCACTTACCCATCATAAATCCAGATCAGTGGAATGCACCACTGCAAAATATCTCCCAATAATTTCTAGAGCATGGAAGCATGCTGTTTGCATGTCTCCTATGTCCTCTTTATGAACGTGATTAAAGGAGCCACCAGAGATCTGGATTAAGGGCCTCTCAATCCACATATGGCTCCATTCGGTGCAAATGGAGCAAGATGAGGGGGTCCTTGATCTGTATTAACATATTTGGTCTAGTGGTTAGGGAGCCGGACTCCCTTCATTTCCACCCTCCCCCATGAAGCCAGCTGGGTGACCTTGGGCTAGTCACAGCACTCTCACAGCCCCGTCTACTCCACAGGGTGTCTGTTGTGGGGAGAACAGAAAGCTTTGTCAGCCGCTTTGAGTCCCCTTAAATGGGTGAGAAAAGCAGGGTAGAAAAGCCAACTCTTCCTCCTCCTCCTCCTCCTCCTCCATGAAGCCAGCCGGGTGACCTTGGGCTAGTCACAGCTATCTTCTGAGCTCTCACAGCCCCACCTACCTCACAGGGTGTTCTGTGGTGGGGAGGATAGAAAAGCTTTGTCAGCCACTTTGAGTCTTCTTAAATGGGTGAGAAAAGCGGGGTAGAAAAGCCAACTCTTCTTCTGGATGAGGAGGCCAGCGATCTGAATTAAGGGGCTCCTGGCTCTGTTCAGTGCAAATGGAGCAAGACTGGGGGGGGGGGGGCTCCTTGATCTGTATTAACATGTGGGTGAGGAGGCCAGCAATCTGGATTAGGAGGCTCCTTAATCCAGATCGACAGTAAATGCAGAAAGGACCTAAGGAGACTTGTGCAGAACTGCAGTGCAGAAATGTACAGGTTTCTTTCCCCTTTTCTTCGTAGGTATTATAGAAGTAAGCAAACCAAATTTCCATCCACCTTCCATTCCCCTTCAATGTGAGAGAGCACACCTGGAAAGCGACGCTTTCCCATCCTCATAAGCCAACCCAGAAACACCTAGCATCGGGTTAGAAAACGAAGGAGGAAGACGGCCGGCTAGTTCGTCCACGCATCCTCCTCTCCCGGCTCTTAAGTCGGATCAAAAGCGGATTTTAAAAAACCAGGTGTGGCTGGGTCTTTGGGCAACGCCCTGACCAGGAGAGCATCACCACGTTTCCTTTTCACTTAAGGCAAAGAAAACCCCGACGGCTGCCTCGATCGCCCTCTGGCAGCCAGGGAGAGCTATGGGCGGGAGGGCGAGCAGCCGGCGTCCTTTCTAAGGGCTCCGTCCGCCCGACGTGCCGCTTCGGCGCCCCGCGTTGTCTTTGGAGGTCCGCACCGTCCGTGCGTCTGCTGCTGCTGCTACATTGGGGAGGTGGGGGGTGAGGGGGGGGTGGAGCCAGCCTCCCTTACCGGCCAATAGCAAGTGGAGAAATGCGGGAGACGCCACGTGCAATGGAAAGTCTTCTCACTCCCCCCCTCTCCCCCCTCCCCACCCCGTCGCCCCACAGCGCGACGTCCCCAGGGAGAGCTTGGCAGCCCCCTCCCTTCTGCCCAAGTCAGCCTGCCCGCCTGCCACTCCTAAGCGCCGTCGTGCTGGGGGGCGCGCGGGTCTCCTCCCCCTCCTCCTCCTCCTCCCTCCACGCGCCGCCGTCGGGCCGGCTCCCCTCTATTGGCACCAGCGCCGCAGTTGGAAGCAAGCGCCTCCTCCGCCTCCTCCACCCCCGGCGGCATCCCGGCTCCGTCGGTCGGTCGGTCGGTCGTCGGCGTCCGCGCTTCCCATTTGCATTGCATGGAGGGGACGCGTCCCAGGTCGGGCGCAGCACGGGGACGGAGCCAGCTGGCCGGGCGGCTCCTGCGCTCTCGCTCCTGCCGCTGCTGACAGGGAGAGAAGGGAGAAGCGGGCGGGCGGGCGGGCGGGCGACCGGTTCCCCCCTCACAGCCCCGTGGAAGGAAGGAAGGAAGGAAGCGACGCCGAAGCGAAGTGAAGCGGAGCGGCTCCCTTCTCCCTCAGGCTGGCCGGGCGCTGGACTCGCCGGGAAGCGCGTGGGGCCGGGCGAACCACCCCAGATGGATTATCCTCCTCTCTATGTGGTGCTCTCCTGCCTGGTCCGCCTCAACTGCTGGCTCGCCGCGGGGAGGGCAGCCAGAGCCCAAGGTAGGAGCGTGCACGGCGCTCCTGGGCAGGCGGGCGGGCGCCCGGGCGAGGGGGCCTCGGGGGAGGGGACGGCAGGAGAGGAGTCCGGGAGATGGAGAGCGGCCCGTCTGCCTTCGGTTCGGTCTGGTGGTCAGGGAGACGGACTCTTCTCTTCTCTGGGAATACCGGGTTTGCTTCCACACGCCTCCGCCATGAAGCCAGCTGGGTGACCTTGGGCGAGTCGCAGCTCTCTTCTGAGCTCTCTTGTGGGGAGAACAGAAAGCTTTATCAGCGATTTGAGTCCCCTGAAATGGGTGAGAAAAGTGGAGTAGAAAAGCCAGCTCTTCTGCCTCCTCCATGTAGCCAGCTTGGTGACCTTGGGCTAGTCACAGTCCTCTTCTGAGCTCTCACAGCCAGCTGGGTGACCTTGAGCTAGTCGCAGCTCTCTTCTGAGCTCTCGCAGTCCCACCTACCTCACAGGGTGTTCTGTTCTGGGGAGAAGAACAGAAGGTTTGTCAGCCACTTTGAGTCCCCTTAAATGGGTGAGAAAAGCAGGGTAGAGAAGCCATCTCTTCTTCTCCCTCCATGAAGCCACCTGGGTGACCTTGAGCTAGTCGCAGCTCTCTTCTGAGCTCTCGCAGCCCCACCTACCTCACAGGGTGTTCTGTTCTGGGGAGAAGAACAGAAGGTTTGGCAGCCACTTTGAGTCCCCTTAAATGGGTGAGAAAAGCAGGGTAGAGAAGCCATCTCTTCTTCTCCCTCCATGAAGCCACCTGGGTGACCTTGGGCTAGTCACAACTCTCTTCTGAGCTCTTACAGCCCCACCTACCTCTCAGGGTGTCTGCTGTGGGGAGAGGAACAGAAGGTTTGTCAGCTGCTTTGAGTCCCCTGAAATGGGCGAGAAAAGCAGAGTAGAAAAGGCAACTCTTTTTTTCAGCAGCGCAGCATGCGATTGTTTGCATCCTGGAGTGAGCCCAGGCAGGGAAAAGGCTCGGATGCTCGTGGGAAGAGCATCCAGGGCAGCTTGGACTCTCCAGCTCCTTTGGGTTCCGTGGAACTGGCTGGCAAACCTACTGCGCTTTAGAAGGACACTTCACTCCCCAAGCTTAGGCATCCTGATCTACGAGAAGCCGCGAGTTGGGCTGGACGCCAGGCGGCAGAGGGTCTTCCTGGCGCAGGAAGCATAAGGGAGAATTCACCTTGAGGTCGATGCCTAGACTGGCTCATACGTTATCAGTGTGGAAAGTCTGGTATCCTTAGCAAGGAGGAGCGCAGAGGGGATCCCTCTTCCCCATCTGACTGGGATCTAAACTCCCTGCAAAGGTATTTCTCCATTTCTCAGTCTAACCTGGTATTCCTAAGTGCACCCAAATAACTAGCTAGGCTCTGCTCCACTTAGTTTCTGGGATCAGGGCAGATCAGCAAGGAGCAGCTTGGATATACTGTGCAGGCAGTGTTAAAGGCTTTAGATAGCGACCTCTCTATTTAAGATGCTGTATTTTGTTATTACTGGGTACCATTGAATCATGGTTGGTTTTTGGTTGACTGCATGGGCACCTCCATGCAGTTTTCTTGGCAAAGATACAAAAATGGTTTGCCATTGCCTGTTTCCTGTAACAAACCAAGAATCCTCTGTTTTGCAGGCAGCATATTGCCCCCTGTAATATAGGGTTGAACAAACAGTGACAAACACCTTTTGCCACTAAAGCTTAGGCATTCAAAAGTTCTTGTCTGAAGCCGTTCCAGATTTTTTTGTTTGTTTGTTTGTTTGTTTGGTAATCCTAGTTTTTCTTAGTGTTGGCCCTTAAGACTTTGAACTGGAATGAGAAGGAGAGAGAGAAAGAAAGAGAACATTTTTTATGTTACCTGCAGTATTCAGCAGAGAAAGAAAGGGAACTTTGGATTAAAACCCATGGCACAGCCCAGGAAATAAGCTTTCTGTCTTAATGAGATTGGAGCGTGAAAACAATTGCCATCTGGGTTAAACCTGCCACTACATTTTGCCATTCTGGTTGCCTCGCATCATATTTCCAAAGATTCCTTTCAAGAAATGCTTGTGGTTTTAGAGACAAATGCTGACCACCCTTTCCTTCATCTTTTTTGTTTTTAAATGCCTTTTCTCGGCATTATTTTTTTTTAACGCTTGGTGAGATTCCCCAAACAACTGCAGTCTCAGCTGTGTTAAGACGCTGGAATTTAGAATTTACATTTGGAATCATGTTGGAAACAAAATGCTGCGGCTGCTGACACATTTGAACGGGAATCTCTACTTTACAAGGCCATGCGACATGGAAGTTGCACAATGAATAGTTGGGATACTTGGCGTTAGTTGGGTTTGTAGGAGGCATAAGTGTATGTCAGTGTGAATATTTTCTGCTATGTTGAGCATGCCTAGTTGACACTCTGTAATCCAGCTTATAGCAGGAGTGGGAATAATAAAGGCTTTGCAGGGAGAGTTTTCAGCCCCCACATCCAAACAGCATGCACAGATTTTGCTGTCATTGTGATTGTGATTGCTAGGACGCAAAGAGTGCAAGATAAAATTTATATAAAATACTTCATTACTGTCTAAAAGAAGGATGGATCAAAGTGAAACCCAATGTGTATCAGCTAGAAGCAGTGCTCTGTGTTGTATTTTGCGAGTCATGGCATAGAAGAAATATACTTCCTGGGACTGCATTTTGATTCTGGTCGGTGATGATACAAATAAATTCGTTCCTTCATCCAACTTCCTGAGATTAAGAAACAAATATCTTCAGTTTGTTTCTTAGGAAATCATCCCCCCTCTCTTTTGGGGGCTGTGAAAATATGCTGCAGAGTTTGCAGGGAGTGTCAGGGTACAGAACAGGTCTTTATCTGTGCCAAATTAGCAGAACAAACAAAAGCCAAAAAGAGTAAGCCATGCAAACTATTGTACAAATGCAAAATATTTTTTTCATTGCATAGGTTTTGTGTATGTATTTTATTTGTTCCCATTGATTCAAATTCCAGAAGGCACCACTTCTAATGGTATCCCCCCGCCCCACCCTGTTCTAAATGAGTGCAGTGTATTTAAAGCCATGCCTGCACATTATTACTGGATGATTTGAATTATCCTTCTTCCAAATGGCTTGCCATGGGGGAATGAATAGGTGCGGAATTATGCTTCTAAAAAGTTGAAGCCAGAGACATCCATATGCTAAGGAAAGCGTTCCTTTCTGCTTTGAATGAATTGAAGTTTGTCTATCTGTATTTATTCCCACTAGAGCTGCTCCTGTCTGGAAAGCTAAGTGAATATGGTGTGATTGTGCCCTTCAGTTCAGATTGCCAAGGACGGTTCCTCTCACACGTGGTGTCTGGCTCAATGGCAGCGAGGAAGGAGGAAGCTATCCATCCTTCGACTACTCCACTTCATTCAGGTCGACGTAGGGTGGTCCGCAGCACCCCCTTTCTGAACCAAAGCAAGAATCGCTCATATTACTTCAATGTTACAGTTCTGGGGAAACAACTGCATCTTCACCTGAAGCCCAACCGGCGGCTGGTATCTCCTGGTGCTTTGGCTGAGTGGCAAGAAGACTTCCAAGAGATCTTCCGGGAACCTTTGCGGCAGGAATGTACCTTCACAGGAGGAGTCTCTGGCATGCCCGGTGCCACAGTGGCCATCAGCAATTGTGATGGGCTGGTAAGCAGCAATGGGTTGCATTCGTTTCCCTTCCTTTTCTTTGCTCGCAGAATGGATGGCAAGTCTCTGCTAATTTTACAGTTATCCTAAAATACTGTAACTAAGGTCTTTCCAAAGTCTGAGGGTTATGATGATGATGATGATGATACTGAGTTTTTGAGGACTATATATTATATGGAATGTGGGCTGCATTTTGTTACTGATTTCCTGATAAAGTTGCCAACTTCAGAAAGTCGGGTGTCCATGTCTATGAGGGATACGTTCCAGGTCCTACCTCGGTAAACCACGGATAATTCAGACATGAGGAGATGCTCTCAATTTTCCATCATTCCCGTGAAACCCCGTGAGATTTCACAGGAATGATGGGAAATCTCACACAATTTCCCATAATTCCTGTGAAATCCTGCAGGATTTTATGGTAATGATGGGAAATCCCATGTAATTACCCACAATTTCCTCCGAGAAGCTTCAGGTAGGCCTAATGGCTCAAGGAGGGGCGAGAGGAGGCTGATCCCGTCACTGTGGGAAACCGAAACCTCAGTTACCGTATCAGTGGATATGGAGGTCCCACTGTAGTCTCATTTGTGTCTGGGGCTGGGCTGGGATTGGTGGATCAAGATAGAGGAATCCAATCATATTTGTGAGTATGATGAGAATTCCCGCTGCTGTGATACCTTTGCTCCCTCTTTTACCTTTCTTATTTCTAAGCAATTATACTTGCTTTTCCTGGAAGATCCAGAGCGAAAATTCCCTGATGTTCTACACCTGTGTGTGCTGAAAGGCAGTAGGATTACCTGGGACTTTTTGTATGCTGTGTGTGAAAATGCAACTCTTTTCATAAAGAAAATCCAGGCTTATTGTGGAACTTAATGACCCCAATTGGTATTAACAAAAAGAAAACTTTGCTACCCGTCTCTAATGTCAGGCAAATGGTTTCAGTAGCCATTGATGGTGATCGCTGAATGAAATATGGAAGAGGGAAAAGATGAGATGGCTATACAAATTTAAGATCAATACTGAACCATAATGTTACTGCATAACATCCACTATTGGGGAAGCAATGGCAGGTTGTAGCTTTCAGGGTGGGTGATTGCGGGAGTCAGCTGGGCTTCTGCTGATCACAAAAACAGGTGCCATCCCCTGAGTAGGCCATGCATCAGTGTGTTGAGGTAAAGTGTATATCCCTGATCACCTGCTTTTAAAACTATGAGCTGCTACTGTTGGACCTGATATGTCTGAAGACTAATTCAGAGACACAAGATGGTAAGATTGCTAATGCTTGTTCTGCTCTTTAGCTTCTTAGAACGCCAGGAAGGTGGCATAGAGGTGCCATCCATTGTGAGCTAATTTGGCCTTGTGGTTAGACTGTTGGACTCTAGTCTCCCAGTTCAGCTGGGTGACCTTGGGCTATTCACAGCTCCCTTTCTATTCACAACTTGCTGTTGAGGGAGAAGAATAGAAGATTTGTTAGCTGTTTTGAGTCCCCTTAAGAGTCCGAAAAGTGGGGTATTAAACCCAACTCTTCTTCTTCCTATGGAGGTACTTATGCAATCGACCAGGAGTTGACTATGACTTGGTGGTACCCAACAAAACCCAAACAATGGTCATTCAGCTGAATTTCCCAGGCTGTTTTTCTGATTCAGCAAAGGTTATCTTGCCTTCCTACAAACCTCCTGTTTCCAAAAAGTCAGTGAAGGAAATTCACTTGTAAATATATGCACACATGCACATATGTGTATGATTTCTTGTGAAGATTGTAAAATAAACCACAAAACGATAGAGAACTGGAATGAACTGAACTGAGGTCTGGAAAAAATTAGAAGCCGTCACTGACAGATATGCTGCTTCCTATGTGCTCCAAGATCTCCTCAGGATAAGACTTTGGTTCACCGTGAACTTCTGTTTCCTGAACCTGCTGGAT
The DNA here is from genome assembly GCA_023333525.1 of Aspidoscelis tigris stejnegeri. Classification (NCBI taxonomy): domain Eukaryota; kingdom Metazoa; phylum Chordata; class Lepidosauria; order Squamata; family Teiidae; genus Aspidoscelis; species Aspidoscelis tigris. The sequence goes on from JALMGA010000002.1 coordinate 99,590,933, forward strand.
TATTTTACTCATCCTGAGCCTACAGGGCTAAGGTGTGTTTTCAGAATAGTAAAAATACAGGGCAGTTTTCTCTTTGAAGATAAATGATCAGGTGCAAAAAACCTGTAATTGCAGGATACAGAGGAACAAACACCTCCAGACCCATTTCCCCCTTTCCATCAAAATCTTTTTGTACTGCTCAACCATGTAATTATGTATGCAGGATCAAATTTTCCAAAGTGGTTTAGGAAATTAGAAGTTCTAATTCCTTTGGAACCAAAAGCTTAAGGTTTGTATGATTTTGAAAGCATTGATGCTGCAGCTGTACCTCATATGCCCTCAGTCAGCTGCTTGTCATTGTTTTGGCAAGTTACTCTGGAGTCTAAGAAGATGCCCAAGAATCCTAATTTCCCTCATGGCCCCTGACTGTCCAGATGTCTCCTGAATTGTTTCCGTCCTCCTGACGGTCTGTGGAGAGCAGGGTGATTTCATGTAGCTGAAGCAGGTGGTATTTGGGGGATGGGGAATATAGCTTTGTTAAACATTCATATTTGTTGCCATGTTGTATTTTAAAGAGAGAAAACGAGAAGCTGCCTGCAGTGCTGTGACTTTCTACTAGGGCTTGCAGCGGTCTTGTGTCTATACCTGGAGATGCTGGGGTCAGTCTTGGGTCCTTCTGAATGCAGAGGATCTTCTGCCATCAAGTGAATGGGTGCTGATCAGATAGGCTACACATACAATCAGATAGGAGTTCACATATATTTTTAAAAGTTGCTCAAAAGTGCCTTCAAATGCATTAAAAAAATGTTTCAAAAGTTTCGGAGGTGATAATGTATGGCAGCTATAGGGCATTTGGAAGTTCCTTTTCTGGCCTTTTGTGTGGATTAGAGTGAAATTGGAAACTAGCATGTTGCAGCTACCACCTCTAAGTCACTTCTGGGGTGTTTTTTTTAACACATGTAGATTAGGGATGTGTACAAATGTTTCTTTGACATTCTATTCGAATTGAATCGAATACCCCAAAATCCGATTCGATTCAGAACTTTCAAATTCAAATTTAACAAGATTCGATTCGTATTTACTAAATTTGAATCTATTTGTTCAAATTTTTGATTTGAATCTGCACATATGAATGTCGACAACATTTGTATGTGCACGTATGCATCTTCCCCACATCTGTACGCATCTGTACACATCCATATGCATCCCGTAGTTATCCCGTATGCAACCCGTTTTCATCCTGTAGAGATCCCTACAGGTGTGTATGGATGCGGGAAAGATGTGGATCTTCAAGTATGCGTCGTGTATGAACCTGTACACGTACAGATGCCTGGATAATTCGTATGATTAGATCTGAAGTTCAAAATTCAATTTGAATGTTTACATTTGAATTTCAGGACATTCTATTCGAGTTTGAATGTCAAAATTTGGCACATTCGATTGGATTTTGAATGCCTCCAAATATTCGTGCACAACCCTAATGTAGATGCAGTGTTAGACATAACCTTAGCTTTGTTGGTTACTTTAACAGTAAGACTCTGGATGTGACCAGGAGGGAATTTGCTACTGAGCCCAATTCAAGGTGTTAACTCTTGACTTATAAAGCCCTAAATGACTTGGGCCCCAAATATCTAAAGGAACACCTTCTCCCATACCAACCTGCCTGTGCCTTAAGATCTAGTGGTGAGGCCCTCCTGGTTGTCCCACTGCCTTCAGTAGTGAGGCTGGTGGGCACCCAGGAGAGGGCCTTTTTGGTGATGGCCCCCAGATTATGGAATGGTCTCCCCCTCGAGGTGTGTCATGCCCCTTCCTTATTTATATTTACGAAGGCAGTAAAGACACACCTGTTTGTCCTGGGCTTTGGCTGAGATGATTTTATCCCCCCCACCCCAGTTACAGTCACTATGAATGTAATATGGAGCATACTGTTTTAAGTTTGCTGAATTTAAGTGTCTTTAATCTGTATTTTGTTTTTAAGGTGTATTTTGTTTTTAACCTGTCGGTTAATCTGTTGTTACCCTCCCAGAGACCTTCAGGTATGGGGCGGGATAGAAATGTAAACAAACAAACAAATAAATAAATTCCGTGTGCCAGTAATTGCCAGGATGCAGGGCGGCAGTTTGCCATCTATCTTTGATGTCAGAAAACTTCACTAGGCAGGACAATATATCCGAGCCTAGTTTGCTTTGATCTTCCAGGATCAAAGGCTAATGGCAAATCACCGCAGGGCCCCTTTGCTAGGCCTTGTGTCCCATCTACATGGGGCTTCCCTTGAAGACGGTTCGGAAGTTGCAGCTGGTGCAAAATGCAGCGGCCAGAGTGCTGACAGGAACATCTAGCTGGACGCATATCATGCCGGTTTTAAAAGAATTGCACTGGCTGCCAATTCACTACCGAGCCCAATTCAAGGTGTTAACCTTGACTTATAAGGCCCTAAATGACTTGGGCCCCAGATATCTAAAGGAGCGCCTTCTCCCATATCGGCCTGTCCGTGTTTTAAGATCTGGAGGGGAGGCCCTGCTCGTGATCCCCCCGCCTTCAGTAGCTAGGCGGGTGGGCACCCGAGAGAGGGCCTTCTCGGTGGTGGCCCCCAGGTTGTGGAATGGTCTCCCCCTTGAGGTGTGTCAGGCCCCTTCCTTGCTCCTATTTAGTAGGGCAGTGAAAACATTCCTCTTTACGGGGGCCTTTGGTTAAATGTTCCCCACTCTTCCCCCCACTAAAAACCACTGCTGTTTTTAATTATTCTTGCATTTTTAAAGTTATATTTTTAACCTGTTTTGATATAGTTTTTATATGTTTGTTTTAAATGCTGTGAGCCACCCAGAGACCGTTGGGTATGGGGCGGCATATAAATATAAATAAATAAATCCCCAACCCTCTGAAACAAAGTGGTGAAGCTTTGGGGGGGATGGGAAGCATTGTACTGGACTTCTGAGCTTGTGTGACTTGAGTCAGAGGTGTTTATTTATTTATTTAATCTATTTTTGTCCTGCTTGTAAGCTTATAAAAGGCTCTAGAGCAGATTACGAAGTATAATATTAGACATGGCCCTGCCCTCACGCTTACTGTCTGAAAAGACATGAGAGAAGAGGGAAGGTGGGGGAAGAAGGTGGGAATAGTTTTTTGACGGGACATGCGGGTGACTGCTTTGAAAGTACAAAAAAACACCTTTTTTTTTTACATAACCATTAGAACACTGGGAGATGCAGGTTAATAACTCAGCATGCATATGTAGAGGCATCTCTCTCTCTCTCTCTTCTTTATAAATACAATGTACAAAAATAAAGGTAATACAGTCCCCCTCCTAAGGACCTCAGAAGCTGCATTTGTAGTCTCTTAGCCTTCCCAGCTGGCTTGCTGCTGATTAACCGTAGAAGCGCTCAGTGCTGTTGAAGAGACAGACAAGGTGCCCAAGAAGAGGAAATCAGGTTCCTGGTATCAGTTCTGAAGACATTTTGGTCCAGTCTTTGACGTATTTTGGAGTTAGTGACCAAGACCCTCCTCACTTTTACAGTCACTATGGAATAAGGAAGGGTTAAGCAGGGTGGACTTGAGGGAGAGAACTCTGAGCTTTCATATACCTGTCCAGTTTTATCCAATGGCTGTGACTCGTGTGTCAATATTGCAAAAAGATGCTCACCTGCTTTTGGAGGCCGAGTCCTTCCTTGGTGAAAACAGAGTTGGCACCTCAGCATTGGAACTTAGCTCTCCTTTTTATTGAACGAAGATAGGGGAAGTACTGGAAAGATGGCTTTGAAAGTGATTGAGGGGCATCCTGATGCCACTGGTCTGTGGGGGAGTGCATGCCATCCACTCTTCCTCTCCTGTAGCTGAATGAATGGCTGCTGAAATGGCCATTGGGGAAGGAAGGCTAGAATAATGTGTAGAGGTGTTTCCAGTCCGCAGAGATGTAATGTTCACTTGGCAATCCTTGCTGTAGATGCTGGACGTTGCCTTGTTCTCCAGTTAGGTCCTATCACTGAGGTTGTGCCTTTTTGACTCTTGCCCTGTGGCTGACTTCAGTGTGCCAGGGCGCTGTGGAAGCTGAAAAAGCCCAGTCTCTGGTAAACATGCCACTGCATGAACAAGCTGTCCTAAGAGCAGTGGTGGTATCAATTTTTGACAAGTCAAGTTGGATCCAGATGTTCATGAAAACTACATCCAAGTCCCCTTTGTGTGTGTGTGGGGGGGGAAGTTGGCTAAGAGAGTAGGAGCTAAATAGTGTTCCATGACCTCTTGAAGAAAACTCCTATTTGGATCTGCTTCAGAGTGATCTATGATTTGGTTTTGCAATAGTATATTACTGTTATTAGAAGAAGGACAAAGAATGCAACTCTTGTTGATTTGTCATGACTTCATTTGGCAGTTTTTGATACTGTCATGCACTGATATTTTTGCTTGGCTGGATCCATGAATTGGAAGTAGAGGTGCTGTGTTATGCTCTTTTTGACCTGGCTCGAGAGGGTAGCATTTGAAGACCATGGGAATGTGCATGGTCCATTCTTTCTTAACTGAAGCTCACATCTAAATGAAGCTGCAAGGAGTGGTTATGGGGAAATTTGGAACGCAACTAGTACATGGATGACACTTGGCATTGTTTCTCTGAATCAAGAGAGGGTGCCTCCAGACAGCAAGTTAAAAGTGTGGAGCTTACCTTTACTCCGTAGTAAAGTTGCTCTGTAGGGGAAACAGGTAGTCCCAAAAGTTTTCAATATTCTGATGCAGCAGGGAGGCTTCTTCTGTCCATGGGCACAGCTAATCCCTCTCTGACAAGTCTGCTGTTTCTCAGGTGAGAGCCAGCTCTCATGAAATCTCACCCAAACAGCCAGGAGAATGTGAAGGAAAGGCATATTCCGCAACAAATGCCATTGTAAGTAGATTTTTTTTTTTGAGAATTGTTCTATAATGCACAGGGACTGCAGAGCATCATAAAACATGGCTGGCAGGTGAAGGCTGCTCCACATTCCCTGCGAATTTTTAATCTGCCTCAATGCAGCCAGAAATTCTGCAAGACCTGGATCTGTTCCTGGAAGCAGCAGCAGACAGAGCAAGGTCCAGTAAACTGAATCCTAAGAAAAGTGGGGTACATGGATCACAGGTCCAGAAACTGGGCAGGAATGTGGACACAGCTGCATTCGTACTAAACAATCATATATTTAGTTTGGAATAATAATTGGCACTACCCTTCTGGTAGTATGTATGCCTTTTAGCTGCTTTGATGGTGAATAGTGTTCTGTGTCCATTCTTGGACAGAAATAAGCTTCTTTGCAGTGGTCCACTCATTTATTACATTTAAATTGGATTGCCTTATCATGCTTATGTGTCACTGTTATGTTTAGGCTGCAAATTATATTTTGTGTGATGACTGCAGTGGCTAGGTGTGAGTACGTAGTTCAGTAGCGTATGTAACAAACCATAGATTAGATTTTCTTCTCCTGTGAAGCTCTATTTATATGCTGATCACTTTTTGTTCTGTTTTGTTTTTTGCAAGGCTTAACAACTTTCATTCCTAATCTAGGTGATGAGCTGGACTCTGTCCATAAGGTCTGTGGACTTAAAGTTGATTTAAACAAATTGTAGGGGTTGCATGTCAGTTATAGATATTGAAGTCTGTAACCGGTTCAGGGTTTTAGTGTCCTGATAGAGAAAGGCTGCTTACTTGTTTTGCTGTATTTGGATATTCTGGAATAAAGCATGGATATTCTGGAATATCCAAGCTTAATTGGAGAAATGTCCATATATAGCAGAATAAGCTAAGTGACATTTTGATCTAGCTGAAGAGTTGATTGCTTTCCATACACTCAAAAGAGTTCAGCCTTTATTTGCTGGTTATTGGGCAAGGACTTGCTTCAGAGCAATACTTCTGCTAATTTTGGGATGCATCTGGTGAAACAGATGCAGCAGACAGTTGTCTTTCAGTCAAGGGTGATATCTTTTTATCCCAAGAAAACGTAGTCAGCATTTACCAAGCTGTGTGGAATATTGTCCTTTGTACCCCTCTGCCTATTGATTTATTGAGGAGATACTAAAGGGACAGTCATTTTATCCATGGCACAATGGCTGATATCTTTGCCAAGCTGCCTGCCCATTTCATTCAAAGTCTGGCCCATGTCCAGCCTGGTGGATTCCACAGCTGTTTGTCAAAGTGTACAATCAATGGAAGGTTTAGAAGAGCACAGGGCTTTTATCTATTCTCCTGTCCTTGTTATAGAAAGGTCCCCTTGCTTTCTAGCAGTTAGAGTTTTGCTGGAATATTTCTAAATGATGTCTCAGCCTGTGAAATCCCTTATAAGAAGGAGCTGATTTTGTTATGAATCCTTAATAGCTGCTTACGCAGCATCAGCCATGTAGTCAGTCCATCACATAGGAAGAAATTCTTCAGCATGTCTGAGCATCTACAATATAGTACCTAGAGGACACTACTTTTTGCATTCCATTGGTTGATGAAGAAAATAAAGTCTTATGTTAAGTCTGGGAGGTTCTTTTGAGTTCTGATCCTGCAGAAAAGTTAGGTAGGTTGTGGAAAAGATGTTACACTCCCTATGGTTCAAAGGTTGCCAGTCTGAGCCAGGGCCCATTTCAAATTGCTAGTTTTGGTATTTAAAGCCTTGTAGTCTAATCTTCCCAGCTATTTGGCAGCTCGGCTGACCTGGGGCATTTCTGCACTTGCCTTCCTGTCTGCTGGATGGGAAAAGTGCAGAATAGACTAATGTGTACTAGCATTCACACAAGGGAGCAAGAGTACACGGTAGCCTAAACACCATGCATCTGGACACTCACTTCTATTTGTGTCAATCCTGCTGTCTTGATATCCTGTTCTTGTGCAGCTAAAATCAAGCTTTTTCTTTCTTTCTTCAGTGTTCCATTTGTAAGCCAAAGCAAGATCTTACCTTGGTCTACTTTCCCTTCGATTTTCCTCAAGAATTGTCCATGCAGTGCTTCATTGTGCCAGTTGTCTGTTCAGGCCAGGCTTGCACTACATTTCTCCGATATACAATATTGATTTGCTGTACTTTGAACCGTTTTTGATTGTCTACCTCCATCAGAGCTGGTTCTTGACTGCCTTTGATATAATTGGCCAGAGCATGCTTTTCCTCTTTGACAGTCTGTTTCCCCTGCAGCATTTCTCTGTTCCCAAATCTTCTGGACAGATATAGCTTGTCAATGTCACTGCCGGGGTGTAATGCATAATGGATAGTCATCAGTTTTCTTGTTTTTCTGTCCAGGCTATCCAACTCAGCTTGTGTCCAGTTGACTATTCCAGCAGTATATCTTATGAAAGGTATGGCCCAGGTATTAATGGCTTTGATGGTGTTTCTGTCTTTCAACTTGCTCTTCAATACTTTCTTGACCTGTTGGACATATTCTTTGCCCATGCTTTATATTATCCAGCTGCAGTATTCCCAGATATTTATAAGCCTCAGGCTGGTGGCCCTTTATGGCTTGCCCATTGCTATCTGTGATTTTTCTTTTCTTCAGTACCACTGTAGCATATTTATTGAGACCGAATTCCATGATGATATCTGTACTGAAGATGTGAACTGTTTTTGTCAAAGACTGGATCTCCATTTTGATTTATCCATAGAGCTTCAAATCATCCATATATAGCACGTGGGTAATTTTCTGTGAGTCTCATTGTGATGATGAAGACAGAGGGATCATTGATGATGATGAATGGTGATAATAGGTCACTCTGGAAGATTCATCTCTTGATGTTTAATGACCCATAGCTTTCAATTCCATGAAACAGTTCTGTCTTCCAGTGCTTCATCATATTTTCAGATACGGATGTTCTTACTGATGCCGATGGTGTCCAGGCACTTGATGATCCAACTGTGAGGCAGTGAGTTTAATGCTTTTTTATAGTCAATCCAAGCCATATGTAGGGGCTTATTCGCACTTGGCCTTTTTCTGGAGTATATCTCAGGATAGGGGTCTGTGGTCCACATGCTAATGCAGACTCTGGCAGACCTCACTTTGGGCCAGCTGAAGCCTGCACTAGCATATGGACAGCAAGTCCCTATTCCAGGATATATTCCAGAATAAAGCCAAGTGCGAATAGGCCCTAGGTTTGTTCTTCGACTTTTGCAGTTCTCCAGAACCAGTTTGTCAATCATAAATTGATCTTTTGTGCTTGTGCTTTTTTGTTTTTTTCCTTTTTGCCCTTTAGTGCCTTTTTGCATTTACCTTCCATGGTTTGGAACTGTGGGTCCACATCTAGATTTTCAGCCAGGGCAGAATATACCCAGAAGGGCATTTTGCCATCATCAGCCAATCAGCATGTCGGCATGGCTGATTATTCTGCTCCTCACTCACACGTGCATGGTTGCCATAGCAATGATGGGGGCTCCATCCAAATGATAAGTACATTCACTGTTGAGTTTTCCAGCAACAGTTTTTTGTGCTTTTTAGGTGAGATATAACAAAATAATGGTGGGGTTGCCACAGATACGTGCTGCAACCCCACCATAGCGCAACCATAATGATACTATATTCCCCCCATCTGGACTGGACCTCATTGAATTATTGACTTGGGATCAAGCAAAGTGGAATTTTCCTAAGCAATACTGTTGCATTCTGTAACTTCATTTTTTTCTTATTTTCATTTGTGAACAGACTGGCACAACATATAATTAAAGCTTGTGTTCATTAAATATAGGTGCACTTAGAAAATGTTAAGTGTCCTGTTTCCGTGGGAGGTATTGAAGGAATTGCTCCAAGGCCTTTATAAAGAGAAGAATGCTCTTATTGTAAATGAAAAATGTACACCAGGTATTATTCTACTTAAAGCATTTGGGGACTTCTGTGGCTTTGAATAATGTCTATGGCCTTTAAAAGTGTTGCTGTTTCTGCATTCTAGTACTGATATTGCTTAATAACTACCTTAACACTCAGTACCTTTTCCTGCATCTTCTAAATCCTGTTTGCTGTGAAGGTCAATTAAAACAGGAGGCTGTTTTTTTGTAGATACTCACAAGAAAACTAAACATACACCTTTGCACGGACAGGGAAGGGTGCATCTGAAATGGAAAGTCAACAGCAAAAAGTGTTTTGATGCAGCTGATGGAAAAATACTTGTCCTGATGGGTTACTTGGCCTTGTTTTTGCAGTGATCCTGATTGTTACTTGAAATAAAAGGACAGGACTAGTTGAAAAATGAGATGATTTTGGACGTGTTGTTAGGGAAGGATCAATGAGGCTTTGTGTAGAACTGTAATCTGTCAAGTTCAGTATCAACTTACTTTGGAAAAAACAGCCTACAAGTACAGAACAGATCATCCTACACTTTGGTACAACTGACACACATAAATAGTTCTAAATGTTGGTAATGCTGTTGTTACTGAGATGCTTCAGTGATGGGCTGAATGCAGTCCAATAGATTGGAACTGAGGCTACATCTCTACTTACCCATGGGGTTGCCCAGGTAAAATGACTGTGCTGCTCCATTTGTCGGCACGATCCTAGTCCTAGGCACCTGCTTTGCAGATCAGTGTTTTCTGTCCTCACTGCAGATGCCTTGGATCACCACTTGAAACAATGGCTCTGTACTCCAAAATGGACACACGGAGGTATCTTTTGCAGTGGTCCTCATGATATCTTCCTCCAGGTGTCTATGCAGAAGCTGGCTCCTTAGGTAAGTGGAGATCCATCCTTAATTCAAACAAGATGGAAGTCCTTTGTGTCCTGGGATTTTGCATTACTAAAGTTAGAAAGTATCATTTCCTGGATAGGGTAGCAATCTCCTGGAAATAACAGGTTCTGAGTTTGGGCATGCCCCTGGACCCACGTCTGTCACGAGCTTCAGGTGCTAGCAGTGGCCAGAAATGCCACCTTAGGCTAGTCAAATGTTTAAAGCCCTTTTCTGACAAGGGACCATCTTGCCACAGGAGCCCAAGCCCTTTTGATATACAGGATGGATAAGTACTCTACATGGGACTTCCCTTGAATATCATTTGGAAGGTGGAACTGGTGCAAATGCTGCAGCTAGACTGTTAGAAGTTCTCATCTGCCCCCATATTACAGTGGTTCTTAAAAAGCTGCACTGGTTACTACTTCACTTCCGGCTACCACTCAAGGTTCTGATGGTGTCATTTAAGGCCCCAAGTGACATGGGACTCAAATGTGCCTCCTCTCAAGTGATAGATAAGTCTGTATGGGAAGAAGTGCATTGATGAGGTTCGTTATGTGGAGACCAGTGGGAGAATGTTCCCAGTAGTGGTCCCCTGGCTTTGGAACAGTGTTCCTGTAGGGGTGTGCCAGGTACCACACTTAGGCTGCGTCCCCAAAAGACTTATTTGCCTCTCTACTGTCCCTCTTCTGTCACTCTATTGAAGTGGACTTTAAAAGTGCCATGCAAATCAAGAATAAGTGTCCGCGTGAGGCTCAGCAAAATGCACATTTTTAACGCACCTTCTGTCCCAAGGGGAGCTGTGTTTTCTTTGCGCGCATCTTTTTCTCCACGCCCCTGCTCTTGTTCATAGGGTGCCAGCGGGAATGGGGAGGGACTGCGCTCGGTGTGGCCACAACCAGGAAGACAATCCCTGACAAGTGCAAAGGAGAAACAGCGATTGCTCTCTGTTCATCTCCCAGATCTCCCCCCCCCCCCGAAATGGCTTCTCGTGCTGGAAAACATTCACTCTCACCACTTTCCCCTGTTATCGCTGTTAAAATCCACCCCTAGCAATAATCCACCCATTTCACACCTCATAGCGATTGCAACAATGTTGCAATTCTGCGTGATTCTGGCTCTTTGGTTCTGAGCTTTAGAAAGTGAAGCTGCTTGTGTTACTGCTGTGTGTGCAGGCGGCAATCCCCGCCCCTTTTGCCACGGAGCGTCCCCAAAGTAAATGTTGCGAGGAAAACCCGCAACTTCCAAAAAGAGTGCTGAAAGTCTTATTTAAAGGGCACTTTTTTGTTGCGCGTTTTCCTCATTTTGTAGCTCTGGAAGTTCGTGAAAAACCCTGGTATGGGGGCGCTCAGAGGCAAAAGAAGGGTTTTAGCGGACTTTAAATTGCTTGGGGACAGGGCCTTAGTAGAATTCAGTGCCTTGTGAAATACACCTGCCAGCTTTAGCTTTTGAGGATTGATGCAATTTTTATATGATATAATTATGGAGTGGTTTATATATTGCTTAAGTCATTTTGGTAACCACCTTGGGACTATTGTGGTGGGAACCATCTGTGAAAACATTTGGGATGAAACTAATAGTGATTTAAAAAAAATAGACGAACTGTTCCTTTTAATCCTAGTGTTGATTGAATGTTTTGAAGGTACAAACCAGAAATAGCTTCAAAAAATTAGTAATTTTAGTTTTAGCTTTTTTGTTACAGCAGCTAGGTTGATCTTGATCTTTTGGAGTGGCATAGAAATCTTCTTCTTCTTCTCATTATTATTATTATTATTTTTATTATTTTTATTATTTTTATTATTATTATTATTATTATTATTATTATTATTATTATTATTATTATTATTATTATTATTATTATTATTATTATTATTATTATTATTATTAGGCCCCCCCCCATGGACACTGCTCCTTCTCAGCCAATTAATGACGCTTTCTACCCAAACAAGGGATACATTTCAGCTATTGTAGTTTGGCAATTCACGGGCCTTTCTGCACTTATCTGTGGAATGATTCCTGAAGGTGATTAGTGACTTCCCTTCCACATTTTGGTATGGTCCAAGGGAGACCTAGTATTTCCCTAGTATTTCCAATATAATCCCAGTTTAAGCAGCTGAAAACTTGATATGCCACTATTATGGGAAATCCAGCAAGGATGCCGGTTTTCCTATAATGGCAAGGCTTAACTTGACACCTTTGTCAGTTTTTGCAAGTGGCTTGATTGGGGCTATTGGAAGCCAGCCAAGGCATTAAAAAACTGCAAAAGGAAGTGAGTGAGCACTTGGCTGGCTACCAGTATCGCCAGTTGGGTCACCTGTGGAAGCCACCGGCAGACACAAAGTTAATCAGGAAGTTGCTCTTCACACTTGGCAGGGGGCGGCAAGAGGTAATCCTGAGATCTTGTTTAGATCTTGCATTGCCCTTTTCTGTCTGGAAGCAGCCCATGTCAGTCCCTTCTGTTATACTAAGATGAGTTGAGACAGTGTGATAGATGGTACGGCAGTTTTGTGATCTTAAGCTGAATTTTGGACTCTGATCCAGTTGTGAGATTTTGGTATGAGGTTACTGAATGCTCTTGGTGGCAATCTAGAATCCCTTACTGATCTCAGATACAAAGAAACTGTGTTTTATCCTCGGATACAAATTCCTGTATTAAAATTAAAATTAACCTGGCTTAAAATTAAGTTTGGCTTAGTTGTTTGGGGGCAGAATAATTGAGGGATGAACTTTGAAGGATATGCAAAGAAAAATAGTGCTGTAATGGAGGAAGCAGATAGAGAATAAAGGACTAAGGGAAAAAGGGAAAGAAAGTAGGAGATAATAATATGCAGGCTGTTGTGAGCAGAGGAGGTAGAATACTTTAATGGACTTACTCGTATGTCTGATTCAAAAAATTTGATAAAGATGTTAGATTGCAATCCTTAAGCATAAAGGAGAAAAGCAGCTCTCTGTGTTAGGAGAATATGAAAGTGTAGCAGTATTGAGGCCATCTGATGTCATCCAGGTTGGGAGCTTTGCTACCAGGACACAATGCATCTGGACACGGAACTACAGCACCATTCATATATGAGGTAACCCCACCACAGTCTCTCTTCCTTCTCAAAAATGTACTGGTTATGGGGTTTCCAGCAATAGCACTTTTTAGGTTGCCTGTGTATCTTCTGGATATTGTTTCCATGATTGTTCCATCCAGCATGTTTACATGGAGGCCAAAACATGTCCGTGCATGCGTAGAGGTGACAGGAAGCACATCAGGGAATCCTGGATGTGCCTGTAACATAAAACATATGAAGACTGCTGTCCAGCTAGGAAGGGATAATGGCAGGGATTTGATATCCCATGTTATCCCTTGCTAGTGGGTTATTTAGCTGCTGTCTGGAAGTGGCCTCTGACTACAGAGTTTTTTCCCCCACCTTAAGGTACTAATTGTGGTCTCTCAGGGTCTTATCCACATTGGCCCGCTGAAAAACGGATCTATTAGATCTGTTTTTTGGCAGTCCGTCCTTGCTGGTAGATCCGTCACTATTTGTGACGGATCTACCGGACCCCTTGCATCCGCACACGCACGGGGAGGACGGATTGGGAAACGGATTTGGCGTGGGAGCCAACGATGGGGAACTGGGGGCCTCCATTCTCTGGGCTTCCCCTCTCCCCAGAAGCTGGAATCGCAACTACTTGACCTGGGGGGGGGGCTGCACCCTATACCCGCCCTACCCACCCCAGGTTGGGCGTGCACGATCCCCTCTTTACCTGCAGGCAGCCAGGCTGACTCTGGCTGCCGGGGCCCAGTGTGCTTTGCGCATGCACACAGCGCGCCTCCCCATTGCCCAACTATGCGCCTGGATTCAGCAGGCTGTCTGCGCAGGTCTGCATGGCTGGCCAATGGGGAGGCACGCGGCACGCACGCACAAAGCACGCCGGGCCCCGGCAGTCAGAATCGGCCTGGCTGTCTGCAGGTAAAGAGGGGATCACGCGCGCCCGACCTGGGGTGGGTTTGTGGGTGTGTAGGGTAAAGCGCCCCCGGCTTCAGGAACCGCAATTCCGGCTCCTGGAGAACGGAGTCCCCCGGTTCTCCATGCCTGGCTCCGGAGGAGCCAATCGGGGAAGCCGGGGGGGAGGGCCCATTTAGTTCCCCGGTGCTTATGTAGAAGCATCCTTACGTGGATGCGGATTAACCGCACAAGGACGGAATAAGACTTGATTAAGACTAGCTTCAATCAGGTCTTCAGGGAAACCGGTTTTAGCACCTTCTAGCACACATTAGAGACACATCTCGTGAGAGCCAATGCGGAAGTGGGCTCCGCAAAGTGTCTCTAATGTGTGCTGCAATGTGGAAGGTGACTTGCCAAGTGTTTTAGATCTGTTGTTAATGGGTCCTTAATCCATGTAAAGTGGCCAGTGCAGGAAGACCCTCAGTGCTTAAGCTACATTTGTTTTCTCCAGAAGGGGCGGATGGTACTTTATATACATCAGAAGAAAGACCATTCCAGAGCCTGAACTCTTCCACAGAGAGGACTCCTTAAATTCTGATGGTATTGGCACTTTGTAGGAAGAAAAGGCGCTGCTTCCAGCTTGGAGAGGCAGGCAGGATGCCTCTAAGCACCATCTGCAGGGATTCAAGAACAGGAGACGTTCTTACGTTTGTTTTTTGCTTGAGAATGCCTGGAAGCTGTTAGTGGACTACTTGGTGAGATAGGATATTGGACTAGATGAGCTGTGGCCTAATCCATCACAGCTCTTCTTAAGTTCTTATCTTCATAAAAGTAAAATTTATGCATTGCCCACCGCTGTCTGAGAATCAAGCGTAATTCTCTGGTCCAGAATGAGCTATCTATCTCAAGCAGGGACAGATTGTTCTAGGCATGGAACAAGACTGTCAGCATTGGAGTGACCTGTTCTGTGCTACCTCCTGTGCTGACTCCAAAGCTTGAGACAGCTTTATTGCTGATGTGGGGTGCCATCAAATTCTCTGAATGCCAGGACCAAAGGATTTCTGGCTTTTGGAGCTCCTGGGATCTCCATTTCAGTGGCATGCCTTGATGTGCTGCTGAAATGTTCCCCTCCCCAATGTGGCATGCCAGACAGTGGAGATATGTGGATGGCACACCTGCGTGGTCTGGTATACCACCCCTACTACAAAGGTAAACCTTGAAATCAAGGTCTATCTGTAGACAGGACCAAGATGGTATTGAGGGTGCCCTAACTTGGTCTTTGCTTTGTCCTCTGCAGATGGAATGTGTGACGGTTTCTGGGTACAGGCTGCAAACTGTTTTGCTTTTGGGCTTTGCAGGCTTCTTGCAAAGCTGCAATAGCCAGCCTTGTTGCAAAGTTTGTTGCGAACCCTGGGATTTGGGCTGCAAAAAGAGCGGGAAATCCTGTGCGGGCCCTGTTGCAGTGATTGGCTGGAGTAAGGTTTTGGAGGGAAAAGCTGTCCGGGGATCTGAGTGCTGGAGGGGCTAGAGAAGGAGTTCCCACCAATCAGGCTGGAGGGACAGCAACCTCTGTTAGGAGTCTCCAGCAGCATTTTATTGCGGCTAGAGCCAATCAGGATCAGGGGTGTGTGTATAAATGAACACAGAGTACAGCAGAAGGGGTCTTCATGCTGGGACAAGAGCTGAAAGGAGAAGAAGAGCTGAACCTGAAGGAGCCAGACCAGTAGTTGACTAGGGGTCTTCGTGCTGGGACTGAGGCTGAAGGGAACAGAGGAGCTGATCCTGAGGGAGCTGGAACCAGTAGCTGACCAGTGGTCTTTTGGGCTGAGTGATTTCTGGAGGAGGCAATCGGGTGGATTGTAGCTCTGAGGGAGACTTCACTAGCAACTGACCAGGCTGGATGATCGGACAAGCAAGGACGGACTGGGCCTTGTGATCATCTAGGGCCACGTTCTGGTACACTGGCTTGGCGTGAGCTGTGGCAAAGCAAGTCAGAGGGAGAGGAACGTGTGGAGGCTTGTCTTTTAAAAGGCGAACTATTTTCCTGTAGAGGAAAGGGTTAGCTCCTAGCTTTAAGAGACTTGCAAATTTAAACCAACAACTACCTGAACCTTATTAGCTTTTTAGTATTGCTTGTGTATAATAATAAACTTGTTTTTGTTTACTGTTGAAACGCTTGCTACCAGTGTTTTGTGTCCACACTGTAGTATTCACTTGGCCGTTGCACGAACCCAGCGTCCTAACAGGGCCAAGCTACTCCTCAGAGAGGGCAGGCACTTACTGGAACGCTGGGCATCGTGGCAGAATGTATAAGGGGGAAGGGTGTCCTTTAAACTGCACCAGCAGGTGGAAGGTATGCCCATAGACTGTTTAGTTTTCTGTACTTGTGGTAAGTATGGAAACGGCCCAAACCTCTGTTCCTTCAGGAAAACAGACTGGACTGGAAATCTCATTTGTCTGTTAACTTTCTACAGATGCAGAGACTAAGAGAAGTGTTTAGACACAGAATTTGCTGTGACTCTGTTTCTCAGGACACCGTGCTGGTTTAGGACATCTCTAATGACTTTGATTATAGATTTTCTTTTAAATTATTATGACATTTAATATTGTTAAAATATGCTTCAGTCTATAGCCAGAGATCCAGCTAATAAATTCACTGCCTTCACTCCCGCTAAACAAGAATAAGTTTTCACTAGATAGCTGGCAAAATACTGCAGACATTGGCGGCGACTCTGAAGGGTTGCCTGTTGCCCTTCTGTGTGGGAGGCTGCCAGGAGGACCTGCCAACCAACTCGTACTTGGCCTCACAGTGGATCCAGACTCCAGAGCTGTTCAGCCGACAAGATTCCAGAGGAGAAATACGCTTGAGTGAAAGGTTTGGTGCCAAGCCCATTGGGAGACGTGAAAATAATGGGATTAAACTCCTGTTTGTTCACTTTGGGACATTTGGTGACCACGTCTACACTTCGGGCCGTGTTCCAAAAGAAGGGAAGCAATAAGTAGGCATTGATTCTGGTTTTGTTGTTTCCAAATAAGCTGCCGTCACTTTTCTCCTCCAGAAAGTCTGTTCAACGTACTGTAGTTCAGCTAGTGAGACTTGTCAATCTTCTTGAATTCTTGGGTGCATTTTGAATCTCTTTCTCTTAGTCTGAGAAAATACTGATGAGATGAAGTCCAGAAAAAGAAAAGGGTGCATGTATATATCCATCTAGTGTGCGTACCTGCATATCTGCTATCTTGCTCAGTCTTGCAGATAATATTATTTGACATGCCCCATATCATACAAATTTTACCTATCAGTTTTGCATGTATTTATGCCTTTTAGGATTACTTGAATATATCTCAGCCAGAAGTAATTTTTTTCCTTTCTAGGTTAAGGTAAGACTAGGGTAAGCTACATAATTTATGTGGTTTGTATAATTTTTTTTAAAAGTAAAAATTGAGTTCTTTGTTTCAGATGTGTAATTTTAGGTTTTGGAACCATATTGTACTCATTAGCAGAGGCTTCCTGCCACCTGTGGTTTGGTGACCTTAATCTGTTCAAAGGCAGTATTAAAACATGGAAAAATAGATTGCTTAGCAGGGAGCAGATCATTAAAATCAACTGTCTGGATTAATTTTTGATCACCCCAGAGGGCTGGTGGTGCATGGTGAAACTGAGTGACACCATTTTTTTAAATGGATTGCATTTATAAGCCACAGCCTTCCTCCCCCCACCCCCAGGAGATTGATGGTATACAAAAAAAGCTAAATGCATACTTACCTGTGTCTTAGGAGATTAATGGGGAACTTACAGAAGAGCAAAAGGAGGAGCACTACAACCTAAATGCATTCGGGTACTGACTGCACGGCATTGGAAACCCTGATCTTGGCCTAGGAGGGGGAAACTGGCTCTGTGAGCCAGTTTGGTCTTGTGGTTAGGGTGTTGGACTCTTATCTGATAGTCTCCTGGGCTGAATTCACACTTCAGCCCATAGTATAGAATTAGTCAGTCTCTGGGCAGGTGCATCTGCACTGTCATGGCCTGTCACTAGAAATGCTCCTCGCCTGCCCAGAGGTTGACTAATTGCATGCTAGCTGTGGAGCATGAAATCGTGCACCACAAGCACACTAACCTTCCCCGGAGATTTGCCTGAAGCACCCACCACTAATCATTCACACCTCTGCTGGACAGGGAGGTCATTGGAGCTGCTGTGCAAGCCTGCTGGCAGCTCCGACAGCCTCCTGATGTGACTGCAGCTGCAACTGTGCAGAGCCTCAGCATCATCATAGCACTGGTGCTTATGCCTGCGCAGTTGCAGAAGGCACTGGACTCAAGATGGCGGCACCCAGATATGTTGCAGCCCAGCAAGTGCAAGCGCTAGTCAGTGTTAGGTGATTGTGCACCTTTCCCGTCCATGGGAAGGGAAGTGCGAAATCGCCCCTGGTTCAGTTCCATACTCCTTCATGAAGCCAGCTAGGTGACCTTGTGCTAGTCACATCTTTGGGTGTCCATTGTGGGGAGAAGAACTGAAGGTTTGTCACTTGCTTTGAGTCCCCTTAAGGGTGAGAAAGGCAAGGTATAAACGCCAACTCCTCTTCCTCTCTCCCTCTCCCCCTGTCTGGGTTGGCTCTGTTCTTAGCATAGGAGGGAGGAGGCCGCTTCTCTCCTTTGGCCCATGTCAGGATTGACCATGATAGGATCAGTTAGGAAAAACAACCTCGCTGCTCTCATAGCAAGATCATGTTTTATCCCAGCGGTTCTCAACCTTCCTAATGCCGCGACCCCTTAATGCAGAGGTGTCAAACTCAGTCTTGCCGAGGGCCGGATTAAAAAAAAAAAACTGTCAGGGCCAGGGGGCGTGGCTGGGGATGTGACTGGGGGGCGTGACAAGGGCACAGAGGAGGGGCTGGGGCGTGGCCAGGGGTGTGGCTAGGGCTCCGAGGAGGGGCTGGGGGCGTGGCCGGGGCGTGACCAGAGTTCCGAGGAGGGACTGGCTGTCCATGGCGGCGCCCACGCACTCGGGACTGGAGGGTCACGCCGCGCGCTCGCTCGCCCTCACCTCGCCTCCTTCGCGCCCAAGGAGGACAGCGCCGGCCGCTGCTGTCCTCCTTGGGCGTGAAGGAGGCGAGGTGAGGCGAGGGCGAGCGAGCGTGCGGCGGGACCCTCCAGTCCCGAGTGCGCGGGCACCGCCATGGACAGCCAGCCCCTCCTCGGCGGCCGTGGCGGCGGTGGGCGGCGGCAGGGGCGGCGGCGGGCGGGCGGGCGGCAGGGGCGGCCCGCGGCGGTGGCGGGCGGCGGCGGTGGCAGGCCGTATTCATACAGCCCGCGGGCTGCATCTGGCCCGCGGGCTGTATCTTTGACATCCCTGCCTTAATGGATTTCCTCATGTTGTGGGGACCCCCAACCATGGGGGCAAAGCAACTAGGAGGTGGGAGGGAAGGGCGGTGGGAGGCTCGTCGCGACCCCTCTGAAAGGGTAGTTCGACCCCCAAAGGGGTCCCGACTCCCAGGTTGAGAACCACTGTTTTATCCTGACATGGAATGAGAAAGAGAAGCAACTTCCCCCACTCTTTTACCAAGAAAAGAGTCAAGGATTTCTCACTTCAAACTGAATAGAGGGCTGCCCTGCCCACAGCAATCAGGAGCCCAGTTGCGGCTGCAATAATGACAGCCTGGGGTTTCATCAATCACATGGACCATTTTCTGTATACAAAGGAAGGCCATGTAGGAGGTTGTCAACTACCCCAAGAACAGTGTGGAGTAAGGAGCTTTGAGCGTTCTTTATTCCACAGTGCAGTTAGAGTGTCCTGTGACCACTTAAGGTGGCATGGATGCAGTGTCAGTGTAGACGCCACACTTATCCTGTGGATTGAACACTACATGAAGGGGCAGACTCAAGCAGATCCTGGCCCCTTACATGGCACAGTTAGGCCAGCATAAATGGAACCATCCTGTGTCTAAGTAAGAACTATAGGATCGAGCTATATCTGTCTCAGAAGCAAATTTAGCCATTTTTATTTTCTGATAACTTTTCTTAAAGGGTATCCTGTATGTTTATTGCATCATGAATGTAATTTTGTCATTATCAAATTGTCAGTCATACTTTTTCTCAGTTTAACCTGGATTTCCTCTTTACAGAGCAAACCCAAGAAGTAAATAAATACATTTTGCATTCACAACCACGCTGGTATGATTTCTCATTATCCACCCTGGACTGACTGGTTCAGATCACTGAAAGCCTATTCAGCAGATGAACCTGCTGCCAGTGTGCTGCTAGTAACTTGTAAATTCTGAGAGCAATACAAAACAGATCTTTCAGAGGAGTAAATGAGTAAATCTGACTAGACGTTTTTGTCAGGATCACTTCTTTGGCAACCTTATGAAAGAGAGAGAGGTGCTACAGTTCTGCAACAAAGTGTTTCCTTTCCACACAGAAGGCCCCAGGACTGGTTCCTGGCATTTCACTGAAAGAAAGCAGTGATAAAACACTACTTCTACATCTTTTGTCTGCATGAAGATATCCTTGTAACCATCTGAAGTCAAGCTCTATCCAGGAACACCTGTAGCTTTACTTGATGAAATAATATAATATTTGCAACATCAGTCAGCGTAATGAGATCACACCTGAGATGGTCTGGATAAGTGGTGTCCGCTTGGCCCTTCACTGAAGCCCGTCACTGGGAGACTACTTTCTTCTGGCCCAGGTTGGGTCACAATTCTGCCATCACTCTGCAAGGGGGCAGCGACAGCAGAAGAGGCTCAGTCCCATCTGGAACTTGGGAACATTTCGCACCCTGGCCCATGCCGTTACAGAAAAGCATACAACAAGTAGAATCCCCAAATAAGAAACACTGTAATGGAAAATAACAGGATCTCAAGAGGGTGGTATATATGGATATAAAAATGTCCAAACAAAATAATATTTAATAAATACCAAGGTGAAAATAAAATCCATATATGCAACTATTGCATGTGGGTATGGAAAAACAATACAGGCCAAAATAGTCTGGGACTCATAACATCCCAGATAAATGTGGGACTTTTCTGCTTCGCTATGTAGATGGCCAGACATGTTTCGACCCTCCTTGCTCCTGGGTCGTCTTCAGTGGACAAATAACTGAGATCCTACAAACTATAAGCTGTTCAAATCAGTACTTGCAGCAAATCTCCCATCAAGTTAAAAGGTAAAATAAGAAATCTGCAAATATCTCAGGTCTGTATCTGCAAAGTAAAAACAAAAAGTTTAGGCACTCTTGGACATTTTAATATCCACATGTACAGACATAACAAGAGGGACACCTTGAAGGTGGTTCCGAAATACTAGTGTGTGGCCCTTGTGTTCTCAGTTCTTCCCATATCCACCTTTGCTAGTGCAGAATGTTTATGGGAGGGGCAGACTAGCCGTGCGACCAGTGTTACTCAAAGCCGCCTCTGAGATGCCTCCAAGATGCTTCGTTTGTTGTATATGGTCACAGCCTAATATCACTATTGTGCAGGATTTGATACCATGCTTACAATCAGTTTGAGCTTTAGGGGCTACTTCACTTAAGCTAATCTACCGGCACTGAGGCAAGCAGCAAACCAGTAGCATGTATAGTAACTTGAGAAGTCAGTAAATCACTATTATCTGTGTGTTTTCCGCTGTCAGCTTTTGCTTATTTCCAGTGCATCATTTGTTGGGCTCCCTCATTAACTCACAGATAAAAAGCTAGAGTATCTACTAAAGTTGAGTCCATCTGAGTGGGTGGAGTAAGAGACATGAGGCCTCCACGCGTTCCTACCTGCCTATGTGTGAATGGGGAAAGCGTTCCTGTGTGTCCTTGCCTGAAAAGGCTGGCACGGGGGCGGGACCCCACTCCCAGGCCTGTCTGCTATTGGGTTGAATTTGTCCCAGGGGCGGGCAGGTCTGTCCGGTCCCTTCCCTGGGTTCCTGTAGGTTCTAGGGAACCGGATCAGGTCCTCTAGGCCCACAGGAACCCACCCCCCCGGGCACCCACCCACCTGGGCCTACACGGGGACGTGCACATGTGTGAGGTACTTACCTCATGCTCACTGGGTCCCAAAATGGTGAGCCGGGTGCGCCTGAGCGTGCCGGCTGCTCTGATTAGCTAGCTGCACAGTTAAGTGCTGTACACCCGGAACGTGTCTAGAACGCCTTGGGACGGGCTGAGGCAGTTCCGAATGGAATCGCCCGCCCAGAGGAGTGAATGCTCTTCTCCCAGGGCGTCCTTCACGCGTTCCGTCATCCCTCGTACGAATAGGTCTCAGTCCTGCTATTTGTGAATTTCTGGATCAACAAACATTTAGGCAGAAAAGATACCACAGAATGGCTGTGTGTGGTTGCTTACCTGCCTGTCACGCATTCAGAAAAATCAGCTCTGAAAGTACCTGTAGCTACCAGCTAGATTCAGGGGAGGTTGTGTCTGGACATGTTAGGAGGAATCAAGGGTGTGTGTGCTCCTGATTACTTTCTTTGTTCTGTGTTGTGTCTCTCATGAGTGTCAGATGATGATGAGAATAATGAGAACTGACTTTTTTTCCTTACCACTGTGATTTAGCCTTGGTATATAAACAGGGCTGAATGAAGGAAAATATTATATAGAAGAAGCCCTGTTCAAATAATTTCTGATTGTTTTTCAAAAACTTGCATTGTCTTTTTTATAAGCTGCCCTGTAGATGGATGTTGACACACTCCTTACTGTTTCTTCCTTCCTTACTCAAATCCCTTTATTTAGCCAGAAGGCAAGGGCCCTTTCTACACTTGGCCTTATAATGGACTAAATCTTGGGATAGGGGTCTGTGGTCCACATGCTAATGCAGGCTATGGCAGGCCTCACTTGGTGCCTGCCGTAGCCAGCAAGATCATGTGGACAGCAGGCCCATATTCTGGGATACAATCCAGGATAAGGCTAAGTGCAGAAAGGGCCAAGTTCCATGTTCCTGGGCAACATGCACAGTACAGAACCTGCCTTCTAGACAGACCAACAGTATAGGACACCTTCTCCAGTTACGAAGTAATAAGCACCAAGTAGGTACTTTCATGAAAATAAATACTGGAAGTGATAGGATTGAATTAACATTCATCTGTTCCTGTTGCCCACATTACTACCCTGGTGAAAGTCAGTTGCGCTACCTATATTTAATTAATACAAGGAAGAAAGTAGAGGCATAGCTCTATTTGCCACACGTAAAATTTTGTGCTGGTTTTGGAGCAGCCACTGGAACATGCAGTTTTTTCACACTTACCTTACTGGCAAAAATGGGGATAACTCCTGCATGGTACATTCGCACTGCATGGGGTGCTTCTTTACTAGAAACAGGTCCGTGTAGGCTGGAGTGTTCCTCCCCTATGCATATAGGTGTGGAGCACCATCCACATCTCTTCCAGGTGGAAGAGCTGCAGGGAGAGCATGTGACTGGCAGTCCAGGCATGATTGCACAGTGCATTGCCTAGTTACTCTGGCAATGGTGCCACACATGCACAGTGACACCATCGCTACAGCAAAGTGATGACTGCCATAATGGTAGCAATTGGCAGCAGTTTGCACTTAGCTGGCACCTAGTAAAGCTCTGGCTAAGTTCTGAATGCTTTGGGCTTCTGTAAGTATGGTGTCCAAAGCATTCCAGAACTTCGCCTCCCTGGGACACGAGGTGAAGTGCGAAAAGGCCCAGAGGCTATGAGATTAGTGTTCAAGAATTACTCTTGTGTTGTTAGTGTGATGTGCAGCACTGATTTGTCCTGGGAATCAAAGGTGTAGGGACTCCCTGTATGAACTGCCTTGGTAAAAACCTAAGTAACTTTTGGTCATCAGTGTCACCGCAGACATAGGCCTTTTCACACTTCAGCCCATAGTGAATAATTAGGCAACATCTAGGGAAGAGCATCTGTATCTAGAGGAGGCTGTTACAGCCTCCAAGCACCCCCTGCCTTCCCAGAAGTTGCCTAATTATCCACTAGGTGTAGAGCACAAAATCGTGCTCCACAACCTTACCAATCTTCCCCAATTACTTACCTGAAGCGTCCAGCCGGTGACCATTCACTCTTCTCTTGGACAAGGAGGTCAACAGAGCTGCCGCCCTTCTGACGCGACTGTGACTCCATAGAGTGTCAGTGTCATCATGGCGAAGGTGCTGATGCACGGACAGTTGTGGAGGGCGCAGCGCTCAGGATGGCAGTGCCCTGAACATGCAGGGTGTGCACTGTAAGTGACTAGCGCTCCAAGTGCAAGCGCTAAGTAATGTTAGGTGATTGCGCTCCTTTCCCATCCACAGGATGGGAAGGGAAGTGAGTTAGGACATCTCTGTGGTAAAAAATTTACTTGAGACTGTGGTAGATATGAGGCAATCACATATGGTACTGTGGCTGACCTTAGTTTCTAATTCCCTCAGTGTGTGTTGATTTAACAGGGACAAAAAGAAAAAGAAAAAAAATCCTTAACAAAATAGTCTGGATTGTTTCAGAGCTTCAAAGAATGCCGCTGATGGTATATTACAAAAGAGCTCTCTCGTCACCATACGAAGTCAGTGGTTTCTAGGCCAATGTAATGCTCGCCAAAAATCCCTCGTCTTGAGGAACTGATTTTCTAAACCCTTAATTAGTTGGAGCATCAGGATATAACTCATAAGCAGTTTCAGTTGAGATTTACTGGAGTACAACGTTTATTTCAAACATCTGGTATATCAAACATTTGTTCTTTTTCTTGTTCAGCTACCATTTTGGCTAATAGTATGACCAGTTCTGCATTCTGCATTTCTAAAGCAGATTTTGTCCAAAGCACCCAAAATACAGATTGATCTTGATGATCTTGAAAATATTGTATAAAGAGGTAGAATTTGATAGTAGATCAACTGCTTAGCTTTTGGTTGCATGTTATGAAACCAAGAGAAGAATAGAGCATCAAGATGTTTTATAATAAATAGGAAAGGCTTCACAGAGTTATCAGTATTATCTGTAATACCTGATATAAAATTGATATTGCTGTTTATGCAAAGTACCTACGAAGGGAAGCATTTCTACCTTTAGTGTTCAAGTTATAGCCATAGAATCAGTGCCATATTTGCTTCTCCTGTATTATCAAGTCATTTTATTTATTAAAAAAATATATATAGCAAGAGAAACAAGTAGGTCATCAGTAGTGTTCAGCTTTACAAAGATTAAATACCAAGGAAATGTTTGCGAATCCATTTTAAAATGTTGGAGGCTCAGGGAATTTTAAAGATAATGCTGACTCAAGGGGCCTATTTCCACTTGGCTTTATTCTGAAATATATCCTGGAATAGGGGGTTGTTGTCCACATGCTAGTACAGGCTATAGAAGGCCCTCAGGTGAGGCCTGCCAGAGTCTGCATTAGCATGCAGATCACAGGCCCCTATCCTGAGATAGTCTCCAGAAAAAGGCCAAGTGTGAACTGGCCCAAGGTGTCTCCACGGCTCTCGTCACACCTTTACTTTGAACCTTCTTCAGTCCATCTTCAGTCTGCTCTCACCTTATCATTTCTGTCCATTTTATCTGTGGAGTTTCCCTTCAGAAAAGTCCAAATGGAGGGCAGAAAGTCCACAAATAAAATGGACAGGTTTAAAGTGAAGGAGTGACCATGGGCGCGTCTCCATGCCAAACCCCCTCCCCACCGAATTTAAGCTTGTTTTGCCTCGGAGCATCTCCACACACAGCTTTACTCTGGGCTACATCAGGCGCAAAGGAGGAAAATCCACAGCACAAAACCCCCTCTTTCAAACAGTATTATATCCAACTTAGGGGAAAACCACGGATTATCCTGGGAGCATGGAGACGCACATGGATTTCTTTAGTGTCTTTCCGGCTACATTAATCTTTCTCGCTCTTTACGTGTGTGTGTGAAAACATTCCTTTCCTTGGCTGCCAAGAGTTAAAAGCATAACCAATGCTTGTTACGTAGTTACAAGCATAACTAACTATGCGCACAAGCAGACCACCAATCTTTCTTCTTTCAGAATGAAAGAATAGATGTTTTCCCCTCCGTTAAGATAATTAGCATCACTTTCCCCTGATAGCAAGCACAGAATTTCTCTCCCCCTCCAAATAATGTGAAAGAAAGGGTTCGCTGGGCAGCTTCTGTGCACTGGCAGCTGCAGGGAGTGAGCTGCTTTCAGTTATGCTTGTAACTGTGTTACAAGCATTAGTTATGGAGAGAGCTAGCTGCTTTCAATTATGCTTTTAACTCTTTGCAGCCAAGTAAAGGAATGATCTGTGTTGTGTTGTGGAGGTTCAGTTGAGGTTTTTGCCAGTCATCGCTGCAGTGGGCGGGGGCGGGGGCGGGGAGAAAAAGATGTGGCTTGCATCACAAAAAGTGGCTTACATAGGGACAGGAAAGTATGTTTTAAATCCACGTTGCCCCAAACCACATGGGGACACTTTATTTCAAATTACAACACACATTTTAAAAATCCGACACAAGAGAGAAGCAAAAAGAGACCATGGAGACGCATCCCATGGCCCAGATGTAGGCTAAGCCCTGTGTTTTTCTCATGACTGTTGGGAATGCCAAATGTAATTGCAGTATTCTCAACAGAGTCCCTGATTATTGAAACAATAACCTGTAATATTGCTGTTACCGGAAATCTGGCAATTGTGCTGCGATACCTATAATAGCGATGGTTGCTTATGTATCTGCCAGCTCATTTCATTATTATTTCACTTGTGGCTACCTGGAAGCCAGCCAAGTGCATGAAAACAGCAAAAGAAACCGGGCGAGTATTTGACTGTCTTCCAGATTAATGCAGGTGGAATTATAACAAAAGGAGCCAGCAGACACCAGGTATGCCTGTGATTTCCTCTTGCCATCTGGAGGGACCCTCAGTTTGGATTAAAGCTTGCTGTGCATTCCATGGAACATACTATGATGATACATTTTCTTTTTCTTCCCCCACCCAACTGTTCTTTTCTGCGGTTTTCTAGGCAGGTTTGATTCGGACAGATAGTGGTGAATTTTTTATTGAGCCCCTGGAGCGAGGACAATGGAAACAGGAAAAAAATGGAAGAGCTCATATGGTCTATCGTAGGTCA
The DNA here is from genome assembly GCA_023333525.1 of Aspidoscelis tigris stejnegeri. Taxonomy (NCBI): domain Eukaryota; kingdom Metazoa; phylum Chordata; class Lepidosauria; order Squamata; family Teiidae; genus Aspidoscelis; species Aspidoscelis tigris. Next base: position 99,617,496 of record JALMGA010000002.1, read on the forward strand.
ACCATCAAACAAGAAAGAGCAGAAGCATTCAAGGAACATCATAATGAAGGTATAGTCTTTTTCTTCCTTTTGAGATCATTGTACATTTTGTGCCTTAACTTAGATCCTGACATGTCCATCTCAGATAGAGGTTGATGCATTAGTACTACTTAGTACAGTGATGGCCAACCTATGACACGCGTGTCACAGGTGACACGCCAAGCCCTTATGGGTGACACACATGGTCACCCTGGCACCTGGGTGTGTAGTGCTTGCTTGTTCTTGAAGTGTATGAAATACCAACTTTCAATTGAAGATTTAGCAACAAAAGCCGCTAATGTAAAGAATTATTTGTTTTTGCTTTTAATAAAATTCATACATCAAAAATATAACTTTTTTACTAGATCGACAAATATCACAAAATTATGGATAATTCCAGAAGTGACACAGCATCCGAGTTAAGCTAGGTTTTCTTGCGAATTTTGACACACCAAGCACAAAAGGTTAGCCATCACTGACTTAGTAGCATGAGTGTAAATAGACATATGATGCTTATTGGCAGAGGCAGGAGACTGGTCCAGTGCTGCTATAGGTGTACATACCTCCTGCTATAGGTGTATATACCTCCCGCCTGGCACGAGCCAATCCTGGATTGGCTGAGCCTGCTGGCTTTCTAGGGAAGTCTAACTCCTCTGCTTACCTGTTCTTACCATAGTTTCACAGTATAAACACTAAATACAATAAATAGTTTTAAACACACTTGCAAACATTCCACTTTAAACACATTAGACACCAGGCATCACAGTACTCTTAAGCGTTTATTTCTGAGGGCGACAATTTGAAGCAAAGTGCTATAGGGCTTAGTCTTGCCTTGGTGGGACAGTCAGGGTTTGCTTCCACACAGAGCATCTGGACCACGTGGAGTGCTCTACAGCTCTAAGCTGCTGGCTAGTATATGCTGGAATGGCTCCATTCACACCTCTTTCCGGGTGGATGAAGCTTGGAGTGGGGTGGCACGGTTGTGTACCACACTGCCTGGTCACTGTGGCAATGGTGCCATGCATGCCCATTGCATGGGATTTTGATCACACTTACCCAGTTGGGCAAGTTTTGGATTCATCGGGTGTTGCACAATGAGGGCACCTAATACATTCTAGTACTTAGCCAGCCTTTGTGCTAGGCGAAAGTGCAAAAAGGCCCTTGGACTGAGGGCTCTGTAGACTAATCTTTTGTGTCTTGACCTTGTATTTTTCATAAGGCAATATTTTCAGTTGCAGCAATTAAGCATACACAGATAGGGCATGATTTGCATATTTTAACTTTTTTTTTGGGGGGGGGGAAACAGTACATTTTATTAATACCAGCATAATATATAAAACTATAGTTGGTGGTGCCTTCAGTAACTGTGCTCTCAACTTTTCTAGTTCCAGGCTTTGGTCTAGGTCAGCTTCCAGATGCTCTGAATCTGATCAAAGTCCAGGTTGGTGAAGCTGATCGAAAGAGGCGCCATGCCAAGAAAGATGACTACAATATAGAGGTTCTGCTGGCAGTTGATGATTCAGTTGTGCGATTCCATGGAAAGGAGCATGTCCAGAACTACGTCCTCACCCTAATGAACATAGTGAGGCCCTTTGCTATATTTTAACCTTTGACTTTTAGGGTGGGAGTGGAGAGGCAAATGGTTGTGAAGAACCACAAATTCCACATGGCGGCATAATTTTGTTGTAATGGCTGTGCATTCTGATTTTGAATGGGCAAGTGTATCTTAGGAACATGTAAAGATGTGATCATAATGCAGAATATGAAATGTGGCTAACCTGCGGGATTGTATTCAGATGTTTATATTTAGGAGGTGTTGCTTAATTGAAGAATTGCAGGCTTGGGTGGCAGTAGCCTAGGGTTGTGCTGAAGTACAGTTCATCAAAGCACCACTTGGGAGTCACATCTAAGAGATGAGGGGACTCGCCTCCATGATGCAGCATGGTGGCTACCATTTGACCCCCCTCTGTAGGCAGGGCTATGCTATGGGTTGGCTTGTCTCCTCCCTCCCTCCCTCCCTTCTTCCTTGTGTTGTTTTTCTTACTTCTTGGCATCCTTTGGGCCTAGGCTCTTGCTGTAGTTTTATTCTCTCTCCCATGTCCTCTGTACATTTGTGTATGTTACTGCTGGTATCGTAACAGAAACATGGTGCAAGTTTGCAGTACATCCTCCTGTTTGGAGCTGGTGGAGAACACCTTGGCACAGACTGAAGACAGGTGATACCAATACTACAAAAAAGAGCAGTAAGCTAGGTTATGCTAGGTTTTCCAGAGAACTAGTATTGTGCAATAGTTATAGTGAATGACTTGGACAATCAGGGCCTATAATCAGACAGCAAAAAAAAGTACCATACCTCTGGGGTGCCTCCGAGGCAGTTTCAAGGTGGGATTGTTCATACACCAGTCTGCCCCGCTCTCCTTTCCTCAACATACTGTGCTAGAAAAGGCTGTGCCTCCTCCCCCATACACCCTTTATACCGAAGCAGTGCTCCACAGCTATCTGGGTCTGCCATAGTCTGCACTAGCTTGTGGATGGCAGGACCTATTCTGGGATATATTCCGGAATAAATCCCAGTGCCGAAAGGGCCTAAGTCTCAAGAAGGATTTGTCTGATCTCTCACACAACACTTTTTAGTGGATTTCTTCAAGTAATCCGCCAGAAAGGGCCTTGATTTGATTCAGAGAAGAAAACTGCGTTATTGAAGCTAAAGTTTTATTCTCCAAAAAACAGCTCAAATCATTCTAGCTTGAAATAGCATTTACATGGAAGTAAGTTTTTAGAACCAGCCCACACTGAAGAGACATTCACTGTGGAGTAAGGAAGTGTGCTGTTGGTTTAGTGAGTGCAGTGTTTCACAAACTTTAGACATATGTGTATTCCTATAATTTTCGTTACGCTGAGTATCGCTCATAAAAAAAAACAGCTAAGCACGGTGCAGTGGATATTCCCACGTGATCCCCACCAAACTCCGGTGCAACGCGTACCCCCACCAAACTCTTTCCGTACCCCTGGGGGTATGCGTACCACACTTTGGGAAACACTGGTTTAGTGGTTAGGGAGCTGGACTCTTATCTGGGAATACCGGGTTTGATTCCACCCTCTTCCACAAAGCCAGCTGGGTGACCTTGGTCTAGTCACTGCTGTCTTCTGAGCTCTCACAGCTCCACCTACCTCACAGTGTCTGTTGTGGGGAGAAGAACAGAAAAGCTTTGTCAGCTGCTCTGAGTCCCCTTAAATGGGTGAGGAAAGCGGAGTAGAAAAGCCAACTCTTCTCTTCTTTCTTACAGTGGCAGACCAGTTCTGTCTTCTGGGACTTATTTGATATCCCACAGGCATCTCCATTCCTAAAAGAGCCCATTTGCTATGGGTTCACAGGTTAAAACTAAAGTTCCATGAGAGGGTAAGAGCAGGCCCCCAAGTTGATGTGCTGCTATCAGTCTGAAACTTACGATTAAGTGCTTTGGAAATCCTGCCCTTAAAATGAATTAATTTGTTTATTCATCCTAACCGAACCGTGGTGCAGAGAATGGGTTTCCTCCCTTCCTAGGCTCAGCACTTCCCCTCCTGTGTCATGCATGATGTCATTCTGTACCCTCCAGTTTGTGCGGGATGGCATGAGAAGTTTGGAATTGTCAGCTTTAATCAAAAGCTTTATTTTCAAGTCCATTTCATGGTTTATACTCAGCAGGGAAGGCTTTTCATTTCGTGAATGTTCAGGATGCTGCTGGGGGAGGCAGGGAAGAAAGCGGAGCAGCTGCCTTTTCAGATGGAAAAAGTCCCATTGGGGAGTTTAATGAGCTGAAAGAAAATATCAGTAAAAAGGGAAAACATGACCTCTTAGGGTAAGATGCAAAGCGAATAGTTTACCAAAGCAGAGCCCTTCAGACAAGCCTTTTTCTTTCCTTTTTCTTTGTTCCTTCTTCTAAGTCCTGACACCTTCTTTTGGCGGTCTTGTCAAGACTCAGTCGCTTGGTGAGTAACACCCACCCCTTATGGCTTCACTAGCTAGTTATCCATCATTGCTGGTGACCTTTTGAAAGGGTTCTCTTTGGGTTGGACTCCCACAGTGCTATGACGTCACTGGGGGGGGGGGCAGACAGGATTTTGAAGGGCATTTTTGGCATAGAAAGCCTACCAAGCTGCTTTCCTCAGAATTTGAACAGTCCCCCTTTCCTCAAATGTTATAGCAGTACCAAAATGTCGCTTAGAGATTAAAAAAAAAAAAGCATGGAGAGTGAAAAATTTAAGACTTGTGATGATGATAGGACAGTTTTGCAGTTGGTTGACAAAAGGAGGGAAAGAATGAACGAGGGAGCTATTTTAAAGTAGGAATGAGGAAGATCTGGTTAGATTATACCTCCTGTCACCCTTAACATTGCCTGTGATGGGTGATGCCTGGGTAGCATTAAGGAAGTATTATATACACCAGTGACTACTAGAATGGATGCTAGTCCCTGCCTCCAGGTTGGAGAGACAGGCTGGATGCCTCTAAAGGCCATCTTCAGGGACTTGAGAGTAGGAAAAGGTTTTGCCTTTGTCTTCTGCATGAGAATGCCCAGAAGCAATGGGTGGCTCAGTCTGTGAGACATAATGCTGGACTAGATGGGCTGTGGTTCAGTTCTACAGGGCTCCTCTTAAAGTTCTTATTTTATTATATTGCTGATGGGAGGTGGAATTCAATGGGATCTACCGGGCTAGAGACGCCATATTCCTGACTTCATAGCTGATAATTGAGGCAGAATCCCCCTGATTAAACCTGATCTTTGGGCATGAAATTTCTGGTAGGATAAGCTACAATGATCTGAGCTTTGTTGACTCTCCCCTTCCCAGCAGTATAGAAAGATTGAGGGGCATTGCTTGGTGGAAGAGTGTCCATCTTGTATGTAGAAGGCCCCTGGCTTCACCCTGGAAAAATGCAGTGCAAAACACTGTTACATCTCTGCCAAGAAAATCCCATGGATATGTCCTTATAGCTTCCAGGAGTTGAATTCAACTCATGGTTATCTTTACCTTCCTTTACAAGAAAGGTCATCATTATACTGTGCCTTTCAGTAAGCTTATTTGTGTTACGAGCATTTTAGTTTTTAATACTGTAAGAACATAATACTGCCCCACTGGGTTGGAGCCATGCCCCATCTAGTCCCACAGTCTGTTCTCACAGTGACCAGACAGCTGCACAGGGAAACCTACCAGCGGTATACAAGCACACAGCTTGCTTTGTTGCAGTCCCTTAGCAGCTGGTCTTCTGAGGCATACCACTGCGGCTGGAAACTTCATCCACTGCAAAAGGTAGCCACTTGGTACTTATTAAATAAATGTGAGGTTGATGTAGGGGGAATAAATACTGGGTGCCACCAGACTTAACTTATACTGCGCCGTCCCGCTGCAACCGCTTCCTGTTGGTCAGACACGACGACCGGAAGCCACACAGGGACAGTGCCGTCGCTTCCGGTATGCCTGACAGGGTGATCGGAAGCTGCACTGTCCCGGCTTCCTGTCGGTTGGTCGGTTGATTGGGACGCACCATTGCCTGCAGTGGGGGCTCAGCATGTCCCCCAAAAAACTAAGTAAAAAGATGATGATTGATCAGCATCTTTTTACTTCATACCCTTCGATCAGATGCTGTGCCGCTGCTGTGGACAGAAGAAAGCTGCGCTCTTTTGACGCAAGTCTGGATGGATGCAGCCGGTAAGACTGCTGCTGGGAAAGTTGCACTGGCTTATAACTTGTTCCTGAGTTCCAGAGTATTTCTTCTATGGGCATTTGTCCTTAAACTGGGTTTGGGTTTCTTGGAAGAAACACACTCTTTTGAATACTTAGGCTGAGAGCATTTTACTATTGTGGTTCCAGCAATCATAACCCGTGGCTAATTCATATAAGATGTGAATTTCATATCTAAATTCATATAAGATGTGAGCCAGTTTGGTCTACTGGTTAAGGATCCCGACTCTTATCTGGGAATACCGGGTTCAATTCTGCCCTCCCTCATGAAGCCAGCTGGGTGACCTTGGGCTAGTCACAGCTCTCTTCTGAGCTCTCACAGCCCTACCCACCTCACAGGTGTCTGTGTGGGGAGAAGAACAGAAAAGCTTTGACAGCTGCTTTGAGTCCCCATAAATGGGTGAGAAAAGCAGGGTAGAAAAGCCAACTCTTCTTCTTCTTCTCCTGGTGAAGTTCAGCCTCTGCTCACGAGCAGTATTGGGAGATACCTTACATTGCATCAGGTCCATCAAGCTCAGGACAGTCTGTATGCAGTTTTACTGAATTGTGATAGGTCAGTGATTAACAGAAGAGGAACAACAGAACGGTGTTTAGGCATACAGAATATTACGCAGCGGTTACTGGATGTGAATATCCATCAGCTTTGAAGAGATCTTTGGTTTCCTAGTGGAAAGTACTGGAAAGGAAGCCTACTCAGAAGACAGTGCAGTTAGGGAGTTGTTTTAAACTGCATGGTATAGTTAAAAATAGTATGTCTGGATCTTTCCTTTCTTTTGCCAGAGTCTCTTTTGTGACCTGGCAGTACTGTTATTAGAAGGAAAGATCAAGTGGCCCGTGGGAAAGAGTGGAGGAAGTGAGATAGCTGCTAGCTGTCACCTCCTAGTGAAGGCTTCTCTGAGCTTCAGACTGGAGTCTTTTGTTAAACATGGGATATATGCAATGCATTTCCTCTGCCACTGGACTGTGGGCATTAACAGTAAGAATCCATAGCTTTCCACTTAATTCTCATTTGTTTGTTGGTGTTACTGGACAGATTAGCAGAGAGTCAGATGTAGAGTCCATTCCTGGCCCAAACTGAATGATTCAGGACAAGAACAGAGCTGCATGAGGCAGAACCCATTGATAGCTCCCTGCATTGTCCCAGTCTGCTTTTGGTTATTTCAGTGTTATAAACTGGAGGGAATTCCGTGGGGTGCTCAGAGACAGCCCCAGAACTGAACCATCTCCAGAGCCCAGCAATATGGCACTAGATTCCACACACTGAGTAGCCAAGCTAACCATCCCTGCTTGCCTTCAAGATGGCAGCTGGAGTAGATCACAGTCTGGGAATGTGAAGCCTTCTGGGCATAGTTTTTTAATGCTCAAGAGTGTTCCAGTTGTTGTGAATGTGCAGCCAGTGCATTACTTGGGAGGCCATGCCTCCTGGAGAATGCTCAGGCATACAGAGTCTGCAGACCAGTGAGGCCTCTGGTGTGGCTCACATGGACCATGGGAAATCTGCTTTTGGTTTCTTCTCTGGAGACATTTGACAGTTCAATTCAGGTTTTTTTGGCCCAAAAGGAAGACTGAAAATGCATTTGTTTCAGTGGCTATGCAGAAACCTCACATGAATGTAGTACTAAATTGCATGCAGCAGCAGAAAATGGTTTTGTGGTCAATTTTGCTGCTGCTTTTAATTTCTGTATTGATTACTGGCTGTTCCTAGTTGTAGGAAGGAATGGATGGGGATGCTGGATCTGCGCTGAGTTTTTACTGTGTGGGGTAGAGATGGAAAAATAATAAACTGCTCTGAATGTTTTAAGTTCCTACATAAATGTTGTGTGTTGTGTGCAAAAGAGTCTCCTGTGTAGAGTGAAACGTGAGCATGCTGGAAGTTAGCTTCACCAAGAAGTAGCTTGATACAGAAGCTTCTTGTTCTTTCTCTTTCTTTCTCAAATAGGAAATGTGTTAGTGGGATGCACATTTATGCAGAATACCCGGTGCTTTTGTGGGGTGGATGACCCTAGGAGAGCAAGACTGTGAGCAGAGTTCATCCAAAGGGAATACACAAGGAGCCATGCCAGCAGCTATAAATCACAACCTGACCAAGACCACACAAATGAGTGCTAATCCTATTAGCTGAAGGCAAGGCTGATGAGGAGAGGCTCAGTTCAGCTATTGTCAATTTACTGAAAGAAAAGATTTGATGAACTGGTGTCTTGGGTCAGCAGAGACCACAGTGTGAAAACAGAGAGAACAGCAAGGTGGGCCTAAGGAGAACCAAGCTTGACTTCGGAGACTTCTGCAGGTTTTGAGATTGGGTTGCTAAAAGAAACCCATGAGGCCTACCCTAAGGGTCCATAAATAAAGTTGCCCCTCCTTTTTTCCTTCCTTTTTGCTTACACTTCAAAATATATTCCTGGAGTGGGACTTCTTTGAAAATTCATTGCCTGAAACTCTGTTTATCAGACTCTGGGTAACAGATCCAGACAAATCTGCAGTTTTAAAACAGTAGTTGTATTAATTGCATTAAACGTAGAAAATCCTTTTTTGTTGTGAAGATGTTTCTAAGCTTCTGTTAGCATGATTTTCAAGTGAAATAATCAAATGCCGACAAATAAAATTAAAATGCAGTCAAAACAAAAAGAAGTTAAAAGCAACATTAAAGTTTGCATTTACCCGTAGAAACGTCCCACGCCATCCTCTGGAACGCCGTGTCTGCATTCAGATGCTACCAAAGCATTCTTGAAGCTGCCTGAGCCATTTCCTCCTGTGGACAACTTAAAAATTGTCCACAGGCTTACCTGAAGCGTGAGGAACAGCCTGGTAATGACAACTTCACACCTCTTCCAGATGGCAACAGAGTGTGGACTGCATTATGGTGGCTGTGCAGTCTTTTTGCAGTTTCTGGATTTCTGTGCAAAGTCCAGGATTGAGGCTTGGACTCTGCAATTGTGATCTGTTTTAGCCACTCACATTGTGTGTCCTGCTCGAACACAATGGGGGTGTTCCCATACACAAAATGTAAATAGTCTGAACTTACTTTGATCTTAACTGGCCTGGAGTGGCCTGTTTAGAGTTCGGGTGGTTCTGCACTGGACCTCCGAAATATGGATCTATTAGATCTGTATTTTGGAAATCCGTGTTAAGTAGATCTGTATCTAGTAGATATAGATCTACTACCACTTCTTTCATCTGCACCCGCAAGGGTAGGACGGAATTAGAAACAGATTTGAGGTGGGTGCAGCAGAAGCACAGCACCCACCTCAATCCGTGCTCTGAAGGCCCTCCCCCCGCCCGCCATGATTGGCTCCTCCGGAGCAAAGCATGGTGAGCCGGGGGTCTCCTATCTTGCCCCCCCCTTGCCCCAGAAGCTCTGCATTGCTTCTGGATCGCGCCTTCTGGAGTGGGGGGGGGGGGCTTCACCTACAACCACCCTACCCGACCCCAGGGGGAGTGTGAGTGATCCCTTCCTTACCTTCAAGCAGCCAGGCCAATTCTGGCTGCTGGGGCCCATTGCGCTTTGCGCGTCTGTGGAGCATGCCTCCCTATTGGCCAAGGCCACGTGCCTCCACAGAGGGCCTCCTGAAGCCTTTGTCTCTAATGGGTGTTGTGTGCAGATGTGCTTTTAGAAACCCGTCCTTAATGGGTCCGTAATAGGTGTTAAGTGTCCAATGCGGAAGCACCCTTCCTGTCTATAAGTGCAAACCTGACCTATAACTCTGGGTAGCTGACAGACAAGAGACCATGATGATTGGTTTTACTTTCCTTTTTCTTGTCATACGGCTAGTCAGAAACCATGGAATTAACTATATTTAACAGAGTTACACGGCACTGTTGTACACTCTCCACATCTGTTATATAACAAGAGGTAAAAAGGAATTTTACCCTTCAAAAATACAGTGCTTTCATACACGTCCATTTACTTTCTTCTAACACATGTTGGGGTGTCCAGGGCTCTGGTCACACCTAAGGCTTAATCCATCTTCAGTTCACTTTTGAAGTGAGAGAATATATCAGCAAGGCGACAAGCTTTTTTCTTTCAGTCTTAAATAACTCAGAAAATTCACCTTTGGGATAGATAATGTGGAAAGAAAATTACTGGTCAGTTTGCTGAGATGTTCTCTCACTCTGAAGGTTGACTGAAGCTGGATTAAAGTTTAGGTGTGACCACAGGCCTGGGGCCAATTCGCATGATTAGGGAACTTCTGGGGAAGGGCATCTGCACTTGGAGGAGGCTCCATTCATACTTTTTCCATTCATTGGGGAAGTGTTGGGTAAGTTGATACTTTGAGCATAGCAAAGTGTGGACACCTGTTGCATCTTAGCACTTCACCAACCTTCGCTCCAGGCAAAGGTGCGAAAAGACCCTAGAACAGACCTATAAATTTCTCTTCGACCTTTTCTATGTGATTATGTAAATACGGTGTATTGTGTGTTTTTCTGTGAAAGAGGTGAATGGGTGTTTCAATAATTTTTGGGCAGGGTTTGTGATAGTTAGGATTTCCGTCCTGTGACTGTATTGCTGATAGTTGTATTCTTATAGGGAGTTCCTGCCCTCAGAATCCATGGGAGACCTATGGTGCAGCTTGTGCCATTGAGTTGTGTCCTCTATGTCCCTAGTATGCTGATAGACTGGGGTCAATTCACACTTCGGCCCATAGTCAGGAATTAGGCAACATCTAGGCAGGTGCATCTGCTCTTGCAGGAGGCGTTTACAGCATAGAAACGCCCCCTGCCTGCCCAGAAGTTGCCTAATTGCTGACTAGTTGTGAAGCACGAAATCGTGTTCCACAACCTTACCAACCTTTACCCCAGTTTACCTGGAAGCATCCAGTGGTGACCATCCACAGAAGATGGCAGCGCCCAGAAGAGGACCGGCTGGTGGTTGAAATCAGTGGTTCAGTCGTGCAGGGGGTAGGCTAACGTTGACTAGCAATTGCATGTGCAAGCGCTAGTCAATGTTAGTTGATTGCACTCCTTTCCCATCCACAGGAGGGGAAGGGAAGTGCAAGAACGCCGCACTTCAACAAGGGTTTTTCTGCACTGGGCCTTATCCCAGATTGTATCCCAGAATAGGGGCTTGCTATCCACATGGTAGTGCAGACTACAGCAGGTCCTGCACAGGCCCTGGCATAGTCCGGATTAGCATGTGGATGTCAGGTCTGTATTCCAAGATATAGTCCGGGATAAAACCCAGTGCAGAAAGGGCAAGGGCTACTGGTATTCCAGATCTAAAACAGACCAGGAGGCCATTTTGGGTCTCCTCCTGAGACAGACTATGCTCTTCTCCGGTGCAGATGAAGCATACTAACAGGGGACAGGGACTCTCAAATGTTCAGAAGGGAGGCCCCTGGAACCTTTATTATACTGGATTAGAGGTGGATACAGAAAGGCCCATAGGCTCCCATCCAAGAACATCAAATGCAAATAGTCACTAAAGCGCTGCATCTGCTATGCAAGAATACAGCTGCAACATTTCCTTGTATTTTCCGAATATGTTGATCTATTTCCGTTGTGTTTACAGCAATCAATTAAAAAGAAACTTTCTCCTATATTGTTGCCTTAGTGAAACTGAACCAACTTACTTTCTTGACATTTTTCAGTCATGAGTTCACTGAAGATGTTTGGGTGATGCAACACATTTTCTTATTGGGAAACAGAAATCCCTTGGATTGTCAACATAGGGATGAAGTGTGTCTTTGCGCATGAACTGTTTATATGGAACTGAAATCTATATTTAGGACAGGAAAGATGACTGCATACCCCTGTACATCTGTGTGTTGCTATAGGCTCATTTCCCCCTTAGTACTGTAAACAGAAGTTGTTTCTTAACAACTTAGGCTTTCAGTTTTTTTTCCGTTAACAAAACTCATGGTTGATTACATCTATATTCCACCTATTTTTCTCCTGGTAGGCTTGTAGTTTCTGAGATTTCAAATCTATTCGTGGCTCTGACCTAGACCTTTTTTTATTAAGTTTTGTTCCTACTAGTTAATGGGCAGAATCCTATCATGGGGTACAGTGGGAACACAGCACAGGAGATCGTAGTTCAAGAACCTTTTCAGAGTGTTCATCCTCTGTCAGCTTTTGGCTGGTTCTGCACAATAGAAAAGCAAGCCCTTCTTCAGGTCTGCACCTTTTACTCCGGCTGAAAAATGGGGAGCATGTCATTCATATATCCACACATACTCCAGATTGTTGCTAACATCCAGCCCATTAAGGGATGTGTTAGAAATGGCCCTGAATTTGTGCATTAAGGGGTACTCAGTATCCATATGTCAGCCGCAGGAGTGAATGAGGGTGGCTGGAGTTGATTTTGACTCTGCTGAGCCTACCTAGAGGAAAAAAAAGGTTAGGAAATTGCCTCCCCACATTCAGCCATTATTTTAGAATGTTATTATTTTTAGTATGTTCATTTTATATTTTGTTTCTATTACTGTAACCTGGGCTGAATTCGCACTTCAGGCCGTGGTATGTAATCAGGCAACATCTGGGCAGGCGCATCTGTCTGGAGGCGTTTACAACATAGAAATGCCCCCTGCCTATCCAGAAGTTGCCTTATTACATACTAGCTCCATAATCGTGCTCCATAAGCTCACCAGCCCTTACCCCAGCTTACCTGAAAGCATCCAGCCAGCTGGCTGGGGAGGTTATTGGAGCTGCCATGCAAGCAGTTCCGATGGCCCCCTGACGCAACTGTGAAGACCGTCAGTGTCGTCATAGTGATGGTGCTGAGGCATGCACAGTCATGGAGGGTACTGCACACAAGATGGCGGTGCCCAGAAGAGGACCGGCCCAGTGATCGAACAGAGGCAAGTGATCGATCACGTGGGGAGTAGGCTAACGTTGACCAGAGATCGCAACTGCGATCGCTAGTCAACGTCAGTTGATTGTGTTCCTTTCCCATCCATGGGATGGGAAGAGAAGTACAAAAACATTTCTGCCCTCAGGCCTTCAATTATAGGGTGGTATAAAAATGCAAATACATGCATACATATATTAGTTCCTTCCAGGTGAATCTCACTAGAAGCAGAAAGTCCTCTGTGTTGTATTCTAGCTATGGGTATAGTTACCTTCATTTATTTATTTGTTTTATATCTTGCCCTGATGACTTTTGGGGACAGGAACTAACTTTGGACATATGTGGAGCACTGTTCAGGAGCAAATGGGAGTAAGTTACATGGAGCACCTCAAATTTGCTTTTGATTATATGTAGCTATTTATTGTTCTTAGCACTGCTGACTGTAGTTGTAGTGCGGGCATTTTGTTTGTTGTTTTTATAAAGATTAAGATTTCAACAAACCTGTAGTGAGATGTTTGAGGAATCTGCAAATTGTAAGTGCAGAGAAGAATAATTGTGTGTGTGTGTGTGATTATGCAATGGAGGGTTTGACAAACTAATTTGCAGACCACTAGGCCCATTTGTAGAACAAGGCTGGTGGTTTGAGGTTCATTATGAACCAGTCTGTCCACGGATGCGATTCACTTTGATGAAAACCGAACCAAAGTGAAAAAAGGTTTCTGCACATCCCTAGGTCACTGTCATCTCTTCTTCTTCGTTGCACTTGTGAAGAGATGAGAGACCTTACCTGACAATTTAAAAACTGTTAACTGTTATTATGTTCAGGGGCCTTTCTGCACTTGGTCATGTAGTCTGCATGCAGATGGAACATCTGCACTTAAAGAGGCAATTTCCATCTCAGAAATTACCTTTCCATGCAGGGGCATACTGCATGCAAACTACGTGTGGAACACAATTTCATGCTTCACATGCAGACTTACCTGGTAAAGCCCATTCACACCTCTATTGTGGTGGGTGGGTCATCTGAGGTGCGGCACAAGTGCTCTGGCACCTCAGATGACCCCAAACGTGAGTGCGCATGCATGGTTTGATATACATTCATCTTTGCTCTTCCTTGTGGGTGTAAACGAAGGGGCATGGGTGGACTCAACCACAGTAAGGTCATTCCAGTGACATACAGCAACCCCAAATGAAGTGACAACTACAGACTGCTTTAAAGTGGTTTGAGAAGAGTTGCCTTAAATGGCTGTTTGGGACTGCTTGGAGGCTTTGTCACACTTCTTGTGGTCCAACATGATCCAAAACAAGCCTTTTTGCTTATGCAGATGGAGCCGTGCAATTTGCAGTGGTATATTTAAACCGATGATGCAATAGTGGGTAAAAGAGAGACGGCCAATCTACCCCTAAATTTTCATCCAGCTTCAGCCCACTTTCAGAGCAGGAGAATCCACAAGCAAAATCACAAGCTGTTTTCTTTCTTCATAATCTAACTGAGATAATCCAAAGTGTAAAAATTTGAAAACGAACTTAAAACTGCTGGGTGTAAAGACTAATAGATTAAAGAGGATAGTTGGATGAAGAAGGTGAGAATAAAAGATGCAAGAAATAAGAAATACAAAAGAAGCTTTCAAAGATGGTTGGAGGTCAATAATTTATAAGAACAACTGGTTTCTTACATAACAGTTTCCTTGTGGGAACCCTATGCATATTTTGTATATATTTAAAAACAGTAAAAAATATTAAGAAACTAACCCCTTAAATGTAGATGGGCCCACAGAGAGAGCACAAAATAAAGACCTTCCTGTTTTACCCCACTATAGCTGGCTGGCTAGCTACTGGTTTGCTGCATTCTGATGTTCTACCAAATGTTATCTTCTGGAAGGAAAGATGGGGGTGAAGAATCTTGAAGACATCTTTCTCTCCACAAATGACAGCCAGAAGTTTTATGTAATATTTTAATAAAAGGCATAGCAAGCTGGAAAACAAAGTTAGTTGTTCCCAAAATATTTTTGGGCTGTTTCCAGAATTGTGCCCACCCTCCTTCTGGCACTGCAATGATTTGCTCTGAAGCAATTTGGACCACCCCAGTGTCGGAGACTGGAGGTCTATGAACAGATTAACCTAGAAATGGTTTTAAAAGGAGTCAGTTTAGGTAAAATAAGCTTGTGGGAGAAATGCATACCACATTATGTTAAAACGCAACTTAATCCCAAAGCTATCAATATTTTCCAGACAGGGAACACTGTGTGATGTATGGTAGAAGGCCTTGTTTGGCATGAAGTGGATGTTGGCTGCTACAATTGAGATGAAATGACTCTGCCAGAGGGGCGGTGAGGAAAACCCCATAGTGTCAAAGTGTTTTCTTTTATTCGGGAAGCAGCAGTACAGGATTTATTGGTGCATTGTATGCTTGAGTTGCGTGGAACGGTTTTGGTTTGTTTTTGTTGAAATACTTTACAATCTACATTGGAAATTTTTCTTACTGTTCCTTCTAAGATCATTTTTGTCTTCCTGTTGAAGGCATAATCTTAAAGAACATTTCCATTTGCGGGACTGGAAATATACGATCAAACGACCTGTTTATTTGTTCTGCTGTTGTGAAACTGTCTCTCTTATGGATCACATAAAGAAGTTAAACCGCTGTTTCTTCTGGTGCATCTTTCAGGACAGTCCTACGTAGACCTTGGTGTGGTAGTCTGCCTAAGATACCAGTGAATGTATAACTGATTTCTGGCTGTTGTGGTCAAAGAATAGCTGGGCTGGAGTTGGTACGCCATCTGAAACTCCCAGTTACTGAGGCCACCTGGGACATCAGTGATAATGTAGTATTCATCCCCTCAATTCATAACCTGTCCATTTTATCGGGACAGCTGAGGCCTTTTCACACTAGAGCTGGAATGGCTGTAGTGCACTTAGGCTACGACACTCTGGGATGCTTTCCCCATTCACACATAAGCAGGTAAGGAACACCTCTACATGTGTTCCTATCTGCCTGTGTACAAAAGGGGAAAGCGTCCCAGAGCCTTGTAGCCTGAAAAGGCCAGCCTGGGCGTGGGACGCCCCTCTCAGGCCTGGCTGCTATTGGGTCAGGTAAGACCCAGGGGTGGGCAGACCTCTCAGGGCCCTTCCCCAGGTTCCTGCGGGCTCTAGGGGATTGGATCGGATCCCCTAGGGCCCGCTGGGACCCACACGGGCACCACCCCCCGGTACCGGGGATGCGTGTGTGCGCGCAGCACCTACCTCATGGCTGTCCGGGTTTGAAGTGGCCCGGCTCAGCCAGCGTTGCTGTGCCTCTACGCGTGGTGCCAGCTCTGATTGGCCAGCTGGCTAATAGCAGCCTAGTGGGCATGCATATGCTCTTCACCAGAGCTGCACTAATTGCTGGCTAGAGGCCTAAGTGCAAATTGGCCTATTGCCATGGCAGTCTGGACACTTTGCACAACTACACAGTCACAGTGTCACACCTACTCACCACACCATACCCAGATAAGGATGCGAAACCACCTCCACAGCAGTGATACAGATGGTCTCAGTCAAGCAGTACGCAGCTTGATAGCTCTATGGAGTGGTTTTCCCACTCCTAGGTAGTTGGCTTGGTGGTGGAATGCAGGTTGCCTGACCAATGGAACTGCTCCAACTGGTACCTGTGAACAGGCCTGAGTAATCAAAGGCCAGACTAATTCTTTTCCTAGACATTACCCTATAAAACAAGGAAAATATAAGTTTTTAAGGCATGGAAACCAAACATTCCTGGCAACAAATTAATAGAAAAAAGATGCACAAAAATTGACCTGCCAGCAGATTATGATAAAAAAGAGTCCAGAAACCAAGAAAATCTGGAAGGACGATTTGAAGTAAGGTAGTAAAACGAGATTGCAAAGTGATTGTAAGATCTCTTTAATGTAGTATAACAAGTACAGTTTAATTTATGTTTAGTAGTCTTTACTACAAAGTTGAATTTTTGTACAATGTTATCTTTGGATTCCTTCACTATGATGTGAATCATACCTTTGTGGAAATTTGTGGAAATGTAATTCTAAATAGGTTCCCTTTTCTGGTGAGAGACAGATATTTATATACCTACTTGCTATCCACTTTTCAGTTTAAAACAATAGAAAGGTAACTGCTAAGTTCTGTTGGATCTCTTATAGGAATGTGACATTTTGATATTAGAGCTTAAATACTCTCTTCCCTTTTTTGAGCTTAATCTGATCATTAGAAGGATTTGTACTGAATAGGTTCATTAGTCAGGTTTTTCTCAATTTACTATAAGTGGGGATTAAAGTTTCCCTGGCTTTTGAATAAAACTTCCCTTCCACTTTAATGTGACCTCCACTTTACCCTTTAGTGTAGTCTAAAACCATGAGGCTTTCATAAGTTAACAGAGTATTTGAATTTTCCTAGACAGGTATAATTTGCTCAGAGTCAAATTGTGCATTACATCAGTTGTTTGGTTAAGGGCACAGTCAGAAGGAGTCAAAGACTTTAAAAAAGAATAGAAAAAAACAGGAGCTGATTTTAGCTGTAGCTCAATGGTAAAGCAACTGCCTGGGAAGCAGAGAGGTGCAGACTCAGGTCCTGTTCGCTCTTACCTCCCAGGAGCGTTTCCGGCCACTCCTGGAGAGGCCTGTCCTCATGCCATGCAGCCACCAGCATCACTGAGATCACTTCAGCTGTTCTGGTCTTTGCTAGCTTTGTCCACAGCTTGACCGGGAGTGTGTTGGCATCTACTAGCATTCACACGCCAGTGGGCATGCACTGTTCCTGTCTCCCAGACAGGATGGGAAATGCAGGAAGGTCCCCGGTCAGCATGTGGATCATTTCTGAGAGGGCTGCAGCAGCTTCCGGTGAGTTGCCATGACTCCTAGGTGTGGACAAAATGATCCAGCAAGAGCCTGGATCTTTCCACTGATGAGTTGCAGAAAGACCTGCTGTGTCTGCTTCAGAAGTGCAGTAACTATAACTTGGGGAAGCGAAGGTTAGGTTCCCAATTGGACTTCCACCTCTTGCTTCTGATCTACAGGCTATAGCCCAATTCGTGATATTCACTTGTTTTCATGTCCCTTTATGCATGGATTGATTTCTCAGGGTGTTTAAACTCTTTATTTAGAATTAAAACTAGAAAGCGATTTCCCTGCTTTTGAGAAGCTTTTAAAATAGCTAAATGTTCAAACTGCCTTAAAAGCTGGAGAGGTATATTTTTGCACCATCTGTTTCCGTGCTGTCAGGCTCTTTTAAAAAAAGGCATTCGTGGAGCGGTTCTTTGTTATGTGCAGATGTTGCACTGCTATCCACATTTACACAGATCGGCAGAGAGATAAATTTTCCCCTCCCTGAAGTGAAAATATCCTCTGGATTATGTAGGAGCAAGTGCGCAACTCGCTGTTGCCAAGGGTAAGGGCTCTGTTTTTCTACTCTGAGCAGCCTTGACCAACTGCCAGGACACTTTGCTCCTTGTATTAACTCTGTCAGTTCCATATCGCCTTCTTCTCACCTCCTTTCAGCTTCAGACTGAAATCAAATGCACATGTGGCAAACACACTTAATTTCCTTGAAGGTGTAGATAGATGAGGGAAGGGCCTTTTTAGAACAATGTGGAAATACAGCAAAGTGCTACCACTTGGCAGCTGAGGTTAGTTTGCTTAAAGTTTAAAGGCACCATAGCTTTCGTCTCTCTGGTCTTCTCTTTCTCCTTCTTTTCCCTTTCCCTTGGCTCAGGCTGAGGCCAACCTGCTAGAGCTTTTGCATTTTAAGCTGCAAAAGTATTTCTGAAGCCACTTCAGGTTAGGTCTGCTGAGTTTAGAGAGGAGCTGGCTTATCCATTGCTAATAAAATTAATGCCACTGTCCCTTGCTCCCAAGAAATAGACATTGGCTGCCTCTGGGCTTCTCCACTTTGTCACACTATTTAGCAGTATTTTGGAGTATCCCACTCCCAGAATTATCGCTTATTGCCCAGACATCAGTGGAGGCAATTCCGCAATGGTGCGACACGGATATTCAAGTATTTCATGATGTGAAATACCTGGAAGTGCATGATCATCACTCTGTGCGCAACAACAGCTGTTTTCAGGCAGACTTGGCCCCACACGTGTGGTGGCCATTCACAAGATGGTGGATTGCGTGAGTAGCGATCCAGACAGGTAAGTGCTCTAGCTTTTTATGTAAACCTGGTTTTGGAGTTGATTATCCTTCAGTGACGTATCCTGGGGCTATGTTAGGATTGCTATGGTCACGTGTGGCAATCCAGAAGAAGAAGAAGAGGGCTTTTCTATCCGGCTTTTCTCACCCATTTAAGGGGACTCAAAGCAGCTGACAAAGCTTTTCTGTTCTTCTCCCCACACAGACACCCTGTTTGGAGGCAGCCATTCTTTCTCCATTTATCTTAAGGCTGATTCTGCACTAGCGTAATACATAATACAAAAGCATAATAGGAGCCTCTTTTCCATATGCTGGTGCAGACTAAGGGAGGCCCTAAGTAGAAGGTGAAAGACTGGAGCGTACTTCTTCCTTTCAACATTTTAGCCTTTCTGTGCAATATGGTCCTGCCATATTTCCTACAGAGGTGTGTTTCCCACATGTTTTATATGTGGCTCAGTCCCGAAACTTCCTAAGCCGTTCATTTTTATTAAACTGTGCTTTGGCACAAGCCTAATGCATGTGTGTACGATCAATGGTCTCCCCCCCTTTCTGAAACGTCTACTCAACACACAAAGTCATGAGTCCATTATTTAACCATTGGGGGGGGGGCGGGATTTTGCTTGTGTCCAGCAAGTGATGTTGAGGGGTTATGTCCCTTGTGCAAATATGAAATGCAGCATTTAAATTTAAACTTCACCAGTTACCCTGTCACTTGTGTATTATACAGACTTCTTTGTGTAAGTAATTGTTCAGTGTGATGCTTATGGTAGGTAGGTTAGTGTGAACCTGTTTCAGGCTTGCATGTTTTGAGCAAACTTTGCACAAACTTCATATGGCACGGGAGGGTGATTTTGTGACATCACTTGCAGTTTGTATAGCAGACCCCACAGTTTGCTTTCTTTGCACTGTATTGCAAAGTATGTAATACAGACCTGTGTTGTAGCTGTGGAGCGCTAGTCCATGTGAGTATGAACAGGTCAGAAGTCATGACCTCATTGTTCCTATTTATATGGTAAAGGTGTCTTAAGTGGCTGTAGCTCAGTGGTAGAGCAAAGCAGAAGGCTGCCACTTCAGTCCCCAGCTTTTCCCCAGAAATAGGCAGTGGCAAACCAGTTCTATAGCCTTGTCCAGAAAACTCCATGAAGGTGCTCATTCAGACAACCAGGAGCCTGCCATGACCCAGTGGTACCCCAAAACAATAACAAAAAGTTTTCAGACTGTCCTGTCCCAAATCTTCTTGTTTCTTCCAGATTTGCCCTGCGATTTTTCTCAGGTAAAGGCTCCTCATACCAAGGCTCAAATCAAAGGAAACTAAGTTGAATGCCAGCTCATTGTGGATTTCTTGAATTTAATTTGTCGTCACTTTCTCATTAACGAGAATGGAACACAGATTAAGGGCATACCTATACAGGGCCATGATGTTGGTCCTAGTGTGTGAAGGCCCTGGGGCTGTCCTCAGGTATCACCAGCATATGTGTTGCCAGAATACCTGAACTGGTCATCAAGGCAGAATAGCATGATTCACCAAAGGTTTCCCAACATTTGCAACAGATTTCTGGATGCTGTTTTTGGCAACTGGAAGTGGCTGACAACTACAGATGTCGCTGATGGAGGTTTGAGGAGATGCCGGAACATGCTAATGGCTGCCACACATTGACAGCAGTCTAGGGCCCTTTCTGCGTTTACTTATTAATCGGAATTAAGGAGCTGCTAAGAACACATCCTCTGCCTGAGAGTACAGTAAATTCAGCTCTGAACTATGCTAAGGACTACTTAACTGGAGGCCTATTCACACGGGGGCCTCTTGAAATTTTGTAGGATGCCCTGGGATGGAGCATTTGCACAGCTGGGCTGGCGGTTCCATTTGGAACCATCCCAGCCCATCCCAGGGTGTCCTAAACCAGTTTCCAGCCATCCTGGGACGTCCCACAGTTGTTCAGGAGGGAGAGCATTCGCACGCTCCCTCTGGAACAGCTGCGGGCCCCACCCCCGCCTGCCGCCATTGGGTCAGGTTCAATCCAGGGGCGGGCAGGCCTGTCTTGTCCCTTCCCCAGGTTCCTGCATGCTCAAGTGATGCGATCGGGTCCCCTAGAGCCTGCCGGACCCTCCCGGGCACCCACCCCTTGGGCACGGGCCTACCTGGTGATGCACATGTGCGCGCAAGCCACTTACCTCTTCGGTGCCGGGTTCAAAGTGGTGGGCCCGGCTGACAGCGTCGTGTGTCTGCATGCACTGTCAGCTTTCTGGGATGGGCCTCCCGCCACCACTGTGGCCTTTTCAGGCTAGGCCACACAGGGACGGGTTCTGCATTCGCACCTAGGGAGGTAGGAACGCATCCCCATGTTTTCCTTACCTATCTAGAAGTGAATGGGGAATGGGTCCCTGCATGGCCTAGTCTTCGTGAACTACAGCTGTTTGGCTGTAGTGCGAAAAGGCCTTGGATTAGTGGTACACCGGCTAAATGTGGTCTACATCCAGGCTAGCACTCCTTAGAGGATTTGCCATTCTAAAGCCCACTCAGTGCGGATGTTCCTGCCTGTGGTTGATCTGGATCTAGCTAATATGGATCTATCTAATAAGGAATAACTGAGGTAAGTTCAGAAGGGCCTTAGAGGCAGGAAGGGGTTGATCCCATTTCCCCATCTTGTAAGGGGCTCACACTGCACATCTGTAGCACTGGTGCGAGAGTAATAACCAGAGCACTGGGGTTAAGATGAATGAAAAGAAGATTTGAGTGCACTTTGTATTCAAAATGCATTGCTTAAGTAACTTTAATCTATCTATATCGTTTGTGTTTCCCTTTTCTTTAGGTAGATGAAATTTACCATGATGAATCCTTGGGGGTACACATCAACATTGTCCTGGTTAGAATGATTATGGTGGGATATAGACAGGTAAAATACCAGCAACACTTCCATCACACGTGTTATGAAATGTTTGTCATTTAGGCTGAAAAGGTGCAAAATTTTCATACTCATTTATGTTGCTCTGCTTGCCAGCCAGCTGAAACAATTTAGCTGAGTTATTACCTTAGATGACAGCTGCGTTGTTAGAAGAAGCTTAGACCTTTCCCACATGGGGCACTATACCAATTCACGAGATGTGCTAGGCCTTTACTATCCCCATGCTGGACTAGCTTCCCCACATTGACACAGGATGGAGCTGTGGAATGGGATATGGCACCAAATTGACGCCATCTCCTGCCCAACTGGTAGACCTTTTTCAGGGAGCCTACAAGCAGACTACTTTGGTATACCAGAGAATCTACAACCCCTCAGAAGACAATTGACACAATGTATAATAATAAGTTCCAGAGAATATAACATACTAAATTTATCAAAAGTGACAAAATATTCTAAAATCACATATAAAACCTTTAAATTGTTTAGTCCATGTCACTTAGTGTACAGCTGGGCATATGTCATCCACCAGCTGTAGAGGTATTCTGGTCTGTGTTATGGCTGCTATGAATGCTTAGAGCATTCTAGCGCTATGCCTCCTAGTTGACAGAGGCATAGTGTGAAGTTGCCCAAATTCATGGAGGTCAAGTGCCTCAACGACTACTAGACTGGATGTCTAGGAACTGCCTTCAGATTGAAGAGGCAGGCAGGATGCCTCTGAAGGCCATTTTCAGGGAGTTGAGGGCAGGTGAAGATTTATTTATTTATTTATTTTTGAGCAGGTGAAGATTTTTCCTTTCTCCTCTGCTTGAGATGCCCAGAAGCAATTGGTGGGCCACAGTGTGAGACAGGATGCTGGACTAGGTGGGCTGTGGCTCTATCCAGCAAGGCTCCTCTTAGGTTCTTATGGTGGAAATTCATTGCTGACTTGCGACTGGTGCCATTTCTTTGTTCATTTTTCAGCGGAATGGTATAGAATGATATCTTGTGCTTTTGTAAGTGTTGTTTTTTCAAAGTGCAGAGCTGCATATTTTTTCTTCTTTTACTCTAGATGAGCAATTGCAATCCCCTGTTTTTCCAAGGTCAGAATTCCTCACAGTACCAAACACTTCATTTAAGTTTGTCATATTTTAAACAATTATCCTGCTTTTGATTACTCGTGCTCCCAAAGGTAAATATTATAGTTATGATCACACAAAGTGAAAAAAAAAATACATCTCTGAGGTGGCTCAGATGTGGCTCAGGGTGCTTCCATATGGCAAGAGACAATTGTGGGATCTAAAGAAGTTCCAGCAAATTGCCTCTTGTTACTTCCAGCAGATGTGGGAGTCAGTTGCCTGCTTTTACCTTGGCTACCAGCTCCTGTTGTTATTACTGTTCTTGTAGTTAACTGAAAACCAGACTAGGGCTTGCCCACTTCCATTTTTTCACGCACTTGGCTAACTTCCAGGTAGCTGCAAGGGCAACGATAATGAAAGGCAACAGACAGGCAAGCGGAACCATTACTATGGTAAACCTACGTATGCAGGATCTGTATGCAGGATCCATATGCATTCGTATCAGATATTCATACAAATTCATAGGAATACATTCGTATCAAATAGAATCTTACCACATTCGAGGGGGATTTATTCGAATGAATACAAATTTTCTAACATTCAGTTTGTTATGAGCCGAATGCCCCAAAACTCATTCATGCACACCCCTAATAGTGATATTACAGGATATTATTTCACCACCCTGTGACTATATTGGAAATATCAGAATTACATGTAGCCTTCACAATATAATCCTGGGAGAATCTTGGGAATCATTCAGATATTAGTTTTCCTCTTCCCCCTATTTGGAACATTCTATGCTAGAAAAGGGTCAGAGAAGGAATAAGAACATAAGGGCCACAAGCTCTGGTTTCTGAAGGGTTTCTGAGCCCCTTTTGTCTTAAATGTGATCACAGCTACACTTTTTTTTCAGGCAAGTTTGACTGTTCCTAAAGCTTCCACCCTTTTTCTTTGTCTTCTGCAGTCAATCAGTTTAATAGAGAGGGGGAATCCATCTCGGAGTTTGGAGCAAGTCTGCCGCTGGGCCCATTCACAACAGCGTTCAGATCCTGAACATGCTGAATACCATGATCATGCAGTGTTCCTCACCAGGCAAGATTTTGGTCCCGCAGGTATGCAAGGTACTGTATTTACCTCTCTCAGGTATGTGTAGTTTGATGGATGGAGGAGAAGGCTGTTAATCCACCTCTGGTTTAAATCCTGTACTAAGCCTCAGAGTTTGTTCATCAGGAATGCCTCATATGTTGGGCCTTGTGCGTTTGTTGGAAGCGACTATTGGAAGCCATGGCCTCAATACTGTTCTGGCCTGTCAGGTGTAGGTATGCTACATGGAAGGGAAGGCTCCATGGTCTATGGGCTTACAAAGTGTTGGATAAAACTGTACAACAGTTACAAGTGAGGGGTCCAATTGCTGCTTTCCCT
Source organism: Aspidoscelis tigris stejnegeri (assembly GCA_023333525.1). Taxonomy (NCBI): domain Eukaryota; kingdom Metazoa; phylum Chordata; class Lepidosauria; order Squamata; family Teiidae; genus Aspidoscelis; species Aspidoscelis tigris. The sequence goes on from JALMGA010000002.1 coordinate 99,641,539, forward strand.
AGCCTTTTTAGCTCCCCCAAGAACTGAGCCAAAACCATTCTTGGGCTTAATCAGATATTTGGCTCAATAGAGAGACTCACTCCCAATATATTAGCCAGCTCAGCCTGACAAAGAATCTTTCTCTAGCCTTGTTCCAATACTATGGATAAAATGGACCTGTCAGCTGAATTGCAAAACGAGTAGAATTTCTTCTCTTGAAGCAGGCACAGAAAATAATTGCTGTTATACAGGAGACATAGATTTCTTGGTGGGTTTTCATGTAGTTGCAGATTGGTTATCAGGGCTGTGATGCTGTTGAAGTTCTTAGGCCAATTCACACTTAGCGTCTTAGTTTATAATTAGTTAACATCTGGGCAAGAGCGCTTACGGCCTACAAGCGACGCCTGCCTGCCCAGATGTTGACTAATTATAAACTAGCTGAGGCGCATGAAATTGTGCACCACAAGCACACTAGTCTTTACCCAACGTGACCGATGCCTTATCCTTTCTGTCCAGCCAGCGACCATCTGCACTGTTTCTGGCCAACAGGGCCATCAGAGCTGCCACAAAATCGTGCTGGGAGCTCAGATGACCCCCTGAATGCACTTGCACAGAGCATCAGTGTTGCTGTAGCAACAGTGCTGGTGCATGCGCAGTCGCACAGGATGTTGTAACCAAGATGGTGGCGCCTTGCGTAGGATCGGATGTGCAACCAGACACAGTTGAGTGACCGACTGCGTGTGGGCTAGGCAAGCGTGAGCGCTAGTCAGCGTTAGTCCATAACTCACCTTTCCCATCCAACAGACAGGAAAGGCAAGTGCCAAAACACCCTTGGATTTTCTCTGTTCAGATAGATTGCTTGTGCTGACTGCTTCTGAAACTTTTTTTTAGCAGATGGAAGTTTCAAATGTCAGTACTTTTCCTCTTCCCTTGTCTTGCAACTCTGGTTTCGACTGTTCATGCTCCACTCCATTTCCTGCATTTGGGGAAACTTATTGGAAAGATGGTGAATTGTTACTTATCTGATGAGTATCACCATTTCAGCCCCGTATACTTTGGGCCTTAAGTACTTGAGGGAGCACCTAGTCCCACCTGGGACTGCTTGCTCCATGAGGTCAACTCAGGGAGCCTGAGAAAGCATGGCTGAAGACCATACAGGATAGGACCTTCTTTTGGAGGAATCTATGGGTGTTTCCGCACTGCCGCTAAAACCACATTAAAACCACATACAAGACTGACCTTCTGCACTGGAGGACGGATGAGGGACCCTTCAAGGCAGCCGCTTCCACACAGCGGTGCATAAGATCCGTTCTTGATGGGATCTCGCCACTGAAAAATCCATCCTCCGTGAAGACCTGGAAAATTAGGTCTTCAGTCTGTCCCCTTGCCTCAGTCCGTTTGGAAGCAGGATGCTTCCGCACATGGAGAGGCGAGGGGATGGATGTGCCAGTGGCTGCCATCTTGGGAGGGGCAGAAGCAGGCCAGTCTGCCTCCGGAGCATCTCACCCACGCGCCGGCGGAAACGCACAATGACTGGCAGCTGAATGCTCCAGTCCTGCGGCTCTGGGGGCGGCGTCGGCGGCACGGGAGGACGGCTGCCTCTGGAAATGGGTGCTGCGGCCTCCACACAGGACCCAGAAGATCTTTCTGGCAGGATCCATCCTCCCCACGTGTGTGCGGATGCGTGAGGCCTCTTCGGATTTGTCCCTGTTTTGGACGGATCCTCCGGAGGATGGATCGCTGGGAAATGGATTTTCTTTAATCCATTTTTCAGCGGCCAGTGCGGAATCACCGTATGTGTCTGGATCATGGGAAAGTGAAGGCTGGATCCATGTGATCTGCACGGACGGTGACAGTTCAGATCAAGTGGTGCGAGCTTTATAGCCACCCCGACCCCCCACAGTTAGGAATGAATGGCTCCAGAGGCAGGGCACTGTGCTGTAAATAACTTCTGAGAATTCCAGATTGCGAAAGCATGCCATCTGCACATCTACAAGATCCAGGTTCGACTCATTTGACCAAATTGTAGATCCAAGATCTGGATTGACGGTCTCTTAATCCAGATCTAGCTTCATCCCGTGCAGACAGATGCCGTCTAACAAGGGGCAGGACCTCTGCGATTAACATGCAATTAACATGCAAATGTGGAGGGCCTGGATTTGGATCTGAGACCCTCTGATCCGGATCAACACTCTCATGCAGAAAAGGTCTATATCATTATGTGCTCTAATAGAGCAGGTGGCGTTCAAAACTGATATCGGTATGGCGCCTCTTTTTCAGTTAGAGTTCAAAATCTCAGTATCCCAGGTAGCATATTAAATCGGTGGGCCATTAACAAAGGACACGATACAAGACACCAGAAAATGGTGTGATGGAGAATGTGATTCTTAAAAGCAAGTATGAATTATATTTTCCTTTCATTTTATTAGTCTCAGTACAGTTCCACCCAGCTGCTTAGCTTATAAATACATTTCAGCACCATCATCCTTGTACTCTTGAAGCCCTGTGACTGATTCGTTCATATTTGTTGATCTTTTCCTACTACTGGGCATTTGTGGAATGAGCAACTTGGCAGTGCATAGGGGTCAGGGCGAAGTCGCAAACTTCTTGGAGGGAAAAGCAGTAAATCCATAATGTTTGGTCTTCAGCAAAGGGCCTTCAGCCAAGGGAGGTAGTCAGCAAAACTGAAGGGGTAATTAGAGTGCAGCATGCTGGTGGCTGGCCTTCTAAAAAAGGGCCTAACAGTGATCCTGTTAAAAGCATTTACTTTAATGGAAACTGCTCTGGGCCTTTAAACCCAGTCGCTATGCAATGTATTGTAAATGAAAGATCAAAGTTACAAAGGTGGTCATTCATGACTTTGGCAGGGTTCCCTGACTTTCCAGTCCCATTTGGCAAGCTTGCCTGCCTGCTTTTAAAATGCTGAGGCCTCTGTTTGTGTGAATGTGGGGCCTGGGGTTGTGTAGGGTAGCTTATAGTGAATGGGGAGGGTTCTCTTCTTCTTTCTCTCGCTCTGCGGAGCTGTCATGGGCACTGTTGGCACTGAATGGGGAAGCTAACTCAGGATCTCCTCTGGGTGCCTCCAGCCAGCAAGTTAAAAATGCAGGCCTTACCTTCACTTCACTGTAAAGTTGCTCCTCAGGGAAAACAGATCATCCCCAAGTCTTCAATACTCCAATCCAGCAGGGACGCTTTTTCTGTTCATGTGCTCAGGTCCACCCTCTCTAGTAGGCCTTCTGCTGCCTCTCAGGTGAAGGTGAACTCTCATGAGATCTCGTAAAATCTTGCCCAAATTCCCAGGGAAATGTAGAGGAAAGGAATACTCTGCAGTGAATACCCTTTTAAGTAGGTTTTGTTTTGTTTTGCACCGAAGCAGCTTTCTATAATGTGCAGCAACTCTTACAATGAGTTGCTGAAAGCTACTCTGCATTCCTTGCTAAGTTTTAATCCTGTCTGAGTGCCTCCATGATCCAGATTCAACCCAGATCTGGGGTCTACAATTTATCTGTTTTGTTTTGTTACCAGCCTCAGTTAGTGTCTCCACTATTGCTTCTTCTTTCCTTGGTTACTGTTGCCCTTGGACTGATCCAGGCCCTTTCTGCACTTGGCCTTATTCTGGAAAATATCCCAGAATAGGGGCCTGCTATCTGCATGCTAGTGCAGACTATGGAAGGCCCCAGGTGAGGCCTGCCATGGTCTGCATTAGCTTGTCACCATCAGACTGCTATCCCGAGATATATTCCAGAATAAGTCCAAGTGCAGAAAGCCCCCTAGTTTGGACAACTGCCTGCGGCTTCATAATGAGTAATGGATTTCAGTGTTCATTCTTTTGCCTTTTTTTTCCAGCCTTCTATGGGGTCATAGCTGATTTTCCTGGCCCTCCCATCTGCATGTTAATGCAGATCAAAGAGGCCTGCTCCCCGCTGTTCCAGCTATGTTTGCATTTGATGGAGCCTGATCTGGATTAAGAGACCTTTAATCTAGATCTGTGAGAGTATTGATTAATCTGTATTACCAGAATGACCAGAGTCCTGTTTCAGAACACAGGAGGTGTGCAGATGGGATTATCGGTGTGTATGTGAGTGTGCATGCTTTTCAGTGTTGTGCCATATTGCACCACCAAAAAAATCCTTCTGACCCCCAGGCTAGGAACTTTTGTTCCAAGCTTTCAGAAGCATGGGTTGAGTGAGTTTTACAGCTATGAGTTAATAAGGATTTGCACTATCAATGCAAATGGCACTGATCCAGGCCATGCCTCCCTGGAGTCCAGATCGGTGTTATTCCAGACCAACTGCTATGGAATAAAGCTAGGGAAATGCAGAAAAGGCCAGAATGTCCAGGTTCAGACATAGTGTGGAGTGTATTTTTCAGGACAGGGGCTTAATGCATGTGTTGGAACACAGCAGTAAAAGTGAAGGATGAAGCAGGAATGTTTAGAACTGGTGCTTACAGGAATACTTAGAACTGGTGCTTGGACCTAAATATATAAGATGTGTAATTGAACCACTGAGTTGAAACCTCTACTATTGGATAAAGTATGTTGACATACTTTCCAGCAGAATTCTCCAACCTAGTAATCTTCAGATGCTTTAGATTATATTTCTGATTATCCCTGTCCAGCTCACCTGGAAAGCATCAGGTCTGAGAAGGCTGCCTTGTGCATTACTACAGCCACGTGAAATCTATTGCATTTATTTATTTATTTTAAACAATAATGGCGAATTTTGTTCAGTTTCGGTTTTGAGCACTTTCAGCTAGAGCCCATAGGATTTGTTGGGTGGGACAGCTGGGCAGGTAACTGATGGTGGAGACAGGAGAAACTGTAGTGATGTTAATAGTATGCGGAGCACTTCAAGGCTGCACTCCTGGGTGCCTCCTCAAGAGAGTAGGGCTGACTTCTGAGTAAAATTCCTATAGTCGTGTTTTTGTGTTAGCCATTCTTGAGTTCTAAAAGGAAGAAGGAGGAGTGTACAGTGGTTCTGGGCTGTTGGGTGTGGTGAGGTACTGCCCACTTTGTCCATATGGGCCAGACCTTCCAACTCATACCAGTACCGCAATTTCACTGACAAGAAGAACTGAGATCCATACAGCCACAAAATACAAAAGTGTTAAAAAAAAATCACACAGGTGAATCCTCACTATAAATCCATGAGGGGTATCACAAGCATATTGTCCTGGAAGTACGGATCCGGCCGACAAAGTGGAGCTTCAGCCAGACCTAGTCAACGCTTAGCCAGAGAGTTCCTAGCACAGAGCTATCCTTAATTAGCAATGTTCTTGCTTTAACATTTAGAGAACACACAAAAGGATTCAAATTATTTTGATATATAAGATTTCAGCTAATCCTAAAACAGGCAGGTGAGAATTAAGTGTACTATTATTATTATCGTCATGCTTAGATTGCAGGTGGGTATCTGCTAAAATAACTATTTAAGCACCTAATTTATAAAACACCCTCTCACACAATAACCTGAAGGAGATTCATAGTTAAAAATAATAGCATGCAATCAAAGAGATAAAATAAGAGTGAGAAAAGGATTGTTTTGGTTTCATGAAAGGAAGGGGATTTTCTGAATATTCATAAGCATTCACATGAATGATGCCTCAGCATTTTTGTATGACCAATATGAAGTCTGGGAAAAACAAAACTGGAAAATAAGAAAAACCTACATAAAACCTTCTGTTTTTGTTTTGATTCTGATTTTTATATTGTATAAAAATGAAGCAACATAGTAATATGTAATAGAAAAAAAGACTGAAAATATGGCTTAGAATAAAAAGCAAATATTGACTAAACACTTAAGAGATTTTGCACAGATGGAAGGACTTCATTACAATTTATTTCCAGGATTCACTCATCTTGTATTATTGTTAAATGAAAACTGAGATTTGGATTTAAAACAAATTCAGGATAGCTAAAACAAATTTGCTATTCCTCTCCATGGTATAAAGCTGACTTTTTAAGAGCAGCCTAAGTTTCAAAATACTGCATATTCTACTGCTCCAGTGTAACGTATTTCTTTGTGTGTGTTTTTTTGGAAAAGGCAGAAAATGTAAACTTTTTAAAGACATGCCGTATCGGCTCCATTGTGGATTACCTGTTTGTTGTTTTCAACAAATGACAAGGAAGTATTTCCACGGTATTCATTGGAAGTTTATCTGCACTTTACTGTTCATCCACAATAAAAATGATGGTACTGAAGGTCACCCACCTATCTATTCATATTGGTAGCAAAAAACCAGAATTCGTAGAATTGGTTTGCAGTGCCCTCAAACAATGGTACATTCCACAGAAGGGGAGGATGCATCAAGCAAATATCACCCCCCTTGCATTAAAGAGAAGCGAGCGATCACTTCTCCTTAATGAGCAGTGTGAGTCTGCATGCTGAGGGATCCCCCAATCTGTGAAGGTATCCTGTTGCCGTTGGACAGGTTGTGGAGTCTTGTTCCCTCCTGCAGAAGGATTGGCTGCAAAATTACAGCCAGCCCCTCCACCCATCAAAGCCAGTAATTAAGGTTGCATAAAAGAATTGTCTTGGGCTAGGGTCCAAAATTTTGGTAGGCCCTTAGCCTGGCATTCTCAAGTTGTGGCCTGAACACTCTGCAAGAGAAAAGCATCTGTCTGGTTTATATACACGCCTGACTTACACAGTCAGTTTGGTCTGTGAGCCAGTTTGGCTAGTGGTTAGGGGAGCTGTGCTCTTATCTGACAATACTGGGTTTGATTCCACCCTCCCCAATGAAGCCAGTTGGGTGATCTTGGGCTAGTCGCAGCTGTCTTCTGAGCTCTCACAGCCCCACCTACCTCACAGGGTGTCTGGTGTGGGGAGAAGAATAGAAAGCTTTGTCAGCCCCTTAAATGGGTGAGAAAAGTGGGGTAAAAAAGCCAACTCTTCTTCTTCTTCTTCTTCTTCTTCTTCTTCTTCTTCTTCTTCTTCTTCTTCTTCTTCTTCTTCTTCAGAGCAGAAGAACACATCAGCAAGAGACATGTAATTTGCTTTCCACATTATCTAACCTGAAAGTGGGTTTTCTAAGTTATATAAATGACTAGTCACAGCTCACAGTTTGCAGTTTAGCACCGTTTAATAAAAATGAACAGCTTAGGAAGTTTCGGGACTGAGCCACATATAAAACATGTGGGTAACACACCTCTGTAGGAAATATGGCAGGACCATATTGCGCAGAAAGGCTAAAATGCTGAAAGGAAGAAGTACTCTCCAGTCTTCCACATTCTACTTCTCCCTTAGTCTGCACCAGCATACGGAAAAGAGGCTCCTATTATGCTTATGTATTATGTATTACGCTAGTGCAGAATCAGCCTTAAGATAAATGGAGAAAGAATGGCTGCCTCCAAACAGGGTGTAAAACCCAGGATTATCCCAGGGCTAGTTTGTTCTAGTGGTTATGGAGCTGGACTCTTCTCTGGGAATACCAGGTTTGAGTCCACCTTCCTCCATGAAGCCAGCTAGATGACCTTGGGCTAGTCACAGCTCTCTTCTGAGCCCTCACAGCCCCACCTACCTCACAGAGCGTTCTGTTGTGGGGAGAAGAATAGAAAACTTTGTCAGCCGCTTTGAGACCCCTTAAGTGGGTGAGAAAAGCTAACTCTTCTTCTTTCTTGGGTTTTATTGATGCTTATCTTACTGTTATACTTTTACATTTTGTGATGTTGCTATATAGTGAATTATTGGTCACCCACCTGTCCACCCATCCAGTATTGTGAATTTCCTAGAACAATACTTGGAATGGAGTTATATAAAGAAATTGGTCGATCGATCAAAATATATGTTCTGATTATTAAAGAGAGGACACATTAAGACCTGTGTTAATATATTAATGTATTGTTGAAATATGGATATTAAATTATCTTGGCCGGAGCTCATTTTACAATGCTCTCTGCCTCCAGCTACCTTATTGTGCATGCCACTGGCAGGTGGAACTTTGAGGGTGAAACAAATTAAAAATCAAAATCAAAACTGCTACCAGTCCCATTAAGTGGCACTGCAGTTTCCGTCGTGTTGTTACTGAGAGACCTTTACTTTGCACCCAGTTGAATAACTATTTGCTGCCAAAGGCATTCAACAAACTGCCCAGCTGAGAAATGCTGGTGGTCAGATTACAAGAAAAAGGGAAAGGGAAAGCAAACACCTCTAAGTGGAACGCATAAACCAAAGGGCTTTGCCACATACCTCAGCTGGTCAAGCATTTGGAAAGCAGCCAGCGGGGTTCAGGCTCCATGTGCAGTGAAGTCATTCTAGCCTTCATTGCCAAGAATACATTCCTTGCTTTTTCCATGGTTTAATGGCCATACCCCTTAACCAAACTGTTTTCGAGTAGCGCTGCCATCCATTCATTTTTGTTCTGCTTTATCCCATGAGGCCAGTAAAACATGGAGCTGATTTTTCTACATATGTGCCAGGAGAAGAATATTGTTGGTACTGTTTCCTGGCCGTGATTTTTTTTAAGGGAGTCTGGCCCCAGCTGACAAAATCACAGCCAAGGAACGTCTGACTTCAGTCTTGACGGTGGGGTCATCAAACACGGATCATGGCCCCATCAGTAGGTTTCTCTGAGTGACAGCACAGTGTCCAAGCACCATAAGGGGCACTTACTGCTATATAATGGTGGAATGACTGCAAGACCATGCTGATGTGGCACTCAACATTAAATCCACATGCTACTTTCACTCAGTACCATGGTGGGATCTTGCCATTCATTAACTACAACCTCCTCACATCAGTATCAATCCTGCTTATACTCATAACATAGGAGTGTTGTAGGTGCACCTCAATAATTCTTAACTTCCCCCCTCAAAAAAAAAAAGTTTCCTTTCTGAGAAACTGCACAAAGTACATAAAACATTAGGAGGGAGCTAAATATCAAAAGCTTTGGTGAAGGGCCCTTTCTTATACCATCAGCCTTTGAATGACTGACAGTGATGGAATGACTGACAGTGCAGGACCAGCTAGACAAGCAGAGCTCAGGAGCTTCAATGCGTGGATGAGGCAGTGGTGTCGGGAGGAGGGGTTTAGATTTGTAAGGAACTGGGGAACTTTTGGGGACAAGCCAAACCTGTACAAGAGGGACGGGTTACACTTGAACCAAGAGGGAACCAGACTGCTGGCGATTAACATTAAAAAGGTTGCAGAGCAGCTTTTAAACTGATCCCTGGGGGAAAGCCGACAGGAGCTGGGCAGCATCCGGTTCGGGAGAGTGCACCCTCAAGTGAGGAGGGCTGGAAATATGCAGAAAATGCTGAGCTAAGTGCCGGATTAGTTTCACATGTTCCTCGACGGCAGAATTTGGACAAGAAGAGTGAATATAAATGTATATATGCAAATACCAGGAGCCTTCGAGCCAAAATAGGGGAGCTAGAAAGCTTAGTTACGGAAAATAGGATTGATACTATTGGCATAACTGAAACCTGGTGGACCAGTGAAAACCAATGGGATACAGTCATCCCAGGTTACAAACTGTACAGGAAAGACAGGGATTGGCAACATGGAGGTGGTGTAGCCTTGTATATTAAAGAAGAGATAGAATCTTATGAACTGGAATGTTCAGGTGAGTCTGACTCTTCCACAGAAGCAGTGTGGGTAAAAATACCAAGCCAAAAAGGAAGTCTAACAATAGGGACGTGCTACCGTCCTCCCAACCATACGCCCGAAGGAGATGAACAGTTGGAGAAGGAGGTAAAGGAGGTATTCCATAAAGATAGGGTAGTTATAATGGGGGACTTCAATTATCCTCACATAGACTGGGTGAACTCCTGTTCAACTCAGGATAGAGAGAGAAAATTCCTAGACCTACTTAATGACTGTTCCATGGAACAAATGGTCATGGAACCAACCAGGGGAAATGCAGTCCTGGACTTGATCCTAAGTAATGCTCAAGACCTAGTAAAGGACGTCACTGTAGCTGATCCAGTTGGGAACAGTGACCACAATGCAATAACCTTCAACTTAAATACAGGGAGTAAGTTCTTAATAAAGTCTAACACAGAGACCTTAAACTTTCATAAGGGAAACTTCCCCAAAATGAGGAAATTAGTGAAAAGGAAATTGAAAGGGAAAGTCAAAAGAGTTAAATCACTTCAAAATGCATGGAGACTACTTAAAAACACAATAATGGAAGTGCAACTAGAATGCATTCCTAAAAGAAGAAAGGGGACTTCTAGGTCCAAGAAGAAACCAATGTGGCTCACAAATGCAGTAGATGAAGTCATTAAAAACAAGAAGAGTTCATTTAGGAAATGGAAGGCTTGTCCAAATGAGGAGAACAGGAGGAAACATAGACACTGGCAACACAAATGCAAGACAGCCATTAGGAAAGCTAAGAATGATTTTGAGGAGCACATTGCTAAAAACATCAAAAGAAATAACAAGAACTTCTATAAGTATATCAGAAGTAGGAATCCAACCAGGAGAGCAGTTGGACCACTAGATGGTAAAGGACAGAAAGGGGTAATTAAAGAAGAAACGGAGATTGCAGAGAGACTAAATGAATTTTTTGCTTCTGTATTCACGGAGGAAGACAGAAGACACATGCCAGTAACTGAGCCTGTATTTTCTGAAGAGTTAAACTGTATAGAAATAACCAAGGAAGAGGTCCTGGCATGTCTTGATAAACTAAATGTGAACAAGTCACCGGGACCAGATGGTATTCATCCAAGAGTCCTTAAGGAACTCAAATGTGAAATTGCCGAACTTCTAGCAAAAATATATAATCTTTCCCTAACATCAGGCTCCGTACCTGAGGACTGGAGGGTAGCAAATGTAACACCAATCTTCAAAAAAGGATCTAGGGGTGATCCAGGCAATTACAGACCAGTTAGCTTAACGGCAGTTCCATGTAAGGTGATGGAAACCATTATTAAAGACAAAATTAGTGTGCACATGGAGGAGCAAGCATTGCTGAACAAAAGCCAGCATGGCTTCTGCAAAGGTAAATCATGCCTCACAAATTTATTGGAATTCTTTGAGAGTGTCAATAAACACATGGATAAAGGTGAACCAGTAGACATTGTCTATCTGGACTTTCAGAAGGCTTTTGACAAAGTCCCACATCAAAGGCTACTGAGTAAACTCATCAGCCATGGAATAAAAGGACAAGTTCTGTCCTGGATTTTTGACTGGCTTAAGGGCAGAAAGCAGAGAGTAGTAATAAACGGCAAATTCTCAGGGTGGAAAGAAGTAAAAAGTGGGGTCCCTCAAGGCTCAGTACTGGGACCAATGCTTTTTAATTTATTCATCAATGATCTAGAAGAAGGGGTACATAGTAAAATAGCAAAGTTTGCTGATGATACTAAATTATTTAGGGTAGTAAAATCTGAAAGAGATTGCCAAGAGCTCCAGAGGGATCTCGTAGCATTGGGTGAGTGGGCAACCAAGTGGCAAATGTGCTTTAATCTTAACAAGTGCAAAGTAATGCACATTGGAGCCAAGAATCCAAATTACGTCTATAAACTGATGGGGTCTGAGCTTTCTGCACCACACCAGGAAAGGGATCTCGGAGTTCTGGTGGGCAGTTCCATGAAGGTGTCAACCCAGTGCGCGGCAGCAGAGAAAAAAGCAAATTCAATGCTGGGAATAATTAGGAAGGGAATAGAAAATAAGACAGCAAGTGTCATTTTGCCCCTTTATAAATCTATGGTGAGGCCACATTTGGAGTATTGTGTACAATTCTGGTCACCACACCTCAAAAAGGATATTGTGGAACTAGAGAAGGTGCAGAGAAGGGCAACCAGAATGATTAAGGGTCTGGAACACCTCCCTTACGAAACCAGGCTGCAACGTCTAGGCCTCTTCAGTCTGGAGAGAGGGCGTTTGAGAGGGGACCTGATTGAAGTATATAAAATTATGCACGGTATAGAAAGGGTGGATAGAGAAAATTTCTTTTCTCTATCACACAACACTAGAACCAGGGGGCACTCTATGAAGCTGATGGGTAGGAGAATAAGGTCTGACAGGGGGAAGTATTTCTTCACCCAGAGGGTCATCGGCTTATGGAATGTGCTGCCGGAAGAGGTGGTGACAGTCTGGATGGCTTTAAGATAGGGTTAGACAAATTTATGGATGACAGATGTATCAATGGCTACTAGAACAAATGCCTAGATGCATCTTTCAGGCTGAGCGGGGGAGGAACTGGGGCACTTCAAAGGCCATCTGCTGGGACTTGAGAGCAGGAGAAGGTTTGTCCTTGTCTCTGCTTGAGATGCCTATGAGCATTTGGTGGACCACTGTGTGCGACAGGATGCTGGACTAGATGGGCTGTGGCCTGATCCAGCAAGGCTTCTCTTATGTTCTTATGTTCTTATGAATTATAAGAAGGGCCTCATCTTGTGATCTTAATAGCTGGGGAGGTCTATATGGGAAAGTTGTTCCTTTAAATATCTTTAGTCCAAGACGTTAAATGAAAGTTGCCATTGAAAAAGTCCTGCTCTGAATTTTCCATACATCTTCTCTCAGTAAATTTAATTAATTAATTAATTAATTAATGTATTTCCCACCCTTCAGCCAAGGATCCCAGGGAACATGAAGAAGAAGAATGCCAACAGATCTCACAAGGCCCTGAAAAACTATGCTTTCCACCACATTCTGAGATATTTAGAGAAGAGGTAGCTAGGCAAAGACAACAAGTTTGCCCCTCATTCCATTCCATTCCAGGTTGAATCCGCATAGCATATGGCAGCTACTCCATTGTTACAATAATTGCATATCTATTGAGACATCTTCATTGGAATGCAATATTATGGCCTAGCTATACTAGATTTATATTATGCGTTCATTTGATCAGTGTTCATATGAGAACACATTAAAAATTGTTCTTTTGCTACTGTCCTTCAATGTTCAACTTCATTTCACATTTTCCAGGGCCTGCGTTTTTCCCAGGCATGTCAACAGTCTCCTCTTAGTGGGTTGCATGACTGAGTGTGTGAAGGCTTCCATATTTGCCTTGTTTTCCAAATGTCCAATTGCCTACCTGTGGCCTGACTATCATGACTCTCCCCCCCAAAAAATGCAGTTTTATTTGTAGCTCTCCTGCCAATTACATCAAAGGTCCTTTCTGTCACTCCTTGGCAGGGATAAATGCTATGATGGCTGCATCCACTTTTCCACAACTGTCTCTGGCTGCTGCTTCCGGTTTCACAACATTCACATCCATCCATCCATCCATCCATCCATCCATCCATCCATCCATCCATCCATCCATCCATCCATCCATCCATCCATCCATCCATCCATCCATCCATCCATCCATCCATCCATCCATCCATCCATCCATCCATCCATCCATCCATCCATACATCCATCCATACATCCATCCATCCATCCATCCATCCATCCATCCATCCATCCATCCATCCATACATACATACATACATACATACATACATACATACATACATACATACATACATACATACATACATACATACATACATACATACATACTACTGTGCAAAGGGGCAAGGTTACCCACTATGGGTTCAGACGGAATCTATTTGCAGCATGATGGTGAAAACCTGGAACTGAACTGTGATAAACTTCTTAAGTGTGATCACCCTGCAGTTGAAATCAAACAGGAACTGGAAGAGATTCCAAAAGATGGGGCAGTGCAGAGCTTCAGTATTGCTATGGTCTTACTCAGTTTCATCTACACATATCCTGTTTTGATACTTTTACTTGAATAATTTTAATACCTGCTGAGTACTGTATGTTGACCTGTTTTTCAGCACTGTACAGTTATAGTCTATATTTGTACTGTTTCCTAGTACTGTGTGTGCTTAGAAGGAACTGCCCCTCATGGCCAAATGTCACATCTGCTGAGAGGCTGACCTCTTTTCACATCAGTTTCCTTCAGAGATGGCTTGCGCACAAGTGCTTCATGCCACAGGTTCCAAATGTCCACCGACTATGACCTGTGTATCATTTTACACCTTGTACTCTTCTGTTTGCCAGTAAGTCCATGTATTCCATGCTGCAAGCCTACCCAGCATGACTCATCAAACAGAATGTGGCTTAGAGCCCTATTTGGTGGTCTGCCTGACATTCAGTGAAGTTCAAGGTTTTGTCAGGGTTTTGTCACAATATGTACAATGAATGTGCCACCTTTGGCTTTATATTAGGGAAGTGCACTAATGGGGATTTTTGTATTTGATTCATATTGAATCAAATGCAAGAAAATTCGTATTTGTTTGAATAGATCTCCTTTGAATGTGGTAGGATTTGTATTCAATACGAATGTTCAATCCCATACGAATGCGTACAAATAGTATACAGATCTTGTATATGAATGCATATGGATAGCATACAGATCCCATACAAATGCAATCAAATAGCATACAGATCCTATATACGAATGCATAAGAATCCCATAAAATGTATACAAATAGCATACGGATCCTATATACCAGTGTTTCCCAAAGTGTGGTACGCGTACCCCCAGGGGTATGGGAAGAGTTTGGTGGGGGTACGCGTTGCACCGGAGTTTGGTGGGATCACGTGGGAATATCCACTGCACCTTGCTTAGCTGCGCCCACAGAACAAGGAAAGAAATAGGCGCGTATCACAGTTTTTACACGGGAACTGGGCCCATCGTACATCGTATCACAACTCATTATGGCGGGAACTTCTGCGCATCCTTCGCGCAGCTCGGGTTCAACCATTTTTAAACTGCGGGAACATTAACAGTTGACGTTGAGCCGTGGAGCTGTTTAAACTCCGGAGAATTGCAGTGTTATCTAACGGTCTTGTGAGGCATGACATGGCGTGAATACGCTGCACTTCATTACAGAGACAACTTACTTCTTTAATAGTTAGTTCCGGGCGCCTGTTATCGTGCTTTACCAAGTTCCACTGATTTTGATTATTTTTATAAAATACAATTTTTATCCCTAATGTTTTTTATGCGGGGTACTCAGCGTTACGAAAATTATAGAAGGGGTACACATATGTCAAAAGTTTGGGAAACACTGCTATATACGAATGCGTATGAATAGCATACGGATCCCATACAAATGCATACAAATAGCATACAAATCCCATATATTAATCCCATATGAAGCTTCATACGAATGTATTGAAACATTCCATTCGAATTTGAATGTCAATCTTTAAATGTGCCAATATTCAATTTGAATTTGAATGTCTGAATTCATCCAAATTTCAAATATTACAAATATTTGTGCACATCCCTACAATATACGTAGCAGAGGCTACTAAAGCTGTCTCCAGACATCAAGGGGAAAATGTGAGAGCTTGTTTGCCTCTCGCTGTCCCTGCCAAATGACAGAGCAACCTTGTGGGGCATACATGAAATATATGATTGTAGCCCCCCCCCCCCCCATTCGTGCATGGTGGTTGTTTCCTGGCTGAAGATCGTGGGAGCAAGCATCCAAACAGATAAGCCCATGTTGATATTTGGAGAAAAACTGCCATGAGAGTTGGTTATACCAAATAGAGACTCTACCCCTTTTTTGCAGGGCTATATTGTCTGTTCCCTTCCTGGGGTTATTCTACGTTTTAGGCCCTGTCTCAGTGAAGTCTAACAAGTGACCCATAAGAGTTTGCTGAACTGCAGCTCCCATGGTTCTTTTTCATGGTCATTCTGAGGGGGCTCATGGTAGACCACAGGTTAGCCACCTCAGGGATAAAGTAAAAATATGGAGCTCTCCAGGGATAAAGTAAAAATGTGGGGTTCTGCAGGTAGAACGAATCATCCCTATGTTCTGATCTTCTGAAGATCAGAGAGGGCTCTTCCGACCACATGGAGGTCCCTCCCTCCCTGGTAGGTCTGCATATTTTTTGTGAGGGTGAACTCTTGCGAGATCTTGCGCAGTTCATCCAAACACATAGGAAAATGCAAAGGGAAAGAAAACACAGCAGATGCTCGTGTAAGTACTTTTGTTTTGTTTTGTTTTTTTACTTTGGAGCATAGGCCTTTTCTTCGCAGGAACTGCGGAGCATTAACACCTGTCTGGCAGGTTGACAGCTGCTGCACAGTACTGTGAAGTATTTCTCCTGTCTGGATGCAGACTGTTTCTCTTTGGTAGTGTGATTTTTTTTGTGCCATGTTTTCATGAAAATGACAAAGGAGAATGTATGAGGGCAAAAAAAGTGTATGTTTTGTGATGTAAAAAATTAATAATTCGGGCATATTTGTTTTAATAAAATATGCCTGTCCTTTGTTTGCACCCATTAGTAACATAAGTTTTTTTCCTTTCTTAAGCATCATCCCTCTCTCTGTTTTCCTGTCGTTCTTTTGCTCTGTTTTATTCTTCTGCCTTATTGCAGGGTATGCTCCTGTCACAGGCATGTGTCATCCTCTGCGCAGTTGCACCCTTAACCACGAAGATGGATTCTCCTCAGCCTTTGTGGTCGCTCACGAGACTGGCCACGTGTAAGTCACTAGAATGGCCGTTTATTACTGGTAATAGTTGCAGTGTTTGTAGTGATTGCCTGTTTTGGGGCCCTTATCTTTCGGTCCAGAAGCCTTTAAATGTTTGTCAGTTTAATAGAAATGTTAAATATCAACCTCTTGCGCCAGTCCGAGTTTTGTTGTAGGTGCAAAATCAGGAAAAGAAATGGTACACCACTATTCCTGTGAGACTCTTTAGTACTTTACTGCTGACTGTGGAAGGATTAATGACTCAGTTATGGAACCTGATCAGTGTACACTGAACACATTCCTGCCAGGGCAGTCACAGAGGGCAATCATAAACCATTGTCCATTAACTGAACTCAACTTTCTCTGTGAGATTCTTCATATTAGGACCTGGTGCTAATTCTTGCTTATGTATATGTTGGAACTATCTGAAAGATGCTATCAGGCATGTAGCTCTTATTGCTGTTGTTTTTGTGTGACCTTGAGATGAGCTCCTGCTTTGGGGCACTATCCCTGATCAGCTGTGGCTACATTTCTACATCAGGTTAAGTAGTGTGGCATTTTCCAGAGATTATTTAACTCCAGGTCAGTAGCTGAAGATTACAGATATTGTTTACTAACATCCAGAAGGCTTTATATTGGCCACCTGTGAAAGTTGGGGCCTGCTTGCTCTTACCTTTTGGTGAGCTATGGTCTGCATCCATACCTGGCTGCCACTGCAGCTCACAGGAAGTGGCCACAGGCTTTCCAGGAGCTATCTAGGAGCTAGACCACTCTTGGATGCTACATTAGCACTCGTTCCTGGATGTGGTGCAGCAAGTTGTGATTGCAGCTAAACAGTCGTGCACAGCATCCAGATCGTCATGGCAACTGACAAGCACGTGCCAGATCATTACTGTGGTGCTCCAGCCTGCCCTTCCCTGCCCAGCCCATTCATAGTTCAAGGGCTTCAGGGGCGGTACGAAGCTTTCCCAGCACTTGAAATATGGGTGGCCACGTTGGGTCTTTAGCAGTGTAGTGCAAAACGGCTCTTACATTTAAGGACAAGAGTGGTTGAAGGTACCTGGGAACCTGTGTTCCCAGGTGAAGATAGGTTAAGATTGTATTTACATCAGATTTTTAGATATGAGAGGTAAAGCACTTCAGGGATTGGGATTTGGAGGCACTATTCTACAGTGGTTTTCTTCCTATTTCTGAGGTGTACTCTAAAAAATAATAATGGAGAACTTCCATTCAGTTTCTTGGGAACTCTCATGTGGTGTTCTTCAAAGATTGGTTCTGTGCCCTGTCTTATGTCTTGTTTAACATGTATATGAAGCTATTTGGAGAAGTTATCAAGAGATTTGGAATGAGTTGCCACCAGTGCCCAGATGACACCCAGCTCTATCTCTTGTTTACTTCTGAGTCTGATGGGGCAGCTGAGGTGTTTGACAGCAGTCTAGAGCCAATAATAGGCTGGATGTGAGCAGTAAATGGAAACTGAATCCAGAAAAGGCAGAAGACTCATGGGGTATCGAGTCTAAGAAGTTCAGGGGCACCCAATTCTCAGTGGGTTTCATGATTTGAATTCTTTTTGCTTGAAGCTCAGGTGACAACAGTGGTCCATAGTAATTACCTCTGTCTCTGGCTGGTTCACCAATTTTGGCCTTTTTGGTTACAGCTATCCATGCCCTGCTAACCTCCAGACTAGACTACTGTAATGGGGCTATCCCTGAAGATGGTCAGGAAGCTAAAACTAGTTTAGAATGCTACAGTTAAATTCGCTGCCAAACCCAGTTAAAGGTGTTTACAGTGACATATAAAGCCCCAAGTGGCTTGGCCATAAATGTCTGAAGGAGTGCCTTCTTCCATGCAGACCCACCAATACTTTAAGATAACAAACAGTCTCGTAGTTCTGATACAATGAGAGGTGTGTGTGTGGTGGTGGTGGTGGTTGTATTATGCAAGAGACCTTCACTGTTATGCTTCCAAGGCTTTGAAAAAAATTTCCAGTGGAAGTACACCAGTGGAAGGCCCCACTTTATATAGATTTTGGCACCTGGTTAAAATGTACCTTTTTACTTAGGGTTTGCTATATAGTTTCTTCTGAATGTAGTCTTGCTAGAGTTGAACCTTTGGATGAAGGATTGGATACAAATGGAATGGGATGGATGGATGGATGGATGGATCAATGTTGTTCCGTGTCCCTTGGAAACACCACTAATGGGTTTTTTTAACAGGTTAGGTATGGAACACGATGGCCAAGGTAACCGATGTGCTGATGAGACGAGCATGGGGAGCATTATGGCACCACTGGTACAGGCTGCATTCCACCGATACCACTGGTCCCGCTGCAGCAAGCAAGAGCTGAACCGCTACATACAGTAAGTCTACATAGAAGCAATAGTGTTTGAGCCTGAGAACTTGAACTTTGTGCATGAAGATAAAAAGGATTGCTGATGTAATATAAAATGAAATGAGGTGGGAAAATCCAAGTGTTAAGAACCACAGAGACCTTTGGGTTAACTGAATGGAAATGCTGAAAAGGCTAGGAAAATGTAACACTAACATATGGCCTTGCTGCCTTTTGCTTCAGCTCTTATGACTGCCTGTTGGACGATCCCTTTGAGCACAACTGGCCCAAACTCCCAGAGTTACCAGGGATAAATTATTCCATGGATGAGCAATGTCGCTTTGACTTTGGTGTGGGCTACAAAACATGCACAGCTGTGAGTATAAAAACCTTGTTGGCAGACTCTGGGTTTTTGTCTTTTCTCGCCCCCCCCCCCCCCAAATCTCCTAAGGGATGGTTTGAAGATCGGATTGCATCCACTGGCTGTTTTCCTTTTATCATCCACAACACTTTTTTAATCACACTCTTTGTGGGCTTCCTTGCAATGATTCATTATCTTCCACTAGGTCCCGTAACCCTCGAGAGCATTTTGGTATGTTTAAGGGAAGTTTAAGTTGGAAGGAAGGTCTAAATACCCCAGACGTGTATGGCATTGTTTTTTTCCCCCCTGCACTTTCCTCCATTTGATTCAGATCAACTGGACCCAATGATTTGGATTGTGTGGAGGTGTGGGTTGGACCAACACCATCTGCACTGACACGCTGACTGACCTACATCATCCCCACCCCCAGCTAATATTTGCAATTGGCAGTACCTGCCTCACCTTACTTAGAAGTAACCAAGAGAGAGAGAGAGAGAACTGTTATCAGGGTTCTGATGACAATTCATTCCAAATTTCCTGCTGACCTCTCCCAATGACTTCATGTAGATGTTAAACAGCATAGGGGACAGAACCAATCCTTATTACTTGCAGATGGCAGTTGATTGTTCAGTCTCATCCTATTGAAAATCAGTCTGGACAAGGCAGAGAGTGAAGTTCAACCTGGGACCTATTTGCACTACAGCCAGTAGTGTGTGATTAGTGAACTTCTCGTGAAAAGCATCTGCAGTTTGAGTAGGCTGCTGCAGCCTCAAGCATGCCCTGCCTCCTCAGAAGTTCACTAATTGTTGATTAGGCACCTTGGATGACCATAGATGTGACTGTGTGTGCAGAGTGTCAGTGTCGTCATGGTGATGGTGCTGATGCATGCACAGTCATGGAGGGCAGTGCCTAGAAGTGCAATTGAATCAGGTGAGTATCACTGGGGGTGAGGGGGAACAGCTAAAGTTGACTGGTGCTCCAAGTGCGAGTGCTAGTCAATGTTGGTGAATCATGCTTGTTTCCCATCCAGTGGATGGGAGGGGAAGTGCAAAAATGCCCTTGGTTTTGATGGGGTTGTACTCTCACCAAAGCATGAGGTTCACAACTCTGGCTTACTTATCAGTCTAGTCTTGACAATGAAGGCTCCATTGCCTCTGTGGGTTGAGATACCTTTTATCACTTTTGATTCATATTCTGTCTGTCCTGTTAGCCAGTTGAGCAGAACTTGGGCACAGTCAAGCACACTCTAGTAACTTCCTGACCAGGGGCCTGTTCGCACCTAGGCCTCTGGTATGCAATTAGGACAGCTCTGGTACAGAGTATCTGTACCAGAGCTGTCCTAATTGCATACCAGAGGCCTAAGTACAAATAGGCCCCTTGGTGCTGTAATATATTTATTAGCCTGTATTAGAAGTGGAACTAGCAACCTACTGGGGAGTATGACTTGTTTTGCTCTCCATGAGCCATTATTGGAAAGCCAGGAACAACCCTTAGGGAGAAAGCTGTGCCTCTTTGATGAACATATAATGATGGTTTATTTTGGCATAGGATATGTTTCTACATAGCATTAAAAGTGACTCAAAAGTGCTGTAGAGACAGCTGGCATGTGGCCCTTCTGTTCTCATCCTATTTCTGGTCTATAATGTTCACAAAAGGGGAAGGGGCAGACCAGAGTGATCCCACCTGCGAACTACCTCTAAATCACCTCAGAGGTGCCTTTTTCTTTCTAACTGTATGTGAACAACAGGGATATAGTAAGTTTTAAGGTGTAGAAATATTTTAAATGAATGAATGAAGAGGTCTTAAACCCATTTGCCTTTAGATTTATTAGAATATAAAGCTGAAATAAAAATATTTCAACTTTAAGCAAGTGAAGTTCTTCTGACATGAAATTTTCCCTTTGTCTTTTCATGTCCTGTTTCTTGGCCTTATGCACCTAGGAATAGGGTTCTACTACCATACCAAAGAGCCCCAATTTCACATTAGGGTAAAGAACAATCCTTTATTATTGTTGGCAGTGGCAAGGAATCACATGCACAGATGTGGTAACTTGTGAGTGATATTTAAAACTAGTATGATTTTATTGTGGTCCACCCTGAAACCTTTGAGTATAGGGCAGGATATAAAAATAAATATATAAATCAGGACAACCTGATCTCATAGGAAACCAGGCAGTCATCCTGGGCACTAAGATTTAAGAAGTATCAAATTAGATGGAAGTAGTAAGTAAATCCAGATTGTAAAACATTTCTTTCTATGAGCCAGTAAGCAGGAACTGAAAAAACCTGAGTACACATGTAACATCAGTCTCCCTGCGTAGACTGGTTGTCAGGACGGCATCAAAATCCTCCCTAGGATAATATAAACCTCTGGAACATCCCTGGAACGAGCTGTTTGTGTTTTCTGCAGGATTTCATGTACAGCGAGATATTCTTTGTGTGAGTTGCTTTTTCATTCTTCACAGTTCAGAACATTTGATCCTTGCAAACAGTTGTGGTGCAGCCACCCAGACAACCCATATTTCTGTAAAACAAAGAAAGGACCACCCTTGGATGGAACTGAGTGTGCTTCAGGCAAGGTACCCAAGTTATTGTGTAAGATATTGATCGGATTGATTATTAGTAGAAGACTGGCATATCTCAGTCCTGATATATTACTATATAAATATTTATGCAGTTTTAATAAAGATCTGTGTTTGTGTCTTTTATTACACACTAATTTGTGGTCCATGAACGTTGTCTTCTCAATGCTCTGGAGACACCCCTTTGTCATCTTTAACCCTTCTTCCTTTTTTGGGTCACTTCTAGACATGAATAGGGAGAGATGTCATAGAAGAAAGAGGATCAAATATTTATTATGTATTTATTTTAAGAATTTGTATTCTGCCCTTCACCAAAAGGTCCGAGGGTGAGGCAACATCAGCACTAATTATTTCTCCCCCCCCCCCTTGGTAAGTGGGTCTGTGTTCCCTATGGGAAACAACACCGTAGTGGGGGAAAGCACTACCAATACTCCTGGTCTACCCAGAAGTAGAGTGTGGGCAGATGCCTTCCCTAGAGATGTGTCGAACCAGGTAGTTCATGAATGTTTGCATTAAGACAACGTTCAGTTGTTTTAATATCCAAAAATTTAATCTAATGAAACCAGTCCTCCTGGTTGTGAACGTGAAGTATTTAATCAAACAGTTTGTATTGGTTGTGTTTTTGCCCTTGGAAAGGTTTTCAATGGGAAAATGATATTTCTTGTTTTCAAACCAGTTCAAAATCCAGCGCAAAGAACTGTTTGTTCAATCAACCGGTTTGCTGTCAAACAAATAGGTGTTCGATTTGATGGTAGACTGAACACATGATTTTAGTTCATGCATATCCCTAGTCTGCTCCCATTAGTTGAAAATATAGTATATATTAAAAAGCATAGAAAAGAATCAAACCCTGAGAAACTTAATACCGTAGTTCTCACAAAAATCTCCCCACAACACTCTCCGATATCAGCCTTGGAGATACTGGTTGAACGAATACTGTGAAGTGCTCTCAACTTCCAAAGCCTTGTGGTCAAACAGTTGGGACAAAAGACACCTCTAAGATGTCTAGAAGTGGCCTTAGTTGATTTCAATTGTATCTTTATCTTTGTTCGTTTTCTCACCATATCTGTGATTTCCAAGTGATTCTCTTATTGTCACCTTTATTTGATGTTTTGCATTTTTTAAGAGCCTCAGATATATCCACTTTAGTGCCTTGGTTCTCAACATAATATGGTATTCAGCAGCATAATATGGTAAAAGCATCATTTAACTAGTATTTAATGAACTAGAACATTGAGTAATATGGCTTCACCACTATTCTCTGGTTTTTTTCTTGAAATGTGAGAACTGAATGTCCACTGTTTTTATTCTTTTGTTCTCTCTCATGCTCAGCCTAAGACCTTTAAATGGAGGTTATGCCAATCAGGAATTGTTCTTCCACAGTCCCTGGAGAAACTCTGATCAAAAGCTCATTTGGGCTGTAATCAGATATAACAAAAGGTATCTCAGAAGACTGTGTGTGGTCCCCATGTTCTCAGTACTTCTCTAATCCACCTTTTCTAGCACTGAATGTTTAAGAGAGGGGAAGGGGCAGACCCCTGTGTGAACAATCCCATCTTGAAGCAGCCTCTGAGACACCTCAGATTCACCTCAGAGATGTTTATTTTTGCCATGTCGGATCACAGTGTAAGGAATGAACAAGGACAGTGGGTTTGCAAAAACATGAGACTGATAAAGATCCTTCAAAGGAATAACAGGCCTGAGTTGGCCAACGTGAATTATATTGAACTGTTCTTATTTTGCCTTTACTGCACACGTCAGAGAAATCTGATATGTACTACTACTCCTTGCTTGGAAGGCGTTGTTGGGAATATTGTAGCTTCTGGCCAGGTTAGGTATAAAGGCTGGAATGTGAGAAGTTCAAAGTTTGTCTTGATAGGGTTTCTGGAAAGCAGGCTTCCTATGCTGCAGCATAAAAATTAAAGGAAATCTTTTCTCTCTGACCTTTCTGCATATTAAGAAACTAGTATGGACGGTATTTGCTGATAGAGCGACAACTTGCTTTCATGGTAGTTTGGAATTTTCCAAACAACAGTCTTAGAAATATTATCTTGTCTGTTTTTGGACAGATTTTAAATCCAGAGCATAGAAGACCATCAATACACAGGTCCTTGGAAGCAGCTATTTTAGAAAGTACATCAAGAAACTTCCTGAATGAGAAGAACTCCTATTTAAAAGATTGAGAGGGCTCTTTTTTCTTTCTTTTTTTTTTTTTTGCAAATTTTTATCAATAAAATTGGAAAGCAAATGCAAAGCAGTCATGGAAAGCTATGTATTTGCTTAATTGGCAATCCTTTTTTCCTTAGCTATGATGGATAACCAAGACTTTACTAGGTACGAATGTGCCTTACCCTTGTAAAAGTATTGGAAGAAAGCAAAGTTTCAGACTTCTGCAAGCATCTCTCCTTAAAATAAATGTAAAAGTACCATGCCTTAAAAGTAAATTAAGGCAACATAACAGAAATCTATCAAATGTGCACTGATTCTTTTCTGTAATCCACTGTGAAAATGGTTACATTCACAAGACCCCACCATTCATTTACTATGCATTAACCTCAGTAGTAAAGAATGTCACTTTTCTTACATTTGCAAGTCCATTGCAGAGGGGTGGAAAATCCACAAAGAAATGTTTTGCTTTCCCATGAGGTGTGGATAAAAGTCTGATCAATACAATTAGAGTGGGCCTATCAACATGACAGCTGTGGGCAGAATGGCTCCCTTGGGCTGCCTGGTTGTAACCCAGGAGCTGTGGAACTCTTTTACCTCTGGTTACTGCCTTTGAGGTGAACTAGTGCTGTCTTAACACTAACTCCCACCAGAAATGGGCATGTTTCCAGTGGTGGCACTTGCACGATGGAATTAACTTTCTCTCTAGGCCAGTGGCTCTCAACCTTTTGAGAGCCACGATCCCAAAATGAGATTCCCCAAGCCTCCGCGACCCCAGGGGCGGGGCCGGGCCGGGCCGGGGCCAGGGCCGCTGGCGTCGTTTTCGCTCCCCCCCGACCCGGAATTCCTCCCGCAATGCCGGATTTTAGTGGGCGAAGGGCGCTGGCGGCGTGGCACCAGTCCGGCGCCCTTCGCTGCCTGCCGCCACCGATCTCTCCTTAAAGCAGCGGCGGCGCGGCGGGGGGACGCGGGGGGGGGGCTGCGGAGCCTTTGGCGACCCCGCCGAAATGGGTGCGCGACCCCAAATGGGGTCGCGACCCACAGGTTGAGAACCACTGCTCTAGACAGATTCAGCAGACATGTTCCACTGAGGCCTTTTGCCAGCAAAAGTTGATGTTGTTGTTTTCCATGGCTTTTAACTGCCAGCTTTAAAACAATTTTTAGGTTAAAAGCAAAAATAAGAGCTAGTTTATGCTTTATGCTTGTTGATTCTTCACAGTAAACAGCTTTGGCCTTCATTATGGTGGAAAAGGAATTGATTGATAAGAATTAGGTAACAAAGTTTTTTTATACACACACATACACACAGGGTGCGTCTCCATGCTAAAAATATTCCAAAGTTAAGCTTGTTTTGCCTTGGAGGGTCCCCGTGCACAGCTTTACTCTGGGCTACATCAGGCGCAAGGGAGGAAAATCCACAGCAGAACCCTCCCTTCAAACAGTACTACATCCGACTTAGGGGGCAGCCGCGGATTATCTTGGTAGCATGGGGATGCTGCCCTGCTAAAATGCTGAGAAGAGCCGTGAAAGCAGCTTTCAGTCATTTTAGTGAAGCTCTGTATGTGCACACAACAGCCCCTATCCCTGCCTGACAGCTGCTGTCAGGAAGGCGAAGAGACAGACGCACACAAGAGTGAAGCTTACGAGGGGGGGGGAACAGAAGAGGAAACCCAGGAAATCGAGAGAAGGGAAGGGAAGGAATCTCTCTCCCCCTCTTAATAATGCAGCCTCTGCTGGTTTGCTTGTGCGCTAAATACATGAATGCAGGCAGCTGGATTTGACAGCTGAAGGGAGCCTGTCATTGCTCCAATGCGGGGGGAGGGAGAGAAAGGTGCGGTTTCACAAAAGCGGCTTCCATGGGGACAGGAAAGTATGATTTTAATCCGCGTTGCCCCAGACCACATGCGGACTCTTTATTGCGAGTTACAATGCGGATTTTTATTAATCGCATCACTAGCAAAACAACCGGCTCGCATGGGGACGCGCCCACAAAGTGCTGCGTATCATACTGGTCTGCAGTCTTCTACCTCAGAGATTGAGTCTATGATAAGACACAGCAAAAAAAGAAAAGAAAAAAGTGTCTCTGTATTTGAAGTGGGATTGTTTACACACCAACCTGCCCCTACTCCTGAACATTCAAGGCTAGAAAAGGTGGAGTAGAGAACAGTTGAGAATACAGGGGCTGGGAAAGGTTATATTTATACACCACAAGACAAGACAGAAATAACAAACTGATAGATGATGTTAAGAAATTTCTTATGAGTCTAGGTTGAATTAAATTTGTATTAATTTTATTTCACTTGGGGGGGAGAAACTGTAAAATTTGTGTTTTGTATTAAATTTGGTAAGAAGTGATACTTTGTAAAATATGTAAGATAACACAAAGTAAAAATAATTAAAAAAAAAAGAGAATACAGGGGCCACACACTGTCTTTCTGAAGTGCCTCTGCGGCGCCCCTTTTATTAAGTCTGAACACAGCCTGCATTTATCATGATTGCTGTGGCCTAATAACCCATTTTGTTAAAATTGAAGTCCTCTGCATACCAGTAAACGCTGAGGATCATACATAAGAAAATCTTGATTAGCGCGTTCACAGCTTTTTAACGATGATCGGATGCTGTTCATGTCTCATATTCATTGTAGTCACAGTGAACATGGTTGCAAAATTATTCTGTACTTCCTGTTTCAGTCTTTGAGCTTCTGAAAACAATTGTTGCAGTCCTCTTGACAAGTGAAAAATGAGGAGTTTTCAGCTCTTTTTGGTATTGACTTGTGATCTGTACCAGGATGTTAATATGGTGTTCCAGAGGTGACAGGCTTTTTCATGAATACACTGTACCAGACAGGCCCCCTGAGACCTTTCTTTATTACTTTAAGGTTTCGTGACTTCACAGTCGTCACCTGTGTGCCTGACCAATGAGAGCGGGAGAAACAGATTCCGAACTCTATTGTAAAGCTGGGTGCGTCCGTGGCTGTAGAACTGCTCTCCTCACTAACACTGGACAGTTATGAAGAGGCAGGTGTTCAGGTAACCCCTGTTTCTTCTCCTGTTCCAGTGGTGTTTCAAGGGTCACTGCATCTGGAAGACTTCAGAACAACCTTACAGCCAGGATGGCAGCTGGAGTTCCTGGTCCAAATTTGGTTCCTGCTCCAGGACTTGTGGGGGTGGGGTCCGCTCCCGCAGCAGGAACTGCAACAACCCACCGTAAGTGTATTTACCATGGGTCAGAAGAGGAAAAATATTAGATCAGTAGAAAGTAGGGGTGTTTATGGGACGTTTTAAGCTGAAGAAAAGCAAAAGCAAGTCATACTATGCTGTTATTATAGTATTTACTGCTTTTCTACATCTGCATCACAGGGCATTATGCTGGTTAACATTTCCAGTGCTTTTAGATTGTCTGGGATGCTCTGCCATAGGATAGAGTTCAGATTGGAAGTTTCAGATATAGTTCTCTGAAGATGGAAGTTGCAGTTATATTTGAAAGCTCAGGGGGCAACTTATGGCAGAACATTTGATGAATGAAATGGCGACTGGCTGTGATAGCCTGTTATTAAATCCCCAGGGCTGTTCAACATTTATGTGACTGCTGATAAAGGATCGCCAGGGTTCTAAGAATTCACTGATGATATTGAGGTTGATTTCTCCATATCATCTAAACTAAGAAAGGCCTTGAACACCTTAGACCAATATCAGGGTGTGATGATATGGTAGATTATGGCCAAGAAACTGAGGCTGGATCCTGACACAAGGAAGACCTTTTGAGTGGATGGTTCCCAAATGGGAACTGGGGAACATAAGAACATAAGAGAGGCCCTGCAGGATCAGGCCACATCCCATCTAGTCCAGCATCCTGTCGCACACAGTGGCCCGCCAAATGCTCATGGGCATCTCAAACAGAGACAAGGATAAACCTTTTCCTGCTCTTGAATCCCAGCAAATGGCATTAGAAGCATCCTGCTCCCACCCCCCAGCCTGAAAGATGTACCTGTCCTAGACATTCATTCTAGTATTCCTAGACATTCCTTCTAGACATTCCTAGACATTCCTTCTAGTGTTCTAGATGGGCTTGTACATCTTTAGAAGGTGCATAATTGTCCCTGGAGGTCCAGTTAACCTCAGGTTAGGAACATCTATTGCTAGCTTTAGGTAGTGTACCAGTTATGCCCCTGCCAGGATAGGGATAGCCTTATCACTGTTGCTCACACATGAGTGAGTTGCTTGTGCACTGTTGCACCTGTTCTCATGTAATTGCCTAGTTTCTTATTAAATATTGTTGTTATTGGATATCACTGAGTTGTGGCTGACTCCTGGTTCCTGTATCCAGACCTCCATGGGTATCTCTAGGCGGTTTTCTTGGCAGATATGCAGAATTGATTTTCCATTGCCTACTTCTAGGGAGAAGCTGGGGGTCAAACTGGCAACCCGCTTCTTTCTAGACAGCTTGCTCTACCATTTGGCATATAAAGCCATGAACAATTTGAGATTAGGGTGCTTAATAGACTGCCTTCCTGGATACGGACTTGTAAGATCACTAAGATCACACAAAAAAGTTCTGCTGGAAGTGCTGTAAATCATCGAATTTATATTGCAGTTATCTGGGCTTCTCTGTTGTGACTCTTTGTGAGGCACCTATAATAACATGTTTTAGGTACCTATCAAACACCTTTTTACCTGGGGCTACCTTCTTCCACCTGTCTTTTTTATTCTTTGTGTAAATTGATTGTTAAAGCTTTTTTTTAGGTGAACCACTTTACATGTAATGCATGTAAGAATTTTAAATAAATATATAAAAAATGTACAGCTTTAAAATCTGGAAAATTTTAATGGTCTATCTGATGGAGGAGTCCAGGATAGACTTTAGCATCTTTGCACTTTGATTTAATTCAGGGACCCCCTCCCCCGCACACACTATCCTTCCTTCTAGGACAGTGATGGCGAACCTTTTGAGCTCAGTGTGTCAAAATTCACAAGAAAACCTAGCTTAACTCGGGTGCTGTGTCACTTCTAGAAATATCCATAATTTTGTGATATTTGTAGCTCTAGTAAGAAAGTTATATTTTTGATATATGTATTTTATTAGAAGCAAAAATGAATAATTCTTTACATTTGCTAAATCTTCAATTGAAAGTTGGTATTTTGTACACTTCAAGAACAAGCAAGCACTACATGCCCAGGTGCCAGGGTGACCAGGTGTGTCACCTAAAAGGGCTTGGCGTGTCACCTGTGACACGCGTGTCATAGGTTGGCCATCACCGTTCTAGGAATAAATGAGATAGAGATTTTTTAATGCAGGACTGTGATAAATAAGGTTGGCACCCACAGAATTTCTTTTGTTGGCTAAGGTATCAATAGGGTGGGCAAATGGACAGGAAGGCAGGGCTCCTTCACTTTAACAGTTCCACTGAAGAGAGAATTTTAGCAGGTGTTTTCTGAATGATAATCTACACCTGTCTTACTTTCCATCTGGCCACTCTTGGGGCGATTTCACACTTCCCTTCCCGTCTGCTGGATAGGAAAGGAGTGTAATCATCCAACGTTAACTAGTGCTCACACTTGGGAGCGCTAGGTAACTACACCCCACACAATCAGTCACATACCTGGGACCAGTCCTGGGACTGGTCCTCTTCAGGGTGCCACCATTTTGTTTGCAGTGCCCACTGTGATGGCGCATGTGTTGGTGTCATCGCTAAGACAATGCTGACACGCTGTGCATGTGCAGTCATGTCTGTGGTCATCTGAGGTGCCAGCTTGCTTGTGTGGCATCTCAGACAACCCCGGAGCACCAGAAAAGATGCAGATGGTCACTGCTGGATGCACCAGGTAAGCAGTTAGTTAAGGTTAGTACAGGTGTGGAGCATGATTTCATACTCCACACCTAGTGCATAATTAGGGAACCTCTGGGAAGGCAGGGGGTGCCTGGAGGCTGTAACAGCCTCCCCAAGGTGCAGATGCTCTTCCCCAGAAGTTCCCTGATCATGCACTACGGGCCATAGTGCGAATAGTTCCTAGGTATCATTTATTTATTTTCCCTGTTGTGAGTGGATTTAATCCTCCCAGCCAGTTCATTATTTGTTTTTTAGCCCAGCTTATGGTGGCCGCCATTGCCCTGGTGCCACATATGAATACCAAGTGTGCAACACAGAAGACTGTCATGGTCCATATGAAGATTTTCGTGCCCAGCAGTGCGCCAAGAAGAATTCCTACTATATCCACCAAAATTCCAAGCATACATGGCTACCATATGAACATCATGATGGTAAGTTATGGAAACATGTCAAGGATGTAAACTTGTTGGCTGTAATCAGACAGGGGCCCTTTGCTCGCCCCTTTAAGAAAAATCATGCTGTCCCCAGTTGTACGAAAAAAGGGGAGAGGGGAAAAAAACTTTTCAAACACTTATCCAAATAAACACCCAAAAACCTACCACATTTCTCCACACTGCAGTATTAGTTCATCTCCAGTCTGGCAGCACCTTCCTGGCAATGTGTGGTCCATGCTGATTGGTCTCTTGAATGTCCAATTTTGTGTGGCCATGATTGGTTGATCACCTGTAGCAGCTGCTTCCTTTCTGTGATTGGCTATATTTCCCATTTCTGTAGCTTCCCATCCAATCTGACTAAGAGGAAGAGATGTTTTTCGTGTTACGAAACCTTTAATGAGGAAGAGGCAACCATTCCCAGACTATGAGATGGGTGGATGTAGGGGAAAACGTCATTACTGTCTCAAATTTGCATTGAAGATAATAGTGGTTTTCTATGGGCTCATCCCCATGCATTATATACTCCGAAGGAAACCTGAATTCGCCTCAGAGTGTCCCTAAGCAAAGGCTTTAATCCAGGCTACACGCGGAACAAATCATTCAAATCTGTGGTAAAAAACAAAACAAAAACTTGCTAACTGTTTTTGCTCTGAATTAGGAGGCAAGCACAGATTATCTTGGAGGCATGGGGACACTCCTGGGTTATTGGGGGAGGAGATTGGCGATCGCATCATTAGTGGGTGGGGTTTCGCCTCTGCTCGCTGTTTCCATCCTGCGCACTGCGATCACAACTGTTTGGAGATTTCTTTCACTAAATCTGATGAAAGAGAAATGATGATTGCTCTCATTTGTCCTACGAGTATCTTTCCAGCTACAATTATTACACCCCCCTCTTCCCTGATCGCCAGATTGGTAAGCTACTCATGGATAATGGCTTGATTTTGCGCACGAGCGCTGCTTCTCCTTAATGCAGCATGAGAAGACAAAACACAGAATCCTTCAAACCTTTTGCGAGTGGGGATGTGCCCGCTGTCATGCGAAGGTCCGCACCTCCGCTAAACTGTGGCAGCTTCAAGCAGTGAGCTGCTTTTCATCGTTATGCTGCTTTTCATTGTTATGCCCATTATTATTATCATTGTTTATCTTGTGTTCGTGGAGGTGCAACTGAGGTGTTCCCTGTCATTGCTGAAGCGGGCGGGACACGGTATGGTGACATCAACCCAGCTTCCTATCGGGGTGGTGGTGGAGAGAAAAAGATGCGGTTACCTGATGCAGGGGTTTACCACGGTTTTCATGGGAACAAGTACATTTGACTTGAACCCATGCTCTCCTCAGTTGCATGGGGACGAGTTAATTTGAACTACAATCCGCATTGGGAATGACTCAATTCAAACCTAAAAGAAATGGAGTTCATGGGGACAAGTCCTGTGTGGAGGCTGAGTTTGCTAGGAAGGTGAGAATTCACTATAGCTCAAAGAGCCAAGGTGCTATAAAAAGAGTAATCCTTTATTAACCTAATGCATTTGAGCTTAACGCCTTTATGAGATGAAAATTTCCACAGTTCAGTACATGTGCCTGAGTAATGAGCTAAAGTTCTTGAGCTTTAAACTGAAATGTGTTGGGTTATTAAAAGATTGCTCTTTTTATCATAGCACCTTGAGGTTTGTTGTTGTTTTACCTGGTTTTGTGCTTTGGTTGGATGCATCTGATGTTTTTCATCTTAGTGTCACCACCGCTAAATTTCCTCCTGTGTATCCCTCCTGGCCTTCTAGATTCCCCCCCCCCCCCCACTCCCCCAGGTTCTATGGATGTGCAGAAGGGAAGCTCCTTGTACTCTTTCTGGTTGGTATACCGGTCAGTGCAGAATCACCCTAAACCATGTACTCCAGGACATCCTAAGTAGTCAGGAAGTCTTCCAGTAGTACAGTAATACCTTGGTATAGAACAGTGATGGTGAACCTTTTGAGCTTGGTGTGTCAAAATTTGCAAGAAAACCTAGCTTAACTCAGGTGCTGTGTCACATCTAGAAACACCCATAATTTTGTGATATTTGTAGCTCTAGTAAAAAGTTATATTTTTGATAGATGTATTTTATTAAAAGCAAAAACAAATAATTCTTTACATTAGTGACTTTTGTTGCTGAATTTCGTTTGCTAAATCTTCAATTAAAAGTTGGCATTTCGTACACTTCAGTAACAAGAAAGCACTACATGCCCAGGTGCCAGGGTGACCAGGTGTGTCACCCAAAAGGGCTTAGCGTGTCACCCATGACACGCGTGTCATAGGTTGGCCATCACTGGTATAGAAGGTTTGCTGCACAGTTGAAATCTATTGCAGCACATAGCAAACTAAATCAGCCCATGACATTGCAGAATTTTGAGCTGGGGGCACTGCTGTTTTGAATAAATTGCTTTCAGACTGAAAGAATGGAAGTGATTAGGAGCAGCCAAAACATACATTCATGTGAGCAAGTTGCAAGCTGTGCTTTAGTTTAACTGCTCACTTGCTTGAACTTCCATGATCTTGTTAGCCAACACATTGAGCCTTTCCCATTCTCTGATTCACTCAACTCTGTTCAAGGACCCCCCCCCCCCATTTTTCACTCCCTGTGCCTGAGGAGTAAATAAAGGGAACTTAACCCAGGACTTCAGCGACATTCCTTAAGAGGGATTGCTGGCTAAAGGGCTGGCAAGTGTTGTGACTGCCAAAACAAACAAGCAAAAAATGTATTTACTTCAATTTTGTCTGCAGAAGGCGTGCAATATATACTATATTCCTCATTATAAAAGATACTCTTTTCCCAGTTTTTTTTTAAATCATCCTGAATCTTCCCCCTAAGGTTAGTTTCAGAAGATCTTGGGGTTTGGCATTAAATTGACACGGCAAAAAACAGCTCTGTGACAATGATTTGGGCTCGCATGCCATCTTACTAAATACATCTTGTTGTCAGGAGGAAATCTCCAGGAGCCTCTTGAGTAGATGATGAGTATGTGTGTGAAAGAGGGAGAGGTGCCCTACACAGCTTTCCTCTCTTCCCTGTTGCAGTGACACTCTGCAACCAAAATCCTAGCTCTGGGAAACCTGGGTGGAAGCAGCCTCTGGCTACTTCGTCGTGGCTGCAATTCTAAAACCCACAGCGATGCTGGTTACAACCCAGGGGCTGCAACGGTTGCTGATACGATCACTGGGTGTTGCGAAAGTAAATCCCTTGTTCTCCACTGGCATGAGATTAGAGACCGCCACATGCTCATATGGCGAGTTAAAGACAGAGAGCACAAGGGAAAGAAATAAGGCAGGAGGCAGAGGCAGCTGGAACAGAGAGCGGTTTATTTTTCTGCAGTGGTTTAAATAGCCCTACGAAAGGGGGCGTGGGGGAAAGTGATGTAAAGGCACAATCTAGGGAGGTGATTGGTGGAGCTGGGTCATGCAGGCAGGTAAGAGGTCCTTCTGATGTCACATCCTGTGGTAGGAGGTGGGGAAAATCCTCAAACAGGAAAAGAAGAGTTGTCCTTTGAAAAACCATGTGGTTGCAGACGCCATAATGCCCAAAGGCAACTGCATGGAGAGGAAAGAGCCTGGCACCCTGGTGGTGCTGAGTATGGGACAGGAAAATAGTTGCTCTCTTTTGGGACAGGAAAATAGTTGCTCACACATTTCTCACACCTTTACATTTCTATCCATTTTCTGCGTGGTCTTTCCATTCAGAAAACTCCAAATCAAGGGTGGGAAGGCCACAAACAAAACAGATAGAAATGAAAAAGTGTGAGCAGTCAGACCTGAAGATGAACTGAAGAAGGTTTAAAGTGAAGGTGTAACCATAATATATGATTATATAGTTTGCTTTAAGTCTTATTTTTCCTAAATAATTCTTGCTGAATTATAAGTGCTTCTTATACCCTGGTGCATCTTACGTGATTGGCAATGTGGTATTATATATATGCTACTTATCCAAATGTTCCTTTGATGTCTTGAGGCCTCTACACACTACAGCTGGTAGTGCATGATTAGTGAACTTGTCAGAGCATCCACATGTGGAGTAGGCCTTTACGGCCTCCAAGCATGTCTGCCCTCACCAAAAGTGCACTAATTCTTGATTAGGCGTGGAGCATGAAATCATGCTCCACATGTTAACAAACGTTTGCCACAAGTTACCTTAAGAGTCTGGGCATTCGCTCTTCTTCTGGCACTCCGGGGTCATTTGAGGTGCTGCATTTTGGATGATCATAGATGTGACTGCGTGTGTGCAGAGTGTCAGTGTCATCAAGGCGACAGCGCTGTCACATGCGCAGTCGCAGAGGGCACCACAGCCACAATGGCAGCGCCCAGAAGAGGACTGGGCCAGGGAACGGTCCCAGGTGAGTGACTTATCACGTGAAGCTTGGGCCGGCATTACCTAGTGCTTGCAGGTGCCAGCGCCAGTTAACATTGGGTCATTGCGCTCTGTTCCCTTCCAGCGGACAGGAAGGGAAGTGCGAAAATGCCCCAAGATTTTATAATCACAGTAGCCTCTTTATTGAACAAGCTATATATTAAAATCAACATGTGATCAGAAAGTGGGATTGTGCTGGCTGCCTCCATTTTGATCCTATTCTAAAAACACCTCTCCTAGATAGAAGGTACTCTTTATTCTATAGTTCTATAGGTACAGAGTCTCTGGTTTCAGATGTCTGTGCTGATAACTGCATGTTTTGTGTAGCTCATGATACCTAGCACAATCCCATTCCTGGCCTCTTACAGAGATTTAAATGCATAAGCTTTTTCTTCAGTAAGATAGTAGGAAGAAAAGGCCAACTGTGACATCCTGAAGGACCATGCTATTAACATTTGGAAGAAACCTGTTTTAAGTTATTGTCAACTTAACTTGACAAAGCATTTTTGGGCCTGTCTTGGCTGAGGTTTGCAAAAAATGTTCCTCTGGATGCCTCCAGATGGTGAGAGGACAATGTGAGCTTCAAGGCTGTACCCCCATACCTCCAAGGGTTAGGAACAAAGATTCTTAGCCTCAGGGCCACTAAGAGGTGGGTCTTTTTGGCAGCATGCTATCATTTGCTACTGAAATGCACACACACACACCCCAAGTCCTGGAACTCAGAAAATGTGCCTTCTGTATGCTTCCTGGTTTCAGGTCATGACCACTAATTTACTGATAGACCTGATTAAATGAGTCTACCAGTGATCTGGGTTAGCAGACAGAGCTGAAGAGCTGGGGGCAGGCCTTCCACCATCTGCATTAATCTGTAGTTATGGAGGCCCAGATGTGTACCAGCATGGGCCCTTAATACGGATTGAAGATCTGTACAGAAAGGCCCTCAGTCTTTTTTGTTGGAAAAAAAGAGATAAGGAAAAAGGAGATCTCAAAACTTCCCAGAAAAGAAGCCCTCTTAAAAATTCTTGGCTTGGCTCTCCAAAATAATAAGTACTAGATCTGTATAAAATAATTTCTACACCCTACCAGATATTCTCTGTATTGATTTTTTTTTATTTCAGATGCCCAGAAGTGTGAGCTGATTTGCCAGTCTGAGGAAACTGGAGATGTGGTATTTATGAACCAGGTTGTTCATGATGGCACCAGGTGCAGCTATAGAGATCCATACAGCGTCTGTGTGAGGGGGGAGTGCCTGGTAGGTAACTGAACCCAAGGGTACATTAGTTCCCTTCCTTTTATGTTTTCAGAAGAGAGAAAGTAAATTGAAGGTGTTAGAGAGATTTGAGTGGAGCTTCAAAGACTACAGCTTGTTCTCTTTAAGGTTTTCTCTGAAGAAGTTATTGGATCAGGGTTTGTCAAACATAATTTGATTTTGATATTTATTCCAAAGCAGCATATGTAGTACAGTAAAACAGACACTTCAGCCCTTTCCACACTTGACCTTGTTATGGAATATATCTCAGGATAGGGGTCTGCTGTCCTCCTGCTAATGCAGACTATGGCAGATCTCACCTGGGAGCAGCGGCATCAGGGGCGTGGCTGAGGCGGCGATTGCAGCCGCATCTGTCAGTGTGCCCCGAGGAGGCTGTTTGGTGCTGGGAGGAAGTGGTGGGAGGCGGCATTGGAAGCATTGGGGCGATGGTTGTGCCCGCCAGCCGAAGTGGGGAGCCATGATCCACCCCACCCCACCCCCAGAGCAGGGACGCCACTCGCAGCTACAGAGCCTGTGCAAGCCTCCATAGCTCTGAGTGGTGGGGCAGAGCTGGCACCACCTGCACGTACAGCTCCACTCCTGCTAGGGCCGCCCGTGGACCCCATCAGCAGTAAGTGGACACCTTTAAATGTCTCCACACAAAATCTGGGTTTAAAGGCCCGAAGGACCCATTAAACCTGGATTTCCCCTGCCCTCGTGGGGACAGGGCCCTCGGGATGGGGTTCTAAAGGGATCTACGGTGGGGACAGCGCCTTCCTGATTGGCACCAATTGGGTACCGAATTGGGTTCTTAGTGGCAGTGCAAAAACAGCCATGGTTTTATATCTCACTTGTTTTTAAAGTCTGCAGCCAAACTGTATGTAGTATTGGCCTACTTTCTTTTCCTCAGTGGGTATCTTAAAATTGTATTACATAATCTTATATTTCAAAGTGAAAGCTAAAAACACTATACTTTCACTTGGACGGGGAACAGAGTCACTCCCCTCATACTCAATAGGGTTAAAATTTTTTTACGGTATTCCCATCTGTGAACTGCAGATGCGATTCCATTTTGCAATTAATAAAGTAAAACAAATTTTGTAAAGAAAACAAAGCATCGATTACTTGGAAAGAACAAGGGAATTATTTATACTTTTCTTTTTCCAGGGAGATGTTCGAGATTAGTTGTAAAGCATATTTTATATGAGTGCAATACTGTAATGTTACCAACAGATTCTTTAAAGTTATGATACAGTGTCCTCATTTGGGGAAATGTTGGTATTAATTTTGGGGGGGAAAGTGCCGTTAACTTGCAGCTTTGGAAGTGAACACAGTTGCTGGGAAGGGGTTTAATTGCAGTCATAAAGCTGATTCTTTGAAATTACACTCACGCCATTTTCTCTTGTGTTTGTTCTTTCCTCACTTGTAATGGCAGCATGTTGGATGTGACAAAGAAATTGGCTCCTTGAAGCAGGATGACAAATGTGGTGTTTGTGGAGGTGACAATTCCCACTGCCGTACAGTGAAGGGGACTTTGATTAAATCCCCAAAGCAGACAGGTAATGGTGGAAGGATAATCATAACTTCTGTGGAGAAAATTTAGGTTGGTTCCAGTAAAAGTGGGTGTCTGTGATCAGTGGTCATATCATATAATTGACAACAACGATGTGTCACCCGGATTTTGCGTTTAAAAGAATAGACTTAGTTGTTTTTAGTCGGATGAGGTTCCTCTTAGGGCCATTCTACCCTGGGCCATATTTTGGATTATATGCCAGAATAAGGACCTGCCATCCACACACTAGTCCTGCCTAGGGCCTGCCATAGTCTGCATTAGCATGTGGGCAGCAGGCCCCTGTTCCAGTATATAATCCAGAATAAGGCCCAAGGCAGAAAGGGCCTTAGTTAAAACGAAAGGAAGCTGCCTACTATGAAATCAAACAATTGTTTCATCTAGCTCAATACTATCTGACACTTATATTTGGAAATGCCAAAGTTTAAACTTGTGACATTCTGCAAAGTATGTGGTTGGCTAATGTACTATGGTCCAATATATGTTATTGCCAGGGGACAGCTATTTATGTTGGAGTTGTATTTATACAAACACTGATGAAATCTATCTGGAAAATGACAACAGGAAAGACTTTGAACATTTCTTGGGCTTGCTTTTTTTTTTTTAGCAGCCTTATTCCTTGAGTGATAGGGATTATGAACTCATCCATGGGATTTCCTCCATTTCTGCATCTGGACCAAGGAGTGTACAAAACAACTTATTTGCTTAGTTTGTGAATATTCTGATATATATTTTGAAAGTTATGCACAAGCTCGCTGCATGGCATGAACTTACGTGTTTATGTTGCCCATTTATATACATTCTTCATTCAGGTCTCACATATAAATATTGTATGTTTTTTTGTGAAGTATGAACCCCCAGATGCGGAGATATTGTTTCTTAGCTTGCTAAGTTTTGAAAAGCTTCTTGGTTATTTACTGTATCGGTGAACTGCAGAACTGAATTGCCCTGCCCAGTCCACAGGGAAAACCTCATTCATTTTGATATGCCTTATGCGATGTTAAGCACATACTTAACTAACCATGCTTAGTAGATGCAGCAAAAGCCAAGAGAAAATGTTTATTTTAAAAAACAAACATCTGTTACTTCCTGTAAGGGAAGATTCCTGCACCTTCAGAAACTAAGAGTGAAGTAGTTTATGGAAGTTATTCAACTACAGCTGTGCCCATTTTAAGAATGGCTTCTTTTCTTTGACAATTTCAGTGGGTGCTTTGAAAATGTTTGAGATTCCAGCTGGCGCCAGACATGTTCAGATTGAAGAGATGGAGCCTTCTTCCCATGTAATTGGTAAGATCGGAAAATGGGCATAGGAAGACAGAGTCATTCGTATTCTATACTGTTTATCCAAAGGACTGTTTAAGAGTCTAATTCCTGAAAATAACTTGTAGAAAAATGACTTAGGTTGCATCGAGACCGCACATAATTTTTTCACTATATTCCATTCTTTTGTAATTCTTTCATAACCATTCTTTGTTGTCCCTGTCTTTTCAAAAGGTCTCACAGAAGTAATCCAGACTGGGGGGGTGTTAGTGAATAATGGAATCTTTCACTACAATATTTATTTTTCATGTAACAGCTTTCTTGCATTATATTGCTTTGAAATTTCAGAACGATGACTTGAGATAAGCAAATATGTCTGGCCATTCAGTGGCAATTCCACAAAAATCAAGCAAAAAATACTCTTGTCTGTATGCGGCCTGTGTTCACTCAGATATAATGCTTTAAAGCTCTCGCAGTGATTTTTGCGTTGAAGTCAGAGGGACTTTACCCAGAGAGTTTAAACCTTTGCTGAGGTTTTATTTTTTCTAATGTGATTTAGCCTCCAACAGCCTGTTCCCATTACAAACTTTAAATGATTTGGAAATGGTTTCGATCCTCACAGTGCCCACGTCAGGTTGGCTTAACACGCTTTCTGCGTGTTAAACCACTCCAAAGTGTTGTAAATAAAACACTCATTTCAGCAGGTCTCTTTCCGGTTCTTGCATTTGAAACGGTTTACATTTCTTACTGTGGGAACAGTACCGTTTCAGTGGGATGAGAATGCATGTTTAGGGTTTCCCTCCCCCAATAGCACTCTAGGAACTCCCCACCCTTGTCACGTCAAAAATTTTGCGGCAGGAGGAACCCCAATCAGAGAGAGGGGGTGGGCGCCATGACTGGCATTGGGCGGGGAGAAAAAGATATGCTTTCCCATATGAAGTTTTCAAGCGCTTTCAGAATTGGGAACGAACATGATTAAAGTTGAAAGTAATGGGATCAGGCAAATTCGTGTTTGCATCCGGTTCTTTTATTTCGGTTTAGGAAAACCGTTTAAGCTTGTAATGGGAACAGAGCCCAAGAGTTCTTTAAGCCACTCTGCTGCTACAGTGTCATGAGAGCATGGCAGGAGAAGAGCACAGCATCCATGCAGATGGCACACTCTTTTCAGGGCTGAATGTTCAATGAGGGGGCAGTGTCATGCAAACACTGCATTGTCATTGCACTTTCAAAGCACCGTGAAGTCGCTGTGTGTATCCTGCCCTTGGCTCCCTTCTGCTTTGTTTGTGCATCTGGATTCCCAGTGTTTTCTAAGCCTTCCCTGGTTTGTTTGCATTCAGCAGGGTCTGGATGGTCTTCTGAAATCCTTGGTTTCAGCTCTTTCTCTTTCTGAACTTTGGAACCCTGAAAAGATTTATTCTGAATTTGTTGACCGTGACTCCCCCGGTCCAGTTCAGATGAAGCCTGTCCAGTGACTAAACCATTTCTGTTTCCCTTCTGTTGTGTGTACCTCATTGTTTGTGTATGCTGTCAGTTTAAGTAGTCATTGATACATTCACTGATGTTGTTCCATACAATTACTCAGTGGGATAGATTGGAATACTGAGATTGTTGCTGAGATACATTACTTCTTTGAAAAATCATTAGTATGTCTTTGAAAAATCATGAGTATTGTGCCTGCTGTGTGTAATTTCCCACTGCTGAACCATGCCTTGATTTTGTGTTTTGGTTTTGACTTTTAATTTTATTTTTTGTTTACTTGTATCCAGTTCATTATTGCATTTGCTTTGAAAAAAAGAGATATTCTTCCTTGTCTTCCATCTCTAGCCATAATTCAAAAGTAATCTTTTAACATACTGACCAGCTTTTTCCCAGGGCTTTCTGTGCAGAACAAAGTCTAACTCTATTCAAAGTGCAGCCATTCCACAGCTGCAAAGAGGAAACGGACTGCTGTTGACACTAATCAGTTATGCAAGAGTGGCATATAGATTAATATATTGAAACATCTGCAGCGAAAAAGTTGTTTGAAATCTGTTAAAATAACTATTTTCCCAAGTCACAGAACTCCTAGTTAGTTATTGGCAAGCTCAACATTTTTTAAGATATGAATTCGA
This sequence comes from Aspidoscelis tigris stejnegeri, assembly GCA_023333525.1. Classification (NCBI taxonomy): domain Eukaryota; kingdom Metazoa; phylum Chordata; class Lepidosauria; order Squamata; family Teiidae; genus Aspidoscelis; species Aspidoscelis tigris. The sequence goes on from JALMGA010000002.1 coordinate 99,682,164, forward strand.
TGTATTCATATGCAGTAGCGTGAAGATCAGAGGCCTTTTCGCACGAGGGATTTTTGAATGTGCTCTGAAACCATCCCGGCGCGTTCAGCCTGTCCCTGGCCGTTCCCCGCTGTAACAGAGGGAAAGCATTCACACCCTCTCCCTCCGTGACAGCTGGGCCCTCCCCCGGGCTGCCCCCATTGGCTGCTGTGGAGGCAGGGGTGTGGAGGTCTGTCGGGTGCCTTGCCTGGGGCTCCGCGAGCTGCATAGGCCTGGATCAGGCTCATGCAGGTGGCGGGACCCCCACCCAGCACCTCCGAACCCACCCCAGGGGTGCACACGCATGAACGGGGCTTACCTGTTTGGCGCAGGGCAGCAACTGGCACGATCAGGCTGCCCGTGCTCTGCGCCTGGCCAATCAGGAACCACTTCGCGTGCAGGCACAAAGCGTGGCCAGCCTAATAGTGCCTGTAGCGACCGGGTGACCACCAGGTAAGGAGTGGGTGTGTGGGCGCGGCCCCGGGATGGGGGAGTGGGAGTGGGTGTTTGAGGGGGTTCCTGCTAGCTGCAGGAGCCCGATCTGGGCCCCTGGATTCTGCGCAACTCTATGGAAGGGAGGCGCCAGGGCTGTCCACCCCTGGTTCCAAGGGAGCCAATGGGGGGAGGCCGGGGGCGGGACCTGTGAGTCCTGGGATTTCCGTTTGGCCCGAACGCGTCTAATACAGTTTTCCATCCGCACGTAGGTAGGTAAAAGACGTGTTTGCAGTGCGTCCTTTACCTGCCAGTGCGGATGGGAAACTGTCTTAGATGCGTTCAGGCCGAGGCGTTCTACAGCATTTTGGCTGTAGTGCAAAGACGCCTCTGAAAACATCTTTGTAGTATCTTGACTAAGAGGTTAATGATGTTCATAATCCTGCAATATCATATTTTATAATTCCATAGTCCTAATACATATTATTGCTTTGTTATACATGAAAACGAGTGCCTTGATGTCAAAGGGCATTGACTTGGGGTCTGTTTGCACTTACTGCTTAATGGACTCTGGTCCACACAGAGTAGCTGTGGCAACTCACCAGAAGTCACTGCAGGCTCTTCTGGAGCCATTCAGTAGTGGACTAGCAAACAGCAGTCCACACATTCACCTGGAGCGGCCTAATGTGGCATTCTTATATCATAGTAGACTGGTAACTGGTAATCCATGCTTGAGGGTTCTATCAGCAGAAAGAGTCATATGAAGGACTTTCTCTTTATTTAAAGTACAGCTTCATAGCTGCTAATCCATGCTTCCTTTTGTTAATAATGAAGGCCAATGCCATATTCCCGGTCCTCTGCACAGTATCATTTTATTCCCTGAAAGCTTAAACCACCCAGATAAAGTTAATAGCCTCAAGTATGTTCTTTGTCAGCTGTTAAATTACTTTTATCACAAAGCTGGTAGCATTATCCTTTGCTGTATGTGGAGGACACTTGGTAAGAGAGTATTATTCTGTGACCTTCTTTTTGTAGCTGTAAAGAATCAAGTGTCTGGCACTTTCATCCATAATCCGAAGAGCAAAGGTCTCAAGAGCAACACCTTTCTTGAAATGGGCTTAGAATGGGAATACAGTGTCGAGAATGGCAAAGAGAGCTTGAAAACTAGTGGGCCCTTGCATGAACCCATCAGTGTTCTGGTAAGTTCTAGAAAAATTAGTAGGTTGGTTCATGTGTATGCATGTGGACAACAACAACAAGCAGTTTTCATCCTGCAAATGTTTTGGTGAATTATGGCAGTGTAATGCTTTAATATAGCTCTGTTTACAAATGAGATACTGAGGCTGAAAGAGAAGAAGAGGTTAGCCAGATCAAGACAATATCAAATGTCCATATTTTCTTCTTTTCCTATACTTTGAGCCCACACTTCTACCTTCTCTAAACAAATCATATTGAAAAAGAAGACTGGGAGCTATTTTCTTTTTAATACATTTCCCCCCAGTATCCTGGGATATTATAGTTCTTTCTGCAAATTGCATTTTGGAGAGTTGACCAAGATACGGTGGCTATAGAAACTGCTTAGTGAGTGGCATGTATATCCATGTATTTATGCAGACTTGGGTAAGGAATCTTCCCCTTCTTGTTTGTGCTTTTTCCCCTTTCTTTCCAGGTCAGTCCAGATGATGATGATGAGGCTAAGAGCGGCTTGATGTATAGGTACATCATTCATGAAGACCTCCTTCCTGTTATTGGAAACAATAATGTGCTTTTGGAAGAAATGGACACCTATGAATGGGCTCTTAAGAGTTGGTCTCAATGTTCCAAAGCTTGTGGAGGAGGTATTTCCCACCCACCCCCAGCAATTTCCCCCTTTTCTTTTCTTTTGTACCTGAAAAAAAAGTATATAGCAGTCTGTCTGGGTTTTTTGTACTTTCTCCAGTGACGCGTATACTCTGTGCAGAACCACTTCTATCCTAATGCACAATAGCCAGATTTACAAACTATTCTGAAAGGAAATGTGCAAAATGACATTGAGATTTGCAGATTTGATCAATTTTTTTTTGAATTTTTCAAATATTCACATCAAATTGAAAATCCGGTTGTTTGAGCATCCAACCATTCGATCCAAGTGAACAATGGTCCTGCTTTTGAAAACTAACATTTTGGTCAAATATACGTACCTCGTTGTGTTTTTGGTAACAACGAGGACCTTTTCAATGGGGAAATAATTACAAAAAGTTCTTGAAAATATTTGAACTGAAACATCCAGTTGTTCAGTTTAGCAATTCAACAACGAAACACATTTTTGGATGTTTGATTCAATAGCAAAATTTTTTTTTGTGTGTACAGCACTAGTTCTGAATCCATGTGGTACTCTGAGGTTGCAGCTTTGAAGGGCTCATCGTAGTAGTTCTTCTTTTGTGTCTCAGGAATACAGTATACAAAATATGGCTGCCGGAGGAAGAGTGACAATCGGATGGTTCATCGGAACTTCTGTAATAATGGGAAAAAACCAAAGCCAATCCGCAGGAGATGTAACATGCAAGAGTGCTCCCAACCAGTGTGAGTGCTTTTCCCTTCCCAGTTCAGCAACTACAGCAGTGGTTCTCAACCTGTGGGTTGCGACCCCTTTGGGGGTCGATTCGCTCTTTCGCAGGGGTCGTCTAAGACCGTCGGAAAACACATAGGGACCAAGACACTGCTCCTCTATCCATCTCCAGGTGGGTCTGCCCACATGCAGATATGCCCACATACGAGTACCTGGCATGATGACATCATCATGCCAGCCCCACCACATACACCCCATACAAATACAGTAGAGAGCAGCTACTGTGTAGAAAGCAGCAGTATTGGAGGTGAAATGACACTTTTATATTCAGCTGTGGTTGATGTGAATACTGTGCTTTAATTATGTTTAATTTGTAACAATGAAAATACATCCTACATATCAGATATTTACATTACGATTCATAACAGTAGCAAAATTAGAGTTATGAAGTAGCAATGAAAATAATTTTATGGTTGGGGGTTAGGGTTAGGGTTAGGTTGGGGGTCACCACAACATGAGGAACTGTATTAAGGGGTCACGGCATTAGGAAGGTTGAGAACCACTGATCTACAGGCTCTTTTGAAATTGCTTTGTAAGTGTTAAGTGGGAGAGTGGTTTTTACACAGGATGATTGTTTCTTCCTGATAGTGTGTCATCCCATAACTGAGCATATTTTGGGACTCAGTCTAGTCTCAGCCATGATTCATGGTTCCTGTGGAATAGATTACCAAGTCTTGGTTTCATCTCTATACTAGATGTACCAAGCAGGAAATCTCAGTAAGTTAAAAATCCTATTCAAACGTATATTCCAAACTTTGAAGAATCATGGTGTGCGTTTGTATCATTTGCAATGTATAGTTTCTTATTGATGCAGGTCAGTCATTTTATTTACCTGTATATTCCAGCGTAGAAGACTGGACGTATAAGACAACCCCCAACTTTTCCAGTTAAAATAAAGAGTTTGGGATATATTCACTGTATAAGAAGACGACTCCTGGCATATAAGACGACCCCCAACTTTTGAGAAGATGTTCCTGGGTTAAAAAGTAGTTTTATATGCCAGAATATACTGTACTGTTTTAAATAAATGATCATACATGCCATCTTTCCATTCCTATGAATGTCCAGGGTTGCCAATAAAGTCTCCTTCTTATTACTTTTCTCTTTGCAGCTGGGGGACAGAGGAATGGGGAGCCTGCAGCAAGTCGTGTGGCAAACTGGGGGTCCAGGTCAGAGTAGTACAGTGTGTTCAGCACCTACATAATGGCACAAACAGAACAGTGCACACCAAATACTGCACAGGAGACAAACCAGACACTCGCCGGCCCTGCAGTCGTTTCCCGTGCCCCGCCCAGTGGCGGACTGGGGCTTGGTCTCAGGTAAGGTGATACTTCAGCCTTGGGCTTAGGGTGCCCTGGGCAAAGTATTGCCCTTTTCCTGCTTTGGTTGTTCATCTCTATGCTTCTTCATTTGCAGCAGACTTGTATCTTATCCAAACTAAGGCTGTGTCCAGATTTATGAGTACTGCACGTTCCGATGCGCACTCGGGGTGTGGGTGTCACACCCGATGCCCAATACTTTGTAGCAGTGGCGCTTTATGCTACTGCGAATTTACCTACTGCAGAACGATGAACACTCACTCTGTAGTACCAGGTAAATTCGAAGTTTCCTGCCAGTCCAGACAGGATGGCGAGAACAGCAAATGAGAGCTGAGCCTGCAGCTCAACCCCCATTGGCTGCCCCATCCCATGTGATGTGTGCCTCACTGTGCACAACATGGAAGTCTCGCAGCTTTCTGTGAGAAAGCTATGAGGAGGCTGCTGGAGTCAAGTTGGTGTGTCATGGCTTCGCAGTAGGTAAGCTGCCCTTTATTCCCTTAGTCTGGATACAGCCATAGTGACACTTTGGGAGGAAATAGGGCACAAGTCTCATGCTGCTAAGTGTTATCTACACCAACTGGCAGCAATTTCCCAGAGTTCCAGACAAAGGTCTCTTCCTCATTCTCATCTTTTCTGTTTCTGATTGTTCTCCTCCCTCTCTCACACACACCTGATGAAGTAGACTTATCTATGAAAGCTTATACTGCAACTACTTTGTTAATCTTTAAGGTGGAACTAGAGAAGGTGCAGAGAAGGGCAACCAGAATGATTAAGGGTCTGGAACACCTCCCTTACGAAACCAGGCTGCAACGTCTAGGCCTCTTCAGTCTGGAGAGACTGAGTTTAAGAGGGGACCTGATTGAAGTATATAAAATTATGCACAGTATAGAAAGGGTGGATAGAGAAAATTTCTTTTCTCTATCACACAACACTAGAACCAGGGGGCACTCTATGAAGCTGATGGGTAGGAGAGTAAGGTCTGACAGGGGGAAGTATTTCTTCACCCAGAGGGTCATCAGCTTATGGAATGTGCTGCCGGAAGAGGTGGTGACAGTTACCAGTCTAGATGGCTTTAAGGTAGGGTTAGACAAATTTATGGATGACAGATGTATCAATGGCTACTAGAACAAATGCCTAGATGCATCTTTCAGGCTGAGGGGGGGAGGAACTGGGGCGCTTCTAAGGCCATCTGCTGGAACTCGAGAGCAGGAGAAGGTTTGTCCTTGTCTCTGCTTGAGATGCCCGTGAGCATTTGGTGGGCCACTGTGTGCGACAGGATGCTGGACTAGATGGGCTGTGGCCTGATCCAGCAAGGCTTCTCTTATGTTCTTATGTTCTTATGTAAGGTGATAGTAGAACTTTTCTTTTGCTTTGGATTATCCAGACTAACATGGCTACATCTTGGAATCTTCCCTGTTATTCAGCCCCCTGTGGCTACTCTATGTCCATTCTTAAAAGGGCACCTAACAGCCCCCTTTATATTAATGCACTGCAGGACTCACTCTTGCTCCAGACCTCAGTTCTTCCTAGTGGCCCTCTGCCTTTGGGATCATCACAACTTCACAGCTGGTGGCTTCCAAAAAAGTGATTCACAACCCTCCTATAGAAAGTTTTGAAACCATTTGTGGTGTCGGTGTCTGTCTTGATTGCATTTTTTTTCTCTCTTCCAATGTGGCAGTGCTCTGTCAGCTGTGGAGAAGGCATTCAGCAGCGCCAGGTTGTTTGCAAGTCCCATGACAACAGTATTGGTCAGTGTGAGGGTGAGAAGCCAGGGACCATTCAGGTTTGCAAAATGTCAGCATGCCCAGGTAAGGGAACCAAATAGAAATGTACAGACATCTGCGTTGTGCACACAGGGGTGGACTTGTTTGCACTGAGGACAAGGCGTCTGAACAGAATCCTGAAAAGCCATGAGAACCATAGAATTGGGCTATTAATCCCCATCAAGAGGTGAAGCTATATCATATTGCTGAAGCTCCACAACAGGGAGATGATTTAACTGGCAATTGAAGTTCACGCTGGCCATCTAGTTCATTGGTTTATTGGTTCATGCTTTAGTTCCAATGGGTACACGGTTTGGGAAAGTGAGAGTCCTTCACTCCCTGCTTGGTCTTGACCTCTGGGTTGCTAGATGCTGCACTGTTACTGTTCCTAGTTCTACAGTTTAGCAGAAGGTTCTTACTCAAAAAGACCAGAAGTGACTTGCAATAATAACAAGATGCAACATAATAAAATAATAGAAATCCTTAAATCAGTATTAATTAATCACCCTTGTTGAGCTACTCCTTGCCCATCTTGTTTGATTTTGGAAACTAAGGAGGACAGTGTTAGTAGGAAAACTAAGTGAAGTAGGATAAACTGTGAAGATGAAAGCATCCCAAAGGAACCAAATAGCAAAGTTCTTCAGTGCTGTTACCAAGAATACTGTAGAGAATTGTTCATGTAGTCATTGAAGGTCAAGGTTGATTTGAATGCAAAGAAAGCAAAGACAAGAATACATATTTTAGCATTCTGCCATTGCCATCTGATCTTAGCTGTTAAAACACTTAAAATTCTCCCAAAGAGAAACCATGTAAGTTTTTTACACTATGCATGAAGCCTGTGGGCTAGAGCCACACTGACCTCTGATTTGTGTGTGTGTGTTTAGCAATGCAGTGCTTCTGCCATGAGGTTGAAAAGGAGAAACCTATAAGATTCCAAAGCAGTTTTCAGAGATTATTAGAACTTCTGAGGGCAGGACAATACTAGGACCCGTGCGGGGTCAACACAGCTTCCCTTCCTCCCCCAGTTGACCACCAGTCACCCATACTGGCTGTGTGAATGCTGCCCGAGAGTTTTCTTCTGCAGCATGGACATTCCAGGACCAGAAACAGTGTGGTAGGTGGTGGAAAATTTGACCAGACCTGTGATTGTTCCTGTATAGATGTGTAGATGGCAACTGACTGCAGGGGCAGAGCAAGCTGCAACTGAGCAGAAGAAACGGAAGGGGTGGAGGCAAAAAGCTAAAACAGTCTAAGGAGAACTGACTTGGCTTAAGAGGCCACCAGTATGGCTCCTAGATGCTATAGATTAGGGATGTGCATGAAATTCGAAAATCTGTATTTTTGAAAATCCAATTCGAATCGAATGATACGAATGTTGGCAACATTCGTATCTGATTTTCAAACTTGCCCACATCCCAGTTTTCGTCCCATTTGCATCCCGTGTTATAAGTGCAAATAGACCCGATATTCGGATGCAGTAGAAACAGACCTGTTTAGCTGAATTATTCAAAAATCTGTATTGGATTTTTCAAAGTCTAAAATTTGATCGAATTCGCAAATTAGGATTTTTGAAAATCTGGTTCGAATTTGAATGTCGGTATTTGTCGAATTCAAATGAGATTTTTGAATTTTCAAATATCTGTGCACATCCCTGCTTTAGATGGTGAAATCATGTGGGTTTTCTGGGTGGGTAAAAAGGAGTCACTGAAGAGACTGTGGGGCAGTTAATGAGGAAAATCAGAGTGTGTGGGCAGGGTGATGGGCTTATTGTAATCCTGAGACATTTCATTTACGTATGTGGAAAAAGTCATGATTTTACATAGGGTGTTTTTCCACTGGCAGCAAGTACCCATTTTAGCACCCATTAAGGACCCATTTAGCTAAGAGCCAGATGACCCCATTTCCACTACAAACCCCATTAGAGACACATCAGTTTCCACCACAGCTAGGGAAATCCAGATCATATGGGTCCTTCAGGACCTATAATGTGAAATTCCTGTAGACCCCACTAAGGGGGTCTACAATGGGGTCTTCAGACATCAAATCTGGATTACAGGGAGCCTGTTTCCATTAGGGGTGTTTTTCTGCTGAGCTCCTTTAATCCAGATCTAAGGAATGGGTACTTCCCTTAATCCAGATCTAGTAGAATTACCCAATGTGTTTCCATGGGTGGTCTACCGCCCAATAGCAATGGGTGCTAGCCTGCCTGCTGTGGAAACAACGGAGCACCCATTTGCACATCTGGATCTACCCAATTCTAGTGGAAACAGGCTCACCTATAATTCAGATTTTACGGCTGAAGACCCCATTGTAGACCCTGGGGTCTACAGGAAATCCGGATTAAGGGGTCCTGAAGGACCCATATGATCCAGATTTCCCTAGCTGTGGTGGAAACAGATGTGTCTCTAATGGGGTCTTTAGTGGAAATGGGGTCATCCGGCTCTCAGCCAGATGGGTCCTGAATGGGTACTTGGTGCTAGTGGAAAAACACCCTAGAATTGGGCAATGGGGTCTAGAGGAGGCTCAGGGGGGATGTACCCATGGGGGGTGCCCCAAACTCAAGACTTTGAAGTCCCTCCAAAGTTGGCTCGGAAGTCCCTCCGAAGTGGTCTTTGGAGCCTGCGCTAATCTCCAAACACAACTTAGGAGATGGCACCCCCTGCCGCCCAAAACACCAGGGATGACAGGCAGACCCCTTGTGGTTAGATCCGGATTTGCAAATGGGTGCTAGACCACCCATGGAACACATTAGGTACATCCCTTAATCCAGATCTACTAGATTTGGATTAAGGGAAGTACCCATTCCTTAGATCTGGATTAAAAGAGCGCAGTGGAAAAACACCCATTGTTTGGGTACATTTCTACCCTAGAGTTACAGAAGTTGGAAAATGAACAGAAAATAAATCTTAGGAAATAAGTGTATACTCCCCACCACCACCACCAATTGTTAAATTTCAGGAAAATTCAAGTTAAATTCAAGAAAATAGCTTGCACATATCCAGGAAATACCCTTTGTTATCTACAAACCTTCAGTGTGGGGGCACATACATTTAATTCTGTGGAGGAAACCTAAAAGCCCCAGGAAAGACTTAACTTGTTCTGAAACAATTAACAAGCTGTGGAGCTTTGAAAGAAGCTTAATTTCAGGAGGTTTCAAAGGATAACCGTACCAAGATAATTGCCCTGTGGAACCAGAAAGTCCCAATGCCCTCTCAAAATTATTTTTTGAACTATCCATCAAGCTGATGATCCCATTAGTTTTAAAACACGACTGTTGAAACGTTACATTAACTTTTGTCACGGCATGGATTTCCATTTCAGATTTTTTTTTTCCGTTGGAGGCCAATGCCTATATCCTAAAATGCTGATTTTTGTAGAGTTTGCTCCTGTCTGTCGGGGGTTGATGTGGTCTAACAGTGCCCTAAATTTATAGGCCTGAAGGATTAGAGAAAGAATAATCAGCTTTGCAGGTGGTCTAGGGTAGGAATATACCTTCAAAAGGTATAAATTACCTGACCGCATAGATTCTTTTGACATAGAACGTCTCCTGATAATGTTTCCTTAGGCTTATGCTACTATGAACCTGTTCATTTTTAAGATGCTAAATGCTCTGAGTGCTTTAGTATTTTCTAGAGATATGCAACCGCAGTTTGTCGATGTGCAAACTGTTTTTGGAGTCCATGGTCTCTTGCTGGCGCTGGCATCTTTACGTGACTTTACATCCAAGCAGCGTGGGGAAATTTCTTGTTTTCCAAGCTTGCCCCCCTCTGTGGATGGGACTGTGGCAGGTGTTAGCACGTATTGGGGCACATGTGCGGATACTTGTTGAGACTTCCTGTGCCTGCGTGATGCGTGTGCATTGATGTGTGTTGCAGCCCCAGGGGGCTATAATGGCGGTAAATGGTTAGGTTGCCTGACCTGTCTGGACTCCTCGTGAGTCATGTAAAGATGCTGAGGAGAGCCCAGGGCTACCAGGTGAAGCACCTGATAGTCCGGGCCCCTACCTACAACAAATTGTGGAGAAACTCTTCAGTTTTTGACTCATTGTTGTGATCCAAATACTTTGACTTATTTTTCCTTCCTGCAGGAAAGCCACCACGCGTGACAGGAAATTCAGACATTAGTGACCACGTTACTCCCAAAGTCCAATGGGTGTCTCAGGAGAGCACTAAAAATCCTGTTAGGAAGATATCCAGTAAGGACATTTTTTGTCTCTTGAGTTTTGGATTTTGAAACATCACCTGTTTCTTTCTCAACTCCTTGATGGGTTTCAGAAAAGGTTCATCTTATGTGGCAACAATCATTGGGTCATTCAGTTGATTTGTGTTTCTTGATGGAGGGGAATCATCTTGGCTTACCGCCATACACTCCACCCTCTTGCATCCTTCCTGATTTTGAACCTTTGTGTAACTGAGAAGAATGAAATGAGAGACACTATACCCAACTGTGTATGCAAGCAAGCATGCTAAGGCTTGTAGGAGGGAAATTGGTTCATCCAGATAATACGCTTTGTATCCCCTATATTAATTTTCCACAGTCTTGCCAGCACTCTGTGGTGGCCTTTCCATTTCTTGACAGTCCCAAATGGCTATCTCAGCAGACCCGAGCGTATATAGCTTGGTTAACAAGCAAGTGTGCTAATATTCAGACACGGTAAAACAAAAATATTTTTATAGGAAGAATCAAGCTAAAATAGAGCCATTTCTGCACTTCCCTATGATCTAGAACAAGGGTCCATTTAGGCCATCTTCTGGACTGCCTCATCCGCATATTAATACGGATCCAGCAGGCTCTACCCCCATTGGGCCTGCTCTGTCTGCAGTGGCAGGATCCAGATTAAAAAGCTCATAATCCAGATCTCTGGTAATACTGTTTAATTGGTACTACCAGAGGGGACCGGTGGCCTTGTTCTGGAACGCAGCGTGTGTTCCACCGGGAGGGTTTTTCAGTGGCACACCATGGTGTGCTGCCACCCCATGTCCCCCGGCCTGAGGCTAGGACCACTCATCCCTCGCCTTTAGAGACATGATGGTGCTGATCTGGCCCATGCCTCTATGCAATCTGGATCGGTGGGCCCAGTTATTCCAGACCTACTGATCCAGAATAACAGCAGATAAGTGCAGAAAGAGCTTAGGTTTTGCTGAGCCAATGTCAGGCGTATGCTGTTTTTATTCTAGTGTCCCCATGAACTAAATAATTTTAGGATGCTTTTAATTAAATAAACTGTCTGTGGGAGGGATAAACTGATCTTTCTTGGTACAGAAGACAAGACATTGGCCCTCACTGTAATGTTTACCAAATAATGTTCACTTTGCCCTAATTCAGAATTCATCTGAACTTGTTGTTTATCTTAAGAGCCTTATAGCGCAATCCTGGACATGTCTACTTGGACGCTAATGGAGTTTAATGGCGTTTGCTTCCAGATAGTTCAGTAGAGCATTGCAGTCTTGGGGCCATTGCTAGAAAAACGGATTTATGTGTTGTGAGACCAGTGCCATCTATTGCTCTTGGCTTGTACTGCAGGAACCTTTATTATAATATGTGATTTTTGTTCTTGCAGAATGATAAGACGTGTACTTCTATCTGTCTCTGTCTTTTCATCTCTTTCAGCTATCTGTACTCTTTGAATTTCACTGACTTTTATATTCCTTTCTTTGTCTTCTCATCATAGGCTCCCATGCTGACATTCTGCAGTTGCTGACATATCCATAGGCCTAATGCCAATTGGGTATATGCCTTTATGCACCTTATTGTCTGTAAACAGTAACATAATATAGTAGTTCTCTCTGAACAGATAGCTTGAAACATTAGACTCCTTGCCTATGTTTCAAACAGGATTATTTTATTCTAACATTTTTAGTTTCTCTCGAGAAATAGTGGATGAGTACCTGAGAATTCATTAATCTGTATTTCACATAGATTTTGATTGGTTTATGACAGTTGACCAGATTTCCACTGATGGACAGAAATCCCCACAGTTGTTAGGTGATCTGGCTCATAACTTTAATTTTGGGATGTAAATAGAAGGATGAATGAATCCCTTTATTTTCTCTGAGGCTGCATCCTGACAGCCACAAAAAGGACCACCTGGGGGGGGGGGCTTTATTCCGTGTACACGACCTGTTCATGAGACCAGAAATGGCTCTGGAATTTTGGCCATTTTCTGTCTAGTGATAAATCACAATGGGAGGAAATGGTCACAGGTAAGTCACACTTGCAGCTGACTCTCTGGATGGTGTCTGCTATGCAAGAGGGAATAAGCCACCCTTGGAATTTTTTGCTGTGGAATTCAGTGCAGTCCCATTGGGAGTGGTGATATGGCTGGGCACTAGGGACTCTCATTACCTATCTTTTTTCTGGCATGTAGATGCAGCCAGAGATGCTATATTCTTTGTCTCTGATTATGACCATCATGCCTCATCTTGCAGTTAGTAGCCACCCTACAGAACTGGAATCCCTAAGTCTAGCTCTGGGTTTGGTCCCAGTTTGGTCTCGTGGTTAGGGAGCCGGTCTCTTATCTGGGAATACCAGGTTTGATTCTGCACTCCTCCACAAAGTTAGCTGGGTGGCCTTGGGCTCGTGACAGCTCTCTACTGAGCTCTCACAGCCCCATCCACCTCACAGGGTGTTCTGTTGTGGAGAGAAGAACAGAAAGCTTTGTCAGCCGCTTTGAGTCCCCTTAAATGAGTGAGAAAAGTAGGGTAGAAAGGCTTCTATATGTTTCTTCTTCTACTTCTATATGTTTCTCTCTGATAATCATTTCTAATACCACTTCAGCTTGTTTGGTGAGGCAGTGGAAAGGACTGTGCAGTACTTTGTAGCATGCTTTGATGCTAACAACCTATGGCAAACTAGGCTCTGATACATTGTAGAAGAAAGCCCAGTTTGCTGATGTCCAAGTCTACGGTTGCACCCAGATTAGACAAAGGAAACTGAGTGCTGGGGGTGGGGGAGCTCCTGCGGAGTCATGTCCAGTTGTCCAGATGGGACGATTGAAACTCTGCAGTATTCTCCGTCCAGGCAAGTGAAAGCGTGAAGTTAAAAGCTGTTGTCTGGAGGCATCCTAACAGCAGATCATCACCTAGCGCATCTTCCTCAATGTATATTGATGATATGAGTCAGCAAATCATAGACAAAATTATCCTGCACCAAAACTCAGGGACAATCTAGCATTCAGCTGGACACTTGTGGTGTGTACTGTAGGATAAGATTCTCAGAGTGCTGTAGTGTGATTGTGTAAACAGGGCTAGGGGTCCTATAGTCCTCCCAGGTGTTGCTAGGCTACAGTGCCTGAAGCCATCCCTGACTACAGGCCACATTGAAGTTGGAGACCCTCAGGTGTTCCAGCTATGAATATCTGTGATGTATTTTCATGTCATAATCGTGCTTTCAGAGGTTTGTTTGCCTAGGTGATGTATATTCTCACTCCATTTAAGAAATCTCTTTCTAATTTTTCTTATTGTAGAGGAGCCTTGCCTTGGAGACAAGTCCATATTCTGCCAGATGGAAGTCCTGACTCGCTACTGCTCTATTCCTGGTTACAACAAACTCTGCTGTGAGTCCTGCAGCAAAAAGATCACCTCCAGTCAGCCTCCTCCTGTTGACCAAGGAGCTTCTGAGACCGGGATGTATGGCGATGCTGTCCTTCCCAGCCCTTTTCCACAACAGCCTTTCCACCCCACTATCACCAGCCATCTACAAAGGATCAAGGGCGCTGCTCTGAAAGAGACAGAAGCAGCTCATGGCTTGCTCGCCACACTTGCTGGATCAACAGCCCTTAGCACCTGTCAGGATAATGCTGCTTCACTGTCTCAGGACAGTCCTGGCAGTGGTCCCCAAGAGGCTGACAGGGCAAAGCTGCTACCTCCTCCACTTCAGCAGACTCCAGCACGGTGGAATATTGAGAGCAGCCCTGGGTTTCATTGGTTCCCTGCTGCATTAGACAAAATTTCAGCTGCGTCTCAAGAAGGAAGCAAGTTTCCTGTTTTGCCTCAAGATGAGGTAGTCCAGAAAAAGGACAACGTGGAACCCAGACAGTCGGCCGCTTGTCTCAGGACCTCTTCTCCAGTTGTGACATGAGTTGGGAGTGTGTTTATTTTTTCTGGAAACTGCCATTGTATTTCCACAGTTTACAAGAGGCATATCCGCCATGTTTTTCTGGGTCCTTTGCTAAAATAGAAAGTGTACTAATTTCCAACACAACTATGTTTATTCAACAACAAATGCAATTTTGTTGTTCTTTGGCTTTAATTTTTTTTAAAAAAAAATCAAAGCGAAGAGTTGCTCTAGCAGCCCCTGCTGCTTTTATGACAAATAAGATGCCAAATATAGTCAAGCGTACAACGCTTGTATAGCCCAGGTTTTGTTACCTCGAAGTGTGGCACGAATCAGCTGGGCTTTTTTTTTTTCCAAGGGTGCTAATAAGAACTTTTTTCAAGCAATAAGATGAAAAAAAAAACAGATCGGCTTGAGGACCTCATTTCCTCCATCTCCTTAGCTTTCCACTCTTGCTCCCCCTCTTCCAGCCATCTGGAGCATGGTGGATTCTTGACATGGTGCTGCATGCCACACAGATCTAGTCTGAATTATGGTGGACAATGAGTCGACTGCATTGTAATAACCTCAGGCCATATGAACTGGAGCTTTTCGGGTAGGGAGAGAGAAGGACACTTAGTTTAGAAAGCAGGAGAGACATGTGATTTGAATTAGGGACCTCCTGAGCCAGCAATTTATATGTGCTGCTAAGCTCCAAAACACTTGCACAGGGACGGTTAAACCTCATGGCTCACACCGAGTGTTTCTTGAACAGTGTAAGAGCAGTGCTCTTCTTTTAAAACCAGTGTTCCCATTCTGTGGCCTAGTGGGTCCCTGAGATAGCATAGCGGTTCCTCCAGTTGCAAAGAGGGAGAACATTAGTTACAGGAGAACTGTTTTGTTGGAATGGACCAAATGTCTGTCTGCTCCAGCACTTTTTGTTAACAGTGGTTTGCTAAAAGTTCCCAAGAAACATGTCTGGCCATTTATTTGTCCCCTGCATCTGGTCATTGGGCTGTCCCCTCAAAATGAGAGGATCTACAGGACAAACCAAGGAAGCAAGTATCCAAACATGTTGTTGCATGTTTTGAGTTTGAAATGATGTTATTGCTTCAGAGATCTTACGGAAAGAGGCCTTTCTGATTTTTATTATTTTTTAAAAGGACGTAATTTGGGTATCTTTTGTCACTTAGAGTAAACTTCATTTCACTTGATTTTGAAGGCACCATCTTGCATTGGCAGGATGATATTCTGGAGCTTGCTTGAAATGAAATAATGGCTGTAATAAAATGTACTTACCACCGGGATTCTGGGGGGGTCGGGAAGATAATTTAGTAGAGGTGCCTTTTAAAAGCAGCTCAGGAGTGATGTTTAACCAGCAACTATCTGAATTGCAGTGACTTTGAAAAAACCTGATGTGACACGCTGCATTACATTGAAGTTTGATGTGGGAAAGATCCCAGGAACTATAATAGAATTAGTTATGTGGTAGATTGAACAGTCTCTTGTCTTTTGAGAAAGAAATACGGGTGAGCCGCAGGGCACCAGGCTGGTTAATATTAAAATACACCCTAACACCCTGCCCTACTCCATACATATACTTAAAATGTTTAGTCCACAGAGGAAGGGCTTTTTAAAAAAAATCTTTTATTTTTATTTTCCTTGAAACATGTTTACATTGAATGGAACCTGAAAAGCATGACTTTTTTTGGACATTTTTCAATGCCACAAGTGTAGTCTCAGGGATCATGACAGTTTTGCATGGTGCACATTGAACAATGTAAATCTTCACTTTGCAACTCATCCATGCTGGTGGGTCTTCCCTCTCCCCCAAGGTCTGAAGAATGCTTCCAGTTTTACTTTATAAGGGCAAGGGTCTCAACATGCAAGATCCAGGAGAAAAAGAATACCTGGAAAGCCTTAGAAACAGATCAGTGGCTACATGGTTATATTCTGAAAAAAGAGACACACGGAGAGAGAAATGTGTATTTAAAGTTCATTTTTACTGAATGTTCATAAAACATAAATTATATTTTCCACAGTACGTGTTTTCACAGGGATGTGCCAAATGGTGGTTGTCATGAGAAATTCATGTCAAGGGTGCAAAATGGAGGGGAAGAGGTTGGAAGAAAGATGGCATAGATTGCTGGGACTCAAGAGCAGGAGAAGGTTTCTCCTTGTCTCTGCTTGAGATGCCCATGAGCATTTGGTGGGCCACTGCGTGCGACAGGATGCTGGACTAGATGGGCTGTGGCCTGATCCAGCAGGGCTTCTCTTATGTTGTTATGTTCTTATTGCAGTTTATTCAAGTGACGTAGAAACATGTATTATTTGCAATGGGTACATTTCATTTAACATATGGAGTTCAGTTTTCTCTACTTCCTGTCATTCTGTGTTGCGCAGACCTCTTCTTTCTGATCCTTCTCACCTATTGCCTTCTCTGTTTGTATGACAACTTTCTATTTCTTTGTGAAATTTCTTCCAAATCTGTGTGCTTGGTGTTCACTTTCATCATAGGTCCTTCCTTTTGGCTTCCATAGGTTTTTGGGATTGAAGAGTGGGGCTGAAAACAGCCATAAGTATTGGGGGTAAAAAAACTGCACCTCTATCCAGCATGCCAGAATGTGTAGTGGCCCATGAGGTGTTTCCACAAAAGAGGCATGGAGACAGTTGGAAACCTCCCTTAGATTTTCCTGAACCATATTTTAGTTCACTGGCTTGTTGTTCTGATACAGGAAGTGGTGCTGCGCTGATGCTTGGCTAGTTGTATGACCCTCCTCTATCCACTTTGAAGGCAATCCATGGAAAATTATGGCTATCAGTGAAGCGGAGACTTGATGATTCTTCCCATCACATTTAGGACTGAAGTATGTTTACATTAATGTCTTGCAGAATTTAACAGATAATTGCAGAAGCAGTATCTTTAGATTCCACAAATCAATGCCTATGTGAATGCACCAATGTTTATGTTAAGAAATAGGAACATTCCTACAAAAGATCCTTCAGCTTTGATAATTAGTCTCCAACTCTTCATTTCCTAGCTAGAAAGGTAGGACCAGACCTTCCTTGGCTGGTAAATAGCAATCCCTTCCTGCTGTGAGTGGCTGCCCAGGGTTTTAGATAGCAGAAAATGCTTCTCTGGCCACTTCCAGAAGTTGGTTATTTATACCACCATATTTGGATATTACAGAATAAAGATTGATATTTGGGAATATCCAGTACCTCATGTCTGGATTTAGTGTCTGTTAAGACTTTAAGAAAGTGTCTAGCTCCAGATTTGGTTAAACTATCTTTTGTCACTCCTTGACCATGGCTGTAGAGCACACAGGAGCTTTTAGTTTGGCAACACCTGGAGAACCATCATTTGGCTGCCATTTTTGTTTGGAAAGGAGCACACTTTGTCAGGAGTAGGGTGGTAATTATGTTGTTTGTGGGTGTCACTGACCATGCCTCCTAAATTGGAGAAGTGGGAGAATGGAATTTATGTACCCACCCCCCCACCCCCCGCTGGAGCAAGGACAGGCTTCGTTCAGCTGCCATCCAGCTCCCTGCATTCACCTGTTTTAGCGCATAAGCAAAGCAGAGATCTGCTTTCACAGCGGAGGCTGCCTTATTAGGAGGGGAGGGAGATCCTTTCCCTTCCTTTGTCTTGATTTCTTCCCCATGTGTGAGGTGTCTTCCCCTGCCTTCACTTTTTCTCTTGGCTTCACTTTCCCCTCTCCCTGCCCCTTGCCGCCAGCTGCACCTGCGTGTGTGTGTGTCTTCTCCCTTCGCTCTCTCTCGCCTTCCCTTTCCTCTCTCCCTACTCCTTGTCAACTTCACTTGAGAGGGGCAATGTGAATACTCCGGGAGCATCCGCATGGTGCCAGGACAATATGTGTTTTGCCCCTCATTTTGGAAAGAGTACAGTTAAAACTGGGGTTTTTAAAATATGTATTGTCTCCCATGCAACACGTATGAGAGCTTTGCATGGAGACTCTCCCGGGGTGGACACAGAATACCTTTGGATTAATATTAGCATGGGGATTCAGCCAGAATTAAACAGTCAACTCTTGGAGGAGAGTGCAAATCACAGAAAGCAAAAGAACTTTCCATCACTTCAAAGTGGCATTGCAGGATTTGGGCAACCAAAAATCCCTAATAGAACCCCAAAAAAGCCAAAAGCAAAAAACCAAACTAGGGTACTATGCCAAAAATACAAAGAAATATAATAATTACTAAAAGGGTATGGTAACCCCATTGCAGGATTTGGTCCAGATTAAAACATTATTTTCCCTCCGAAGCAGAATTCAGATCTTTTACCTCAACCTGCAGAAATAAATAAATACTTCAGTCTTGATCCCAAATCAAATAATTATTAACACCGGATTGAAAATAGCATTTTCTCGTTCTTGCATCACTTCAGTTTTTCCTTCTCTGGTGCTGGGTTTTAGCATGGACAATTCCTCAGGAAGCTTTTTGACCAAACTACATTAAGACTTAAAATATGAATATTTGTGTGGGAAGGAAGGAAAGGAAGGTAGGTAGGTTGGTTCACCATTGTTACATCATGGCAACTGAAAATTGTTGATATTTATTACATGAAAGTACATAAGAATATTGTGAACTAAGGGTCTTTCTGCACTTACCTTAAAACTGTTCCAGCAGAAAGTCCAGAGACCTCTGCATGCTGGTGTGGTCCAAGGGAGGCCCCGCCCACTGCTAATATGCTCCACCTCCAGGCGGTTTAGCGGGTGCTAAATCATACGAGAGTGGTGCAGAAAGCACACGCTTCCATGTGTTCTGATTTAGCAGGGGGACTTATTTCAGTGGCGCACCAAATCATGTGACTGAAATGGATCCCCGGGGGGGCTGTGAGGCCAACACCTTTTCTTCCTGGCTACCAAAGCTGTCTTCGAAGTTTGCATGAGCTGTTTCAGAACAGCTGTCCATGTTCTGGCATGTGGACCAGACCAGGTACCTTGACCCGACTGGTCTCTCTCTCTCTCTCTGACCCCGCTCACCCCCAGTCAACCTTGTCTTGTCATCCAGCAGCAAGATGTCTGGTTGTCAAAATAGCTCATACTTTGAGAGGCACTGACAGAAAAATCTTGTAATTCCTGTGCTGTAAACTTGTCAAATGTTACAATGTACAAAGTTTTTGTATATATGAGATTTGGAACTTTTAAAAATATTTATTAACTTGGTTTTGGTTTTCCTTTTTTTACCCCCCTCTCTCTTTCTCTCCCTCTTATTATGGGCCAGGATGGATGGGAAGGTGAATACTACAAGAGGGAAAATGCACTCTTGGTGCTGGGTCTGTTTTGAAGGAGGAGAAATATCTTCCTGTGATTCAGCTGCTGTTTAAGACCTCGACAGAAATGGCATTCTGTTTTCTACTGGTGACTGGACTCTCATTTATGTTTGATGCAGATGGTGTGGGAATACCAGAGCATAAAAAAGGCTCTGTGGTTTAGAGCAAAGGTTGCCCAGAATCCATTTTCCATTTTTCCATTTTTATTTATATACCGACTTTCCAAACAAAATTTGCTCAAGGCGGTTTACAACAAATGGAAGAACAAGGTACAATACAAATTCAATCAATTAAATCAAAGAAATACAACAAATAAGAATAATCAACAACTCAAGTTGAAAACACTTTGCCAAGGCAGTTTACATACATCAAAATTACATCACATGTTATAACCACTAATACATTATGCAGTAATAATAATAATTAGAAGAAAAAATCCTTTAAACAGGTGGGACGGCTGGCTAATAAGTTTTTGTAGTCCTTACAACAGGTAGAATTAGCTGCACACTGAGTCTCCCTCCTCCCCTTGTCCATAATGGTGTTAGGACATTGGGCTGGGTGCAAGCTGGGCTTTTGTAGCCTTGCAGCAGGTGGACATTGTCGAGCGCTGATTCCCCTCCTCCTCCTCTCGTCCCTGGCGGTGTTCCCCCCCCCACCTCTGCCGCCTCCATGATCAAGTTGATACCTGATGAAGTGTGGTCATCATTCCTCTTTTTTTTTCCTTTTGTCAATCATCTAGATCAGTCAAATGATATAATACTCCTATCCGTGTGGTATAAGAGTCCTCTGTCTTTACATCATCTAGCTATTAGTATATAGCAAGCTTTCCCAAACTGTATTGTAAAATGGGAAGGTTAAAAACTTGAGGGAGGCTGATCTATGCTAATAGCCATCACATTTTTCATTAAACATTACATCTGATGATAGTTATTAGCAACAGGATAGATAGGCCCAAAAGTGGAATGGGTTAAATTCATGAAAGATCCAGTATTGGTGACAATACTGTTCTGATGGTGGTGATATAGGGTGCTTCCACATTTGCCGCTGGAAAATGGATAAAAAAAGATCAGTTTCTCGGCCATCCGACCTCCCGAGGACCTGTCCCAAGTAGGGATGGATCCGAAGGGCCATTGCGCATCCGCCCATGTGGGGAGGCCGGATCCGGCAGGATGGATGGTCTGGGTGCTGTGCACAAGCCACAGCACCCATTCCAAAAGTCTGCCGGATTCCCGCGCCGCCGACTGCGCCCCTGGACCTGCAGGACTGGAGCATGCAGCTGCCAGTTACCGCATGTTTCCGGTGGCGCATGGCATGTGAGGGAGGGGCTTCCAAGGCAGGCCGTTCTGCTTCCGCCTCTCCCAAAATGGCAGCCGCCCGGACATCCATCCCTTTGCCTGACCATGTGCAGAAGCATCCCGCTTCCACACGGATCCAGGCAAAGGGGCAGATTGAAAACCTAATTTTTTCGGTCTTCATTTTAATCTGGTTTTCAGCGGCAAGACCCATTTTAGAAATGGATCTTGCATGCCGAAATGCGGAAGCCGCTGCCTTCGAGGGTCTGGAAAGAGGTCTCCAGTGTGGAAGTGTACTAGGTAAGTGTTTTAAATGTGTGTTAAATGTATGTTCAATCCGGTTTCCGCAGCCAGTGCGGAAACACCCGTAGGCTCCGTCCTAGCTTTTATATCAGGAATAAGTAGCCTGCGGCCCAGTGGTTTCTATGGCAAAAGGCAATCTTGAGGGAGTGAAAGAAGGAGCCAAATATGTGTCGCTTGAGGGGGGAAATGAGATGTGCATTAGAGCAGCCTGTTGAAAACTGAAAACTAATTTCCTCTAAAATCAATCTGTGGCTGGTTCATTTGTTTATATACTTTTGGCCAACCTAATACATGCCTTTCCTGATACCTTAGAAAACTACAGAATGAATAACAAAAGAACCATAAAGCATCATAGTAATAAATTTTTTGAAAATTGTAATGTTTTATCTCCCCTTGTCTAAGCTGCACTGACGTGACAAGCAAGCGTTGGGTTTCTGTTTGTCAGCCTCTCTTTTCTTAGGCTGGATCAGACACACAACAAAAAAGCATTTCTGAGGTACTTCTAAGGTAAGTTAGAAAAAGGTTTTGAGGTAGAATAGTTCACACACCAGTATCATCCTCACCTTTCTCACAAACATTATAGGCTAGAAACGGCTGATGGTTGGGAACACAAGGGTCACAAACTGTCTCTCTGAGATGCCTGTTTTGTTGTCTGAACATAGCTTTGAATGAATGGACCATTAGCATAATTTTATACAGTAGGGATGTACACGAATGTTTTTTGTATCTGATTCATACTGAATTGACTGCAAGAAAACTGGTATTTGTTCAAACAGATCCCCTTCAAATGTGGTTGGATTCAAATTCAATATGAATCCCATCTGAATCCGCTATGTCTCTGTTCTGAACATGTCAAATCATCCCTGAATCCACTTTGAATCTGCTCTCAATCCACTTCAAATCCACTCTGGATCCATTGCAGAATTGACTGGGGTAGCTGCTTTCCCACCTCCACAAGTTCACAAGAAGAAGAAGAGATGGCTTTTCTATCCCACTTTTTTCACCCATTTAAGGGGACTCAAAGTGGCTCGCAAACCTTCTGTTCTTCTCCCCACAACAAGCACCCTGTGAGGTGGCTGGGGCTGTTGAGAGCTCAGGGGAGAGCTGTGAATAGCCCAAGGTCACCCAGCTGGCTTCGTGGAGGAGGGCGGAATCGAACCCAGTATTCCCAGATAAGAGTTCAGCTCCCTAACCACTAGGCCAAACTGGCTCACAAATATTCATACAAATGTTCCAAAGCATTCAGTTCAAATTTGAATGCCCGAATTGGTTCCAATTTGATTGAATTTTGGATGTTATTAATATTTGTGCACATCCCTAGTTCGCAAATTCTATCAAATATTTCATATTCACAGATATTCAAACTGAAGCATAAATTCAGTTTTTTGCAGATCCAAAACTTCAGTTGAAACAAACCAGCCTCCCACTTGCACAAATGAACAATTTAATCAAACATTCCTCTTTTGCTGTATTTGAAGTCATGAAAGGGTTTTTTTCCCCAAAGGAAAAAAAATTGAATTTTTCTTTGCAAGAAAGTGTGAAAATGAATGCGGAAACTTTTTTTTAATAAGTCAACAAAATGAACTAATGGATTTTTACTTCAACAGTGACACAATTTTTTTTTCATGCACATCCTATAGTAGTTGGTTCAATTTCTGAATTTACATAGGTAGATAGCTGCATTTAAATGAAATGAAAACTAGACGATTTTGCTACGTAGCCTGCAGCTCCACAATCATTTTCATTCCAGCATTGCATCATCTTCCAGCAAGTAAACAAACAAACAAAGATATACTGAAGAAAATGCAGTAGTAGTAATAGTTTATGTATTATGTAGTGCAGTTCTTACATCACTGTAATTTTGAGTGTAGCTTGTGTGGAAATCAGAAACTTCCAGTGCTCTTCCACAGAAGGGCTTCAAGAAATAATGGAGAAATACACAGCTGCCTTTATGAATATATCCAGACCTATGCTTTGGTATGCAAAGTGATCCCACTTTTGTCACTGCATGCTAGACATCGTGGTCATAATGCTCTAAACAAATCTCCAGACAGTGTGTTTTCTCAGCTTAATGTCACTTGGTTCATCCCAGGAGGAAAAATAAAAATCTGTTAATTAAAAATGAACTATTACTAGTCCACCAGGAAGACCAATTCACCTCCACGTGAAATGGGCCTTGGTATGTATCCTCTTCACCAAGATGTTCGCACCTGACGGTAGAACTGTGAGGCTGGGTTGGAGTACTTGATGAGCAGGATGCCAATGGAAGAAAATCAAAGATCAGAACTAGACACCAAACATAAAAGATGTAAAAAAAGAATAGAAGTAGGAACTGAATCCATAAATGAAAACACGTCATGAATGGCTCATATTTTAATCCCCTTATGTTCTGTAGGAATTTCTTTACAAATTTTTATAGCAGCCACGCAATCTAGCAATGATATAAGAGATGCTAAGACTCCCATCTGAAAGAAGAAAAGCAACATAATTTTCTGTCCAACATGGTGAATATGTCAGTAAAGATCAGGTGACTTCTATGTAATGTAATGTAATAACATGTTGAAGGTACTCTACAGCATCAAACCCACATAGATGGATTCTCCTAGACAGAGACTCTTGGGATACCTCTCACAAAGGCCCTTTCTGCACTGGGCCTTATTCTGGATTCTGTCCTGGAATATGGGCCCACCATCCCACATGCTGGGGCAGACTATGGCAGAATTCCACCCTATGACTATCTGCAGGATTAATGGTTATTTCTTTGCATAGGCAATATTTTTTTGGGGGGGAGGGGTTGTTTTGTAGCAGCCGCAAGGCTTTGGAACAGTTTCCCAGTGGATTACACCAGGTACTTACATTATATGGTTTTCAGCACCTGGTTAAAATATACCTCCAATTCCAGCTTCCACTAAAACTGAGTGCTTTTAAGACCTACAGCTTACATTGCTGCATTAGCAACACGCTTTAATTTCTTATGTGGATGTTAGAGGCTTCAGAGTATGATTGAATTTTTTGAAAATGACTAGTTGCCTATAAAAGTAGTCACTTGCCCCCTTGGTAATATGATGACTGCTTTTCTAGGGCCCATCAAAGTTTTGGACTAAATCGTATTTTCACTTCCTGCTTAATGTTTATTCACAGGGGATTGAGAAATCTATCACTTTGTGTGACAGGGTTTGCTAATAAATGAACTTTGCTCATTTTTTAATCACCATTTGTTTTATACTAGAAAGCTATTTTATACAAATCATGTCACAGCTACTGGATTATTATTATTCACTCTCTCTTGGTATAGAAGATGGAACCGGTTTGCTCTCTACATTCTAACAAATGCAGTTACGTGAATATAGGTTACCTGTATAGAAAGCAAATAAGCACATAAATAAAGTCAGACTGTTCTAATGATATGGACCATGAGAATTCTCTAAATGTTGGTTGACAATAATTCCCCTTTTCAGTATATTAATACATTAGCTTAACTGATTGTCTACCAGAGTTGTTCTTTTTTAATTCCCATAGTGGAGAAAGGCTCAGTTTCATCGTGTATAAATGGCTTCCAAGATCACAACTTCTCATTAACTCAGAATATGTTTCATCTGTCATCAAGACACACTGGAGTAATTTTCAGAGAGCACATTTTAATTTTTTTTAACTCTCTCCAACTGTATACTATTGATGTACACAGAGAATTGGGAACTGGTAGCCTTTCAGATTGATGAGGTCAACTGCTAGGTGAGACTTCTGGATAAATGTTGCTTAGGGCCCTAATTCTTTTACAAACAAGGAGCCAAAGGCAGCAGTTTGCATGTGGATTCAGCAGGGTTACAACTTTGAAATTTTCAGAATGTTTCCCAAATGAGTAAAGACTTATTTTCTCCTGAAAATGGATATAGATGTGATTCTGGATCATGTGGCAGTATGGTGTGAAATTGAAAAAAAAATATTGAAACTCAAGACACATTCTGAAACACCTCGCTTATGATTCAGAATGTTTCAAACTGTTAACAAGTGAAAGCCAAACGTTTTCCACAAAAAATAGTTGTGGTTGTGATGCATGATTATGTAGTGGGCTGAAATCCAGAAAATACTCTGAAATTCCATTTGCATCCTGGCGTACCTCACCAAATGACCTTTATGATTTTGAAGGTTTCAAGCTGTTCCACCATACAGGTGAAAAAAAAAGTTTTCCACCAAAAATCAATGTGAATGTGATTCTGGATTGTGTGGATGTCTGAAAACGAGAGAAGGAAGGAAGGAAGGAAGGAAGGAAGGAAGGAAGGAAGGAAGGAAGGAAGGAAGGAAGGAAGGAAGGAAGGAAGGAACCTCTGAAATGGAAATCATGTCCTGACTTCAATTTTTAAAGTTTCAGAATGTTTCCCCAAACTGTTCCTACTCACTTCTCAAAATCAATATGAATGTGGTTTTGGATGGCGTGTGGAATCCAAGAATAATCACAAACCACCCCATCGCCAGACCCCATAGTTTAGATGATTTTGAAGGTTTCAGAATGTTTTCTGGATTGAGTAAAAACTAAATGTTTTCACTATAATTCTGGATCCTGCCACTGTCTAACATTTGGAATAAACATTGAAATCCAAGAAATGTCCTGAAAAACTCAGAGCCTTTCTGCACTGGGACCCATAGCTTGCTTCCAGTGCATTTCCAGCCAGAGCATCTGCACTGGAAGGGGCCATTTCCAACTCAGAAATGGCCCCTCCCATGTAGGAGTGCACTGGAATCAAACTATATGCCCAGTTGCAGCTGCCGGTGAGCCCATCCTCGCTTCTATGGTTCACAGAGGGGCATGTGATGCAGCACAGAAGTGTGCTAGTGTGTCACGTGTCTGCCAGCACCAATGCATGTGCACAACATGTCACCATTGTGTCACTACAAGTCCTCACTTCAGTAAGTCTGTGGAAACATGGGGGGGAGGGATCCCACTTGCTGGGGTTCACTAGTGCAAATGCTTAGTACACACATGTGAATTTCCCTGTATTGTTAACTGAACCTATGAGTAAGGATTTGAAGGAATGGTTGTCTGAAATTCAGAAACAATTCTGAAATGTAAGACATGTCCTGAAACATCTTCTCCTTTACCCAGTGGGTTACGAATTTGGAATTTTCAGTTCACTTCTCTAAATGAGTGAATGGGTTTTTTCCACTGCGCTCCTTTAATCCGGATCTAAGAAGATCCGGATCTAGGGAATGGGTACTTCCCTTAATCCGGATCTAGTAGATCCGGATTAAGGGAAGTATCCAATGTGTTTCCATGGGTGGTCTAGCACCCAATAGCAATGGGTGTTAGCTTCCCTGCCATAGAAACACCGGAGCACCCATTTGGAAATCCAGATCTACCCACGAGGGGTCTGCCTGTCACCCCAGGTGTTTGGGGGGACAGGTGCAATCTCTGAAGCGGTTCCGAAGTCACTTTGAAGTCTGTGCAAAATAGCTGTGGAGCGTCTTTGAAATCTGTGCTGATATGGATATAGATGTGGATATGGATAAACTCGTGAAATCTTCGGAGTAAACTTCAGAGTCACTTTGAAATTCACTCCAAAGATCAGCACTTCAAAGATGTTCTGGAGCTACTTTGCACGGACTTCGAAGTGACTTCGAAATGACTTTGAAATGTCTTTGAAGCTTAGGTTTTGGGGCTCCCCCCCAAGGGTGCCCCCTCCCCCTAGCCTCCTCTAGACCCCATTGCCAAACTAACATGGAAACAGGCTCCCTTTAAGCCAGATTTTCTGGCTGAAGACCCCATTGTAGACCCCATTAATGGGGTCTACAGAAAATCCAGATTAAAGGCCAAAAAGTACCCATATGATCTGGATTTCCTGAGGTGTGGTGGAAACAAATGTGTCCCTAATGGGTGCCGTGGTGGAAATGGGGTCATCCGGCTCTCACCCAAATGGGTCCTTAATGGGTGCTAAAATGGGTACTAAGTGACCATGAAAAAACACTCAATGTTTTCTATCAGAAAGTGATGTGGATGTAAAAAAAAAAAAGTACAAAAATGACCCCACACAAACGCAAAAAAGTGATGTGGATGTGATTCTGGATGGCGTGGACGTCTGAAATGAAGGAACAGTTGAAATGCAATACTTGGCTTGAAACGCCTTGTTGCCTGATCCTGAAGGTTCTGATTAGGAAGATTTCAGGGTGTTTCCTGAAATGAGTGAGTGAAAGTTGTATTTTTTCTACTCAGAATTGATGAGGATGTGATTCTGAATGGCGTGATAGGCTGAAATTCTGAAATACCTCCCTGCCTGACCCTGTTGATTACAATTTTGAAGAGTTCTGGCTATTTTTCCTGAATGAGTGAAAACTTAATATTTTCCCTTGAAAACTGACATGTATGTGATTTTGGTTGGCATGGTTGCCTGAAATTCAACGGAGACTGAAAAAAGAGACACCTTCATTGCTGAGTAGGAATGTTCACAAATATTCATAACATTCGTTATTTGCCCGAATTCACCAGAATTAGGACAGCCGTACACAAATCCAATGTTACATCATTCGTGGAATAATATTCATATGAATACTAATGTTTCAGAACTGGGGAGGTGGGAAAGCGGCTGCGCCAGTCACATCTGCAATGGACCCAGAGTGTATTCGACATGGATTGAGAATGGATTAAAAGCGGATTCAGGTCGGATTAGATGCTTTCAAAGCGGATATGTTACAGGATATGTTTGGATATGTATTGGATATGTATATGTTCATGTTGGATATGTATCAGATACAAATCGGATACGTATTTGTTAGCAATAGGTTCATATTGAATAACATCCTAGCACATTCGAAGGGGACCTATTGAAACAAATACAAATTTTTTAACATTCAATTCATTACAAATTTAATGCCAAAACAACCATTCCAGCACATCCCTAGTGCTGAGAAATCTCACCGATCACTGAGCCAACCCTTCTGAGGGTTCAAGACCCAAAAAGCTGAATGCTGAGGTTGTCTGCAGCTGGGTAACAATGAATGTCTCCCAGAAGGTCATGCTATAACCGTGTCTGATCTCACCTGAGTAGGGCACCATTAACTGGTTGTGCCCAAATGCCACTCCAGCATGGAGGCAAGAACTAATTCATTCATTCTAGTTGTTAGCTCAATGTATCATCCAGGCTAGGAAAAGCAGTGGGCAAGTGTTCTGTTCAGACTAGTTGTACTTAGGCACACAGAACTTCAGATGTGAGGCTAAGGGCTTTTATTTTAAAAAGGAAAGGTTTCATGGGTGAAAACCACGCACAAGAAAATGTGCTCATCAAGTTCTGACTAGGGATATGCACAAATATTTG
This sequence comes from Aspidoscelis tigris stejnegeri, assembly GCA_023333525.1. NCBI lineage: Eukaryota > Metazoa > Chordata > Lepidosauria > Squamata > Teiidae > Aspidoscelis > Aspidoscelis tigris. The sequence continues at coordinate 99,710,530 of JALMGA010000002.1, forward strand.
TAACATTTGAAATTTGTACAAAGTTGATTGAGTTCAGACATTTGAATTCAATTTTAATGTTGGCATATTCAAAGAGTGACATTCAAATTCGAATCACATGTTCTGATACATTCGTATGAAGCTTTGTGCGAAGTTTCGTATGGGATTCATTTGTATGCTTTTCATATGGGGTCGAACATTCGTATCGAATATGAATCCTACCACATTTGATATGAATCAAATACAAAACAAACAAACATTTGTGCACGCCCCAGGTTCTGACCACTATTGAAAGTGATCAGAAATTGCTTCCTTCACCCTGCCTTGCAAAAATCCCATTCTGCTGGATTTCACAACTAGCAAAAGAATGTTTTAGTTTTGTGAGTTTTTAGGTTGTGTTGTGCATCATCTTGTATTTTGAGAATTGTGTGCAGTAATTTGCTTTGGCCTTCTAGTGGCGAAAGGCAGTTGAATGTGTTTTATTGTCACTAGAGGTCACTACTAGTCTACAGCTCTGGCAGGGATTCGCTGTTTCCTTTAGAATTTAAAATCAGTCCAAGCAGCAGGTTATGAATGAGGCCCTGTTTAAATCAGTAGCAAAGCTCACATTGCTCTGAGTGTCTTTAAGTTGGTGCACTTTGATGCAAATAGTCCGGCCCCATACAACTGAGTACAGTGAATGGAACCTTCACTGCAGCTCTCAGGGAGAGATAATAGGCCATGTTCAGACTGTTAATTTTGGCACCATCTGTACTATAATTCTCCTTAGGAACTCATCAAATTGCCATCCCATTTCCATCCTGTACTTTGTGGGCACCACCAGCCTCACTTCTTGATCAGATCTAGTGTTAATGTGATAAATTGCTGCTTTTCTGTTCAAACATGTGCTCCTGTTTGTATCAAGAAGAAGTTGTAGGTATTAGATGAAACTAGGAATTTGCACGAATATTCATAACATTCATGCGAATTCATACGAATTTGGACATTCGTCCATGAATTGGATGTTACAACATTCATCCATTAACATTTAAAGATACGAATGTCGACAACATTTGTATGTGTTATACGTATCTGTATGCATTTCGTGTGCATCCCATTTTCATCCCGTACTATAAGCATGTCCCACACATCTCTTACCTGCCTAGGTGTGAATGGGTAATTGTCCCTGCGTGACCTGCTTAGCCTTTCTACACTACAGCTGTTTGTGAGAGATAATATAGGCAAAGTCCTAGTACCTTGAGACAGGCACAAAGACTATTTAGCAAGATAGATAAGCTGACTTTTAAGGAGCATTAACAAGATTCTGTGCTGAATTTTGCTTTCATCCAAAACCGCTGAAATATCCTTTTCTGTGCAGCTATTAAGGAATGGGAGCCATGCCCCAATTCTCTTTGACTACTCTGTATTCAGCCTCTTGTAGGAGAAACATGAAATCTATGAAGCTAGCATGAAAATTACTCTGGATTGTCCTCCTTAAACTTTGGTCTGAAGTCAGGCATTTGGTGGAAAATACAAGAACAGTAGATCCAAGCTGATACAGTGGTGCTTCTTTTATGATTCTATTACAGACCCGCGAGTAGGATTTTGCACATTTCAGAGTTGGCTCTGTGCAAAGGAACGTCACGTCCAGGAATTACACTCCATCTTCCTTTCCGAATAGTAATGCTGTGGTTTGCTGAGAATTCAGAGACTGAGAAAGCTTCTCTGTGAGGGCAGGAGAAAGAGACAGGGGGGGAAAAAAGGTTTTATTGTTTATTAAGGACATCTGGCCATGCATTTAATATCCAGTGGATACATCTATATAAAAATATTTTACTACAAGGTATAGCAGACAGAATTGGCTTCAAGATGGCTGACAATGTACTTGGGTAGATCCTACCTATCTACAAATTATAGAGAATTATCTAGAACTCCAGCTTCAATAAACACCATTCCATAGGTAGCAATAGAAATTCTAGTCCAGTAATGTTTAGGAGATTGCTGCTAGAAGAAGAAGAAGAGTTGGCTTTTCTATTTGCTTTTCTCACACATTTAAGAGGAACCAAAGCGGCTGACAAAGCATTTCTATTCTTCTGCCCACAACAGAACACCCTGTGAGGTAGGTGGGCTGTGAGAGCTCAGAAGAGAGTTGTGACTAGCCCAAGGTCACCCAGCTGACTTCATGGAGGAGTGCAGAATCAAACCCGGTGTTCCCATATAAGAGTCTGTCTCCTTAACCACTAGACCAACCTGGCTTGATCAGGCTGCATTGTTCACTGTGGAAAATACACGGTGAAAGGTGTATGTGAACTTTTTCTTTTAAAACCTTTTGTTCCTTCTCGAGTTTGCGCTTATTAATTTGATCTGGTTTTTGTGGGGCATTTCAGAGTTTTTCTTCCTTTTTTCTTCCTTTCCCTTGCATTTTGTTGATATTAAATAAAAACAAGGATAAATGAAACATTCTTTAAGGAACATTTAATTTATCGCTTTCTTCTGAAATGTCAGGTGTTGCATAGCCTGAGGAGAGAAAAATCCCATGCAGACTATTCACAGTTTTTCTGCCTCCTCTGAAAACATTTATATGCTAGGAAGAATTTAATTTTGGGGGTAATTCTTGGCAAATTCAAATAAAAGGTGGGTAGATAAAAGTTTGCATTTCCATTCCGCATATTTACTCCTTGTTATTTTTTATTCTCCTCTGCTCTGCTTTCTAACCATTTACATAAAGTTTGTGCTTTTGTGAATTTGCAGGTTCCTTCAAGCTCTTCTTCATCAAGACCCAGGCTTAGAAGATTGGTTTGGTACTAATGCACAGGTTTGGAGGCAATCACATAGGCTGTCAATCCAAGAAGTTGTTCTCTGAAAAAACAGTTGCCTTTGATACAAAGGAACTGTCTTGTTTGTGAGCATGAATAAGCCGTGGGAACATGGCCAAGGGTGTCTGTTTTTGATGTCTTCCAGCACCAGAAACCAGCTTTGGCTCTATTTATGTTAAGAGGTATCCATGAAAGATTTATCAGCAAGAACATGAGAAAGCAGGGATATTATGTCTGGCAGGAAATTAATCTTGGCACAGGGTTGCATAATTGCGGTATCACGAAAGGGATTTATCACCCTACTACTGTAAAAGATATGCCATCACTCTTTGTCCGAGGGGCTCCGCTTGGCATTTCCCAGAGCTTTTTTTCACCTCTTGCTGACCTTTCTTGATGGTGGATTTAAACGAACCAGACCTGGTTTACTTCAAACTGAAGCCAGATAAGTCATTTTTGCCTTGATCAAAGACAAGGTGACTTAAAAAAAAAAGTTTCAAAAGCTTGAAAGTGTGATAGTGGAACCCTGGCTTCCGTTTAACTGGACGATAAAAAAGGAGAAGAATTTGGTAGAGTTTTTAATATACTGAATATATTGCAGTAATGACCAGGGGTGTTTTCCCCTTCCGCTTCACTGAACAGGAAAGGAACGTGATGTCCCAACGTTAACTAGTGCTTGCGCTTGCAAAAGCTAGTCACTAAGGTTGCTTCCGCACAGGCCTTTTAACACCCATTAAGCACACATTTGGTAACATGCGTCCACATACGCGTAGCTGTTTAGGACACTTCCGGTGAGGCACGTCCGCAGAGCAGCACCCATTAAGCACACTTTCGGGAGACCGCGTCTGCGTAGTCAGACCTATTAAGCACACTTCCGGTGAGGTGCGTCCACACCTATCCGTCCCTAAAGTGTGCTTAATGGGTGTTAAAAAGACACCACATAGCTCCCTAATAGCTGACCACTGGCTGTAGTGCGAATCAGCCCCTGGATGGTCCAGGGCTGTGTCTTCACCACACAACAAATGGTCCTTAATTTAGTCTGGCAACCTGCATTGCAGTAATGGGGAACTCTTGCATGGTGCATCTGCACTTTGCTAGAAACAGCTCAGCGAGAGCTGAAGTCCCCCCCCCCCACATGTATAGGTGTAGAGCACTTAAAACTGCTCCATACCTGGACTAGTGGCATTGCTAATATGGCTCTGCGTGCAGCATCTGTCCCTCTTCTTGGTGGAAAAGGTACAGGGGGAGCATGTATCCAGCAGCACAGGTGCAACGGGATGGTTTGTCACTTGGTTGCCCCAAGAATGGTGCCACATGCCCATACTGATGCCATTGCCTGGGAAAGTGATCACTACTATAACGGCAGCATTCACACTTAGCTGGTGCCTAGTAAAGTGCCGGGCAAGTTTTGAATGTTTTTTCATCCATAAGTGCAGATCCCCAAAACATTCCAGATTTTAGTCTCCCTAGGATGGGAGGTGAGATGCTCAAAGGGCCTTTCTGCACGTGCCGCCGAAAACCGATCTAAAAGATCCGTTTTCCACCGGAACGGTTTAAAAAAAAGAATCTGACCCAGATAGGGTCAGATTCTCGGAGGCCCCGTGCGTACGCACCCGCGCGGGGTGGCGATGGCAGGGCTGGATAGGGAAACAGTTTGGGGTGGGTGCGGACGCACCAGCACCAGCACTCATCCCAAACCAGCCCTGCTGGCGCATGCCCAGCTGTCAAAGATGGAAAGCGCATGCTCTCCGTTTGACAGCTGAGCCACCCACCAGCCTGCGCCATTGGGTCCTTCAGGAGCTCCCATGGCGCGGCCAGCTGCTGCCTTCCCTGGCTTTCCCCTGGCAAGAGAAGGGGCCATGGCCCCTTCTCTTTGCCAGGGAAACCAAAGCAGAAAGCCCCCGCCCCTGCTCAGGGTTTCATGGGCCCGATCGGGGCCTTCCCTGGCTTTTCCCTCACAAGAGAAAGGGCCACGGCCCCTTCTCTTGCCAGGGGAAGCTGCAGCTGCCACCCTGCACCCCACCCGTGGCCGCGTGGTTGTGTTTGGGGTGCTTACCTGGTCGCTGGTGGGACAAATGTGAGAGCAGCAGGGTCGGCGTCCATTGAGCCTAGGCACGCTGGAGCCTACATTTCCCAGGAAGCCTCACGAGGGGGCGGGGGGGTTCTGCTTCGGCTTCCCTGGCCCCTTCTCTTGCCAGGGGAAAGCCAGGGAAGGCGGCAGCCGGCTGTGCCATGGCCAGCTGTCAAACAGGGAGCATGCGCTCTCCCTGTTTGACAACTGCACATGCGCTGGCAATCCAGCTCCCCCCCCCCCTGGTGCGGAAGTGTTCGCTTCCAAACCGGTTTAAGGGGGAAAGCCAGATGTAAGACCTGATTTTTTCAGGTCTTACATCTGGGTAGGATTCGGCGGTAAAACCGGTTTAAGCAACCGGTTTTGCATGCCGACGTGCGGACGTGGTGTCCTCAAAGGGACCCTAATTGGGTTCCCTATGCAGAAACCACGTCCTAATCCTTCCCGCATCTGGCTCTAATTCCGTTTTTGGAGCCTGTGCGGAAAGGCCCAAAGTCTCTCTGTGGCCTGATGTGGCAGAGGCTGGCTCCTTTCTCTCATAGAATACTGGGGGACAACCGGGAGCAAGGAAGGCCTAGGTGAGCGCTTAGCGAGCTAACCCATTTCTGCGTAAGAGGGATATATGGCTCGTTTTGCAAAGCCTCTGTTTCATGCCTCTTACACATGCAAACCATTTTTTAACACTGTGGTGATCAAGTGATGAATGTGTTTGAACAAGCGATTATTGTTTGGAAAGCAGAGCATGTGTTTTAAAAATAAAATGATACCCTTTAAAAATATTTGAGATTATCCTTTATTTCAATTAAGTAGCTATCTTCTGGCTTAAAATCCTTTTGCTTACCTGTAGTAGGCTTCTTCATCTGTAAACTGCAGACACATCAGTAAAGGGCTGTTGGAAAGTTGTGCAGCTGTATTAAAATTGACGTGTGTTTCCAACTCCATTTGGCTTTTGACGGTGGCTTGGAAGAATGGAGCGTCCATTTCTGCTTTGAAGTCAATGGCCAGGGCACCACTGAAATTCAGGAAGAACGAAATCACCTGCCATGCTTACAAGGTTGGAAGGCACTGGGAGGCGATGATGTTTTGCTTTTAGCTTTACTTTGTATTACGCCCTTCAGAGTTTCCCTTAAATGATAAAAGTTAAGCTAAGTAGCCCTGGGCTGAGTACAAGGCATGAGGTTAAAGCAAGGGCAAAACATTAATTTGGATAACCTGTCAAGATGGTTGTGATTAAAAGTGCTAAACTTTATTATCCAAAGTGCTTTCATAGTGTCTGCCATCTCATCCATTAAATTGTCTATAAAATACAGACCCTCTGATAGCAGAGGGTAAAATGACTACTAATAACTGAAGTTTTCAGGTTTTTTTTTTTTTCCTGTTGACAGTTTGTTTCACTACGCAAGGGCCCAGAATTTGCCTCCAGGAAAATTAAGTTAACAGTAGCAGCTGGTGGGGATGTGCAAGAAAATTTGAGATATTTGTTATTCGATCAAATTCGGCCAAATTCAGACATTCAAACTCGAAACAAATGTCCAGACTAGGGATGTGCACGAATATTCATACCATTCAAAATTCGTCCGAATTTAGCCAAATTCTGACATTCAAACTCAATCTGTATGCATCTTATTCGTATCTGTATGCATCCATATGGATACGTACGCAATGAAAACGGGTTGCATATGAGATAAAAACGGGATGTGCGCAAGTGCATATAGATGTACACAAGATTCGTATCATCAAAAACATATCAAATATTCATACGAGTAGATACAAACCGATTCAAATCGGTTCAGATTTCAGTACATTTATTTTTTCACTATTAGGACGAATTTGGATATTTGAATGCCAAAAAAACATTTGTGCACATCGCTAACAGTAAATGGAAGCATCCAAAGCAGTGTGATTTCGCACCCCCAGCTGCACTGAGAGCGAGGAGTTCCAGAACCCAATGCTAAGGTCTGGGACCCAGGTACCCCAAGGATTATCGCTTACCATGTCCATGGCTACAGCATTAATTGAATAATTATTGCTTTTTCTTTGGCATGGTTGACTTTTCTGTAACACTTGAAAATTCTCCCAGTTTCAATTAATATGAGATGAACTCATGTTATCAAAGACTCCCTGGAGAATTCAGTGGTTTTCATATAAGCTGAATTACATTAACTTTGTTCATTTAAAATGATCTGTTCTGATTTTTGTCGCACTATTTTCTTAGCCTGCATCCACACTGAGTTTGTTTGTTTGTTTTTAAATGCTCAGATGCATTTTAAAGGTGACAACTGCAGTACCTTTTCTGGCATTTACTGTGGATTAGCATTGCCACAAGCTACCACCCCCTAAAGCATTTTTGAACCACTTCTTAAAATGCATGCAGCCTTAATTGTCATTGAGGGAGATTTTGATGTGGGTACCACCAATTATTGGATGCCATTTTAAATTGTTCATCACATGGTCTTTTCTGTGGTGGTGCCCTCACTCTAAAATTTTCACCCTTCAGTTGCTATTATATCTTTCAGATGGCCGTTGAAAACACATTTGTTTACCCAGGTATAAATGAAGGTCTGTTACATGACTTCTTTCCCACAAGAATTTTTAACAATGCATTTATATCCTGCTGTTTTTTAACTGTTTTAACTGTGTTTTAGAAGTATTATAGTAAACTGCATTGAGATTTTGATACGAAGCAGAATCACAAACTCAGAAGGCAAGCATCTAGAACAATCCTAAGCCACCTCCTTGGCAATAAGCAGCAAGTTAGTGAATGTTCTGGGTCCTATTCTTCAGCTGTTGCTGGAAATCAAGGCCATTTCTGCACTTACTTGTTAATCTGGATTAACGAGCTGCTGAGAACACATCTTCTGCACAGGAGTAGACTAGATCTGGATCAGAATTGTGCTAAGGGTTTACTAATCCAGATTAGTTGTAGACCAGATAAATGTGGTCTCCATTTGTGTTAGCACTCTTTAGCACACATTTGCTGTTCTAAAGCCCACTCAATGTAGATGCTTCTGCTTGTGGTTGATCCAGATCTGGCTAATACGGATTAATTGAAGTAAGTGCAAAAAGGGCCCAAATTTTAACCACATCAGCCTTTGGTTGTTTGTGTCCACCAACTAATGTGAGCCAGAACACTAACTCAGTCTGTTGCACCAGCCCTGTTTCTGCCATGCGTTCTGGAAATACTCCCTTCCTGGTTTATTTGCCTCAGGGAAGGCTCTTGAGGTGAGATGTCCTGGGTTGCTATTAGGGGAAATCCAGTGGGGGACCAATGAATGTGGCCACTGCAGTGATGGCAGTGCTGGTCCAAACAACAGACCTTCTTCTGTTGCCTCCAAGACAATTTCTGTAATTCAGGCCTAGTGGAGGAAGTGTTCCAGTATTTCATGCACTGGAAGCGAGGCCTGTCGTTATTCACCTACCTTGTTTTGAGTCCTGTTCTGAATTCTTGCTCCCACATGTTCACATCAATGTCAGCTGAAATATCTAGCCCAAGTCCTCCTTGAAGAGTAATCACTGTTTGCAAACCAGACTGGAGGGGGATAGCCTATGAAACACAATAATTTCCATTCACTGGACCACTCAAGTGTTTTTCCTTAGCCCAAGGAATGTGACTGAATATATATCTACATAAAATTTAAATCCCATTCAGTACTTAGGAGATTTCTTCTGTGCAAATGGACCCTATGGCTGCATCTGCATGATTTAAAATGAGCAGCCTGTAATAATAATAATAATAATAATAATAATAATAATAATAATAATAATAATAATAATAATAATAATAATAATAATAATAATAATAATAATAATAATAATAATAATAATAATAATAAATATTTATTTGTATACCGCCCTGTGGCGAACCAATCCGGGCGGTTAACAACAATAAATATAATAAGAACATCATATAAGAATAAAACATTATAGTCCCTCCTCCCCTTAAAAAGTATTAAACAATATGACAGATTAAAATACAGTATCAAGAGTATAAAACATAATTAAATGTAATTAAACGGACAAACAGCCCTAGTGTCCCTCTAGAGCTCCTCAACCATCACTAAAGATGGGGCCACGAGAGGAATGAGGGGGGTCAGGGAGCCCGAGCCCACTTGGAGGGGCAGGAAAGCCACTTTCCACCACAAATGCTGAAAGGGACAACTTTACCTCAGGCTATGTTCAGATATAACAAAAGAGATGCCTCAGAGGGGCCTCAGAGAGATGGTGTGCTCCAAAGCCTTTTCTTTTCCACCTTTTCTAGCACATAATATTTAGGAGAGGAGGAGGGACAGGCTGGGGTGTGAAAAGTTACCCCTCAAAGCCTTCTCTAAGTCACCTCAGAGATGCTTCCCCTCCCCACAGGTCCGATCAGAGCTTCACAGCTGTGAGATTTCCCACAGCAAGGTTGCCCCTTTCTAGTGGAATCAGTATCAGACTGATGTGCATTGACCAGCGCTCACTAAGCAGATTTACTTCAGGACTAGAGATATGCATGAATCTTCAAAATATTTGTTATTCGTACAAATTTGTATGAATTTGGACATTCGTATATGAATCGAATGCCTGAACATTCGTACTTTAGTATTCATACAAATAATTCAGACATTTGTATGTGTACAAATACATATGCATCATCTATGGATCCGTACAGATATGTATGGGATGAAAACGGGATGCGAACGGGATGCGTACGGATGCGCACAAGATTTGCATCATTGGATACTTATCGAATATTCAAATAAATAAATACGAATGTATTCATATCAGTTCGAATGTCCAGACATTCATTTTTATTTGTACAAATTTGGATTTTTGACTATTTGATTAGTTACTAATCGAATGTTGAAAATTGCATTTGTGTACACCCCAATTCTGGACCCTATACGCTGTACACAGACCGACCTCTGGTCCCAGCTGGTTTCTTGACCAGGGAATTAGGCTTCTGTGGGTAGCATTCTTTACACCTGAAGGACCTGCAGGCCATATAGTGCTGCTGCAGAACCTCAGCCATTTAAGATCCTCCCTCCTGCTATGCAGTGGTACCTCACTGCTCTTCCCCGGACACCCCTAGTGGGGCTTTACAAGGACACTGCTTCTGATTACAGGCAGAGGTACATCTTGTCTGTTAGGTGTATTTCCCTTGCCTTTTTTTACAGCTAGTCTGCATGAATCTGTCAGCACTCATAAAATAGCAATTGCAGTTGTGTTTCTTAACTGCTGTTCTCTGAAATTTGGATCTAAATCATAGATTCAAGACAGTTATCTGAAGACAGTTTGCAGAGCAGGACAATAAAACCAATAAAACAGGAAATTATAATTACAATAAAATTACCATAATAATGATGGAAATGGCATTGCTTAGGAGCACACATAGTGTGATATGAAATGCCATCCAGAAGAAGAAATTCATCAGAATACAATATTTCAGAACAAACAAATGGGTGACAACGGAGCCCCTTTGGGAAAGCCATCAATAAGTATCTGTAATAGAACATGCCCTGCTTTTCCCAGCTGACTTCCAGGGGCAGTACCACATGAAATAGAAAGAGGTTCATAAAGATGTTCCCATAAGCATCAAACTGATGCACACACATGTGAATCCTTTCTCTGGTTCCAGTCTGGCTCAAAGTAATGGAGTTCCTTGTTAGAACTTTTATGAAAATGTGTTTCTTCTACCCTACATACCAGTATCTGTATCTAAGAAGGATTCATACCTGTTGATGATCCATCAGTAACACATTCCCTTTGACCACAGTTATGGGATCTCCTGAGCTCATGAGGACCTTTGACATTAGGTCTGCATATCCTTCAAAAAAAGCAACTGGTCGTAACTGCACATCAAGTAAAACAGCAGACATGCCGACCATCAAATCATCTGCTTCCTCATTGGCAGTGTCTCCTCCCAGAATGTTTTCAAATCCTTTTGCTTCAATGGCCACCTAAGAGGTACAGGAAAAGAATATGTGATGTCCAGGACAAGACAGTACCCATATAGCCCTTAGATTTATTTAAGGTCTACATGTAAGGTCTGCCATTAATTAGAGCAAAGAGCACTCACCTTGGAATTTATTTATTTATTACTTATATTTCTATCTCGCCCTATACCCAACAGTCTTAGGGGGATAACAACCTTCAAAACCAACAGACTACAAAACAAAACAATCATTATGCTTAAGAGGATTCTTCCTTCCTTCCTTCCTTCCTTCCTTCCTTCCTTCCTTCCTTCCTTCCTTCCTTCCTTCCTTCCTTCCTTCCTTCCTTCCTTCCTTCCTTCCTTCCGAAGATTGAAAGGACACCTCAATAGCATCATGATTTGCCTTTAAGGCAAAAGTGAGGCAAGTAAAACATTTGGAACTATCTCAAGCCACAACATAAAAGAAGAATAGAAAGGTGGTCCAGCCATAAGGATCACTTCACCTGAGATGCTTGGAGTTGGTGGCCATGACTTAGGATATTGAAACTGCTGACACTTTTCCTCAGGATACCAATATCTGAGAACAACAGTTCTAGACCAAAAGTTGCATTTGTGTCACTGGTGACTGAAACAGAGAGATGGAGAACCTCTGATGATGATCAATTGATGATTATTAGATATAAATACCAACATCAATTCCAATTCCTTTATAGAGGGGTGATGATAGTCAGTAGCATCAGACTGTTAATGTGAGAGGGTGCTGAAAGGTTAACCAACGTTAAAAATTCTATGGAGACTGGCAGAATGTAGACCTTCTACATGGGAGTTGCCATCAGTCCTCTTGGATTTCAGAGTATACATGCAATGACTAATTTTCTACACTGATTGCTTTGGGAGCTCAGTGTAGTTTGACTCTAACCACTGTTTGTGAAGGTGCAAAGTATGTGCTTAGTCAAGATCTTTAGTCCTAATTGTTAATGTGTGGTAGGGATAGAGCACCTGCAGGAATACCACTCACAAGCAGAGAATCAGAAATCTGAGGAGAGCTATGTGTGTTCTGCAGAAACAATCATATATGCTGGAAACATAAGAAAATAGAAGAAGAAGAAGAAGAAGAAGAAGAAGAAGAAGAAGAAGAAGAAGAAGAAGAAGAAGAAGAAGAAGAAGAAGAAGAAGAAGAAGAAGAAGAAGAAGAAGAAGAAGAAGAAGAAGAAGAAGAAGAAGAAGAAGAAGAAGAAGAACTGGCTTATCTAGCTTGTTTGTACTTTTGGATTTCATGAGGTTTTGCTTCTATAAGGTTGAAGTTAAATGAAATGGCCATCCTTTATATGGCTTAGTTTCTATAAATCATAATGCATGCAAAACTATATTATACAAGTAATTGCCACCTAAGGAAAACTTGGGTTAGGAAACCATGAAGACCCAGTCTACCAGGGTATGCAAATTAGTAGCTCTATGGAGGGGAGGCCTAGAGTCAGGGCACTGTGGAGAGGTGGCCTAGGCCATCAATGTAAGTCAAGTTAGCATCAAAGACCAAGGCTGTGGTTACACTTAAGGTTTAATCCAACTTCAGTCCACTTTCAAAGTGAGAGAATTTTTTCCACATTAACTATCCCAAAGATGAATTTTCTGAGATATTTAACACTGAAAGAAAACAGCTTGTCACTTTGCTGATGTATTCTCTCATTCTGAAAGTAGACTGAAGCTGGATTAAACCTTAAGTGTGACCACAGCCCAAATCAAACAGATTTACTGGGAGTTTCTGGGAGTACATCAAGCAAGGAAGTCACACTTTACCAACTGCATTAAAGCAAAATTGTGTTCTACAAGGTATGACTGCATAAATGTGGTGTACCCAAGTATAAACTTAGTTATGAATATGCTGGTCTATTTAAAAAGGAAAATTGATTTTTGAATTTTCTCAAAGATTAATACACTTCTTTGTTTTTTAAAATGAATTACCTGACAATGGTCCTGAGAAGAAGATGGAACTGCCAACTTCAGAGGAGAAAAAGTAATAATTATTTATTTGTGGATCACTCAGAACCTCTTTGATGACCTGCCTGGGGAGAAAAAAGAGAGAAGGGAATGATCCTGAAATATATTAGAGGCCTCCCTCCCATCCCACCCCACCCCACCCCACCCCACCCCACCCCATCCATCCATCCATCCATCCATCCATCCATCCATCCATCCATCCATCCATCCATCCATCCATCCATCCTCCCTCCCTCCCTCCCTCCCTCCCTCCCTCCCTTCCTTCCTTCCTTCCTTCCTTCCTTCCTTCCTTCCTTCCTTCCTTCCTTGAGAATGAAAAATAACCCGAGCCACAACAGAAGAGGGGTGAGAACAAGACTTCAGTCCTTTTGTGTACCATAATTTGTATCATTATATCTGAAAAAGGTCATTGTTATAAATAGAACTATTTTTTACTCCTTATGTTTAAGATGCTCCCTTCATCCCCAGCCAAAGGAGTCAACAGCTAGGGATGATGGGAATTGTGGTTAGTTATTCCTGGTCAAAACAATTCTTTCTTTTTCTGAATAAGAGTCCCTTTTAGTCTGTCTCTGGGACCAATAGGCAATGGAGGCTGTTTTCAGCCTCCTTTGTTCTGATTACACACTACTGTACTGCGTAACTCCAAGCCCTCATGGATGCCCTGGTAAAAGGTAAGCTTGGGGAGGGACTTTGATGGGGAGGGGCAAGGAGCTTTGGCAGGGCATGGGGTGGAGGGCGCCCAAGTACAAGGTTCAGTCTCATGAAATCTGGTATTCCAATGCCGGCATCAGTAGGGCAACTGCGAAGCTGCACCAGACGGGTTTTAAAAAATGACATAGTACAGAAGAAGACAAATAATGGGTGTTTTCCCACTGTCACTAGAAGTACCCATTAAGTACCCATTAATGGGTACAAAAATGCCATTATGTACCCATTAATGGGTACTTAATGGGTACTTTTAGTGACAGTGGGAAAACACCCAATGATAGTAAAAAGAACTGAATGAGAAAAAAAAAGAATGTGGGGAAATATCCACTGAATATTATCATGTAGCACAAAAATATTCTCACCTGGTTGGATGATGAGGAGAGTGTACAATGCTTTGAATTTTGGACACTAGGAACCTTGACACTTCTGGTTCAAGCTCTCTGGTGGCCAAGAGGATATTGATGAAATCCATGGGCGAGGGATCATGATCCAGCAGGATTTGTGCAGCTGCCAGTCTTGACACTTTTTGATAGCGTCTCCGCACTTGATGGAAAATGCGCTTCATTGTTCTCTTAACCTAATGCCACGACACAGAAATTAAATGCAGGAAATTTGCCTGAAAGACATTACTCAGGACAAGTGACAGAAAGGTTCAGACCGTGTTCTTTCTTGAAATCAACAACAGAAAGATAATTTTAAGCTAGAATTTCCCATTCTGTGATGTGCTGAAGAAGCATGCTACCCCTTATCTGCCTTCTAAAGTAAAACAATATGAGGAGGATCATGCCAAACTTCTTTGCCCTTTTTAACATTTTATGTCACACTAATTTTCCCTTAGAACAGAGGAGCTTTGTCTCTGAGGGACCAATCTCGTAAGCTCATTTTGTCTTCAGTTCAAACTTTCAACAAGTAGAGGGTGGTAGAGGAGTGGAAACAGTATCTTTCTAACAGGAAGGTCTTGTATTCACAGGGCACCTAAACTCTAGTCTATGGATGTGCGGAAATATCATAACAATAAATATTCATATGAGTGTTAAATATTTCAACGTTCAGTATTCGGACATTCGTACGTTGACAATTGTATTTGTATGAATGTTTTGTAAGATTCATACAAATGCTTCAGAGCATTCATGAACCTGGGGAGGTGGGAAAGCGGCTGCGCCAGTCACATCTGCAACAGATCCAGAGTGCATTCAACATAGATTGAGAGCGGATTCAAAGTGGATTCAGGGCGGATTTAACACTTTCAGATATCGGATGGCATTTGTATCAGAAATTCGTATGGATTTATACAAATACATTCATATTGAATAGAATCCTACCACATTCAAAGGGGATCTATTTGAACGTCCCTGCTCTGGTCTTTAGACAACAACTGGAGACCTACCCTTTTATCCAGGCCATTCCAGAGTGAATGTTAGCTTCTCTGTTTCCCTCATCCTTGATTCCCTATATAACTATTATTATTTTAGCTGTTTTTATTCTTTGTCCACTGCTTTGAGATTATGTTTTAAAGGGGAGAAGTATATCAATAATGAACGAACGAACGAACGAATGAATGAATGAAGCCACACAATATAGAGAAAATGTAAGGACAAAATATGTAGCTCCTGAGGCTATTTACTGCTGGACAAGAAGCCGTCCTGAAGAGTCAGCATGCTCATTTTGGGGCTCTAGCTCCAAGCAGACTGCACCAACAGCTTGCTTTGGCCAGGTAGGGCAAGCAGGACCTGTCCTGATGGGCAGGAGACATAGGTAAGACAAGGGGAGTATTTTTTCACCCAGAGGATAATCCCTCTAATGGAATACCAGAAGATGTGGTGACAGCTTTTAAAAAGGGATTAGACAAATTTATGGAGGACACAGTATACCAATGCCTAATAGAATGAATGCCTAGGTACCTTTCCAGGCTGGGTTGGGCCAGGAGGATCTCCTTTCCAACCTGAAAAAGCACATCACCTAACAATGACAGTATCATGCAGCACTGGCAATGCATAGTCCCAGCCCTCTCAGGTCCAGAAAAGGCCAAAGGGCTGAAATATAGCAAGCAAGCAAGCATAGATGAGGTTTGCATGTGGTTCCTAGCAGGCCAAGAAAGGCACACTGGAGTGCTGACACATCAGAGTCCACTTAAGATGACATGGGGCTGTTGTGGATTACTCAGAAGTGTTTCTACCTGTGCTTTGGGTCTAGATCCGGATCTCAGGAAGTAATGGGTACATTCCTTAATCTGGATCTAGTAGATCCGGATTAAGGGAAGTGCCCAATGTGTTTCCATGGGTGGTCTAGCGCCCAATAGCAATGGGAGCTAGCCTCCCTGCCGTGGAAACACCGGAGCACCCATTTGGAAATCCGGATCTACCCATGAGGGGTCTGCTTGCCACCCCAGGTGTTTGGGGGGACAGGGGGTGCAATCTCCGAAGTGGCTTCCAAGTCATTTTGAAGTCTGTGCAAAACAGCTCCATTGAAGTCTGTGCTGATCTTCGGAGTGAACTTCGAAGTGACTTTGAAGTGACTTCGGAGTCACTTCAAAGTTCACTCTGAAGATCAGCACAGACTTCAAAGACACTCCGGAGTTATTTTGCACAGACTTCGAAGTGACTTCGAAATGACTTTGAAGCTTAGGTTTTGGGGCTCCCCTCCCATGGGTGCCCCCTCCCCCTAGCCTCCTCTAGACCCCATTGCCACACAAGCATAGAAACAGGCTCCCTTTAATCCAGATTTTCTGCCTGAAGACCCCATTGTAGACCCCTTTAATGGGGTCTACAGAAACTCCAGATTAAAGGCCAGAAAGTACCCAGCAGCAGTTGAAACAATTGGGTCCCAAATGGATGCCATGGTGGAAATGGGATCATCCGGCTCACACCCAAATGGGTCCTTAATGGGTGCAAAAATGGGTACTTTCTGACACTGGAAAAACACCCTAAATCCCTCATGAAGTCTTCTTGAAAAAGCTCTTTTTGTAACAAGATCCTTCCATACCATGGCTGAGATGTGCTCTGCAGAGTAACTTTGTAATGCAGAGAGCGCTGTAGCTGAGACTGATGAAGATCCCTCCTCTGCATAATGGAGGAAGATGGGGATGGATTCTGGTAGAAGAGCCCCTTTCAGAGATAGCAAGTATGTTACTCTCTCGGAGTCCTTCTTGGCACTTTTCAGCTGTTGCAGCATAGTGTCCATCCTTAGTCTTACTTCCTGTTTTGAGAGAAGGAAGCAAAAAGAGAAAAAAGCACCCAGGCAGCATGACCTGCCATCCAAAGAGCCACAGGTGAGACATGGAACCCCAAGAGGTACAGGGCGGATGTTGACTCACTTGTAATTCACATAGTTTCATCTGACACAATTTGCCAATCAAGTTGCCTGTGACAATATTTCCTGTTTCCCAGATGACTGGATCCATTTTTTTTCCAGAGAGTTTATCCTGAAAGATAAAAGCAAACTGGCCATGGAGGAAAAGTAGACGCGAAAGTATGTTGCTGCTACAGATTTTCATTGTTGAATATGGATGATCTTATTCTACATTTTTCTGATTTGGATTAATATATGGATTAGGAAGAGTTCTCTATAGGGACCTGTGTGTCTTTAAGTTTTGTGATAAACTCTGTGACCCCCAAAAATATCAAATAGATTTGGAAGTGCACAGCATTAAATTTCAGAGATGGTGACTGGCATCGGCAGAGAGAATGCCAACGCCATCCCTAACTTACTTGGGAACTGTTGAAGTGTGGACAATCTATCCATGATTGTCCGCATAGCAACAGCTGTGGCAACTTGATCCATATGTATGAATATTCCAAATATTTGTTATTCGTATGAATTTGGATAAATTTGGACATTCTGTCTAAGATTAATATAATATTGTAACCTGCCCTGAGACCTTCAGGTATAGGGCAGGATAGAAATACAAACAAACAAACGAACAAATATACAAATCAAATGTCCGGACATTTATATTTCTAAATTTGAATGAATATGAATATCTTGAGTTATTCATATGAATAATTTGGACATCTATATCTGTATGGGTACATATGCATCTCATACGTACCTATATGCATCTTGTAGGCATCTATATGCATCCATACACATCTGTACGGGATAAAAATGAGATGTGTGTGTGATGTTTATGTACCCGTAGAGATACAAATGTCCAAAAAATTTGTACAAATACTTGTGAATGTATTCATATTGAAATGAATGGCCGGACACTTCTTTTTCCTTATTTGTATGAATTTGGATTTTCAAATATTCGATTTGTTATGAATCAAATGTTGAAAATTGCATTCGTGCACACCCCTAGTGCTGGGGTATTGCTATGGTGATCACAATGTAGCATGTGGCTGTGCAGCCATGATGTCCTTCCCACACACAGTGTTTGCACAAGGAAGGACGGGGAGACTTGAACTGGATTAACACTATCAGTGCAGATGGCAGGCACTGATCTAGCTCTAACCTCATGGTCTCAATCAGTAGATCGAGTGAATCAGGATCTACTGATTACAGATCTACAGCTCCTTAGCGCAGAAAGGGCCTTTGAGATGTCTCTTGAGGAAGTCATCTTCTGTTCTTTTACCAAACTTCTCTGACCTAACACACCAACTTTTGTTCTACTGCCTTTCAGCCCTCAAGTGTCTAAACCAGTGTTTCCCAAAGTGTGGTACGCGTACCCCCAGGGGTATGGGAAGAGTTTGGTGGGGGTATGTGTTCTACTGGAGTTTGGTGGGGATCAGGTGGGAATATCCACTGCACTGTGCTTAGCTGTTTTTTTTATGAGGGGTATTCAGCGTTACCAAAATTATAGAAGGGGTACACATATGTCAAAAGTTTGGGAAACACTGGTCTAAACTACCAGTCTGAAGCCCTTAAGTCCCTCCCCTTCTTAGCTTCCACTGTTTAACTGCTTATGGCTGCCCCTAGAATTGCAGAATAAAATCCACAGTTAAAGTAAAAAGCGCAGCTTACCTGCTGCGTAGCAACGACTGGCCATCCCAACTCGAAAGGAAGCTCCATAGCTTCCGATCGGAAGCTGCGGGAGCTGGGTCTGCGCACACAGTCATGCGGGTCGAGGCTGCCAATCACCTTTGAGCTGCCCTCCTGCTCTCATCCTGCTCTTCTCACAGTTCTGCTCAGACCGGCAGGAAAATTCAAATTTTGTTTCTACTGCGCAGCATTAGGGTAAGTGCGCAGTAACATTCGGGTAATGCAATGTCACGACAATGCATCAATCATCATGTGTGACTGTGCATCTCACTGGGCAGTATAAACAAGGCTGGATGCAGCCTATGTTTCAGCAGAGCCCCAGTTCTCTTTCCTGTCGGTTGGCCCTGACCCTCCACTCCCCTGGTTGCCCCCTACAGTCCAATGCTGACATTCCCCTTCAGTTGACTTATGGGCGCTTGATCCGTTGTGTTCAGTAACACCACTTTTCATATGTATTGGAATAGAGTTGCAGCCCAACAGTTGTCTCATCAACTATTAGCTCTGCCTGTTATGGTCCCCGGTATCAATTTCCTTTATCCTCTTGAGTCAAAGGAGATGGAGCAGGGAATTTTTCTTTGTTGGTCCTTCTGACTTGGATTTCTAACATCTGGGGCTTAAACACTATTTCATAAGACATGTAGACGCATTCATAAATAAAAGAGGAAAAGCTGAAGAAAGGGTCACAATGTACAAGATGGTCTCTACTTACTAGTATTAAGTGCAAAAGCTCCTTTGAAGGCCGGGGAGAGAAGGAGGCAGCATACAGAAACTTTTCTAGTAGAAGTGTTTGCTTTTTGTTCCCGAAATCCAGAAATTCAGATAACGCTGCCAAAGAAGCTGAAGACTGGGCAGCTACTGCAGCTTCAACATAAAAGGGACTGAAGTGTCATTTGGAAAAGGGAGAAAGAGGATTAGGAGCTTTGAGGGAAAAAAATAAGATTTGTGAAGCACTTGAAAGTCAGTTACAATGAACAAAATAATCATACAATTTTGTGTATATTAGGACAACAGCGTTATTAGGACAACAGCGATCAATCTTGAAGTTTTGGTGGAATAAACGGCCCTCATGAATGCCACAAATCACTACTATACTATAGACCTGCTCTTAGTTAAATCGAGAGCCCTTTCTGCACTTACTAGTAACCCATGCTAGGAAGGGATCCAGTGACCTGCCTTCTGCACTTTGGTGTGGGGTAGCAAGAGTCTGTCCCCTTCTGAAAGCTGTGAACTTTTTGGTCCCAGCCTTCAAAAACTCTGCAGCAGCTTTGAGGGCAAGGCCCAGTCTTCACAACTGATGGGTTGGGAGGGTCTGTCAAGGTGTGGGTAGCCCTACCCTGATCCAGTGGCAAGCTGTCCTGATGTGGGGTGGGGTGTCTATCCTGGAACAGAATGTCCTGCTCCTCCTGGGACTTTTGTATGTGTGTGCAGAAATGGCCTTAGAGAACCAATGTATAATAGTATGTAAAATGGTGAGCTAGAGCCTAGGAATCATTGGATTCAAATTCCTACTGGTCAGCTTGACTAGTGATTGACTTTCAAAGCTTCAGATAGCTTGGGCCCAGGACACCGACGACCAAAACACAGGGAGCTGTAACAAGAGTAGGGCTTCTCATTGGCTGCCCTCACGCTCTGCAATGTTTGCTTTGCAAAATGTTGGTGAGCCTCTCTTGCTGATATGACAGACGGTCGCATTTTGGGGCTTTTACTTCCAGGCCTTACTTCGTTTCATTTGATTTAATCCTCTTTTATAGTGGTTATGATGTAATTTTAACTGCATGCGTATTAAATACCTTTTTAAACATAAATAAACAGAAATGATTTGCAGAATTCAACCGAGCGGGTGGAATGTTCATTTTCCTTTCATCTGTTTACTTACAGCATATCCTCTGGTGCTTTCTTCAACAATAGAAGGATGTCCCTCTTTTTGGCATCACGCAGCATCTGCACAACTTTGCAAAAATGCCAAGTTGTTGAAGCTCTGGAATGATCCATTCTGAATTTCTTTGTAGCAACCCTTTTCATGTAGGTTCTGAGCTAACCAATGGCAACAAAAACACCCAATTTATCCATCATGTTATTGACAGCTTGACTGTGTATGCAAGCGACTCAGAAATGAAAGAGTGGCTCCCTGGGTTCTTTGTATGCTCTCTGGGAGAAGGGAATGCAAATCATGTCTGTATTAGGGATGTGCATGAATATTATTATTATTATTTTTGCATTCAAATTCGAATCGAATATCCAAACATTCTAATATCTAAACATTTGAATGTTTAGAATCCGAATGCAACAAAATCCAATTCAAATTGTACACATTCAAATCTATCCGTTCGAATGTTAGATTTGAATCTGAAGATACGAATGTTGACAACTTTTGTAAGTGTTATACGTATCTGTATGCATTTCACGTGCATCCCGTTTTATCCCGTATGGATCCCGTTTTCGTCCCGTACTATAAGCACAAATGTGTACAGATTCTATTCTGTCTACTTAGCCAAAACAATCCCCGCTGGCAGCTTTCATTCCTGGCCTCTTAAGCTGAGTCAGTAGAACTGCCCACAATGGAGATGATCTGTGTTATGTACCGTTGGCAGCCTGGCCCATCATGGGTTTAAGATATCACAGTATGCAGGAAGTCAGTAGTCACCGCGAGCTGAGTTCAATTCAAGGGTGTCTTTATCTTAGTTCAAAATGCAAATTTGCAGCAAGTGTTTAAGATGCCAAGGAATTAGGAATGTGCACAAATGGATTTTTTGGCATTTGATTTGTCGCACATCACATGTTAGAAAATTCATGTTCGTTTGAATAGATCCCCTTTGAATGTGGTAGGATTCTACTTGATATGAATGCATTTGTACGAATTTATATGACTATCCGATACGGATGCATATGGATCCTGGATACGGATCCTGCATATGGATCTTGCACACGGATCCTGCAAATGGATCCTATAGAAACACATACATATCAGATCTGTATCTGATACCAACACATACATATCGGATATGTATCCAATATGTATCCAATATGTATCTCCAGTTTAATGAATGTTCCAAAACTTTCATATTCATACAAATGTTAATGTACGAATGTGGTTACATTCTGTTTATGTAGGAATGCCCAAATTCACCATAATTGGTACAACTGTATTTGGGCTTTATAATATATCATAGATAGTCCATCTGGTCCTGGAGCTTTCCCTGTCCTCGTTTTTCTTATAGCTTCTTCTAGTTCTCTTGCTGTATTCAGATGGTGCATTCAGAAGCTCCCTTTGTTGTTGTGATCGTACGAATAATGAATGTTACAAATATTTGTGCAGATCCCTACAAGGGATTATCGAAAGGGCAAAATGTGTCAGAATTATTTAAAACTTCATGGAACTGTGCATATGTACCTGTGTTGATTAGACGCTTTCATATATGATAATATGTGAAACAAGAATGCTCTAACTGGGACAACTGAATACAAAACAAGATCAGAAAAACTCCACACACAGCTGAGTGCAGAGCTCTTGGAAAAGTGAAATTAAAGAATTATTTAGAACTTCAGATGGACAAGCACAGACAAGCATTCAGTTTTACAACTAGAGGGGAAAATGTTGCAATTCAGAGGAAGACAACTGCCACTAATCTAGCTGCCGGCATAAACTGATTGTACGTTTAAGGATGTTGCTGTCTTCCTGAAGCCGTGCAACTTTGCAGATTAATTAAGTTGATTATTTATCCGTTTTGTAAATACTGTATTTTTTAAAAAAATATGGACTAAGGTGGAATACATCCTTTGTATTGATAACTTTTGCTGCTGCCAACGTGAAGAGTGGTATTTCTGGTCAGGTTTCATCTTGTGATTGACTGCTGTGCTGACCTGATCCTGGCACGGTCCTGTTTCCTACTACAATAGGTACTGAATGTGCTTCAGGCTGGAGTCAGCACTGGGAACTAGCCTGGATAGCTTTAAGAAAAGGTTAGACAAATTCATGGACCTGGGTATCAATGGCTACTCGAATGGATGCCTAGGTACTGCCTCCAGGTTTGAGGAATGGGCGGGCTGCCCTTAAAGGGCGTTTTCAGGGAACTGAGAGCAAGTGAGGGTTGTGCCTTTGTCTTCTGCTTGAGGTTTCCAGAAGCAAGTGGTGGCCCATTGTGTGAGATAGGATGTTGTATTAGATGAGCTGTGGCCTGATCCAGCAGGACTTCTCTATTCTCTATTATTTATTTGGATTTTTATCCTGCCCTATACCTGAACCAAATATAAAATAAACA
Source organism: Aspidoscelis tigris stejnegeri (assembly GCA_023333525.1). NCBI lineage: Eukaryota > Metazoa > Chordata > Lepidosauria > Squamata > Teiidae > Aspidoscelis > Aspidoscelis tigris. The sequence goes on from JALMGA010000002.1 coordinate 99,733,228, forward strand.
TAATTTGATTGGAAATTGGCAGCGCGTAAAGCTGACACCAGCATCCTCACCCAACAAGCTGTGAAGGGGACAACATGAAGGCAACCTGCTGTCAAGCTACTTTTCCACAGTCAACACCCTTGGCTGCAGAAACAGGCTATCTTCACATAATAGTTAATCTAAACCAAGAAGACTTGTCCTTCTACTCACTGTTGGGCACTGGATACAGGTCCTCGTGAAGGGCTCACTTGCTATGTTTACGGACTGTGGTTTCTTCAGCACAGCAGCCAATGCTTCCAGAAGGGTTTTCCCAGGTAATTCTTTTGATCCAGGAACTTGTGTCACAAGTTTAAGATGCTGCCTAAGAGGAGAAAAGGGTCTGGTTAGAACACCTTCATCTTTAAGGCAGTGTCCAGACTTATGAATACTGCACTTTCTGATACGTAGTCGGGGCATGGGTGCCATACCTGATGCCCGATCCTTTGTAGCGGTGGTGCTTTATGCCACCACTACTGTGAATTTACCTACTGTGGAACAATGAGCGCTCGCTTCCTGCCAGTCCGGACAGGATGGTGAGAACAGTGAACAAGACTGCCTCATATTATCCCGAGCATGACCATTTTTCTTTGCTGTTTCTCTTAGCTTTCTTCAGATTGTTGGATACAGTAAAATTTGCAATCAGACGTACTGCTTTCGTAACTAAGAAAATAGGAACTATAATGGAGGAAGTTAACTATATGCATATAGTCACGTAGCCTGCTAGGGGTTTTCCAGCATTTTAGTATGTTAGATTTTTGTGACACATTCTGTGACGATTCACGGACTCACAAGTACTATTATAAAAGCCTTGATCTTGTTTATTCTTGCAAGGAGAAACCTTCTCCTTCCATGCATGCATGTTCTTGGTGTAAACAAATAAACAATTGGCTGTAAGTTGCACTATGGTCAGTTTTTCCATGACAAGCTTTATAGTGATGCTACTGTGAATTTACTTAATGCTGATATAGCAGCACTCGCTGCACGACGTTAAGTAAATCTGAAGCTTCCCACCAGTCGGGACAGGATGGTGAGAAGAGCCAACGAGAGCTGATACTGCAGCTCAGCTCCCATTGGCTGCCCCATCCCATGTGACACATGCCTCACCCTATGTGATGGTGCAGGACACACGGAAGTCTTGCAGCCCCTTGAGCAGGAAGCTACGGGGGGTTGCTGCAATCTGGATGCCGACCTGCCACTTCGCAGCAGATAAGATGCAGATTTTTTTTTTTAAACTGTGGATTTAATCCACTAATCTAGAAGGGACCTTGGTGTGTGAAATATGAGAGTATTAAAATGTGGAGAGGCAGTTGATGGTATACTAAACTGTAGTCCTGAAAGCTTCTGCACTAAAATGCCTTAGTGCAAGATGCAGAGGCTGGTCTTTGCTTAGAATGGTAGATCTGGACAAAGACTGGAACAGTGGCTGGCAGCATGTTCCAGCTTCTTCTCTGCTCCATTTGGCCTGCCCAAGCACAGTTGAGTACCTAGGCAGGCAGCATCCCACTGAAGTTACATGCTAACAGGCCCTATATGTCAGGGTCTGGGCTAATCCAAGTTGCATTTTGGGAAGGCCTGTGGGCTCTGAGCTGTTGTCTTCAAAGGGGATCCATATTTCTTTTTCGTTGATATAGTTTCTTGTGGTTATTTGGCATGACCATGTCACTTACAATTATAACCATGTAGTTCAAAAATATAACAGGATTAATAGAACACATCAACATAAATTAAAATAACGGTTAATTTGGCAGCTAAGGGAGTCATTATCACCACTCTGCTAAAGGGCTGTTAAGTGAATATCCATGTTCTGTGAACTGTTGACATTTAAAATGTCCTCTCTGTTTATTCTGTATCTCAACTCCTTCCTGGAGGGGTTGTATTACATGAAAAGCTTTATATATAACTTGAGCATTGTTTAGTAGTGATAAAAGCTACAATGTTCTTCTATAATAAAGTATTTCTGAGGAAACCAGCATGTGGCAAGGGACAGAAAAAGGTATAATGGCAGTGTCATTTACATCTGCTGCTGCTTCCCCATCCCGGTGAGATGCCTGCTGGTGTCCTTGGAAAGAAACTTCAGAAAAGCTGCTCTGGCCACCATAACCAGTAGTACAGCTGTGTTGCTAAAACCTGAAAGGCAGGAACTGAAGGAAACATAACTGTTGGTGTCATTGTTGACATAAGTAGTTCCTCTTCCCTTCATCCCAGGATACGTCTGATGGATTGAGTCTCTACTATTCACCTTCTCTAACATGCTAAGCCTACAGAAGACACCATGGGAAAGCAAACCTGGAAGTGATATTGATCCCCAAAGAAGACTTCAATATAAGGGACACTGTATGATTCTCCTCTGATAATGCCGACTTGATGAGATTCCCTTTCATAGAATAAAGAGTTTTACTCACGGGTTGCCATAACGTTCCAAAAATCTGTGAAAGAAAGAGAGGTAATTCCTCACAGGATTTTAACTTGTGTTAGAGAATAGTTAGGGCTTCATACATAAGGGCAAGGTAGACCGTGCCCTATTGAATCGAGAAGTTTAGACTTTGAAGCTACCATCCTTCGTTTCTTCTGAAGCTGCTAAATGCAAACATAATCCCCTATATTCCATTTGAATAGACCTGCAGCCTTACAGAGTCTTATCTATGACTGCGACCTACTCAGATACCTGGCACTAACTCCTTTTGGCTCCCTTGCCCTCTATCCCATCCGCCCTTGCCCTACATTCTTTAAGAAAGAACTTGTTGTACTGCCATGTATATTTCTGCCTAATGACTATGAACAAGGGTTATTCACAACGATCTTCTTGTTGTAGGCAGCAGACTCCAATGGGAGCCCAATAGTCTGGAAAATCCATGTTTCATCATCCACAAGTGTACCTGAGGTCTTACTCTGGTTACCATGCTTGAAGTCACTTGCCCAAGACTTAGAGACAATTACATTTTGTACGTTCTATAAAAGGAACTGGAGATCTACATATTCTGTTCTTTCTTGTTATTGACAGAAAATGGAAAATAGTTCCTGACCATTTGGCACGAACAAAATCCATTAAGTGTAGAAACAAAAACAGGAGAATTCTCAATGCAATGTTGTAAATAATTAAATATTTTATACATAAAAGGTTTCAAAAGCAAATATATATTTGCTGCAAGACTACAAAGAGTATAATTAGCAATCCATAGGCTTGGGGGCAATAGTATAAAGTGTCAAATAACTTTTCAATTTTCAGTTTTCTATTGCAAGTGATAGATTGCTCCGTGGTTGCTATGAATTGCTACCATTATGCTGCTCATTCATTTATGATTATTGTTATTAGTGTATGAAGCTTAGAGTGACTCGTGAAGAGCTTCCTTCTCCAGGAAGTCAACTGGCTGCATCCAGACATCAGTTACTCTTTCTGCTATACTTGGATATTCTGGAATAAAGCACGGATATTCTGAAATATCCATGATTTATTCCAGAATATCCAAACATAGCAGAATAAATATTATTTCAAGCCCGTCATTTTTGTAGGCCAAGGCTGTTCAACTTATAGTCCTACAGATGCTCCTGAATTACACCTCTTAGTATTCCACTCCCAGCATTGGTGCTAGCTCATCTATTCATCTATTAATGATCTTAACACTTTTCTCATCCATCATCCACATCCATTATTTGTGGGCTTGAGAACTAGATAGTACGGATGCGTACAATTTTTTTTTTGTATTCGACTTGTATTGAATTGAATGCAAGAAAATTTGTACTCGTTCGAATAGAACCCCTTCAAATGTAGTGAGATTCAAATCTGATATCAACAATCCCATACAAATCCCATAGGAAGCTTCATACAAATGTATCGAAATATTCAGTTCCAAATTCCTATGTCAGTCTTCAAGTGGGCCAACATTCAATTTGAATACAAATGTCTGAATTCGGCCAAATTCGTACAAATTTCAAATGTTATGAATATTCATGCACATCCCTACTAGATAGGTATCATATTTTGAAAATGGAAAGATGACAGAAATATAATATTAATCAAATAAGTTAACTTGCTTTGTTAACGGATCTGAATCCAAAATTTGGTCTTATGCAGTCATGTAGGCGTCTTGTCTTCAGAACAGAATCCTCAGTGATTGTATAGGTGACCTGACAGTGCCCAGCAATATCGTCCTAAACATCACAAAGAGGTGCATAATGAGTAGGACAGCATTGGTATACTAATTTACCTCCTTAATGTCTTGCAGTAGCATGCAAAGCCAATAAAAACATTAAGAAAAACACACAGATATAAATGAAAAATAAAACAACGATGCATGAATGGCAGCACTCATGTGTAGGCCATATGGAAGAGGTGGGTTTTCCCAGGGAATTGAAGTTGGGCAATAGATCCAGTGTTGACACTCTGGAACACCAACTCTATCATAAACCTCACCAATCCTTCTCTATGTGCTGGCAAGACGCGAATCACCTCCATTATGGAGGCAATCATGGAGCCGGTGACGGGAGAACACAGAATTTTAGAAGAGGATGGACAAGAGTTCATTTCAACGTCGCTGGGGGGTGGGGTTGTCCCTAAAAGAGACACTGATGATTTTAATGACCTAGTGCATCACTGAGTCCTCGGCAGCTCAAATAATAAAAATGGATAAGGATCTAAAATACTAAAATTGTTCCTCGTCCCACCATCCTGATAGTTAAAATCTGCAGGCTAATGCTGCCTCAATGTTACTGTTTTGAAATTGTTTTGTCCTTTCTGTGAAAGTTGCCATGAAATCATATAGCTCTCAGATATGTTTTCTATGTCTAATGACTTCAAGAGAAGATGTGGAACTAAGATTTCAACATATTTGGGATGCAGCCACACTGGAGGAAAAAGCAGTTGGTGTAGTCCTTTGAGGCATGGTGTCTTTGTGCCTGTCCCACTTTTGGGTCTGCATTCTGTCACCGAGGGGGAGAAAATGTCCCCAGAGGCATCATTCCTGAAGTTAAGCAAAATGATTCTGAGGTGACTTGCCACCCTTTGATGCCCATGCAATCATTGTGTGGATAGACAGTGGGGGTACAGGCATCTTAACCTTTATCATCCCCCATGTGTCTAATTATGGAATGCACATAAAATGGCTGCCATCCTTGGCCATTTCCTATGTGTCTCTCAGTGAGACTAGATGGAAACTGGGGAAGTTATGTTCCTGGCTTTGATGTTTTAAAGTGCCCCACCTTTTTCGGATTTCTAGAAGGCAAGTGGAACAGTGTGCCTTCTGCCTTTGAGGCTGGAGCAGGTGCTCAAGGCCATTAGATGCCTTTTCCCCCTGGTGCAGGAGTAAAGTCTTAGTTTTTGATTCTCCCCACCAACCCACCTCCTTTGGAAAAGGAGCGGTTGTTAGCTACTTGCTGGTAAAATGAAGTAAACCTCCATGATATTCATTTTGATTGTTTGTCCATATATTTGTTATATATGAAATCACATTCTAAAAAGAAATGAAAAACATAATTGGTCTATCAGTGCAATTGCAACTGCAAAAGGATACGAAATGAAGTAGTAGTAGTAGTAGTAGTAGTAGTAGTAGTAGTAGTAGTAGTAGTTATTACTATAATAATTATTGTTATTATTTGAAGATCAACTTCATTTAGTGATCTGGTGGTTGTGCTATACTGTTTTTTCGTACATTGTGTAACAACAATAACAACAGTAATAATACTTCATGAAAATCTGTGTCATACCTCAGTCACTGTCCCAGAATGTGTCTGAAGCTGCAGAAGGCTGATAAGTCCTCTCTTCAACTCCAGAGTTAAAGCACTTCCTCCTTTTTCTACATAAATTCCTTCCACCTGCAAGATATGGTGGGGAAAGAATCCTGACAGAACTGAAGAAAAGGTATCAAAGGATACAGCTACATGATACAGAACCACAGATACGTAAGTAGAAGAAGAAGAAGAAGGAGTTGGCTTTTCTACCATGCTTTTCTCACCCATTTAAGGGACTCAAAGCAGCCGACAAAGCTTCTGTTCTTCTCCCCACAACAGAGCACCCTGTGAGGTAGGTGGAGCTATGAGAGCTCAGAAAAGAGCTGTGAAGAGCCCAAGGTTACCCAGCTGGCTTTGTGGGGGAGGGTGGAATCGAACCTGGTATTCCCAGGTAAGAGTCTGGTTCCCTAAAATCTCCAGGTCAGTATGGAAAAACTAAAACAAACAAACAACCCCTGCCCCCCGAACCTAAATAACTAGTATTGCAAACTCTGGGAGTTTGCAAGACACAAGTTTATAATCTATCAAAACATGTTAATGCAAGGTCATTCCCCAAAGATTTCTTATTTAGATGTTTGGTCCTCCTCAAAATCAGCTATAAAATCAGCTAATCTTCCTTCTCTGTCTTTTATACAATCTAATTTAAACTTTTCTTCTGATAATGTATTTGAGCATAATTATGTAAGGCCTCTGCTTTTCACTTTGTTGGTTATTGTTAAACAGAGTTTAAGTTTTGTTGTTTTAATTTTAATCTTTCTATGTTGCATTGTTTAACCATTTTCAATTAAATACTTATGTATGATATTGAACTTTAATAAAAATTAATTTAAAAAAATTATTCCAGGTCTTCTCTCATGTCCTCTGTCTCTACATAGTGTCTGCATTTTCACTTACTTGCATGACCAACTGCCCTGAGCCCTTTGGGTATAGGGCGGGATATAAAAATAAATAAATATAAAGCATTTCTGCTGTCACATCTCCATTTATGGTAGCAGTAGGTGCCTTGTAGTAATTAGGTCACCCTAATACCAGACATAATTACCATACAAAGTGACTTTTTTGAAGGCACAATTTTGCTGCCCTCAATGGAGGTACTGTGATCACCTCTGAAAATGATGCCTCCTCATTTTCATTTGTAGGCATGGAGGCATCATTTTCAGTGGCAATGAAGCAAGCCTCCTCTGGTGGGAACATCTTGATGCACAATGCTGGCTGTCTTGCATTGGCCGGAGTGAAAATTAGTAAGAATTATTTACATACCTTTCCTTTATTCCAGTGGAGGAAAATGGGTTGCTGTAGGTCTGTAGAGTTCAGTGAAACTTTTCCTGATCGGCCATTGTTAATAGTTGGACTTGATGACTTTTGTTCCTGATTGTGATGGATTTGTAAATCATGGATCTGGGCACCCAAATTTGGTAGAAGAAAATTAGCGGGTTTGAAAAGGTCATAATCTTAACAGCATGTTCAGGTATCACTTACAGGCATTATACTAAAAAGAATCTGGGGTTTTCAACAAGATACCTGTAAGCACACATTCACTTGTCAAGGCAACTTAGTTCTCTGATAATAAATGGCCAACTGGAAAATTTATTTTCTGCTCTCTTCTCGGATCCATTTCTTCTCCCAAATTGGCTTCTACACACATTTTAAATGTGCCCTTTCCTCTCTCCAAGGGCACCCCTACTTCTCTCTTCAGCACTGCCTAGTTGTGGATAGCAACTTTTAGTTTTTTTCTTCTCCGTGCCCCTTAGCAGCCATTTTGTGATTAGCGTCCGTGTCTCCTAAGAATTTAATATATTAGTTTAGGTATGCAAAGGGGTTTGGAACCCTGAAGTAGGTGGTTATTATGACAACTATAGTATTTCTTTGGGCAAAATCCGAGAGTTAATTCTACTCCATTGTCTCTAGAGTAGAAATGTGCTGCAGTGAACAGGGCTTGTTCAACAGATTTGCCCCCAAGCTGAACTTGGCTTTAAGTGCTTGGTTCAGTCCAGGGCCAAGCAGAACTTTGCAGAGTCCATTCTGTAGCTTAACAAATGGATTTGGTAAAATGCCACCACCATGGCTTTTTGCAGTTGTAGCAATCCTTTATACAACTGCAGGTAGCTTGCAAGGAGGTGGGGTACCACAGGAAGGGAGGTGACAATGGCGTTTGACACAGTGGAGGATACTGAAGACCCCGACTTTACAGTATGGTGGAGGTTTGGTGACTACGGATGTGCACAAATATTCATGACATTTATTAGTATAAATTTGTCCGAATTCAGACATTCATACATGAATTGGATACATATGAGATACATATCAGATATGGGGTGTTTTTCCACTGTCAAAAAGTACCCATTTTTGCACCCATTTAGGACCCATTTGGGTGTGATCCCATTTCCACCACGGCACCCATTTGGGACCCAATTGTTTCCACTGCCATGGGGGAAATCCGGATCTAATGGGTACATTTTGGCCTTTAATCCAGATTTTCTGTAGACCCCATTAATGGGGTCTACAATGGGGTCTTCTGCCAGAAAATCTGGATTAAAGGGAGCCTATTTCCACTGGAAACAGGCAATGGGGTCCAAAGGAGGCTAGGGGGAGGGGATGCACCCATTGGGGTCCCCCTAAACTTAGGCTCCGAAGTCACTTTGAAGCCACTTTGAAGTCATTTCGAAGCCACTTCGAATTGACTTCGAAGCCATTTCGAAATCTGTGCAAAATAGCTCCGGAGTGCCTTTGAAGTCTGTGCTGATCTTCGGAGTGAACTTCGGAGTGACTCCGAAGTGGCTCTGAAGTGACTCCAAAGTCGCTCCGAAATGACTCCAAAGTCATTTCGAAGTTCACTCCGAAGATCAGCACAGACTTTAAAGGCACTCTGGAGCTATTTTGCACAGACTTCGAAATGACTTCGAAATGACTTTGAAGTCAATTCGAAGTGGCTTTGAAGACTGCCCCCCCCCCCGCCCTCCGAAACACCTGGGGGTAACAGACCGACCCCTTGGGGGTCGATCCAGATTCCCCACATGGGTGCAAAGCTGTTTCCACAGCAGGGATGTTAACACCCCTTGCTAATGGGTGCTACACCTCCCGTGGAAACACATTGGGTGCTTCCCTTAATCTGGATCTACTAGATCCGGATTAAGGAATGTCCCCATTCCTTAGAGCCGGATCTTCTTAGATCCGATCTAAGGGCTGCAATGGAAAAACACCCATGTATTCGTTCGTATCAGATACATATTCATTCATATCAGATAAATATCGGATATTTGTACGAATTTGTACAAATACATTTGTATTGAATAGAATCCTACCACACTCAAAGGGGATCTATTCAAACAAATATGGATTTTCTAACATCTGACTCATCAAATGTCAAAAAACCCATTTGTGCAGATCCCAAGGGGTGATCCTGTAAATAAGGGGTGTTTTTCCACTGTCACTAGAAGTACCCATTAAGTACCCATTAATGGGTATTAAATGGCATTTTTGTACCCATTAATGGGTACTTAATGGGTACTTCTAGTGACAGTGGAAAAACACCCATGATCTGTAAATGAGCCCTTCTTGCTGGTCCTGCATTTTTGGCTATTTTCTGCTGTGTGTCTCCCAAGTGCTGCTCCTAGGCCTTTCCTATGTCCTGACCTTCTAGGACTGGACTATAGGTCTTCCTTTTGATTTCACTCTTGGCAGGCTCTGCTTCCAGAAGAAACCGAAATTCACGTTTGAGGCCATCTCAGAAATAGAGCTACATATGCCGACTTAAGAACTTTAAGAACAAGTGAGGAAATTGGAAGTCTGTGAAAGGAAGGTAGAAGAGGGAGGTGATGGTATGAGGAAGGTTTGGTGTACAAACTGAACCTGGACCAGCCAGCTGGCTTGTCTGTTTGAGTTGACTTATCAGCTGATTCTAAGATTTAGATTTACACAAATTGATGTGAACCAAAACCCACTAGAACAAGCTCTTTCCCCAGGACTGTAGTATGGGGAAATGTAGTATGAAGCATCACTGACTTGGATTTGAAGAAGCTGTTCCTTTGCATTGTTGGCATTTTTCCACAAGAGCTGTACATCAACCAAAGCTTCAGTTTGGAATTTGCTTCCTTGCATAAGGGGATGTGACAAGAAACTGATTTTGTTATCCAGTGAGTAGTGGTATTGATACAGGATTCCAGGCTCGAATGTTGGTCCATTCAGATTTTCTGTTAAAAAACAAAAGCTGTGACACTTTGCACCCTGTTAAATAAGAATGCCTTGCAATTGTTCTGTGTGAGAATGATGGACTGAGTTCTGGATTTTGCAAGCACCTCCAGTGAAGCAGACATTGGGTGTTTTTCCACTGTCACTAAAAGTACCCATTAAGTACCCATTAATGGGTACGTAATGGGTACTTCTAGTGACAGTGGAAAAACACCCATTATTTATCTATATTTCTTTGCTGCTCTGTACCTCAATAAAACTAACAATGTAAACAGTGTTAAAATTAAGTTAATTAAAACTCCACAAATAACAGTGGTTATAATGACAATTATTAGGTATGAATGGGCATCTGCAAGTCCTGATCCTAACCAGGATTCCTTGATGATTCTGACTTTTAAAATTACACGGCCCATCATCCAAAATGGATTTTGCAGCCCACATTTCAACCGTCAAGATCTGAGTCGTTAAAGTTCATTTCATATTGTATCTATATCATCTGAAGACTGATTCCACCTGAACCAAGCCTTCATAAAGATAGAGTTGTCTGGAAAAAAGCAGGATGTGCCAATTTTGCCATTTTAAGGAATGTGTCAAATGATGCAACGTGCCACCTGGCTTTTCACAACGTAGCTAAGGCTGAGTCCAGACGTGTTTATACTGCGCAGTGGAATGCGCTGTCATGATCGGGGCATCACACATGACGATCGATGGATTGCTTTGGTGACGCATTATCCGATCAATACTGTGCACTTACCTTAATGCTGATTTAATAACACTTGCTGCACAGTATAAAGAAGATTTGAATTTTCCTTCCAGTCCAGGCAGAAGGACGAGAAGAGACGAATGAGAGCAGGAAGGGCAGCTCAATTTTGATTGGCTACCTATTCCCGTGCGCACCGACTCAGCTCTCATAGCTTCCGAGGAGGAAGCTACAGAGCTGCTTTTTTAGTCGGGATGGTGGATGGTTGCTGAGCAGCAGGTAAGCTGCGATTTTCCCTTCAACTCCAGATTTATTCCATAAGTCTGGAGGCAGGCAGCCTACATTTCATATCCAACTTGGGGGTGATTCTGCACTGTCCGGTGTACTGGACTAGGAACATCCCTTCTACACACAGGCGCAGTCCAAGGGGAATCTCAAGTGGGACTTCCCTTAGACCACACCATTGTTGGTCTGGCATCCTTGCCAACCCAGAATCACCCTTTGATCCTGCAAAACTTCACAGTAGGTTTTGGGATTTTTTTTAAAAAAAGGAATCTCAAAAAGTTAAATATCTTATTTGTTGTTTAATTTCCTTTTAATATAATTGTAGAAATCAAGTGATACTGTCAGGTTGAAGGAAATACAGACAAAGTGCTGAACCAGTGGATCTGACAAGCACCGCTTCTGTGATCCGTGCGCCAGTTGCCATTCTGGTAGAGAATGGATAAAACTGGAAATGTGAGCCCTTTCAGAACTCCACACCTTTGATAGTTGTTTTATATGCACATCTTTGTGACTGAGAACTGCAGTGAGCCCCGAGCATTTAAATAAAAACACATCAGATCAGATACTTTCCAACTGAGTGCCCTCTTCAAAGAATGCGTCTTACCTTTTGCTGCAATAGAAAAAAAGAAGAAAAGCAGCCAACAGCACCTTGAAGAGGCTTGTGAGTTCATGATACCAATTTGGTGCGCGGACGGCAACGCATCGACGGCAAGGAATCCAAGTGGGGAAGGTGCAACTTCTTTTGAAAAAGATGTTCCCTTGCCCTTACTTTTACAGTCTGGCGGGCAGCTCTACTGCTTCACTTCCTATCACTAAATTACACATCACAGGACAGGCAAATGATTAATCACAAGCAGCAAAAGACACTCAAAGGCACTCAGAGAACAAACATTGCAAGGAGTGAGACAGAATGGTGGGGATTTTTTGCCTGGCTCTTTCTCTGTCTCTTTTGAAATATTTGTTGTTTCGGCTACATCGTGAGTATCTCATATGGCTTCAGTTTGCTATATGTTTCCCCAAATCGGAATAAATGCTGAAGGCAACAAGGGTGCTGTGAACTGGTGTTTGGAACTGGTTTTGAAATGCTCAGTGTTCTGTACTCCTTAATCTAGTATGTCTGGTGGAGGAGTTGGAGGTGCGGGGAGAAAGGCCTCGGGAATGAATGTCCTGTGGCACATTTTTGCTTACACAACCAAGCAAGACAGAATGCATATTAGCTCCGTGTGGGATCTCTGCAGCAAGTTCTCCGCTGGTATGCACAGATTTGAGTCACCAGGGCAAACACAATTCAAACCAGCAGGAAACTAAACACGAGAGGACATTGTGCTCCCTGGAGGTGACAGTTCAACAATCCAACTAGTCACTACGTCAGTACACTAGGGGTGTGCATGAATGTTCATAGCGTTAGTTATTCATATGAATTCAGCCGAATTCAGACCTTTGTATACAAATCAAATGGTACAACGTTTGTATATTAATATTTGTATGGCTACAATTGTTTCTGGACAGTCGTACGAATAGTTTGGAAATTCATGAAACTAGGGAGGAGGGCAAGCGACTGCACCAGCCACATCTGCAACGGATCCAGAGTCCATTTGATATGGATCGAGAGTGGATTAAAAGTGGATTCAGGTCAGATTTGATGCTTTCAGAGTGGGTATGTTAGGGGATATGTATCAGATACATATGAATTTGTGTCAGATACGTATCAGATATGCATGCGTTTGTATCGGATATTTGTATAAATTTGGACAAATACATTTGCATTGAATAGAATCTTGCAACATTTGAACAGGATCTATTTGAACGAATATGAATTTTCTAACATTCGATTCATTGCGAATCGAATGTCCCAAAGCCCATCCATGCACATCCCTACCGTATACTCAAATACTTATTTTCTTGTTGATCCTAAGAAGTGATGCATTCCTCTATCAGTTGCTATACAGTGGAATATATAAACTGATTAGAATTTGGAAACAAGGACATACAAGGTAAAATAAAGAGAAGAATCTAAACACCATCTAGAAAACAGACACTGTGAAAAGTACATTTGATGAGGTATAATACACCCTAAAATATTTAAAGGCAACAGCTATATCGGATCCATCATTTAAGATAGTGAGGACATCTTATTTTGACATGCTACAGTCGGCATTCGCCTCAAAGTGACAGTGGAAAAACACCCGAGGTGATATTTTCCACGTCTTCAGAGGGAGTAAAGTGAATGCAGGCGAAAGGTCTGTTGCTCAGACTCAAATTTGCCCAGAGGGCACTTCTTTAAGTATTTATGATCAAACCCTATATGTTACTGTTTTAATGTCTCGTGGCTTTAATTAAGCCATTGGGAAAGATTATAATAAAGGTATATACTTAGCTTGGCTATAGATCCAAGAAGTTTTTTCTCCTTGATGTTTTTGAGCTTTTATCTTGTACTGCCTCAAAGGAAGATTTTGACAGTTATGAAAATCAGAGAGTTCTTCAATATAAGAGCACAAATCTGATCAACTTTTTTCCTTTGGGTCTTTGAAAGGGGTTCTACCTTTACTTAACCACACTTTGGTGGAAGAGCTAGCTATGTATATATACATCAGTAATATATTTTATTTATTTATACTATTTGTGTTCCAACCTATGATCAAATGTTTCAGAATGGGTTATGGAATGTAATAAAACACTAAAACATATTTAAAAATAACTCTCCCATCCACCTACCCATCCTGGCATTCAGAGGAAACTATGCAGCAAACGCCTGGGTGAAGGGATTAGGGATGTGCACGAATATTCGTTATTTGTCCGGATTTGGACAAATTTGGACAGCTGTACACAAACTGAATGTTACAATATTCATACATTGACATTGGTACGAATACGAATGTTTCTGGACATTTGTATGAATAGTTCAGACATTTATTAAAATGGGGAAGTGGGAAAGTGGCTGTACCAGTCACATCTGCAATGGATCTAGGGTGTTTTTCCACTGTCAGAAAGTACCCATTTTTGCACCCATTAAGGACCCATTTGGGTGTGAGCCGGATGATCCCATTTCCACCATGGCACCCACTTGGGACCCGATTGTTTCGACTGCCGCTGGGGAAATCTGGATCAAATAGGTACTTTCTGCCCTTTAATCTGGATTTTCTGTAGACCCCATTAATTGGGGTCTACAATGGGGTCTTCAGGCAGAAAATCCGGATTAAAGGGAGCCTGTTTCCATGCTTGTGTGGCACTGGGGTCTAGAGGAGGCTAGGGGGAGGGGGAACCCTTGGGGGGGGAGCCCCAAAACCTAAGCTTCAAAGTCATTTTGAAGGCACTTTGAAGTCTGTGCAAAATAGCTCTGGAGTGTCTTTGATGTCTGTGCTGATCTTCAGAGTGAACTTCGAAGTGACTCCGAAGTGACTCTGAAGTCACTTTGAAGTCACTCCGAAGTCATTTCGAAGTTCACTCCGAAGATCAGTACAGACTTCAATGGAGCTGTTTTGCACAGACTTCAAAGTGACTTCGAAATGACTTCGAAGCCACTTTGGAGATTGCACCCCCTGTCCCCCCAAACACCTGGGGTGACAAGCAGACCTCTCATGGGTAGATCGGGATTTCCAAATGGGTGCTCCGGTGTTTCCACAGCAGGGAGTCTAGCACCGATTGCTATTGGATGCTAGACCACCCATGGAATCACATTGGGTACTTCCCTTAATCCAGACCTACTAGATCCGGATTAAGGAATGTACCCATTCCTTAGATCCGGATCTTCTTAGATCTGGATTAAAGGAGCGCGGTGGAAAAACACCCCTAGAGTGCATTTGACATGGATTGAGAAGGCATTAAAAGTGATTTCAGGTCAGATTTGACACTTTCAGAGTGGATTTGTTGCAGGATATGTATTGGATACCTATCTCGGATATGTATCGGATACATATTTGTTTGTATTGAATATTCATATGATTTGTACGAATACATTCTTATCTAATAGAATTTTACCACATTCGAAAGGGTCTATGCGTACAAATATGAATTTTATAAAATTAAATTAGTTACTAATCAAATACCAAAAAACACATTTGTGCACATCCCTAGAAGAGATACATTTTAACCAGGAACTGGAAATAATACAAAGATGGCTCTTGGCATATCTCCTCTAGGAGGTTATTCTAAAGCTGTGGGGGAGGGGGCACCACAAAGAAGGCCCTCTCACATACTGCAGTCACTCACACTTCTGAGGTTAGCAGAATTACAAGAAAGGTCTCACTTTAATATGCTGCTAAAAAAAGTAGGACCACTTTAAAGAGCCAACATGTGGCTCGCCAAATGAGATAATCTTTGTGCATTCTATCTACCCACAATTCTAGTAATTACTGATTATCACAATTTGACATATTATACCTATTGGTGTTTGAAATATATAATAATGCTTACAGTATTATTAAAATCACAGAGTGCTTTAGATATGATCATTTGTATTATATAATCTATATTATAGGTTATAGGTATCCTGTATTTTACACTAGTATTTACATGACAGCTGGGGGCAACCCTTTGAGACCTAAAATCTTCAGTGCAGAAAGGCCATCACTTTTGTGGGTTCCCTCAACTTGAAGACTTTCACATCTCAAACGAAAGTATTGTTTGGCCATTCAGACTGGCATTGTATCTGAGATGGCATGAAGCAAAAAGGCTTTTGTCCGTGTTGTTTGATGTGGATTAGTGGATTAGCTTATTGATAACATTCACGACGTCTTTGATAAATAGTCAAAACTGGCCCTATGATCCAAACATGTCTGACACTTATTAATAAGACCTGAAAATAAATATCCAAAACAAAATATTGCATATAAGCCTTGTGATACATGCACTTAATTACCCCATCAGTCTCAAGATAACACTATGGGAAATGGATCTGAACATAAATGAAAGAGAATGGCCAAAATGGTTGGAGAATATAAAAAATATTAAAAATAATGTTAAAGAACAACAAATCAAATTAATAACCAGATGGTACCACGCACCAGTACAGCTGCCAAATGTAATAATTTATACCCCTGCTGCTGGCATGGCTATGGACAGAGGGGGACTTATATTCACCTTTGGTGGGAATGCCTGAAGGTTAAAATATTTTGGAAACAAATAAAAAATGATACTGACAATATTATACGTAGATATTTAGTCAGGTCAAAAGAACTATGTATTACTCGAATGTTAAAAGATGTAAAAACAAAGGAAAATGATTTGTACATAGTAAAGCAGGCAATTAGAGCAGCAAAATTAGTATTGACAAAAAGATGGCAATAGAATTGGTATAAATTGAAAATTAGTATATATTTTTTTTAAAAATTAGTTTTTTACAATTAGTTTTTACAATACATAATTCAAAGTTCTTATACTGATCATAGAAAAAGCTAAACGATTCAAGAAACTGCATTGAGAAAATTAAATGTAACTTCAATTTTTCACTTTCACTCCTAAGCTTATTGTCTAAATATGTCTTAACTATCATCATTTTAGGGTATATTATACCTCATCAAATGTACTTTTCACAGTGTTTGTTTTCTAGATGGTGTTTAGATTCTTCTCTTTATTTTACCTTGTATGTCCTTGTTTTCACTGTATAGCAACTGATAGGGAAATGCATCACTTCTTAGGATCAACAAGAAAAAAAAGTATTTGAGTATATGGTAGGGATGTGCATGGATGAAGAATATATTTTATCATCAGTGCTAATATTTATCAGGGCAGCCTGTTTTGGTTTAAATTGCAATTATAAAGACCTACAATTCTTTCATGCATATTATGTTCATAAATTTGAAAAAGATGTCAGGTAGTGTAGCAGATTTGGACTTGAGTCAGATCACTTGTAAATCTCAGAGAATAGCTGGACAGCCATTCAGACAAATAAATCCAGAGACAAAGTATTTCTTTCCTCACTGGAAGGTTCAGCAGCTTTATTTTAGAATGTCTCTTCATAACAGCAAACTAAAGACAAAAAACTTGTTCAACTCAGAGCTACTTTTATAGCCCACAAACTGCAAGTCATCATGAGGTTTCAGAATGATGTCATCTAATTACTACAACAGCATGAGACTGAATCACAAGACTCTGAGTCATCAGAATCACAAGACTCTGAATCATGAGTTGCTGACTCATTGTCACTCTTCAGTTCCTGACTAACAATTAGAATTCAAAACTGACAAAAGAAAGGCCATTTGTTTGGACTTCTGAAAAAAGAACTAACACAACCCTTATCACTAGGAAATAATTGGATATAATAGAAGAACACAGCTCTAAATCATCACTAATAATTAACCACCTAATACTAAATACAGATGGATTCATATTCATCTAACTTAGATCATGGGTCTGAACTTACGTCTACAAGTTGCTTTCAGATTCATGATTCTTTTCCTAGCAAATTAATAAATCTTTTCTACAATGGATAGTAATTTTTAGGCTGCCAAAATCACTGAACCTCAGCAGGGGTTGAAAGTAACAACGGTCCAGACAACTACTATCTCATCAGGACTTGGGTGGGTTAAAGGTGACCCTTAAAAAAGGTTAAAAGGGAAGCTGTAGGGAGGAGAATTCTGGTCTGGCATCGCAACTGGTACAGACTGGCAGGTAATAAACAGGTGTAAAGAACAGGATAAAGGGCAGTAAGAGAGCAAGGCAGGTCCAGGGAAGTGGATTTAAGCTTATAATGAAGGCTTAAAAGTCCAGAGTCGATTTAGCCCTGTGTGGAAAGAGCAGATCAATAGACCAGGACTATATTTATATATCAGTGTGGATCCAAATGAGGGTCGACAACATTCATATGTGTTATACATATCTGTACGCATTTTGTAGCATCCCGTTTTGTCCCGTATGCATCCCGTTTTCATCCCGTACTATCAGTGCAAACGTGTACAGATACGTATGAGATTAGTACAGATACATATGTATTGAACGAATCATTCGAACGAATGTTTCGGAACATTTGAAATCAGTTCAAATGTTTAAATTTAAATGTGTAGACATTCTATTCGTATTCCAATGCCCACATTTGATCAAATTCGATCAGATTTTGAATGTTTAGAACATTCGTGCACATCCCTAGCTATGAGTGCTATGAGTGCTAGTTTAGTGCTGGTTGTGTGAATGGCCACTGCCTTGCTTGAAACTTGCTGGTCTGGAATGGTATTGTTATACCA
Organism: Aspidoscelis tigris stejnegeri; assembly: GCA_023333525.1. NCBI lineage: Eukaryota > Metazoa > Chordata > Lepidosauria > Squamata > Teiidae > Aspidoscelis > Aspidoscelis tigris. The sequence goes on from JALMGA010000002.1 coordinate 99,751,321, forward strand.
TACAAGGCCAGTAAGTGGGAACAGGCCTTTATTGTGTTAAAAGCCAAGCTGAAACTTTGGTAAAACATAGCAGAGCCTACATTTTTGGGAATCTCAGTCATGCACAGCTGCATTAACAAACAACCTAACATGTTATTCCCTTGAATTCTCTGGTTTGTAAGCTGCAGATCCAAGTTCTAGCTTCAAATGCTGTAGCTTTTTCATGCAGGGCTCTTGTCACCAGGTGAATCTAGGAGGTATATGGTGTAGCTGCAGTAGAAAGCCTGGTTCACCTCAGCAGGAAAGTTTCCTTCCAACTAGATCAGTCTGATGACTTTTCATTCAAATCTGATTGAAGCTGGAGAACTTCAGCTATTCCGATGTGCACTGAAAATGAAAAGCAGCTTTAAAATGATGCTGTTTTAACGTATTACAAGCTAGCCAGTAGCTTTCAGAAGTTGTAGCTAAAACCAAATCTTCATTTATTTCCATAGACATAATGCAGGCTCTTAAGCCTGTTTGATAGCACAATCTTATGGCAATTCTGCACTGGTTGGTATATCAGAGCAGAACGTGGGGTACGAGTCTCCCTTTGACATGCTGGTATAGTCTAAGGGAGACACCAGGCACCAGTGTGCAGAAGGGAGACTCCTACTACACTTGCTGTTTTGCCCTCAACTTTTTAGTTTGCAATGACCGGCTCTTGTGCAGGGTGATGGTATGTCATAACTTCATGCAACTGAATGAGAATTGTGTTGGTTTCAGGCAAGTGCTAGTGTAGTCTCAAACTTGACAGCACTTCGTGGGGTTGTGAGAACTCAGAAAGCTATGACTAGCCCAAGGTCACCCAGCTGGTTTTGTGGAGGAGTGTGGAATCAAACCCGGTGGCCACCAGATAAGAGTCTAGCCTTCTAGTCACACCCTATACTACACAGCCCATACCATCATCCTGTCATTTTCTCACAGACATTGTTCCACACACACTTAAACTGTATCTTCAAACTCAGCCTAAAGGCTACAACACGGATTTTGTAAACAAAATCTGAAATGCTTGAATTAGTAGATATCTACAGTTGCAAACTGAGTGTTAGCATAGCTATGTGAAATCATGGCCATTAATTATCAAAGCACTCAAGGTCCAGCTTTGATCCACCTTCAGAGTGAAAAAATACATCAGCAAAGTGCCCCGCAGTTTTCCTTCTGCATTTTCTAACCCAGGAAATCTACTTCTGGGATTCTCAAAGTGGAAAGAGAGAAAGACTAGTCATTTTGCTGTTCGCTTTCCCTGAAAGTGGGTTGAAATTGAATCCAAACTTTGGTGTAGCTGGACCATAAACGAAGGATAAAGCCACTAAATATTCTGTTTTGATATTTGTATTAACCGCTCAAAAGACGTCAAGTTTCAAAATGAATGGCAGTGTTGGGTGGTTGTTGTTTTTAGAAGAGCTGGTTTCTTCTAAACTTCAGCGTTGAATTTTTTTTAGAATTAGCAAGCCAATTTTTTTGAGCTGCCTCCCTTCTTCACCCTGTGCCAATGAAATCAGGATAATGCCAGTAGTTTCTTCAAAGCTTCTGGCTAATCAAACTGATCTTTGCCTCAAACCAGTTTCTATTTGCTTTTGCTGTCTCAGCTGTGTGCCAAGTCAGAATCAGCAAAGCCAATTCTCATAGGGCATGAAATGATATTTTGTAAGTCTTAATGGACAAAGCAAATTAGACACTTGGCTAGTGTGCAGCATTCAGAAACTTATGGGCCCTGGATGTGGTTGAACCCCACCTTCATACCTTCATAGAAGCCACTACCGGAAGAATTAGTGGCCTGGGATGGTGAGAGTTGGAAACCAAAAACATCTAGAAAGGCACAGATTTCCTCTCTCTGGATTATTCTCATTGACATGTTTACAAGACTTTCAAGGAAGTCTAATCTGGCGCTGGGGAAACATGCTCAATGTGGAAGGAGGTTGGCTCTTCACTTTGTTCATGTGTTCTGTCACTCCAGAGGTGGATTGAAGTTGGATAGTGTAGTTGGGCCCTATGACAGGGCCCAGGCTCGTTTTGAGCCTTGTCTGGCTTAAGTCACAAAAGGACTATCTCGAACACTTACTGATTTTTTAACACCGTGTAAGGTGAATTGAAACATGCCTTTTGCAGTTATTTCCATTTGCTTCCATAAGCATATCTACTTTCACCAAAATATTTCTCTACAATATTTTTACCTGTTTTTTCTTCCTTTGTGATAACATCACATTTTTGTTTCATTGCAGAGGATCTGTAAGAAAATAAACACAATGACAACATAACTGTGAAATAAAAATGTTTGTGAAAATAATGATTAATAATGTTAATACAGTGTGTCCTTACAGTGAAAATGTAGACTTTCTGACCTGAAATGCTTTCTCAGTGGGGGACTGTACTTGGCTGTCTGCCCCAACTAGGGTCAGTCACTGCCTTTTAGGCCAGCCTACCTCACAGCATTGTTGTGAGGATGAAATGGAGATACCATCTTAAAGGACAGGATATAAGTGCACGATACAATAAATGTATCTCAGGCAAGATCCATGTGGTACCTTAATGGCTTCTGGAGTCGGGGGGGGGGGCCTTCACCTACCCCCCTATCCCACCCTGGGGAGAGCGTGAGCGATCCCCTCCTTACCTTAACGCAGCCAGGCCGATTCTGGGTGTGGGGTCCCAGTTCGCTTTGCGCGTGCATCCAGCGCACCTCCTGATTGGCCAGGGCCAAACCTGATTCAGCTCAAGGGGCCCTTTCTCTTGCAGGCCCTGGCCCACCTCTGCGTTCTTGACTACAGGGGAACCCATTCTGATGGTGTACCAAAATGCAATGCCAAAATGGGTCCACCAGTGGCTCCAAGTCTAAAAGCGTTTGTTCCTATCACTTTGGAGTCCTTGGAGCCCAGCCTTGGAACTTGTGCAAGCTTTGAAGCCATTGCAGAGACTGGCTTAGACCAGAACTGTTGTGCAGATGGCATATTCCAGACCATGTCTGGCCATGGTTCAAACAAGTGTTCCTCACTGGTTCAGACCCATCGGTTTGGATCATGGCCTTTAAGTGTAGAAACGCCCTAGGATCTACAGCTCCAGTCATTTTGGCTATTGGCTATTCTGATTTTCTTCAACGGTATCCTATGCCTTGATAAATTTGATACTGCCACAAGATTATCTGCAAAAGGCCATCTCATTTCCATTCTTCTACAGATCTAGCACATTTGTCCATGTACCGTTTTGCAGTTTTGAAATCAAACAGATTTTCAATAATTCTAAAGGAAATTTGCATTGACAAAAATGGATCACCGGGATGAATGATTTCTTCCAAAATGGTGAGGTCCAGAGGTGTTGCCTGCAAAATTTTGGGACAACTGTGACAGAAGTTTCTCTTCCAGGGTTGTGGTCAGCTCCTGTCGCTCAAGATGCAAGCTGGCAGTTGCAATTTGCAACAAATTCATGACAATATCCTTTTCTGTAGTAAGAGGAAATCAAAATCCTTAATTAATTTGAGGGTGTCATGCATAATGCAAAACATCTCGATTTACCTTTTCCCCTCCTTATTTTTACATATATAAATTCTCTTACAGTCTACCTTGTCCACACAATTATCAGTTCACACAAAAATTGAACGTTTTTTAAGTGTACCACTAAAATGGAAGGCAAACCAGAAAACCTAACCAGAAAATCAAGACAGCCTGCAACTTCTAGCCAAGTGTACAAATGGATGAAATCAAAATGTATGCTTAAAGATGTCACTCCGAACAATGCACTGTATTGCAAACAGTTCTGAAAGGCCAAATAATCAGTTTAGAGGCCAGCTTCACCCATTTTTGTAGCAACAATGATTTCAGATTCCATACCTTTTGTGGACTAAGTTCTTGAATGCAAACTGAAAGTAGATTATTTTCATGCAGATTAAATAAGTTGTCAGTACAGCACAGAGTGTTAGCCCATTTTATTTTGAAAAGCGGGAACAAGGAAATGGAGCTGTTTCAGTATCAGAACAAAAGTTGTAGACTGATGTTCTCACCTCTCTGGCCAGCGGTGAGCAGCCATTGCTGAATGGCTCTCAAGGAGTCTGTTTGCAGTATCTGACTCAGCAGCTCCAAAATCTGTTGGCAGAAAAAGACAGTGGGAAAAAGTGTCAACTTGATCAGGTCAGAGTGACTCTGAAGTACAGCCAAACAGGGGGACTGTATTTCAGGGTCTCAGCTTATCTGGTTTTTATACAGTAATGAACTTTGTCCTAAGTTACCCTGAATTGCTTGTTTTATCCACTCTTTGCCAGATATGTTGTCCTGCCAAAGATGCATTCTGTTTTGGGTTGAAGGCTAGGTTACACTAATCATGATGTCCAGGTGGTAGGCTACAAACAGAAGTGTTGTGCCAAGAAACGTTATCCCTTCAAATATATAACTATGTATACTACAATCCTTTTATACAACTCATGGTGGAGATTTTATGTGGTTACTCTTGCATAAGATGATATCATTTAGCTCTGAAATACAGAAAGCAGAGCAATATTAACACAATCGGAATATGCAGATAAATAGCTGTGTTTGTTTGGAACAGTAAACAAGGGGGTCTAGTAGCACTTTAGAGACTAACAAAGAGAAAGAAGTTGGTAGCATGAGTTTTTGTAGAATAAGCCTACTTGAGTAGGCTTAGTCTACAAAAGTTTCCATATTATTAAGTTTGTTTTCTCTTTGCTAGTTTCCAAGGTGCTACTAGACTCCCTTAAAATCAGAGTATAGCAAAGCTTCTAGATATACACATGTATATTGAATAGGGATGTGCACGAATATTTGAAGACATTTGGTATTTGATCGAATTGGTCCAAATTTCGACATTCAAATTTGAATTGAATGTCCATAAATTTGAATTAAACATTCTAATGAATTTTGAATCTATTTGTTCAAATTATTCAGACATTTGTATGTGTACTGGTTCATACACGATGCATATTTGCACGTATGCATCTTTCCCACATCCGTATGCATTTGTACGGATCCGTACAGGATGAAAACGGGTTGCGTATGGGATAACTACGGGATGCATACGGACTTGTACAAATGCATACAGGATGTGCAACGATGCATACAGGAACATACAAATGTTGTCAACATTCGTAAGTGCAAATTTAAATAAAAAATTTGAAGGAATAGATTTGAATTTGTTCAATTTGGATTGAATTTGGTAAATTTGAATTTTAAAGATTCAAATCAAATTGAATTTTTGGATATTCGATTCAAATCGAATTGAACCCCGAATATTGCATTCATACACACCCCTAATACTGAATATTTAGTCTCTGGCATGAGAAGGAAGGAGAACATATCACCATTTGTTCTTCCTTGCCATTCTTCATGTTCTGGTACTGCAACCAGAACTGGGATTGGGTGCCATTTTTGGTTCCATAACCTGGTCCATTGTGTGTGAACAGCAGGAGACTAGAGGCCAATTCACTGCCTGGCCTGCTAGTATACAATGGGGTAGCTTCTAGGAAGCGCCATCTGCACTTGCAGAAGGCGTTTCCTCATCAGAACTGTTATTTTTACATGTACGTTCCTTCTACTACTATAGTACACTTGGCAAGCATCTTTCTAAAGCAGCAGTCAGGTCATGTTCTGAAGGTGCCCCCCCCCCATTTTACAAATGGAAATGGTATGGAGATAGGGAAAAGGGAAGATTTTTCCACTGCTTTTGTCTCTCCCTTATTTTGACCAAAAATAACTGGCTGAAAAGAAATGATCCAGTGAGGTGGCAAAGTACACACTGGATTCTCAACCTCTGGAAAGGCAAAGGAGCAAGAATTCAGTGGTTACCATGACGGTTTGCTAGATGTAATATCAGGTAATATCAGAGGATCAAATGTAATGTGCCCCTCCATTTATATATGTGGTCAAAGTTGCCTCTGTTGCAAGTTAATCCCACTTCTTCTTAAAGTATTTTTCCCAGTTCCAAAGGAAAAGCGGAGGTGTCTTGGTGACCCTTCTTGGTGCAGTAAAATATTGCTGTAGCTATATATCCTTTCCCTCTTTCTTGTTATAGGTCAGTGATGGCGAACCTTTTGAGCTCGGTGTGTCAAAATTTGCAAGAAAACCTCGCTTAACTCGGGTGCTGTGTCACTTCTAGAAATATCCATAATTTTGTGATATTTGTAGCTCTAGTAAAAAAGTTATATTTTTGATAGATGTATTTTATTAAAAGCAAAAACAAATAATTCTTTACATTAGTGACTTTTGTTGCTAAATCTTCAATTGAAAGTTGGTATTTCATACATTCAAGAACAAGCAAGCACTACACGTCCAGGTGCCAGGGTGACCATGTGTGTCACCCAAAAGGGCTTGGTGTGTCACCTGTGACACGCATGTCATAGGTTGGCCATCACCGTTATAGGTTATAGCTTGCTCTAATTATTTGCAAATTAGACTTTTCTACTGAGTGTAATTTTTTTCTTCCACTATCAATAATTTCTCCATATGGAGAGCTTTTCCCCTTATATGTGTAGGGGAAAGATCTGTGGGTTTTGCCCTTGCCATTTAACATTCAAACTAATTTTGGAATGAGCCTTTTTGATAAACTCGATAAACTCTAATCTTTTAAGTTTCTTTTTCTCCTGCCTACCCACTTCTTCAGTCCTTAAGGATTAGAATACTAGAGGTTTCTAACAGGTTAGCAACAAGATTTACGAAATAATTAGATAAGAGATTACCTGAATAGCTGGAGCTAATATTTGGGTCCCAATAAACATTTGCTTTGCGAATTACCTCTAGCATTTGGGGATGAGAATGTTTTAACGTCCCATCTTTTTGTATTCTACGTAAGTTATAATAATTCCTATTTATTGCTTAATAAATTCTTGAGCCAGTTTGGTCTAGTGGTTAGGGAGCTGCACTCTTATCTGGGAATACCCGGTTCAATTCTGCCCTCCCCCATGAAGCCAGCTGGGTGACCTTGGGCTAGTCACAGCTCTATTCTGAGCTCTCACAGCCCCACCTACTTCACAGGGTGTCTGTTATGGGGAGAAGAACAGAAAGCTTTGTAAGACGCTTTGTGTCCCCTTAAATGGGTGAGAAAAGCGGGGTAGAAAAAGCCAACTCTTCTTCTTCTTCTTCTTCTTCTTCTTCTAACAATTTATCTCATTTGTTTCAGATGTTGCATCCATAAATGAGGCTTGTGATGTTACCTCACTTGCTTGTGGAGCTACTATTGGTGACTTTTTTTAAAAAAAAACCCTTGTCTCCATCTTGTGTTTGTTATACTTCTTCATCCCATCCCTGCCTCTTTTCTCTTGTTTAATTGCTGCTCCACACAGGCAAATCTCATGTCCAGGATGAAGGGGTTTCCTAACTGCTTCTGGGCATTTCAGCAGAGGACAAAAGCAAAACCCTCACCTGCTCTTAACTCCCTGAAAATGGCCTTTCAAGGCATCCCATCTACTTCTTCATACTGGAGACAGTATATAGGCATCAATTCTATTTGCCAATGATACACCAATGTACATCAAACTAACCCTCCTTGCGCCTAGACACTCACCTGGGTCTGGGCGCATGTCCGGGTGCTGCCATCTTTTCCTCAGAGGCTGGCATAACTGTGTGCATGCTGGGACTGTCACCAGGAGGACAGTGATGTGCTGCCCATGCGAAATCATGTTCCCAGTCATCTGATCTACCAGCACGCTTGCATGGCACATCAGCTGACCCCCGGCAACAGAAGAGGTGCAAATAGGGACGTGCATGAAAAATTCATATAGGTTCAAATTGATCCCCTTTGAATGTGGTAGGATTCTATTCAATAACATAAATGTATTCATATGAATTTGTACGAATATCCAATACAAATGCATACGTATTCTGGATACGTATCCTATACGAAAGCATACATATCAGATATGTATCAGATGCGTATCGATACGAACGCATATGTATCGATACGTGTCCCCAATTTAACGAATGTACAAACAATTCATATGAATGTTAATGTATGAATGTGCACATTCGTAGGTGTGAATGCTCTTTGATGGCCAGGAAAGGTAGGTTTTGTTGCCTGATTTTGTGCACCACTACTAGTAGCTGCTGGGTAGCTTCTGGTATAGCAGGAGATGTTTCTGATGTGGAGCCGCCTCTTGCAAGTGCAGATGGTGTTTTCTAGAAGCTACCCCAGCACGTCCTAGCAGGCCAAGTGAGAACTGGCCTCGGTCCTCCATGAATTTATCTAATATTTTCTTAAAACTATCCAGGCTGGTTGCTGTCACCATTTCTTTCCTGGAAATAAATTCTATAGACCCATGCTCCTCTTGTTTCCTATAAGCATCAGTTTCTCCATGGTAAGCCATTTTTACTGATCATTTCTCATTCGTTTTATAATTGCTTTTGAGATAATCTGATTGTGCTCCTTCACCTTATTTATTTTATCTCATGCTTTGATTTTTTTTTTTGAAGAACTTTTACATTGTTCATTTATTTCAGTACAAAAGACATTTTGTAAAACCACGATCCATTTCCTCACTGGATCACTTCTTTCTTACTATCAGCTCTTGGTCCTGGAAAAGCAGAACATCTCTGCCTCTGCTCTGGCCTTGGCCTTTCTTTCTTTGGAAGCAGTGGGATGAATGACGAGTTGTGGCTCGTGAAGAAGGTGGAATGAGACGTCCCGTTTCTTCTGAATATTGTGTCTGTCTCTGAACCTCCTCTACCTTCAAATGCAAAAAGGTATACTTAGAAGAGTCAGAAACCAGACATTATATTTATAAGTTGCTTCTAATTATGGGATCCCTGAATAGTTTAGAGTAAAGGCATACAAAAGAGCAATCAATTTCATAAACACATAATTAGAAGCAGTGGGTTGGAATGGTTTAAAACAAAGGCCGTGGTTACACCTTTAATTCTTCTTTGGTCCAAATTCAAGCCCTATTGGTTATATCTTTAAATGCTAAGCCATTTTTTCCCCTGGATTTTCCTCCCTCTCTTTGGGTTTTCCTTTATTAGGGCTAACACAGCATTAAGCATTTAATTTCTTTCCAGGAGGCCACTGTCTCTGCTCCCTGCTGTCCAGAAAATGATACCTTGGCAAGTACCTCTGCTCTGATTCTGGCCCCTCCCCTTGCCGTGACTTCCTGTCTGCTTCCTCCAATCTCCCTCTACACGCCCCTCCCTCATGCCTTGACCTTCTTCGGTCCTGTGACTGCTGCCCGAATTTTTTAATGCAGGGTGGAATGAATGAATGAATGAGTGAGTGAATGAACAGACAAGAGAAAATGAGAAATCCCCTTCTTTAGGCAGTCTGCAGCCAAAATTTGGCTCTTATAGCTCTTGTTCCACTGATAGTTTGAATCTAGCCATCAAAAAGGTCAATCTACATTTAAGGCTATATTACTGGGAATCTTACATCCATCCAGAACAACTGTACAACTGATAAGTCACACAAGCTGCACCACTGGCAGCTTTTGTGGAAGCAGCCAAATGTAGTGTGGCATGTTCTTATTTAGGGTTCTGGCCATATAATTCATTCCATTTTGTCTCATATCCGATCAACTCTCTTCTCCTCTTTTTTGAACCTGGATGAACTTATTGGGATAGCAGATGGTTCTGCAGTAAGCCAAATTTTTGTAGTGCTTCCAGAATTCTATTTCCTGTTGCAAAACCTGTGAGAGGAAATGGGAGATAGTTTCCTCATGAAACCGGAAGCACAACTGGGACCTTTTGAACAAACTGACTTTTTGCAAACAATGTACCCAGCGGGTGCTGTTTCTTGTTTTGTAAAAGTTCAGTAAGCAATGCACACTATGGTATAAACAGCAGAGAATCATCTGCTGAGGTTACAGGAGTTTAGTGCAAAATTAAGATAAAATTTATCCAAGGCCTTTCTTGCTCAAAGTCCAGGAATTCTGTGGTCATTCTGTGCACTTGCCTTTATTAATTTTGGTCCCTCTGGCTTTTAGATCAAGTTTCTATTTTTTCCTTTGTGCTGGCTATTTGTGCTGACTACTTGTTGTTGGCTCCAATTTGGTCTTGTGGTTAGAGTGCTGGATTCTCATCTGGGCATACCGGGTTTCATTCTGCACTCCTCCACAAAGCCAGCTGGGTGACCTTGGGCTAGTCACAACTCCTTTCTGAGCTCTCACAGCCCCACCTACCTCACAGGGTGTCTGGTGTGGGAAGAAGAATAGAAAGCTTTGCCAGCAGTTTTGAATCCCCTTGAATGGGTGAGAAAAGTGGGTTATAAAAGCCAACTCTTCTTTTATGTATTCAAAAATTCTGGGTCTTTGGCCTTTTAAGTTTTCAGAAAATCCAGGTCCCTGGATCTTTAGGTTTTCAGTCCTATGATAAGTAGAGGCTTTGAGAACCTAGGTTTCTTTGCAAAAGGAAGAGCACTGGGAATAGTTCTGTAAACTGTTATTTTGTTTTGTTTTCATTTGGGGAAGATGAATGCTTTTCTCTGCATTTCAGGAAAATAGACCCCAGAGAACACAAGTATCTGGACTTACAAGGTCTTTTTGTTAAAACAGGCATGTGTGATGACCACCTACCAATGACAGCTCCAAGGAGATGGTTGGCTTTCTATCCATAGGCTGGTAGTGCACCTTCCCCAAAGCCATCTCAAGATAATAACAAAAGAACAATGCCTTTTTTTATCTTTACCCCTCCAAAATAACTATATTCCACTACCAGTCCTACACAAATGGGTTACTTTTATCCTCAGCATTGGACAAAGTGACCCAATGGTGTTTTTTTAAAAAATCACAATGAGACCATTCTCTTGCTTACCATCTCTTCTCTCTTTGTCTCAGCAGAGGAGGAGGCAGCTCTCAGTTTTGCAGCAAGTTCTCTCAGTTGTTTGCGCCAGGTATCGGACAAAGAACCTATGTGTGAGAGACAAAGTGTCAGGACAAAGTGACACAGTTCCCAAAACAGTTCAAAATTCAGAAAACACACTGGTGACATGATACAAGGCAGCTGCAGGAATAATGGCGGGCTTGAGATGGAGGCACTGATATAATTTATGCTACTTTTTGGCAAAATCATGGCCTGGCAGTCTGAAAAAAGGGTCTTCCTTTTTATCACTCTAAGCAGGGCTGCATGTATTGAGTCCAGCAGTGGGCACAAGGCCCCCACCCAGCAAAAGGCCCAAGGTGGGCACCTAATTAACCTAATGATAGTGCTGCCCTTGCATCCCCCTTTTTAATAGGAATGCTTCTAATTACAAATTCATCACAGTCGGGCAGCTAATTCATCACCATCATATTTAATGGCACTTCTGTGGTTTAACTGCATGAACATCCTTTGTTGATTAAAATAGACCACAGAGTGAAGGGCCCCCCAGATCAGTTTATGCTGAGTTTTTGGTGGTGTCATAAAACCTCTGCCATAAATCATAGGAGACCTTTTGTCATATATCTACCCAGACTTTTCTTGACCACAAGTAATGGGAAAATACATCATTCTGGGACACTTAGGCCGTGTCTTCACGGCAACCTTATTTCGGATTCAAAACGTTTTCAATCCTCAGAGTCTGCACGGCAGTTTGGCTTAACACGCTTTTCCCGTGTTATACCACCCCAAAGCGTGGTGAATCTCAATCCTGATTTCAACAGCTCTCACTCCGGATCGTGCGCTTGAAACGTTTTACATTTTTTACTGTGTGGACAGTACCATTTTAAGGGATGAGAATCCATGTTTAGGGTTTCCCTCTCCCAATAGCTTGCTTCCAAAGACAGTGATTTCAGTGTAAAAATCCTACTAACAGGGAGCGCTACACTGTAGCGATAGAACCACTTCACACCTTGATGGTTGGAATAACAATGTTGCAATTTTGCGAAATTCTAGCTCTTTGGAGTTCTGACTTTAGAAAGGGAAAGGGAGGAAAGCAGCTGAATGTGAATGTTTAAAGCAAAGGGGCTTTAGTTGCCGCTGCTGCTGTGTGCCCTGAGCAATGGGGAGAGGAGGGGAAAGAATCGCTGGCTGGCTGTCCGCTGCCATTTTTCCTCCATCCATGGAAGCAGCAGCCACCCAGCCACCCAGTTAGGCTCCATGAAGGGGTCCCATATGGGTGGCACGTCCATGCCAGGAGGAAGAGGGCAGGGCAGCCCCGAAATGCAGCTTTTAAAAAGTAGCCAGTTGAGTCCCCCCTTGAGTCACATACACCACGTACGATTCTCAGAATCCAGATTGAACGCAATTAAGTTAAACGTAATGGGAACAGGCAAATTTGCATTTGCATCTGGTTCTATTATTTTGGTTTAGGGAAAGCGAAATAAGCTTGCTGTGGGGATTCGCCCTTAGTAATTTAAGAGTTACGGTGACTTTAACATTTTAGCAAATCAGCATCAGTTGGCCATGATTTTATGACCTGTGGCTGCATCCAGATGCTGGTTACTTATTCTGCTATATTTGGATATTCTGAAATAAAGCATGGATATTCAGAATATCCATGCTTTATTCTAGAATATCCAAATATAGCAGAATAAGTAACCAATGTCTGGAGGTAGCCAGAATCTATAGCAATGGCATCAGATCCTTCCTGAAGGATATGTGCTTGACTCATTCAGCTCAGTTTGTAAAGAAAGTTTTCAAATATCATTAGTTCTTCTTGGATTTTAACTCAAAACGTTTTACTGCATTAGCTGTTGTTGGAATTCATTAACAAGCAGTTATTACCAATACTAGAATCGTAAGCTTGTTACTGAGATAAACTGTCTCAGGCTGTGGTCACATCTAAGGTTTAATCCAGCTTCAGTCCTCTTCCAGAGCAAGAGAACACATCAGCAAAGTAACCAGTAATTTTCTTTCTACATTATCTATCCCAAAGGTGAATTCTCTGAGTTATTTAACACTGAAAGAAAACAGCTGATGTATCCTCTTGCTCTGAAAGTGGCCTGAAGCTGGATTGAACCTTAAGCGTGACCCCAACCCTCGAGAGGAAACAGGATTGAAAGGTGGCTTAGAAATATTTACAATAACTAACAGACAAGCAGGATGCTTCTAAGGCCATTTGCTGAAATTCAAGAGCAGGAGGTTTGCCCTTGTCTCTGCTTGAGATGTCCATGAGCATTTGGTGGGCCACTGTGGATGATGGGATGCTGGACTAGATGGGCTGTGGCCTGATCCAGCAGGGCTCCTCTTATGTTCTTAGGTTCTAAAGAGACAGATGGCACGATGTCTGAGTATAAATGAAAGCCCCATCCCCTTCTTCTCTCCTGTAAGCATCTTTTGTTTGGTTTTACTGAAGAAAACCTAGGTCAGACCTCAAGCAGACAACTCTGATTAAACACAATTCTACCTTGCCAAAGCTGAATATGTATTATACTGACCTAAAGATAGTATGGGAACTGGAATGGGCTGTGGATCACCAATAGGTATTTGGAATCCAGGTGCCCCCAGAACAGATGTAGGATAAGGGGGAAGCAACATCTGTGATGACCACTCATCATTGACTGTGCAAACAGGAGCTCCATTCAGACCTGAAAAGACAAAGACATCCATGAGTCACTGGAAGGAAACTCTCTCAAAGGAAATCCCATCTTGAAGTGGATGTTGGTGGAGCCATGCAAATTTCTTGTGGAAAGGGCTCAGCACAGCAGTGTTTGGCATTTGACTTTGATTATTTAAAGTATTTCTATGCTGTTTCCTCATATTAAAGCAACTCAAAGCAGTGTACAATTAATTAAAAGCAAGGTGAAAAATTTGAAACAGCAGAATATAAAAACATGTTTAAAAAAAGCAGGGGGAGGGTCATGAAACAAACATTCATTCATCCTGGAAATGCCTGGCTGAAGAAAAACATTTTCAGCAGTCCACAAGAAGAAGAAGAAGAAGAAGAAGAGTTGGCTTTTCTACCTCACTTTCCTCACCCATTTGAGGGGACTCAAAGTGGCTGACAAACCTTCTATTCTTCTCCCCATAACAGAACACCCTGTAAGGTGGATGGGCTGTGAGAGCTTAGAAAAGAGCTGTGACTAGCCGAAGGTCACCCAGCTGGCTTCATGGAGGAGAGCAAAATCAAAGCCAGTATTCCCAGATAGGAATCTGGCTCCCTAGCCACTAGAGCTCATGAATTCCCACAACCTGCACAATCTACAATTCTATGCTCTCTTATCTGGGGTAAAACGTATTGCTCTCAGTAGAATTTTCTTCTGCACAGATAAACAGGTGATTGTTAAATACCTACCCTGGATATGAGTCACTCTGTGAGGGTGAGGATTGTGTCTTGAGAAGAAAGAATGATGACTTAGGTTGCCAAAGCGAGCAGAACTCTTTGAGTGAGGCCTCAGCGCTTGAACACTGAATTGGAGTGGAGTATTCAAAGCCACTTCTTTGAGCTTTGCTGCTAAAATGGTGATCTCACTGCTTTTGAAGGGGTTGGAAGACGGAGTCATCTTCTTCATTTACTCTTAAGTAAGCGTATCCCTAGCTTTTCAATAAAAAGATATAAATAAAAGTTACAAACATGAATAGAATACAATCTGACCAGTCTTGAGTCACTAGGCATGCTGCGCTTGTTCAATCAGAACAGTGGTTCCCAAAGTTGTCTGGGCTAGGACCCATCTAATATAAGTTTACCAACTCAGGACCCACCTCTAGGAAATTTAACCATTACCAATATGAATAAAGGACTTTTCAAGTAACAAACAAAGTTTTAATACAATTTTTTTATTACTTAATTCTACAGGCAGGGCCCACTCAATATTCGCTCGCAACCCACCAGTGGGTCCCGACCCATAGTTTGGGAAACCCTGAATCAGAATATTTAGTACGGTACATCTTTTTATTTTCCCCTTAGAAGTAATGGCATTAAAAAGATGGAAACGTTGCCACAATTCCTGCAAATTAATATCTCCAAGAAGTCCAACTCACCTGATGCAATCTGTCACCTAGAGAAATTCAATGGAATTCTTGTCTCAGAAGATCCCAATAATTATGAATCTTATCTGAAAGGATGCTTCTGAACGGTGTAAGGACAATTCTTTGTAACTCTGCCCAGAGATTTGCTAGAAATATATGAATAATACTAGTCATGTGAGGATGGAACCTGGAATGCATGAACTTCAGCCAATTTGTTGGGTGATAATGCTGCAATTTGGGGACTTTTTCTGTCTGACAGATTTGAAAAATGACTTGTGATCACATTCTTGAGTCAGCACCCTCTCTTTCTAAAGCTTACTGTCCAGTACAAAAGCTTTGTATCAGCAGGATAAATAAAAGAGATTCTGTTGTGAAGAAGCATTCAAGTATCACATGTTTGCATCGCTTGGTTTCAAGTGAAGAAACAGAAGCTTTGCTTAATCATGTTGTGTGAAATATACCACATGGTATAATACAGCATTGGGTGACTGTGGGCCTGTACATACTTAACTCCAAGTGAGCCGAGGTCTGCTGACGCCACCCTGGAGTTAACTATCTGTGGATTGCTAAAAAGAAGCCTACAGCTTTACTGGTAGAGGCTAGTTGCCTCCCAGACAGTAGTGCCCACACACTGTTCCAGATGTGGTGCTGTGAATCCATGGGTGTTTTTCCACTGTCACTAAAAGTACCCATTAATTACCCATTAATAGGTACGTAATGGCATTTTTGTACCCATTAATGGGTACTTAATGGGTACTTCTAGTGACAGTGGAAAAAAAACCCATATTGCCTTGGTAATATTTGGATGTATGCTGCACACATTGCCATGGCAATCAGTCCTGCCTTGCCCTGGCCATCCACACTTCCAGGGCTGCTGGCCTGCTATAGGGCTTTGTGAGCACTTGAAGTGCAGATGGCTGCTGAAGAGCTGAGTTTTTACTTGACTGATATGGTATTATTATATCATACCAGTCAGGTACTGTAAGTGCAAACAGACCCTTTATCTCTGTGCTGGACAACCAAACTGTAGGTACCATTTTGTTGTCAGCGTTAATTGTCATCTAAATGATGTCTTGGAAGCAGTCATTAGGAGTTTGGAGGCTAACTGTCACCACTATGCTGATGACATTCAAGTTCTTTCTGCACTGGACCCTATTCCAGATTATATCTTGGAATAATGGAATAGGGTTCTGCCATCTGCATGCTGGTCTAAACTACAGTAGGGCCCACCCAGGGGACCTGCTATAATCTGCACCAACATGTGGATGGCAAGCCCCTTATTCCATGATATAATCCAGAGTACAGTCCAGTGCAGAAAGGGCCTCAGCTTCATTTTGTAATAACATTACAGTCAGGGGAGTTTGTGATGTCTTGAACCAGTGCTTGGACGCAGTGATGGGCTGAATGAGGCCCAATAAACTGAAGTTGAATCTTGACAAGATGGAACTGGGCAGATTGTTCTAGATGGGATTGCACTTTATGGGGGTACTCTTGGGGGTCGTCCCTTGACACAGCTGTTTGTATATTTTTACAGCTGTTGACACCCCAGCTTCATAAAAGTGTGAAAACTGAGGGATAATTCCATACAAAGAACTTTCATTGATTTTTAGCAAGTTGATCATTTCATTTTCAGATACTTTTTAGGAGCTGTGTTTCTAGCGGCAGCTGACTATGACATATTATCTTGTGTATTTGTACATCAGCTTGAGGTCACTCATTTGTGGCCTCATTGCCGTCGTATTGCATCTTCTCAGGGTGTGAATGTGCGCAAAAATCATGAGATATAGATGGCGTATTGACACCTCAAGATGATGGTGAAAAAACTTTGCTCCATTCAGAGCACCTCCAGATTGTGGCCAGATAACCTGCTGGAAAGCAATTATGCAGTGTTTTGCTCCTCTGCCATTATTACTTTCTAGCCAGACAGTGCCGGGCATGGCGTTGTCTTTGCATGTTTAAAGTGATATATCCACGTATTAGGTCAGGGCCAAAACCCCAGAAGTACACGTCACCAGTAATGCACAAACAGGATTGTTAGTAAGAGGCAGGAGGGAGTATCCATTTCAGATCCCAGGGTTCTCTCTGCATGATACTGTAGATTTGTCCAGCAGCAGCAGCAACAACAATCACTGAATCTCCATGAGTTTTCTGCCCTTATTGTGTGTTCCATAGCATTATGGAACCTCTTGGAATAGCATTCAACAACGAAGGAAAGAGTTTATGAAATGGCACTATTTCTTTCGCACTGACTGAGCAGCTGCTCAGTATGTTAACATTAAAAATGAATTGACTCAGACAGTACTCTGTGTGTGTGTGTGTGAGTGAGTGAGTGAGAGAGAGAGAGAGAGAGAGAGAGAGAGAGAGATCTTAAAATGAACCTACCAAGGGTAGCTCAGATGTAGGGCTAGGGTCAGGTAAGCCCCTGGTAGGGTTGGGGTAAAGGATTTCAGTTAGGGTTAGGGCAGTGACGGCGAACCTTTTGAGCTCAGTGTGTCAAAAAATCACAAAAAAACCCTAGCTTAACTCGGGTGCCGTGTCACATCTAGAAATTTTCATAATTTTGTGATATGTGTAGCTCTAGTGAAAAAAAAGTTATTTTTTTATATGTGTATTGATTGAAAGCAAAAAACAAATAATTCTTTACATTAGCAACTTTTTGCTGCTGAATTTCATTTGCTATATCCTCAACTGAAGGTGGGTATTTCATACACAAGCACTACTAACTTCATCTGTCAGTTTCTTTTATTGGTTTTAATATTATTTAACACTGAGAATAAGATCTCACGAAAGTACGTAGCAGGAAAAATTGTGAGTAAAGCCAACACTGCCACACACAGGTCTTCAGTCCTCTAGCTGCCAGGAGCACAGATGCACTGTGTGTGACCCGGTGACGTGACTCCATCATGCCTCCTATGCCGGGCACAGCCAATGCCTCTGTGCTTCGGGTACCTGGTAGGCCAGAAGCAGCCTGTGGCCTACAAGATACTGAAGGACAACAACATACTGAGCTTGGCATGTCAACTGTGACACTCATGTCAATGGTTTGCCATAGGGTAATGTAGGCCTCGAGTATGATCAGGCTTAGGCTTACAATTCAGGGTTCAGGGTTAAGGAATAATGGTTAGGTAGGTCCCTGGTAGACCTGGATGCTTTCCTTTTTTTCACCCAACTCTTCCTGCACCTGCCTTCCAACTTCTTTTTTTGCTGCTCCCCCTTCCCATCACTGTCATGACTTAAACCATGGAAACAATTTGAAGAGATGGAAACAATTTAAAGAGGTGTTGTGACAGCCATGTCCCCACCCCAAGTACTGGTCTCCAGAATGGGAGGTAGGGGTTGGGGTTGCTAGCCTCTGGGTCCCCAGTTTCAGTCCCCAACCAGACATACCTGATACTGTTGCAAATTTCACACACAGAGAGAACTACATCAGAGAAGACAATACGGATAAGCATAAATACAGATAAGCACAATTGTCTTTTTCATTTTTAACAGGCCTTAGGATGACTAGCACAATTGTGAGCGGGCACACAAACGGGGTTTAGAGAAACATACAAAGAACTTCAGCATCCCTTGAGGAGAGGATACACAGACACAGAGACACCATTATCACCTGAGCCAATACACAGCTTCTACACGCACACAAATATAATAGTCAGTTGAATTGGAACAGGACACAGGCAGATGTATTTTTTCCTCATCCTTTATAACACTACATCTATAACTGCATTTCTTAGCTGGCCTGGAATAGGGTCTCCATAGGTCTATATGTTACCTGGGCTATAATACAACTTCGGTAGATCCATCAGTCAGTTCAATTTTTTTTTAGGTTTTTATTTATGCTTGTTCACATCAGTCAGTTATTTTTGAAAGCATTCAGAGGCCCACAGTTGAACTGGGACAGAGAAGGGCATCCATACATCCATAGTTCAACTCAGGTAAATGACAGCATTCGTAGGTACAGTGAAAGGTATGTGCTTTAAAGGTGAGAAAGCAAGGTGGTCTTCCCTCCCTGGCGAATCTAGCAAGATGGCACTGCTTTTGTGCTGAAGGTGCTTCATTCCCTTACACTCCCTCTGTCCCTCTTCTGCAGAAGGTCATCCATCAGAGTGACCAAAACTGACTCTGTTCCCAGACTGGGCCTGAACAGATTGAAACAAAGATGAAGAAAAGAACTGGCGTACTATCGCTGAGAATGAACGCTTGGATTTATTTTCCATGTGAGAAAAGGTAACCGTATAGCTGCAAAAGGATCTCTTGCAATCTGGACTAATTTCTGTTCTCCACTCCTATTCTTCAGCTAAGGCATCATATTTCGTAAACCACTTAAACGTGTTAAGTCAGGTTTTTGTTTCCCCCCGACTAGATCTGAGAAGAAAAGCACATTCAATTATAGTTTGGAAGCTGATCTGCAGTTGTATAAACTTGCACACAGCTTCTTAATTTCACTCAACCAGTGCCATCTTCCCAATCCATTAATCTTAATATCTTTGCCCCGTATTCCGAACATACCATCCTGAGCTTTTATGGAATGCTTATAATGATTCTATGCATTCCCCCTCAAGGGTTCTCTGTAGGGATGTGCACAAATATTTGTATTATTCATTATTCATACAAATTTGTACATATGGATTTGAATTGAATGTTGGCACATTCGTATGAAGCTTCGTTACATTCATGAACCTGGGAGGTGCGAAAGCAGCTGTCCCAGTCGCATCTTTAACAGATCCAGAATGGATCTGAAGTTGATTGAGACCGGATTCAAAGTGGATTCAGGGCAGATTTAATGTGTTCCAAGTGGATACATACGGGATACACAGTGGATACGTATGGGATTCGTGTCTAACATTCACATTGAATTCATATGGAACATTAGTCTCCAATCGAATCCTACCACATTTGAAGGCGATATATTTGAATGAATAAATTTTTTAAAAAATGTGTGCATATCCCTCGTTATCTGAATCACTGGAGTTGCACAGTGTTGCACAACGTTACGTCAGCCACGGTTTTTGCCATTTGGGGTAGTTCTCTGGGAATGTCCCCCTATTGTTTCTCGAAAAGGGGCAATGTGTAAAGAGTGTATAACTAGACACAGGCTGTATTTGCACCGATTATCATTATCCAAGGATGGGGTGTGTTTTCCTCTCCTTGGATTAGCAACCCATCCGGAGCTGGGTGAGTTGTTTCTGATGTGGAACAAGGCTGTCAACCAAGCCACCGCCCCCCAATTGCTCCTTTAGGAAAGCCACAAGGAAGGTTTTCAGCAACTCCTCAGCCAAACTGCTTTCTTTCCCCCATGAATGGAATGATAGGCTGTCTACACAGCCCTGGAAGTGGACCGTTCGTGGCTGTGCATGTCATAGGCCTAGGGATGTGCATGAATGCAATTTTCGGGATTCAATTAGAATAGAATATCCAAAGATTTGAATCGCTCCAAATGTTTAAAATTCGAATGTATCCACATTCTGTTCAAACTGAATATATTAGAATCTATTTGTATGAACATTTGATCTGTATTTGAAGATACGAATGTTGACAACATTCAAATGTATCCATACGCATCTGTACAGATCCTGTTTTTATCCCGTATGCATCCTGTTTTTATCCTGTAATCGTTCCATACAAATGCATACGGATACAGATAAGATGCATACGGATACGTAAGTAATGTGTACATACCTGTACACATATACTGTCTGAACAATTCGTGTGAATGATTCAAAAGATTCAAAAATTTGTTCCAATGTTAAATTTGAACTTAAAGACATTTGATTTGAATTCAAAAGTCTGAATTCGATTGAATTTGATTAAATTTTGAATGTTTTGAATATTTGTGCACATCCCCACATAGGCCAGGTCAGATAAAACAGTCCAGTAGCTGCATGGTGTCTCCTGGAGCAGCCAGACCTGTGCAGTCTTTCTGTCACTCTAAAGAAGGAGTGTTCCAGGGGTGGATTGTGACCCTGGGAAGAGTATGCTGGGTGCTGATGTCATGGCAGACCAAGACAGTGCCTGACCCTTTTCTGGTGTGCCATGTGAAGTCATCACACATTCTTCTGTAATTCAGCTTTTCTAAACTAGAATGTTCACGAGAGGCGGGGGGAGGGGGCAGACTGATGCATGAATGGGCCTTTCTGCACATGCTGGCAAAAAGTAGATCTATAAAGATCCATTTTTCGGTGAACCGTTTTTTCCGAGGATCTGTCCCAAATAGGGACAGATCCTCAAGGCCCGTGTGTCCACACACGTGTGGGGCGGTGGTGGCAAGGCTGGATTGGGGAAACGGATTAGGGTGGGTGCTGTGTGGACGCATCGGCACCCATCCCAATCCAGCCTCCGAATGCCCTCCCCCCGGCCTCACTCATTGGTGAGCTGTCAAAGAGGGGAACCCAGGGAAGTCAGCTGACAACCACCCCATGCTGGCTCCAATGGAGCCAATCGGGGAGGCTGGGGGGAGGGCTCAGCTGTCAAAGAGGGAGAGCATGCGCTCTCCCTCCTTGACAACTGGGCATGCGCCAGGAATCTAGATCTTCCCTGGCTGTTGCGGAAGCATCCTTCTTCCAAAACGGTTTCAGGGGAAGAGCTGGATTAAGACCTAATTTTTTAGGTCTTACAATAGGTAGGATTTCGGTGACAAAACCGGTTTAAGAAACCAGTCTTGTGCACTGAAATGCGGACGCGGCTTCCTCAGAGGGTCCCTAATTGGGTTCAGCGTCTTAATCCCTCCCCAATCTGTCTCTAAATCCATTTTTAGAGCCAGTGTGGAAAGGGCAAATGATTCTACCTGTGAACCAATGGTTCAAAACCACCTCAGAGGTCCTGTTTATTTTTATTTTATTTTACTGTATTTGAATGCAGTCACAGACAACAGCCTCCGGGATGTGCGAATGCTCTTCACCAGAAGTTCACTACTTCTTCACTAGAGGCTGTAGTGCAAATAGGCCTATGGTGTGTGTGCATTCTGGGCTAAGGGAAAGATCAATAGCTTATTCTATGGGTGCAGTAAATATAAGGACAGCCTATGATAGACCAGAAAAGTATTGAGAAAAGGAAAGTTTTGCAAGGAGTATGACGGGAAGCTGTTTTAGAGTACAGAGATATCTGCTACATTAGAATCAAGAATGTATGCAGACAATTATTACTTGGAGTACCATATGCCATTCTCACTTTATCAGCTTTGTACGAACAATTTTGATCCTGCTTCTGTATCATGATCATCTGTTTTTCTTTGTCCAAATTACTCAAATGGGAAAACAGCATAGATCAAAACTTAAGCAATTCCCATCTAATTTCATCTCTACATTTGTGTTTGCTTTACATTTGTAAACAGAAACCACTCTTTTCCATGCAAGGTAGGATGCATGAAAAACTGCGACACATTTTTAAAATGCTCAGGCTTCAGAAGGCTGAAATACACACTATTAAATAGGTAAGGGCGACACTATCATAAACTGTGCAGAAGGGCAAAGTAAGGATGACCGTAGCATTTAATCCAGCACAAAACAAAAGGAAAAATGTGGCTGGAAAGCAAGTTTATCCCTAATTACTAGCCATTTTTACTGTGCAGTTAACTTTTACGCTTGCCACAAAACGCAGAGGAAATTGGCACTTCGATGTTTAACCTAAGATTGTGAGGATTATTCAATATTGCACAGAATTTGTGTAAGTTTAATAAAAACCTAGTACTCAGATTCAATTTTTTTTTAGGATTTGCATAGGATAATGTGACCAGAAGCTATAGTAGTAGAACAAAGGAAATACCAAATGCCAAATGGTTTCCTATTTAGTATTTTTAAAAGCGCTACTCACCAAATTTAGCCACATCTGTCCATGTGTAGGGGCTCTTTCCCTACACTGTCTGGTTAAAGGCTGTACATAGACGTCTGCTGACTTTGTTCCTAAATGTTTTGGAGTCGCTAGGTAACACTTTTTCTTGACAACAAGCAAGCATGTTCCTCCCCTCCGTCCCCTCACAATCTTTCATCCACTTTTTTTTCTTTTTTAAACTGTTGAGAAGTTCTTGGGCTGGAGGGCCTGCAAGTATTATCCACGACACCCTTTCACATAACAGGAGAAGCCACAGTGAGGGCTCCTTCCCTCCGCTCAGTTGCTGTTACTGCTGCCATGTTGACACTAGGCATGTGCACGAATGCAATTTCTGGGATTCAATTCGATTCGAATAGAGTAGCCAAAGATTCAAATCAATTCAAAAGTTTAAAATTTGAATGCATTCACATCTGATTCGAACAGAAAACATTCCTATTTATTTGTACAAATTTTTGATTCGTATTTGAAGATACAAATGTTGACAACATTCAAATATGTTCGTACGGATCAGTATGCATCCCATTTTTATCCCATGTGCATCCCGTTTTCATCCCATATGTATGTGTACAAATGCATGTGGATACGAATAAGATGCGTACAGATACATATGTAATGCGTACACATACGAATGTCTGAATAATTCATGTGAATGATTCAAAAGATTTAGGGCCTAAGCGTGTGTGCCAGTTCTGGGCCAGCAAAGGCCCACTTCTGGATGGACCTTTGTATTTGGAAGGGGCCACCACTGAAAAGGCTCTTTTTTTTTGCTCAGGGGCTCTCTTTCCTCACATGGGCCAGGGAGTTTAAGATCTAACAGTCGATTGCACAGAGTGGGTCCTTTTCAATGAGTATACTAAAAAGGAAACACGCAGAAATTAAAGATTAAACACCAGACCATTCTAGACAAGTCCACACACTTCTTTCCCCAGAGACACACCCAAATGTATAGTCTTTCCACTTGCCTTGGGTGGGGCTGAGAGAATGCAGCAGAAATAGTTTGCTTCCTTTGGCCAATTTTGGTAGATGAAGGGGAAGGAAAAAAGGAGAGAAAAATATCATTTTTGCTCTTCTCTTCCCCCCCCCCCTTTCAAAGTTTTCTGTGTGCCCTTTCAGGAGAGAGTGAATGTAGGAATGCTTTAACTTGCCTTGATGAAGTGGGCCAAGGTCTTCTTGCCAAAGATGGCTTGATACTCGAGCTGTGCACAAAAGCAATTTTCGACATTCAATTTGAATATATGAAAGTCCAAATTCGTATGAATGGAGAAAAAAGAAATGTATTAAAATTCAAACTGATTTGAATACATTTCTATCAATTCGTATGAATATTCTATTTGTATTTGATGGTAGAAATGTCGACAACATTTGTATGTGACCGTACACATCTGTATGCATCCTGTTTTTATCCTGTATGCATCCCATCTTTGTCCCGTATGTGTCTATACAAATGCGTACGGATACGAATAAGATGCATACGGACATGTATGTATTGTGTACGGATTCGTACACATATGAATGTCTGAATAATTTGTATGAATGATTCAAAATATTCAGATTCGTTCAAATGTTTAAAAAACAAATGTATAGAAATTCTATTCGAATTCGAATTCGAATGTCTGAATTCGAACAAACTGGATCAAATTTTGAATGTTTCGAATATTCTTCCACATCGCTACTTGATACTGTTCTCTTCTTGAAACTCCTACCGTTGGAGATACTAGATTAGATGGAAGAAAGTTCTTGATTTTACAAGAAAAATGGTGAAATTACCTTGCGATGGTGTGTAGAATAAAAATAGAGGTCTGGAAACAGACTGTCCTGGACAAGACGTTTGAACTCTAGAAATTCAGGCTTGATAATGTCAACTGTTAAGGTACTGAGACTTAAAAGGAAAAATAAGCTCTGTCATTTTCTACACTTACCTTCTTGTAATCCAGATCAGTGGGCTCGGAATAATTGACAACACTGATCTGGACCACATGTCCCAGCAGCTATGAAGCTGTACAAGTTTCATGGCCACCCCGACACCTCTGAAGGCTAGGAACTACAGTTCCTAGCCTCGGAGGTTGGGGAGAGTGCTTTCTGGTGGTTCCCACACCACCGAAAGGCACACACACACACAGTAGGCTTGGAACATGGAGGAAGTGTCATCTGCATGCCTCCTGTATTCCAGATCAAGATCTTTGGTCCTCTGATAGGATCAATTAAATAAATTAAAAGCCTTTTAATTGGGATTCTGCTTCATCTAGTGCAGAGGGAGCCAGGCCTCTGTGATCTGCATTAATATGTGCATATGGAGGCCTAAGGTGTGGATTCCAAGGGTGTTTCTGCACTAGCTGCCGAAATTGGATTACCGCCCCCCCCCCCCCCGCCCTGTAAGTAAGATTAAAGACATTTACCTTAAATGACTTCCACATTAGAGTTCTCTTCTGTAACCCATTGCGGAGGCCGCTTCCGCATTTCGGCACGCAAGACCAGTTTTGCTGTCAAAATCCGGATTAAATTGAAGACCTGAAAAATCAGGTCTTCAATCCGTCACTTCGCCTGGATGTGTGCAGAAGCACATGGTCAGGCGAAGGGACGGATTCCCTCTGCCCGCCATGTTGGGAAGGGCGGAAGCAGGACTGCCTGCTTCCGAAGCCCTTCCCCTATGCGCTGTGCGCGCCAGGCGCCACCGGAAACACACAGTGACTGGCAGCTCCATGCTCCAGTCCACAGCTCTGGGGGTGGTGTCAGTGGCACACGAGCCGGAGGACTTTTGAAATGGGTGCTGAAGTTTATTTTTTATTTATTTATTATTTACATTTATATCCCGCCCCATACCCGAAGGTCTCTGGGCGGGTTACAACTTTAAAACAACAGATTAAAACAGAATGCACATTAAAAGACGTTAAAAATTCAATACATATAAAACAATATACCACATACAATGGTACCTTGACATACGAGTTTAATTCGTTCCGTAACCTTGCTCTTATGTCAAATTGCTCGTATCTCAAAGCAATTTTCCCATTAATCCATTCCAGCTCCCAAAACACCACCTCAGTTGTTTTTGTTATGTACTGTATTGTATTTACATACTCGTATCTCAAATCTCGCTCTCATCTCAAAGCAAAATATCACTCGCTCGGCGGCTTGTATCTCAAAACACTTGTATGTCAGGGCACTTGTATGTCGAGGTACCACTGTATTTAAAATGATAATGTCTGTACTGGTTGGAGGACTGAAGCTGGATAACACCTCAGGTGTGACCACAGCCTCAGTCTGAAAGTGGACTGAAGCTGGACTACACCTCAGGTGTGACCACAGCCTCAGTCTGAAAGTGGACTGAAGCTGGACTACACCTCAGGTGTGACCACAGCCACTCTGAAAGTGGACTGAAGCTGGACAACACCTCAGGTGTGACCACAGCCTCAGTCTGAAAGTGGACTGAAGCTGGATTACACCTCAGGTGTGACCACAGCCTCAGTCTGAAAGTGGACTGAAGCTGGACTACACCTCAGGTGTGACCACAGCCTCAGTCTGAAAGTGGACTGAAGCTGGACTACACCTCAGGTGTGACCACAGCCGCGGTCTGAAAGTGGACTGAAGCTGGACTACACCCGGCATCGAAGGCCCGGGGGTGGGAGCGCGAAGGCTGCCTCAGCCTTTCTTCCGGGCGCCTGGGTTCCGCGCGAGGCAGAGGGCGCTGTCTGGGCAGGTCTAGCAAGGCCCGAGGAAGTCAAGGGCTGCCTGGCTGGATGCGGCTGGGCCTGTTTCCGGGCCGGCGTCGAGAGAGGAGGAGGAGGAGGAGGAGGAGGGGGAGGCGCCCCGCGTCGTTTGCATGGAATCTCAGCCCAGTAGCCAGCGGGGAGCGGGGCAGACGAAGTCGGCGGTCCGACTACTGGAGCACCGGCCGCCGCCAGCGCGCAGCCCTCGCTCTCCACTCCCACCATTACGCGCGGGGCAGGCGGGGGTGGAACTCTTGGCGGCCTCCTCCTCCTCCTCCTCCTCGCTCTCTCGCTCTCGTCTCTCCTCTTAGGCGAGCAAGGGCGAGAGGCGCAATCTCAGGCCGCCGGAGTGAGGAGACGCGCAGCGGACCCGCCGCTACAGCCGCCGAGCGCCGCTCGTGGAGAAGCATGGTGAGCCCCTTCGGCGCGCTCCCACGGCAGGGCTCTCTCCTTCCGCGCGGGGAGGGACGGCCATCCCGAGACCGCGGAGGGCGCGCGTGGCGTGGGGAGTCCCCGTTGGGTTCCCTCTCGGAACTTATTTGAGTTTAGTTGAGAGGGGAAGGAGGGCGGCGGGTTAGTTTTGGTGCCCCCGCCAAGAAGGCTGCTGGCGATGCGCTGCTTCTTCCTTCCCCCCCTTCCCCGATCCTCCTCTCCTCTCCCCTCCTGTCTGCACTGGCCGAGTTCGGCACCAGGCGCGCGGTGGAGTGCGCGGAAACCTCTGCCCTCCGGGTGCAGATCCACGGGGCTTGGGCTTGGGGCGCCGAGACGAGGCTGGCGTCGAGGGGACGGGACGGGAAGGAGGAGGGTTGGCTTTTCTACCCCACATTTTTCACCCATTGAAGGAGACTCAAAGCGGCTGACAAACCTTCTGTTCTTCTCCCCACAACAAATCACTCTGTGAGGTCGGAGGGTTCTGTGAGAGCTCAGGAGAGAGCTGTGACTAGCCCAGGGTCACCCAGCTGGAGGAAAAAGAAGAGTTGGCTTTTCTACCCCGCTTTTCTCACCCAGTTAATGAGACTCAAAGCGGCTGGCAAACCTTCTGTTCTTCTCCCCACAACAAAACACCCTGTGAGGTGGGTGGGGCTGTGAGAGCTCGGCAAAGAGCTGTGACTACCCCAAGGTCACCCAGCTGGCTTTGAGGGCGAGGGCGGAATCGAACCCGGTATTCCCAGGTCAGAGTCCGGCTCCCTAATCGCTAGACGAAACTGGCTCATCTCTGCTGCTCGCTCTTGCTGAGGGCGGGAGGGATAAAAGGGGACAAAGCCGCCTTTCTACCTAGGCTGACTTGGGATTACGGTTCCCGTTCCTATCAGCATCATCAATCCCAGTCAGACTTTGTTTCCTCTCCAGATTGAGAGCGCAGCAGCCTCAGTCCTATAGAAGAGCTTAATTCGGCTTCGTTGCTCTGCTCGATTTCTTTCCCTCTGCTGAATCATCACCATCACCTCCTCCTTTGCCCTCTTCTCTGTGATCTTCGCTGTTTGTGCTTTAACCACTTGCCGGTTCTTTTTTCTTTGAACTCTTCTTGCCACTCCCCACCTTCGCTTCCTTAGAAGACAGCCACAACACAGAAGAAGCCGGACGGGGCAGAGAGTGCTGAGAGCGCATTAACCTGCTGCCCGGCTTGTTTTAGGGCAGTGATGGCTAACCTTTTGAGCTCAGTGTGTCAAAATTCGCAAGAAAACCTAGCTTAACTCGGGTGCTGTGTCACATCTAGAAATATCCATAATTTTGTGATATTTGTAGCTCTAGTAAAAAAGTTATATTTTTGATATATATATTTTATTAAAAGCAAAAACAAATAATTCTTAACGTTAGTGACTTTTGTTGCCAAATCTTCAATTGAAAGTTGGTATTTCGTACACTTCAAGAACAAGCAAGCACTACACACCCAGGTGCCAGGGTGACCATGTGTGTCACCCAAAAGGGCTTGGCGTGTCACCTGTGACACGCATGTCATAGGTTGGCCATCACTGTTTTAGGGTGTTTTTCCACTTAGCACTAGAGTACCCATTAAGGACCCATTAAGGGGTCCTTAATCCATTAAGGGTCCTTAATGGATACTCTAGTGCTAGTGGAAAAACACCCTTAGTTAGCCACTGTAGGAAAGGCAGTGGCTGTGAATGGAAACTCATCAGCTTCTCAGTGGAATGGTCAGTGGAGTGAGCCATTTTGGTGTAGTGGTTAAGGAGCTGGACTTTTATCTGGGAATACCAGGTTTGATTCTACACTCTTCCACGAAGCCAGCTGGGTGACCCTGGGGTAGTCACAGCTCTTTTGAGCTCTCACAGCCCCACCTACCTCCCAGGGTGTCTGTTGTGGGGAGAAGAATAGAAGGTTTGTCAGCCACTTTGAGTCCCCTTAAATGGGTGAGAAAAGCGGGGTAGAAAAGACAACTCTTCTTCTTGTTCTTCTTCTTCTTACAGATCTGGGGCGTGGATGGAGGGGTACAGTGCTTTAGATAAATCCCCTTCAAAGCTTAATCCTTTAAATGGGAAGCTTTTAAGGATTAAGCCAGTTCAAGCCAGTTGGGTGACATTGGGTTAGTCACAGCTCTTTTTTTCAGCTCCCACAGCCCCACCTACCTGACAGGGTGTTTTGTTGTGGGGAGAAGAATAATTTGTCAGCTGCTTTGAGTCCCCTTTAATGCATGAGAAAAGCAGGGTAGAAAAGCCAGCTCTTCTTCTTCCTCCAGCTGGGTGACCTTGGGCTAGTCACAGCTCTCTTCTGAGCCCTCACAGCCCCACCTCTTCTTCTTCTTCTTCTTCCCAAAGAAGAATAGTTTCTGAAGAGTCATTTCATTTAGTTCAGGGCTGACAGACTTGCTGCCCGCATCCTGAAAGCTAGATTGAAAGGGAGATTATCCTGGAAGTTTGGTTGGCAGAGCCTGTCTTTCCCTGAGATGTTGTGTGGAGGTTGATAGTTATTTGGGAGGGAATGGGAGGAGGAGAGAGAAATGTGTTGTGTAAATCTCTAGCACATAGCTACACATTCATGCTCTCTTTGTTGGCGTCTCTGTTGTTTATGCTGTTTTGCGCCTAAGAGCAAGCCTTTAGATTCAGAAGCCCTTTAAGGAGAAATGTAGTATACTTATTTATACTTCACCCAAACATGTCATTTAAAGAGCGAGTGATTCAGACTGAGCTGTTATCTTACAGCATTCAAGGCAGCCTTGAATAAAAACGCCAATTCCCAGTTTGGGAAATCTGCCAGAAAAGTGAACTTGCTAACACAGAAGTCTCTTAAACTGAGCCCCATTCATTTAAGGGCTCATTGTATCCTTTCTCCTTCCAGATTGATGAAGCTCTTGTGAGTTTCAAAAACAGTTGCATGACCTTAAGATGGCAACATTATTTATTTTCTCCCCCCTGCAAAGAAAAGTTTCCTTCTGGCAGCTAATGGGTCTGAAATTAGTGGTGGGAGGAACAAAAATCCAAAGTGGACTGAACTTTTGGGATGGGGGAGGAACTGATTGTTTTTGCAAAAGGCTCTCTGGATTGGTTAGGAATGCTTTTTAAATGTAGGTTAAGAGTTGGGTCTAAAATTACATGGGACCTTCCTTGTTGTCACAAGAACAAGCATTAGCTAGACATCATGGGGGAAATGGCCCCGTGTTTCATTGTCGACAGCAGCAACTTCCCATTTCTGGATGGAGCAAAGGGACATATAGTCATTCCTTGTATAACATGTAGTATGGTTTTAGTCATAAGCATTTGCTAAAATGAGACTCCTTTTATTTAGCTTAATCTTACACCGACAAAAACTATGTTGCTGTAAAATACATTGTGATGAATGAAAGCTCAGCACTTAGGGGAACTGGTTATGGCTTTGGATTCCCCAACTTGATAGCTTCTGCCAAAGGAACTGTTTCTATACAGTGAGCTCCTTTCTCCACTGGGCCTTATTCCAGATTAAATCTCAGAATGGGGACCTGCCATCTTTATGATGGTGCAGACTATGGGCCTTTTTGCATGTACCTCTCTTAATCCGGATTAAGAAGATCTGGATCTTTGGTGTCTGGTCCCTGTGGAATCCGGTCCTTGAAGTTCTGCGTCATGGTGAGGTTCCCATACATCCACACGGGCCATCTAGCAACCGATGGCAATGGGTGCTAAACAGGGCTGCTGTGCGGATGCCGTAACACCCATCCTGAGGCTCGATTAGGCCTGAGGAGGAAGGTATGACAGTGGCATAGCATGATTGGCCCACACAAGAGTCAATCAGGGGTCACTTCCGGTTTCAGCGGACATGGCAGAGAGAGATGGCTTTGTAGCTGCCTACGTAGCCACTATGAAGCTTGTGCTCAGCTTCATAGACTGCTACAAAGGCTGTGTGGGCTTATGTAGCTGCCCTTCTGCAAATGGCGGTATCTAGGCCTGCCCCATTGCCCTGGTATACATGCAGAAGTGTGCTCTGTGATCTGGGGCCTATTCGCACTTGGCCTTTTTCTGGAGTATATCTCAGGATAGGGGTCTGTGGTCCACATGCTAATGCAGACTCTGGCAGACCTCACTTTGGGCCTGCTGAAGCCTGCACTAGCATATGGACAGCAAGTCCCTATTTCAGGATATATTCCAGAATAAAGCCAAGTGCGAATAGGCCCCTGGTCTTCACCCCATTAAAGGGGTCTTGCATTAATCTGGATTTAAGGGCCCAAAGACCCCATTAAATCCAGATTTCAACGGTGCTTGTGTGAACAATGCGTTCAGGATGGGGTCCTAATGAGGTCCTTAAATGGTCTTGTGTGGGAAAGGTACCTAGAGGATCTGTACCAAATGCATTCCTATTGGGCTCCTAATGGGGTCTTTGTTGCATGTGCCAAACCCTGGACCTGCCATACTCTTTACTAGCTTATGGGTGGCAGGTCCCTATTCTGAGCTATAATCTGGAATAAGATCCAGTGCAGGAAGGGCCTGTATGTGTTTCCACACTGAGTTGTGTGCACCCTTTTCGAAAAATTGCATTATGTAATGCAGTTCTCAGATTTATTTATTTATGATTTATATTTGTATCCTACCCTATACCCAAAGGTTTCTGGGTGGGTTACAATGATCTCATTATAAAAACCGATAAATAGACAAATGTGACTTAAACAATGACAGCCAGGGTAAAGGGGTATGTCTTTACTTGTCTTCTGACGACATACAGTGAATGTGCCTTGTGAAACTCAAAGGAGAAATTATTCCATAAACTGGGAGCTACAGCTGAGAATGCCCTGCCACCAAGAAACACTCCCCCCCCCCCCAACCACTGCAGGTGGTGGGACAACCAAGGGGTCCTCATCTATACATCTTACGGCAGGTTTATATGGGAAGAGGTGTTAACTAATTGTCAGACCTGATTGACGTATATAAAGTCATGCATGGCATAGAAAAGGTTGATAGAGAAAAAAATATTTTCTCTGTTAGACAACACTAGAACCAGGGGGCACATTATGAAGCTGATGGGTAGGAGAGTCGGATCAGACAAGGGGAGTATTTCTTCAGCCAGGTGGTCATCAGTCTATGGAATTTGCTGCCAGAAGAGGTGGAAACAGCAGCCAGCCTAGATGGCTTTAAGGAAGGGTTGGACAAATTCATGGAGGATGGATGTATCATTGGCTACTGGAATGGATTTCTAAGTACATCTTTCAGGCTTGAGGGGCAAGCAAGATACAGGTACCTCTAAGGCCATTTGCTGGGATTAGTGAGCAAGAGAAAGTTTGCCCTTGTCTCTGCTTGAGATGCCCATGGGCAATTGGTGGGACACTGTGTGAGACAGGATGCTGGACTAGATGGGCTGTGGCCTGATCCAGCAGGGCTTCTCTTATGTTCTTATGTTAATAGGATTACTTACAAATGTAGGTGGTTTTCCTTTGATTCAGACTGAGTTTTGATTATGTTATCATTTGGAAATAAGTAAGCACGCAGAGAGAAAATGTTTGTTTGATTGTAGCATTTTACATTTGAAATGTTCCTTTTTAGCTTTCTAAGCTGTTCCTGTGGTATAGTGAGTCAGTAATGCCAGGTGTTCCTGCCGTACAGAAATGAAGAAAGAAAATAGCCGCATCTATAATATATGTGGCTAGAAGGGGCCCAGGATCCAATCAACTCAAAGAGCAGGGAGATCTCCAGTCATGGAAGTGCAGCCAGAACCTGAACCTACATTGGTGGAGAAAGACCAACCTGATACTGACTCTGTAGAAGGGATACCTAAGAGTTGCTTTTCTTGCTGTTGGGAAAATGTGCCCCTTTTGAGGGTTGGGTCAGGAAACAGCTGCCCCTTCCTACAGCTTGGAGGCTTGCATGCCCATGCCGCCAGGTGACCAAAGGTGTGGATGCAGTGTAAACGAAAGATAAACCTGACCTGCGTGGCCAAGAACAGCTGTTAATTGAAGTGTTGTGAATAGGGATTTGCATGAATATTCGTAACATTTGTTATTCATACGAATTCGTCCAAGTTCGACATTCGTAGACAAATCGAATGTTACGACATTCGCACCTTAACATTTGTAGGATACAGATGTTTCGGATGTTTGTATGAATAGTTCGGACATTCGTTAAACCAGGGAGGTGGGAAAACAGCTGCACCACACATCTGCAACAGGTCCAGATTGCATTTGACACAGATCAGGAGCGGATTAAAAGTGGATTCGGGTCAGATTTGATCCTTTCGGAGCACAGATTTGTTATGGGATATGTATCGGATACATATTTGTGCATATCAGAGACATATTTTGTTCGTATATGTGTGTTCTTATGCTCTTACGTATTGGATATTCATACAAATTCATACAAATACATTTGTATTGAATAGAATCCTACCACATTCAAAGGGGATCTATTTGAATGAATACGAATTTTCTAACATCGACCCAAAAAACCCATTTGTGCGCATCTCTAGTTGTGAACCAGTACAGTGTGAGATACCTTTGTGGTTGACTTCCAGTTAATATTCTTAATTATTTTGAAATTAAAGCAGCACATCCTCTTCCTTTCCCTTTTATCCTCACAGCAGCCCTCTCAGGTGGGTTAGGCTGATTACTCATGACTGGCTCGAAGTCACTTGGAATGCTTCCATTAATGATTGGGAATTTGGAACAAAGACCTTAATGGATCTTAGTCTGACGGAAGCCTCTATGTTACATAACCCCTCAATACAAATAACGTTTGAGCTGTTTTGGACCAGACATCAGTATTCTTACTGGTGGTGCCACTGCACCCATTAAAAATGTATCATGACTTGGATATTAGTATAGCTAAAATAAAATGTAATTGAGGTAGATTTCATAACTGGATAAAAACTTTTGAGAGCCCCTTGGACTGTAGTACGATCAGATAAGTCAATAGTAAAGGAAATTAACTCTGACTGTCCATTGGCCACATAATGAGAAAACAAAACATTGGAAAAGACCCTGATGCTGGGCAAAACTGAAGGAAAAAGGAAAAGGGGATGGCATAGAATGAAATGTATAGGTAAGAAGTGGAGGTAATAAATCTGAGCTTAAGCAGAGTCTGGGAGACAGAGGATAGAAGGGCCATTTATTTTTGATAATTTTTGAGCACTGTTATTTTTGTTGAGAAATTTTCAGCAAAATACAGCAAGCTTCATTGTAACAAATCTGGAAAATATGAGATTTTTTTAGGGGGGGTATTGTTGGAAGAGTTGAAACAAGTCTCACAGGAATTCCAAAATAGGATTGCTTTATCAACGACTTTATGATTTTTGAGAATTATTATATGCTTCTATGTTTTATTTATAGTTTAGTTTATAATATTTCATACTGATCAAAACTGGTGTATGCTGTGGTTTATTTACCTGAATGATTTACATGAATACAATTATTTTTGCCCTTTTTGAACTGGAGGGAAAGTGTTAGAAAGAGGGCTGATTGTACTCCCTGCCAAAAAAAATCTAGTAGCCTAAGAATAGTATATAGGTCCTGGTGTGGGGAGGGTGCTCTTTTCTTATCCTCAGTCCCAGAAAGGGGAGAAGGTGCATCTTTTTCATTGATCCATCCTTACCAAGGCCATGGAATTTCTAACATCAAGGATTGTGGAAATGAACATTTTTTCTTAGAGTTATGTGTTCAGTTGGGATGGTGTAAGAAGGCCTCCTTCTGAAGGTTTCAGCCTGAAGCTTTTGGTTACCACCGGTGTTTTTTTTTTTCAATCCTGCAAGTTTTCAACAAATTTGCTTATTTCAGTACATTTTAGACATCTTTTTGTTATGACCCTTGGTTTTTAGCCTTTGTCTGCTCATAAAAGGATAAAGGGAGCTGGTAAGGATGTGCAAAATTCTCTTTGCATTTACAATGTTGATAGAATATTTCATATATGTAGATACGTGGTTTTTCACATATCTAAAACTTTGATTGAAATGAACTACAGTACTTGCAAAAACATTTGTGTTTTTCTGTGTTTTGGATCATGAAAAGGCCTTTTTTCATGATCCTTGAAAAAGTGATATTTCTCTTTGCAAAAAAAAAAGTGCAAAAATGGATGCAAAAAATCAGATTAACCTGCCATGAGACCTTAAAGTTTATGGCAGGATGATTACCATCCATTATGGCAACAACAAACACAACAATACCTGGCTGAAGGTAGCAAGGAGAGATACTTCTTTCTATTAAGAAGCCGCTGGTACAAAGTTGGAGATTTTTATTTCCACTCTGTTAATGGCCATGCTGCAGAAAGGGAACAGGAAGGGTATTAGCTTATTACTATAACTGAGCAGCTTGCTACCATTTTAAGAACATAAAAGAAGCCCTGCTGGTCAGGCCACAGCCCATCTAGTCCAGCATCCTGTCTTACACAGTGTCCCACCAATTGCCCATGGGCATCTCAAGCAGAGACAAGGGCAAACCTTCTCCTGCTCTTTGCTTTCTTTGTGAAGAATAGGTAAAACAAGTTGCAGTTATATCAAGCCATTATGTCAAAGTCAAGGACTATCAAAATCAAAGTTGGTTTCAGAGTTTTTTAAATTGAAACATGCTATAAACCCTGGCTCATAAGATCATGCTTTTTTGCCCCCATGGTAAAAGAGAAGAAAGGTGAAGGAAACTATGGCTTACTTTTGGAACAAAAGACAATCAGCACATTTCATTTAGCAAGTGTCTGTTGGCAATTGACATATTGCCAATTTACTAAATGCTCTTAACTGTTGATAAAGTTTTGAAAATCAGCAACTTGCAATATGGACAGAAAACTTGTCAAAATTCTATCACACACGTGTGATATTTCTGTACCTGTGAAGCAGTGAACCTTCTGTTCTTTTGCATTTCTGCAAGTGTCCTAGGGTAGTATTTGCTTGTTGTGTATATCTTACACATTTCTAAATAAAAAAATCAGAGCTGCCTTTAAAACAAAGCAAAGACATTACCGCCTAGAATAAATGGTGGCCTAAGCTCAAAATACTTCCTTATTTAATAGCATGAAGACAAAACTCCTCCTAGATCTAGGTTGTCTTCTTAGCCATTATTTGACAGGTAATTACACAACAGAGTTGTATTTAGCAATTATTTACCAGATAACTAGGCAACAGAGCGGATGGCTTTAAGAAAGGATTAGATTAATGGAGAACAGGTGTATTGGTGCTGTTAGAATGGATGCCTGCGACCTTCCTCCAGGCTGAAGAGACAGGCAGAATGCCTCTAAAGGCCATTTGCAGGGATTCAAGATCCGGTGAAGGTTTTGCCTTTGCTTCAGAATGCCCGGAAGCAATTGGTGGCCATTGTGTGAGATACAATGCTGGATTGCATGGGCTAGGGCCTGATCTAGCAGTGTTTCTTGTGTTCTTATTGAACGGTTATTTAGCACAACAAAACTATAGTTGACATTTTAAAGAATATTCTACATTTTATATATATTACTGGAATTAATAATGAAGAATACATGCCAGCTTCTTTATCAAAGGTATAAAATTGCAGCCCTTGGGATGTTTCAGTGGCCAGCACATAATGCTGGGAACTGTAGCTCTGTTACATGTGGAAGTCTGCCATCAAAGTTACCCTGCTCTATGTTCTATTATCT
The DNA here is from genome assembly GCA_023333525.1 of Aspidoscelis tigris stejnegeri. Classification (NCBI taxonomy): domain Eukaryota; kingdom Metazoa; phylum Chordata; class Lepidosauria; order Squamata; family Teiidae; genus Aspidoscelis; species Aspidoscelis tigris. Next base: position 99,787,690 of record JALMGA010000002.1, read on the forward strand.
ATGCATTTTCCGTTATTATTATTATTATTATTATTATTATTATTATTATTATTATTATTATTATTATTATTATTATTATTATTATTATTATTATTATTATTATTATTATTATTATTATTATTATTATTATTATTATTATTATTATTATTATTATGTAAAAGCAGCAGTTACACACAGCAAACGAGATGACTATGCTGGATTTCGTATTATATCACTAGTTGGGCACTTCCCAAGCACCTAGGACTGCATGATGTATCGGCGAATTATGCGAGCAGACCCCAGTAAAGTGGCTTTTTGTAGTTGGCAGATGGATATTTTGTCAATGCCAATGGTTTTTAGGTGCCTGCTGAGATCTTTTGGCACCGCGCCCAGTGTGCCGAGGATGGCTGGGACCACTTTCACTGGTTTTTGCCAGAGTTGCTAAAGTTCAATTCTCAGGTCTTCATATCTGGTGAGCTTCTCCAACTGTTTCTCCTCAATTCTGCTGTCCCCTGGAATAGCAACGTCAATGATCCACACCTTCTCTTTCTAAACAATTGTAATATCAGGAGTGTTATGCTCCAATTTTTGGTCAGGCTGAAGCCTGAAGTCCCAAAGTAGTTTTGCCTGTTCGTTTTCAACAACTTTTTCTGGCTTGTGATCCCACCAGTTCTTTGCCACTGGCAGATGATACTTTTGGCACAAGTTCCAGTGGATCATTTGTGCTACAGCATTGTGTCTCTGCTTGTAATCAGATTGTGTGATCTTCTTGCAGCAGCTGAGTATATGGTCGATTGTTTCATCCACTTTTTTGCAGAGTCGGCACTTTGGATCTTCTCCTGATTTTTCAATTCTGGCTTTGATGGCATTTGTTCTTATTGCTTGTTCTTGTGCAGCAAGAATCAGTCCTTCTGTTTCCTTTTTCAATGTTCCACTCATAAGCCAAGACCAGGTCTTTTCCATGTCCACTTTGCCTTCGATCTTCTCCAAGAACTGTCCATGCAGTGTTTTATTGTGCCAGCTGTCAGTTCGATGTTGAATTGCAGTTTTCCGGTACTGGTTCTTGGTTTGCTGCACTTTGAGAAGCTTCTGGTTGTTGACTTCAATCAAAGCTGATTCTTTGCTTTCTGCCACATAATCTGCTAATGCATGCTTCTCTTCTTCCACTGTTTGCTTCACTTGCAAAAGTCCCCTACCACCTGCTTTCCTGGGCAAGTACAGCCTGTCGACATCACTCCGAGGATGTAGTGCATGGTGGATCGTCATCAGTTTTCTGGTTTTTCTGTCTAAGTTGTCCAATTCGAGATGAGTCCAGTTCACAATTCCTGTAGTGTATCTAATGACCGGTATGCCCCAGGTGTTTATGACCTTAATGGTGTTACCACCATTCAGTTTACTTTTCAAGATTTTTCTAGTCCTTTGGATGTATTCTTTACTGACCACAGATTTCACACGGCCATGCTTAATGTTATCCAGTTGCAGGATGCCCAGGTATTTGTAGGCTTCTGACTGGTGGGACCTGATAACTTGACCATTTGGCATTTCAATGCCTTCACTTTCAGTAATCTTCCCCTTCAGTGCCACTGTGGCAAATCTGTCCAGGCCAAACTCCATACTGATGTTGCTGCTGAATATTCGCACTGTGTTGGTCAATGACTGGATCTCAATTTCAGATTTTCCATAAAGCTTCAAGTCATCCATGTACAGTAGATGTGAAATTTTCTGTGAATTCCTGGCAGTTTGATAGCCCAGGTTTGTTTTCTCTAGGATGAGTGACAGCGGGATCATAGCGATGATGAAAAGCAGTGGGGACAATGAGTCCCCCTGGAAGATGCCCCTTTTGATGTTGATCAGTCCGTAGCTTTCATTTCCAACAAAAAGCTCAGTCTTCCAACGTTTCATCGCACCTTCTATAAATTTTGTGATGTTCTGACTGATCCCGATGGTTTCCAAACACTTTGTGATCCAACCGTGTGGCAGTGAATCAAAAGCTTTTTTATAGTCAATCCAAGTCATATGCAGGTTTGTTTTTCGGCTTTTGCAGTTCTCCAGAATCATTTTGTCAATCAGTAGCTGGTCTTTTGTGCCCCTGCTTCTCCATTTGTTTCCTTTTTTCTCTACTGGCATGATGTTGTTGTCTTCGAGGTAGTCTTGAATCCTGTCTGCTATTATGCCTGTCAGCAGCTTGAGCATAGTAGGTAGACAAGTTATCGGCCTGTAGTTTCCTGGTGTGGCTCCCTTTGCTGCATCTTTCTGTATTAAGTATGTTTTGCCAGTTATTAGCCATTCACTGATGTTTCCTGTTTGCAGCATTTCATTAAACAGTTCGGCCATTTTTGCATGCAGGCTGGTCAGGTATTTGAGCCAGAAGCCATGCAACTGATCAGTGCCAGGGGATGTCCAGTTCTTCACTTTCTTCACTCTTTTCGTGACCATTTCACTTGTTATTTCCAGCTGCCGCATTTTATTCTTGGAGAATTTCTTCTCGAAATCCTTTATCCACCCAGCAGTTTTGTTGTATTCTTTTTCAGCCTCCCAGAGATCTTTCCAGAAGTTGGTTATTGCTTCTTTCTCTGGCTTTTCAATTTTCTTGTCTACTTGTTCATGCAGGCTCTGGTAGAACTGCCTCTGATTAGACTGGAACCTTTGGTTCTGCCTGTATTGGATGATTCTTGCTTCATATCTTTCGATTTTCCTGGCTGTAGCTGTTATCTGCTCTTTCATGATTTTCAAAGCTTCGTCAATTTTCCTTGTATTCAGCCAGTATTTTTTGATCAGATGTTCTTTAGTCTTCTTGTTGTTCAGTTTCTTCTCCTTCATGTTTTTTAGGTTGCTGGCATCTGATCTCAGGCTTCTCATTTTTAGTTCCAGTCGGACATTCCACTTTGGTTTTCCAGTTGATTTTCTAATTGGTTTTGGCTGCAGTAACCCTAGTTCTTCTGTTACTATCACAGCTGTACTGTAGGCGAGCTGGTTCAGTTCTTCGATTGTTGCTACCTGAACAGTTACAAGGGCAGAGTTGATGTCATTCATCAGTGGGACAAGTCGTTTTCTGCCTGTAGTTTTTAGGGTTGGCAGTCGCTTTCGCTCTGTACTTGATGCTGTATAAGCCATTATTCTGTCCTTCAGTTCCTGCTGTCTTTGAGACAATGTGCCAGGTGTTTCATCCATGACTTCATGCTGCTGTTCTTCCTCTTCTTGCAGAATTTCCAGATTTTCATCAGGTTCTAGTTGATCAGTGACTCCTGGTCTTGTTGGAGCTTCTATTGCTGCCACAATAGGCTGCGGTGCTTCAGTTTCACTAGCTTTTCGTATGTCTTCGAGTTCAGCTTCTCTGAACACTTTACTCCCAATTATGAATCTTCTCTGATCAGCTAGACGCAGTTCTGTTACCTTTGAATCTGGGAATTCTTGTTTCCATAGCTGGTGCATCCGTTTTTGATAGCCTCGTTTTCCAGGTTCTGATTTGTAGTAACACTTCATGACTATACGATTCTCTGACCTTAAGAATTTCTGCCGCTTCCTTGTTTGTTATTATTATTATTTTGTAAGTGTTGGTGAATGTTGTAATTTGATCTCTGGAACAATCGTACTCTTGGCCACTAGCCTGGGCAAAAGTTTATTACAAACTGTTCTGGAAACTGTGACTCTTTCTGCACTGGATTTTATTCTGGGATATATTCTGTCCAGAGCCTGCCATTGTCTGCAATGGCTTACATTACAGCAAGCCCCTATTTTGGGATATATCTCAGAATAAGGCTTAGTACAGAAAGGGTCTGTGTGAACAAATCCATGCTGTTCTTCGTAACTATACAGAAGTTCTTCCCAAAGTATTTTTGGATTTCTCAATGTAACCAATAACACCTAATGTTCCCAAATACTGACCAGGCTTCTTATCTTCCTACGGCATGAGGTGACCTTAATGAGTAAGAGGAAGAATCTGGTTAGCCTTTACCTGGAGAAGAGGAGTAAAGAAGAGATATGATATGGTGCTTCAGATGTGGTGGCGTGGCAGCTTGTTCACTTGTGGCCCAGAGATGGGCTTAGTTTCAGCAGGAAATTTCAGTGGACCATTTGGAGAAACCCCTCAAGCACAAAGATGGATTTCTGTGGAGCCTAAGTGGACTTTCCCAGATCAAAGGTCATCAAAGCTGGGACCTAACCTCCAAGAATCCACTGGTCTAATTTTCCTGCATCAATTAAGTATTAAGTATTTGGGTGCCTCCAGACAGTGGCAAACACTTTGCAGCCACTGCTGATGGAGTGGTCATAGGATTGGTCACGTGACCACCAGTCAGCAGTGGTGGTGCAGCGGCAGCAGCAGAGAATGTGTTCTGTTAAAAACTGTAGTTTTTAAAAACTGTAAATTGCTTGGGCAATTTAATGACCCATGAACCTACCCAGTAACTATCCACATGTTTAAATTGCGTTGACTGTTTGCATTGTTTTATAAGTCCAACTGTTGCAAAGGAAATTGAGACAAAACAGCAATTGAGTGGTCATTAAATAGTTGAGAATTTCCAGTGCAAAATACTAGCCTGCCTAGTATTAAATAGAGCATTAGGAGCCAGTGCTGAAATAGCCCAGAGCATAACATCATGGTGAAGGAAGCTGGGATGTTATTGAATCCAGTATTTTGTGTGTTTACACCTATAATGGTCCCTGCCATCTTTTATGTGAATTTCTCCTCATCTTATTGTCTGTTCCTTATGATTTGACTCTTAGTACAAGTATATTCCTAGCCCAGCATTTGAAATCTGAGTCTAGGTAGGGAACAGACATTGCACCTTTGCCAAGTATGGCATAATAAAAGTACTGATCATGCCAAGTTTTCCATCACCCTCTAGTGTAATGTGCATTGGGACACTCCATACTTTTCTGCACTTATCTTGGTTAGATCTGGATGAGCGGATCTAGAATACGTGGATTCCCTGATCCTGATTGTGTGAAGGCATGGACTAAGATAGCACTGATCTGGCCTATGCCTCACTGTGACCTCAGACTTTGCAGCCACCCCTGCGTGCATCCTAAGGCTAGGAAGAACAGTCATAGCCTTGGAGTTTGGGGTGGTGTTTTTTGACCACATGCTTTAGTGTGCTGCAGAAAATCACTTTCCAGTAGTTCTGGATCACAGGCATATCATCTGCATGCCTCCCGTGATTCGTAATAAAGAATCTGATCTGAATGTAGAGCTGATTAGAAAGGTCTGCAGCAGATCAGAGGCCTATTTGCACTTAGGCCTCTAATATGCAATTAAGACAGCTGGATTAAGAACCTCTTTTCTCTATCTTGGGCCGATCAGCAGGAGGCTTGGCCTCATTGATTCACATTAATAGGCACCTTTATGTGCCTAGAAGTGTTCTACATGGATTTTTAAGACAGGACAGTTTTAAAGGTGTTGAATGAAAGAAACATTTAATTGCCTTTAATAATAAATGCAATCTCCAGGAGTGGTTGTGCAAGAAGGGTGCTGTTATCTCTTTTAGAAGACACTGGCTTAGTGTGTTTTTATCATTATATCTGTTCAGGCATCCTGATGAGCCATCAGTGGAACAGTTAATGCTGAACTTTGAACCTCTAGAAAGGCAATGTGAGCCTCTGAGATAAAGAACACCTGATAGAAGGCAAATAAGGATTTAAGAGCTGGCTTTCTTTGGGTGTTTTTCCACTGTCACTAGACATACCCATTAAGTACCCATTAATGGGTACAAAAATGCCATTACGTACGCATTAATGGGTACGTCTAGTGACAGTGGAAAAACATCCTTTGTTCCCTTTCTGAAAGCACATTTCAGGGATTGAAAAAAGCATATGTAAACTTATTAGAGCCAGTTTAGTCTAGTAGTTAGGGAGCCAGACTCTTATCTGGAATACTGGGTTTGATTCTGCCCTCCCCCACGAAGCCAGTTGGGTGACCTTGGACTAGTCACAGCTCTCTTTCTGAGCTCTCACAGCCCCACCCACCTCACAGGGTGTCTGTTTTGGGGAGAAGAATAGAAGAGCTTTGTCAGCTGCTTAGAGTCCCCTTAAATGGGTGAGAAAAGTAGGGTAGAAAAGGCAACTCGTCTCCTTCTCCTTCCCACTGTTTCAGTTGCTGGAAAGTAGATTTAGGAAATAAAAATTATGCAAATGTATTACGCCTATTGTATAATTGGTTAGTATTTAGTTGGGTGGAAGTGCCATTGTGGAATGTAGGAAAACTGCCTATTAAAGTGTAGGAACTTGCTTTGTACTAGGTGTTCCCAAACACCAGCTCATCCAATTTAGTCTCAGGAGTGTATCAGAGAAGTAGAACCAGATGGTGTTTGCCTACGGATCCCAATGACTGTGCTAACTGTGATCCCAACGGCATCTATAAAGTTAGTTGAGTTCCTGTTCTGAATCTGTACTGAAGGCCAGTGACTCTCCAAGGCTTTGGATAGGAGTGTTGCCTTCATTGGGAATACCAGAAGTTCAGCCTGGATGCTTTTTTATCCAAAGCATATTGTCTCCCACAAAGTAGCTGAGATTCTTTGGTGAATGCTGTCAGTTATAATCATTGCCTGGATGCATCAGCACAAATCAAAATACTACTGCTCATGGTATCCCCGCTGCATAGGTTTTGTTCATGTGCGTTAGGGAGATGGCATCCTGGGAAGTGTAGATAGTGCTTTTAAACTTTTTTGCATGCGCTCTGCCACAGGTTCCTTATCTGTTGGTCCAACATTTGTCAAGGAGGAATGGAGCCCTTGCCAATATTAAGGATTGTATGTAAATGTTTTTAAATGACAATGAGACCATGAGCATAAGAAGAAGAGCTGGCTTTTCTACCCCGCTTTTCTCACCCATTTGAGGGGACTCAAAGTGGCTGACAAAGCTTCTGTTCTTCTGCCCACAACAGACACCCTGTGAGGTAGGTGGGGCTGTGACAGCTCAGAAAGAGAGCTGTGACTTGCCCAAGGTCACCCAGCTGGCTTTGTGGAGAAGAGTTGGCTTTTCTACCCCGCTTTCCCCACCCATTTAAGGGGACTCAAAGCGGCTGACAAAGCTTTTCTATTCTCCCTGTGAGGTAGGTTGGGCTGTGAGAGCTCAGAAGAGAGCTGTGACTAGCCCAAGGTCACCCAGCTGGCTTCATGGGGGAGGGCACAATCGAACCGGGTATTTCCAGGTAAGTCTGGCTCCCTGACCACTAGACCAAACTGGCTCACAGGAAAATGATAATATGGATACATGTTAAAAAAGATTAGTACGGCGCTATAGAAATAAACAATAGTAATAGTAATAGTAATAGCAATGATGAGTGAATGTAAATGTAAACTTTCATACTGGGTAAGAAGTGAGATGTGACTTAGAAGGAGAAGAAGGTGACGTTTCAGAAACAAAATAAGAACTTGAAATGGAACTTGACAGGACTGTTGTGGTTTTAGACCTGGTATTTTTAGAAATAGGAATGTGATTCCAGACTGAGCTTAGTAGTCATGTACTATTTTCCCTTAAAGAATTTCCCTTATCATTCTTCTCTGAGCTCTGGGGTCTGTGGGTCTGTGGTTAAGCTAGGGTGTTTTGACATTGTTGTTGTGGAATCAGCTTTCCCAAGTTGTTTTATATTAGTAAGTGACCCACCATGGTAGTCAAGGCTGTGTTCAGACATAAGAAAAGGGGAATCCCAAAGACACCTCAGAGAGACAGTTTGCGGCCCTCACGGTCTCAGCTCTGTTCTGATCCACCTTTTCTAGCATATAATGTTCACAAGAGGGACAGACTGGTGTGTGAACAACCCCACCTCAAAGCCTCCTCTGAGCCACCTCAGAGATGCTTTTTCTTTGCTGTGTCTCATCACAGGTAGAGTTTTCCATTTATGAAATGGTACATTGGATATGCCCTGTTTCTGGTAGTGGTCCTCTGTGAAGGACCAGAGGCATGTCATAGGCTTAACTGCGATTTACAGCATATTGTTATTGTAAATCTTAAAGCCATGCAGCCACACCTTAGAATAGGACATTTTGTTAGAGTTATCCAGAGAAGATTACAAGTTGCACAACAAGTCTGAAGAGTAGAGGACAGCTGTACAGGTATGTGTTTTGGTGGTACTACACTGATTTTATGGCAGGCTTGTTTGACCGATGGCAGTGTCATGGAAAAAAACCCTGACCATAGTGCAGCTTACAGCCAATTGTTTATTTGTATACACCAAGAACATGCATGCATGCAAGGAGAAGGTTTCTCCTTACAAGAATAAACAAGATCAAAGCTTTTATAATAGTACTTGTGAGTCCGTGAATCGTCACAGAATGTGTCACAAAAATCTTAACATACTAAAATACTGGAAAACCCCTAACAGACTATGTGACTATATGCATATAGTTAACTTCCTCTATTATAGTTCCTATTTTCTTAGTTACGAAAGTGATACGTCTGATTGCAAATTTTACTGTATCTAACAGCCTAAAGAAAGCTAAGAGAAACAGCAAGGAAAAATGGCCATGCTCTGGATAATATGGGGTCTTGAGCTTTCCTAAATGCAGGGGGGTCCCAAATTCCCAAAATTTCCTGCCGGCAGGTCTTGTTTCAAAAGTGTAATGCTGAATTTTTTAAAAATGTTTTCTTTAGGATAAATGGAGTTACATAAGGAAAGAAGTGGGAATAATTATCACGGCTTGTAATTGCACCCGGAACAGGAACAGGTTGTCCTTTAGCACAATTGTTACAGCATCCTCCCAACCCAATTTTAATGGATAATATTAGCAGATAAAGCAAGCTTTGGTTTATGTAAATGCACTTTTCGCAGCTTCACATCGCTGCGGCATACTGACCATTGTTGGTTGACGTTGTTTAGTTGTGTGCAATATGACTGCATAAAATGAATAGGAGGCTGACTTTGATAAGAGGTGGCTTGCAGTTATGGAACAGTAATTTTAAAACTATTTGGATGAGCCTTAGCCATGCTGATTTGCTCCCAGTGCTTTTGTATTGTTGTTCTCATCAACTTCAGTACTGTCTAAAGTGGATGGTTCTGTTGTGCAGAAATGCCTGGAGGGACCATGTTAGCCAGGGTTGCCCCTGTGCAGGTTTAGAGTGCTGGAGAAGCATTAAAATATTTTTGTTTTGGAGACTGTCATCGGCCACTTTTCCATTTCCCTTTATAGGAGAGATCGGTAAACATTGATGGACTGCATTTTAGGAACCGAACACTACCCTAATTAGCAGTAAAGCACCAGTACCTTCAATGAGAGGTCTCCCTGTTTGCATGTGGTTGTTGCATATAGTCATTTGTATTGTTTTAATCAGTCTCTCCTGAATAATACCTTTCATTTTCCCCATGAGGCTTAAATAATAATGACGTTTTTCTAACCCAGATGAAAACTCTTACCAAGCAAGCACTTTTCTAAGCTTCACTGATGGATCAGTAATGATAAATGGTGCTTCTACTGCAGTGCTTGGACTTAGACACATCTTACATTGTATACTGTTGTGTAATAGCTGACTGGAAGATTTTGGGGGCAGCCTTGCTTGCTTCTTATATTTCTATCCCACCCTAATTCTGAAGGTCTTGGGGCAGGTCATAAGAACATAAGGGGAGCCCTTGTGGATCAGGCCATAGCCCATCTAGTCCTGTATCCTGTCCCACACAATGGCCTACCAACTGCTTATGGGCATCTCAAGCAGAAGACAATAAAAGCAGGTCACAATAAAAGCACTATAAAAACAGCAAAAGCTTATCCACAGGTAAAATGGATTATCTAAAACTGAGAATGCCTGGGTGGGAATGGGACACTGTTCCCTCAGGTAAAGGTTAGGATAATGAAGTGTGTCTTCACCGGACATCTAAGTATGTACCTGGCACATCTCAAGGGAAGGCTGTCCTACTGTCTGGGGACTATGGTCTAGAACAGTGGTTCTCAACCTGGGGGTCGGGACGCCTTTGGGGGTCGAATTACCCTTTCAGAAGGGTCACGATGAGCTTCCGCCGCCCTTCCCTCCCACCTCCCAGCTGCTCCGCCCCCGTGTTTGGGGGTCCCCACAACATGAGGAACTCCATTAAGGGGTCGCGGCATTAGGAAGGTTGAGAACTGCTGGTCTAGAATATGTCCCCATCTGTCTCCATCCCTTAACTGCTGGGAGGGGGGATGGCACCACCAAAAAGACCTCACCAACAGATCCTAGAACACAGCCAAGTCTATACTAAAGGAGGGATTCTTTTAGATATTTGTGGCCCAATCCACTTAGGCCCTGTTAAGTTAGTTTTAGTGCCTATCACTTGCAACGTAGGTCTGTGATGAGGAGAAAAATGGAGAAGAGGAGAAGGAATGAGAGGAGAACACGGTAGGAAAAAAGAAAGAATGTAAGTGTCATAAATAATATTGTCAATTGGTGACTTGTATCGTAGGCATCTTTCTAAGAAAGACAAACTGGTGTGTGTTCCTGGAGCTGTTTACACATGTGTTTACTTTTATTTTCAAGCAGATTGTATTTCTCGTGCTTTGGTCTTCTTTTTTGTCTCAGGGTCTCTATGTTCTCTCTTCTAGGACACTCTTATGTTTTATAAAGAAGTCTTCCTGCAGTACGTAAATGAAACAAGGAATGCCGTGAATGGCAGATGTGCAACCATTGAGCCCTGGCAGCTGATAACATCCACAGTTGCTGCTACACTTTTGGCTGTGTGGCTACACACATTCTTCTTCCAGCCGGAAAGTAAGTGCCATGGGTGTCTCATGCAAAGAGCAGGGGGGAGTATCTGTTAATAGTCCGATTCTAGACTGTTTTGTGCTCTTCAAACTGCATTTCTGCATTATCGCTGTGCAGTGTATGTTTCTAGCTTTCAGAGGTGATGTTTAGAAGCACCAAGGCTGTAAAGACTAAAAGGCAGCAACAAAGTTTTGACCTAGGAAAGTAACCTTTGTGAGCTTCTCCTTCCGTGGCAAAGTACAAAGGGTGGAAGCTTCTACTTCTGTTGAAAATTAACCAACGTTCAGTATGTTTTCTGAATTGTAAATGATAGTCTTACAGCAGTTATGTAGAGATGAATCAGAAACACTCACAGTAGTTTGAATGGCTTTCTCTAGCCATAGTTAAAATCATGCAGACTTCGAGTTCAGACTGTGGGTGTGCATGAATGCAATTTTCGGCATTTGATTCAAATTGAATACCCCAAAATTCAAATCAGTTCAGATTTGCTGGGATTTGGTGGTGTCATTTGCTGGGATTCGAGAGCAGGAATTGGTTTGTCCTTGTCTCTGCTTGAGATGCCCATGAGCATTTGGCGGGCCACTGTGTGTGACAGGATGCTGGACTAGATGGGCTGTGGCCTGATCCAGCAGGGCTTCTCTTATGCTCTTATGTTCTTATGTTTAAAATACGAATGTACGTATTCACATTCAATTTGAATACATTCAAATCTATTCGTACGCATCCGTAGACATCCCGTTTTTATTCTGTATGCATCTCGTTTTCGTCCCGTATGTGTGCAGATATTATTTATTTATTTATTTACTTGTATTTCTGTCCCACCCTATACCCAAAGGTCTCAAGGTGGGTTACTCTTAGACAGGTCCCTGCCCTCAGGCTTACAATCTAAAGAGACAAGATACAAGAGGAAAATGGTGTGGGAGGGAACAAAGAACAGCAAAGAGCAAGCACTGAGGTCTTCAGTTCCAGTTCTTCTGTTTGTTTCTTATTGCTGGAATTTTCCTATTCTCTTTACTTTGAATTTTCTCTACATTGATGACAAAAAGGATGATGGTAGAGATGGTCAGCCGGCATCTACTCAGCCCCACCTTGTTCGGCCTCAGGACCAGAAGTTTCCTCAACTGGTGGATCGGCTGCCGTAGTCTCTTTGCCATCTTGTGATGATGGCAGTTGGAGGAGGGAGGGGCACTGCTGGGAGTAAAATGGCAGAGCCCAGCCTGCTGCCTCTTCTCCACTCCTCTCAGGCAAGATGGTTCTCAGCCTTGGGTTGGCAGTTGGAGGAGGGAGGGGCACTGCTGGGAGCAAGATGGCAGAGCCCAGCCTGCTGCCTCTTCTCCACTCCTCTCAGGCAAGATGGTTCACAGCCTTGTGATGGCAGTTGGAGGAGGGAGGATATGAGTAAGATGCGTACGGGTACGTAAGTAATGTGTACATATCTGTACATATCTGGATGTCTGAATAATTTGTAGAAATGATTCGAAACATTTGAAATTAGTTTGAATGTTAAAATGTGAATGTATAGACATTTGATTCGAATTCGAATGTCAAAATTCAAATTAATTTGATCAAATTTCAAATGTTACAAATATTGGTGCATATCCCTAGTTCAGATGTCCTCCTCCTTCTCCTCCTCCTGACAATCCTTGGTCTATAACTGGCATTTGTGTTTGACAAACAGCAATTCAGCACATCCCTAGTTTATTCTCCCTAGAGAACATTTCCAGAAATAGTCACTTTTCATATTCAGACTATAAATAAGTTGAGTTTATTTTCCCATCACTATGTAATCCCCTTTACAGTTCAGCATTTTGGAGGCTACATAGCATTATTTGTCTTTTGCAAACTCAGCAGACCCATATGCTGGTAAAACCCAAATATTTGTTTCCTATTCTGTTCAAGAGCAATACCCTACTTTTTGTTCCTTAAGTCTATCTCACCCTTCTTTTTCTGGAGTTGTGTGACAGTTTAGGGTGTTTTTCCACTGTCACTAGAAGTACCCATTAAGTACCCATTAATGGGCACAAAAATGCCATTACGTACCCATTAATGGGTACTTAATGGGTACTTTTAGTGACAGTGGAAAAACACCCTAAATGTCATTGTATTTTAGCATCTGAGAGTCATGGGCTTGCATAATTTTTTATTTTTATTTTCCCCCCCCTCCTAGGTTTAGCTTCACGATCAAAAAAATGGTTCTTCAGAACTATACGCAAACTTCCTGTTATTGGTTCATTGGTAAGACATTTATCTGATTTATTTAGTGCCAGGAAAATATATTGTTCCTTCTCAGTTGCACTTTTGTCCATTAAAGCTCAGGTGCCAGCTTGATCTTGTGGTTAGAGTGCCAGACTCATATCCTTTTAGTCACTGGGTTTGATTTCACACTCCTTCATGAAGCCAGCTGGGTGACCTTGGGCTAGTCGCAGCTTTCTTTCTGAGCTCTCACAGCCCCACCTACCTCACAGGGTGTCTGTTGTAAGGAGAAGAATGGTTTGTCAGCCGCTTTGAGTCCCCTTAAATGGGTGAGAAAAGCAGCGAATAAAAGCCAACTCGTCTTCTTAAAGCAACCATATTTAATACATGTGAATATAAAAACAGGCAAATAATATGTTCCTATTTAGTCAGTCTGCGTAGAAATGGAAGAGACTGTTATATCTCAATTGCCAATAAATCCAGAAGGCATAGAATGTTCTTCCCGGATATGGACCACAAAGCAAATCATCCCAAGACGTCTTTAGCAGCTAAAGATTCCTATGAAAACCTTCCATGGAAGCATCTGTGAAAACTGAGAAACCTCATTTTCCTTCACACGGGCTATAATTTCCAGTTATTACCTGGTCTGTAGTTGGGAAAAAGTGAGTTCTCTCTGAGGGGACTCAGTGTGATGAAGGTCTGGAGAAATAAGGATACTTAAAAGAATATTGTGGGATTGGAAGAGGTGCAGAAAAGGCCATCCAGAATGGTTTTATGAAACACTGCAATGTCTAGTCTGGAGAGACGGCTTTAAGAGGGGACCTGATTGAAGTATATAAAATCATGCCTGGTCTAGAAAAGATGGGTAGAGAACATTTCTTTTCTCCATCACACAACACTAAAACCAGGGGGCACTCTATGAAGCTGATGGGTAGGAGAGTCGGATCAGACAAGGGGAAGTATTTCTTCACCCAGAGGGTCATCAGTCTATGGAATGTGCTGCCGGAAGAGGTGGTAACAGCTACCAGTCTAGATGGCTTTAAGGAAGGGCTAGACAAATTTATGGACAACAGATGTATCAGTGGCTACTAGAATGGATGCTTAAGTACATCTTTCAGGCTATGGCGACTAGCAGGATGCTTCCAAGGCCATTTGCTGGGATTTGAGAGCAGGAAAAGGTTTCTTCTTTGCTTTAAGATGCCCATGGGCAAATGGTGGGCCACTGTGTGAGACAGAATGCTGGACTAGATGGCCTGTGGCCTGATCTAGCATGGATCTTCTTATGTTCTAAGGATACCTTTGCAAAAGCAAGATAGGTTGTGGCCTTATTTAAAAGCAATCAAGGTGACTCAGCAAATGCAGTGTCTTGCAGTATCTTTTTTGAAGGACTCGGATGCAAGCAACAAGATAGAAGAATTGTTATCATTCCAGTGGAACATAGATTAGATTGTGTTATATTGGGCAGTTTAGAGTCATATAGCTGAGTAACATATGAGCAAATTTCTGTCTTATGCTCAAGGATTTTGCTCCTTAGGGAAGATTTGCACTTGCCAGTAGAGATGGTGTTGGGATACACCTGTGGCCCCACATCTTTACTAGAAATGGTTCCAGGCGTGCCAGAGTTCCCCCCATGTAGTATAGGTTTGAAGCAGTTCCACACATATACCAGGGCTAGTATAGCTTTGCATGCTGCATCTGCATCTGTCTGGGTGGAAGAGGCAGGGGGAGCCCATGAGTGGCAGCACAGACGCGACTGTGCGCTGTATTGCCTGGTCACTCTGGCAACAGCACTGTGCATGCATGCTGGTGTCATGGCCGTGGCAGAGCGATCGCCAGTGTAATGGCAGCAATTCACGCTTAGCCAGCACTTTCTGTACACCAGTGGTTCTCAACCTGTGGGTTGCAACCCCTTTGGGGGTTAATCTACTTTTCACAGGGGTCGTTATGAAGTAGCAATGGAAATAATTTTATGGGTGGGGGTTAGGGTTAAGGTTAGGTTGGGTGTCACCACAACATGAGGAACTGTATTAAAGGGTCCCGACATTAGGAAGGTTGAGAACCACTGCTGTACACTGTTATTGCGTTCCTCATTATCCCCCTAATATGACAGCAATTCAAAGAACAAATCATAAGTTCAATAACATTTTTTGGAAGTAACCTAAATTTCTGCATTTCCACACTCTGCCGTAGTTGCTGTAAGTAGAGAGAGCACCTAGAACTTGTAGTTTTCCCTTAGCTCATGCACCAAGAAGTCAACATGTGAAATCAAGGTTTCTGATTCTACATAATGAAACCAACAGGGCTTCTCTGTGCTTCTGACACTAAGCTCACAAATGTAAATCTCGTATAACATCTCCATAGACCATCTATGGAAATCCTGTGGCTGATAAGCCTCTCTGCGATGTAGACGGACTAGGAGGGTAGCATTCCTTCTATCCCTCTCCTGCTGAGGGTTAGTGGTTTAACCAGACCTAAAGCCAGAGTGGAAAGGATCTAGAAAAGATGGCCAAGCAAGAAAGGTGGTTCAGAATACACTTTTTAAGAAGGAGGCACACCACTGCTTGCTTAAGGGCAAATGTGACCATCCTCTTTAGTCTAGCCTGGACTCCGTTTTCAAGTTCTGGAGCTTTTGTCTGAGTTCCCCTCTGTCTAATACTAAATTAGAGGTTATCAAAGGTAGTGGTCCTTCGGTGTGGTTTCCACTCTTTAGAGGTAATTTCATCTGCTGCCTGGTTCAATTTCTTTCTCATGCCAGGTAAAAACATTCCAGACAGTGGGGGGATATAGTGCCATTGCATTGCTTCTATTGCTTCAAGTATCTGAGGCAACCCTATCATAACTGTGCTAAATCACCCCTAAAATCCATGAAAAACTAGTGTTGGAAAGACCAGGGCCAGTTGCAGGTTTTCTAGCAATAGCTCCATCCGTAAGGTAAGTGAAAAGTGCTATCATCATAGATCCATTCACCACATATGCACATGTGTTTTTGCTTCTTTCCCCTCCTTTGGAGCGTGTAATGATTTAAATATTAAACATTAAAGACAATCACTGTATTCTGTGTTGTTTTGCATTCCTATCTTTACAGATTCAAAAGCAGATGAAGAAGACCATGAATGATATGTCTAGCAGCTTATCATTCTTGAAGGACAAAAAGGGATACGTCAAAGCCCTTCCAACAAAAGGTTTGAGCCAAGAAGAAGTAATTGAGAAGATGAAGGAATACAACACTATGGGTGAGACTTTTGAAACGTACTTAAATGTGTACATAGTTTCACGGTCAGTTCCATTATTGTCAGCATTATTTATTTACTTACTAAACTTTTACAGCTGCCCCATTAGCACAGGTACTCTGAGCAGCTCAAAGGAACTTGACAGGAAAGGTAATGCTGCCAATTAAATTGCTAATATTTTTACTTGTTTCTAAATTAATGCCAATTTTAACATTTTGGGTGCCTTTTTAATTCATTAAAATTAAAAAGATGAGCTGGCTAACTTGGTTCCAAATACAGACAAGTGAATTTACCTTGGACTGAAAAGAAAAAGTGAAACCCTACTTTTGCCTTATAATATGGATGTGATGTAGTGTAATATATATATATATATAAACATAAAGGAAGCTTAAGACAGATTTATAAGTCTTTGATGTGAGCTTCACTGTTTATGAATAAGCTGTGATTTTTCCTCTGCTAAGCAGTTTTTACAAGTTCAGCATTAGTTAGGGATTGGCCTGTGTGGCTGTGTTCACTCCTAAATCTTAATTTAGTTTCGGTCCACTTTCAGAGTGAGAGAATGCAGAGTGACAAGCTGATTCCTTTTAGCGTTGCTTAACTCAAAAGTTCCACCTTTGGGCTAGATAATGTAGAAAGAAAATGACTATTTACTTTGCTAATGTGTTTTCCTGCTGTGAAGATGGTCTGTTCAGTAGAAAATCTACTTCTTCTTCTTCCTCGTCGTCATCCAAAATTTAGAGTTTAATTTGTGGCTTTTGGGGTCAAGCTGCTATTTTTTTAAAGTTCCCAAATGTTTGTTTCTCAATGAGTCTGTAATACAAAAACCTGTGATGTTGTCAAACCAGATATGCCTGTTTTTGGATTTAACTTGCCCTGCGGGTCTGAGAAATCTCCTTTTTTTGCAAACCCTGTTACTGCAGGTTTTGAAATGGGGGGAGTTTCGGAATTGTTTTGGAGGGAGTACAAAAACGTTGTAATTTGGTAAGTCTGAATTGGCTTCCTCTCCAATTGTGTGTTTCTGGAGAATGCATTAGGAAGAGTTTTGATCTTAGTTAACCTTGGCTTGTGCTTTTTGCCAAAGCTGGATGTAGGGATTTAAGATGAGCTGTGGGAAGTCCTGACTTCAGACAAACTAATGGATTGTTCTCAAAAAGTAAAAGTTCCCAAATTCCCCCTGTTATAGAAGGAGGTGGCACATGCAAATTGGAGAAAAGGGGAGAAAACAGCATATGTGAGCAGTAAATGGATGACTGTTTTGATTTGTGAAGTCCTTTTCAGTGTGACTGATAATCATCAAGGTTTTATCTCTGCTTTCAGGTGACATGCATTGGGAAGATGGGAAAGTATCTGGAGCCGTGTATAGCGGAGATCAGAATCTCACTAACTTGTTTATAAAGGTAATATTGTGTAGCAGTGGCTGTAAGTTTGTAATTACATTTGGTGAAGGTACACGTACAACTTAAAACAACAATATAGTACGTTTTAAATGAAACGTAAAAAATAAACATTGGAACAGAACGTTTAACACACTTACAGACTGGGATCTGAATTGAGAAATAATTGAACAAGAAAAGAACTTGGTGGAATACATTTTAACAAGAGGTGGCTGGCAAAGCGTCAGCCCTTTCTGCACCAGGCCTTACTCCAGATTATATCCTGGAATAGGGGCTGGGGGTTCACATTCTAGTGCAGACTATGTCAGGCCTTGCCTGGGTCCTGCTGTAATCTGCACTGGCATGTGGATATTAATCTAGAATAAGGGCCTTTTGTTTTGGTGCATAAAGTTAGATAAAATCTTGCTGACTTGGCAAGTCACAGTGGTTGAACATGCTGACTGATAATGTGAAGTGATTACAGTATATAGTGTACTTGATTACACTGCTATGGTGCTCTGTGACCATTTGCTTCAATTACGTACCAAAGCAAACTTGTTTAGGTAGCATAGCAAGGGTGTTTCATGCCTGCTTAGTTTACAGAGTAATCACTTATGTGGTTCTGTTTCTGTCCCACCCTTTCCTGTGAGCTGGGATTGATGCACATACTGTTAAGTAGGCAAGGGTGAGAGATAATTACCGCTTCCAAAACACACAGTGAGTTTGTGACTCCTTGGAAAGTTCAGCGCAGGCCACTCCAATTTCAGACAAACTATCTCACTACTAGGGATGTGCACATATTAAATTAAGCAAATTTGAATCTGTTTGTTCCAGTTTGCACTTAGGAATGTTGACAACATTCATATGTGAGCATATGCATTGTTACGCATCCTGTATGCATCTGTACTCATCCATATGCATCCCGTAGTAATCCTGTGTGCAACCTGTTTTCGTTCAAATGCGTACTGATGTAGGAAAGGTGTGTATCTGCCAGTACGCGTTGTCTACAAACCAGTACGCATACGAGTGTCTGGATAATTTGAACGAAAAGATTCGAAATTTGTTCAAATCTTTAAATTTGAATTTATGGACATTCAATTTGAATGCGAATGTCAAAATTCAGATGAATTCGATTGAATTTTGAATACCGTTGAATATTCATGCATAACCCTACTCAATACTAGTAGCACCATCTGCTTCCAACTATGGCAACTGGAAAGAGTCAAAAGTAGGGGTGTGCAGGAATAGGGTTTTGCATTCACTTTGTATTGAATTGAATGTAAGAAAATTTGTATTCGTTCAGCTAGATCCCCTTTGAATGTGGTAGGATTCTGTTTGATACGAATGTTTTCGTACCAGTTTGTACGAATATCTGATAAGAATGCATACATATCTGATAAGTATCCCATAACATATCCACTCTGAAAGCATCAAATCCACCCTAAATCCACTTTGAATCCACTCTCAAACTGTGTTGAATTCACTCTGGATCCCTTGCAGATGTGACTGGTGCAGTCTCTTTCCCACCTCCCCATTTCACAAATGTTCTGAAACATTCATACGAACGTCAATGTGCGAATGTCATAATGTTTAATTCGTATACGAATGTATGAATTTCTATGAATATCAGATGTTATAAATATTCGTGCACATCCCTAGTCAAAACTGATCTTGATATAATCCCCAACTCTCTGAATGTATATGAGGCTGCTTAGGTTGGAAGCCTTATGGAATATCCATTGCCACGATGCCCAGCAATCCGGTTAGTGCCTGCACTCTCTTAGGAGTAGCTTGGCCCTGTTAGGATGCTGGGTTCGTGCAACGGCCAAGTGAATACTACAGCATGGACACAAAACACTGGTAGCACGCGTTTCAACAGTAAACAAAAACAAGTTTATTATTATACACAAGCAATACTATAAATGAAAAATAAGGTTCAGGTATTTGTTGGATTAACTCAAGTTTAACTCAGTAAGTCTCTTAAGGCTAGGAGCTACCCCTTTCTCTAAAGGAAAATAGTTCCCCTTTTAAAAGACAAACCTCTCCACGTTCCTCTCCCTCTGGCTTGCTTCTGCCACAGCTCAAGCCAAGCCAGTGTACCAGAACGTGGCCCTAGATGATCACAAGGCCCAGTCCGTCCTTGCTTGTCCGATCATCCAGCCTGGTCAGTTGTTAGCGAAGTCTCCCTCGGAGCCCCAATCTTCCTCGATTGTCCCCTTCAGAAATCGCTCAGCCAACAGCCCAATGGTCAGCCACTGGTTCCAGCTCCCTCAGGATTCAGCTCCTCTGTTCCCTTCAGCCTCAGTCCCAGCACGAAGACCCCTGGTCAACTACTGGTCTGGCTCCTTCAGGTTCAGCTCTTCTTCTCCCTTCAGCTCTTGTCCCAGCATGAAGACATTCTCTCCTGTACTCTGTGTTCATTTATACACACACCCCTGATCCTGATTGGCTCTAGCCGCAATAAAATGCTGCTGGAGACTCCTAACAGAGGTTGCTGTCCCTCCAGCCTGATTGGTGGGAACTCCTTCCCTAGCCCCTCCAGCACTCAGATCCCCAGACAGCTTTTCCCTCCAAAACCTTACTCCAGCCAATCACTGCAACAGGGCCCGCACAGGATTTCCCGCTCTTTTTGCAGCCCAAATCCCAGGGTTCGCAACAAACTTTGCAACAAGGCTGGCTATTGCAACTTTGCAAGAAGCCTGCAAAGCCCAAAAGCAAAACAGTTTGCAGCCTGTACCCAGAAACCGTCACAACCCCTCCCTTCCCCAAAAAAGACAAATGTACCTGGGGCACAACTGTGCCATGGACATTTGTCTCCCAAAGAGGAGTGTGACTAAACATAAATCTAACTATCTAATAAACACACTCTGTAAAAGTCCAAAGTCTCTATAACAGGTTTTCCTTAACTAACTATATTACAACTAAACACAGTGTCCCAAAGTCTTTAGTTAAGATGCTCAGCCACTGAGTTGTCCTCTGCGCCGTCCTCAGAGGATATCCACTACTCCTGATGGCAGGCTGGCGCTGTCCTCCGTGGCTCCTCCTCCTGACCTGGGCCGCAGTCTCTTTGGTCCGTCCGGTCCATCTGGTGCCACTGGTCCAGCGGTGTCCACTGCCATTGGCCTCTCTGGAACCAAGTACGACACGGCATCCGCCTTCCAGTCCTCTGCCCTTTGGATCTCACTCAGCACACCATTCAGGTGTATCAGGTGTGTCCGCCAATCATATCTGGACACCCCAATGTTTGCTAGGCAAGCCATCACCTCCAGGCCCAGCTTCAATTTAGCCTCCTGCTTCAATAACCCTGTGAATCTGCCTGTGAGGCTGTCAGTCGGTGTTGAAAGTGGCTTTGGTTTGCCTACATCAGTGAGGTGTGTGAATTCCTTAGCAAGTCCAGGTCTGTCTGCCCAGACTTCCTGGTCCTGCTCTACTAAATGTGGGATCTGGTAGTGGTGTTTTACTGTCAGACCCTCACCCATTTGCACATCACACACTCTCTCCCCTGAGCCATCTGTCTCATACACCAGCAGGGGTACATCATTTTCCCCCTCTACTATGGCACACATATCCTGATTCCCTCTATTGCTAGACTGTGGTCCTAGCACACACTCAGCAATTTGTTTGGGATCTGTTTTGCAAGGCTGCAAAGATGGATCAATCTGCTGCTCTATTTCAAGTTTACTGGGTTGGCTGACACCGCCATCCTCAGCCAGCGCTGGTGCCTCTGGCTGCTCTTGCCCCAGGGCCACCAGTTCACATCCAGGGGTCTGTTCACTTCCTTCACCTTCCAGATGTTCCTCCATTTTGGCACCCACGCTGTCTGCTAGCCTCTGACCCCGCTCAGTTTCAGTACTATTGTCTGTATGGTGGGGCTCTGTAGCAGTATCCCTTTCAATTTTGTCCATCCCAAGTTGCCAGTTCTCATTACTGAAATCAGTATAACTAGCTTTCTCTGACGGGAATGGGGAGATTTTCTGACTCAGCCAGCTAGCAAGCTCAAGCCTTACAACCGACACATCATGTTTAGCTTCGTTCAGCGTCATGTCTACTTCGTAACGGACCTTTTTCCGGAAAGCAGCTATTTCATCCCTTATCTCTAGCACATCATACTTCCAGTTCCCAGGCTCCATACTAGCTTCCCTGGATCTGTTTCCTGGAACCGCCCCTTGGGCACCCTGCCCTTGGCTAGCTTTTAACTGTAGGACAGCCAGCTCATGAGCCCTGGCCTCCCTTTCTCTAGCCATATCCATTTTCTTTTCCAATTTTTTCATCTCCATTTCCCTTATCTTCATTTCCCGCTCGAACTCAAGCTTAAGTTTGAGCCCAGTGAGCCCTCTGTCCTGTGCCACTCCTGGCACAGCTTCACGAGTCCCTGTGCCTGCACCCACGCTTGGCTCTGGGGTTGAAACTTCCTGTTCCACCACAGACTCCATAACAGCTTCCCCTGGTCTGGTTCTGGACCGCTTGCTGCTAACACGCTTAGCTGGCAGTCCCCCTAGACCCTTTGGAACAGCTTTAGCCCCTCTCCTAGTTAGCATCAAGTGTGGGACTCCCCACCACTTGATCTACCGTGCTGGCTGCTGATATTTGTAGCCCACACACAGGGAACGTAATTCCCTCCCTGGTTCCGTACTTTACCCAGGCAGATTACCTCCGGAACCAGGTCTATTTGGGCGTAGCCACGTGGTTCAGCGTCCGGCTGGTGACCGTACTTTATTACCTTCAGCAATTACCTCCGGCCACCAAACCTACTGACCCCACTATATTGTGGCTATGCTCACCCAAATACTAGGGCTCACAGCACAACAGGTCCTTACCAAATACCATAAGCATTTACCTCAGGACCTGTGCCTGCTGGCCCTCCCTGATGTCTAGCACACTCGCACTTCAGGGATGGAGGAGTTCTGACCCACAGGCACTACCGTAGGGCTCTGTGTCCAGACACCAGACTCATTCAAAAAGGAGCCAAACTCTGGCTGCCCTTCTCAATCACACACAGTATTGCTTGCTACTGCAGTATTCTGGCCAAAGCGGACTGAATCAAGATTCGTCCCGAGCTGCCACCAAATTGCCACGATGCCCAGCAATCCGGTTAGTGCCTGCACTCTCTTAGGAGTAGCTTGGCCCTGTTAGGATGCTGGGTTCGTGCAACGGCCAAGTGAATACTACAGCATGGACACAAAACACTGGTAGCACGCGTTTCAACAGTAAACAAAAACAAGTTTATTATTATACACAAGCAATACTATAAATGAAAAATAAGGTTCAGGTATTTGTTGGATTAACTCAAGTTTAACTCAGTAAGTCTCTTAAGGCTAGGAGCTACCCCTTTCTCTAAAGGAAAATAGTTCCCCTTTTAAAAGACAAACCTCTCCACGTTCCTCTCCCTCTGGCTTGCTTCTGCCACAGCTCAAGCCAAGCCAGTGTACCAGAACGTGGCCCTAGATGATCACAAGGCCCAGTCCGTCCTTGCTTGTCCGATCATCCAGCCTGGTCAGTTGTTAGCGAAGTCTCCCTCGGAGCCCCAATCTTCCTCGATTGTCCCCTTCAGAAATCGCTCAGCCAACAGCCCAATGGTCAGCCACTGGTTCCAGCTCCCTCAGGATTCAGCTCCTCTGTTCCCTTCAGCCTCAGTCCCAGCACGAAGACCCCTGGTCAACTACTGGTCTGGCTCCTTCAGGTTCAGCTCTTCTTCTCCCTTCAGCTCTTGTCCCAGCATGAAGACATTCTCTCCTGTACTCTGTGTTCATTTATACACACACCCCTGATCCTGATTGGCTCTAGCCGCAATAAAATGCTGCTGGAGACTCCTAACAGAGGTTGCTGTCCCTCCAGCCTGATTGGTGGGAACTCCTTCCCTAGCCCCTCCAGCACTCAGATCCCCAGACAGCTTTTCCCTCCAAAACCTTACTCCAGCCAATCACTGCAACAGGGCCCGCACAGGATTTCCCGCTCTTTTTGCAGCCCAAATCCCAGGGTTCGCAACAAACTTTGCAACAAGGCTGGCTATTGCAACTTTGCAAGAAGCCTGCAAAGCCCAAAAGCAAAACAGTTTGCAGCCTGTACCCAGAAACCGTCACATCCATCACCCAATTTTTCTTCACTTTCATGGTCTTATTAACATAAAGGACAGTATGGCCCCGTTCCCAAGCAATAAAAAGTCTGTTAAAAAGGTTCTTTTGCCTCTGAGCGCCCCCATGCCTGGCTTTTCTCCGAGCTTCCAGCGGCACAAAAGGAGGAAAATGCGCGGAAAAAAGACTGCCCTTTGAAGAAGACTACCAGCTCACTTTTTGGAAGCCGTGGGTATTCCGAGCAACATTGTGCATGGAGACGCTCCGTGGCAAAAGGGGCGGGGATTGGCAGCCAGTATTTCCGAAAAAAGCACCCTGGCTCTGCTTCTGCTGCCTGTCTGCACACACACAGCCTTAAACATTCACACATCTCCCAGAACAGCAGCACCTTCCCTTCCTTTCCCTTTCTAAAGGTCAGAACTTTTAAAGAGCCAGCATTGCTGAGAATTGCAACATTGTTATCAGGTGTGAAGTGGATGGATTGCTACAGTGTAATGGCTGCTGTACTGGGTGGCTTTTTACAGTGATTAAAATCACTATCTTTGGAAGCAAGCTCTGGATCCCAAAGTGATAAATGGCTCTGGTGGGTTTTGCAGGCAGGGGAGACAAACAGAGAACTTGTAAATATGGCTATTTGTTGGGGGTTGTCTCCCTGGCACCCTATCAAGCAGAGAGGGGGTGGGGAGAAAAAGATGCAGGCAAACAAAACACCCTTCCTTGGGGACGGTAGGTACGTTTAAAATATGTGTTTTACCGAACCTCATGGGGACGCTTATTCCGGAATTGAACGGCACTTTTAAAGTCCGCTGGAATAGAGGGACAGTAGAGGAAAACTAGAGAGGCAAATAAGTTGCTTGGGGATGCAACCTATGTGAAGGCTTACTTTTCCTACTGAAAAATGGTTCCTCCTTCCCCTTCTCATATTTATCAGCATCTGCTCAACAGCTGAGGAATTATTTAATGCCAAATGCTTCCTTAGAAATATGGAAACTGTCTACCCTCATACTGTCATTCTGTATGACTTCTTGCTTCTTAGCTACAGTGTGAAAATTCTCCTATTAGACTCATGTCTTCTGAGTCAGACAGCACTGAAATTTGTTTTGTTTATGCAAACATTAGTAATTGCATGTTATAAAGCAATATTTCCTGTAGCTTCTCTCATTAAACAGAAATCATATGTTTTGTTACATAAAGAGAGATGAAAACAGCAACCTACGTTGTTTCACAATAGGCCTGAAGTGACTCTGCCATAAATGTCCAAAATAAACAAGAGTATGTATATAGGTTCCTGGTATCCCATACTGCTGATGTCAATCCTTTGTGCTTAGAAGGCTGGCTGTGTTGCCTTTTTTATCCTGGCTGGATTTCAGTCCTCAATTCAAACCTGGAACATCCCTGAGTTTGGAAAGATCACTTTAGGAGAGACGGTTATAGTGTAACTGAGAAACTCAGGCTTTATTGATGCATGGCTACTAATGTAGGTTCAGGAAAGGGATTGTAATTTCCTGGAAGAGTGTGTGTTTCATATACAGAATATTGCGAATGATATCTGCCTAAAACCCTGAAGAAAAGCTGCCATTAGGGTAGATAGTGCAAAGCTAGATGGTATAAAGTTTTTTATTTTTGTGCAAAATAACTTGTAATTCAGAAGTGATCAGAACCTCAAAGCATTTCAGTGCCCTTTGGGAAGTGCTAGGGATTCTTGGTCCATTGGCTTTAATTTATTAATTTATTTTATTTATATCCCGCCTTTTGCCCAGACAGGGATTCAAGGTGGCATACATAATTAAAATTAAAACAGCAATACAATAATATAAAAATTAAAACTACCCATATATATATATAAACAAGTAATAAAATGCGAATAAAAACATATTAAAATACCATAAAAGTATATAAAACATCATAACTTACACTAAAAACATGTTAAGAGTTGCATATTTAGTTAAAAGCTTTCCGGAATAAAAATGTTTTCACCTGCCTATGAAAGGCAGGGAGAGATGTGGCTAGCCTGGTCTCCTTAGGGAGGGCATTCCAAAGTTTGGGGCAGCTACTGAGAAGGTTCTCGCCCTAGTTTCAACCAACTGAACCTGGGAGATGGAGGGGACAGTAAGGAAGGTCCTTGACATTGGACAAATTTCTGGATGACAGATGTATCAGTGGCTACTAGAATGGAAAGTACATCTTTCAGGCTGGAGGGACAAGCAGAATGCCTCTAAGGCCATTTGCTGGGATTCGAGAGCAGGAGAAGGTTTGCCCTTGTCTCTGCTTGAGATGCCCATGGGCAGTTGGTGGGCCACCAGTTGGTGCAAAGTATACAAAACAATTGCGTTGATGTCCAGGGCCTAATGAGATGTTGCGTGGAAGTGCACGCAACTGTGTCTTGCTGTACCTTAAGATAATAAGGAAGAGAGAAAGTAGGTTTTGTACAGCAGAAACCTACTTTGGCAGAGGGAATGGAACATCATTTCTGTGCAGTCAGTTCCCTTTCCCTTCAGCTTCATATTTTTAAACATAAGATGTATGTGCGAGTGAGGAGGGAAGTGCGTTTATATGCTTTGTGAGTCAGTTTGGTCTTGTGGTTAGAGCGTCGGAGGTCTCCCAGTTTGATTCCACACTCCTTCATGAAGCTAGCTGGATGACTTTCAGCTGGTCACAGCTCTCTTTCTGAGCTCTCACAGCCCCCCCCCCCACTACTCAGGGGAGAAGAACGGAAGGTTTGTGAGCTGCGGCACCCTCTGCAAATGCGTGTGTGTCAGCGCTGTCACCTTGATGTGTCAGCACACTTGCATGGCACCTAAAACGACCCCGGAGCAGTGGAAGAAGAGTGAATGCTCCTGCCCCAGGTGCTTCAGGTAAGTCTCTGGGTAACATTGGTTAATGCGTGGAGCACGATTTTGTCCTCCACATCTAATCAGCAATTAGTGAACATCTGGGGAGGCTGTAACTGCCTACTCTGTGTGCATATGCTCTTCCCCAGAGGTTCACTGATTGTTCACTAGAGGTCGTAGTGCGAACAAGCCTCTGCTCTGTGCTTTAGATGGAAGAGAGTTTGAAGCCAGAAGCCAGTTCTGTGTAGCTCTGTAATTCCTGAAGAAGCAGATATACTGTCTTGTGGTAGAATTTCTCTTGTGTGGAAGTGGCATTCTGTGTCACAGTGGTGTCATCGTCAGAGAGTATGTAAGGCGTTCTTGAGAAACATAGTTGAAGTTCCTAATTACCTGACTTCACTAAATTCCACCATTCTTGGTAGTGGGGAAATGTATACTTAAAACTTACATGGATTACACAGACTGTCTGTAAATAGGCCAAGCGAGTGCTGAGTTTGATGCTTTGCTTTTTCTTCTTAAAGGCTTATGAGGAATTTGCTTGGAGCAATCCCCTTCACCCAGATATATTTCCCGGTTTGAGGAAGATGGAAGCAGAGATTGTGCGAATGGCTTGTACGCTTTTCCACGGTGGACCCAAATCTTGTGGAACGGTGAGTGGTGCATGATTTTTGCATGCTTACCTCTCTCCTAGCTGCTGTAAGTGCATTTGTGTAAATATGAAAGATTCCATCACAGAAACAGGTTTTTGAGTTGTTTCCAAAGCAAACTGAGTGAGTGCTGGGTTTTGCCTGATGTTTTTACAGATGGCCATGCTTGACTGTACAGTGGTCAGATGTATTGAGAAGGCAAAAACAGGAACAATATTTGGATACCAAAGACTTCCGAAGTGTAATCAAATATTCTGTAAAATAGCTTGTCAGCTGTGTTACACGTACGTTTGCAACCCCTTATATCAGTGGCTCTCAACCTTCCTAATGCCGTCACCCCTTAATGCAGTTCCTCATGTTGTGGAGACCCCCAACCATGGGGACAGGGCAGCTGGGAGAGGGGAGGGAAGGGTGGTGGGAGACTCGTTGCAACCCCTCTGAAAGGGTAGTTCGACCCCCAAAGGGGTCCCGACCCCCAGGTTGAGAACCACTGCCGTATATAATGGCAGACTGCTTGTCTGCTGTGTGAATGAAATTAGCATATTTAGGCAGTTGTGGTATTTTTCTCTGACTGTGTGGAAGATAGTGACATTGCCAGTTCTACCTGTGCTGGAAAAAGGGCTACGCGAGGAGCAACCTTTATACAGCAACGGAAGTGATTAAGAAATTATTGACAAGAAATCATAATAATGGTTAGGTAGGAGTAGCTATTCCCTACTTTAGTTTGCAAGCTGCTGAACTGGTTGGTTCTCTTTTGTGAAGGATGATGCATTCTGAATAGATTTGCTTGCAAACGTAGTACTCAGCCATGCCTTTGGTTTCTAAATTAAAAACATCAAGAATTGTGGGGGATGGTTGAAAAAGATACAGAACATTTATGCAGGAACTCTTGTTTTTCCTCTTGCTTTTGTTTCAGGATAAAGCATTCTTTATTATGCATTTGTATCCCAACTTTCTTTCAAAGGTGATTTATGTGAGGTGGCTACAACTAGTAGGCAGTAGCTCGCCCAAGGTCATCCAGCGAGCTGTTAGGGCCAGGTGGGGGGTTAAATTCAGGTCTCCCAGGTCCTAGCTCAGTGCTGTAGCTAGTGCCCTACACTGTTTGTATACCATCATTGTAATCGGCTGATGTAAGACTTTGTAGATCCTTCTGTTGTCTGTCAGCAAGAAGACTGGATAGGACAGGAGCTCTTAATTTCACTTGATCAGCATGCGTTATTGAACTGTTTAGACTGTAAGAAGAGGGACTGAGATGTAGTATATTTCCTTTGGCTAAATGTATCTAATTCATTATGATGATAGGCCAAGGTCTCTGACCCTAGTGGTGTAGTATTAAATTCTCTAAAGTGACTATTTGCATAAGGTCTGTCTTAAAGAACTGCCTTTACAACTGGTCCTGGGTCTAGGATTTCCTGGCTTTTGAAACTGAGCAATAGTGGGCCTGTTATAAACCAGCTACATCTAACCTTTAATCCACATTCAACTCATTTTCAGAGTGAAAGAACACAAACAAAGGGACATTTTTCTTTCACCTCACCTAGCCCACAAAATTCCCCTTTGGGTTATGTAATGTGGAAAGAAAATGGTTGATCATTCTGTTGTTGTGTCCTCTCACTCTGAGTAAGCATTGAATAATGATCAGAACTTAGGCCTAGTTTGCCCATGTGGAAATCTAAGAGCTCTCGTCCTATTTGCTCTACTTGCTGGCAGAAGCATAGCGAGAACAGTGATAGTAAAATGTGAGTTTCTCACACAACACTAGAACCAGGGACACACTATGAAGGTAAGTCAGATCCAACAAGGGGAAGTATTTCTTCACCCAGAGGGTCATTGGTCTATGGAATTCGCTACCATAAGAGGTGATAACAGCAACCAGCGTAGGTGGGTTTAAGGAAGGGTTAGACGAGTTTATTGATGACAGATGTATCAATGGTTACTAGAATGGATGCCTAAGTACATCTTTCAGACTGGAGGGATGGGCAGGGTGCCTTGAGGGCCATTTGCTGGAATTTGAGAGCAAGAGAAGGTTTGTCCTTGTCTTTGCTTGAGATGCCCATGGGCAATTGGTGGGCCAGTGTGTGAAGCAGGATGCTGGATGAGATGGGTTGTGGCCTGATCCGGCAGGGGTGCTCTTCTGTTTTTATAGACAAAAAGGGCACATTTCAAGACACTGTGGGGAACTGCCAGATTGGCTGTTTTTGGCTGTTTATTATGCATTGGACTGTATAACTGTGAGGCTCCAGGGTAATTCCTTGTAGCCTGTAGGAAGTCTAGGTGGAATACCAACCACAGCTGTGCAAAATGCAGCAGGATTTAGATCTACAATTGTTGGTGGGCTTTGATTTATATCAGCATTTTCGCTCATTGATAGTTGATTCCTGGCAGCTGTGCACATTTACGCTGTGACCAAAATCTTCATCCCCTGGTTTAATGTTAGGTCGCCCTTGTTTGGGGTCTGAATGGGGACAGCGACATTTATTGCTCCACCCCAGCCTGATGTCAGTAAGACAGCCAGAAGTGGCTGTTGATTGGGAGCCTGTAACTTAAAAGCTTTGCAGCATGGCTAAGGCTTTTTAAAAGACTTGGCATGCATTGTGGGATGCCCTGAAAGCAAGTTCTCAGTTGAGAAAGAAGCTGAGAGCACGGAATAGTAGAAGGTTGGTCTTATTCTGCGTTTCTGATTAAGTTCCTGGAAATAAAATTGCATGCTATTGTTTGCCTTGAAATCTGTGAAAAAAAGAGGTACCTGTGAAGAATGAAACACTGGAAAGAAGTTAATTAAATGGGCTTGTAATATAGGCTGATGATTGACAGTCTTTTTGAGCAGAAGTTTTGACTGGGTCAGAACTTTGGAGAATTCTCTTTCAAGGCAACAACTTCCATGTATCTGTGGTTATATGTCATAAAAACTATAGTTAAAGACAGGAACTTTGGAGAGGCTTGTCATTTGAGGCTAATGAGATACCTATCCACATAGTTATTGATTGTTCTTTCTCATAAGAATGCAGCATGCTTTACAGATATTCTTGGTAAATTTTTGCAGTATCCAGTCGAGGATGGTATACTTATCACTGTGTTAGATATCAGGAAGGCAAGATGGGCTGAGCCTGAGACGGTAGCTTGCTGGGGCCTTCATCATTCACTGTTTTGGTCACCTCAGCCATGCTAGTTCTTTGGGGCCCTTTCTGCACTCGGCCTCATTCCGGAATATATCTCAGGACAGGAGTCTGTTGTCCACATGCTAATGCAGACTACGACAGGCCTCATCTGAAACCCATCCAGGAAAACTGGACCAGACACTTTCTTTAGACCGGCTTCAGCTGTGGCGTCCAGTCCCCTGCGAGTCTGAGTGACTTTAGTTTATCACTGCAGGTGTTAAGATAGCAGTCACGGTTGCTTCCTCAGGCCTGATCTTAAAAGGCTATTTACCACTCAGAAAAGCTCTACTAGACAGCTCCTCAAGGACGTAAAGGTGGTGGAGAAATAGCTCCTGTTCACTGCTGTCACTGCCACATAATAGGCATGATATCCTCTGAGGAAGAGAGCAATTTAGATCCAGAAATAGTCATTTCAAAAAAGAATTAATGGTGTAAACAAATTACAGAGCAGTGACAGTTTTCGTTCATAGAAATCTTCGCCTTTGATAACATTTTAGTTTTTAATGAGACCCAGGCTGTATTGAAACTATCGAAAACCGTCTGAAAATTCAAGGATAAAAAAGGTTGCATCCAGACACATTTTATACTGTGCATTGGAATGCGCAGTCCCAATCGATCCGTCACACACAGGGATGCCACAGGGATTGATCATTGTGGTATCCCATTACCCGAATGGGTCTGTGCGCTTCATGCAGGATCGATGACGTGCGCTGCTCAGGATGAAGAAAATCCGGAGCTTCACGCCAAATGCAGGCAGTACGGCGAGAAAAGGAGACAAGATGGCAAAGCAGGAAAATTTGATTGGCTGCCTCAACCCGTGTGACAGCCTGTGCCCCCTCAGCTCTTGCAGCTCCAACGGGGAAGCTATGGAGTTGCCTTTCCAGTCGGTACACCCGGTCGTCGCTTTTAAATTTAACTGCAGATTTATCCCACTAGTCTGAAGGGAGCCAAAGAGAGTTGACTGAAAAAAGGCAGTGCATACATTGAGCTTCTGACCCACACAGATATGAGGGACAGAAAGCAAGTATAGTCATGGGGTAAGTGGGTTCTGTAGGGGTTAAGGGAACAAATCCAAATGGCGCGTGATATTGGTTACTACAGCGGTTCTCAACCTTCCTAATGCCGTGACCCCTTAATGCAGTTCCTCATTTTGTGGAGACCCCCAACCACAGGGGTGGGGCAGCTTGGGTGAGGATGGGGTGGGAAGGCGGGAGACTCGTCGCGACCCCTCTGAAAGGGTAATTTGACCCCCAAAGGGGTCGCGACCCACAGGTTGAGAACCACTGGGTTAATACTGTATATTCTGGCATATAAGACTACTTTTTAACCCAGGAAAATCTTCACAGAAGTCGGGGGTTGTCTTATATGCCGGGAGTTGTCTTCTTATATGGCGAGTATATGGTTAATTGTTATTTCTATAACCGTCATTGAATAGTGTCCACTTCTAAAGAAACAATATAACACCTCTCTGTCCTCAATTTATTGATTTCCACTGAATAAATGTGTTGAGATTAGTAACTTTTGGCATTTTAACTGGTGTCACCCAGTTTCTGTAAGGCTTTCTGTGTGTGGAGGAACCTAGTTCCATGGTCTTAACCTGGATCTGAATTGTTCTGTTCCCCAGTAGGCATCTTTTTGCCTAGGACAACTTGTGTCAAACAGTCATACAGTCATAAGGTTAGGTTAGGCTGGGCTATTTTGGGCCCACTGATCCAGATTAATGACAGGTAAGTGCAAAAAGGGCCCCTGACTCATGCTTTTCTTATTGATTGGATGGATAAGATATTAGGATTTGCACAACGGAAATATTTTTTTTATAGTATAGAGATTTTCTTTCATAGTAACTAATAACTAGCAGCCTAATGAAAATCCGAAACCTCCTGCCCGTGTGTCTAGTACTGAAGACTAAATACTCTGTTTTGTTTTCTTTCTTTCTAACTGCCCTAATATAGCTCTTGTCAGCTGAGAAAAGTTTTGGTCACTGTCTTTTGACAGGATAAACTTTTTTTCAAGCTTGGAAGGCCCAGACTAGCCTGCCCTGAATTTGAAATTTGATTCAAAAAGTAATAATAATTTTTGAATTATATAAGTAAAGTTTGTCATAGTTTTAAAATGCATATTTACGCTGCTGTCTGCTATGCGCTTAAGCTCCAAGTCTGAGGTCAGGCTTACTTTATTATTTTCTCTTAGTTTCTTTTGAAGTTTACTGTGTATTTTTATGTTATTTGCTCCTGGAGCCTGAGCCATCTGGGACCCATCTTGATTGTTTAGAGGAAAGGCCCTGTCGAAACTTCTGTTCTCGGTTTTGCTGTCTTTCAAGTCCGTCAGTCTTTTTGTGGTATGAAAGGATGAGGGAAATAGTAGTTAAAGTTTTGAAATGGCATGGTAAATACACTCTGTAGGGAACAATACCTTTCTGGTATGTGTTTGTTTTCTGTAAGGGTAGTGACCTGCAAAGTCAACCATTTTCTTCACATGCTGAAATAGGACTGTGTGGAGCTTGGTACAGCTAGGGTGGTCTAGTGGTTAGGGAGCCGGACTCTTATGCTGGTGTACTGGGTTCAATTGCACCCTCCCCCCTGAAGCCAGCTGGGTGACCTTGGGCTAGTCACAGCTCTCTTCTGAGCTCTCACAGCCCCATCTACCTCACAGGGTGCCTGGTGTGGGGAGAAGAATAGAAAAGCTTTGTCAGCCGCTTTGAGTCCCCTTGAATGGGTGAGAAAAGCGGGGTAGAAAAGCCACTACTGCTACTACTACTACTGCTACTTCTTCTTCTTCTTCTTCTTCTTCTTCTTCTTCTTCTTCTTCTTCTTCTTCTTCTTCTTTCTTCTTCTTCTTCTTCTTCTTCTTCTTCTTCATCACCATCATCATCATGGCAGGGAGCGGAAATTGCCTTTAGAACTGTTCTTCATATTTTGTTGGGGGGATGCCTGCCCCCAGAGGTGCACTGAATGTCCAAGGGTGCTGCTGACATCAGTACATCACACTCCTTTGGGCACTCTCTGAGTTCACCGCTAGACCAATATGGATGCAACCTAAAAGTCACTAACAGGGTAATTCTGCATTCTCGTATATACACAGAAGTCAGTAAGTTGTCTGCTTGTCTAATTCCTTCTTTCTAGATGACGTCTGGTGGAAGTGAAAGTATCCTAATGGCTTGTAAAGCCTATAGGAACCTGGCTTACGAAAGAGGAATCAAGCACCCAGAAATGTACGTATTTCTCTTTTCTTCAATCCCCTGTACATCTCTGCATTTCCTCTTGATAGTGGCTAGTCATTTCTGGATCAGGTAGGCCTTGCTGTTATCAATTTTTTCTTTTGGCCTGTTACTACTTGAACTTTTCAGATGTTGAGGAAAACGCACCCTGGAGGGTGAGCGATCAAAAAACTTATGGGATGCTTGAGCAATGGGTTATATCCTGGCCTGCTGAAAGAGAACAATTTAAGTGCAGTAGATGATCCTGCCAACAGAAAGAGAGCAGATTTTGTCGTCCTCCCACACCGTTTTGAAGGATCCTAAAACTCTTTGTGATAGATTTGAATAAAAATTTGCAAGGCAGTGGATGTATCTTTGTCTTATTAACTAAAATTACTCCATTATGTAGCATCTATATGGTCATTGTTGCATATTTCTGCGATCTGGTTCTCATATTATGCACGAAATTGCTGTGCAAAACTAGGAGTTGTAGGAACTGCCACAGAAGCCTAGTCTACAGACATCAAGACATTGGTATCTCAGAAGGGAAACCCAGATGACCAGTCTTCAGTTGAAATTTATTTGCAGCCAATAGAGCCAGATAGGTCAGTGAAAAATGAACCTACTTCACCGGTGTAAGCCAGTGATTGCTTTAGAGAAGAAAAGTTGTATCTTACCAACACCATAAGTGCAAAACTACGTTGTAAAGTCTGAGTTATATAAGAGACGATTGCATATTATGTGTACTATTTGCATAATTAATATTAAAGTGTTCTGTGGCATATTATTGTTAGGTAAATACTTGTGTGTTTCAGTTCTGCTCTTTTTAATAAGGAAGCAATCGGCTTGGAGTAGTGCTGTTTGTCTCTATGCCTTTCAGACAAATTGTGATCTTAGCTTGTATTTATACTTGTTAACTCTGTGGGAAGAAGGTTGGAGAAAAAGTTCATTTTGACTCCTGTTTTGTCTGTGGTTTCATGTATACCTTTCAGTGCAGACAAGGAGAGGGAATGGCAACACTGGCATTAATTTTGCACAGCCATGGGTATTTCTTGAGATTGACAGCTTTGTTTTTGTTTGCAGGTTGGTTCCACAAAGTGTTCATGCAGCATTTGATAAAGCTGCTCATTATTTTGGGATGAAGATTGTGCACATTCCATTGACCAAAACTATGCAGGTGGATGTTAAGGTATCAGCTTAGTTTTTGTGGATCGTATGAACAGTAGTTGCTGAATGGGTAAAGCAATGACCAGGAAATGCTCAGAAGATACAGCAACTTTTGGACTTTGCAAATATTAAAATCCTGGTCATTCTGAAGATTAGAATCTATTGAATATCTAATTACTTTTTACTTTTTTAGGCAATGAAGAGAGCAATTAACAAGAATACAGCAATGCTGGTTTGCTCAGCACCCCAGTTTCCTCATGGGGTTATGGACCCAATTGAGGAAGTTGCAAAGGTATTATCTTTTGTTTTACTATGTTGCTCCAGCTCTTCACTTTAATAATAATAATAAAAGTTTGTATAATCCAGTAGGTTTCCCCACTTCCAAAATCTTTTACAGGTTGTGAGAACAGTATATTTTCATGACACAAGATTTTCATTCTCAACATAGCTAATGAATGGAAAGTTCAGTAACACTCATAATGTAAATCTCCTGCATAGCCAAAAAAATCCAAAATCAAAAATGTATGGCATCAATATAAATGTGCAGAATAACCACAAAAACTGAAGCCTGATAAAGATGAATAGTGCTTCACATCTTTGGAAAAGAGATGCAACAAGAAGGGTCCCCAAGGGTTCTTTCCTGGGACCTTGTTTTTTTAAAAGATCTGAAGGTATAACCATTGAGATGCCCATGAGCATTTGGTGGACCACTGTGTGCGACAGGATGCTGGACTAGATGGGCTGTGGCCTGATCCAGCAGGGCTTCTGTTGTGTTCTTATGTTCATTGGAAGAGCAAAGTGTTCTGGTGACATGGAATCATAGAACCATAGAGTTGGAAGGGACCTCAAGGGTCACTGAATTCAAACCCCTGCTCAATGTAAGATTCATTACACCATCCTAGACTGATGGCTTTCCAGCCTCTGCATGAAGACCTTCAGTGAAGGAGAGTTTACCACTTCCTATGGCAGTCTCTAGAACATAAGAACGTAAGAGAAGCCCTGCTGGATCAGGCCACAGCCCATCTAGTCCAGCATCCCCTCGCACATGGTAGCCCACCAGATGCTCATGGGCATCTCAAGCAGAGACAAGGACAAACCTTTTTTTCTGCTCTCGAATCCCAGCAGATGGCCTTAGAAGCTTCCTGTCCCCCCCCCCCGCCATAAAGATGTACCTAGGCATTCATTCTAGTAGCCATTGATATATCTGCTGTCCATAATTTTGTCCATTTACTGTCCATAAATCTCTTCCATTGACTGATTGTCCTTACTGTCAGAAAGTTTCTACTTCGTGTAGTTTCATTCTGTTGCTTCCTCGTTGTGCATCCCTCTGCTTGTGACAGATACTTGAAGACAGCTGCCATGACTCCTCTGTCATCTCTTCTACATACTAAACATGTTTAGCTCCTTTTATCGCTGCTTGTTGGACATGGTTAGCAGGCTACTCACCATCTTTGTAGCCCTCCTTTGAACCTGTTCCAGTTCCTCAGTGTCTTTTTTTTCAATTTTCGTGCTGAAACTGGGCAGCGTATTCAAGGATAGTAATTACTTTTTGTGGCCTAGAGCCCTCTTATGTTCCCCTCAAGCCATCCCAAGGTGGTGTTTACTTTTTTTGCAGCTGCATCACACTGATGACTCGTGTTCAGCCTGTGATCTCCTAGTACACTCAGGTCCTTGTCACTCATGCTGCTACTCAACCAGAATCCTCTATTTTGAATTTGATTATTGCTGCTTTCTTATCAGGATGTGAGACTTAACATTTTTTTCCTGATAAATATCATGCCTTTAATTTCACCCCACCATTTCAGCTTGCCAGATCATTTGAATTCTTTCCCTCTCTTCCTTGGTGTTACGAGACCCCACCTAGTTTTGGGTCATCTGCAAATTTGATCCAACACCCTTTCAACTTCCTCGTCCAGGTCATTTATAAAATAATTGAACAGCACCAGGCCTAGTTTAGTGTCCATTTACCCTGGACTATTTAGATGTTTCCCATGCTTCCTTCTTTTAGGAATTGATAAAGACTGTGTGTCCAGAATATCCTTTTGCAAAATCTCCCATCCTTCTTGGACATTTTTGTCCTTCTAACACAGTGGTTCTCAACCTAGGGGTCGGGACCCCTTCGGGGGTCGAACTACCCTTTCAGAGGGGTCGCGACCAGTCTCTCACCGCCCTTCCCTCCCGTCTCCCAGCTGCTCTGCCCCCATGGTTGAGGGTCTCCACAACATGAGGAACTCCATTAAGGGGTCACGGCATTAGGAAGGTTGAGAATCGCTGTTCTAACACATCCAACCATTGGATTCTTCTTACCCGTCTTCTGATTCCATAAGAATCTGCTCTTCTGAACTTCAGCTTTGAAGTCTGAGTCTTCTCAGGTCGCCATACTCCTGTTATCCAAAATTCAAGGCCACATAGCTGAGTTGTTCAGAGTGGTAAAAGCAGAAAGGGACTGTGAAGAGCCTGGAAGGGATCTCTGCCCATTCAGGGACTGGACACCCAAATATAGTGTTTCCATGAGAACAAGTGTAAAATGATACACATTTGAGATAAAGATCCTAACTGCTCATGTTCACTGATGGGTCTTTTGCTGACTGTGACTAATCAGAAAAGAGATGCTAGAGTAATGATAATCCAGTGAAAGTGCCAGTGCAGTGGGCTTCACTTTAAAAGGGACAATAGCGTGTTAGAGGTAATGAAAAATGATATTGAAATATATAATGCTAATATTATAGTGCCCTTGGCTATGCATCTGCATCTGGAATCTCGTGTACTGTTTTGGGCATTGCATCTCAGGAAGGATATAGCAGATTTGGAAAAGTTCCAAAAGAGGGCAGCTGAAATGCTCAAGGGGCTAGAAAAATGCTCAGTGGGCTGGAGGGACAGTCTGCAATGTCTGAAGCTTTTTATTTTAGGAAAGAGGAGCACATGATAGAATTGTATAACATTAATTTATGGTATAGACAAAGTGGATAGGGAGAAAAATTTCTCCCTTTCCCAATGAAGCTAAATCTGGAACAATTGAGAAGGACCAGTGGATTTAAAAACAAATTAACATAACTGATAGTTAAACTTTGGCATTTGCTGCCAGGAGGCACAGTGTTGGCCACCTTAGATGGTTTCAGCAAATATTTGCATCAGTTAATTAACATCAGGGCCATCAGTGAATATTGTCCCTGATGACAGTGTGATGGACTCTAGTGAAAAGAGTTAGCTTGCCTTTGAAGGTCAGTGCTAGTAAACTTTGAGCTGAGCAAGCTATGGGCTCCTATCCTGCTAATGGGCTTCCTTGTGCAGGTGACTAGTCAGTGTGAGAAATTGCTACTGGTCTAGTTGGACCATGGCTCCATTCTAATGGAGAATCTTCTCCAGGTGCCCATGCAGTCAACCAGGACTCAGCCACAACTCAGTGGTACTCAACAACAGCAAGTACAGATATTATCAAAATGTTAGAGTTTGTTGCTAATGATTTTGCAGCCTGTTGTTTGAGGCGGGGTCTTACAATACCTTCTTAAAGAAGAATATTTGAAGGTTTTTTTTTAACTGTGAAACATAAAAGATACCTTGAAACTCAAGACTTTGTAGAAAGTAGATCTCTATTGTCTATGGTAGTTGAAGATCCTAAGCTAATTTGTTACCTTACTTAGCTTGCAGTTAAATACAAAATCCCTTTCCATGTGGATGCTTGCCTGGGAGGCTTTCTTATTGTCTTCATGGAAAAGGCAGGATTCCCTTTGCAAGAACGGTTTGATTTCCGAGTGGATGGAGTCACCAGCATTTCTGCAGATACCCACAAGGTGAGTTGATGCAGGTCAGCCTATGATTAAGTGAATGCTTGCTCAGCTAGCTGTGTGCACTTCTGCTTCCAGGTCTGATCTCATCCTGTATCTGTATGCAGCATAACAAGAAAGGACCAAACTCTTAGTACTGATATGATTTTGGAACTTTAAATAGGGAAATTATCCCAAACATATGTACTGACAACACCATAAAGAGGAAAAAAAGTCAGGGTATAAGGACAAAGGGTGTACTAAAATGCTCCTGTTGCTGAGTGTGTAAAGAGGAAATGAATGACAAAAATTGTCTATGAAGGACATTCTGTTTCAGAATGTTTGGACTTACTGTATGTAACCCGCCATATCTGTGCTTCATTTTATCTTTGAAAGAAAATAATGCAAATGCTGTATGTTAATAGCTTTTACCAATGAAAAGCTCTGATCACTCACTCACTCACTCACTCACTCACTCTGTAAAGCAAAGATTCCCAACCTTTTCACTTGAATGCTCCTTGGCAGCCCGTTTCATAAAGGCTGTGTTTCCAGATTTATATGTTGTAACTGTAAGTGCCTTTTCCAGCCATTATTCAGTTTTTTCTTAGGCCCCTAAATGTTCCAATTCATACCCTGGGGTTACACTGCTGTGGTAGCTCTACTATCACGCAGTGGAAGAGTCATGGATCACAGGGGAGACGTCATGTTGTCGCTGGGTGGGAAGTTGTATAAGCACCAACTCCTCATTTTTCAGTTTAATTCTTATATCCTCCTCTACAGTATGGGTACGCTCCCAAAGGATCCTCTGTGATACTTTACAGTGATGAGAAATACCGGCACCACCAGTTTTTCATTGCTCCTGACTGGCAAGGGGGCATCTATGCCTCCCCTACGATGGCAGGTTCAAGACCTGGCGGCCTCATTGCAGCTTGCTGGGCGACAATGATGCACATAGGAGAAGATGGTTACGTGGAAGCCACGAAGAAGATCATTTCAACTGCACGGTTCATTGAATCAGAGTATGTGGAATGTTTTCAATTTTAACACCTTTGTTTTGCACACCTATCCATAGTAGTTAAGCTTTGGGTCCTTGAGAGTATTTTTGCAGTTCTACTAGAGATCCCAGATGTGCCTTAATGGAGGTGAGGACAGTAAATGTTCATTATTCATGTGCTGTTCTTTTGATGACCACTCCAGAGGTTTCATAAAATATTAGTGCATTATGAGTGCGAGAGATACATATCGATATAGATATGCTTCTTCCCTCAGAGTGGCTGACGTCTTCCTGAGAGAGGGAAGGGATCACATTGTTTGTCACAGCAGAGCCTAGACAGTCACTAAGTCTCCTGATTCTTGGCCTTATTTTCTTATCCAATCAGGGCAGGATGTAGAAACTTATGGGTTGGAACTCCCCTGAAAGGCAGAAGACGAGACAGGATCTTAATTAAAGGGCAGCTGTTTCTTACAGTTTTTAATTACAGTATGTGCTGCTGATTGGTAGTACAGTGTGTCCAAGCTACAGTGGATAGCAGGAGTGTGTGATACGCCTGATTTTAGGGCCCAGAGAACTGATGTGGCATCAAACACTTAACTTCTGCCTCCGGGGCAGTGATGACTATGTGCTGCACAGTTTAACCTTGGTGATTCTCTCTCACAAATACCCTTTCCTTGTCTCCCATTGACTTACACAGAAATATGCTCTCTCCTGTAAAAGCCAGTTTCTCTAGGGACCAATGAATGAGTGCTTAGAAATGAAACAGAAGACTTGACTTTGTTTTTGTTCTACTAGATAAGAATGGTAGTGTTTTTAAAAAATACCCTGTCAGTAGAAGACAAAGGAAAGATTCCTTTTTAGTGGTTGTATTTAGGCTTTCATGGCTGGATTCCATCTCAGTTGCAGCAGATTTTGGGCTATTATGTCCTGTCATCCAAGAGCAAAATCCTCTGCAGATGGATATCGCAACTATATCCGAAAGCTTAAGTTCTCAGAAGAAACTTGGAACATGGCATAGCAGCCCAAAAACTGCTAAAAAGGAGATTCCTTTTCAGCCATGATTATCACCCTCTCCCAGTGCTGATTTCTGAGCCAGGTTGGTCTAGTGGTTAAGGAGCTCTTATCTGGGAATACTGGGTTTGATTCTGCTCTCCCCCATGAAAGCCAGCTGGGTGACCTTGGGCTAGTCACAGCTCTCTTCTGAGTTCTCACAGCCCCACCCACCTCACAGGGTGTCTGTTGTGGGGAGAAGAATTGAAGCTTTGTCAGCTGCTTTGAGTCCCCTTAAATGGGTGAGAAAAGCGGGATAGAAAAGCCGACTCTTCTTCTTCATCATCTTCTTCAGAAAGACTATGGCTGTAAAGTTGCCTGTACATCTGCTGTAGGAAATACAAGGCGGTATCTGTTTTCACTCAGGGTCACCATAAGCAGTGTGATTTTGCTGTGATTGTTTTTAATGTCTGATCTTGTTTTATTTTCTTGTAAAGCATGTAGAGTCTTTAGAAATCTTTGGAGTATAAATCCAATAATAGGTTGAGAGGTGTGATAGAGATTTCAGATACAATTCTCTAAATTAGCCTCAGTAAAGCCTCATTAAGAAAGAAAGGCTGATTCTTCTACTGTGAATAAAATGTATGGTGTTAAACTCTTCTTTAGGTGCCATAACTATTTCACAGCAAATTCTCGTCAGCACCAGAGTTTCTGTTACAGGTGCTTTCCAGTTTTTAATCTGAGGATTTGAATAAGATTTTTGAAGATGCAGGAATCACCGTAGTAGCTGAGTAGCTACATTGTTGGGCTAAGATGTAGGAGAATGGGCATTTGAATTCCCGGTCATCCCCAGAAACTCACTGGATAATTTTGGGTCGGTCACTGTCTCTATGCCTAACCTCCCTCACAAAATTGTTGGTAGCAGCGGTTGTTTTTGGTTAGGTGTCATTAATATGCCTGTGACACACAGCCCTTAGATCTTTGATTCCATCATCTGGTTTCAGAGAACCAGTGTTAGTTCTTAACTGAGGCTTCAGGGCCATTTTCAACTGGAGGTTGTTAAAAATGCAAATGAACTATATATTTTTTTATCTTGCCCTATGCCCAGAAGGCTCCGGGCAGATTACAACATTAAAACTAAATGTGAAAATGAGCATAGTCAATAACAGTACCTGAAAGTGAAATGCTTTTTCCTTATTTCGCCAAAGCCAAGGGCAAAGAGGTGCACCTTCACAGCTCTCCTGAACATGTGAAGTGAAGGTGCCTGGCACACCTTAGGGCAGAGTCTATTCCATCACCTATCCTAGATACCCACCCCTTTTGCTACTGAGGGTGGTGGTACCACCAGGAGGACCTCCACTTCATACCTTAAGGCAGGTTGATGTGGATGAAGGCGTTCCTTTAAATATTTGGGCTCCAAGTCTTTTAGGGCTTTATTAGTTAGAGTTAACACCTTAAATTGAGCTTGGTAGCAAATTGGCAGCCAGTGCAGCTCTTTTAAGACTGGCATGTTGTGTGTCTGGCCAGCTGTCCTTGTCAGCTAGTCTAGCATCTACATTCTTCCCTGGCTGTAGCTTCTGAATTGTCTTCAGGGACAGCCCCATGTAGAGTACATTACAGTAGTCCAGTCTGGAAGTTACCAGAGTGTGGATAACCATGGCTAAGTCATATCTGTCCAGAAAGGGATTTAGCTATCAAACCAGCCGTAGTTGGAAATAGGCACTCTTGGCCACAGCCTCCAGCTGAGCTTCATGTGCCAGCAGAGGGTCCAAGAACAGCTGGAGATTTCATATCTGTTCCTTCCAGGACATTGCAGCCTGGTGAAGACAGGACACCTCCCAGCCTCATGGACTTGAGGCCCTGTGACATACAGCATCTCTGTCTTGGCTGAATTCAGCTTTGATGTACTGTAAGCTTCCGCTGTTAGTTAGGCTCGTAAGCCTGCCTGTTGTGGAAACACTCTTCCTTTACATCTGTTGTAACATAAATAAGAATCTAATGTCTGCATGCATAAGTGCATTTTATTAAAACAAAGATCACTGTACACTTGGTTTTTTTTTAATAACAATTCAAGGCTGAGGAAAATGGATGACATCTTCATCTATGGAAAGCCTGAGGTCTCTGCCCTTGCTTTGGGATCCGATAAATTTGACATATACCGGTTGTCAAACATCTTACTAGCTAGAGGATGGAATTTTAATATTCTGCAGTTTCCTCCAAGGTGAGTTCTCTGCCATCCTTTTATTCTTTGGATAAACAAGCCGTGGGAATTAGGAGAATGAGCAGTACTTGAAGCATGTCTGCCCTACTGTTGGGTAGCTTTTGGATTACAGCTCCTGCCATTATGAATCATCCTTTGGTGACTTATTTTAGATTTCCCTCTTGAGGTTTACCAGGCGCCTGCATCGTATATTTTTTGGCACCTGGTGAAAACATCTTTTCAACCAGGCTTTTGCTATCTAAATAGCTTCCTCAAGGTGCTGTCCTGTTAGGGACAGGGAGTGGATGTGGGAGGGAGGGGGTTATATTTTTAATTTTGTTTCTTTTGATATGTTTTATTCTTATTGTAAGTTGCCTTGGGACCATTTGGTGAAGGGCGGGAGGTAAATGCATTAAATAAATCAGTAAATTACTACTTGTTGGCCACGCTGCCTGGAGCTAAGTGGAATTGGGATTCCAGACTATCTACAGTTGTATTTCAGTGAATATTGGAAGAAATGTATGTACAGAAGGACCTCGTTTAATAGGATGGTTCCATTCCGGCAAGTTGTCACTTCAAGTGAAACTTGCATTAGGCAAGTAATAGACCTTGAATATTAGGGAAAATCCATCAAAGTGAAACAGGAATGCTTAATACCTCCTAATGTTGAAACTTGGTCTCAATTAGTCTAATATGTTATATCGAAACTGTGCAAACTGACTTCACTTAAAACAGGGCCTTACTATTACCCAGTTTTAGGGGTGTACATGAATGCATTTTTGACATTTGATTCATAATGAAGTTTGAAAATCCTTATTTGTATGACTAGATCACATTCAAATGTGGCAAAATTTATTCATTATGAATCTATTTGTACTTATTCGGATGAATATGCAATACATATTGAATTTTTTTGTGGGGGAGGAACCGGGGCGCTTCTAAGGCCATCTGCTGGGACTCGAGAGCAGGAGAAGGTTTGTCCTTGTCTCTGCTTGAGATGCCATGAGCATTTGGTGGGCCACCATGTGCGATAGGATGCTGGACTAGATGGGCTGTGGCCTGATCCAGCAAGGCTTCTCTTATGTTCTTATATTGGATATGAATGAATATGCATTGGATACCTATCCAATATGACTGAATATGTATCTGATACGAACGAATACGTATCCAAAACATATCTGTAGCATATCCGCGCTCTGAAAATGTCAAATCTGACCTCAGTCCACTTTTAATCTGCT
This sequence comes from Aspidoscelis tigris stejnegeri, assembly GCA_023333525.1. Taxonomy (NCBI): domain Eukaryota; kingdom Metazoa; phylum Chordata; class Lepidosauria; order Squamata; family Teiidae; genus Aspidoscelis; species Aspidoscelis tigris. The sequence continues at coordinate 99,831,386 of JALMGA010000002.1, forward strand.
GTCAATCCATGTAGAATGCAGTCTGGATCCATTGCAGATGTGCCTGGTGCTCCATTTTTCCACACCCCCAATCTAAGGAATGTCCGAACTACTCGTACGAATGTTAGTATGTGAATATCGTAACATTCGATTCACGTACGAATGTCCAAATTCGTAGGAATTCGAATGAATAAGGAATGTTACTAATATTCATGCACATCTCTACTCAGTTTGTTTTTTTACTGACTTTCATGAATGGGAAGGCAGATGACTACTGCCAAGCTGGCATCCGTAGGTACCGTATTTTCCGGCGTATAAGACGACTGGGCGTATAAGATGACCCCCAACTTTCCAGTTAAAAAATAGAGTTTGGGATATACTCGCCATATAAGAAGACGTCATCCAGCGTATAAGACGACCCCTGACTTTTGAGAAGATTTTCCTGGGTTAAAAAGTAGTCTTATACGCCAGAAAATACAGTAAATGGTTTGGGACCATTATGGTTCCTTATCCGTGAATTGCCACAATTGTCCTTCCGTGACGGATTCCTCTTGGTTGTACGTACAGTAATACAGTTCAAAGTTACAGCTTATCAAACTGACTGATCCTGCTGCAAGTTAAAAAAAAGTCCTCCCCCCCCCCCCATGGTTTCTTCTGAGTGTCCAGAAGGGACAATCTACAGGATATCTACAGAGACTTTGGTCTTTTCTGCACTGGATCTTGTTCTGGATTATATCCTGAGTTAGGGACCTGCCATCCACATGGTGGTGCAGACTGCGGCAAGCCCCATCCTGGACCTGCCATAATCTATAGTAGCATGCAGACATCAGGCTGGGATATAATCTGGAGTAATACCCAATTTGTGAGGATTTGTAAGATCCGAACCATTACGGATGGTGCAGTTTACTGCATTCTCTGTGCAAGCAAGTTTCCCTTTGGAAGGATTTTCTAGAATTAAGAAAGAACCTATTCAAAGAACTTTTGAATCTCTTCCTTTGGATCTTGTGGGTTTTATTTTCTTTTATCTGTCGTCATTTCTTTCCCAGTATTCATTTTTGCTTCACACAATTGCACACAAAGCCTGGTGTGGCCGATCTACTGCTGAAGGATATTAAGGAATCTATCTCCATCATCACGAAGGACCCCAAAGCGAAGACCACTGGCATGGTAAGGCAACCCCTGGTGCCGAAGGGAACCCTTTGGTTTGAAGTGCAGGTAGGAAATCCTTGCTTGGGGTGAAAATCTGCTCATACTCTTCTTCTTTTTAAATTTTCTAGGGGGCTATCTATGGCATGGCACAAACGATCCCAGACAGAACCATGATTTCAGAGATCGCTGGGGCTTACTTGGACAGCCTGTACTGTACAGAGATTCCTCCTCCAGCGGATGCACAGATGAATGGATCACCCAGCCATCACTAGTCTTACCGTAACTTGTGCCTTATACATCTTTGGTGGTAACTGTAAACGATTCTAGGGAGGGAGAACACCAAGCAGTAATTCTTCCTCTTGCAAGTGCAGGCCAGGCAGCAGCTTGGGACCTATTTTGTATATCTGTGTTTTTGTGATGGGCACAGAGTCTTTCCCTTGTTTACTATTGTCTGTCCCTTCCCCTACCTCACAAATAGGGCTCCTTGTTTCCTTCGTGTGTGTTCACCGCTGCTTCTAGACCACAAAAAAGCAGCTGTACTTGTGGGCCGTTTCATAAACTACATCCATTCCTTACTGCTCTCCTCTTTTAACCTTTGTGCCAAAGTGTGAGCCGCTGAAAAAGCATGGATAACAGAACTATTCCCAGACATTAAAGTGGAGTAGGAGCCAAGACCTGCTTTTTCAGGCAACTGTTTGTAGGCCTGCTCAGAATCCTGGATGGGTGGGATAAGAGGAAGGAAGGTGCTTTGTTTTTTTCTCTGAAATCTTTACAGCCAGCCTCCCCTCCCTGCCCTCCCCGGGTCCTTTTGCTTTGCCTGTTCCTCAAAGGGAAAAGGACAAAATGGCTGTTCCATAGCTCGAAGCCTATGCTGCAGCTAAAGGTCTTGAACTGAGAGAAGAGGGTTAGAAACTTCCTCGGAATGCCTAGATGCCCCATCATGTTTTCAGAAACCAGGAAGGAGGCTGAATACTCTGTCGGTCCACAGATGATCTACTTCTTACATGGTACACTGACTTCAACCTCAATGGCAAATCAGCCTCAGGTATAACACTCCACCCTCACATTGTCTGAGCCAAGTCAGGAAACTGTTGCCTAGGAGGGGTGATCTTTATTGCTTTGGGATGTCGGCAGGTGTTTCCAGTCTACTTTTAGGACAAAGCTGTAATTCCTCTGTGAAATTAATAGAAAAAAAGAGCACAATTAGCTTGTTCTAAGGTTCGAGGTGAGGGTGGAGTGAGCCATTTTGCCATGGTACTTGGTACGTCACTGGGTCTTAAAGTTTTATCACCTTCTTTTTATCAAAGCTTCCAATGAGGGGAGCAAAATGTGATTCTTTTCTTCTTCTTCTTCTTCTTCGCCATTATGGCAGAATCCTTTGTGGCTTGATGTGTTCAGCTGGGCAAGTCCCACTGGATAGGTTTACCACCGTGAATTCTGGGACTAATGGTTTAGCTCTTCAGAGTCATCTTTCATTTAAATCTGAATGTGTGTACACAGAGCAACTTGAACATTGTTTCCTGATACATGTAGAACTGGTGACTGCTAACATGTATTTTATAAGGACACTTTTTAGTAGCTTTTTACCAGGGCTCCTAGACTAAGGCTTTCCAGATGTTACTGAACAGCTTACACCAGCTCCAGCTGTCTGGCCACTGATGAGAAATGCTGGAAGTTCAAATTCAGCAAGCACTGAAAGCAATCATAATTTGGGTACCCTGACCAATACTGTTTAAGAAAGGGAAACATTTAAGCATAATCCCCTTCTGTAACACACAACTGCGCTCAGGTTGCTTTGAGTTTTAGAGTGGAATTAAACCTTTGATGGTTCTTTTGTGAATCTGGATTGGGTTTTGGAAAAAAAAAATCAGGAAGTCACTATTTGTTTGCATACTGAAAATGTTTAGAGTACAGCCACATCCGTACTTTAACTCAAATGTATAACTCATGTTTATTTTCCATGCATCATGTACACAATTTGAGGTTTAAATAAACTTTTTCTAGAGGAAAACAAACTTGTCCTGATTTTAAAATACTGTTGGGTAACGTTTCCGTCAATAGCTCTGAAGGTATTTCTGCTAGCAACTCTTGAAAATGGATTTTAAAGTATGCTGGTCCATCAGTGTCTTTGCTTCCTAATTCTTGTGCAGTCTTCCACTGATTGATAAATGTCCCTGCAAAGGCCAAGCTTTTATTTTCAGTTTGGCTTCAAATATTTCATTTAATAGATGATGACACTGTTACATGACTGAGAGAAATTATTATCTTCTGATAAATCTTTCTTTAAAAGCAAGGAAGCTTTTATATCTCCACATTAAAGAAAACCAGTGGGTTCCTTTGCTAGTAATATTCTAGGATGAACTTGAGTAGAAGTACAGTAAAATGCAAAAGATACATTTATGGTAGACCACTCCTATAGGAGAGGCAAGACAGTTTTACTGTAACTGTACCCTATTAACACTTCACTCTGCTACTATGATGCTATCTGAACAAAGACCCCAGAGAAACATTATTGGGTACTGGGATGTTAAAATCTTGGGACAAGACAGTTTTGGAAAAAAGTGGGCAATGATTTGAAGGAAATGATGTAGAAGATGGGTTCTTGAGACCAATATGATTTCCACAGAATGGTTAACACGAAGGCTACACTTTGAAGGACACATTCTATCTATCTATTGTGCAGTTGTCTTCTTTGTATGGACTGGCTTTGCTAAACCGTAGAGGACAGAAGGCAGCTGATTTAAGCTAGTGTGTTCGCTACTTGTTCTATGAAACTGGCCAGGTTGATGTCCCGCTCAGATAAGCCTGCACATTCGTGAGTACTTAAGGTTATGTGAACCTGTAATTAAAAAAGCTATAATTAGTACAGCAGTTATGAAAACAGTATGTGTCAAGGCTGTAGGCATCTTGGAGAACTAGAATGAGAAATACAAAAGCTTGATAAGTGAGGAGAGATTGTACCTTTCCTTAGAGTGAAGGTTCCCATTACAAACTGCACTGCAGGCATAAATTAGAAGAACTTAGCCACATCTCCTTTATCCTTTGAATTAGAAAAGGACTACCCTAAATGGTTTAATATCCACAGAGATTACTAAAGGCAGACTCTAGGGGTGCATCCCTATGCAATTTAAAGCCCGCTGAAAATCTTCTTTTCTCGTGGAGCACCCCCATGCACGGCTTTTATCCGGGCTTCCAGCACCGCTAATTAGGAAAATGCGCTGCAAAAAAAAGCGCACTTTCCTGGAAGACGCGGGTGTTCAGAGCAACATTTTGCATGGAGACGCTCCGTGGCAAAAGCGGCGGGGCTTCTCTCTGAGGCGGCAAGCTCTCTCTCTCTTTTTGCCTCTCATCCACAGCCAGCATTCACGATATGAAAACAGTAGGCAGGCATTCCAATCACAAAGAGAAACAGCAAGATACATTGTAATGAATTGCTTATATCAAGTGAAAGTGTATGAGGCAAGTGAAAGTGTATGAGGCAAGATTGGGGGAGGCGAACAGAGAACTTGTAAATTTTTCTTTTGGACTTGTGAATGAGCGCACAATCGCACGATTGCTGGCTGGGGGAGGCGTTTTGGCAGCTGGAGATCTGGTAAATAGGGCTGGCTGCAGCCCGGCTGCCTTCGCAAGCAGGGGAGATGAACAGAGAACTTGTAAATTTTTCTTTTGGACTTGTGAATGAGTGCACGATCACACGAGCACCCAATGAAACAGCGAGGGGCGGGGAGAAAAAGATGCGGGTAAGCAAAAGACGCTTCCTTGGGGATAGTCAGTGCATTTTAAATGCATGTTTTGCTGAGCCCCATGGGGACACTTAATTCGGAATTGAACACACATTTGTTAGATCCGCTGCAGTAGAGGGACAATAGCGACAGGAAAGAGTACCATGGGGATGCACCCTAGGTGACTGATAAGGGTAGAAGGAAACTTTTCAGCAGTAATTGCTGTTGTCGACTTGAGGCATTTTCACATCAGCAGGCAAAGGACACATTGCAAACGCATCTTTTACCTGCTTACATGTGGATGGGAAAGTGACTTAGACATGTTCAGGGCGAACGGCCGTCTAAGTCCCTCCCCTGCCCCCCCCAACTGGGTGCCTTGGAGCCTGGGTGGGGAGGCCTTTCCGGTGCCTTCTGTGGGCTCCTGTGAGCTGCATGAGCCAGGATCAGGCTCATGCAGGTGGCGGGACCCATGGTCAACACTCCCTAACCCATCCCGAGGGCATATGTGCCTGAACGGGCATTACCTGCTCGCTGCTGGGTTGACTCTGGCGCGGGTAAGCCAGCGTGCTGCGCCTGTGCACGGTAGGGTCCCTCACTGGCCAGGCACCTGTGCTTGCACAGATGGCCAGTTGAAGCCAGGTGGGTGCCCAGCCAATGAGGGACCTTGGCACATGGAGGTGCAGAGCATCACCGGTTTACTCATGCCAGAGTCGACCCGGCGACGAGTAGGTAAGGCCCATTCACTCGTGCGCACCCCTGGGGTGGATCCTGCTGGCCCTAGGAACCTGATATGGGCTCCTGGAACGAGCGGGAGCTGAGGGAAAGGAGGCATCTGGGCTGCCCACCCCTGGCTCCAAGGGGAGGGGCCCAGCTGTCACGGAGGGTGAGCATGCGAACGCTTTTCCTCCGGTATGGCTGGGAACGTGTTGGGACGCGCTGAATGCATCGGGGGGGGGGCACTCTGGGACAGGCTGAGGCGGTTCCGAATGGAACCGCCGGCCCACAGGAGCGAATGCTCCATCCCCACATATCCTCCCCGCTTTCCAAAACCCCTCGTGCAAAAAGGCCTTTGATTGGGAGCAACTTAATCCGAACCATGTCCACTCTAAAGCGGTCTCGTTTCTGTTTCTCGGGTAAACTCATCTAAGAATTGCAGTCTCTGTGTACAATTTTCAAAGCATGAGCTGCCTCCTCCGCTTCCTTACCTTATTGTAGACGTTGAACCATTCAGGATGGTGATCCAGTTTTTCTGCCTGCAGAGCAACTCTAGTCATAAACCCAAAGGCCTGTTGATGAGTTGCATGGAGCAATTTAGGAAAAAAGATAAAAAGACAAAAGTGTTCTGTTGCTTTAGTGGTAGAAAGCAGGGCAAAACAGTTTGTCTGCTATACATGAAGTATAATACATTTGAATCTATTTGTACGAATGTTCAATTCATATTTGAAGATACAAATGTCAACAACATTCGTATGTGTCTGTACACATCCGTACGCATCCTGTTTTCATCCCGTACACATCCGTACAAATGCATACGGATACGAATAAGATGCGTACGGAGATGTAATGCGTACGTATTAGTACACATGCAAATGTCCGAATAATTCGTATGAATGATTTGAAAGATTCAAAATCCATTTGAATGTTTAAATCTGAATGTATAGACATTCAATTTTAATTTGAATGTACCAATTTGAAGGAATTCGATCAAACTTCAAATATTTTGAATTTTTGTGCACATCCCTACTAGTTTGCCACTGGGAGTTTTTCCACCGCGCTCCTTTAATCTGGATCTAAGAAGATCCGGATCTAAGGAATGGGTACATTCCTTAATCTGGATCTAATAGATCCTGATTAAGGGAAGTACACAATGTGTTTCCATGAGTGGTCTAGCACCCAATAGCAATGGGTGCTAGGCTCCTTGCTGTGGAAACACTGGAGCGCCCATTTGGAAATCCGGATCTACCCATGAGGGGTCTGCTTGTCACCCCAGGTGTTTGGGGGGACAGGGGGTGCAATCTCCGAAGTGGCTTCGAAGTCATTTCGAAGTCTGTGCAAAACAGCTCCACTGAAGTCTGTGCTGATCTTCGGAATGAACTTCGAAGTGACTTCGGAGTCACTTCAGAGTCACTTCAAAGTTCACTCTGAAGATCACAGACTTCAAAGACGGAGCTATTTTGCACAGATTTCGAAGTGACTTTGAAATGACTTTGAAATGACTTTGAAGCTTAGGTTTTGGGGCTCCCCCCCCCCATGGGTGCCCCCTCCCCTTAGCCTCCTCTAGACCCCATTGCCACACAAGTGTGGAAACAAGCTCCCTTTAATCTGGATTTTCTGCCTGAAGACCCCATTGTAGACCCCATTAATGGGGTCTAAAGAAAATCCGGATTAAAGGCCAGAAAGTACCCATTTGATCCAGATTTCCCCAGCGGCAGTCAAAACAATCGGGTCCCAAATGGGTGCCGTGGTGGAAATGGGGTCATCCGGTTCACACCCAAATGGGTCCTTAATGGGTGCAAAAATGGGTACTTTCTGACAGTGGAAAAACACCCATTATTTACTTCTGGGAAGATGATGGGGATCGAACCGGCAACCCTTTGCTTTCCAGGTTGCTTGTACTGCCACTGAGATACAGCCCCTTCCCAAATATTTTTAGGCAAAAAGCCTAAAGGAGTCAATAGCTGTAAACTCTACAAATGCAGTATATTGATACAGTGAAGATTTAAACTGTTCTTAAGTAGTGTAGTCACAATCCCTTAGCTTATAATAAAAGTCTATAAGAAAGACTTATTTCAGCCCTGTTTGTGTCCATGGTTGTTACCTGGGACTATAGATTGTGTTTACGCTAATGATATGTTCATACCTCAAGCACACTGAGAGCCAAGCTAGAGCAAATATTTTCATCACCTTCATTTAACCTCCCAAGTTTTTGGAAGAGATCAGCAACTGTGGCAGAAGGTAATTTCTACAGTCATCGCAATTCTGAATAGGGTTCTGCACGAACGAAAAATTAAGGATCGTTTTGCAGTTGAACTGAACATCAAAAATTTGTTTCGTCATTGAATAGTTCGTTCAGACGTTCCCTTTTGCAGCCAAACATTTTTCTTGGCCTTTTTTCCCATTGAAAAAGCCTATTTTCACCAGCAAAATAATGCAAAAGTTTGAACATTTGAATTTTTTTTCATATTCGTGGAACGTTGTTCGTCTCATCTGAATGTCTGTATGTTCATTTCGATGTGAATTTTTGCCAATTTGAACATTTGATAGAATTTTTGAATGCGAATTCATTTGCGCACTTCCCTAACTGTGAAGAATTTTAACCCTTTCCTTAAACTGCCGTTTTCACAATGGTGAGGAAGAAACGATTGCCCCAGATTGGTGGACTTTGGGATTGGATCGCTCTGGCCACCTCTTTTGAGTTACCACATACAGGTCCACCTGGTACGCATTTAATATGCAAATAAAGCAAATAACAAAGCAAAGGCCTTTCAGGTCTTCTTTTAAAGGACAAAGAAGCAATGCCACAGAATAAAGAAGAAAGCTAGGGTGTGCCCAGACGTATCGATGCAGCCAAGATCGAGCTGTCACATTTGACGGCCGATATTTTACAGTGGCGTCGCTTTACAGTGACGCTACTACGAACTTACTTAATGCTGATATAGCAGCACTCGCTGCATAGCATGAAGTAAATCCGAATCTTCCTGCCAGTCCGGACAGGATGGTGAGAAGACCCAACAAGAGCTGGGATTGCAGCTCAGCTCTCATTGGCTGCCCCATTCTATGTTGCACATGCCTCAGTCCATGTGACGCTGCTCTCAGTCCTCACAACCTCTGTCCGGGAAGCTACGGAGGCTGCTTTTAGTGAGGATGGTGAGGAGTCCATTCGCAGCAGGTAAGCTGTGGGTTTTTATTCAAACAGCGGATTTAATCCCCTAGTCTGGAAGGGACCCTAGATTGACACGTCGAGGCTTTGGGGTTCATCTGTAGCCTGACATGGCTGGACAAAGCTTCTGTTGCCACAGTGAAGAAGTCTGGAGCATTCCTCAAGGGCAAGGGAGGAGAGAAGCTTTGTCCTTTGCCGATTGCCTTTCACATACACTCTTAAAGCTGAGAGCCAAGCTCACCCAATGTGGGCATAGATCGCTTGGCTTGCAATTTGCTCTTTTCCTTAGGTAGGCGGCATGCACATTGCTGTAAAGCATTTAGTAACAGAATTGAAGGTACCCCCAGTATGGTCTAGCTGAGGTGGACTTTCACGCTGTCTTGGAATACAGATCCAAGCAAATGAGAAGTTTTTGTACCCGGTTGAAGTCCTTGAAATGGAACTCTTTGTAAATGGCGTCTCTGCCTTCCACTTCATTCCACCCCACAGCTCGGAGGTTTGGCAGCAATTGCTCTCGTTCTTCACCACTGAGTCGATGGGCTTTTCCCGCCTAGGAAGAAGAAGCAGGAGAGAGAGAAAATAGAACTACATCTACAGATGTCGGCATGATCCTTCAGAGCTTCGTTATTAAGGAGTGAGAATATATTATTTTTAAAACACACACTTGAGCATATGTGTCCACATGAAAAAAGCAAATCAGATTAATTTGCCTATGCTGAGACATGGCTTGCAAGTGGAATAAAAATAAACGCAGGCCCCTGGGTGCAGGCAAATAGTTGGGCACCGTGTCACTGAAGCATTTTTCAATTAAAAATAAATAAAAATGAAGTGTTAAGAGTGAGGTAATCTGAGTGCCTGTGCCTCTGGGGGATTGGAAGCTGGATAGATTGGCTGGTTTGGTTTCTAAACTACCTGGGCCTTGTTTAATGAAAGGCCTTTACAGCTGATCTTGATATCTCTGCCCAGGGCACAGCCTACAACAATACTGGGAAGTATGTTGGCACATCCCACTCACAGAGGCATGTTGTTGCATGCTTTGGATGGCTGAGCGTACACATCTTGTTCTTCAACACATCTAGAATAATACACTCCGTGTTTAAAATGATTGCATCTGTACTGGGTACTTCAGCCAAAAGCCAGGGCAAAGAGGCATGTCTTCACTGCTTTCCTAAATATATATAAGAAAGGGGTGTGACATACCACGTGGGGGAGACTATTCCACAGTCTGGGAGCCATCACCGAAAAGTCTCTCTCCCGGGTGCCCACCAGCCTCATACTGAAGGTGGTGGGACCACCAGGAGGGCCTCACCACTAGATCTTAAGGTATGGGGCAGGTTGGTATGGCATTCCTTTAGATATTTGGGGCCCACGTCATTTAGGGCCTTATAAGTCAAAAGCCAATACCTTGAATTGGGCTCGGTAGTACATTGGTAGCCAATGCAACCCTCTTAAACCCGGTGTAATGTGTGTCCAGCTAGCTATTCCAATCAGCACCTTAGTGGCTGCATTTTGTACTAGCTGCAACTTCTAGACTGTCTTCAAGGGCAGCCCCATGTAGAGTGCATTGCAGTAGTCCAATCTAGAGGTTACCAGAGTAAGGATGACTGTGGCCAAGTCGTCTCTGCCCAGAAAAGGCTTCAGTTGATGCAACAGCCATAGTTGGGAGTAGGCGCTCCTGGCCACGGCCTCCACCTGAGCTTCAAGTGTTAATGCAGAGACCAGGAATACCCCCAAGTTACACAGCTGTCCCTTCCAGGGCATTGCAACCCCATCAAGGACAGGGAACCCGAGACCCTGTGACACACAGCACCTCTGTCTTGTCTGGATTCAGCTTCCATTTATCGCCCCCCATCCAGCCCATCACTGCGAGAGATACAGCTGGGTATCATCTGCATACTGATGACACCTCACTCCAAAACTCCTGATGTCCTCACCTCAGATGACCCCAGCACAGGAAATGGTGCAAATGGCCGCAGTGCTGGATGTGATAGGTAAGCTTTGGGTAAGGAGTGGGATGTGTGTGGTGTATGATTTTGCTAATACACAATAGGGTAACACCTGTGCAGGCGTCCCTCACCAGAAGCTACCCCAGCATGTACTAAGAGGCCAAGTGCAAATCGGCCCCTTGTGTTAAGTGTCCTTTAAAACCAACATGCTCCTCCTCTGTGCTATGTGTGTAGCTGCAACCAGACGTCAGTTACTTTTTCCTCTGTATTTGGATATTCTGGAATAAAGCGGGGATGCAGCCCATCTGTACAAGTACATGCTTGTTTGGAGTTTTTCTTTTTCATTGCTTTTTAAAAACAAAAGGTTGCTCTTTTACATCTACTGCCTTGTAGTAACTCAAGATAATTTTAAGTAGCTTAATTTTACAGTACTTCAAGCACTGAAGATGAACTATCTTTTGTTGTGGCAGGGGCCACATTTTGTTATAACATTTTCAAGGTGTGTTTGAAGAAGAAGAAGGGTTGCCTTTTCTACCCCGCTTTTCTCACCCATTTAAGGGAACTCAAAGTGGCTGACAAAGCTTTTCTATTCTCCCCACAACAGACACCCTGTGAGGTAGGTGGGGCTGTGAGAGCTCAGAAGAGATCTGTGACTAGCCCAAGGTCACCCAGTTGACTTCATGGAGGAGCATGGAATCAAACCCGTATTCCCAGATAAGAGTCCAGCTCCTTGACCACTAGACCAATATTTCCACAGTGCAGTTTCCCTGACCTTTCAGTTTAGAATTCTATTTAAAATATTCACGTTGCTTCTCTTGTTGAAACTTCAAATCTTGCATTTCCTAAACTAGTCACTCTTGTGTGTGTTTCAAATAACACATCAAGGTGGCCTTGCTATTCATGGGCAGAAAATAAATAATGTGAACATTTGTGACTAGAAGAAGGCGGGAAGCTCACATCAGCTGTCTGGAAACTCCCTTGCTATTCATGAGTTTAGGGATCCGTGGGTTTTTACTAGAACCTATATAAATAATTAGCAACTCCTGTATCTGCTAATGCAACAGTGTTTTCAGTTCCCTGTTTGAACCTCCTATGATGCAGTTGAAATGTAGATTACCAGCTGGTCTAACAGCTGAGACAAGCTCATACCCTCATTTTATTTCCTATCCTATGAGACAACATTTTGCCGCTTTGCTTTGGACATTTGTTTTTTCAGGCTTCAGCAACTACGTGTTGCTGCCTGTGGAAACCTTCAGAGGCCAGAATTTTTGTGGATTGCTTCATTTAAAGCCACAAGCTTACAGAACCTCTGTGGAAGCAAGTTCTGAAGTGTAATTTTTTTTAAAAAAAGGAGGGCAGGGGGAGAAAAGCTGGTAGAGTCAGAAAAAGTCTCACTGCGGGTGGCATTTTATTGCCTCATTAAGCATTGTGAACAACCCTGGGGGCTTTTTAGCTGGAATGTTGCGTAACTCTTAACGTCACTGATAGATGGGCCTGGTAAACCATGTGCAAAATCTGGAGGACCACAAGGTTAAATTCCCCCTTGTGGCCTTCCATTCTAAGGTCGCGTCCCCATGCACTCTATTTTCTGAATCGAATCTCAATTCGACACGGAGCATCCCCATGCAAAACCCTCAAACTAGGCTACAGAGAAGCCCTTCTGTGCTAAACTGCCTCTAACTTCAGAAGCTGCTTGCCGGCAATCGGGGAGCGGGGGTGGAAAAAGGGTTGCAGGAAGAGGCTTGTGGGATCGCAAGGGCCAGATGACCCCCCCCCCCTCATTGCTGCATCAGATCGCAGAGAGAAGAGGCTTGTTTCTGTTTGATCACTGTTTAATGCCCAGCAGTTGCGATCGGGGAAGGGGCGTTGTGTGGGATTTCCCTGCCCTCACTCCTATCAGGAGAGAGGGGGTGGAGAGAAAAAGATGTGGTTTCCCGATGCAGGGGTTTAGCGCAGTTTGCATGGGGACAGGTATATTCGACTTGAGCCCGTGCTTTCATCAATCGCATGGGGACAGGTCAATTTGAACTCAACTCCGTATTGGGAATAGCCCGAATCCAATCGGAAGTAAACGGAGCGCATGGGGACACAGCCCAAATGCCATAGGCTTCCCTCTCTCCCTTCCTGTTCTTGTCGTCGGAGCTCACTTTCGACGTCCTTGTAGGACCCGCAGCCAAGCATTTCAATGAAGTTACGCTGGGTAAACAAGACGAAGTGCAATAAACCTTCAGCCATTGCCCTTTCAGGGAGATCACAGATTAGCTTGATCAAGGTCTCTTAGCAACTGGGATAAGGTAGAAAGGGAAAAAGACAAGCAGGCGCACTTAGGAGACCATCAAAGCCAGACGCAGATTCCCTGTGCTTGCTCCTATAACTGCATGGCTATGAGAGACAGTGCTTAATCAGCGCGAAGGAAAACAAGCAAACAACAACAACAGAAGCCGACATTTTAAACAGTGTGAAAAAAACCCAAAACAGATTAAAGATGGAGCTCTCCAGACATCCCATACTCTCTGAGTTTTTCCTTGAAGGTGTCTGTTTCCCAGTTTTTCTCAAACATGTCAGCTGTTCTCTGCTGCTGCAAAAAAGAGGCTTCCTGATTTTGAAGGGATTCAAGATCCCACAATGATAATGAAACAAATCTCCTACTAAAGGTCTCCCCCCCCCAAAAAAAAAGCTTGCTGATGTTTCATCAGTCACAAGGAAGAAAAAAAAGCTGGGAAATGAAAGGGTGACATCATAACACCCTACATGATCTCTGCTAAGATGCCAAAGACCAATCTTTTTAGGACACTCTTGGCCTGCAGTTTAAGGGGCTTTTAAAGATAAATGGTTCAACTTGATAATTTTCAACTTTAAAGCACAGATTTTCTTCCCTGGCAAACCAAAGGAAGAACAAGAAGAAGAGGAGTTGGCTTTTCTACCCCACTTTTCTCACCCATTTAAGGGGCTGACAAACCTTTTCTATTCTTCTCCCTACAACAGACACCCTGTGAGGTAGGTTGGGCTGCGAAAGCTCAGAAGAGAGCTGTGACTAGCCCAAGGTCACCCAGCTGGCTTCATGGAGGAGGGCGGAAACAAACCTGGTATTCCCAAATAAGAGTCCAGCTCCCTAACCACTAACTAGACCAGCGGTTCTCAACCTTCCTAATGCCGTGACCCCTTAATGGAGTTCCTCATGTTGTGGAGACCCACAACCACGGGGGTAGAACAGCTGGGAAGTGGGGGAGAAGGGCAGCAGGAGACCTGTCGCGACCCCTCTGAAAGGGTAGTTCGACCCCCAAAGGGGTCCCAACCCCCAGGTTGAGAACCACTGTACTAGACCAAAGGAATGGAAGGAGTGCTCTTCCAAAGTTGTTCTTCTGCCCACCTCGGTCATACCACCTCTTCTGGCAGCAAATTCCATAGACTGATGACCTTTTCTATATCATGCATCATTTTATATACTCCAATCGGGTCCCCTCTTAAACACCGTCTCTCCAGGCTGAAGAGGCCTAGATGTTGCCTTCTGATTTCATAAGGAGATGTTGCAGCCCCTTAATCATTCTGGTTGCCCTTTTCTGCACCTTTCCCAGTTCCACAATATACTTTTTGAGGTGTGGTGACCAGAACTGTACACAATATTCCAAATGTGGCTTCACCATAGATTTATAAAGAGGCAAAATGACACTTGTTGACTTGTTTTCTGTTCCCTTCCTAATTATTCCCAGCACTGAATTTGCTTTCTTTGCCACCGCTGCGCACTGGGCTGACATCTTCATTGAGTTGTCCATGCAGTGTTGCAAAGACTATGAGCTTGAATTAATTTTCATTGCAGGTATAAACTGACTGAGCTCAGGCTATTTTAATCATACAGTACTTAACTCCTGCTTTTTCGACAGAACCTAGGTCAGGGTTCCATTGAAATAAATGGAACTTAATGATTTTTCTGCACTGGGTGGCAGTCTGCTTCTGAGCCTCTTTCATATGTAGCTTAAAGAGAACCAGAGAAGTACCACCTTCTCCTCGTATGCCCCACGTTTCCCCCTGCATACCATGGGGGTCTCATTTTGGTGGTGTGCCAAAGTGCACTGCGGGAATGCCACACCCCAGGAGAGCCTCTGTGCCAACACCCAAACTGGCCCGTGCTTTGTAGTCAGAGTGGGAGTGAGTACAGAACAGGCTATCCAATGCAGATGGCTTATTCTCTACCAGGAGCAATTCATCCCAGCTTGGGACGGATAGCCTATTTCGGTACATGGTGGCCTGATTTACTGGAATACTGAAGGTGAGTATGCCAGTGTAACAGACACTTATTGTTTTAATATATACTGTTGTTTTAATAAATGTCTGATTTTAAATGTTGTTACCCGCCCTGAGACCTTCAGGTATAGGGCAGGATAGAAATACAAATAATAAACAAGCAAAACAAAACAAATAAGTGCTACTCCCATATCAACCTGCCCATGCTTTAAGATCTTCAGGGGAGGCCCTCCTGGTTGTCCCACCACCCTCAGCAGCAAAAGGGGTGGGCATCCGGAAGAGGGCCTTCTCAGTGATGGCCCCTAGACTATGGAATAGTCTCCCCTTTGAAGTGTGTCTATCATCTTCATTGTAGACGTTTAGGAAGGCAGTGCAGATGCACCCCTTTGTCCTGGCCTTCGGTTAAATGGGGATACATTTTTCTCTTCACACTGGCAGATGCTGTTATTGTTTTAATGATGTTTGATTTTAGATGTTGTTACCGGCCTGGAGACCCTTGGGTATAGGGCGGGAAATAAATAAATAAATAAATAAATAAATAAATAAATAAATAAATAAATAAATAAATAAATAAATAAATAAATAAATAAATAAATAAGGCTATGATATTCTGCTTTGCTGGTTACTGGGAAAGTTTGTAATTAACACTGAGGGTGACCACAGTTGCAACCTTAAACCTTTTCATTGTCCACTTAGCATCATGCATCTTCCATCTTTCGCCGCATGTAATGTCTCAGACCCCAGAGTGCAAGTCAGCATTTTTTGGGGGTGGGTGGGTGGGGGACAGGCGTTGTCAAACAGCTAATGTTTTGCGCTGCTTTTCTCCTAGCATAAAAGATAAATGCTTTCCACATGTCTCCATTAAGGGCCACATGCTTTTTATTAAAGCAGGCTGCAAAAACATCAAGGGAACCTTGCTTAGCTCCTTCAGTTCCAAGCAAACAGTCAGGAAACTAGCGCAAGAATAAGACCCAAGTTACTTCATCTGCTTACTTGGAACAAACACATACAAGCTAGTTTCTGGCCTGAGTTGAGTATGAGCAAAAAAAAGCAGAAAAGCTTCTGCCCAAAGGACAGCTGGAAAAGTACCAGCCCTCCTCTATTGTACCTTGCGCTCTTGTTCTTAGCATGGAGCCTGAGGCAACTTTCCTGGAAACTCTGTGCCCTTTTCTTAGCAAATATCAAAGTGGTTTGATGTTGCTTTCTTAAGTATCCAGCGTGTGCCCTCCTGCTTTCTGGACCAATCCTGCGCCCAGCTGAACTATGGCCAGTCCCACAGTCCATACAAGAACCCATAACTGAATCTGCTCTTCTTTAACACCCCCTGGCATAACTAACCCAGAGCCTGGAGTATCTTACATGGGGTGGAGGTTCACTTTTAGGTCGTTTTCAGCACGGGACACATAGGACCAAAGATTCTCCCTCCCTCATCCCTCCCTCCCCTTGTCTCCGCTGGGTGAAAGGATGCTGAGACTGTAAGATCTTGCTTTGTGCCTCGAAAGGCTGCTGCTGCCCAGCTGGCGCTGGCTTGTCGGAGGCATTGTGAAGTGTAAGGCCACAGGAAATTATTGGGTCTTAGCACTAAAGGACCCATTAAGGGTCCTTAATGGGTCCTTAATGGGTGTTCTAGTGCTAGTGGGGGAAAAACCCATTAAGGATCCATTAAGGGTTCTTAATGGGTCCTTAATGGGTGCTCTAGTGCTAGTGGAAAAAAACCCTAGCACTAGAGTACCCATTAAGGACCCTAGTCGATTAAGGGTCCTTAATGGGTGTTCTAGTGTTAGTGGGAAAAAACCCGATAAAGGGTCCTTAATGGGTGCTCTAGTGCTAGTGGAAAAAAAACCTAGCACTAGAGTACCCATTAAGGACCCTAACCCATTAAGGACCCTTAAAGGGTACTCTAGTGCTAAATGGAAAAACACCCATTGCTGGCTTCCCACCAGCATCTCAGAGGAGCGCAGGATCAAGGCGTTACGACGCCTCTCTACCCGTAAGTAGCGCGGTGGGCTTGAGGGCTTTGCACTCGCCTCCATCAATCCGAGAGTAGCTACACCCTGGCCAGCTGCTGCTTTTTTCCCTTCTTCTCTTTTTTGCATCCTTCCTTCCTACCTTCCTTCCACTTTTTTCCCTCCGCCAAACGCCGTAACCTGGAACGACCACGCACCTCCCCAACTTACCATGCTTGCGAGCGGTTCGACGAAGCGGCGGCCCGAGATGGTTGTGCAAGCAAGCGGTTGCAACAGGAGGCTGCCGCCCCGAGCCCCGCCTGCGGCTCTGCGCCCGGGCCACTGGCATCGCCGCTTTGCCTGGGCGGAAGGGGGCGGCGCCGCTGTCAGAGACAGAGGCGAGGGGTGGGGGGGGGGGGCGGACTGGCTGTAATGATTAACCAGCCAGCGCCGGCCGAGCAGCAGGCAAAGGGTCGCCGCCAGCCTGCCAGCCTCTGGGTGCGTCTTCCTCCTGCCTGGCCCCGCGGTGAGAACAGCTGGGTGAGCCAAGCGGCAGAGGTCAGGGCCGGCCGGGCAGCCTATTTGAGAGAACATAAGAGGAGCCCTGCTGGATCAGGCCAGAGCCCATCTAGTCCAGCGTCCCGTCGCACACGGTGGCCCACCAAAGGCTCATGGGCATCTCAAGCGGAGACGAGGACAAACCTTTGCCTGCTCTCCAATCCCAGCAAATGGCCTTAGAAGCGTCCTGCTTTCTCTCCTAGCCTGAAAGATGCACCTAGGCATTCACTCTAGTAGCCATTGATACATCTGTTGTCCATAAATTTGTCTAACCCTACCTTAAGAACATAAGAACATAAGAGAAGCCCTGCTGGATCAGGCCACAGCCCATCTAGTCCAGCATCCTGTCGCACACAGTGGCCCGCCAAATGCTCATGGGCATCTCAAGCAGAGACAAGGGCAAACCTTCTACAGCAAATGGCCTTGGAAGCATTCTGCTTGTCCCCACACCTGAAAGATGTACTTAGGCCATTCTAGTAGCCTAATTTGTCTAACCATTCCTTGAAGCCATCCAGTCTGGTTTCTGTTACCACCTCTTCTGGCAGCAAATTCCATAAAGTGATGACCCTCTGGGTGGAGAAGTACTTCCCATTGTCAGATCCAACTCTCCTACCCACTAGATGCCCCCTGGTTCTAGAGCTGTGTGATAGAGAAAAGAAATGTTCTCTACCCACCTTTTCTATACCAGGCATGATTTTACATACTTCAATCAGGTCCCCTCTTAAATGCCGTCTCTCCAGACTGAAGAGGCCTAGACATTGCAGCCTGGTTTCATAAGAGAGGTGTTCCAGCCTCTTAATCATTCTGGTTGCCCTTCTCTGCACCTTCTCTATTTGACTGGGCATCATTCAGTTTTGACGAATGAAATGACGATTCGGGAAATCTGTTATTGTGATTTGTTATTGGACTAATTTTAATGCTTCTCTGACTTGTTATGAGATTGATTTATATTGTGATGTTGTTATTCTTTCTGTAATTGGCAGTTCTGCACCATACAGTTTGGTCTAGTGGTTATGGAGCCAGATTCTTATCTGGGAATACTGGGTTTGATTCCGCCCTCCTCCACCAAGCCAGCTGGGTGGCCTTGGGCTAGTCACAGCTCTCCTCTGAGCTCTCACAGCTCCACCTACCTCACAAGGTGTCTGGTGGGGGGAGAAGAATAGAAGAGCCTTGTCAGCCACTTTGAGTCCCCTTAAATGGGTGAGAACAGTGGCGTAGAAAAGCCAACTCTTTTTCTTCCTCCCTGAAGCCAGCTGGGTGACTTTGGGCTAGTCACAGCTCTCTTCTGAGCTCTCAGAGCCCCACCTACCTCACAGGGTGTCTGTTGTGTGGAGAAGAACAGAAGGTTTGTCAGCCTCTTTGAGTCCACTTAAATGGGTGAGAAAAGCGGGGTAGAAAAGCCAACTCTTGGTGGAAGGGGTATTACAAATAAACATCATCATTGTTATTCAGAAGAAACCTTGGCTCAGGGAAGGAACACTGAGGTGCCCTCCAGACCAGCGGAATAAAACCCTCAGTTATAGGAAACTTTGCAACTTCCCTGCTGCAAAGCAATGTCCTGCCATCCTCAATAAAGCGGCCTCCCTGTAGCTTCCTCATCAGAAGCTGCAAAACTTTACATTGGTGCATGCATCACGTGGGATGGGGCAGCCCTGGGAGTTGAGCTGCCCTCCCAGCTCTCATTGGCTGTTCTCGCCATCCTATCCGGACTGGGAGGAACATCCAAATTTTCTTAATGCTGTCCAGGGAATGCTGTTATATCAGCATTAAGTAAATTCATAGTAGCATCACTATAATGCAGTGTTTCCCAAACTTTTGACATATGTGTACCCCTTCTATAATTTTCGTACCCCTCATAAAAAACATTAGGGATAAAAATTGTATTTTATAAAAATAATCAAAATCAGTGGAACTTAGTAAAGCACGATAACAGGCGCCCGGAACTAACTATTAAAGAAGTAAGTTGTCTCTGTAATGAAGTGCAGTATATTCACACCGTGTCATGCCTCACAAGACCGTTAGATAACACTGCAGTTCTCCGGCGTTTAAACAGCTCCGCGGCTCAACGTCAACTGTTAATGTTCCCTCAGTTTAAAAATGGCCGAACCCGAGCTGCGCAAAGGATGCGCAGAAGTTCCCCCCATAATGAGTTGCAATATGATGTATGATGGCCCCAGTTCCCGCGTAAAAACTGCGATACGCACCTATTTCTTTCCTTGTTCTGTGGGCGCAGCTAAGCACGGTGCAGTGGATATTCCCACGTGATCCCCACCAAACTCCGGTGCAACGCGTACCCCCACCAAACTCTTCCCATACCCCTGGGGGTACGCGTACCACACTTTGGGAAACACTGCTATAATGCAATGCCACTACAACATATCGGCTGCTGTGTGTGTCGGCTTGATCTTGGCTGTGCATTCTGATGTGCAATATTAACAAGTCTGGACACACCCTTAGTGGCGATTCCTGTTGGACGTAGTTACCTTTTTGCCAGCAGGCCTACTAGGAGTGTCTTTTCCGTATTGCCTTCCTTAGAGGGATGCTTCTAGCACCCTTGCTGGTCTGGTATTCCAGCTGGTATAGATTTCTTTCTTTTGGGTCCTTCATTGGATTGAACACTTAAGGTTTAATTCAACTTCAGCCCATTTTCAGAGGGAGAGATTGCATTGGTAAAGTGACAAGCTGTTATCTTTCAGTGTTCAGTAACTCAGAAGTTTCACCTTTGGGATAGATAATGTGAAAAGGAAATTACTCTGATGTGTTCTCCCACTCTGCTGATGTGTTCTCCCGCTCTGAAGGTGGACTGAAGCTGGATTAAAGCTAGTGGGGGCGAGGAGGTGAAGAATGAAGAGCCTGCAGTAGCTAACAAGAAATACACGTATTGGGAGTGAGATGTAACAATGTATCAGAGATTGAAGTGTCTGATTTTACAAAGAGATCAGCGATCGGGAAAGGCACAAAGCTTCTTGCTCTTGTTTAAAATCCTGCCTGTTCCCTCTTTTGCCTCACTCTTACCATTTCGCACTGCTCTGATCTATTGATCTCGTGCAAAGCACCAATATAAGAACGGAAAGTGATGTTTGATATTCTGCTGCCTTGTTAACATGAAAAAGAATCTGTGCTACGATGGGGGGCAAGCAGTGAACTAAAGGACTCCATGATCTCATGCAGAGAAGTTTATATAGAGCGGTGATGGCCAACCTATGACACAGGTGTCACAGGTGACACGCCAACCTGTTTTGGGTGACACACCTTGTCACCCAGGCACCTAGGCGTGTAGTGCTTTCTTGTTCTTGAAGTGTGAGAAATACCAACTTTCAATTGGAGATTTAGCAAATGAAATTCAGCAACAAAAGTCACTAATGTAAAGAATTATCATTTTTTGCTTTTAAAAAATACATATATCAAAAATTTAACTTTTTTACTAGAGCTACAAATATGACAAAATTATGGATATTTCTAGATGTGACACAGCACCTGAGTTAAGCTAGGTTTTCTTGTGAATTTTGACACATAAAGCTCAAAAAGTTCGCCATCACTGGGTTAGGCTAACGGTAAGGGTTAGGGTAAGGGTAAGGGTAAGGTTAGGGTTAGAGTTAGGGTTCCGGTTCCGGTTAGGGTTAGGGTTAGGGTTAGGGTTAGGGTTTTGTTTAGGGTTAGAGTTTGGGTTAGGGTTAAGGTTAAGGTTAAGGTTAAGTTTAGGGTTAGTGTTAGGGTAAGGGTTGCTTAGGGTTAGGGTTAGGGTTTCGGTTAGGGTTAGCGTTAGCATAGGGTTAGGGTTAGGGTTTTGGTTAGGGTTACGGGAAGTCTTAGGGTTAGGGTTAGGATAGGGTTAGGTTTAGGGTTTTGGTTAGGGTTAAGGTTAAGGTTAGGGTTAGGGTTAGGGTTAGGGTTTCGGTTAGGTTTAGGTTTAGGGTAAGTGTTTGGGTTAGGGTTAGGGTTAAGGTTAGTGTTAGGATAGGGTTAGGGTTTCGGTTAGGTTTAGGGTTAGGTTTAGGGTTAGGTTTAGGGTTAGGTTTAGGGTTAGGTTTAGGGTAAGGTTTATGTTTAGGTTTAGGCTTAGGCTTAGGATAGGGTTAGGGTTAGGTTTTCGGTTAGGGTTAGGATTGGGGTGAGGATTACGGTTAGGTTTTTGGTTAGGGTTAGGATTAGGGTTAGGGTCAGGGTTAGGGTTAGGGTTGTGGTTTCGGTTAGCCTTAGGGTTAGGGTTAGGTTTTCGGATAGGGATAGGATTAGGGTTAGGGTTGTTTAGGATTAGGGTTAGGATTATGGTTAGGTTTGGTAAGGGTTAGGGTTGTTTAGGATTATGGTTAGGGTTTAGGTTAGGGTTAGGGTCATGGTTTGGGTTATGCTTACCGTTAGGGTTAGGGTTACAGTTTCGGTTTAGGTTGGGGTTAGGGTTAGATTAAGGGTTAGGGTTAGGGCGGTGATGGCCAACCTATGACACAGGTGTCACAGGTGGCACACCAACTTTTGGGTGACACACCTTTTCACCCAGGCACCTGGGTGTGTAGTGCTTTCTTGTTCTTGAAGTGTGTGAAATACCACCTTTCAATTGGAGATTTAGCATTTGAAATTCAGCAACAAAAGTCACTAATGTAAAGATTTTTTTTCTTTTTAAAAAATACATATATATAAAAATTTAACTTTTTTACTAGAGCTACAAATATGACAAAATTATGGATATTTCTAGATGTGACACAGCACCTGTTGTGGGGAGAAGAACAGAAAAGCTTTGTCAGCCACTTTGAGTCCCCTTAAATGGGTGAGAAAAGTGGGGTAGAAAAGCCAACTCTTCTTCTTCTTCTTCTTCTTCTTCTATTCAGACGAATATGGATTTTCGAACATTTGATGATTTTCAAATCAAATGCCAAAAATAAAACCTTCGTGCACATTCCTAGTTCCTTGTAATGCTCCTTGTTAGCTGCTTTGCCTTCTGCCCCATCAGTCTCTGTGGGTGCCAGCTGCTATTCGTCCCTACAAGGAACAGCCAGACCCCAGTTAATTGAACATGTTCTGCTTAGAAAGGCCTGGGACTGTCATCGTGCCTGTGCCTATGTGATATCACACACAAATGCCACGCTGCTCTGCCCACAGAGAAGGCTAATGGAAGCAGCAGTGCTTCTGATACAGGTGAGTTCCCTGAAGCTTTCCAGTGGGACTCACCTCCAGATTCTGATAAGAGGTTACGGTTGTTGAGTGAGGCAGCAGACAGTCCCAGGCTCCTCTAAGCAGTTTGTCATTCACAAACTGCAGTTCAGCACAAACCCAAATTAGGTGGCACTTGCACATGTTCTACCGGCAACCATTCTGTTCAAACACAATGCTGGCTTCACAGGACAAAACACAGAACATACATATTAGCTGATCATGAGTCGAATAACATATGAAGGAGAAAAGGAAAGTGGATTCACGTTTGCGTTGCTGAGTAGGGTGGGATGCTGCCCGGTTTGCTCTCATCGGCCACTTGATAGTATAATCTGTTCAGGTGGTGCAATTTTCTCCTCCCTGATTTCAGTGGGATGGATCTTTTTTATTTCTAATGAGAAAAGAATTTCCATCACACTTCTAATCTCTAAGTTTACTTTAGTGTCAGTCTTTAATAATTCAATGTATACAAAAAACGGAAAGATGTCAGCAGGCATGGAGGAAAGGCCTACTCGGCAGAGGTTCAAAAAAGTTAGGCGGGAACCTTATACATGCAGCCCTCAGATCTCCCAGTGAAATGCTGACAGTAGCAGGATCCACACACAGAGGGGCCAGAGAGCTTTAAGCATATCACTCCCTCCTTTCACATTAGCGCTATATAAATAGCATTATTCTGTTTTTAATTTTCTTTTATTTTTATAAGGACTTTAGAACAACAGCAACGTCAAACATCAATTTCAAACAATCAAATTGGTGTATAACATCCAGTAAATCAGAACATAATTTTATAAACACTGTCCAACATTAAATTACTTACACAAGTCTCAAGGCTTAGCTGTAGTAACCCAATTTAGTTAGTGGCAATCAGTTGAACCAGGTGAGGAAAGGTTGCAGAAAGTTTGTTACTGAGAAAAGTTGACATAAATGGTGGGATACAACGGAAATAAGTATTTGTGTTTGAGGATTCCAAGAATGTTGACCATTTTCCCAAAAACCAGGGGCCTATTCGCACTTGGCCTTTTTCGGGAGTATATCTCAGGATAGGGGTCTGTGGTCCACATGCTAATGCAGACTCTGGCAGACCTCGCTTTGGGCCAGCTGAAGCCTGCACTAGCATATGGACGGCAAGTCCCTATTACAGGATATATTCCAGAATAAAGCCAAGTGCGAATAGGCCCCTTGTCTGTTCCGAAGAGTTCCCCATAATGTTCTTTTGCGCTGTGATGAGATCATTCAAGCATTATTCTTAATGCCACCATTGCCCCACCTGTCAAGTTGAAAACTGAGTATAGGTTAAAGGAAACTTTAACATGATTCCAGTATCACAACATCTTGACAGCCAAGCATGTGATCAGACACACTTAATGAGACATCCTCTAGGGAAATTTGAGGTCATAAAGGCAGACAAAAAATAACTAAAATCAAATTACCCTGGGAATGGGCACCCTTTCCTCATAATAGGACTGAAAGTGATTCTTTCTTTCCATTGCATTGGACAGGGAACTTCATAAGCTTAGAAGAAGGGAAATGTAGCTAAATACAACATGTGAGCAAACAATGTCGGTGACATACTAATCAGGGCGATGGAAAACTGAGCAGGTGAGTGGCTGATGAGTGATGACCAAAGTGGTTTGAGTTTGACAGTCTTCAGTTCAAGTCAATTTCCCCCATTTGATTTGCATCGAACATAGGAGGCTCTGGCTTCGTATGTGGACATCTAATGAATGTTTGTAATTGGAAGGAACCCCTCACCCTTCCTTTCCCATTCCACCTCGTCCCCACCACTCACCCACCACTGTCACAAACCACCATTGCACAGCCATCCACCACCAAAGTAGGGCATCCAAGATCTTCCCCTTTCTCCCTCTCTCTGATTTTTAACAGCAAATATATCTATTCCTTATCCTAGGTGTCCAGCCATGTTTATACTGCCCAATGGAATGTGCAGTCTCAATCAATGACTGATGGATCGTCATGGCATTGCATTATCCGATCGACTGTGCACTTACCTTAATGCTGAATCAAGGACACTCACTGCACAGTAGAAATAAGAACATAAGAAGATAAGAGAAGCCCTGCTGGATCAGGCCACAGCCCATCTAGTTCAGGGTCCCATTGCACTCAGTGGCCCACCAAATGCTCATGGGCATCTCAAGCAGAGACGAGGGCAAACCTTTGCCTGCTCTCGAATCCTAGCAAATGGCCTTAGAAGCGCCCTGCTTCCCCCCCCCCCCCAGCCTGAAAGATTCACCTCGGCATTCATTCTAGTAGCCATTGATACATCTGTCATCCATAAATTTGTCTAAATAAAATCTGAAGTTTCCCTCAGTGCAGGCAGAACAGCAAGAGTAGCAAATATGAGAGCAGGAAGGGCAGCTCAGATTTGATTGGCTTCCTCAACCCATGTGACGACGTGCACCGACTCAGCTTTCGCAGCTCCAATGGGGAAGCTATTGAGCTGCCTTTCGAGTCAGGATGGCCAGCCGTTGCTGCACAGTAAGTATACTACACTTTTCCATTTAACTGCAGATTTATTCCACTAGTCTGGAGGCAGCCCTAGTGTTACATTCTAGTTTATGTGTGTTCTTTGAAATCCATAACTCTAAAGTATGGCTGTACTTAGAATATATTAGTTAAGCAACTATTATGGGGCAGAACAAACAGATTCAGGTGTGTTTGTTCTGCCCCATGATAGTTGCTTAACTAATATATTCTATATATTACCGTGTTCATTAGAATGAGCAGTTATGGTCAAAGCAATTCTTATAAGTGTGGTGCAGATGTGCGGAAAGAACTTTATTGCACTTCCAGATATGCTGTGGGTATGTGATCCATGGCTCCCTCAGGCTTCCATGCATCAGCAGGTTACTAAAATGGATCCTGCACAAATCAGAAATTAAAGAAAATAAATACAGCAAGAACTCCACATCTACATAGATTTGCACCACCAGGATAGGAGTACAGGCTAAATAGTCAATTAAGATGCTGTAACCATGAAACCTCATTAAAGGATTTCTTTACCACGCCACTGGTCCATTATTTGCACAAGCTAATTTTTGCATCAGACTTGGAATATTTAAAGCTTTGATATTTGCATTGTACAGGATACATGAATAAAAGCTGCTGTCCAGGTTTAAGTAGCTAAGAGTTCATCTACATGCAGGAAATGAGATAGCCAGAGGCCTGTGTGTTCTGCAGCTGAGCAGCCTCTTTCATTGACCCAAGGAAGTTAAATGCAAAAAGACTCAGAGGCCGCATCCCCAAGCACTCCATTTAGCGTGGATTAGAATATTTTTAATCCAGATGCAGGGCCAAATTCGAATTGAGCCGTCCCCGTGCGTACGCTGATAACGTAGGCTCAATTCAAATACGGGTGTCCCCATGCAAATCACGCTAAATGGGGAGACAGCATCTTTTTCTCTCTGCCCCCTCTCTCCCGATAGGAAGCCAGGTTGACGTCACCAACCCCTGTAGTGATGGCAGAGAAAAGTCACCCAACACCTCCTTCCCCGATTGCGGCACATAGGGCCGAAAGGCAATAAAAATATAATATTTAAAAAAAAAGAAAAAGCCAGATTGTTCTGCAAAGCCACTGTGGGGTTTGGTGGCAGTTTACCAGAGGTGTGCACCTCCGTTCCACCTGGTACGGCTGCACAATTTAGATTAAATTATCATGTCTGGCTTGGCGATCGGGGAGGGGGCTTCACGGAATGGTCACAGAAAGAGACTTGTGGGACAGCGATTGCATCTTTTACACGGTCTGTGTTTTCTGTCATGAAGAAAATGCAGTCTGGCCTGAGGATGTGCATGAATGCTGTCATTTTTAATCTGTCCAATTCATATCAAATTGAATGCAAGAAAATTCGTATTCATTCAAATAGATCCCCTTCAAATGTGGTAGGATTTGTACTTGATACGAATGTTCAATTCCATATGAATCCCATACAAATCCATACAAATCCCATGAAGCTTCTTACGAACGTATCAAAAATCAAATGTCAATCTTTGAATGTTCCAACATTCGATTCAAATGTCCGAATTCAGCCAAATGCGTACAGCTTTTGAA
The DNA here is from genome assembly GCA_023333525.1 of Aspidoscelis tigris stejnegeri. Lineage (NCBI taxonomy): Eukaryota > Metazoa > Chordata > Lepidosauria > Squamata > Teiidae > Aspidoscelis > Aspidoscelis tigris. The sequence goes on from JALMGA010000002.1 coordinate 99,858,022, forward strand.
CCGGTTATATTCTCCATTTCTGAATGGCTGTTGCATTTGAGACACTGTTTCTAGCTCCTTAGTATGCAGAGGAAGGGGGGACTGGAGGAGAGGTGTTGGTGAAAGTGAAATTGCTCAATTATGAGGAACATAATTAAATTGCCTGTGTGTGCTTTCAAACATTGGCACAGGGTGGGTGCGTGTGCATATGCATAATTCCTCTGGAGGAGGCTTTTGTATAAATGAACTAAAAATAGATGTTTCAAAGCTGGAAGGATTAAGTTACAGCTTGGGTGGTGGCAACGGCGCCAGTCTCTTCCACTGCGTCCGGAAGAGCAGTCACTCTGCTGCTAGGGTTCCAGTTGAGCTTGATGGAGGTGCATTCGTTTCTGCTAGCATTTATAACATCGTCACTAATGATGCACAGAAGACTAATTACAAGCCTCATTTAGTCTTTTGGATCTAGTGGATCTATAGCAACTTTGACACCGGCTAATCAGGCAAACAAATAGGAATGAATTATTAACTAGCATCAATTATCTCAGTGCAAAGCTCCACCTAGTCGAGTCAATGAAGACCCAAGATGTGCTTAAGAGACTGAATAATAGGAGCTAGAAAACCGGATAATATATATGTAATTTTTGACAACTACATATATATCTTTACATGCAGTACACTCCCAGACAGAGCATCTGCATTGGAAAGGGCCATTTCCAACTCAGAAACAGCCCCTTCTGTGCAAGAGCGCACTGGATGCAAACTACATGTGGAGCATCCTGTGGTGTCCAGCAGCACCTCCATCCACACCTCTATGGTGCACAGAGGGTCATGTGACATACCTGCAAGCATGCTGGTGTGTCACATGACATGCTGGTGTCACTGAATGTGCATGGTGCATCACCGTCATCCCATTGACGGTGCCAGCGCATGTGCGGTGACGCCAGCATCAGGAGCAAAGACGGCAGTGCCCAGACCACATATCTGCAGTCAAGTAAGTGTCTGGACGTGTGTGGAGTGGGAAGGTATGTACAAGCATCCATGAGTGTGAATGCTTCAACATTCTGTCTAGTGGTTAGGGAACCAGACTCTTATCTGGAAATACTGGATTCTATTCCGCCTCCCCCATGAAGCTAGCTGGGTGACCTTGGGCTAGTCACAGCTCTCTTCTGAGTTCTCACAGCCCCACCTACCTCACAGGGTGTCTGTTGTGGGGAGAAGATCAGAAAGCTTTGTCAGCTGCTTTGAGTCCCCTTAAATGGGTGAGAAAAGCGGGGTAGAAAAGCCAACTCTACTTCTTCTTCTGTCCCCCAGACGGGACAGGAAGTGCACCCTTCCCCCCAGGGATATCCAAACTTCAGCCTGCATGCAGCCCAGAATGGCTATGAATACAGCCAAACACAAAATCATAAATTTATTCAAACGTCATGAATTCTGTACTGACTTTTTTTTTCCTCATCAGTTTTTGTTAGTGTTTGTGTATTTAATGTATGGCCCAAGACAACTTTTCTTCTTCCAGTGTGGCCCAGAGAAGACAAAAGGTTGGACACCCCTGCTTTCAGCATTATTACAATTTAACTTCCTTGGACAATTCAAATCTATTAATCATCAAACACCAACATTAGCAGGCCATTTTCTTTCTTACACAGAAAGTCCATAAGAGGTCCCCATTTTTTAAAGAAAAGACTCTGGGCCTTTCCATGCTCAGCCTAAAAGGGACAGCCCAGAGATGCTCCCACATGGAGCATCAGTTCCATGCTTGCTAGACTGTCCGCTGGCCAGATAGTTATGGAGTACTAAAAAGTTCAGGGTGAAAAGTCCACAAATAACCTGGACAGAAATGAAAAAGTGTGAGCACTGCGACCAGAAGATGCCCTGAAGAAGGTTTAAAGTAAAGGTGTGTCAACAGCCAGACGTCTTAACCAGTTTTCAGAAGTGAATGTGCATCATGTATGAAGCCCCACTGAGGTGCATATGCTTTAAGATACCGTATTTTCCGGCGTATAAGACGACTGGGTGTATAAGACGACCCCCAACTTTTCCAGTTAAAATATAGAGTTTGGGATATACTCGCAGTATAAGAAGATGACACCTGGCGTATAAGACGACCCCTGACTTTTGGGAAGATTTTCCTGGGTTAAAAAGTAGTCTTATACGCCAGAAAATACAGTAACCTCCAACATCAGGCTAGGCATAGATGTTCAGTGCAGGGTTGGGCAAAGAGCTGCTTCGAAACATTCAAAACAGCCTCACAATGTTTTTGGAGATTGGTGCAGACTGGGAGTTAGACTGTAGGGCCAGGTTCCCACTAGGCAATTTAATCTGGTTTTAAATCACGATTTTTAGAATCAGCAGCAAGGTCTGCTTTTTTGCATGCTCATAATGTAGACTTACTCTCCATTCTTCAGTGCCCAGCAGATAAGACCCCCCCCTCCACTCTGTCTTCCCCTCAGCAGAACCCCCTCCCCAGGTAGTCAGCAACTGGACACCATCATACCCTGACTTCATCAGGAAGGGCAATACAAACCCTATTCGTAACATTCGAAATTCAGCTGAATTTGGACCTTTGATCTCGAACCGAATGTTACAATATTCATATGCTAACATTCGAACAAATACAAATGTTTCCAGACATTTGTATGAATAGTTCAGACATTCATTAAGCTGGGGAAACGTACCAGATACCTATTGAATGTTTGTTCGAATACATACAAATAGATTCGTATTGAATAGAATTTTACCACATTCGAATGTAGTCTATTTGCACTGTGAGCCAGTTTGGTCTAGTGGTTAGGGAACCAGACTCTTATCTGGGAATACCGGGTTCGATTCCGCCCTCCTCCATGAAGCCAGCTGGGTGGCCTTGGGCTAGTCACAGCTCCAGATTATCAGCTTTTTGTTGGAGATATGGAAACTGCAAACTTTCTCCCTGCTGAGCAACAGGCATGGGTACATGAATGCATCTCCTGAAACTAACGCTCACAGAACAGTACAAGTGCGTTCCCAAGTTAAAGAGCTTCAAACTGCTGGTGGAGCACCATTTTTTACACCTCTTAAGTTTTGTTAAAGCAGCCTAGGGGTGCTTTGCACCATCACTTCCCTAGAAAAACCTCCTAGGAAAGGAAAGATTGGGACTAGATCTGGCATCTGCACTTTGGGGCAATAGATCTATCCCAAACCTCGCCAGGGCTTCCCTGAGTGCTGGCGAGGTTCAAATTGCCTCCATTGTGGAGATGATCATGGAGCTATGGGAATGGTGCCAACACTCCTGCATGGCACCATTGTAGGCATGTTGGCACCATTGCCACAGTGACATGGTGGTGCAGCACAAACCGTATCTGTGCCATCCCTCCCCCAGCTCCACTTGAATCTCCTCCAACAGGAAAAAGTGTGAATGGAGCTATGCTGGGAGGCAGGTAGGATAGACGTAGAGCAATTTTAACTGCTCTTCATCTACACATACGTGTGTGTGGGAACTCTTGCACCTATGGAGCCACATCTGGGTAAGACGTGGCTCCACACAACGCAGATGGTCCATGTAGGAATTCCTCCCATCTTCATCTTTTCACCAAGTATGAAAAGGTTTGATTTCCATAGTTTTAAACAACATTTATGCTTGGAGAACTGAAAAGAAGTTCTTTTCGTGTCTCGTTCCTGTAGTAATAACAGCCCAAGTTCACTTTTCTAGTTTCACAGGAGTTTGACATTGAAAGACCACTGTAGGACGTATAGTCTGTTGTAGCAGATGGAAGAATAGTCATAATTTTTTATGTTCTGACCAAATTGTTTTGTAAGAGAAAGGGAATAAATCATTGTGGAAAGTGCACATGAATTAAAATATCTCTGGCACAGTCAAGGAGCAAGACTAAGGTTAACACTTTAATTCTACTCTCACTTACTTTTGAGTAAGATCTACTGACCACAGTGGAATGTCCTTCCAAGTTACTTTGCCTGGGATCAGGATGTATGAATAGGGTGACTAGGGTGTTGTTTGATATGAGATTAACATTGAAGATAAACGTGACAATGTATAAAATAAGAGCTACACTGTGTGCCAGTTGGGCTCTGAAGATGGGTGAACATAATCAATAGAGCTTTGGTGGGCACTTAGGTTATCTGCCTGTTTGGTGTTTTATAATCTCATTCAGCATTAGGGACTTAGCTGAATAAAACATATGCATTTAGATGTGTGTTCTTCCCCCCAACTACTCCCTTTGATTATAACTGATCCATTAGGATCCATTAAAATCTGTCAAGTTTTATCTTGGTCTAGTGGTTAGGGAGATTGATTCTTAACAGGGAATGCCGGGTTTGATTCCGCACTCCCCCATGAAGCCAGCTGGGTGACCTTGGGCTAATCACAGTTTTCTTCTGAGCTCTCACAGACCTACCTACCTCCCAGGGTGTCTGTTGTGGGGAGAAGAATAGAAAGCTTTATCAGCCGCTTAGAGTCCCCTTAAATGGGTAGAAAAGCGGGGTAGAAAATCCAACTCTTCTTCTTCTTCTCCATTGCTTGGTGGCTGTATCCGTGTATCATATTTTAAAGTCACAGCGAACAACAGAATGACAACACCCAGAAGATGCAAGATAAGGATACTGGTTGGTCATATGATGAGAAAGAAAGCCCCCCATTACTTTCTGAAAGCAAAGTGTTCCTTTTCCCTCCTTTTTAATTTTTCTAAATAAAATATGAATGTGAATTTTCATGGCAAGATTTCCCACTATCCTGTAAGTCACAGACTTGAGTTGCGTCCATCCAGGTGGTGTGGAATGCCATGCAGCCGAGTTTGGATCTGAGTCTCCAAACATCTGGATGTCCCTGGGGCAGGGTGTTTACACACACTGACCACTACCAGATCCTGGGTCAACACGCTCCCCCAAGAGTTGCTGAGTAAAGAACTCTTGGGTATTTTTGGATGCTAATCCACTTTCTCTTCCCCTTGTGGATACAAGGAGGAGAGGACAGTTGTGCCTTATTAACCTGATTTCTGGCTGGGCTGCCTTACCAAAGGATTCCAGGGGGCTTAAGAAGGTGGCTCAAAACTGGCTTATAGATGGTGGCATCCACACCATCTCTACTCTAATCCACTTTTCTAATCCACATTAAAGGTCAGGTCACATGGGAATCTCAAGTTTTATAGTCTACTATGCCAAATACAGCATATTATTGTGCCCAGTGGATTGACAAGGATTCAGTCCTTTTTATTTACCTTTCTACTTGAGGCTTCAGAAATGGCGTGCTGGTAATGAAGCCCCTATTAGGCCACAATCTGGAGTTGTTGAATAAGCTTGGAAAAATCTAAGGTCCATAGATCTGTTTGCTCTAAAGACAGATTGCAACAACTGGCTTGTGCCACTAGGAGTCAGGAAATAGCTGCTAAAGAATTTGTAGAAGGTTGGCTTAAGTATTCATAGAGGAAGTTTTTGCAAGGAAAGCTCAGGCAAGGTATTGGTAGTCAATGTTATCAAATCACCTAAGAACCTGAAATGCCGCTTTTTTGTTTTGATGATCTATAATAATTTATTGAAAATGTGCACATATGCTTATTATACATCTCCTTCCTTCCTTCCTTCCTTCCTTCCTTCCTTCCTTCCTTCCTTCCTTCCTTCCTTCCTTCCTTCCTTCCTTCCTTCCTTCCTTCTTGCTGTTGATTAATCACAGAAACAAATAAAGGGAAGATTTTTCAAGTGGTAAAGTGCTAGGTAAGCTTGGGGTATACTGAGCATTGCAAGTGTGGACACCCAATTCATACTACACCTTCATTTCCCTGGGATGTTATCCCAGGTGAGAGAAGGTGCAAAAAGGACTTAAGTTTCCCTTTTTGTGATATCTCTTTCTGTGCTTTGTACAAGTTTGAATAGTTTTCTGGAGCATGAAAAGTTGATATGGGCAGATCATCTAAGTTCGACCGAGCATTTGCCCTGAAATCTGTCTGATGAAAGTTGGGGAAGGGCATTTTAGCTAGACTCTTGGGCAGCCAAGCACACCTTAAAGAGCACACAAATATGCATGCTTTTTTTTTTTTTTTGCTATGATAAATTCTAATTTGAAATATTTCCTGCCACAAATGACTTCATCTTGTTTTCCCGATGACATCCTTTGTTCATTGACCAATGGCATAGCCATTTTTCAAATTATGGCTCTGCCCAGATGTGGGAACTAGAGGTTCTGGGTGGAAGAGGTTCGAATGGAGCATGTGGCTGGGCAGTGCAGGCATGGCCTGTGCTGTGTTACCCAGATGCCACAGCAATGGTGCCGCATAAGCCCACTGACACCATTGCTGTGGCAATATGATTGCCTCTCTAATGGCGGTGATTCACACATAGCCAGTGCTTGGAGAAGCGCCGTCTAAGTTTGGGATGCATTAGGCATCGTGAAATGCAGATGCCCAATCTATTCTAGAACTTACCTGGCCATCACACCGAATAAAGATGTGAATTGGCCCAGTGAATCCTTGTCAAGAAGTCACATATATATGTATATGGACTCAAAGAAAAAAAAGGTCATAAATTTATTTAAGCACTTGCTTTTGTGATATTTGAAGGCAGCCTCAAATAGAACTGTCCCTGAATGATCAGGTGACAAAAGGCTTGGTGCTCTGCTGAACTGATGGCTTTTAAAGCGCAGGCAATGCATAGAATATTTAAAACCTATTTTAAAAAATTAATAAGGTTAGAATGCGGGATTGGTCCAGGCATATTCTGAATCTGCCTAACACATTTGTTATATAATAGTTGAACTCATTTTTGGCTACTGGCAAAACCAAAACCAAAGCAAAACCAAACTCCAACTCTTGCTCCATTCAAAAAGAGTTCAAATTCCTTCCTCAAAACCATAAGAACAAAAACTAGTAATTTTTCTACTGTTGTTGGTGCTGTTAGGTTTCACAGCCCCAGTGGCAAGAGAGGAATCAAGAAGCCACCTAGGTAAGATAATGACAGTCCAAGGGAAGAATACTGTGTTACACCAAAAAGTTGTCTAGACTCTGTAGATGATTTGGTCCATAAACTAATCCTTGTACTTTCATAGGCTTCTTACAATCAGAGAATTTAGATACGTAAGGGATCTTGGAGGAAATTCAGTTCAGCCCTCCATTCAGTATGAGATACAAACAGTGTATTTGACATATGGGTACCCATCCAGCCTCTCTTTAATCTATCCATTTTCTAAGGCAGTCTTGACAATTTCTTTCAAATCACGAGCAATTTTGGACCACCACTCCCAATATTTCTCTCATGCTCTTCTTGAATCTGGATTGAACACTGAACTTCATGTATCACCTATTTCTTTTTGTTCAAGTTGGTAGCTGGATGACTTTGTGGATCTAAGACCAAAGCTAATTTCAGGGCAGGCAGCAATTTATCTTGATCACGTGTCTCTAAATTAGGAGCTGGAAGTGCTTGCTGGATATGAGGATACCTGATGACATTGATGCTGGTGCTGAAGGTGAGTTGTGAAGCTTCCCTTCATATTTTTCTAAACACAGGCTACTTGACTAGAGTGGATCTCTATTATTAGTGCTGATAAGCTACTCGGGTTCTTCTTTTTGCTTCGTCAATTAATCAACATTTCTAGTGGCAGTGGTTGACCATTAGATGTTCCTCATTAGCATCAAGAGGCCAACAATGCCGTTGAGCTTATCTGTCCTCTATCTTCATTAACTCTGATTCTGAGACCAGGTAGGGTCTGGTTGAGGATATCCAAGTAGAGTCAGATATAAGCTCCTCCCATATCAGATGATCTTTGAACCACATTTATGAGGCATTCTGTTTAAGGCATTGTGGAGACCGCTAGGACCCCTCAACCCCAAAATTAAGTTATTTTGGTTTAAAATGCAAAGTGTGGCGAACACGGTAAGTCTAGACGTTTAAAAGTGTTGCCAAAGCGTTTTTTTTGTCAAGGGTAAGTAGCCTAAGGGAGGGGCTAGTTGAGCACTCCAAGGGGAGGGGTGAAATAGAATGCTGGAGGAGCTCAGCCAATCAGGGCGAAGCAAGCCAGCCAGGCCCATATAAAATGGAGCCTGAGGGGATAATCTTGGTTCTCTGCCTTGGGTCGTTAATCTGGGAGGTTAACGAAGGGGAGAAACGGGCTCTAAGCTGTCCTGAGGGAAGCTGGGGAATAGAGTCCTGAGTTAATAGTGAATTACAGTGTTCAGAAAGTAAAAGAATTGAAGTGGTTATAAGTTATTTATGCTGTTGGCGTTGATCTGAAAAGGATTGAAGTCTGTAGGCTTAGTGAGGAAGCTAAAGACCTAACTGTTGATATTTAAAGTAACAAAGTGCAACTTTAAGAAGAAACTTGAATTGTAAACAATAAACTTGTTTTCCGGTTATTTTAAAGAAGCTTCGTGTTCTCTGTTTTCAAAGTGAGCCAAGACAGGCTGAATCCTAAACAGATACTGTAACCCACTGCTGGCTAGGCAGAGTGGGGGAAGGGCTGTCTGCTGCAGCACAAGAAGGAGGCAACATTATTATCAAGCCAAAGAGTAGGGAAAAGTAAATGGAAGGTGTGCCTCTTGGAAGGGAATAATAGAGATTGATTTACAAGTAAACAAAACGCTACCACACTACCAAATAAAGATAAATATATATATGAAATAGATTAAGGGCTGAGAGAGTCTTCGGCCTTTACATTTTGGTGGCAGCGATGGTGGGATACGAGTAATCCAGTGTTTAGGCAGAAATTTCTGAAGTAAAAGTTGTTGAATTTTGACTTTTAAAGTCACTTAAAGTCAATATCCTGAGGTAAAACACCTAGGGTAAGGTAGGGATATTGATTTGAAAACAGCAGGTGGTCGTTGCGAGGTATATGACTGGGTAATTAGTAGCAACACCACTGGACATTGCTGGTAGAGGCTACACTTAAGTATATGGATAAAGAAAAAGCAGCCACGATAGGTGTTTTGAGGTAACAGTTTAAAGGTATATGTAGAAACACCTAATCTAAGCTGTTAACTTGTGTACAACACAATACACAAAGGAAAAGGCAGATTTGTGAGGTAAACAAAGAGGGTAAAGTAGCAAATCTGCTGTAGAATTTAAAGTAAACAAGTGAATACATTAAAACAAAATGGAGACCAGGGCTAGAAGGGTAAACCCTGGCTTAGGAGATGGGGAAGAAGTTGAACACCCCGTGATAGCCGCTCAAGAAAATCCAGAAATATTAAGGATTAGACTTGCTCATGAAAAAGAGATGAGAGAGATGGAAATGAAACAAAGAGAGTTGGAATTGGCTAGAGAAAAGGAGGAAAGAGAGGAAAGACAAAGACAAAGAGAGTTGGAATTGGCTAGAGAAAAGGAGGAAAGAGAGGAAAGAGAAAGACAAAGACAAAGAGAGATGGAAATGCAGATGGCCCGTGAACAAAGAGAGCATGAATTGGCAATGGCTAGGTTACAAATGAAACAAAAACAGTCAGTGCCAGTGGTTTCAAAGCAGATTGATGATGATATTGATTTAGATGAGTTTCCTAGGTATCGCGAAGGAGACGATGTTGCGTGGTTCCTACGATCTTTTGAGTGGAAGTGCGTAGAATATAAAATACCTATGAACCAATGGATAAGGTGGATCATTCCTTTAATTAGTGGTGAACTTATGGTGCAGTATGCAAGATTACCTGAGGAAGATGCGAGATCTTATACAAAATTTAAGGAAAGGGTTAAAAGGAGGTTTAATCTGGGTGAAGTCACGCTGTACGCTGTTGAAGATGATGCGCAACCAGTTACCTCAGGAAAAGTTCCAACGGTCAAAAAGAATAACTGTTATGCTGAATCAGGCCATGATAAGGCATTGCCAAAGTGGGGCAGTAGGAGAACTGCTCAAGATTCTAATTTGGTTGCTGTGGAAACACTCTCTGCCATTAAATACCTAACAGACATAGGGGTGCAGGGAGGCGAAGAGCAGCTTGTTGTGGAGCAGAAGCGGGATGAAGGCTTACGATTCCAGACAGAAAAAGTTAGTGACATTAGGTCAAGTGGTGAAGCAGGGCCACAAGAAGTGCAGACAATTGAAAATGATTCTGCTACAGTGCCCCTCAACCTAAACAGTGATACTGCAGAAGTACAGAGGCAGATTCTTGCAGAAAATGTTTATGATGAACAAGAGGGAGAAGTGTGTGATTCAACTTACACCCCAGAGTTTACAAAAGGGAGTGCACAGGTGGAAACAAGAGATGAACAAAGCTGTATTAGTAATACAAGTAAACAGATTGATGCTAGGAATGGACAGATGTCCAGTATTAATGGTATTACAGAAGAACAAGTGAAAGTTAGTATTAAACCAAAGGAGTTGAAAGAACAGCAGGTAGCTTATGACTTAGAGCAAACCTGGGAACTTGGAGATGAAGTAGAATCCATATTCCAAGATAGTATTGAGAAAGATGTTACAACTGAGAAAAGACTTTTAACTCAAGGCACTGCTGTTTGTGAGGATAGCAGCACTGGACTATTGGGGGGAGCAGTAACCAGAGTTCTCCCAGTAGTTACAGACAAGATACAGAGTAATCCATTGTCTGGACATAAGCAAGTTGACTTAATGATTTCTAAGGAGCTTGAACTTTGTGACAAGGTTTTAAAATCAGAAGTGGTGCTTCCTGAAGGTGTCCTTTGTAGTGACAGTAGTCCTCCAGACTCTGTTGATGAGGTCAGTGTAGAGGTTGGACAGAGCGACACTCAAGGTGCTGAAAAACAGTTGCCAACCAATGATGAGAAAAGTGAAGCTGAAGATTCCAAGGAAAGCACAGTTATAGCAGTGGGAGAAGAAAAGATATTCCCAGAAAAAGTAAACAAAAGCCATGCTGATGCAGAAAGAAAAGTAGTGGAAATGCAAACTGATGGCAACAAGTATCCAGAGCTTTCAATAAGTCCATTAGCTACTGAAAACATAAGCAAGGAAGTTGAGGCAGACTTGGAAAAGAGCATTGACCCGAACTCTTTGAAAGGTTTGGAACGTTCTGAAATAATCGAGACTGATTCGCGAGCAAAGGCTCCACAGACAACAGAAATAAGCATTGAAGAAGTTGCCATTGAAAAGCAGACAGAACAAGCTAAGAAATTAGAGCTGGTTCTGGAACAGACAGAGGCCAAATATAGTGAAGACCAGCTAAAAGATAAAGGACTGAGCCATGAACTGAAGCTGGCTGAGCTTGGCTGTGAGGATGCAGCAATGGCTAAACCTAATGAACTGTTTGCACGTCCAGAAAGAATCAAGAAGCATGGAGAGACCTTCAACCAAAGAAGCAATGAGCAGCTTATGCACAGAATACTACTTGTGAGAAAGAAGCTTTGTGAGCTTGGAGCTGCAGGAAGGTGTGCCAAGCAAGGATCATCAGCAGATGACCAGAGTCAGCAAATGCGTGAGGAGTCAATCCACATGGAGCCAGGGGTGATCCAGGACTGTCCAGAAGCAGCACCAGGCTGAACTGGAGACAAACATGCAGCAGGACTGACCAGCAGACTGATGACAGCAGAAAATGCTGAAAGTGACTTTTTGATTAACTGAGGGGGCAAAGGGGGATTTAGTGGAGAAAGTATGTTAAAGTTTTTGCAGTTGTTTAAAAATAAATAAATAAAAATAAATTTTTATTTATTTATTTTCCCCCGCGATTATAGGAGTTGTGGAGACCGCTAGGACCCCTCAACCCCAAAATTAAGTTATTTTGGTTTAAAATGCAAAGTGTGGCGAACACGGTAAGTCTAGACGTTTAAAAGTGTTGCCAAAGCGTTTTTTTGTCAAGGGTAAGTAGCCTAAGGGAGGGGCTAGTTGAGCACTCCAAGGGGAGGGGTGAAATAGAATGCTGGAGGAGCTCAGCCAATCAGGGCGAAGCAAGCCAGCCAGGCCCATATAAAATGGAGCCTGAGGGGATAATCTTGGTTCTCTGCCTTGGGTCGTTAATCTGGGAGGTTAACGAAGGGGAGAAACGGGCTCTAAGCTGTCCTGAGGGAAGCTGGGGAATAGAGTCCTGAGTTAATAGTGAATTACAGTGTTCAGAAAGTAAAAGAATTGAAGTGGTTATAAGTTATTTATGCTGTTGGCGTTGATCTGAAAAGGATTGAAGTCTGTAGGCTTAGTGAGGAAGCTAAAGACCTAACTGTTGATATTTAAAGTAACAAAGTGCAACTTTAAGAAGAAACTTGAATTGTAAACAATAAACTTGTTTTCCGGTTATTTTAAAGAAGCTTCGTGTTCTCTGTTTTCAAAGTGAGCCAAGACAGGCTGAATCCTAAACAGATACTGTAACCCACTGCTGGCTAGGCAGAGTGGGGGAAGGGCTGTCTGCTGCAGCACAAGAAGGAGGCAACATTATTATCAAGCCAAAGAGTAGGGAAAAGTAAATGGAAGGTGTGCCTCTTGGAAGGGAATAATAGAGATTGATTTACAAGTAAACAAAACGCTACCACACTACCAAATAAAGATAAATATATATATGAAATAGATTAAGGGCTGAGAGAGTCTTCGGCCTTTACAGGCATGGAGGGGAAAACTCTGGTCCTGACATAGCTCTCATCCCCCCTTACTCAGTAATTCATTCAAACAGAACCCCTTCGATTGTGGTAGGATTCCATTTGAAACGAATGTATTTGTGATACATATCTCATATGTTTCCCATAACATATCTGTGGGGGTGCAATTTGCCCATCTCAGCTAAAGCACAGTTGCTAAGCTGAAGCAACTCTTGCTAAGAAAACAAGTAGGACAAAGGGTACATTCCTGGGTCACTGTAACTTTCTTAATATCTCTCTGAAACAAGGTCTCAGAAAAGGCATAACACCTCTTATCATTTGTATAACACCTCTTATCATTTGTATAACATCCACTGTGTATGATAAATAATGTACAGCATTCAAGGATGGTAACATCTTATCCGGTGATGTCAAATATGGGCACACCGGGGGGAAATTTACATTGAGAAATGTATTTTGTAACTGGGCATAAAAAGCCTGTAAATCTTCAGTAAAACACAGACTCTTTCACCTGGCAACCATTCTGCGTGTGAGCATCAATTCATTACAACAAGTGACGCCCAACGTGAGAGCCTCTGCAGCCTACAGAAGAAGATGCCTGGCCTAAAGGAGAATGCATGAAGATTCGTCCCAAGCTGTTCGTCCGGCAAGGATCAAAGGTGCACCACATTTCGGCCTGAGGAATGCGTGAGTATAAAACAGGCTTCAGGCAGCTATGGGAGCGAGTGCCTCAAGAGAGAAGAGACACTCAGAGGAAATAGAAATACTTTTAAAAAGAAATGGTTACTTTCCCTCTAAAGGGCAAGTCCCTAGGCTGGTCAGAGAGATATTTGAAAAATGCCCATGGTATCCAAAAAATGGCTCCCTGCGTCTACAAGACTGGGAGAGAATTGGCATTGATTTGCATGCAGAACCTAGATCTCAGATTCCTGTATTGCAAACCTGGCATCAAATTCGCTATACCATAGAGAAATGTACTGAGTCAATTAAAAAACTGCCTCCTCCCCCTCTGCAAACCTCATGTGCTGGATTAGTAAAACAAAAGTCTGATCAGCTTTTGCCAATCACTGAAACAGCTACTGAGTCTCTTCAGTCCCTTAATGCAGCTCATGAAAATGTCCCTAAGACAATTCAAGCACCTTCCTTTCAAAGGAAAGACTGTAGATTGGGTTTCACTCCCACCGAGCAACAGATAGTGTTGCATTCCAGGGAAAAACAACAAAAAATACTTTCCCTAGGAGAAACATTTCTCCAATCCAGGAGACAGCATGTAAATCAGACCTGTCTCTTCACTAGTGGCAAGCAAAATTCAGCAAACCCTGAAAACTCAATGGAAGGAGAATTCTGTCCAATCACAAAGCCTTGTCCGAGAAAGCTGCCAGCCCCCTCACACAAACACAGAGCTGATAAGAATGACTCACTCGTCAAGGCAGTTTATTCAGCAGCAGAGTAACGTAGTCCAGAGAGCAAAGGTCAATAAACAGTCCGAGTCCAGGGTTCCAGAGAGCAACACCACGGTCTGGTCCGGAGTCACGAGAGCCAGGTATTCTAGGTCAGATAGAGCAGTTTTCCCAAAAGGTGAACCGATAGCTTCTGACAAAGGGCTTGGGTGTCTGCCCTGTGTTTTAACTCTGCAGATTCAGTTCACAGGTGCAGGTGATCAGCCTGCCTCTGGGTGAGCCTTTTGGATCTTCTTAACCCTTGCTTCTCTGCTCTTCTTTGCTTAAAGCTGGGGATCTCTAGGCTCTGTTGTTCCATGTCTCCCCCATCCTGTACTTCTGCTGTGGCCAGGCTGGGCTGCTGAACCCCAGGCTCCAATGGGGCTGGGGGGTCAGAGCTGGGTCCTGGCATCACCTCAGGTTCCCCCTGTACCTGAGGAAGTGAGTCCTCCTCATCCTCTGAGTCCTCTACCTGGCTGACCATGACATCATTCCCCCTCCCATAACGTCCCCCCTCCATTTCTGGAGAGCGAGGACGGTCAGGGAAGCGGCGATGGAAGGCCTGCACCAACTGTGGAGCATGGACATCAGAAGCATCCTCCCAGGAGCGCTCCTCTGGCCCATAGCCGACCCAGTCGATGAGGTACTGGAGGCGACCACGATGGCGACGGGAGTCCAAGATCTGGGCCACCTCAAACTCCTGCTCCCCCTCCACCTGGACAGGATTGGGTGGGGGTGCGGAACCAGCGTCAGGTCGAACTCCAGTGGCAGGAAGCAGCAGGGAGCGGTGGAAGACCGGATGGACCCGCCAGGTCCGTGGAAGTTGGAGCCGAAATGCCACGGGATTCACCTGGGCCACGATCTTGTAGGGTCCCACAAATCGTGCATCCAACTTCCGACAGGGCCGCTGCAGAGGCAGATGGCGTGTGGAGAGCCAGACAGAGTCCCCCACCTGCAAAGGAGGTCCTTCCTGACGACGCCGATCCGCCCCACGCTTGTACGCCTCCTTGGCCACCTCAAGCTGCTCTTTTAACAAAGACTGAGCCGCCTGGAGCTCCTGTAGCCACTGATCTGCCGCAGGAACTGAGGAGGCCGGAACCACAGCCGGGAACCCTCGTGGATGGAAACCCCCTGTGGCGAAGAAGGGTGTCTGCTGGGTCGAGGCGTGGACTGAGTTATTATAAGCAAACTCGGCCAATGGGAGCAGATCCACCCAGTTGTCCTGGCGGTAGCTGGTGTAGCAGCGGAGGTACTGCTCCAGGGTCCCGTTGGTCCTTTCCGTCTGGCCGTCGGACTCGGGGTGATGAGCTGAAGACAGGCGAGGCTCCACCTCCAGGAACTGGAGCACGCTGGTCCAGAACCTGGCAGTGAACTGCGTGCCACGATCCGAGATCACCCCCTCGGGAAGGCCATGGAGCCGGAATATGTGCTGCACAAACATCCGGGCCGTCTCCTTCGCCGTGGGGAGGCCAGCGCAGGGTACAAAATGGGCCATTTTAGAAAACAGGTCCACCACCACCCAAATGGTAGTGCAGCCAGACGAGAGGGGCAGGTCCGTGATGAAGTCCATGGACACGACCTTCCAAGGCCCCGATGGCGTGGGCAGTGGCAGCAGCAAACCCGCAGGCCGACCCGGATGGTCCTTGGCCCTGTGACACACTGGGCATGTGTCCACATACTTGGCCACATCCGCCCGGACGCGAGGCCACCAAAACTCCCGGGTGAGGAGGTGCAAAGTCTTACAGAAGCCGAAATGACCCGCTGGCTTGGAGTCATGACACAGCCGCAAAACCGCCTCCCGACATGGACCTGCCGGCACATACAGGCGGCCCCGGTGGTAGAGCAAGCCATCCCGAAGTGTGAAAGGTGAGGCGTCTCCCTCTGCCGAATGCTGCGCCACCAATGGGTCCCGGCCCTGGAGGTCCCGAATCTGGTCCACTAGCGTGGCTTCCTGCGGAGCAGCAGCAAAATTCTCTGGACGCAGAATGGTGGACCTGCGATCTTCTACTGGGTCTGTGGCATACTCCGGCTTCCGGGAGAGAGCATCAGCCTGTCGATTCCGGGCCTTAGGAATGTAATGGAGCTGGAAATGGAAGCGAGCAAAGAAGGAAGCCCAACGATGTTGCCTCTGGGACAGCTTCCTGGCTGTCTGAAGGTGCTCTAGGTTCCTGTGGTCCGTGTGGACCCTGACTGGGTGAGCCGCACCCTCCAAAAGATGCCTCCAGGTCTCGAAAGCTGCCTTTATGGCCAACAGCTCCTTCTCCCAGATGGTATAGTTCATCTCCGGTGGGGAGAGTTGCCGCGAGTAGAAAGCGCAGGGCAGCAAATGCGCCTGAGGGCCTGTAGGCTGGAGCAGCACAGCCCCTATGGCTACATCTGAGGCGTCGGCCTCTACGACAAAGGGTGTGCGGGGGTCCGGGTGCTGAAGTATCGGGGCTGACGTGAACCGCACCTTCAGGGCCTCGAAGGCCGCCTGGGCCGCCGTCGTCCACTGAAACCGGCCCTTTCCCCGCAACAGTTGGGAGATGGGGCTCGCTAGGGTCGCGTAGTCCTTGATAAACTTCCTATAGAAGTTTGCGAACCCCAGGAACCTCTGGACCTCCTTCCTGTTGCGAGGGGGCTGCCAGGACAGCACCGACTCCACCTTGGACGGGTCCATAGCCACGCCTTGAGCTGAGACCCGGTAGCCCAAGAAGTCCACCTCCCGAAGATCAAAGGCACACTTCTCAAGTTTGGCATACAGGCGGTGCTCCCGAAGGCGCTGGAGGACGGCACAGACATGGGCATCATGGGCTGCTTGGCTGGGAGAGTAGATCAAAAAATCGTCCAGGTAAATGATCACGAATTGATCCAAATAATCCCGAAACACGTCGTTGACAAAGTGCTGGAAAACGGCAGGGGCGTTGCACAGACCAAAGGGCATGACCGTGTACTCATAATGCCCATACCGGGTCTGGAAGGCTGTCTTCCACTCGTCCCCAGCCCGGATCCTCACCAAGTTGTAGGCCCCCCTCAGGTCCAACTTGGTGAAGACCTTGGCATGGCGAAGCCGCTCCAACAATTCTGGAATCAGAGGCAGGGGGTACCGGTTCCGGATGGTGATCTTATTCAGGGCCCGATAGTCATTGCAGAGGCGTAACTCCCCACACTTCTTACGGACGAACAGTACTGGGGCACCCGCCGGAGACTTAGAGGGACGGATGAACCCTCGTTGGAGATTTTTCTCAAGAAAATCTCTCAGAGCCGCCAGCTCCGGCTCTGATAGTGAGTACAGACGCCCCGCCGGAATGGGGGCCCCCGGTACTAGGTCGATGGCACAGTCATAGGGCCGGTGTGGGGGAAGCCGATCTGCCTCCTTCTTATCAAACACATCAGCAAAGTCCTGGTACTTCTCAGGCAGCTTCACAGAGCAGTCCTGGGCCACCGCAGCCACCGCAGCCGAGACCCTCTCTGGCCAGCAGTGTTCCTGGCAATACTCTGACCCAAACAGGAGTTCCCGCCGGGACCAGGAAATATGCGGGTCGTGCTGAGAGAGCCAGGACATGCCCAAAACTAATGGAAAATGAGGGACGGCTGCCAGCAAAAACTGCATCTCCTCCACGTGGCCCTGTATCTCAAGGTGCAGCACTGGAGTCTGGTGTGTCACTGGGCCTGAGCGAAGGAGCCGACCATCAATAGTCTCCACTGCCCTGGGCTCGGGCAGAGCCTCCAGCGGGATGCCATGTCGTTGCGCAAAGGTTAAGTCCATAAAGCAGCTAGAAGCCCCTGAATCAATCATAGCTCCCACAGGCAGGAGCTCCATGGAGGGGAGCTGTAAGATGGCTGCCACGAGCAAAGGGTCCCTCCGAGCAGCCGAAGTAGCAGAGGCAGGTTCCAAAGATGCTCCCAGGTGCTGGACCTGCTCTACACCTGGGAGGAGCCGTTTCCCGGTGGTGCAGGCCATCGTCCCTTGGCAGGGCACACCCTGGCAAAATGCCCCAAGAGTCCGCAGTACAAACAGAGGCCCGCCTTCCTCCGCCGTTCCTTCTCAGAGCTGGTGAGCCGTGGCCGTGCTCCTCCCAGCTGCATTGGCTCCTCAGCAGACCGGGAAGAAGCAGCCTCGCTGGATGTTACAGGAGGTGGTGGCACAGGCAATGTAGGAAGGGGGAAGCCAGACTGCCGAGCCTGCCTGCGGGCAGCAAGGCGGCAGTCAATTCGAATAGCCTGTTTTATCAAAGCTGACAAAGTCTCCGGAGGCTCAGACCGGGCCAGCTCATCCAGAATCCCAGGAGCCAGTCCAAAGCGAAATCGAGCCTGCAAAGCAGACTCATTCCAGGTGACATCCTGGGCCAGGAGGCGGAACGCCACAGAGTAGTCAGCCCCAGAGTCCTCACCTTGCTGCAAAGTCAAAAGCCGGTTCTCTGCAGTCTCCTCTCTGACTGGGTCCCCCCAGGTATCCTTGAACTCCTTTACAAAGGCTTGCCAGTCATTGAGTACAGGGCTTTCCGCAGTGAGGTAAGGAGTTGCCCATTTGCTTGCAGGTCCAGCCAGCAGGCTAATCACGAAAGCCACCTTGTGGGAGTCATCAGGGAAATCTGCTGCCCGGATCCGAAAATGCAAATTGCAGCTTGCCAAGAAACTATCCAGCAGGGACCGGTCACCAGCAAACTTTTCAGGCAGGGCTGTGAGGCATTTGGTCCTGGGTGTGGGCTGGGGAGGCTGAGAAGCTGAGACTTGGTTCTGCAGTCCTGCCACAGTCTGAGTTAGCACAGCTACTTGCGCTGCCAGGTGTTGATTCTGCTCCAAGAGTTCTTTAATTAAAGCAGCTTCAGCCATTTCTTATCAGCAAGATTTATGGTCAGAAGCTATTCTGTCCGAGAAAGCTGCCAGCCCCCTCACACAAACACAGAGCTGATAAGAATGACTCACTCGTCAAGGCAGTTTATTCAGCAGCAGAGTAACGTAGTCCAGAGAGCAAAGGTCAATAAACAGTCCGAGTCCAGGGTTCCAGAGAGCAACACCACGGTCTGGTCCGGAGTCACGAGAGCCAGGTATTCTAGGTCAGATAGAGCAGTTTTCCCAAAAGGTGAACCGATAGCTTCTGACAAAGGGCTTGGGTGTCTGCCCTGTGTTTTAACTCTGCAGATTCAGTTCACAGGTGCAGGTGATCAGCCTGCCTCTGGGTGAGCCTTTTGGATCTTCTTAACCCTTGCTTCTCTGCTCTTCTTTGCTTAAAGCTGGGGATCTCTAGGCTCTGTTGTTCCATGTCTCCCCCATCCTGTACTTCTGCTGTGGCCAGGCTGGGCTGCTGAACCCCAGGCTCCAATGGGGCTGGGGGGTCAGAGCTGGGTCCTGGCATCACCTCAGGTTCCCCCTGTACCTGAGGAAGTGAGTCCTCCTCATCCTCTGAGTCCTCTACCTGGCTGACCATGACAAGCCTCCAGCTATTTTGGCTACTGCCTTCTTACAAGCAGTGGAAGAATGCAAAATCTGTGACCATCCTGGAGCCGAGAAAGAGCTGCCTTTCAAACTGTTGGTATCTTTGGGAACTGAACCATTCCAACCCCCTTGAATGTGAAATTTGAAATTGTCTCTTACAATTTAATCTGTTTGAATTTGGCACTTAGTCTGTTCTGAGTTTGTTTTCTTTCATCTATATCATGTTGTTACTTCTAGAGTTTTCCTGTCCTTTCCTTGCTCTGTTCTGAGTGCTCTGTTTTAAGTTTCATTGCAAAGTTAGCAGCTGAGCAATGATTTTAACTTTCTCTTTTCTAGTAGTACTGAAAGATGAAAGTTAAGGTTTTTGTCTACTCCTCTCTCTCTGTGTGTGTTCTGAGTTTAACTCTGTTCTGAAATGTAAAAGTTAGTTCCTCCTTCGGCTTGGCATGAAAATGCCTCTCTAGGGGTCCCGGTTTTGAAAACTCTATGATTGTCATTGTCTCTTGGTTTCTGAACGCTGCATGTTAAAAGTTAACTCTTGCAGCATCAGGAAGTCTGTTTTTCTGACTCTTTAGCCGCAAGTCTTCATTAATGTGATTCTTGCTGAAAGCTTTTGTTTATCATTCCTGGAATTGTTCTGTTTTAACCCTAGTCATTCTGAAAAAAAAAAAAAGCTGTGTTTGTAACTTTGAGAACTCTTCATATGCCTCAGAGCTAGCAGGCACACGATTGCCTGACTGGATAATTCGAAGGGTTTAACCATTTATGTTCTGGAAAGCAAGGGCTAAAACTACATGTTTCAGAGCCTTAAAGCAAAACATTTTTCCTTCCCTTCTCATTTCTGTGGAAGTTTACTAAGTTGTCTTTCTCTCTCTTCTGCAATTGCACAGTTCAAAGCCTTACATTCCTTTCCCTCTCAATTTTTAACAGCATTTGCTTTAACTAAGTTTTGCATTTACAGGTCTTGCTTGAAGAAAGCAAGGAAATTAATGTTTTTCCCTTCCACACCTTAGCCTTTTTCAGGGTAGTTCCTGGCCAGAGCTACGCTGAGAAAATGAATTTCAATTTAATTTGGGATTGGCTTTTGGCCACAGCCGGTCTTGAAAAGAATTGAGATTTACCTTGTTTTATATTTCACTGTTTTCAGAAATTGAAGTTCTTTGTTTCATTGGTTATAATTTATGATCTTCCTTTCAGCAGTTTTGATGTTTAATAGTCTATTTCTTGTAAGAGAAAAAATTAACATCCTATAGGTTCAGAGAAAATGCAATGTTTGTTGCCTGTGAAATCTTAGGTACCAAGGATCTTGCCGGCTGATGAACAAACTGTATTTTCTTTGTCAACATAATTTTATTTTCCTTTCAGCAATTTTGATGTTTGTTATTGTTTTGAAACATGCATTCTTGCAAGATTTTAACAAACTGAGTCTTTTCCTTTTAAAGACAAATGTTTAAGTTGTAATAGCATATCTTTTGGTTAACAAAAAATTTAATTTCAGGTTTTTAGCACTTGGCTAAAAGTTTAAGATTCTTTTTTATTTTCAGTAACCCTGCACTTTCATGCAAAAGTTGCTTCTTACAATCTTGAGAAGAACCTATGAAGTTTAATTGTTCCCCTGAATTTAATGTGCATTAATTATGCTTATACTCCATTACCAACAAGATGGTTCTTTAAAAACCTGAACCAGGTGCTTTTGGAGCAAACTCATTGCAAATTTATCAATGGAATATTCTCATTATAACCAAGCAGTGAGAAAGTTATATTGATTAACAGTTACCAATCTGACATACATCTCATGAGAAAACAAAAAACATATTTCTTTAAGCAGCATTCTTAAATGGGGCTGCTTGGCCTTCCTGTGTAAAGGAAAAATCAAATCAACTTGCTTTGTAATCAAAAGGCATGAATGAAATCTCCAAATTGGTCCTGTTCTGTAATTTTCTAAAGATATTGATAATTAATCTGTTTTAGTTGTATTTTGTCAGTTTTCCTTTTTTCCTGAGAAAAGCCACAGATGTGCCTGAAACACCTGGACGAGGTGCCACAGCCATCGTGGAAGAAAAGATCCAAGACCTAAGAATTGTACCTGGAGTTCCAGTCACACAAGGATTCACCTGTGCCTGTGTCAAGAATCTGCACCAGACAACAGTCAATATGGAAGCAGCAGTGTTGCCTCATCCTTTTGGAGATCAAAGGACTTTTGCACCTGAGCTGAAACTTTAACCTGCCTTCTTCCTGAAAAGAAGACTTGTGACAAGATTCCAGCGCCTGGCTACAGTCATCGTGAAGGCCAAGATCTAAGAACTGTACCTGTGAACCAGCATCTGTGATGAACTTTCATCATCTGTGATCACATGAACTTTTAAACTTTGAGCCTGTGACTAAAAAATCCATCATTTGGTCACTGAAAAGACTTTGGAAGTTTAATTCTTAGCAAGCATTGTTTGTGCCATCTTTACTAATGCTAATTGTGGTTTTATAATGGTTGTTTTATTCTTTTTCTGCATAATTGTGATATTGTTAATTTGGTTCACATTGTAATTGGATTTTGGGGTTGTTATAATTGTCATTCAAATGTTTGTATGCTTCACATATTGGTCCCATATTGATAAGTCATTGCAAACACCATAAGTCCTCAAAAAAGTGGGCTTTAGCAAATTCATGCCATTGAAGCACACACATCTATCCCATGTTCCATCTTAACATGTCAATTGTGGCATCACACATTCATTTAGGCCTACAAAACACAAGTTTGAACACCAGTTCTATATATACAACAGCATATCACTCCTTATTAAGAAACTAAGGCCTGGATTATTGAACATAATGCCATTTCTCCAGCATAAAATTGATTGCTGTTCAATTTAGGTATTAAGAAAGATCCTCAATGGCTTCTGAACTTTGGAATCTTGCTGAAGCAAGCTAAGACAATGTCCATAAGTGTCTATGCTTGATATAAGAAGCCTAAGAGCTTATACATATGTTTCACAAAGTTACACACACTGAATTTGATTCTGCTTCATTAATTTGGTCATTTCAAAAGCTTCCCAAAAGGGAACACACATACATACACATAGATGTTGTTGCAACAAGTTTTCACTCATGACATTCATAAATTTGGTCTACCAAGGAAGCAAAGTAATTTTGGCCAGTAAAAGGGACAGACACTGGGTGTTATAAAGCTGGGGCTTGGTGTCTTCCATGAACATATGTAGGGGAATTGGAATTAAGAAAAAAGAAAATCATACACCATAATTAGACCTCAAAAAATTGGTTAGAAGGGGTTAGTAATAAATTGGGGTTCACATAGTTTTAGGCTCATACTTTATTAAGGGAAAATGGGGGAAATCGGGCATGCAAATTTTCTTCTGACCCTTGGCGAAGGAACACCCCGAGCGGAGAAGTTTTTGTGCATGCCCTTTGACCCCTGGCCTTCCTTAAATGTAAACATGCATCACAGTTAAGGAATAGACACATTTATTTGGCTGCTTGTAAAATTGATTCATGGAGACTTTTTGCTTTAGACTGAATAGCATCTCAGTTCTCCCTCCTCCCTGGCCAGATAAGCTTCCTCAAATTGACCCCCCTTCATAAAGTAAGAAAAGAGAGAGGAAATGTGGGGGTGCAATTTGCCCATCTCAGCTAAAGCACAGTTGCTAAGCTGAAGCAACTCTTGCTAAGAAAACAAGTAGGACAAAGGGTACATTCCTGGGTCACTGTAACTTTCTTAATATCTCTCTGAAACAAGGTCTCAGAAAAGGCATAACACCTCTTATCATTTGTATAACACCTCTTATCATTTGTATAACATCCACTGTGTATGATAAATAATGTACAGCATTCAAGGATGGTAACATCTTATCCGGTGATGCCAAATATGGGCACACCGGGGGGAAATTTACATTGAGAAATGTATTTTGTAACTGGGCATAAAAAGCCTGTAAATCTTCAGTAAAACACAGACTCTTTCACCTGGCAACCATTCTGCGTGTGAGCCTCAATTCATTACAACACATATCCATGCTGAAAGTGTCAAATCTGCCCTGAATCCACTTTGAATCCGCTCTCAAACCATGTGGCACTCTGGATCCATTGCAGATGTGACTGGCACAGCTGCATTTCCACCTCCCCATTTCACAAATGTTCCAAAGCATATCTATTAGAACAAATATGAATTTTCTTACATTTTATTTGATACAAATTGATACAAATGGAATACAAAATTTTTCTTTTTGGTACATTCCTAAGAGAAGCCCAAATTCTGTCACTACAGTAGAAATTCACTGCAGCCTCTAAACTGATTAATTGCTTCGTCTGAACACAGCCTCTGTGTGGCATTCGCTCAGAGATGTTCTAGCAGTAAGGAGGTCGACCCCCAAACTGAAGGCTCCCCAGCTCCTCTGTCCATGTTTGTGTCTGACAGCTTCATCCAACCATGACTGATGCTTTGTGTGGATTGAGCCAAAGACAGCCCTCCTAGCAAGCAGACTTGGGAATCAGCTGTTTTGGCTTGTGCAAAAATAGATTGCAATTATGTGTTCACTACAACCAGGAAGCCTCTTTCACCTCAAGGTTCTCTAGAAGAAACTGAAGGCTCACAGCTAGAGCACAGCTAGAAAAACTCCAGTTTCAAGGACGTTTTTTTAAGGTGCAAGGAAAGGATAACCACTTCTCTTTATAAAATGCACAGAAAGATATTTGTTGCTTTGGCAGCTTATCATAGAGATAGCCACCTAGCTCTGGGGACATAAGAACATAAAGTCTGGTGCTTGGAAGATAACATAGCCACATAGCACTGCCTTCAGTGAACTGCAAAAATTCCAGGGGGTGGGATTATTTCTGCCACTCTCAAGATGAGGACATATTTCATAGAGTCTAGTAAGGAAACAACCAGCAAGCGCTTCCATGAAATGCAACTGCTTTTATTCCATCCTACACATGAACCCTAAGGTTTATGGGTTATTTCCCAAGTGGGTTCTGCTAAGCAAGTAAAGAAGTCAATTTTTAGTCCTGGAGAATAGTAATTCAGATATCAATGAATATTGATCTTTTTCCTTGACCTAGGAAGACATTCTCAGATTACTTACAAAATGAAGGAAACCATACATTATTTATCCATTCCTTAAAAGGTTCACTGCCCATCTTTTCCTCCTGAAGTGATGCAGAGATAACTGAGCAGAGGGAAAGGGAGAGAGGATGGCAGCTATTACTTTTCTGTTCCTTGGTTTAAAAATGCAAAATGCACATATATGGTGTCTTGTAATCATGCCACCTCATTTCTGGATGTGACCACCATCAAAGGTACCAAGTTTTCTGAGTGCAATTTCCGGTCCTGAATGAAGGCACTCTGGGCCACCATTAGAACTGAGGCCTCCAAAATCTAAGGTGAAGAAGCTGTAGCCATGTATTTCCCAGAATTCCCAGCTTTGAGAGTGCCGTGCCAGCAAAAGCAGGGTTGTGCCAAGGTACAAACACCTCCAAACCACAATACAATTGGCATATAAGTTTCAAGTAGGGATGTGCTCAGTTTTTTTTGTATTTGATTCATATTGAATCAAATGAAAGAAAATTCATATTCATTTGAATAGATCCCCCTTCGAATGTGGTAGGATTCGAATTCTATATGAATGTTGAATCCCATATGAATCCATATGAATAGCATACAAATCCCATACAAATCCTCTACAAAGCTTCATACAAATGTATCAAAACATTCTATTTGAATTTGAATGTCAATCTTCAAATGATCAAACATTTGATTCGAATTTGAATGCCCAAATTCAGCCAAATTCGTAAGAATTTTGAATGTTACAAATATTCCTGCACATTCCTAGTTGCGAGCGTAGAGAAAAGACCAGGAAACCCGAAATCCTTTTACTAGACCAGAACTAGAGATTCAAAATATACCATTTTGAAACACAAACTTCCATTCCAATGAAAACAATGAAAGAAGAAGCAGATTGTGAAACTGTCCACCATGTTCCAAAGCAGGAGGCTTGAAAATCTATAAGAGTAGGACTTAGTCTAGAGAGATAATCTCTTCAAGTCTGGATTGATAGTGTCAATAGTTCCCTGATCAATACTAGGACAGAATAATAAGAGTTATTTGGCAACTCAGACCACCTGTGATTAAAAGGTAAATATAAAGAAAGATTCCTATTAAAGAATATAGGTAGAAATAATGGAATTCAAATTAAGGTATTGATTAGGTTTATCCGAAGTTGATGACACCCACTATGCCAAAGTGGGTGCCAAAGCAAGATTTCCCACCATTCCTGGGTGGCGGCATCCTCTTCAGCTTTGTGTGCACCTCCAGAAGGCCTAGTTGATCCTCTGAGGTGGCCAGATTTTAAAGTATTAAATCATTGTGGAAAGTGCACATGAATTAAAATATCTCTGGCAGACTCAAGGAGCAAGGCTAAGGTTAAGGATTTAATTCTACACTCACTTACTTGTGAGTAAGATCTACAGAACACAGTGGAATTTCCTTAGAAATTAGTTATTTTATAGTGGATCAGGCTGTATGAATAGGGTAACTATGGTGTTTTTTTAATGTGAGATTGACATTGAAGATAAACTTGACGATGTATAAAATAAGAGCTATGGTGTGAGCCAGCTGGGCACTGAAGATGGATGAACGTAATCAATAGAGATTTGGTGGGCAGTTCTGTTATCTGCCTATTTGGTATTTTATCATCTAGTTTAGCATTATAGACTTAGTTTAATAAAGCAAGCATTGTGTATATAATGGCATATGCATTTACATGTGTGTTCTTCCCCCTCCCCCCATTAAAATCTGTCAAGCTTTATCTTCTTTATCCATTGCTTGGCCCTCTCTATGAATCAAGTTTAAAATCACAGCGAATGACAGAATGACAGGTGGCCAGTAGGAATGTGCACAAATGTTTTTTTGGCATTAAATTTGAAACAAATTGAATGTTCAAAAATCCATATTCGTACAGATAGATTGCATTTGAATGATAAAATTCTATTTGATATGAATCTATTCGTACATATTCGTATGAACATTTGATATATATTGGATACGAATGAAAACGTATCTGATACAAACAGATACGTATTTGATACGAATACATACATATCTGATATGAATGGATATGTATCTGATATGAATAAATACGTATCTGATATGTTTCCCCAGTTTAACGAATGTCTGAACTATTCATAGGAATGTCCAGAAACATTTGTATGCATTCGAATGTTCACATATGAATATCATAACATTTGACTTGAGTTTGAATGTCTGAATTCAGCTGAATTTGGTTGAATTTCAAATGTTGCAAATATTTGTGCACACCCCTAGTGGCCAGATTTTAAGGTTAGGGGGTGTGGCCAGAGGAGACGTGAAGCTGGTGGAGGGGAGAAATCTCCCCTTCATCAAAGCTTCTACTAGTATCTGATAAAGGCCAAATACATTCAGTTCATGGGCAAAGGGGACCCTATGATTTGCCCATGAAGCATCAAAGCTTCAAATTCGATTACAAATTCGAAACTAACAAATATTTGTCACCCATCCCTACCCCATTCACTAGCTGGGTCTTCTTAGCTATTTTTGAACTGAAGCCCTTTGTTTGTTGGTTTCTCTTTCTTTCCCTCTGCTCTTGTACACTGTCGGCAATTGCCAGCTAATTCTGACCGGTTGCTGCCACTTCTCCTGGTTTTTAAGCTTTTTCCTGAGATTTAATAAAGCCGTTGAATTTTGTATTGAAGAAATGGACTTGGAAAATATTTTCTCTTGCTGCCTCCTTGTTTTTATGGAGTGCTTTGCCAATTTAAATAACCCAATAGGGTAAAAGTAAAAAAGACAATGTCTGCCCCAGTCACCAATGTGAATAGTAAGACAAAATTCAAAACTATAAAGCAGAAAAGCAATTGTAATTTCTGAAAGGGTAACAATACCCCACTAGTAAATTTTATTGAAAAATATTGAAAATAATAATATAATAATACTTAAATAAATATAATAAAATATGAAATATAGGAAGCCAGACATATTTCGAACAAGTCTTCTTCTGTGGCCTATATGCAATAAAAATAATAAAATACAGAAATTACAATTGCTTTTCTGCTTTATAGTTTTGAATTTTGTCTTACTATTCACATTGGTGGCTGGGGCAGACATTGTCTTTTTTACTTTTACCCTATTGGGTTATTTTTATTTCTCTTGCAGAACCCCTTCTGTTTAGCTTTGGTTGGTTTTGTACTTTGGGTTTTCCTGCTTTAGGGATTTGTTTGGTTTGGTTTGGTTGTGCTTTGCCAATTTATCATTATTAAAACCTCTAGGATTGGTGCCTGGACTGAGCTCAATTTCCCCGCAATAGACATGTCTAGATCACAACGCATAACAATGCAGAGACATCTTTATCATGTTTGAATTTTAGTACTACCTCCATATGCCTGTAACAGAGCTGCTTCACAGGTAAGTGGAGATCTGTCCATGTACTTAGAGGGAGGTACAGCAAAGCTCCAACTACAGACAGGGTCAGTGAGGGTGCAGAGGCCATACCAGTAAGGACATAGAAGTGGCATCAGGAGCTGTGCTGTTGCGACACACACACACACACACACACACACACACACACACACACACACACACACACACACACACACACACACACACACACATACATACAATAGAAACAAGTAAATAAATAAACACTAAATACCTATACATACCCCCGTTCCCCTGTGATAGACCATTTCTGGAACTTTGTGCGGAAGATATCTATGCAGTCAACCAGGAATGGGGCTGGAATCCTGTGCCACCATAAATCAGTGGTTGTTTACAGAAGAAGAAAAGAAAAAAAGAGAGAGAAAATGTCCTCTCATCCTCCCAGGAACACCAATATCCATCTCCGATAAATTCATAATATAGGCACATTTTTTAAAAAACAACAACACAAAACAGTTTAGGTTGGAAGAAGCAATATGCTTTTCATGCAGAAAATTACAGAAAATACAAATTGGGAGGAAAATTCTGCACACTAGACATGAGATCTCACAGTTTGGTGTGATTTTCTAGGAGCAAAACCAGATGCAATATGAGTTAAAACTTGTGTCAAGCTACCTCCCCTGGGAAACAAAGACAATGACACAACTTACAGAGCTTTTAAGAAGACGGCTGGGACAGGCTCTGCATCACCCCATGTGCTCTGAGGACCAGGAATAAAAATCTTTTGCCTCAGAGCCCCAGGGGGACCAATTCCGACAGCACAATTTGGTCTCCTTGCTAAGAACGAGCAAGGAGACATGCACCATTCTGCACACCTCCCTGTTCTATCCTAGCAGTCCTAGATTACCAGTATTCCAGTCTAGGTGGTCACTTCAGCCACTTAGATTGGGCTAAGCTTCATACAATGCTAAGAGAGCATCTTAGCAGAGGGTGAGGCCTCTCTTGTTCCATAGTGTGGGAGACCGAGAAGGCATCTAGACTTTGCACTATATTAGGAAGCTGGTAAGTGCCAAAAGACCCTCAAGCTCTGAACTAATGGGTGTAGGTGTGTTGTCACCTGTGTGACTTTATGGGCCCATTAGCTCTCCCTAAAATAAAACTGACTACAGTCAAAACTGTCCTTCCTACTTTCCAGTCCTGAAACTATCAAGCTGTTTCTTTCTTTAGCTAGCATGCTGTTATGGTACCATCGCCTTTGCCTTCAGAATGCCTTCCATTCTACTTTATTTATCTGCAACAAAATGTTTACCTAACGTGCTTAGAGCCCAGCTTAAAAAAATTGCTCCTTAAGAGTTACCAGTACACATTATTTATAGGGTTTAGATAGCAGTTCGGGCTCTTAATGCAAACCTGTAAATCACACATCCAGATACAGCTATCGGTCACAAACTATAAAGTTTCATTGGGCAGCATACATCACTTACTGTCTTTCTTAATGTTTGTATATGTTTAATTTCCCAGAGACTTTCTCCTGCTGTTATTTCCTTCTGATTAAATAGTAAATCTAGAAGATTTCTGAAGACATTTTGCTGTGGTGGTATAAATGAAAGTCTTTTTAAAGGGGCATACCTAAGGTTAGATTCCACACATTTTTTTAAAAAAAATCTGTCCTTCCTCATGAGGGACATAGCAAAATCTTAGAAATGGTTTAGAGGTGGGTAGCATGTAGCATCTGGTGTTGCTATCTCACCTCTAATCTATATTAAAGTGCATTTCCTAGCCTTTAATAAGCATTACATGTGGGATGGGAATAGTGGCACCACTTTTAAGACCTTTTCATGTGAATGCAGCATCAGAACCTGTTTGCACTTACCTGTAAACAGGTAACCCTTTCCTGGAGCAATCTAGCTGCATTTAAAAGCAGTGTGACTGTAGCTATGCAGTTGGGCACCAGCATCCAAAACAGCATGGCTTCTTCCCTAAAGTCCAGGTAGATGTTGACTATCTTGAAGTCAAATTCTGGTTGGTGGGGGCCCGGCATGCTTTGCGCGTGTGCACAGTGCGCCTCCCTATTGGCCAGGCCCGCGCCTGGCTTCAGGAGGCCCTCTGCACATGTGCGTGGGCCTGGCCAATAGGGAGGCGCGCTGCGTGCATGCGCAAAGCGCACCAGGCCACCAGCCAGAATCAGCCTGGCTGCATTCAGGTAAGGAGGGGAACATGTGCGCTTCTCCCAGGGTGGGTAGGGGGGGTGTAGGTGAAGCCTCCGTGGCCCGAGCAGCCACGATCGGTGGCTTCTGGGGCGAGGAGGCGGCCCAAGATAGGAGGCCCCCAGCTCACCATGTTTGGCTCCAGAGGAGCCAATTGGGTGGGCCAGGGGAAGGGCCTTCGGAGCATGGATTGGGATGGGTGCTGTGCAGATCTGTCCTTCCCTTGCGGGTGCGGACAGAAGGGGTTTTAGTAGATACGGATCTACTAGATACGGATCTTTCTAGACACAGATTTCCAAAATACGGATCTAATAGATCCGTATTTCGGAGGGCCAGTGTGGAACCACCCATAGTTTTTACAGTCTTCTTCCTAAATCTGGAAATCTGGGAAATGTGGAAAGGGGTTTCTCTATTTCATATATTCTAAGGGAGTACAGGTGCACTTCCCCTCATTCTGCAGGTGAAAGCTTTTTGGAATGCAAGAGAGGTGAGGTTTAATCACACTGTCTGTCATGCCTGAAGTGGTCTGTAGAATCCTTTGCAAGCCATTCTGGATTTGGAGTAGTATTCCAAAGCTTCCATTCTGCTTTTGGCAAAGGTCTGTGTCAGCAAGTTGTTTTAACCATGCAAGTTTTTGCTTGAAAATACAAGTAAAGGAGAATGTGTGCAGCCTGCGAAATACAGAATGCAATGTTGCCAGCAGAACTGTTGATTATAATTTATCCTCATTCTGTTCCCTTGTTTCACAATGATAGAAGACAATCAGTCTTTCTGCTGTAGCCTCCTATTACTGAATAGGTAGTATTTGGGCACAATAAATCACTGCAAAGAACCACGTGTTCATAAAATGATTTATGTACCAGTGCATCAATATTTCAACATGCAAACACAGGCTTCAACATTTCACTTTAATTGTGTTTCCAAATTCCCATGAATCTGAATTGCTCAAATATTTCAAGCAAGTCCAAGAGACTCATAAAGCTTCTATCTCCTTTGTGAAATCAGTGCATTTTGTGCAACTAAGTGTCTTTCAGTATGATGATATTTTTATAATATACATGTGATGTTGCTGCTAACTTAGCTACTAAGGTGCTGTACGTAAATACTTCTCTTTTCACCCAGACTTTCCATGTATCTCTTCTTAAGCCACAAAGGCAGCTTCCACACACGTGTCATGTGCCTGAATGAAATACTGTTACTGTTTTAATATATACTGTTGTTGTTTTAATATGTCTGATTTTGAATGTTGTTACCCACCCTGAGACCTTTGGGTATAGGGTGGGACAGAAATACAAATGAGAAAGAAAGATTAAAGAATAGCCACCAATACAGTGGTACCTTGACATACGAGTTTAATTCGTTCCGTAACCTTGCTCTTATGTCAAATCGCTCGTATCTCAAAGCAATTTTCCCATTAATCCATTCCAGCTCCCAAAACACCACCTCAGTTGTTTTTGTTATGTAGTGTACTGCATTTACATACTCGTATCTCAAATCTTGCTCTCATCTCAAAGCAAAATATCACTCGCTCGGCGGCTTGTATCTCAAAACACTTGTATGTCAGGGCACTTGTATGTCGAGGTACCACTGTACTTTCTCAATGGAGCTTATCATTGGTCAGGCTAAAGAAAAGTCCAATCTGAGCCAATGTTCTCATTCTCAGCCTCTAAAGTGGACCTCTGGTACTGTTTTAGCTGGGGGTGCAGAAGCAGTGTCCTTCTGGGGTTGCTTGTACGACCCTGGCTGACTGAACCAGCCACTTGCTGCCATTTGGACATAGGCAGCTAGTCCATCCCACCATCAGGACATGCTTTGGGGACCACTTCAAAGTGATCTCTTGTTGGAGTGTTTTGCAGTGTCATTTTTGTGCTGTATACCACGCTAGTGCCTTGTCCCATGTGGAGCCAAGACCTCTGAGGGGGTTGGGCCACCATGTGGACCAGACCCTTCTTGTGGGCTGCAGGTCACTCCAGGGCCTAGGCATCCTAACAGTATGTGGTCCAAGAGCTTGGTCGACCTCATGCACCTGCTTCCAAGTAACCTGTGAGTTTCTCCAATTGCTTCATGAGATGCCTTACCTGGAAACCCTATTTGAGGAGCTCTTGAGATGGTTTGCAGAATGCATCCTTCCCCTGTGGGGGCACAAAGGGAGTAAAAGTGGCTTACCAAACCAATTTGCACTTGAACTGCTTTGAGAACGTCTGACTTATGGTGACATTTCTGGTGCTCCGAGCAGTAGCCCATACAGAAATAACACATTCTCCCAAGTGATCCCTTCAAAGTTGGGAGTTTCAGTGAAGCAAATGATGCTTCAGGCAGTGTTATAGATATCTCATAGCCAGTTTGTTCTAGTGGTGAAGGAGCTGCTCTTGTTTGGGAATACCAGATTTGATTCTGCCCTCCTCCATGAAGCCAGTTGGGTGACCCTGGGCCATCACAGCTTTCTTCTGAGCTCTCACAGCCCCACCTAACTCACAGGCTGTTCTGTTGTGGGGAGAAGAATAGAAAGCTTTGTCAGCCATGTTGAGTCCCCTTAAATAGGTCAGAAAAATGGGATAGAAAAGCCAACTTTTCTCCTCCTCCTCCTCCTCCTCTTCCTGTCCTGGATTGTGGCTGTAGCCCTCCTGTGGGGATGCAGGCTTAATATAATAATCTCCCACTCCTATTATTTCAGTGCTTTAATATATATTTAAGATGATATTAAAATGCAAACTGTAAGCTACCATGAGTATATTTAGTTTTATGGTCAGGGAGTGGAGAAATTTAAACAATGCATTCACTTGCACAGCTAGTCTTTCAAACTCTTTAGTTTACCAGGCATTCGGTAGTCAAAGTTTATTTTAAATTTTGTAATGAAGTCAGTTGTCTAAAGGGTAAGGCCACTGCAGTATGGTCCAAATGTCTCATGCTATAGTGTGCGGCAGCATATATCACATTTCATTACATTGACAAGACCAGGCAAATTCTTCCGCTTGTGTTAATTTTGCCCCAAAGTCACTTTGTGTCACATTTATGAGAAGGCTGTGACATTTCCTAGTGTTTGTCATGCCTTTGGGTTTTGAGGTCTGCTCTGGTGCTTGTCCAAAGTGAGAGAGCATTGAGTGTAAAGGAGACTGAGGCTTTCCATTGTGGTGTCTCAATCTAGCAGGGCGTCCCCTACAGTCACCTGGGAAGTCAGATGCTCACCCCACCAAAGTGGGTGCGAAGTAGACTAGCACATAATGTGTTTGCTTCCCCCTTCCAGGCTGTGAAAGATGAGTGGCACAATTCTAATTCCTGACATGGAAGGTCACAGCTCAGAACAGCCCCTTAGGAGTGGAGAGGGGTGCACTGAAAACTGAAGGACAAATCTTTGAATGACATTGATTTGTCTAGCATACAGTGGATGGAACATAAAGGGAGGAAAACTTCTTTCCATAATGGCAAACCAGTCAGTGGTTGTTGTTCACAGTCGTGGGACCTAAGCAACCTTCACAGATTTGTTTTAGGATTAAAAACAGATTCTCCTCATTTCAATCTCAAGAGCTTGGCTATAACAAGCTCTTGAGATTGTGTGTTATTAACACAGTAGGTAAAATGAACTGAAGCCAGTTCATGCTGAAATAGAAATCCCATAATCCTTTGTTGTTGGCCAGAGGTTGATGGGGATTTGCTGAGCTGTTGCATAGTTAGGCTGTGTTTTCATCACGTAGCAAAGGGAACTCAAGGGAGGTCAATTTCCATAATTACCAATGGAGATAAGGTGTCTTAACTACATAATGGAGACTTAGCCTTAGATATAGTATTCCTTACTCCTTCTTGCTTTCATCTTTTAATTTAATTTATAAACCTACAAAAACTCATTTTTTTTTAAATTTCAGAAAATGCACATGCCTAGTATATTTTAAAATGGATAGCCAGTAGTTTTGACACTTTCAGGTCGTGACAGCTTGTTTCATCATCTACTACTTTTGATGGCTAATTCTTAGTTAGGGCTCACAGTGGCTAGTGTTACATCAAGACCCTGGGGACTGTGCTCACTATCTCTGTATCTCCGCTCCCATGCAAATGTGGCCCTGTGCACATTTATTTCAGAGCAGGAATGCTTCTGAGCCTGCCTATTTTAATCCTCACTTACTTGCCCTGAGACCTTTGGGTATAGGGTGGGATACAAAGACCCACTAAATATTGCAAAAATTAAAAAAGACTCCAGAAGTGTCATGCCTCGTGTCCAACTCCTCAGTGGAAGGCCCTGCCCCTGCCACCCAAAGCAAGGGAGGTGCACCTCAGGGGCCAAACTTGGAAACTGCTTCTGTCTCCCCAGATGGGGATAGTTTGGACTCAGATGATATGCAACACCCAGAACCGAGTTCTCTCTGGAGAGAACAACAACAGCTGCACTGCTCGCCTCACCTTCGTGTAAAACAGCTGTGCCAGTGGGTGTGTGACTGTCTAGGTCCTGCTTAAGAAATGCCCAACTCTGCACCCGCTGTTGCAAATAAAGAATCTCTTCGGCAACCCCCGACTCGTGTGAACCCTGATCCTTGACTCCTGACTGACTTCCCAACTTACAACAACTCTCTGGTAGCCTGACCCTTGGCCTGGTTGACTACGCATACTCTATACCCCCAAGAACTCTGGAAACTGACTTGGCATCTTGCTGTCTCTAGCTGGGCACGCGCGTGTGCAAGTGCTTAGCTGTTACCGCCTGTTCTGGACAGAACAAGAAGCCTTCCTCCAAAGGAAGTCAAATCCTGGTAGATGATTCACCTCTGAATACGTATGACAGCACTTTCAGTTTTGGCCATGACCTCTCTTGCAAAACAGGTAGACAGATTTGCACATCTGGGAGTGGAGGCTATTAGAGACTCCTCAATTTTTCTCTAAAGCATCATGGATATGCCTGTGGGTGTTTTTCCACCGCACTCCTTTAAGCTGGATCTAAGAAGATCTGGATCTAAGGAATGGGTACATTCCTTAATCCGGATCTAGTAGATCCGGATTAAGGGAAGTACCCAATGTGTTTCCATGGGTGGTCTAGCACCCAAGAGCAATGGGCGCTAGCCTCCCTGGCGCGGAAGCACTGGAGCACCCATTTGGAAATCCGGATCTACCCATGAGGGGTCTGCTTGTCATCCCAGGTGTTTGGGGGGACAGGAGGTGCAATCTCTGAAGTGGCTTAAAAGTCATTTCGAGGTCATTTTGAAGTCATTTCCGAAGCCACTTCGAAGCTCCATTGAAGTCTGTGCTGATCTTGAGAGTGAACTTCGAAGTGACTTCAGAGAGACTTCGGAGTCACTTCGAAGTTCACTCTCAAGATCAGCACAGACCTCAAAGACGCTCTGAAGCTATTTTGCACAGACTTCGAAGTGACTTCGAAATGGCTTCAAAATGACTTCAAAAAGACTTCAAAGCTTAGGTTTTGGGGCTCCCCCCCATGGGTGCCTCCTCCCCCTAGCCTCCTCTAGACCCCATTGCCACACAAGCGTGGAAACAGGTTCCCTTTAATTTGGAATTTCTGCCTGAAGACCCCATTGTAGATCCCATCAATAGGGTCTACAGAAAATCCGGATTAAAGGCCAGAAAGTACCCATTTGATCCGGATTTCCCCAGCGGCAGTAGAAACAATCGGGTCCCAAATGGGTGCCGTGGTGGAAATGGGATCATCTGGCTCACACCCAAATGGGTCCTTAATGCGTGCAAAAATGGGTACTTTCTGACAGTAGAAAAACACCCTATATCTTATTAAGTTTTCTTCATTTGTTTCTTTTTTCTCTTGTGGAATTTTTGTTTCTCCTTGGTCCTTTGTCTGCAAAATTTTTCAGTTTAGGTATTTTCCATCTTAATGTAAGTCTTTCTGTTTGCATGAGAAGGAGTGCTTAGTATAGAATTTTGGTTAAACAATTCGTTAGACACAGCTGTGCTTAAAAGAAACAGAATTGATTTAACGAATCTATAGAACAGTCAGGCACCAACATTATTTAAGAATATCGGCACTCTAAAGTCAAGGCAGTAAAAGTACTTCATTTTCATTTCAGCTGTTAACTGTGACTTGCTTCAATATTTACTAATTATCTTGCTTTCACCTTCTTCCTCTCCTCCCTCGCCCTCCTCTACAATTCCTGTAGCGCAACTTTGCTGCTCCTCTTTCAGAATCTGAGAAAAGAGCTTGCTTATTCCTAGAAACCGGAACAGCACTGAAGTTGTGAACAATGTAGCACAGGGCTTTAAAATGGTACTGGGCTGGCAACTCAGTTGGTTCTTCTGTTTGGAAACAACAACAACATAAATATGGGGGATTGCTTGAAACTGATAGGTGAAGGATAACATTATATTCATGCTTCTATTGGTAAATGTATTACCAATGTATTGAAATTAAATATTACAACTATTAATTCATGAAGTTCTGTTTTGAACCCAGATTTTAAATCTGAATTGGTAAGGAAAACCTAATGAAAAGTTTCTGCCCCATCCTTTTCTCCATCTAACCCTGCCTGGATTTTTATAGTGGGCCTGCACATGGCTTTCTGAAATGAATACTGCTTGGAATCAGTCACGTATGACAAACTTTTTAGTTCTTGAACATAAGGTGGGCCCTGCTGGATCAAGCCACAGCACATTAATTCCAGTCTCCTCTATCACACAGTGATCCACAAATTGCTTTCGGGTATTCTCCAGCAGAAGACAAAGGCAAAAACCTTCATCTGCTCTTGACTTCCTGCAAATGGCCTTTAGAGGCACCCTGCCTGCGTCTACCCTTGAGGCAGGACCCAGGCATCAATTCTAGTAGACACAGATAGATCTGCCCTTCATGAACTTGTCCAGTACTTTCTTGAAACTATCTAGGCTGTTGGCTGTTATTAGTTTGCAGTCTTCAGAACTACGTCTAGGACCCAAGGCAGCATACTTCTGAAGGTGGGTACCTCAGGAGTACAGGCATGCTAAAGCATTTACAGCCTTCTTGGAGGGCTTTCATGGTCATGTAGGTGTCAACTGTGAGAACTGAATATAGAGCTCACATGACCTATAGAGCCAACCCAGCAAACTTTTGTTCTTATAGATCAGAATATCTGTTTAAAGAATAAAGTAAAAGAAATTCAGATATCTTCATTTTCCTGAAGGATTTTTTTTACTTTCTCATAAAATGGGGGCTAAAGTTTGCCAGAATATTAGCAGTAAAACCCAGCCTTGTTAAAGTGACAATCAGCAATGATATATTGCAACATAAATAGATAAAAAATGTGGGACTCTTTTGGATACTTAGTCTTGTGTGATATGCGCCAAAACCATGGATTCACTTTTTGTGTGTGCAGAAGTCACATGGTTTCCCCCTTAAATAATAAATTCCCCTCCAGTCCCAGCTCTTGAGTTGTTCAAAGACAGGATCTTTAAAATTTAATCAGTAGATTTATCATCGCCTGCAGGAAAAAGGTGCCAGAGCAAAAGTACCCTCGCAGCAAAGAAATCTGACAACTAATGGGATGGCATGGCACCTTTCCTCTCCCACCATTCTCTTTATGTTTAATCCTTATACAAAAATATATGTCAGGAAACGGGTCCAGTTAAATCAGGGCGATCCAAGGGAACCTTTTATGATCTGAAGCCTATTTGCATTTGGGCCTCTGGCTAGCAATTAGGAGAGCCCTGGGACAGAGCATTTGCTCTGCGGGCCGGGCAGTTCCGTCTCGAGCCACCCTGTCCTGTCAAGGGCAGCCTAATAGTGGCCAGAGTGTGGAGCACAAAATTGGGCTCCACACCCAGCCCAAGAATGCTTGCACTCTCCCTGCCAGACAGCTCTGGAGCCCTGCCCAGGAGCCCTGCCATTGGACCCTTTCGGGCCTACTGGCTGACAGCCCCTTTCAGGGGTGGGGCGAGACCAGGCTGGGCTTGTCCTGGGGTGCCGTGGGCTCTTGCCGCCCCAATCGGATTGGCGGAACCCCACAGGGACCTCCTGGGTGCCCACCCTCACCCAGGGGTCCGTGCCACCCCCAGCTCCCTGTGCATGACCTACCTGTTCCGACGCTTGGTTTGAACTGGTAGGCCATGGGGGGCTTTGCTGAACTCAAACTGCACCTGTGCAGACCGCCTGGTTTGATCAAGGCCCTGGGGGTGAGGCTTGTTGGATTGAACCAGATGTTCTGCGCAGGTGCATGCCAAGGTACCCATCTTTGGGGTGTAGGTGCCTCAATGTAGGTGCCTACCCCCCCAAGATGATTCTCCCCCCCCCAGGGCCCGGGGACGACGCACGCGCGTGACGCAGGTCCTACCTGCTTGGTGCCCAGGCTCGTACTGAGCCCAGGATGCCGGGAACGTGCTCCATGTGCACGCACCGTGGCCCCCTATTGGAGGAGCAGTTCACGTGAACTGCTCCTCCAATCCCGCTGGCAGCACGTGCATGTGGAGCACGCTCCCACTGTCCCTCCCTCATTGGAAGCCCAGGAAGGTAGGTTCGTGCAAGCGGGCACCATCTGGAAGCCCGGGGTGGGGGATGGGGGTGGTGAGGGCTTCTGGCATCCTGGGCTGAGTTTGAGCCTCAACACTGATCAGGTAGGACCCCTGTGCGCGCCCCTTGCATCCATGGGGCCGGGGGCGATCATCTGCAGGGTGTAGGCACCTACATCCAGGCGCCTACACCCTGTAGATGGGCGTGATCGCAGTCGGCGGTGAGTGCAGGGGTGTGGGGAGTGGGTGTGGGTGGGTGCGGTGAGTGGGGGTGAGGTGCGGGTGGGTGGGTGGGGGGAGTGATCTTGTGGCATAGGCACCTAGATCCAGGCGCCTACACCCCACAGATGGGCGCGATCGGGGTCGGGGCGAAGCCTTCCTAGACGGAACCTATGTGGGTTCTGTCTAAGAC
Organism: Aspidoscelis tigris stejnegeri; assembly: GCA_023333525.1. Classification (NCBI taxonomy): domain Eukaryota; kingdom Metazoa; phylum Chordata; class Lepidosauria; order Squamata; family Teiidae; genus Aspidoscelis; species Aspidoscelis tigris. Next base: position 99,896,767 of record JALMGA010000002.1, read on the forward strand.
GGGGTCCCTCAGCCCCTTGCTCTCAGCCAGCCCGAGATTGGCCTCCTCCCACCCCAGCTGCAGAGCAAGGCCATCGGCAACCTTGCCTGGCTGGCGATCGCGTGGGTACACCAGCCCTAGTAGATAGCAGACGGGACCCTGGTAGATAGGACAGGGGACTCACGAATTGGTGGGTTCCCTGTCATGTCTACCGGCATCAGCGTGCCTGCGCTATTGCCAGCCCGGCAAGGCTGGTGATCAGTGCAGCACGAGCCAACTGTGAGGCCGATTTTCGGCCAATGCTGGTGCTGGGGGCGTGCCCACGGCTGTCAGGGAGAGAAGCGTGTGCGAATGCTTCTCTCCCCCAATGGCCTGGGACGCTTGGAATGCGCACGGGTGGATGCAGAGCACTTTAAAGTACTCTGCATCTGGAACGCGCGGAAGACATCCCGGAACGGGCTGGGATGCATACCCGGCTGCGGCAATGCGAATGCCGCGTTCAGGGCTGTCTTCCACGCGTTCCAAAAGCCCGTGTGTGAAAAGGCCTCTTTTCTGGACCGAATTGATGAAATCAGTGTTAAAGTGTATTCAGATGAGTTGTCAGACCAGTTCAGAATGCTAGCCCATTTTTGAACAGGACTGCTGATAAATTTGTAAAAGACTGGAAACCTGTTATCGCCTTTCTACAAGAATTAGCAAACGGACTTTTAATTGCTGGATTTGAAGAATAAGCAATTGAACAGGCCAGCATAATGAAGGAAGGAGAGTGAAAAAGGAGCATCGAAGTAGAAGCAACTTAAGAGAGGCCTTGGAAGATCAGTGGAAGTCAACTAAAACATATTAACAAATCATTTATACTTAAAAGAGTCTCTTTATGGGAACTTTAATTAAGATTTTCTATGTTTTCTATCCTACCTACCATGACAGAAACTTCAGAGCCATTTTACTTGAAGAAAGCAAAGCAAAGGAAATTTGGGGGTTTTCTGTATTTCCTGTCCTGTTGAAGAGATGGGGATAGTGTATTCCCACTGGTGGGCACTAGCATTCATATTTGCGAGTGCTAGTGCATGCCACCACCACCCCACGCGTCCGCAGACCCACCAGAGGTCTTGATGTGTATCCGGGCACTGCTTTCTTCATCCCAGAGGGCTGTGTGACTGCATGGCACCTCAGGTGACCTCCAGCACTGGAAGAGACACTAATGCTTTCTCCGCTGGTTGGGACCGGCAAGCCTGCAGATGCGTATGGTGGATGTTTTTCTGCATCACTGGACTCTGGGGTAGCTTCTGGGATAGCAGGAGATATTTCTGGTGTGGAAGAAGAAGAGTTGGCTTTTCTACCCCGCTTTTCTCACCTATTTTACGGGACTCTGAAGCAGCTGACAAAGCTTTTCTGTTCTCCCCACAAAAGAACACCCTGTGAGGTAGGTGGGGCTGTGAGAGCTCAGAAGAGAGCTGTGACTAGCCCAAGGACACCCATCTGGCTTAATGGGGGAGGGTGGAATCGAACCCATATTCCCAGATAAGAGTCTGGCTCCCTAAACACTAGACCAAACTGGCTCAGGAAGTGCAGATGGTTCTTTCCAGATGCTACCCCATCCTGCACTAGCAGGCCAAGTGCAAAAGGGCCTTTGGCAAATTCCTTTGCTGCTTTTTCTCTACTAACACTGCACAGCCTTCAGGACCATCTTGCCTGAAGGGATAGGAGGACAAAGGAACCTCCTACACTACACTGGGGTCTCTAACAAGCAACTCTTGAGAGCTAGTGATGCTGAAGAGGTGAGGCAACATGGCTGCTGTACGTACCCAGTCTATGTAAGAACTGGCCAAGAAGAGGGATTGTAATGAGTTTTTGGAAATCTCTGTCAACCACCTTCTTTTCCTAAGATAGAAAAATAAGAATCCCCTGACAAAAGCTTTAAAAACCAGGCATTCAGGCATTTGAATATTCAGAATATTCCAGTTCGGATCTGGGTGGTTTTGAAGCAGTCTGGTACTTTTAGAATTAAAGAACTGAGTGAGACCAGCCTTGAACCGATGCAAAAATCAGTCTGAATTTCTGCATAATTATTGCTTGTTCTTGTTGCAGTGGGAAATGTGAATTCCCATTGGTTTATTCCACCCTCCAAAAGAAGTACATTTTAAGGGGGGGATAAAATGGAAGTCATACATGCTCTGTATTTCAAAAATGGTCTCTGTGTGGCATCAGATATTGGTGTAGTCAGACCCTTAACTTGCCTTTCGTGGACAGTACATTTCCATCATGAGGATGATAGTGGATGGGGCTGAGGATGAGGATGAAAGTATATAAAAGCAACATTTGAAGTGAAGGTTGTTCCATTGTTCACTCTAGACTTTCCAGAAGTACACATGGATTTGATCTGAGATATCATGACACAAATGTTCCAAAAACAAGCCTCCAGATGTCTTTTCTTTGACTAGCCTGACATAATTTGAACATCTAGCCTCTTGCCTAGTTTCTCTTAATTTTAAAAACAATCATAACTTGGCAATGAATAATTGCTTAGCCGAATGGTCTGATCTGGGTTTACACCTCCTTCATGTTGACACCCTGCCTGCCCACACAGCATACATTTTGTAGGTGAAACACACTCAAAAAAGAAAACAACAGAGGAGGTAATTTCCACATCTTGCCCTTAGCCATCTTCTACTCACTGGGAGAAAAATAAGACAAACTCTCCTGTAAACCTAGTTATGCTCTGTGTTAGTGCGGGGGATCTGAGAAAGCAGGCAGATGAAGGGAGCACTAGAAAAGGAGGCCAGATGTCAAGCAGAGACACAAAGTAAAAGTTGCTCTGGAAATCGTTGAACTACTGTTTGGAATTGATGGGGAATGTCTCTGGCAGACTTCCCCTGAGAAAAGTAATCGATCTGTCTATTTCAGCTCCATGACAAGTTTGGAAGTGTTTATATCCCTGTTCCATTTCCACATTCATCTGTGGCTATATATGTATATATTTAAAAAATAAATGTATTCAAGCATGCACTTTATCATGCAATATGCATTTAGTTAGCTATCCATTATCTTATTATTTGCTTTTTCATATTTAATCTCAAGACACACATTTCCAAAAGCGTTTTACTTTCCAATATTCATTCTTCATGTGTGCCTCAGAAGTTTTAGACAAGCATGAAAGCTGACAGATATACATGCTCCTAACATGTTCCAATTTTAAAGTTAGGACAAGAGAAATGGATTAGGTTAGCTCACACTGGCATTTCCATAAGCTTAATTTTTTATTAATCTTTTTGTGATATTTGGGGAAAGCATGCAATTGTAGGGATGTGCATGAATGTTCTTTTTGCATTTAAATTTGAATTGAATTGAATATCCAAACATTCAGTTAGAATGTGAATGAATGTTTTGAATCATCTGAATGAATGTTTCGGAACTTTTGAAATTTGTTTGAATGTTTAAATTCGAATGTGAAGACATTCCATGCGAATCTGAATGTCCACATTCAATTGAATTTGATCGCATTTTGAATGTTTAGAACATTTGTGCACATCTCTATGCAACTGGTCGAAAGGTGTATGCATGTGTACATGAGTACATGGTGCTGGTAACAAAGATTCCTGTGACCGCATTCAGGCTGGATCCCCAGTTATCCAGTGAGATGGCTCTGTTGAGGGTGCACGGGGGAGGTGCAGTGATCCACTAATGAAAAACACGTCTCTGTATCTCCATTCTAGAGCATGGAGGCACCATTTCCAGTAGCTGACTGCAGTGCCTCCATTCACGATGCAAAATCATGCTGTACAAAAAGTAATGCCTCCAATAGTGATTGTACCGGGAAATGCGTGGAACTATTGCAAAAAAGGCATTTGCTACCACTACAAATAGAGATGCAGCAGCAGTGGACATATCCTGGGGGTGGCAGGGAAAAAAAAGAAAAGAAAGAAATTATGGTATGAAATTGTTTGGGAATTTGCCTTACAAGAACTGATTTCTTACCAAAGTGGGAAATGCACTTCATTCCCCATAATTCCAGTGAAATCCCACAGGATTCCACGGAAATCATGGGAAATTTTGCTTGAGATGCACTCCATTTCTCATAACTCCTGTGAAATCCCATGGGATTTCAAAGGAATTATGGGAAATTGTGCATCATTTTGGATCATTTCCTGCCTGTTCCAGGCCTCGGAAGAGCTTAAGGTACGCCTAATGGCACCCATGGAGGGTGGGCCTGCTGGTGATGGACTCCATCCATCAGAAGAAAGGTGAAACCTGAGCTATGATGAGTGCTTTAATTGCCTGCTGTTACTCAAAGGGCACAACACTGATGGCTCTCTACCTGGCAATTTGCACAACCTGACACAAATGTAGTGATTTCAGTCAGGAGAAGGAGAAGGAAAAACACACTGCTAGAATGGCGTGAAAAGATGGTTGGCATATTATCGCAAGTGTACATACCTTCGGTGTAAAAAGGGTTAATTTTCTCTACATATTAGAGTTGTGGCATGGGAACTGCTGATTGGTTAACTCTGCTGTAACAGTTTGTGATGTCACAATCTCTCTCTCTCTTCCGGTAGAATAGATGGACTCCACAGCATCTCTAAACCTTAGAGATGGGCACAAATATTCGTATTATTCGTTAATCGTATGAATCCGTACAGATTCACACATTTAGATTTGAATTGAATGTTGGCACATTCAAAGGCTGGCATTTGAATTCATATTGGATGCTTTGGAACATTCGTGAACCTGGGAGGTGGGAAAGTGGCTGCCCCAGTCGCATCTGCAGTGGATTCAGAGTGGATCCAAAGTGGATTGAGAGAGGGTTCAAAGTGGATTCAGGGCAGATTTGATGTGTTCTGAGTGGACACGTATGGGATACGTATGGGGTTCATATGGAACATTCGTATCAAATTGAATCCTACCACATTCAAAGGGGATCTAGTCGAACTAATACAAATTTTCTTTCATTCCATTCAATAGGAGTTGAATGTAAAAAACCCCATTTGTGCCCATCCATACATAGGTGGTCTTGGAATAACCTTGGCTCTTATATATCTCACATGGTTTGTTTGTTTGTTTCATGTGAAGAAGTTTGAATAGTGTATACATCCTAACTAGGGGCCTATTCGCACTTGGCTTTATTCTGGAATATATCCTGGAATAGGGACTAGCTGTCCATATGCTAGTGCAGGCTTCAGCTGGCCCAAAGTGAGGTCTGCTAGAGTCTGCATTAGCATGTGGACCACAGACCCCTATCCTGATATATACTCCAGAAAAAGGCCAAGTGCGAATAGGCCCTAGAATAGTCTGCGATGCAGGCTTCTATAGAAGGTAGTGTCATTTTTAATTTTTTTTAAAAAAATCTTGGTTTGAGATATAAGCACTATCTTGACCTGTTCATCCAAGGAGGTAGGGGAGATTAAAAATCATAAAACAACCATAAAATCAATAGCAATAAGACAAGTATATTACACAGCTTTTTTTAAAAAAAGTACTTAGATCAAAGAAGCTAACACCTATACAGTTGGTTAAAAAAAAAAGGTTAAAAACTGCAATAGCCAAGCACTTAAAAGACTTGATAGGACAGGAGCATTTAACCTGACATGATAAAGTGAGTAAGATATATTAACTATGATATGCAAATCTGCATTCAGTTCCCATTCTGCATACTTTATGGTTTGGAATGAAGGCAACCTATTGTTGATGTGCCAAATAAGGAATTTTTCTAATCTGAACCCCTGAAATCCAGACAGATTTCAGTGCAGGGACTGTCAGATCTCCTATTTCTGTTGCAGAAGTTCCTTCAAGCGACAGCATCTTCTCATTTCAACAGATTATAAAAAGATTATAAGTAAATCAGTTCCTTCAGGAAGCATGAGAGAGAATAAAAGTCCCCATCCTTCACAGTTTCTGGGAGGACTCACTTCCTACTTCCAATGGCACTTCATGAAGGACAGCCTATTCTGGTCTATTTGAAGGTGTGCTCTTCGCATGTCCTTTGTGGTATGGAATGTAGTCATTAGTCCCGCTGTGCTGTTCTTTGAAGTGAGACATTTTGATGCCTTATCCCAGGCTGGATCTTTATTCAGTGCAGGCAAAGCATGATGGGGAAGAAAAGGCTTGCTATAGTCCACGCTAAACTCTGAATAACAGGCCCTTATTTGATAGTATATTTCTGAAATAAAGCTAAGGTCGTGGCCACACCTTCACTTTGAACCTTCTTCAAGTGAGCCAGTTTGGTCTAGTGGTTAAGGAACCAGACTCTTACCTGGGAATACCAGGTTCGATTCCACCCTCCCCCATGAAGCCAGATGAGTGACCTTGGGCTAGTCACAGCTCTCTGCTGAGTTTCCACAGGCCCACCTACCTCACAGGGTGTTCTGTTGTGGGGAGAAGAACAGAAGCTTTGCAGCCGCTTTGAGTCCCCTTAAATGGGTGAGAAAAGTGGGGTAGAAAAGCCAACTCTTCTTCTTCTTCTTCTTCTTCTTCTTCTTCTTCTTCTTCTTCTTCTTCTTCTTCTTCTTCTTCTTCAGTCCATCTTCTGTTCTGAGTAGGGGTGTGCACAAATGCAGTTTTTGACATTCAATTCAAATTAAATATTTGAATGTTTGAATTCATATGAACAGAAAAGAATGTATTCAAATTTGAACCGATTCTAACCGATTTGTATCAATTCATACGAACATTCAATCTGTAGTTGATGATATGATTATTGACAACATTTAAATGTGTTCATACACATCTGTATGCATTCAGACACATCCCGTTTTCATCCTGTACGTATCCGTACAAATGCGCATAGATACGAATAAGATGCGTACAGATATGTATGTAATGCGTACGTATCCGTACACATACGAATGTCTGAATAATTCATACAAATAATTCAAAACATTCAAATTCGTTCAAATGTTAAAAAATGAATGTGTAGAAATTCAATTCAGATTCAAATTTGATCGAATTTCAGATGTTTCAAATATTCTTGCACATCCCTAGTTCTGACTGCTCACATCTTTTAATTTCTGTTTAATTTCTGGGCTTTCTACCTTCCATTTAAACTTTCTGGAATGGAAAGTTTACAGATAAAATGGATAGAAATGAAAAACTGTGAGCGGTCATAACTGAAGATGGACTGAAGAAGATTTGAAGTGGATGTGTGACCAAGTGTGGAAGGGGCAATATATATAGAATTATACAGAAAGGACATTTTGTTGTTACATAAAAGCATTTCACTGACCAATACATCCAATCATAGACCCAATTGACAGCTGGTGATACGAAAAGTTTATGACTATTCTCGGGCTGTCTCAGCTGCTGTTTCCCCTTCCAGTTGTGGCATTCATAAGGCATGCCTTGGTAGCAGCTTTGCAGGATGGAACGATCTAGATACAGGGCCAGTATAAACAAGGTATTTATTAAGACCAGTTAATGAACCCTTTAAATGGCTCTTCATGAAGAAGCCATTTTGTGATTTCATTTGGACAGTCCAGGCACACTAGGTGTGGCTTTGCTCACAGGGAAGTGGTGATGATTGCTACTTTGCTTTGACTCCAGTACTCTCTGAGGGAGGCAGTTGCCCACCTTATAAGGCAGGAGGAGGGAGAAGCAGGTCATGGACACTATCCCCTCAGGAGCCATTTCCCTGTCCTGAGGAGAGGAAAATGGAAGCCCTCTCCCTATTTCTTTCCCTGCCTTAACCTGCTTCAAGTTCAATTTCCTGGAAATAATATGTGGATCAAGGGGATGAGGTAGAAAGGTCTACAAGCAAGCTGTCAACAGTCTTTAGTCAAAAGGTTGGCTGCATTCACATAGGGCTTAAGGTGTGGCCAGTGAGGGCTGCAGAGCAGAGCATTCACTTCCTGGTCATGCTCCAGTGTGCCTTTAAGGTCACCTGAAGGCTTTCAAGAACCCTCAGAAACATCCTCCCTGCAGAGTGGGAAAGCTGAATCTGAGGGCACTGGCTGCCCTCAGGGACTCAAAAGGCCCTTGTGAAGATACACAGTGGCCATAAGAGTGATTTGTTTTCAATATATTCTGCCCAGATGTATTCTTCATTGCACTGAAAATGGACAAGTTCCAGGGATATTTCAGGTGCACTGAAAAATATGCCTGTACTGTTAGGCAGAGAAGCCCGTATAAGGAAAATGCACGGATGTGCTGGCAAAGGTAACTAAGAGTCACAGAGTGCTAACTATCAACAAAAGTATTCAAGGTTGGATTGAGCAAGAATTGTGTAAGTCTGTGCAACACTTGCAACACAGGCTTGTGCAACACTCAGGAAGTGAGTCACCATCTCTGATAAGGAAAAGGTATAAAAGTGCCTATACTCTGCTGGTTAAGTTGTTATTCTTGTTGATGGCTGGTTGAGAGCTTGGATGGAGAAATGTATACTTGTACATGCAGCAAACTTTAAGAATAAACCTCTGCAATGAGAGAGAACTCCTGTCTCAGTCTGTTTCTTAAACTGCGGGCAGAAGAAGGAGGGAGTTCCTGAAAGGCTGGACAGCTCCGGAGATGCCAGCAACTTTCCCGAGAAAACAGAGCTTGTCTTTCCAACGCGGCCGCGCATCTGCTGATTTAATAACAACGGGGGCTGACAGCCCCCCCCAACAAGGGTTATGGTTGCCCAGAGCGTTAACTCCGTGCATGCTGGAAAGTTCAACTGACTGTGAGTGCCGGAAGGCTGAATGGTAAGAGAATCGGACGGCTGTCTGATTGTCTGTTTCGTGTGTCTGTTTCTTGTCACGTTTGACAAAATAAGGTGGGAGAGCTGCACTGCTTGAGAATGGAGGCAGTGAGATTTTCCAAACTAGATGAGACGAACTATTCTGCTTGGTGTGCTTACACTGAAGCGTTGCTTACTAGAGAAGAAATTTGGGACGTTGTTGAAAAAGGGGTTTTGGTAGCAGGTACGGTTGTGTAAGATCAAAAGGCTAGAGCCACATTTTTGCTTATAATCACGCTGCCGCAAATCAACCACGTTCGGGGGAAAACGACTTCAAAGGCTGTCTGGGATGCCTTGAAGGAGATCCACCAATCCACGATGGCTCTGTCAAAGATGATTTGGTGTAGGAGGCTGTATGCCTGCAAGATGCAGAAAGGACAATCGCCCGAGAAGCATCTGGAAATCATGGCTGACTTATTCACCCAGGTACAAACCAGGGGGGTGAATTTAACCCCGGCACAAAGAGCATATATTTTGTTAGGAAGTTTGGCTGATGAGTTTGAAAATATTCTGTGGAGTCTACAGTGTGTTGACGAAACACAGCTGACTGCAGAGATGGTGGCTGCACGAGTCTTGGAGGAAACCCAACGTCGAGAGTACGAGGCAAAGCTCCAAAGACAAGGTGCAGGACCGAGGCAAACTCACGCAACCGAGACTTTCGGAGAATTGCAACCTGAGAAGGCAGCTGTGTCCAGAGAGAGAAAGTGTTTCCACTGCGGGAAAACAAATCATCTCATCAAGGACTGTTTAAAGCTGGCAGGAGCCAGGAAAGAGCCCAAAGGAGCTGGGAGCAGCAAGAAAGGCGTTGTGGCTGTCGTAAAGAACAATGACTGTATAGCCTATCAGGCTGTAAACCCTATTTGGGCATTGGACTCGGGAGCATCATCTCATATGGTTAATTGTGAAAAGCTCCTGAAAGATAAGATGCCTTCTAATGTACATTCAGTTGTTTTGGCTGATGGTGCATCAAGAGAGGTAAAAGTAATGGGAACTGTGGACATCCCAAGTTTTGGAAAGGATTTTTCAAATGTATTGTGTGTTCCTAAATTGCAGAACTGTTTGATTAGTGTGTCTGAGTTAACGAACAGTGGGTATGCTTTATGTTTCAAAGGGAATGATTGTACTATTAGCATGAATGACCAGGTTTGTGCTAAGGCAGTCAAGCGAAACAAAGTGTATTTTATGATTGACAAGGCAGAATGTGCACTAGCTAACAATGTGCCTTTGCACTTGAACTGTGCTCATTACTACCACAGAGTCATGGGACATTCAAGCTTCACAAGTTTGGGGAAACTGGAGGAAGTGTGTCCAGAATTTAAAATGTCTAAATATTCAAACCATTTGGAGTGTTCAGTTTGCAGCAAGGTAAAGCTTAAGGCTTTTCCTGTGGCCAAATTTAGCAAACGCACTACAGAAAGACCGTTTCAGATGGTGCATGCTGACTTGGCTGGCCCTTTACCCAAAACCATGGGCAAGAATCAGTTCTTCATGGTCATTGTGGACCGTCACACACGGTATTCGTATGTGATGCTTATGAAAGAGAAAAGTGAAGCTGCTGAACACATCAAAAATTGGGTCAATATGATTGAGAGGCAGTTTGACTACAAAGTAGGATCTTTGGTTACAGATAGGGGCGGAGAATTCTTGTCCAACAACCTAAAAAATTGGTTAAGGAAGAAAGGGATTCGTCACGAGACAACCAACCCAGGAGTTCCCTGGGAGAATGGCCTGGCCGCGAGACACGTAGGGGTCTTAAAGCAGATAAAAGACTGTATGATGCTGGATGCAGGAGCACCAGAGCAGTTGTGGGGGGAAGCAATTTTGACTTCAAATCATGTTGCTAACCGTACTTGGAATTCTTTTGTAAAGAAAACTCCTTATCATATGTTGTATGGTAGACCACCAAACCTTAAATACCTGAGAATTTTCGGGCAGTATGCAAATGTGTATGTACCTGCAAATTTCAGGAAAAAGGGAGATCCTAAATGGAAAAGGTTGATGTTTGTGGGGTATTCTGGTAACAGCTATAGATTTTATTCAGGTCATGGAGAAATCTTACTGTCCAGGAGTGCCAACTTTGAAAACCATTCCGGCTGGGAAAGGCTCCATGCTAACAAGGAAGTTTTTCTCATGCTAGGGCAGAGTGCCATAGATACTGGAAATGGAGGGGCACTAAAGCAAGAAGAATCTACAGATAGTGAAACTAGCACTTCTGCAGATGAACAAACACAAATACATCCAACTTCACACTCACCTGTCACTACACGAAAGTTTAAAAAGGTGTCCAGGGAGAACACACGGACACAGACTAGTTTCTGACAGTGAAGATGAAAGAGGCAGGACAAAGGTAATTGTGCCAAGGAGAACTCAGAGAGTGAGGAAGCCTCCAGATAGGTTTGTGGTAAAAAGTGCAACAGCTTGCACAGTGATAGTAGAAGATGAGCCTGAGAGTTTTGAGGATTTGCTGACTTATCCTAAAGAGGAGCAGGAGAAGTGGTTTTCTGCAGTGAATCAGGAATACTTGTCTTTGCTAGAGAAAGAAGTGTTTGAAGTAGTTCAAAGAGACCGCAAGGTTGTAGGGTGCAAATGGGTGTTCAAAAGGAAGGAAATGCCAGATGGAACCCAGAAATACAAAGCTAGATTAGTTGCAAAAGGCTTTTCACAGCAGAGGTTTGAAAATTTTGATAAAACTTTCTCACCTACTGCAAAACCAGAAAGTTTAAGGCTGGTGTTAGCTTTAGCAACTAGAAAGAGGCAAATAGTGAGACACTTTGACTTTGAGACTGCTTATTTAAATGTTCATCTTGACGAAGAGATTTTTATGGAACAGCCTCAGGGTTTTGATGAAGATAGAGATAGAAAAGTATACAGGTTGAAAATGGCTTTATATGGTTTAAAGCAAACCGCTCGTTGCTGGAATCTATGCATTCATGAAGAGTTGGTTAAACTGGGATACAAACGCAGCATTGCGGATGCGTGCGTGTATACAAAGGGTGATGTCATGGCAGTCATCTATGTGGATGATCTGTGTGTCACAGCGAAGTCAGAGAAAGAGATCATATCAGTTCAGAAAGAGTTGTCCAAGAGGTTCAAGCTCAAGGATTTAGGGAATCTCAGAACCTATTTAGGAATTGAGGTCCAATGGACTGAGGATGGTAGGTGTTTACTGAGCCAACAGAAAAAGATTGAAAGATTGATTAAAAAATGTGGCTTGCAGAGTGCAAAAGCTGTAAAAAGCCCAAAGACACCTGGAACAGCAAATGAGGAATCATCAAAGGAGTTTGAGAATCCAAAATTGTTCAGGAGTATTGTTGGTGGTTTAATGTTTATTGCTAATAACACTAGACCAGACATTTCTTTTGCGACTGGGGTACTTAGCAGAAGGGTAAGTGATCCGAAAGTGCAGGATTGGACCAAAGTGAAACACGTGCTAAGGTACCTGAAAGGGACCAAAGAAAGAAAGTTAGTAATACAGGGCAGTGAGCAAGGGCTGGATTGCTATGTAGACAGTTCGTTTGCTTCAGAGTTACATGACAGGAAGTCAGTGTCAGGTTTGCTGATAAGATTTGCTGAAAGCCCTATAGTGTGGTGCAGTAGAAAGCAAAACTGCGTAGCTTTAAGCACAACAGAAGCTGAGTTTGCAGCATTGTCTGAAATTACAGGAGAGATCCAGTGGATTAGGCAATTGCTTGTAGATTTAGGGGAAAAGTGTGAAGAACCCACTATTGTGCATGAAGACTCACAATCATGCATTGCGATGTCAGAGGCAGAAAACCTAAAGTGCAGAACCAAGTATATTGGTATGAGGTATCAGAACGTAAGAGAAATGGTTCAGAACAAAATCATAAATCTACAGTATATTGATACCAGAGATAACATTGCAGATGTTCTCACGAAAGCTTTGCCAAGTGAGAGACATGAACAATTGTCATGCTTGATAGGCATGGCATAATTCAACAAGTACACAAGGTATAAATAGAGCAAACACACATGTGGCAGTATCTACACACATCCATACATTTTGGAGGGGATTGTTAGGCAGGGAAGCCCGTATAAGGAAAATGCACTGGCTGTGCTGGCAAAGGTAACTAAGAGTCACAGAGTGCTAACTATCAACAAAAGTATTCAAGGTTGGATTGAGCAAGAATTGCGTAAGTCTGTGCAACACTTGCAACACAGGCTTGTGCAACACTCAGGAAGTGAGTCACCATCTCTGATAAGGAAAAGGTATAAAAGTGCCTATACTCTGCTGGTTAAGTTGTTATTCTTGTTGATGGCTGGTCGAGAGCTTGGATGGAGAAATGTATACTTGTACATGCAGCAAACTTTAAGAATAAACCTCTGCGATGAGAGAGAACTCCTGTCTCAGTCTGTTTCTTAAACTGCGGGCAGAAGAAGGAGGGAGTTCCTGAAAGGCTGGACAGCTCCGGAGATGCCAGCAACTTTCCCGAGAAAACAGAGCTTGTCTTTCCAACGCGGCTGACACCCCCCCCCCCCCAACATGTACTGTGCTCTTCTAGGGGTGTGCACGAATGCAATGTTCAGCATTTCATTCGTACCCCATTTCATTCGTTCGCATTTGATTTGAATTGAATATATTTAAATCTATTCATGCAAATTTCTATGTGCCCATATGCATCCATAAGCATCCCAAATTTATCCCGTATGCATCCTGTTTTCATTCCGTATGGATCTGTACAAATGCGTACACACCTTTCTCCGAACCATACTATGCATATGGATGGGGGAAAGATACATATGGGCAAGTGCGCATCGTGTACATATCTGTGCACATACAAATGTCTGAATAATTCAAACGAATAGATTTGAAAATTCAAAATTCCTTCGAATGTTTAAATTTGAATTTATAGACATTAAATTCGAATGTGAATGTCCAAATTCGAACTAATTCAATCAAATTTTGAATGTTTTGAATATTCGTGCACATCCCTAGTCTCTTCACAACTGGGGAACTGAAGTTGAAAAGAGTGAGGGAGCAAGTAGTGTGAAGACATCATGTACCTCATCTTTGGGGTGAGAGCAAAGGTGTCATAGTTGCCAGTTGAGGGAATGTAGTCATTAGCTGTGATCACACACAGGGAAAAAAGCACCTCTGAGGTGGTTTAGAGAAGGCTTCAAGGTGGGATTGTTCACATACCAGTCTTCCCATCCCCCTCTCCTGAACATTTGGCACTAGAAAGGGTGAATTAGAGAAACCTGGGGTGCTTCCTCACCTGCCGCCGAAAAACATCTAAAAAGATCAAGTTTTTCACCAACCATTCTTCTGAGGATCTGTCCCAAATAGGGACAGATCCTCGGAGGCCCTGTGTGTCCGCACATGTGTGGAGTGGCCGCGGCGAGGCTGGATTGGGTGGCTGGATCGCTCGGGTGCTGCGTGGACGCCGCAACACCCAGGGCCGAAGGCAGCTGGATTCCTGCATCGCCACTCCTGCTACCCCTGCCACCAGAGCCGTGGGACTGGAGCATGAAGCTGCCAGTCACCATGTGTTTCTTGCAGTGCGTGGCACACCAGGGAGGGCAGAAGGAGGCAAACCAGCCTGCTTCCGCCATCCCAAAGATGGCAGCCACTGGGACATCCGGCCTTCGCTTCTCCATGTGCAGAAGCGTCCTGCTTCCGAAATGGATTGAGGTGAAGGGATGGATGAAGACCTAATTTTTCAGGTCTTCCCGGAGGCCAGATCTTTTGGCGGCAAGACCCAATTAAAAATGGGTCTTACCTGCTGATGTGTGGAAGCACTGCCGAAAAGGGACCCGGATCCAGCCTCCACTGTGGAAGGTAAGTTTATATGTTGTCTGTGTGTCTGTATGTGTGTTTATATGTGGTTTAAAGGCCTGTGCAGAAACACCCCTGGGAAGACCACACACTGACTCTCTGAGGTGCCTCTGAGGCAGCTTAGAGAAGGCTTTACGGTAGGATTTTTCACACAGTAGTTTGTCCCTCCCCACTCTGCTAAGCATTCTGTGGTAGATTAAAGAAGGCCTGGGAATATGAGGGCCAAGTATTGTTTCTCTGAGGGTTCTCTGAGGTGCCCCCTTTGACATGACTGAACACAGCCATTGCCTCAAAGTTTGCTGCCACCAAGGAGTACAGGAGAAGTACAGGAGAACAGATATAGAAGTAATTATATTGACTCATTAGGTACAAGGTAAATTTTGTGAGGTGCACAGGACTACTGGGAGAGAAGAGCAATGATGCCTGCTTTCCCATTTTCTGACAATATAAAACTAGTCATTTTTGCCTGGCTTTGTTTCTGGCCCTAATTGGAACTCTCATATCCCTTGGGAGTCAGAGAGTGAGAGTAAAGAGGAAAATGACAGTCTTTACATTAGCAGAACTGGAGATTAATTTTAGGTAGTGGCACTAGGCACAGAGTCAATAAATGTTTGTTTTATTTAGCAATCAGTGAGTGTGTAAACCTTACCCCAATTGAGTTAAGTTCCAGTTTTAAGCTGAAAAAGTAAAAATCCTCCACATAAAGTTCTCTCAGCTGGATGGCTAAATACAATAGTCTTCAAAGCCCTCAAACACTGCAGGCACCTGTGATGGTCCATTACCCACAAGCCACAGAATGATCATACCTTTATTAGTTCTGCCCAAAATCACAAAGTAGTCTTGGAGTTTTCATGAACTCCCTTCCAGCCTGGGTGTTGAACACAAAGAGAGGAGGGTGAGGAAAAACTAGCAAACTGACATTAGAAACTGCAATTGGTTCTTGACGTGGTCAGTTACATTTGGTTCCCATCAAAATGAACTGAGCATCTAGCAAGCTCCTGCAACATTGCCTCAAAAGCAGTTCAATGCTTTTCACTGCACCCCCCGCTTTCTTTCTTGGCAAAGCCCCAGAAATAGTTACTGGAATGATGTTGCAGGAGCCTCATCAGACTCCTGGTAAATCAGTTCAATAGCAAGAGAGTAATGACAATCCTTAGCACCATCTTTACAACAAATTAAAATCCTTTCAGCCCTTTCACTGTTCCAGGATAGGGTGGAATGCCCTGTCCTGGAAGAACCAACACATTCCATGCTGGGATAAGTTGCTACTGGAGTGGGACATGGCTGTCTGCACTTGGATGGCCTGGCATTCTCCAGGTTTGGCTACTACCTCTGAAGAACATTTGGAGGCACTGCAGAGACTCTGAAGTTCTCAGCCTTTGCAGTTTTCTGGAAGAGTCCTTTTTGCTGATATGCCATTTTGGTGCCCATTTCATCATTAGATCCTAGAGTGCCACTGAAAAAGGTCCCCTATTCTAGCCTATGGGTTGTTCTGGTTTTAGAACTCTTTAAAGAGGTCCACTGCAGGACCAGAATACAGTGCTATTTTGGCACTTCATCCAATGATGACAAAATGTGACAAAGGGATGGGGTCTGCTTTGGTCCATGCCAGCATGTGGGTGGCAGGTCCTTATCCTGGAATTTATTCCAGAATAATGTGCAATGCAAAAAGGTCCTAAATGACTAATACTTCATCAGAGCATCATGGTACAGTGACAGTTATAAGCTGTCAGCAAATAATAATGTCTGCCAACTCAGTTAGGATGCCTCCATATATCTTTTCTTTAACTTGCTATTTAGGAATATTCTGGAGTAAACTACGTCTGGAATGAATGTTTGTTGCCCAGATGACAGGACAACAGTGAGGGGCAAGTGTAGGCACCTTGCTCCAGTGTGGACACTTGTTCCCATGACAGCATGACCATATATATCTGGGTATTTTGACAACACAGAATACCTGAAAGTGCTCCACACATGCATGGCCACCATTTTTGACCTAATTTGGGCCCACACATGCATGACGGCCATTTCCAAAATGGTGGACTTCACGAGCAGGCTTCCAGATAAGGTAAGCCGTCTCACTTTATAGGTAAAACTTGAGTTTGGAGTTGATTTTCCCTCAGTACCATTATTATGGAACTTCACTCCTATATCCTGGGACTATACTGGAATTGCCACTTAAATGTGTAGCAATCCCAGTATAGTGCCAGCATAATCACAAGGTTAATAACTTGTCTTGGATCCAGTCTTAAGTTTACAGTCGGTAGTCTTTCAACCCTTTAAATAAAAATTACTTAATCAATCTTTGCCTTGAATCTCCACTGTGAAAATGATGGCTCTAAAGGTACCTGCCAAAGATTTCTATGATTATGACACACATGAGATAACTCACACCATTGGAAGCAGAAGAGCAAACTGTTTACTGTGTTCCAAAGAGTCCGTTTTCATATCAAGCTTTTGTTTAGACATGCCTCCTTCACTCTTCTGTTTGGACAGCCTTTTCCTCTTTTTTATGTTCATTTTATTTATTTAGATAATTTATGTATTGCCCTATACTGCAGTCTCAGGGCAGTTTACTTTACAAAGAAAGTTATAACAAAATTAAAAATAATAGAAATAAAAAGGTAAAAATATTCACTAAAATATCTTCTGGGGTTGAGCGCAAAATTGAACATATTGTTTTGCCATTTCATCCCTCATGACTGAGATTTTGTGACCGGCATCCGTAATGGTTTCTCACAATTACATGCATTCCCCCCCCCCCCCAAATGACATATTGAGAAACAATAGCTGATGAGAAGGCACGTAAACAACTGTTTTGCCCTATTTGGGGTTTATCTTTCTAGAACTTGGTCTATAAGCTTTGGAAGCCTTGGAGGAAATCAGTTTGGCACCGTGGATGCAGTGGAGCTGTTTACCTGGAGGCTATGTTGATCGTGACAGTCACTGAGAGGCCTGTCAGCTGAACACGTCAACTTGTCAGTCAAGAGCAACTATCCTTCAGCAGGAATAGATACTCCATCCCCTTCTACTCATCCCCTTATCTCAGGCGTGGCCTACAGCCACGAAAACAATCTCTCATCAGCTGGAAACTTGTGAACAGTGCTGTGAAGTCACAGAGGGGAAGCAGCCATTTTCAAGGGTTCTTGCACACAGAGGAGGCAAAGCTGTGTAGGCAATTTACTTGAAAAACAAAACAGAACAGCTACTCTGTCATGCCTGGCAGCTGTGAAAAGGTTAATTTGGAACCTAAAGATGCTGCTAGAAATGGTAATGTGTGCTTGGCATCAGCCACTGATATGGTGTTCCAGTGAAATTTGATGATGCTTGTAGATTCAAGAGATTGAACAAGTTGCTTAATAAACCTTTGGCTCATTGAATCTTAATAAACCATAGCCAAGCTTTGCAGGGAGTGGGGTTTTGTGATACCTTGCAATATCTCCTTTCTCCTACAATTTGGCATTTCCTTGGGTCTTTATTCATCTCTGTTGTTTTGCTAATTTTTCTCTGGACACCCAGTTGTTCTGGTTTTCCCAAATGCAGTCAATTCACTGCTTTCCCAACAAATTTGATTTTTAGCACTTTTGTTGCCCTGTCGTATGGGCAACAAAATGCTATGGGTTTCTGAACTCTTCCTCAACTATCAGCTCAGTTAAACTAGTTCCTGGTCTGGTAAGATACACTTCTGCAGACTCACAAATAGCTACCTCTTTTGTGTCATAGCCATACACTGTAGCAATTGGCCTTGCCTGGGAAAAGTGGCATGTGACCCAGGAGTGTGGCTGGCCTTGCAGAGTGTGCTGGTAGCTGTCCACATGGTAGCCACCCTGGCCTAGCCTACCTTTGACGCTGGAGAGCAAAATTTCCCTAACCTAGAAGTTGTAGACAGAGACATTTTGCTGCATCCTGGAAACAGCCCTGGAAGTAAGCCTTCTCCAAAGTATTGCTGGATCCTGGGAATGGTATCTGAGCTGTTCCTGCTCTGTCACCTGTCTGCACAGTGGTGGCAGGAATGATGACACAGTCTAGCCCACAAGGGAAACCATTCCTGGACATGGTTTCACAGTCTGGAAGGGGGTCAGGTGCATGATTTTGTGCGGACCCTGTGATCTTCATCCACATCTTGTGTGGTCCTCAGGAATTGTGCAGACATTTGCATGGTGGCAAATTCAGTTCCTGTGTTTCCTGCTTTGCAATGTTATCTCCTTCTTCCATTGTTAACCCATTGTCCCTCTGCCCTGGCAGAGGCAGAGATTTAGGCCTCCTCAACATACCACACTAGGTTACGAGGTCATCGCTGTCTCAGCCCAAAGAATGTGGAGGTTGAACACAGGGAGAGCAGACACCATCACAAGATACCCATGTGTGGAGTGAAACTGTTTTTGGGCTGCAGCACTTTCTGTACCCCAGGAGTGGATCCGAATTGCTGATAGACCAGAGGCCTTTTCAGACGAGGGATTTTCAAAGGTGTGTAGAACCCGTTGTGATGCGGCATTTGCTCCTCTGGGCTGGTGGCTCTGTTCCGAGCAGCCCCGCCCCGCCCCGCCCTGCCCCAATGTGTCTACACATGTTCAGGTTTCAGAGCACAAAATTGTGCTCTGAACCGGTCCCAGTATGTTCGGCCCATCCCGGGCTGTTCTTAGCTGGACTGGAGGGAAAGCATTCTCTTGCTTACCCTCCGTGACAGTTGGGCCCCTCCCCTGGGCTGCGAGGGAGGGGCTTCCAAGGCAGGCCATCCAGCTTCCACCCCTCCCAACATGGCGGCCACTGGGTCATCCGTCCATTCGCCTGGCCATGTGCGGAAGCGTCCTGCTGCCACACAGATCCAGGCAAAGTGACGGACTGAAGACCTAATTTTTTAGGTCTTCATTTTAATCTGGTTTTCAGTGGCAAGACCCGTTTTAGAAATGGATCGTGTGAGCCAAAATGCAGAAGTGGCCGCCTCCAAGGGTCTGGAAAGAGGTCTCCAGTGCGGAAGTAGGTAAGTGTTTTTAATGTGTGTTAAATGTATGTTTAATCCTGTTTCTGCAGCCAGTGCGGAAACACCTTGAGACACATTCGAGCTGAAACGTTCTACAGTGTTTTTGCTGTAGTGCAAAGAGGCCTCTGGTTAAATGGGCACTGTTTAATAAACAGGGATGCTTCCATCTTTCTGGACTACCAGGGGATCCATTTTGGCATTGGTTCAAAGCCTGTGTCAAAATGGGTTCCCTGGGGAGCTTCATGCAAGTGTTGGGGCCAGTGTGAGGACTGGTTTGGATAGACTGGTTTGTTCCAGATGACTGTGGCTGTGATTTGGGCAAGTGGGTCTGGCTGGTTCACACTGATCCAGATCATGGCCTTTGAGTGCCGAAAGGCCCTTATGTACAGGGAGTATGTTTTGGCAAGTATACAAGCATACATAGTTTCAGAGGCTCTGTTTTTTTCTGAACAGGAAGAATCCACGTGATAAAAGATAGGAAGATATTACACATGTTTCCCTCTGTTTGCTGCCTTTTGAAACTTGTCACATGAGGAATAGGGGCAAAGGGACTTTAGCTTATTAATACCTCTCTACTGCTGTCACTGTGGCTGACTGCCCATTAGCTGCAGGTGTTCTGCTGCAGCTTCAGGATTTATAATTGACTTAAAAAAAACTAGGTCAGGTGGGAAACACAGAAGCTAGTGCACGGAATGATTCCCAGGGTGTTGCAAACCTTCATAGTCTAATTCTGATGCAGAAGAGATCAGGTCAAGTTGTATTCAGTGAATACATTATTGCATGAATGACACTGAGATTTGTCAAATAATTTATCTGAGGGGGAGAAAAAATGTTAGCAGGATTCATTCTGCTTGTAAAATGGATCAAACTGTGTTCATCCACCATGTTCTTTGAGGGGGGGGAGGGGAATGCCAAATTTTCATTGAATAATTTATGCAGGTTTCCCCCTCCTCCCCCCCAGATGTTCAACAAGATCTAACGTGGAACAAAATTCTTTAAAAGAGAATGCAAGTGTGTGTACAACAGGACTAGTGACATGAGGAATGTTTTGATTGCTGGTGCTAGAGAATTAAAAGCTTTGGCATATAACTGCAAAATGTCTTTTGCGAAGTCAGAACTGGAGATTGGAATCAGTGCCTCCTATACTAAGTGCTTATTCTGGATCGTATGGGTGCTTCCAGGCCTGCCGCTGGGAAACGGATTTAAGAAAATCCGTTTCCTGGTGAACCGGCCTCCCGAGGATCTGTCTGAAATAGAGACGGATCCTCGGAGGCTTCCCACGTGTCCGCACATGTGTGGGGTGGCCAGATCCCGTGGGTGCTGAGCGGATGCCGCAGCACCCATTCCAAAGGGCATCTGGCCTCCCGTGCTGCTGACACCACCCCTGGAGCCGTGGGAGTGGAGCATACAGCTGCCAGTCACCATGTGTTTCTGGCAGTGGCAGCGCGTGGCGCATGGGGAAGGGCGAAAGAAGGCAGACTGGCCTACTTCTGCCCTTCCCAAGATGGCGGCCACCAGCAAATCTGGCCCCTTGCCTCTCTGGGTGTGGAAGCGTCCTACTTCCAACCAGATCAAGGCGAGGGGCCAAATGGAAGACCTAATTTTCAAGGTCTTCCTGGAGGCCGGATTCTTTGGTGGCAAGACCCAATTAGGGATGGATCTTGCATGCCGGAGCATGGAAGCGGCCACACAAAGAGTCCCGGATCTGGCTTCCTGCATGGAAGGTAAGTAATCTATGGGCCTTTCTGCACTGGCTCTAAAAACAGATATAGAGCCAGATGTGGAATGGATTTAGACCTGGCTTCCGCATAGGGAATGAAATTAGGACCCCTTTGAGGAAGCCGCGTCCGCATATCGGCAGGCAAAAATGGTTGTTTAAACTGTTTTTGCCGCTGAAATCCTACCCAGATGTAAGACCTGAAAAAATCAGGTCTTACATCTGGCTTTCCCCCTGAAAACGGTTTGGAAACGAACGTTTCCGCACTGGAGGGGGAAAAGCCGGATTGCTGGCGCATGCCCAGTTGTTAAACAGGGAGAGCGCCGCCTTCCCTGGCTGTCCCCTGGCAAGAAAAAGCTGGGCATGAAGTAGAAACCCCCCGCCCTCCAAGGTTTCACGGCCCAATTGAGTCTTTCTCCTCGGAAGAGAAAGGGCCATGGCCCCTTCTCTTTCCAGGGGAACCTGCAGCTGCCACCCCGCACCCCACCCATGGCCACTGTTGGGGTGCTTACCTGGTCGCTGGTGGGGCGAATGTGAGAGCAGCACGGCCGGCGTCCATTGAGTCTAGGCGCACCGCTGCCTACATTTCCCAGGAAGCCTTGCGAGGGTAGCTGGCCAAAGGTGCCATGGCCCTTTCTCTTCCGAGGGGAAAGACCCGACCGGGCCTTGAAACTTTGGAGGGGCGGGCGGGGGGGTTCTACTTAGGCTTCCCTGGCAAAGATAAGGGGTCATGCCCAGCTTTTCTCGCCAGGGGACAGCCAGGGAATGTGGCAGCCGGCTGTGCCATGGGAGCTCCTGAAGGAGCCAATGGCGCAGGCTGCCGGATTGCCCACCTGTCAGAGTTGCAGAGCATGCGCTCTGCCTCTCTGACAGCTAGGCAGGTGCTGGCAGGGCTGGTTTGGGATGGGTGCTGGTGCACTCGCACAGCACTCACCCCAAACTGTTTCCAAATCTGGCCCTGCCACCGCTGTCCCGCACGTGTGCGTACGCGCGGGGTCTCCGAGAAACCGTTCCTGTTTGGAACGGTTTCCCCTTTAAAAACGTTTCGCGTGTGCGATCGTGTGTGCGAAAATGCCCCAAGTGTCTCGTATGTGTCTTACATGTGTCTTTATGGTCACATCCCCATTACAACCTTATCTCGGTTTCAAACCGTTTTCAATCCTTGCAGACCCCACGTCAGTTTGGCTTAACACGCTTTCTGTGTGTTAAATCACCCCAAAGTGTTGTAAATGTTAATCCTCATTTCAACAGGTCTCACTCCGGTTAATGCGCTTGAAATGTTTTACATTTTTTACTGTGGGAACCCTTCCGTGTTAAGGGATGAGTGTTTCCCTCTCCCAATAGCTTGCTTCCAAAGCAAGCTGTAAAATCCACCCCTTAAAGCAGCAGCCCTAGTAGCAATCCAAGCAACCCACTGTAGCAATCCAAGCACTTCACACCTGATAATGATCTTGCCATTAAAATTCTGACCTTTAAAAAAGGGAAAAGAAAGAAAAGCAGCTGCAGGTTTGGGGAGATGTGTGAATGTTTAAGGTGAAGGGGGCTTGAGTTGCTGCTGCTGCTGCTGCTGCTGCATGCCCTGAGCAATGAGGAGAGGAGGGGAAAGAATTGCTGGCTGTCCGCTGCCGTTTTTCTTCCATCCAGGAAAGCAGCAGCCACCTAGCTAGGCTCTCTGAAGGGGTCCCTTATGGGTGGCGCATTCATGCCAGGAGGAAGAGGACAGGGCAGTCCCGAAAAGCAGTTTTTAAAAAGTAGCCACTGGAGTCCCCCCTTCAGTCACGTACATCCTCAGAATCCAGATTGAACACGATTCTGGCTGAAAGTAATGGGTTCAGGCAAATTTGCGTTTGTATCCGGTTCTGTTATTTCGGTTTAGGGAAACTGGATTAAGCTTCTAATGTGTTTTAAGGTCCTGTTCGGAAGCACCCTATGCTTTTTTCTCAAAGAAAGTTTGGGAGGAAAATTTCCTAACCGTTTGCATAGATTTAAGCCATGGGAAATAGCCCATATTTGGACTGAAGGGTCAAGGGTAAGGCTGTAGTACAGAAGACAGGAAATTAGCTGTGGCGGTTATCTCTGCTGTCCACATTTTGCCACATCATAATCCATTGTAATGTTCGATGCACCTTGCCATTTGGGGATTACAGGCAAGCTCTATTTAAAGCAGGATTAGCAAAATGAGACAGTAACTTGAAAAGATGCTTGAAAAGCAATGCCATGCCATGAGTTTTGCAGACAGTCATTTTGGCATCCCCACCTTCCGTCTTTTGAGAAAGAGAAAATAAGCACATGCAGTAGTGTACCTCTCTCTGGCCTCCTTTAATACAGTTTTGAAAGACTTTGAAAATAGACAAATCTTCAGTATATCCTTTGTTAAGTGGTAGAACACTTAACACTTCCAATCTAGCGGGGAAAAAGAGATCCCTAAAGAACAACTATTCTGTGTAAAGTTCCACCCACCCCACCCAGAAATGAATGGAACATTTTGAGGATATAGAAAATATTTGCTCTGGGCTACAATAGTGCAGCTAGAGATTTTTAGATTTTTGACTCAATAGGCTGCATCAAGACATTGGTTAATTATTCCACTATTTTTGGATGTTCCAAAACAAAGCAAGGATTTTCTGGAATATTCATGCTTTATTCCAGAGTATCCAAATTTAGCAGAGTAAATGACCAGGGTGGTACAAATATCTATGCAGCCGCTTTCCCACCTCCCTGTTTCACAAATGTTCCAAAGCCTTTGTATGAATATGAATGTCATTGTATGAATGTCATAACATTCAGTTCATATATGTATGTCTGAATTTGTACCAATATCAAATGTTATGAATATTTGTGAACATCGTTATTCAATCAAATTTGGCTGAATTCAAATGTTTGAATTCAAATCAAATGTCCAGATATTTGTTATGTGGCATTAAGCCCTTTCTTGAATCGGGGGGGGGGGGTTGGCAGGTGCCTAGTGAGGAAGACACTCTGTTTTGATTTGCCAAACCTCTTAAGAACATAAGAGAAGCCCTGCTGGATCAGGCCACAGCCCATCTAGTCCAGTGTCCCATTGCACACGGTGGCCCACCAAATGCTCATGGACATCTCAAGCAGAGACAAGGACAATAGCATTCATTCTAGTAGCCATTGATACATCTGTCGTCCATAAATGTCTAGACTGGTAGCTGTTACCACCTTTTCCGGCAGCACATTCCATAAACCGATAACCCTCTGGGTGAAGAAATATTTCCCCTTGTCAGATCTGACTCTCCTACCCATCAGCTTCATAGAGTGTCCCCTGGTTCTAATGTTGTGTGATAGAGAAAATAAATGTTCTCTATCCACCTTTTCTATACTGTGCATAATTTTATATACTTCAATCAGGTCCCCCCTTAAACGCCGTCTCTCCAGACTGAAGAGGCCTAGATGTTGCAGCCTGGTTTCGTAAGGGAGGTGTTCCAGCCCTTTAATCATTCTGGTTGCCCTTTTCTGCACCTTTTCCAGTTCCACAATATCCTTTTTGATGTGTGGTGACCAGAATTGTACACAATATTCCAAATGTGGCCTCACCATAGATTTATAAAGCGGTAAAATGACATTTGCTGACTTCTTGTCTATTCCCTTCTTTATTATTCACAGCACTGAATTAGGTTTTTTTTTTGCTGCTGCTGCACACCGGGCTGACCCCTTCATTGAACTGTCCACCAGAACCCCGAGATCTCTTGTTAGAATGAAAATCTAGTCTTGGGGTGGGCTATGAATATGCTGCCTTAGAGAGTCATGCAAGAAGAACCTAAATCTGATCCCAAATCTTCTTGCTGGTTTGTTCCTGGATCATTACATAGAATACACATTTTAAAGCCGACAGTTTTTCCTCTTTGATGGTTGCTTGGAGAGATGGTACATAAAAGAGTAAAGCGAACTTACTTGCAGTGCTTTATCACAGCCCTTCTTGGTGTCACATTTTATAGGGTATCATTTCATGGCATTTTAAAGTATAAGACTCTATACAAATCACGAACTGGGCTTATCTCCTGTCTTACCCCAATAAATGGCCCTTTCCAAGCCTTTCTGGGATCACTCTCCCTGCACCTCTGGTTGTAGTCATTAATAACTTGCAGCAGTATAGTTCTCGATCAGCCATCTAAGCAAACCAAAACAGGCTGCCTATTAAGGATGTGTACATTTTTTTTTTGGATTTGACTCATATTGAATCGAATGCAAGAAAAATCATATTCATTCAAACAGATCCCTTTCAAATGTAGTATGATTCTAATTCAATATGAATGTTCAGTGCCATACAAATCCCATGCAAATGCCTATGAATCCCATACCAAGCTTCATACGAATGTATCAAAACATTTGTTTTGAATGCAAATGTCAATCTTCAGATCTGCCAACATCGATTTGAATTCAAATGTTTGAATTGTACGAATTTGCATGAATTTTGAATGTTACAAATATCTGTGCACACCCTTACTACCTATTTAAGATTGATGCAAATGGGCTGTGGACCCAAGAATGGTTCTGCTCCTTATCCCAAAATACAGGGTATATTAAATTCTTCCCAACTGTACTGAACTTCTAACCATATTTGTGAAAGTGTATAAAACATTGAACATAGACAACCAGTTATTATATGTTGGCAACTTGCAATCAAACAACCTTAATAATCCTGAAAACCTGGTGAAATTGAGCAAGAAGTGCCCTAAGATGCCTAAAAAAAGAGCAAGTAATAAGGTTTCTAATAACTTTTTTTTAAAATGTCTGTCTTCAGAAGGTTTCTAATAACTTGAAGAAAAGTGAAAACCGACAGGGCCTAAAATGTGGAATTATCCCGGACCTATATTGGAATCGTCACACATATGTGTGGCAATCCTAACATAGTCCCAGGATATAATAGGGATGTGTATGAATGGGTTCTTTTTGCATTCGGATTTGAGTCTAATTCAATGTTAAAACATTCAATTCGAGTTGAATGTTTAAAATCTGAATGCAACAAAAATGAATAGAATCTGATACATTCAAATCTATTCGTTTGAATGTTAGATATGAATCTGAAGATACGAATGTCAACAACATTTGTATTTAAATATATGAATGTCAACAACATTCGTATGTGTTATACGTATCTCTACGCATTTTGTATGCATCCCGTTTTATCCCGTATGCATCCTGTTTTCATTTCGAACTATATGCGCAGATGCATACAGATATGTATGTACTATATCTGCCTATCTGCCTGCCTGCCTGCCTGCCTACCTACCTACCTTCCTACCTAGCTACCTTTCCTCTATCCTGTGAGCCAGTTTGGCCTAGTGATTTAGGGAGCTAGACTCTTATCTGGGAATACTGGTGTAGTGAAACAGAGACTGGTTCTCTATGGGGGTTGGCAAAGTTAATCTGGCTCTATTGGTTCTATGTAACTTTAACATTGTATCCAGGCTAGAAGAGATCAGCTGGTATACATCTTGGGATGATGCTCCTTGAGCCTCTCTGCCCAATTCTAAACACCTGTGAATTAAGTCCCTAATTGGTGCAATGCCGGAGTTTGGGGGATAAAAGAATCTTTGGTATCCTTTATCTGACTCAAGATAGAGAGATCGAAACTTTTCTGGACAAAATGCCATAGAGTAAGGAATAGAACTTTGTTTTATGTTCACTTGCTTGCTTTGTTCATGTCTTTTTATATTTTGTAACTGCGTTCTAGGATTCACCGGTTTATCTGTCTTCCTTTGTATCTGCTGGCTCATGGCCAGAGGAGCATAGTTCCTGCCGGTTGATGTCAGTTGAATGCTTGTTACTCTTTGTTTTGTCTTTTAATAAATCAACATAAAACTTTCCAACTACTTGTTACTTTACTCCTGTGGACGGCCAGCAGGAGTTCAAAGGGATTTAGGGGCTCTTAGGAGAGCGTGGGGGTGTCAAAGGGGCCCCAAGCATCTTAAGAGTCACAGAAACTCCTACAACTGGGTTCGATTCTATCCTTCCCCATGAAGCCAGCTGGGTGACCTTGGGCTAGTCACAGCTCTCTTCTGAGCTCTCACAGCCCCATCTACCTCACAGGGCGTCTGTTGTGGGGAGAAGAACAGAAGGTTTGTCAGCCGCTTTGAGTCTCCTTAAATGGGTGAGAAAAGTGGGGTAGAACTCTTCTTCCTCTTCTTCCTCTTTCTCCTCCTGTCATCTGTCATCTCTCCTGCCCTATGCATGAATGTCTCAGAGTGGGTTTCAACAATAAAAACAAATTAAAAGAACCCACTGAAAACAATAACATTGCCTGAAGGTGCAGAGGGGAAGCTTTTTCTTCAGCCAAAGACCAAGGTAAATAGGGGCATTCCCACCCCTCGGAGTCTGGGTGTGAGCTTTGAGGATTGGGCCCATCCTTCAAAGCCAGCAGCTGAGGCTGGGCCGGCATGGACCACTTGGCATGCTGAGGGCCTTTTAGCCTGCACTAGGACCAGTCTGCTCCAGGTTGGGCCATACTTCCTAGCATAGGCTAGCATGATGCAAGATAGGCTGCACTATGCAGAAGTGGCCTAAGATTCTCCATAAGTAGAATTCAGGGGGGAAAAAACCCTAATTACACAGGGATGGTTCCACTCTTTTTGGGTTCTTTGGTTGAAGGCAAAAGTCCATTTCAGCTACCAGAAGAGGCAGAGAAAGAATTATTGTTGTCTTAAGTAACAATCTGTCTTTAACTGACATCTAGGGCAGGTCTCCACTGCACAGATGTGCCTGAGATGCACCCATGATTGCTGTGGAAAAATATGCCCCCTATCTCTTGACTTCAGGGCAAGAAGGTGTATTTTCAGTGATGGACGGAAATACCTTCTTTCTGGGTGTAAAACTGCACAGTGTAACAATGGTGATAATGCCTGGCAATGGGGCAATATAATTACCACAAGGTCCTTACTGCCACTGTGGCCATGCTGGCCACGGCCACTTTCTTGGGTAAGGTAAGGTGTCTCCAAAAGTGTGTGGAAACACAGCCACAGAAAGACTCTATTATGCCTAGTGTTTTGTAGAAAATTCCTCTGATAACTTTGCAGGCCCTGGAGATTAAAACAGAGTAAAATGTCAAAAGACCTAAAGCTTACATTCTGAACTACTTTGAAAGGTTCTAAGCTTACTTTATCCTTTGCCTCTGTCTAGGACTTTATAATTTAAACCCACATTTTTAAGAATGTGTGTTTTTAAGCCCTCAATCTCTTTCTAAACCAATTAGGTATTTTAATGCATGCTATCCCTGTTAATTTTTTTTTAAAAAAACATTTCCACATTGTTTTGATTTTTTAAAATAATAGATTAACAAATGTATAGCTGTCCTTTGAAATGTTTGAAGCTTATTTTACCCCTTGTGTATATTATCTTAACATTTAAATTCATAGTATAAGAATGCTTATTCTCTTCATCCTTTTATTTTTTTTGGATATGAAATTCTGGTTAATCTATTGTTGCACTTTAGACAGTAATGTGGGATATATTTTGTTTAAGCAAGATAAAATGATAAGTTTTTAACTCACATGTTATGTATAACTAATCTTCCCTTTTTATCTTTTCAGATAAGCTGTTTTTGTTTTCTTTTGTTTTAGTATCAGGTATGTAATTCCTCTTTCTCTTGACATAACCTCTCATTATAGAAATAGGTAAGATAGATTAGAGATGAAAAAGACAAAACCATCACCATACTTTTTGCCTCTAGATGGCAGCAAGTTATCAAGTTAGTGTAGTTTTTCATACCTGCCATAGTCCAAACACAGTCACAGAGATAGGCAAGCAATTTGGTAGAAAACATTGGTGGTGGGTGTATTAACTGTGTATGTATATAGAAGTAAATTGCTGTTCTCAAACATTGTCTTTATTACTCAGAATTGCTGGGAGAAAAAAATTAAGGGTATTTTTCAGCTGACGATATCCAGTAAAATAAAGCCATTTTAGGCGTTTGGATTGAAACTTCTGGAGCTCACAAATGAAGTGCTAGCAACTGATTGATTTTGTTATCTAAAATTGCAACACAAAAGCATGGCAATGAATGGATTCATCATTCACGATTATCCTGCAGATAGATTTTAAAACTGTTTGGACTCTGGGTGTTCTTTTAGGCATTTTACTTGTTTGAAGGTCTGAGCGTAGAATGAAGAGGGAAAACAAACCATTCATACATTTGTCGTGCTTGAAGACAATGGCTCTGGCTTTGCTGATGCAGAGCAGTTTTATTCAGAGAATGAACATGGAGAGATATTTGAGAGCCTCTTACGTTCTAGTCTCAGTTGCTTTCCCAGTCTCATAAAAGTGGGTAACAGTGAAACAGACTAGGGAAAATTTTAAGTAGTTTCTACCACGATTAGTGGAGAGGAATTTTAAGCCCTTATATGTTAGGCTGCATTCACATCTAAGGATTAATCCAGCTTCAGATTGAGAGAACATGTAGATTAAGAGGGAAGCTGTTTCGCTCTGGCATCATCCAATTAACAAAAAACCTCCCTTTGGGTTAAATAATGTGGAAAGAAAGTAACCGATCACTTTGCTGTGGTGTTGTTCCTGAAATTGGACTGGAGCCGGATTAACACTTAGGTGTGAACACAGCCTTTTAGGTGTGAACACAGCCTTAGTAAATGGGAGTGGCTGAACCTCAGTTGTAGAACAAATTGCCTGGATAGCAGAGGGTTGCTGGTTCATTTCCCAGGCTTTCCCCAGAAGTAGGCAATGTCAAACCACTTTTGTATTCCTGCCAAGAAACCTGCATGGAGGTGCCCATGCAGTTAATGAAGGCCGTGACTCAGTGGTACCCAACTGTGTAAACACTCCTGGGTTTGTTGTGCAATAGGTAAGAAACTATCAGGTTTTTTTTTTAATTTCTAATTTTAAAGCAGATTTTAGGCTACAAGACTCCACACAAAGTACAATCCTATAATGACTATACAGAAGCATGCTTCATACATTTCAATTGAGCTTAATCCCCTATAAATATGCATGGAATAATGGTCTTATTTGTAATCAATGGGGATTACTTCTGAGTAAAGACACCTAAGTTTGGAAGTCCCGTAATGAACAATGCAGGCATGAAGAATCATTAATAACACACAAAAATATGTCCTAGTTTACTGTTCTCTCCACTTGGTAAAAGAAGCAAATAGAATAAAAATTAAGTGAACAATTTGCACTGAATAATTTACTAAGCTAGGAGTGACATAAATGGTCACAGGTACTTTGAGATCTTTTCCTTTTGCTTTTCTTTGCACCTGAATTTTATATCAAAACGATCATTGGATACTTTAAAAATCAGGTTATATGAATTCCTTTGCATAATTTTCCAAGCCATAGCCTACATGGCTGGCTCCATTACAATCTAGAAAGTAAGTATACAACCCACATTTCTCTGTATGGCTTAGTACAGATCTAGTTTAGAAGGGAACAAAGGTAGCAAATCAGAAGCCCTTTCTGTACTCACTGGTAATTTGGAGTAAGGAACCTCTTAATCCGGATCACTGGCTTCCTGATTGGCACATTAATGCAGATCACAGAGGCCCTGCCCGCTTTTCTCCAGCTTAAGTAAGCTGTTCATCTGGTCAACAAGACAACCAAGGGTCTTGTTCCGGATAACAGGAGGCATTCAGACAGCATGCCTCTGTCGTCCAGAACTACCAGGGGGTGCTTTTCAGTGGCATGCCGTAATGTGCTATCAAAAAGCCTTTTCCCAGGCTCTGAGGTTAGGAACCTACTGATCTGGATTAACGCAAGGTAAGTGCAGAAAAGGCCAAAGGCAAACTGTGGATTTCTTGACCCTGGTGCACACCAATAATAATCAGTGGAGCTTTTAGGGGATCAGTAAGACCTTTGAAGCAGTAGCATGTTTGTGGGTAGCCTGACAGTTGCTGGCCATGGGGATGCCATTGCATCAGATGCAATGCCACCATGGAAGACTCCTGCCCTTTGCTGGATCTTCACTTATTTATTTTCTACCTTGTACTCCTACTTGGGGTGAGTCATAGAATCATAAAGTTGGAAGGGATCTCTAGGGTCATCAAGTCCAACCTCCTGCTCAATGCAGGATTACCTAAACCATCCCAGACAGATGTAGGTCCAGCCTCTGCTTGGAGACCTCCAGTGAAGGAGAACTCACTACCTCTCATGGCAGCCTATTCCATTGACTGATTGGCCTCACCTGTCAGAAAGTTTTTCCTAATATCTAATCTGTACTGACTCCCTTGAAGTTTCATACTGCTGTTTCTAGACTTCCCATCTTGTGCAAGTGAGAATAGGGATGATCACTCTCCACTGTGAGAGCCCTTCAGAAACTTGAAGACCGTGATCATATCTCCTCTCAGTCTTCTCTTCTGTAGGTTAAACATTCCCACAGTCACAATAGAATCACTATACATAAAGGTAAACTAGACTGGAAAAAAGAAGAACAGTGTTAGCATGGGGAGAGGATGCTGTTCCATCAGTCAAAGGGCAGGGTTAAAAGCTGAGTCTGCACCAGACATCTAAATACATGCAGCAAGGATGCCTGATGCATCTAGAAGGAAAGTTATACAATAGGATGTTGCTATTGTTGGATTCTGCTGAGTTGTGAGCCGAATCCTGGGGTATTTTCACACTTCCCAAGGAGCGTGGTTAACCAACATTGACTTGTGCGTGCACTTGGAGTGGTAGTCAATTTTGGACAACACACACACACACACACACACACACACACACACACACACACACATGATAGAATCCTTTCCTTATTTGATTTGGGGCCTGGTCCTCCTTTTGGCTGCGGCGCCCTCCGCAACTTTGTGTGCATCAGCTCCATTGCCCTGATGATGCTGATGTCCACTTGTGTCTTTGGTTGTCCAAGGTGCCAGTGTGCTTGTGCGGCACCTCAGACAACCCCAGAGCACCGGAAGAAGAGTGAATGGTCACTGCCCCAGTTGCTTGAGGTAAGTCCCTGGGCAAGGTTGGTTAAGGTGTGGAGCACGATTTTGTGCTTCACACCTAATCAACAGTGAACTTCTGGTGAGAGCTGGCATGCTTGGAGGCTGTAACAGCCTAATCATGCACTAGAGGTCATGATGCAAATAGGCCTCTTGTTGACCCCATGGGCACCTCTGTGCAGACATCGTGGCAGAGAGACGTAAGTGTAGAGGAGGAAGGCTGAGAATCAAACCGGCAACTCTGCTTTCCAGGCAGTTTGCTTTATCACTGAGCTACCCAGTCCATTATAGATTTTGGGGCTTTCAACAAGAAAGGCCACCTGCGTGTCCCTATCGCCTTAACTGCTGAAGGGGATGGCCAAGCAGATGTTAGGGTTTTCCATACATGTGGGGAAGGCACTGCGATCTGCCATTGAAAAAAGATGCCTCCACATCTACATTTGTGAATGTAGAGGCATCACTTTTTAGCAGCGGGATGGAAGGACCTGTATGCACCCCCAACAACCGTGCTGCCTTCATCTGTGATTGTGCCCAGAAATGGAGTGGCACAGTCACCATGAGGCACTTGCTGTGAGCACCAGTGGAGATATGCTGGCAGTGAACACTTTAATGGGCACCTTCAGCAGTCAGTGGAGCCATGGTGCTTGTCTCATCACAAACTGCAGGCTGTTGGTACATGATTGGATTCACTGCTGGATTTTCCTGGTTTGGACTGAGGCAGAAAATGGGCATATGGCATGCATACACACAGTCTTGAAGAGAGCTTCATCTTACACTCAATTTAGAGCACAGGTTTAGCCTTGATACATGAAAATGCAGATAGAAACAGTTCTAATGAAATGCACGTTGCCGTGATGGCTGGAAGTGGATGATAAATCTGTGCAAATTATTTCAGGGAAACCTGAGAGGTATGGCAAGTTTTGTTCCACTCTTAAACGTCTTCTTTAGGATTTAGCTAAAACTATGAGGAACTAAGATGATTCTAACCACAAGGACCTGGCCACCAATCAAATCTCCTTGAGATTTAGGGCCAAATTGCACCTCATCCATCTTCAGTCAGCTATCTGAGAAAGAAAAAATGCATCAGCAAAGCAATGAACCATTTTCCTTTCATATTATCTAATCCAAAGTTAGATGTTTTGGTTTAGATAATGCAGAAAGAAAAGAGCTACCACTTTGGCAATCTGTAGCCTATTCACACTTAGGTCTCTGGTGTGCACTTAGGGGAACTTCCACACTGAACTCAAAGATCCAGATCTTTGAGATGGGATCTTCTCTGGACAACTGGATCTTGAAGATCTGGATATTCAGGAGACTCCCCTGCTTTTGCACGGGAAAGCATCCTTCGGGGGGGAGGGGGTTGGATCTGGTGGCAGCGGAGGCAGTGGTGGTGGCAACAGCACGCAGCTGCCATAGTTGCCTCCTCTGCCACCACCGCTGCCAAATTATCCCTCCCCCCCCCAGGTGGCTGCTTTGCCTCTAGGGAGAAGGATGTGGGAATCTATGGGGGGAGCAGCCAGCCTTGATCCAGCCCTCTAGGGAGAAGGACATGGGAGGCAGAGGCTGCGGGGAGAGCAGGCAGATGCAATCAACCCCCCCCCCCGTGGCCTGCAGCCATCATTGGAACAGGGGGCGTGGCGGAGTTGGCCGCACCGCCATCATCACGCCCCTGAGGGGTGGAGGCGGCAACAGCATGTTCTCCTGCAGCTTGATTAGGGCCTCAGGAGGCATGGTGCATGTCTGCATGGTTCCTTTCTCAGCACCCAGTCCAATTGGGTGCAAGAGGGCCCATGCAAAAGCAGGGGAGTCTCCTGAATATCCAGATCTTCAAGATCCGGTTGTCAGGGAAGATCCTATCTCAAAGATTTGGATCTTCAAGATCCGGATCTTTGAGTTCAGTGTGGAAGCTCCCTTAATTGCATACCAGAGACCTAAGTGTGAATAGGCTCCAGATTGCCAAAGTGGGGAGCAGGCAGCCTTGATCCAGCCCCTCACCCTGAAGGCCCGCAGTTATCATTGGGACAGCGTGACTGCCTACTCCCCCCACAGCCTCCTCCTCCCACCTCCTCCTCCCTAGAGGCAAAGCAGCCTCCTGGGGGAGGGGATCTGGCGGCAGCGGCGGCAGCGGAGGCGGCAACAGCACATGACTGCCATTGTCGCCTCCTCCTCCGCTGCTAGATCCCCCCTCCCCAGGAGGCTGCTTTGCCTCTAGGAAGGAGGACATGGGAGGCTGCAGGGGGAGAAGGCAGCCATGCCCCCTGTCCTGATGACAGCTGCAGGCCATTAGAGCAGAGCTGCTTTTCGACTTGGGATGGCCAGTCGTTGCTGCACAGCAGGTATGCTGCATTTTCCCTTTAACTGTGGATTTATTCCACTAGTCTGGAGGCAGCCTATATCTCTCCTCAGTTACACTGGAATGAATGTGGATGGCTTTCCACAGTCTTCCCCATGTCTGAAGCTTTAGCTCAGGGTACATCCCTTGTCCTCTGATGAAGAGTATATCTTCAATTACCTCTCAGAGCTTTGATGCACTGTAGCCTTGGCATTGCTTTGAAGCATTTTCTTCCTGTTGCTGCTCAGCCATGGCTCCCATTAGTGCTTCCAGGGAGCTGTAAAACTGTAGTGCTTGCAAGAAAATTGCTGGTTTGAAGAATTAAATGAAAGAAGACCACATCTTTGCTTTACCTTTTTTCCTGCGAGGAGATTCATGAGGCAGGCAGGTGAGTAGATGGAAACTCACAGTCTTTTTATCACATTGATGGCTTGAATGGATTTTGTTTCGTGGAGTATCTTTTAAGACTTTAATTAAATCAGAAGAAACACTTTCCTCCACCCAGCTGCCTGCTGCTTATCTGCCTCTTAAGGCTTTGATTCATTACATAGCGTTATTTTCCTCTCTCTATTCCAGAGTAATCTTTAAAGACCTGCAATTTGGAAGATGAAAACTTTTATGGAATAAAGAAATAAAACATATGCAATTTTGTTTGGATGCACATTTTCCCCCTCCAGCATAATACTGGATGACCCTCAAAACAACATTTTGCTTAGCACGAGTATTGCTGTTTCAGCTCTTTTGTAAAACATCCTTCTAGGTCCACTCTGACAATTTGGTTCTCTCAGCCACCACCAGAACAACAAAAAACCTGTGACCTATCTGCACTTGGTCTTATTCTGGAATATTTCCCAGAATAGGGACCTGCTATCTGCATGCTCATGCAGACTATGGAAGGCCCCAGGTGAGGCCTCCCAAAGTCAACATTAGCTTGTGGCCAGCAGACTCCTATCCTGAGATATATTTCAGAATAATGCCTAGTACAGATGATGGGGGAAGTGCTACCTCTGCCTTGGCCACCTGTTACTAACACTCCACAGTCACTCAAAAGCTTGTTTAGTTTTTGTAAAATGGACAGTGAGTGCTTTACACCAAGATGTTTGCTTTGAAGCTAAGGCTATCCCTCCTGCTATGCGACCGAGTCCACATATGCCTTTGTTTACATGTTCACGAATTTGTAAGTTATGCATGCAATCGTGATTTTAAAAAATAATTAATTTGAAGCTCATTACACACTGTGTGAACTACCGCACAGTGCCTCTGCTCACTTCAAGTGCTCCAAGGGAGGATTTATTTATTTATTTAGCATACAACAAATTCACATAGTTTAAACAGTGTGATAGAACCAGGAGATCCTTTAAGACTGTCTGGTTGCCGCATCTTCGAGATTTTAGATGATAGCCTCGAAGTGACAGCTCTTTAGCGCCACCCAGGGAACACGTGTGACTTAAGGAGTGTCACGGACGTGAGCAGTAAGGATGTGCACGAATATTTGAAATATTCATTATTTGGACAAATTTGGACATTTGTATATGAATTAAACGTCTGGACATTCGGATTTCTGAATCTGAACGAATAGAAATATCTCAAGTTATTAGTCTGAATAATCTGGACATTCATATCTGTACAGGTACGTATGCATCCCATGCCTACCTGTACGCATCCTGTACGCACCTGTACACATCCGTATGGTATGCATGATTATGTACGAGATGAGTATGTACCTGTACAGATATGGATGTCCAAATTATTTGTATGAATACATGTGAATGCATTTGTACTGAATGTCCAGACATTCGTTTTGTCATTATTCAGATACATTCAGATTTTTGAATATTTGATTTGTTATGAATTGAATTTGAAAACTGCATTCGTGCGGACCCCTAGTGAGCAGTTGTTCTCCCCCTCCAAGGGAGGAGATGCAGCCAGATGGGAGGGTGGTCTAGCTTGCTCCCACTAACCCACCCCCAGAAGCAATGGCAAATTTCTCCTCCTTGGGCAGAACTTAGACCTGTCTTTCCCTCTAGGTCAGTGATGGGCAACCCTTTGAGCCTGGTGTGTCAAAATTCGCCAAAAAAAAAAAAAAGAGTAAAACGGGTGGTGTGTCATTTCGAGAAAAGAACCATAATTTCACAATATCTGGCTCCAGAGGTCACCATTTGAGCAGCAAGGGAAGTAGCGGGGGGGGGGGGAGTGCACGCAGCTTCCATGATCTGGAAGCACAGTGAAATGTGGATTTGGGTGGTGCTCTGGGGGGAACTGGGGGGGGGGAGGAGTCATGAGGGAGAGGGAGGTGGAGAGGGAGGCTTTGCTGGCCTTACAGCTGCACGGGGATACAGCCGCGCATGGCCTTGTTAGCAGTGGCAGTGGGGAGAGGGGTAACCATTAAGGGAGGCAGGCGGGGGGACATGGAGATGTGGGTGGGGGAGAGGGGGACAGGTGAGGGGGATGCTAGCATAGGCTTCATAGCAGCAGTGGGGGAAGGGGAGCCTACCTTCTTCCTTCGCAGCCGAGTCAAAAAGAACAGCGTGGCTGACCAAGCCCCTGTTAAAGTTTGAGGGAGGAGGAGCTGAGACTGTATGTTTCCAGGAGGGCTGGATCAGCCATGATTTGCCTCTGGCCCGATACTTCTCTGTATGCGGCCACGTGTCATCAAAAATGGCTACACGTGTCAGTGCTGACACATGTGTCATAGGTTAGCCATGACTGCTCTAGGTAGTAATTCCCAATCAGCTTGGAGAAGCGTGAGTCAGAACAAGCAGCAAGCAAGCAAGGCAACTGCTAGGAGAACAACATGAATGGGGTTCAAGGGGCAGCAGTTTGAACTCTCAGTTTTATTTATTTATTTATTTGAATTTTTATCTCACCCTATACCCAAAGGTCTCAGGGCGGGTTACAACATTAAAAACCAGTAAACACATATGAGCATTAAAACCATAACCATGCCTGAATGTGGGGAGGAAGGGCAAAGAGGTGCGTCTTCACCACTTTCCTGAAACCATAAAGTGAAGATGCCTGATGCACCTCAGGAGGGAGACTATTCCACGATTTGTGAGCCACCACTGAAAAGGCCCTATCCTGGCTGCCCATCCCTTTTGCTGCTGAGGGTGGTGGTACAACCAGGAGGGGCTCCCCTGCAGATCTTAGGGCACGGGCAGGTTGATATGCAAGAAAGTGTACTTTATAAGCATTATTTAGAAGACTCTTCCATTGTATGTGAATGTGGTGCTGAACAAACAACCCAACATCTGTATTCCTGTCCAAAATGTCCTGTCTCATGTACCATGGAGGAACTGCTCAGTGCCACAGATAACGCAGTTGTTGTTGCTCATTTGGGGTCAAAAATTACTTAGTTTTATCTTTATTTGTCCTTCTTATTTTATTGGCACTGTTTCAACCATTTTTAAATGCTTTATTGATCTGAATGTTGTTTGTAAAACTCATTTATACATTATGTCGGTTTGTCATAGGGCTTGTTTTAGGTGAACGCAATGCTTTTGACAGAAAATGAAAAATAAAAACTTGTTTTTAATGTGAGAGGGAAAACCCTCCCTCTTCGCAGAACTGACAGAAGTCTAAGATCCTGCTCTGGACTGCGCAACCTTCTGAAGTGTTGCATACTGTATTTTCACTAAGGGAAAAAAGGCCCTGTGTTCTAACCTTTCTTATGATGAGCAAATGCTATGCCCTGGAAAAGCAAATGAATAGCAGTAGCAGTGGATAAAAATGGGTAACCAGCCAGGGATGCCTCCCCCAAAGGCAACTTTTCTAAGTACCCTCACAAATTACAGGAATTGATCAGGGCAGTATATTTGTAGTTCCGTGAAATCTCTTGTCTCTTGGATCCCTCCTTCCTTTCTCCTTGGGGCATTCACTCCACTGCTGTGAGTATTTATTTGTGTTCCTTTGCCAATTCTCCACTCATTTATTTATAGGCAGTATATTCAAAATCCATAAAGTGTAAGTACGTCCCTAACCCATCTAATCATGCTTCAGCACTGCAAAGAAGTCTCTGGCTGCTGGTTGGCATTTTGTTGACCCTTGAGAAGCGGCGCCATTCAGTTAACAAAAGGCTGTAAGCAGGAAGATGTATTTGTTTCTTCTGGCTCCCCAGTTCCCCAACATGTTATCTAATACATTTCTTGCAGTGGGAAGGAAGAGGTATTTAATCTCTCTGTGCCCTAGAACCACTTTGGTCTAGTGGGTAGGGAGTCAGACTCTTATCTGGGAATACCGGGTTTGATTCCTCTTTCCTCCATGTGGCCAGCTGGGTGACCTTGGGCTAGTCACAGCTATCCTCTGAGCTCTCATAGCCCATCTAACTCATTGATGTCTGTTGTGGGGAGAAGAACAGAAGGTTTGTCAGCCATTTTGAGTGCCCTTAAATGGGTGAGAAAAGTGGAGTAGAAAAACCAACTCTATTCTTCTTCTTCTTCTTCTTCTTCTTCTTCTTCTTCTTCTTCTTCCTCCTCCTCCTCCTCCTCCTCCTCCTCCTCCTCCTCCTCCTCCTCCTGCATTTGCCATTGGTGCAGAAGAGGTCTATTGGCCTCCCTTCTGCACACTGGTGCAATTTAATAGAGGCCTCTTCCACTCTTAGGGTGTTTTTCCCACTGTCACTAGAAGTACCCATTAATGGGTACTTAATGGGTACTTCTAGTGACAGTGGAAAAACACCCTTAGTATGTGCAGATGGGCTAAGGCATCCACAGGTGACCCATTCTGGCAGTGTAAATAGGCACACTGCTGCAGTCTGCCCCCCTCCCTCCCCCCCCCAAACTCCAGAGTTTTATGAGAAAGTGAACTTTAAAGTAGGCATGGGGGCTGGTGCAGAACAGGCCATCCTAATGTGGGCTGAACTACTTTGCACACTTAATTGGATCTTTCTCATAAAATGAGTTTTATAATTTGTAAATGTAGCTGAGTGCTTTTTATAGAAGACAGTCAGGAAATGGCAAAAAGACTTCCACCAACAGATATCTATATAAAATTTTTACTGTTGGCAGCTATCCCCATATCCCTACTCTAATTATGCTGGAACTGGGAAACGTGTCCAAAGCACTCAAATGTTTTGTTTTGTCAAGCCAGAGGTGGGTGATTTTGCACTTCCCTTCCTGTCCCGTGGACAGAAAAGGTGTGCGATGCACTAACATTGACTAGGGCCTGTGCTCCACAGTTAGTATACAATTGGGCAGCCTCTGGAAAGCAGCGGGTATTTCTAGTCTGTAATAGGGATGTACAAGAATATTTGAAAGAATCAAAATTGGATCAAATTAGTTCAAATTTGGACATTCAAATTCAAATTGAATGTCTATACATTCATTTTTAAACATTTGAACGAATTTTTGAATCTTTTGAATCATTTGTACAAATTGTTCGGACATTCATATGTGTACGGATATGTATGCATTACATATGCATCTTATTTGTATCCATACACATTTGTACGGATACACATGGGACAAAAACAGGACGCATACGGATGCATATGGACACATACGAATGTTGTCGACATTCATATCTTCAAATACGAATAGAACATTCATATGGATACGAATGTATTCAAATCGGATGTGAATACATTCGTGTTTTAAATATTCAAATCGATTCAAATCAATTCGAATTTTTACATATTTGATTTGAATCAAATCAAAGGCTGAAAATTACATTAGTGCATAACCCTAGTCTGTAAATACCTCCTGAAAGTGCGGAAGCACCTGCTCAGATGTTGCTTAATTGCATACTACGGGCTGATGTGTGAATTGGCCTCAGGTTTACCATATCAAAAAAAAATGAGAAAGCTGCAAGCCCGATTTCCTCTTTTATGGCCCGTGTCCTGCTTTGCATCATCCCAAGGTGACAAGTGGCAGCCAAATGAGATCAGGCTCCATTTTAAAAGCTTCAGAACACCAGCTGCATCTCTGACATAAAAGGTTGGTAAGGGGTTGGGTTGTTCTAAATGACTCTGTGAAGTTGATATGTAGAAACGGTTCTGCAGAAGATTCACGAAGTGGTGTCTTTTTTCTGCAGTGATAGACTAAGTTATGCAAATAGGTAAAATAAATGGTTTCAAAATGACATTTTAATCTACCACTGTTTTCTACTCAGGACACAAATGTGTGTTTGAACAAGATGGATGTGCTGCTAAAAGTGGTGTTCAATGCTGGTCCCGTGCCCTGCAATCTTCAGTAATACCACACCGGGGTCCTTTCTACATCTGGCTCTGTGGTTGCCTTCCAGTGTGCTAGCCGATGGAGCCTCTGCACTTGGAGGGGCTATTTCCAACTTAGAAATGGCTCCTTCCATGCAGGAGCGCACTGGAAGGGGCTCCATGCATTCCCTTACTTTCTCCAGAGCCAGTAAGGCTTTGAATGCTGGATTTGTACCTCCTCCAGTGCTGGAGGATCACCTGACACACCACACAAGCTGGAGTGAAGATGGCATCTCCTGGACATGTGTCCACACCAAGCTGAGTGTCTGAATGCATGGGGGTGGTGGCTTTCCATGTTCTAGCATTCCCTAGTGCGAACACTTAGCCTGGGGAACTTTGACCATTGCTGTTCATAGAGGGACAGCAAAGTGCAGATTTCCCTTTCATTTCTTTGTTTGCTTTTTTTCTTTATCACCTTTATTTTTCAAAGTGAGCATTGGTCCCTGAATGCAGTCAGGTTCAGTTTTACTTCGGGGCTGTGGTCACACCTTCACTTTAAACCTTCTCCAGTCTATCTTCAGGTCTGACTGCTCAGACCTTTTCATTTCTATCAATTTTATTTGTGGGCTTTCCATTCAGGAAACTCCAAATGGAAGGTGGAAAGTGCACAAATAAACTGGATAGAAATGTAAAAGGTCTGAGCAGTCAGATCTGAAGATGGACTGAAGAAGATTTAAAGTGAAGGTGTGACCACAACCTGGGGCAGCTTCGGCATAGTCCTTAGGGACTGAGTCAGCAGCTTCCAGGTAATGTGGGACTGAGTTGGTCCCAAGGAACATGGCTATCGTAACAGCTTTAACCTTGGAAACCTTTAACCAGTGTGAAAATCTAATTGGAGACGGCTCTCCTGAGTGTTTGCGGCCATGAACATGGCCAGCCATTCACCATGAAGAAATGGGAGGTTGGGGAACTTTAGTTTCTGGCCTCTGAAGATAGGCTGGTCCCAGCTGCCTCACTCTTTCTGGTGGGCTTTAGGCAAGCTCGCCCTGGGCCCAGAAGCGGCGATCCGCCACTTCTGGGGCGAGGGCGAGCCGAAAGGTAGGAGCCCCCTGGCTCACCATGCATGGCTCTGGGGAAACGGATGCGGATTCACAGCACAAAACCACTTGAAATGTGGTGTGCTAAAAACACCCATTAAGCACACATTAACTCTGGATAGGTGCGGACACACCCACCGGAAGTGTGCTTTTTTGCCCCCGCTAATGCAGACGCGCCGGCGGCAAAACCGGTTTTGCCACCGGAATCTGCATTAAAGACGGACTCGCTGTGCGGACACCCCTCACCGGAAGCGTCCTACACAGCGACCCGTGTGTGGAAGTGCACTTTGGAATGTGTGATTAATGGTTGTTAAAGCCCCTGTGCGGAAGCACCCTAAGTGACCGTGGAAAAATCCCCTATATTCCAACATTACTCATTTCAATGGTATATATGTGAATGTATGGTTTTCTAGAGGCAATATGGAAGTGATTCCCTTTTGTCTTGTTCTGGGGCCTTTTTTATTTCTTGATTGGTGTTTGGTTTTGGAGTTCCTTCTCCTAGGTGGATTAGCTTCTTTTATTCTGTTCACTTTCACTTAGCCTCCCTCCCCGTGAGGAGTGCAAAGGAGTAGTTCTAGAGATAGTAAAGTGGTCTACCGTAGAACAAGCATTTACTGAAGTTTTATATATATATGGCACTGACTTCCCAGAGTTTTTCCTATTATGGTGCCTTTCCCCTCAGTTCTGTATTGATTAATATTTGTGTTTCTTTGGCTTTTATTTTAAATACAGCAAGGAATTCAGGGTGCTGTCTGTTGTTCCACTAGGCCTTTTATTAGATTTTATGTACAGTGATGTGTATTGTCCCTTTGTATTTTGGTATATGTATACTTTTATTTTTGATATGGTGTAATGGACTAATCAATAAAATGTTCTGCTTTATATATAGCAATTAAAATGATGAAACACAAATCAGAAAGCAAGATAAAGACATCATAGAAAGCTGTTGAGCAATTGTTAACTAAAACGACAGTCAATGCTAAGCACACATCTAAAAGAACGGAAGGATTTCCATCTGGTAATGGAAGCCCACCACAGATACGGCCATCCATGCCTTCTGGAAGGGTGGAGGTGCATAAACAAAGGACAAACAGTGTGAAAGATCTCCTCTGAATCTGCATACAGTGATTCATGGTGCGCCTTTCATGTACGTTCTCACAAACACACCACACAATTAGATCTACATGGCAAAGCTGTAGAAACATGCAACACAACGTTAGAATAACTCACAGAAAAGGTCATCTTATGAGGTACAGGGAGAAATCACTGCTGATCCAGACCCATATCTCTGTTAACAAGTACTACTGTCTTCTGGAAGCGTATTTGCTTTTCATAGGCCGTGGTCACACCTTCACTTTAATCCTTCAGTCCATCTTCAGACCCCATCACTCACACCTTTTTAGTCTTATCCATTTTATT
Source organism: Aspidoscelis tigris stejnegeri (assembly GCA_023333525.1). Classification (NCBI taxonomy): domain Eukaryota; kingdom Metazoa; phylum Chordata; class Lepidosauria; order Squamata; family Teiidae; genus Aspidoscelis; species Aspidoscelis tigris. The sequence continues at coordinate 99,939,851 of JALMGA010000002.1, forward strand.
TGTACTATCCTGTGTCCTGTTTTTTACAGGTCCCAAGTTAAGCTGTTATAGAGTGTTAATCCCTTTTGCCTTCCCTTTTGCCCAAAGTGCGATTGCATACTGTTGAACCACAGAACTTTTATCCTGCCAGAGTTCAGGGGATATTGTGACAGAGGAGAGGGGCAGAGATCTAAAAAAGTCTTGTAAAGGTGGTCAAGTTCATACGAATACATACGAATCGAATGCCAAAAATCCCATTTGTGCACATTCCTTTTCACAGTCTGTATCCCCACGATGGATACAAATCCAAGTGAACAGGCTAAGAAACAAACTGTTTTCCAGTTTTAGTGAAAGAGCCTAAAGGGGAACTGAACAGATCAATAACTACTGAAGAAATTATGGGAGTGCTAAGGGAATTAAAATCCAATAAAATCCCCAATCCAAATGGATTTATTTCATTTTAAATGCACTGATTGTTCACTCAGACATTACAGCAGATCTATACAAACATTATGTGAGGAGCCAACAGGCCGAGAACATGATGCGCACCTACAGTAATGCCTTTCCTGAAGCCCTACTGCCCAATTTCCCTTCGATTCTAAGATCCTTACATTCCAGGGGCCTGTCCGCACTTGGGCTTCTGGTATACAATAGGATTAGAGGTGTGACAAATGCAATTTCTGACATTCAGTTTGATTCAAATAGAATATTTGAATGTCTGAATTTGTATGAATAGAGAAAAAATAAATCTATTAAAATTCAAACCGATTTGAATACATTTGTATCTATTTGTATAAATATTTGATTCGTATTTGATGATACGAATGTCAACAACATTTGCATGTGTCTGTACACATCTGTACGCATCCGTACTCATCCCGCTTTTATCCCGTATGCATCCTGTTTTCGTCCCATACGTACCTGTACAGATGCGTATGAATATGGGTGTTTTTCCACTGTCACTAGAAGTACTCATTAAGTACCCATTAATGGGTACCCCATTAATGGGTACTTAATGAGTACTTCTAGTGACAGTGGAAAAACACCCTATGAATAAGATGCGTACAGATACATATGTAATGTGTACGCATCCGTACACATACAAATATTCAAGTAATTAGTACGAATGATTCAAAACATTCAAATTCGTTCAAATGAATGTATAGACATTTGATTCGAATTTGAATGTCCGAATTTGAATGAATTTGATCACATTTCAAATGTTTTGAATATTCTTGCACATCCGTAACTAGATTAGCTCTGGTACAGAGTATCTGTACCAGAGCTGTCCTAATTGTACACCAAAGACCTAAGTGCGAGTAGGCCCAAGGTTTTTAGCCAGAAGACTGAAATTAGAGATAACCATGTTAATAAAATTCCAAGTTGTCACATTTCTAGAAACGTCTGATACTTTCAGGAAGTTATTAAATGTTATGAAGGCACTGTAAATTGCACACCTTACGCCTTGTATTATTAGTGTGAATTTTCAAGGCTTCTGGTAGCGCTAACCAGCAATGTTTAATCTCTTTTATTAAAAACTGCAATTAGCCCCTATATTTGAGAAGCTGGAAGGATACTTCATTATAAAAAAACAGTTGCAAGAGATGTACATATTCCTACTTCTTTTTTTAAAAAAAACTAAACAAGCACATTTTTCTATAAAAAAATGAAGTAATTATGTGGAAGCAATGGCCATCGGAACCCACAGTAAGAAGCTCCGGTTTTTGTAAGATTTACAGAACAAATTTCATTCAGATGATGAGGGATAACTGCAGAACCATCTGTTACATTACTTGCCAATCCTTTCAGAAATAAAGACCCTTTCTGCACTGGGCCTCATTTTGAATTATGTCCTGGAATACAGGCCTGTCAGCTGCATGCTAGTGCAGACTATGGCAGGCCACGAGCAAGACAGGTGTAGTCTGTAGGTTCCTATTCTATGATACGATCCAGAATAAGGCTCCGTGCAGAAAGTGCCAAAGCAAAGGAACTGTGGCCTCCCTTAGACCACAGCACCATGCAGAAAGGAGGCGCCTGGTATGCTTGCTGGTCCAGGATACAGACCAGTGCAAAATCACTCTCCAAGGTAGTCTTAATAGAGGGTTGGTTTGTTGTGTCCTTTGCAAGGATTTCAAAGGTAGTTAAGCATAGGAGCTCAGCTCTTTTAAAGGGGGAATTCCCCTGGAGTCACCCATCTTAGCAGGGTGTTGGACCTTGTGAAGCAGGGTTCCCCATGCTTCTAAATTTCATTGCCCAGCTTCAAAAAATGTAAAGGAGTGAGAGGTACATGGTGTTCAGACACTGCGTACTGTGCCTCTCAGGAGGAAGCAAACACCTCTGTTGAAAGAGCATGAGGTTGCAGTCCTCCTAGTTAATTCCAGGGCCTTTTTCCCACTAGGGCTTAGAACCCTTCTAAGACCCCATTACGAACCTTAGTATCTGATTGGTACCAACTGGGAAGGCCCTGTCCCCACCTGGACCCCATTGAAGGCCCCATCTGCAACGCCCTGTCCCCATGAGGACAGGGGAAATCTGGATTTAATGGGTCCTTCAGGCCCTTAAATCTGGATTTCATGTGCACCTGATTAAAGGTATCCACAATAGGGCCTTCAGGCATCTTCAACATCTGGATATCCAGGAGGACCCCATCTCAAAGATCTGGATCTCAAAGATCCAGATCTTTGACTGTGCGTGGAAAAAGGGGGGCAGTCAATTCATTACCATAACTAGGGGAAATCAGGAGATATTGCTTTCCCAAAGCCTTCTGTTTTGGCTTCATTCCCTTCTTCCACTGGTCACTTCACTGTCTTCTACTGTTGCTTTTGCTTACACTATCTTGCCTTCTCTCATTATCTTCCCAGTCAATTTACCATGCTCTCATCCTTCTATAGCCTCCTTGTGTCTCTTAAGACAGTTTTGTCTTGTGATTACACTTGGACTCCTATCTGTAAGCCTCCCAGTTTGATTCCGCACTCCTGCACAAGACCTTGGGCTAGTCACAGCTCTCTCTCTGAGCTCAGCCCCCCACACCTCACAGGGGAGAAGAATTGGAGTGGGGAGAAGAATAGAGGTTTGTCAGCCACTTTGAGTCACTTAGGGATGAGAAAAGTCAACTACTCCTCTTCTTCTCTTCCTCCTCCTCCCCCTCCTCCCCCTCCTCTCTCTTTACCCTCAGTTTTTCTTTTGGTTGTTTGGCTGTCTTCCCCTGCCTCTTCCTATAAATACATTGCATCTCCTTTTAATATCCATGTGTTGCGTTTTTTTTTTCCGTGGTCCATCTACAATCACTTCCTTCTCCTCTGATGAGAGTATTGCTAGATCTTCTCCCCCTTTGGGTGTCTGGACCAAAACACCCAATAGTAATCAAATTTAGCAGAAATCAATTTATGATCTGGCACAAAATAGAAACAACTCTTTCTCTCCTAATATTTCCACCACACAGCAACAGATAAGCAATACCTTAATCCAGTGGTGGCCCATAGCTTTAAGGGCAGGTGTTCACAGACACAGGCTAGGCAATTTCTGGCTGTGAGGGCATGTGCTTTTCCTTGATGTGCTGATGCAAGACCTGCACCGGCGGGAGTGGTGGATGTTTTGCACCCATTGATTGCCCAGACATGTGAACAGCCATATGCTTAAAGCTATGACCTACCTTTGCTTTAATAAAAAAATACTGAATGTTTATGAAGAAGAAGGAGGAGGAGGAGGAGGGTTGGTTTTTCTAGCCCGCTTTTCTCACCCATTTAAGGGCACTCAAAGGCCAATAGGGAGGCATGCTGCATGCACGTGCAAAGTGCGCCAGGCCCCAGCAGCCAGAATCGGCTTGGCTGCCTGAAGGTAAGGAGGGGATTGCGTGCGCTAGCCCCGGGGTGGGTAGGGGGAGTGTAGGTGAAGCCCCCCTGGCTCCAGAAGCCACGATCCACGGCTTCTTGGGCAAGGGGGAGCCCTGAGATAGGATGCCCCCAGCAATCATGGAGGCCGGGAGGAGCACGGATTGAGGTGGCTCCTGTGCTTCCCCACTGCACCAACCTCAAATCCAGATCAAATTCCATCCTATCCTTGTGGGTGCGGACAGAAGGGGTGGTAGTAGATCCGTATCTACTAGATATGGATCTACTTAACACGGACTTCCGAAATACGGATCTAGCCACTCTGGCTCCCTAACCACTAGACCAAATTCTAATGACTTGGGCTTACACAGTTAAATAAAGGCACCTCTGAGTTGGCTCAGACATAGTTTTTAGGAATCATTCACACACCATTCTGCTCCTCTCTCATTAACATTCAAGGCTAGAAAAGATGGATTAGAGTTGAGGTGAGAACTGTCATTTTTACAAACACTATCTTGCCTAATAGGCTTAGAGGATATTTAGACATCCTTGTTAATTTTTTCGTATTTGTTTATTATCTTCAGATAGGTTTCTAATTATCAACTAAAGTTCCATTTAATTTGTGAATTTTATTTGCTTCCATAATAATTTGCTTATTACTGATAGAAACATTTATACAATTTTTAGTACAGTACATTTGTTCATCAGAGGGTACACGGAAGCAGATATCCTGAGATTTTTATAATGAAACTCTTGGTTTTCCCAGGCTGGAGAGTAGTAAAACAAGAGCTAGGTTCTTACATAGCAAAAAAGGTGGCTCAAAAGCACCTTTGATTGTAGTGGTGTGTAGTCCTAGTGTTCTGTTCATTTTCTTTTCACACTTTAGCTAGCTACCTACCTAGATCCCACCTGAGCAAATGTGAACAATTTCCCCCCCAAGGGATTTAGTTGGGGGAAAAAAGGCCAAGATTTAAATAGCCATTGGTGATCAGACAAACAGAATGATTATGGTGAATTAGGAATGCTTTGTAAGCATATGCCATTCTATTTTCTGAGGTATTTCATCTACAATAGGAATGTCCTCAAATATTCATAATGTTTGAAATTTGGCCGAATTGAGCCAACTTTGGACATTTGAACTTGAACTGAATGTTACAATATTTGTATGCTAACATTCAAACAAATACGAATGTTTCCAGACGTTCGTATAAATAGTTCGGACATTCATTAAGCTGGGGAAACATATCAGATATGTATGTATTCATATCAGATATTTATCTTTTTGTATCAGATATATATCAAATGTTCGTATAAATAGAGTACAAATAGATTCATATTGAATAGAATTTTACCACATTTAAATGTGACCTATTCATACAAATATGGATTTTCAAACATTTGATTTATTTGGAATTGAGTGTCAAAAAAACATTTGTATGCATCCCTAATTTCTACCGTATGGACAGTCCGAACTCTAATCCTACAAGCAAGAGTTAGTGGGCTATTTGTCATGGGTTCACAGAGATCTCCAAGTGAGTGGGACGTGCCCTCCCATGCTTCACCGGGGATGAGACAATGAGACTCAAGCAGACTAAGACCCTTTTTGCATTCAGCTCTCTTGAAGAGGACTAACTATTCCGGTCCACTCTGTTCCTGAATGAAAGGCGAAGGCTAAGCTCAGTAGCCATGTGGATGCTCTATAGCTGTTCAAGTCCATGCAACTGATTCCGTATCCAAGGCACCATTCACGCCTGCCAGTGATTGGACCAGGCTCTGCCTAGCACACAAGAGCTTGCGACTTTGAATGTGTGTATAGCATGTTTTTCTCTTACAGCCCCCTAGCCTACACACTTTCTGCCACCTGACAAAGTGAAGATTGTGGAGCATTCCACTTTCTTGCTCCCTCCATTTGGTTTTTGAGCTGCTGGCACTTGGTCCCTGCACTCTGTGATAGTGGCAGTGATCCACGAGAATGAAAACCCTTCTCCTTTCATCACTAGGATGTACACAATTTTACTCCCTGTTCATATCAGATCTATGCAAATGGGATGGATATTCGCACTTGTGCAAATGGAGCCACTTTTACATGCTAGGCTTCAAATCCACATCGAATCCCTGCCACTACCAGTCAGGCCTCCGAATCTGCTCTGAATCCACCCCAAATCTGCAAATTCACCTTTGTGAATGTGATGAGGCTTTTGCTTTGCATGTGAAGGTCAATCTTTGAATATAACCAATATTCTATTTGAATGCAAAGTCCTGAACATTTTTGGCCCATCTCTACTCACTGCTTTTCCTTTCTAGCATTGCAAAGAACTTCCTGGGAGAAGACTCCAAAGGTGAAAATCACTTTTTGTTGCCTCTGCTTGTATGTTACAGTTAGAACCCTGTATCCACAGGGGATAGGCTCCAGGCCTTAACATGGCTCAGGAAAACCACAAATATTTCAAACAGTGAGAAATTGCAAAAATTATTGACTTGAATCAAATATTTGAATGTTTGAATTCAAATGAATAGAGAAAAAAATGAATGTATTCAAATTTGAATCAGATTCAAATACATTTGTATCTATTCATATGAATTTTCAATTCGTATTTGAAGATATAAATGTCGACAACATTCGTATGTGTCTATATGCATCCATACACATCTGTATGCATTCATACGCATTATTATTATTATTATTATTATTATTATTATTATTATTATTATTATTATTATTATAGTTTATTTCTAAAGCGCTGTACATGTACTCAGCGCTGTACAATATTATATTAATTTTAGACAGGTCCCTGCCCTCAGCCTTACAATCTAAAGAGACAAGAAACAAAAGGAAAATGGTGTGGGAGGGAACAAAGAACAGCAAAAAGCAAGCACTTGGGGTCTTCAGTTCCAGTTCTTCTGTCTGTTTCTTATTGCTGGAATTTTCCTATTCTCTTTACTTTGAATTTTCTCTTCATTGTTGAAAAACCGGATGAAGGTAGAGATGGTCAGCCGGCATCTACCCAGCCCCTACCCTGTTCAGCCTCAGGGCCAGACATTTTTCAACTGGTGGATTGGCTACCATAGTCTCTTTGCCATCTTGTGATGGGAGCAGTTGGAGGAGGGAAGGGCACTGCTGGGAGCAAGATGGAAGAGCCAAGCCTGCTGCCTCTTCTCCACTCCTCTCAGCCTTGTGATGGCAGTTGGAGGAGGGAGGGGCACTGCTGGGAGCAAGATGGCATCCTGTTTTTATCCCATATGTATCAGTACAAATGTGTCTGGATATGAATAAGAAGCATATGGATACATATGTACATATCTGTATACATACAAAGGTCCACATAATTCGTACAAATGATTCAAAAGATTCAAAATTAGTTCAAATGTTAAAAAAACAAATGTATAGACATTTGGTTCAAATTCACATGTCTGAATTTGAACGAATTCGATCGAATTTCAAATGTTTTTAATATTCTTGCACATCCCTGTTATTGATACAATATCACAATTTGCGAAAGTCCCAGAAGAATTAACTAGCTGCATCCAAACTTAATGCACAATGCGCCTGTCTGTCCTTATGTTTTCAGTGGAGATAGTAAGAAAGAGTCAATCTGCTGTTGGCTGTGGCAAATCTGCAATTATTTGCTGCAAGAAAACTATTCCTGACTATCCATCTGCTTAAGGCATTCGAAACCCTTCAATAGTTTGCACAGATGGCCAGCATTTTAACAGCCACATTCGAGCTTTCAAGTAGAGTACAGTTGTACTGATATGTTGAGTTTGCAAATGTGGGTCTTTCCCAAGATAGCTCTGTTGTGGATCTGGCACCTGTACATCTGGTACCTGTGAATACAGCCCAAGGGTGTGAAGAGCACAATAGAAGTACTCTGGTGAGAATTTGGCTTGAGTGGACCCCATTCTGGCTTTTCTCATTATTTTGCCTGTGGTCATACATTGCTGGTTGTTTACATGCTGAGCTGTGTTAGTGGACATCTAACGGAAAAGGGACATGGCTTTCTGTATGGAATATTTATAAGTTATGTGGAATTTAGCAGCCAGAAGTGAGATAATACTTTAAAATGAATTAAAATTTCCAGGCATTCGAAAGCAACTTGGCTGAATTTCCTTATTTATATCCAAACATTATTAACCACTTCATTTCACATGGAGGAAGACTGGATAATAGCTTGGGCTGCTTACATTCAGTCATTTGTTTTACTTTTATTTTTTAAAAACAGGAGTTACCTTCATCTGAAGATGTTTTGTAGTTATGATTCCAGATAAGAATTTACTATAGTAATACTGGGGCCTGTTCACACGGCTTTATTCTGGAATATATTCTGGAATAGGGACCTGCCATTCACATGCTGGTGGAGGTTACAGCAGACCCTAGGTGAGGCCTGCCAGAGTTACAAGACCCTAAATGACTTGGGCCCCAAGCATCTAAAGGAACACTTGCTGCCATATTGACCTGCCCATGACTTAAGGGGTGGCAAAAGGGGTGGTCACCTGGGAGAGGGCCTTCTCAGTGATGGCCCCTAGGCTGTGGAATAGTCTCCCTCTTGAGGTGCATCTATCACCTTCATTGTACATGTTGAGGAAGGCAGTGAAGAAGTACCTCTGCTGGATGGGAAAATAGCATGATGACCTAACATTAATTAACACTTGCACTTGTGAATGCTAGCTAGTCACTAAAAGAGTAAGACCCACATGATCTATCACTCACCTATGACTGATCCAGGGGCTGGTGCTCTTCTGGGCACCACCATTTTGGCTGCAGTGCCCTCTGCGATCTGCGACTGCACGTGTGTCAGCATTGCTGCCAAGACATTGATGCTCTGCACATTAGCAGTCATGTCTATGGTTGTCTGAAGTGCCAGTGTGCTTGTGTGGCACCTCATATGACCCTGGAGCACTGGAAGAGGTGCAAATGGCTTCTGCCTGAATGCTCCAGGTAAACTTTTGGCCAATGTTGGTTAAGGTGTGGAGCATGATTTCATGCTAATCAACAATTAGTGAACTTATGGGAAGGCAGGGGGCACTTAGAGGCTGTAGCAGTCTCCTCCAAGTGCAGATGCCCTTCCCCAGAAGGTCACTAATCATGCACTATTGGCTGTAGTGCGAATAGGCCCCTGGACATGCCCTTTTTGTGATCAGCTTTCAAAAGTGATTTGGATAGCAAGTACTCAGGTGCCGTGTTTCTAACTGGAAAGCTTCCTGGTAATGAAAATAGAATATTTCAGTGTATTTCTTTTCCATGTAATAGAATTTATTAGCTTTACAGAGTGCTAAGAGACAGACACTATGGACATTTCTGCACTTACCTTAAATGATCCTTATCAGAGTGTCCCGTGCACAGACAGATCCTTCCTTGGACTAGAACAAGGCTGTCTGCATTTGGATGAATGTTCTGGACCAGCACCTTATGCCAGCTCCAAAGCCCATGGTAGCTTCAGTACCATCTCCAAAGGATCCAAACTAAAGGAATGAAAGTTCCTGGCCTGTGTTGCTCTGTATGACTGATTTCAGCACTGTAACCTAGGGTGCATTGTTGACATCAGGCCCACAGATTATGGCAGCATATGCCATCTGTTTGCTTCCTAGCTCACTTGACTGCCGCTTAGTACACCTGTAAACAGTGTATCTGTTTAGGTGGCCATTTTGGCCCACCTAGTCCACTTTGTTCCAGTCTATGCTGTGTCCAATGTGGAGGAAGCATGCTAAAAATGGTGAGGCCTTCCTTATACTGCAACAGCAGAGTGGAAGAGAGTCTCTTAGTCCTGCTCTTATATCTGGGGTGATTTCGCACTTCCCTTCCCATCCACTGGATGGGAAAGGAGTGCACTCACCCAACAATGACTAGCTCTCGCACTTACAGCCTAAGCTCCGTGTGATCGGTCACTCACCTATGATTGATCCCGAGGCCAGTCCTCTTCATGGTGCTGCCATTTTGTTTGCGGCACCCTCCGTGACTGCGCATGCATCAGAGCTGTCACTTTGATGACGCTAATGCTCTGTGCATGGGCAGTTGTGTCTGTAGTCATCTGAGGTTCCAGCATGCTTGCATGGCATGCTCCACACCTAGTGCATGCTTAGGGAACTTCTGGGAAGGCCGAGGGTGCCTGGAGGCTGTAACAGCCTCCTCAAGGTGCGAATGCTCTTCCCCAGACGTTCCCTAATCACGCAGTATGGGCTGCAGTGTGAATAGGCCCCTGATCTTAGGTAAGTTCAAAAGCACTCTATGGCCCTTTCTGCACTTGGCCTTATTCTGGAATATATCCTGGTGTATATCTTGGTGTCTGTTGTTGACATGGTAATGCAAACTATGGCAGGCTGGGCAATGCAGACCGGAGCTTGCCATTGTCTGCACGAGCATGCAGACAGCAGGCTCCTATCCCAAGATATATTCTAGAATAAGTTGAAGTGCGGAATAACCCTATGATTCTAATAGGTATTGCCTACTCACTTAATGAAAGACCTCTTTTCTTCATAAAGATCAGTCTTCATACATGAAGCATCACTATTTAGCATCTTAAGGTGTTCATTGTATTTTGAGGGTCACCACTGTTAAATTTGTGCCATGGAAAGCAATTGCTTCTAGAAAATGTAGTGAGACTGCATGTAGATCATCATGGTGACAATCCTCTGTAAATTGTTGTGAAACTGTCATGCATACATAGGGCAAACTACACACATATTGGCTTGTCATGCGTGATGATTAACATGTCAGTTTTACAAATTTACCTTCATGTTGCAAAACTGCAGCTCACGAACCAACCTTGATTGCATTGCCTTGGGCCATTTGTTGGCAAGAGCTGACAGCTTTAATTTGGGGAATTGGGATCTATATTAACACTTCCAGTTTCCAAAGCTGAGATTTGCGGGACTACTCCAGCCTCCACAATCTCATGCTGCTCAAAGACTCAAATCACAGCAGCTGTTTCCTTCTCACTTCAGAACACCTCAGGCAAAGACTATTCTACACTGGCATCACTCTTTAAATGTCTAAGGTGCCATGAAAGGCAAAATGGGCAGGAATAATCTAGTGGGCTGAAGCTGGATTTCAGTCAAACCCAATAAACAACATTGTGGTAGTTTAAGGGTATGATCAGACAGGCCTTTTTTCAGATACTGAAAAAGTGTCTCTCTTGTAGTCACACACAAAAGGCTTCCAAACAGTTCAACAAATGAGCGTCCTAACGCCAACCTCATTGTTTGTGTCCAAGTCTGGCAATGCATTCTTTGACAACAAGTGCTCACTGATTATTCGATCATCTGTGTTTTCACTCTGTGACTGGTTAAATTTCCTGCATCCTGCCCAATCCAACTAAAAGGAAGAGTCATTCTGGGTGTTATTAGTCCCCAAATAAGGAAGAGGCACTGATGACCAGGGTTCAAGATGAGGTAAGGTGAGTTTAAGGAGAAAATGTCTGTTCTTATAGCCTCAGATCCAACCAGAGGGTTTCCCATTAGGGATGACTGATTGCACTCCTACAGTGGAATCAGTTCATCAGTAGAGATGTGCACAAATGTTCGTTGACATTCTATTCAAATCAAATCAAATACCCAAAAATCTGATTTGATGAGCATTTTTTAAATTCAAATTTAACAAAATTTGATTCATATTTCCCAAATTTGAATCTATTTGTTTGAATTTTTATTTGAATCTGCACATACAAATGTCAACAACAATCGTATATGCATGTACGCATCTTCCCCACATCCCATAGTTATCCTGTAGGCAACCCATAGTTATCCTGTGGGCAACCTGTTTTCGGCTAATACGGATCTGTACAAATGCGGGAAAGATGCGGATCCTCAAGTATGCACCATGTATGAACCCATACACATACAAATGTCTGGATAATTCGAACAAATAGATCCAAAGTTTGAAATTCAATTCAAATGTTTATCATCGAATTTTGGGACATTCAATTCGAGTTCGAATGTCGAAATTCAGCACATTTGATTGGATTTTGAATGCCTACGAATATTTGTGCACATTCCTATTCTTCAGCGGTGGTGATGGACTTTTGCTTACTGGAGTTCTTTACTGCTAGAGAAGCACCTATTCTTATACAGGCTAATATTCTACTTACAATTAGACACAGGTAGGGTCAGGCAGGGTCAAGCTATGGATATGTTGGAGCACAACTCACTTTACCCTTTTAGGGCTAGTATACCTGGGCCTTTCTGCACTTGGCCTTATTCTGGAATAAATCCCAGAATAGAGACCTTTCTGTCCACAGACTAGTGCAGGCTATGGCAGACTCCAAGCATGGCCTTCCATAATCTGCATTAGCATGTGGACAACAGATCCCTATCCTGAGATATATCCCAGAAAAAGGCAAAGTGCAGAAAGGGCCCCTGTTCTCTGAACCAGAGTGTTCAACCTAGCTTTCACTTCCTAGCATTCCATGCTATCTGACCTTTGCTGCCTTGACATCTAGGTAACTTGTCAGAATATGTTATTATTTCTAGTGTTTTCCACGTTTTTTAGTGACACCCTCTATTATGCTGGAATCAAGCCACCCAATTTCTGGGACTCCAAATTTATTGATAGGAAATGGTTGCAGGAAAAATCATCAATGCATAATTTATTTTGAATAAGGAATTAGTGTACTAAGATATTTTTATAGCTTCAAAGCCTGGAAGTTGCTAGTTGTTTCCTGGTTTTTAACATGATGGGTTACATAAATCCAAGTTCCTGAGATGTCCCTCCCTCTTAGCAAAGGGGAGGGGAAGATTAGGCTCAGCATGAAGATGGTGCTGTGTGAGGTTAAGGACATAAAATTGCCCTGCTGCATTGGATTTGAAGCTCATTCTAGTTCAGTGACATGGCAGCAACAAGCTGCATATGGAAGGCACCACTGTTCTGCTCACAATTCTGCCAACAGAAGGTCTTCAGAGGCAGAATGCCTCCTAAATGTGTCTCGCTATAACCATTTATAATGCCTTGAAGACAGTCAGTCAGATTTATTGTTCGAAACAATAGGCTATACCAAATCATAAAGCTGTTAAAACAGTCAGTACAGAACAATTAAAAATGTATTGTGGAAAAGTATCAAGCAAGCTGCTTAAAATATAAATAAAAAGGGGCTAATTCTGCATTTGGTGGAGTTGAGAAGCAAATGTTTACACTGGCTACAGTCTGGCATGACTTGCTAATTACCACCTGCTAATTGTCTCTTTATTCAAACTATATGTACCCTTTATATTCCAGTGTGAAACTCTGGAATAAAAGTTCTGCGCCTATTTTTGCAACAAACAAAATCTATCTCTAACTCTTCCACCTTTTCCCAAACTCTGCAGCAGTTTGCCAGCTGATCTGACTTTTACAAAGGGTGTTTTTCCACTGTCACTAAAAGTACCCATTACGTACCCATTAATGGGTACGTAATGGGTACTTCTAGTGACAGTGGAAAAACACCCTAAGTGTTCTATTTTAAAACCTGGTAATATAAACAAGGTACCACTTAATGTCTACTGAGAATAATTTATTTGTTTACTTTTGTAGGCATTTAGTTACTGGCTTATACATTAAGGACTAGGGATGTCCACAGATATTTGTAACATTTCTGCCCAAATTGAATGTTACGACATTCATACATTAACATTCATACGAATACAAATATTCTGGACATTCGTACAAATGTCTGAAACAGATCCAGATTGCATTCAACATGGACTGAGAGCAGATTAAAAGTGGTTCAGGTCAGATTTGACGCTTTCAGAGTGCGGATTTGTTACAGGATATGTATCAGATACGTATTTGTTCGAATCGGATATGTATCAGATATTCATATGGATTCGTATGAATACAGTTGTATCGAATAGAATCCTACCACATTCGAAGGGGATCTATTCAGACATTATGAATCAAATGTCAAAAAACACATTGGCGCACATCCCTACTCAGGACTGCTTGCGGCAGTTAAAATAAAGAAAACCAAAATTAAAAACAGAATTTCCTGTTGGAAGACTTTCCTACCCCAACTGGTTTCAAGTGCTGATTATTTAATCCCACTGTCTTGTCTATTTTGGCTGTTGTTTGGAACTGGGAAATCTCCCAGTGAGGATACAAACCCAATGCTTCATCCATTTATATTGTGGAATACAAAATGACTGAAAGGGTTGTTTCTTTTTTACTTTATTTTCCTCTCCTGCTGATGCTTTGCAAACTAGAGCAGTTAACATTTGTAGATCAGAGAGCACTCAAAGTTCAGATTTTAAGAAAGATTCATTCAAGGGTCAAAAGAAAGTCAGAAGGGTAGAAAGTCACTTGTCTCCTGACCTGACATTTTATCTGCTTGGGTAAAAAATATTAAGTCATTATCTTTTTAACTTTTTCTAGTTTTTTCCCCGTTAGTCTTCTCCTACTTCTTAAGCCTTGCCCAACAATTGCTCCTCCTCTTAGCAATTTAACTCTCTCCCAGCAGTAATATTTTTTCTTCTGAAAAATGAAGTTTGAAAAACAATTTTAAAAGTTAATGTATTGTTCTTTATTAGTTTTCTACAGTATTAGAGCTTTCTACTGTTACAATGTCATGATAACAAAATTTCCGGGCTACAGATTCACTACAGAAGAGAAGCGTCGCAGCGATGGGTCCCAGATTATAGAAATTCCCCCCGTTGAGGTGTGTCAGGCATCTTCACTTTACAGGTTCAGGAGAGCTGTGAAGACACACCTCTTTGCTTAGGTCTTTGGCTAAATAAGGAGACAAGCTTTTCCTCCTCGCTTTCAGGCATGGTTATGGTTTTAGTTTCTTTATTTTATATTTGGCTTTTGATGTTGTAACCCACCCCAAGACCTTTGGGTACCGGGCAGGGAAAAAACGAACTGCCTGCCTGCCTGCCTACCTACCTAACTGAATAAATAAATAGATAGATAGATAGATAGATAGATAGATAGATAGATAGATAGATAGATAGATAGATAGATAGATAGATAGATAGATAGATAGATAGATAGATATTTTGTTGGGGGGCCTGTGATGGATTCAGGGTATAGGTTGCAGAGGGCAGGAATATTTCTTAGGCCCTTTGCAAACCTCTTTGCAAACTGTTTAAGCAAGCCTTTGCTGCAAACAGCAAAAAGGGCAGGGAACATTGCCCAGGCCCTTTTGCATTGATTGGCTGCGGGCAAAATTGGAGGGAAAACCTTCCCACGAGCTAGGGGCTTGACTGGCAGGAGGGAGGAGTTTCCCCCAGTAACCACTAGCAACAGCCAATCAGAGTGCCTGGAACTGTAGGGTATAATAAGCAGGGTCTTTCTCTGGGCAAGACTTGAAGGGGATTGATCATTGGGGGTCTTTCTCTGAGGGAACTTTGCTAGGGACTGACCAGGGCTGGGGTTACAGCCAAGTAAGGGAGGACTGGGTCTTGAAAACACCCAGGGGAACGTTACAGTTCTTTGGTAGGTCTTGAGCTGAGGCAGAGCTTGCCAAAGGGGAAAAGTGGAGAGGCTTGAGCTTTTAAAAGGGACATTATTTTTCCTGTGAGAGGGGAAATCAGACTTGACAGGAATATTGAGTTACTGACTTACCTAGTGGACTTTATCTAGCAAAACCTTTTTTTATATTCATCTTCTACAAATTCTAACAGCTTGTATTCATTAATAAACCTATTTTGGTTTACTGTTTAAGTGCTTGCTACCAGTTTATTGAATTAAGGCTGCAGTACTCACTCAGTCATTGCACGATCCCAGCAACCTACTGGTGGCCAGCTACTCTTAGGAGGGCAGGCACTGGCTGGACTGTTGGACTGTTGGGAGTCGTGACAGGGCCCTCTCTCAAAGTACAAGTGGTTGTATTTGCATTTGAATAAAATAAAGTTAAACATTAGTTACATAACAGAACTGACTCATGACTGTAATAACTGACACAGAACTAGATGTCAGTCACACATGTCACATAACCTGTGCTACCAGGTTTAGCCCAGTTTAGCTTTGCTACATCAAGGACAGCTTCTAGTGGAGGACCTTGGTTGATGCACCCAGTATGCCGTCCCACTGAGTCAGCTCTCAGAGGCCATTTAGCCACTCTAGCCACATTGAGTGGGAGACTGCCTGCACCTGCATGGTGGAAAGACAAAAATCAACCATAACGTGCCACCACCAGCACTCTCAGTGGGTATCTAATGTTTGCATGCAAAGGGAACCTCCCCATCCCTTCCTTTGTATCCTACCACTCTCTCACCACTCATCTTTTGCCTCTGCCAGCATCAGAGCCTCCTCAGAGGCTCAACTAGGCCTCCCAGAGGTGCCCACACAGCTGGAGAGGCTGCTCCCATTCATGAATCCTGGGAAATCTTGTGAGATTTCCCAAGAGCCACTGAGGAGGGCACAATAGTGATGATGGTGGCTAACACCAGGGCACAACTGTGAGAGATGCAAGGTGGGGAGGTGAGCAGATCCAGCCACATCAAAGCTTAAATGGCTGGATACATTCACCACGAATGTTGGCCTCTTTGAATTTGCATGCAAATAGTTGAAGCTTTAAATCTGAATGCAAATTTGAAGTTGACCAATATGTTTTACTCATCCCTAGTCCCTTTTCCTGCTGGCTCAACAATCTTAAGTAAAAACACAGTCTTTATTCTAGAAGCGTTTGACATTTGCTGAGCTTCTTGAGCTGAGGCCCCCTATGCTATTTCTTCTTTGCTGAAAAATTGAAAAGGAAAAGGAAACTTCATCCATCCTTTATGGAGTTCATGGATCTGATTGTACAGGCCTTTATGTTAGGATATCTGGTTGCATAGTTCTTTATGGCTGCATCCAGATATAATAATAATAATAATAATAATAATAATAATAATAATAATAATAATAATAATAATAATAATAATAATAATAATAATAATAATAATAATAATAATAATAATAATAATAATAATAATAAACAAACCACAATTATTTTGTAATGGTACCGGATTTGCAAGACATGATCACAGAACTCATAATTCTGGAATATAGACCTGATTTACCAGGTTATTCTTATTCTGGTAAAATTAACAACTGAAGCACATTATCCTGTTATTCCGTAATTATAGCTTTGTCTGGATTATAGCATGAGAAGAACACAGAGTCTAGTGTGAGTTGTTGCTATCTGAAAATACTTCACATGATACTACCGGTTGCCTGTATGTCACGATGTGAGGGTTAGGTCACATGCAAAGAAAATCTCATAGTTTTCACATTAGTCCAGTGCTGCAGGAAATGCTAAAACATGAAGAATCAATCTAATGTCTAGGTAATGTGTGATAATTCTGGATATGGTACCAGTAAATTGATAAATCGCAGAGTAAATAAGTGATATCTGGAGGCTGTCTATAATATGCCAATATCCAGGGCTGCATCTAGATGTCCCATACTTATCCAGCTATATTTGGATATTCTGGACTATCCAAATATCCTGAAATAGGTAAGTGATGTCTGGATGCAACCTAGCTCAACATTAGGACCTTGATCCATCCAGTTCATTAGTAGGTGAAAACTGGAATTTCTGCCTTGGTGTTCCCATCATGGTGTTCCCATGACAAATGAGCAAATCTCATCTACTGCACCTCACTTCAGGTCATGTCTGTCGAACAGCAACAACAACAACAAAAGAAAAACAGTTATGGAAATACAGAGCAATTGAAATAACCATAAAATCCCCCCAACGACACTCTAACTAAGCAAAGTTTCCCTTTTCTCTCTTTCAGGCCCCACATTCATCGTATGTTCTCTGGGTATGCCACTTAAGCACTCACAGTAATTAGCTAAATCAATCATCCAGGAACTCATTGTTCCCACTCTTTACTTCTCCCCATATTTCCCCTCCAGGTGAGTCATCCATCTTAGTTTTCCTCTTTTCCAAAGCTTTCTAGCACCACTGAGGGATTTTTGATTGCATCCAGCCTCCATTCCCAAATAAATACCCTTAGGGATTGAGAAGATGGAAAGGATAAGGAAAGCTGATGAATGTCACCTTCATGCTCAATTCCCTTGTTAAGTACAGCTAGTTTAATGAGGTCTTTTGCGGGTCAGAGTCTTACCCTTGGCCTGTGGTGTAGGGTAATTGCTTGTACTGGCATTGCATCCCCTTTGTGAAACTGAGCAAAACTGGAAGAGTGAGGAGACTTCAACACCAGAGGCCTTTTTGCACTATAGACGAACGGCTGCAGTGCAGTAAGGCTAGGGCACATGGGGATGGATTCCCCATTCACACCTAGGCAGGTAAGGAACACGTGGGCACACGTTCCTACCTGCCTACATGCAAAAAGGAAATCCGTCCCCATGTGGCCTGGCCCGAAAAGGCTGGCATGGGGGCAGGATGCCCCTCCCAGGCCGGCCCCCATTGGGTCAAATTCAACCCAGGGGTGGGCAGGCCTGTCAAATTCCTTCCCCAGTTCCTGTGGGCTCTAGGGGACTGGATTGGGTCCCGTAGAGCCTTCAGGAACCCCCCCCTCTGCTCACCTCCCCACCTCGCATCTCATGCTCGCTGGGTTCTGAAGTGGCCGGCTGGGCTGGTGGCGTGGTGCGTCTGTGTGCGCTGCTGGTTCTGATTGGCTAGGAACCCGGTGAGCATGAGGTAAGTGCTTTGCATGTGTGCACGCATCCCCGCATAAGCCTGTGCTCGGAGGAGTGCCCGGGAAAGGGTTTCCTATGGGCCTCAGGGGACCCAATCCAGTCCCCTAGAGCTTGTGGGAATTGAGGAAGGAATGCGACAGGCCTGCACAAAGGGGGCAGCCAGAGGTGGGGCCTGCAGCTGTCCAGGAGGGAGTGTGCGAATGCACTCCCTCCTAGACAGCTGTGGGATGGCTGGGAATGCCCTGGGCCGGGTGTAGAGCATGATTTTGAGCTCTACACCTGGAATGCGAGTGGGCGCCCTGGGATGGGCTGGAGCGGTTCCGAATGGTACCACCATCCCAGCAGAGTGAATGCTCCACCCCCGGGTGTCCTACATGCGTCTCATAGGCCCTTGTGCAAAAAGGCCTCAGGTCTAGCATAGACTAAAATGGCCTTCAAGAGTCAGACATTACAACTGACAGAAAGTAGTTTTAGTAGTATTACCCTTTGCATTTTCATTATTATTGTGAGTTAGCTTTCTTTAGCTAGGAGTTTCCCACATACATCTGCCTTGGTCGTATGTGCTTTGGTAACATTTGTAGTTCCTCAGCGAGAAGTGTGAGGCAGATGAAGTCTCTTGCGTGGTTGGAATCCCAATTATTTAAAACCCTACTCTCAGAGTTTTGTTTGGACCAAAAGCTTGTCCAAACTTTTTAAAGTTTATTGTAGCATCTTAATTCTCAGGTCTTTCAGAATCACACTTCAGGGTAGAATCCTTGGGAGCATAGAATGGCTTCTTACCAGGTTAGCTTGCTTCAGGTTAGTGTTGTGAGGGCTTATTTCTCCCTAAATGAAGTGAGGAGAGGGGTGATGAAGAAATAAGTGTTTTCTTCACTGGTTGCCCAGTAATGGAAGGATCTTTTGGTTAAGGATCATTTTGCCCTTTCTTTATACTTGTTTTGGTATTGGGGCAGGTTGTTTCCATGATTCAAATCTTTCCCAGAGCTTTAAGACTTGTCTATAAATGTTATGGTCCAGTTGGAAGTTATTTGAAGGAAGGTTAGGGTTACACCTGCAGAATGAGCCAGCCAGCTTCTGCACAGGTCCCTGTGAGGAGGCCCTGTGATTCCTATTTGAAAAGAGGCAAAGTCTGGGATGAATTTCCTGAAAAAAAAATCCAAATTCTGGGAAGCTTTGTTATTGTCACTTTTTTCTAAATGATAGAAGTAAATTTTCTGAGATCCATCTCAGGCTTTTTTTTCTGAAATTCAGTAGAACTGAGGTACATCTTCAACAATTTTTTTCCCCCCAATAGTGAGCACATTTGTATCCAGCACATTGGGGTGCACATTTCTAGAAGTCAAAATGCAGAGTCCACTTGGTCTATAAAATAGTTGGTTCATGAGCTTTCGGGTACTTACACCAAAAATAATACACTGGAGACACTAGGAACTGTAATATGGGTGCCAAACTGGGGCATTTCTGCACTAGTGCATCTGCACTGGTGTGCACTAGCATTCATACTGGTGCGGAGAAGGTGCTGAGGATAGCAATGTTGAGGAGGTAAGGTAAGTGGAGAGGGGGTGAGAAAGGAAGGTGGGAAAGGGGGGGGAGAGGTGGGAAAGGGGGGGTAGGGGGGGTAGGGGATTCATTCTTGGCACAGATATTCCGTGCTCAGATTCAAATACCCTCACATCCAGTGGGAGGGGTATTTGGATGGAGCTGATTTTTTCCACATTCTATTCAACTCAAATAGAATGTGGAAAATTGGCTTTGTGCACACCCCTAATGAGAGCTCCTAAAAGGCTGCACTTTTCTTCCTGGATGTTCCAGAATTTTGTAAATTTGTGAGCCAAATTGGGAGCTGGAGACTGTAGACAGAAAGTTCAAAGAGCTAAATAGGTTCATCAGATTTTTTGAGTGAATCCAGGGGCGTTTTCGCACTTCCCTTCCTTTCTGCTGGATGGGAAAGGAGCACAATTAACCAGCATTGACTAGCACTCAAATTTGGAGCTCTAGTCAACTTTGGTCATCCCCCCCACCCACCCCCATGATCGAATACTTATCTGATTTGGTTGTGGGGCTGGTCCTCTCTGGCCACCACCATTTTGGCTGTGGCACACCATAGACGTTTTCGCATTACTCCCGTTCCATTTGGAACGGGAGTAGGACGGGAAGATTAAGACAGCTCCCGGCGCTTTCACCTTTCACACACAGACGCACCGGAACGCGTGTAAACGCGTTCCGGCGCGTCTGTGTGCGAATGCTCAAAGCATCGTGAGCTGTCTTAGCCGGCAAAGGCCGGCCAGGGGCGCGGAGACAGCCGCGGAGGCAGATCGGCAATCAGCTGATTGTCAAACAGCTGATTGTCGAAGCCGCGCCGGCGTCGGAGGCAAGCCCGCAGCTGTTAGGGAGGGAGAAGCAGGCGCGAATGCTTCTCCTCCCGAACGCCTGCGGGCGGCTCGTCCGCGTTCGAATGCATGTAGAGCACTTTAAAGTGCTCTACATTTCGAACGCGAGAAAGACAGCTGTGGACACGTCGGAGCGCAAGCCCCGCTCGGGCAATGCGTATGCCGTGTCCGCAGCTGTCTCCCACGCGTACCGTTCAGCCCCGTGCGAAAACGTCTCATGTGACTGTATGTGCATCAGCGCTGTCACCATGACGACATGACGCTCTGTGCACCCGCAGTCATGTCTATGGTTGTCCAAGGTGCCAGTGTGTTTGCGCAGCACTGCAGATGACCCGGGAGCACCAAAAGAGGGCAAATGGTTGCGCCGCTGGACACTTGAGGTAAGTTCTAGTAAATGTTGGTTAAGATGTGGAGCATGATTTTGTGTTCGACACCTAATCAACAATTAGTGAACTTCAGGTGAGGCAGGGCATGCTCCACATGTGGATGCTCTTCACCAGAAGTCCACTAATTCATGACTAGAGGCCATAGTGCAAATAGGCCTCAGGTGCGTTTGACTAGCTGTATATTTATAAACCCTTTTTAATTGGTGGCGCAGACAGATGAGACCTTACTAACTGTCACAACAATACACCCACATGCAACCTGGCAAGTTCAGTATATAGATTTTCCAATAACCAGGAAGTAGCATTAACTTTGAGAGGCTGCTTCAATATCAGTACTTTCCAATCTGCTGCTTTATATCTCAAAGACACAAAGTTTGGATCTTACTAACTGTGATCTTTTATGGAACCTAGTTAACTCCCCCCCCCCCATCACTGCAGCTGCAGATTAATTCTTATTGTAACGAAACAAAGTGAAAAAAAAGATATCTGATTGAAAGGAAAAGATGAGCCAAGTTAGGGTAAAAACTAAATATGCAAAGGATTTTCAGATTCTTGAAGTCTAGCTTTTTCATTTTTTTCAAGAATCTTCCTGGAATTCCAACAGAATAGAAAATGTTGGTGCTTAGAAATGCTAAGTGAACTTAACAACAAAGAAAGTAAAAATTTATTGAGAGTATATCCTGTGTTATTTTTTGCCTAGTTGCAAACCAGCTGTTCATGGAGGAGGGGCATTAAGAAAAAAGATGGGAGAATACCAATGAGAGTGCATGCCCTCAATGTGGAAGCTTGAAAAGAGAAAGAAATGTTGCAATTCACATTACTACTTTATTTTCACTGAACTTTCAATGATGGAGTTAACTTTCAAGAAAGCATGTTTAGGGTTGCGTTCTTAAATTTAATTTGGTAGATTATGGTTCAGAACTAATCTGGCCAATGGGAAGGAGCCAGCCACCTTCGTGAGGCTTCCTAGGAAATGTAGGCTGCAGAGCGCCTAGGCTCAATGGACGCCGGCCCTGCTTTCACAGTCGCCCCACCAGCGACCAGGTAATCACCCCAAATGTGACCACGCGGCCATGCGTGGGGTGCGGGGTGACAGCTGCAGCTTCCCCTGGCAAGAGAAGGGGCCGTGGCCCTTTCTCTTGTGAGGGGAATGCCCTGATCAGGCCCGTGAAACCCTGGGCTGGGTAGGGGATTTCTGCTTTGGCTTCTCTGGCAAAGAGAAGGGGTCATGGCTCCTTGTCTTGCCAGGGGAAAGCCAGGGAAGGCAGCAGCCAGCTGTGCCATGGCCAGCTGTCAAACAGGGAGCATGAGCTCTCCCTGTTTGACAACTGCGCATGCGCCGGAAATCCGACTCCCCCCCCCCGGTGCAGAAGCGTTTGCTTCCAAACCGGTTTAAGGGGAAAAGCCAGATGTAAGACCTGATTTTTTCAGGTCTTACATCTAGGTAGGATTCGGCGGCAAAACCGGTATAAACAACTGTTTTTGCCTGCCAATGTGCAGACGTGGCGTCCTCAAAAGGACCCTAATTGGGTTCCCTATGTGGAAGCCACGTCCTAATCCTTCCCACATCTGGCTCCAATTCCGTTTTTAGAGCCTGTGCAGAAAGGCCCTAAGACTACTTTTTAACTCAGGAAAATCTTCTCAAAAGTCGGGGGTCGTCTTATACGCCCAGTCGTCTTATACATGGGAATTTCCGGGTATTTTGAATATTCTTCTTCTTCTTCTTCTGTGGGAAGACTTTCAGTGGTGCACCATAGCATGCCACTAAAAAGCCCACCTACCCCAAGGGTCTGAGACTAGGCACTTTTGTTCCTTCGAGGCATGGGAGTATGACCACAAAGCTCCCACAAGCTGCACAGCCATGGCATTATCTGATCTAGGTCTGCACTATTGGTGCAGATGGCACTAATTTATTTATTATTTATATTTATATCTATCCTATACCCATAGGTCTCGGGCAGGTTACAAATTTTAAAACAACAGATTAAAACAATAATATCCATAAAAGCACTTAAGATGCAGTCCACAACTTCCTGTGGTCCAGATTAGCGGTCTGGACTATTCCAGACCCACTGATCTAGTATTAAAGCAGGTAAGTGCAGAAAGGGCCATAAGTGATAAGATGTTACTTCCTTTGTTTGCTGTGATTCTAGAAATGTTCATTATATGGACTTGATGCTGCCATTGTTTTACATTAGTAGTAGGGATGTGCACAAATGGTTTTTTTTAATTCGATTTTTATCAAATTGAATGCAAGAAAGTTCGTGTTCATATGGGATTCATATGGGATTGAACATTCACTCTGAATACGAATCCTACCACATTCAAAGATCTATTCAAATGAACACGAACCTTCTGCGTATGAATCCCATACGAAGCTTAATATATGAATGTATCAAAACAATCAACTCAAATTTGAGTGTCAATCTTTGAATGTGCCATCTTTGATTGGAATCCGAATGTCCAAATTTGGCTGAATTTTGAATGACACGAATATTTGTGCACATCCCTAACTGGTAGACTAGGAGTTTTTCCAGTTTTCCGCAGGCAGCAGCTAGTGTACTTTAATAATACAGTTTTGCTCTACATGGTGAATTGTTAAATATAAAGAATGACAGTTAAATGCAGTGAAGCCCAATCTACACTAGGCCTTATTCCAGAATATATCTCAGAATACAGGTCTGCAATCTGTATACTAATGCAGCATATGAGAGGACCCACACATGGCCAGCTATATTCTGCACTAACATGTGCATGGTAGGGCCCTATTTTGGAATTTATTTTGGAATAAAGTCCAGTGTGGAAAGGGTCTGTGGTTTCTTAAACCATAGTTATACTAGTCACATAGGGCAGGGATAAATATGGAGCCTGAGCAACATTCTTAAACCCTCTTCGCCACGTTTTTGACTTTATGATCCTTCCTGCCATCCATTTTTGGATGGTGCTAGTCAGGAATTCCCCATTGTATCCATAACATGAAAGCAGCCAAATTGTTGCGCTGTGAAGTGTTGGAGTACAAACATGGTAAAGGGCAAGACAAAATACCTTTTCTACCAAAACAAATAATGAATGTGTCTTGCCTCAGGTACATAAGATGTTAGTAACTGTGGAGGCTGTAATAGAAAGCTTTAGGGGGGAAAAAACAGAGGATTTCTCCCTACTGTATCCAGTATTGCTCAGTAAGATCTGCCCCCCCCAACTCAAAATTCCAAAATTAGCAAAGGCAGAAGTATCGTGCTCATGAAATAAGTGAGAACAGTAAAGATAAGCTCTCAATCCATTTACCAGGAAGGAAAGATTTAAAGAAACTAGAAGTAATCTAGTCATCTCTGATCAGGTATATTTTTGAAAGGCAGCCCATGAAGTCAGAAGATGTATTTTATGAATAAAGGGCAGATAAAATGAGCTGTTTTGAAAAAGGGTCCAAGCAGCTCATACTTTAACCTGTTTGGAGGAACCAAACTACAATGTTATATCTGTTATATGAGAGCCAGTTGTATTTCCATATGAGGTCTCTTGTATATGTGGTGGCAAGGACGATTCTCTTTCCCATTTTCTAGCAGTCTCATAAAGATACCAGCCACTTCTTCAGCAGTTTCTGTGCATTTTTCAGAACATCTCAGACTTTTGAGAGGAAGTAAATGCTCCTTGGCTTTTATGGCGGCAAATGCATTCCCCTGCGCTGCAACATTTTCCCTCTAGATTAGTTGTGTAAATAATGCTCTGTTGTCAGATTGAACCAAAGCACTTTTACTGGTTTTTAAAAATCTTCTATTATCTTTTCAGTGTATTACTTGAAGGATGGTAGAAAAATGTCATGTTAATTTCCATTGCAGACTTTATGCTATTGCTTTAAGTGGTAAGGATGGTTCGTTCTGTCTGCATTAGGCAAAGCAATCAGACACATGTGTCTAGGAGATTTGGGTGATGATGAAGCCGGTGTTTTGCAGGTCTTATTTTAGTAGAAAAGGTGTTAGTCTAATCTGAGGATTTCTGTGGTGTCTGGACATGGCATAGCTGTAATTAAAAATGTATTAAGGGAGAAAGTAAAATTGCAGGGAGTCTATATAACCAATTAAGTATTGTTAAGAATGAAGTGGTGGAAGATCTATATAATAGGTGGAGTACAGATGTGAGAATTGAAATGGAGGAAATTTAGAATGAAATAAATTGTATAAAAACAATAAAACATAACAATCTTAAAGTGGTAAGAAGGAAAATATTACATAAATGATATAGGACCCCAGCACCACTATCACATTTTTTTTTACAAATATGGATGGCAAATGTTGGCATGAATGTAGACAAAGAGGTATATTTTTTCCATATGACTTGGGAATGCCCCATAGTATCTGAATTTTGGAAGAAAATAGAGAAAGAAATTAAGTGATATGCTAAATATACAGTTTATAATAATAGGAAAAATGGGAGTATTACATATGGATTATTAGATAATCTTCCAACTATCCAATTGAAGGAAATAGTAGAAGAATTATCAGCACATGCCAGGATATTCCTGGGAAGTGGATGAAAGGGCAGAACAAAATGGTGTATCAGTCAATGGTATAATTATGTAATTAATACGATAATGACAGAATTTTTGAATAGTTGTATAAATGATAATTTAGATAGGATTAGAATATGTCAGTGTTTCCCAAACTTTTGACATATGTGTACCCCTTCTATAATTTTCGTAACGCTGAGTACCCCTCATAAAAAACATATGCTTTATTAAAAATCAAAATATATTTTTTCTTTTTTTGGTACATACACGCGTACCCTCACCAAACTCTTCCTGTACTCCTGGGAAACCACTTTGGGAAACACTGGAATATGTAAACAAAATATGTTTAGACAATAAGCTCAGGAATGAAAGTGAAAAACTGAAGTTACGTCAATTTTCTCAATGTAGCATTACTATGTGTCTTGTAGCCTTTTCTATGAACTGTATATGAATTATGAATTACCCTTGGGAGAGAGGGGGAGAGAGGGGGAGGGAGGAGATTATTTAAAAACTGCAAAAAGCAAATTAAAAAATTAAAACAACAGTAATATACTAATAGCAGTGATCGAATTAATGATGCATTTATTAGTGTGGAGGGCTATATTTTAATTGTGTCACATATTGTTTATTGATTTTATTAGTGTTGTGACCTGCCTTGGGACCTTTGGGTAAAGAATACAAAATGCACCAGCAAGGCATTTTTAGATATCCCCAATGTAAAACAAAAGTCTGTAATGCTATAGTGCTACTGCCAAGGAAGTGAAGAGGTGCCATAGAAAGATAGAGAGAAGACAGAACTGCTTAACTCTTGTCTTGTTCTTATCTCTTCACAGAAGAACAAGGGAGCCCATCCTATCAACAGTAGTGCCACTGGGAAATTAGACGAAACACAGTTAATGCTAGATAATGATAGTTGTGGACTTTAATCCTTAATAGCATTTAGAGAACTGAGGTTACACTTCAAGAGCACAAAAGAGCAGATGTAGTCAGACTCAGTTTTATTGCAGGTGTAGACACATACAAACAGTATAAGCAAAATTTCATAGATAAAATTAGATAAAAAGAAAACAGCAAAAAATAAATATTTTGGAGAAAAGCTCAGTAAGATAAAATTAGCTAGGAGTGGCTGTAGCACAGTGGTAGAGCAAATTGCCTGTGAAACAAAGATTCATTGGTAGAAATGTGCACAAATGGGTTTTTCTGCATTCAATTTATATCGAGTTGAACATAAGAAAATTCATATTCATTAGAATAGATCCTCTTCAAATGTGGTCAGATTCTATTCGATATAAATGTATTTGTATGAATATCTGATAGGAATGTTTACATTCATATCCCATACGTATCAGATACGTATCAGATACTTATCGCATAACAGATCCGCTCTGAAAGAGTCAAATCTCCCCTGAATCTACTTTCAATCTGCTCTCAGTCCATGTGGATCTCTTGCAGATTTGACTGGCACAGCTGCTTTCCTACCTCCCCAGGTTCACAAATGTTCCGAAGCATTAATACGAATGGTCTGAAACATTCATATGAATACGAATGTCAGTGTACAAATGTCGTAACATTCAATTCATATAGAAATGTCTGAATTTGTACAAATTTGTACAAATATTGAATGCTATGAATACTCGTGCACATCCATAGTCATCGGTTCTATCCTCAGCCTCTCCCTGGAAGTAGGCAATGGCAGGCTACTCTTGCATCTCTGCCAAGAAAACTGCATAGAGATAACCAGGGAAGTGCCCATACACTCAGCAAGGAGTTGGTCATGACTTGAGGGTATCCAACAACAAATTATCCATGCTTTATTTCAGAATATCCAGATGTAATGGTGTAACTAACCAATGTCAGGATACTTTACGTAGGGCTATTATCTCTACCTTTTTTCCAGATAATACTTTCCCAGCCACACAAGTGACCCTGAGAAGGTTCACACTTCTCACTTCTCTCCTCCACATTCTAGCCAGTCCAGTGCCTCCTCCACGCAGTCTGGTTATACATCTCTGATTCTTCAAAATACATAGCTTATAAATGTACAATATACAATTATTTCTGGAGGTATACTAGCTATGAAATACATGGCATTATGACACCATGCTTCTTGTAATCCTCTACCATGACAGGCCTATACAAGGTTTGTCACCAGGGTTTGCAACCATCATTTCCTGCATGAAAAACAGAATACCAAGGGCATTCTTGTGGAGCAGAAAGTGACTTGAAAATCTTCACCAATAGTTAGCTTATTCAGAAATCTTATTCACTATGGTGAAGAATATATATATTTCTAAGGGCCTTTTCCCACTTGGAAGACCAGAAAGAGCCTGCACACTCTGGGGGTCAGTCCATACTTTGGCCTGTAGTCAGCAATTAGGCAACATCTGGGCAGGTGCATCTGCACTTGCAGGAGGCGTTTACAGCATAGAAAGGCCCCCTGCCTACCCAGAAGTTGTCTAATTGCTAAATGTGGAGCATAAAATCATGCTCCACAACCTTACCAACCCTTACCTCAACTTACCTGGAAGCATCCAGTGGTGACCATTCACACCTCTGCTGGCCAGAGAGGTCATTGGAGCTGCCTCACAAGCTCGCTGGCAGCTCCAATGGCCTCCTGACGTGACTGCGCAGAGTGTCAGTGTTGACATAGCGATGGTGCTAACACACATACAGTACCAGAGGGCACCACACACATGATGGTGTCACCCAGAAGAGGACCGCCCAGCGATTAAACAGAGATAAGTGTTCAATCCTGGGGAAGGGGCAGGCTAACTTTGACTAGCAATCACAAGTGCGAGTGCTAGTCAACGTTAATTGATTGCACTCCTTTTCCTTCCACGGGATGGGAAGGGAAGTGCACAAACGCCCTGGGATGTTGCATCTGCACACCGTGGTGCCACATCTGTTGCAGAGTGGCTCAGAGCCATGCCAATATTCTGTAGCTGCAGAGCAGTAAAAGCCTCCATGTGTGACTGCTGTGTGGTGATGGGGTGTCATGGCTGCAGCTGTGCAGTCATGTGCTGTGTCACCATCATCACAGCAACAGCCCACAGCACAGCAGAAGTTGCCACAGCTCTTGCTATAGTGATGTGGAGGGTCCTGGGTTGAGCTCTCTACACTGTTTGCAGTGCAAACACCAGCCACTGTCCCTGAACTTAACATTTGTGGGATACTATCCCACAGAAATTGAATGTGAAAAAGCCCTAAGTCACTATTTCCAAATTATCATGTGCAGCTTGTAAGGAAAGCTGTTTCCTCTCAAGGGGTTGTGCAACCGTGACTTCACAATGAAGGAAAATATGCTTCTCATGATAGACAGGCTAATCAGAGATACGCCAGGGATTCTGTCAGTTTCTTTCCTTATTTTTTTCTTTCTTGCCTGCAGATATTTCAAGAAATGTGCTGTCATCACCAACTTTTATTTCAAGTGATTTCAGGGAATCAGGAAGCATGTGGAGAAATGAACTAATTTTAGTGGCTAAAATTCCTTTCTCTTGGGTCTTTTAATGTATTGATCTTGTTTAGCTTGCCCTACCTTCTGTGACTTTTATTGCCTTGAACCATCCACAGCCAACAAAATCTGGAGCTCATCATTTTAAAAATCTCTTTTAGGTTGTCAGTCCCACTTGCGGCTGCCGAGGAAGCCTTTAAACTGAGCATTTTGTAGGCTGATTATTTTCTGAACAAGGCATTTAGAATTAATGAAAAATCTCATATGCGCTGTGATATACTCCCTATAATGCAGTGTCACTGAAGAAAGATGTGTTCATTATTTTGGAAAGGGCCATAAGCCACATGTACTAAGTTAATTTACTTAAACAGCTGGAAAAGAGGGTGTGGGGAGAGTCGAAATAATATGCTTTTGCCTGCATGCTTCAACAGAGTGAATGAACTTCATTGTTCGTTGAGTAAAATACCAAACTGGCTGAACTTTTGTTCTTATTGCTGCTTCTGCAGTTGTGCTTTTCTTAGACCACGGTACACCTTAGCATTTTAATCCATCTAAGGAAGGCAGCCAAATCCAAGCCATTTTCAGCCTGGAACGACTTGGTCACACCTTCCTGCTGCCATCTGGTGGTGAGGGGGTGGGAATGCTCTGCTTGACAGCGAGGTGCACCTGGAGGGTAAGAGGGGGATGAGGTCACAGCTGGAGGTGGAGGGACAGAGATTGGGCCATGAGACAAAGGAAATCACAGCAAGAGGGAGGGGTGGGGGTGACAGATCAAGTGACCTTCATTTTTGCTTTCACTTGGAGGCAGATCAGGCTACAGGGCAAAGGAAATCATGGCAAGAGGGAGGGCTGGGGGAGGCAGATCAGCTGACCTTTGTTTTTGCTTTCACTTGAAGGCAGATCAGGCTACGGGGCAAAAGAAATCATGGCAAGAGGGAGGAGGCAGGGGAGGAAGAGGAAAGACTGTCATGACAAGGGGGTAGGGACAAGAATCAGAGCACACACTTGCATAGGTATCATTTTCTGGGCAGCAAGGAGCAGGGATGGTGGCCTCGTGGAAAGGGATTAAAACTTTAATGTTGTGTTGGACCGAATAAAGGAAAACCTGAAGAGGGGGAGGAGGTTGCCTTAGAAGGGCAGAGGGACATGTTTCTGTAAGAATCTTCTTCACCAGCTGCCAAGGCCAAATAACAGTCACAGCAGTATTTGTATGCGGGCAGGAGTTTCCCTGGCTTGTCTTTCTTTATATGATCACAGTCCTTCTTCTGTTTTTAAGGTAGTGTTTGGAACAACATCCTATGCCAAAGAGAGGGGGCGGGGGGAGACACACAGTGCTCATGACTGCACGCTAGTGCACAAGGACGAATGCCCTGTGCTCTAGAGCTATGGGTCAGTGTACCACATGAGATGTTTCCTGCCTCTGACAAGAGGAGGCCAGTCCTTTTAGTGACCCACCTTCATTTGCTTCCTCCTCTGTTGGCAGGAAAACAAAGAAGCTGGCTTGAAGGAAAACGAGGCCATCTGGGGTGTATTGTTCTTGATCCATTCTCATGGAAAAAAAGAGCAGATGGCACAGTTGCTTAGCTTGTAACTGAACAATCTGATTTTAAACTTTAACAGTCCAGCTTGCAGTGTCATTCTTTGGATGGGAGTTACCTCAGGTGAAGAGGGCATGCCAATTTAGCAGTAATCTATGAGGCTGAGATCATATCTACCTTTTCCTTCATTAAAGGCTGTTGATAATCTGAGACTCTACAGCACGAGCCCTGAATTAAGGAGAAATGGAAAGGAAATGGGAATCTAACCCTAACCATTTCTGTATGGTTCAGAATTTTAGACTGTGGGTGTTTTTCCACTGTCACTAAGTACCCATTGAAGCACCTATTAAGGAACCATTTGGCTGAGAGCTGGATGACCCCATTTCCACCACAGACCCAATTAGAAACACATTTGTTTCCACCACAGCTAGGTAAATCTGGATCATTATGGGTCCTTCAGGGGTGTTTTACCACTGCACTCCTTTAATCTAGATCTAAGAAGATCCCAATCCAAGGAATGGGTACTTCCCTTAATCTGGATCTAATAGATCCAGATTAAGGGAAGTACCCAATGTGTTTCTATGGGTGGTCTAGCACCCAATAGAAATGGGTGCTAGCCTCCCTGCTGTGGAAACACCAGAGCACCCATTTGCAAATCCGGATTGACCCACAAGGGGTCTGCCTGTCACCCCAGGTGTTTTGGGGGACAGAGGCTGTAATCTCCGAAGGTGCCTTTGGAGATTAGCAAAGACTTTGGAGTCCCTCCAAAGTTGCCTTCGAAGGTTAGCAAAGGCTCCGAAGTCCCTCCGAAGGCAATTTAGGAGATTAGCGCAGGCTCCAAAGACAAACTCCTTGCTAGAGCAATGCAAGAGAAGTGCATATTAATTAGCTCCTTGTGAGCACCTATGAGTCAGCCTCATTAATATGCACCTCTTTCCATGCCAGGCAGCTCCCAGCCACATTGCTCTCCCAAGGGGTTTCTCTGCGGAGCCTTTGCTAATACCCAAAGTTGCCTTCCAAGGGACTTTGGAGCCTTTGCTAATCTCCGAAGGCAACTTCAGAGAGATTTCGGAGCTGCCTTTGGAGGGACACCGAAGTCTTTACTTCGGGGCACCCCCCTCCATGGGTGCCTCCCCCCCTTGAGCCTCCTCTAGACCCCATTTCCAGATTGTAGTGGAAACAGGCACCATACAATCCAGATTTTCAGGCTGAAGACCCCATTGTAGATCCCTTTAATGGAGTCTACACAAAATCCGGATTATAGGTCCTGAAAGACCCATTATGATCTGGATTTCCCTAGCTGTGGTGGAAAGAAATGTATCCCTAATGGGATCTGTGGTGGAAATGGGGTCATCCGGCTCTCAGCCAAATGGGTCTTTAATGGGTGCTAAAATGGATATTTAGTGACAGTGGAAAAACACCCCAGGACCTGAAATTGATGCTGGTGATTTCTGCTGTTTGGAAAATGAACTTCTCGGTTAAATTAGAGTGTTTCTTGTAGGTACTTCTATCACTACCTCGGAAGGAGCAGGTTTGTATTTGCGGATGCATCATTACTGTCATC
This sequence comes from Aspidoscelis tigris stejnegeri, assembly GCA_023333525.1. Lineage (NCBI taxonomy): Eukaryota > Metazoa > Chordata > Lepidosauria > Squamata > Teiidae > Aspidoscelis > Aspidoscelis tigris. Next base: position 99,972,047 of record JALMGA010000002.1, read on the forward strand.
TACACTTAACAGTCATCTTCTCTCCTACAGAAACCTTTTAAAGCAACTTACAAGCATGAAAAATAAAATTATACCATAAATAAATGCAGTAATAGCAGAAAAGGATAATCAGCATGCCAAAACAGCAAAACATACATAAAATATAAAGCAATTTAAATCCATTAACATTCCAATAACATAAAAAAGTGAAAATAACAACTAATCAGCCCAGTGGGACTGTTCTACTGTCCCTAAAAATACAGAACTTAATAGAAGGTTTGGTGATTTCAGCAGGTGCTAAGTTTTTCTGGATCCACATGTCACCTTAATGGTGCAGTGGGCGTCCTTGAAGGGCATGGGGGTTGCACATCTTTGCACATATTGAGGACAGATCCCTCTGTAAATGATGGCAAGAGCATTTTAATGGCAGAGGAGGAAAAAGCCTTCTCACAGACTGGCCAAGTTCCCGGACTCTTTCCTTTGCCTCCTAAACTAGTCCCAGTAAGAAGCACCACTTTAATATTTCTGTGACTGGGAGCACAGAGGTGCATGCATAGCATGCCTTGTGCTGTAAGAGCTGAAATGCTAGTCTGCAAGCTCTCCAGCCCAAAGCTCCATGCCATGCAAGGCTCATGTAGTTTTAATGACATCTAGTGCTTATGCCTGGCTTTGATTCAGCATGGTTCCAGTGATCCACACCCTAATCACCCTTCGGATGGCTTTTGAATAATCCTTTACGGAGTTTCCATGGAAGATATATCCAGTGCTGCAGCTAGAACTGAGTGCGATTATCCTTATCCAGTGCTTATCAGGCTGGCATATTTCATTCATATCATCTCACTTCTATGGGAACTCTACAGCGTGACACAATGCTATCAGGCACACTTTAAGACATTAATTTTGATGTACTATCAAGTGCTAAGCCCTAAAGTCCACCAATGCAATGATGACATTGATGTACTACTTGTACCTAGACCGAGAGACACAGTGCAAGGCTGACAGTAATGTATTTTATTTTAAATTACATCTTTGTTAGATATTGCAGGAAGACAAAGTCCTGCATGCACACACACACATCATGAATGAGTCTTGGTCATGCAGTAGCTGCATCCAGACTTCTTGATGCTGCACATTGGAATGCGCAGCAAATATTGAGCCGTCACAATAGCAACGCTAGAGCGAATTTACTTAATGCCGATATAACAGCACTCGCTGCGAAGCATTAAGTAAATTAAAAGCTTCTCCCCAGTCCAGACAGGGTGGCAAGAAGAGCCAATGAGAGCTGAGACTGCAGCTCAGCTTCCATTGGCTGCCCCATCTCACATGACGTATGCCACACCCCATGTGACTGTACAACCCACACAGAGGTCTCGCAGTTCCCTGAGCAGGAAGCTACGGGGAGCTGCTGCAGTCTATATGCTGGACTGACACTTCGCAGCAGGTAAACTGCACATTTTTTTAATATTGTGGATTTAATCCACTAATCTAGAAGGAGACCATATCTTTACTGAATGTTTTAAGACTATGTTAGCTGCTTTGATAATTGTTACAGAAGGCAGGATCAACTCCATTTCAGTTTCTAACAAATAAATTACCCTGAGTAATCGTTTTCTCACCATAGATTAAAAGATTCTTATCACTTTCCCATTATCATCTAAATAATGTGTCTGAGGGTATGTGTGAGAAATAAAGATGTGTAACTAGACTGTCTTCTACTGTCGTTTAATTGCTCTTTTTTTGGATAGGAACAGTTCTCCAAGGTCTCATGCAGGAATTACTTCCAGCTGTGCTACTTAAGTAACTAGAAGTGCAAGAAACTTTAACCAAAAATCCGGCGTATACCAAACATGCTGTGAATTCTCTTCTAAAGTAGTCTGTGCTTGGATACAATCTGGCTCTGTGATTACCAAGGATACAGAACAGATGGTGTAATGGTGCAAGTACAAATAAATTATTTCTGGTCACAGGTATTTATTCAAGTATCTGTTGTTCTGACCAATTTTTGCATTAAATGTTATGTTAAAAAAAATATTAAAACCTGTTTTTCCACCAACCCTCGGCCACCCTTCCCCCAAATTTCCCATGGGCTCCCCGCAGGCTCCCTTACCTGCTCTAGTGGAGCCTTGGGACTCTTCCCAGGGCCTCCAGAATGCCAAACAGGCTCTCTGGTTTAACCGGAAGACCTGTATTTAGGTTCTGGAGAGCCTGTTTGGCATTCCGGAGGGCCCAGGAAGAGGCCTGGGCTGCCACTGGAGCTCTCCCACCCACCTCCCCGGTGCCCACTTGCTTGTGGGGGTGATCTGGTGGTGGCTTGGGCCTGTTTCCAGGCCTTCCAGAATGCCAAACAGGTTTCTGGAACCTGGAGACAGAGTCTTCCGGACTCAGGTTGTACTGGTGCACCACTGGAGGAGAGGGTCAACCAGTTAATAGTTAAGAGGCATAAGTCCAGGATTCAATCTGTAGCAACATCAGCCAGGACTGTGAAGCTTTCCAACTTGTAATCTTTCAGCACTGTTGCCTGTCACAGAGAATCTGAATTAGCATAATGATGTAAGAGTCCTGCTGGATTGGGCCAGGGCCTCATTTAATCTAGCAGGGTATTCTCACAGGGCTGCTATCCTGTGCCAGGAACCCTTGAGGACACCATGGCCCACATTATGGACTGGTCTACTGAAAGACCATGCTTCCTCCTAGAATTCTGCGGCCACATGGGGAAAGGTGTTGGAGTGGCCTTTTTGTGCATAAATGATACCATAGCGTGTTCCAGTAGGAAACCATTTTAAAGTAGACTATCCAGTATTCCTCAGTGATAAGTCTTGACCAGCTGCTCATGTGCAGATGGCAATCAGTAATTGATCTTGGGCCTATTTGCACTTAGGCCTCTGGTGTGCAATTAGGACAGTTCTGGTCCTCTATACTCTGAACCAGAGCTGTCCTAATTGCATACCAGCATCCTAAGTGTGAATAGGCACCTTGTCTGCTGGGTGCAAGGGGTCCAGCGCCATTTCATTGGACTCCCATAAGTAGCCACAGAAGTTTCCAGTCTCCAAAGCTTGGCCAGGATGGATCATCCCTAATTCTGACAGTCCTTGGCATGGGTCATCTTCTTCTACCTCTTCCTTCCACTTGTTTTTTTTTTTTATAATATCTTTATTGAATTTTTGTACATATTCTAGTAGTCAATATAAACATGAACAAATCCTTCTTTATACAATACGCATTTCACCCGTGACTCTACTCCCACCCTCCACCCTCCATCCGATCGTGAACTCCAAAGTTTAATTTAAAATGAGATGTTTCCAATCCATTTCATCAGAAATTTTCTTTCAGGTAATGTTGAATTTGTTGTTGCTAACATTTCTTCTATACAGATTGTCCATACATGCAAGATCTTACTGGCATCTAGATCTCTCCAATAGCTTTGTCCTTGTGCATTCATTATCTCATTTAGCATAATATCCCAAAGTTCCTGGCATCATTTGCCTATGTTAAAGTTGTCTGCATACTTCCAACTAATGGCTATTCTTATGGTGAGCCACAAAAATTAACCAATGTAGTAGCTGGTGAAGGTGATCCAGTATATTGCTATCTTCGAATGAGTGCAGAATCAACATTTCTGGCTGAAGAGGGATTCCCTCCACTTCTCACTTTCTTTTGGTGAAAAAAAGGAGAAACACCAGCTTACATACCTCGAGTCTTTCCTATTAAGAATGATAAGAATCATTTTATGTCCATGGGCATAATTCCCATGGGTTTTCCTGTCCATGAAGGAGTAATGGTTTTCTGTTGTCATTGACGTTTGTCTGCTTAAAAAGCAGTGCAAAAAGCACAAGCAGATTTTTTTTTTAAGGTCTGAGAACAGAGTGCCACTTCCACGTAAAAGTTTGGTCACGCTTAAGAAGATTCTAGCGTAGCTGAAATATGTGCAGAAAAGGTCACTCAAAATGAATGAGCCACCAGAGCATAGTTCTTATGCAGAATGGCCAACTCATCTGGGGTCATTTAGAATGGAAGATGACAGCTGGTGGAGAATGGGGAACATGCTGTAAGTTTAATAAAGAATTCATGGTCTTCTCTCGTGACACTGAATCTTGAACTGGAAACTGATGCAAGCGAACAAAGGAAAATATTTCTGCAAGCAATACCCAATTTATGGAATTTGCTTATAAAAAGGATGGTGATGGTCACTAGTTTAGATCATTTTATATGGGATAGTCGTGGACAATTCAGCTGTTCCTTAACTGAGGTTTAGCCATCTGCATCCATATAGTTTCCTTGCCAGTGGTGCAAATGTAGTTTCCCACAGTCTAACAGCCTAAGACCCTCTTCACAGTGTTGCCATTTCATAAGAACATAAGAGAAGCCCTGCTGGATCAGGCCACAGCCCATCTAGTGCAGCGTCCCATCACATGCACTGGCCCACCAAATGCTCATGGGCACCTCAAGCAGAGACAAGGACAAGCAAGGGGATTAGCCATTTTCTTAAAATGTTGCTCTAGAGATGCACTGTAATCACATGGCCACTGGAATGGGTGGGTATCCTGCTGCTAAAAAGACCGAACCCTCATAGGTCCTGTAACACGTATCTAGTGTGGCTTTGGTCCCTAATTATGCCACATGTCATTTTACAGTTGTGTGCTGTGATCTACAGACACATATTTCAGCTAAAGGTTGTTCAGCAGCTGTGCTGGTGATGGGTGTCACACACAACGCCCAGTCCAGCATAGGGAAAGAGGGTTACCAGTCTAGTCTCTCTATTCTTCTTGCATCTCAACGAGGATGATGATGATCGTCATATGATCATCCTCAGTTTATTCATATACTGCCTTTCCAGTGGAAATTAGCAATTATAGATTACATAATGTTTATGTATAATCTTGTTTAATTGTACTGCTGAGCCCTGTTATATATTATATATTGGCGGCTCCATTGTTTATTTTATTGTACCTTTTATAATCTTATTGTATGGTGTTTTTATAGTTATTTGTTCTTGCAATGCTTTATAATTGAATAATTTTTTAAAAAAAATAGAGCATATTATTAATTGTAATAGAAAAATAATTACAAATTACAGAAAAAAAAAGATGCTTATCACGTAAAAGCTCAGAGATGGAATACATATGACAGAAATACAGGCATATACTCCCTCTACTTGGAGCATTCTGCAGCATCATGCTTTGGGTAGTGTGCTTGCCATGTAGCTAGAACAAATTCAGCACCATATTTTATACCCAGATGCCCCTGAATGTCTTCTAGAAGCAGAATGCTACACTGGTGAGCTAGCAAAAAATAATTAAAATGCAGTAAAATATATAGGTTTGTTGCCTTCATCATTTGCTTTTTAATTAGAAGCTTCTGCCTTATTCCTGGAGAGCAGAGGCAATGACACAATATTGACTAGCACTCACATTTGAGCACTAGTCAACTTTACCCGCTCCCACCCTCTAGGATTGGATACTCACCTTATTTGATCCCGGGGCCTGGTCCTCTAGTGGCTGCTACCATTTTGGCAGCAGCGCCTCTGCAACCGCGCATGTGTCAGCGCCATTGCCTTGATGATGCTGATGCTCTGTGCACATGCAGTCATGTCTACAGTCATCTGAGTGCTGGCATGAGAAAATGGTCGCGCCACTGGACACTTCAGGTAAATAATTAGGTAACATTGGTTAGTGCACTTCTGGGGAGGGAGGGCATGCTTGTAGGCTGTAACAGCCTACTCAGTGTGCGTAGGTGCATTAATTATGCACTGGAGGCCATAGTAGGGATGGGCACAAATGCATTTTTTACATTTGAAAATCTGATTTGAATCCAGTTTATCCGGATCCGTATTTTTGAAAATCCAGTTCAAATAGAATGATACGAATATGGGGAACATTTGTATCCGATTTTCAAATCCGTTTGCATCCCATTTTTATCGCATTTGCATTCTGTTTGCATCCCATATTATAAGTGCAAATTGACCCAATATTCAACTGCGATATATGGCATCGTATTCAGTCAAATTATTAAAAAATCCATATTGGATTTTCGAAAATCTGAATTTTTGAATTCGGATTGAATTCGGATTTTCAAAAATCCAATATGGATTTTTTAATAATTCGACTGAATATGACGTCGAAAATCCAATTTGAATTCGAATATCGATAAAGGCCTCAGTATGGAAAATTCTGAAAAGGTTCTTTTTACACTTATTTATTATTTTATTTATTTAGAAAATTTATATCCCACCCTTCACCAAATGGTCCCAGGGCAGGTTTCAACGAGATTAAAACATATCAAATAGTAAAACATAATTAAAAGTATAACCCCCTTCCTCCCACCCCCACCCTCCTTCCCACCTTCCCTCTCTGTGGCCTTCAGATGCTGGTGAAATCATTCCTGTTCATTGACTGTGCTGACCAAGGCTGATGGAGTTGCATAGTTCCTCCATGCTGGAGGTTCAGCTACATTGAGGTGCTAGTCCCCACTGGATGAGCCTGTCTTTAGCAGTGAGTATGCAGCCAGAAATCCTAATTCAGATCAGTGACTTGACAATAGGAACTGTGGACAGTCCTTCCTAGGTACTAGCTACAAACGGGAAGGAAGGGAAGCAGATGCTTTTGTCAGTAATTCCCAAAAGTCCCAGCTAGCACATCTGTACCAATTAGAGCTGATGGCACCTGTAGCCCTCAAACATCTGGAGGGCAAGCTGGTTGGCAAAAATTGGAGTATCATATATTTAAGTTTCTCTGCTATCTTGGACGGCAGTGGAATGTCCCTGAAGTTGTGATCACTGCCGTTATCTTCCACAGCTTGTGTCTGTTTTGTTGAACTATGTCTCCATCTTTCTTTTTCTTTGGGTTGGGCTGACTGGAGTTGATGGGCATTACAGCTTGACATCTGGTGTACCACAGACAGAAGGAGACAGGACCTGCAATATCTATAATGACTTCACTCTGGACCTGCATATCCCACAATTATCAAAGTGGCTCCTATACTGGCTGAGTGTCATGGTGTCCTCAAATTGAAATACACGGTAAGTAGTACTTTCAACATCTGGGGGGCAGGGAAACAGCTGCTGTTGCCACAGAACAGGGCATTTCAGCATATCAGCCCTGTTTTCCAAAGCCCTCCCAACCATCACAATACAGCAGTTGTATGCCATGACAGACTCACAAGCAATAACCTTAGGCAAAGGAGATGAACCTCAAGCCAGTAACCCTCAGATTGTAAAGATGACATGTCAGCCGCACAAAATTAATTTATTTAGTTAAGGGAGGTGTTAATTAAACAATCTCATTTATTGTGTCTTTGCAGAATGCTCTCGGGGGCCTTTGAACTGTCAGCTCTGGTGACAGCGGAAGCTAATGGTGTCACAAGTTAATAATAGGATGATTCATGTTCTGGAAGAAGAGGCTGGAGAAAAGGTTGGAAGAAGACGCAAGAAAGGTGGGGAGCAATTGCTGTGGCACTACCCGCTGTTGTATCTTAAGAAAGCCCTGTGTTACATACTGACAACGCACTGTGATTCTACTGAAATAAGAGAACTGCCAGCAATAAGATCCAAACTGCTCCTGCATAGGACAAGAAGCCCCCATTAATTATATTTATAAGAGCCCAAAGCATAGGAATAGATAAGAAGGACCGGGCCAATCACATCTCACCTCCTCCATCATCCGTGTCTGCCTCCATCTCAGCTCAAAGAGTCAATTTCCCTTAGGTACAAGATAGACACAAACAAGTGTGCCGTCCACAAAATGCATCTTGCCTCCAAAGTACACGAGGAGGGGCAGGAGTTGCACTCGCATCAAGTTTTATACAGCCATTAAGATTACTAAACACTGACAGGTCAAGCCTCCTTGCATTTGTCTCATCATATTTTAAAGCTACTGAAAGTAGTGGCAGCCATCACTAGATCTTCTAGCTGCAGATTTCACTGCTTGTTACGAGTTGCATGACAAGGGAAAAGTCCTTGATTTTTATTTTTTTTTCTTTTCCCAGCCTAGCGCACATCAACTCCGTTGGATAACTCCAAGTTCAAAACAGTATTTTAAGCAATGTAGGATGATGGAAAAGACAGACTGCTATTGGCTCGCTTGTCCTTATCTGTATGAGTTTTGTTCTTATGGCTGTAATTAATGAGAACCTTATGCCTTCTGAAAGAAAAATGTTACTTGCTGCGCCATTTGTAATTTTACAAGCCCCTTGAGCTGTCGTTCTTGTTTGAAACTAAAATGCCTCAAGGCATTACCCTGCCCTCATAAGGAAGATGCTCAAACACTTCTATCATTTTAACTGCCTTTGTCTGCATGCGGGAAACTGTCTCGTTTCTTGATCAGACTGTAGGCCCTTCCAGTTCAGGGGTGGCCAAACTGTGGTTTGTTGGATGCTGACTGTTTATGACTACAAAGGACTCCAGCCAGACTGGCAAAGGGCAAGGAATGATGGGACATCTGGGATCCCAAAATTTGCCCAGCGAATAAAGCTCTGTGCTGCCTGCACTGGCCAGCAGAAGCTGTCTGTAGTTTCTCATTTTATGAAAATAATTTCTGAAATAAGGTCAAATTAAACCAATCCATCAATCAATTTATATACTGCCTTTCCAAATATTAATCAAGGTATTTAACAAAGCAAAAAATCAGTAACCACTTCAGAGTAGGGAATGCGCATAAATATTTGTAACGTTTGTTATTCGTGGACATTTGTATACGAATTGAATGTTACAACATCTGTATATTAACTAAACTGGGGATACGCATATTTATTTATTTTATTTATTTATTTACATTTCTATCCCGCCCCATACCCAAAGGTCTCTGGGCGGGTAACAACAGATTAAAACAAACTAAAACAGGATACAAATTAAACAGATACAGATTAAAATGAAATGAAATACAGTTTAAAACAAGATGCACTTTAAAAACACCTTAAAACTTCAAATTGCACACCTGTCCCTTCCAGGGCATAGCAACCCCGTTGAGGACAGGGTATCTCCTGATTACACAGACCCGAGACCCTCTGACACACAGCACCTCTGTCTTGTCTGGATTCAGCTTCAATTTATTGGTCCTCATCCAGCCCATTATTGCCTCCAGACACCTGTTAAGCACTTCCACCGCCTTTCCTGATTCAGAAGGTACAGAGAGATAGAGCTGGGTATCATCTGCATACTGATAACACCTCACTCCAAATCTCCTGATGACTTCTCCCAGTGGCTTCTTGTAGATGTTAAAAAGCATGGGAGATAAGATCGACCCCTGAGGAACCCCACAAGTGAGTTCCCAGGGTGTCGAATCCACATCTCCCACAGACACTATCTGGGATCGGTTTTGGAGATAAGAGCGGAACCAATGCCAAGCATTGCCTCCAACTCCTAAACTCTGTAGCCTTTCCAGGAGGATACCATGGTCAATAGGATCAGAAGCCGCTGAGAGGTCCAGGAGAACCAACAGGGTGGCATTCCCCTTGTCTCTCTCCTGAAGTAGGTCATCAACCAGGACGACCAAGATGGTTTCTGTGCCATGACGGGCCTGAAACCAGATTGAAATGGGTCTAGATAATCAGCTTCTTCCAAACATGCCTGCAATTGAATAGCGACAACCCTCTCTAGAACCTTGCCTAGAAATGGTGCTACCGCGCTTGCCCAGCACCTCAAACTTCCCCAGAGCAGCGGAGGAGAGCGAATGGTCGCTGCCCAGATGCTTAAGGTAAGTCCCTGGTTATCATTGGTTAACCTATGGAGCACGATTTCATGCTCCACACCCAATCAACAATTAGTCAACTTCTGTTTAGTGTGGGCACGCCTGGAGGCTTTAACAGCCTTCTCTGCGTGCATATGCTGTTCACCAGAGGTTCACTATGGACTAGAGGTCATAGTGCGAATAGGTCCCTGAGCTGGCAGCTGTTTCTTTGGGCAATGCAAGTTGGTCATTGCCTTTATTATTGTATTGTTCTCTTTATATGTACTCTATTTAGTATAACATTATCAGTCTATAGCATATATTTAATTTTTTGGTTGTCCTTTTGCATTGAATTGTATATTTTTGCTTTAATTACTATTGTATTTTTGCTCTGTTATGAATCACTTTGGGCATTCTTTTTTGCGGGGGAGGGAAGATGTTGCTATATATAAATACAAATGCAGGTAGAAATACAAATGTGTGATCTTCATTTGACTCAGGGATGCTAACCCACTGTTCCTGTTGCCTTAGCTGTAAGAATGCAAGCATACAAATATATTTATTTTATTATTTATATTTATTATTTATATTTATATCCCGCCCTATACCCATAGGTCTCAGAGTGGGTTACAAGTTTTAAAACAACAGATTAAAACAATGATATCCATAAGAACACTTTTTGAAAAATCCAACATATTTTAAAACGTATACTAAATATTAGAATACTAATAGAATACTAATATAGTTTCCATAATGCTCTGTTATGTGATGCGCTGCGATGCCTGATGGCTTGCTAGCATTACCCTATACACAGCTGAGCTCTTTTGGATTTAGGTTGTGAGAGAGTCTGTGAGAAAGCACGTGTGTAGGAGAAAGATGGATTTTAGTTGTCACAGTCCTCATAGAAGCTTTCTCAGTGGCAACTAGGGAGAAAGAGCTTCATTTCTGCTGTTCCCAAGGATGACTGTCAAATTCCACCTTCACGCTTGGTGACCTTGAACAGAATGCAACAGTAGGTGGAAGTGAGCAATTGAAAGAGGGGAGCTTGGGGAAATGGGTCCTGTTCACCAGCCCTGGATGGATGCTCTTCTGTCCTGGCTGCCTGACACGGTCATGGGCTTTATACCAATGCCTGGACATTTAATGATGTCTTGGAAACAAAGCATGCATTTCCTGCGTTTGAGTTTTTGGAAATGCATCAGACAGCTGTGATGATGTAGCTATGGGGGTCACACACCAGGAAAGGGCACTGAGGCCTGAGGTTGCAGCAGTCTCAACAAGGGCAAAAGTAACATTCGGGTTCAGGAAGAGCTTGGCTTTCTTATTTGTGTCAGGAAGAGGCTGTTGTTCAAGATAATTTGAGAAGGAAGACAAACCTACAGAAAAGCTCTGGAGCAGAATGAGATCGTTCTGGCTTGGGATTTAACGGGGAGATGATAGAACAGAATGTCTTTCTTGAGGGCAGAAATGTCTCTCTGTGCTTGGATTCTCAAATGCAGATAGCAACTAATGCTGACAAGACTTTAGCCAGTCAAAAGGAATGTACCAGCAGAAAAGCATGCTACACTGGTTATTTCAGGCAGGTAGCAGCAGTATTGGGCATAAGGGGGCTTGAGAATGGCAAAAGGAAAGATGCCATTGATGCAAGCATGACTCCTAATAAGTACATGGACACATGATGCTCTTTTTTCAGGAAAGGTGAAGTGGTACGCCTGGTAATTAGTGAGGATCACACTTCCTATTCTCAAATTTCCAGGCCACTGCTGTATCCCTGAACTATGGAAACCCCAGCTTCTTATAGGTGCTATCTGTATGTCAGTTTGGTCTAGTGGTTAGGGAGCCAGACTCTTATCTGGAAATACTGAGTTTGATTCCACACTTCCCCATGAAGCCAGCTGGGTGACCTTGGTCTAGTCACAGGTCTCTCCTGAGCTCTCACAGCCCCACCAACTTCATAGGGTGTCCTGTTGTGGGGAGAAGACTAGAAAGCTTTGTCAGCCGCTTTGAGTCCCCTTAAATGGGTGAGAAAAGAGGGGCAGAAAAGCCAACTCCTCCTCCTCCTCCTCCTCCTCTTCCTCCTCCTCCTCCTCCCCCCTCCTCTTCTCTTCTTCTTGTTTTATGGAGAGTGGGCTCCCCTCCCCCGGAAAGGTATCCTCTATTTAAGGAAGTTTCTGATTTAAAGTTTAGTCTTAATATAAAGAATAATAAGAAAAGAGTGTATATACGGATTCATAGTTTGGAAAACAACAACTCCTCTTCTGGGACAAAACCTCTGTGATCACTTGCCACAGGGTCCACGGCAGCAGTGGATCATGGCTGCTGTAGTCCAATAATGGGATTTTTTCTGACGTTATTTATCGTAACTTATTTATGTGAATTTTCATCTTCTTGATGAGTAACAATGAGAGGAAGCCTTCTTCTGATCTCTCTTTGGTTGCTCCTGAGGTTTTCTATTGGCTGCTAGCCCTAATACCACTGCCCTGGGTGGCTCCTCTAAACGAGTCAGGATATAAGAAATTTGGGGTGTTGGTAAGGGATGAAAAAGTATCAGTTCTTCTCAATTTCATTTTGTTTATTTTTGGTTTTGCTAGGAGATTTTGTGGTTTGGGGCCTTGTGGAGGCCAAGTTGCCTGACATTAAGAAGCCTTTTGTCTTGACGTGAGCAACAGGGTGGAGACAAGACAAGGAGTGGACTCAGGCAGGCAGTAGACTAAGGTAGTATCCAAATTAGCAGAATAAAATCCGCTGTTAGAGAAAAAAGTGCATCTTACCTGCTGCAAATCCATGATGCGCTGCCCAGACTTTAGCAGCCTCCTCGCCACTTTCTCAGGGAAAGCCGCAGTAATTCTGTGGCAGACGCAGTGAAGGGCACATCACGTGGGATGGGGCAGCCAATAGGAGCTGAGCTGCAGGCTTAGCTCTCATTTGCTGTTCTCGCTGTCCTGTCCGGATTGGCGGACACATTCAAATTTACCTGATAACTAGGAGCGAGTGCTCAGCGTTCTGCAGTAGGTAAATTTGAAGTAGCAGAAGCATAATGCACCACCTCTATGCAGTATTGGCCGTCAGGTGTGACGCCCACACCCCGACTACGGATTGGAATGCACAGTATCTGTAAGTCTGGACACACCCTAACTTATTTGTTTTTGTTTTACTTTCAATGATTGCCGCATCTGCATATTTTTGAAATACTGTTTTCTGAAGTGATTTGAAACAAAACATTTAATGGTGCATCCACATGCAATTTAAAGCCCGCTGAAAATCTTTTGTCACAGAGCAGCCCCATGCACGGCTTTTATCCGGGCTTCCAGCACCGCTAATTAGGAAAATGCACTGAAAAAAAACCCCAGCCCTTTAAAGAAGACTGCAAGCGCACTTTCCAGGAAGACGCGGTATTCAGAGAAACATTTTGCATGGAGACGCTCTGTGGCAAAGGGGCGGGGCTTCTCTCCGAGGCGGCAAGCTCTCTCTCTTTTGTTTTCACGATATGAAAACAGTAGGCAGGCATTCCAATCACAAAGAGAAACAGCAAGATACATTGTAATGAATTGCTTCCACCCGCAAGTGAAAGTGTATGAGCGCAAGATCGCTGGCTGGGGGAGGCATTTTGGGGCTGGAGATCTTGTAAATAGTGTGATGAATTGCTTCTGCCTGACCACTGGCTGCAGCCCTTCTGCCTTCACAAGCAGGGGAGACGAACAGAAACTTGTAAATTTTTCTTTTGGACTTGTGAATGAGTGCACGATCGCACGATCGCTGGCTGGGGGAGGCATTTCGGCAGCTGGAGATCTTGTACATAGCGTAATGAATTGCTTCTGCCCGAGCACCCAATGAAACAGCGAGGGGCAGGGAGAAAAAGATGCGGGTAAGCAAAAGACGCTTCCTTGGGGATGGTCAGTGCATTTTAAATGCGCATTTTGCTGAGCCCCATGGGGACACTTAATTCGGAATTGAACGCGCATTTGTTAGATCCTCTGCAGTAGAGGGACAATAGCGACAGGAAAAAGTACCATGGGGATGCACCCTAAATGTATTTTCCTTTGACGTAGGCTGCATCTCCTGTTACCTTTTAGAGGTGCCTCCATTGTCAAAAGATGCCTGCTACTGATCCATCTCCATTTTCAATGACAGTGGGCACTTCACAACAGTTACACCAGCCCTCTTGCACTTCCTACACAGGGTACATCTCCCCCCCCCCCATGCACGGAGACAAGGAAGGTGAATTTTCCCATAGTGTCTCTCCCAACTGGTAATGGTGGAGCCACAGCCTCAAAGTCCTTTCCGGTCACCAATGTTAGTTCATTGGAATGAAGTCAGGATAAGGAAATTTAGGAAGTGATTTTCCCATTTGGTATAAAAGAACTCAGAGACGATTCCCCCGCACCCACCACCAAACAGAATTTTCAGGTCCTGCGTGAGTTCATGTCATTGTAAATTCACTTCTGAGTATCTAACTCTCCCCAACCACATACTGTACGCTTACCCAAGAGTGGCATAAAAAGAACCCCCTCCTTTTAAAAGTTCCTTTGTGACCAATGTCAGCTTGCCCTTGCCTTTGATGGCACCAGCAGTTTCTTTCACCGCAGCTAATTCTTTTCCAGGAGAAATTTCATTAAAGTGGACCTTTCATGACTCAAGGGAAGATGAAAAGTGAGCGGAATAAATCTCGGAGCAGGTCCCTAAAGGAAGCCAATGCCCACAGGCTGTCCAAACAATCTCTGCCCAACCTGATGCCCTCCAGATGTTGCTAGATTACAAATCAGGTTGTTTCCAGCCATTGCCTACGCTTGGACGGGGCTGATGGAAGCCGTAGTTGATAAGATCTGGATGAACAGACAGAGACAGATGAGAAGTGTGTCGTGTAGAATAAAAGAATGAAATGCATATACGAAGGGGGTAGTTTGGCTTGGTACAGTATATTTGGAAGAGTACTCAGAATAGTAGATGGCACAAACTGAATATCAGAGAACAATGTGATGGAACGGCAGATAATGCAAATGCAGTTGAGAGCTACATCAACAGAAGCATAGGCAGGACTCAGAGGGAGAGGAAGGCATGCTTTTTTTTTAAATTCCAAAACATACAAGCAATAAAAGATATAAATACACACATAGAAAACAATATTTAAACTAAATGAGTTATTGTTAAACCATAAATGTCAACAATCTATACCTTATTGCACAGTCAAAAAAGCATTTCCACACCCTCTCTCCCACATTGTGGCCTTTTGATGTGGTGGCATGATGCCTGCATGTCTGCAGGAATCCCTTGGTTCAAATCTTCACTCTGCCATGGAAGCTCATTGGACCTTCCCAGCTATGGGTAAGATAGCACCTCCTGCAACCAATCTGCTGCCATATGCAGCGTTTACACTCCTTTGGATCACACTGGTGAGGCCAACAGGGAAACTCTGATACTGCCTGTGTGATTTCGCCCTTCACCTCTTCGTTCCATGCTCACCTTCTGCACACTGCCAGCCTGGGATTCCCTATCTCTGATTTGCCACCATATAGCCATTTCCAGACTTCTCTTAGCTAGGGGAGCCCACCACAAGCAACAAGTCGCCCTGAGAGTTATTATTTCCTGTCTGTGGAAGGGGTAAATCATCAGAGGCTTGGGGGCATGGTAAGTGGTTTTATTATTTTCTGTCTGTATCGAGTTCTGCATTTGCCCTAGGAGCACCCCTAAACATGTGTCTGAATACACCCTCAGTCTAAGGCAGAGGTGTCAAACTCAATTTTGCCGAGGGCCGGATTAAAAAAAGAATACTGTCAGGGCCAGGGGGCTTGGCGGGGGGCGTGACCGGGGGCGTGGCCAGGGCACAGAGGAGGGGCTGGGGCGTGGCCGGGGCATGGCCGGGGTGTGGCTAGGGCACCGAGGAGGGGCTGGCTGTCCATGGCGGCGCCCACGCACTCAGGCAGTGGAGGTCCCGCCGCACGCGAGCTCGCCCTCGCCTCGCCTCGCATCACCTCGCCTCCTTCGCGCCCAAGGAGGACAGCGGCGGCGGTGGCAGGCGGCGGTGGGTGGTGGCGGCGGGCCGTATTCGTACAGCCTGCGGGCCGCATCCGGCCCGCGGGCCATATCTTTGACATCCCTGGTCTAAGGTATATGATAAAGCTGTTGTGAGAATATTCAGCACTAGTTCTTTAGAAAAATCCAAATGTTACGGGTACAATTAATTTCAGTAGAGGAGCAGGGAGGGGTGGTGTAATCAAGTGTTCTAGTCCTCCTCTGTCCTGCAGTTTCTGACAGACTTGGAGAGCTAAGGAAAAGAAAGGAAGAGGGCAGGGGAGAGAGGGTGAAGGATATAGACTAGATGACTAATTCCATTAGCATATGTAAAATTCTCTGCATGTTCCTTCATTCCAGAGTTGACATTTCTTTGGCAAATAATATTAGGTCAAACCCAGCAGGCCATCAGTAAACTCATTTGGAAGATAAGCAAATTCTGAAAGGAAATAAATGATGGATGACAAACAACGGAAAGACAGGAGTGGAGGCTCTCTTCTCACCAGGAGGGGGCGCTATTGAGTGATGAATAGAAATGCATCATGGAACAGGAATGAAATGAATATGTAAAAAGACACCCGATCATTTGGGATTCATTTTAACCACAATGTCAGATCCTATAAATCTGAGAAGTTTGCATATTTCCATATTTATATATGAAAATCTCATGAAGTGGCTTAAAGGCAATTGAAATAAAAACAGGGCTGTCAGAGCTTGAAAAGTGCCAGCAAATCTCTAACAGACCATTTAATACAAATGTGTGGATCTGAAAAGGCTCTGACAAGGCAGAGAAATTCAGCATGCACGTGGATCTGAAGACGCCTTTCTTGTGCTTGAAAACAACTAAGTGTGTGTATGTGTGTGTGTGTGCGTGTAAGCACATATTCGAAAATGAGAGCAAGGATTTTATGCTTCAGCTTCTTTCAAGCTTGGATTAAGATCACAGGAAGGATTTTTTTTTCATGCTCGAATCACAATTGTAATTCAGCCCTAGTGCTCTCTACTTGAAAAAGCAGAAAAACTTTGTTAGGCGCCAATGATCTTGTATTCCAAACAGTAAGTGTGCTGGAGAAACTCAGTTCACAGTCAGGGCAAGGCAGAGACTTAAAGTCCTCCTCACACTGATCCCAATCCAATTGCCCTTATGTTGTTTACCTCTAATGAATCTAGTGCTCTGTGTTTAAATATTCTAGCTGGGAATGGTGGGGATGGTAGTTCTGAAACACGAGAGGCTCACCAGAATGGCCAAGGCTAAGACAACCAATTGTATAAACAGGACTAACTCCCCTGTTTAAAATCCTCAGCTAATGAGGAGGAGGAGGAGGAGGAAGAAGAAGAATATGGGTCTTTCTGCACTGTGTTTCTTATTCCAGATTATATCCATTAATGGGGGCCTGTCATCTGCATGCAGTTACAGGCTGCAACAGACCTCGTACAGAAGCCTGTTGTAGTCTGCATCAGCATGTGAACAGTAACTTTCTATTGTGGGATGTAATCCAGAAAAAGGCCCAATGCAGAACGTCTCTGTTGGTTCTCTTGCTGGGCTTCTCAAAGGCATCTTTCTTCTCTTATAAAGACAAGCAATTCCAATAGGTGGCATAAGGGGATTAGTGCTCTTGCCCGTGGACTTCAAATTATGAGGCCATCACAGTATGTCAGAAAGAAAGATCAAGTCCCAGGTGCTCACAAGAACATTAATAAGAAACGTGCTACCTCCATATTCAAACAGCTTCTGGAGTGAGTGCTCTGGGAACTGGCACAGCGATGGCAGCCATGGTGGGATGGGGTATACATAATTTGTCTCACCGTGGGTGCCACTGTCATGTCCCGAGTCAACCAGGTCTTAGAGAGCAAACACATGCATGCACACTTAGGCTAGCAGTAGAAGCAACCAGCCAAAATTCAAAGTTCTTCCAGGGAGCAAGACTAAAGTGTGGCCAAACATTCTGAGTTCCAAGATGCCAGAGGGTCTGCGGTGTCAGATATCAGTTCAAGGATCATAAATACGAAGAGCAAATGAGCCAAGGTTATAGGATAAGGAAACATATTGTCTGCAACAAGTTCTACAGGCATGAGGTGCGTTTAAGTAGATGAAGGAGAATGGTACCCTCTGTGGCGCAGGTGCTTGGCCTGCAAACACACTGACCATCTCAGCTGTTGTCACTCTTGCCTCACAATGCTCCAGGAAGGGCATTGCCTGACATCTTCATCAGCATTTACAGTGAGCCCCTGAGCCATGCCTGCCTTGCTCTGACTGTCAGGGAAGCTGAGCTCTTCTTGGTTGTGCCAGCAACAGACAGTTCTTTGTTGAGGAGAAGAGGCTGAGGGGATAAGGCCCAACAGCCACTCCTTGAAGGAATATTCCTAAGAAGGTGTCTTGGAGATCAGCCTGGGTGGTAATCATGTGCAGTGAGTAGACTACTACCTGCTTCATGCATCCACATGGAGGAAAGGTGACCCAGTGACAGCAAACTGCCCTTGGGTTCATTGGTAAAGGTGACTCTTCTGGGGGTTGTAGAGGCTCAGAGCCTGGTAAGGAACTGAGGTGTGTAGATTCCCCACCCTAGGGGGTCCAGAGGCATTTGTGTAGATACTGTCTTGGTCTCTTTAACATTGTTTGGAATTATATCATTTTCTTCATGATTTAACAACTACACTACACATCCATCAGTAAACAAGTGGCATAGAACTCTATTTCTCCTTTTCAACTTCTTCAGGTATGGTGATGGTAAGATTGTTGTTTATTTTTCAGAGTGCAGACACTGGTCACTATCCCTGAATGTAACTTCAGGGGGATACCATCCCACTGAAGTTCAGTGAGAACAGGCCCTCAGATCACTAGAGAGGGTTAAAATACTTAGATATCAGAAATGAGTATGTGATAGAGTACTTAGTTGCAGACCAACAGAGGAGAGGCAATCCAGGATCTAATTTTAATTAATGTGAGAAGTACATGTTGTTGAAGCAATGGTAAATAGTGACCACAGTTCAATAACATGGAACATTTTGAATTAGATAATTGCAAAGCTTGTGAACAGGTTCATATTTGATTTTTCTTCCAAAGGAAACTTACTGAAACTTAGAAGACAGATGGAAAAGAAACTGACAAGAAAGGTTGAAAGAACAAATCTTCTCTAGAAAGCTTGGTTGGTATTTTAGAACACAGTAACAGATGTTCAGCTCCAACGTGTTTAAAAGAATAAGAAAAGAACCACCAAGGCCAAGAGGAGGCTGACATAGTTGACCAGTAGTGACAAGAAACTATTAGAGATAAGAAAACACCCTTCAGAAATGGAAGGGTTGTGCTAGCGAAGAAAATGAAAGGGACCAGAAACTTTGGCCAAAGAAATATTTGTGAAATATATTGCAAAAACAATATTCCCCTCCCCACAAATACATGAGAAACAAGAACCTGGTAATGGATAAATAAATGAAAATGAAAAATAATATATTTTTTAAAAAAGAAAAATAACAAAATGAATACTAATACTGTATAAGAATCAAAGCAAATTAAATAAAAAAATAAAAACAAGAAAATTATGGGAAAATAAATGAAAATAAATATAAATATAACAATGGAAAAATGAAAAAAAGATTAATGGGACAAAGAGGGCAATGAATACTGGGGGCAGCAATTGCTGAAGTAATAGCTTAATTCGGAACTTCAAAAATTAACAATGGGTAGAAATTTGAATAAAAATAGATTAAAAATAAAAAATAAAAACAGAAAATAGAAAATAAAAAGGATGAATATTAAAACTGTATAAACTTAAATAAAACTAAAAATGAAAATAAGTAAAAATACCATTGTAAAATTTTAGAAATATAAATATAAATGAAATAAATGAAAGTGAGCAAGCTGAGTGTACAATTTCGCTGCCAGAAGTGCCCTGGCAGTGATGAGGCAAGACGCGCGACCCCAGGTGTGTGTGTGGGTAGGGGCTGCGGCTTCCGTCTCGCTCGAGAAGGTGCCATTGTGCCTTCTTGGGCAAAGGGGAACCTGGCGAAGCCAGCTGCCGGCCTCCTCATGGTGGCTCTGATGGAGCCAATCCGGGAGGCCGAGAGGAGGGCTGAGCTGTCAAAGAGGGAGAGCATGTGCTCTCCCTCTTTGACAGGGCAGGGTCTCTGGAGGCCAGATTGGGATGGGTGCTGGCACGTCCGCACAGCACCCACCCCAATCTGTTTCCCCATCCAGCCCTGCTGCTGCCGCCCTGTGTATATGTGGACACACAGGGCCTCCAAGAATCTGTCCCTGTTTGGGACAGATTCTTTGAAAAAATGTTTTGCCAGAAAATGGATCTTTTAGATCTGTTTTACGGCAGCATGTGCGGAAAGGCTCAATGGTTTGATCAGAACTCATAAATTCTGCCCAGGATTCTGATAAAGATCTTCCAGATATTTACTATAAGTAAAAGGTTCGTCTGTGTGGCTAAACAGTTCTTATTATCAATCCAGACTTGAAGGCCATTTCCGCACAGGCTACAAAGACCCCATTAAGGACCTAAGAAGACCCCATTAGGGACAGAATTGTGACTCACCTTCCGCACAGAAGACCATATGAGGGAATGCAATGTCTGCACGGGCGCTTCCGGATTCCATCCCTAATGCAGTCTTCAGGCCCTTAGATCTGGATTTCCGGAGGATCCTTTTAATGGTGTCCTTGATCCAGTCTTCCACAACAAAGACTGGATCACAGAGCATGCTTCCACATGCCTGCCTGATGGATGGGGTCCAGGAGCAGGCCTAGAAGAAGCAACCCCTGAGTCTAGGGGTTTGCAGCTCCCAGGGCATTGCGGGATGTGGTAGGAGCTGCGCGGGCAGCCATGGATGCAGCCCTCCCATGCAGCTGTTGTTCCGGGGCAGAAAGTTTCCTTGGGCCTAATCGGGGCCTCAGGAGGCGTGCTGCGGTGTCTGCACGGTAGACCTGTTTAGCACCCATTACCATTGGGTGCCAAGCACCCCATGTAGACACATGGGGTCTCTGTGTCTATCAGGGACTCTGTTGACATGATTTGGCAAGGAACAGATCCTGAAGTTCTGGATCTTCTAATTCCAGCTGTTTCAGATGGGTGCAAATAAATGATGCATTTCTGGTGACACCTGTGGATGGCTGGTGTGATATATCAGTCCACAATTTTCATGCCATAGCTTGCCTCAAAGCCCTTTCTTGTGTGGGAGGAATAGTCCAGCTGTCCTGCAGTGTTGGTTGGTGTACTGAACCATTGTGGACATGGCCTGAGTATCCCTGAAATAGACCTTTGGTCTCTTTGAGCAGGGCTCTCCTTTTGTTGAGATCCTTCTTAACCCACTTCTCTTGTTTGTTCTGCAAATCCCGTTCCACCATTTTGCTCAACTTACATGACATTTAAGCATTGCATAATAGTGTCTCATAATAACTCAAACCTATGCATTTAGTGTATTGACAATAGTTTTCTTTTTAAAAAATATTGGGAGCGTTTTGGCAAGAAGAATAAATCAAAATATGGCAAAGAACCTACCTTTGTATTTGCACCTCACAGTTGGAAGACAGCGTCTGCAGAGCAGGGAGGCCTTTGGGGGTTGGGAGAAATATAATGTGATGTATCCCCCTTAATTCTCATCTTCACCTTGTCTCCATTTGTCACATCAGAATGCTTATTAGGAGAAATGACACATTATAAATATTGCAGAGATTTGTTTTACATCTGGGAACCCTGATAATAAAAGAGATCAGAATCAACTACCTTTATAATAATTACAGCCTATTGCATCTTCCCAATCCTCCATTACTCGCCATGACATAAATGACAAGACTCATACATGGCAAGATACCCCTCTCACGTGCGGCTTTTCAAAGCCTTCTAAAAAGTGCTGCACACTTTTAGAATAAAGCTAAGACAGGTGGGACCTAAAGTACCATTTTGGACATGCGTAGGAATAATTTCTTCCCCTCCTTTTCATGCAAAAACGCAGCCAATAAACTAATTTGGGTGAAAAGCAAATTGCTGCCCTGAGTGAATTCTTATCAAGTCTCCTTTGAAAACTCTGGCTTTTTCCTAGGAGGGCTGATAAAATGTCTGTGCACACAGAATACTTGATGCTCTGGTTCTCCATCCATTGTCAGTTTCTTTTAAGAAAATCTGCTTAAATAGCACCAGGTTTGCTAACTGAGCATGTGTGTGTATGTGGAAACTAAAGCAGTGCAGCTGTGGTTTAGTAAGCATGCATTTACTAGCATCTTCTCTGTGGATTTCTCATTCAACTGATGCACTAGCCAGTTTGGTGTAGTGGTTAAGGAGGTGGATTCTTATCTGGGAATATGGGGTTTGATTCTGCACTTGTCCAAGTTGGGTGGTCTTGGGCTAGTCACAGCTCTCTTCTGAGCTCTCAGAGCCCCACTTACCTCACAGGGTGTTGTGGGGAGAAGAATAGGAAGCTTTGTCAGTCACTTTGGCTGCGTTCCCAAAGGCAATAAAATCTGAACTGGATTCGGAATAGGCATTGAGGGATCCCATTAAATTCCCCAGTTGTCCGGATCCAGGAAGAGTCATCCCCACGCTAGTTCTTTTCCCCCAGATTTTCTGCAGAAATCCCTGCAGAAATCCAGGGATAAAAAAAACCCTCATTAATGAGGACTTTTTCTGATCCAGTCTGGATTTTAGGTGAGCTGAGCGAAGGATGAGAGCCAGTGGCCACGGCGAGGAAGTGAGCAGTGACTGAGCGGGTGTGTGTGTAGGGAGGGCATTGGAGGCGGCATTGAATGGGGTGTGTGGGGGTCCCCTCAGATGTGGCAGCTTTGGATGTGGGATGTGTGTGGGGCATCAGAGGCGGCATCAGATGGGGTGGGGGGGTACCCTTGGATGCAGCGGCTTTGGGTGGGGGATGCGGGGAGGGCATCAGAGGTGGCATCGGATGGGTGTGTGTGTGGGGTCCCCTTGGATGCAGTGGCTTTGGACGGGAGGTGGCATCGGATTGGGGAGGTGGGGAGGGGAGGCCGCAGGCAGCCGAGAATTGGGGGAGGGGGCCGGCAGCCAACCTGTCCAAAAACTGCCGCATCTTCTGCTGGTCTGCTTTTGGATTTCTTAACTGATCTTCACAAAATACAACAAAAAATCAGTTATGCCCCCAAAGTAACTTAATATAAAACCAATAAGACCATTAGTATATTCTCTACAAAGCATTTATTACAAAACATAGGAGTTAGAGATTCATCAACAAATGTGGGAAGAAACATTAAGTTAAATGTATGTTAAAATCATAGTTTGAATACAGATTCTTAAGCAGAATTTTATTATTTTACATCAAAATATAAAATCAAATTAAAATAAATCAATATGTAATATTAAATCATTATGCGTTAAACCACTCTTCCTATGGTTTTCTAGTTGTACATCTTAACCTGAAGCATACGAAAGATAATGTACTGTATATTGAACTGATGCTTATATATCAATGTCCAGGTCCACACTTTCTCAGCTTGTCTAATCATACAAATCAGTCTTCCATAAATGACTATGAAGTTGCACTTATTTCTCCAGTGCCTTGCTATGTGTTTCAACCATTCAAAAGTAATTTTCATTCATTCCATTTGGTTCCATTTGTAATTAAATCCTAATACACTTCTGCTGGAACCAAAATTTATCCATTCTTACATTTTCATAAGTGACCTGTCTGATAACTGATAACCAATAATGAGGAGAAACCTGTGGTCTTTTCTTGCAACTATCTCAGCCCTTCCACCCCCACCCCCACCTAGATTAGTTAAATTATTAATGGAACTTTTTTTTTTTACTCCAGGGGATCTCTCCACAATTATATTTGATAGAAGTGCATGGATGACTGCAAATGTTTGAACACCATCTTCCTGGGAGGTGAATTAGTCTACCCAATGGGCAAATCAAACAGAAGAAGAAGAAGAAGAAGAAGAAGAAGAAGAAGAAGAAGAAGAAGAAGAAGAAGAAGAAGAAGAAGAAGAAGAAGAAGAAGAAAAGAGCTGGTTTTCCTACCCTGCTTTTCTCACCCATTTAAGAGGACACAAAGTGGCTGAAAAGCTTCCTGTTCTTCTCCCCACAACATAACACCTTGTGATGTAGGTGGGGCTAGGAGATCTCAGAAGAATCAAACCTGGTATTCCCAGATAAGAGTCTGGCTCCCTAATCACTACGGCCATTTCTTGTCTTCAAAAGGGAAGCAGCACTGTTCATATATAAATCAAGTTATGTTCACATATAAATGGAAGTGTGACCTACAGAACCCATGAAAGTGGTTGCACATAGGGATGTGCATGAATATTCATAATGTTTGAAATTCGGCTGAATTTGGACATTCGAACTTGAATATTATGATATTAATATGCTAACATTCGAATGAATACAAATGTTTCCGGACATTCGTACAAATAGTTTGGACATTCATCAAACTGGGGACATATCAGATACATATTTATTAGTATCTGATACATATTTGTTCGTATCAGATATGTATCCATTAATATCAGATATGTATCCATTAATATCAGATTCCTATCTATTTGTATCAGGTATGTATTTGTTTGTATTAGATATGTATCTGTTCATATCAGATACATATTCATTTGTATCCAATACGAATTGAATGTTCATACAAATACATACAAATAGATTCATATCGATTAGAATTTTACCACATCTGAAAGTGATCTGTTCGTATGAATACATATTTTCAAACGTTCAATTCATTTCAAATCAAATGCAAAAAAAAAAAAAAACCCATTCATGCACATCCCTAGTTGTACATGCTGTTTAGTTTTCCATGTTCCATATTCTTTCTTCAGTTGTTGACAAATTAGCATAGAGTTGCATTTCCTGTATATGTGATCAGTCAGGACAATTCAGTTAGATGGAAACAAATCCATTAGTTAGAAAGTATTTTCCTTCTTAACTCTTACCGGAAGTAATAATGAAGTAAAGCTTTGGCTGGCCTTTTATTTCATTGCTTTTCCAGCTGTTGGAGGAGTTCCAGAAACCATCTTAGCTGTTGTGACAATTTATAAAGTAAGAAAATAGATATTTTAAGTGGTTTCTTTTGTGTGGTAAAACTAAGCACTATGTCTTTTAAATGTCCTATGCCCTACTATGGTTCTGCATAGAAATATGAACTACTTTTAAAATTAAAGCTTATTTCTACATGAATAATTTCATATATAAAAATTCTTCCACCTTATGCATATCCAGGCCATCTAACTAAGCTTACTTGTTGATCTAGGCAAGCGACATAAATGCTGCTTGAATCTGATAAACGTATAGAGACAAGTGGGTCAGATCGAATGGGTAAGAACAGACAGCTGTCTTGACAAAACGGAGAGGAATGGTTGAAAAAGACATCCTGTGTAGTATCATTAATAGCACCTTGTCACATTCCTGCCTTTTACTTTGTTTTGGGAGATCAAGCATAGCTGAGAAACAATTCACAGAACAAAGTTTGGACTGGTATAAATACTTGCATAGCACTGCTGAAGGGTCTGAGCATTCCTAGTTAAAATTTCCAATCAGCCAATTCAATGCTGGGAATAATTAGGAAGGGAATAGAAAACAAGTCAGGTCCAAGTGTCATTTTGCCTCTTTATAAATCTACGGTGAGGCCATATTTGGAATATTGTGCACAATTCTGGCCACCACACCTCAAAAAGGATATTGTGGAAATGGAAAAGGTGCAGAGAAGGGCAACCAGGGGTGTTTTTCCACTGTCGCTAGAAGTACCCATTAAGTACCCATTAATTCTGGGGTGGAAAAACACCCCAGAATGATTAAGGGGCTGGAACTAGGGATGTGTGAGAATATTCAAAACATTTGAAATTTGATCGAATTTTTCAGATTGGAACATTCAGATTCGAATTGAATGTCTGTACATTAGTTTTCAAATATTTGAATGAATTTGAATGTTTTAGATCATTTGTACAAATTATTTGTACACTCATATGTTTACGGATATGTATGCATTACATAAGTATGCATCTTATTCGTATCCATATGCATTTGTACAGATGCATACAGGCTAAAAACTGGACGCATACAGATGCGTACGGATGTGTATAGACCCATACAAATGTTGTTGACAGATGTTAATTGAACATTAATATGAATAGATAAAAACATACTCGGATCAGTCCAAATTTTAATACGTTTGTTTTTTTCTCTATTCGTACTAATTTGGACATTTGAATATTTGATTCAAATTGAATCAAATGTCGAAAATTGCTATTGTGCTCACCCATAGCTGGAACACCTCCCTTATGAAATCAGGTTTTGTGGAAGTACCGTATTTTCCGGCGTATAAGACGACTGGTCGTATAAGACGACCCCCAACTTTCCAGTTAAAATATAGAGTTTGGGATATACTCGCCGTATAAGAAGACAACACCTGGCGTATAAGACGACCCCCGACTTTTGAGAAGATTTTCCAGGGTTAAAAAGTAGTCTTATACGCCAGAAAATACAGTATTCCACACTGTGAGCCTACCCAAATTCAGTGGGGATCCCATGTCACATGGCAGGCTGCACCGCAACATGTTCCTGTTGTGTACCACAAACTCATGGCCAACTCCTGGTTGATGGCATAGGCATCTTCATGAGGCATCTCTATGCGCTTTTGTTGGCAGAGATGATGATGATGAAGAGGAAGAAGAAGAGCTGGCTTTTCTACCCCACTTTTCACACCCATTTAAATTGGCTGACAAAGTGTTCTGTTCTTTTCCCCACAACAGACACCCTGTGAGGTAGGTGGGGTTGTGAGAGCTTAGAAGAAAGCTGTGACTAGCCCAAGGGCACCCAGCTGGCTTTGTGGAGGAGTGTACGAGATATCAATCTGGCAAAACCATAACACCAAACTGGGATGACTTTGCCATTGCCTGTTTCTAGAGAGATGCTGCACACTGAACCACCAACCTTCTGCTTTTCGGACAGTGTAGTCACCCCCTAACACCACAACTAAACTACCTGAAAATCCAGCAGCCTCTTTACCTGTATTTTCTATTTTGCCCTGACCTAGATTGTCTCCTCAAATCTGTAGTAATTATTTTCAGTCTGCTGCCCTATAAGCATTGATCTTGTTCTCATAGATTAATAAGGCTTGCTTTGGGAGTTGGTGGTTTCCAATTTCATGAAACACTGTATGTGCTGATATCATAGCAAAGATTCACAACGACATTAAAAGAGCAATCCCTCTGGAAGTGCCCAAGAATAAGAACAATTTGAGGGTTCATTCTGGATCAAGTGTAGGATGGTTTGTGCTGCCACAAAATGCAGGCTGTCAACAAAATTATCTGCAAGGGAAATACTTGTGCACAAAATGCACAAGGAATAGATCTGGGGTTCTGGGAGGTTTTTTAGTAAGGGTGCACACCTCACAATGAAGGTGCAGAACCTGAACAATGCAATGTCTGCATTTGTTCAATCAGTTTTACACCAAGGGCCTGTTCACACTAAGGCGATCAGAATGGCTGGGTGTGCTCTGAGATGGACCATATGCACCCTGTGGTGCTGTCTCGGGTTCCAGAGTGGTCAAGAGCCACCCTGATTGCCCTTATTTGGTTGTGCTAGGATAGATAACAGCATGAAAATGAAGAAAGAGCTGAGAATAACTTTTGAAGAAATTACTCCTTGTACTTGGAGCAACAATTATGAGCTGCTGAGATTTTTATTTACTCACATAGGAAATTTGATCTGAAGTCTGGAGATACAATAGGTTGCCATAATACTGTATTCCAACAAAGCAGAATCTCTTCCACTGAGGATTGTTTCAGAATGGTTTGTTTTACCTTTTCTTTTACACAATCTGAATGGACTTAGAAAATATCAGTTCCCAGTGGATGCAGTTCTAGAACTGAACTGAACTGACCCTGCATTTGCACTATATTTTAGTTAGAAGTGAACTGTCAGGGTCATCTCAGAATGAACACTATATCAATACTAAGTGGAAGAGTGGGAGATGATGAAACAGGCTGAATGCCATTCTGATCTAGTGATGAAATTAACCTTTCAGCAGCAACTTACCTGTCCAGGAGGCTCTCACATACTGCAGGATGCTATTGGATCTTGTGGTTAGAGTGCTGGACTCAAATCTCACAGTCATGGGGTTTGATTCCATACTCTATGAAGCCAGCTAGGTGATCTTGTGCTACTCACAGCTCTCGTTCTGAGGTCTCACAGCCCCACCTACCTCACAGAGTGGTCCCTAGTGGTTAGGAATTGGACTCTTATCTGGGAATACTGGGTTCGATTCTGCCCTCCCCCATGAAGCCAGCTGGGTGACCGGCTACTCACAGCTCTCCTCTGAGCTCTCACAGCCCCACCTACTTCACAGGATGTTCTGTTGTGGGAAGAAGAATAGAAAAGCTTTGTCAGTCACTTTGAGTTCCCTTAAATGGGTGAGGAAAGCAGGGTAGAAAAGCCAACTCTTCTTCTTCTTGTTGTGGGGAGAAGAAAAGAAGGTTTGTCAGCTGCTTTGGGTCCCCTTAAATGAATGAGAAAAGTGGGGTATAAAAACCAACTCTTCTTTCTCCTCCTCCTCCTCCTCTTCTTCCATCTGTATGCCATAGAATGGCTTTCTATTCAAGAAAGTCGAAATGGAGCATGGAAAATCCACAAATAAAACAGACAGAAATGGAAAGGTGTGAGCAGTCAGACCTGAAGATAGCCTGAAGAAGGTTCAAAGTGAAGGTGTGACCACAGCCATGGAGAACTAAATTAAAAGGACTGCTGATGCCCATGCAGCATATCTGGCCAGCATAAAGGCTGCAACATGTGCCTCTGTGCTCAGACATTGTAAGTTGTGAAGCCAGCTTGAAAGGCCTTCTCTGATGGCGATGCCATGCTAGTTTCAGATCTTCATATCAGGACATCAGGAGCCTTTAACCAGATCACAACCCCCACCAGATCTGATCGGACCTTAGAAACTTGACACGCAGCGGGAGACGGCTGCTCAACCTTGTCACTGGCAGCTATATCTGCTAAAAACAATAGTTTCAGCAAAACAAACAAGCAATGTGTGATATTTAGAGGAAGCCAAGACAAACCTCAGCTCACCACTTCCTGGAGAAACTGCATATTACCTGAAATGTCAAGGAGGATATTGAAATGAAGATATAAACTTATTTTAAAAAAGGATTTTGTTTTGAGCATTCACTTTTCTAAGCACTGTACTTTTTTTATATATATTAATTTATCAGACCTTATTTTGGGAAGGGACACATGACACAATATTGCTGCTTTAAATATCAAAAGAAAAACTCCCCAAATAAATTGGAATATGCAATGATATTTACTGAACAACAGTCTCAGCCTCTTCACAATTCAGGGTGTGTAAAGTTCACATTCACTTCAAAAGCCATGGGGAGTGTATTACAGCCTTTATCAAGAGACCAACAAATATAGAGAAGGAATAGCAGCCCCAGAGCATTGTGTCACTGGAGACAGGAGTTAAAAGTTGTTGTTTTTAATGAAGGCACCTTTGGTTACACATTTTTCTGCTACATTGCCTTACAAACTTTGAGTTAATCTTCCAGGACTTTATTTATTTATTATTCATCATTCACCTTTAGGTTGCAGGACAGATAATACAGTAAAACCAATTCTAACAGACTAAAATTCAGCAATCATTTAAAACCATGCCACATAAAAATAACCCAGTAACAGTCAATAAGTAGTATAAAGCTGCATCCCCAAGCAATAAAAAGCCTGCTAAAAAGCTTCTTTTGCCTCTGAGTGCCCCCATGCCCAGCTTTTCTCCGAGCTTCCAGCACCACAAAAGAAAGAAAACCCGTGGAAAGAAAAGGGCACTTTAAAGAAGACTACCAGAGTACTTTTTGGAAGCTGTGGGTTTTCCTGGCACCATTTACCATGGGGACCCTCCGTGGCAAAAGGGGCAGGGATTGCCGCCTGCACAAACAGACCTAAAACGTTCACACATCTCCCAGAACTGCAGCAGCTTCCCTTCCTTTCCCTTTCTAAAGGTCAGAACTTTCAAAGAGCCAGAATTGCGGAGAATTACAACATTGTTATCAGGTGTGAAGTGGGTGGATTGCTACAATGTAATGGCTGCTGTATGGGGGTGGATTTTGGCAGTGATCAGAGGGAAAGTGTTGAGAGTGAATAAGCAAATGATTGCGCGGCCAATGGCTGCAGCCACTGCCTTTGCCGGCATGGGAAGCCATTTTGGGGGGCAGAGATCTGGGAGACGAACAGAGAACCGATGGCTATTTTTCCTTTGGTCTTGTCGGGGGTTTCTTCCTGGTTGTGGCTGCGCAGAGCACAGTCCCTCCCCGTTCCCACCAGCACCCTATCAACAAGAGAGGGGGCGGGGAGAAAAAAAATGTGGGCAAACAAAGCATGCTTCCTTGGGGACGGTAGGTGCGTTTTAAACGTGTGTTTTGCTGAGCCTCATGCGGATGCTTATTCCGGAATTGAACAGCACTTTTAAAGTCTGCCGGAATAGAGGGACGGTAGAGGGAAACTAGAGAGGCAAATAAGTTGCTTGGGGATGCAGCCTAACTCTATTTATTGATGTACTTGCTGGTGTTCTGCAAGTGCTTCCCTTCTGCACGTTAGTGTGGAATACGGGGGCCCATGACCATTGTTGGTGTGCTCCACTCATCCAGAGCAGAGCGTGATCCAAATCCAGGGTGAGTAGGAGGAGGAGGAGGAGGAGGAGGAGGAGGAAGAGGAAGAGGAAGAGGAAGAGGAAGAGGAAGAGAAAGAAGAAGAAGAAGAAGAAGAAGAAGAAGAAGAAGAAGAAGAGTTGGCTTTTCCACCCTGCTTTTCTCACCCATTTAAAGGGACTCAAAGGCTCATTCCCAAAGGGACTAAAATCCAGATTGGATTTGACTTGGGATCCAAAGTTCCCATTATATTGGCCAGTAATCCGAATCCGCCAAGGCCTGTTCCCATTCCATTTCCTTTTCCCTGGATTTTCTGAGCACCAGCTTGCAGAAATCCACAGGGGGGGGGGCTGTTGAAATAGAACTTTTCTGCCAGTAACCGAGTAGGGTGTGTGTGTGCCAAGAGGCTTGGCTGAGTAGAGGGGAGCCCAGCAGCAGCGGTGGCAGTGACTCCTATCCTCTCCAAAAATGCTGCACACTTGCAGGTCTGGTAATGGGAACAGACCAATGCACGTTCGCTGCTGTTTCCTGCCGGAAACATTAACCCTGCACTTCTACCTGGACCAGAATAATCTAGATTCGCAGAAGGTGGGAAAGTGCCCAAAGTGGCTGACAAAGCTTTCTATTCTTCTACCCACGACAGGACACCCTGTGAAGTAGGTGGGGCTGTGAGAGCTCAGAAGAGAGCTGTGACTAGCCCAGCGTCACCCAGCTGGCTTTGAGGAGGAGTGTGGAATCAAGCCTAGTATTCCCAGGCAAGAGTCAGGCTCCCTAACCATTAGACCAAATGGAGAGAACATGTGTCCAACAGAGCTGAGAAATACTTAGCAGTTGAGCTGCCACCACCCTCTACAGGACCTTGACTAAGAAGGGTATATAGCTTAACATTTTGGATCCAGGTAGGTGGCACCACAGTATCTTTAACTGTCAAGAGAATAGTTTCTTCCTGCACTGGCCACTTCCAAGACACATTCAGCTGTGCCCTTCAGCTAGCACTTATCAGTCATGATAGGCAAGGGTCAAGGGTGCACGTGGTTTGCCAAACCCTTGTACAGCCTCAAACTGTAGTATATGAAACAAATTCAAAATGACTGGGTCAGATAACTGGGTCTGGACATCCTAACAAGTTATCCATCAAAGGACTTCCTGTGAAAATTAAGTATCTAGAGATGCCTGATAGTTAAGCAACCATGGAAGACTAGAGGCATTTTCGCACTACACGCGTTCCATGCGCGGGAAGCTTAAGACACTTCCGGACGCTTTGACCATTCACACACAGGAGCGCCGGAACGCGGGCAGCGCTGTCAAGCCACTTCGCCGCTCCGTGCCGGCTGTACGGGGCTTGATTGGGCCCCGTGCAGCTGGCACAAAGATGCCCGGGCCCCCGGGCCCCCATCGCGGGGCCCGGGGCAAGGTCCCTATGGGGCAGGACGCCTTCAGAGATCGGAGCTCCTGGCTGCGGTCTCCGAAGGCTTCGCCCTGAACCCGATCTCGCCCATCTACGAGGTGTGGGCGCCTGAATCTAGCCACCCGCGCGCCGCAGATGAGCCCCCCATCCACCCACTCCCCAAAGCCCCCACCCCACCCACTCCCCGAACCCGATCTCACCCATCTACGGGCTGCAGGCACCTAGATGTAGGTGCCTCCAGCCCGCAGATGACCCCCTCCCAGTTTCAGGGCCCGGGGATGGGACGCGCGCGCATGCAGGTCCTACCTTCTCGGTGTCCGGCCTCAGAATGAGGCGAGGATGCCGGGAGCGTGCACCACGCGGCGCGCCGAGGCCCCCTATTGGACAAGCAGTTGGAGGCGCCTACATCTAGGCACCTGCAGCCCGTAGATGGGCGAGATCGGGTTCGGGGTGGGTGGGGTGGGGGCTTTGGGGAGTGGGGGGATGGTGGGCTCATCTGCGGCGCGTGGGCGGCTAGATTCAGGCACTCACGCCTTGTAGATGGGTGAGATCGGGGTGCGGGGGACCCTTGACTGACTGGAGCAACGCGCTCCGGTCGCCCAAGGGGTTCCTCGCCCCCAGCCAGCCACGCATCGGCCTCCTGCCACCCTGGAAAGGGGCTACAGGAAGCTGATGCTCCCAGGTCCCCGACTCTGGCAGCCGCAATGGGGCCGCCGGGGCCGGGAAGGGCCTAGCTCCGCCCCTCGCAGAGGCTGATCCCCTTCGTTGCCGGGCTGCGGGAGTGATCGCCCAGCGGCGGCGAGGCTGGCAGATGGCAAGGGGTCCTACGATTCGAATCGTGGGCCCCCTCGCTGTCAACCAGCCTCGCCGCGGCTGCGCGATCACTTCCACAGCCCGGCAACGAAGGAGATCAGCCCGACCGCCATCAGCTGCTGGGCCGATTTTCGGCCCATGCTGACGGGGGAGGCGTGCCCGCGGCTGTCAGGGAGAGAAGCATGATCGAATGCTTCTCTCCCCGAACGCACCAGGATGCCTCGTACGCGCCGGAACGGATGCAGAGCACTTTAAAGTGCTCTGCATCTGGAACGCGAGAAAGACAGCTCCGGACATGCCGGGATGCAAAGCCGGCCGGGGCAATGCGAATGCCGCGCCCGGAGCTGTCTTCCGCGCGTTCCAAACCGGCGTGTGCGAAAAGGCCTAAGGTATGGCCCAGTAGTCCTCAGTGTAAGTTTGTTTTAAATAAAAACTTTGCAGAAACACTGTACCTCGAAATTGCCTTGTTTGGTTCCCACAGAGCCAAATAAACACATTCGGAAAATAAATGAATTCTCATGGAGGTAACAATTAAGGCCAAATAGTACCGAATAACAGGACAATATATTCCAGAAGATGTGAAAAAAGTTATTATGCAAACAAGAAGTATTTTTTCCTCCTCTTGGCTTAAGTTTTTCCCCAGGAAAAAACTTTTGTTTATCCAAAAAAGGCCTTTGGATTGGTAGAGGAGAGTGTGGAATGGAAGAACAAAGACAGTGTTATGTAGAAATATCAGAAAATTTCAGAACATGTTGTTCCCTGATGTGAACAAGAATACCCTAACACATATTAAGAATATGATAATTTGACATTTGCTGCCAACCCTGAGACTTTTAGGTGATGGGTAGGCTAAAAAATTTAAATAAGTGAAATAAGTAAACAGTAAAGAGAGGAATACATTTTCTATTACTGTTAGAATAAATAAAGCAATAAACAAGAAAAGCTCCTCCTAAAACAATGAAATATAGAGTATGGGAATATAGCACAATGCAGTGCTGCTAAGGTGGGTGCTATGGTCCCCATCAGCCTTGTATGAATATTAGGGATCTGTACAGATTTTCATAACATTTGAAATATAAATTTGGCCAAGTCCGGACATTCAAATTTGAATAGAATGTTCGCACATTAGAAGATTGATATTTGAATTCAAATCTAATATATTGATACATTTGTATGAAGCTTCGTATGAAACTTCATATGGGATTGGTATGCATTTGTATGAACATGTGTATCGAATACGAATCCTACCACGTTCGAAGGGGAGCTATTCAGATGAATACGTATTTCCTTGCATTCAATACAAATTGAATTTTTTTTAAAAAATGTGCACATCCCTAACCAATATTTCAATCTATCCTTTTACATTTCATCCAGCTCTGATGAGATCAGAGGCAGATAATTTTTTAAATAAAAATATAGAACACTAGTAAACCTGTCTTTGCATTTTCCCTCTCAGAAGATTAACTTAACTGACTGTATGTTTGTTTTTTAACCTTCTGTTCTCAGAGACTATTATAAATGGCTTCAGTACATAAAACAGGTGTTTTGATATGGTCCATTCGGCAAGAGGAAAGCAGTGGTCCTGCTAGCGTCATTGTTTGGTGACGTATTCAATCACTGCAGTTATTTGATGAGAAACGCAGTCAGCCTTGCTGGTAACATCCTATTTAGTATGCACAGTTCAGGAAAACTGTTGGCATTAAAAGGCTTCAGCAAAAAAATTGGAAACCTAGATTTTCCAAGTTTCTACCAGTTGACAGAATTGGATACCATATTTCTTTGTCCATTTGGAAAATCATCACCAGAGACCCTATATCAAAGAGTCTCTTGATTTGCAATACATTGCAATTAGAAAAAAAGGGGGGGAGTAATTTAATTAATTTACAAATGTAGGTTTACAAAGCTCACACTTCTGGAAGCAACACAAACTGATAAGTCTCATGTCAAACTTGCCATCCTTAGAATGGTACAGTATAATTCTAGAACAAAAATATGCTTATATGTTTTAGAGAAAAAAGAGAATACAGCATTATCAGCAATTTCTGTAACAGAAATTGGTTTTCATTATGAAGCATGCAAATATAGATCTCCCTGAAATAAATGCTAAATCAGGTGAGGTGGGTTGGGTTGAAGATTGTTCACTTGAGAAATATTCCAAAATTTTGGGTAGCATTTTTTTAAGTATTTTTATTTTGGGAGGAATAGAAACTAAAGAGAAAAAAGACTACCACTGCTTCTGGAAGAGGCCTATCTTCCCTGAGCAGCCATTTGGCATTGTTCTGACTTTAATTTGGAATGAAATGCATAAAAGGAAATAAGGTTATATCATGGCATATCCCAGTCCTTACGTTTATGTACAGTATTCTGAATTCTGAATAAAGGACCATTCATGCTCAAGAAGCTAGGTCCTTACTTCAAATGGAGAAGTCAGTTGGACTGTTTATATGTCATACGTTTATTTACTTAAAATGTGGCTGGGGTGTTTTTAAGTATCCCCCATAGTTCCAGATAATGGGAGGTGTGTCCACAAAAAATTCTGGATTAAGGGTCTCTTAAATTTGGATCTAGTTCCATCATGTGCAGACAGAGTAGGACTAATGGGAGGCTGGTGATCCTTGATCTGCAAAGGAAACATTTGTACAACACTTTTGCAGTTTCATGTAGTACAATGCAAAGGCTTGAATAAACAGCATTAATCTGAGTGGATGGTAAACTGTATGGCTACTGACAACAAAATGGCTGCCATGCAGCAAGATGAAAGAAGGGCTTTTTATGAAGGCTCTCATTCTTCTCTTTGGGCATGATGGGGAAAAAGTGCATGTATGTATGTATGTATGTATGTATGTATGTATGTATGTATGTATGTATGTATGTATGTATGTATGTATGTATGTATGTATGTAGGTAGGTAGGTAGGTAGGTAGGTAGGTAGGTAGGTAGGTAGGTATAAATAAATGTTGAAAGTGAACACAGAGTAAAATACATTCTCTATGTAACCATTTTTGTTTTCATATATTCCAGTTCCTTTGTATTCGCTGAGGAAATTTTTAGTGAAGTGGAAATATGGGATGTTCCAGATTCTCCTGAGAAAAATGTGAAAAAGGTAATGAAAAGAAAAAAGAGTCACCGTTTCCTTATTTTAAAGTATTTTCCAAAAATCAAATATCCTCCCCTTGAAAAAAGAGGAGCCTGGGCCTAGCCCCTTGACTAAATATAGGCCGTTCAATCCTTCAAATAGTGAAACATGTTGAAGCTGCTATAGCACATATTTCTTCATCCTTCCTTGTGATCCACTTGTCTCTGTGCAGGAGACAACAGGGAATGCTGCCAAGGAAGACTTTTTGTGTGTTATGCCTCAGGGCTCACATACAGAATTAAATATCAGCACAAGTGTTAAGTTTCTTTTCTCCATGAGTCATGGAGTGTAGTGAGCAAGTCTGTCCTAATACCACCTGCCAGACAAAAGACAGTTGATCAGCATAGCTAGTTAACCAATGACAAGAGTCAGAATCACTGTCAGAGGCCATTCTCCCTCAAGGAATTTTCATATGTGGCACTGAAAACACTTTTTGAATCCCCTTTAGGCTGTTTTTCCCCTCACATAGAATGAATGTCTACCTATGATACAGAAAGCTGATGGGAGCCACGGTGAAATGGGTGCACCATCCATCCACATGTGGATTTGTGACATTTTATGGATAGGTCAGTGTGATGCCCACAAGCCGGCTGCCACCCATTGAAGCCCAGCCGGGCATCAGTCTCACTCTACTGACTGCCAGGCCTGCCTCTTGATGCTTGACTTCTCGCCTGAGGTTTCACTTTCAAAATAATTCAGTCTTCGCTTCCCTGGACAATGTAACCACAGACTTACACTAGGCCTCCTGGTTACAAAATAACACTTCTTTATTGGTTTACAACTTCTTTAGGTCAGTTTAAACACAGCACAAACAGCTTCCTTAGTACCTCGGAGTCTAGGCTTCACACCTGCCAGCAGTCCTGTTACAATTACTCTTGTGCTTTACCTCACGGGCTGCTATTAAGCTTCCACCAGTTTTGGCTGTGGCCTGTAGGGAGCTTTGCCTTCTCCTTCAGGTAAACAAAACAAACCAGAATACTTTTCCTCTTGGTTCGCTGCGTGTTCTTTCTTACACCAGTTACGTACCTCAGAACAGCAGCTCAACCTACAGCCAACACTCCTTACAAAATACCTAAAACCATACCTCAGGAATTGGCCAATTTCACTTTAACTATACCTATTTATTTATTTTTTAAACTAATTCACTTCCTCCAGTCACTTTCTCTCTTGATGAAAGTGCTGAAGTGAAAAAAGCACTGGATCTACTTCAATCCAACCGCTTGCCACCAAATGTGAAGCCAGCGGGCAGGCGGGCTTCACATTTGGTGGCAGCAGGCTGGCAGACTTCACAGTCAGGGAGTCAGCAAATGCTACCCCCCCTCTCCCCTTGTGCTCAGAACTTCTAAACAGCGTGACTGACTTTCAGGTCAGGAGGAAGTTCTCTGAGGCAGTTCCTCTCTCAGCAGTCACCCTAGGCCTCCGTGTGGCCACACCAGCACTCTGATGTTGATTCCACTTGTACCAATGAAATAGGGATTGGGCCAGGGTTGATGAGTGTCACATTCAATTGCAGTGCTGGCTGGAGATGCGGGAGATGGTGCTGCAAGTGCTTCTCAGTCAGAAAACTCATGTCAACCAGTGACCATGAACCAGCATGGGCCTCCTGGACTGGGCTGATTGGGGTCATCCACAGCAATCAGCAGGCACTGAGCCAGCTTCTCTGAGGGATCTGAGTTAATGGTCCCACAATGCATTGTTCTTATATTGGTCTCGATATTTACAAAGGAAGTGTGAGAAACAATGCTCAAAGGAGCATGATTCTATTGATTTCTCCTTTCTCCCTCCTCTTACTCTCAGAAATATCTTTTTCACTGTAATTTCCCCAGAAGCTAAGATGATAGAAGGACTAGTTTTAAGAAGAAATTTGATGGTGCTCCTATGGATGTGCCTTTATGAAATGCTGTGTTTTTAATTCAAACCATACACCAATTGGGATCCCCCTTATTGGCATCATTTTGAACAATGTGAAGCCAGACACATGGGGTAAAATAAAAATTAGGATCCAATACTTATGCCTACTCAGCCTTGAAAGATGTCACTTAATAGTAGGGTTGTGCATGAATATTCAAAATATTTGTTATTCGTACGAATTTGGACATTCATATGCAAATTGAATGTTCAGACATTCATACTTTAGTATTTGTATACATACAAATAATTTGGACATTCATATGTGTACAGATATGTATGAATCATGCACATATCCGTACACATCTTGTGTGCATCCATACGCATCTGTACAGGATACGAACGAGATGAAAATGGGATGCATAAGAAATGAAAACGGGATGCGTACAGATGCATATGAGATTCGTATCATTGGATGTGTATCAAATATTTGAATAAATAGATACAAATGTATTCATACTGGTTCAAATGTCCACACATTCATTTTTCTTTATTCGTATGAATTCAGATTTTTGAATATTCAATTTGTTATCAATCAAATGTTGAAAATTGCATTAAGAGCACTCAAGACTGATTAAGCTATGCATGGTATGAAAAAGGTGGATGAAAAATTCCCCCCACCCCCATCATGCAACACTAGACCCAAGGTTCACTATGAAGCTGATGGTCAGGAAGGATAGGACTAACAAGGAGAAATATTTTTTCATCCAGTAGGTCATCAGTCTATGAAATTTACTACCAGAAGAGATGGTGACAACAACCAGCCTGGATAGCTTTAAAAAAGGGTTAGACAAGTTCATGAAGAACATGTATATCGATGGCTACTAGAATTGATGCCTAAATAATAGCTTGAGGTTGGAGATGGGCTGAACCAGGAGGGCTTCTCTCATGCTTTTATTTACCGTGTTTTAAACATATATCTTTTGTAATTCACACAGTATCAGCTACTCCATCTGGTGTATTCATGTTCTTCTAACTATTATACCTTGCCTTTGGATCATTCAAATTTCAGAGGATTGAACAATATACAATCCAACAATCATCGCAATAAAACTTTGGAAATTGGACAATACCTGCTTGGTACTAGAGTTGGGACAACAGGTTTAAAATTCTATCTGAAAACTTGTGTTTTTAGATCGGTAGTGGGTTTTATAGTAACTTTTAGGCATCTTGGTAGGTTTCCACAGCTTGACACCTTGGTCACAAGGTCATATGATCTTGCAGCTATATCTATTGCTTCTTTATTTCCATCTGATAGGGATTTCCTCTACAATTGCACAAATCAGATCAAAGGTTTAGGATATAATGCTACATGCTGCTCCCAGTATTTTGGAATATTTTATGATAATCCCTTCTGTCTACCTCTCTGTACCTTCTGCATGGCTATGTAATGAGCAGCTCATCTAAAGTTTTTAAAATTACAAACTTCAGAATGTATAAAGGAGAATGGAAAGGATTTAAAACAACATAGAGAGAAATAAAAATTAAGCCATCAGTAATCCACAAGTCCATAGGTCAACAATAGCTCATAAATAAGGTAGAATGTGTACTATAAACATGTACTTTGATACATGTGCAGGAATTCCATTGTTTATAAAATGCAATAAAAATTTTCCATGACCTTCTAAACTGATCTATTGACTGGTATTTCAATTATGTAGGTAACCAGGAATAAGAAGTGTATTCCCAGAGTTTTAAGATTTAATCTTCCATTTACATTGTGGGGTAGATGAAGATTTCAGTTTTTGTGCATAATAGATCTTTGCCACAAAAATCATATATAAACTCTAACAATTCTCCAAGTATATGCAGTATAAAATATGAAGTGGAAAAATAATCCCAATTAAACCCAATTAAAAAAAATTCTGATATGTATGCAGCTCCCAATCCCATAATAAATGAAAGAAGGTACCTGCTGATTTTTGACAATGGAAATGGACCAGGGTCTTGTATCAACAGCAAAGGATATTACATCAACTTTCCCCAATTAAGTTACTAACAGTAAAATCAATACATTTTCCCCAAATGGTTTCCCACTGTTGCCTCAAAATGGAAAGCATATAGTCTTACAACCGTTTAACTGTGCGTTCTTTCACTTGCAGGATTTCACTTTTGAATCTATTCAGTAGTTTATAAAGCTATTTCATCAAACATTATTTAGACTTTTGAATAATAGATTTAAATTCTTTTGAACATCTGAATGTATCACCTTGATTATGCATCTGTTGTTATACTGTTGATTGGACCACCTCATTCTAAATTTAAATCTTCACAATTTTTTTACCAGTTTTCTATTGATTAATAAATCCACAATAAATCCATAAGAGTTAAAATGTTCCTACTGCTTAAATATTATTTCAAAAAGTAAATATTAAGCACATATTCCAAAGGAGGATCCCTGGACACAAAAGTTTTTTTCAATTTCTTTCATATTGTTAACAAACTGAATAATTACCAATAATTTATGAATAGACCTTTTCCTTGGGATCTCCTCATACCACAGCATGTAAGTCTGCAACAAAGGAATGAATTTCAATAAATTAGAATTAATCCAGTTTACAATTCAAGACAGACAGCAGAAAAATGTCATTTTGAACTAGACATTGCCAATCCAATAATGAAGAACTTTAAATTCAACTCTTTGTTTACGTTTCTAAATAAATGATTGATTATTGTCCGTTATCGCTGGTATATTTTGGACAGTATTTATTTTTGAATAGCATTCATTTTAACTGCAGCAGTTCTGCCTAATCATGACAATTTCAGTTTAAACCATCACAATATATCTATCTGAATGCCTTAACACAGAGGCACTTAAAAAAGATATAAATTAAAATGAGTCAGGCATATACAAAGATACTTACACATATTATATTTGTTAAATCAAATTCAGAATTTCTGCAGACCAAATCGCAAACACTTAAATCAAATCATAGCAGATAATATACAATGTGACCAAGGTTGTGGTCAAACCTAAGGTTTAATCCAGCTTCAATCCACTTTCAGAGTGAGAGAACACATCAACAAAGTGACCGGTAATTTTCTTTACACATTATCTATCCCAAAGGTGGATTTTCGGAGTTATTTAACACTGAAAGAAAACAACTGATGTATTCTTTCACTGCAAGTGTGGACTGAAGTTGGATTAAACCTTAAGTGTGACCACAGCCCAAGTGGATTTTATTCCAAATGCAATAAATCTATGGCATGATAGTAAACGTGGTCCTTTTCTTATTGTGACTTTATCTAGTTTTCTTTATTACATTGGGTGACTTCTTCCCTTTTAACTGGTTCCACTCTGGTGATCTTTTTTTTCCCTTCTTGTTTGTTACAGAGCTGCATGTCATTGTATATTCTTATGTATTATATACTTTGCCATCAGTTTACATGTACAGTGGTACCTCGACATACAAGTGCCCTGACATACAAGTGTTTTGAGATACAAGCCGCCGAGCGAGTGATATTTTGCTTTGAGATGAGAGCAAGATTTGAGATACGAGTATGTAAATACAGTACAGTACATAACAAAAACAACTGAGGTGGTGTTTTGGGAGCTGGAATGGATTAATGGGAAAATTGCTTTGAGATACGAGCGATTTGACATAAGAGCAAGGTTACGGAACGAATTAAACTCGTATGTCAAGGTACCACTGTATACATTTTATGAAGTATATTTACAGTACATATTTGTATCTTGAATTGAATTTTCCTGTTTTATGATTATTGTTCACTTGTGTTGTGAAATATCTTGAACATTTTATTTTGGAAAGGCGCTATACAAATGGAAATGCAAATACAAATTCCAGAAGTTTTCTAGGATCTTTCAGGCAGGCTTTAGCCTGTACTGCTGCTTGAATCCCAGGTATTTGGCTCCATCTCCTGGCACTGGAAAAAATGACGCACCAACCCTAGGTGACTAAGTCAGTTGGGGGGCCAATATGTTGTTACTCAGGTAAAAATCACCTGCTGACTCCTCAGTCTTTTGCCTCAGTATCAACAGTCTACAGTGATATGAATTTCTGTGGTTTCCTGGGAAACTTGTCCTACTCTGTTTTGCCATTCCAGGTTTTCTGTTCCTACCTTAGTCCTTTCACAGTAACGTGCTTAAGCTTGGATATATTGGCTTGCATTGGTTGGTTGCTGCCTGTCTTGCCTGGTGTCACCCATTGGCAGAAGAATGATTATTTGGGCCTAGTTCCCCAAACTGCTAGCTTCCAGTAGGCAATATTTACTGACATAATCTATGAATGCCATTTATTACCTCTTGGAAGACTTTATTACACTATGGCTGGTTTGGTCTAGTGATTTAGCAGCTGGACTCTTATCTGGAAATACCGCGTTCGATTCCACCCTCTTCCATGAAGCCAGCTGGGTGACCTTGGGCTAGTCACAGCTCTCCTCTGAGCTCTCACAGCCCCACCTACCTCACAGGGTGTCTGGTGTGGGGAGAAGAATAGAAATGTTTTGTCAGCTGCTTTGAGTCCTCTTAAATGGGTGAGAAAAGCGAGGTAGAAAAGCCAACCCTCCTCCTCCTTCTCAGATTAGACCACCTCCAAACTTGTCCTGTCCCTCCAGCAATCTATTCATTCATTTGTTCGTTCATTCATTCGTATTTTATTCTGTCCTATACCCAAAGGATTTAGGGTGGATTGCAACAGTAAGAACAAAGAACTTACAAAAAACCAATAGCATCTACAGTCTAGTACTGACAGAATCAAGTTTGGCACATATGTAGGAAGGAGCTTTTGAGAACTTGGCTGAGAGTATAAATGTTCTTGTCCCCTTCAGCAGGGACCATCCAGTGCTTGTGCCTGGTTGAACAAAATCTCCTCAGAATTGCAGATCTCCAGGGATAACCCTTGTATAACACTGTGGTTCTGCTTCAGAAAAATCACCTTAGCATCACTATATTACTAGCAGTACTTGCCATTATACAACTTTTGCTTAATGTGTAACTACTATAGATGTGCAAGAATATTTGAAAAATTCATTATTCAATCAAATTTGGTCGAATTTGGATATTTGAATGCGAATCGAATGTCCAGACATTAGTTTTTTAATATTCAAATGAATATGAATACTTCAAATCATTCATACGAATCATTCGGACATCCTTATGTGTATGTGTCATATGTGTATACGCATTACATACGTATCCATACACATCTTATTCATATCTGTACATATCTGTATGGATACATACAGGATGAAAATGGGATGCATTAGTTATATTATGGAAATCAGAAACAAACAGTAATTTCACTAATACATGTGATATGAACCTATATGAACTTAATATATTAGATAAATAGCAAATGCAAATAATACAAAAATGTAAACATAAAAATACCAGTGTAAACAGTACAAAAACCTACATATGAATTACAGTATAATTATAGTATAGTTAAAAAATAATGGTTAAAATAATGCAAATATTAGTAACAATATTTTCAACATCATCATATTAATATGTAATATAATTTGAATCCTTTGACTTAGAAATATTTAAAGAAAATTGTGAACCCACAGATTTATAAGAAATTTTGAAGTAATGCAAATTCCTGTAGGGGTAAATAGTTAAATAATGATTTTCATGTCTCAGTAAAAACAAAACAAAAAAGTAAGAATCCTGATCAGATGTCATCATTTCCCATAATGTTTTTCACAAATTTAAAGTTATATGTTTTTTTCCTATTTCTGAGCAATTTCCAGCCTTGTGTCTAGCATGAAATGTCCCAGATTTTTTGTATTTGTTATTAATACCAGAATTCCTGCCTCTTCGAATAAAAAAGAAACATAGTTCAGGTGCTCAGTCCATTGATTCATTAAATACTTGAAGTATTTGTCCAATAAAATCTTGCTAGAACTGCATTACAAATAGATATATAGACTTTTAATTTCATCAGAATGCCAATATTTAGTAGAATATGTGTTATTAAAATGTTTTAAGGTGCCTCCAGACAGGAGTAAAACTTGCAATTATGGTTGTGCAGAAATGCAATTTTTGGGATTTAATTTGAATTGTATATCTGAAGATTCGAATCAATTCAAATGTTTAAAATTTGAATGTATTCAATTAGATTCAAATAAAATACATTTGTATCTATTCGTACGAATATTCAATTTATATTTAAAGATACTGATGTCAACAACATTTGTTTGTGCCTGTACACATCCATACAAATCCCATTTTTATCCTGTATGCATCCTGTTTTTGTCCCGTATGTATCTGTACAAATGTGTACAGATACGGATAAGATGCATATGGATACATACGAATGTCTGAATAATTCATATGAATGAGTTGAAAGGTCCAAAAATTCATTTGAATGTTAAATTCTAATGTTAAATTTGAATTTGATCGAATTTTGAATGTTTTGAATATTCATGCACATCCCCACTTGCCATGTTCCAAGGACTATATTGGGATTGTAACATATATTTGTGGCACTCCCAATGTGATCCTCAGATTTTTAAACATCTGATTGAACTTTGAACAGTTGATTGCATTTTTTTAGCAGAGATTTCCATCTGTACGGTGTTTCTGAATGCTTACGGAATCCTCTCAGTTTCACTCACAGACTCAAATGGACGCACTTGCATGTGTATGCATACTTTAACGATTGGGAAGAAAGGTAAATGTATGTATGAACAAATGCAGGCATTTAAGGTAATGCACAATTAGCTGAAAAATGCACTTCTGTACATTTAGAGGTATATCTGGAACCAGGAGAATAAAATGAAACCCAACCCACGTGCTGAACCAGAACTGGAATCTAAACAGGATTCATGATCCTGGAGATGGTACTAGGGATGTGCATGTATATTCATAACATTAGATATTCAGCCGAATTCAGCCGAATTTGGACATTCGAAGTCAAATCGAATGTTATTCGTATGCTAACATTCAAACAAATGCAAATGTTTCTGGACATTTGTACGAATAGTTCAGACATTTGTTAAGCTGGAGAAATGTATCAGATATGTATCGATTCATATCAGATATATATCTGTTCATAGCAGATATGCGCCTATTCGTATCAGGAATGTACCAAATGTTCACACCAGTATGTATAAATAGGTTTGTATCAAATAGAATTTGACCACATTCAAATATGATCTATTCTTATGAATATGGATTTTCGAACATTCAATTCATTTCAAATTGAATGCCCAAAAAAATCCATGCACATCCCTAGATGGCACAGGCAATGCAGAGCCATCCTTCTGCCCAGCAGTCCCCGTTGAGTTCAGTCTTAAAGCGTCCTCTTAAACTCTGGTGGTGGTTTTAATTGCTGATAAATAATGCATTTTCTTCACACCTAAAGCATCCTGGCCCCTCAAAATGC
Source organism: Aspidoscelis tigris stejnegeri (assembly GCA_023333525.1). Classification (NCBI taxonomy): domain Eukaryota; kingdom Metazoa; phylum Chordata; class Lepidosauria; order Squamata; family Teiidae; genus Aspidoscelis; species Aspidoscelis tigris. The sequence goes on from JALMGA010000002.1 coordinate 100,016,919, forward strand.
TTATTTCTCCATTGAAAGGGTGCTATATGTTAATAGCGATTTGTCATCGTCCATTGTGTTACTGAGCAGTGCGGAGTTAATGTGTCTGAGCTAGAGGCAGGTTTTCCTCCTTCCCCTGCTATTGCATCTGCAGAAAAGTGTTTCTTCTCTCCTGTTGTGACTGTTCACAGCAATTATCAGAGGTGAAACAATTAGCAAGCATTAAAAGCCCTCACTCCACTAGCACAAAAAACTAAAACTCATGGCAAGGCTTTTCTGGAGGCAATTTTATAAAATTGCAGTGGGGGGGGGGGGGACATGCACACACACACAAAATATCCCAGGTGGAGTAGAAGTGCAAGTTTGCATGTGATGGCTAACACGTGATATTTAAATGTGAGTTAATTGTACAGGCTGTTTGGATTTTAATGTCCCCTCCTGCACAGTATGTCTATACAAGCTCTAACCACTGTAGAGGTTTCTCTTTGTCTTCTGGGCTTATGAACAGAGTCTGTACCGGTGAGGTGCCGTAATAAATCTTGTGTCACAAAAGGCAGCAAACCAGCCCTTCTTGTGCCATTGAATATGTTTCTGTCATGCTGTTCAACTATTTGTGATTGTATTGCCAGCTCAGTACAATACAACACCACAACCACAACCCTGCAAGCCCCAGGGACAGGCATGGGGGTGTCATTGGTAGAATATCTGAACTGCTACTATTTTTGCATTTGAGCTAAATAGAGTATCTACAGTCATGTTTACATACTGTTGACACACACACACACGCACACACACTCAAATCTAGGGTTGTGCACGGATTTTGGGGGGGGGGTTGATTTGCATTGAATCAAATGCAAGAAAATTTGTATTTGTTCAAAAAGATGCCCTTCTGATGTGGTAGGATTTGAACTTTCAATACAAATTTGATTTGAATCCCTGCTACAATTTGCATACAAATCCCCTATGTATCCCCTAAAAATCCCCCACATATCCCCTACGCATCGGCTCTGAATGCATCAAATCCATTTACTGGTGGCTCCTCTCTGGATGATAATTCCCATGAAGACCTGCCATTTTATTAAAATGAGTTGAAGATGGCTGCTTGGTGGTCTCATCATATTTAGATCTTAACAGCATGAGAACCTATGAGAGGACCCTTTCCATGATAGGTCCCTTGGTGCAGGATGATCTCACTTCAGAGGTATGTCTTTCCACTGAGATACATTTCTTTATTCTTATTCAGACATAAGCATGACTCTCAGTTCTCCAAGTATTGCAGTGGGCAAATGAGCAGATTCCAGCAATAACCAGTTGTCACCCCAAGCTCTGGAAAGAGTGCACTAGTTGGAGAGCAGAAACGCCTGCTCTCCAGTTGACCTTTCTGAAATGATCATCTGTGGATCAGAACACGGCATGCCATGCCAGCTTGGAGATGACCAGATAGCTCCTGCAGGTGGTGTTCCATCCCAGTTTTGTTCCTGTGGTTGGGAAAGGTAAGTATCTCATTTGGAAGCAGTTTTATTTGCACCAAAATACCACCATAAACTGATCATTTATGGTACTAAGACCATTCATTGGTACTAAGTGTGTTGCCCAACTTATGACCAAATGCACATTTTCAGAGACAAAACTAATCTGCTCCCCAAGAGATACAGTGAGGATGTGAGAACAGCTATCTGTGAGATTGCTCTAAAACAGTGATTCCCAAAGTGGTCCCAGGGGTCCACGGGAGACTTGACAGGGGTCTACACTGGTGTGAAAAAAAAGGGGGTTCACAAGTTGTAAGTGGGGGTCCACAAAAATTTATCTGGTTTTGATAGTAAAGAACAAAACTGTTGGCTTGGCTTTACCTATCAATGTAGGCTGATAATATTTTAAGAAGGTCAGCGACTGTTACTTGTGAAAACTTACATATTTTTACCACTCCGAATTTAGGGTTGGAACTCAGCCGCAACGCAAATTTCCATCGTTAGATCTAATCTTCACATTTTTTGACGAGTTTGGGGAATATGGTAGAAATGTAGCAGCAGGGGGTCCACCAAAATCAGTAAAATTTTGAAAGTGGTCTATGAAAAAAAAAATAGTTTGGGAACCTCTGCTCTAAAAGAAGGATTGGACTCAGATTACCTGTAGATATACGTAGTATACTTGTACTTAAAGAAGCCCATGAATGTGTCAATTGTTTCACAGACCTATGCCCTTCTGCACTTACCGTTGAACTGGAACTAGACCAGAATCTCTGCTTCCTCATCCACATGTTACTGTGTTTCAAGGAGGCCTCATCCCCCCCTCTTGGTTCTACTCCATTTGCATTACGCAAAGCAGTATCTGAATTAAGAGGACCTTAATTTGGATTCCTGTTCATACTATTTAATCAGTTCTACCAGAGGATGAAGGACCTTAATCTGGAACACAGGATGCAAGTAGACTGTACATCTCCATGTGCTGAGACTACTGGGCATTGCTTTTCTGTAGTGGGCCATAGCAAGCCCCCAAAAAGCACCCCCCCAGGCTCTGAGGCTAGGAACCTCTGTTCCTAACATTTGGAGGCATGGAGGGGCAGCTGCAAAGCTCATGGATACTTTGCAGCCATGGGAAAGCCTTGGCAGGATTACTGCTATTAATATAGACAGTGCCGATCTGGCCAATATCTCCACATAATATGGATCAGACCCACTGATTCAGATCTACAGGAGGTAAGTGCAGAAAAGATCCTAAATTCTTGACTCCCCTGGAAGCATTCTTAGAACAATATTTGAGTATCTAAGGTGCAGCCACTTCTCCTGTGATACTGATTGTCCAGTGACTAATTTGGCACAGATTTTATCCAACACCACTAAGCTGTTGTTCGTCCACTACTCCTGCACCACTGTTTTTTAACCATTTTTAAGCACCTGCGCACATTTTTTAAAATGGTAAACACCTTTCTCAATATGGCAGCCACACTTCAGAGCATATTTCAGCTGGTTTAACCTCTTCCAGCAGTAAAAAATTGAGTGACATTTCATTGTTCAGCTGTGAGATGGTGCTGCCATTATCAAAGCAGAGAGGCACTGATGCCGGGCATGCACCGTGTTTGGACACGCGGTGATGAGAACATGTTGTAACAAGTATGCAAATGAATATGAATGTCAGTGACAATTCCATTCCGTTATTGTTAGTTATTTAACAGTTACTGACTCTGTCTTCACATATATTAGTAATATGCTTTTTCTGACTTAAAATGCAGTAGCAGGTAAAGGCAAACTGTTGTAATGAATTCCTTATCGGAACAATCTGGTTTTCTCCAATGAATCTTTGATAAAGTGAAACTTTGCTTGTTCTGGGAAGCCCACAGGAATCTTGGTCCTGGAAATAGAAAAAAAGAGAAAGAGAAACTTGTTTTGCTAAGTGCAGAAACACAGAAGAGAGAGGGGCTGGCTTCCTTTAGCAGGAAACGTGGCCTCAGAACTTCTTACCTTGCATACACAAAAAGGACCTGTGTTCCAAGGAGCAACCCTCACATGTAAGAAGTACGGCAAATCGACAGTGTGGAAAGTGTCCATCTAGTGCCAGCTCACCTTATATTTCACTCTAGTAATACTTCACTTTAATGAGTCCTTTTGATTTTGACCCATTTATGATGTTGTCTCCCCATAGGCAGAAGCAGGCTGTGCAAAGTTCTCTAGAGTACTCTGTTTTTTTCTTTTATGTTTCTCTTTAACCAAGCATCCTGGGGATCATGTTTACAATATTTTTCAAAAAGAAGCCTGAGAAAGGGATGCTCAATTAAAGTAGTGTAAAAGCTTTTTAGAAATCTTTTAGAACTTCCTTTCAGCAGAAATCTACAATAAAGTCAGAAAAGTCCAAAAATGAAAAAGAGATCAGCTTAGTAGCTTGCACAATAGTAACAAAGAAAACATTGGCAGCAGTAATAAAAAAAATAAAAAAAATCAAACTTATCTTTCATGTTTCTCTCTCTAGGTACAGTATTTCTGAAACGATTGAAAATAAAGTCTTTGTAAAGCAGCCAATGGAAAGTTTAAGAGAGAAGTGCTACTATGTCAGACTCAGTGCTTGCTGACTGCATGGAGAAAATTATGCTTTCTTGGCAACAATATGGAAGTGTTTTTTGTTTTGTTTTGTTTTTGTACTGCTGCTTTCTGAGGTTCTATTTTATTTTTATTATTTTTTAAAGAGCAGCTTTCCAAACTAACTGTGAAAAGAGAGGAGTTAAACCTTTGAAACCCATTAGTGCAGCTGAAGATACACTCAGAATGAATGGTATACAAAATAGTCTTTTTCTTTTTTTGTCTACCTAATGAGTCTTGCCAAGTGTATCCTCTCTTGGCTTTTTCCTTTTGAGAAATTGCCACCCTTGATTTTTTTCTTTAACTGAAGTGTAAAGTTGAAGGGAACACCAGATATGGTAGAAAAGTTCCCTATGGGCCACAGTCACTCCAACATATATTGCAAGTTCCTTTTTACCTGCTAGTGTAAAAAACAACACCTTATTTTCTAAGTCCTTTATACACTCGCTGGTATTCCTGAAGAGCAAGTGCATGAAAGGCTCCCCTTTAGCATGGGTCTGAGGAATATAGGAGGTTCCGCCTACTGCTGGTACAGCCCACCCTTGATCTGCATTACTGGTAGACCTCAACATTGAAGACTACTGGTGGGCCAGTGCAGTCTGGAAGAGGAATGCTTCCAAGTTCTGGAGTACCGGGAGGTCCATTTCAGTGGCACAGCAAACCACTGAAATGGGTTCCCCAGGGACTTAGCACTTTGTAGCTCTCAGAAGCTGGCCCTGAAACTCATGAGAGCCATCACGCAGGTAGAGTTGTTTCATACTGTGCTTTGCCGTGGTACAAAAACAGCACACCTCACTGGCCAGATCCACTGGTTCATATCATGGTCTTTTATTACAGAAAGATGCTAAAAGTTAAAGGTTTCATATAATGATGCCTGTATTCCTAAAACTGAAGGTCTTATTTCTCTCTTTTTCAGAGTTCCATTGAAAATAAAAGTTCGACACTACTGTCATGATTTCATATTTATGGGAATGTGTCTGAATCCATGCTATATTATAGCAACAGGACTGGCAAGTGAGCTGACTAAAGCAGTTGATTCTGTTGTTGTATTTGTGAGAGCAGCTATCCGTCAACACCTACACAGTTAAAAACCCTACTAAAACATTCAGACACAAAAGTTGAAAATGCTATCTGGGACTTCTTGTTCTGAAATCATTGCAGCAAATGGTCCCAAAGAGATAAACAAGCAACAAAGAACAACCCACTGAAGATGTTTATCTCAACTCCAACATAGACAAAGGTGTTGACTCACAATGTATATAGTGACAAAAATGCCTATATTAAAAGATAACTATATAAAAAAAACTAAATATGATCTCCTGATGAATATAACAAGACCTGAAAAGAGCATGTGATAATATCTTTACTTACATACTGTATGTATGTGTGTGTGTGTTTATATATATAAAAAATTTTTGCCAAGTTAATTACTTTTGATATAAAAAGGGAATTTACACAAACAAGTTTATAATCTATGTACAAAAATAATTGCAAAAGTATGCCGACTGAAACGAAGTGACATAGACAAAAGGAAGTCTGAAATAGCTAGCTTGATAGCTTCAATAATAATGTAACACTAATTTCTGTATGGACCAAAGGCCAATGATGGATATATACAGTATATCAAAACTTGAAGCTGGATGTGTGCGTAGAGCCAAATGTGTTTCGACCTCTAGGGTCTCTCTCAGTGGCTTCTAATGAGTTGTTGCCAGTGTAATAGTCACTTATCAGTTCAATACCCAACAGGGACACAAAAGCCAAATGAATAAGCACATCTACACCAGTTATTTCAGTCTTCCTTTTGTCTATGTCCCTTTGTTTCAGTCAGGATACTTTTGCATTATTTTTGCACATAGATTATAAACTTGTTTGTTCATGTAAATTCCCTTTTTAGATAAAAATAATTAACTTGGCAGAGATTTTTTTGGTATATGTAAATTAAGATATCACACACACTTTTCAGGTCTTGTTATATTCTTTAGGATATTATTTTTCAGGTGTTATTTTTTGATATAATTATCTTTTAATATAGGCATTTTTGTCATTATATACATCGTGAGTTAACACCTTTGTGCTGGAGTTGAGATAAACATCTTCAGCTGGTTGTTCTGAAATCATCTGCAGAACTTTTCACAGATGTGAATAAAGGGTGTTTTTCCACTGTCACTAAAAGTACCCATTAAGTACCCATTAATGGGTACGTAATGGTATTTTTGTACTCATTAATGGGTACTTAATGGGTACTTCTAGTGACAGTGGAAAAACACCCAAAGTTGGATGTGGGGATTTCACAATGAGACTTTGTCTCTGCCTCTTGACAGTTTTATTTTATCTTTAGGTCATGTAAAAGACTAGAGTGTGGTCAAATCAAGGTTCTTCTAGAATAGAAAGGCTGCATCCAGATATCATTTACTTATTCTGCTGTATTTGGATATTCCGGAATAAAGCATGAGTATTACAGAATTAAGGACGTGCATGGATATTCGAAAATTTGAATATCTGATTCGAATCCATCAAATTCACCTCAATATCCTGGGACTGTCTTAGGGATGTTACCCGCAAGATTATTTATTTATTTATTTATTTATTTATTTATTTATTTATTTATTTATTTATTTATTCATTCATTCATTCATTCATTCATTCATTCATTCATTCATTCATTCATTTATATTTAACCTAGATTCTGGCCCCCATAGAATGGTCCCAGGGCACGTTACAGTGAGATTAAAACATATCAAATGGTTAAAAATAATTAAAAATATAGCTCCCTTCCTCCCACCCCTACCCTCTTTCCCACCCACCCTCCCTAATAGGACAGCACCCTGAGGAAGCTATTTAAACAGTAAAAGCCTGGCCAAAAAGATATGTTTTCACCTGGCGCCAAAAAGTATACAATGTAGGTGCCTGGTGAACCACAAGAGAAAGGCTGTTCCAGAGTCTAGGGGCCACAACAGAAAAGGCCCTCCTGCTGGTCCCTATGCCTTGTACCTCTGAAAGAGAAGGAACTACAAGATGGCCCTTTCATTGAGATATCAGTACCCAGGCAGGTCTATAAGGGAGAAGGCACTCCTTCAGATACCCAGAGCCCAAGCCATTTAGGGCTTTAAACTGCTTGCAAGAAGTAACTATTCAAACTGAATGTTTAATTATTTCCAAGCATTTGTATCCTGGCTCTCACTTCTAAATTAATTCTCACATATTATTTGTTTATTGTCTGTTTCTGTTCCTAATTCAGAACTACTTGAAGTCCCATGACCATACTTTGAATTTTGTTCTTCAACATTTTCTGTTTTAATTTTTCAGTTCAACTTATATTTTCCCCCCTCGCCCCAACCATTGTTTGCTACAAATTTCTTATAAGTCTTGCTGGTATCACTTCTTGCAGTAGTTACAAGAGCAACTCTAAAAAGGGTTTCCATTCTGATTAAAACAAATACTTTTCTCAAAGTTTGAATACCCATAGTCATGCTGTACTCAAAAAGGGAGTTAGGCTGAGTTCAGTAACATATCAAGAATGTAGTCCATCATAAATTTGGAAGATGGCAGAATGGAAGGTAGCAATCATGATAAAAGTGAGGATATTTTCATATTTAATGGATGTGAGTATTCAATAGACAAGGCAATCATAACTCTGTTAAATCAAGCCCCTAAATACACAGGACAGTGGGTATCATTCTGTCTTCTGTCTCAGACTGCAAAATGTTTTGAACTTTTATTTTGACATTAACAAACTAGAGCAAGTCCAAAGGAGGGCTACCAAAATGGTTAGTGGTCTGGAAACCATGTTCTACAAGGAAAGGTTAAAGGTTTAGCATGCAGATAAGAAGAGTGAAAGGAGACATGATCACAGTCTTCAAGTATCTGTAGGGCTGTCACAGTGCAGAGGGATTGTCCCTATTCTCTCTTGCAAAAGATGGGAGGACTAGAAACCATGGTATGAAATTTCAAGGGAGTCAATAGAAATTAGATATTAGGAAAAACTTCCTGACAGTGAGGGCAATCAGTCAATGGAATAGGTTGCTACTGGAGGTAGTGAGTTCTCCTTCACTGGAGGTCTTCAAGCAGAGACTGGACCTGCATCTGTCTGGGTTGGTTTAGGAAATCCTGCATTGAGCAGGGAGTTGGACTCAGTGACCCTAGAATCCCCTCCAACTCTATGATTCTATGATTCTATGGTATCTTGGTTGCTCTCAAACTTCAAAAAGAGACAAGATTTTTTCTTTTATTGTACAAACATCTTTAACTATTTTAGTTGAAGTGAGAGGTTCACCTAATATCAACGCTGATGTTTTTAAAAATATAATCTTTGCCCTTGCTGCTTTAATTTGGACCACTAGAAGTTGTCCATTTGTGTTTCATAGTATGCAATTATGTGTTCCTGCTACAGAATACTTGCTAATTACATTTAATGGGACTAAAAGTTATAATTACCCTGTGACCTTGGGATGTGTGGATATGGTTTTATATCCTTCTGCTGTATATATTAATAGCATGTACTTACAGCATGGTTATATATTTTTTCAGTATTTCTTTTAGCTGGGGCTCCTGTTTTCTAAAGGTATGACATTCGGATTGTTCTCTGTGCAGAGGCACTCCTATAGAAATAATAATAAAAGTGTACCCCTACAATGTACTTCAGTATAGTAATATTTTTGGAGTTGCTTTTCCCATTCTGCAAGTAGAGCACTTTTAGGAGCAGATTGTGTCCCAGGCCATGGTCACACTTTCACTTTAAACTTTCTTCAGTCCATCTTCAGGGGCCTTTCTGCACTTTGCCTTAATCTGGATTATATAGGGGCCTGCTGTCCACATGATAATGCCGGCTATGGCAGGTTCCAAGCAAGGCCTACCATAGCCTGCATTAGCATGTGGACAACAGACCCCTATCCCAAGATAATTCTAGAATAAGGCCGAGTGCACAAAGGTCTGACTGCTCACACCTTTTCATTTCTATCCAGTTTATTTGTGGACTTGCCATTCAGGAAAGTCCAGGTGGAGGACAGAAAGTCCACAAATAAAATGGATAGAAATTAAAAGGTGTGAGCAGTCAGACCTGAAGATGGACCCAAGAAGGTTTAATGTGAAGGAGACAGCATGCTGGGTGCCGGTGCCGGGTAGCCTCCTACACTTCATTGCTGGCCTTGCTATATTGTTTCTATCACACTTAAAGGCACAGTACTGCTTTACAAGAATACTGTGTTATTGTTTCCAGTCAAAGCCAGCAGTCAAGCACACTTTAAAGAGAACCACACGCTCTCGTTACAGGTCCTTATATAGTCTCTGCCCAAGCTGTCATCCCGTCCTGATTGGCTCTAGCAAAGAGCTAGTTTCCCCCATCCTCAACCCATAAAACAGCTGATAGCATGGGGCTAAAATTACCTACTTCTAACTTACCTTTACACAGGGTCATCACAAGTGTCGTTTGCACAGACTCACAACAGCTTTCAGGGGGTTGTCATTTCAGTCTTCCTCAGAAATTCTGGGGAATGCATTGGGACCTTTTCCATGTCTAGTAGAAGCTGAACATATGGCACTAAGCTGTTGTTCTCCTGTGTGATCATCTCTTATTCCATTAGACTTTCAGGATGCCAAATGCCTGAATCCTTCTAGAATGGATTAAAAACCCGTTTCAGGTTTAGACCAAAACCTGATCCTTTGAATCCATCCAAACTTAAGCTTAAGTATTATTTATGGATACCACATTGTATCTGTAGGAACCAGACTAGTTCTTCTGAATCCAGTCTTTGTTAGCATGAAACAAAAGGAAGAAGCTAGCATTTCTGCAGGCTAAAATTCATCAGCCTGCATTTGGAGGGCAAGGAGTTTTGACTATGAATAATATTACTATCATAGAGCAACCCATCAGCAAAATGCAGGCTTTGTAAAGCTGAGACATGGAGCAAGACGTAATGGATGATCCTATGCAAATTGAGATTGAGGCTGGAAAGGGAGTTTTCTCACTGACATTACCGCATTATCCTGGAAAAGCAGAGAAGAAGGGAGACTCCCTCCCCCTACAATCGGGATTATCTCAATGAGTTAATTGTGGTGCATATGCTTTGCTGTGGGCTCCAATAAAGACAGGTTTGTTGGGTGCCAGACGTTCCTGCTCAGTGAGTGGAGTAAAGAGCATCATTAGATTCCCTGCAGGGAATCCAAGACAATTCTGTGGAGACAGGCTCTGTGGCAGAAAGAACAGCACCTCACTTAACCTAACTTCCAGCGAAGCCTAGACTCATCCGTCTCCTGTCACTTTAGATTCCACCTTCATCTCTTCATCATTTTCCAGGCTGCTGCCATAGCTGGTAATGAGATGTAAGGCAAGTAGGAGAGAAATACAAGTGAAGACAGAAAAGTTTCCCTTAAGTTTTCATATAAGAACTCGATAGTCCTCTCCCTGATCACTAGTTTCTATTCCTAGCATTTGGGAAAAGCCAAATTCTTAGTGAAAGACTTGATTTTTCTCCAACTTGGTCTCCATATGGGAGCCCAAGTGCTGTCATAACACCTTAACGATCATATTCATTTTCCATAGATGTGTTTCCTCTGGATGTGAATGTTACTATTACTATTATTACTATTGACATGACACCAGATCATATGTCAGCTTTGGTACTTCATAACGCATCGGGATCTTCCCAAGTTCTTATGATAACGTCATGTATTGGCAAATAATGTATGCAGAGTCCAGCAGGGTGGTCTTTTACAGTTGATAGATGGTAATCTTGTTGATGTTGAGTTGTTTATTTGCTCTCCAAAGTTTGCTGATCACCACTGGGACCACCTGTGCCAGTCTTTTAATATAAGTTCATACTTCGAAAGCTGAGATACGCAATGAAATCATATATCACTTTCTTCCCTCACTCTCCCTTTTTGTTGGGTAATGGGTCAACTTAAAAACTTTCCTGATTCTATTAGGTCAACTATTCACATATGCCTTCAGCTTACTACTCTGTCCATCTTGCCCAACATATATAATTATTATTTCCCAATTCTTGATTATATCATCACTCCACACATGTCCCATATAGATCATTCTTCATTCCAGAAGAAAATAAAATTTCATTTCTTCCACTACAAAATATCACTCTTTGGACCATGGCAAAGTTATCAATTTTTTAAGAATATACTTATCCAAATCAGCCATATTGTAGTCAGATCTGAATAAGACCTAGTGGTAGGTGGGGATAAGAAAAATGTCTTCATGATGCCACATACTTTTTGGAAAGAGGTACGAGAATGTAAAGCAAACTAGGTATTATGAGTTTTATACCAGTGCCAGCACCCTTCTGCACAAAGCAGTAATGAAGATATTTTGTCAGAGCTTCCTCTAATATCATGTGTATGGTGGCTCAACTTCTTTCCTAGACCTTCAGGGGACTTAGTTTATATAGATCTATTTCTCATTCCCTACTCACTGTTGTAGTGTCCTGATTACAGCAGGTCACACCACTGAAATATCCAATGGTTGGTAAAATGGGAATCCTCAAAATGTTCAGGGATCATATATCTCTGCCCACATCTGATCCTTAAATGCTTGCAGTTGTGCTCTTTCCGTGTTGGACTGGGGGAAAGCATTTGCATAGAGCTTTTTCTCACTGCACTTCCCTGCCACTGTTGCAAAATGCAGACTTTCATTAAAACACATCTTTGGCTGAGTAGCATGGCCCTGTTTTGGAAGTGTCTTGTCAAACCTGAACTCAGCAGCAACTTGAAATAAGGCAGCAGACTTCAAGCAAAGTAAGTATTCAAAGCAATAAGATAGAAGCATTCAGCAAGACTACAGCAGGACTTTACACCAGTCAGGATGGTTGTTTGTCAATAGGTTTGCACCAAGCAGGCACTTATTCTGTGACAGATTCTGCTGAGTCAGAGAGGTAGACATTTCTAGCTAATCTTTTTTGATGCAATCACCTGGCTCTCAGCCAGTCTGCTTTCTCCTCTTTGTTCTGAGTCATGGAGGGCCTAGAGAGATTAGGGCTAGGAGTAGAAGACCTAGGTTGTGGGGAATCTGGGTCACTCTGTCCCAGAGCTTCCCAAACTTCATTAATTTCGAATTCATACTCACTCATCTCAGGAATTGGAGAGTAGGGCATGACAAGAAGGCACACAAAACTGGTGACTTCTGCAGTCATTTTCTGTGCCAAATGGTCCCGAGCATTGCCTGATTTGACATTTCAGGGGCTAGAGTGGGGGTGAGTAGGTGGTAATAGCACACTTTCCACTTGTATTTGCTTCGGCCTTTGTAACAGATCATGCCTCAAACACACACTAAGAAATACAACATGTAAAGGCTAGTTTCTGTATTCTTCTAACAGCACCTTAGTACCTCTTGATGGCATTGATAAACGCAGGGGAAGCCTTCACTTGCACCCTTCCAGTGTCTTTCCAGGTTGATATCAATAAAGCAGAGGAAACGCTTTGCTACCATAAACTTCACAAGATTTCAATTTTAAAATGTCTTGTTGAACTTCCCAATAAACCATTTCCGCGACTGAGCAATACTCACTCCACCCATTTCAATATATATCAGTCATCAATCTCCCATGGTTTTAATGTATGAATTCTCAAGCCTACTCCCCCTTTTCATTTTATCACCACTACCATTTCCCTAAAAAGAGAGAAAAAAGTAAAAGAGATCCTCTTAATTTCAAATGATTCAAATAGAAGATCTGTGTAATTTCTGCTATGGAGCTGGCAATGGCTGAATAAATGTTAGAAATAGATTAAGACGCACACTTTTGCAGACATCTTGATTTGGCTAAAATTAAAGTACATCAATCCTTTCACTTCTGGTCATAAAATGCTTACCATGCAGGGTTGGGGAAAATATTGTGTGACTGTCTACTTAGGTTTACTTTTTTCATTACTTTGAAGCCTCCCTGGATGATTAGCTTATTATACTCACACAAAAATGGGAAGTTATTGTTCATTTGCTGTGTGGCATTCACCTGTCACTTCTTGTGGAGTTGCAATTCAGGAATTCTACAAATTGCTTTAGCATCAGAACTGAAATACACCATTGTGGGGCAGTGGAATGGAGAAATCTGTGCCCCTCCCCTGCCCAGCTGCATAACAAATTTAAGTTTTGATGCACTTCTTGAATGAGTTGGAATACCGTTAAGGCAATGTCTGTGATGACTAAAATTGCACAGTCCATATTGCAAGAACTGGATGCTTTTTCAGAGCTCCTGGGGCACGGTAACTCCTGTTGTGCCTGCAGCTTGCTTTGAGACCAGAAATCAGAGGTGGTCTAAGTGCAGACCACAAAGAAGGTTTCTGGAGGTATTTCTTCCCATCAGGCACCCCTACTACTGCAGCATGTGGGTGCATGAGGGCAGCCTACCATGACTGGCACATCTGAATAGCAGAGACAAAGTGGATATTTTCTGCAACTGTTTTTTATTGAGGTTTAAGCACACTGGACATAAATTTAAGATGTCACAGAACAACCTCAGAGCCTGCAAGACCAGAAGGCACCAGCATGTATTTCCATGTCATGAGCCTAAGTAACTCAACCACATGGCCCTTTCTAACACAATTAGGGCATGTCCCCATGCATGTTTTGGTCCAAATCAAAATTGAGTTCGGCAAGGGGTGTCCCCGTGAATTTTAGATTTGGTCTGATTTCCACGGACCAAATCACCCAAACCAGGACCAAATTTGGTACTGGAAAAAACAGGTCTGGGCACGGTTTGGGGGTTCAGCATGCATTGCTTTGTGAGCTGAGCCTGCACATGGGGGTGGTCCCAGGCTATTTGGGGAGGAGATTGGTGCTCACGTCAGTGGGAGGTGGGGTTTCATGTCCTGTGCTTGCCGTTCCTGCGCTGTGCATTGGGGATTGCAACTGCTAAGATTTTTGGGGAGTAAATGTATACTTTTGGTGTTAAAGCCGAAACAATGAGGGGGTCAAATGGCCTTCACTGCCCCACGAGACTCTTTTATACAAGTATTCCACCAGCACCCTCATTTCACAATCACCAAGGCAGGCAGGATAATAGCTTGATTTTACTCCCTTTTACATGGAAAATATTCCACCCTCATTTCCTGATCTCCAAGGCGGGCATGATAATGGCTTGATTTTTCTCTGTTTTAAGCTTGCCAGGTGTTCTCGCAGTTCCCGGGTGGAGTCGAGGTGCACAAAACCACTCAACTGCCGCCAAACCTCATAACGGCTTTGGTTTTTAAAAATTATTATTTTTTCCATTCGGTACTGGCTTCTCTGTGCTGCTGGCGGGGGGGGGGGCATGCAGCACGGGGGTGGGTGACATAAATCCAACTTCTAATGATGAAGGGCGGAGAGAAGACGGCGCTGCTCCCTTGAGCCGGGATTTGGTGCAGTATGCTTGGGGATGGCTAAATCTGCACCCAGCCTGCGTTATCTGGAATGGCATGGGGCCGGGCAACATTCGATTTTGGTCCCTCACTCGGTCCAGTGTGTGCCCAGTCAGACCCAAATGGCTTGAATGGGGATGTGGCCTTAGGGTAATTACTAAAACTGTGAGACCAGAGCTATGAGGAGAAGAAAGAAAAGAAGGAAAGCAATTCTCATAATAAGACAAAATAGTAATGTTCCAAAATATGGCATAGAGCTTTTGAATAGCATATGTATGTGTGTGTGGGTGTGTGAATAAAGTTGTATTCCATACTTTTATTTTGTCTTACATATGTGTGTGTGCGTTGATCTTAGGAATGTAAGTTTTTTGTTTTTGTTGTGTAATTTATATTGTTGCTGTTTTCTTTTTTTCTCATTCACTGTTCTTTGTTGTCCAATAAAAATACCTACCTAGCTATCTTTCTTATAGAAGGTAGGCTATAGTTGCTTCTCCTTATACCGGGAATATTTGGGATGGAGGGCCAAATTACCCTATTTTCCTTTCTCCAAGACAGGACTGAGCAAATGTTGCCCCTGCTTTCAGTCTGACACATTTTCCCTCATGGTCTTTAACCTTTAGCCTCAGCATAAATTCTGTTTATGCACCATAGAGCCACTGTACTGAGAACTGTCAATTCTTGTGTTTATGGGTTTATGAAGGCATAAAATGTTTAGACACACACTGCATATACTACATGTGTGTGTGGAGAGAGGGCACATATGTTATCTTGGTTTCCAATACCTCTAGTTCAAGAATTTCTCCTCAGGGCTACTCTGAAAGACTTATTTCTGGGGAATCTTATGCATTCCATGGGTCTAGTCAGCCAAACAGGCTTGAATGGTCCTTTG
Organism: Aspidoscelis tigris stejnegeri; assembly: GCA_023333525.1. Lineage (NCBI taxonomy): Eukaryota > Metazoa > Chordata > Lepidosauria > Squamata > Teiidae > Aspidoscelis > Aspidoscelis tigris. The sequence continues at coordinate 100,032,195 of JALMGA010000002.1, forward strand.
CTTCTATAAAACAGGCACTTGAGTTGAATTGCAGCTATTAATCAGAGTGAGTTCATGGCAGATTTAGCAACTAGCTAAGGCGGCACTTTCAATCAGTCATATGAATTGCAGTGGGACTTTGGGAAGGAGAGGTTCTTTCTCTGGCATTTTGGACTCAAGACACTTATTCAGAGCATAAAGCCCAGCGTTTCTGTCCTTCCAGCAGAGCGCATATTGGTGTTGTCTACCTGGTACACTTACAGCCAGAAATTAACATAGCAGGAAGGGAGGATTGCCTGCATTTTTATTGGCTTTGTTCCTATGCTTTTAACTCATGCATGGATATAGAAATGTATTGGGAGACCCTGGTTAGTCTAGTATGGCCAGATATCCTATTTTGCAAAGGACTACTCACCACTGGAAGATATTCTCTGCTTGAAGATCAACTGAAGAATAAAGAGGCAGTTGCAGTTAGTGTCAGGTCAGCATGGGGGTGATCTGCAGATGTGCGCGCCTGTGTACAGAGTGGCATATCTCTCTGCCAGGTTGCGCAAGGAGGACATTGGACCCGAGGCACGACAAGGTAAAAGGTGGGTGTGGGTGTGGGGAGAGGTGCATGGCCCTGGGTGGCTCGGTGTGCCTAGGGGCTCCCTGCAAGCTGTAGCCAATCCGACTGGGTCGGCTACAGCTTGTGGGACCCGAGGTCGAGCTGTCCTGATCTCACCCCTCCCTCAAAAGGGGCTGTTGGCCAGAGGGTTTGAAAGGGTCCAATAGGCATGGGGCAGGGCGGGGCCCACAGCTCTCTAGCAGGAAGATTGCAAATGTCTCCCTGTTGGACAGCTGTAGGATGGTCGGGAACAGCCTGGGCTTTGTGTAGAGCATGATTTCCCAGAATAGATCTCAGAATAGGGGCCTGCTGTCCACATGCTAGTGTAGGCTACAGCAGGCTGCAAGAGAGGCCTGCCAGAGTCTGCATTAGCATGAAGACCACAGATCGCTATCCTGAGATATACTCCAGAAAAAGGCCAAGTGTGAACAGGCCCGTGGTTTCCACTACTGCCATCATTTAATCCCTTCTCCATCAGTCATGTAGCTGGAGCGGATCATGTCATAGCCCCAAGTGACCAAAAGAAAGTTTGATTGGACAAATTCCTAACTTCACCTCTTCATTGCCCTAGAATATCTCATTGCCAGAACTAATGTAAGCGGAGGAAGCAAAGAAAGTCCTCAGATGAAATTGGTCTAAAGTTTACTTTCATTAAAATAGCCATTTTGTCTCTTTGTACCTGTTGCCATCACTCTACTTATCTCCAGTGCTGCTTTGGTTGGTGCCCAGATTGGTGGACATGGATATGAAGAATGGAAGCACCTGGTGATATGGGAGAAGGTCCTCCCATGGAAGGGTCTCCCACAGGACACAAGGCTGAAGATAAACTAATATTCTTGTTCTATTTCTCCAACTCTATACACCATTAGCTGGCAAGCCTGCCTGGTGCTAAATGTGGCTTTTTGAGTCCATCTGATGAAAGTATTTTAATTTTTATTCACACAACTTATTCTCTCAAATGCTAATATTTTTTCCTTGTTTCCCTCCCTCCACCCTCTTTCCTCTCTTTGTGTATGTGCTTTAAATTGATGTGCTCATTGTAAGTTGTTTGTAAGCCACTCTGGGAGCCCTGGGAGCTGCAGGATCAGGATATATTATCTAATATAAAATAAATAACTAAATCTACTTTCTTTCTACAAAGGAATGAATAACCAGCTGGTGCAGGTACAAGGCAGAAATGTTGTCAAGAAGCATAGAATTGATTTGAAATAATTTTGAACTATTGTTTGGAATGTTTGCCCTTGTGCACACAATCCTTGAAGGCAGCCACTTCTGCAGAGCTGAGTACATCAAAATATTTTACCTGAACAGGTACTCAAGACGAACAATGTGTGTTCACGTGCAATTTGCACGCTATGAAATTTAGTAGCAGTAGTAAAGGTGGTGACAGCAACCAGCCTGGATAGCTTTAAGAGAGCATTAGACAAATTCACAGAGGACAGGTTATCAGTTGTTACTAGAATGGATGCTTAGGTACTTCCTCCAGGTTGGATAGACAGGCAGGATGTCTCTGAAGGCCATCTGCGGGAATCTGAGAGCAGGAGAAGGTTTTGCTTTTGTCTTCTGTTTGCGATGCCCAGAAGCAATTGGTGGGTCACTGTGTGAGTCAGGATGCTGAATTAGATGGACCGTGCCCCAGCCCAGCAGGGCTTCTCTTATATTCTTATGGGTTTTGGTACAAAAAGGTTTGAGGAATTATGAACAGCTAGTTTCAGTATAAATGCTGAACAGAGACTCTTTCCATCCAGCTAATCTAAGCTTTACTAGAGAATATAGCAGATGAAGCAAAATAATTATAGTGAGGCTTCCTTTAGAACAGGGGCAGGTACCATGTGGCTCTCCAGATACTGCTAATTAAAACCCCCAGCAGCCCCAGTCAGTATGGCAGTATCCAGATTAGCAGAATAAAACCCGCTGTTAGAGAAAAAGTGCAGCTTACCTGCTGCGAAACCACAATGGCCGTGTCTTCACGGCAACCTTATTTTGCTTTCCCTAAACCGAGATAACAGAACCAGATGCAAACGTGAATTTGCCTGTTCCCATTACTTTCAGCTTAATCGCGTTCATTCTGGATTCTGAGGACGTACGTGACTCAAGGGGGGGACTCCAGCGGATACCTTTTAAAAGCCGCTTTTTGGGGCTGTCCTGTCCTCTTCCTCCTGGCGTGAACGTACTACCCATAACAGACCCCTTCACAGAGCCTAGCTGGGTGGCTGCCTTGCCTGGATGGAGGAAAAATGGCACCAGGCAGGCAGCGATTCTTTTCCCTCCTCTCCCGATTGCTTAGGGCACGCAGCAGCGGCGGCAAGTCAAGCCCCTTTCTAAACATTCATACATCTCTCCAAACGGCAGTTGCTTTTGTTTCTTTTCCCTTTTTAGAAGGTCAGCACTTTTAATAGCAAGATGGTTATCAGGTGTGAATTGCTTGTTTGCTACAGTGGATTGCTTGGATTGCTGTTCGGGCTGCTGCTGCTTTTACAGCTTGCTTTGGAAGCAAGCTATTGGGGGAGGGAAACTCTCATCCCTTAACACGGAACGGTTCCCACAGTAAAAAATGTAAAACGTTTCAAGCGCACGAACCGGAGTGAGACCTGTTGAAATCAGGATTGAGATTCATTACGCTTTGGGGCGGTTTAACACGGGGAAATCGTGTTAAGCCAAACTGCTGTCTGGACTCCGAGGATTCAAAACATTTTGAATCCGAGATAAGGTTGCCGTGAAGACACGGCCAATGAGTTGTCCAGATTCCAGGAGCCTCCCCACAGTATCCTCCTTGGCAGCTGCAATACTTACATGGTGTGTAAGGTAAGGCATGTATCACTTGGGATGGGGCAGCCAATGGGAGCTAAGCTGCAGACCCAACTCTCATTCTCTGTTCTCATCAACCTGTCCAGACTGGCAGGAACATTCAAATTTACCTGATGCTGTGGAGCTAGTGCTCTTTGTTCTGCAGTGGGCACCTAGGGGTCTCCGACAGCTGGTGCAGCCCGATCGGGGCCACACCAGCTACCATTGCACCAGGGCAAAATCGGGCTGGCTGGTCTTCAGCCTCCACAGGGTGCAGGTGCCTTGGTCTGTGATTGGATCTGTGCCAGTTTGAACCTAGACTCTGAAAAGGTAAGAGGTGCATGCGGGTATGGGGGGAAGCGCATGGCCCTGGGTGGGTGGGGTGCCCAAGGGGCCTCCACAGGGTGTAGCCACCTTGATTGAGGTGCCCTGAGGAGGCTGAAGACTGGCCAGACCCCAGCTACGTGCCAGTGGGTCGATCGTGACCCAATGGCAGCAGCAGAGGGTGGGGCCTCTGGCAAACATATTGGCCTTTTTGGGCTAGGACATGCGGGGACAGATGCTCCATTTGCACCTAGGCAGATGCCCCATTTGTACCTAGGTGTGGATAGGGAATCTGTCCCCACATACCCTAACCTTACTGCACTATAGCCATTCAGCTGTAGTGTGAAAAGGCCTTACTCTTTCTCTCTACCAAATGAGCATGGGGAGAATATAATGAAAATGGGGCACCCATTCCCTTACCTTGGAGGAATCCATTACATACTCTGAGTGGAAAATCCCTGGCCAGAGGATGGCCAGAGGAGTGTGGATAATGTGCTTCTTCAGTCACACAAACTTCAGTGGTGGAAATCTGGCTTCTTTGGGGACCATATTTCTTGCCCAAAGGAGTGTAATAAGAGCTACTGGACAATGGCAAATGGGCAACCATGTTGAAACACGCCTAAAAAGAAGGACATTAAGGTCATATGGTTGCACTCTGAGTTTGGTCTGGTAGAAACTGGCAGTTGAGTTGGCATGTGTGTCTGTTCTGGAGTTGATTTTGGGTCTTTCTCTCATAGATTTTTCACAGCTTTTTCCAGAAAGTTTAATCAATTTTTATTGGACCAGAGTGCAATGCAATGGATTGAGGAAGACACATATTGCTGAGCTCTGCTTCAAGCTGCCTTAAAGAACTCATTAAGTTAATGATCAGCTTTAAAAGACACTTACGATGAGGTACTAATGTATGTTTTTATTTAAATGTATGTTTAAATGCCTTGGAATCTTTAAAAATGGCCAGAAAAAGAAAAAAAGTACATGGAGAAGCAATCTCTTCTCAATAGTGGAAAACAACAACAGTTAACTGTCAACTGTTAAAGCTGAGCATAAAGAAAGAGACAATGGAGACTCACAAACAAACTGCTAAACATATAAACTGCTCAGACTTTATAAACCAAAGGCTGGATAAACTAGAAATGAATATTTTAAAAGAATGGAAAGAAGCTGACTTAAGGACTGAAACTAAACTCTTGAAAATGATGGCTAGAAGAAGAAGAAGAAGAAGAAGAAGAAGAAGAAGAAGAAGAAGAAGAAGAAGAAGAGCTGGCTTTTCTACCCTGCTTTTCTCACCCATTTTAAGGGGACTCAAAGTGGCTGACAAAGCTTTTCTATTCTCCCCACAATCACCCTGTGAGGTAGGTGGGAGTGTGAGAGCTCAGAAGAGAGCTGTGACTAGCCCAAGGCCACCCTGTTAGCTTCATGGGGGAGGGTGGAATTGAACCCGGTATTCCCAGATAAGGGTCCAGCTCCCTAACCACTAAACCAAACTGGCTCACAGACTAGACACAGTGATAAGCTACTAGACCAGGGTTTCCCAAACTGTGGGTCGGGACCCACCTCTAGGAAATTTAACCGTATTTGAAATAACTTTTTAAATGTAATTATTTAATTAAGTAATAAAAAAATTGTATTAAAACTTTGTTTGTTATTTGAAAAGTCCTTTATTCATATTGGTAATGGTTAAATTTCCTAGAGTTGGGTCCCGAGTTGGTAAACTTATATTAGATGGGTCATAGCCCAGACAACTTTGGGAACCACTGTACTAGACACAGTGATACAGAATGAGGATCAGAAGCTTAAAAATCACACAAATGTCTTTAGTTAACAAGGGTCTGCCTTTCAAATGTCAGGATATTTGGAAGAAGGAAATAATCAACAGATAAAGAAGATCTAAGAAATATAATAATGCAATGGTAGGGTACTGAATGCCCTGATGCTGTCATTACTGAGAAAGGCTGCATCCAGACATTACTTACATATTCTGATATATTTCGATATTCTGAAATATCCAAATATAAGTAGAATAAATATCCAAAATCTTGATGCAGCCAAACATACAGTGAGACTGCATAGGAGATTGTGTCTTTAAAATGATTAACAGAAACATCCAAGAGACATAATTATATAAATTGACAATTAGTACTTAAAAGAAAAACTTTTAAAGCATTGTTAAAGAGGAAAGGATTAAAAGGAAAAGGAAAACTATAGTTGTTTTTACAAGACCTGTCACAAGATACCATCAATCACAGAAAGGTTTTCTTGATAGTAGAAAATATGCTTATTTTTCTAATATCCTAATGGGATTTTCCTTTTATTATAATAATTAGAAATGGAAAAAACATTAAAGGGAACAAATTTAAGAGACATGGACATTTCACTGAATAGGCCAGGCTAAATCTTTTAAAATTTGTATTACATATCATTCAAAGATAATTAAGATTCATTTTAAGTATTTTTATTATGGTTTGTACTGATTTTGTGTGAATCAAATGAGGGAATATCCAGCCTGTGAATGTGGGGTATTAGCCTTTCTGTGTGAACATCTGATGAACATTTGCATGTGAAGAGAACCCCTCCCTTCCCATTCTGACTCCCCCCCCCCAATTCATCTACTGCCGTCACCAGGCCCAGGTAGGACTTCCAGAAGTGTATGCACACCCGCAATCTGGGAATTACAGGAAATTTCCAGCAATTTCTGGTTGGAGGAGATGTGTGCGTACTTCCAGAAAGCCTACTTAGGCCTCAGAGCAGTGAGTGAATGGCGATGGAGAACACAGAGGACATGGACACAGATGCGGGTAAGGGGGCACAGCTGGGGGTGGGTGGGAAGCCAGGGATGGGCTTCATCCACCATTCACATGCTCCTCACTACATGCTAAGAGTGTTTTGCCATTAATTACATTTTACCATTTGACTAATTTGCTAGACTTTGGATGGGTTTCTCCTGTCACTTGCTTTTATTAATGCGACTTGACTTGACTTGTCACAGTTATTTTAAAGAAACTTTGCATTACGATCAGCCAATTGTTTCTTCATCCTTGGTGGTGGCTCTAATCTGTTGTCAGTTATGCAAACCAGTAATCTTAAAAATCCTGCATATATGTGGAAATTGAGGCAAACATGTGTCTGAAGCAGTTCCTGTTAACACAAGCCCAGTAACCCCACATGGGTGCCCAGCCAAAAAAGACGCGACTGGCAACTTCAGAGGATGGGAAATTTTGTTCCTGACCTCTGAAGCTGAGCTGAGCTGGGCTGGGCTGTCCTTAAAGTGGACAGTCCTTAATTTGGGCTACCAATATTCTTCCTCTGGTTAGCTAAGAATACCCACTGTCTACTTGACTTTTCAGGTCCTCCTCACCAAAAATTCTTAAGTAAACTGAGTAATTATGGGAATAAACTACAGAGAAGCTGTTATAGACCAAGGACAAGGAATCAGTTATAGATAACAGTTTATTGTGAAATCCTCCTTCCCCCGATAACCTGTGGTTATTTAGGCTGCTACAGAAATTTAGTTAATAAACAATAAATAAATAACTAGTCGATGTAAATTGACTCTCTCCAAAGTGAGGGGTATAAAGTGGTGACCCCCAAGGAGTTCTGCTAGGACTTTAAAACTTGTTTGTAGTTGACCAGTTATTAGGGATGAGCAAAACTTGGTAAGGAAGAGCTTCAAGAAGATCTAGGCAAATATAAAATGGTAAATATGTTTCAGTGTAACCACTATAAAATGACACATGCTGTGTCAAGTACTTGTGGTTTTGTTGGGTAACTCAATGAAAATGTCAACCTCATGTACAACATATGTGATAAAGGTGAAATACCTGTAATTAACTTTTGGGAAAGGACTTTTTAAAAAAAGACTGCCAATATGGTAATGATTTTATACAGTCCATGGTACAGCTGTATTCAGAATACTCTGTACAGATAGTAGGCCTATTCGCACTTGGTTGTATTCTGGGATATATCTCAGCATAGGGACCTGTGCTCTGGGTGCTACTGCAGAATCTGGCAGACCTCCCTTAGGGCCTGCTGTAGCGTACACTAGCATGTGGACAACAGCCCCCTATTCCAGGATATATTCCAGAATAAAGCCAAGTGCGAATAGGCCCCATGATCACTGTATTTACAAAAAAGATACAGAAGTGCTGAAAAACGTTTGCAAAAAGGAAGCTTAACTGATTAACTTCTCAAGAGGAAAGATCATGACTCCTGGTAAAGACAAAGGGGTAGGTAAGTGTGGAGCATGTTTGATTGCAACATAAAGAACCAGAACACAGCTTTCAAAGATGCCATGCCAGCCAGCTTACTGCCATTATAGCCAGTATACTGCCATGACAACCAGCATATTGGCATGACAGCCAGTATACTGCCATGACAACCAGCATATTGGCATGACAGCCAGTATACTGCCATGACAACCAGCATATTGGCATGACAGCCAGTATACTGCCATGACAACCAACATATGTCCATGATACCCAGCATGCCAGTTTGCTGCCACTTCAGTTTCACCTAACACAACTAGGCAAAGTTACATTCAGGGCTTTTTGGTTTAGGGGAAAAACGTAAAGAAAGGGATAAATGAAGATCATGTGGAGTTGCTGATTTCTTGGTGATGGTGGGGAGAAGTTCTGCATCTGAAGCCTGCTGAGCATGAAAAGGCAGAGGAAGAACATAGGTTGCAGGTGGAACTCCAAAGACTTCAGCTTCAATCCTCCTGATCAGCACTTTTGTGAGCTCAGAGTACCAAAGCCAAGGAAATGTTTCCAACAAGATGGAGTACCCAGTTTCTTTTTAAAGCATTCACATTCATCTTTTGCTGGTGGTTATGAGAACAGGCATATTTCTGGAGCAGCACGTATATTTTAAAATAGCTCACTGCAGTTAAAATAATGCTGCATATCAGTCAAGGAATCATCTACATAAATGACATAGCACTACTATAAATATGAGTATGGCACCTGCTTCAGGGCCTGGGATTAAGGTTTGGGGAAGAGGTTTTGTGCACAAGTATCTTCAGCAATGAAGAGAGGCAATGAAGCACTGGTTTGTTAACTCTTGATCTCAGAAGGATGTGATAGGTGATAGGTGCTAAGTCAAGAGTGACAAACCTGTGGTCGTCCGGATGCCGGACTACAGGGGCCTTTCTGCACTGGGCCATATTCTGGAATATATCCCAGAAGAGGGACCTGCTATCTGCATGCTAGTGCAGACAATGGAAGGCCCCAGGTGAGGCCTGCCATAGTCTGTGTTAGTTTGTTGCCAGGAGACCGCTATCCTGAGATATATTACAGAAAAAGGCCAAGGACTCATCCAATGTCCTGTCCAGGTAGGGGATATATAGTGTAATGATTAGGGACATGCACAAATTATTTGTGCTATTCAGAATTCAGATGAATATGTCTGAATTCCAAGATTGGTGGACAGATCTAATAGGGCCCTATCTGTAGGGCCCTTCTACAGATACTGGATGCCTTGGGATCTCTTTCCCCACCACCTCCCCCCCCCCAAACCTCTCCCCTGTGGCCTTCCCTGCACCCTCTTACCTTCTTCGATGTACTCCAGTGGAGCCTGGGCCTCTTTCTGGGTTCTCTGGAACGCCAAACAGTCTTTCCGGAGGCTGGAGAAAGGCCTTATGGTTTAGGGTCAACCAGAAGGCCTTTCCGTCCATGGGGGGTGGTATTCATCCAAAGCTGAATTTTTCCACATTCTATTCAGTACAAATAGAATGTGGAAAATGGCTTCCTGCACAACCCTAGTAATGATATCTGTGTTATAGTGAGATTGTCACATGTATCTGTATCCTCTATAAAATCTGCATGGATGCCCATACTTCCAGCCACTGTTCCCATGATCCTGGAACCACACTAGGCATCCTGTGAACATTGAATACTTACCTGGGAATTGAATAGTGCACTTGTGTTGTGATGTGTACAAACATAGGAGAATGGTTGATACCACCAGTTTAGCTTCAATCCCCATGCAGATACTGCCTAGTTTTTATGAGCATTTGGTTTGGTACAATGTTAATTAAGGAAATATGAAGCAACTCCTTTGGCCTGCCATTGCCGTATGAAATGCTGACTAGGGTCACTGAGGACCTGAGGAACATCTACCAGATGCTGAAACCCCTGCTGGGCCTGAAAGCTCTTAAACAATAGAGGGACAAGCCAGATCAGCTGGCTTGGGAATGGCTGCCTATTGTAGCCAAGTTTTTAATGTTTTGTTGAATATTGTGAACTCCCAGCTTCATGTGGGATTCATATAGGATTCGTATGGGATTGAACATTCGTATTGAATACGAATCCTACTGCATTTGAAGGAGATCTATTCAAACAAATACAATTTTTCTTGCATTTGATTTGATATGAATCAGATTTTTTTAAAAAAAATACCCTGTGCACATCCTATTGCTTGCATTACAAGCTATACCTGCCAGAATCATTTTATACAACTATTCAAGACATACTGTACCAGAGCCGTACTAATAGTTTACTAGAGGCCTAAGTGCAAATTCAGCCCATGATTCAGAGTCAGTTAATGGACATATCCAGAGTTTACATTTCTGGTGAGACAAAATGGAACCAAGAAATGCATACAAGGAGAGGAGTCTGACATGGATAACAACAATAAAAAGTTTTATCTACATCAAAGTTTTTTCCCTCTCCTCATGCTGTATAATAATGTTTGGGGTTGAACCTTCTTTTTATGTTGTAAAGAGGGAACTGGATCGTGCCAGAGACTCATACTTAAAGTATTTACGTGACTTAAAGAGACTCTGGAACTCCTTCCAGTCACCTCAGAGCTGCTGTTAGCAACCCTTCCAGTTACTCCTTCATTACTGTTGTTCCATGAGAGAGCTATAATGCCCAACCTGAGGCATCAGTGTTTTATGTTTCCAAGGCAACCATAGCTTGAACAGCCTTGATAATGACATTATTCAGTGGAAATGAACATTCATGATCTTTTGATTACCACTGGAAGTATAAATTAGGCTGTTCATCGTACTCCCTACCCCTCTTGAAGTAAATGCATGGGGGTGAAATCTCTCATAAGAACGTAAATGGAAAAATCAATTTATACATTAATGGAGTCTTCAGTTCAGCATTCTTCCCGTCTTATAGATTTAGACAGTGGGCGCTCCTCTGTGATATCTTTATTTCACAGAGCAGGGAAATTAATTGCCGATTAATGATGTAATTCAGAAATTAATTTACGCTATCATTTTAAATGTGTCACTGTTAATCAATTTAAAAAGAGCACCCTTTAGGCTTGGTCTGACCAAACTGAAGTTGTTTCGTGTTGGTGTTCACGATGACTGTGTCTGCAATTGAGGAGAGAAGAATGTCAGGAACAGAATCCTTTTCTCTGCATGTCTGGATTCATAAATGTCCTAACATCCAAAATGAAATTTGGTTTAGTATATTTTCACAAAAAGTCAACCACAATAGGGATGTGCATGAATATATTTTTGACATTCGAATCTGAGTAGATTCAAACGTCAAAAAATCCTATTCGATTTGGATATTTAAGATCAGAATGTCAAAAAATCCAGTTTGATACAGGTCTTTAAGATCTGAATGTCATAAAATCCTATTCAAATCTATAACATTCGAATCTGTACATTTGAATACAAATGTCAACAACATTCCTATCTGTTATAGGTATCTGTATATCCATATGCATCTCGTATTATCCCATATGCGTACCGTTTTAATCCCATATTTCAAGTGCAAGATATGTATAATTCGATGGATTTGAATCAAATATTTGAATATCCATGCACATCCTTAAGCCACAAGGCACATTGGAATTCTAAATCATGTTGGATTTGAAATTCTTATCTTGGGGTTGGATCCACCCAAACAAAAAAGAAGACAAATTTTATTATATATTGGTCTGCATTTCAACTTCCATTTGGATGAGTATCACACAATGAATGCTATTCATCTTTTAATCCCTTTCCCTACCTCCCCCCCCCCCCATGAAAGGCATCTTAGCCTGAGAGGCCTTGAACTGACATAAGCGAATTGAGTTTTTAATCCAGGGCCTGTTCACACTTACCTTGCAAGAATAGGGGTGTGGACAAATATTCAAAGGTATTTGAAATTTGATAGAATTTGTCCAAATTTTGACATTTGAATTCAAATTGAATGTCCACAAATTTGAATGTAAAAATTCAAAGAAATTTCACATTTTGGATCTATTTGTTTGAATTATCCAGACATTTGCATATGTATGAGTTCATACATGATGCATTATTGCATATACACATTTTTCCCACATCAGTACACATTTGTATGGATCCATATGGGATGAAAACTGGTTGCATACAGGATAACCACGGGATGCATACGGGATGTGTAAGAATGAGTATGGGCACATACAAGTGTTGTCAACATTCGTAGGTGCAATTTCAAATCAAATTTGGTTACATTGATTAATTCGAATCAAATTTGGTTACATTCAGATTTTAAAGATTTGAATAGAACTCAACTCAGCTTGGGGTGGACAGCTTACCTTGGGACTCGATGGCCTGCCCTGTCCTGGAACAATAGGTGCCACTGTGGAAAGGGCCCCAGAGTTCCAAGCGTCAACTTCCCCAGACCTCAAAACTGAGAGTGCTTTGTACATACAGAGAAGCTTCCTTTCAAGATGCTATGTGTAAAATAAGATACACAGTACAATATTGCATTTTCTTACTATTTCAGATAATCACACAGTGGGTGGAAATAATAATAATCATGAAGTGCACATTAAATACAAAATCTGTATTATTAATTCCTTTTAAAAGGGCATCCATTTGCAGTGAAGAGGCCTAATGGCAGGCAGCACATGCTTCAGCATTCTCCATACATACCAGATAACACTCACTGTAAAAGAATATTTCTTTTTTGAACTTTTTTGATCTTTTTCCACTTAACTTCCAGGACTAGGGATGCGCACAAATGTTTTGTTTTGTTTTGCATTTGATTCATATTGAATCGAATGCAAGAAAATTTGCATTCATTTGAAGAGATCCCCTTCAAATGTGGTGGATTCTCTTAGATACAAACGTACTCATACGAATTCATACGAATATCCAATATGAATGCATATGTATCTGATACATATCTGATACAAATCCTGTAACATATCCACTATGAAAGCATCCAATCTGCCTTGAATCCACTTTGAATCTGCTTTCAAACCATGCCAAATGCACTCTGGATCCATTACAGATATGACTTTCCCACCTCCCCATTTCACGAATGTTCCGAAGCATTTGTACGAGTGTTCTGAAACATTTGTATGAATACAAATGTCAGTGTACTAATGTTGTAACATTCGATTTGTATATGAATGTCCGAATTCGTCTGGATATTGAATGTTATGAATATTTGTGCATATCTCTATCCACAACACTTACCTGAGTGCCGTCAAAGAGTGGACAGCATGCACACTGGGCTGTTGCTAAGGTGATTGGGTGATGTGCCATGCAAATGTGCAGCTACATCAGCTTTGCCACCCCACTCCTATGCAGACTTTGCATGGAATTAGGTGCAAAAACTGTGTCTGGGACTGCACTAGGAGCACGGTAAGCAGTGTGTGGATGCTCCAAGTTGGTGTATCCCTGGGCTGTCCCCATCCTCAAAAGTGCAAAAGGGCCATTAGTTCCAAAATAAAGAGCTTGTTTCACTATGCTTAGCAGCAGCATACTTAAAAAGCAGTGTTCTTCTGAGGAAGGAAAGAGTATATTTGTATAATATGGAAGTACTCTAGTCTTTTAAAGACTATTTTCTTGTTGAACAAAAATTCTTTGATCTAAAATTTAATACTAAATTTGCATATTCGCCAACTGCATCTGTAGGGGGTCTTCATGTCAGGATAAAACTCCTGAGTATGTCACTACACAAAAGATTGCTTGAACTTCTGATAGTCTGGATGTTTGGATGCTGGCCCCTTCTCCATCCTGCACCCTCAAAGATGAATGCATTGTAAGTTAACTGTTTGATGAACTCTATAGGTTTTGTTGCCAGGGTCATGGCTCGAAGCAATGCTCCTCTTGGGCTTTATCCTTTTAAAGCTTCATTTCAGTTCAGAAGGATTCCCACTGTCGGTTTACCTTGGGGGTTTGAGTCTCAGATTATGTATGCATATATGCCTGCAGTTCTTTTGTTTCATCTGGGTGATAAGATCATGATCATGCTAGTAACTGCTTGCTTCCACTCACTTCCAGTTTCTTCCCTGCCCCCACCCTCCGGACTCAGTTCAAGGATGGCCATTGTGTGGACTCCGTGTCGCCTATATCTTTTCCTTTCCATTTCTATTTTTTTAATTTATATACCACTTTTCCAAACGTAAAATTTGCTCAAAGTGGTTTACAACAAATGGAAAAACAAAATACAACAATCATTACATCAAAGGAGTACATCAAAGAAGTATAATCAACAACTCAAATCAAAGATAATTTTTGCCCAAGTCAGTTTACATGAATCAGAAATACATTACATGTTATAAGAACTAATACATTATATAGTAATAATAATAATAAAGGGAAAAAGACCTATAAAGCAGGTGGGGAAGCTGACTACTGAGCCTTCCTCTCCTCATCCATGATGGCATTGGGGCGTAGGGCTGGGTGCTGCCAAATTTTTGTAGTACTTGCAGCAGGTGGAAACACAGTCGAGTGCTGACTCTCCTCCCCTCGTCCACGTAGACCCTTAGTAGACCTTTAAATGATGCATGGAAAGTCTCCATTTTAATATTTGTGTTCAGTATGTACACATATTGTGCATGTCTTCTTTGTAACATACATTTTTTAATGCATTCCTCACTAAAGCATGTCTTGTAGTTTAACTGGTAAAATGATTGGGAGTTGGAGACCCATACATATTTCTACAGCAGGCTCACACAGAGGCACCGACACACAGACACAGACACACACACAGACGCACACTGCTACACAGCTGTAATTGATAATCTCTTTTTGTTTCACTTTTTATTCCCTACTGTTTGTCCTAGAGCAGGTGGGATGCACAGTACATTTACTTCCAGCAGTGTGGTAAGTGTGTTGATCCAAACCAAATCTTATTGAGGTCAATTGAGATTTGCTTCCAGTTAAGTGTGCACAACTATTAGTTCCAGGACAGGAGCTTTTCTGTATTAAGCCTGGTGGTGACTCAACCACTTATACCTCTGACAATAGAAATCAAAATCATTCATATTTGCTAATATGGAAAATGTTGGTTAAAAAATAACTAAGCCAAGAGCCCAAATACAACCAAATACTCTAGAACATGTCCAGTTTCTGTGATGGGAGAATTCCCAAGAAGAAAGAATTATTTTAAAATCTCATTATTATCATTTAGCTCTACAGTGGCTAATCTGAGCCCCACCACTAACTCTAGGGATGTCCATGCAGCACATTTTCTCCCTTCAGTCTGAATTGGATTGAAGGGGGGAAATGGTTGGCTTTGTGTGAAGCCTCCCCCCCCAAAGTATTGGGGGCTTCACCTTCATGTGTGAATATCCAATAAATGTTTGCACAAAGGGAGCCCCCATCCCCTCCCTTGCATTCCAGCATGCCTTGACCCTCACTCACCTTCTCACACCTCCACTACCACCGCTGTCTCCTCCACCGTGCCCCTCCTCAGAGGCTCAAGTCAGCCTTTCCAGAGGCACACAATGGCTGAAGTGGCCACTTGATTTGGGAATTTACTGCAGGATCCCCAGGAGCCATCCCATGATGGACTGCTATAAAGCATTCCATAGGCATACCAGAAACAATGTGGGAAAGGCCATGGCAGCCAGTTTCTAGCCAGTGTTTACTAGGGATGTGCACAAATGCAATTTTCAGGATTCAATTCAAATGCAATATTCAAAAATTAAAATTGATTCGAATCTTTAAAATTTAAAAGTATTCACATTGAATTCAAATAGAATACATTCAAATCTATTTGTGCGAATTTTCAATTCAGATTAGCAAATACAAAGGTTAATACAATTGTATGTGCCCATATGCATCTGTGCGCATCCTGTATTTATCCCATATGCATCCTGTTTTCATCCCATAAAGATCTGTACAAATGTGTACGCATGCAGGAAAGATGCGTGCAGGCAAGTACGTATCATATACCTATCTGTACACATAAGAATGTCTGAATAATTTGCACAAATAGATTTGGAAATTTGAAATTTGTTCGAATATTTAAATTTGAATTTATAGACATTTGATTCAAATCTGAATGTCCAAATTCAGATGAATTCGATCAAATTTTGGATGTTTTGAATATTCATGCACATCCCTAGTGTTTACCTTGCCCAAAGCTGGTCTTACCTGTGCCTGAAATCAATATTGTGAACTAGGAACCCTGCCTTTTTGAGATTGTTGCCTGCATTAGCTAAAGCCTCTGTTCTTTTGCAAGATCAGTACAGCTAACTGTTTATGAAGCACCATTTGCTGATGGATAAATTCAGTCTGTATATCTTTGAAGCGCCTGCTTCGAAGGCAGCTAGCCAGTCCTCCTGCCCGTGTAATGATATATTGTCCTGTTAATGTTGATGGCATCACACCATAAAGTAGAAGGATATGAAAGCCTATAATTTGCAAGGCCACTTTAAGTCTTTATCTGCATCTGTATTTTATGTGTGGCACTTTTTATTATTATTATTTTATTTTTTTTAAAAAAATAATGTTTGCATTTTAGAACCCAGCCGTTCTTGTAATGCTTCTTTATTATGTTGTGCAACTTTAAGCTATCTGGTGATGGGAAGCTACTGCCATTTTCCATCTTTAAAAGATTTCAAATTAGGTTCATATTCTTCCTGGGTGCCGTTATCTTTTGTTTTGTTTTTTTCCAGGCCAATTACTTGTCTGGTCCCCACATCACACAGATTTCATGCTGAAACTTTTCTTCATCAGGCGAGAGTAATGCACACGCCTCTAAATGCTAAGCAGGAAATGAATAGAAGCAAATGAGCTGCAGGTTGCAAAATTAATCAAGAAATAATTCCGGGCCTGGAAATAAATACATATATTGTCGTCATGCTCTTTTATCTCCTTTCTTTTCCTTTCTTTATTCCAGGGCAAATTGCCGATATGATTGCCCTGGAAACCGTCTAAGATTATTTGTGGATCTGCAGAATGTGTTTGCATCAGTTAGAGCTCAAGCTTAGTTTCTAACATGAGATGCACTAGGGATTAAGCCAGACTGGATGTTCTACTCGCTGATAGGGAGCTTGGATGCTCCATTCTTTGTGGTGGCCACAGGGCATGTAAGCCTTTTATCCAACAATAGCTATAATTTGTATCTTCCAGTGTCATCTGCTAGGTACAGAAATGGTGGGCATTTCTGCACTTGCCTTCCCATGTGTCTGGAAACTTACCTGGATCTGGTTGTGTGCTTGATCCTCTGCAGGGTGCCACCATTTTGATTGTGGCACCCTGTGCAACTGCGACTGTGTTTACGCTGTTATCATTGCTATGGCGATGGTGATGCTCTGCACACGTGCAGTCACATCAGGGGTCATTTGAAGTATCAGCATGCTTGTGTGGTACCTCAGATGGCCTCTCACACCAGAAAAGGTGTGAGTGCTTACCTCCTGGACGTGCCAGGTAAGCTTTGGGTCAGAATTGGGTAAGGTTGGGTTGCTTATGGTGCACAATTTTGTGCACCCCCCTACTCTTGTGTTGGTGTGAAGGCATGCAAAAAAAAAAAAAAAAAAAAAAGAGAGAGAGAGAGAGAAAAAAATAAAATGATGTTTGACCCAAAATGACAGTCATGACACACTTATGTGGATGGGAATGAAACGGGCTGGGTTATTCACTATGAGTTTAGGCAAAATAAACAAAGGTTGCCCTCAGACATGCCCCATGCTCACCACTGAGCCAGTTTGGTCTAGTGGTTAGGGAGCTGGACTCTTATCTGGGAATACTGGGTTCGATTCCGCCCACCCGCATGAAGCCAGCTGGGTGACCTTGGGCTAGTCACAGCTCTCTTCTGAGCTCTCACTGTCCCACCTACTTCACAGGGTGTTCTGTTGTGGGGAGAAGAATAGAAAAGCTTTGTCAGCCACTTTGAGTCCCCTTAAATGGGTGAGAAAAGTGGGGTAGAAAAGCCAACTCTTCTTCTTCTTCTTTAAATTTGAAGCGCCTTCCATTCTGGAGGACTGGAGGACTGGAAGCTTTGAATGTACTGTGCTGCAGCTTCTGTTCCTCCAGACTGGAGGACCGGAAGCTTCAGGTTTACTACGCCAGAGCTTCCAGAGCTCCATCACCTGCAGTAGCAGTGGAACCTTCAGAGGTAAGTGCACAGTAGAAACATGCTGGTTAAAACAACATCTTTTTACATTGCTCGTTGTGGGAGTGCTCTGCCCCTCGTGTGGGGCACAGAGGCAATGAACTTGCTTCTCTGCTTATGTCACTGTCTGGAGGCATCCAAAGTGTCAGCCGAAAAGGAGAAAGTTTGAGGTGCCTCAAAACTACAGATGTGGTGGAATGTGCCATTATCTTTGCTCGAATTACCTCAGGTATACTGGGCGTAGCTGAGGCCCACGAAGGACCCAGAGAATTCCCAAATAAGGATGAGTGATGTTCAAGGAAGATTGAGAAGCAACATGCTTTTCAAGATGCACTGGAACACAACTTTCTCACCACACAGTATTCATTAATGTGTTCCTCCCTTCTGCCACATCCCTTTACTTTTGGTTTCTGAAAGAAAGCCAGTGAATTAGAATTCACACTGGCTTAGGGGAACTTGTTTTTCTAAGTTCTATAGCAAATAGCTAACTCCAATTCATGACAAGAAACATGCTGTTAAGGGTTTTTTCCCCCATTGGTATGATTATAGGGAACAAACTGCTTCAAACAGAAACAGCATTTATATTCCTTTTGAATGAATATTGATTCCCTTCCCCCATCCCAGCCTAACTTAAACAAGATGTGAAATAAGCTTGACAAGGGCTGTGTTGACTGGACTTCCAGTGTTGACGTGGAAGCCAAGCTGCTATTCATTGCCAGAAAAGAAAAGAAAGGAAAGAACACAGCCAGCAGAACAAAATGCTAGGATATTAGGCATTCAAAAGAGGGTTTTGCTGTTTTTGATGCCAAGATAGATAGAAAGGATGAAGACAAATAAAAAAACTCCCAACTCTAAATATTTATAAGTTCTTATTTCTGTATCATCATCATCATCATTGGAGAGTGGTAGCAGGAGTGTAATAGTAACATTAATAGTATTTTTTTAAAAAATAAAAATCTGCCAGAATTCTGTTTTCTTGGAAAATGTAATGAAATGTCTTGATATTGCTGTATGCAGATATGTTTTAATATATCCATTCCAAGTTTTGTAATTCTTGCTCTTCTTTTATTATAAAGAAATTGGCATGAGGCCGATTTCTTGAGACCTGGGGCCTTTCTGCATGGACCCTTAATGTAGATTAAGTGTTTGCATAGTACACGTCTAGCCCACATAGATCTGCAAGTTAATTCAGAGGCCTTTTCACACTACGGCTTCTAGTGAAGAAGTAGTGAAGCTCTGGTGAAGAGCATCTACACACGTTGGGGGCTGTTACAGCTTCCAAGCATGGCTGCCGTCACCAGAAGTTCACTACTCGTTGATTAAGTGTGGAGCATGAATCATGCTCCGCACTTTGAAGGCAATGATGCTGACACGCAGTTGAGGAGGGTGCTGCAACCAAAATGGCGGTGCCCAACAGAGGACTGGGGCCCAGATCAAATAAGGTAAGTATTCGATCTCGAGGGAAGTGTGAAAATGCCTCAGATCTATGAGGTCATACTTCATGCTGGCCCAGTCTGTCTGCATTAGAAAAGCCACTTAAAAGCACATACCCTAGTAGTCCTGGAGCATGGAGGTATGCTGTCTGTAGGCTTCCTGTGTTCTGAAGCAAAGCTTTGGTTCCTCTGGTGAACCCACTTAAACAGGCCCACCAGAGATCAGTGTTAAGAGCTTCTTAATCCAAATCTTGCTCTAGTGCAGACAGCAGAGCAGAACCACGGGGTGGAGCCTCTTTGTTTCACATTAACGTGTAGATGAAGAGGTCCAGAATCCAGAGGCTCCTTGTTGCAGATCAAAAGTAAGTGAGGAAAGAGCCACAGATACCTACTGAAGCCCTTGCTACATTTGAAATATGCTATGCTATTAAAAAGCAGAAAAAATAATGAAAGGTCTTGATATCTTCAAGGCTATTACATAATGGGGAGGGAATGGTCATAGCTTGTACGTCTGCATAAGTAGACTTCCAGTCATTTGTGTGTGTGTGTGTGTGTGTGTGTGTGTGTTTGGGGGGGCTTCTTTGCAAAAAAACAAGAAGGCAAATATTCAAAAGAGGGCAGCAATTTGTCAGAAAACAAATATAAGCTCCTCCATTTTTATCTGTTGTTTTGTTTTCTGCAGCTGCACAGCTGCTCAGTTTTGCATAGCAAATTCTTCTCCTCTGGTATGCTGCTATTGTTTTTTCTTTGTGATTTTAACAAAATAGTAAACTAAGGGTGTTTCTGCACTGGATTAACCCACGCTAAACACCCATTAAGAACATTTACCTTAAACGCCTTCCGCATTGGAGACGCTTTTTAGCACCCTTTGCGGAAGGCACATCCACATTTCGGTGCACAATAGCAGTTTCTTAAACCGGTTTTGCCACCAAAATCTGGATTAAACTGAAGACCTGAAAAATCAGAGGCCTTTTTGCATGAGGGGGTCTCGAACGCATGTAGGACATGCCAGGATGCTGCATTTGCACACTTGGGGTGGCTGGAACCCTTCCCGACCGCCCCAAGCGTCCTGACGTGTCCTACACACATTCGAAATGTAGAGCAGTAAAAACTGCTCTACAAGTGTCTTTCCATGTTCTGGCTGTCCCTGGCCGTCCAGGGAGGGAAGCATTCGCACACACTTCCCTCCCTGACAGCTGCGGGACATGCCCCCTACCATGATTGGCCGAAAATCAGCTGAACAGGTGGCAGGGCCATGCAATAGCTTACCTTGCCCGTTCTGGGGGTCGTCATCTGCCACGGTCCACGCAGGAGCACGGACTCTGGTAGTCAGGACCCAGATTGACCATGTGGGTCCCGTCTACTGGGAGTGCACGTGCCTGCACAGACCGCGGCAGATGGCAACCCCAGAGCCGGCAACGTACGTGATTGCGTGCGTGTGTCGGGGAGGGTGGCTCGTTCCTGGCTGCTTCAGTCCCATCGGGACTGAAGCAGAGGGGGAGACACCCAGTTCAGCATCCCCTCATCCCTTTCCAGGGTGGGGAGGGAGGTTGGACTGCCGGCTGCCTATGGGCCAGGGGATGTGGGACCCATGTGGTCCTGGTCTACTGGAGTCCCACATACCCCAGCCCATCGGGGTACATCGCCGGCCTCTGCGGGGCTCAGCCACCTGGATTCAGGTGGCTGAGCCCCGCAGATGGCCCTCGGGACCCCCCACCCACCCTGGGTACCCACCCCAGGGCTTGGGGACACACATGTGTGCCCCTACTTGCTGCCTGTGCTGGGTCCAAATGACCAAGCTCACATGGTGCCACACAGCCTCTGATTGGCCAGACAACCCACGTGCTCCTCCCCGGGCCCCGGGGTGGGTGAGTGGGAGCCCGGGTGGGTTCCTGCCAGTTGCAGAATACCCAATGCAAAGAGGCCTCAGATCTTCAATCTGTCACTTCCCCTGAATGTGTGCAGAAGCAGGATGCCTCCGCACACCATCAGGGGAAGAGTCAGATTCCTGGGCACTCACCATTTTGGGAAGAGAGGAAGCAGGGCCGCCTGCTTCCGAAACCCTTCCCCCGCATGCTGATGGGGCTTCGATGACAGGTGGGGGGCGGAGGTTCCCTCTATCCCCATCTGTTATAGAAGCCCCTTTGCTGCCCCCACCTCACCATGTGACTACTGCTCTCCAGTGATGGGGCAGCCATGGCAGGCAGTAGCAGGAGTTTGCCTTTGCCTGCCATGGATGCAGGGAGGAGGGGAGGTGGCGGCAATGACAGTCTTCTCCCTACATCACTCCCTCCAACAGCAGCCACCTTTACCCCAGCCACATGGGGTGAAGGAGGCTGCCATTGCTGCCACTGCTGCCACTAGCTCCCCCTTCCCCCCAGGGGCTGGTTCACCACTGGGGAGGGGGAGGCAGGAGACCGAGGCTGCGGAGGGAGGGGGCGTGAGTGCCTCCCTTGCCCACTGCCACTGCTGCCACCTCACCAGTGACGGAGCAGCCTCCTGGGACAGGGGGAAATCTAGGTGGTGATCCCCTCCCCCAGGAGGCTGCTTTGCTGAGCAGTGGAGGCAGGGGGAGAGATGGCGAACTGCATTGCCATCTCTCCCCCAGCCCTGATGATAGCTGGAAACACACAGAAGCACGCGTAAACTGCCAGCTCCATGCTCCAGTCCTGTGGCTCCAGGGGCGTGAGCCGGAGGACAGATTTGAATGGGTGCTTGTGTGTCCATGCAGCACCCACTCCAATCAGTCCTTGGAATCCATCCTCCCCACGTGACAGATCTTTGGGAGGACAGATTTGCCCCAAAGCGGATCTATTTAGGTCTGCCTTTCGGCGGCAAATGCTGAAACACTCTAAGGCTGTGATCGGACAGCGGGGGGGGGGGGGAGTGCCTCTCTGTGTCGGTTCAGAGAAGGCTTTGAGGTTGTACTGTTCATCCATTCTTTGTCAGAGATGGTGGATTAGATAAGAGTTGGGATCACAAGCAACTCACACTGGCTGTGTCCAGACAGGAGGTATATTTTTCTGGGGTTGTGGAGGGGCTGTCACAGTGCCAGACAATTTTATAACATTTCACCGTCCCTGTGAAGCAAAGCCTGTTGCTGCACACTGGAAACTCTGACTTACCTAAATATTGGCTGTAGAGTTTCCTTGTTTCTGGGTGTTTGGGTGAGATCTCACAAGATCATGTGAGTGTTCACTAGGAATGTGCATGAATGTGAGTTTTGGCATTCGATCCAAACAAATTGAATGTTAGAAAATTCATATTTGTACAAATAGACCCTTTCGAATGTGGTAAAATTTTATTCCATACAAATGTATTTGTACAAATTCATATGAATATCTGATACGAATGAATATGTATCGTATACAAAAAAATGTATCTGATACAAACAAATACATATCTGATACATATCCAAGATATGTATCCAATACATATCCCGTAACAAATCCTCTCTGAAAGCATCAAATATGACCTGAATCCACTTTTAATACGCTCTCGATCCATGTCAAATGCACTGTAGATCCATTGAAGATGTGACTGGAACAGCCACTTTCCCACCTCCCCAGTTTAACCAGTGTCCAAACTATTCATACAAATGTCCAGAAACATTTGTATTCATTTGAATATGAATGTCAATGTGCAAATATTGTAACATTCAGTTCAGAAATGGAGGGGATTACCATCTGGTCAGAGGAGCCCTACATGGGGACGGTCTGTTCTCCCTGCAGACTTTTTTAATTTGACTCTCCAAGGAGTCTCTGAGGCATCTCTGTTGCTTTTTCTGGTTGCAGCCTAAATTGCTAGACTGGCAAGGCTGAAGGCTGTGAATGCAACCAAACCTTAGGATAATGAAAGGATAATGAAAAGTGCTGCAAGGGACAGAGAAAGGGGAGAATATGGCTGAACATTATAAAAAGGAAAAGCTTTCATAAAGTGGACTTTGGCTGTTAAAGCAGATGACCAGTGTCACATAGGAAAGGGAAAGCGGTGCTCATCTCTTCCCTCTCTGCAAGTCAAGGCAAAGCACCTGTGCCCATTCTCACGAGCTCTGCTCAGAAATTTTACTCAGTCACATAAGTGAGGCAAGTGGAAACTCCTGCCCACTTCTTTTCCATAGCAACAGAGTGAGCAGTGATGCTGCACCACTACATATGGAACAAAAAATCCCACAAAAACAAATCAAATCACACCCAGAAACACACGCATATAGCTCCCATCAAGTTCAATTTTTCATTCGATGGAAATAATTCTTATTTGTTCCAGTTCAGGCACATGGTTACTTTTCTGGAAGTATTTGCATTACAAAATGTTTGGAGGATTGATTGATTGATTGACTGACTGACTGATTAAGAAGGTCGCTTATGACCATGAGGCTTAATTCTCAGCCACACAACTGCTTATTTGAGAGGCCAGCTAAACGCACAAGCCAATGGCTCTGCTTCACTGAATCACACATCATATAAACACAAGACTGGAAAAAAAATGAATCCAGGGTATTTCTCAATTTCTTTCTCTTCTCGGCTGCCTACAGGCTTCAGAAACAGAGGCTATGATCACACATAGCAAAGAAAACCCCACATCTGAAATAGAGATTACATGTGGTTATCGGGGGGGGGGTGTTCATAGGCCAGTCTGCCCCCACCCCATGAACATTCTAGGGCTGTATCCAGACAGGATAAATACTTTGCAGGTACTGCAGAGCAGCTGTCAACCTGCCAGATAAGTTTTACAATACTCCACAGTACCTGCGAAGTAAAGTCCAATGCTCTGAAGTAAAATATAGTACGCACTTGAGGTTCAGTTGAGGTTCAGTTTGTCTTTGGGCAAACTGTGCAAGAACTCACAAGAGTTCACCCTCACCTGGAGACACCCTAGGCTAGAAAGGCTGGATTAGAGATGAGATGAGAACATGAACACCACATACAACCACCTCTGTAATGTTTCTGAACTACTTTTGTTTTGTTATGTCTGAACATAGCTAACAAGATAAATCAACATTTATTGTAGATCCCAAAATCTAAAATAATCTAAGGAATTTAGGATTGTAATACCAATTTTATTTCAGCTTTGTACTTCATTCTTATAAACCTATTGACCAGAGGCCTTTTTGTACTACAGCCCTCGCATCCCTTACCACCCAAGGTGTGAATGGGGGCATCCATCCCTGCATGTCCCAGCCCGAAAAGGCTGCCATGGGGGTGGGGAATCCCCACCCTGGGCTGCCACCATTGGGCTGTATCGGCCCACTGGCTGGCAGCCTGGTCCCTGCTGCTGGCTCCGTCGTGCCAGTGGGAGCCCATTGGGGCATCCTGGGTGCCCACCCCCACCCAGGGGTCTGCACCATCCCCAGCTCCCCACACACAACCTACCTCTTCTGACACCAGGTTTGGACTGGTAGGCCCTGGGGGTTGGGGCTTGTGAGTTCAAACCACAGCATTATGTGCAGGCACAGCTCCAGAGCTGTCCAGCAGGGAGAGTGCAAATGGTCTCCCTGCTGGACAGCTCTGGGATGGCTGGGGATGGCTTGGGCCGGGTGTGGAGCATGATTTTGTACTGCGACGGTCTGCGACGGTCTGGAACGGTTCTCGACAGAATGGCAGCAGCATTATCCACCATTGTTTTACGTTGGAAAGATAAAAGTAAATGAACAGCAGATAATTGGTTTAAGTATGTAATTGACGAGTTTAAATTTGATTTCTACCGACAGCAGAGAATGAAATCCATGGGATTACAAGACAGAAACACAGTAGAAGAAGATTGGAGTGGATTAATAACTTACACTAATATACAGGTTGCAGTGGGAATATTATAGCAAGAAATATGGAAAGTTATGAATAGTCTCCCTACATAATACAAATTAGAATTCTAAGTTGCTGGAGGGAGGGGGTAAGAAGGGAGGGGGTGTTAAGGATATAGAATATATTGTAATGGATTGTAAATGTATATTGTATAGTTTAAATACAAAGTATTTAAAATACTACACGGAACACTGTTAAATTCATTAAAAAGGGCGTGGAATCTAGAAAAAGGTGGAATACTAATAAATATGAATAAAAAATGCTGCACATCAGAAACCATGAAAGAAATTAGAACAAAAATATTGTACAGGTGGTATTTTATGCCACTGAGTTTAGCTAAGATATCTGGGACTCAAATGAGATTAAAACCTGCCATTTTTTCATATAAGGTGGGGGTAGATGGCAGAGTCCCACTAAATGGCCACAACGCTGGTGTTAGTTACGGAGGGAATAGCAAATCCTCCCTCTGCTTGTCCAGGAAAGTTTAGATTAGGGATGTGCAGAAATAATTGAAATATTCAAAATTCGATTAAATTCATGAGAATTTGGGCATTCAAACGAATTTTGAGTTTTTGAAACATTTGCATGAATTATTCAGACATGCATATGTGTTCGGATATGTACACAATGCTTACTCGCCCATACGCATCTTTCCTGGATCCGTACGTGTTTGTACAGATCCGTACTGGATGAAAATGGGATGCACGCAGGATAAATACGGGATGCGTACGGATGTTTACGGGATGTATAAGGGCACATATGAATGTTGTCGGCATTCGTATTTGCAAATACGGATAAAAAATTTGCATGAATAGATGTGAATACATTTGAATCGAATCATATGTGAATCGATTCAGCCAAACTATGGAACTGTAGTGGCCCAAAATGTGAGGTAATCTAATTACCAGACAGACCAATTTTGGAGGTGATTCTTTGTTGGACTGGGGGCTTTTGTCAGCTGCTCTGGACTCCACTTGGCCTCAGCTGCCTCAATTTTTGTGTGTGTGTTTTTGGCTTATTTTGTAATGTTTTGTATGATGTGCAATTTTATACTATGTTTATTATTTTGCATTGTATATTTCCTGTTTGTTGTAAACTGCCTTGGGCAAGTTTTCTTTTGGAAAGGCAGTATATACAAATAAAACGGAAATGAAAATAAATGAAATGAATGGCTCAATTGGAAAGACATTTTGGGTAATGAATTCTAAGAATGTGGAGCTACTTGAGACCATTTAAAACATTGGATGTGATTGCTTTCTATGACTCAAGCTTTAGAATTCACTTTAAAAGCAAAAGCAGCATGTGTAGAAATTATAGATAGAAAACAATCCATGATGCTTCAGTTTTCCAATGCATAGCTGGTATTTTTAAAATCACTCAAATAAATCACCATACCATTAATGAGGGTGGTAACACTACTGAAGATCCATGGAAGTTTGTGACGAGCATTAAGAGTAGTAACAGCTGTTAAAAAGATTGTATCGCCTCCTTTGCTATTCGTGCTTTTTAATATCTGCAAGCTTTGTGTTTTGTGTGCCTGTAGAATCATATAGGATTTTGGTATCCATGCCTTGCATATTTATGAATTCACGGGGGAGAGTAACACCTTCCCACAGGGAGAAGTCTGGCTGCACTTTTGTAAATCTGAGTTCTGGCAAGGCTGACTTTGACTCTTCCGGACTCTTCCATCCCAAATTCCAGAATTACAAGCTCCTAAAAGTTGTGGCAATTTTTCCTTTGGTCAGTTGAGAGTTTTGGCCTCGCTGACTTTTGGCACTGCAGAGAGAAATGGCTGTGATCACCCTTAAGGTTTAATCCAGCTTCAGTCCACTTTGAGAGTGAGAGAATACATGAGCAAAGTGACAAGCTGAGGCCTTTTCACAGGAGGGTTTTTTGAACACGTGGAGAACAAAAGGGGACGCAGCATTCGCACATCTGGGTGGCCGGATCTGTTCCGGACCGCCCCAAGCGTCCCGATGCGCTCTCCACTCTGCTGAAAGCATCTCCATGTGTTCGGCACATTCCCAGCTGTTCCAGTGGTGGCCAGCCCAGGGGCCCCCTTTCCCTCAGCTCCTGCTGTCTCCAGGAGCCGAGATTGCCACACCTAACACCCCCCAGCCCACCTCGGGTTGTGTGCGCACGTTTGCACCCTTACCTGCAGACTGTCGGGTCAGTTCTGCCTGCAGGAGGACCACCCTGCTGTGCGCATGCTCGCTGGGTCGACCCTCATTGGCCAGCCACCCTTCTGGCTTCACCTTTGCTGATGTGTTCTCTCACTTTGAAGGTGAACTGAAGCTGGATTAAACCTTAGGTGTGACCAGGGTTTTTGAGGCACCTGGAAGTCAGTTGCACCTATTTTTCAAGGAACCCTATGGTCTTAAGAAGCATTAGAAGCAAGTCACATCTTTTCCACCCCCACCCCCTAAGACCATGCTGATATGATTCCCTCAACTCATACTTTACCAAGGCACAATAATATAATATTGGTAAATTTGAAATTCATGAGGTTTTTTAGAAGTCTAACCTTAGTACGTAATGAGGAAAGACGATAAATTTCAACCTAAAACTGGAGCAAACCTTATCTCAGCCTATTTCATTATTTTTAATGGAAGAAATTAAGGTAGGGCTTTGACAGATTAATGCATACCTACAAAGTATAATACTATTTTTGTTTGAAACTGCTCCACATTGGTCCTGTGAGACTCCTCATTACGTCACAAGGGGAAAACAAGGGCAATTTTTTGGTCCTGGGTCTAACACTGACAAAATGGCAGTGGAGAATAGGTTATAATAATGTCAGTATATTCCTCCTCTGCACAGACACATTCTGTCCATAGCTGTGTCCATTTTGATTATTCATAGAATGTTTTCAAGGAAGGTCCGTATATTTTTCATAACTGGACTTTAGAGGATAAGCTTCGATCTTTTATCTGGGCAGTTTTGCCTATGTAGTCTTCTTGAATATAGTATATCTAGCATTCTGTCCCTAGCACACAGAAGGGGATTTTCCGAATCCTAAATCCTTAAATTTCTATATCTTTTATGTATACTCTCACTTTTAAATTGAATACATATACCAAACAGTACTATCCCATAGAATAAAGAAGTCATGTACAATGCAAGGAATAACATACACTCATCTGAAAAAGGAAGGAAGGAAAGAAGGAAAAACTTTCCATTGCATACCCTTTAACTGTCCCCCCAAATTTCTAAATTGCCTTTTTAAAGGGGAAAATGTGGGTAGGGTGGGTGGGAGGGAAAGTATTTTTTTCCTCTGGCTGTAACCTTTCAAAAAATCATTGCTAGTGCTGAGTCAGTGCTGTATTTCTATCATAATTCAGTAAAAGAGGTTCAGATCTGTGCTGATCTCACATCTTCTCCCATGCAATCTAATTCATATAATACTTTCCCATTAAGATTGCATCTTCACCCTTGGCAAGCTCTCACTGGCAGATGACTAGTAATAATCAGCCTAGCCAATCACACTGTCCCCATCAGTTGCAAATAACTTCTATAAAAGCAGAAAGCTTCTAATTTGATACAGTTCATCCGTTTCGGAGTTTAATTTCTGTGCTATGATTAAAAGTTCAAATAAATCTTGAAACATGAAGAATGTACAAGTTTTATGTTTTAAGGCTTGAGTGATATAAGGTCCAGGGCTGCTTTCCATTGAAAAACAATATTATCTTGAACAAAACAAGGGACAATAGGAGATCATTCATTTGAGGCCTGTGTTTAGATGGAGACTGGCAGGGGAAGATTTGTCTGAGGACTGTGACAATATTTCTGCAGAAGCAGGTGCTCCTTCTTACTAAAGACAAGTCAAGATGGCATGTTTTGATCCACACAATCATCAGAAGCTAAATAGGGATGTGCACAAATGCAATTTTCGGGATTCACTTTGAATCTGTGGTGCCCGCGAGGACCCCTCACCCTAAAATTATTTTGGCAAAATTACAAAGTGTGGTGAAAATGGGTTGTCTATACATCCAGAAGTGTCATCAAAGTGGATTATCTAGAAATGGTAAGTTGGTAAAGGGAGGGGCTATTCCAGCTCTCCAGGAGAGAGGGAGGAATAGAATCCTGGAGGAGCATCAACCAATCAAGTTGCAGCTCACCGGCTAGGCTAGTATTTAAGGGAGCCTGAGGGAATTGTTAGTGTTCTCTG
Organism: Aspidoscelis tigris stejnegeri; assembly: GCA_023333525.1. NCBI lineage: Eukaryota > Metazoa > Chordata > Lepidosauria > Squamata > Teiidae > Aspidoscelis > Aspidoscelis tigris. The sequence goes on from JALMGA010000002.1 coordinate 100,061,573, forward strand.
CCTGGGGTTAACTGACCAGAGAGGGTGGTTAACAGGAGGGAAACGGGCTCTTGGCTAAGGAAGCTGGGGAATAGAGTCCTGAGTCATTAGTGAATATATGGTGTTTAGAAAGTAAAAGAATTGAAATGGTTATACGTTACTGATGCTGCTGCCATTAATCTGAATAGGTTGGAGTCTTTGGGCTGAGTGAGGAAGCTGGGGACAGTTCAGTCAGAAGGGTGAATGGACCTGTGATTGACATAGTGAACTTACCTGTTTATTATTAAGAAAGCTGTAACCAATAAACTTATTTATTGTTTGTTAAACATGGACCAGTCTGGCTGTCTCTCATGGAGTATTTTAAAGTCAAGCCTGCTTAAGGAAAGGGAAACAGTATCTTTAACCCACTGCTGGAGTGATGCAGAGTGGGGGAAGGGAATGTCTGCTGCAGCACCAAGAAGGAGGCAACATTATTATCAGACTTAATAGCAGAGAAAAGGAAATGAAAGGCGTGTCTCTTGGAAGGGAATAAGAGAGTTTTAATATAAAAAGTAAAGCCAACGTTACCACACTACCAAAGTCAAGATATATATAAAATTGCTACCCGACCGAGAGGCGGCCGTCACAGAATCAAACATCCCAAGATTCAAATCGATTCAAATGTTTAAAATTCTAATGTATTTACATTTGATTCAAATAGAATACATCCAAATCTATTTGTATGAATATTTGTTTCGTATTTGAAGATACAAATGTCGACAACATTCACATGCATCCATACGCCTCCATTTTTTGTCCAGTATACATCCATTTTTCGTCCCATATGTATCTGTACAAATGTGTACGGATACGAATAAGATGCATACAGATACATATGGAATGCATACGTATCTGTGCACATATGAACAATTAGAATGAATAATTTGAATGGATGATTCAAAAGATTTGAAAATTTGTTTGAATATTAAATTTGAATGTATAGACATTCAATTTTAATTTCATTGTCCAAATTTAATCGAATTCGATCAAATTTTGAATGTTTTGAATATTTGTGAACATCCCTAGAGCTAAGCCTGACTTGATGGTATCTAACAATACCAATGTTTTCCTTTCTTTTTCTGCCTTGCATCCTGACAATTTTTTTCTTGGCAACATTTACTTATTTATTTGAATTTTCATCCTGGTCTATATCCAAAGGTCTCAGGGTGGGCCACAACATTAAGAACCAGTGAACATACAAGTGTGTGACCGGGGCTGTTGTTTCACATCCTGATGCAACATGAGTCATATGTGAGGCAGTGGCAGCGACATGTCAATCATTACAGTGCTGTGAGTGCTTATGGCAGAATGCTGGCTGGCTGAGAGAGGGTTCATGCAGATGTTGCATTTGTCCAGTGTGGTCATTGTACCTTGTGTGGGCAAGGACAAACAGACCTTACATACACTCATATCAAATTCATTCTGCCATAAGTGTGAAATGTGGATCTGAGGTCAGTGAGGTTGGCTCACATTGGTAATGAGGTAACTGTGAGAGCAAAGGCACTTGGCCTCTTGCTGATAATCTGGGCAACTTGCAGGAGGCATTAACATCTGGGTAAGTACATTTTTAATAATTTCCATTAGGCATTTAAAACACATTTCAATACATAATTATAATAACTTCCATTACAATGCTTTAAAGTTTTCCATGTGACTTCCTCCGTTCTTTGGATTCTTCTTCTTGTAATCTTTTTGCACCTTGCTCCCTTCATATACTTGTTACTCTTTCTCTTAAAGTTCCGGCAAAATGCCCAGTACCCGAAGAAATTCTATAAAAGGTCCCCAATAATCTATAAACTTATTCACTGTTTTGTCTTTTAATAAGTTTGTCAGTTTATCCATTTCTGCCATCTCCATCAGTTTAATTATCCATTCCTCCTCTGTAGGTAACTCTTCTTGCTTCCATTTCTGTGCGTATAACAGACTGGCAGCTGTTACCATAAACAATATCAATGTCTTTACTTCATTTAAACCTTCATCAACAATGCCCAACAAAAATAATTCTGGTTTAAGCTCAAAATTAATATTCAAAATTTGTCTCATCCAATGCCCTATTATATTCCAATATTTTCTTGCTTTTTCACATGTCCACCACATATGATAAAAAGTACCCTCTACCTTTTACATTTCCAACACTTCGTCGACATATTTTGATACATTTTCCCAAGCTTATGTGGCGTTAAGTATCATCTACACATCAGTTTATAAATATTCTCTTTCAATGTCACACAGGCAGTACGTTTTATATCTTTAATCCAAAGTTTTTCCCATTGATCCATTTGAATATTGTACCCAAATTCCCTTGCCCACATAATCATACAGTCTTTAACCTGATCAAGTTCCATTTCTATTTGAAGTAAAACTTTATACATCATACCTATCGTGCCCCTTTCCGGCTTGCTCAGCTTGCTTTCCCACTCTTGTTTTTACCATTCAAAGTTAGCATTCTCTTTATCATTTCTAAAAATGTCCACGAGCTGTGGGTATGCAAACCACTGTACATTTCCCCCCTCTATATTTAGTTGTACTCTTGTTTTAATATCATATTCATTAACATCATCTTTTTTATACAACAGATCTTCATATCTCAGCCATAATTTTCTTTCTCCAAACTCTTTTAACAGCGCTTCTTGTGGTGAAACCCAAAGAAGAATTTTCTAAACTCTTGCCTTATTATACCACAAATACCCATGCCAGCCAAATCTTAAGTCAAGTCCTCTCCCTCCAATTGTAATAGTCTATGATCTTTCAACCAAAACCACTTTGCAATCCACCCCATGCATGAGGCTGCATAATATAATCTGAAATTCGGTAAACTGAGGCCGTTTCGCACACGCGGTTTTGGAACGCGCGGAAGACAGCCCGGGATGCGGCATTCGCATTGCCGCAGCCGGGTTTGCGTCCCGGCACATCCAGAGCTGTCTTCCGCGCGTTCCAGATGCAGAGCACTTTAAAGTGCTCTGCATCCATTCCTGCGCGTACGAAGCGTCCCGGCGCGTTCGGGGAGAGAAGCGTTCGCGCACGCTTCTCTCCCTGACAGCCGTTGGCACGCCCCCAGGGCCAGCATGGGCCGAAAATCAGCCCCACAGCTGGCCTCTGATTGCTGATGACCAGCCTTGCCGGGCCGGCGATCGCGCCGGCGCGGCGAGGCCGGTAGACAGGACCCACCGAATCGGGGTTCCCCTGTCCCATCTCCAGGGTCACTGACCCTGGCAGATGGGACAGGGGAACCCTGATTCGGTGGGTCCCGTCTGTCATCTCCGACGGCCGCCGGGACGTGGCTCCTTGCCGGCTCCAGCAGCCTCAATGGGGCTGCCGGAGCCGGGGAGCCGCCAGCATCGGCTTCCTGTAGCCCCTTTCTGGGGTGGCAGGAGGCCAATGTCGGGCTGGCCGGGGGCGAGGAACCCCTTGGGCGACCGGAGTGCGTTGCTCCGGTCAGCCAAGGGTCCCCTGAGGTCCGATCTCACCCGTCTACGGGGCTTGAGCGCCTGAATCTAGCCGCCGGCGCCCCGCAGATCAGCCCCCCATCTCCCCACTCCCCAAAGCCCCCACCCCACCCACCCCCGAACCCAATCTCGCCCATCTACGGGATGCAGGCGCCTAGATGTAGGCGCCCCCACCCCGCCGATGATCCCCCCAGTTTCAGGGCCCGGGGATGGGACGCGTGCGCGCGCAGGTCCTACCTTCTCGGTGTCCGGCCTCAGAATGAGTGAACTGCTTGTCCAATAGGGGGCCTCGGCGTGCCGCGTGGTGTGCGCTCCCGGCATCCTCGCCTCATTTCTTAAACTGGGGGGGGGGTCATCTGTGGGGTGGAGGCGCCTACATCTAGGCGCCTGCATCCCGTAGATGGGCGAGATCGGGTTTGGGGGTGGGTGGGGTGGGGGCTTTGGGGAGTGGGGGGCTGATCTGCAGGGCGCCGGCAGCTAGATTCAGGCGCCCACGCCCCGTAGATAGGCGAGATCGGGTTCGGGGCGAAGCCTTCAGAGACCGGAGCAACGCGCTCCAGTCTCCGAAGGGCTCCTGCCCCATAGGGACCTTGCCCCAGGCCCCGCAATGGGGGCCCAGGGGCCCGGGCATCTTCGTGCCAGCTGCACAGGGCCCGATCAAGCCCTGTACAGCCAGCACGAAGCGGGGCGTGTGGCTTGACAGCGCTGCCCACCCCTTGGGTGCTCTCACCCAATGTTAGGCAGTGTTGCAAGCCGTATCCCCGCCCCTGGCCGGCCTTTGCCGGCTAAGACACTTCGGAACACTTTTACCATTCACACACAGGTGCGCCGGAATGCGTTTACACGCGTTCCGGCGCTCCTGTGTGTGAATGCTGTGTGTGAATGCGAAAATCCCTCTAAAGCCGCCTCTTTCTTTAGAATCTTGCATTAATTTGAATCTTATTGTAGGTTTCTTTCCTTGCCATAAAAATTTCGATAGGTCTTTCTGCCAAGTCTTAAAATCTTTAGCATTGTTTATAATTGGTAAGACCTGGAATAAAAACGTCATTCTTGCTAGTATATTCATTTTGATCAATGAAATCCTTCCCATCAATGACAATTGTAGATTTGACCACCTTGACAGATCCTGTTTGATCCCTGAGCAGGTTTTCAAATAGTTGTTCTTATACAATGCAGTGTTTTGACTGGTTATAAATATTCCTAAGTACTTGACCTTTTTTTCGATGATGAACTTTGATTTGGTTTTCAATAACTCCTGTTGTTCTTTCGTCATATTTTTAGTTAAGACTTTTGTTTTCGTTTCATTCACTTTCAGGCCAGCAACTTTCCCATAGTCTTGAATTTATTTTCTAAGTTATTCTATTGAATTATTTGGGTCTGTTAAAGTTATTGCTAAATCATCTGCAAAGGCTCTTAGCTTGTATTCCTCTTTTTTTACTTTAAGTCCCTTAATACCCACATTTCTTCTAATGGCTCTGTTCAAAACTTCTAAAGTTAGTATAAATAGCAACGGTGATAATGGACATCCTTGTCTAGTCCCTTTTTGTATTTCAAATTTGTCCATCAGATTGCCATTAATCACAATCTGTGCCTGTTGTTTTCTATAAATTGCTTTGATTCCTTTACTAAAAGCATCTCCAAAATCGATTTTTTCCAAAAGCTGAAAAAGAAAGTTCCAGTTCACATTGTAAAATGCCTTCTCTGCATCCAGGGAAACAATAGCGGCTTGTACTTCATTATGTTTTTCCAGGTATTCAGTTACATCTAATATTATTCTTATATTGTCTTTCATTTGCCTATTGGGTAAAAACCCCGCTTGGTCCTCATGTATGATGTCCTTCAATACTTGCTTGAGCCTATTCGCCATTATACTTGCAAATAGTTTATAGTCATTATTCAACAGCAAAATAGGTCTGTAATTTTTCAGATGCTGAAGGTCCTGTCCCTCTTTCAGTATCAAAGTAACAGTTGCCTCTTCACAAGATTTGGGTACAGAACCTCTTTGCAATATGTTATTCATTAATTCCATCAAGACAGCCAGAATCTCTTCTTTTACTGTTTTATAGAAAATCATAGAGAGGCCATCAGGTCCTGGTGCCTTTCCTGTCTTTGCCTTGCCCAGATGTTAACTAATTATCAACTAGCTGTGGTGCACAAAATCATGCACCACAAGCATACTAACTTTAACCTAATGCAACTGGAAACTTATCTGGAAGCATCCAGCAGCAACCATATGAACCTTTTCTGGTGCAGAGGTTCAGCTGAGCTGCTGTGTAAGCACACTGGCAGCTCAGATGACTCTTGATGTGACTGTGTATCCACAGAGCAGCAGCTTTGGCATAGTGATGTCGCTGGTGCACATACAATTGAGCAGGGCACTGTGACCAAGATGGTGGCACCCTGAGGAGGCTTGGACACACAACCAGACCCAGGTAAGTGACCGATTGTGTGTGGGCTAGGCTATCAGACTAGGCTAGTAAACATTAGTCCTTCATGCACCTTTCCTATCCAATGTACAGGGAAGCAAGTGCAGAAATGCCCCAGATCTACTGTAAGACAGGAGGCTGGAAAGTGTATTTTATTTTTGGAAGCAGCTCTTCTGTATTTTTATTTGCTATATTTTTATTTGCATTTCTAATTTTTAAACTGTCCTAATTTTTATTTTTATTTTTTCTCTATTTTGGTTTCAGTGCTGGTCCATACTTAATGGCTTTTAATAATGATCTGCCAATGCTTTGATTCCTTAACAGGCAGGGGGACTGGAAGTAAAGCCAGTCCAAAATCCAATGCCTACATTTTAGCAACAGCATTTAGACTAGAGGAAGGACAGAAGTGTGAAATACAGAAAACTTCTCTGCTGCTAGAAGGGGCAATAACAGAGGCAGCATGAGGAAAAGTGAAGGCTTTTAGTGTCATATGAATATCTTTCAAGATATATTCATATGGTTTGGATTGTGTTTCTCATCCTGATGCAACTAAACCTCTCTGTAGCACTGCAATAGCCTAGAAAGAATATCGTATAATAGAGGCTGCTGAATATCCCACAAACATCTGTTCCTGAGTCCTATTGACTTTCATGAAGCATGTGAATTTAGTTCGGCTAGCTCAGATGCCTTTTTGCATTGTTCATAACTGATTTTGCTTTCTACCAAGATCTATTTTTCATAGGAATGTTCTTTCAAAATCCCAAGAATGCTCCACTCAGTTGTACCTGCTTCCGTATTGAGTTGTACACCTGATGAACCTCCAACATGAAACATATTTGCTACACTGTGGCTGCATTTCCACTCATGCTAAAAAGCAATTTCCAAACAACTTGAAATTTCTTTGTTTCCATTAGCAATTCAGTTCAGGTGGTTTTTGAGGAGGATATCGCTAAAAATTGCAATTAAAAAACACCTGTTTTTTCAGGTGCTTTCCCCTGTTTTTGCTTTTAAAACACATCTTCTTTATTCCTTTGGGAACACTACAGCAGTATTGGGGCAGATACATCATGAAACAGGTGGGTTTCATTTTCAGACAAGAAGTAACAATTCAGCCTGATAAGAAGTAGCAATTCCACCGCTCCACCTCACACTGATAACAAAGTTTCAGTGTGGGATTCTCCAACCTCCCCACTTCCCCTTACTTTCTCTTTTTTTCTGCTGGGCTGCCGGGTGAGTGGGTAATAGTTCTCTTTCAAAATATGACTTGGCAGGATAGGGAAGGGGAAAGGGGAAGGGAAGGTGAGGTGAGGTGAGGTGGGGGAATTGTTTGGTGTGGTCAAACTTGGAGATGGACTTCTCAACCTGCCAGCCAGCCAGCTGGGAGCCTTCCTAGATGGTGCCTGGAAGCATTTTATTTGGCCAAGAGACAGAAGTAGTGGGAGGGGGGAGGTTGCATTTAATTAAACATGTTTTCCTCCTGCTGTTTTTGCCTCCTTGGCAGAGTCTCCAGCAGTTCTCATTTACCACCATTCCTTTGGCAGCAGTGCCTTTAAGTCCTTCCTTCTCTCTGGCTGCTTCTGCACTTACCATTTTAAATCCGGATCTATTACATCCAGATTTACTAAAACCAGTTTAGAATAGATCCAGAGGTACTGCATGAAAAACAAAAGTTGGATATGAGGCAGTTATTTTATTTTATTTTGGGTAGGGGCACATGCTTCATAAAAAAAAATACTTAGAAGAAGAAAGTAGAAGAAATGTTTTGAAATTAATGCAAATGACTAACTTAGGGCACATCCCCATTATAAGCTTAATCCAGTTTCCTTAAACCGAAATAATAGAATCGGATGCAAACATGAATTTGCTTGTTCCCATTATTTTCAGCTTAATCGCCTTCAGTCCGGATTCTGAGGATCATATGTGGCGTATGTGACTCGAGGGACTCAAGTGGATACTTTTTAAAAGCCACTTTTTGGGGCTGCCCTGCCCTCTTTCTCCTGGCACGAACACGCCACCCATAAGGGACCCCTTCATGGAGCCTAGCTGGGTGGCAGGGTGGCTGCTGCTTGCCTGGATGAATGAAAAACAGCATGGGCAGCCAGTGATTCTTTCCCCTCCTCTCCCCATTTCCCAGGGCACACAGCAGCAGCAGCAGCAACTCAAGCCCCCTTCACAGCCACAGCCTTTAAAACAGAACCAGCTGCTTTCCTTTCCTTTCCCTTTCTAAAGGTCAGAACTTTCATAATTGTGCAAATTTGCAACATTGTTATAAGGTGTGAAGTGGCTAGATCACTACACTGTAGCTTTAAGGAGTGGATTTTTTTCAGTGAAATCACTATCTTTGGAAGCAAGCTATTGGGGGAGGGAAACCCTAAACACGGATTCTCATCCCTTAACACCCTACGGTCCCCACAGTAAAAAATGTAAAACATTTCAAGCGCACGAACTGGAGTGAGACCTGTTGAAATGAGGATTAACATTTACAATGCTTTGGGGTGATTTAACATGCGGAAAGCATGTTAAGCCAAACTGACGTGGGGTCTGCCAGGATTGAAAACGGTTTGAAATCAAAATAAGGTTGTAATGGGGATGCAGCCTTATAGAAGAATGACAGGAATTAGAAAATGCCAGTGTTTCTGCCAGTCTGCTTACCTGCCTGGCTCTGCATGTGAGAATATACATATCCATGAGAAAATAAAAAGAGAGAGAAAGCTGACAAATGGTATGAATTTATACTGTGTCATTCAGATTGTGGAAATCTTGGACTTTTGCACTGAGGAAAAATAAACATGCTTTAGGATTGTAAACTCCAATGGATTATGAAATGTTGGTTTGGAAGACATGGTAGTGTACAACCAGATCCACACTGATTTGTAAGAGGCGACCAAAACAACATGTCTTCTACTGGAGACTTCTGATATGAAGCTTTGCTGGAAAGTGAAGCCAGCTGAGCATTGCTAAGTGCAGAGGCCAATTCATACTTAGACTTCTAGTCAGCAATTATTGCAGTTCTGGTGAAGAGCATACACACGTCCACTAGACTGCCACAGCCTAGAACCATGCCCGCCCTCACTATAGGTGCACTAATTTCTGATTATACCAGCGTCATACCAACGTTAACTAGAAACTTACCTGAAGTGTCCCATGCCACGACCATTAGCTCTTCTTCCGGCTTGCTGCATGTGGTGGGTAGGGGAGGTGCCAACCACGCAGGTGCGCAGGCAGTGGTAGCCGTGATCAATCACAAGATTGACCATAGCATCACAAGAGGGGCATCTCATTGGCGATGGAGCAGTGGGTGCTGTGTGTTTGAACACGGTTGCTGATGTGATCAGCTGATGGCAGCCAACCGCAGCACTGAGGAGGCAGAACTTCTGGCTTCAGAGGCAGCAGTGTGGGCTGGACAGTGGGAGGTTCATTTGCATTTCTGCTCAGTAAGGGACACTGTGGGCCTATTCGCCCTTAGGCCTCTGGTATAAAATTAGGACAAGCTCTGGTATTTGTACCAGAGCTGTCCTAATTGCATACTAGAGGCCTAAGTGTGAATAGGCCCTTCGGGTAAGCTTTCTTCCAGGGAAATGCAAACGGTTCACCTGTACCTGAAGTTTACCAGCCTTAGTTCACAGCAGCCTAATCAGGTAAGTGCAGAAAGGCTGAAAATGCTCAGAGGTCTCCATTTCATGTTGTGGTGCTGAAAATTGAGGCCTACCTATCTGTACATGCCACATCCAGTTCCAATCAGCAGCAGCACCCAACGGATCAGGATTAGATACACAGTTTAGATCTATCTATCGATAGATAGAAGGATTAAAGAAATATTTTTATATTGTCGTTCATAAAGAACCCTGAACAGTAGGGATGGTGATATGGGAATGGTGCCAAATACATGTACAGTATGAAAGTATTCCCAGTATTTCCATAGCAACCTGAAATTGTATTCTGCTTATAAAACCAGTATTTATGAAACCACTAATTGCAGTTAGGCGGTCTTGCTGGGCACACTCTGCTAAATATACTGTACTAAATTGTTTGTTTGGACTAACAGTCCAACAGACATTAATAAACCTCCAGCAGATTTAACAGCAGGTTAGGTGTTGGGGGGGGGGGAGAGGGAATTTTTTTCTTTTTAGAGAAATATTATTCCATCAACAGCAGCAGTGGCATTGTGGTAAATTCACTTAGATGCCTTGTTATTTCATCAATCAGTTTATATCAGTGTTGATCACACTTGGAACTGATAATAATATTATCAGCTACTGTTTCAATTAGTGGGCAATAAGCCACATCCGTTTAGAAACATGAGTCAGCTTCTCTAAGGAAGCCAAGAACTTCTATTATTTTGGCTTCAGTGATTCAAAGAAGTTGCTATAGATCTTCTCTTGCTTAGCCCATCTCCTTAGTGGCAGGAGAGAGTCATGTCTTTTGACAGTTAGCAACCACATATTCAGAAAGTGACTTGCATTTATATATAGGAAGTCTCCACACATTCATACTAATGCTGCAAGTTTATTTTACAGTGCCTTCCATTTTGAAGATTGGGAACTGAGATTGTGAATGTTTGCTTTCTATACGGCAAATCATCTCCTAGGCATTATTCTCTTTTGTGTGTTCCCATGGGAACAGAATATTCAGACCACATGTCAAGAACCAAAATAAGAGTTTCTAGAGGTGGGAAGGTCCTTATAAAGCTGCCTGAAGAGATGTTCAGCAAAGTTGTCCTGAAAAGTTACAAGAGTAACTGCAATTTTCCAGTTGCATTTTCCTGGCAGTGCAATGACTAAGGCTGCTTCCGCACAAGCCTCTTAACACCCATTAAGCACATATTGGGAAACCCGCATCCGCACACACGTACCTATTTTGCACACTTCCGGAGAGGCACATCTGCACAGCAACACCCATTAAGCACACATTGGGAAACCTGCGTCCGCACAGGCGGACCTATTTAGCACACTTCCAGCGAGGCGCGTCCACACATATCTGTCTCTAATGTGTGCTTAATGGGGTTTAACGGAACACCACATTGAAGGTGGTCTTAATAGGTGTTTTGCTCTAAATCTGCATTAACGGAGGACCCGTCCGCACACATGGGGTGGGACAGGAAGTTGCCATGTTGAGAGAGGCAGTGGCAGGAAGCTGCCATGATGAGTGAGGCAGGAGAAGCACAGTTCAGCCATGAAGACTCTCTCACATGGGCTTTGCATCAGGCAGGTGCCCAGCTATGGCAGCAGAGGGACAGCAAGTCTGAATGTAGCGATTCCATTCACAAAAAGCCAGCTTCGGTGCCAGGCGGGCACTGGATCTTAGACATGCCACTGATTGGTCTGCACACAGCAGGAAAGGAGCGGTGACTGACGGCTGAAGGCTCCAATCACGCAGCTCCTGGGGCAGCCATCTTGAAATCTGTGCTACTGCGTCCGCACAGCAAAGGCTGAATCTATTCCTCGCAATCCATCCTTCCCATGTATGTGTGGACGGAAGGGGTGTTGGTAGATCCGTATCTACTAGATCCGTATCTACCTTAAACCGGATTTAGTAAATCCGAATCTATCTTAAACCGGCGTTAGTAGATCTGGATCTATTCTAACCTGGATTTAGTAGATCCGCATCTATTCTAAACCGGTTTTAGTAAATCCGGGTGTAATAGATCTGGATTTAAAACGGGAAGTGTGGAAGCACCCTAAACCTTCTTTGAAGACATGCAGGCTCGTGAGCAGGACTACATCTCACAGAACTGTGTTCCAAAGTTTGTGCATTGTCTGAATGGGTACCTACTTCTGTTGTCTTGACTCTTTCACGATTCAGCCTCACTGGGTGAGTTTTTGTTCTAACATTTTGGGAAAGCGAGAAAGACCTCACTGTATCCATTGTTTTGGCACCACACATAATTTCATACACCATTATGATGACTTCCTTTCATTTCTGCTGCAAACAAAAAAAGACCTGAACGCTGCAATCTTTCCCCATAGGAAAGTGCTTTTACACCGTCAATCATTTTAATAGTCCTATTTTGATTCTCCTCTAGCTCCGCGTATCCTTTTTTGAGATGTGGCAACCAAAACTCTGCACTGTGTTTCCAGATACAGTATCGCCATTAGTTTTTATAAGGACATTATTGTCAATTTTCAAAATTATTCCTTATTATTTGTAACATGCGATTGGTTTTTTAATTATGGAAGTACACTGGGGTGACACTTTCACCACACTGCTTACATCATGACCTGGACATCCAGTTCAGATCTCATCCATCTACATGAGTAGCTAGGATCTTTTGTTCCAATATGAATCATTTTATACTTGTTCAGGCAAAACTGCATTTGCCATTTAAAGGTGCAGAGATACTTCCAGAGCCAGTGTACAGCTTCTTTTTATTACTTGGCCCTGTCTGGTGCCGTCAGTATTGATCAGTGCAGATGAACGGGACAACAGTATTGGGAAAAAAGTAATACATTCCAAAGTTGTTTTTTTTTTTAAATAAACTCAAGATAAACAGCATAAAGTGTTATATCTTGAAAGAGATTAAGGCCTTTTGTTTTGCAAAAGCCACTGCAAACATCATTTGCACTGTCTAGCATAAGGATTCAGCAAAAAGAATATGCAAAATTATTTATTAGAATACACGAAAAGATTCTCTTTGAAAAGAGAGAGCTCAAAAGCATATTCTTCCAAGATCTGCGGCTCCCTCTGTACTGGACTGAACACATCCCTCCTCTAGTTACTCTACCCTCCAACTTTCAATTTTCTTAACTTCTGTTTTCTACCGCTTCCAATGTTATGAACATTTCATCTATTTTAACTCAGCCGCTCTCTTTTTCAGCTTGTTTTATCCATTTTGCTTCTTCATTATGTACTTCCAGATTGTCCAAAAAATGCAACATTTCATCTTAGTCAAGGCAAGCATCTGTACCACCTGAATTCCCTGATCCTGTTCTGTAAAACAAATGATTATACATATTGTTCTAAACTGCTGGTTTGGGTGAAACTGGTAGATTTGGGCTTCACATCATTCAAGGTGCCTCCAGGCAGCAGGAGACAATCACAGGAGATCTAAAGAAGATCCAGCAATAGCTCTTGCAGCCCCTGCCAGATATAGGAGGTAATTGTGGGCTCTTACCTCCATCTGCGAACTCCTTTTGTGATTGTTTTTGTAATACCGGATGTCTAGCTATAAGTTACCAAGTAACTTTCCAAATTCTGCTCTTTTTAGTCATTTAAAATCTTTCTACTAATTGCAAATATGAAAAACTTTCTGATTGTATTGCTCTGAAACCAACTGTTTTCTTGGTTTAATGTAGGGGTGTGCATGAATATTCGTAACATTTGTTATTCATACGAATTCAGGCATTAGTACACAAATTGAATGTTATGATATCCGTACACTGACATTCATATGAATAGTTCAGACATTCATATGGATAGTTTGGACATTTGTACAATAGTTCGGACATTCTCTAAACTGGGGACGTGGGAAAGTGGCTGGGCCAGACATCTGCAGTGGATCTAGAGTGCATTTGGGTGTTTTTCCACTGGCAGAAAGTACCCATTTTTGCACCCATAAGAACATAAGAACATAAGAACATAAGAGAAGCCTTGCTGGATCAGGCCACAGCCCATCTAGTCCAGCATCCTGTCGCACACAGTGGCCCACCAAATGCTCATGGGCCTCTCAAGCAGAGACAAGGACAAACCTTCTCCTGCTCTCGAGTCCCAGCAGATGGCCCTAGAAGTGCCCCATTTCCTCCCCCCCCCTCAGCCTGAAAGATGCACCTAGGCATTCGTTCTAGTAGCCATTGATACATCTGTCATCCATAAATTTGTCTAACCCTACCTTAAAGCCATCCAGACTGGTAGCTGTCACCACCTCTTCTGGCAGCACATTCCATAGGCCGATGACCCTCTGTGTGAAGAAATACTTCCCCCTGTCAGACCTTACGCTCCTACCCATCAGCTTCATAGAGTGCCCCCTGGTTCTAGTGTTGTGCGATAGAGAAAAGAAATTTTCTCTATCCACCTTTTCTATGCCGTGCATAATTTTATATACTTCAATCAGGTCCCCTCTCAAACGCCGTCTCTCCAGACTGAAGAGGCCTAGACGTTGCAGCCTGGTTTCGTAAGGGAGGTGTTCCAGACCCTTAATCATTCTGGTTGCCCTTCTCTGCACCTTCTCTAGTTCCACAATATCCTTTTTGAGGTGTGGTGACCAGAATTGTACACAGTATTCCAAATGTGGCCTCACTATAGATTTATAAAGGGGCAAAATGACACTTGCTGACTTATTTTCTATTCCCTTCCTAATTATTCCCAGCATTGAATTGGCTTTTTTTGCTGCTGCCGCACACTGGGTTGACACCTTCATTGAACTGTCCACCAAAACCCCGAGATCCCTTTCCTGGCGTGTTGCAGAAAGCTCAGACCCCATCAGTTTATAGACGTAATTTGGATTCTTGGCCCCAATGTGCATTACTTTACACTTGTTAAGATTAAAGCACATTTGCCACTTGGTTGCCCACTCACCCAATGCTAAGAGATCCCTCTGGAGCTCTTGGCAATCTCTTTCAGATTTTACTACCCTAAATAATTTAGTATCATCAGCAAACTTTGCTATTTTACTATGTACCCCTTTTTCTAGATCATTGATGAATAAATTAAAAAGCATTGGTCCCAGTACTGAGCCTTGAGGGACCCCACTTTTTACTTCTTTCCACCCTGAGAAATTGCCGTTTACTACTACTCTCTGCTTTCTGCCCTTAAGCCAGTCACAAATCCAGGACAGAACCTGTCCCCTTATTCCATGGCTGGTGAGTTTACTCAGTAGCCTTTGATGTGGGACTTTGTCAAAAGCCTTCTGAAAGTCCAGATAGACAATGTCTACTGGTTCACCTTTATCCACGTGTTTATTGACACTCTCAAAGAATTCCAACAAATTTGTGAGGCATGATTTACCTTTGCAGAAGCCATGCTGGCTTTTGTTCAGCAATGCCTGCTGCTCCATATGCACACTAATTTTGTCTTTAATAATGGTTTCCATCACCTTACACGGAACTGACGTTAAGCTAACTGGTCTGTAGTTGCCTGGATCACCCCTGGATCCCTTTTTGAATATTGGTGTTACATTTGCTACCCTCCAGTCCTCAGGTACGGAGCCTGATGTTAGGGAAAGATTATATATTTTTGCTAGAAGGTCGGCAATTTCGCATTTGAGTTCCTTAAGGACTCTTGGATGAATACCATCTGGTCCCGGTGACTTGTTAACATTTATTTTATTAAGACATGCCAGGACCTCTTCCTTGGTTATTTCTGTACAGTTTAACTCTTCAGAAAACACAGGCTCAGCTACTGGCATGTGTCTTCTGTCTTCCTCCGTGAATACGGAAGCAAAAAATTCGTTTAGTCTCTCTGCAATCTCTGTGTCTTCTTTAATTACCCCTTTCTCTCCTTTACTATCTAGTGGTCCAACTGCTCTCCTGGTTGGATTCCTACTTCTGATATACTTAAAGAAGTTCTTGTTATTTCTTTTGATGTTTTTAGCAATGTGCTCCTCAAAATCTTTCTTAGCTTTCCTAATGGCCGTCTTGCATTCGTGTTGCCAGTGTCTATGTTCCCTCCTGTTCTCCTCATTTGGACAAGCCTTCCATTTCCTAAATGAACTCTTCTTGTTTTTAATGACTTCATCTACTGCATTTGTGAGCCACATTGGTTTCTTCTTGGACCTAGAAGTCCCCTTTCTTCTTTTAGGAATGCATTCTAGTTGCACTTCCGTTATTGTGTTTTTAAGTAGTCTCCATGCATTTTGAAGTGATTTAACTCTTTTGACTTTCCCTTTCAATTTCCTTTTCACTAATTTCCTCATTTTGGGGAAGTTTCCCTTGTGAAAGTTTAAGGTCTCTGTGTTAGACTTTATTAAGAACTTACTCCCTGTATTTAAGTTGAAGGTTATTGCATTGTGGTCACTGTTCCCAATTGGATCAGCTACAGTGACGTCCTTTACCAGGTCCTGAGCATTACTTAGGATCAAGTCCAGGACTGCATTTCCCCTGGTTGGTTCCATGACCATTTGTTCCATGGAACAGTCATTTAGCAGGTCTAGGAATTTTCTCTCTCTTTCCTGAGTTGAACAGGAGTTCACCCAGTCTATGTGAGGATAATTGAAGTCCCCCATTATAACTACCCTATCTTTATGGGCTACCTCCTTTACCTCCTTCTCCAATTGTTCATCTCCTTCGGACATATGGTTGGGAGGACGGTAGCATGTCCCTATTGTTAGACTTCCTTTTTGGCTTGGTATCTTTATCCACACTGCTTCTGTGGAAGAGCCAGACTCACTTGGACATTCCAGTTCATAAGATTCTATCTCTTCTTTAATATACAAGGCTACACCACCTCCATGTCGCCCTTCCCTGTCTTTCCTGTACAGTTTGTATCCTGGGATAACTGTATCCCATTGGTTTTCGCTGGTCCACCAGGTTTCAGTTATGCCAATAATATCAATCCTATTTTCCATAACTAAGCTTTCTAGCTCCCCTATTTTGGCTCGAAGGCTCCTGGCATTTGCATATATACATTTATATTCACTCCTTTTGACCAAATTCTGCCGTCGAGGAACATGTGAAACTAATCCCGCACTTAGCTCAGCATTTTCTGCATGTTTCCAGCCCTCCTCACTTGAGGGTGCGCTCTCCCGAACCGGATGCTGCCCAGCTCCTGTCGGCTTTCCCCCAGGGATCAGTTTAAAAGCTGCTCTGCAACCTTTTTAATGTTAATCGCCAGCAATCTGGTTCCCTCCTGGTTCAAGTGTAACCCGTCCCTCTTGTACAGGTTTGGCTTGTCCCAAAAAGTTCCCCAGTTCCTTACAAATCTAAACCCCTCCTCGCGACACCACTGCCTCATCCACGCATTGAGGCTCCTGAGCTCTGCCTGTCTAGCTGGCCCTGCACGTGGAACAGGTAGCATTTCTGAGAATGCGACCCTAGAGGTCCTGGACTTTAGTCTTCTACCTAACAACCTAAATTTGGCTTCCAGGACGCTCCGTCTTGCCTTCCCAACATCATTGGTACCGACATGTACCATGACGACTGGCTCCTCCCCAGCACTGTCTACTAACCTATCTAGATGTCGCGTGATGTCCGCAACCTTTGCACCAGGCAGGCAAGTCACCATGCGGTCAACACGCCCATCACAAACCCGGCTCTCTATATTCCTGATAATCGAATCGCCCACTACAAGAAGCCCCCCTCCCACTACCCGTGGAGGAGTATCCTCGGTGCAAGAGGACACAGGCACATCCACTGAGGAAGGGGTCCCAACTAAGGGAGCCTGCCCCTCTTCCTCGGCTTGATGTCCTCCCTGCCTGAGGCTTCGACTCTCCGAGGCAGCTGGAGAGCTGCTTGTCATGGAGTGGGATGCTCCTACTGCATCCCTGAAGACCTCACCCTCAGCCCTCCTACTCTCTATCTGCTTCTCCAGGTCCGCTACCTTGGCTTCGAGGGAAGAAACATGTTCCCTGAGAGCCCGGAGCTCATTGCACCGAACACATACCCACGACTGCTGCCCCATGGGCAGGTAGTCATACATATGACACTCAGTGCAAAACACTGGGAAGCCCCCGTCCCCCTGCTGGCATTCTACCTTCATTGTATTTAATGGGTTTGTGTTATTTATGAAAAAAATAACCTCCAAAAACCAGAGGACTTACCTCCCACACTTACCACAGCACAGCAGCAGTTTTCCCAGGTTATTTTATGAAAATCCCAGTTATTTTCTGGTTAGTTATAGCAGAGAGATCTTCCTCCCACGGAGTTTACTCTCAACTGAAGTTCAAACTGAAACTAAGGCACTCCCACAAGCTCAGGAGTGGCTAGCCCTCTTTGCTAATGCTAATGCTTTGTCCCTTTTGTTATTTTGATGTGATCTCCTAGGAATCTGCCTAGAGTAACCTGAGCTGACCACACCTAAACTGACCTAGGTTTTATTTTAGCTGGCTTCTAAAAGCGGTCCCCCAAAACTGTCCAAAAACCAGAGGACTTACCTCCCACACTTACCACAGCACAGCAGCAGTTTTCCCAGGTTATTTTATGAAAATCCCAGTTATTTTCTGGTTAGTTATAGCAGAGAGATCTTCCTCCCACGGAGTTTACTCTCAACCCATTAAGGACCCATTTGGGTGTGAGCCGGATGACCCCATTTCCACCACAGCACCCATTTGGGACCCAACTGTTTCCACTGCCGGTCGGGAAATCCAGATCAAATGGGTACTTTCTGGCCTTTAATCTGGATTTTCTGTGGACCCCGTCAATGGGATCTACAATGGGGTGTTCAGGCAGAAAATCTGGATTAAAGGGAGCCTGTTTCCACACTTGTGTGACAATGGGGTCTAGAGGAGGCTAGGGAGTGGGGGCACCCTGGGGGGGGGAGCCCCAAAACCTAAGCTTCGAAGTCATTTCAAAGTCACTTCGAAGTCTGTGCAAAATAGCTCCAGAGCATCTTTGAAGTCTGTACTGATCTTTGAAGTAAACTTCGAAGTCACTCCGAAGTCACTTCAAAATTTACTCCAAAGATCAGCACGGACTTCATAAATGCTCCAGAGCTATTTTGCACAGACTTCGAAGTGACTTCAAAATGACTTCGGAGCCACTTCGGAGATTGCACCCCCGTCCCCCAAAACACTTGGGGTGACAGGCAGACACCTCGTGGGTAGATCCGGATTTTCAAATGGGTGCTCTGGTGTTTCCACGGCAGGGAGGCTAGCACCCATTGCTATTGGATGCTAGACCACCCATGGAAACTCATTGGGTACTTTGCTTAATCCAGATCTACTAGATCCAGATTAAGGGAAATACCCATTCCCTAGATCCGGATCTTCTTAGATCCAGATTAAAGGAGTGCAGTGGAAAAACACCCATTGATTGAGAGCATACTAGAAGTGGATTCAGGTTGGATTTGACACTTTCAGAGTTGATTTGTTATGGCATATGTATCGGATACATATCTCAGATAAGTATTGGATACGTATTCATTTGTATCGGATATGTATTTGTTCATATCCAATACTTATTTGTTCATATCTGAAACTTATTTGTTTGTATCTGATACATATTTGTTTGTATCCAATACATATTCATTCATTTCCAGTATTTGTACGAATTCATACAAAGTACATTCATATTGAATAAAATTTACCACATTCGAAAGCGTCTATTTGTACAAATATGAATTTCCAAACGTCCGATTTGTTGCAAATCAAATGTCAAAAAACACATTCATGCACATTGCTAGTTTAATGTTCTAACAGTTTTTGATATGTTAACCACCTTCTTTAATTATTATTTTTCTTCTATAAAACACTTCTTGTCCTTACGTCCACAAGGCCATTTTCGGCTTAAACTTACATTTGAATCATTCTAAATTGAACCAAATTTGCACATCTCTATTCGATTTTACTATATTGGAAATGCTTCAGTCAAGGGAGAATTGTGGGTTTCATCACCCGTTGGGAGGCACTCTCATCCCCTTTCTGCACTGGGTCTTATTCTGGTTTATACCAGCATGCAAAGAGCAGGTCCCTGTTCCGAAGAAGGTTCAATGCAGAAAGGGCCTCAGTTTTCTTCATTGAAGCTTTTATTTGTTGCTTCAGTTTCTCTGCAACTGTATATTTTTTAAAAAGCTATCTTTGATTTTTCCATTTTCTGTTTTTCTTTTGAATTCTTTTAAGTTGTTAATTTTCTATTTCAATTTTCTATTTCTATTCTTGCTTGGGTGTTACAAGTCTATATCCCAGCTCCACTGTCAGCACAGCTGTTATGTTGTATGTTAACTGGCTAGTTTCTGCCACTGGTTTTGTTTCTATTTATTTTATAAATACATTTGGAGCTTTCAAAATTTATATTTCTTTTCTACTTTATTTTTGTGCAATGCTGGAATTCTTTGCCTATCATTTGGCTTTCTTGTATTTTCTAAGATATCTTCCCTTTAGAGTCAGTTGCTATTTGTTTTTACAGTTTTGTGGTTAAAGATAGTATTGTATAAAACATAATTTATTTATGTTGTTCTAAAGCACTGCATAAACTAATTTCACACTTTCTGTTTCTGTTACAGAAGAAAGAAGAGTTCAAAAAGCTAAATCTAGTCCTAGTTTGATATATTCTCTTGAACTTTTGAACATCCTCTCTTTTCACTAATAGTAATATAGTAATTCACATCTTATGGCTTCTTGAAAATTAAATATTAGGGATGATCTAAGTTAGAAAGAGCAGTGTAAAACATTCCCCCTTGAGAAGCAAAGAACTAATGTTTGGATTTTGAGAAGGATTGGTTAGTAAAATGAGAGTTAGTGCCTGTTTGCACCTCCTTCACTGGAATGGCATAATAATACTATCCCAGTGAAGCTGAGAAGTGTGAAGCTAAGAAGGGCTCGATAGCCTGTTGACAGCTGGGTGGGCCGCCCCTGCCCTGCCCACCCCTGCGCTGACCAGAGGGATCCCCCCGAAGCATGCAATGTCCTGGGGGAGGCACCCTCTGGCCTGCCCAATTGTGTGTGGAGCCAGACTCCCGAGCATCGAACATCTCCTGACCCTGGCTTTGCATTTCTCTGATTTTGGAACTTTGTCTCTGCTTCTTGGATTCATGTTACCTTCACTGTCATTGTTGATGGCTATAGACCACTATGCTATTCTCTTTAAGCTGCTAATTATGGGCTACAGGCTTTTGTTCATAGCTGCAAAAAATGCTGTTCCTGCCCTTGCTTTGACAGAATGCCTATCCTGAATTCCACCTCCATTGGATGGTGATTCTTAGCAGGTTTCTCAAGGTTTCTGAGCTCAGGGTCTGTTCAAATATATGCTACTGGTGATGCCAAGAACTCAACCTGAGATCTTCTGCATACAAGCAACATCTTCTGTCACTGAGTTTTGGTTGCTCCTTTTTTGGAGAGCAGACTATAGGATTTTGATTGTTGTTCCTTTCATTTTTACTCAGTAACTCACCATGAAAGTAAGATAAGTATATTAGGGGTGACTGGTGCCCATGGCAGTTGGTGACCTGCAGCTAAGAGAAGGAAGAACTAAGGCTAAACACAGGCAGAGCTAATGTTATGCAATCTTTTGAATAAAGAGGTACAGAAGAACAAAATCCATAGCATTAGCCAGACCTAGATAACAATATAAAGAAGAGGAGGAAGTAAGTGATAGTGAGCTAGGACTATGGACTGCTGAGTTTGTAGCATGACATGGCTAGTCATTCCTGAGGTATGTGCAGCAGTAGAACTAGCGCTGAAGGAAACCTTTATATGGAGTTCTTCTGGAGGAGCAACTTGTGGAAGAAACCAAACCAAACCACTGGTTGGTATTCAAAGCCAGCAAGCATTCCAGGAGCCTCCATTTTGTGTCCTGGTGCAGTGTAAGAGAGGCTTCAGGGAGGGTTATCAGTGTGCAGTAGGGATACTCCTAGTACACTTGCTGGTCAAGTATATCAGGACCCTGGTCACAGCTTTAGTTTAGGATGACTTCAGGTTATTTTCTGGTTGTGTTACTCACATTATTTTTATTCAGTTCCTACCCCCATTAGATCATTCTAACAAGAGTCCTCTTTTCCAGAGGACTCAAGATGTCTTGGCATTCCCAGGCATCTTCTCTTCCTCAGTTGTGAGTGGGGGGACAGGCTAAAGGAGGCTAAACCATGCTATGGTGGATGGGGTCCAGTCTTTCTTTTTGTCCAGTGTCTAGGGGAGGGTGGCACACAAGGAGCCTGTGAAGCACCTCCCCTTCTCTCCTCAGTTTATGTGTATGATTCCTCTACCTAGCATTTTTTCCAGAAATTTATTATTTTTTAAAAAATTAATTGCATGGGGGGGAAAAAGCACATAAAAAAGGGAGGCATGAAGTGTGGAGCAGGCTTTAAAAAGAACTGCAAACACACACCCTCACCCTCCTTGAGTGACACAATGGCATCCAATAAGCAAGGAAATAGATTTGATGCAGCGTAAGGGGTGGAGATACAAGAGTTCCACGGAGGAGGCTCTGGTTGATTGCGGAGGAAGGCATGAGTAAGGAATGTCCTGAGGATGACCTATAATCATCTATGTGTAAACAGAACTGGTGCGACCTCAGTTCAAATTATGAATAGGATGTCCTGTCTCATATAGGTGTGACCAGGGCCTGGGAAGTGCAGAATAGCCTTCATATTTCAAAAGACCATTGCTTGCAGAGATAGCCACGCTCAGCATGCTGAAATAATCAATTGAATGTGATGTCTTTCTTTTGTTGCTGTAGCAGGGATATCCTGTCAGCCATGAAGATCAACTGAAAAGATCACTGGTGTGATCCCAGCCATGGAATTTTGTGTTCAAACCGACTGCCCAGAAAGACTCCCCTTCATTCAGTCACTGACAGTGCAATCCTATTCATGTCTACTTGTAAGTAACTCCCACTGGTTACAATGGGTGTTGCTGTTGGATAAATGGCTATAGGGATATGACCTTGCTATGCCATTTTCTGCTGATGCTCTAGTAGAAAGTCACACCTGTTTCTGAAGGAGAAGGAGAAAGAGGAGGAGGAGGAGACTTGGCTTTTATACTTTGCTTTTCTCATCCTTTTAAGGAGGCTCACAAAGGCTCTTCTTCTCCAGCAGGACTTTTGAGGATGAAGACACCCTTTTATATATTTTGGAAGGCTGAAAATACAACTATTTAGAGACAGGCAGAGACAGGCACACAGACATTTGTCTTAATAGCAATACTGCATTCTTTTCAAAGCAAATAGCTGGCTAACAAAAATCTTCATGCACACAGTGGGTAGCTGATCATTAATACTTGCTGGTCCGCAGAAACCATCAGAGTCCATTAATGTTCAATGGATAGTAGAGTAGCGTTTTCTGTATAGAAATCTTTGAAACATTTCATCTGAACTTCTTTCAATACCTTAAAAATTCTGAGAGTTTTAAAGGGCTCTATCTTGCTTATGTTTAAGCCATCCCTTTGTGATGCAGCAGAAAACCTCCCAGACCACCATTCTGCTGGTTTTATTGCTGTTGCTGGGTATGATCGTGGCCAACTGCATGGGCTCCCCTAACTGCCTAATTTGTATACCTAACTCTTATAATTTATTTTCAAACATTTTACTCCATTCTTCAACCCAGACATCTCCCAGAATGCCTTCCAAAATGCCAATAATAAAACTCTCTATACCTTCAAACTTATAATCTAGAAACATGCCACAAAAGGAGAAATAAAACAGTTAGACAGCAAGACTGCCAAGAAATAAAGGAGGACAACAGAGGGAAAGAGAAGAATTAATAATAATGGCAATATTTTTAAAGGAGAAATATAACTGTGATCCTAAGCATGTTTGCTGGAAAGAAACCCCACTGCGTTCAGAGGGTTTATTCCTTAATAATGATAGGGAGGGGTGCAGAACAAAATTGGCTTATTGTGACAAAAAGGCTCTCTTTTCATATATTGTTGTTGCTAAACTACAAATCATTCTACAATTGGCTGCAAGATTGCATCAAATTTATATTTGATTACTCAGCCTCTGCAGTAAATCTACAGCTGCCTGATTGCAAGTCTTACGGGGCCTTTAAAAGTAAGGAGGGAACAGAAATCCCTGTGTTTCAGACCAGCAACTGACCTCTCTGAATCCCGTGTTAACAACTTTCTGGATGCCCTGACTCTGTGGCTATTTTCACCTCTGCATGTCCTTTAAGAGTGTCTCCCTGTGGGATGTAGGTGATGGCATGGAACACTTTCCTGACATCCAGAAGTTTATTAGACTACTGGGCTGCCATTTGGATGGATCACACGGATCCTGTGGTTTTAAAATAATGATGCTGACCTTGGTACTTTGAGCCAAGGAAAAATCAGGAGCTGAAGCCTCCTCTTTGAAATTTGGACTTCGTGGCGATGTCACGTATTATATAAATCACCACCCCGGCTTCTTTGCCTTTCCTGTTCTTCAAGGAGATGGTGGTTTTCGAAGGCTCCTTGTCAGGTTGAAGGTACAGTATGTGAAGGCAGAGCAATCTAGTGGAGCGAGAGATTTAATTATGTGTGGTGGTAGTTATATATCTTTGTGAAGTATGGTGCTGTTTGTTTATGTTATTAAAAATAGTAATGCATTATGGCCTCGTGCTTAATGCGTATACTGCTTCACATTTCTGAAGCACTAAAGAAACATAAACTAATTAATCCACACAATTTCCCTGCAAGGCAAGTGGGCAAGTTTTATTAGTGTGTTTTAAAAAACGAGTACTCAAGAAAGAGCAAGGGACAAATCCATCCTTGGGTATATCTCCCCTAAGAAGAATCTTGCCTCAAAGAGAAATTAAGCAACTCACGAAAGGCCACGCAGGAGATCTGTTTCAGCACGTGGATTAACTATACGCTGTGGGAAGCGCTCCTGAGCAAACGCCACAGAGCGCACGTGCTTGCCTCATAAAAATGAATGAGACCTTTGCAAGCACTTGTGTGACAGTGCAGTGGAAATGTATGGAGGCTTTCTTTCATTCCAAAAGGAGGGAATCTCGCCCCTGGGCTACACTCAGAGTCCTGAGCTAGCATATTATGCTATGTTCCAAAGACAGTCTTCAGACAGAGCACCGAAATGCCAGCACTGATTTCCTTCTGCTCCTGCTTTCAGCATTTCATTTTTATGTTTCATCCTGGTGATAGAGCATGGAAGAAACCCCCACAATCGGTATGCACATCTGAGTATTGATTTAAAAGATCTGCGTACTGCCCTTCAGCACAGATTCAAGGCGATTAACAAGAACAAAAAGAAACAAAAGGAAGTGAAACATTACTTTAAATATCTGCATTTTTTTCTTTTTGCCTTAAGGCAAAGCAATCCTATAATGGAAGAAGCTGAGGTATCTTAGGAAGGCATGCTCCACAAATGTAGGGCTACTGTTAAGAAGATTTTCCCTGGTTACCATCCATCTTCCTGCTAGCCAGGAACTATGAAAGAGAGCATCAGAAACACGTTGTCTACACAGCAATCCAGATCAAGTAGCTTCTGACAACACATCAAACACATTATCTGTATGGGAGTAGAGTAGATCTGGATCAGACATGTGTTAAGGTTAGAGAAGAGTAAATCCAGATCAGATAAATGTGGTCTATATCTGTGCTAACCTTAGTCTTTAGCACACATTTGCTGTTCTCAACTCACTCAATGCAGATATCTCTGTGTGTGGTTGATCTGGATCTAGCTAATATGGATCTAGCTAATATGGATTAACTAAGGTAAGTGCAGAAAGGACCAGAGTGTTCCCTAAACAAAATAATAGTGGTGTGCAAGAGAAATCTGACTCTGTCTGCCTTGAAAATTTTAGAGCCTTTCGGTCCTGTTAGGGTGGCAGTTGCAGCTATTCATCTTTTGCAGAGTAGGGAACCGGGCTGTCAGGGAAATAAGTCTTTCAGTAGAAAATATTGGTTCCGGTGCAATACACAACATCAGCGTTCTTCTTTCTCCAGTATTCCAGCCCAGCCTTTTTACTTGCAAAAAACACAAGCTGTACTTGTTATCCAGAACCAAAAGCTTTTGAAATTTTAAAAGCCATCACTATTAGAAGCCTCCTTTGACACACACACACCCGCAAAGCCTTTTGGAGATTACAATAGAAATCCAAGAGGGACTTATAAAATGACTCTTTTACATTTTTGCCCATTCATAGCTGCATTACGAAACAAACTGGGAGGCTGAAGATTTCATTTGACTCATTTTATTCCATACAGATGTCATTCCCTGCATTATTTCCAGGGAGGGAGGGCTTCACGTGATCTAGCTCTGTCCTGGCTTTCCCTTCTCTGTAACTTAAACAGCGCTGTTCTTAAAATCTTAAGTGTTCAGGAAGTTCATTTTTAATCATCCGGTAAAAGCACTGGTGCTTTCTTCTTCTGGTGAAATTCCTAATGGACACTGAATGAACCATCAGAGCAGCAGTTACGGCCACATAGCTTTTGCAGTTCTAAAATGTTTCTATTTGAACAGCCTCTTGCAATGAAAGATGCATTTTCTCCAGGGCTGATAAGGTGCAGCATTGTTCATTTCCTCCATATGTCTGATTTAGTCATTTCTTAGGAATGGCATCCAAATGTCCCTCCAGATAGCAGGGGAAATAATATCTTTTCTTTTGCTATTTTCCCCAATTCCTGACCCAGTGCAATGTTTGACAAATACCAGATCTTCCTGCAAGGTACTGGCACTTTTAAGGTACGGTAGTATAGAAAATCCTGCAGCATCCAGCATTTGATTGATTGATTGGTTGGTTGGTTGGTTGGTTGGTTGGTTGGTTGGTTGGTTGGTTGGTTGGTTGATTGGTTGATTGGTTGATTTCTATCCTGCTCTATACCCGAAGGTCTCAAGGCGGGTAACAACCTTCAAAACAGCAAATTATAAGTCAGTATATATTAAAAACAATAAAATACATAAAAACACTTTTAAAAGATTCAACATATTTAAAAGAATATCCCAATTATTAAAATAAAAGTATCTACAGCTGGGGGGAAAGTATAATCTCCTTAGCCAAGGCCAGGGCAAAGAGCTGTGTCTTCACTGCCTTCCTGAATACATACAGGGAAGGAGCATGACACACCTTGAGGGGGAGACTATTCCATAACTATTCCATTTGGGGGCAATATGTTGGCAATAGCCTAATGTGGTGGGCAGGACTGTCTGCCAGCCTCACGATTGCATGATGCAACCACTTTTCCTGCATCTAGCAAGTCCCTTGGTTTCACAGTATGGTAGGCCACAGTGTGATGTGCCAATTGTTGGGCACAAAAGTTTCCTTGACTTCTAATAGGCAAAGGCTGGAAGGTCAAGAAAGTATGGGAGAGGTGTATATGGTATAAAAATCCCTGGGGCTTAACTGAAACGAACACTATAGTCCAAAGGAAGAAGAACATGATCTACATGTGAGTTACGAGGTAGAGCTCTGTGAAGAAAAACATACTGTAACATTTCTAAATGAGGTTTCATTTTGTTATATGCTTATGATGTTAAAGCAATAGAGCTTTTTTTTTTTTAAAAAAAAAGATTTCTTTCTTTCTCTCTCTTCTCAACCTCTATTTTCCATTTGGGCTTGTAGCCATCAATGCTACTTGCAGAATGAAAAATATGTCAGAATAGGTTACATACAAATAATGAGAATCCATGTCTCACCCCACAAGTTATTTCAATGGTTTAAATTTCCATTAAATTAAAGCCTTTAATGAACGTGGTTTCAGGTAATGCCCACTGAAATTTTAGAAGAAAGATATTCTATAACTATTGGGAAGGACAGAAGATTTATATATATATACCATGTTCTGACGATTTTACCTGAACAGGCTCAGTATATTGTTCAGGTCTAATACATAGGTTTCATTTATTGTGGCCTATTTGCTACTATAGCCAGAAAGAAAAAGTTTGCTGATATATATATTTTTTAAATAAAGATTTTTATTGTGTTCTTGATTTGCATTTTTAATATGTATGAATGCACTATCTCAATTTTAACTTATTTTATGATGGCCAGTGTTAAATACAATAAAGTGATAGACCAGAAAAATAGATATGTACAGATTTGACTCCAATTTAGTGATCATGAGGAAGAAAAACAGTTGGCTTTTCTACCCCACTTTTCTCACCCATTCAAGGGGACTCAAAGCAGCTGACAAAGCTTTTCTATTCTTCTCCCCACACCAGACACCCTGTGGGGTAGGTGGGGCTGTGAGAGCTCAGAAGAGAGCTGTGACTAGCCCAAGGCCACCCAGTTGGCTTTATGGAGGAGGGTGGAATCAAACCTGGTGATTCCCAGATACGAGTCCAGCAATCTAACCAGAAGATCGAAGAAGCTTTCTATGTTCCCTTTAGAACCATTGTCAACACCTCTTGAAATTATCTAACTTTTAAATTGAATGTCCTCTGCTCTGTTTCAGTTTAGCTCCATATGTCTGAATAGGTGGGGGGCTTTGAAGCCCAAATAAAAAAAAGCTCAGAACATTTATTCTGAAGGCCCTTTTCACACTGGGGCTCATACCAGAATTTTTCCAGAAAATGGGTCTGCCATCTTCATACTAGTATGGACTGCTGCATAATTTATCCACATTAGATGATACATGGGTTTGGGCTAGGGTACCTTAAAAGGTGTCCTTGCCTGGTACTGCCGTATTTCTCAATATCAAAAGTCTTCAACTGGTTCAGGGCCAATATACCAGACTACAGAGTCATGCAGGTGTTAAAGCTCTGTGGCTTGGTATACCACAAGGGGGTCCTTTTTCAGTGGTGCCCCACAAAACACTGCTGGAAGTGAGTCTACCTCAAAAAATGGCACGGTTGGAAATTCAACTCCCAAAGCCAGGGACTTTTGTTTCCAGCCTTCAAAATTTCTGAGCTGCATCTGAGGGCTCTTCAGAGGAAGTGGCCAGGCATGGACAGGATGACCATCCACATTCGGATGGCCTTGTCTTCCAACATGGGACAGGCTGCTTTTTCTGGGACATGGCAGTGCAGGGCAGGAATGCCCAAAGTCTCATTAAAGTAGTTTGAGAACATCTTGTACGGAATAAGCTTTTTCAGTTTAGTATGTGCTCAAAAGGTGCTAATGGAAAAAGTGATAATATCCCATACTTTACCAAAGAATTACTACTGGGGGCAGGTGGAAGCTTGCCTCTACTCATCTGATTAGAATGCTACCACTTGTCAGAGCTCTTTGCCTGATGTTCTCCTCTGATCATAAAGGACAGGTAAAGGAAGGAAGAAAAGGAAAGTGATGGAACCCAGACAGCTGACAATTGTTTCAGGAGGAGTGTTGGGGCTGGGAGGAAACTGTGTTGTTTCAACCAAAATCACACAATTTTCAAGCGAGGTACTAAAAAAAATCCACCACCATAGATAACCCTTTACATTGTGTTTGCATTCACAGATAGCAGAAAGTCCAAGAAGCCCTAATTCAGTGCTCTTAAAACTAAATCCGCAACAGAGGCACGGGCTCTTTCTACATTAAGGGCTTGATCTGGATCAAGGGTCTCCTAATCTGCGTGTTAATCCAGATCAAGGAGGCCCTGCACCCATTAATTTGGATCCATCTGCATGAGATGCCCTTGATCAGGGTCCATTGTACGCCTGATGTATCAGGGCAGCAATCCAGCCTAAGGGCTGGAATCTGGATCACAGAGGCATGCAGATGGCATGCCTCTATGGTCCAGAAGTACCTGGTTCTTTAATCCAGTGGCACACCATAGGGCACTACGGAAAATCACTCCCCATTGCCTGAGGCTAGGATCTGTCACTTTGAGCTTTACAGCCTTGGGAGGCTTGATCCAGATTAGCACTGTCAATGCAGATGGTGCTAACCTGGCCCTTGTCTCTCCATGATCAGGATTGGACATCCACTAAATCTGAATCTACCAATCCTGATCTACTGCACCTAAGTGCAGAAAGGACCATGCATTTATTTGCTTTTCTAAATCAGCCTTCCCAGAAATTGTGGTAGTAATGAGTTCTTTGACAGGCTTAAAGGACTTAATACCAAAGTCATAAATATAAATGAGGACATTTTATGAATCTTTTGTCTGCTTGAGCCATTTTTAGCCCTCGGTCCAAGTGGAAATTTCCCACTTCCTTAAACTAAAAGGAACTCATTGCTGGAGAGTTCACAGCAATATGTAGCTGTTTGCTTGCTTGCCAAAGGGTGAGTGGCTGAAACCTCCAAGACAAACCAAAGGCACCTCTTTTGGATTTCTGCATGCTACCTTTGAATTGCAATTTGATAAGACAGCACATATAACAGGTGAGGCAGAAGGGGTTGAGACAGGCAGAACTGTGATCACATGAGAGCTGTACCCACATTTATCAGTGTCTTCTTCTTGTGTAGGACAGAGAGAAAAGGTGGAAAAAGACGAAAAGGAGAAAATCCTCTTGTTCACAGAACAGCAGCACCTATGGGGGCAGTTGTATAAGATGAAATAATTCATATGTTTCACCTTAGCTTTCTGATTTTTTTGTGCAGTTGTCCCTTCCCCACCTTCGGTTGCAGTCTCCTAAATGAACAGACAAGAAGAAAGAAAACACTTTTTGCTAATGTCTTAGGACAAATGGAACATTAGCCAACAAAACAAAATAAGGAATTTCAGCTTGTAGCAACAAGACCCTCGTGAGAGACTCTCTCTGTGTTATCAGGACCAGTCTGTAAGATGTGCAAGAAAGGCATGGGGGAATGAATAAGCTTGAGTGAAACATTTATAATAATTTCCATGTTTAATCCCCGTTTCCATCCAAGCATTCACTTCTTTTAATTAGTTCGTGATTAGAAACAGATTATCTAATAAATTGTATAACTAGAGAAAAGGGTTATCTCAGTGTGCAGTGTTCTTTAGGGACAAGAGACAAGATCTGAGAAGGGTCCGGAACACCAAGGCCCTGCAGTTTATTTTGCATCAATTTATCCAGATCCTCAGATTCAAATCCTTTGCACCTTCCAGTATTTGCATTTCAGCCTATGAGATGCACCCATCCTTCAAATGAATAAGAATGAGCTAATATGTCAACCACTAATGTCTGAAGTTTGTTCCCACTTGGAGCATTTGCAACAGAGAAGGAAAAATATTTGTGCCTGTATTAGCTTTTGTAGAGAACACTGAAAAAAAAAAAAACAACCAAAACTGTTCTGGGAAGACAAGAGTGCTTTGCTATAATACGGTATTCCAGGCATATGTACTTTTTAAGCATATAGACCACTTCAAAGAACCTCATAGAATGTTGCTGCAAAGTACATGACCTGGTAGAAACAAAGGGCATTGTTCCAACAGTGACATCAAAATTATTCTTTAAAGACAAGCCATATACAATCCAAAATTGTCTAAAGGTAGCAGTATTTCATTTCATGCTGTAGGGGAAACGTAGCCATCCTTGCCACCTTGTAGTAAAGGGGTCACAGAAAAGAGAAAACCTTGTGGGTACCAGGGAAAGCTGTTAAGGGCATCTCTGCATGGGTGATATCACAGGAGGAAGCTCTGGTGCAGCTGATCCTCTGAAAAACGTCACATGCCTCATCTATACTAGACTTTCAAATTTTAAGAATCTATGCATCTTCTAAGCAACCTTTTGTCTACAAAAAAGTAATAAGCCCCAAACTAATTGCTGCCAAAGCAGAGAGATGGATGGAAGCTTCCTTGTCAGCCAGGTGATGTTTATTTTAGATGAGACTCCAGGCATGCAGGGAGGTAAGAGAACTGCAGAAGGTGTCAGCTAGATGCATTGTCTCTGCATGTTGAGCTACTGGAAAGCATCAGCTCAGGAAAGGGATATTTATGGTTTGGAAGAGGAAAAGAGCAACCCAAGTCCTGTTCTAACCTATATTTGCAGAGATCTGAGAGCAGGTGGAGATTCTGCCTTGATCTTCTGCTTGAGAATGCCCAGAAGCTATTGGTGGGCTACTGCATGAGACAAGATGCTGGGCTAGATGAGCTGTGGCCTGATCCAGCAGGGCTCCTTTTATGTTCTTTTGTTCTTATGTACATGGAAGGAATTCCACTATTCAATCAAGGGATAAGGAGGAGAAAGGTCCTCACAGTCAGAGCATCTTCTGCTGATTCTTGATGGCTGCACCTTATCCAATCAGATCCTACCTGTACAACTCTGTAACTGCACTTGATGCATTTGATATCATGGCGACCTACATATACTAGAGACTGTCTCAGCTGCAATAAAGTTATTGCTGGCGCTTTTAGAAAAGAAGTAGAAAGAAAGAAATCCATCTTGCCATAGCATGTAGCCTTATAGTAGTATTTTGTTCAAGGACAGCTATCTGTTGCTCATCTGCTCAAAGTGACCGCCTATTGATCAGCATTGTCAATGAACTTAAGAATAAAAGTTCCCTTTTCATTCTTTATTTCTTCTTCTTTCCTTTGTCAGATTAATTATCTGAGGTAGATAAGCAGCTGCAGGCCAATTAGAAGACAATTATCAGTCGTAATCAATGTTGGTTGAGAAGGGGAAGGACGTGGAAGTTAGACAAGGACTTGAAACACAAACTAATGCTAACGTTATGACTCATGATTGGACATTGGTTTGAGTTTTTTAGGAAAAGAAGAGCTGATTGTTTAAAAGTAGACAAGTAAAAAAGTAAGAGCAGACAGAAGGTATAATGACAAAGTGGGAGATAATTTTGACCATTGAAAGAAGGGGAATGACATTTGATAGGTCTACTGATTCATTTCTAATCTCAGGCTGTGATCAGAAACAGTAAAAGGGGTGGCCCAAAGGTGAATTTGAGGCTCAAGGAACAAACACAAAATACAAAAATTCAACTAACTGTGTCCTGAAGCCTCTGATTCTGCACCCCTTTCTATGATGGGAAATAATAACTCTTGGAGTGACTCAGTGTTTGGGTTGAATTTGGCAGAAAGCTATGGAGGTTTCCATAGCCAATTCCAACCTGAAAATGATTGCTATGGTTAGCTGACCTATCAGGGTCATGGACTGGCAGCGGACAATCAATGGTGAGCACAAGATGAAGATGAAGAAGAAACAAAGACAAGGTAGGTTTTTAGGTGCTTATTTTTAAAGCTGTGGGATGCAACATTTTTTAATGCATGTACAGATGGGGCAATCATTCAAAAGGCACCCCCCAAAAGCCCTGTGTGATCACACCCTAATACTTCATTTGTGAGTTTGTTTTCATTGTATATAATTATATAATTATAAAACCAGAAGACAAAGGGGGCACTATTGTGGTCTGGGGTAGGGAAGATTATAAGACGGAAGCTTTGAGACAACTATCAGAGGTAAAACACTACAAAAAATGCTCGAAAGATCCTTCTGACGAAATCTCAAGATTGATTAAGATCATTGTGGAGGAAGCCTTAAATATGGGATACATTAACACCGATGTCTATGAATATCTATTAGATTCCCCAGGAAGAACTCCTTTATTTTATATGCTGCCCAAAATACATAAAAACAAGACTATAGTGTCAGGTTGTGGGTCTATTCTACAACCATAGCTACATTTGTTTCATTCTTTCTTAAACCTTTGGTTCCAAATATACGCTCATATATCAATGACACGAAGGACTTCATTCTATATACGGAACAGCTTGTACTACCGGTAGAACCATTTGGGGGGGGGGTCACACTAGCTGTGGTATCACTATATACATACATTCCTCAAGATGAAGCCCTAGAAATTTTGGAAGGGGCCCTTTTAGTCCATTCTGTGGGATCCCCTCCAACCCATTTTCTGTTGAATTTAATTGAACTTACCCTTACCAAGAATTATTTTAGATTTACCAATCAAATATATTGGCAAATATCTGGGCTAGCTATGGGGTGTAGATTTACCCCAGAACTGGCCAACTTACATATGGATCATTTTGAACGCTCTTATATTCTAAGCAATGGGTTGTTTTCCGCATACATCAAGGCTTGGAAAAGATTTTGGGATGATATCTTTTGTTTATGGATGGGGCCACTACATGCCCAGGTGCCAGGGTGACCATGTGTGTCACCCAAAAGGGCTTGGCGTGTCACCTGTGATACATGTGTCATAGGTTGGCCATCACTGACATATACACATATGAAATTAAAGATACGACAAGTGCATTAATCAAGCTTGGGCTTCACAGATGCTCTTCTGTAAAATAGCACACATGGCAACCGTAGCATCCCTGGATCTTTGATTGTACACAGAAATCCATTGACACTTCTATAATATCATTATTGGAACCAAGCAAATACTTCACAGTGAATAACTTTACACAGTGGTTTTGTCTTCTCATTCTTCTTATAACTGCAAACATATCATGATTGCCTTGATCTGTATTCATTATCTGAAAATATACTTCTCAATTTTTTGTTATTTTCTCAATTCAAGTGTGAATTGTGATTTCAGCTGCCACTGGACAAATGGGGTGATAAGCTATTACTTCTGTTCCCTGGGTGAAAAAAAAAAACCCTTAAATAAAATGGAAGTTAGGAGAGGAAGGAATACTTGCATTTTTAGCAGAAAAATGAAGACAACTGAAATGATGGTTTCGATAAACTATTGTGTGATGTGAACATAAGGGACAGATAAGAATAATACAAATGGAAAAGTTTCACTTTATATATCCCAGTTTTGCTGGATCTAATAAATACACTATAACCCAATATTTCTTATCCTTGTTGTACTCAGGGGTTATGGATAAGAACATGGATCTTATTCTGGATTATATTCCAGAATAGGGCCCCCACCATCCACATGCTAGTGCAGACTTCAGCAAGCTCTGCCCTAGGCCGGCCATTGTCCGTACTAGTATGTGGACAGCAGCCCCCTATTCTGGAATATAATCCAGAATAAGGCTCAGTGTAGAAAGGACATTAATCTTTACTCAAAAGATAACAAGTAGTGACTTTTGAAGTCAAAATCTAGCCACAAGCTATATCCTTCTGAAACATCTGCTTGACCACCCTGAATTCTCATTGCAATCCACAACTACCATAAGAGACGGCTACCATAAAAGCTCCAGTTGGGTGTCACAGATGATGGTTGGCTTGGTGAGTTGCAAGCTGTGAAGAAGACATAATCAAGACCATGATGTTCCAGCCTCATTGTAAAAGTGGGTGGGGTGGGTGGGTAGCCTGGGGAAATCAGAAAATTAATTAAGACATTTGTAAAGCAAGCAAATGTTTAAAACAAGCCCACATATTTGATCTACCAAGTCAAACTTAACCCACCAGTTTTCACCCACAGCCTACCAGCTGCTTGCCATAGTTTAATTATCTCAGCTCCCCAGAAGAAAATCTAGAAGGTAAGGTGCATTTGATTTAGAGTGAGCCACATTTGAAAAGAATATCAAAAGGACAATTTAGGACATTTCTGGAGTGCAACATATCACATAAGAAGAGACACGCAAGTTCTCTACTCAAGATTCCTCTCCAATGGTGAGCTTGTAGCCACTGGAAACAATTGACATCTATGAATATAACCAGGCGAACCCCATAAATATTCCAGGCCACACAGTTGGTCTTTTCCTGCCATTAGTGTGGACATTTATGTAAACCACTCAGGTGCAGGATCCAAGCCACAGCATCAAGAGCCCACCCTGAGGGTGATGGCAAACTGCAGGACTCCAAGCTGGGGGTGTGCACAAATATACTAAACATTTGAAATTTGATCAAATTCGATTGAATATGGACATTCAAATTCAAATAAAATGTCTTCACATTCGAATTTAAACATTCAAATGAATTTTGAACGCTCAAAAACATTCGTTCGCATGATTCGAATGTACAGATGAGTATGTATTATATACATATCTGTATCAACATCATATGTACGTACACATTTGTGCTTATAATACGGAACGAAAATGGGATGCATACGGGATAAAACGGGATGCGTACAAAATGTGTACAGATATGTATAGCACAAACAAACAAACAAATAATAAAATCAATAAAATATACAGAAAACCTGCCAATGGTGTACAATCTAAAATAAAACAAACTTTAATAAGATAAGAATTAGCTAAAAACAAGGAGACAACGAAAGATGGAGAAATGGGGCAGGGGGGAAACAGCAGGAGACTGGCAGACAGTGGAATGGGTCAAGTGGGGTAGGCAAATGGCGGCAGACAACAACAGAATGGGGCGGGGGAAGGTAAATGGTGGGTGATAGTGGAGGAGATTGGCGTGGCATCCAAACAGGGATTCCCTGGATTTTCTTACACTTAGTTCACAGAAATGGGGAATCCCGTCCTTCGATTTGGTTTTCATTGCAAGAAAATGAAAGGACTTCTTCCTGTGTCCTGCCCATGAGGGCAAATGATGGCATCAAGAGAATAGATCTTTCCCATGGCTGAGATATCCTATCCCACACAGCAATGTTTTGTGTCTTGAAAAGGTTTTTATTACAGCTCTCCTTCAGGGCTTAAAGGCACCATGTAGAATGCAGCCTCCACTTTCGTGCACTCCATCTGGTGAAAGCCATTGGGAGCTATAAATAGCATGCTGTAGAACACTTAGCCAGGAAGGAGAAGCATTAACCGCAGAGAAGGCATTCAAAAAGCTTTAAAGATGAGGTGACTGGGAAAGACCAGGGCCCTTGGCATGAGAACAGAAGCACCACAAGATTGGAATTAGTTTAATTTGGGTGCACTGATGGGTTTTGTGGAAAGCCAGTTTTATGCATATGAAAGTAGGACCCCCTCCCCCCAATAATCCAATGATTTTTGGCTTTGCCTTTCTCTTCTTTCAGCATTGCATGCAGAAATAAAGCAGGCTAAAGTGTTTCTTGGCATTATGATGCCCTGATGACAAAGACTACACCAGCTTTATTTCCACCTCTTGCGTTGCTGTGATGGACTCAGATGCAGAGCCAAGTGCCAAGGTGGTAACCCAAAATTTTCAAATTCAAGATAATAGCAAACACAGTAGGCAGGCTGCTAGATGAACAAATGAATGTCTATTTCTCTTGCTTATTCTCACCCCAGCTTACCACTGTGTGAGCAGATCTGACCACGGGATGTCAGTGGCAGAACAAGCAATCTTTACAGCCAGCAGGGAAAAGGCTGGGCACAGGCAGCGTTGTGCAAACTTATATGGGGTGAAAGGAAAACACTGAAGGGCTGTATTCACATCTAAGTTTTAATCCAGCTTCAGTCCACCTTCATAGGCAAATAACATATCAGTAAAGTGACTAATGGTTTTCTTTCTACATTATCTACCCCAAGGGCAGAATTTCTGAGTTAAAGAAAGCCAAAAGAAAACAGCTCTTCACTTTGCCAATGCATCTCACTCTGAAAGGGGCTTGAAGCTGAATTAAAATCTAGGTGTGAATGCAGCCAAGAAAATGAATAAGTGGTAAAGTTCACAGCAAGGCTGCATCATCATGCAGTAAAAAAGTGGTTCATAAGCAGCTTAGTGTTGGTAGTCACCATATGTTCTCCCTTCTAATCCAGATTAAAAGTTAGAAAATGTACTCTCAAAAATGCTGCTTTTTTCATGCATGTTAGGCTGTCTCCAAATTTAATTGCTTCTTGCCATGGCAGCAAACCCAACCAACAGACACCGCCTCTCATTATACACAAATTAATATAAAACCAAACCCTTTCATCCATAATATGTCCTCCAGACTTTTTTCACATTCGGGTATTTTTGAGTGAGGGTTGCACAAATATGGCAGGAAGTTATCAATGGGTGAAAAATATTCGTCAGCTTTTAGTTCACTTGAATGCATATGAATTTGATGATTTGTGGGTGAATCGAAAGGGGACTACAAAAGCCTCCCTTCACCTGCATATCAATTGTATCTGGTCTTTGTCAAAGCTTCTATGAAGCTTCAACAGATTCAACTGATCATCCCGGCCTTACGCCTCCTTATTTGAAAATCTGGCCACAGACACCACTGCTGCCAGTCTCCTCAGAGGGTCAACTAGGCCTTCCAGAGGTGTGCGCTCAGCTGTAGAGGCTGCCCCGCCTGGGAATCACGGTGGTAGTGGCAAAAGGTGAGTAGAGGGGCAAGGGAGGAGATGAGGGGTTCCCTTTGTGTCCCAACATTCGATGGATCTAAGAGGGGGAAAGTGCTTTGTGCATATCCCTACTGGATGTTCCTTGTTATGTTGGATGCGGTTCGTGCAAAGCCCCCTACATTGCTCCAGTATTTGCACAGGCTACAAGATATGGTCAGACATTCTCCTGAAGCAACAACTTAGAACAGGGATGGAGGACTGTGCAACTTATCCCTTCGTGCAGTCTTGATTGAAGGTATGAATGAGCTTTTGTACTTACCAGCACTATTCCAGTATAAAGCAGACAGTCCTGTGCTGGAATAAGCAGTCCATCCCAAGTTGGGCTGGCTGGCTCAGGCCATCCACATTGGAACAGCCTGTTCTGCATCAGCCTCCTGGCTGCTGGATTTCAGAAAGAAAGAAAGAAAGAAAGAAAGAAAGAAAGAAAGAAAGAAAGAAAGAAAGAAAGAAAGAAAGAAGAGGTTATAATGAAAGCCAAAAGGAAATTGAGAGGTGTTTTTTTTTTTATAGCATGAATAGAGAGACTGATTTAAATTTTGTCTGGGATGCTAGTAAAGCCTTTATGAGAGGATGGATGAATTCCCATTACAAGCTTAAAATGGTTTTGAAACAGTTTCGATCCTAGCAGTCCCCACATCAGGTTAGCTTAACACGCTTTCTGCGTGCTAAATCACCCCAAAGTGTTGTAAATCTTAATACTCATTTCAACAGGTCTCGCTCCGGTTCATGCATTTGAAACATTTTACATTTCTTACTGTGGAAACCGTACTGTTTTAGTGGGATGAGAATGCATGTTTAGGGTTTCCCTCCCCCAGTAGCTTGCTTCCAAAGATAGCGATTTTACTGTAAAAATCCCCCCCCTTACAGCAGCCGCTACACTATAGCAATCCACCCACTTCATACCTGATAACAATATTGCAATTTTGCACAATTCTGAAAGTTCTGACCTTTAGAAAGGGAAAAGGAAAGGAAAGCAGCTGCAGGTTCTGGGAGATGAATGTTTTTAAGGCTGTGGCGGTGAGCAGGTGAAGGGGGCTTGAGTTGCTGCTGCTGCTGTGTGCCCTGGGCAATGGGGAGAGGAGGAGAAAGAATCACTGGCTGCCCGGTGCCGTTTTTCCTCCATCCAGGCAAGCGGCAGCCACCCAGCCACCCAGCTAGGCTCCGTGAAGGGGTCCCTTATGGGTGGCACATTCATGGCAGGAGGAAGAGGGCAGGGCAGCCCCGAAAAGCGGCTTTTAGAAAGTAAACACTTCTCCCCCCTTGAGTCACATACGCCACGTATGATTATCAGAATCCAGATTGAATGCCATTAAGTTGAAAGTAATGTGATCAGTCAAATTCGCATTTGCATCTGGTTCTATTATTTTGGTCTAGGGAAACCGTATTAAGCTTATAATGGGAATGCGGCTGATATTTCATTAAAGTCAATTCAGAAGTTAAAAAGAAAAAACAAGAAAAGATACAAAAAATCACAACAGAAATTTAAATAATGGAGAATTTTGGGACCCCAGAGTGGTCTATTCTCCATCTTGTGCTGCCAAGGTATAGTCGGAGGGAGAAGAACCTCTCTGAAACCACATCAGCATGTTGAAGACCCCTTTTTTATCACACTAGGGGGCAGGTTCTTATCTGCCAATCTGCCTGAAGCCTTGTTCAGCTTTCAGTCTAGCTAGAAGAAAATTGCCTGCCGCAGAAGATAGCAATGAAACAAGGCAAAGTGCAGGTGAATGCTGCCCTCCCCTTACCACCCAATTGTTTTTACATAAAGAGAGGATCTGCCACAGCCTCTATTCCTGTACGGAACGGGTCAGATGCTGCCATCACATCTAGACTTATAATTTGGTCAAATTATAGCTGCGTAATTGAGGCCATATAATTTGTGGAAATTATCGCAAGATTAGTCTGTGTTCTCAGAATGCAGTGTTCTTGTTGGGGGACAGGCAGAGAGAGAGAGAGTGATAAGCCAGGAAGAGTCATTTCTGGCCAAGGTCAAATGATCTCACCAAGCGACATGACTCAGTGTGCCGAAGGATGAAAGCAAAGAGCTTTCATTATATTTATTTATTTACTGATCAGCATACATCAGAAGTTAGAATCTGCTACAAAAGCAGATTCCTAAATGAAGCATTTCTGATGGCACAGTGCTACGAGTCTGAAAAGTGAAAATCGTTATGTGAACATAAATTTGGAGGAGGAAAAAAAAAAGCTCTTCGTCTTTATGATGAAAGGGTAGTAAAGCACCCATGTTAAACGATAATGAGCTCAAATGTCAGATTAATTCAATCAATGGTGCGCAAAGATCAATGTGTTCAGCACTGAGGGTAATGTTTCATGCCTCCTATGGCTGGTGAGGTCCAGGTGTCAAAGGCCCAGGTGCACTTTAGCAGACTAAAGTTGCTCAAATGTGGGCACAGAAAATTACAGCAAATTGTTAAGAGCTTTGGAAACTGTTAACTCTATCTCTGTTACCACATTTCTGAAGCCAAAAAGGCCTGATCCAGTCTGTGCCTTGATAGGAAACCGCCCAACAATGTGTCTTGTGTTCCATTATGAAAGGTGGCTACAGCTACCCCAGGATTGGGCCAAACTAAGGTTCAGCAGTATTGAACCACCCAGACAGGACTGGGACTCTCCGATGCTTCACTTTACAAGCCCAGCCTGCTTTGACAATAAAGGCAAGGTGAGGGGCAGCTGACAAGTGAGTGCAAGGGAAATTAAACAGTGAATGCACCTGTTTCCCATCATGCTCAGTTGCGGCTTCCTTGCTGGAGATGTAGCCAGAGGTGGGTGGAGCCATGGGTGGAGCCATGTAAGGCTTGTAAATGAGGTCATTGTGCAGGGACGGAGATTCTGCTTTTCTAGGGATTCTCCAGGCCTCTGCTTAGCTTTGCAAACAGCTGTTGAGCAATGACCCTTCTCTGGGTGCCTCCAGACATGCTTAATGCTCTGTGTTCTGCCATGGAGTGTGGAGCCCCAGGACAAGGGATGTTCCCCTGCATCCTCCCTCCAGGCGAGGGAAAGTGCAAAGTAAAAAGCTGCTAATTAAAAAAACAGGGTTTTAAAAAAACTTTCCCTGCCTCTGCACTGCTGCCACTGCCAATCGATGGTCACATGACCGATCACATGACTGCCAAGTTCACAGGCACTGCAAAGCGTTCCCCTGTATCTGTATTTGGAGGGCTATTTACAGCCCAGCCTCTTTGAATGCAACTAATGCCG
The DNA here is from genome assembly GCA_023333525.1 of Aspidoscelis tigris stejnegeri. Lineage (NCBI taxonomy): Eukaryota > Metazoa > Chordata > Lepidosauria > Squamata > Teiidae > Aspidoscelis > Aspidoscelis tigris. Next base: position 100,102,162 of record JALMGA010000002.1, read on the forward strand.
TTCGCTATTAACTCAGACTTTTGAGAGAAAGGGCTTTTTTGCACGCGGCCCTCCAGGATGGCCACAGACGCTCTGACACTGCTGAGCCCCTTCTGTCACAGAGTGTCTCCGGGTGTGCATGATCATCCTCTGTCTTAAGTGTGGCTCTCCTAGTACAATCTCACATGCAGCATTTGCGTGGTGATGCTGCGTGGGGGCAGGGCAGGGCAGGGAAGCCGCAGCTGTGCAGTTGCATGCTGTGTCGCCCATCACAGTAGCAATGGCTGGCTGCGCATGGCTCTTGCTGTGTGGCAAGCTGGAAGCTGCTAGGCAGCAGCATTCTCACTGAACAGGCTGTGGGGTAAGTTCCCGGTAGGTAGGTGACAGGGTCAGCAGGAAAGAAAATATCCAAACATGTCCAGAAGATTAGGAACCCCAGGGGCATCTCACAATTATTAGTGTCTCTGTCAAGCCACTTTCCACCTCCTTTTCTCAATCACTGTCTTCCTGCAGACTATGTTGTGATACGAAACATTTGTTATCAGTGCCACAGTAGGTCAAAGGGGGGGGGGCAAATTGATGCAACCAGAAGGCTGTTTTTCATTCACTGTGGTGCATATTCTGTGTGCTCAAAGAGTGTTAAGAGACAAAAAACCAGAATAGTAAGGAAAGAAATGTGAGGCAAGATCCACTGATATAATTGACCGGACTACTAATTAACATTCCTGTCCCTTTAGAAAAGCTGCTAATTGGAACTGAAATTTGCTGGATGTTAGGGCAACAGCTTTGTCCAGAGAGGCAAGAGGGTCCAGGGGTGGGAATGGACTATGAATGGGAAAGAGAGGAGAAGGTCTGAAAGGAGTTATGCAGGGTCCCCTCCGCATAGGCTGAGGGGGTTGGAGGCCGTGTTGCCTTAATCATAATAATAATAAGTGCCCAAATTACTTTTGACAAGTGAAGGAGATTGGAAATAATGGGGTCCTTTGAAAAGCCCAGAGAGCAAAGAAGGGAATCCATGAGATAATGAGGAGGAAAACCCCCCACACATGGCCAAGGGCTATTGCTTTCCACTCACCTGCTTTCCACCTCCTCAGCTGCAGGTGGTTCCTAGCTTGGGTGCACATCCACATAGTGTGTTTGTTAAAATGCAGACCCTTTGTATCCTTTTAGCTGGTAACTGTCAGGGACAATGCAGCATGGGGAAATACAGAGGAGCTGTGGGCCTAGCAAGGGGGGAAACATTCTCATAAAAATTCTTGCTAATTTGGTAGCACTTTTTGCACCCAGAGTCTTCGGAATGAACAGAAGCTTGTGGCAGACTGATTTCCAGAGGTTCAGGCAGCCATTGCTACTGTGCCTGTCAGATGCTCTATGCGCTGCACAAAGTGCCTAGAGCTGTGTCAGATAGGAAGAAATGGTTCTGTTTGTATTCAATTCGTATTGAATTGAATGCAAGAAAATTCATATTCGTTCAAATAGATCCCCTTCGAATGTAGTGGGATTCAAAGTTGATACGAATGTTCAATCCCTTACGAATCCCATACATACCCATGCAAATCCCATACGAAGCTTCATATGTATGAATTGAAACATTCAGTTCGAATTCAAATGTCAGTCTTCAAAGTGCTCTGAGAAGAGTTTTACAACTGAAAACAGTATTGGCACATCATGTGGTTGTGCTGTGTGATTATTCTTAAGGGTAAAACCAAAACTGAACAGGAGGGTTCTGCCAAAGAAATGAAAGTAACCCAATAGGGTAAAATAAATAAAGACAATGTCTACCCCAAACACCTATGTGAATAAGAAATACAAAACTGTAAAACAGAAAAGGAAATATAATTTCTGAAAGGGTAACAATACCCCACTAGGTTTTAATGAAAAATATTAAAAATAATAATAGAAAATACTTCAGTAAATGTAATGAAATATAAAATATAAAAGAGGGCAAACACGTTTCGACTGAAGTCTTCCTCAGTGGCCTATAATCAATAAAAATGATAAACACAACTCACAACTGTGACTCTGTGAAAAGTATCAAACTGTGCTCTTCTGCTACCTGTTAACTGAAGTATTTTCTATTATTACCACATTCAAATGTGATCTATTTGTACGATTATGGATTTTTGAACACGAAATGCCAAAAAAAATATTCGTGCACATCCCTAATGTAAACTATTTGAAATTATAAGTAAAGGGGGGGGGGGGAATTAGGGTGGCCAGATAAGAAGAGAGATGAAACTTCTATGTTTTAGTAGTCACCAAATAGGGACTTCTAGCATGCTCATTATGAAGGCAATACTCGCTGAATTTGTTTTTTTCTGTGCACCCACAATAATGTCCACTTTTCTCAATCCTAGCCATATTTTCTGTTCCTTGAATAGTTACATAGAAGGTGTTGCCTGCATGACAAATGTATGCCTGTCAAAATTCCCTCCATTAAACTATTAAAGAAGCAACAACTCCATCCTCTTTATTATATGATAATCCTAACCATATTATACAGCTGCACTGCCACTTGGCATTTTAGGAATGTTTTAAGATTTAGTTTTGTGCCAGATTAAAATTATCCCTCTCAGTGGCAAGTGGTGCAAAATAACTTTAAAGCTGGCATTGTACCACAAGCATGCTTTGGGTAAGCTTCCCTCACAGCAAATGCAAATCGTCCACCGGTATGTGGTTCACAGAAGACTAATGAGGTAAGTGCAGAAAGGGCTCTGGCTTCTGAGATTCTTGTTTTTACTCTTTATAGTGCTGCATTATTGTTAGCGTGCTTTATTCATTTCCATTTCAGTTCTCTCTTTTGCTTGGTCTGTCCCTTCAGTTGGCTTAACTGGATACAAATGACAGCAACTCCAAATCCCCTGGCATGCCCGACTGCAACACTTTGACTTTGTCTGAATTGATCAGAGGTAACCTTCCCAGGTCTTGTGAAAGAGCGAAGGGGCTGGAAAGGAAAGGCATAAGACTGTGTCTGCATTTTCCCCTAACAGTTTAGGGTCAAGTTTGATCCTTGGCCAGGTCAGCTCTTTTACACTCTAACACGCCAATGTCAAAGGAGTGCCTCTTCTCACTGCTGGATCCCAGCTGGAAAGGAACAAATAGCACAACAGTTCAGAGAAAGAGTCAAGGCAGCAGGGGTGGATGAATGGGCTACCTGGATGGGAAGCTTTGTCCTCATTGTTCCTGCAAAGTCTGTTCTGTTCTGTTTAGAGCTGGTGGTGGCCATAATGAAGATATGAAATATTCAGATACATTTTTCCTTTGTTATCACGCCCTCTAAGCCAAAAAGACGGCATAGAAATGAGCTCATTTGATGGGTAAGAAAGAACAAGTTGTGCAGCCTCAGGTGAAAGGTTAGGAAACTGGAAACAGACAGGCTGTACGGGGAGACAGATACAATAAAAATGGGGGAAGTGGTAATAAGTCTTCTGTTCAGACCTTATTAAAACCTTTTGCATCTGATCGGTTTTCCCATCGGTTTCTTTCAGAGGTACAGTATTAGCAGTTGGGTATTTTTCCACCCTTATTTTTTTCAAGCGAGGAAATATTTCTATGAATATATTTTGGTTTGGTTTTGTGTGTGTGTGTTTTAAAACTCTTTTGTTACTAGAACATTATGCATTTTTAGTTGCTTCTCCAACCTGAGATAGCAATAGTGACAAGGAGTGTTTCATCTTAGCAGGACTTTGCAGAAAGCAAAATATATCTTCCTCACTTCTAGCAGGTGACAAGGGGAATGCCAAAGGGCCAGAACCTTCTGTTCCTATCATCCAATTTTCTTGGGAAAAGATAAAGCCCTTTTCTTGAACCACTGGTAAGCCTGGACTTCAAAGATGCATGATGCCTCCCCAAACAGAAAAAGCGAAGTCTAACAAACAAGTTCTAATTCTGATAAAACAGAAAAATAGAGTAAAAAAGTGTATCAGAAATCAAGGCTGACTTTCATAGGTATAATGTCTTTGGTTGAATGTAGTGGGGATATCTCCAAGCTTTACTAAAACTGAGGTTATTCTTCATGATATGGGGAGGCAACTTGGCAAGACAGTTGCATTTCAGATTGCAAATAATAAAAATGAAACAAAAGGAAGATACAAATCTCCCCCACACTTTAGCCAAGATCTTGCTTTTAGACATGCAAGCAAGAAATAAGTAAAAGGACCCTCAGGGTATATTGCCATACAAGATTAAATGTGAATTCAGTCCGTTTTCGGGATCATCTGATCCCATTTACGTTTTTATTCCTGGACTTTTTGAGGACTATCCTGCTAAAATCTGCAGAAAAAAAGTCCTCGGAAAAACTGTTCTTGGTCCCGTTTTGGAACCCAGCCTGCTCCCCCCCCTTTGGGAATGCTACCAGACTATCCCAGGAGGAGAGGAGACTTTTGGACTGCCCCCCCTCATATGCTTCTGGCCAATGCCTGCCACGGATGGGTGGGATTTTACATCTGGGAAGGTCTGCCCCCTCCCCTTGCCATGCCTGCTTTGAACACACTGCAATTACGAGAGACAAAAGGAAAATTTTTAAAAACAGCAAGCGCAGAGGAAGGGAAAGGAAACCTTTTAAGAAACAGTAGCCTCCATTTAGGAGAGATACATTTAGCAACCATGGAGGAAAACTTTTTAAAGCTTCTGTTTACAGAGGGGAGGGAATTACTTTGTGATTGCTCTGTGTCTGTTCTTTTGCTCAGCTGATTCTGAACTGGGTAGGCTTACAGGGTTTGGACAAGGGGTGGAGATAAAAAGATCCTGTTTCTCCATGCTGGGGATTTTCACGGTTTGAATGGATACTGCAGTATTTGAATTCAGCCCGTGTTACCCTCAGGCAATTGGGGACAGCCAGAATGCGCAATGGGTCCTGAATCCGAATTAAAATAGTCCAATCTGGAGGTAAAAAAGTCAAATGGGAATCCAGCCTCAGTGTATTCAACTGAGGCAATAGACTCTTTTGCGCGTACATTTCTAGATTTGGTGGGGGACGCTCAGACACTGTACAAGGAGCCATTTCTTAACTAAAAATGGCTCTGTTCATGCTGGAGCGACCCCCATACCATATAGGCACACAGCAGTTAAAATTGCTCCACGACTATGCTAGCAGCAGGAATAGTAAAGCCCTGCGTGTTTCTTCTACACTTCTTTCAGGTGGAAGATGTGCAGGGGGAGTATGTGACTGTTGCCACGTCGAGAGATTGAGTGGAAAAAGAACTGCTTCTTGCTTTTTTCTCCCCTCGCCTACTTTTATCTGATTGAGCTTGTAGGCATTTAAAGGTCTCCCTGCCAGCTTCTTAGCCACCTTTTATCTCCTCCGTTTATTGAAATCTCATCATGTTTTATGGAACTTCCCCTATGCAGCCAGTCACTGTGGCCCAAGGAGTTCTGAGACCTTTCTGCACTTGGTCCGATAGTGCCTGGTGGGTGAACTTCTGCAGTGGAGCACCTACATTTGCTGGAACCCTTTCCACACCAGAAACAGCTCCTGCCATCCCAGAAACTCCCTGAGTGTTCAGTAGTGGTGCTGCAGGAAATTGTGCTCCACACGGATCCAAATCCTTACCTTTCCTGGCCACTGGAGAGACCATTCACATCTCTTCTGGGTACTGGAAGACATGCTGTGCAAGTGTACTGTCATGTCAGGTGACCTGAGAAGCTAGTGTGCATGCATGGCACATCACTCTTGTCCCAGTGACGGCACCGGTGACAACACACTGCCATCCAAAGAGAAGATGGTGGTACCCAGACACGCATCTGGACTCAGGTGAATGTCCAGGTGCATAGGGGGTTGGTTTGACATGTACTAGCATTTGGAAATGTCAGTGCTATTGCACATCAGTGGAAGTGCACTATTCCCATTCCCTGGATGGGATGGGAAATGCAGAAACACTTCTGGTTCTCTCAAGGCATTCTGTGAACATGGAATTCCCAAAAAGAAAGGGAACAACAGCAAAATACACAAAAATAATGTTGTATCCCAGAGATGATTCTGGGATCATTGCCACATTATTTTTGTTGTTATTTGGGTGGCAAAGAATATGATTTTGAAATTTTGGAACCAAGCAAGATTTCACCCACCCTGCTTGCCACACGGAACATCTTAGCTTCTTTTATGATATCTGAGTCTGAAATGGATGCTGTCAGCTCAGAAGGGACTGTGAAAGAAAAATGGAATTTAAATCCTGCTAAAATCCTGGTTTTATATTTGCTTTAGAAACTCATTTAAAATGAACTCCACTTTCAGCCTTCCATTTCAAAATGCTGATTCCCAAATGGCTATACCAAGGAATGGAAGGAACTTTTCAAAGTAAGCTAATGCAACAAGATGGTCTCCAGCGCTATTACTGTCTTCTTCTTGCCACATGATCAATAGCTGTTAACCACCTGATGGTCTAGTAGGAGAAGAGAAAGGCTGCATCTTCACTTCCACCAAGTAAATTGGCTGGAGGGAGGAGGATTAGATGTGGTTTGTCTATCCTGACAGACCATTTCTATTGCCCCAGCCAGGTCACCTTGATAAGTGCCACCACCTGAGTGTGGTCTCCTTGTCAGTCAGCCACATTGCACAGGCAAAGTCACCCCTGTTAATCCAGGTCACAATATTTCCATGGCCACTGTGAGCCACTGCAAGCTGAATGAAGGAGTTAGGCCTGCTCAAGAAGGGATCTTGCATGAAACAAAAGCATGACTATCAGTAAGCAAAGCTGGCCCAGAAAATAAATGTTACCCTTATCAGATCAATTGGATGGTTAGTGATTATAGCACAGTGTGTGTCCTTTTGTTCTTGGTGTGCATAGTATTAGGGGCCTATCAACTATTTTAACCAGGGGCCCCTTCCAATCTAGCTTGGCCCCTGGCAATGGGAGTGTCCTTGAGTAACTGCCTCCATTATTGTACTTGAACATCTATTTGGAAATGAAAAAGTGGGTGCCAAATTCTATTGCTTTTCCTCCGAAGAAGTTAGCAAAACATTCTCCTGTTCCAAAGAAAGCTGAGGTAGAGGGAACTAGTGTCTTCATGTCCATGTGATCAAAGTCTCGTTTGTCTGCCTTTGTAAATCCAAATGTGCCTCAGCTGTCTTGTACCTGAAAATGCCTTCTGCCAGACCTCACAGGAATTCATAGGCTCTATTTAAGTATGATACTTGGAACCCTGAACCCTGAAATATCGCCAAGAGATTTAATTCTGCCTTGTATCTCCACATATCCATTTACACTGAGGTGTAATGTAAACCAATGTTTGGCATTTAGAATACATTTCTAATAGACTAACAACATACAGTCAGACCCCCGTATCCACTGATTCAGTAACCACATTTTCAGTTAAGCACGGTTACCAGATCAGCTCACCTCACCCCCCATGGGCACCATAACAGAAAAGCTCCCAGAACTGGAAGGCCTATTTGGGCCTCTGTAGAGCATTGGAATAGGCATGTGATTCCACCAGAGCCTGTCCCAAAATGTAAGGTGGGAGGTAGGAAGCAGGTGGGAGGCGTCCAGCAGCATCACAGGCTATTCCAATGCTCTCCGGAGGCCAAAATAGGCCTTCCGGAAGCCAGAAAAGTACAGGATTGCACGACCTCAGAACTGGAAGGCTGCAATTATCCATGGTTTCGGGTAACCATGGTAGGAGCCGGAACGTTTCCCCAGGCGATGCAGGGGTCCAAATGTACTTGCAAAGAGGTCTGGGACCTATCCTTTTCCAACTGGTTGGATCACCCTGTGCTTCTTGGATAAAATGCCTAGTGAAAAAGTGTAGGAACTAACCATATGTCATGAAATAATAGTTTTTTGCTAGAGAAATTGCATGGGACAAAATGGCTGAATCCTTGTACACATGGGGGCAGCCTTTTCTTGTTTTTTTCTAGGGATACTAGAGACATGTTTTTCAGTATACAGTTCCCCAGAAGACATGGCATTTATGAGCTGTTTCAAGTAGGGACATGTAAAGTTCAGTTCATCTTCAAAAATTCAATTGAACAATGTGTGTTCACGGATGTTTGCACCAAATCAAATATGTGGTTGTTTGAATATCCAGAAATTCATGTGAACCAAACAAAAACAGTTCAATCAAACAGTTCATTTTCATTTTGCCCTTGGAAAGGGCTTCTTTGAATGGGATAAAGGGTATTATTTGTTTTATACTACTACAGAATCAAACACAAACAATAATTCACTTGATTAACTGGTTCACCATCATACTGAACCAGGCTTGCTGGTCCAGAACATGTGAGCTTGTGTGAGCTTTGAGGCCATCCTCTGAGGGGGAACCAATTTGGGTGTATTTTGGGGGTGTGAATGGGTTCCCTGGTAGTACTGAACATGGGACGCATGCTTTCTACATGTCTCTGTCTTCTGATAAGGGCCCACTGGTCTACCATTAAAGCCATCTACACTGGTCTATCAGTGAACCTGATCAGGACCTCCCTGATCTGGATTATACTCCATTTAATGCAGAGGGAGCAGATCCACACTAACATGTGGATCAATAGGATCCAGAAGAGAACTCTGTGGTCCTTAATTCAGGGTAAGTACAGAAAGGGCTTCTGAGAAAGCAGCATTGGAGGTCCTGGCTTTGAGCCTTCTGCCTAGTGACCTAAATAAAGCTTCTAGGACAGTGATGGCGAACCTTTTGAGCTCGGTGTGTCAGAATTCACAAGAAAACCTAGCTTAACTCAGGTGCTGTGTCACATCTAGAAATATCCATAATTTTGTGATATTTGTAGCTCTAGTAAAAAAGTTATATTTTTGATATGTGTATTTTATTAAAAGCAAAAACAAATAATTCTTTACATTTGCTACATCTACAGTTGAAAGTTGGCATTTAGTACGCTTCAAGAACAAGCAAGCACTACATGCCCAGGTGCCAGGGTGACAATGTGTGTCACCCAAAAGGGCTTGACGTGTTACCTGTGACACGCGTGTCATAGGTTGGCCATCACTGTTCTAGGACCTCCTGAGTAGATTTCTTGATCTCACTGGTACCCACGTGCACTTCTCCCCAGTATTGTCTAGGTGGTGTGTGACATCTGCAACCTGTGTCACTGTGCAGTCACCTCTCACACTCTTGCTGGCCCTTACCTTCATATCTACTTGGGGAATCTAAAAGCAAAGAAAACAAAACAAGGGAAACAAGGAACAATCTGAAGCCTGTGTGAGCCCTCAGCAGCTGACTGCCTTCAACTGATGTCCAAGCTCACTTGTTGTTTTAGATTTCATACACCATTAGGCATATGGGCTTCTGTCTTCAGCTGCTCAGCTCAGTTCCAAGTCCTCTTCTGGTCACATTGACTCCTGCTGTGTGTAGCAGGGTACTGAATGGAAGAGGATTTGGGAAAGCCAATGGAACTATACTAGCAAGATAATACTGGAAGATGCCAAAACAAATGAACTCTGTCAAAGAAATAATGAGTTTTTATACACAAAAAAATAGAATACTAGCAAGGAAATATATTGAGCATTGAGAGAGAGAGAGAGATATTCAGCAGTTTTGCAACAACCTGAAAATCTAGGCAATCATATTTTCTGTGTTCCTGTATTATGTTTTTGGTTGGAAGGAAGGAAGGAAGGAAGGAAGGAAGGAAGGAAGGAAGGAAATGCGGTATCAGAAGTTGACTTTTGGAGGAAGAGTTGAAAATTATTATAGGCTTGCAGTATAATTCTCATAAGGAGGGAGCAGAAAAGAAAATTCAGTGTAAAATGTATTATTATTGTCACTGACTGGCTTGTTATAGAGAAATCAGAAAGAAAAAAGCATGTTTTCCTTTCCCTAAGATTCACCTGTTACAAAGGATAAAATTTGTAAGTTAACTGTAATAAATAGAAAAGTTTTTTACAGATAGGTGTGATGTTCTCTTTCCTTCTTGAAAAGAGGGCTATGTGTTGCGACACATCATTTGTGTATAGAAAAGCTGAGATAGTGCAGGACACTGGAAAACTGTGGGGCATGGAAATACTGGAAAATTCTAAAGGTAAAGACCCCAAGCCTAATCTTCGTGGATGGCATTTCCCCCCTTTCTTCATAAGGACTGTCAAATCAGTGTCGAGGCTGAGCACATAGAAACTAGGGGTGTGCACACATGCAATTTTCGACATTTGATTAGTAACAAATCAAATATTTGAAAATCTGAATTTGTACAAATAAAGAAAAACTAATGTCTGGACATTCGAACCAATACAAATACATTCGTATCTATTCATATGCATATTCAATATGTATCCAATGATACTAATCTCGCACGGATCCGTAAGCATCACGTTTTCATCCTGTAATCGTACACATACAAATGTCCAAATTATTCCTGTGTGTGATGCCCGCTAGGACCCCTCAATCCCAAAAGTATGTTTTTTAGTTTAAAATGCAAAGTGTGGCGAACACGGTAAGTCCAGACGCTTAAAAGTGTCGCCAAAGTGTATTTTCACAAGGGTAAGTAGCCTAAGGGAGGGGCTAGTTGAGCACTCCAAGGGGAGGAGTTGAATTTGCATCCAGGCGGAGCTCAGCCAATAAGAGCGAAGCTAGCCAGCCAGGCCCATATTTAAGGGGGCCTGAGGGAACAATTTCTGTTCTCTGCCTTGGGTCGTTAATCAGGGAGGTTAACGAAGGGGAGAAACGGGCTCTTAGCTGAGGAGGCTAAAGTTAGGGTCCTGAGTCTTTTAGTATATGAATGCTAAGCTTGTGAAGTTATTTAAAAGGAAAGCTAACACATTCTGAACTGATTGAAGTTTTATTCTTGAACTTGTAGAGTCTTTTGACTTAGGGTAAAAGTGAAAGACTGAACTGCTTGACAGCTAAAGTAACCACGTGTAACTATCTGTGAGAAGAAGCTGACTTTAAACTCCAACTGTATTCAATAAACACATGTTCTTGTTGTTTTAAAGAAGCTTCGTCGAGTTCTGTTTATAAAGGGAGCCAAACAGGGCCAGAGTTCTGAACAGTAACTGTATCCAACCCACTGCTGGAGACTGGCAGAGTGGGGGCAGGGTGCTGTCTGCTGCAGCACCAAGAAGGGAGGCAACATTATTATCAAGCTAAAGAGTAGAGAAAAGGAAATGGAAGGTGCGCCTCTTGGAAGGGAATAACAGAGATTGATTTACAAGTAAACAAAACGCTACCACACTACCAAATTAAGAAAAATATATATATGAAATAGGTAAGGGTGGAGAGGCGGCCTTTACAACTGGTGGCAAGCGCTGGGATTCGAGTGATCCAGTGTTTGTGCAGAAATTTCTGAAGTAAAAGTTGTTGAATTTTGACTTTTAAAGTCACTTAAAGTCAATATCCTGAGGTAAAACACCTAGGGTAAGGTAGGGATATTGACTTGAAAGCAGCAGGTGGTCGTTGCGAGGTATACGACTTTGGGTGATTGGTAGCAACACCACTGGACATTGATGGTAGAAGCCATACTTGATTATATTGTTAAAAAAGCAGCCACGATAGGTGTTTCGAGGTAACAGCTTAAAGGTATATGTAGAAACACCTAATCTAAGCTGCTAACTTGTGTACAACACAATACACAAAGGAAAAGGCAGATTTTGTGAGGTAAACAAAGAGGGTAAAGTAGCAAATCTGCTGTAAAACTAAAAGTAAACAAGTGAATATATTAAAGCAAAATGGAAACCAGAGCTAGAAGGGTAAACCCTGGATTGGGAGATGGGGAAGATGTTGAACACCCCGTGATAGCTGCGCACGAAAATCCAGAAATATTGAGGATTAGGCTTGCTCATGAGAAAGAGATGAAAGAGATGGAAACTAGACAAAAGGAGATTGAAATGCAGTTAGCAAGAGAGGAAAGAGAAATGAAACAAAAGGAGATTGAATTGCAGTTAGCAAGAGAGGAGAGAGAAAAGGCCAGAGAGGAAAGAGAAAGAGAAAGAGAAAGAGAGGAAAGGATAAGAGAAAGAGAGAGGGAGCATGAATTAGCTATGGCCAGGTTAAAGGGCTCCCAAGGGGAACACCATCAACCAAGAATGTCAGGTAGCCAAGATAAAATTGATATGAAAAGATTTCAAAAGTTTTTGCAAGGGGACGATGTACAAGCTTTCCTCCATGCGTTCGAGAGAACTTGTACAGAGCTGGAATTACCAGCAGATAAACATATGGCTTGCCTGAGACCATGTTTATCGGGGCTGTTGTTACAAATCTATTCAGAATTGAGTGATGAAGATGCTTCATCTTACCCGAAATTTAAAGAGCTGGTCAAGCAGCGGTGCAAACTCACGGCAGAGTATTATAGAAAAGCTTTTAGATCAATTACAAAGAAAGGAGATGAAACTTATGCTCAGGTGGCATCTAATATTAAGCGACTCCTTCTGGAATGGCTTCGAGAAGAAAAAGTACAGAGTTTAGAACAGCTTCAAGAACTCATGGCTCTTGAGCGTTTTTATGAGCTTGTCCCGAGCCAAATAAAGTGGCTATTGCCTGATAAGCAGTTTAGAAAAGTGGACGAGGCTGCAGCATGGACTGATATGATGATGCAGGCCAGGGAGGATTGTTTCTTAAAATCGGGCTCACATAACACTATGAATAAACCGTATAAGAGAAACAGTGATTATATAAGGGAGACAAAGGGTCCATTGCATAAAGAAAAAGTATCACGCCAGGAGGGACACAATGAGTATGCTAAAGAGAAGAGTCAAACACTGAGCAATAAAGATGTAACATGTTATAATTGTTTACAAAAAGGGCATTTAAAGTACCAGTGCACGAAGCCCAAAGCTGATGGCAGAGATAAGAAAAGTGATGTCCATACCAGTTATTACATACAAAGACACAAGGAAAGCCCTGTAATAAAAAATGTTAATGTAGTTGAGGGAAAAAAGGCGAATGAGAAACAAAATGGCCGCCCAACTGAGGCCGAGGTGATTGGAAAACAAAATGGCCACCAGGCTGAGGCAAATGAAGAACCAGATGGTTGTTGGGATTCAGTATGCAGACCCGTTATGTGCATAAGCGTTCACAATGCCCCGGATCCTGAATATTTATGGGAAGTAGAGATAAGAGGGCAGAAGTTTCATTGCCTAAGAGATACTGGTTCATCGGCTTCAATTATAAGAAGTAATCTTGTACAACCTCATGAAGTTGTAGAGGGAGCTGTGATAAAACTGAGAGGGCTAGGCGGACCGATTATCGAAGCACAAATAGCCAGAGTGAAAGTGACCATAAGGGAATGGACAGGGATACATGAATTTGCCATAATGGATGATATACCGACTCCAATGCTGATTGGGAACAACTTAGCTAAAGAGATTGAATTAAAAGGGAAAGATGAAATACAAAAGGTTATTGCAGAGCCTGTTATTGAGAGCTTCCAAGAGCCAGATTGCCAGCAGGCAGAAGAAGCAGCGCTACAAAATATCTTGCCTGTGGAGGCAGTAGATCTCAGTGGTACCACTAGACAACAGTTTAAGCAGGATCAAAGAACAGATCCAACCCTACAAGAGTTATTCAAAAGGGATGATCTTAGTGGGGAAGACCTTGTGGAAAGTGAGCTGGGGAAACAAATGATTGAAAATAGCCAATTGCTGGAGGAAGACTGTATCTTAAACCAAGCCCTACAGCTAGGTGATATAGAATCTTTATTCAGTGACAATAATGCGGAAGATGTGGCAACAGAAGAAAGGCTTTTGTCTCAAAGCAGCACAATGTGCGAAGAGAATAACACTGAACTATTGGGGGGAGCAGTAACCAAAGTAGTCCTAGAAGTTAACAATGAGATTCAGAGTAATATATTGTCTGACAATAAGAAAGGTGACCTTTGTGGAGTCAGTAGCCCAGCAGACACCACTGATGAAGTCTGTGCAGATGATGAAAAGGGAGATCCCCAGGGTGCTGAAAAACAGTCGCCATCTATAGAAGAAATAGTAGAGGAGCAGGAACAGCATAAGAAAGCTACAGCGAATGATGTTGGGTTCGTAAAAGAAATTAAGTTTATCGAATTTGAGTATACAGTTAGAAAAGATAAAGCTGAAGAAACAAAACCTGTTCAACTGTTGAAAGTAAAGGCAGATGATATAGAAGATAAGAAAAATGGAAAGGGAGATTTCAAAGCAAGCACGGTTACAACAGTGGAAGAAGAAAAGATATTCCCAGAAAAAGTAACCAAAAGCCATGTTGACTCAGAAAGAAAAGGAGTGAAAATGAAACTTGATGGTCACCCGAGCCCAGAGCATTCAGTAAGACCGTTACCTACTGAAAACATAGGCATGAAAAAGAAAATTGACCAAAAGAGTGCAAGAAGTTTGGAGCAGTCTGAAATTAATGTGTATGGAAAACAACCAAAGCCTAAACTGTCAACAGAGGTTGTCAATCAAAGATCTATAGTGACTAGCACTGAATCAGTTACCATAGGCAAGGAGAAGAAAACATTGGTGAAGAAATTAGAGCGTATGCTCGAGAGAACAGGGGCTGAAATTCTGGTTGAACCACTAAAAAGCGAAGAATTGCTAAGTGGAACATCAAAAGACCAACTAAAGCAAACTGAACTTAACTGTGAAAAGCCAACAATTGCTAAACCTCTGGAAGACAGCACTGGAAAAGTTGATACGCTCCCATATCTAATAAGAGTTGAAGTGCAAGGAGCAATCTTCAGTCATAGGAACAATGATCAGCTTTTGCACAGGACACTAATTTTACAGAAGAAGCTTGGTGAACTTGGAACTGCAAGAAGATGTGCCCTGCAAAGATCATCAGCCAATGATCCAGCAGGTGACCACAGGCAGCAGACTCCAGAGGAGGCAACCCACATGGAGCCAAGGGTGATCGAGCACGGTCAAGAAGCAGCGCCAGACTGAGCTGAAAACGCTCACGCAGCAGGCTGACCAACAGACTAAGAGCAGCAGTAAAGGCTGAAAGAGACTTTGTGAATAACTGTGGGGGCACAAGGGGATTTGGTTGACTGAATTTGTTGATGTTGATGCATAGTAGTTTTTAAAAAATAAATAAATAAAAATAAATATTTATTTTTATTTATTTATTTCCTCCGCGGTAAAAGGGGTTGTGATGCCCGCTAGGACCCCTCAATCCCAAAAGTATGTTTTTTAGTTTAAAATGCAAAGTGTGGCGAACACGGTAAGTCCAGACGCTTAAAAGTGTCGCCAAAGTGTATTTTCACAAGGGTAAGTAGCCTAAGGGAGGGGCTAGTTGAGCACTCCAAGGGGAGGAGTTGAATTTGCATCCAGGCGGAGCTCAGCCAATAAGAGCGAAGCTAGCCAGCCAGGCCCATATTTAAGGGGGCCTGAGGGAACAATTTCTGTTCTCTGCCTTGGGTCGTTAATCAGGGAGGTTAACGAAGGGGAGAAACAGGCTCTTAGCTGAGGAGGCTAAAGTTAGGGTCCTGAGTCTTTTAGTATATGAATGCTAAGCTTGTGAAGTTATTTAAAAGGAAAGCTAACACATTCTGAACTGATTGAAGTTTTATTCTTGAACTTGTAGAGTCTTTTGACTTAGGGTAAAAGTGAAAGACTGAACTGCTTGACAGCTAAAGTAACCACGTGTAACTATCTGTGAGAAGAAGCTGACTTTAAACTCCAACTGTATTCAATAAACACATGTTCTTGTTGTTTTAAAGAAGCTTCGTCGAGTTCTGTTTATAAAGGGAGCCAAACAGGGCCAGAGTTCTGAACAGTAACTGTATCCAACCCACTGCTGGAGACTGGCAGAGTGGGGGCAGGGTGCTGTCTGCTGCAGCACCAAGAAGGGAGGCAACATTATTATCAAGCTAAAGAGTAGAGAAAAGGAAATGGAAGGTGCGCCTCTTGGAAGGGAATAACAGAGATTGATTTACAAGTAAACAAAACGCTACCACACTACCAAATTAAGAAAAATATATATATGAAATAGGTAAGGGTGGAGAGGCGGCCTTTACACTGTGAATAACTTAAAATATTAATATTCGTACGAATACTAAAGTATGGATGTCTGGACATTCAATTTGTATGTCCGAATTCAATTTGTATGTCCGAATTCAACCGAATTCATACGAGTAACGAATATTTCAAATATCTGTGCACATCCTTAATAGAAACTGCTTCTTATCTTATAAAGATACTCAGAATGGTGTTTCATTGGAGATTAGTGAGCAAACAACCTCTGTGATTTAAGTGAATTACCCAGCATGAGTTAGCAGACTTTCCCTGCTTGCCAGTAGTGCAGACTAATAAGGAATCTGTGAACATCCCTTCCACACACTCAGTGCAGTTTGAGGGAGGTCCTGTCCTTTCCTAGTACTTTCCTACCCCACTTTTCTCACATGTTTTGAGAGGACTCAAAGTGGCTGACAAAGCTTTCTATTCTTCTCCCCACAACAGATAGACTTCTGCTGCTTCTGCATTCACCTTCCTTGGAGTGTTCTATTCCTAATCCTATTCTATGTTACCTATTCTACTTCAGCCTGTTCTGAATCAAGCACAGCAGGTTCCATCCTGCGTCAAGACCAGCAACAATGCAGAGGCAGCACAGCTATTCCAGTCACTCCTCATCCAAGGCATCATGCACCTCTATCAGCAATTGAACCAGGCCCCATCACTCACACGTGTTTGGTGCAAATGATGGGACTGAATAGAACGGTCTTCAAGAGTCGCATGCCTGCCTCTGTGATGGTGCTTAGAGATGACCTTACTATGATTATAGGCCTCAAGCCTATTTGCAGTATGGCCTCTCATGAAGAAGTAGTGAAGCTCTGGTGAAGAGTTACAGCCTCCAAGCGTGCCTGCCCTCACCAGAAGTTCACTACTCGTTTATTAGGTGTGGAGCATGAAACTACTCAACGTTTAGCTGACATTTACCTGAAGCATCCAGGGCAGGAGCATTTGCTCTTCTTCCAGCTCTCTGGGGTTGTTTGAGGTGCCACACATGAGTGTCATCAGGGCAACAGCACTGATGCACACGCAGTCACAGAGGGTGCCGCAGCCAAAATGGAAGTGCCCAGGGGAGGACCGGGAGCTGGATTGAATAAGGTAGTGGTGGGGGAATGGCCAAAGTTGACTAGCGCTCCTTTCCCATTCAGTGGATGGAAAGGGAAGTGCAAAAATGTCCCTCTTCAAACACGTCCATAGCTAATCTGGAATAAAGATGTCTTGGGAGCTTCTGGTCCAGAATAACACTGGTCTTATGTGGAAAAAGTGCAGAAACAGCCTTCAGTTTCAAGGTCTACCTGCATAACCGTGGGGATATGTGAAATGCCTCCATGGTCCTTTACTATGGAGGAGCCATTTTGGTGGTGAATCAAGACATACCGTTGAAGTTGTGTCTCTCCCTCAGGAGCTCTGAGTACCAACAAATTTCCAGAAGGTTCTATGTCAGCTCCAAAGCTGGTGCGAGCTTCAGAGCCAATGTGGGCCCTGTTGCAGAACAGTCTGTCCCAATGTAAATGCCCTTGTTCCAGGCCAAGAGCAATGTATCTCTATTGGACAGATTAGCTAACCTGGGATCTGGGATAGTAGAAGGAGGGTTTGCAGAAATGTCCTAATATTCTTGAGAGTACAGTTAATTTTCCAAAAGCATGAGAAGGGTGCCATATGAAGGGCTTTCAAACTTTCATATTGGAATGGCCCAAAATGTTGCAAAGCCTGGTAGTGCTGACCCAGAGGCAACTATTCACCTGTATATGCGCAGTCATTTGACAACGTGGTGATGCTTCTGTGTCTGCAGTGAAATCAGGAGAGCATCTTATAATTTACCATGAATAGGTGCTGGGCTGTGTTGAACTGGATTGCACTAGGCCTATTGGTGAAATCCGAGTATATCCCAGAATGGAGCATAGGCACAGTGCGGAGTTGGACCATCCCTTGTCTGTATAGCTGAGGAGCACTTTTTTGTGCTCTACAGCTATGCTAGCCACTGGCTAGCACAAGCTGGCATGTACCCATTTGCACCTCTTCTGGACAATGGAAGAAGAGTTGGCTTTCCTACCCCACTTTTCTCACACGTTTTGAGAGGACTCAAAGTGGCTGACAAAGCTTTCTATTCTTCTCCCCACAACAGGACACCCGGGCCATGGTCACACAAGTCTAAGGCAGGATGGCCTATTTATTAATTCAATCTGAGGCCGTACCAGTGCTGGTCACAAGCCTAGATCGGTATAGGTTGTCCTCAGGCTGTCTCTGCCTTGGGCTGCATTGGTCACACCTTTCTCCAGGAATAGCTTTGAGTCCCATTAAATGGGTGAGAAAATAGGGGAAGAAAAGCCAACTCTTCTTCTCCACTCCCTGTTCCTGTCTCAAATCTATCTCCTTTCTGGTTGGATGCCATTCTGTCACTCAAGGGAGGCAGCGTGTGTTTGATGTTCTTTTTTAAGCCTGCTCCCCCACCTCCACACACACACTTCCTTTTTTATGTGCTTCTCTTCTCCACGTGATTAATTTTAAAAATATAATAATTTTGTGTAAAAATGCTAGATAGAGGAATCATACACATAAACTGAAGAGAGAAGGGGAGGTGCCTCATGAACTCTGCATGCACTGATTGGTTGAAGGAAAGACTGGACCCCACCCACCATGGCACAGTTCAGCCTCTTTTAGCCTGTGTTCCTGCTCACACTTTGAGGAAACGAAGTCCTATAAAAATGAGGACCAGGGTTAAGATGATCTAATGGGGGTAGGCTGGCTTGGAAAATGACTTAAATGAAGATGATCTGAGGTTGCCCTAAACTAGGGGTGTGCATGAATGTCTTTTTGGCTTCTAAATTCAAGTCGAATCAAATATCAAATGTTAAAAAAAAAAACAATTTGAATCCGCAATATTTGAATCTATTCATTTGAATATTAGATTCGTATTTAAAGATACGAATACCGAAATCCATTTGAATGTTTAAATTCGAATGTTAAGAAATCTGATTTGAATTTGAATGTCAACATTCATCGGATTTGAATCGGATTTTTGAATATTCCTGCACATTCCTGTCCTAAACTACTTGTGTGACCAGGGCCCCTTTGAGGTCAGTGGGGCTGTGAGAGCTCAGAAAGAGAGCTGTGACTAGCTCAGGTTTGCCCAGATGGCTTTGTGGATGAGTGCAGAATCAAACCTAGTATTCCCAGATAAGTGTCCAGCTCCCTAACCACTAGACCAAACCGGAATGGGATTGCATGCTGCATCATGCTGCATGTAAAGACATCCTGCTATTTAAGAATCTAGGTCCGGAGCAGATGTCTCAGGTATTAGATGCCATGTTTGAACAGTTGGTTGAAGGACGAGACCATGTCATTGACCAAGGAGATGATGGTGACAACCTCTATGTAATTGATTGGGGAACCTATGATATCTATGCGAAATGTGATGGTGTTGGAAGGTGTGTGGGCACCTATGAAAACTGAGGAAGCCTTGGAGAATTGGCTTTAATGTATAACACACTCAGAGCAGCTACAGGCATTGCTACATCTCCTGGTGCAGTTTGGGGTTTGGACAGAGTAACATTTCGAAGAGTCATTGTCAAAAACAATGCCAAAAAGAGAAGAATGTATGAAAACTTTATTGAGTCATTGCCATTCCTTAAATCTTTAGATGTAAGCTTGGTTAAATATTGCTTTGCTAATATTCATTTTTAATGCGTATCTTGTTTTAATGTCAATATTGTTTTTAATCTGCTGATTAATCTGCTGTTACTCGCCCAGAGACCTTCGGGTATGGGGCGGGATAGAAATGTAAATCAATCAATCAATCAATCATACAGTTGCTGTGGCAACAGGCAGTATGTAGGCCTATTGGTGCTGTTGCTACGGCTACAAAATCACAACTGGTATAGCAGTGATCACACTTACTGAGCTGGTAAGTAACTGGCAGATACGCTTGGAATGGACTGGATATGTGAAAGTGCAGATGCCCAGTCCATCCCAGAAGTTCACTGGCCATCATGCCTCACAAAGATGTACAAAGGCCCATAAAGTCAGCTGAATCTAATCGATATATAGTCCGTTTCAATCCTGATTATGGCCTCTTTTGAACCGAAACTGATCAGCTTCTTTGGATGAACTTTCCCAACCACCAAGCCACATCAAAAGTATTTTATTTCAGGCCCCTGAAACAAGCACAAAAGGTGGGACAGAGGAATGGTAAAAGCTGAAGGAGATCCGAGCCCAAAGCTTTACCGGGTGGGAGGGAGCTGTTTGTCTGAGAAATGCGTTATTACATATCTCAAGGAACAGATGACATTATATTGCTTTACATTTGTGATATTTTTGCTCCAGGGTTCTAGGATGATTTGCGATGATGAGGCCGAGGGAGATAACAAATGGCTGTCATGAGTGGATGAAAAATGGACTTTCTCCCCTTCTGTTATAGCATTAAATAGCTATTTGTATTACAGCAATTCTTTTCTTGTGGCATCCTGAGATGTAAAACTTTATTTGTTAATGACACATTATTTAATTTAAGCCGCCTGAAAGACTCCTTCAATAAATTTGTTTTCTTGGAAGGGAAAACAACAGTTACATGTTACAGTACACGAATGCTTAAAACACGAATTTTTTAAAACATGAAAGCTTAAAACATGCCCAGACTGTTGTGCCATTGAAACTACACTCTTCTCCTCTGAGGAAACTGGACTGGCAGGACAGGGCATGACATGATTCCAGAGGGCATCCGAGGGACCCAGCTGCTGACAGTGTGGGTTCAGTCTACCATCCCACATTCTGATGCGGCACATCGCCCCAGCCAAAAACACTGCCAGTCCAGTCTCCCCCCACCCTCAAAAGGGGCAAGGGGAGACTGAACTGGGGGGGGGGGTTTCCCACCGACTGCTGCAATCCCAGTCGGACTGCAGCAGCCAGCAGTGAACCCCTGTGTGTCCATTGGCACCCAGGGGTTTGTGCGACCCCTCCAACCTGTGGGATCCCATACCTTCTTGGGCCTCAGGTCCGAACTTCACCCGGCCTGGAGAACGATGTGTTGCTGTCTGCACAGGCGCGCATGCTCCAGTAGTCAGGCCCCATGATGACCTGACATACCAGCATGGAGCTGAGCTGCCGCAGTGCACACCTGTGCAGAGAGTGGGAGATCACTCTCCAGGCTACACCAGGAGCACCCTGGGCCCAGCAAGGTAAGTTGATTGTGCAGGCATGCTAGCTGTTGGGCTGATTTGGTCCAATGGCAGCGGCGGGGGGTGGGGGCAGGGCCCACAGCCGTCTGGGAGGGAAAGTGCAAATGCTCTCCCTCCCTTACAGCTGTGGGACAGCCTGGGATGGCCGGGAATGGGTGTGGAGCACAATTTTGTGCTCTACATCCAGAACACGATTAGTCTGCCCTGGGATGGGCTGGGACAGTTCCGAACAGAACCACCGGCCCAGCAGAGCGAATGCTCTGTCCCAGGGCTGTCCTACTGACATTCTAGAGGCCTAGTGTGAACAGGACTCTGAATGTAGAAGACCTTAGTTCAAAGGGAAGTCCATCAGTTGGCCACAAGCAAAGCCACCTTACAAAAGCAATTGGGATACAAAATGAGACAAATACAATATACAATGGCGAGTATCATTAACAGTAATTAGGGCCCTTTCTCTACTTGGCCTTATTCTGGATTATATCCTGGACTAAGGGCCTGCCACCTGCATGCTAGTGTAGACTATGAAAGGCCTTGAGAGGGCCCTGCCTTAGTCTCCAACAACAAGCAAATGGCAGGTCCCTGTGTCAGGAATAAGGCCTAGTGCGGAAAGGAGCAAAGAGCCTTTATGGGGAGGCATTAAAAGAAACCTGTCAAATGATGAAAGGGATATCACTTTGGAATGAGTATGCATACCTTGGCAACAATAGTTCCTTTGAGGCCTTTTCCAGATGGAGTGGAGGAGTGGGTTACATAGACCATCCTGCCTTTTCCATATGAGTTAAAAAGAAAAGAGCCTTCACACCCACAACTGTGCATTTCTCGCTTACAGTGAGGATTCTAAATAAGTAAATAAATACACAATTCTTAGCTTCAAAGTGAAACATATTAACCTGTGGATTTTTGTGGATTTTTTAAAATTTTGTGCACTGCTTTCTTTAATCCTAGGTCAGCACTAGTTCTTGGCAGAGTAGAAATGTAAATCATTAAATGAATAACCATGCAGGTGAACTTTCCACACCTTATTCTGTATATGCAGTCAAGTATCCACAGCCTCTGCTCTGTGCATTCATAGAACATCTGAAAGCAGTTTTTCATCAGACCTTCGTCAGCTTTCCCTTGGCCTCCAGCTTTGGTTCTTCCTCTCACAGTTTTCTGTCCTGGAAATCCAAACAAATTATTAATGTTATTAAATATGTAACATTTTCTGTGTGTGTCAGGTAGGGGGGATAGTCACACATCAAAAGTCTGAGAAATTTGGCACAACCAAAACAATCTTTTTTTCAGCTGAAAAACATCGTTGCCTTTCGTGGCATTTTTACCTGGCCAAAAATGCCACCTAAAAATGCCATCTCCTCCTACTTTAGAGGTCCTCTGTCAAAGCATCAATGCTCATTTTGATCATTTTAGTTAATTAGCATAGTCCCTGAACCCAAGTTCCAGGGAAGAAATTGTGAAAGTTAACTGGCACTGAGAGCACAAAACCTATGCAGTTCCTAAATTTGGGAAAGATTGAGCTGAAACTTAAGTAAAACTTCTTTACAGGTTACAAGTAATATTCTTATTTTCAGGTTTGGGTTATGTGACAAATAAGAGACGTACACTTTTCACCCCCAAATCCTGGGGATTTGGCTGTGGTCACACCTAAGGTTTAATCCACCTTCAGAGAGAGAGAACACATCAGCAAAGTGACCGGTGATTTTCTTTCCATATTATCTATCCCAAAGATGGATTTTCTGACTTATTTGACACAGAAAGAAAGCAGCTTGTCACTTTGCTGATGTATTCTCTCACTCTGAAAGTGGTCTGAAGCTGGATTAAATCTTAAGCGTGGCCACAGCCTATACGGGTTTTACCCAAGCCAGAAATCTGTAATGCAAGTGCAATAATCCCTTCTATAATGTGGTTTTCTGTTCCCAGAAGAAATCCCAGTTCTCCATCATTTCTGCACTGCACACAAGGAAAACTGCACACAATGCAAAAATAAAATAAAATAAAAATAGCTGTATTCAGTACACAGATTTCACTGAAAAAAAGGCTGCACCCACGCACATTTAAAAAGCACCTAAAAAGTGGTTTAGTGGTTGTAGTATCCTGATGCTTGGGTTCCCATCCTACTTCTAATCCACATTAAAGGTCAAGGAAGTGGTTTTTATGTCCTTTAGTAGTAGGAACCTAGGCCGCATCCCCATTATAAGCTTAATTCAGTTTCCCTAAACCGAAATAAGAGAACCAGATGCAAACACGAATTTGCCTGTTCCCATTACTTTAAACTTAATCGCATTCGATCCGGATTCTGAGGATCGTATGTGGCATACGTGACTCAAGGGGGGACTCAAGTGGTGTCATGATCCCCAGCGGTCCCGTCAGTGCTTGCCCTCCTTAGAGTAGCCGGGTCCTGTTAGGATGCTGAGTTCATGCAATGGCCGAGTGAGTACTACAGTGTAAACACAAAACACGGGTAGCAAGCGGTTTAAACAGTAAACTAAAACAGGTTTATTATTATACACAAGCAATACTAGAAAGAAATATAAAGTTCAGGTATTAGTTAGCTTAAGTCTATCAGTCTCTTAAAGCTACAAGCTTCCCAGCCTACTAGCTCCTATTCCTTTAAAGGAAAATAGTTCCCCTTTTAAGGTCAAACCTCTCCACATTCCACCCTCCTGACTAGCTCTGCCTCAGCCCAAGCCTAGCCAGTGTACTAGAACGTAGCTCTGGATGATCACAAGGTGCTGTCTGTCCTTGCTTGTCCGACTGCCCAGCCTCGGTCGGTTGCTTGCAAAGACTTCCTCCGAAATCACCTAGTCAAAAGACCAATGGTCAGCTACTGGTCCGGCTCTCTCAGGTTCAGCTCTTCTGTTCCCTTTAGCATCAGTCCCAGCACGAAGACCTAGTCTGCTGTACTCTGAGTTCATTTATGCTTTTTCCCTCTGGTGCTGATTGGCTGTCACCTCCTGGGGTAAACTACTGAAATAAAATGCTGCTGGAGACTCCTGAGAGAAGTTCCTGTCCCTTAAGCCTGATTGGTGGGAACTCCTCCTCTAGCCCCTCCAGCCCTCAGATCCCCGGACAGCTTTTCCCTCCAAATAACAGCTGTAGCCAATCTTTGCACTTGGACCCTCACAGGATTTCCCGCCCTTTTTGCAGCCTCTCCCCAGGGCTTGCAAAAAGGCTTGCAAACACAGCTTTCTAGGGCTTTGCCTAGACAGAAAGCCCTGCCTTCAGCGAACAGGCTTGCAAGGGACATGGGAACCTTACTGCCCATCACAGCCTGACCCCTGAAACCGTCACAAGTGGCTACTTTTTAAAAGCCGCTTTTCGGGGCTGCCCTGCCCTCTTCCTCCTGGCATGAACACAGCACCCATAATGGTCCCCTTCACTGAGCCTGGCTGGGTGGCTGCCACTTGCCTGGATGGAGGAAAATTGGCATCGGACAGCCAACGATTCTTTCTCCTCTTCTCCCCATTGCCCAGGGCACACAGCAGCAGTGGCAACTCAAGCAAGGGGGCTTTAAACATTCACACATCTCCCAGAACCTGTCCCTGCTTTCCTTTCCCCTTTAAAGGTCAGAACTCCAAAGAGCTAGAATTGCACAAAATTGCAACATTGTTATCAGGTGTGAAGTGGCTAGATTGCTACAGTGTAGCAGCTGCTGTGAAGGTTGGATTTTTATACTGAAATCACTGTCTTTGGAAGCAAGCTATTGGGAGAGGGAAACCCTAAACATGGATTCTCATCCTTTAAAACGGTAGGGTCCCCACAGTAAAAAATGTAACACGTATCAAGCGCACGATACTGAGTGAGACTTGTTGAAATGAGGGTTAACATTTACAATGCTTTGGGGCGATTTAACACACAGAAAGTGTGTTAAGCCAAACTGTCATGGGGTCTGCGAGGATTGAACCCATATTGAATCCAAAATAAGCTTGCCGTGGGGATTCACCCTTAGACCGCTAGCATACGGATGCTACCATCTTTAAGCTATTTTTGAGTCACTTCTTAAAAATTGTATGCAGATGCAGTCAAAAAGATAGGTGGGAAAATTTATTTTCTTTCTCCAAGCTCAGCATTGTTCATCATTATCTGCTTCTACACAAGCATGACCCCTTCTAACCTTCTTACACAGTATCTAAATCTTTCCTAAAATAAGCCAGAGGGGATGAACAAGATAACCCATTGATAACCTTTTAGTCCTGTCTAGATGTTTTCTTCCATGGCCCAAGACATCCATTTTGGTGTCTACAACTATCACATTTTCTCAGAATTCAACATAAATTCCTGTGACTGTTTATAAATGAATTAATTTTTATATATTTGTATCCACCACCACCCCACCAAGTGGTCCCAGGATAAGTTACAACATTTGTAAAAAAAACCATGAAGCATCAATGAAATCAATAGAACAAAACCCCAAATTTAACATGGTGATCAAAATACCATCCTCCCTCTCAGCAGGACTACCGTAGGAAGGAACTGATCATCAAAGGCTTGAGTGAAGAGATGAGTTGGGAATTCTGTCCTAAACATTTACCCGATTTGGTTAGAAAGAAAAACCAGATCAGTTCAGAGATTGTACAGGTCTTGTACTGAAAACAGGAGTGATTAGCTAACTGTTCATGAACCTGATGCAGCCCTTCAAGCAAGTTCTTCTTGTCCTTCAGGACTT
Organism: Aspidoscelis tigris stejnegeri; assembly: GCA_023333525.1. Taxonomy (NCBI): domain Eukaryota; kingdom Metazoa; phylum Chordata; class Lepidosauria; order Squamata; family Teiidae; genus Aspidoscelis; species Aspidoscelis tigris. Next base: position 100,127,820 of record JALMGA010000002.1, read on the forward strand.
CACTGCTATTGGCAGGAATGGGGGAGAGCAGGGAAATGTGTGTGGGGAGAGAGATTGGTTGAAGGATGCTGAGGATGTAGGTTAACTTCTCCCTGGTCCTTGGAGACAAGTGATCACTCCTCATGGGATCTTTACCTATGGCATATAGGTAAAGAATATATATATATTCCAGAGGATGGGTCAAGTTGTTACTATACCCACTATCAGAATGCAGCTCCCAGAGATCAGCTAAAGATGAGTGTGATTCTCCAAGCCAGAAAAGGGTGACCATTTGGACCACTCTGGACTGTGCAACATAACAGATAGCATTTCAGTGGGAGAAAGAGATCTGTTCACCAGTACAGAGCTTTGTGTGCTATTATCTTACTTACGGTATGAATTTCCCTCTTTGCAGAAGCTAATTGGATGATTCTTGCAAGGCCATATTTGAGGGAAGGAAGATCTAATATTGCTAGTCTTTTAACAGCCAAATGCAGCCAAATGCAAAATGGTTCCGTCTTTTGTGCTCCAGCTCAAAATAGTGCCCTGTTTAAAAGCAGCAACTTTTGTGAGGTATGTGATAACCATTATTCCAGGTTACTCACCTGAATGAGATTTGAACTGTTGCCTCCTGGATCCCATTAGCAGTCAGCTATATTCACCCCTCTATTAAATCCTTTTATCCTGTGTGAAATCATCTTGTATACACTTTTGAGTGTAACACTCTTAATGGAGTCCTGTCCTCCACATTTCTAAACAAACAGCAACAGCATCCTATAAAATGTTTCATTTCCCCAAAGGCGAAACGTTTTATGCCTTTGCCGGTACTTTTGACAGTAGAGAAAAAGAGCAACTGTCACATACATAAATAACGAATTGGGCATGAAAAAGCTGGTTGCAGGTGCTCTTCTCTCTCTTTCGCTCATGCATCTCCCACGGACTAATTTTACAAATCGTCTAAAAGAACACTTTGCAAAGTGCAAATGGACTGTTTCACCCAGCTCTGCTGGGAAATTTGAATGGATCCTAAGATTCTGCTTATTGCAGGCACCAGCTAGGCATTCAGATAATCCAAAGATTTCACTTTCCAGAAATGCTTGATTGAAAAAAAGAGGGCATTATATTATGGCTTTCCCCTCTTGTTTATCCTGAAAACTTGCACAGTTTGCCATGGAATCCATGGCTGCTTTCATTCCAGAAGCATGTTTTGAAGCATTTGATTCGAATTTGAATGTCAGCCTTCAAATAAACAAATAATATAAACATGCACATCCTCAGACTTGAGTGCTCATCAAAGGCACATTCACATGAGTGGCTACTGTGGCTGCCCACTGGGAACAAGGACATCTTCTGTCCACAGTGTGAAACCTCAGTGCAGATGAACCTCAGCAGTGGAGTTGCCAAGCTGCTTCTTGTAGCAATAAGGAAGCTGCTATAGTGAAAGGACCCTGCTCCCTGGTCTTCTTCCTTTCCTTCTCTTCTGTGCCCCTCCAAAGTGCTCCAGAGGATTCCTCAGTTCTTCAAAACAGATATCCATCCATCCATCCATCCATCCATCCATCCATCCATCCATCCATCCATCCATCCATCCATTTATTATACTTGTACCACTTCCCATTAAAGAATTCCGAAGCAGTTTACAAAAGTAGAGATTGAAGAAAAAATAAAGGTGCGCTAGAAGAAAAGGAAAGCTTGATTGGTCTTATGTAGGCTTTCATAGCTGGATTCAATCTCATTTGTAGCAGTTTTTGGTCTGTTATGCTGTGTTCCAAGTTTCTTCTGTGAACCTAGGCTTTTGGATATAGCTGTGATATTCATCTTCAGAGGATTTTGCTCTTGGATGAATCAAAGGCAGTTGCCTTTTGACTGAAGCTATTCTTTGTTTAGATGTCATGATTACAGTATTTTCTGTGAACCTGACACATGACTTGCCTTCTCTTCTGACACCTTGGACCCTCAGAAAGAGTGAATTCAGCACTTGCCAGTTATCTCAGCAATCATTGTGTTTTAGTTTTCATCAGTTGAAATGAAAGTTGTTTTCTGGACTGGTAGTCCTTGAGTTTCCTCCCCTAAGGGAAACTTACACATTGATTTGTCTATCAAGAAATGAAACAATATACTCCACCAAGCCCATGGACATTGTGAAGAATTCTGAAGTTCAGTTTAAACTTTATGCTCAGTTCACATGAAAAGTTCCAAAGTCTCCTCACATGTCACTCTAGATCATGCCACTCTAGAAGGCCAAGAACAGAGCAGGGCATGGCAGCATGTGCCAGGGACATCTCCACTGCCACATCTGCATCCCAGCCTTTTTTGGTCTGACTCCCAGACTCCAAAACTGCAGCCCAGGGGCATTTTGATGGCACACTGCAAAAGACCAAAGGCACTGGACTTTGAGTGCTGTTTGGTCTAGCTCTCTTCTGAGCTCTCACAGCCCCACCCACCTCACAGGGCAATGAAAAAAGTGGGTAGAAAAACCAACTCTTCTTCTTCTTCTTCTTCTTCTTCTTCTTCTTCTTCTTCTTCTTCTTCTTCTTCTTCTTCTTCTTCTTCTTCTTCTTCTTCTTCTTCTTCTGTCACCCCAGGTCCATAGCTGGGGGGAGGAGAGTGGGGGGCAGTCCCCCAATTTTCCCCCCTCAAAACTTTTGATCCATCAAATGTGACAGCCCCTTCAAATTTGTGACCACCTCCCCAAAATTGTGACCCTTCCCATATACATGGAGCTGGCTATGGGCCTACATTGCTCTAATCATCTACATGGTAGATGGGTGGAGTGCCCACAGCCTGGAGGCACTCTAAATGAAAGGTCCATGCTAGAGCATTTGTCAGTCAGGTCCCAAGGGCACTAATATCTAATGTCTATTGTGTGGATGCTGCCATATTGAATATAATTAACAAGAGCTGTTTAGAAATGACAATTGTTTCAGTTCGTCACCTACTAATTTCATTAGTAAACCTTAAACTCATTCATTTAAAAAGAGATGCATTTTGAAATAGCAACCTGAATAACATAGTGCACATATTGATGCTTGTGAGAGCCCATAGTAAGACAAGTCAGCCATAGAAGTCTAGAAATGAAAACTATTTAAAGACTGTTGTGCTACATAAATTTAACCAGCTGTAATGCTTGCAATTGAAGATGCATAAAGAGTCAGAAAGCTGAGCTACTGTATTTCCTTGGCATAAAAGAAAAGATTAGACTCAACAGTTTCTTAACACCAGAAGCGAATACTATGATCGTTCAGTTTTTGCCTCCAGGAGCTGCTTTTAACTTCTACACTGAGCCCATAATTCTTGTTCATATCCCCGAACAAAATGTTTCAGGCATAGCATTACAAGTTAATTAAGGCTGCCTGCAGATGGCAAGAGACAATGGCAGGATCTAGAAGATCTAAAGAAGATGCCACAGTTGCTTCGCCTTGTCCCCACAAGATGGGGGAGACAACTGCAGACTCTTACCTGCATCTGCCTGATGCTTTTGTGACTGTTCCTCTTGAAAATACACGTGGATGCTAAGCAAGAAGCCACCTACTCCCCTTTGTTTGTTTTGCATGATTGACTAGCATCCAGGTAGTTTCAAGTGGAACAATCACAGAAGCAGCAAGCAGACACGGGTAAGCATTCATGCTCTATGAAACATGGCATTGTTGCTGGATTTCTCATAATAGCAATGTTTTGGAGTATCATCTTGATACCTTGGTACTGTTATCAGGAATGCCATGGATACATATGGCATTTCTAGCATAGTCATTGGAGAATCATGGGTTTTAACCTCTATCTGGAGGCACCTTCAATTGCTGTCACCACCATTTCCCTGTTCCCCTCTGAGCTTTGGCTGATTTTGGTATTGACTAGGGATGTGCACAATTTTTTTAGGGGGGCATTTGATTTGAAATTAATCAAATGTTTGAAAATCCATATTCATACGAACAGATAGCATTCAGTGTGGTAAAATTCAATTCGATATGAATCTATTTGAAAGTATTCGTACTAACATTCAATATGTATCTGATATGAACAGATATATATCCAATATGAACAGATATGTATCTGATATGAATAGATATGTATCTGATGTGAATAGATATGTATCTGATATGTTTTCCCAGCTTAATGAATGTCCGAACTATTTGTACAAATGTCCAGAATCATTTGTATTCATTTGAATGTTAGCATACAAATACTGTAACATTTGATTCAAATTCAAATGTCTGAATTCGGATGAATTAGGCCGAATTTCCAATGTTACGAATATTCATGCATATCCCTAGTATCAACCCAACATAGACTTTGGTAGCATAATAATCACGATAATTTAAAGAGTAAGCTATGCAAAGGGATTCAAGGTACAGAGTATCAGATGTTAGGAAAGAACACTGTAAGGAATCCTCACAAGTTAATGTGATGTTATTGTTACCTACCCTGAGACCCTATGGTATAAAGCAGGATAAAAATTTAATTAGGTAATTAATTAATGGATTTTAATAGGCTCTTAGCTGTTTAATGGGCTCTTAGCTGTGAGCCACTTTGGTCTAGTGGTTAGGGAGCTGGACTCTTATCTGGGAATATCGGGTTCGATTCTGCCCTCCCCCATGAAGCCATCTGGGTGACCTTGGGCTAGTCACAGCTCTCTTCTGAGCTCTCACAGGCCCACCTACCTCACTGTCTGTTGTGGGGAGAATAGAAAAGCTTTGTCAGCCACTTTGAATCCCCTTAAATGGGTGAGAAAAGCAGGGTATAAAAGCCAACTCTTCTTCTTCTTCTTCAAGGAAAATGGAGTTCAAAAGAGCTACTTGCTCTCAGGTGAATGGTCACTGCTACTCTTTCAGATTACTGCAGTGTACTTTATATGGGGCTGCCCTTGAATTCAGTCCAGAGACAGTAGCTAGGGCAGAATGTTGCATCCAGGATTTTATATTGTCCTGGAAGGTGGTCACATATAACTCATATGCTTTAAGTGTTATATTAGTTGTATACTGTCCCTAATTCAAGATGATTTCTTGTTAACCTGTAGAGTCCTAAAAGAATCTAGACCTGGATATAGAAAGACTGACTTATACCAGAATTTAGTATTATCTAGAACTAGCTTACTGATAAATTCTGTAGCCATGTGCTTTCCAGAATCCCTCACTCTGAGTTATGTGTTAAGCCATGGCAGGATTATACCAAGGCAGAGACACTTATGTCAAACTATATGATTGACATACTATTGATATTTAGGTTGGAAATACAGACTTATGATCATCAACATGCGCTAAGCTATGTTAAAAGATATAAAAATATAATTTTAATAGACAAGCTTCTATTCTGGCAGAAAAGGCAAAGACTGCAAATAGTTTTTTTGCAGGACATGGGAGCTGATTAAATCTGCATTTACAAGAGATTGTCCAGGGAAGAAAGATAATCCCCTCACCCCAAAGACTGGTCACTGTTTACAGAATTCTATCTAAAAATAAAATAGAAAATAGAAGCCAACTTTGTCTACAGTAAATATCTGGAAAGATCTTTATCAGGAGTGCTAAACAGGATTAAATAAGTTTTGATTAAATCTATTGTTCCACCTGATTAGATCTTTGTTTGCAGTAAAGCCAAACCATCAGTTCAGACATCACGTTACTAAGGATTCTCTCAAGTCATGTACCTCCTTTGTTTCCTGCCCACTGTTCACCTAGCTCTTCCTTTCCCCAATCACCTGAATGGAACCCTCATCCTCCGCCTATGGGTTACACCCTTTCTTTGTTTAACTTTACTGCCCAGGTTTGTCATTGGTTTCTGACCCCTGAGCTGGACTTTAGGAACAAGAGCTCTGCCCCCCCCCCCAAATAGCAGTGTATAAAAATAGCACACCTGGAACAGTCCGGTATGGTCTTCCTATGCATCACCTCAATGGTTTTCCATCAATACTACAGTTACGGTTTTCATTCACCTCTATGGTTCCCTCTCACTTCCCTTCATACTCTGGGGCCCCGTCTACATGGAACTTTTTTGTCTCTCTATTGTCTCTCTATTGCTCCTCTATTCCGAAAAAAGCATCCCCATGAGGTTCGGTAAAACACACATTTAAAACGTACCTTCTGTCCCCATGGAAGCCGTTTTTTCTTTGCCCGCATCTTTCTCCCACTGCCCGCCCTCTGGTTGATAGGTAGGGTGCCAGCGGGAATGGGGAGGGACCGCGATCTGTGTGGCCACAGCCAGAAAGCCTTTAATGTATTGGAAGTCATCCGGGCAACCAGCTGACTCCCAAATGTCTGCCAAAACATCTCCCATGCCGGCAAAGGCAGCTGCCGGGCTGCAGCCAGGCTTGGGCAGAAGCAATTCATTACACTATTCACAAGATCTCCGACCGCTGAAATGCCTCCCCAGCCTCGTGCACTCATCCACTCTCAACACTTTCGATTTTGGGTGGAAGCAATTCATTACAATGTATCTTATGTGACTGGAATGCCTGCCTACTGCTTTCATAGATCTTGAATACTGGCTGTGGGTGAGAGGCAAAAGAGAGATGATCTCTCTGGCTGGCAATCCCCGCCCCCAAATACCTCTTTTGCCACGGAGCGTCTCCATGCACAATGTTGCTAGGAATACCCGTGGCTTCCAAAAAGTGTGTTGGTAGTCTTGTTTAAAGGGGGGTCTTTCTTCCATGCATTTTCCTCCTTTGTGGCACTGGAAGCCCTGAGAAAGCTCTGCATGCAGATGCTCCATGGCAAAAGAAACATTTTAATGGACTTTTGATTGCATGAAGACGGAGCCTGGATGATTTTTCTGTTTCATTTTTTCTTTCATGTCATTAGGTGAGGGATCATAATCTACATTACAAACTTGTTGATCTTGGGGGGGGGGAATGGGGGGAAAGTATTTGGTTATGTAAATGTATACTCCCTTCATGACATCTTGAGAGAGTTGCTACAGGTTTACGTCCATTGTATTGGTGGTGGCCATGTCTGAATTGGTTTGCAGTATGTGTGCTGGCAACTGCATGTTACAGTCACTTTCTTTGGCTTTCACATTAACCCTTCACGCCACAGAGTCAACACCTCTCTGTTTGGCTCAGGTGGCTAAAGAGACACTGTGAGATGAATTAGTGAATTTATTGTACCCACATCAATGCTGCTTCAGTGAAAACAGTGGATACTCAAAGCTGGTTCAGGACCGAGGGATTTTTAACACCCCCGACCCTGACAGGGGGCATGCCCTGCTTCACATTTGGTTGGTCACTGAGTTGGGCTGCTGGACCATATGGGCTCTAAAACTATTCTAATCTTCTTAACAAAAATTGTGCTCAGCGGGAAAATTAGCAGAGTCTCTACATTCAGAAGTTAGCATTGCAAGGCTATTAAACAGAAAGTCTACTTAAAGATTTAAATTCTGCTGTGCCATGTTGCTATAGAATAGACTTCCCTATGTGAGCCAGAGCAATTTGCATAGTAATCTATTTCACATATTTATGCTAATGAAGCTCTGTCTACAGAAAGGGAAGAAATCAAATTTCAGAACCAGCCACATGGTGAAGTCAATGTTCATAAAACAGTAAACATTCTTACTATAAAATTAAGTCAATGTGCATAAGGTGGTGCATAGTATTTTCTTTCTTTTCCTTCCTTCCTTCCTTCCTTCCTTCCTTCCTTCCTTCCTTCCTTCCTTCCTTCCTTCCTTCCTTCCTTCCTTCCTTCCTTCCTTCCTTCCTTCCTTCCACAGCCAAAGGTCTCAGGGCAGCTTATGGCAATAAAAGCAAAATATAAAATGAACTCACCAAAAACAGTAACGATACTAGAAGGTGGGAAGGGAAAGCTGTTTCCTCAGCTAAATGTGGAAAAAGGCTTCCCAGGTTTCAGGATGTGATAAGACACATGCAAGGGTAACATGTCTGGCATCTCCTACACCAATTCTCCCAGGGGATGCTCTTTTAAGCATGTCTGGTCACACCCTCAATGTGGTTTGTAGTAGCCAAATGGCCACTGTCATCTGAATCTCCAAGACATGGTTCCATCAGGACATGGTGCCACCAGAGCAGGAAATCCCATTCTCATGTTAATTTGCCTGTCCCTTCCTAGGGCAACTTGCTAATGCAGCAGTCTGTGTCCATTTGGACCCTTTACGCTGGACACTTCTCCCTTTAGACCTGAAGACACCCATCATGGATATACGAAGACAGTCTGGGACTTTTCAGCACCAGGATTCCATGAGAAAAGAGGAGTGGAATTTAAAGGTAAGAAAACAAATAGTAGACACCAAATGAAACGTTATTAGAAGCATCCAAGGTTTCACATGGAATGACTGCTGTGCTTCATTTAAAGCTGAATATTGGCAATAGCTTTTAAGAATTGAAGGTGAAATGATAGAGACAAAATGTTTCCTGTGGACCTATCCTTCCCTTTTCCTCTCCTACTGAGATCTTTGATTAAATTGATTGTTTAGGTTTTTAAATACAACAGTCGGGAAGGCCTTTAGTTCTTGTTCCAAAGCAGCAATCTGCCATCAGCCAATGGAAACAAGATGCTGTGATCCTTAAAAAGGAGGAACAGTCTCCATTCATGTCACTTGATTGATTTGCCTTTGGTAGGCCATTAGACGTTATGTATTGACCCCCTTGCCCTCAGAAAGAACTGTGCCTTCCAACATTTGCTGCTGTCTCCTGCACCATTCTTTTCTCTTGAACTAAACCTGCCCATGTGATTAGGGCCTGTAAGAAGAGGAAATACATTGCTGATTACTGCTGTCACCAAGAACTATGGCCAGGAGGGCAGGAGAAAGACAGTGAATATTAGATTCCATATCAGCCTTTGCTCATCAACACATCAATAAAGCTTCTTTTCAGCTGGCTCAAAGTCATCACTGAGAAAGAAGGAATGAACAGAGGATGGGATGGTGGAAAAGTAATTTCTGGAACCTTTTAGAACACTAAAGCCGGATTCAAGTTGTTTGTGGGAAGGATCAGCAGCCCAGTCTGCTGATAAAGCAAATATAAAGAGTGGGAGAAGGCACCTGAAGGGTTCCTAACAAATCCTAACAAAGCAAAAGGATAAAGAAAGGGAAATACACAATTATTGGGGTTTATGTGCAGTACAAGCCTACCTAAGCTCCCGCTTTGTCTGCATTTTTACGCCATAAACAAGCAGGAGAGATCTGTGCGTGGATGTAGGTTTTAGGCAATTTGGATGCGTGTGCACATGTGTGTGTGCTAGATTCAGAAACACACACTTACTATATATAGAGTACAGATATGCGGACTTAATTTCACTGTGTTTCACTGAGCATTTGTAAATAAGGCACTCAACACAATCCTTATTCATGCATCTGCAGGAGAAACAGGGAGAACAACACGGAGGTGAGCTTGCCTCTCCTTTGTGCATGGTGATCATATACTACATTGCTGTAGCAAGGTCAGCGCAAAATGCTTTAAAAATCAGATGAGAAAAATTGATTGCATAGAAGATATACAAGTGATTTTCTTACAACATTTATGAAGGCTTGCTTTTGATTGAATTTCGAACTTTGACTAAATAGATCTGTTTATATTGCATCCGAATATTGGATCTTTTTGCGCTTATAACACAGGATGTAAATGGGATGCATGCAAATTCAAAAATCAGATCCGAATGCTGCTGACATTCGTATAACTCGATTCGAATTGGACTTTTGAAAATACAGATTCGGATAGTCTGGATTTGAGTCGGATTTTTGAAAATTCGGATTTTTGAATTTTGAATCAAATTGAATATTCAAATATTCAAATCTACTCAAATTTGAATGGAAAAATGCATTGGTGCGCACCCCTAGTGCTCACCTATCCTGGGATACTGGTAAACCTTTTTTAAAAGGTCTATTGGCAGACTAGTTGCTGCTAAACTGGACAACATGGGTGTGCCTTATTGTGCTACCAAAATGGGTTACCTGGGGGCTCCTATTGGAGCCCTTGGAACATGCTCCAAAGTTCATATGATGGCCTTCTTCCAGGACTGTTGGGCCATACAAGCTGGTGGACCACTGCAACTGATCTAGTCTGACAGGCAATGTCAAGTGAAAATAAGTGCAGAAACAATCTTATTTTGATTGTGGCATAGTGTGCTACTTCTGACATGCTCCACAATGCTGCAGCTATTCTATTTAAATCATGTTTGGATTCAACAGGGCTGGTAATCAAGCCTCGATGTGGCAAGTCTCTTTGAACCCAATTATCAATTAAATTTGCTTCATCGGTTGACTGAGTAACTAGGAGGGAAATTACTTTTTCACATGGGTGAGAGAACTATTGGATAACTTTTTTTTTCCTTCAGTAAATAAGATTATCTTTGTCTTATATTGAATTTTGTTTGAAGATCTGAAACAAGTGAGTATGACAAATGTACAAATAGAAGAAATCAAGAGGCCTTTCTGCACTTACCTTCTTAGTGTGCCATGCACTGAGGCCAGTACACTTCAGGGACAGGAGGACCATTCAAGCTTACCCAAAGAGTCCCTTATGGGCCTGAAATGCGAATGGTCCTCCCATGTACCAACCAATGCTGCCAAGTTGAAAGCTGGAAGTCCCGCTTCTCTCACTACCAGTGTTCGATCCATCGCTGATTGAACACCCTTCTTGCAGTACTGTGCTTGATCACAGCCATACTATGATCAATCATGGGATCAATCACAGCCACCACTGCCAGTGCGCCTGTGCAGCCACTGCATCCGCCTCCCACCATGCTCAGGCAACCAGAAGAAGAGTGAATGGTCGTGCCTCTGGATGTTTGCGATAAGCCTTGGGTAAAGGTTGAGATAGGTGCGGAGCACAAAATCAGCAATTATTACAGCTCTTGTGAGGCTGAGTACAGCTTCTAGGCTATAGCAGCCTAAGGCGTTTTCACAGACGGGGTTTTGGAACGCGTGCAAGACAGCCTCGAATGCGGCATATGCATTGCTGCAGCGGGGCTTGCGCTCCGACATGTCCGGAGCTGTCTTGCACGCGTTCGAGATGTAGAGCACTTTAAAGTGCTCTACATCCGTTCTGGCGCGGACGAAGCACCCGCAGCCGTTCGGGGAGAGAAGCATTCGCTCATGTTTCTCTCTCCCTGACAGCTGCGGGCTCCCCTCCCCCGCCGGCGCTGGCTGACAATCAGCTGATTGCCTGCTTTGCCGGCTGCGGGAGCCTTGGCAGCCGTCTCCCCGCCCCTTGCCGGCGTTTACACACGTTCCTGCGCTCCTATGTGTGAACGCTGAAAGCGTCCTGAAGTGTCTTAGGCTTCCCGTCCTACACCCGTTCCAAATGGAACGAGTGTAATGCGAAAATGCCTCTATTGAGTGTGCTTATGCTCTTCACCAGAGCTGTACTAATTGCTTACCAGAGGCCTAAGTGCGAATTGGCCTCTTTTCAAGGCACTCTATATATGAGAAAATAGAAATGCTAAAACTGTTCTAAGGATATTCTTGCAAGGCGTCTAAGGGTGCATTGGAGAGTCTTAGATCATGGTTATACTCCTCTGGCAAGAGGCACCTCTACTGGCCCTGGAGGCAGCCCAAGGGAAACATAAGGACATAAGAGGAGCCCCGGTGGACTGGGTCACAGCCCATCTAGTCCAGCACCATGTCTCACACAGTGGCCAGCCAATTGCTTACGGGCATCTCAAGCAGAAAACAAAGGCAAATCCTTCACAAGCTTTCAAATTCCTACAAATGGACTTGAAAGGCAGCCTGCCTGTTTCTCTAGCCTGGAAGAAATACCCGGACTTCCATCCTAGTAGCCATTGATACACCTGTCATCCATGAATTTGTCTAACCGTTTCCTAAAGCTATCTAGGCTGCTTGCTGTGACCGCCTCTTCTGGCAGCATATTCCATAGAACAATGCTCTCCAACCTTTTTTCACTCGCATACCCTTTGGCAGCCCATTTCCACAAACTGCACTATGATTTTTAATCTAATTTCTTATTTATTTCTTTTTAATCTGTTTTAGCTCTGTTTTTAAGTTTCTCTTGTGTGTTAAATCTGTTATAAGACAATATGACATAGGGTGAGATATAAATATAAGGAAACAAGCAAGCAAACAAACAAACCTGGAAGTCAAAGTTGAGATTGTGAATTTTGGAGGATCCACATCAAATAATGTTGACACTATTCCTCTAGCACAGATAGGGAAACAGTGAAGCCAAGAAGCCATAACATAATTCCTTTGTACTTTTCTTCTATGACTTAGTAGGAAAGTCATCTGCAGCCTCAGGTGCTAATCTGTGCCTGCTGCCCTTTCATTCCCAAATAATTCTTTTTGCTCAGTGCTAGGAGGGCAGGACAAGGCATTTTGTGTAATGGTTGATGAGTCTCATTCAACATGAAAGGGCAGCTTGGGTGAAACAGCACGTTGGTTTGATATTCTACTTACTCTCTGAGGGATTTCCCCTTTATTTTATTTTCACCAGGAATATGTGAGGAGAGCGAGGGATTTGGAAGATTAAATAGCACCTGAAAAGGATCACTCTTCTACTTTTCTTTTCTTTTTTTGATAGATTGCTGTAAAGTTAGAATACTAAAATAGCAACAATGATCCATGCTATCCATTTTGAGGGACATGTATTTCTGTAAGGTTCCTGTTCTAGTAATTTAAGCTTTCAGACTGACATGAGACTGGCTTAATTGAAGCAACAACAACATTTTATGACCCATGCATGGAGAACAGAAATAGAAATAGACTGCTATTTGCCTTTTTCAAGTTAGGCTGCATGCATGTATTTTTTAAAAAGCAGCCCCCCAAATGGCTTAGAGTTGGTACTGTGAGACAGATAGAGGAAGGGATGCTGGCATGTGAAATCTACCAGCTCTGAGGTTATTTCAAGCATTTTTTATCCCTTACATGGAGGCAAGCTTTATATGAGAGAGGGGGAGAGTGTTACAAGTGTAGTGTTTCCTCCCATAAACAAGGCAGTAGCATGGCAGTTCTCCATCTGGACTCTTGCTCCTATGATGTCATGATGCATATACAGTTGTACCTCAGTATCCGTGGGGGATATGTCCCAAGTCCTCCTGCGGTTAACAAAAACTTGTGGATAATTCAAACACAAGGAAATACACTCATTTCCCCATGATTCCTGTGAGATTTCACAGGGCTGATGAAAAATCTCACATAATTTCCCGTGTTTTCCTGTCTGTACTAGGCCCCTAAGAAACTTCAGGTAGGCCTAATGGTGCCGGCGGGAGGGGAGTCTGGTCCACTCACCGCAGAAAACTGATACTGCAGTTACCGGATCAGCAGATATGAAGGTCCAACTTTATCTGGCTAATTCAATGTCATGAAATTGTCATGTCTCATTCCATCAGCACCTCCTCCTCTGAGGGTGAGGAGGTTGACAGTCATGCCAGCCAAGCTGAGGCAAGCTTCCCTGCCAACCAAAGCGAGGAAGGCATGCTGCAAGAGTCAAGCATGCACAATGATCCTTTCTTCCAGGATGGGGACAGTTCAGACTCAGTGCTCTCAAGCAACAGCGAGAACAGCTGAGACATTCAGCGTGTCTGCATGCCAAACAGTTGCATTGGAGGGGGTGAGGCTCGCCTAGCCCTACTTAAGAATGCCCAAACCCAGGAGACAACAGACATTTTCTTGCAACCTCAGCTCCTGTACTTTCTGTGTTCCTGAACCTCTGACTAATTTATGACAACGAAGACCATCTGGAAAATCTGACCTCGGCATTCCTGATCATAGATACCATTCCTGGCTTAGTTTGGCCCTGTACAGTGGCCATTCCCAAGATGGTTGATCACATGACTAGGCATCAAGGCAAGGTAAGTGCTCTCATTTTATAGATAAAGTTGATGTTGGGAGTTGATTTTACCATAATAACAATATTGTGAGATTTCACTCTTCTATCCTGGGGCTGTGTTAGGATTGCCATGGACATGTGTGACAATCACAACATTGTGCTGGTATAGTTCAATTTAATAGCATGTTTGGATGCAGCCATCATCATCATCATCATCTTTAAGTAGCTCTAATTTTACAGAATAACAATATACAGTGGCACAACCATGGAAACAAGTGCTGAACATGCCATGGGCGTTCCCACTATGGAAATGGTTGTACCCTGGGTTCTAGAGGTATCTTAAAATTTGTCATGGGTATTCATAGTAAGACTATTCTAATTGTATAGCTCTACACACCCATGTAGCTACTTTGTCCCCTCTTACCCTCCCCTGTGAACATAATTGAATGTTTTTAGATCTTCGTCCTCCTCAATCTGTTAGCCAAGAGGAAAACATCTGCCTTGACATTAAAGGTATATTTTTGCTAAATTGGATTTATGCATCCAATGAAATTGGCTTAGTCTATGAAAGCTCATGCTACCAACTTCTTCATCTCCATCTCAAAAGTGCTGCTAGACCTCCTTACTTACTGATGCAGACTAACAAGTCTACATCTTTGGATTTTGCTGTATTTAGTGAACTTGTGCTGATCACTGTCATTGGACTTTCTGTTGGCAAGGAAAGGCAGGATACAAATAATAAAAAAGAAAAGGAGAGTTTTAAAATAGTATTTTCTTCTGACAAATTACAGCCCTTTTATGGCAACAGGAGATAACGGTGGGATTTATTCATAGGGCATGAATAGATTCACATGGGGGCAATGCATTAATAGAATTGGCTAAAAAAGTTAAAAGGAATTACTTATTATGCTGAGTGAAGAATCGGCTTGCACCTATTGAAGAAAGTCATGGATCCAACCCTTTATCAGCTTCACTGTGGAGTGAGTTCATAGCTTTTAGGCACAGAGAAGGTACTGTTTCTGCTACCTCCCATGGAAGGGGTCCCCATTTTCCACCGCCTCTGCTAAGCAGCACCGTCTGCTTCCTGATAGTGACGATTAATCATTTGGTAAATATCTTCTGTTTTATTACACAAGCAATAAGCACTTTGTCAGAAATTACGTAAGTTATAATCCAATTAAACAATAATTACATTGTAATGGCTTTGTAACTACAGCATTAATTAACTTTTATTGCCCTCTAAATTAACTATGGTATCAATATGGAGACAGCTGACACTGTCGGCTAAGAGGAAGAGACAAAGAGGCCTCCCCCCAAACCTCAGTGTCCAGTGGACTTTCTTTCAGGCAATGTAATAGTGTTTGGGATGAACCACTTCTGTCAATAGGAGGAGGCATCCTGGCCTGAATGGTTTTGTGTCAAATAAATAAACTAGACAGTGGAAGAAAAGGTTCTAGCATAACCTTCAATCTGGAGCTTCCTCTGCACATGATGTACAGGTGTGCCTCCAGACAGAGCTGCTTAAATGTGCAGTTTAGTGATAAACCAATGTGTACTCATGGCAAAAGGAAAATTGATCGTTGCCACTAAAAATCAACTCTGCAGTTTCCTGTTTAAGGAGCCATTGGAGCAATGAGAGTTTAAGTGATGCATGCTGTCATGGATGCCCAGAGAGCCAATCATTTTTTGAGCTCCGCTTCTGGGTTTAGCATCCTCTTGTTTGAAGTTTGCGCCATTCCACCTACAATTGCACAATAATGTGATCTAACTGCATACATGCAGTGAGAGTTCTTTCTCCTGCACTAAGGATAATGCGATGTTAACAGTGATATATTGTGGAGCAATGACGAAGGATCGATTGTCCTGTCTGATGGGATGATTGGGACTGCGCATTCCATTTGCAGTATAGGATGTGTCTGGAGCAGTGGTTCACAAAGTTGTCTGGGCTACGACCCATCTAATATAAGTTTACCAACTCGGGACCCACCTCTAGGAAATTTAACCATTACCAATATGAATAAAGGCTCGGTCGGTTGGTGTGTCGTTCTACAGGCAGGGCCCACTCAATATTCACTCGCGACCCACCATTGGGTCGCGACCCATAGTTTGGGAAACCCTGGTCTGGAGGCATCCTTGTGACCTCAAGAAACTGAGATTCCCTATAATTTAGACTCTCCCACTGCATTTATAACAAAACGATCAGCAAATTGCCTAAATAAATAGATAAATAAATACGTTCCTAAACATTAGATTTCTTGATAAATAAAAGTTCACCCCCCTCCACTTGTTTTGCAAGGAATTCCACCGAAGACTGCAGAACTTGGCAATACAGAGCACTTCCTGGCAGGAAGTCAGAATGTTTGCCCACTTAGTCCACAAGTGTGTGACTGCTTCTCTTTTTTTATGTCTTTTTTTTATTTTCCAAATGTACATATACAAATTCAAACATTCAAAACAATACAGAATACAAACAAAATATGACAATCAATACTAAAACAAAAACAAAACTGAAAACCCCTTACTCTTACTACATGTATCAAGTCTCATTTACCTCAGACTTATAAGAAACTTATTTATTATTTCCTTCAATTTGTTATTTACTTCCGGTTTGGCAATATAGCTATATAAGTCTTTCCAACTGTCTTCAACTAAGATATTAACATTCCCTCCCAACATTCTCATTCTTCTTTGTCTGATCATATCATATTTAAACTGGTCAGATATGTAATAATACCAAGTGTCAATTGTACATTTATCAATATTTTTCCAAGATACAGCTATAGTTGATAGTGCTCCCATAAACAATTGATCTAACATATACCTCTTGCTTTCATGTATGCTTTGGCCTTTATACAGCTGTAATAATGCAACCTCTGGATATTTTTTACCTCTATACCCATTATTTTCTTTATTTCTTTAAATATCATATCCCAGAAGGGTAAGATTTTTTGGACATAACCACCACATATGAAAGGTCGTTCCTTTTATTCCACATCCTCTCCAGCATCTTGATGAAAAATTTGGAATCATGTAAGATAAATGTGTGTGACTGCTTCTCTTTCCAGAATTGTAAGTAAAGAACATCCGTATTATCTGTGACCTGTTTTTTTTTAAAGGCAAAAGGCAGGACTGAACTAAGGATCACTTTCCTGCAACGTGTGCTCTCCTCTCGTGCCACTAAGCTGCCAGAAGGAAGCTGCTTTGTCAATACACCCTGGCTGAGATGTCTGGAGCTCTGGGCTGCTCGCGGCCAAGGCAATATACGATTGCCGTGCCTTTTACATTACTGTCAGCAGACAGGCATGGGCGGTCCCAGCTTCATATGTGTCAGCACATAGCCTCAAAATTCAGTGAGATGCTGAAGGAATCAGGGACACACCAACCTTAAATGTCCTTACTGGGCAATTCCTGGAGGGGTAGTGTGTCTCTTTAGATGCTCTGGCAGAAAAAGAAATGGTAATGTGCCACCCTGGGAAAAAGGAAAAGATCTCTGCCAGACAATGGGTACACAGCCTGTGTCCCTTTCCAAGGACTTCAATGAGGTCCCCTGACTGGTCCTGCAATGACACATTCACATCTCTGCATAAAGGGGGTTTTCTCAGCGTTTTTCTCAAAGTTGCACATTGAATCTTATAAGATTCGAATTTACAGTTTCAAATAGGGGATGTATGTGCATGAGCGTTTGTAACATTATGTCATGCCCTGTTCATCCTCGGAAGAGGAGGATATGCCTGCAATGTGACCACAGGCTGAGGAGCAGCCACAGCAGGGCATTGCAGGCATGGAAGAGCTAAGGCCAGGTCCAGGTGAGCAGCCAGACAGCTCTGGTGATGAATCCACCAGCAGTGAGCCTAATCAAAGGCTCTCTCTTTGCCTGCTTAGGCAGCAGAAGCAGGTGAGACGGAGATCAGAGTGATTAGCCCAGCTGCACCGTGGGCATGGCTCTGACTCCTCTATTTAAGAACAAGCTCACCTTGCCTCAAGTTGCTGCAGACAACATCTTAGCAGCCTCGTGTTACCTGACCTTGAAGTCCTGGACTCCTTGTGACCTGCTGACCCTTTGGACTGCCTGACTCTTGCTGATTTTCTGGACTCCTAGACCCCGGACCGGAACTGACCTTGAGAACGCCTGGAACCCTTGGGACTGAGTAGCTGCGCAAGAGTTTGCCTGTTGCCTGACCGGCCTGTGACGTGACACATTAGTTATTTGTACAAATTAGTAAGAATTTGGACACAAATTGAATGTTACAATATTCATATTCATTTGTAGAAATAGTCCAGACTTTTGGGAGTGTGGAAAAACACATTCATAATAGATCCAGATTGAGTTTGACATGGATCGACAGCAGATTAAAAGTGGATTCAGGATGGATTTGACGTTCTCAGAGCACAGATATGTTACGGATATGTTACGGATACATATCAGACAGATATTTGTATCAGATACATATTCATTTGCATTGGATACATATTGGATACGTATTCATTCGTATCCAATAAGTATAGAATATTTGTATGAATACGTATGAATAGACTCATATCAAATAGAATTTTGCCACATTCGAATGTGATCTATTCATATGAGTACAGATTTTCAAACATTCGATTAATTACAAATCGAATGTCAAAAATGCATTTGTGCACACCCCTTGTTTCAAATGTCAGATCTGTACACGCAAATCTTACCTGGAAGTGCTGTAATGATTGCATGATTTGAATCCTGATGGCTGGCTGTTTTTGCCAGAAGCACTCAGCTGGATTTACATCTGCTGCAAATCCTTCTGCATCCATGATGAATGTTCACCAAACATTCACAGTGGATACAAATGAAATGTGAATGTCACCACATTCAAACTGGTCACGTTGGCACAAATGCGAATTCCCTTCACATTCGCTTTGATGCAAAACGAACAGGGGAAAAAATATTCATGCTCACCCCTATTTGGTTTTCTTCCTGAACCTTTCTTTGTGTGACTTGTAAACTGTTTGAAGAAGTCGTGGTTCTTCAAGCTGGCTATCCCTTGTATAAATGACTTTCAAGATATGGAGAAAAGTCACCCAGAGCTTTGAGAAGTGAATATATAATTGGAAAAGTAAAGTAGAACAGAGCATGGGGCATGCAACATTTTTATTTAAAAACACAGCATAGCCTTACAAATATATCCCACCAGTGAGCCCACAGGGTCAGCCATCTTTTTGGCAGCCACAGCTGACAGGTTCAGATTTTTAAAAGCTTGAGCATAAGCCAAAGCCTCCTTTCTTTTAAAGTATACATCAGATGAAAATATTCTGGGGAAACAGTTCTTCTTGCAGAATAAAGAGATGAGAACTCATGCTTAGATGTAATTCTGCCAATCTCCTTTATGCCAGTTGTTCGCCCTCACTCACTCCTGTGACAGAGGTAAATACAGCACATAAATGCTTAGCCATTTTCTAGTCCCTTGAGTGCATCTGTTCCTACAAAAGCAAAGAAAGCTTGCAGGTCAAGAAATATGAATCAGGGTGCATTCAGCAAAACAAAAACAGCAACTAACATCCTTTCTGTGAGTCTGCTCCACTTTAATCTCAGCTTTTTCCAGTTCAAATGGTTCCTTTCTCCACATACTAGCAGTACTTGAGTGACATTATTTTCTACCTGCAATAGGAAATAAGGCAAAACAAAGGTAACACACAAAAACAGCAGGCCTTTGCTACATTTATCTTTTAAAAAGATGAAGGAAGTTGTCTGCAGAAAAATATAATTAGTAATTTACAGTTGGTGGTCCACAAAGACTCAGGAAGTAAACAATTTGAAACCTGGGCCCCTTTATTTTATTTTATTTTATTTTATTTTATTTTATTTTATTTTATTTTAGACCCAGGTCTTTCTGCATACATTCCTAGTGTAATATAGGAAACAATCTAAGGGCCCCCTTTCTGCATACTAGTTCAGGGAGGCCTCAGGCCTCACTTTCTCCTACTACTCTCATTCCACATAGAAGGGAGGGTACAGCATTCTAGGAAATCCAAAATGGCATCCTAGTCTGATTTATAGGAGGCCTCAATGCTGAGGCTTATCCAGTACCTTGTTGCTCCAACAATCTGTCCAGCATTGAAATACAGTTTTTTGATACTGATTCTTGGTTTGCTGCACTTTAAGGAGCTTCCTGTTATTTACTTCAATCAGGGCTAATCCTTGGCTTTCTTTCAGATAGTCTGCCAATGCATGCATCTCTTCTTCTACTGTCTGCCTCACTTGCAAAAGTCCTCTGCCGCCTGTTTTCTAGGCAAGTATAGCCTGTTGACATCGCTGCAGGGATATAATCCATGGCCTATCATCATCAGTTTCCTTGTTTTTCTGTCCAGGTTGTCAAGCTCTGCTTGTGTCCATAATTCCAGTGGTGTATCTAATAACAGGTGTGGTCCAAGCATTTATGGTCTTGATAGTGTTGCCACCATTCAGTTTGCTCTTTCAGTTTTTTCTGGTACTTTGGATGTATTCTTTACTGACCGTAGTGCTTGATGTTGTCCAGCTGCAAAATTCCCAGGTATGTGTAGGCTTCCATCTGGTGGCACTTAATGGCTAGTCCATTTGGCATTTCAATGCCTTCACTTTCAGTTATCTTTCCCTTCTTTAGTGCCACTGTGGCACCCTTATCCATGCCAAATTCCATGCTGATGTCAGTGTTGAAGATTCGGACTGTGCTGGTCAGTGACTGGGTTTTGGTTTCTAATTTTCCCTAGAGCTTCAGGTCATCCATGTACAGCAGATGAGAAATTTTCTGTGAGTTTTTGGCTGTTTGATAGCCCAGGTTTGTTTTTTGTAGAATGATTGACATCAGGATCATGGCAATGATGAAAAGCAGTGGGTCCCCATGGAAGATGGCTATGATGATGATGATGTAGGTGTGCATATATTGTATGTGTGAGAAAGAAAATGAAAACACCAGCCTTTTCAAAGTGCCTTCCTCATTCCATATCCAGAGAAACATCTCCTTGCCTGAGACACATCATTTTGAATAGAGGAAGGATTTCAACCATTGAAATACCACCCCCCCCCAACTGCAAAGAAAACTAATGTATAATGAGAAAACGACTTGTGAAAAGAAGAGAGGAACAATATATTAAGAGAGACAGTTGGAGGTGAAAGCCAATGGATGGGTGGAAAGTGCATCCATCATCTTCTCTCTTGTCTGATGGGAATCTCTGTGGTCACTGCTTTTGCTGTAACTGCCTCTGTGTGCATTTCTTCATGTGTTGTGACCTGTAAAGCTGGGGCAGAAGTCCATATTTTTGTCTGTTTTGCTGTGGACCAGTAGCTACTGCATGGAACTGTGTTTGGAAGATAGGTTTTTAGGCATCTGGAGAAGGAGAAGTGTGAGTTCCAGGAGAAAGCTGGCCCAGTATCTAAGGCTGGTGAAATAAAGAGAAGAAGTGTTGGCTTTTCTACCCCACTTTTCTCACCCATTTAAGGGGACTCAAAGTGACTGACAAAGCTTTTCTATTCTTCTCCCCACAACAGAACACCTTGTGAGGTAGATGGGGCTGTGAAAGCTCAGAAGAGAGCTGTGACTAGCCCAAGGTCACCCAGCTGGCTTCATGGGAGAGGGTGGAATAGAACCCGGTATTTCCAGACAAGAGTCTGGCTCCCTAACCACTAGACCAAAGTGGCTCACATAAAGCAGAAAAAAACATCCGAGTGAGGCACCACATTTTGCCTTGTGTGCCCACCTACCCAGCCCAGCAAGATAGGCTTGAAAAGATAGTTTCTGATAGAAGATGATGAAATGCAGATTATATTGCTTTATCCCATAGGCAGCTCATCCCATGGGCAGGAAAATTCCTGCTCAACACGCCCTATCGCACTGAGTAGGCACATTCTGAGCGATCGTCCTTAATGATTCCTCTCTAGAGGAACAGTTTTGGGATGCCTCTAGGGCAGTCTTCCATGAACTTGCCCCCAAATCACCCTCCTAGTGTAGAGAGGTCTGAGTTTTTAACTCATTTTAGGAATTGCTAGGAATAGGTGTCTAGAAACTCAGGGTTAGTTTGCACTTAACTTCACGGGATGGTATCAGTATACCATCTCACTGAGGGTCAGTTCAGGGTCAGTAGCTGTGGTGTTTGCGCCAAGGCTAGACAGCAGAGCAGCGGCTTGGTGGGCTTTCAGCGCTCCGTGATTGACAGGAGGGGCAGAGCACCATCAGAAGCCACGCCAGCCCGCCAAAAATGGACCAGTCAGAGCTGCCAGATTGCGGACTATAAAAGCAGCAGATAAAGCATCTCGGGGTCTCTCTCCCTCTCACATCTCACCAGGGTTAGAGGGGGATCACGGAGCATTGCTCCAAGGAGCTGCGTAGGCCTCTTCTCTCAGTGCCAGAGGGAAGGAGAGCTCACGCGGGAGGCTAAGGACTGCTACAGACTCTGAGTGTGTTTATTATTGAACTCTCTTCTTGGAGCTGAGAGGGAAAGTCCTGTGAAAAGGGGATTATTTTGGCTTTCAAATGGAACTTGATAGGGACTGTTGCTTGCGTGGGAGCAATTGACTGAGGGGAGGAAACTTAACTAAGCAATGTTTTTCTTTTTGAGCAACCTAAAGACTATAAAGCCAAACTTCAAGTTTGCTTCTTTACTTACTTTTTTTGTAACAAACTTCAAGTGTTTTGCTTTACATGGGAGTCAGTCTGCTGCTTTAAGGGAGCCTTTACATTAGACATATAAAGCAGGACGCCAGTGAGGGAACTTTAGGGAACTGGCAGTTGTCTGGAGCGCTTAGCAGCTTGCTTCCAACTTGCGTTACTCTGTGGAGGACAGGGAAGGGAGGGGTCAGCCGAGTCGCAACAATAGCCATCATTTGCACTGTGAACACTCTTGCCGTCCCCAACTTATCTAGAGGTGCTCAAGGTGCAGACAGTCTGAATTGCTATAGCAACAGCCATAGTCATTGCCATGTCAATCATGGCAGTGTGCATTTATGCAACTGCCCCGCCATTTTGCAGCTTTGCACCCAGAAGAGGGTATGAATGCTGCCAACTAGATACTTAAAGTTAAGCTGTGGAAAAGTTTTTACTTTTCCATAGCCTTGGAGGATTGTGTGTGTGTGTGTGCACGTGCGCGCACGTGTGGTCTCATAGAGGCAGTGCTGCAGCATGTGGTTGAAGCATCCCAAAAATGTAGGTGAGTAAAGGACCTCATTGTCTCATTCACTCACAAAAAATGATGGTTTTCTTCCCCTCTGACAATTTTCACTATACACCTTCAGTTGGAGCATATTCTGGTCCAAGGCCCGTCCTTCCACACCTGTTCCAGAATACAAGTAGCTCCAACCCTTTAACCTATTCTGTCTACACAAGAAAAAATGATGAACCAAGATAAAGTGCCAATATAGTGCCATATTCCAGTCCTGCTGTGGACCTCTTTAAAGAGGGCCACAACTGGACTAGTGTCCATATTCTGAACTATGAAAGGTGTGCAGACAGCATGCCCTCGTAGGTTGGTGCACCACTTGAGGTGGCATCAGAAGTCAGCATGCCTCTGAAACAGGGCCTCCTGGCAACAGCGAAGGCTGGAAACTTTAATTCTTAGCCTTTGAAGGCTCTTTACTGACTCTAAGGGTTGGGCACTGCCTTCAGAGCTGTCAGCTGGGGGTGTGGACAATCCTTGGAATGGACAACTGATTTGGTGATATTGTTCCTGTGATGATGAAACATGTACATCCAGGCATTTCATGATGTGAAATACCTGGAAGTGCATGATGGCTGAATGGCAAACATGTATAATCACTATTTTTGACTGGGTATGTACAGTGCCTGACAAAAGTTCTGTCGCTTATCCATGTTGTTGAAACCAAAGCCTATAACCTGACTTAAAATTCATCCATTGGTTTTAGAAATGACTCATATGAAAGCTGAAATCCTCCCAAATGAGGTTTTTAAAAAGAAAATAAATTTGCTTCACTGCTGAAATATTGATCATTTAATGAACACAGAAAGGTCAGATTTTGGGTAGACAAAGGTTTTGTCGCCTTGTCATATAATGCACCTAATCCTAGTTTACAGCCTCACCTGTGCTCACTAATTGATCAGATAATTAGTGGGTGTGTATAAAAAGAACTCCAGCACTCCAGACCTTCACTTGAACTGCAACTTGACCTCTGACAACATGCCAAAAATCCATCCTGCGACCAAAGCCTTGATTATCAGGAGACTGAAGACCAGATCCTCTGCAGAGGTGGCTGGCACCTTTAATGTGTCTCAGCGTCAAGTACAAAGAATTAAAAAAGATTTGAAGAGACTGGAGATGTTTTTGACAAGCCCAGGTCCGGCAGACCCCACAAGACGACTGCTCAGGAGGAATGTTTGTTGATTCGAAAATCAAAAGCCAGCCCTTCTTCCACTGCAGCAGAGCTCCAACAGGCCTGGTCACCTCAAGTCCCTGTGTCAACTAGAACAGTTTGTAGGATTCTGTCTCGAAATGGCCTCCATGGTCGAATCAGTGCCCAGAAGCCAGCACTAAACAAAAGGCAATTAAAAAACCGTGTGGTGTTTGCCAAGGCCCAAAGCCTACTAAACGGATGGACGCTGGAAAAGTGGCAGAAGGTGGATTTCTCAGATGAATCTTCAGTTGAATTACACCACAGCTGCCGCAAATACTGCAGGAGACCTACTGGAGCCCGTATGGATCCAAGATATACCCAGAAAACAGTTTAGTTTGGTGGTGGGAAGATCATGGTCTGGGGTTACATTCAGTATAGGGGTGTGCGAAACATTTGCAAGGTGGAAGGCAATATCAATAGCCTAAAATATCAAGAAGTATTAGCTGCCTCTTACATTCCCAATCATAAAAGGGGTCAAATTTTGCAGCAGGATGGCGCGCCATCTCATATATCCATCTCTACATCAAAGTTTCTCAAGGCAAAGAAGATCAAGGTGCTCTAGGACTGGCCAGCCCAGTCATCAGATATGAACATCATTGAGCATGTTTGGGGTAGGATGAAAGAGGAAGCTTGGAACACAAAACCAAAGAATCTTGATGAACTCTGGGAGGCATGTAAAACTGCATTCTTTACTATTCCTGATGACTTCATCAATAAATTGTATGAATCATTGCCGAAACGCATGGATGCAGTCCTTCAGGCTCATGGAAGTCACACAAAATATTAAATATGGCTCTAATAGCACCACAACTTCATTCACCAATGTTATGAAACATATCTTTGTATTTTAAGTGAATTATCTGTTTGATTTTCACATTACTTTTTGTGGGCGACAAAACTTTTGTCTCACCAAAATCTGACCTTTCTGTGTTCATTAAATGATCAATATTTCAGCAGTGAAGCAAATTTATTTTCTTTTTAAAAACCTCATTTGGGAGGGTTTCAGCTTTCATATGAGTCATTTTTAAAACCAATGGATGAATTTTAAGTCAGGTTATAGGCTTTGGTTTCAACAACATGGATAAGCGACAGAACTTTTGTCAGGCACTGTATACTCAGTACACATGTATAGCGGTCATTCCTAGATGACAGATTGTGCAAGCAGGATTTCACCTCAGTATCCTGGAGACGTGTGGCAATCCCTACATAGCCCCTGGGACATATTCACACTTAGGCCTCTGGTATGCAATTAGGACAGCTGATTGCGTACCAGAGACCTAAGTGTGAATATGTCCCAGGATAATCCTGACTTTTACTGTTGATGAACCATGAATGTAACTTGTAGTCCAGTCATTTAATGTGGCAATTTTCCTCCTGGTGAGTTTATTTACTTAAAATCTCCAGTGGCAATGAAAATGACTATGGAAACAGGGAAAGGAACTGATTTTCATGGTCTGATTTTGGCTTTCCTTAGTGTCATTCTTCTGGAAGATAATGAACATGTGGTTCTGGAAGTCACAAATATAGATACAGAAATTAATTTTTAGGGTTTGAATGATTCCATTTGCTTCCATAAAATTTGCTTCCTTTGTGACCTTGGTGAACAGCACATGTTTTGCTAGATTAACTTGTGGGGTTACCTTCTGAGGGTCAGGTCTGTGTTTGAAGGACTGTCAACAAGATGGATCATTGTTAGGACACACAATCTGTTTGAAGGGTTATCTGATTCCCCCTTGGACTGAATGATAAAAGAACCCCAAGAAAGGAAGGAAAAGAACTTTATTGCAGCCAGGGTCAGTAGCAGTATGCATGCATGTAGCATATCACTGTTTTGAAGAGCACCATGATTTTAACTCTCCTTTGCTAAAGTGCTACTGGGAATCACCCATACAGAGCCTGCCATAAATTAGAATGCAGAGTCTGCGACCCTTTCTGCACTAGGCCTTATTCTGGATTATATCCTTCAATACAACCTTGGTGTCTCCTTTTTCAGCAAGGTACATGTCCTTTGCTCTAGGTTCAAACTTCATTTTTTTTCTTTTTTGGTAGAATAAAGCCCCACTGAGGCCACAATACTGGCTTTAAGCTGGGAAACATTAAAAAACCAGCCAGGAAACTTATGCACCAGCTTCACCTACCCTTAGATGAATGTGATGTGAAATCCAGCTCGTCACAAGTTTTATATTCTCAGCCATAACTTCACCATGGAAATGCACATGAGTTGATCCATATTTGGCCATGTATGCTTATTTTGTGAGGGGTTGTAGCTCAGTGGTTGTGCAAGCAGTCTAGAAAACACAAGGTAGCTGGTTTGATTCCCAGTATCTCCCCAGCAGTAAGCAATGGTAAACCACTTGTGTATCTCTGCCAAAAAAACCTGCATAGAGGTGCCCATGGAGGTGCCCATGCAGTCAACCAGACCCCTTTCTGCACTTAGACTTATTCCAGAATGTATGCATGTATGCATGTATGTATGCTGCCTTATACCCAAAGGTCTCAGAATGCGTAACAACATCTAAAATCCAGTACATTAAAACAATGAACGATCTATATTAAAACAGTGGTGTCTATAAATAACTACTAGTGGCTGCAAGTGGAAAGGGAAAAGGTGTCTCCATTTAGCTAAAGGCCAGGGCAAAGAGGTGCATCTTCACTGCCCTCCTAAATGTATACAATGAGGGACCCTGACGCACCTCAAGGGGGAGATTATTCCATAGCCTGGGTGCCACCACAGAGAAGGCCCTCTCCAGGGTCCCCACCCATTTTATTGCTGAAGGTGGTGGGACAACCAAGAGGACTCCTCCCCCCAGATCTTAAGGCATATTCAGGTTGATATGAGAGAAGGTGTTCCTTCAGATATTTGGGGTCCAAGTCATTTAGGGCCTTATAAGTCAAAGTTAACACCTTGAATTGGGCTCGGTAGTGAATTGGCAGCCAATGCAATCCTTTTAAGACCGCCTCTCCTGATTCAGATGGCACAGAGAGATAGAGCTTGCTATCACCTGCATACTGATGACAAATCTCCTGATGACCTCTCCCAATGGCTTCATATAGATATTAAAGAGCATGGGAGATAAAATGCCACAAGTGAGTTCCCAGGGTGTTGAGTTAGAATCTCCCACAACCACTGTCTGAGATTGGCCATGGAGATAGGAGTGGAACCAATGCGACACAGTGCCTCCAGCTCCTAAACTCTATAGCATTTTCAAAAGGATGCCATGGGCAATGGTATCAAAAGCCACCAAGAGGTCCAGGAGAACCAGCAGGGTTGCACTCCCTCTGTCTCTCTCCCAGAGAAGGTCATCGACCAGTGTGACCAAGGCAGTTTCCATGCCATAACTGGGCCTGAAGCCAGATTGAAATGGGTCTAGATAATCAGTTTCTTCCAAGCAGTGTTTGGTCAGACTCACAGTTGGATTTCCACCACCTATGCTCTGGCCATCTACTTTCTTGTTTCATCACCCATAGCTTCATGGAGTACCAGGGTGCTTTGGGGGCTCTACAGGCCTGCCGAGGGCACCTGCTCATCCCCCAATTCCAGAGAGTGACCAGAGCTTCGACAGGAGCACCAGTCATGCCAACTGGAAAATCCCCCAGAGCATTCAGGAATCGCTCGGATTCCATATATCTTCCAGGATGGACCATCTCAATAGGTCCCACATTCCCACAGAGGGGAACTGCCACAATAAGACCAAATCTCACCAGTGATAGCAGGCCCATGTTCTAAGGTATGTTCCAGAATGAGGCCAGGAGTCAACCACGACTTGGGGGCACCCAACAACAAATGCTTATTTTAAAATTAGAATTTCTACACTAATTTCTTTGCAGTTTTCTTACTTAAAAGAACTGAAGTGCACTTGCCCTCTTGTGGTTGGTAATACATTAATCTCTGCACCTTTTTTATCAATAGCTTTTTCTTCTAGTTCACTAACAGTGTGAACTGCAGGAGGCAGAGTATAAAATGTAAATACAGTACAGAATGTAACAAGAATGTTGCTGGTTTTGACGTGGTGGCTCTCACCCAGTTAGACTGGAAGGTTCCTTGTCATCCAAGTCACCAAGTGCCCATTAAAGAAGATTCTTTATTATGAATTAAGCCATTGGTCTTCAAGCTCTGACTCTACAGTAAAAAAATTAAAAAAAGTTCTAGTAAAGGAAGTTCTAGAGGGGTTGCTGCACTTTGATCTTTTTGTACTGCAATAATAATTCATATGGCTGACAGGGACATTAAACAAGCCATCATTAAAGTTACTAATTAGATGGAGGATCAAAACAGAGAAGTGAAGGACACTGTAACCGTATGGGCTGAGGACAGAGTGGCTGGATGGAGGAAATGTGTGCTGATTCAGCACAATGTAGTACACTGTAAACCAAGGCTGCCTGGCAGCCAAAAAGAATGCTGAGTCAGTAGATTGACCTCAGATGCATGCAGGTGTTGACGATCTCTCCTCTCCACCGCTTCTCTGCACTTGGCCACGCTCTGTACATCAGAATAACAGGACTGGGTCTTGATAAGATCATACTTGCCTTCAAAGATATGCTGTTGATGCTGTTGAAGTACCTTTGTGTCATGACTGACTCCTGCACCCTTTCTGCACTTACCTCAATTAATTCTTATTGCACAAATGCAATTTTCAGGATTCAATTTGAACTGAATAACCAAAGATTCAAATCAATGTGAATGCATTCACATTTGATTTGAATTGAATACATTCAAATCTATTTGTATGAATTTTCAATTAGTATTTGAAGATATGAATGTCAACAACATTTGAATGTGTCCATATGCATCCATACACATCTGTACATATCCCATTTTTATCCCATATGCATCGCGTTTTCATCCCATATATAGCCATACAAATGTGTACTGTGGTGTTCTCTTTGGCCTGGGCAGGACTTTACTTCACCCTTCCTCTGACTAGTGAGTGTTCAAAAATAAATTAGTTTTATAATTATTAAAAGCATTGGCCATTGCTTCCTCAGCCCCTACAGGCTAAAGAGTCCAACACAGCTTTTCCTTTCCCTAGGCCCAAGGCCTATAAGACTCAAATGAATAGTGCAGGCAGATGGTTCTTTGAAATAAATAAGAAAAATGGTTTATTGCTTACAACTTGCGAAGAAATCAGGCAGACACTAAGTAACTATCAATGTCTTCTCAGAGTCAGTCTACCCAACAACCTATATCCCCACAGGCTGCTTTCAGGACTCTCTTAAGCTGTCACACTAAGCTCTGGAACCCTGTTTCTATCTTGGTGTTTCCCCCAGGCACAGGACTGTCTTACACACCAATCCTCCTTCTCTAGAAACCCAAGCACAAAACCCTGGGACTATCTTGGTGTCTCCTGCAGGCACATGGCAGTTACACGCACCTCCCTCCCTGGGATCCCAAGCATAGAATGCCCCAAACTTGGCTGGGTGGTACCTTTTATATCCTTGGCCCTGTGCGGGCTCAAGCCTGATTGGCTGTTTGTGGGCTGCTGCTCCTCCCCTTACCTTATGCTAACTAGGGATGTCTTATCCACTTCTTACCTGCTGCTCTGATATTTACTTTACAATACAAGGAATACGGCCAGAACAGAACAAATACAGTACACACATGTCAAATGTAGTGCTTTCAACACACATTAAATACAGTAACACAATGGTGGGTGTCACATGTATGGATACGAATAAGATGCACGTGGATACATATGTAATGCATACGTATCCGCACACATGCACATGTTTGAATAATTCGTACAAATGATTTGGAAGATTTGAGAGTTCGTTCAAGTGTCAAATTCAAATTTAGAGATATTCGATTTGAATTCAAATGTCCAAATTTGATCAAATTTGATCAAATTTTGAACTTTTGGAATATTAGTGCACATCCCTAGTATTAGCTTGATCCAGATCGATCACAGGCAGATTCATTTGCATTGAGTGGGCTTTAGAACAGTAACTGTGTGCTAAAGACTAATGCTAGCACAGATATAGACCACATTTATCTGATCTGGATGTACTCTCCTCCAGTGGAGGCAATGTGTTCTTAGCAGCTCCTTGATCTGGATTAACAAGTAAGTGCAGAAAGGACCCTGGCTGACTGCATGGGCACCTCCATTGGGCCCTCTATGCAGTTTTCTTAGGCAGAGGCTAGGGGAAAGGGGGATAGGAATCCAACTATAACAATCTTTGCCTTCCATGCAATTTTCCTCAATACTATGGACAAATTTGTTCATGCACTGAGATGCTCACAGGTTGCCACATTTGCTTTGTATTTTAAGTGCAGCCTCTTGTGTGGGCTGGAACATACCCTGCATCCTAAAATGATCCATAAGAACTTTCTAAGCAATCGAGAAATGGATTTTATTCCCAAGTTAACTTTGCAGCCTTTGCTTAATAGCATTCCTATGGCTTTGCAGGCCATTGATTTTCAATAAGGTGAGAAATATGCATGGCTTCCAATTCACATGACTGGCCTCTTTGTCAGGTTCATCCTGAGCCATATTGCCAACAGTTTCCAGATTATCTTTATCGCGACGGCACTGATGCAGTTTGGAAGGTGTGTCACATAACAGGCTGCCAGCCACATAATTGTACAATACCTTGACCAGGTGTTGGGAGTAGGGATGTGCACAATTTTGTGTGTGTTCAAAATGGATTCAAATCGAATGTCAAAAATTCAATTTGATTTGAATGTTTAGAATCCGAATGCAACAAAATCCTATTCGAATATAATACATTTGAATCTATTCATTCGAATGTTAGATTCGAATCTGAAGATACGAATGTCGACAACATTCATATTTGAATATATGGACGTCAACAACATTTGTATGTGTCATACCTATCTGTACGCATTTCATACTCAAATGAATAGAGATACATATGAGATGCATACAGATGCACATGTGTACATATGTATCTGTACATTCGAATGTTTCAAATCATTTGAATGAATGTTTCAGAACATTCAAAATCTGCTCAAATGTTTAAATTCAAAAGTGTAGACGTTCTATTCGAGTTCAGATGTCCACATTCAATTGAATTTGATAGAATTTTGAATGTTTAGAACATTTGTGCACATCTATAGTTGGGAGCAACTGCTCCTTTGACTGGTCAGTTTGGTGTCTTTTGCCCCTGTATCCATCAGAGTGAACTAATTAAAACCAAGGGGATTAAAATCAATGATCTAAACTGCCATAGGTAGGTTAATTTGAATTATTGACCTAATTCCTCCTAACAAGCACCTGGGGTAGTGGAGTGCATTAATAGAACAAAAGGGATTATATTCATATAAAGATATGAGACAACAATCTCAATGCGGCCATGGAAAATATGTACATTTCTAGGATGTGCAGAATATGGTAATGTCAAAGAACAAAGAAAGTAGGAAGGAAATGAGAGATCTTGGCTACCTAATAAATCCTACTAAATTGGGTTTGAGGTACTATTCTGGAATTAGTGGGACCGGTGCACATTGAGGGTGGAAGACAGGCTGCATCTGCACACATTAAAAAGAAAAAAATACCTACTCATTGTAATAACTTTGTATGGTTTGGTTTTGGGGGGGTATTGTACTCTGTTGCATATTTTAAAATCAATAAATAAAGGAAAAGGAAAAGGAAAAAGGTAGCTCAAAAGCATCTTAGAGGTGGCAATCCATGTTAAAAACTAGAGAATACAATTTGGAATGTATTCATTGTGTGTGGATGCAGTTAGTTTAATCTGATTGTGGTGCTATCAGATACTATTGCATTGGACCAAAAGTTTATTATTTTATATATTCATGTTGACTCTATTAAGTGTATATCTGAAGAAGTTGGTAGGAATGTTCATTAATATTTGTTATTCATACGAATTTGTATGAATTTGGACATCCATATACAAATTGAATGTTAGAACATCTGTACATTGACATTTGTATGAATACGAATATTTCAGAACATTCTTATGAAATTTCGGAACATTTGTGAAATGGGAAGGTAGGAAAGCTGCTGCTGCGCCACATCTGCAATGGATCCAGAGTGAATTCAACATGATTTGAGAATGGATTAAAAGTGGATTCAAGGTGGATTTGATGCTTTCAGAGCAGATATGTTAAAGAATATGTATTAGATACGTATGCATTCATATCGGATATCCATATCACATTTGAAGGGGATCTATTCTAACAAATATGAATTTTCTTACATTCAATTCAATATGAATCAGATACAAAATAACCCCACTTGTGCACATCCCTAGAAGTTGGCCTTCTGTAGCAATTAATTTAATTTCAGCATCCTTGAAGGTAGTTTTTACAATTTTTTAACAGCCTGTTCAACTTCACCTTGAGAAGATGTTGAGTAAAGATCCAAAAGCATCCAAGATAAAAACGCTTTCAGATTTCAACTCCATTTGATGACAAATATTATATAAGAATACAGATAGAAATGAACAAAGGGCAATTCAACAAAAGTTCGGATTGAAAATGGGATTAAAAAGAATAAAATATTTAGGTGTGAATCTATGTAAAAATGTGAGACTTATGATGAAATCCAATTATTTTAAAATATAGGAAAACATTTTGAAACAAATAAGGGGATGGAAGGAAAAAAAATCAAGTCTTCTAGGTAAGATAAGGGCATTTAAAATGATGATCCTGCCTCAGTTACTCATTTTGATGCAATCTCTGTCATCAGAGGAACAAAACAAACACGCCAGGGTTGGGATAAAAGGTTAAGATTTTGGATATGCAGCAAGAAAAAGCCAAGAATATCTTAAAGAAAACTATATGGAAATGTTGAAGAAGGTGGATGGGGGCTGCCATATATAGAAAACTATTATTTAGCTTTTCAAATAAAAAAAAGTATTTCAACTAGAATTTATGAATGCTAAGTGGAGTAGAATTGAAAGAAATATTAATAAAATAGAGAATAAATCAATGTTGAATGTTAATATAAATAGAACATTTTTAGAGCAATGTCTGCAACAAGCTAAAACAATGATGAATGTATGGAAATGTTGGCAATATAAACTTATGCCTAGGATATCTAAATGTACACATATAAGATGTCTAAATAATGAAACTGAATTTTTTACTAAAACAGATCTAGATAAATTAGTGGAAAATGGAATAACAACTATTCAAAACTGTTAATATCAAGGAGGCAATCCCATTACCAGAGATAGATGGATAACAATATTAGGGGCTAATAAATGGTTGCAAATAGCTCAAGCTAGGAATTTGACGGCGCAGAGAAACTATAGCCAATGCATGCTAAATAACAATACCCAGCTAGAAGAGGTATTCAAGGAAAAATTAAAAAATATAAAAGGAATGGCAGGGAAGGTATATATAGTTTTAAATAATTTTTATATGATAATATAGATCTTCTCACACAAAAATGGGAACAGATATAAATATTACAGACCAAAAAATGAAAAAAATTGGGAAAATATTGCAAAGATAAAAAATACAAGGGTGAAGGAACTTCAAATGAAAGTGATGATGCATTTGTATAGAACACCAAAAATGATTGCCAAATTTATTCCTAATGTATCGCCATTATGTTGGCATGGATGTGGACAACAGGGTACGTTATTGCATGTGATATGGGAATGCCCAGAAATACAAAAATTTTGGAATGAAGCTTGGGGATGGATAGAAAGAATATTGGGATATACTGTAAGAAAAACAAAAGAAATATGTATAACCCAAAATATAGATTCACAATTAAATATAAATACAGACAAATATTTATTCCAGCAGATGATTATGGCAGTTCAGGCTGTTATAGTCTTGGAACGGAAAGATAAAGATAAATGGCAGATTGGCAATTGGCAGCATTATTTATCAGATCAAATGATTATTGATTATTTAGATAGTAACGAGAGTGTAATCAAAGACAATAGGGATAGCTGGATGGGCTACTGGTTTAAATTGATAATATACATTCAACAATACAGGTAGGGGGGCATGAATTATTAAATGCCATAAAATTGGTCTTAAGACAATGAGAAAATAGATATAATGGGACCGTCTATCCAAGGGGGGAGGGAAGGGTGGTTGGATGTAAAAATGTAGAAATGAACACAATGATACATTGATCACAAGAATAGTATATTAAAGTAAATACCATATTTTCTGGCTTATAAGGTGACTTTTTAACCCCGAAAAATCTTCACCTGGGTCCTGCTCACCGCAGCCACACACACGAAAATGCCGTGCACAGCCTAAAGGGAGCCTTGGACTTCCCGGTGCTTCGGGGGCTTGGGGAGATACCCCAGCCTTACCTGCTAATCCCAAGGATGGAGCTTCCACATGACAAATTCTACTATGTAGAAGTCGGGCTTCTAGCTTTGCTGCCGCTTGGATGGTACTGACGCTAAGGAAGAACTGGCTCCACAGCAAAGTGTGATAAAACACTGGCCTCTGCCTTTCCCGCGGCTGCAATCCATGCCTCGGAGGCTGCCGTTCTAGCAATAGCCCACTTTGTCTATGATCTGGTAGGGGAGGGGTGTGTGCTACCCAGCAAAACATGAAGAATCGCTCGCTGAAAGAAGGAAAAACCAGCGGTAACAAAGAGGCTTTAGAAGAGACTTTTGAAGAGAAAATGGCTATTCAAAACCACTGGTTTTTCCTTCTTTCAGTGAGCGATTCTCCATATTTCACTGGGTAGCACCCCCCCTCCCCTACCGGATCATAGACGAAGTGGGCTATTGCTAGAATGGCAGCCTCCGAGGCATGGATTGCAGCCGGAAAAAGCAGGGGCCAGCTTTTTATCGCACTTTGCTGCAGGTGTTTATTGGAACCGGTTCTTCCTTAGTGTCAGCGCCATCCAAGCAGCAGCAAAGCTAGAAGCCCCGCTTCTACATAGTAGAATTTGCCGTGTGGAAGCTCTGTCCTTGGGATTAGCAATTTTTCCATTTTAAGTGGAAAAATGGGGGGTCGTCTTATACTCCCAGTCGCCTTATACGCTGGAAAATATGGTAGTATTAACTGGTTTGTATTCTTGGTTTGTAATTAAGTGCGAAATGTATGTGCTGACGTATGTGAAAATGTGAATAAAATATTTTTTAAAAAAACACAAATTCATTACATATAAAAACTATGTACCAAGGTCTATGTACCAAGCTTACATCTATGGAAGTTTTCAAGAGAATAGGGGAGTGCTCTGAAAGACCTCATCATGCAACTAGTCCTCCAAATATATTTGATTTAATGAATTAGGAAATACATTCTTGCCCCACAGGGTCTTTTCAACAGTACAAGCTCAGACTATTTGCATCTTAACACAGAGGTCAACTCAATGCCTGGCTTGGTGGACCCCAAGTGCCTGCTTGTGTTTGCAATCATTGCTTTCATTTCTTATATGAGATTGCTGGAGCAATCCCTTGGTGCTTCAGTTATATCACCATATATCTTTTGAGGTTTTTTGCTTTTTTCATTATTATTTCTGTGCTTTTACTCAAAGGGCTTTTTGTTATTATTGGGAACTGTGAGAGACTACTGGTAAAATTCTGAAGGCAATGTTTTATTTTCTTCTTAAAATTCTCCATATTCCTTTCTTTTAAAGAAAATGATTAAGTTTTAGATGGATTATTGGTATTGAAAAGACTGGGAATGATTTTTTTTTAAAAAGAGCAGAATCAAGCCCAAATAAAATGTTTTGCTTTGGTATATGTTTCTTCATTTTTGCAAATCTGCATTATCCCATGTTAGGAAAGGATCCAGGGACTTCCTTTCTATGTTCTAGCATCACATACGCGTAGGAATATGCATGAATGGGTTTTTTTGGGCATTTGATTCATAACAAACCAAATGTTAGAAAATTCGTATTCATTCAAATAGATCCCTTACGAATGTGGTAGGATTCCATTCAATATAAATGTATTCATACAAATTTGTACAAATATCCGATACAAATGCTAATGACCCTGGATACAGATCGTCAGTATGGATCCTATACAAACACATACATATCGGGTACATATTCTATACAAACGCATACACATTGCTATGCATCCGATACATATCCCCAGTTTAATGAACGTACAAACTATTCATCCGAATGTTCAGAAACATTCGTGTTTATACAAATGTTAATGTACGAATGTTGTAATGTTCGATTCATGTACGAATGCCTGAATTTGTACATATAACGAATGTTATGAATATTTGTGCACATCCCTATGTATAAGAGCTCCCTCCTTCTTTTAGCATACTCCATAAGCACAGGATCAAGCATAGAGAGGGACAGGGTGCATACAGATATTCATATTTGTTTGAATACTAAAAATGATTGTCTAGACACCTGATTTGCAATTGAATGTCCAAATTCATTCAAATTCGATCAAATAACGAATATCTTGAATATTCATGCACATCCCTAAAACAAAGTACTGAATAGGATTTTAATCTAGCAGGGAATTGCCTTTAGGAAATATTTCTATGTCATTGTTTTCAGACTGAACATTTAAGCAGAAGATTGCTCATTCCTGCTCTGTTACAAAAGCAATGTCAGTGACAAACTACGAAAAGAAAAGCAGATACAGAAAATAGCCATTGTTAAACCACCATCTCAAACCAACACTGTAGAAACTGGAAAGAGAGAGAGATGTCAAATATTATAATTGTGTGAACTGTAGCTTAAGTTTAAGTTTTATTATCTGGAGTCCCTGGGAAGAACAAGATTGCAACATCTCTCCAAATTGGATGAGGCAAATGACAGTTCAAAATACCTGGACATTACGAATTGTGCCAAGTGGCCAGGACATGCCCAAACGTGTCTGGAACCATAGTGTGCGGATTTGCTAGGTTGCTACGAAGTCAGAAATGCACTGAAATGATTTCCTTGCTCTAGTGAGCTTGGACGTTTATGGCGTCTCTTGCCAGCTTCATTTCATTCTGAACTTTAGCTTTCTTGGTGCATTCTTTATATCTCTGGGCAATTTACCTGTATTACCTTTGTGGCCTTTATCTTATACTTAGTATCTTAATTTCAAACCTGTCCTGATTTGCCCCATGTCTTCTACAATTATGCCCCATATCCAAATGAGACACTCTCGTCATTTTATTTTGAAAAATTGCCTTGTTCTACCTGTCTTGCCTTTACAAATGGATGAGCATTAGGAGCCATTAGATGGTAAGGGGAGCTTGAATTCCCACAATGAACGCTCAGGGGTGGGAGAGAAAAAGGACGACAAATCTGCCTGCTTTCTTGCGAGTAATTAACCTCATTGCTAATGAAGTGAAACCAGATACTTAGTGTCACATGATGAAACACTCATCAAGACCACTCTGGTTAATGAGGACATTATGGGAAGATATTCTCCCCCTTGTTCCCCTCCTATTGTTTTAATATTTGGCTAATTTTTCTTTAATGTAGATTAATTGGTATGGACCAGCTTTCATATCTTGAGATGGGTGTGTAAATGATGACCTCCCTTGGCATCAAAAGTAGTGTTTTCCTTTCTCAAAAACTTATATAATGGAAAGAAACAGAGTCTAGATCTAACAGTGGAGACGTAAAAGGCAAGAGACAAAAATTAACTCAACCTGTGAATTGGATGGAATTGTTCTGAGAGGCATAATTCCATCATCTTTGATTGTATGATGCCTTTCTTATATGGGCTACCAAGAGTCTGAGGCTGTATTCAGATGAAACAAATGTGATACCTCAGAGGCACCTCAGAAAGAGACAGTGGGCCTATTCGCACTTGGCTTTATTCTGGAATGCATCCCAGAACAGGGGCCTGCTGTCCACATGCCAGTGCAGGCCACAGCAGGCCACAGGTGAGGCCTGCCAGAGTCTGCATTAGCATGTGGACAACAGATTCCTATCCTGAGATATGTTCCAAAATACAGCCCAGTGTGAACGGGCCCAGTGTGTGGCCCTTGTGTTCCCAACCCTTCTCTGTTTCACTTTTTCTAGCACAAAATGTTCAGGAGAAGAGGGAGGGATGGGCTAGTGCGTGAACAATCCCACCTCAAAGCCTTCTCTAAGCTTTTTTTTTTTTTGCTGTGCCTGATTACAGCCTGAGTTCATACAATTCCATGGTTCTCAATAGCTTTTCTTTTGTCTCAGGAACAGAGAAGTGGAAATAGATTCCTTCTTTAAATTATCCTGTTTTTTCCTTCCAAGAAGAGTGACTCAAAATGGCCTAAGTTGGAATGACTTCCCTTTAGGTGCCTGAAGCTGACAACTCCTGACCTCGAAGATTCAGTAAAATAGCAGACATAGACTAAAAAGAATCTGTATATGCTATATGAAGATATATTCACAAAGACATTTTAATATCACAATAAATATTTCAATGTACTTAAAATAATAAATATATAAATATAAATAACTTCAAAACTATAAATGTATATAAATGAGACAGTATTAAAGTAAATACATATATTGGCATAATAACAACAGTTAAGCATGACATCTTCCTATGTAAGAATTACAGTTCAGTATGTTCTGTGTGACTCCCATTTAGGGATGTGCACAAATATTTGTAAACATTTGAAATCCAATCAAATGTGCCAAATTTTGGCATTTGAACATGAATAGAATGTCCCGAAATTTGAATTATCTGGACATTCATATGTGTACGGTTTCGTACACGATGCGTATTTGAAGATCCGCATCTTTTCCACATCCGTATGCATTTGTAAGGGACAAAAACGGGTTGCATACGGGATAACTATGGGATGTATACAGACGTGCATGGATGCGTATGGATGTTGCTGACATTCATACGTTCAGATTCAAACAAATAGATTCGAATTTGGTAAATGTGAATCAAATCTTGTTAAATTTGAATTTAAAAGATTTTAATCGAATTGGATTTTCAGGAATTCTATTTGAATAAAACGTCAAAAAAAATTGTGCACATCTCTTCTCCCACTATTTCTTATATCTCATTCCTTTTGTGGAGATCCTCAGTGTGTCATAACAGTTCAGCTAAGAAGCTTTAGCAGTTCTTAATGAACAAGAATTCCTCTGTTCACTATAATATGCATTTCTGAGTCAAAATGGCTGGCAAAGTAATTTAGTCACTATTGATAATGAATGATAACGATTGATAACCTCCAGACTATGAGAGGAAAACAGGATATCTTGTTTAAATCCCACAATTACCTCTTATTGTCTGTGCCACACAGCAGAACAAAGCCACAAGGCAAATAATCTGGACACTTGTTCCCCTGATGTTGTGGCATATACATCCAGGCATTTTGATAATACAAAATAACCAGAAGATGATAGATTCTGGGGTACAGGCATCTAAACAAGGTAAATCCTCTCATTATATTGATTTGGGAGTTGTTGTTTTTATGCACTGTTGCAGGATTTCATCCAATCTCCTGGAGCTATGGTGGAATTGCCACAGACAAGTGTGGCAATCCGAACACAGCGCTGGAATAATTCCAGGATTTATATCTTGTCTGGATACGGCCTATCACTGTAGGGAGTTTGTAAGCTTACAAGGTGATGAGTGTGCCAGACACATTTCAGCTGATTGGTTTCTCAATGGTAACTTCCAAATCTTAAATTTCACTTTCACCAGTCATAAATATAATATACAGAATAACCACATATCTTGCAGAAAGTCCTGGGACTGGGATTAATGCCCAACATCCCTCTAGAAGAATGCTTCATCTAAATAGCAAAAGGCCATCTTGAGCAAGGAGTTCTGGGATTCATCAAAGAGGCAGTAGGGAGATTTGTTACCCGGCAGATTCCTCTCAGTCTCCTCTGCAAAGCAAAGTCCATATAGTTAACAAAGGATAAATCTTGATTTGAACTTTTATTGTTACCGGGATATTTAATTATTGATGGGCTTTAAACTGTTTTAGCTTTTTCTGACTTCTTACCTTCCTTAGGGTGACTTCTGACATTCATTAGATTAGAAAATATTAAGAATAAGTAGATAAAGCGGTTCAGGTAAAGAACCTAATTGAAAAATCACTGTAACAATTCAAAAAGCAACATACAGGATTAATATATTAAGCGAGTTCGGTACTAAAATTTCATTTTAAAAGAAATACTTTCAATTGCAGATTGAACACAGCAAAAGGGTAAGGTAACTTGAACTTTTGGGACAAGTAAGTTCAATTGAAAATGTTCTGCAGCCACAGAAGAAATCCTCAGGCAACCATCTGTTTAGCCAGTCTATTTTTATCCTATCCCCAATGATTTTCTGTGCTTCAGGGCAGCATAGTTTAAAATCTGGACAATTAAGCATTAATTCACCTCAAACTATACAGGAGCAACAAAAGCAAAGACTGCTAAAAATAATTCTTTCAAAACTTGTGATGTTTTCCGCAGTAGCCTGTTCTTTGGAATGGGATGGGATGGGCAGGGAAAGTCTCTCTTTCATCCCCCACAAATGGCTATTTGATTTGTGGAAGACATTTGCAAAAAATAAAAATAAAAAATAGGATA
Organism: Aspidoscelis tigris stejnegeri; assembly: GCA_023333525.1. NCBI lineage: Eukaryota > Metazoa > Chordata > Lepidosauria > Squamata > Teiidae > Aspidoscelis > Aspidoscelis tigris. Next base: position 100,168,279 of record JALMGA010000002.1, read on the forward strand.
CTCTCATAAAAGGTACAGCAAATAAGAAAGTGCTGGAACACTCTTTACCTGTCTGCTAAAGCCACTGTGCTGGGAGAAAGGCAGGGGAATGCAGGTATTTCAAAAGCACAGTTTAGGAGAGAAGGAATGAGAAGTTGGATGGCAAATATAGATTCATTCAGTCCTACCAAGTGGACACATATGCCCCACTAGATAAAGCAGCAGAGTTGACATCACTCAGTCAACTGGACATGACTACGCTTCCTTGGAATCTAAGAAGCAGGCAAAATTCCAGGAGCTAAGGTGGGGCTTGAGAAGCTCACCATTGACACGCTTATCTGCATCTGCTCTGAAGGCTGCTTCCGCACAGGCCCTTTAACACCCATTAAGCACACATTCCAAAGTGTGCCTCTGCACACGGGTGGCTGATTGGGACACTTCCGGTGAGGGGTGTCTGCACAGTGAGTCCCTATTTAATGGAGATTGCCGCCAGAGCGTCCACATTTGCGGGGTCTAAATAGCACACTTCCGGTGGGTGCGTTCGCACCTAACTGGACTTAATGTGTGCTTAAAGGGTGTTTTCGGAACACCACATATTGTGTGGTCTTGCGCTGTGAAACCGCATCCATTTAGGGTGCGTCCGCACAGTGCAAGAATTCCTACCCTGGGCCCTCCCCCGGCCCGCCATGATTGGCTCCCTGAAGCCAAGCCTGGCGAGCCGGGGGACCTCGCTGCCGCGGCTCGCCCTCACCCCAGAAGTGGTGGATCGTCGCTTCTGGAGCAAGGGTGAGCCTCCCTAAAGCCCACCTTAGCCCACCCTGAGGGGAGTGCGGCAGATCCCCTCCTTACCTTGTCAGTGGCGCCCCGATTCTGAGGGTCGGTGCCCAGGATGCAGCACGCCTGCGTCCTGCACGCCTCCTGAGTGGCCGGGGCTGCTACTGGCAGCCCTTGCCCTCAGGAGGCGTTCTGCGCAGGCGCACCGTCTAAAAAAAATGTTTGAAGTGAACCCAGACCAAGGGATGTCCTAATGAACCAGGTAAACCATAGAGAACCAGTGGTGGTTCACTGTGGTTCATTTGATTCATGTGCAAATGACTAAATTTCAGTCTGTGCAGATCTCTACTGTAGAGCACCCAGGCCCATCTGGCACTTTCCCCATCACCATGGACATGGTGCCAACATGTGCTATTGGTTAGCACTCAGAAATTTATCTTTGACATTTGGTCCTCCCCAGCCCCATCCTTCTTCTCTACTCACTGCCATTTTTTCTCCAGTTGCTGCCATCCATCCAACTGTATTTCAGCAGAAATGTATTTCAGTGATGAGTAGAGATTTAATAATCAGGTTTTTTAAATTGCTTTTATAAAAGAAAAGAATAAAAAAAACAAAAAAAACAGACAAACATTGCCTACATATAACATAGCACATTAACCCAACTCTTAGCAACTGAGGATGGAAGGGAATTTGTATCTGAAGAATGGTTACATTTAAGCCATGACAAGAAAACTGGGGGATTTTAAAAATAGACACAGCTTGGAGTTCCCCTTTAGGCCAGTTCCTACTATCCAATTGTATTTATAGTTTTGTTTTGTTTTTAAGTTGCTTAGAGGTGGTAGCATGGGCAGCTCCTCTTCCTAAGCCATCTCTAATCCACATTAAACTTTAGAAAATATGCTTTTAAAGTATTCCATGTGGATTGGAAGTCAGGTGGGAACCACTGGCAGTGTTGCTACACCTCTAAGCTGCATCTGAGCTACTTTGTTTTTGGGACCATCTTTTAATCCACTTGCATGCATATTCACAGAAATCTTTTTTGGGTGTCCTCACTCTAGCCTCAGCTTTGGAGATGATTCTTTTACTTACAAAGTCCTAGAGATATCTGCTGCAATCCAATCCCACTGTGATTTACTCCCAGGTAAATACTTACTAGATGACAGCTTTTCCTCTACTGCTTTTTTGAAATGACAAGATATCCTTGAACCCATTTAGAAAAGGTTAAAATACTAATTAATAACATGTATTTCTCTTGTCTCTCCTAATCTAGGGAGCAGAAAGAAAGAGAGAAGAAAAGAAAAGAAAAGAAAAGGTACAGAAGCTTGAGTTGGGATATGTTGTTTCCTGGTTTCCCCCCTTGAGATGCCCATGAACATTTGGCGGGCCACTGTGTGCAAAAGGATGCTGGACTAGATGGGCTGTGGCCTGATCGAGCAGGGCCTCTCTTATGTTCTTATGTTCTAATGTTCCTGGAGGTCCTGTACATGAGTGTAAAAATGTGATGAGAGCTTAATTTGCAGCTCTCCGATGTGTGAGCCTTCCTTTTGCACAAATATTGATCTAAGGCCATATGCATGTCTCCTCTGATGCTAATAACAGCAGTGTGGTATCTCTTCTGGAGATATGTATGCAAGAGCATTTTAAGGAAAAGGAACAAAGAACAGAAGATGATTGCTGTCAAGGGACAGCATTTTTCCTGCAGAGATAGAAATGTCCCCCCCCCCCCACACACACACCATTGCCACAGCGTGTTTCCCTCTATATGAAATTACTATTCCTCACTGATGTTTGCTCCACCAGAAGAAATTATTGCCAAATAATAGGAAAGAGACTGCTTTATTTCATGCCAATCATGACTCTATAAAACTCTTGGGTTGGCGGGGGGGAGCGTTACATGCAATACTAGGAAGAAATGAATAGAATTTTCATACATAAGTCTTACCTAGGTTTTTCTTTAAAATCAAAGCAAAATTGAATGCAGCAAAAACAGGCAGAAGGCCACTGACTTGTCTATTCGTAGATTGTCTGCGTTGATTGGCAGCAAGTCACCAGGAATTTGAACAGGTATTTTTTGCCAGTCTTGGCTGGAAATAAGTATTCAGTCATGGAGTTCTCAATATAGCTGCTATAAATAGATTAAGAGTGGCTAACCTGCAATCTAGAGGTCAGATCCTATCTGCTATGTCCCATGTCCCTCGCAAAACCCTATCTCCAAATGTATTGCTGTAGCATTCAGCCCTGAAGGTAAAGAGGAAGAATGTTGTCTGCTGTTTGGAGTGTAGTTTCTAGTAGGTTCTACATGGTGCTGTTGCAACACTATGAGAATACCAAAGGTGCAGTGTCTGCATATCTCTGCACCCTTGTGGCACTGTAGGGTCCATTTGTCCCCCTCTTATTGAGCTAGTATTCCAGCATGAAGGTAAAGCAGAAGTAAGGTCTATAGTAGCACCTACATGGACCCTTCCGCTTTACTACAGTTGCTCCCTAATGTGTGGAGTAACCTGCTTCACATCCTTTGGGGTGAAGAGACAGGCCCTGTTTTCCTGGTCACAGGAAATTTCTAGCTTCTGGAGCCATTTGTTGTGGGCAAGAAAATGTCTCCATTGGAAACACCAGAGCCAGGGAATGAAAGTTTCTCAGCTGTGTTTATGCCGCCAGGATGGTGGCAGATGTGTGAACAATGCACCGCCCCTTTTGAAGAGCACTATGCTAGTATTACTCTTATGAGCTTGCTTCATGACAGCCCCAGCTATCATGTAGATCCTCCCTTTGGGCCAAGAGGGCAAGTTAGGTCTAGTGGTTAAGGAGCCGGACTCTTATCTAGGAATATTGGGTTTGCTTCCACACACCTCCGTGAAGTCAGCTGGGTGATCTTGGGCTAGTCACAGCTCTCTTCTGGGCTCTCACAGCCCCACCCACCTTACAGGGTGTTCTGTTGTGGGAAGAAGAACAGAAAGCTCTGTCAGCTGATTTGAGTCCCCTTAAATAGAGGACTGTGACAGTTTGTGAGAATGCCTTTCGTTAGCTGTATTGGAAAAGTCAGCACACTAGCTTCTTATTGGCACTGTACTGAAACTTTTGCTCTTAGATGTTTTACTTTGAAGTGTTAAGTTGTTTTTTTGTTTCTTTTGGTTCTATAGCTGTTAAGTGATGTAACTAGCCCTGAGATCTTAGGAGGCAGGGGAGGGTGAAATAATAATAATAATACCAGTGAAAGTGGTCCCAGTCATGCTCGGCACACTGGGCGCGGTGCCAAAAGATCTCAGCGGGCACCTAAAAACCATTGGCATTGACAAAATATCCATCTGTCAACTACAAAAAACCACTTTACTGGGGTCTTCTCGCACAATTCACAGTCCTAGGTGCTTCGGAAGTGTCCGACTAGTGATATAATACAAAATCCAGCATAGTGATCTTGTTTGCTGTGTTTAACTGATAATAATAATAATAATAATAATAATAATAATAATAATAATAATAATAATAATAATAATAATAATAATAATAATAATAATAATAATAATAATAATAACCCCTGACATTACAATTGTTGAGAAAGAGAACGTGTGGATCATCGACATTGCTATACCAGGTGACAGCAGAATTGAGGAGAAACAGTTGGAGAAGCTCACCATATATGAAGACCTGAAAATTGAACTTCAGCGACTCTGGCGAAAACCAGTGAAAGTGGTCCCAGTCATCCTCGGCAAATGGGCGCGGTGCCAAAAGATCTCAGTGGGCACCTAAAAACCATTGGCATTGACAAAATAGCCATCTGCCAACTTCAAAAACTCACTTTACTGGGGTCTGCTCGCATAATTTGCCGATACATCACACAGTCCTAGGTGCTTGGGAAGTGCCCGACTGGTGGTATAGTGTGAAATCCAGCATAGTCATCTCGTTTGCTGTGTATAACTGCTGCTTTTACATCATCATCATCATCATCATCATCATCATCATCATCATCATCATAATGTGCGATGAAGACCACCTCCAACTAGCGATCTGGTAGTTGTGCTATACTGTTGGTTTTTGTGTTGTATAATAATAACACATGCTTAGTTTTTTGCTAAATGCTGTTGCTGCTGAGAGGGCATACTGATGCTTTCTTTATTCTATCTGAGGCTGCTTCCATAAAAGATCAAGCAGAGATCAGCCATATTACTCATTAAAATGCTTTCGTTCCTGGGTTTATGAGGGCACAGTAGCTGCAGTCTTCCTTCCTTCCTTCCTTCCTTCCTTCCTTCCTTCCTTCCTTCCTTCCTTCCTTCCTTCCTTCCTTCCTTCCTTCCTTTCCACTAAGATCAATCTCACAGCCCATCAAAACCTTCCCCTTTCTTGAAGGTATTGGAGAACTGCCCAAAGATGTGTTTCTTTTCAACCAATTCTCCAGGATTTAAGCAATATAATACAGTGTGTATCAGGTCACTTCAAAGCTATAGTGCAAACTATGAACACACACACACACAATCTTGATAAAAAGATTATCACAAATCATGCATTAAAAGGGCAGAAGTGGTATTGCTGTTAATGTACTTTGAAGATATAAAATAAGAAATTTAGGAATAAATGGACACAGGATGTTTCACTAATAGCATAGATTGGGAAGGATTTAGACAACACCACCAGTCCACAGCTGGTATAACTCTTTGGTTCATTTACAGTACATATAAATGTAAGAGGAGCCCTGCTGGATGAGGCCACAGCCCATCTAGTCCAGCATCTTGCCTCACACACAATTGCTTCAGGGCATTCTCAAGTAGGGATGTGCACAAATATTTGTCAGGTTCACAATCCATCATGTGAGTAAGGGGAGTGAGATAGGACAGGAAAGAAGGGATGTGAGGTTTCCCTTTGCACACGAACATTCAACAGATGTTCACATGTGAAGCTGAAGCCCCCCACATTGGTGGTGGTGGGATTGCACTAAGCTGGAAATTTTATCCAATAATTCTCAAGCAGAAGACAAAAGCCAAAGATTCACACCTGCTCTTTATTTCTTGCAAATAGCCTTTAGAGGCAATAATTAGGGTGTGACTTACATTCCTAGGCTTCATATGAAGTATGTTCTCAGTCAGCTAGACAGGGTGTACATATGTCTGTATACAATCACATATGCCTGAACATGCACTTAGGTGTAAGTGTGCATTGTGCATTTCCGTTGCCCAAAAAGGTTTGCTAGCTGTGGTGTAATGCACAAAAATCCATTTTGAACCTTCTTTAAAACCCAATGGCATCTATAGGCAGAGTTCCAGTATAAGTAAAATGTTGATGGTCTTTTCTTAGTAAGGCAATTAATACAGACATGTCATCTAGATCTGGGTGCCTCAGTAAAATACATCCCTTGCACTGATTAGTCAGCTTCCTTAATTATCTAATTATTCAATATGGCTTTCTAATCTATTTTGAGATCACAGGAATTTTGTTTCTTTTCAGACAGAGGCTTAGATTCAAAGAATGAACAAAGGGACTCATAGTTGGTCAGAGATCTTTGAGGGCATCAAATATCTATGACTCAAGGGCTTTACAAAAAAAAAAAATCGAACTTCAATGTTAATGATAGATTTTCTGTTCCGTTTGCTGCAGGAAAGTAGGATTTTACTTACTAAGTTTCCCTTGTGCCAGCACAACTGCTCCATAAGTTAATATCCAAATCAGTGACTCAGAAAATGTATAGAAGCTGCAAATGGAGACATTTACTCCAAAACTGAGATCAGCGTGGGGTATGCATCTATGAATCATCCACACATGTCCTGGAACTTGGAAGCAGCAGGCCTTACTAATAACTTTGCAAATGCCAGAACTATAGGTGTCATTTCTTAAGTATTCCTATAATTCAGAGAGTGATGCAACTCAATACTTCTTGAATCAATTCAAAGTCCCAGTGTTGCATTCCAATATTTCCATGGCAGAGTCTAAAGAGGCATCCAGTGGGAGGCTGAACATTGTCATGGTGATCTGGATGCTGTGAATGACTCTTTTTGTGCAGCACCCAGAAGAGGTGTGGATCTGACATCTCAGGAATGTATCAACTGCTGCTGGTCAGCCTTTTTAGTTGTCCATAGCTATATCATTCCGGGAAAGGCTAGGGCAACTCTGAGTGAACTGTGGTGATGGCAGGGTATGGATGGAGTGATCCAGTGGATTGCTACACTGCCCAAGAGCAAGAAGTTCCAGAGTTTGAGTAACTTTATAATTTCCTGTATGAGAAACATCTGTTATTAGAATTCTTTCTTCTCTACCATTGCTAAGGGGAAGATAACCCAGTCCAACTCGTTGTCCTAAATTTCACCCCCTTACTCAATATATTTGGCATAAAAACATGAAAAAATAAGTTATGATAAGTCATCTTGCCTCTGAAGCATGAAACTGCAAAGAAGAGTAGTTTTTCTCTGTTTTTGTGCTGAGAAATTGAGTCTAGTACATAGTTTTCCCATGGACTGCAATATTAATGTCCTTTTGAACCATCTCCTGTATGAAATATTCATATTTTCTTCTTATGGCAAACAAAACCAGAAAGGAAAGGTGAGTTTATGAAGATGCTTTGTGGTGTTTCACATTCTTGATCTTTTGGAGATTACTGTCATTTCCACATAGCTTTCCAGTGCCTGATTCTTATTTATCATTTAATGTAAGATATACAAAGAAAAATATCCAAGACAATTCAATTCTGTTATAGCTCCTTCTGTGGATCTAGGGTTCCAATTTTGGTGTACCTCTTTGGGAGTAAGTTCAGCTACAACTCAAGGGCTTTACATCTGAGTACATATGCTTTCAGTTTAGTAAACACAATCGTTAAATTTAGTTAATATACTGTACAGCATAGCCCTACAGATCTTTTGTAATTCACTCTATTTTATCCCATTTGTAATAGGATCGGAGGTTAAAAAAGTAGTTCTCCTGACATCACTGGCCTAACACAGGATAAAAATGGCATTAAGAAAGAGCTTATTTTACTTAGGTGGCTGAAAAGTAGTCGCTAAGCTTCCCATATTCCTTACTGTCTCGTTACAATGCTACCATGTAGTTCCAACCTATTAGTTCAATCCAAAGATGCCTTTCAATCATTTTGTTCTCCTTCCCTCTTGGGAATTTGCTGCTAGCAGTTCCCAAAAGCATTTGCAAAGGTCCATATGGAAAGATCTCAGACATGTAATGTTTTGGATTTCAGTAGAAGGAGAAGAGATAGGACTGCCTGGTGCTACATAGTAAAATAGCAAAGTTTGCTGATGATAATAAATTATTTAGGGTAGTAAAATCCAAAAGAGATTGCCAAGAGCTCCAGAGGGATCTCTTAGCATTGGGTGAGTGGGCAACCAAGTGGCAAATGTGCTTTAATCTTAACAAGTGCAAAGTAATGCACATCAGAGCCAAGAATCCAAATTACGTCTATAAACTGATCGGGTCTGAGCTTTCTGCAACACACCAGGAAAGGGATCTTGGGGTTTTGGTGGACAGTTCAATGAAGGTATCAACCCAGTGCGCAGCAGCAGCGAAAAAAGCAAATTCAACGCTGGGAATAATTAGGAAGGGAACAGAAAATAAGTCAGCAAGTGTCATTTTGCCCCTTTATAAATCTATGGTGAGGCCACACTTGGAATATTGTGTACAGTTCTGGTCACCACACCTCAAAAAGGATATTGTGGAACTAGAGAAGGTGCAGAGAAGGGCAAACAGAATGATTAAGGGTCTGGAACACCTCCCTTATGAAACCAGGCTGCAACGTCTAGGCCTCTTCAGTCTGGAGAGACGGCGTTTAAGAGGGGACCTGATTGAAGTATATAAAATTATGCACAGTATAGAAAAGGTGGATAGAGAAAATTTCTTTTCTCTATCGCACAACACTAGAACCAGGGGGCACTCTATGAAGCTGATGGGTAGGAGAGTAAGGTCTGACAGGGGGAAGTATTTCTTCACCCAGAGGGTCATCAGCTTATGGAATGTGCTGCCGGAAGAGGTGGTGACAGTTACCAGTCTAGATGGCTTTAAGGTAGGGTTAGACAAATTTATGGATGACAGATGTATCAATGGCTACTAGAACGAATGCCTAGATGCATCTTTCAGGCTGTAGGGGGCGGGGGAGGAACTGGGGTGCTTCTAAGGCCATCTGCTGGGACTCGAGAGCAGGAGAAGGTTTGTCCTTGTCTCTGCTTGAGATGCCCATGAGCATTTGGTGGACCACTGTGTGCAACAGGATGCTGGACTAGATGGGCTGTGGCCTGATCCAGCAAGGCTTCTCTTATGTTCTTATGTTCTTATGTGCATCAGGCTAAATTATGAGATCATTTATGATGTCATCACACAGCCCGCGACAATTTCAGACCTGCCAAAGGTTCTCTTGGCTCTGGCTTAACTTCTAATTGGTTATAAATCTATAATTTAAAGAGCTTATAGGGACAAAGGGAAGTCCTAGAATCAGCCAAGAGCATCTTCCACCTGTAAATCCACTACCATTTCTTGAAAAAATGGCAAAAGGATTTACCTGTGATTAACCAAAGTCCACTTGGCCATCTAGCTCATTTTCTTTGGCATTTCAACTGGCAAATCCAGTCCCCAAGTATTAGGGGGCATGGCGATTTTGAATGTTTTGACTAGCATTTGAAAGTACATTGTGGAGGAGAGAGAATATCTATTCTGATAGCCATTTAAAGAAAGAGTGGGGTAAAAATACTTAAAATAAGTGAACAAACTAAAGCTATAGATAATTAAGGCCTGGATTTCATGCAGCAAAGAGGACAGCAATGATAGCTTCAGGCCCTTTCTGCACTAACATGTTGACCCAGTTCTAGGAGGCCCCAACCCTGGTAGGCCAGTCCCATCTGCATGAGCTAGAGTAAGATCTGGTTCAGAGCAAGATTTTGATCTGGATCAATTGCAGATTTGTTATATCAGGTCTGCAATTTGGCCTGAGAGCTGTAATTCAGATCATGGTAGTACTGGGAGCTTGATCCAGATTAGTGCCTGCAGTTCAGAAAGTGTTGATCTGACCCTCACCTCCCCATGATCTGGATCAGTACATCTCATAGATCCAGATCTACTGCGCCTCAGTACAGAAAATGCCTTAGACAGTGAACAGTGAAATGGAGTGACAGTAGTGGGTTGGCAGAGCCATCAATCTCACAAAACTGGGTTTGGATCCACAGTAGATCAAAGTATGCTTTGTTTTTCTCCTCGTCTTCTTCACCTCCTTCATGTTGCTGCTTAGGTTTCCCATGCAGCTATGGAGTGTAGGGGAAAGAGGAATTTTGTGCTAAATTCACATTATGGTTATTAGTGTTTTCAATAGATTGCAACATTGTTATCAGGTTGAAGTGGTTCCATCACTACATTGTAGCGCTGCTGTTAAGGGTGGATTTTTAACACTGACATCACTGTCTTTGGAAGCAAGCTATTGGGAGAGGGAAACCCTAAACATGGATTCTCATCCCTTAAAATGGTACTGTCCACACAGTAAAAAATGTAAAACGTTTCAAGCGCATGATCCGGAGTGAGACCTGTTGAAATCAGGATTGAGATTCACCACGCTTTGGCGTGGTTTAACATGGGGGAAAGCCAAACTGCTGTGCGGATTCTGAGGATTGAAAATGTTTTGAATCCGAGATAAGGTTGCCATGAAGACATGGCATCAGTGGAACATTTCTGCTAACAAAAGCCCATCCTTGGCTAGGGATATCAGCCTGATATTCTGAAATTAATTTTGGCAGGATGTTGTTGCACTACTCAGATGTTGCACCCATGCCAAATTAGTCATCACAGGGCAGCCTCAGGGTAGTTTTTCCCACCTTCATGGGAAGCTGCCTCATATGGACCTATGGGGAGGAGCATGTCCTGCCCAGCTCCTTAGCTAATTCTATTTTGGCTTGAAATGTAAATATAGAAGGTGCTTCCACTCTAGTTTATATGTCTGAATAGGATGGATATGAACTATGAATACTGTGGGAATCTGGACAAAGAAAACCTGAAAAAAAAATCAATTTTAAAAACTTTGCAACATCCAATAATATTCATACAAATGTGTGCAACTCTTCATTTCCAGATCCACTTTTGTCATATTTGATTTGAGACGTATACTACCATCTAAAGTAGGCATCACTTAAGGAGTTATCCAGTGAGGACATATCTGGAGCAAAGTTCTGTTCTTCTGTTACATTCTGGACTTTGAGGTAATGCTTTACCTAGTGATTTCTAGGATGGAGGAAATTTTTGAAATGAAGAGTTTCTAGGTCAAAGCTCATCTTCCGTGCCTTACTCCTAAATAAAAAAGATCTGAAGATTTGAATACTACACTTTTTGCCTTATGCTTCTACCTCAGCACATCAAGTTATTCCCTTCTATGAACCAGAGTTCCTGACAAACTCTTTGAAGAGGCAAAACAGCCTGCAAGGGTCTTCTTAAAAAAATGTTTGCTAGCTGGTTCCAAATGCCTGAAGCATCACTTCACAGAAAACCCTTCAAAATGTGTGCTGCAAACGGATGGGTGAAAATTTCCCTGCAGTGTGACATAAGGAGATGATTAAAGCCTGAATACAAAGGTCAAATCCACCTAAGGTGATATTCACTCACCTCAGGATATTATTACACACTTCTGATATCAAAGCTACATGGAGGTAAGAGTGAAGTCACAGCCTAATTCCTGCCACAGTTTGTTCTCTGTGGGAAACCTCTGAGGCAAACAGCAGTTAACATCTCTCTCCTTTATTTCTCTTCCCTCCCACCCTCCTGCCTTCTGATGAACTGTGAATAATGGGAAGGGGAGAAATGCAACACCAACATTTTATCTATAAAACTCTGTTCAGAAATATACTCTCTAGGTTTTGTTTAAATATTATTAACAACAGCCAGAGGAAATGGAATTAAGCTTATCATTAGATGTAGGATGTGGAAAGTTCAGCTTGTGATCAAAATTTTGCTTGAACAGTTCGTGTTTGCAAAGGTTCACATCGAACCAAATATATGGTTGCTTGGATTTCTGGAAATGTAATCAAACTGAATCAGTCTGCCACTCACCAACACAAAGAATTTGATAGAACAGTTCGTGGTCATTGTATTTTTGCCACTGAAATGGGATTTTTCCATTTTTTAAAAAATTGTTTATCGAACAAGGTCAGAAATAGGAATTTGCAAAAAATATTCAAAACATTGAAAATTCGATTGAAGTTGTTCAAATTCGGACATTTGAATTCAAATTGAATGTCTATACATTCATTTTTTAACATCCGAACCCTGACTGTACACAGGGGAGTTCTGTTTTATTGTTTTAATTGTATTGTACTTTGAAATGGTCACACAACTAGTCAAATAAATTTTCTACTCTTCTACTTGTACGAATTATTTGGACATTTGTGTGTGTACATATCCGTACACATTACATACGTATCGGTATGCATTTGAATATTTAAAATGAATTGAATATTCATACGAATAGATACGAATGTATTCAAATCAAACTGAATGTGAATACATTTGTATTTTAAACATTCAAATAGATTTGATTTTTTTTATATTCAATTCGAATTGAATTGAATGTCGAAAGAAATGAATGTGAACAACAATTTCTTCCATTAACTGGTTCACGGTTGAACAAATGGTTATTCAGTTCAATGGGAACTGAACATGTGATTTTCATTTGTGAACATCCCTAATGAAATGCTGTCAGGGTTTTCCTCAGAGACAGCTTCTGTTTTTGAATATATCTGATCTTAGAACTGATGCATATTCAAAGCACATATTTGAGTTTTTGCCCAAGAAGAGTCAAATGTGGACATGACCATGACTCCTAAAAAGGTGCTCGTTTGGTAGGGTGCTAGTATGGGCACTTATAGGCAATACTTTACTGCTGTTCCCCCTCCATTGTGCTAGCACATATTATAGCTTTCATGGATTAATCCATCATCAAGAATCATGTTAAGCAATGATCACTTCACAGGACGGATGCATTTTCATTGCCTTGCTCTCTCTGCTTTTAGCAGCAGACTCGCTAGGCAACCTCAAACATGGGGGAAAGGGCAGTCATGGGTTACTAGCTCAGATTGCTGTGTAATTTAGGGGGACATTTATAGGAGGCAGTACTCCTCCGAAGGACAGCTGCTAGCAGAGTTTTGACTAGGCCAAAGAGAACACTTATACCCTGTTTATTGGCTTCCACATGTAATAGTTTGTCACTGTATGAGCAGTGTGCTGGATTAGATGGGTCACAGGACTATACAGCAAGGTGTTTTTGTGTTCTTAAGTTATTATGACAATCCATCCTAGTTCCCGGAATTGCGATTGGAACAGTGGTCTCTTCTCAGCATTCACAGGGCACTTGCCTTGACCAAGAGAAGTGGCTACATCTGGATCAAACTCAGCTTCTGAATACACAAACCTAGAAGGGGCATTATTATTGTTAAGACGACTTTTGTGGCCAGGATGTGCTATTTCAATTAAATCCACCCCACTAACATATGCCTGTCTCTTTCCTCCCCCATCCCTTAGCCTTGCTGCTTGGGTGATGTTAATTTGTGAGTGGGGGCTAAATTGAAAGGGACACTAATTGCATTCTACTCTACTTACTGGGATAAAGTAATCAGCTCGTTAGGTCTTTAGCTTGTCAGAAAGCATGTTGCTTTCATTTCATCTTTGTTCATCTGGCTTCTGCTGGCAATATCAATTCAGCCCAAAGCATCAGAAAATGTTCCTACCCCCACACCCAAGCCATGGCTTCTCATGTGCCCTTTCCCCTCTTATAAACAGCCATATGTGGTAGCCCTAGCCTAGCTTAATTCCCTTTCAGTGCCCCCAAGGATTTATATATATAAAATTAAAGATCCTCGTGATTTTTTTTCTTATTACAACAGAAACAATAGTTGTTGGATCTTATAAAAAGCTCCTTTGTAGCTTTTAGCTCTGAATCGCTTTTAAAGACCCTACATTAAAGCCAATTTCATTTAGGGAAGAAAAAACATTAGGGATAGTGGACCCCACTTCATTGATTTGTGAGCTTTTGGAATGATACAGAAGACCTACTGATCCTTTCCGTCATCAGCTGTGTGCAGACCAGGAGATGGAAGCTGTTTCAATTACTGAAGTTTGAACAATAATGCTTTTTATTTCATCAGTTTTATTAGTAGGTTATAGTTTGCTGCAAAAATAATGAGCAGGCTGAACTTAGGATTTAGGACCTTTCTGCACTTATGTTACTTTAGAACCAGAACAAGGGGCTACAAAGTCCTCTTCGGGGATTCATTGGCTCTCTTTTAATGTGGATGTGTGAGACTCCAGCCACCACTGGTATGCTCTGTCTGTGGAGCATACCACTGGGCTCCTCCACTGCTTGAGTGGGCTCGCTGTTGCCTGGCCTGGCGAGGAGGAGGTGGAGGAAGGACGAAGGAGGACTAAATGAGGACTAAAATAGTCCAACCTGTACCAAAATAGTCAGGTGGGAATGCACCCCTTGTGTTCCTGGGCACCAAAGGACTGTTCTTTTGTTTTCAAAACCATTATGTATATCATAACAGAGGAAGACGTCCTGGTGAGCTATTTCCCCCAAAAATCACATCACAGGACATCTCCTAAAAACTTGTCTGCTTCAGTGCAACATTGGATGTTTTTCCACTGTCACTAAAAGTACCCATTAAGTACCCATTAATGGGTACGTAATGGCATTTTTGTACCCATTAATGGGTACTTAATGGGTACTTCTAGTGACAGTGGAAAAACACCCTTCGTCTTGCAGGGTGAGAGATGGCCATCTCATGGAGGCGTCCTATGCCAGTGGCGGGACTCTTCAGGCAAGTGGCATGGATCCCCTTCCCCCCACCGTCCCAGCTTAGGCTTCTCCGGTCCCCGGCTTTCCTCTGTGGCTTCACAGCTGGCCCTATAGCCAAGCTGGCACCCAGGATATCCCTACTAAAGAAAAGCACCCCACTTTGGCAGTCACTCCAGCCTAGACATCAATTAACTTCTTTCAAATCCAACATGGTAAATGCAGAGAATTATGCTCTGATGAATTTTCCTTATAGCACTTATGCACAAAATCTGTGGCTATTAAAAAAAAAAATCTGTCCATGCCTGGGATAAACGGGTGACAGGCTGAGCAAGCAAGGTAGTGAGGGGCGGGGAGACACAACTCCAGTGCCGGACCATGTTGATTGGCAGGACGCTGGAGGTGTGGTGGTTAAGAGGGGGTGGAGAAGGAAGCTCTGTCAGAGACTCAGCACAATGGGCAAACAGGTGTGAGCAATCCAACCAAGGCTGGATTGCTCAGGTGGCACTGTTAGCACATTCTCAGTTTGCATTGGCAATAAAATGGACTAATTCAGCAAAGCGTAACCGTGGCCTATATGTGATCATGGTGTTCTTTGCTCCTGCACGGCTGTCTTTATGTGTTTCTGAGAGTATTACCAGATAACCTAAGCATTTTCACTGATTCACCTCCCTCCCATTAAAGTAAGGTAAAATAAAGTTTCTAAGGAACAGACCATAAAGAGTAAATTGATTCTGGAAATTCAGCCTCTCTTTCTCCTCCTCACACACACTTTTCTAAGGAAATGATTAAACAGCTAGGCAGCAATCCTACAAGGAGAGATGTGAGCTTGAAAATCCCGCTCTGCATTGATTACAGAAAATGGAAACATGTTTTTCTCTGCGTGCTCACAAACCCCTATGCACATTGAGGTCCTTCCACCCACCCACTCTGAAACCACAACAATGGCAAAGCCGTCAGAAGAGGAAGAGATGAGTTGGAATAGGATATGGATTTCTACCCCATCTTGTCTGCCTCATTTGGCTGTTGGCCCACATGCCTGTCTGATAACATTACTTCATTTCCTCACCTAGCCCGACACACAGCTGCTCCGAACATGTCAGGCTCAGCATGAGTGGCTGTTGTCCAAACTCCAACTTATAGCTAACAGTGATCTGGATCAATTGATGGACCCTCATCTCTCACTCCTCTTGCCTTGAGGATTAAAGAAAAGGCCACGTCCCATGGAGAATTATCGACTAGTTAAAACAGGAGTTGAAGAGGAGAAATCAGAAGGGAGAGTTTAAAAGAACTCTCAAAATTGTTTATCCTTACATTGTGAAAGGGTGGATTTTTTGCAATTGAAGAGTGAATTAGTGGGCAGCTAGTGCTTTCTTTTCCTGTTAACTGTGGGGGCACTTTAACACTTTTGATCTTCCTTATTGTTTGACTTACTGCCTATTACACAACCTCAACATATCTCTGTGTCCTCATGTAGCACTGCTGTAAGGAAATGAATAGTGAGCTGAGAAATCCGTGGGGTTAAGATTGTGCCTTAGCTTTATACTTCCTAGTTGGCTCTCACAAACCTCATACTCTACTAGCCAAATGGGCAAAATTAGTAGCAAAATTAGTAGCTGAGTGGCGTCTATGGGTGTTTCCGCACAGGCCCTATAACACACATTAAGGACACGTCTGGAAAACGGTGTCCGCACAGCGACACCCATTAAGAACACAATGGGGAAACCACGTCCGCACAGCAGCACCCATTAAGGGCACTTCCAGAAAAACACAGCAGCACCCACTAGAGACAGATCAGGAAAGCCACTTCTGCACCTATCTGTCTCTAATGTGTGCTTAATGGGGTTTTCCGGAAGACCACATACAATGTAATCTTAATGGGTGTTTTTCTCTGTTAGGTCACATCCATTAGAATGTGGCCGCACAGTGAAAAGGTCCCTAACTGGGGTCCTCCCCTGGCCTGCCATGATTGGCTCTGCCGGAGCCAAGCACCGTGAGCTGGGGGACTCTGATTTTGTGGCTCGCCCTCGCCCCAGAAGCAGCAGATCAATGCTTCTGGAGCCAGGGGGAGTTTCACTGAAAGCCCCCGCAGCCCTCCCTGGGGAGAGCGTGAGTGATCCCCTCCTTACCTGCACGCAGCCACCTCGAGTCTGACCACGAGGTTCCAGAAGCCTCCGTGCCTATGTCCTGCGCAGCTCCTGACTGGCCAAGGCAGTGCCTGGCAGTGTCTGGCTTCAGGAGGCTGTCTGTGCAGGCGCGCAGCCCTGGCCAGTCAGGAGGTGTGCAGGACGCAGGTGCAGAGCCTCCTGGAACCTTGCAGCCAGAATCGGGGTGGCTGCGATCAGCTAAGGAGGGGATCACTTGTGTTCTCCCCAGGGTGGGCTGGGGTGGGGTTTCGGTGAAGGTCCCCCTGGCTCCAGGAGTGACGATCCACCGCTTCTGGGGCGAGGGCGATCCATGAGATCAGAGTCCCCCGGCTCGCCATGCTAGGCTCCGAGGAGCCAATCATGGCGGGCCAGGGGAGGGCCTTCAGAGCACAGATTTGAGGTGGGTGCTGTGTGTCTGCACAGCACCCACCTCAAATCTGGATCTAAATTAGTCCTTCACTCCTATGTGCGGATGGAAGGGGTGTTGGTAGATCCATATCTAGTTGATACAGATCTACCTTAAACCAGATTTAGTAAATCCAGATCTACCTTAAACCGGAGTTAGTAAATCTGGATCTACTCTGAACTGGATTTAGTAAATCCAGATATAGTAGATCCAGATTTCCAACAGTAAGTGCGGAAGCACCCTACCATTTTAGTCTTCCCATCATCCTTGAAAACTTGCCAAGATTGCTGGGGTGATGGGTGATGGAGATTAGTAATGTTTGGGTGGGATTATGTTGACTTTCCCCACTTTACAAAATTGCTGCTGTAATGATCACTTGCAGTAATATCAGCAAAGCATTTGGGACACTTTAAAAGCACTATATAATTATGGCCCAGAGATGGAACTATCTGATTTTCCCCAGATTACTTCATAATTAATACTCCTTCTAGCATTTCTGATTGAAAGTCAAAGGGCTGAAGAATCCGTCGCATATCCAGCATTTAAAAGTCAGAGTAATCTAACACTGATAGTCACACAAAACGCAAAGCCTTGGGGTTAAGTGTGGTATTACCTTGCCAAAACTGAGCAAGTTGCTTTTAATTTGCAATGTTTCTGACTAATATATTATTATTAGGCTTTCTTTCCTCAGTATTGCTAACTAACCTAAAAGGATAAATAGCTTTCCTGGAAAAATTAAGGAAACTAGAAAAACTGAGGAAACTTCCTGGAGAAATTAAGGAAGTATGGTGCATCTTTCATCTTAGAGCGGGTCCCCATTCAAAGGGATCCATGATATTTCACCTTTCTTTTGTGGAAGATGAGTTAAACAGTGGAGGGAGTGAAATATTTGACTGATAAATAGCTTTTCCAGGAAAGCTATTTATCCTTTTAGGTTAGTTAGCAATACTGAGGAAAGAATTTGAGCACTTTAAGCCTTCTTCAGTCCATCTTCAGTATCCATTTCTCACACCTGTTTAATCCAATCTGTTTTATTCAATTGTATTTTCATGAGTCCTGATTTTTACAGGTCTCAAGCTGTAATAGAGTGTTAAGCCTTTTCATTTTTTGGGTGTGATCGAGGAAGAGGATTAAAGGGGACTGAACTGTACGATAGTGGGTGGATACTGCATGAATTTGCCTTCTCTTTTGCCCAGTGTGTGATTACACACTGTTGAGTAACAGAACTTTTATCCTATCAGAGTGCAGGGGCTGTTGTGAAGGTGGAGAGGGGTGGAGATCTAAAAAAATCTCATAAAGGAGTCTCAGGATGGGGACAGAAAAGTGTGACCAAAGCCACCCAAACTGAAGACAAACTGAGGAAGGATTATCACGGATTGGGTGTGGCCAGAGTTAGTGTATTTTGAGTCTTGTTTCTTAATAACACAGATTTTTCACCAAGGTGTGACCAAGAGGCCCTAAGGCAAAGACAAGTTTTTACAGGTATTTGTAATTTTGTACATTTTTAAAATCTAAGTTTGGTTTTTGAAAAACTCAGATTTTGCTTTTGGAATTCACCATTACAAGATTGCTCTATGCTAAGGAAATTTGAAATCTAGCTCTTGAAGGGATTATCTAGGACAGGGGTTCTTAACCTTTTTTGTTCCATGGATCCCTTTGCCAGTCAGGTGAAAACCACAGACCCCTTTTACAGAATGTAGGGGCAGATAGTTTTACAACACTCAATATTAGTATGTCTTTAAAAATAAAGAGAATAAGTTTATTTTTCCCCATTTAAGCTCATGGATGCCCTGAAATCTTTCTGTGGACCCCTAGTTAAGAACCACTGATCTAGGACGAGCATTTCAAATATAGATAATGTTTATATTCTGTTATTTTAACATTGAATTCTCCAGATTTTTGTGTGTCCAGCAACTTCTGCACTTCCACATTGCATATGCTCGGTGGTGGAGGTGAGCTGGGAAATTAATTAGTTTGAATGTGCTTCAAACAAATAAATAAAATTTGATGGAGAATTTCACAAGCCTAATTAGTTGCAGGAAAGTGTATCATTTCATTGGGGAATTACTAAGATGTTGGTTGTACATTAGCACCTTTCTACTTACTCTGAATTGCGGGCATCTCCACAGACTTATATGCACAATTTTTTTTCATGTTTTATTCATATCAAAACGAATGCAAAAAAATTATTTGTTTGAATAAATTGCCTTCAAATGTGGTAGGATTTGAATTCAATATGAATGTTTGATACGAATATGATTCAGATCCCTGCTACAGATCGTCTATGTATCTGCTACGTATCTGCTCTGAACTTGTCAATTCTGCTCTCAACTCAGTTGGAGCCCACTCTGAATCCACTTTGAATCCATTGCAGATGTGACTGGGGCAGCCACTTTCCCACCTCCTCAGGTTCATGAATGTAATGAAGCTTTGTACAAATGTATCAAAATGTTCAATTTGAATTTGAATGTCAATCTTCAAATGTTCCAACATTTAAAGAGACATGAGGCAAGGTATCGTGATTCAATCCGAATATGAATGTCCGAATTTGGGTGAATTTCAAATATAATATTTGTGCACATCCTGTTGAATTCCACAGATAGCTAATTGCTAAGACCACAGCCGAAAATGTGTGCAGATGACATTCACAAGCATGAGAGCAGACACAGTGATTCATTCCAATAAGGTAGGCTTTTATTTTCCTCATGACTGCATGTATAAGAGCTAGCTAAATGAATAACTGGTTATATGAGTGAATATATGAAAGCAATACATGGTATATAACCTATCCATTACATCTTCAGTTAGGAACATGCAGATCAAACAGCACACATCACTACAATTTTTAAGACAGAATAAACACTTGTGAGATTGCATGAAGTCACTAAGCCCAGCCCGCACATGTACATATTTGGATTATCCAGAATGGAAAGTTCCTCTCAAGAAAGTGAAGGCCCAGCTCGGAAAAACATACTGTTCCCACAGTAAAACAGAAACTTAGTTGTGTCTATGTTACAGGAATAGACTATCACCTGCTTACCAGAATGTTCCTGGTGAGACAGATAGCTAAACAAGCATTTCCTGTTTTAGCAATATTCTAACTCATCTCTAGTCCAGATTGCATTGGATGCAAACAAGAACTCTGCAGAGCTTCAGATTTGCAGTCTGTGAGTAGCTCTTGCTTGGCTGTATATATTTTGACATAACTTCATAAACCAACACATGCACTACAGAACAAGGCATTTTTGCCACAGGGCTGAACTCAGCCAAAGGCAAGAAAACATTCAGAATTTAAAGTAAGGTCATGACTCCACATACTTTGGAAGATGTCGCCACAGGCCATTTGAGCTAGAGGGCCTATAAATTCAGCATTATCAGCTGACCATTGTAGCACTCAGCACCATTGCTAGGTGGTTGGATGTGAAGACAGTGTTAATGGATTTCTAATTCAATGTATTCAGTCTTGAGGGAGGGAAGTCAATGGTGGAAATTTAAAATGGAATGGAATAGAACAAATGAATGGAGAAAGCTTACTCACTAGGAATGTGCACAAATATTTGTAACATTTGTATACAAATTGAAGGTTACAACATTCATACCTTGACATTCATATTCATGTGAATGTTTCAGAACATTTGTGAAATGGGGAGGTGGGAAAGTGGCTGCAACAGTCACATCTGCAACAGATCCAGAGTGCATTCAACATGGTTTTAGAGTGGATTCAATGTGGATTCAGGGCATTGTTGACATTTTCAGAGTGGTTATGTTATGGGATACGTATCAGATACATATTGGGTATGTATTAGATACATATACATTTGTATCAGATATTTGTATTTATTCATATGAATACATCCATATCAAATAGAATCCTACCACATTTGAAGGGGATCTGTTAGATGAATATGAATTTTTTTACATTCGATTTGATACAAATTGAATTGAATTGAATGCAAAAAACCATTTGTGCACATCCTTATTATCCACGCTTCCTTCTTGCAGCTTTTTTTTAAATAAAAAAACTTGTAAATACAATTTGAGCAAAAATACATAATTAAATTGCTATGAGCTGGATTAATAATTAACAACAACAAAATAACCTTCCCTCCAGTAGCCTATTGAGTTGTTGTTGACTGTTTAGGAAAGCAGTGAAGACACACCTTTTCGTCCTGGCCTCCAGATAAACAAGGAAACAGATTTTTCTCCCCAATTTCAGAGACTCTTATTGTTTTAGTATGCTCATTTTTATATTTGGTTTTTAGTTTTGTAACATGCTGTAAGTCTTTCAGGTATAGGAAGGGATAAAAATCCAAATAATGGATGGACAGATGGACGGACAGATTTTGTCCCCCTTCCTCTGTGATTTTTATGACATTTTGTCATAGCTGGCCTTCTGTGCTCTTCCAAAAGCCCAGGATAACTGGCAAACCTGTCATAACCTACAGATATGATGGCCTTATTCCTTTCTTTTTCTTCGGATTCCACTACTGTTTCCCACAGTGTCATTACACTTTTCATTTCAGAATAATGGCTGTGTTTGTATGGGGAATGATGGCTGCAACTACAGTGTGGATAGATTTACTGGGAGGAACAACATCCTGGTAAAACATTGTCTGCATGATGTGGCCTTGGAACAGACTATGGTTTTAAGGGTGTTTCCACACTGGCCACCAAGAAATGGATTTAAGAAAATCTGTTTCCCGGTGATCCATCCTCCACAGGATCTGTCAGAAATAGGGACGGATCTGAGGAGGCCCCATGCGGGGAGGACAGATCAGGCCAGCCGGATCCTTTGGGTGCTAGGCAGAAGCTGCAGCATCCATTCCAAAGGACATCCGGCCTCCCGTGCCACTGACACTACCCTCAGAGCCGTGGGACTGGAGCATGCCGCTGTCAGTCACTCTACATTTCCGCCAGTGTGCAGTGTGCAGGGCAAGGGCGGAAGGAGGCAAATTGGCCCTTCCCAAGATGGCAGCTGCCAGCATATCTGGTCCCTCACCTCTCCTTGTGTGGAAGCATCCTGCTTCCGAATGGATTGAGGTGAGGGGCTGGATGGAAGACCTATGTTTTGAGGTCTTCCCAGAATCTAGATCTTTCGGCGGCAAGACCCCATTAAGAATGGGTCTCGCGCGTTGGAGTGCAGAAGTGGCCGCCACGAAGAGTCCCGGATCCAGCCTCCAATGTGGAAGGTAAGTTCCTATGTGTCTTCTATGTGTCTTTAATATGTCTCTAAATGGGTTTCCGCAGCCAGTGCGGAAACACCTTAAATCTTTACACCCTGAGTAGGATCCAGACTGAGGCAATTCACAAAGTAACTTTCCTGCACCAGAACTTTTACCTGAAGCAGTAGCCACTCAGGGAGACACGAAAGTGCAGATTAGTCTGTTTGCTCTACTTCTATTTCTATTGAAAATAGGACAAATGCAGACTTCCTTTTCCTCTTCTGGTATCCACAAACCTTTTCGGAAGAAGGCGAATAGAGACACTTCCAGAAGGATTCCTTAAGAAGTATGCCCCACAACACAAGAACATTGCTGTGCAGAAGAATTGCTTCTAAGACACTAATGACATTAATGTAGACACTAATGAGTCTTCTGGATGACTGGTAGTTTTTAAATCTGGATTACTGGGAACTAGGTGTAGAGAAGGGGTTCTTGATCAGCACTCCCCCTAAATCATGATTTGATCCACTTGTGACTTAATCTTTTGGTTCCAGTCCATAGTTGCAAGATGTTGCTGAACTGCAGTTCCTTAAGCTCTATCTAGTTTGATCAGTGGGAACAGAGAAAGCTGAACATTAGCAGCATCTAAGATGTCATAGTTTGACTATTCCAATCCAGATAATTAAATAATCTGACCCAGTGTATAAAAGTTCCTTTGTGCATTTTATTTTTGCTGTTGAGCCTCAATCTACCTTCTGAAAGAGATCTTACAGACTGACATTTCAGATGATGACTTTTCTCTCCCTAATAATTTATGTACTTTTCCAGAAGTCATCTATGCTTCCATCTGACCCACATCTTTAATATAAGCATAGAAGGATGACTTAGCTACCCTTCCATTGCTTAATATTATTCTACACATTGAAATATCCATTGCTGGTATAAAAAATAGGTACAAAGATAGCCTTTTTTTTCTAATTAATTTCCATTGCCCCAGGACTACTGGAGCTTAAAAGGCTATGCAACTGTATAATTAATGTGTGCTTTATTAAAGGATTGAGATCAAGAAGGTGAGGACATGAAAAGGTGGGAAAGTGCCACTGGAAATTTTATTTTATTTTTTGTAAAAGGAAACCACATACAATGTGGTTTTGTCTTGGAGCACCAGAGTTGAAAAGTAATCTGCTGTTCATAGCACTAGAAGAGAAAATCCTTTATTAAGGTGTGTCATGAACGGCCTGACAGACATGGTGAAAGTATCTACTGCCTCTTTCCTCTTCAAAGACATCATTCAGCGCTGTTCGAGTGGTGTCATCTGCACCTACAGGAGGCAGCTACTGAATATGGACAGTAAACAAGTAAATAGATTGGAATACCTATATAATGGGGGGGGGGGGACACCTAAATCCATGCTTGCATTTTTTAAAAATGCCCAGCGTGGTTTACAATAAAGCAAAACTACAATAAACAAAACACACTAGGGATGTGCACTGATTTTTTTTTTTGTATTTAATTCCTATCGAATCAATTGAGCGAAAATTTGTATTCGATCGAATAGCTCCTCTTTGAATGTAGTGGGATTTGAATTCAATATTAATTTTCAATCCCATAGAAATCCCATACAAATCTCATAGGAAGTTTTATAGGAATGTATCAAAACATTTGGTTTGAATTCAAACGTCAATCTTTGAATGTGTCAACATTTGATTTGAATACGAATATCCGAATTCGGCCAAATTCATACAGACTTTGAATGCTATGAATATTCATGCACATCCCTAAAACACACCCAATTAAAAGCACAAAATATTCAAATACACAATGTAAATCAATACTATATAAAAACCCTAAATAATACATACTAGCAGAGAGATTATAAAACACATTATATAAAGTAAAAGAGAAAGAAACTTTAACAGTATGAATTAAAGGAAAACCACTTAAAGATAACAAGACAGTTCAGGTCTTTTCCCTCTTCCTAGCCTAGAACAGCCATAATTCTCATTCCTTGAAACTAGGAATACAATGACTAGTCTTCTCTCTGTTAGGTCTATCACCACTAGACAAATTTATAGTGCAGCAATGAAAAGACTGGTTACACAATTTGAAGATAATCCGACATTTTGGCTAGAAAAAGGAAAAGGTGTGGGCCACAAATGACAATTTTGCATACTGAGCAAGGCTGGCATGAAAACCTAATTTACAAGAGACTTTCCCATATGAGGATAGGAACAAGTATGACTGGTGCTCATCTGTTAAAATTAGAGAAGTCACATTAAAAATACTTTACACATGACATAAAACCCTCTCCATCTTAACTCATATAGTAAAAAAAAATGTCTCACTTCTCTGTTGGCACTGCTGGGCAGTTCCTGGCACATTCTCTCATTTGTTGTGAAATGAATGTGCCCCAGGATTATGACCTTTTGATGGAAATAAAACAGAAAATAAGTAAAATATTAGTTAAACCACTCTCACTTTCTCCTAAATTACATTTTTAATTAAAATTAAAAGGCTAACATTCAAGACTTCCACATTAAAGTTCTGACAGAATTCCTTCTTACAGCAGCCAAGTTGGTCATCCCACAGTGTTGGAAGGATCACACAAAGTAAGTATTGTAAGATCTGAGACTTCGCCATCAATTAACTTTTTTAGCTGTCAAGTAAGGAAATGAGGCATCCATGAAGAACACATCTCAAGAAACCTGGCTGCCTCTTTGAATGCCTACCCCAAGCTGCAACATCCCCTTTGTCCCATCCCAGCATCACCACTTGGTGGTTCTGAAAATACACTAATTGCACTGTATAGATCACAAACTGGATTGAGTTAGTAATAGTTTGGGTGGCAAGGAGTCTCTAGGAATTGTTCATCATGATTTTGTATGATGATCCTATACAATTAGAATGTTATTGCTACATGGCTAGGTTATTGTTATGTTGTTTTGATGGTTTTGATTAAAATAAAAAGGTTGAGTACTTCTGTGTGTTCAGCTGGGCACCTGTACTTTTGTGGATCTTGCATATGCATGCAAAATATTTGCAAGAGCAGAAGCAATGGTTATAGAGTAGATTAAGGTTGTTTCCACACTCACAATGCTTGGACCGGTTTAACTATTCCAATCCAGCCTGTCCCAGACCAAGCACAACAGGTGCCATCCATATCACAAGAACAGAGATTCTGTCCATCCAGACCAACACTGGCAGCAATGCAGAGGCACCATAGTTTTTCCAGTCCACGCAACTGATTCCCTGTCCAAGGTGCTACCCGTCCCTGCCAGAAATTGTTCCAGGCCCAATCAGTTATGTCTGGTGCACAAGGACATGCCTGGACAAAACAGTCATGAAAGTAGCATGCCTATCTCCATCTTGAGGAGTCAAAAATAATATTCATAGCTTGCTTAAGCTTCAAAGATGGGGCTCTGGCGGTTTCCTTCTTCTGGAACAGGTGTTAGTACGGCTGTGGGCCTCTTCAAATAGAGACACACACACCCCGGGACAATTCTGGGGCAGAACGGCACTAGTTCCATGTGGATCAGGTATACTAGGAAGCCACTCTGTCTGGACTACCGACTGAGTGCAAAAATGGCCTGATTTTCACACCCAGGTACTTTCTGGGTTGTGTGTGCAATTCGCTACATCATGTGCATTCAGTGAACACCAGACAGCCTTTCTTAATATTGCATAGGAGATTATAAAGTATCATCTTAAGAAACTACTTGGGGGAGTTATGCATAATATAGCTACACAATTCAATATTAAAAGGCAAAAAAAACTGGACTAGACACTTGTAGTAAGAATTATTTTGTTACACTAGTGTGTATATTTAAATTCTCTAGTTTGCAAAATCTTCTTTGTTCCAAACTCCCAGCAGGTTTGTTAGTTGGAAGTACCCTCAGTGAATTAATCAATGAATGAAATATGCAGGATATGAATATTCTTCAGTTGTTGACCTCTACAATAGGAAAGATCAGGGAAGAGGCAATACAGAAAAGACTCTCAGAGGACGCCAGTGTAGGTGAAATGAACAAATAAGAGTCTGCTCCATACCATTACCTTTGGTACTGTGAGTCTACACATAAATGGGGAAGCCTGAATATGTTCTAGTGATCCCTTCTGAAATAAAATAAAACAACATGTTGATTATATAAAGCAGGTTTTCTTCTCCTGCCCCCACCATCTTTTGCTTTCTGCCCACCATGAAATGTAACTTTTCAATGTATTACTTACTTAAAATATTGATATGCCTATTTCCAATGATTAGAAATCTAAATGTGGTTTAGATAAAGCAGATAAAACAATCAATTTATGTAAAACATAATTAAAAACAGTGAATGGGAGAGGAAAACCTGTTGACACGGAGAAAGCCTTGGTGAAAAGAAATGTCTTCAGTATGGATCTTTTTTAAATTGGGAGAGGGGAGAAGTAAAAATGATTACCAAGTATTAATGTACATGGTCTTAATTTAAGCAGCCAAAAGCATTGCTTTCATTAATGCTGCTCTCAACAATCTTCTATGGATAAGAACCATAAGAGAGTAGCAGTAGGGATGAGCACAATTTTTTTTTTGCATTCAAATTCAAGTTGAATTGAATGTCAAAACATTTTATCCGATTCAAAAGTTTAGAATCTGAATGCAACAAAATCTGATTCAAATTGAGTAAGTTCGAATCTATTTGTTCAAATGTTAGATTTGAATGAAGATACAAATGTCAACAACATTCATATGTGCTATACGTATCTGTACGCATTAAGTATGCAACCCATTTTATCCCGTATGCATCCAGTTTTCATTCTGTATTATAAGCGCAAATGCGTACAGATACATCAACAGCATTTGTATGTGTTATACGTTTCAGTACGCATTTAGTTTGCATCCCATTTTATCCTGTATCCGTCCGGTTTTTGTTCCGTATTATAAGCGCAAATGCGTACAGATACATCAACAGGATTTGTATGTGTTATACATATCAGTACGCATTTAGTTTGCATCCCATTTTATCCCGTATGCATCCCATTTTTGTTCCGTATTATAAGCGCAAATGCGTACAGATACATATGATATTTGTACAGATACGTTTTGGAACATTTGAAATTCATTCGAATGTTTACATTCGAATGTGAAGACGTTCTAGTCGAATTGAATGTCCACATTCGATCAAATTCTATAGAATTTCGAATGTTTAGAACATTCATGCACACCCCTGAGTAGCAGTGGTTTGGTGATCCTGTGGTTGGGAGTCTTCCTTGTTTTGGTAAGATGAAAGCAAGACTTCATGAGCCGTAGCCGGTTGCTGCTTTGCCTTTGCCATATCAATGTCTCTACTTAATTCTGTACTCACTGATATGAAAATTGCCTTCACATATTAGCCAATCCTGAATTGAAATACAGTATGTATGAAAAAGAAGGTCAAAGGCAAATAGACTCAAGCTTTGATCTATTGAGTATGATGAGGTGCTGCTTACTTTTATTTTATGAACCAATAACAGGTACAAAGATGGAGGATCACTCTGGGTGTCTCTCAATTGTGTGGGCCTCTCTGTCAGATCAGGGTGCCCTTGTAGCTGCAGATAGCCTTGGAGAGGAGCTTGATGCCTTCCACTTCTGTCTGCAAGGCTGTCATTCTCAACACTCTGTGCCTCCCCCACAGAGGGTCTCCTCATCATCCACACCCAGGCCCAGAAGGCCCCCACATGAATGCAACACATTTTACCATGATGAGGTTATGGCTCAATGTGTGAGAAGCAGCTTCAGAACTGCTAAAGAACGTAAGAGGATCCCTGCTGGATTAGGCCACAGCTGATGTATTCCATCATCCTGTTTCACACAGTGGTCCACCAATTGCTTCTGAGCATCTCAAGGAGAAGACAAAGGCAAAACCTTTACCTGCTCTGGGGTGCTGTGGAGACAGGCAGATTTTAATGTCTTTCCAAGGTGTCTAGAGTGCTGTGTGAAGATGTGATCCCTATATTGGTAAATCTTGTAGAAAGTATTTGTGGGCTGGTCAGATAATATGAGACACTCACACTACTAATATACAGTATATTCTGGTGTAGAACACTAGTTTTTAACCCAGGGAAATCTTCTCAAAAGTTGGGGGTCATCTTATATGCCAGATGTCATTTTCTTATACGGTGAGTATATCCCAAACTCTATATTTTAACTGGAAAAGTTGGGGGTTGTCTTATACGCCCAGTCGTCTTATACGCCGGAATATATGGTATATGCGAAAGGGAATTTCTTCTGTGTAATGCTTAGGTGCACAGCGGATCTAGCTGGGGGCTGTTTGTTGGCTCTCCCTGAGGCCCTTACTGCATTAGGCCTTATTCTGGATAAACTGATGATGATATTGGAAGAAGAGGAAGTGTTACATATAACAACATATAACCAACCAACCAGAAAACCAGCCCGCTGCCGTTTATAATTCTCTGGTGAACGTGTTTTATTCTAATGAATAAACAGGTCAGTGGCATTCCCCAGTAGATTAGATGTAGTTTTTGATTAGTTTGATATACTGTGACTCCTTGGAGCTTACCCTCCAATCCCTTGTACTAGAGGAGAAAAGCGTGGGATTCCTAGCAAAGGCTTCTCATCTTTAATGCACATCCTATGTGACATTTCAGCAGTTGGTTTAATCAAGCAGTTATAACACAAGCAGACCTATAAAAAGTAACCATGGCCTCCCAGTCATATAAGGTTGATTTCTTAGATTTAGCACATGTGGGGGAGTAAAGTGTTCTTCTCTAACCTCACCACAGAAGGGTCAAACTCAACTCTGGCAACGGAGAGTCAGTGGAGGTGCCAAGCTAATTTTTCAGCATAATAACTCATTTGCAGTATGTTGTCATATTTATGTCACTAGAAAGGTACTCATCAAAAAGTAGGAAAGCTGCAAAATGGCCCCACTTGCTAATTAGAAGCTGGAATTTTGAAGTATGTAACAGCAGATAACAGGAATAAAACTGTCAAAAGCATGGCAGTATCTGTGTTTTAGATCTAGGGACTTTACCAAGGACAACTCACAGTTTGAGTCTTATAGCCTAGAAGATGTGAAGTAGGGCAAGGCAACAGCTGGAAGTCTGGTTTTCACTAGTTTGAACTGTGTTCTGGTCTATTGAAAAAACAGCATGTGCTTTGGATCAATGAAATCAAGGCCTTCTGTCATTGCATGGCCTCCCATCCTACTTTACAAAGACATAGAATGGTGGCTTCCTTGGTGACTATAGATATATTGCTCTGGACTTCTTTGGTGCCCAAGAGAGGACCTGAGTCAACTCAAAGAATATGTTGAGTGGAATAATTTATTTATAGCCTTCATAGTAACAAATATGGGACAACTTATCAAACAAGCTTGCAACAGAAAATTATTAGGAGTCCTCTGCTGATACTTCTAGATGCCTGGTGAAGTTACACCATCACCCAGATACTTAGAAAATAAGGTTGCCTAGGTGGTGGTTGTTTTTACTATTGACTTATTGGTTCAATTCTTATTGTTTTATTGTTTTTATTGTTAAATAAATAAATGTAAGAATGGACGTATGTAGGCTTTCACAGCCAGATTCAATCTCATTCGTAGAAGTTTTGGGGCTGTTACACCGTGTTCCAGGTTTCTCAGAAGAAGAAACCTGGAACATGACAAAGCAGCTCAAAAACTGCTACAAATGAGAATAAATGAGAGAAGTTGTGGAGACTTGAGAACAAATTTCTAGGAGGACAGCTGATGGAGTTGGGGATGTACAGCCTGAAAAAGAGAAGAGATGTTTATCTATTTATTTATAACACAGAGATTTCACAGAGACTCTAAGTGGTTTTATGATATTAGTGTTCACATACCTAAAAGGATGCCACAGGGAAGATAGTCAGGAACTATTTTTCTAGAGCCACAGATACTAGTGGCCTTTTTGCGCTTGGTCTTATTCTGGAATATATCCCAGAATAGGGACCTGCTATCTGCATGCTAGTGCAGACTATGGAAGGCCCAGGCTAAGCCCTGCCATAGTGATTTGCATTAGCTTGTGGCCAGCAGACAGCTATCCCGAGATGTATTCCATAATAAGCCCAAGTGCCAAAAGGGCTTAGATCCAGAAATAATGGATAAAAGTTTCTGAATACAAGGGATACAATTCCTGATGGTAAGATCACTACTCCATCTCTGGAGGTTTTGAGGAACTAAGACTGCCTCCAGATAGCAGAGGTAATGGAGAATCTAAAAAAAGATCCCTCAATTATCTCTTGCTGTCCTTCACCAAGTGCAAGGGACAGTCCTACTTTACCCTTCATGTCTTCCAGCCCATATTGTTATTATCTTGCATGGGACTACCCAGAAGCCAACCAAGCACTGACCCATTTCATTTTGTTGTTTTTCCCAAGTTTGGTTGGCTTCCAGATAGCCCCAAGCCAAATAATAATAAATGGGCTGGCAGACACATAATTAAGCCTTGGTGTTGTGGAAACACAGCATCACTGCTGAGGTTCCAGAAAAAATTATATTAAGGTTTATCAATGGACTAATTGGGGACTGTATTAAGAATGCCAATTGCATCTGGCTTTTCCACTATAGTCCCAGGAAAATAACAGATTTTAATATATACCTGGAGACACCCTGCCTTATCCTTGTGATCCCTTTCATCGCCACAATTCTACGGGTGTTTTTCCACTGCAGCCCTTAGATCCAGATCTAAGAAGATCCGGATCTAAGGAATGGGTACATAGATCCGGATTAAGGGAAGCACCCAATGTGTTTCCACGAGGTGTAGCACCCATTAGCAATGGGTGCTAACCCCCCTGCTGTGGAAATACCTTTGCACCCATGTGGAGAATCCAGATCGACCCCCAAGGAGTTGGTCCATCACCCCAGGTGTCTCTGGGGATGGGGGGGGGCATCTCCAAAGTCCCAGCTTTGGAGTGATTTCGGAGTCATTTTGAAATCATTTTGAAATGACTCTGAAGTCCCTCCAAAGAGATCGTTAAGAACTTCGGAGAGGTTCTGGAGCTGTCAGTGCAGTCCATGAACTATTAGCACAGACCACGTGGACTCCCCTCCGAAGTCTCTCCAAAGAGATTGGCAGAGACTTCGAAGCTGCTCTGGAGTCCCTTCGGAGCGCCTCCGAAGTCAGTGCTGATCTCTTTTGAGAGACCGGCGGTGAGACTCCGAAGTCTCTGCTGATCGCTTCCGAGGGACTTTGGAGTCTCGCCGCTGGTCTCTCCAAAGAGATCAGTGCAAACTTCAGAGGCACTCCGAAGGAACTCTGGAGCGGCTGCGAAGTTTCTGCTGATCTCTTCGGAGGGATTTCGGAGTCACTTTGGAATGATTTCGAAATGACTCTGAAATCACTCCGAAGCTGGGACTTCCCCCCACCCATGGGTGCATCCCCTCCCCCTAGCATCCTCTAGACCCCATTGCCTATTTCCTGTGGAAACAGGTTCCCTTTAATCCAGATTTTCTGGCAGAAGACCCCATTGTAGACCCCATTAATTGGGTCTACAGAAAATCCAGATTAAAGGGCAGAAAGTACCCATTTGATCTGGATTTCCCCCACGGCAGTGGAAATAACCAGGTCCCAAATGGGTGCCATGGTGGAAATGGGATCATCCAGCTCACACCCAAATGGATCCTTAATGGGTACAAAAATTGGTACTTTTTGACAGTGGAAAAACACCCTATGATTCTATTATGCTATTATATTTTTCAAGCCATACCACTCCCCTTTTTGTAACCAATGCTCAAAACTCGTGTTTAGCATTTTTTTTTTTTTACTGAGGTTGCATTCAGATCTAAATTTAGTGGAATTAGTATCCAATGTCTGGATGCAGCCTCAGTTGTGAAAAAGTAACAGATTCTAACCAGTTGTTTTCAGCAGCTGAGATGATTTCATTCAAATGCAGCACCTTGGCACAAATGTCCTCTTTGTATCACTTTTCTTTCAACAACAGGAAACCTAGAATAAAATTCAGGCAAGTAAGGGCTGTCAATTTGAGAAGGACAAGGCCCCATAGACAATGCTCATAAATTGCAGGCTGCTAATTTGAGGAGACTGATTACAAGCATGCCATGCAGATGATGCTGAAAAAAACACCCCATACTGTTACAGTTCAATTAAGTCCATTTCTTCTACAATAATTTCAGAACTAAGTCATGATCTTTAACATTTGCTCAGTCAGATGGATGGTAATGTAGAGATACCACAACCTATGCTGTTTTAGCTACTGTACCCACAAACCTTGTAGATGAACATGGGTCAGGTAGGTTGTAGAAGCAGATTGTGATGTTCTGTGCAGGTATATACCATCCCATGACATTCCTTTTGACACATTTTATAATACCTTTTATTTTAAAACACAGGATTTCCTTGAGGAGTCAAACTATGATGTCTCCTTGAGATGTTGGTTCAAATTCCACCCACTCTATAAAATCTTCAGTTGAGTACAACAGTGAATCACAGCTAAGGTAGCAACACTTTCAGAATTACTTAAAAGTATAGATATCATAGAATCATGGAGTTGGAAGGGACCTCTAGGGTCACTGAGTCCAACCTCCTGCTCAATGCAGGATTTCCTAAACCACCCCAGACAGATGTAGTCCAGCCTCTGCTTGAAGACTTTAAGCGAAGGAGAACTCACTACCTCCCGTGGCAACCTATTCCACTGACTTACTGTGAACTGAATCACCCTGTCATTTGAAAAAACAACAACAACAATTTGAATCAAACCCAATCCAAGGGTATTTGGTTTGATTAGAACTGAACTGCATCCCTGCCTCATGAAAGCATTTATTCTTGATATAGTGTTTGTAAGTTGTGTGTTTGTTTGTACCTTTTGGTTCCTGGTGTCGTCTAAACGAATTGCATAATTTAGGAAAGACAAACATGAGTGGCTTTCCACACAGCTTGTTCCTAGTTAGGTGAATTACAGGGGTTAACTCTGCAGAGTTTCCGTGCGTACAGCAGATGTCAGTGTACAAATGACACCATCTGCTTGGAGTGGAAATATACTGAAATAACCAAAAGTAAGAAAAGCAAGAAAACAAATTCTCCCCCTCCCTGGCTTTCCTGCTCTTCCTGTTGTAGAACTATGCTTAGTCCATCAGCCCTGGCTCCTTGTAATCTATGCCAATGTGCATTCACTGCCAGCTGCAGCCTGTCTTAAAAGACCCAATCAAATCCCCTTTTGTTTTGTTATTGTTTTAAATTTCCAGCGAACGGCATCACATTATGCTGATTACTGGGTGTCACATCACGTTAGGCTACATCCTGAAACAAGTTGGTTGAAGGGGGTCAAGAATACCTAATGCAACATAATGTAATATGATCATCAGGCCCTATCTCTTGAAACTCATCCATGAGGAAATTCCCGTTTCTCCAGGGAAAGGAAGAAAAACAGCCTTAAGCCTGCCTTTGGAAAGATAACTCTACTTAGAGCATTTGTTGCTCATAAATGCCATGTTAGGACAGTTCGCCGTACATGAAGCAAATGAATACATTTTGTTCACGAGGTGCAGAGACAGTAAATGCTAGATAGCTGTGTCCACTGTGCATTTTAAAGAACAAATAAAACTGTCCCATATTCCCCCCTACTCAATTTTCACTGCTACTGCTGTGACCTCTGCTACAATCGTGCTATCCTCCAAGGCTCAACTAGGCCTTTTGGAGGTTCACGCACAGCTGGAGAGCCCCCCTCCACAATCCGGGAACCACAGGATAGTTCACTGAGGAAGACAAAGGGTATATGCCTTTCAGGGAAGGAGTCAGAAGAATTAAACTGGATAAAGGGATCCAGGGCGGAAGTCCTTGCATGTCTTAAACTAAATGCTAACAAATCACCGGGACTAGGGATGTGTATGAATATTCATAAGGTAAGCAGGAGAAGGTAAGCCCCATTCACGCAGGCGTGCGACCGTGGGGTGGATTGGGGGGTGTTAGGTGGGGGTCCTGCCACTTGCATCGGCCTGATCCTGGCAAATGCAGGTGGTGGCAGGACCCCAGGGAAGGGGCCCGACTGGCCTCCCCACATATGGCTGCAAGGCAGCCAATTGGGGGAGGCCGGGGGAGGCCCGGGAAGGTCTTCAGCCCAAATGGGCTGAGTACACTTCCCCGTTTGCACCTGCCAGTGCAGATGGGGAAGTGTACTCTGCCCATTCCAGCCGAAGCGTCCTGAAGCGTTTTCGCCATAGTGCGAAAATGCCTCAGCATTCTAACCACAAGACCAAATTGGCTCACATATGAAAAAAAGAACTGCATCCGTTCAAAGGGCCTTTTCACACTTTGACCCATAGTTAAGAATTAAGCAACATCTGGGTGAGACCATCTGCACCTAGAGGAGGCTGTTACAGCCTCCAGGCACCCCCTACCTACCCAGAAGTGGCCTAATTAACAACTAGGGATAATTCTCTTCCTCAGTCACTTACCTTTTGCGTCCTGCTGGCGAGCAATTGCACATCTGCTGGACAGGAGGTCAACAGAATTGGAGAAGTCAAATAGATGGTTATGAAAACTTTGGGCAAATTTTATGCAATATCTTCAAGTCTGAATATATGCCTTTTGCCAAGCCCTTCCTTGCTTCCTCCCTCCCTCCTTCCCTTCCTACATACATACATACATACCCCCCAAGGCTACCGGTCTTCCGCCAGTATTAGTAGCTGCAGTGATAGTGTCATCCCCTACAATGTCCGGTAGCTGACAACTGTAGAGAGTTACTTGCTGGTAACACTGACTGTAGCATCACTGGCCGGGTCTTCACGGCAACCTTATTTTGGATTCAAAACATTTTCAATCCTCGGAGTCCGCACGGCAGTTTGGCTTAACATGCTTTCCCTGTGGTGAATCTCAATCCTGATTTCAACAGGTCTCACTCTGGATCATGTGCTTGAAATGTTTTACATTTTTTACTGTGTGGACAGTACCGTTTTAAGGGATGAGAATCCATGTTTAGGGTTTTCCTCTCCCAATAGCTTGCTTCCAAAGACAGTGATTTCAGTGTTAAAAATCCACCCTTAACAGCAGTGCTACACTGTAGCGATGGAACCACTTCAACCTGATAACAATGTTGCAATTTTGCACAATTCCAAAAGTTCTGACTTTAGAAAGGGAAAGGAAGGGAGGAAAGCAGCTGAATGTGAAAGTTTAAAGCAAAGGGGCTTTAGTTGCTGCTGTGTGCCCTGAGCAATGGGGAGAGGGGAAAGAATTGCTGGCTGGCTGTCCGCTGCCATTTTTCCTCCATCCATGGAAGCGGCAGCCACCCAGCCAGGCTCGGTGAAGGGGTCCCTTAGGGGTGGCACGTCCATGCCAGGAGGAAGAGGGCAGGGCAGCCCCGAAAAGCGGCTTTTAAAAAGTAGCCACTTGAGTCCCACCTTGAGTCACGTACCCCACGTATGATCTTCAGAATCCGGATCCAACGCAATTAAGTTAAAAGTAATGGGAACAGGCAAATTCACGTTTGCATCCGGTTCTATTATTTCGGTTTAGGGAAAGCGAAATAAGCTTGCTGTGGGGATTCGCCCACTGTGTGACACTGAATGCTCTATCTTTGATAGAAAGGAAATCTGCAGTGGTGAATGTGTACATTGACAATTCTTCAAAGGCTACTATGGTGCTCCTAGAGAACTGAAATTGGGAATAACAGGGCAGGAAGCAGGTCTCATTCTGCCAGTATTGGATTCATGTCCAATATATTAAATAATTTTAAAGCCAGGTGCATTTGAAAGATGAGGTTGATCTCTAGTACTATTCCAAGGTGGCTTTTGCCTTACTTATGATGTCACTTGAACCCTTCTATAGAATTATAGCCTCATAATTCACAGCTGCCTGTTATTTGATCCTCTATGCATAGCAGCACCTGTCAGGAATTTATTACAAATGTGTTTTTATGCCACATTTTGTAATAGGAAAAGAAAGACCCCAGCTGCCTCTAGTGACCTTTTAATAATCCAAGAGGGGCACTCAGTTAAAAGCTCCATACCAGAGGTGACAAATACCTCCAACATTGGCTGGATCCAGTCTGTCTGATGCATTTATGTGAGCCACATGGCATATTTAGATGCCATAGAATCTCACTCTCCTTTAAAAAAAAAAATTAAAAGCAAAAGTGATTGTTGGAATAAAAACCTACTGAATGAGAAAAAAGTGTAAGCAAGCACTGCATTGGGAGTTTCCAGATAACTATATTATCTAAAAGCATTGCATAGGTATCTGATCTGCTGTGATGTCATAGATAGCTCTACTGAGGTGAGGAAGAAGCCCTGATGTTGCAAAAATGAGCAAGTCAGCTTAGAATGCATCCAGTCCCATGGCAATAGGAGCTACCGGGAAGCCCAGGGATGCAGAAGTCAAATGCCCAGGCTGTCACCACTGTCAATCATTCTGAGAAGGACCCTGGAGGACTTTCAGGTGCCCTCCAGCATGTCTTTCATTGGAGCACTGAGGAAGAATTCTGATTACACCCCTCCCACTCAGCACACTCCCTGTTGCTGTTTACTGTGTGTGTGGATGCAGTCTATCGCTTTTCCCCACAACAGAGGAAAGAGCACTTGAGCAGTGGGGTCTACAGATCCCTTTGGGGCAGGAGATATGCTGTGTATATGGCTTTGTGGCTCCTGTTGTATCATCCTTCAAAACCAAAGGAAAACATTGGAGGCTGCAGAACTTTTGCTTCACAGCTTCTGAAATTTCTGTCCAGCCCCATTAAGATAAATGGTGCCTGAAGTGCACCATTTTCTGTGCACAGCAGAACGGGGTCCAGTAAGTCACCCCTGCCATTAACAGCCATCTGTAGGGTAAAATAGGGGTGGGAGAGGGTGGCGATCACTTCTGGAGATCTCTTGCCTTCAGAGCTCTTTTTCTTATACTGCAGAGGCATGGTTGTGTAGACACCACAGTCTCCAGACCTTCACTAGGTTCTTTTTCCTCCCGGTGTGGGTGTGACCTACATCCTAGAACATGGAAATAGGCCAGCAAGATGCCATGGCATCCAAAGCCACTGAAGGTGTGATGAAAACATATGAGAAATAGTGTCCTCTGGGTGAATTGCGGTCTCAGACACCACAGCTTTTACTATTACCTTACCATGTTCTGACGACTTGTAATTTGCTATCCTTCCTCTGGAGGGTGTGTTGGATTGTGTGGGAAAGAACATTAGTAAGAGGCATGTATTCTCCACCATGAGTTGATGAAGCTTAGTGGTTTTTCTGTATTCCTGCCATCCATGGCATCAGCCAATAGCAATTTGAGTTTGTGCTTCTGGGGAAATGAGATGATGCAAAGCCTGGCATGCAACTAGTCAATCCGTGAGCATCACCTGATGTCAGGGGAAGGTGTTGCCATACTCAGAGATGAGGGAATAGAAAAGTATGAACAAATGAAGTAAACTCTGCAGTAGGCTTGTTTGATGCCTTTTTTTGGTACAAATACAGATGGACCGCATCTTAAGAAACAGGTGCCCCATATAGAGATGTGCACAAATATTCAAAATATTAGTTATTCATATGAATTTGTATTGATTCAGACATTTGTATACAAATCGAACATCCAGACATCCATTTTTTAGTATTTGTATGAATATTTCACATTATTTGTATGAATAATTCAGACATCCATATGTGTTCGGGATACATATGCATGAGTATTGGTATGCATCTTGTGTGGATCAGTACGCATCCATACAGATACGTATGGGATGAAAACAGGATGCGTATGGATGGGTACAACTTTTGTATCATTGGGTGCATATTGGATATTCGAATGTCCAGACATTCATTTTTCTTTATTCGTACGAATTCAGATTTTCAAATATTTGATTTGTTACAAATCAAATGTCAAAAATTGCATTCGTGCCCACCCCTAGCCCTAAAACACAGCTGTATGATCACACCTGAGAGATCACGAAGAAGCGATAAGGTGGCATTCTTGCTTATAAAGGATCATCTGTCAGAGTAGCCAAGGCAGTCTCCATGTTGAACCCAGCCCTAAAAGCCAATGGCAGCAGATTCACATCAATTTTGTTTAGCAGTTGTTATAGTTATCCAAATTGCATAACTCTGTAATTTGTGGTGGCCCTTCCAAGGACACTTCAGCTTCTGGTGGGTAGGAGGTTTGCCGGCACAACATGAGGCCACAGGGAAGTCTTTCTTTGTGATGCTATGTTTATACCACAGTATATAAATGCAAATAAGCCTTGACAATATAACCCCATGCACATCTACATAGATAAGACTCATTTAAACTGGGTTGGGCTTATTCTCATGTTACAGGACAAGGTGCTGTTGCCTGAGATGGTGAAGTATTTATTCTTCTCCTTCCTCTGTTCCACACTTTCTCTTTCAAAACATTCCAATGCTTGGACTCACATAAAAGTTGGAAATATTTATACAATAAGGCATTGCGGTCAGGAAACACAGCCATGCACTCTGCTCTTACCCATGAGTGTTTTTCTGAAGGAAAAAATAAATCAGGATCAACTTCCATGAATGGCATATGTTCCCAGGCTCAACAGCAGAGGAACAATAACAAAAAGGGGCCTTTCTTAAAAGTCAGGGGGAGCAAGAAGAAATACACTTACACAAGTTAGCATTGACCCGATTAAGTGGCTATTAAGTGAAACAGAGACACAAGGAGGTTAATAGGTCATCTCAAGAAAGCAGAAATACATTTCAAGTGACAGAAAAGGGCATTATAT
The DNA here is from genome assembly GCA_023333525.1 of Aspidoscelis tigris stejnegeri. Lineage (NCBI taxonomy): Eukaryota > Metazoa > Chordata > Lepidosauria > Squamata > Teiidae > Aspidoscelis > Aspidoscelis tigris. Next base: position 100,207,154 of record JALMGA010000002.1, read on the forward strand.
TGAACCACTTTTTGAGAGACCTGTAACCAGGTAAACAATGTCCTCTGTTTTATTCCCCCCCCCTCATTTTATCTTTGCACCACATTGTAAGGCTGCCATAAAAAATAAAATAAAAAAACCCTGAAAGCAAGAAGGAAAAAAAAGCTTGTAATATCCAGAACTCACCTTTCCTATACTTTATTTACATGCTGCAAGGGAGGTGGGGGGGGGGGGGAGGCGTAGAGCAAAACAGAATTACTTTCTGAAATTTGGGAGAAGAGATTTTTAAAGTTTTGCTGGATGATAATCTTTTGCTGTTCCTAAAATATATTTGGGGGGGGGGAGGGGAGAGATTTACAGCAAAAATTCCAAATTATCCTTAGGTCTTTGGTGGACATTTTAGTACTTCCAACACTGGTGCTGCTTCCATCAGATTATTTACAGTTACTTGGTAAACATGTTGGGTTCCTGTGTTTACCAGTATGGAACAATGGAAGTTAGAGGACCCATGGAGGGCTAACCTAATAATGTAAGGCTACCTCAAGATGTAAGATAAAATCTGCAATCCTACTGCGCCACTGAAATGGGCTTTCCACAAACTGGAACAAGGGGCTGTGTGGCTTTCACACATGGCCCACCTTTCCAGGCCAGGGTCCTAGCATGCAGTTAGGCATCAGTAATGAGGTCTAATTAGTAAACTGGCTAGGGTTCCATTTTGGGTACCCTAGTCCAGTTTATGCTCCGTACTGCACAGCAGACAGAACATGCTAAGAGAGTGTAGAGCTTCTCCTATCCTTCACCAGCAGGCAGAGGAGAGGCCCTGGATCCATTCCTAGCATGGGACAACATTTTGTGCAGAAAGGGCCCCTGTTTACCATTGTAAAGTCAATGGTGTCTCAGAGATCAGATTGCATTACTGAATGCTTCTAGATTCAATCAGATAAGATTACATTTTACCAATTACTTACCAAAGTGAGATTGTGGCATTTTTTGCACTTGCCTGAGCTAGTCTGTTCCAGTGGAAAGATTCCTTGCTAAATCAGTCTAGATGTCCCTGGTACAAGGCTGTCCACACTTAAGATAGTTGTCCCAGGATAGTCCCTGTGCCACCCAGTGAAAGCCTTAGAGCCTGCTTCAAGTGTTCTGACAGGTGCAAAGGTTTCTGGCCTGACAGCACCAGGAGTACACATTTTGATTACACAATTTAGTGCATCACTGAAGTGGGTCCCCCTGCAAAACTGGAACAGGGAGGCATGTGGCTTTCTGCAGACCTCCCTGTTCTATTTAAGAGCCCTCTGGACCATTGGTAAGCTTGTTAAAACAAATGCATTGCTATGTCAAGGCAGCCATTTTGATTTCCTAAACTGGGGCACAGTCCATCCAATATTTTTTATTTATTTTATTTACATTTATGTTTATATCCCATCCTGTACCCGAAGGTCTCTGGGTGCGTAACAAGATTTAAAGTCCAATACATTAAAAGAGTAAACAATCTATATTAAAACAATAATACCTACAAATAACTACCAGTGACTAGGGATGTGCACGAATATTCAAAAATTCAAAAACCTGATTCGAATCCGATGAATCTGGACATTTGAACTTAAATGTCTTCACATTCAAAATTTAGACATTCGAACAGATTTTGAACGTTACAAAATATTTGTTTGAATGATTCAAAACATTTGAAAGTATATTTTATATACATATCTGTACAAATATTATACGCATCTGTAAGCATTTGTGCTTATAATATGGGATGAAAACGGGATGCATAGATAAAACGGGATGCATATGAAATGCGTACAGATAGGTGTAACACATACAAATGTTGTCATTTGTATCTTTAAATACAAATCTAACATTCGAACAAATATATTTGAATGTAACAGATTCAAAAAATTTTTAGCATTTGGATTTTAAACATTCAAATCGAATTAAATGTTTTGACATTTGATTTGACTCGAATTTGAATGCAAAAAAAAATTCATACGTGTCCCTACCAGTGGCTGCATATGGGAATGGAAAGGTGTCCCCATTTAGCTGAAGGCTAGGGCAAAGAGGTGCACTTTCACTGCCTTCCTGAACATGTACAGCAAGGGAGCCTGACATACCTCAAGGGGGAGATTATTCCATAGCCCAGGGACCATAGCTGAGGAGGCCTTCTCCCAGGTGCCCACCCATCTTACCGCTGAAAATGGTGGAACAACCTGGAGGGCCTTCCCTCCAGATCCTAAGGCACAGGCAGGTCGATATGGATAGAGTGGTCTACCAGGAGGCATGTCCTCTCTCTTTTCTGCTCCAGAGAGGCCAGGACAGAGAGCTTGGCCTTGCACATGTTTTTTTTTTTAAGTTACACAAAGGAAGTCTGTATAATAGTAACAAGATGTCATTCAAAACCATACCATGGGTAGTGCACTGTCTGTTAAGCACTGATAGGACTGTTGTTCTAGTTTGCATGTTCGTTCCACTCAGGTCTAATGCATTTCCTCTCCTTAACTTTGATGTTCTGCCCTAAATACAGTTATGAAATTCAAGGAAGCAATATAGTTTAAGATAGACTTGATATGCATGTTTTGTTGTGACCTGTCTAGTTTTCAGAAGAAAACTGCTTTTTATGTGTTCTATCACAGAAGGTTTTCTAATACGAAGTTTTTTTTCTTTGCAAGCACTTTGCCACCAGGCTAAATGGTGGTGGTATAAATAGTATCCTGTCTGTTATGGTTATGGGTGGTGATTAGTGGGTGAATTTATTTGTATTTGCTAGTAGTAACTCTTTGTTACCTTATTTGGGTGATTTTGTTTGGGTGAGGGTTCTTCTTACCTGTCTTCTTAGGTGATAATTTATTGCCTGAGAGGTGTTAAGCTGAGATGAAATTGCCAGAATAGAGTTAAGCTGAGGTGTTAATTTTTCATGGTCAGAGGGATGCTGTGGGACCTCCCTTTTTCTGGAGAGTTGTAGAACAAAAGAAGAATTTGAAGAAATGTGAGTTCTTTGTTGGCTAGTTTTCTCCTTTGCTGCAAAGTTGTTTCCTGTGAGATATTTTGCATTGTCTTTTGTAAGAGATTCGTTAAGTGAAGCTGAGTTGATGCCTGTGTGTCTGTTTATTGTACATTCTCTTGCTTTCTTTGAATTATTCTGCTTTAATGTTTTTACTGTTTCCTACTTCTGGCTGTGCTCATTTGACAGATAATCAACAGGAAGAATCTTCTCCGAAATAAAGTAACAAAAAGCCTACTACTGGGAGACCTTATAGTAGACTGGATACCATTTATACAACGAACAACCAAAGAAGAAACTGTGCACTAAGGATGCTTCTTACCATGACAGCGAAAAATTTGCAAAGAAAAAACTTCAGGCTCCAAGAACCTTCTATGATGGAAAACTGCAACCCTGAGCTACAAATACTCTCCACAATAACAAGTATTTGTTATGCTCCATGATAACTAACTAAATATGCCATGCATTGTAATCTTGTTTTATGATCAAATGACTTTCATCTTTACTCAGGAGTGTACCTGGTTTGTTCAGTAAGTGGCTGTGAGTTTGGAGCATGAACAAAATATGTTAGCCACAAGAAACACTGGCATGGAGCACAAATACAAGTAGGAGCTCCCTTTCCTCAGTATCACTCATCATGTGTAACACATGGGGAGTTATTTATGCTGATGATCTCCTGAACTGCATGCTTCTAATGAGTATTGATCAGTCTTCTGCTGCTCAGAATATAACTTATACATTGAGGACTAATAGGTTTTTGTTCCAGAAAACTGCATTATTCTTTATAAAGGGACTTTTGTATTATTCTGTTTGCCTTTTGTGCAATGGGGAGGCTAGTGATGACATTGCAGGAGCCTTCTTCATATTGTTATATTGGTAATATGGATAATTGTGGAGAAGTGAGAACATAATTACGTAAGAGGAGCCCTGCGGGATCAGGTCTCAGCCCAGGTAGTCCAGAGGCCTTTTTGCATAAGGGTGTCCGGAATGTATGTACGAAGCCCTGGGATGGAGCATTCACTCTGCTGGGCTGGTGGTCCTGTCCCAGGTTGCCTACTCGCGTTCTGGGTGTAGAGCACAAAATTGTGCCATCCCCGGCCGTCCTGTAGCTGTTGAGGAGGGAATGCATTCGTACGCTCCCGCCCTGACAGCTGTGGGCCCCTTCTCTGCCTGCCCCCCTTAGGCAGGCCTGTCACATTCCTTCCCCAGGTTCCTGCGGGTTCTAGGGGACTGAACTGTGGCCCCTAGAGCCTGCAGGACCCCCCCCCTCCAGCACCCATCCCCCTGGGCACGGGTCTACATGTTTTTTACCTGCCTAAATATGAATGGGAAATTAGTCATCATGTGTCCTAGCCTTACTGCACTACACCTGTTCAACTGTAGTGCAAAAAGGCCTCAGTTTTCTGACTCACACAGTGGGCCAACAATTGCTTCTGGGTATCTCAAGCAGAAAATGAAGGCAAAATCTTCACCTGCTCTTGATTTCCTCCAAATAGATCAGAGAGGAATCCTTCCTATTTGTCTCTCCACCCTGGAGACAGTACTTAGGCACCTATTCTAGAAGCTTTTCATGCACCTGTCTTCCATGAGTTTGTCCAGAAGGTTAGACACAAGCCAAGCAGAGTTTGTATAAATGCCTTGCAGCAAGATTTGATTCCTATATACGAAATGAACTAAGAAGAGGGACACAGCACATGAGCCATTTCTTCCTAAATCTAGAAATGCCATCACACTACAGATGGTGTACACATTACTCATGTAAGATGGGAAGAGCCAGCTTCCTAGGCCATTCATATATTCAGTGTGCCATGGCTGATAGCAGTATCTAACCATATTCTCAAAAAGTTATGCAATTGAGTAGTACTTGAATAGATCACTAGGAAAGAGCCACTGGGTGGACTGGGAACTCAAATGGGCATTCTAGACCCTGAAATATTGCTGGTCAGGATTTTCCAGCAATAGTGCATTTACCTACCTTCTGAACAGACCTGCCATCTTTGCTGCATCCACCATGCATGCATGGAGGCTGAAACAGACAGCAATGCACACTTCTGGGTATTTGGCACTAGCTGAATACCTGGATGTGCACATCACAAAAACATGCAAAGAATGCGCCAGCAGGGGATAATGCTGGAGGGACAATACCTCACATTATCCATAGCTAACAGCATATTCAGCCTCCATCTGGAGGTAGCCCTAGAGCAGTGATGGCCAACCTATGACACGCGTGTCACAGGTGACACGCCAAGCCCTTTTTGGTGACACACATGGTCACCTTGGCACCTGGGTGTGTAGTGCTTGCTTGTTCTTGAAGTGTACGAAATACCAACTTTCAATTAAAGATTTAGCAAACAAAATACAGCAACAAAAGTCACTAATTAAAAGAATTATTTGTTTTTGCTTTTAATAAAATACATACATCAAAAATATAACTTTTTTACTAGAGCTACAAATATCACAAAATTATGGATATTTCTAGATGTGACACAGCACCTGAATTAAGCTAGGTTTTCTTGCGAATTTTGACACACCGAGCTCAAAAGGTTTGCCATCACTGCCCTAGAGGAAAGCCATGAGAAAGTGCTTCAGTACTGGTGTCAAGAAAATGAGATGGGCGTGTGTGTGTAGTCATCAGGTCTCAAGCTCATCTTGCAGCTATCTTGCCTTTTCCCTTCATTCCATTACAATTAGACTGCTCCAAATACCATGACTTAGAAATAAGCTCCTCTGATTTCAGGAAGACTTACTTGGAACAATCAGGTGGAGGATAGTTTATCTTTGGGAAAATAAAACAAATGTAACATTGGTTATTTCCTGACCTTTTTAGGTTCCTCTCTGGCTACAAATCATAATGCTTTTCATAAAGGCATGCGCAAATGTTAAAATAATTTGTAAAATTATGTTTTGACCTAGCTGGAGTAAAATTGATGAGAGAGATGAACAATCCACAAATTGTTTGTCCGTATACCATAAGTACAAAATAGAAAACTGAGGACATAATGTTTACCCCAAAACTATGTCTTTGACACGTTTCCAGATTGCTAAATGAGAAAATAAAAGCAAAAACAGTTATTTTTTTTTCATTGCTGGCCATAAAACTATATGTACTCAGAACTGGAAGGGAGGGACATTCCTCCTTTATACTCAGATTATGGTACAACTGCCTAAGGGAAATGACCACAGCATGAGAAGTCTGCTGTAGGAAGAAAAGTTTGGGGCTTTTTCTACATAGGATTTCAATGCAAACAGAGTTAGTTTTTCCCAACACACGAGGATCTCCACTAGGGATGTGCATGAACATTCAAAATTCATCCAAACTCATCTGAATTCAGATATCCTAATTCAAACTGAATGTTGGAACATTTGAAGGTTGGCATTTGAATTCAAATCAAATGCTTCTGAACATCCACACAAAGCTTCGTTACATTCGTAAACCTGGGGAAGTGGGAAAGTGGCTGCACCAGTCACATCTACAATGGATCCAGAGTGGATTTGAAGTGGACTGAGAGTGGTTTCAAAGTGGATCCAGGATTGATTTTGCACATTCAGAGTGGATACATAGGTTATTATTGTTATTATAGTTTATTTCTAAAGTGCTGTACATGTACTCAGAGCTGTACAGGAAAAATTACATTAATAAAACATAGTATAAAACTTGCCAATGGCGTACAATCTAAAGATAAAATGAAATAAGAATAATTTACGCTAATAAAACAAAAACAAAGCAAGAACAATAAAACTCCAGTACAATAAACAGATCAAATACTAATATTAAGGAATGAAACAAATCACACAAAATCTGGGAACGCTTTCCTGAATAGGAAAGCCTTGAGCTCAGATTTAAATGACGTCAAAGATGTGATAGCCCGCATATGCTGAGGAAGGAAATTCCAGGCATGAGGAGAAGCAAGGGAAAATGGATGAATCCAGCAGGGGGCAGTAGAAATCCAATGCTGAATCATACAAATAACACCCCCAAATTTAAATCCCTCCCACTGTTACATGGGCTCTAATTTTTGCTAGATCATCCTTCATTCTATGTGGCAGGAAGTCTTGATTGCTAGCTTCATATAGTCTCTTCCACAGATTCTGTAGGTTCTTCTTTGGTCTCTCCCCCAAGTAAAGAAGTCTTTGGTGCCTGACATGGGTCCATGCCAAGTTCACATCTGACCCTATTCGACTGATTTTTCTGCATTTCTTTGCTGACACCCAAATCATTCCATAGGTCTAGCAGCTTCCCCATAGTTAGAGTCACACTTTTTAATAGTGATGAAGCCAAAATCGCACTCTCCTGTACCAGCCTCATCATCTTAGGCCCGAAGAAAACTCCACTCAGTCCAGACAACGAGAGACAAAGCGAAGAACCTAGGTGATACGTATCAAATATGTAGGGGATTTGTAGGAGATTTGCAGCAGGGATTTGAATCAAATTCATATCAAACATATTGAATTTGAATCCTTCCACATTCAAAGGGGATCTACTTGAACAAATACAAATTTTCTTGCATTCAATTCAATATGAATCGAATAACAACAACAAAAATCTGTGCACTTCCCTAATCTCCTCCCTACCTTCATCCAATTTAATTCTTCTGACTCTGTCCTTGAGAAGATAAGGTGCAGGCATATGTCCCCTGTTTTCCATATTGAAACCAGAGGCTGCTCTCACACATACTATCTGGGCAGGGAAGTCTGACCCAGATTACCCTTAGCATGGGCTAAGGGCCATCTGGATATCATCCGGTCCATGACACTGCAGTTAACTGTGGTTAAGAGAGTACAGATACTGTTAAATATTTTTTTTACTGGGCCGAGTTTAAAATAATGTAAATGGAGTGGAGATTGACTACTGACAAAGCAAAATCTTTGTATGAAGAGTCCAATTTTTGTCTCTAGCATCCTTGAGCAGAGTTAAAAGGAATTCCTTCCCAAATTGTTGAAAATCTCGTGTCAGGTACTGAAGGCAATCTTGAGTTAGCCAGACGCATAGTCTGCTTCTGAATAAGACGGTTTGCTTGAGTCCAAAAGAAAAATGCACAGGTGTGCTGAAGGGGTGTGTTGCATACACATGATTAAGGGACTTGTCATGCTAACTCTCATGTCACACAATTTTTATTTGGAGTATGGAGGCAACATGTGGAGAACAAATGGCCCCATGAGCCGTTTCTTCGTTGATTACCCAAGTGGTATAGGAAGGAGACTTCAACTCATGCTTCATGCTTCCATTGCTATGCTGCCCAAAGAACCCCATTATTCTGGCTATACAAATTGGCTGAAGAAGCAACTTCCCCCTTTAGGTGGAGTTATTGTTCTACTGAGTTCATGCTTAATTAGGTTTTTATATTTTTATTGCAATCCACCCTGAGATTGGGATTAGATAGATAGATAGATAGATAGATAGATAGATAGATAGATAGATAGATAGATAGATAGATAGATAGATAGATGATAGGCAAAAAATAGTTGATCCATTGGGTCAATACTAATGTCTTCTTGGATATGCATGTCCTTTATAAGCTTACAATAGGAAGAGGGGTTCTGGCTGGACAATGTGGACATTGCCTTGGCAATCCAGCAGCTTTGCTCAACTATGCGGCCAAAATCACACCATAACAACCACTTGCTGCACTGCACCCAGAAGAGAATGCAAAACCACCTCCCTAGGCATGATCCAGCCACTTCTGAGCAGGCTGTGGACTGCTTTTTAGCCGTCCACAAGCTTGATCTAACAGTCCACGGCAGCCATGTGCACAAATATTCATAACCTTCATTACTCATACAAATTTGGATGAATTTGGACATTCCTACATGAAGCGAATGTTACATTCATACATTAAAATTCCTACGAATATGAATGTTTTGGAACATTAGTATGAATGGTTTGTACATTCATTAAACTGGGGATACATATCGGACACATATGGTATGCATTGGTATGGGATTATAGGATCCATATGCATTTGTATTGGATATTCATATGAATTCGTATGAATACATTTGTATGGAATAGAATCCTACCACATTCAAAGGGGATCTATTTGAACAAATATGAATTTTCTAACATTCGATTTGTTATGAATCAAACACCAAAAAAACACATTCATGAACATCCCTAGTCCACAGGCCTGAACAGCAAATGAACAGAAGAACTCTAGCTGGTAGGTGCAAAATCCCCAAACTGGCTAAAAACACACAGGGAATAATGGAGTGGCCATTAGTTTCCCACAGCCATGTTTGCTGCAACTTATCAGTGTCTGAATTGTATTTTATAGACTAGAGTCTTTCTGTTAAAGACACATTAACAACTTTCTGTTCCCACAGCTGCCACATCCTTATAGGAATTTACAAAATGCAGATGCTCTTAATTAACTTACTCTATTGATTAACTCTCATTTACACTTTACCTCAGGTATTAGCAGAGGTTTCATTAAGCCCAGAAAGATGATTTATGGGTACTTCATTCCTCCACTTGAACCATGTGTTTTTCATTCTTCACTTGTTTATTTCATTAAATCTCTCTTGCACCCATTCTTAATGCTCTGAAGGATAATAATTTGGCTTTTAAATATGCTCTGAGTGTGGTAGGAAACCAGAAAACCAAAGAAAATTGCTAACTTCCTCTGGCTTAGAGAGAAGGACAAATTTTAGATAATATAGCTTTTCTAATTCAGTGCTTCAGCAATTGGAAGCATTTCAATGCGGCTTTTTACATGACATTGGAGGACAAAGGAACACAATCTTCACACAGACCACTGTATGTTTTTTATTTGTTCCTTCCATTACTGTTGCTATAATACCCACACATATATATACACCCACATACTATGTATTTGACATTCTCCAGCGTTATTTTTTGGTTAAGAAATTAATAGACAGTTTAGCTGGTGATCACTGCAGGTAAAGGTATGCATTCTTTTCCAGCTGCCTCTTCTCTTCTGGCCGTGTAAGCTAGAAGAAGCCAATTGTCTTCAGAGAAAATGAGTAGTCAGTTATGCTCTTTCTGCCTGGAGATTCCGGAAGGAGTTGAAATGTATGCAATATCTGAACACAACAGAACACCCTGTGGGTGAGATAGGTGGGGCTGTGAGATAGGTAGGTCACCCAGCTGGCTTCCTGGGGGAGGGCAGAATCGAACCCGGTATTCTCAGATAAGAGTCTGACTCCCTAACCACTAGGCCACATCTCCATTTGTAGAAACAACAGGCACTTCATCATTACTGTGCGGCCCCATTTCAGGGTGTGATCACCACCTGGAGCACCATTGTGGCACTGAAAAGACGCCTCCTTGCTCAGAAGGGGAGACAGAGGAGAAGTCTTTTCAGCAGTGATCACGGGCACCTCGCCCATTCACCTTGTAACAAGCCACTTTGCCAAGTATGTCGAGACATGAGGTGAGTTTCCACTTCCCTTCCCGTCCTATGGATGGGGGAAACAGCAATAAACTAACATCGACTAGCACTCACACTTGCGAGTGCTGGCCGATATCAGCCCCTCCCCCCCATCAATCACTCACATGCTCCTCTTCTGGCTGCTGCCATCTTGAGTGCAGTGCCGTCTCTGACTGCATGAGTGTCAGCGCTGTCACTCTGCCATCGCTGACACTCTGCACCATCTCAGTCTCATCATGGCGTCATGAGAGCTGCCAGTATGCTTGCGTGGTGGCTCTGATGACCTCCCCAGCTGGCAGAGGTGGAAATGGCTGTTGGCTGGACATTGCCAGGCAAGTTCCAGTTGCTTGGGGTAAGTGTTGGTGAGCTTGTGGTGCATGACATCATTCACCACAGCTAGTTCATGATAGGTGAACATCTGGGAAGGCAGCTTGTAGGCTGTAAGGGTCTCCTGCAAGTGCAGATCCACCTGCCCAGACGTTCACCTATTGTGAACTATGGGCCGAAGTGCAATTCGGCCCCTGAACTTAGTGTGAAGGCCTTTTAAAAATACAGCCGTTCTTGCTTCATGATACCTGTAGGCCATCATTTGCACTTTATATAGCTGTCATCCATGGTCATGTACATGTACAATTCTAAAGCCTAGTCCCGAGAGGGCTGCTTAAGATTCGTTTGAAGAGAATTTCTCTGGAGGAAAAAAGTCTCAGAGTTTCAGCGGAGCCAGTGCCTGGGAAATCTACTTCCCAGTGATGCAGACAAGAATTCACACAATTCTGAATCAGCAGGTTTTGCCCTTGTGTGCAAGATTGGATGAAAGAAGGTCTGTTGAGACGTATCTGCTAGGGATAATGCAAACACTGAGAACCGTGATAGCTCATCACAGCATTAAGCAGCTCATTGACCACAGTTTTCAGGAGCAAAGTCCATGACATTATACAGTCATTAGAATAGAAGTGGAAGAGCTTTGGAAGGTACAGGCCTCAGTTATCTTACTTGGCTAATGAGAGATTAATTGAGTTCACATCCAAAAACAGTCATTATCATAAAGGCAGTTCCTCACAACACGTAAACACAGATTCATCTATAAACATTGTATAAACATGAAAATATAACAGTTTAGGCAACAGGTGTTCCTTTATATATTGGGCCAAACAATTTTTTTAATGAATACGGCAAGAAGCAAAGAAGCTCAAATCTATTTTGATGTCAGTGAAATAAATTCAAAATAATAATGCGTGAAAATTAAAAAAATATATCATTGCATTATTTTTAAGTCGCCATATTATTGCTTTAACTGTGTTCACATCTAGGGTTTAATCCAGCTTCAGACCACTCTAAAGTGAGAAAAAACTTCAGTATAGTAACTAGCCATTTTCTTTCCATATTCCGAAGGAAAACAATTTATCACTTTACCGGTGGATTCTTTCGTTCTTAAATTAGACTGAAGCTGGATTGAAACTCAAAGTGTGGACACAGGGTTTTGTGTCTTATGACATTCCAGAGTTCTGAACTTTCCTAAAGACCCAGATTGCCATAAACTAGGAAAAAGAAGGACATGTATGGCCTGTTTCTGGGTTTCTGATTTCTCTTGAGATATGCAGATTTGTGTATTGCCCTAATCTCACATTTAAGGGAGTTTATAAAGTGAAAGCAAAGTGGACCTTTGGCAATAACTCATAGGGTTTGGCGATTATCCAGCTCTGCTACAGTCGTTCATTACTGCTTATTCTTTAAGCTTCTTCTGAGTTCCTTTACCATGTGGAAAAAGCTTTTATATAATAAGGGTGTAGAAGTTGACTTATGGGCTTTCTGGATGTTGGTTTGAATCCAGTTATCTGCTGAAGCACAGCTTGTTTGTGCCCCTTAGAAAAATGATTAGGCAGATTTCTATTGGACTCCAGTGCTGGCTGGAAAGTTTGAACTTGGGTACATGGCTCCAGTCTTGTTGCATCTTCCTAGTAGGGAAGATGCAGTGAGGACAACTCTAATGACATGATTTAGGGATGTCAGAGACAATGAAATGCACTGCAAGGAAACTTATGTGAGCAGCCCTCCTGGTTTCAAGGCAACCCATGTGCTGAAATCTAAGCTAAATCAAATTCTGATGGGTGGGGGGAATCCTTGCTCCAAACTTGCTTTGAATAGAAGGTAGCTTAGTGAATGGGTGAATCTCTGCATTTGGGAGCTGAAGTTCAACAACATTTGGCAATGTACAAGTTTGCTGCCCTTGCTTCAAAGCTTCTGAAACATTAAAAACATTGCAAAAGCAAGACAAATTGTTACACTAGATAAATATCCACCTTTTGCTCCTCACTTGAACAATAACCCTAGCTTAATTTACAGCTTGAAAGAGGCCACTGTAGCATTTCTAAGAGCAATTAGAAAGCTATTGCTAACAAATTCTTGCATTTAATAAGCATGCTAATTGATATTGACTAACTATCAAATGACAAGGAGATGGCTTGGAAGCAACAAGAAAAATAGGAAACCGGAATGGTTTGATTCATACATTAGATAGGTAGGAGCAAAGTGAGAAAATGGACTTCCAATTTAAGCCGAGAGTTTGTCACTTAAGCCGCATCCCCATTATAAGCTTAATCCAGTTTCCCTAAACCGAAATAATAGAACCGGATGCAAATGCAAATTTGCCTGTTCCCATTACTTTCAGCTTAATCGCATTCGATCCGGAATCTGAGGATCGTAGGTGGTGTATGTGACTCAAGGGGGGACTCAAGTGGCTACTTTCTAAAAGCCACTTTTTGGGGCTGCCCTCCCCTCTTCCTCCTGGTGTGAACGCGCCACCCATAACAGACCCCTTTATGGAGCCTGGCTGGGTGGCTGCCGCTTGCCTGGATGAAGGAAAAATGGCAGTGGGCAGCCAGCAATTCTCCCCATTGCCCAGGGCACAGAGCAGCAGCAGCAACTCAAGCCCCCTTGCTTTAAACATTCACACATCTCCCAGAATCTGCCCCTGCTACAGTGTAGTGGCTGCTGTGAAGGTTGGATTTTTACACTGACATCGCTGTCTTTGGAAGCAAGCTATTGGGAGAGAGAAACCCTAAACATGGATTCTCATCCCTTAACATGGAATGGTCCCCACAGTAAAAAATGTAACACGTATCAAGTGCACGAACCGGAGTGAGACCTGTTGAAATGAGGATTAACATTTACAACGCTTTGGGGCAATTTAACATGCATAAAGTGTGTTAAACCAAACTGACGTGGGGTCTGCGAGGATTGAAAACGCTTTGAAACCATTATAAGCTTGTAATGGGGATGCGGCCTTAGTTAATGAAACTAAGCTCATATCAAGGTGGGTTTTTTTTTTTCCATATTTACCTGAGGGAACATTCCATGCCAACCACTGGAAAATTACATTTGCACTTGGACACTGCTGCAGCTATCTGGAAGTTGTTGGAGCCCTCTCTGGGCCGTTCCACAGGCATATCAGCAGCCAGAGGAATGGTTCAGAGATGGCATCTACATGATGAGGGATTGCAGGCTGAGTGCCTGCTGTGCACACGTTTGCAGTTTCCGCCTCATCCTGCAAAGTTCAAACCTGCTCTGGATGCTGGTTTGGACTTCGCAGTAGTGATCTGGGGGGGCCATTCCAGTCTGACTGTGAACATGTGAAGGATGGGGAAATGAAGGTTTGAGACTAGTGCTTTGTTTCATGTTGCTTGGATGCTGGTTATCACTGCCATTCTTTGGCTGCATCCATATGGGAGACAGGAAGGCCGTGGTAGAAGACCAAAGGTCATGACATCTGCATGCCATGTGAATTACCTATTTGGCCCACACTTTGCTTGGACATCTCTTTCTTCATGCCCAAAACGGCTGGCTTCCTTTTATTTCTTGTACAATGAAAATGGCTGTGTGGTGAACCGGTGAGGTATGCGACATCCATACACTGTACACCCTGCTCTTAAAATGCAGCAATCCTCTCCTTTGTTGGACTGCCGCTTCTGTCTTCCTTTCGCTCATGAACCTTGTACTGCGTCTTGAAAAATGTCCTCCTCTGAATATACAGATTGCTCTTTTGGATGATATTGCTGAAACATTGCAGCTTTCTCTTCATTATAGATTACATCAGATTTCCTCCTGTTTTTCCAGCACCCATTCATTAGTTTTCCTTCCCATCCAAACAGATCTCAGAAAGTCTATGGCTCTTCATTTCAAAAGCTTGATACGGTTTTCATCATCATTCTTTACTGTCTAGCTTTTACATCCATAGTTTGTAACTAGTCAACGGTGACATGCAGCAGCCTGTCTGCCAGAGTTTCTCGCCATTCAGCTTGATTAGAGGACCCTGGATTCTTGCATTCAAGAAGAAGAAGAAGAAGAAGAAGAAGAGGATCTCAATACTCATTTCCTTTTTCTACACTGTAAATGCTCCTGTATTCTCTCTTTTTTTCCCCATTCTACACTAAAAAGCACTAAATTATTGGAATTCTTTAAGCATTTTAGATATTTTTAAAATCCTCATTAACATCTTCCAAATCTACATAATGCCCCAAAACTGTACACTGCTTATAAGTGCAGTTACCCAGGGCCTTTTCACATTTACTGGACTGGGATGGCCCTAAACACTCTGGGGCAATCTATATGGTGCTATGGTGCAAATACCAGCCACCATCCTTGAACTTCCACTGGAGTTAAGAGCAAAAAGCTTAACAATCCTCTTGTATAAGGACATGAACATACTAAAAACAATGATGACTGATGCTTCCAATGCACTGAGATTTTGGGGATTGTGGAATCATGTACTTGGAAGATATCTCAAAAAACTTCAAATCCAACCTTTTGCTGAATGAAAGATGGATTTCCAGCCTCTCTTAGGCCCGGTTCCCATTACAAGCTTAAAACGGTTTTCCTAAACTGAAATAATAGAACCGGATGCTAACACAAATTTGCCTGATCCCATTACTTTCAACTTAATCGTGTTCAATCCAGATTCTGAGGATCGTACGTGGTGTACGTGACTCAAGGGGAGACTCAAGTGGCTACTTTCTAAAAGCCGCTTTTCGGGGCTGCCCTGCCCTCTTCCTCCTGGCATGAATGTGCCACCCATAATGGACCCCTTCTCGGAGCCTAGCTGGGTGGCAGGGTGGCTGCCACTTGCCTGGATGGATGAAAAATGGCACCGGGCAGCCAGTGATTCTTTCCCCTCCTCTCCCCATTGCCCAGGGCACACAGCAGCAGCAGCAGCAGCAGCAACTCAAACCCCCTTTGCACGCTCACTCCACATTCACACATTAAACACTCACATATCTCACCGAAACTTCAGCTGCTTTCCTCCCTTTTCCCTTTCTAAAGGTCAGAACTTTTAGAATTGTGCAAAATTGCAACATTGTTATCAGGTGTGAAGTGGGTGGATTGCTACATTGTAATGGCTGCTTAGGGGGTGGATTTTTACAATGAAATCACTATCTTTGGAAGCAAGCTATTGGGGGAGGGAAACCCTAAACATGCATTCCCATCCCACTAAAACTGTACCATTCCCACAGCAAGAAATGTAAAACGTTTCACGTGCACGAACTGGAGCAAGACCTGTTGAAATGAGTGTTAACATTTACAATGCTTTGGGGCGATTTAACATGCAGAAAGCTTGTTAAGCCAACCTGACGTGGGGACTGCGAGGATCAAAACCGTTTCGAAACCATTTTAAGCTTGTAATGAGAACTCCCCCTTAGAAGACTCCAGTGAAGGGGAACTTACCATTTCATGAGGTAACTTATTCCACTGAATGACAGCTCGTACTGTCAAGAAAAGCATTCCTAATGTCTAACCTGTATCTTCATCCTTGAAGTTTCATCCATTTGGTTCTAATCTTGTCCCCTGGGATAAGTGAGGATAGATCCGAGCCTTCTACAGTGTTGCAGCTATACAGCTTAGATTGCACAGGTGTGTGAGGTTTGGGGCCAAGGCTTCAGGGGTTTTGGAGGCTCTGAAGGGCCAGAAACAAAGGTTCCTAGCTTCAGAGCTCCCAGGGGATCCATTTTGGTGACATGCTTTAGTGCAGCGCTAAAGACCTTCAGGTATAGGCCAGGACAGAAATATAAATAAATGGATGAATGAATGAATGAATGAATGAATGAAATTAATCCCCTGTATTCCAGCAAACAGAGGCATGCCCTCAGCTTGCCCTCCATGTCCTAGACCAAAGAACTCTACTATGGTGGTAGACCAGTGATCCAGATCATCACAATCGGTCTTGCATAGACCGAGCATACCAGTGGTGGGTGGGGCCTCCCATATTTCACACTAATGTGCAGAAAGAAGTCTTCCAGTGCACTTGTTGGTAAGGAAGACCAGCAAGTGCTGAAAGGCCCATAGGCTGCTTTCATATGTAGGGAAGAAAACAAAAAGATTCAGAAATGCCTCAGATAATATTGTGTGGCCCTTGTGCTCTCATCCCATCCCTAATCTGCTTTTTCTAGCCTAGAATATTCAGCAGAGGGTGGTGTGTGTGGGGGGGTGCAAACTGGCATGTGATCCCACCTCCTGCAAGCTGTCTCTACACTGCCTCAGAGGTGATTGTTGTTGTTGTTGTTGTTATTGTTACTGTTCCCTGAAGAAGGCTTGAAATGATGGGTCTCATTGGGAGAACCATTCCTTACTGCTCCAGAGAAAACAAGGAGATCTTCAGTAGTTCAACTTACAGAAGGTTATTTTCAATTTAACATTAGGATAAACTTTCGGATGCTAAAAGTAATTTAACAGTGGGAACGTTTGCCTAGAGGAATCGATAGAATTGGTATGTTCCTGGAGATGAGTACATGGCGATGTAAACAGAAAAACGCCTGTTGTCTTGTTTGCAGACTTCCCAGAGGCATCAGTCTGTCAAGCCACTAGGAACGATGGGCAGTCAGTAAGATTCAGCAAAGCTTGATGTTCTGGTGTGGTGAGATTTTCTTCATTAAAGACTTGAGTTCTAACTTCTAGATTTGTCAAATAGGCCCATGGCTTTAATGTTTCTGTATTCAGTGATCCTCAGTCCATGTTTTGTTAAAGTATTTGTGCAGATTCTGCTGAGGAAGGTACCACAGATCACACCCAGTGCCCCCAGCCATCGATTGAGCAATGTGTTGTCAATCATTCAGGTGGAGTATAGTGTAAACAGGCCCTGCAGGAGATTAGATTCTGCCCTCATAGGTTCTCTGGTATTTGTCCCTTGTGTTTCTGGCACCAACATAGGCTGTATTCACACTTACCTATGGAGTGAGGCCTGCTGTATCCCACACCAGTCTGCCAAACCAAGCTGACTAGACTCCTAAGACACTGCTTAGAAATCTACTTTAACCAGTAAGTCAGAAAGGAAAGTACATGGAAATTTGCAATGATGGAGGAGGTGAAGGCATAAGATAGGCTAGAGTTTCCTTTTCATTGGCTGTTGCTGATCGGAGTTGGAAATCAGTTGCATCTGGACAGTGAAATACTATCCACCCTTGGGCTGTAGTCACACCAGATGAATTTAATTTGTGTTAGGGAGACTAAGTGTTGTTTGGCCAATTCATGTCCTTCCTTCCTGCTACCTGCCCATATGGCACTTCCAGCCCATAACCCCAGGATCCAGTGTTGAGTGTGCCAGCTCTGCCTTCACAACCTGTGAGTGCATTCTGGCCCAGGCAACCATGAGATGATATGGGCAAACAAGGATCCCAGGATCCCAAGTGACCTGCAGCTGCAGCACTGGGTGGGCATGCTATTACCTCACCTGGATGAACCCTGGCCCAGACAGCTGCCACAGGAGGAGGGTCACTGACCCTTCTCCTGTGGTGGCCGTCTGGGCCAGGGTTCACCCAGATGAGGTCATGAGAATGAACACTTTCTCCCTAGTTCATCCAATGGACAGTTGTCATCATGGAGCCACTTGGCATAGCAAGCAGAATCAGAAGCTGTCCTAGAAAGCCATGGTTCAGCAAGAGTTGCACTAGATGGGCAGTGAGGGCTTAGAAACCAGGATCATCCCCAAAATTCTGGGATGAGATGGCCAGAGCAGGAAGTCTGCAGCAGCCAGAAGGGCCCCATCTGGTCATGGAGCTCTTACTTCACAAATCACTTCAGCTTGCTGAAAGGAACAACCCTCAGATGGTGTGGTATTTAAGGGGTACTCTTTCAAGGCAAAACAATGGCCTCCAAACAGATTAAAACAGTGGCATTAATAGTCTCTTGGTCTAAGGACACTGGAAACATTCTTCTAACACCACTCTTCGGATGCTGATTGTACTTCACTTCAATTTGCAAGGAATAACGGGTAGGAAGGAATCTCCCATGTTGGCTGGCCTTTATTTTGTCCTTTTTCTTTAAGTGTAGAACAAGTGGTGAAATATGTGGGACAAGTTCTCATCTCATCTGTTGGGTAATTTTCACTCATCATAGAATACTAATTGGACTCCCTCTGCCTGTTCATTCTTAACGTTAAGTCACACCAGTGGCACAAAGTAGCCTCCTTTTTACTCCTCAGAAGCAGCAATATACAATGGCTGCTTAATGCCTGTTCTCTTGCCTTCTCCTTGGATGTTGGCAGCAGAGACAATAAAATGCAGGTTTTGTTGCCCGCAGTTCAGTCTTAGCAATACAGTGACCCAATTTTACTGATATTGATTGTTTCCTTAAGAAGACTCCTTTCTAAAGCTTTTACAGCATGGAAAATACTTTTTCTCAACAGTACAAAGGAAACAAACAAACAAAAAGCTTTTGTTTGTTTGTTTGTTTGTTTACATTTCTATCTCGCCCCATACCCTAAGGCCTCTGGGCGGGTCACAGCAAATTAATCACAAGATACACATTAAAAACGAAAAGTAGATTAAAACAATATAGGCATTAAATATAGATTAAAAACACTTAAAAGTTCAGCAAATTTAGAACAGTACACTCCATATTGTGTTTGTTGTGCCTGTGACTAGGGAAGGGAGAGAATATAATCATCTCATCTCAGCCAAAGGCCAGGGTAAAAAGGTGGGTCTTTACCGCCTTCCTAAATATCTGTAAGGAAGGGGCATGACACACCTCGAGGGGGAGGCTATTCCATAATTTGGGAGCTATCGCTGAAAAGTCCCTTACCCGGGTGCCCACCAGTCTCACTAATGAGGGTGGTGGGATGACCAGGAGGGCTTCACAACTTGATCTTAAGGCACGGGCAGGTTGATATGGGAGAAGGCGCTTCTTTAGATATTTGGGGAACCCAAAGAAGATATAGGACCTGACTTCAGGTTTCCATCACAGAGCCATTTTCAGTAGGAGCCTGAAATGTGTGAAAGGTGAGTCACTGGACTTCAGATTCTCGCAGTAAGATTTGTTGCCATCTCTCCTGTCTCAACATTCATAGCCCACAGGGCTCTTTGGCATGCAAAGTCCAAGGGCCTTTCTGTACTCGCCTGGTCTAAATATGGATCTGTGTGTCAAAGGGTGTTTTTCCACTGGCACTAAGTACCCATTGAAGGACCCATTAAGGACCCATTTGGCTGAGACCCTGATAACCCCATTTCCACCACAGACCCCATTAGGGACACATCTGTTTCCACCACAGCTAAGGAAATCTGGATCATATGGGTCCTCCAGGACCTATAATCCAGATTTTGTGTAGACCCCATTAAAGTGGTCTACAATGGGTCTTCAGCCTTAAAATCTGGATTGTAAGGAGCCTGTTTTCACTACAATCCGGCAATGGGGTCTAGAGGGGGCTCGGGGGGGGGGAGACACTTGGGGGGGGCAAAGTCAAGACTTCGGAGTCCCTCCGAAGGCAACTTTGGAGATTAGTGCAGGCTCCAAAGAAAAACCCCTTGCGACAGCAATGCAGCTGTCAAAGGCTGCAAATGCTCCAAAGGGTCTTTGAAATTAGCGGCAGATCACAGGAAAGGCTGGGCAACAGAGGATGGGTGGCCAGGGGTTTCTTGCAAGCCCTTTAAAACAGACAGGCTCTTCCGTCTGTTTTTAGAAATCTTCCCTTTCTTCGCTTTCCCCTTTGCCGCATTATCAGCCACAGACTCTTTGCCCAACTCCATCCTTGGTGCTTTTGGTGCCACGAACTTCAAAGACCCTTTGGAGCCCTTGGAGCCTTTGACAGCTGCATTGCTCTCACAAGATCTTTCTTTCTTTCTTTCTTTCTTTCTTTCTTTCTTTCTTTCTTTCTTTCTTTCTTTCTTTCTTTCTTTCTTTCTTTCTTTCTTTCTTTCTTTCTTTCTTTCTTTCTTTCTTTCAGCCTGCACTAATCTTCAAAGTTGCCTTTGGACTTCGGAGCCTTTGCTAATCTCAGAAGGAAGCTTTGGAGATTGCACCCCCTGTACCCCAAAACACCTGGGGTGACAGGCAGACCCCTTGTGGGTCAATCTGGATTTGCCACATGGGTGCTCCGGTGTTTCCACAGCAGGCAGGCTAGCACCCATTGCATTTGGGTTCTAGACCACCCATGGAAACACATTGGGTACTTCCCTTAATCCAAATTTACTAGATCTGGATTAATGGAAGTACCCATTCCTTAGATCCGGATCTTCTTAGATCCAGATTAAAGGAGCACAGTGAAAAAAACACCAATTCAGATCATGTGGAATTGCGGGCCAGATCAGAGCTGTCTGTAGTTCCAGTTCACACCATCACATGACCATCAGATTGCCCCCTCCCCATGCCCCTAAAAAGCACCCCCTCCAGTAGTTCTGGAACATGGGGGCCAAGGGAAGACAGAGGAGGGCCAGCAAGGATATGGTCTCCTTGATTCATATTAACATGAGGATGAGGAAGCCCGTGATCTGCATTAAGAAGCTCCTCAATCTGAATCAATGGCAAGTGTCACAGCATAGTCAACAATAGGCCCTGATGTGATACCAGATATGTTGAAATGACTAGCTTGAATGAAATTAGGAGACTACTCTCCATGCTTGCTATTTGCAAGAGAGGAAAATTTCTTAGGATGAGTTTCCATGCTGGTGGCCACAGTGCTGAATAAGGCTTCCCTCCAGGCCTCTCCAGACTTCAGGTGCCCTTGGAAAGATAGCCCCACTGACATCCCTGAGGTTGCTGTTCTGAAGTCTCTGTGTGTCATGTCCTGTTCAGCCTCATCAGAAGAGGAGGATATGCCTACTATGCGACCACAGGCTGAGGAGCAGCCACAGCAGGGCATTGCAGGCATGGAAGAGCTAAGGCCGGGTCCAGGTGAGCAGCCTGATAGCTCTGGTGATGAATCCACTAGCTATGAGCCTAATCAAAGGCTCTCTCATTGTCTGCTTAGGCAGCAGAAGCAGGTGAGATGGAGATCAGAGCAATTAGCCCAGCTGCACCATGGGCATGGCTCTGACTCCTCTATTTAAGAACAAGCTCACCTTGCCTCAAGTTGCTGCAGACAATGTCTTAGCAGTCTCGTGTTGGCTCAGCTTGAAATCCTGGACTCCTTGCGACCTGCTGATCCTTTAGACTGCCTCATCCTTGCTGACTTTCTGGACTCCTAGACCCTGGACTGGAACTGACCTCGAGAACGCCTGGAACCCTTGGGACTGAGTAGCTGCGCAAGTGTTTGCCGGTTGCCTGACCGGCCTGCGACATAACACTGTGCTTGGAGAGTCTCCTTGTTCTCCAAGTGTAAGCATAGGGGGCTTGCATGGAAAGTGAGTGAATTTAGCTGGGCTGAAGATGCCCAGAAGCAATTGGTAGGCTCCTGTGTGTGACAGGATGCAGGACTACATGGGCTGCAGCCTGGTCCAGCAGGGCTCCTCTTATGTCCTTATGTTCAGAGGGACCCATTTGCATGTGGGTTTGACTATAATTTCAGCTTCCATTGCCCCATTTTGATCTCGGCACCACTTCTTTTCAGCTTCCTTGCCCTTTGTCCCACCTGCTACCATGAGCAGCAGCCTCCGCTGGCAGTTGATCTGCTTATTCTTTTGAAATAGAGGAGGAGGGGGAAGATTTGAAGGCTGACAGGCCAATCTGACTCCAGCTCTCCTGCCAGCATATGATTGCTGACAGCTTCCACTCTGTGTTCCTGACTGTCACAGAGATGCCAACGCCAGCTGAAGCCAATTTTGAAGATTCTACCTCCATCCCTTCACTTGATGAATCTGTACGTGAGCGTTTGAGAGAGAAACAATGGAACAGCTATTAAGAACTAGAAATTAAATGTTTTGTTTTTAGCTTAAGGCCTTCTGCTCACGAAAATGAGCGGTGCCTTCAGGTGACACTGTTAGCTTTTAATAAGAGTAACTGCTCACTTCTCAGCCCAAGCAACCGTGAAGAGCCGGGCACGCTTGGGCAGCAGGGACACCTTCTGAGCTCCTGTCTCATGAGAGGATGGAAGGAAAAAAGGCAAAGTGCTCCTGCTAGCCCTAGGAGAGAAAGATGGCACAGATCACAGGAAACAGCATTTCCATTAGTTATTCCTTCATCACTCCCTATTCTCATCCTCTAGAATTGCCCTCCAAACAATTGCAAAGATAAGAAACTTCTGAACTCCAGAACAGCATCAGAGGAGTGGTAGCCTCTGACTGGCCAGTAGCAAACAGAAGAAGGCCCATCCTTCACCCTATTTAGCATCAGCCTCATTCTCCCCTTTTCTCAAATGAACAGAGTTCACAAACCATCGCCTGGTTCATAGGCTCTAGTTTGAGAACCTACTTACAAGGCCTGGACCTGTCAGAGGGAAGGAGAAAGGGAGATTAGGGAGTTCGTCTTCACATTCTCTTCTCCTTCTTTTTGTCCACAGTGAAAAATAAAAGCAAAAGCTTTTGAGAGGCTTTCCCCCTCATGAAAGATAAGTGGGATGACCCTTTGGGATTAGCATAGGAAGGAATAAAAGTGGCTGAGATTCTGTCACTTGGCTGAGAGCAATAGCCACCTCCTGAGAAAGGTTTCCTGGGAATTCCCTACCGTGAAAGTGAAGAGGAGAACAGATAATGCAATCCCCCAATTCCCCTAGCTTAAAAAGGACATGTAGTCCTACTGTTTAGAGAGAGATTTTTTTTTTCACGTCCCCAGAAATCAGTATCCTCAGTGAGAGGTATGAATGCTTCTGCTGGAAGGGAAGTGAAATTTTGGCTTCTCAATCCATGTGAATATAGCCTAACCCATAAACTAGATCTACCATTTCCCATAAGCACCAAATAAAATCAGTTGATGAATGCAGAACTAGTAAAAAAAAAAAGACTCTTTCCACCCTCAGCATGCAAGGTACAAAGCCTGTTCTGCACTTACCTGCCCTAAATTCAGATTAGTGGTCCATAATAACTGGAGCCATTTTCCCAGATCACATGAGGCAAGGGCCAGCTCAGTACAGTCTGCACTGACTACACTGATCTAGCCACATCTCCTTGTGGCTGGGAAGCTCAACCAGTTCTCCAGTACTCTTTGTCCATGGTCCAGAACTGTCCTAAGGGTCACTATCCCAAAATAGCTATAGACCTGTTTGAAGAGAACTACAACTGTCCCACACTGTCTTACTCCAGTCCAGTCTTTGGTGCTTCCACATCTGAGCTGGAACAATGAAAATGCTGCAGCCCCATCTTTGAAAGTTATGAAGTTTTCCATAGATCATTTTTGAAACCCTGGCACAGAGGTAAGCATGCTACCTTTGAAGACTGTTCTGTCCAGTCCTGTCCTTGTGCACCAGACACAATGTATGAGTGATAGGACCTGGGGAAATCTGTGGCAGGGTTGGGTGGTACCTTGGAAGTGAAGTCAGTTGCATGGACAGGAAGAGTTATGGTACATCCATATTGCTACTGAGCTTAGCCCAGGACAGACAGCTTTCCCACCCTCACAATGCACACAGTATTTTACCTCTTATCCCAAACCAGAGTGTACTGGGATAGTTAGACCACACTAAGAGAGGTGAGTGTGGAAAGGGCTGTTGGAAACTCTGTGAAAGGTGGAGCAGAACTTTGTTCTCATTCCTAGTGTTGGGATAGCTGTGGCAGCCTAGACCACCCTACCTTTTGACTGCTTCTCCTGCCTGGCTTGACACTGGTATCTTGGAGGTGGTGATTTTTTGTAGGACTGGGTTTTTTTTCAGGAAGAAGAAAAAGAAGAGTTGGCTTTTCTACCCCACTTTTATCACCCATTTAAGGGGATCCAAAGTGGCTGACAAAGCTTTTCTATTCTTCTCCCCACAACAGAACACCCTGTGAGGTGGGTGGGGCTGTGAGAGCTCAGAAGAGAGCTGTGACTTGCCCAAGGCCACCCAGCTGGCTTTGTAGGGGAGGGCAGCATCCAACCTGGTATTCCCAAATAAAAGTCCAGTTCCCTAACCACTAGACCAAAACTTTCTGAACTCTACCTAGCTTAAGTTGCTTCATTTTTTTTCTTTGCTTTGTGTTAGTTTGCAATATATAATTTTGCACAAACTGTGATTTTAGAATGTATTTTTATTACAATGTTTTGAGGTATTATTTTAGATCTTATACTTAGTGTTCATTGTAAGCTGCCTTGGGCAATTTTCTTTTGGAAATAAAATGGAAATGAGATAGAATACCTGGGTTCACATCTGGATCCCATGACAAGTGTCATACATGAGGCATAGAGATCTATATATCATACAAGAATTGAGCATTGAAAATACAAACACTTGTATTGGTATAACATAGGGATGCAGTAGAGTTAAATCCCCATATTTACCTCGCCCCAATAAATCCACAGTATGATAACAGACTATCTACATCTCTTTGAGTTTAGTCCATAGCTTTTCTCCTTCTAGCTACAATGGATCTAAAGGATTCTTTCTGCATGTGACAGATGAAGGCAAAGGACCTGCAACTTAAATTGTTCACATCCCCAGCCTTTGAAGTGATGGCCAGAAGAAGAGCCAAGAAGAACTTTCACTTTTACTTAATTGTATGTTATCCCCAATGGTATCACTTATGTTTAAATACAAAAGTTCTACCACACCGGTTATCTGACAACATAGTCTTCTGGAATACAGGAGCAATAAGAGTTTGTCTTGCGGTTAGGGTGACATTTCTCCACAAAGGGAAAGTAGAAAGAAGTTAATTAAACCCTGAAGAAGTCATTTATTAGAAATGGAAAGGAAAGAGATGGCTTTTCTGCAATAGAGAAGGAAGGCTCATTATGAAGGGAAACCTTTTCTTTAGCTGTTAATAAGGTCTCTTTTTCCCCTCGCTCTGAGAAATTGTTAATGGAGAATCTGCAATCTCTTTTAAAATGCAATCTTTCCAAAGGATCTGAGGTGTCACTAAACAAATATGTTTAGATCATTGTTGTAAATGACACTTAAAGTCTATTCATACAATTCAGACATTGCATGTCCAAGACGCACTGGCTATGAAGGAACTTCTGGAGCCTCTTGCTTCCAGAAGAAAACAACAAGTGAGGTGCTAAGAGGGAATTTTTTCAACTTTCAGAAAGAATAATAAATGCCACATTATTTATTTAGTTGCATTTTCATGCTGTATTTCAGTAATACACACTCTGGGCACTGGATATTTATTTAAAAAACACACACACAATACAAAAAAACAGCAAAAGAATTTGAAACATCAGAATATCTCCAGAAACAGAGAAATGTAAATAACAGTGTTTTTTAAAAAGCCCAAAACTCTCAGAAAATGAAAGTATCTTTGCATGGTGCCAAGAATACTAGAATCCAGAGGCCTTTTCGGGCTAAGTCACTTCGGGACGCTTTACCCATTCACACACAGGCAGGCAGGAACGTGTTCACACATGTTCCTTCCTGCCTATGTGCGAATGCTCAAAGCTTTAAATCGCATATGACTCTTCATGGACCCTCTCCTGCCTCTCGAAGTTTGTCCAAGCTCATGTTCATTACTTCCATGATGCTGTCTATTCAGTTCATCTTCTGCCATCTCCTTCTTCTTTTGCTTTCAATCTTTCCCAGCATCAGGGTCTTTTTCAATAAGTCCTATCTTTTAAGGTTAGCATCATATCAAGTAATATTGTTGTTGAATACCACTGAGTTGTAGTCAACTCCTGATTAACTTCACGGACACCTTGTAGGCCTCTCTATGCTGTTTTCTTGACTGAGATACAGAAGTGGTTTCCCATTAACTACTTTCAGGGAGAGGCTGGCATTCAGTTGACTCCCCAACTGGACTAGAAGCTAGAGTAGTTTGCAAAGTAGTGCAGCTAACAGTGTGCACAAACTAAATTTTTAATTTTACTCCAACTCAGAATCAACACTGGGTCTACTCTAAGTGTTCTAGACATTGGGAATAATGGAGGAAACTTTTCAAGTTCCTTGCTCTACAGAGGGCCAAGGCCAGGGGAAGGGCCAGCAATATGGGATCCTAGCTTGATCTACCAGCAGACCTCCACAATGAGCTCTACCAGTGGACTACTGAATACACAAGGGGCCCTTTTCAGTGGTGCAACAGAAAGCACTGCCAGAAGTGCCACTGGAAGTTCACATGCTCCTAGAAGGGGCACAGCTAGTATCTCTGAAGGCTGGGAAATTTCACTTTCAGTCTGGGCACAGGTAGGGATGTTCATGAATATTTGTAACATTTGAAATTTGTACAAATTCATATGAATTCGGACATTTGAATTCAAATCAAATGTTGGCACATTCAAAGACTGACATTTGAATTTGAATCCAACGTTTTGATACATTCATATGCAGCTCTGAATGAGATTCGTATTGGGTTTGAATGCTATTCGTATGGGATTCACATATGAATCCTACCACATTCAAAGGGGATCTATTCAAATGAATACAAATTTTCTTGCATTTGATTCAATACAAATCAAATACAACAAATAACAACATTCATGCAAATCCCTAGGCATGGGCTTTGAGGTCTGGGCCTTACATTACAGTCAGTGCTCAGGCCTGGGACAGGAGGGGCAGTCCAAGTGCAGATGGCCTGATCCTAGCTCAATGGAAACCTGCCCCAATGTGTTGCCTATCGCAAGCTGGAATGTTCTGCTCTGATCAAGTATAGAGGGAGTGGGTGTGGAAATGGCCCAGGCTAAAAACAACAGCTTCAAGTCCCAAGTATTGAGTGGCCAGAACCAATTTCCTCCCAATCACTGCTTTTCTGTTTGACACCCCTCGGGGCCTGGTTAAAGTATCTTTGCCAGGTAACAGATGCAGCCTATGAGTTTGTACAAACTTACTTTCAAGAGTTTTCAGTGTGATTTTATTTTATTAGATAATTTTATTAGAATTTTATATCTGCATGCCCATTGTTTGGAATTTATTTAAGAACCATGATTAATAAATCTTTAATAATAGCAGCAGTTGTCATCTCTTTTCAGTCCCACACAGGTTTCTGTTGTTGTTGTTTTCTCCGCTACTTGGAAGCAAAATGACACATAATTAGCACCCAGCTCAAATTAAATTTTACTTAAAGAGGTTCTTGTGAAACCTCTTCCCTTTCTTACCTGTCTCAAAGGGTCCAAAAGAGCTCTCCCAGCACTTATCCTGCTCTGCAAATAGCAATAGAAAAATACAGGTTTAAAAAGTATCAGCGAATTATCTTTAATATTCAGGTTTTTATGCAAACATTTCTGTGCATTCTACCTACATACATATAAAAACCATGCTATCTTCCACTAAGACCAGGCATAATGTTACAGTAGAAGCTGAGTGACCAACTTCATGTTGGATGGAGAATGGTTAATCTGACAGCTAGGCCCAAAATGTGATTAGGAAAAAACTCAAGAGTTTTTTTGCCAATGCATGCTCAAACAATCTCCATGTAGAAGCAATTTTCTTATGGAGAACCATAGATGGTACTTAGCCAAGACTGACAAACATTTCTCTGAGCTATTGAGACTGAGGTTGTCAAGCAGCAATGGTGCCTCCAAAAAAGCATCTTGAAATTGAGAGGGACTCTGGTCAAATTACCAGCAATACTTGGACCCCTGATAAAACAAGCAGGTACCCTTGGGTTGCTCTTGCCCTTCTTATGTGGATTCATTAGCTTTTAAACAGAGAACGTACTCTGATATGGCCTCCTAAAGAGAATATTGTTCTTCACCTTGCTGTGTCATATTTTGGAAATAGCCTAGCCATCAATGGTAGGCTCTCTTCTAGGCAGCTGCAAAGGGAAATGCTACACTAACACACTCTGTAGGAAAATTGGTCCTCGCTCTGAGTAATATTGCCTTACCCTTGACTCAAGGAGGAAGCAGGAAATGCACTGTACACATCCTGTATGCTGCTGGCATCCTCACTTCTGGCATTATTGGCAATCAGCAAAATGCAAGCCAGGACTATCCTCCCCCTCCTTCTCTCTCTCTCTCTCTCACACACACACACACACACACACATGCATGTACACACACACTTATTTATTTATTTATTTATTTATTTATTTATTTATTTATTTATTTATTTATTTATTTATTTATTTATTATTTATATCTCACCCTATATCCAAAGGTCTCAGGGCAGGTAACATTTAAAATCAGACATATATTAAAACATCAGTATATATCAAAACAGTAACAGTTTCTGTAAAGTGGGAAAAGACAGCATATTCCCATTTAATCAAAGGCCAGGGCAAAGAGGTGCGTCTTCACTGCCTTCCTAAACATATACAATGAAGGAGACTGTTCCATAGCCTGGGGGCCATCATTGAGAATTCTCTCTCCCAGGTGCCCACCCATGTTACTACTGAGGGTGGTGTGACAACCAGGAGGGCCTCCCCTCCAGATCTTAAGGCGAAGGAAGGAAGGTAGGTAGGTAGGTAGGTAGGTAGGTCAAAGATACTTAGTACCCTTTTACCCTTTCACATGATACTGTAGATTACGTGGCTGCAGATACAGACCCTTCTTTCCTCTTTTGACTCAACAATTTATTTGGCTCTGTTTGCTGTCAACATGATTTGGCTTTGCTTGCTGTCAACGTGATTTCATATACTGTCCTTCCAGGAACCTCTGTCCTAAACAAGGTAAGGAAGGGAATATCAAATCCCACTTATTGGCAACCTTTATTCTCCAGTTCTAAAATACTTAGTTACTAATGGATATTCAGTATCTGAATTACAAGTATGTCATGGAGATTAACAACTTCACATCATTACACTGCTTCCTCCTTCTGCACACACCACTTGTGTCTTCATCTAATACCCTGGGTGCTGATTAGAAAAAGATGAGATACTATCGTATCAATTACATGAAATCAATAGTCACTTTCTTATATTTTTTTCAATTAAAAAAGTCAGAGTGGAATTGGAAGGAAACAAAACAACAAACTGCAATAGAGAGTCGATAGCTCTTTCTACACCAGCAAGCAATGGGTCAATGAATCAGGGTCGTATATCACCAACAACTTCCCCATGAATTTTCTTTTCCCTCTTCCTTTCTAAAATGCTTTTTTCCACTATGCATATATTTTGCTCCTATAATTAATCTGTTCTAGGGATGTGCACAAGTATTCATAGCAATTTGCCTGAATTTGGACATTCAAGTTGAACGTTGGCACATTTGAAGATTGACATTTGAATTTGAATCAGATGTTTTGACACATTCATATGAAGCTTCGTATGGGATTCATGTGGAATTTAATGTTCCTATTGAATACGAATCCTACCACATTCGAAGGGGACTATTCAAACTATTATGAATTTCCTTGCATTCAATTTGGATACGGATCGAATACAAAACAAAATTATGAACATGCCTAATCTCTTCCCTTGATCTGAAGCTCCCATTCCTGCATGTAGATATTTTTTTTCTCTCTCTCTGAAACAAATCAAAACCAATTAGTGACTCTTGTTCTTTCCATCTGTCTTTCCCTCTTACACACACCGTTATTCCAGTTGAAAAGCATGAGATGTAGGCTGAAGACACAGCGAAGTAAATGCATGAGTAAAGATGCTGTTCATTATGTACATAAACAAAATGGCACATCTTACATCATCTTTGTTAGCTTGCAAGTGCTTAACTATGTGAGAGATTTGGAAAGCTGTGATTCAGCTCCTTAGGTCTTTCCTCCTAGAATGTGGGAAAGTAATTGTCAATGAAAACCTGGCAGAAAGAGATAGCCACACACACACACACACACAGCAGTAGCAACAACAACCAAATCTCAATCCTCCCAGTGCTGTGATTCAGTTTTGTTTTGCTTAATATGCAAGCTCATTCCAAATTTGTTTATAAGTCTTCACAGAACTCCCAGACAATGCAGTAATAGTGTGAATATTCATACAGACCTGGCTAAAATACTGAGGGGTGGACATTTAAAAAACAATTTTTCTAAACAAAAAAACAATCTTAAGCTGGGCTGCTAGGTCACAATATTTAATTGTACTTACAGCACAATTATCCTTCACATAGGTCACAATATGCAAATTATACTTGGAGCACCATCATCCTTCATATTACAGAGGGAGCTACCTAAAGCCTTATAATTAATCATGGACTGCTGTACTGATTTGGAGAACTAGCGACAGTTACATTATATATGCACGCACTGTTCTACTGAGCATGTATATGGTTCTGTAAGGCAATAGATTGACAGTGATAAAGATACATTTAGTATAATGGTCAGTATACAGTATATTCATAATTGTGTCCCAAGGTATCACCTTATAGCATCTAGGATAGCCATCAGGATTAAAGCACACACCCATATATCACATGTATATACACTCAAGTATTAATTAACAATGTATATAGATAATATGTGTATGGGGGTGGTGGTGGGGAGGTGAGGGTAATTGATAAGTATGGTATAATTTCCTAAATCCCCAGTGATCTTGTCCAGGGCCAGCAACAATTTCTTATTTGCTGGGTGGTGCTCTTTTCCATATAATGAATGATTCCAAGCTTTAAAGGGATAATGAATATAAGGACTCATTGTGTGAAACAGAAGCAGGGAATTGTACCAAAGTGGTAAAAAACAAATTACAGCTCAGGCCAGATGCCTGATAAGAGGAGGTCACATGGATGATGGATGATAAAGTAATGACCTTCAGGCTATCAGGTGAAGCAAAGAATGCACAAATTGGGATGTGGACAAGATGGAATCCAGACCGGGGATGTGCATGAATATTCTTAACATTCAAAATTCATACATAGTCAAATTTGGACAAATTCGAATAGAATGTTGGCACATTCGAATTTGAATCAAATGTTTTGATACATTCATTTGAAGCTTTGTATGAAGCTTCATATAGGATACATATGGGATTGAATATTCGTATCAAATATGAATCCTACCACATTCAAAGGTGTTCTATTCAAATATAAATTTTCTTTCATTCGGTTCTATACAAATTGAATATTTTTTTTAAAAAAAATCCATGCCCATCCCTAATGAAGTTAGTCACTCCCTTATGACCTGGGAAATAACAATCAGGATCTAAGAAACTGAAAGCACCTTGGCTAAAAAAGACAATGCACCCAGCTGGCAAGACACAGAAGATATCTCCTTCTGATGCCACCTCGTTCTCAAAGGAAGGGCCCAGGACTCTCTTTTGAATTCAGCTACTCGCCTCTCCCTTCTACTCCAAAGGAAGGGTCTATCAATTAGAGTCTCTACAGCCTCAGGTTGGAACTTACTGAGAAACTGGATTTAGGAAAAAATGTTACCTTGTGGTCTCTTCCTCTTCTTATCTGTGCTTGTACATGGGAATTCAAAACAGTGGTTGAAGTATTCTCTGCAGTGTGATCCTTGCATCAGTGTCACATGATTCCCTTAAGTTATGCAAGGGAAATACTCTTTGGTCCTTGTCCGAGAGGAGGGAATGGGTGTGACTCTAGAGACTGGAAAGAAAACATCACAAGAACTCATACTGGGACAAAGGCCACTCAAACTTACCTTTTGTCTCACACCTTTCAAAATGGCTCTCATTGCTCTAGCTTGCTAGGCAGACGCACAGACTGAGGCTGTGGTTACACCTTCACTTTAAACCTTCTTCATCCCATCTTCTAATTGCAGCGCTTACACCAGTTCATTTCTATCCATTTTACTTGTGGACTTTCCACCCGGGAAAAGTCCAAATTGAGGGTGAAACCTCCACAAATAAAACAGATAGAAATGAAAAACTGTGAACGTCAAGATTAGAAGATGGGCTGAAGAATGTTTAAAACCAAGGTGTGGCCACAGCCTGAGATGAAAAGGTTGCTATTTCCAATCGCATTTTCTGGTACTGTTAAGTGGCAATGGACCACAGAGCAAATACATCTGAAGTTCTGTTGGATGTTTAAGCAGATCTACCAGTATTCCCAGCCAGGGCTTTCCTGGTCATGATTAGGTTCTGTCTATTGCAGACAGCGCACACCAATGGGGTACCGGGCCTCACAAGTGAACTATGAGGGCTTTTAGTCTGGACTAGAGGTAAGTATAAAAAGTAGGGATGTGCATGAATATTCATAATATTATTTGTATGAATTCATATGAATTCGGGCATTCACACATGAATTGACTGTTACAGCATTCATACATTAATATTCGTATGAATAGTTTGTCCATCCGTTAAACCGGGGATACATATCAGATATGTATCGATACGTATGCGTTGGTATAGGATACGTATCCAATAAGTATGTGTTTGTATGGGATCCATATGCAGGATCTGTTTGCATTCATATTGGATATTCGTACAAATTTGTATGAATGCATTCATATCAAATAGAATCCTACCGCATTCGAAGGGGATCTATTCAAACAGATATGGATTTTTAAAGTATTCGATTTGTTGTGAATCAAATGCCCAAAACCCACTTGTGCACATGCCTAATAAAAAGGGCCTCAGTGAAATTATTTTATTAAGATGCTTCCTTATAAACCAGGGCTTTCTTCTTTCTACTATGTAATTTTAATTTATTTTATAGATGTCTCTTCAGTGCCACGCTGGTTTAATGCATTAGATTTTTTTCCTAGAAGATTCTGCTAATTATCTAATTAAGAACAGTTTAATACTTAGTTTAGCATCTGTTTGGGTGTTGGGAAACTATGAAGAAGTCATTCTCTGTTAAAAAAAAAAAAAGTTACATTTCAGCTAGGAGAAATGAACCATAACCAAACCAGGGAGAAGAATAGTTCAGAAATTTATACGTATTTTTATATATATCAACTTTTCCTTGAAGATTGCCTTCCAATTCTTGTGTCTTTAGGGAGTTTGAGTAAGTTTCGGAAAAGGACACCTGTTTCACTTTGGAAGACAATGGCAAGGAACAGGAGCTATGGTAACTCCAATTGGGCAACATACAGGACAATCACATGTTAGTTACCCTGGGATTAAGCCTTTGTCATGTTTGGGCTTCTTATTTGAAAAATCCCATGTGTATCTTTTTAAACTAAATTAAGAAGTTGCACATCATTCAATGGATAGCCAGTAGAAGGTCAAGTAAAATTAATGCTGAGTAAGCCAACTGGAGGTGGGAGGGTGGCTTTCTCAGTGACCTGGTTGGTGCATGGGGCACTGCGTTTGCATGGAGGGTATCTGGCCTCCTCATCAGTTGGCTTCCATATGCAGGCGTTGGTGGCTTGTTGTTCATCTCATGGGCCATGTCTTCACAGCAACCTTATCTCGGATTCAAAACATTTTCAATCCTCGGAGTCCGCACGGCAGTTTGGCTTAACACACTTTTCCCGTGTTAAACCACCCCAAAGCGTGGTGAATCTCAATCCTGATTTCAACAGGTCTCACTCTGGATCGTGTGCTCGAAACATTTTACATTTTTTACTGTGTGGACAGTACCATTTTAAGGGATGAGAATCCATGTTTAGGGTTTCCCTCTCCCAATAGCTTGCTTCCAAAGACAGTGATTTCAGTGTTAAAAATCCACCCTTAACAGCAGCACTACACTGTAGCGATGGACCCACTTCAACCTGATAACAATGTTGCAATTTTGCACAATTCTAAAAGTTCTGACTTTAGAAAGGGAAAGGAAGGGAGGAAAGCAGCTGAATGTGAATGTTTAAAGCAAAGGGGCTTTAGTTGCCGCTGCTGCTGTGTGCCCTGAGCAATGGGGAGAGGAGGGGAAAGAATCGCTGGCTGGCTGCCTGCTGCCATTTTTCCTCCATCCATGGAAGCGGCAGCTACCCAGCCACCCAGTTAGGCTTGGTGAAGGGGTCCCTTATGGGTGGCACGTCCATGCCAGGAGGAAGAGGGCAGGGCAGCCCCAAAAAGTGGCTTTTAAAAAGTAGCCACTTGAGTCCCACCTTGAGTCATCTACTCCATGTACGATCCTCAGAATCTGAATCCAATGGGATTAAGTTAAAAGTAATGGGAACAGGCAAATTCGCGTTTGCATCCGGTTCTATTATTTCGGTTTAGGGAAAGGGAAATAAGCTTGCTGTGGGGATTCGCCCATGTTTTTTTCCACAAAATACTATGGCCCTTTCTGCACTGTGGTGCAGTAGATCTGGATTTCCTGGGATCTATAGATCTAGATCATGGGGAGGCAAGGCAATGGTACCAATCCAGATCAAGTCTTCTATGGTTGCAAAGCTTGCATGGCACGGTAGGAGTTTTCCCCTACCCCCTGCAGTTAGGAATGGGGCATGGGGGGTGATTTTTGGTACACCATGCTGAAAATCACTTCTGAGGATTCCAGAAGTGCCATCTCCATGCCTTATTGATTCAGATTCAAGCCATTTGGCCAGATTGTAAACCCCATTAATAGGGTCTATAGCAGATCCAGATTGAGAGCTTCTTGTTCTGGATCTTGCTCGAGGCATTGTCCACTCTAAGGCTGGGGCATGTTTAACCACATAGTGGTAATGTGCCCAAAATTTGTTTAATATCCTAGGCAATTCCCTAAGATAGTCTTCACTCAGGTAGCTTAAATCAGACACGACGGGAAGGTTCTAGTGTGTATTTCTTTACTGTCACCTCTCCACAGATTATTTTTTAAACAAACTGGGCAATTCCACATGTTAGATTAGTATATGATGCACCTGACTCAAGATCCAAAGATCCTATGGGTGTAGTGAAAACCTAGCATAAGTTGAGTATTCAGACCTCTGCTTTGAACAAAATTATGTTTGGGAAACTTCTACTAAACTCAAGAATACAGATCTTCCACTTACAGATTTTAGAAAGTTGTTTGATCAAGAAAATATGCTTAAGACTATCGCACTGTTGCACAATAGACATCTTTACTACTCTTAAGAGATTAGCAACCAGGGCCCTTTCTGCACTTGGCCTTATTCTGGAATATATCTCGGGATAGCAGTCTGCTGGCCACAAGCTAATGCAGACCATGGAAGGCCTCACCTGGGGCCTTCCATAGGACACACTAGCATGCAGATAGCAGGTCCCTATTCTGGGATATATTCCAGAATAAAGCCAAGTGCAGAAAGGCCCCAGGTTTCCATTCATGCTGGGAGACACAACCTACCAAATGCCTCAATAATAGCCTTAGATACTTATTTATTCAAATTTGTCTGTACTACTTCCCATCATGGTGGTTTTGTTTTATATTTTAGACCTGCCCATTCTTGAAGCAACTGGATCTCCCTGTGATGGGATCTCCCATGTCTTGATTTAAAGCATTTTTCTTCACACCATATGCTGAAGTGACTGGATTTTTATCCCTTGAGTCAGGGTTCAGCTACACTTACTGGATTCTAGAATACCCATGCTTTATTCTGGAATGTCCAAATATTGGGGAATAAATAACCAATGTCTGGATGGGGCCTGAGCTATTTTAAAACAGTTTGTAATCAATTGTTTAGTTTGTTTGTGTTCTATCAAACACCCCCTGGTTCAATTTGAATTAAACCAGCCACTTTCAAGAAGGAGGTGATTCCATTCAAACTGAAAAGTTTCAACCTGTTTCAAAACAAACCAAAGAGAGTGCTGCCACTGGGAATCACATCAAGAGGGCAAAGGGCAGGTGAGTGTGGCTTCATCTTTAATGGACCCCTTCCATTCACATGGCCTCTCCCCAATTTTCCCATGGCTGCGGAAGTGTGAGGTTGGATTTCTTAAATGCCACACCTCCTTCATAAGGTTTATACTCAGGGAACAGATGTTCAATGCATCCCTACTTATATTAATTTGCTATTACTGACGTCTCATTCTACCCTCTAAACACACATCCCCCGATTGGTAGGAAAGAGGAACTAATGGAATGAAACAACTTTTGTGGTGGCATATTCAGACAGCACAGAGAGATTCTGATTATTTCTGTAGTTGTCTTTATACTGAGAGGTTTTTTCCCCCTCTTTTTTTATTTTTCTCTCTCTTCTTTGCCATATTTATTGTTTACAACCCCAAGACTGCAGTAATAGGGCAGTGTAAGAATTCAGTCAAATAAATAAATATATTTTAGGTGACACGCTAGGTAAAAAAAATTGTAGAAGCCAGGTCAGATGGGTTTACCTGGTATTGGGAAGGATGTACATTCTGAGAATAAAAACCTACTTTGAGAGGGTCTAAAATCACCTTCCTTCACTTTAGAATCCCAGTAACCATTAATAAATATCGACTCTGCCTCTTTCAGCTTCCCCTTCTCTCAGTTGTTCAGCTTACAGTCTAGCCTGGTGAAGCTTTCTTGAGGACATGAAATCTCGAGCACTATTTCGTGATGTTTTGAGTGCCTTTATAGAAGTGCTGCTCAAAAATGGCTCTTGTAATTTTTCTTATGGGCCGAGAAGGCTAAAAACAGAAAAGTGTCCCCAAACGGCTCTTGCTCGCTCTGGAAGACCTCAGTGACCCAAATGTGACAGAATTTCAGAAAAGAAAAAAAGGAAAGGAGTTAACCCAGCCAATGTCTTTCCAATCTTCTTTTTAAGACTGTTTCCTGGTGATAATGCTCGCACCTGCCTTCTCTGTGGTACCTCTGCCCACCCACCTCTCTCCCTATACCCAGCGTTAAATCCTTGACAACTGGGAATTGTTTAATTAAGAGAAAGCCTGTATTTGCTGCTTATCTCCTCCCCCCACCCTCGTGGCCTCCAATCTTTAGTCTTACCCTGGTTGCACTCAGAGACCCAAGCCTTTAATGAGTTGCAGAAATCAGGCCTCTGAGCACACACTTTTATCTGTTGGCATTCTTGCCCTCCCTGATTAAAGTCACCCCGCGCTGACGGAGAGGCCAGGGTCCAGCTGAGGACTGGCAAGACTGACTTTGCAGAGATAACAACTCAACTTCGTCCCATGGGCTTTCCATAAACTCAGGCATTTCATCATATACCTTTCCAGGGGATTACAGTGCGCTGCCTTGGCCTGCTTTCACTAGAATTTATTATTCAGCACATGAGGAAATACTACAGCTTCTCACCACCCCCAACTCAGGCACTTAGATACATTAGGCTTACTGTCAGTGCTGGTCCACTGTAAAAAACATATCTTGTATTTGCTTCCGACCTTAATTTATCGTAACCAGATTTGGAGAAATATAGTTAGGAAACCAACTGAAAATTGATAGAGACTCGTCTGAGGTGAACATATGCCAAAGTGGGAAAAGTTGGAAATCTCACAGCATATTTTGAAATTCCCTCAGAAGCATCAAGAAAATGGATGGATAATTATTGCTGTCTTCCTCCTCAGCTGCCTGTTAGAGATGTGCATGAATGGTGGTTTTTTTTTTTGCATTCAATTTCTATCAAATAAAATCTAAGAAAATTCGTATTCATTCAAATAGATCCTCTGGAATGTGGCAGGACTCTATTCTATATGAATGTAGACTTATGAATTTGTAAGAATATCTGATACAAACAGATATGTATCCAATACGTATCGGATATGTATCCCATATATATCCATACGTATCCGATATGTATCAGATAAGTATCTGATACATATCCCATAACATATACGTTTGATTGTTCTGGTCGGTGGATGTGAACAAGTTGCTCTTATTAACTCTTGTGTGTCATTAATTCAACCAAGGAGGAGATGGCAGAGTGTTTCCAGAAGCAGATAAATGCTTCATTACAAGAGAAAAAAGTACCAGCATACACTCACATTTCAAGTGGACCTCCCTGGATTCTAAAGTATTAATTAACAATCACAACTCACATTCTTTTTGAGAGGGTTAGCAGGAACAATTCAGCTACAGGTATGGTCCTGCCTAATGTCATCCTTCAGTGGGTGGGGGCATTTAATATTTTAATCAAATTATGTTTTATGAAATATTGTGAATAGAAATATTCTGGAGTGAGTGAGTGAGTGAGTGAGTGAGTGAGTGAGTGAGTGAGTGAGTGAGTGAGTGAGTGAGTGAGTGAGTGAGTGAGTGAGAGAGTGAGTGAGAGAGTGAGTGAGTGAGAGACAGAGAGGGTGTGTGGGTGTGGGTGTGAGTGGGTGGGTGGGTGGGTGGGAGTGTGAGTGAGTGAGTGAGTGAGAGTGTGTGTGTGTGTGTGTGTGTGTGTGTGTGTGTGTGTGTGAGAGAGAGAGAGAGAGAGAGAGAATTTTTGCCTACCATGAAATAGGCATTGTGTCTTTTCCCCTTGCAATGGCAGAAGGTACTCCTCAACACACCCTTTGCTTACTACTGCAATTCTCTAGTTAAACTCATCCAGAAAAAGAAAATCATGCCACTACAGATTCAAGCAGAAGGTGCAGCTGCCAGCATTTGTACATACTTCCTGCAAACTTTCAAAATTGTTACGGGATAAGACAGACCTCAGCTGACATAGCCCATGGTCATACCCTACCTTTTATCTGAATGGAGGCCATCCTGGATCTGGAGGAGTCATGTGAAAGTCTGCGGGCGCGTCCGCATGCAAACCAGCTGATGCGCTTTGGACATGTGTGATAAAAATCTGTGTTGTAACATGCAATAAAGCGTCCCCATATGGTTTGGGGCAACATGGATTTGAATCGCGCGTGCCTGTCTCCATGCAGGGATGGATTTTAAATGGAGCCATGGAGCCACAAAGGGTCTTGCATGTCTGTTTAAAATCCCTCCCTCCTCTTTTCAGCCTCTCTACCACCTGTCAGTTGCCCTGCTATGAGACCCAGTTGCCCAGCTTCCTGGTAATAAATTTGGGGGATCTGGAAATTTATTAATGGAAATAAAATCAAAGGGATTAGGAAAAAGAATACTAAATTTGAAAATATTATTGTGGATAAAATGAAGGGTAAAGTGGATTGGGAGGATTTATCGAAGTTTATTAGGAGAAAAAGGAAGATTGGAAGAGTCTGTTTTCCAACAATGGAACCAGGAAACAGATGTGGAATGCCAAGATGTGAAGAAGGGCATTGAGGGGATATGGAAAACAAAACATTTCTAGAATGAAATAACTTAAAATAAAATTCATTAATAAATGGTATAGAACACCTAGCCAATTAGCTTATATGATACCAAATTTCAGTTCAGAATGCTGGGGTAACTGTAACAGTAGAGGAACCTATATGCATTTATGGTAGGATTGTAGAAGAGTTCGGAAAACATTGGAGAAAAATTTGGAAGGAAATAGAAAAAATATTAGATACAAGAATTATTTGGACAAAAGAAATACGTTTACTGTATGAATTTAACCAACAAATTCAAAAAGAGAAACACTATGGGCGTGTCCCCATGCATGTTTTGGTCTGAATCAAAATCAGGTTCGGCAAGGGTCATCCCCATGCACTTTTGATTTGGTCCGATTTCCACAGACCAAATCACCCAAACCAGGACCAACCCTGTGCCAAATTTGTTACTAGAAAAAACAGGTCTGGTCATGGTTTGGGAGTTCAGCACACATTGCTTTGTGAGCCGAACCTGCACATGGGGACGGTCCCCAGATATTTGGGGAGGAGATTGGCACTCGCGCCAGTGGAAGGTGGGCTTTCATGTCCTGTGCTTGCTGTTCCTGTTCTGTGCATTGGAGATCACAGCCGCTGAGATTTTTTGGCAGTAAATAGTGTTAAACATGAAACAATGAGGGGGTCGAATGGCCTTCACTGCCCCACGAGACTCTTTTGTACAAATATTCCACCCCTTGTTTCCCGATCGCAAGATAATGGCTTGATTTTTCTCCCTTTTACATGGAAAATATTCTACCCCCATTTCCCAGTCACCAAGGTGGACATGATAATAGCTTGATTTTTCTTTGTTTTAATCTTGCTGGCTGTTCTTGCATTTCCTGGGTGGAGCGAAGGTGTGCAAAACTGCTCAACTGCTCAACAGCTTTTTTAAAAATTATTATTTTTTCCATTCAGTCTTGCTAAGGGGAGGGATACAGCATTTGCAGCGGGCAGCACAAGGGTGGGGTGATGTCAATCTGGCTTCCAATGAGGGAAGAGGGGGTGGAGAGGAGATGGCGCTGCTCCCCCGTGCTGGGGTCTGGTGTGGTTTGCATGGGGATGGCTGAACCGGCACCCAGCCTGCATTACCAGGAATGCGGTAATGAGTCTGCCCTTAGGATGGGCAAGATTTGATCTCGGTCCTGCACCTGGTCCAATGCGTGCCCAATCAGACCCAAACAGCTTGCATGGGGACACAGCCTATATTATATATCAACTCTTAATGGACACAAAGGTAGTTATTGTAAAGAACTGGAAAACCCTCAAGGAAACTATGAAAGCAATCTTCAATATTTATGGTCACACAGACCAAAATCAGAATATAAAAATGCATTTAAAATTCGTTGTCATATTTCAGCATATAAAAATAGCTTTAAAATAAAGTTTAACAGTGCAATAATAAAATGGTAAGATTTAAAATAGTGTAGTGGAGAGATTTAAAATAGTATAAAAGTGACATTTAAAATACAATGTTTCTAGATTTTCTGCAATCCTGTCTATTAGGTATAGTTGCTCTTGTTCTTAATTAAATTGCTGTCAGACAGAGCTTAGCTACAGTCCATGTATTCCGATTGTCTTGTAATAAATATTTCAGACAATAGTCTGCTCCTGTTGCTAGAATTCAGGATACGATAGGAGTGAGAAAAGGTACATGTGTCTCCTGATATAAATGACACTGTAATATTGTATGAGCAACATCTTCTACCTGGCTCAACCTGCATGGGCAGGTTCATTCAGAATAAGGGACACCTTCAAATCTTCCCTGAAGGAATGTGAGGGTGATACGTTAAATTTTACCCAGGTAAAACCCTTCCTATATTTAGAGATACGCAGTTTGTTTGGGTAGCTTGCTGGGCTGAGAGGTTTTGTGTTTTCTTTTGTAAATGAATAACTAACTGCTGTGCTCAAATGATCTTGGAAATACATGCCCCAAAGTCTTTGTTTGACAATGTCCTTGGCTGTCTCCTGTCCTAATGTTAGCAGGATCTCTGGGATAAGTCCTATGCTTCTCAGCTTCTCTTGCAGTGTAAGTTTCCCCATTTTGTTTGACAGGGATCCAGTAATGTCAGACGGGCTAGCCCGACTGGACAAAAAAAATCAGTTTTAACCAGTAATGGATCTTTGAAATCCAAATCCGGGTCTCAGTTTTGATTTGGCCTGCTTCTAATTGCATCAGGGACAAAAGTTGGTAGACCTAAAATGGTGTGGATAAATTTAGTTTGTAGCGTTTCAAAGGAAGCACTGTTATTGTGTATATACACCTGAGATCCATACAAGAGCTGAGGTATAACCTTTGTTCTAAGACTTGGGTAGCTGCTGGAATGAACTGTCCACCATCTTACACT
This sequence comes from Aspidoscelis tigris stejnegeri, assembly GCA_023333525.1. Lineage (NCBI taxonomy): Eukaryota > Metazoa > Chordata > Lepidosauria > Squamata > Teiidae > Aspidoscelis > Aspidoscelis tigris. Next base: position 100,248,966 of record JALMGA010000002.1, read on the forward strand.
GAAACCTAAGTGGAATTTGAGAAAGGCATCCTGGCTGGGGTGGGAAGAGGAGGGAAAGAAAAACAACTATCTCAAAATAATAACAAGAAACTTAATATATTGGATCTTTTTTAAAGGCCTAAAAATGATTCATTGGATTCTGGCTATCATTACCTACAAGTAAGATTATCAAATGGGATGAAAGGCAGGATTCTTGTACTTTTAGCAGTTGCTTTAGAAGAAATGTTGGCAGATACAGCTGTTGAAATTCCCTTTTACTACAGTACAGAACCCAGGTACTATATATGACCAGAGGACACTGAAATCAAGTGCTTAATATCTGTCCTGAACTTTGGGCTATTGACTGAGACACCAAGGTCCTGGTCACACAAGTTGTTCAGGACAACCTCAGTTGTTTTCTGGTTTTGTTACTCACGTTATTTTTATTTAAGTCATTTTCCAAGTCCTCATTTTTACAGAACTGGAGGACTTAGCTGGTCCTGGCAGCTCAGGACATCTTCACTTCCTCATGCGTGAGCTGGGGGACACGCTAAAGGAGGCTGAACTGTTCCTTCAGCCAATCAGCACACATGGAGTTCATGAGCCACCTCTCCTTCTCTCCTCAGTTCATGTGTATGATTCCTCTATCTAGCATTTTTACACAAATGTATTTTTTTAAAAAATTAATCGCACAGAGAAGAAAATCACATAAAAAAAGAAGGGGGTGTGAAGGTGGGGGAGCAGACTTAAAAAAGAACTGCAAAAACACACCCTCACCTCCCTTGAGTGACAGAACAGCATCCAATCAGAAAAGAGATGGATTTGATGCAGGAAAAGGGGTGAAGAGCCAAGAGGAGGCTCTGGTCAATCTCAGAGAAATGTTTGACCAATGTGTCCCAAAGCAGGGATGGCCTGAGGATGACCTATAATGATCTAGGTGTGACCAGCACTGGTATGACCTCAGATTGAATTAATGAATAGGCCGTTCTCTCTTAGACTTATGTGACCATGGCCCCAAAGACTATGAATTATGTCCAAAAGTTTAAAAAGCAACGGCAAGAAAAAAGAGCAAAAAGGAATATAAAATATAGAAAAGCAGACTTTTTCCAGAAGCAACATTGCAGACAGTTGAAAAACACTAGAAAATTAAGTGCAGGGACAAAGTTGGAGACATTTAGCTTCTTGGTACTTTGCGACTAAGTGCCACTCATTTATAAGCCTATGTTATTACCAAGACCTAATGGGCAGCATGCACTTGTTTCCCAGGGAGAAAATGTGGGTGAATAGTCATTTTTGAGCCTCTCTAGTTCTAATATACTTTTGAGTAGTATTGATCAGATTTTGTCAGCCTGTGCCTCCTATAGCTGCTAAGTAGAAGTGCAAGTAGTGCTTAGAACTTGTTATCAGGCTAGTTTTTATTTGTAAAGGTGACATCACAATCTATAATCACAAGAAGCAGAAAAACCACATTTTTTGCTCAAGTTAGAGATTTTTTTCTCCTAAAACTGCATGGCTAATTATATCATGATATCCGACAATCATACAGTCATCTTAATCCTGATTGCTCATGAACATCCCTATTACGCATATAAATATTAGTGTTGTGGCAAAAATTATTCTGTTTCCATTGGCCATCCTTCATTGACTTATGATGAAAGAAACTGTATTATTAAAGAGGCTGATATATCAGTGCAATGATTGCCTTTTTATTTTCATTTTCATTGTCCCTAGTTATGTCTCTGGATCTTCTGTTCTGCTTGCCTGAGTTCCCTGCTGTTTCCTTTACATGCATTCTAGGTAGAGAAACTGCCTTTTCAGTCCTCATTAGAGGTGTGCACGAATGCAATTTTTGACATTCTATTCAAATAGAATATTCGATTGTCCAAATTTGTAACAAATAGAGAAAAAAGAATGTATTAAATTCTGAACCAAGTCAAATACATTAATATCTATTCCTACAAATATTCAATTCGAATGTGATGACACGAATGTCAACAACATTCATATGTATCCGCATGCATCCCATTTTTATCCCATATGCATCCTGTTTTCATCCTGTAAGTATCCGTATGGATGCGTACAGATACAAACAAGATGTGTATGGATACGTATATAATACATGCATATCCGTACACATACAAATGTCTGAATTACTTGAGCTAATGATTAGAAATACTCGTATTTGTTCAAATATTTAAAAACGAATGTTTGGACATTTGACTTGAATTTGAATGTTCAAATTTGACTGCATTTGATCAAATAATGAATATTTCAAATATTTTTGCACATCCCTAGTCCTGATAGTTTTGTATCATGGGGTCTTTCTGCACTCGCTGGGACACTAAAGTGTGGAATGTGGGAAGCCCCACCCAGTGCTGATACAGTCTGTCTGCATAGAATGGACCATGATTCAAATCCAGGAGCCCTTGATCTAGGTTGTCAGTAGACCGCCATATCAACATCTACTAGAATTCTACTGGGGCCTATTCCAGAACATGCCTGCTTCCATGTTCCAGTTTACAGTTTCTATTTTGGTGGTGTACTTTATTGCATCACTAAAATAAACCTCTTGAGAACTCTGAGGTTAGGGATTTTCATTCCTAGCTGTCAGCTCATGCAAGTTTCAGAGCTGGCAAAGAGGCTAGTCAGAAGTACACTGTTGTCACGTGGTCAGTGCTATTCCTGAGCAAGGGCAATCCATTGCAAGTGGATCAGATAAGTGCAGAAAAGCCCATATTGTGTATGTCTTTCACTTTTCAAGAATCACTGCACAATCTTTTAATTATAGTTTTAAGTTCAAGTGGGAGGATCTCTTAAAGACTATATTAGTGAGTTCACTGGTCCTGGCTATTTGCTGGCCAACCTCCTTCTGGCTTTCTGTATTTCAGAGAAAAGCTTTATAGTGTAACTTGGCTCATGTACCTTCTTGTGCAACTTGTACAAATTTTACAAATTCATACATATTCAAACATTTGCATTTGAATCAAATATTGGCTATATTCAAAGATTGCTATTCAAATGTGAAGTGAATGCTTTTGTGCATTTGTTCGGTGCTTCAGATTATTCTCAAAGGTGGATTCAGAGCAGATTCGGGGAGATTCGGGTGCATGGCTGGTGGGAGGGATTTGAAGCAGATACGAAGAGCATTCAAAGAGCATTTGCAGCAGATTTGAATAGTACCATATTCAAAGTGGCTCTATTTGCATGAATGCAAATTTCCTTTCTATTCGCTTCAATACAAAATGAGCAAGAAAAAAATTGTGCCCATCCATAAGGAATGGGAAACCTACAATCCCGGGGCAGCATGACTGTAACAGAAAAAAGAATTCAACCCACAAATATAAAAAAGTTCTATATATTCATATACTAAAGTGACTAAAAGAACCCCAATCAGGTATATAGATATATATGCACCAAATGTATTCAAACATCCTTAACAAAAATAATAGAAATCTTCAATTATTAGCTAAGGTGGTTGGGAAGCATTCTGGCAAATTGGCATATTGATCAAAATACAGCTTTGTCCATAATTCAAATAATTAATTTCAAAGCCACATAGATGACACTTGCTGTCTAGCTGAAACAGGTAAATGCAGGATACTTTCCAGCAAATGCTTCTTTGCTGACTTTTGAAAAATATATTAGATATAGAGCTTTCTCACACTGAATCACAGACTTTCCCAAGTTGCCAAGTTTATCTCCCCACATTAATAGGGAGCCAAAAACTGAACTGTGAATTATCTTACAGTACTCTTTCCTTGGCTGAATATGACATAGAATCAGGTTCTATACCCGCAACAATTCAAGATTGGTTCATGGCGTCCGTTCCCGCATCTCCAAACAACATTCAAAACACCATGAAGAGGCCACCTTCGCCTGTCTCCATAGTGCTCTAGACTGGGTATTTAAATTGTGTGACCTGGAAATGTGCCCTGCCACACATGTACGGCCACCCAGCTACCATTTTCCACTTGGTTTGACCCTACACAAGCGTAGTGGCCATTGCCAAGATGGCGGATCCCATCAGCAGGACAAGTCCTCTGATTTTATAGGTAAAACTTGGGCTAGGAGTTGATTTTCCTGCAATAATATTGTTGTGGGATTTCACCTAGGGATGTGCACAAATTTTGTAATATTTGTTAATCAGATGAACTCGGATGAATTCGGACATTTGTACTTGAATCATGTTGAATAGAATGTGGAAAAATTTGGCTCCGGCCAAATACCCTGCCCATGGATGTGGGGGTATTTGGATCTGGGCATGGATATTTTATAGAATATCTGTGCCTGGAACTAATCCCCCCTACCTGTCCTTTCCCACCCCCTCCCACCCCCATCCTTTCCCACCCCCTCCCCACTTACCTTACATCATGGCGCCTTCTCCACACCGCTGCCATCGCCACTCTGGGCCTCTTCTGATGCCCGCTGGAACTGCAAAAGGGTTCTGAGGGCTAAATACAGGCCTTCATATCACATAAAATTTTACCACATTTGAACGTGATCTATTAGTACAAATATGAATTTTCAAGCATTTGATTCATTATGAATCTAATGTCAAAAATGCATTCTTGCACACCCCTAACTTCACTCCAATAATTCAGGGCTATATTGGGATTATCATAGACACATGTGGCAATCCCAACATGGGCCTGGATAATCCTGGGTTTTACACCCTGCCTGGATTCTGAAACTGCAGTGTCAATAAATATATATTTTTAGTTGCCCTCCTTGGATAACCATCGCTTTCTTGCCAGGGGCCCACAGTGATGGAATCTCCAGGAGTAGTTATTCATTACATTCCTCCCAATGAGCTATTTGCACAGACATAATAAGAAGAGTCCAAAACATTTTTGGCCAAACTCACAAAGACATAGTATGAAGGCACAGTCATATCTTGGAAATGTATCTTCAATACTGAACTGACATGCACTAGAGGGGTAGAAGATAGCATCCCTGGAAAAAGCAGCAAAGTATTTCTCTGGAGTGGATTGTTATTGTTTTAGAGAAATCCCTTCAGTTTCCCCCAACACACTGATCAGAACAACTCCAAAAACTACATTTAAGCACTTTTAGCCTATAGGGGACCATATTTAATTGTCCTGCTTCTGCTGAATCCTGAGAGATATAAAATACTTTTCTGTGAAGGAGCTCTTGAATTGGGTGTACTTGTGTATGTGTGTATGCAGGTTGCATGTGCACATAGACCATTGGCTCTTTCTGCATGTCTTCTCTTTCATTACTGGGCGAGCCTCTGGCATTTCCTCTACAAAATGGCCACTTGAAGAATAATTTTCTCCATCTTGTCCCTTTCCGCGTTCAGTGATAAATCGCAACCTGTCTCAGATGATTCTGTCCAGAATGAGCAATTTATTTCTTCGTCCACACCCTGTGCGCACACTAATAAGAAAACAAAGGCCTCTGACATGGGGGCACAATGTTGTTCACTTGTCCAACCCCCTATCCATCTTCCTTTCCTTTATCTAATCAAGGAGCCGTTATGAAGGATGAACTTAGTGGAACTTGTGTCAATAGGTTTTTGAACACTGACTCCACAGTTTTCATTGCCTCTTACTCAATGTACAGTACCTCTATGTGATATTTTAGATCATCAAATGTGAAATATTTCCCTGCTTTGGTGGCTTTGGTGGCAATCGTGTCCATTTCAATGATCAAGAAAGGACAAAGCTGCACTGGAATCAAGTTGCACAATGAGACCCCATCAGAATTAATGAAGGTTTACTTATTTATAGCATGCATATTCTTCAGCTTGGGACAGTCAAGTGCCTTTTGAAACCGACCAACAAACACCAACATGGCATCTTACACCACATTTTCATTCATTGTAGTATTCTGCACATCAATTCTCCTTCCTCCCATTTCCCTTATTAATATGACTATTTAGTAGGAATATTGAGGAATAAATTCTCAAAGACGGATGCATGTGTTTCACAGGAGATGCCAGTAGAATGTGAAAAGGTTGGTAGAAACAAGTCATTATAGTCTGTGCGTCACTGAGAACAGGCCAAGATAGAACCGGAGCAGAAAATTGAAGCCAAGTGCGCTATGCATTTTCACTTTTATATTAAAAATGGGACCATTTAAAGAGAATGTGTGACAAGGAATGATTTCCGTTAAGTGTTTTAACCACTCCATTCCCTTCCCCTCCCACAGTTTTCTTCTCCCTCTACTCCCACTGGGCATGCTTGGTCCTAACTGGTTAGTTTTAGAGGCATTACCTCTCACGTTTGTTTTATTGCTGGTCCGGAGAGGATAGCAAAAGCTCTCTCCAACTTACATTTTGGGAACAATTAACTGCATGTGTTTTACGCACAGTGGTTAATCATTCAGTTTACCATGCAGTTACTCTGCAGGGTACTGGTTCATATCCTGGTGGAGGGGTCCTCCAATAAGGATCCTTAAGCAAGACACATAACTCTTCACCTCCTTACCATAATTTAAGTATGAGAGAAATAAAAATAGAGTTACAGCAGCTCGAATGTCACCCAAATTAACAAGTTCTGCATCAGGTAACCAGGACACTCTGATGACAAGTGGGCTACTGCAATAAACACACCCATGGATGAGCCAAGAGAATTTGGATCTGCTGGAATGTTACTTTAATAGCAACATATAATAGGGATTTTATGTAATAGATGAGGAAACTAATTGTGTATGCTTCCTTGAGTCACTTTTTGGGAAAAAGGTGGGATGTAAATTAAACAAACAAAAAAACTATGGTGGCTTAGTTGACTAACATCCACATTCAGATAAAATGAAGAGGAAACTCCTTTCATCACTGGAGATTGACAGACCAAAAGGACCATGACTAGATAATACTGATGAAATTGTAGAAATATAGCTTGTCCACACAGAAGAAGGTGAAAGGACATCAACACCATGCTGAGAAAATGAGAAAATGAGAATATTGATTACTGTATTTTCTGGTGTATAAGACTACTTTTTAACCCAGGAAAATCTTCTCAAAAGTCGGGGGTCGTCTTATACACCGGGTGTTGTCTTCTTATACGGCGAGTATATCCCAAACTCTATATTGTAACTGGAAAGTTGGGGGTCGTCTTATATGCCCAGTCGTCTTATACGCTGGAAAATACGGTATGAACAAGCTTGCTACTGTCTGTTCTCACATTAGACTGCCTAAACTTAGCACAAAACCCATTTGAGATGAGATAGAAGAAGAAGAAGAAGAAGAAGAAGAAGAGTTGGCTTTTCTATCCTTCTCTTACCCATCAAAGCAGCTGACAAAACTTTCTATTCTTCTCCCCACAACAGAACACCCTGTGAGGTAGGTGGGGCTGTGAGAGCTCAGAAGAGAGCTGTGACTAGCCCAAGGTCACCCAGCTGTCTTTATGGGGCAGTGCAGAATCAAACCCAGTATTCCCAGATAGGAGTCTGGCTCCCTAATCTCTAGACCAGTGATGGCGAACCTTTTGAGCTTGGTGTGTCAAAATTCGCAAGAAAACCTAGCTTAAATCGGGTTCTGTGTCACATCTAGAAATATCCATAATTTTGTGAATTTTGTAGCTCTAGTAATATTTTATTAAAAGCAAAAACAAATAATTCTTTACATTAGTGACTTTTGTTGCTGAATTTCGTTTGCTAATATTCAATTGAAAGTTGGTATTTCGTACCCTTCAACAACAAGCAAGCACTACACGCCCAAGTGCCAGGGTGACCATGTGTGTCACCCAAAAGGACTTGGTGTGTCACCTGTGACACGCGTGTCATAGGTTGGCCATCACCGCTCTAGACCAAACTGTCTCACTGGGAAAAAGCAATGCAACAGTACAAACCATCCCAACTACCACTGTAATCTCAACTATGAAACTGATACATGCAAAAGCAATGGAGGGTGTTAAGTAGATTGGTTTCCAGTAAATACGGATCTACTAACACCCCTTCTGTCTGCACACGCAGGGTGGGATGGAATTAGAGATGGATTTGACTCAATCCGTGCTCCGAAGGCCCTCCTCCCGGTCTCCATGATTGGTTCCTCTGAAGCCAAGCATGGCAAGCCAGGGGTCTCCTATCTCGGTGCTCCCCTTGTCCTAGAAGCTTCTGGAGGCAAAGGGAGGGGCTTCACCTACACCCACCCTATCCCACCCCAGGGGAGCGTGTGTGACCCCCTCCTTACCTTCAAGCAGCCAGGGCAATTCTGGCTGCTGGGGGCCATTGTGCTTTGTGCATGTGTGCAATGTGCCTCCCTATTGGCCAGGGCTGCGCCTGGCTACAGGAGGCCCTCTGCACAGGGGTGGGATAGGGTGGGTATAGGTGAAGCCCCCCCTTGGCTCCAGAAGCTGTGATCCATGGCTTCTGGGGCAAGGAGCAGCCCTTAGACAGGAGCTCCCCCGGCTCACGATGCTCGGCTCCAGAGAAGCCAATCATGGTGGGCAGAAGGAGGGACCACTTAAGGACACTTGTGCAGTGCAGACACATCCTACATGGATGTATCTTTGCTGCACAAGTATCCATTAAGTACCCATTAAGACTACCTCCAAGGTTGTCTTCCCTTAATCCGGTTTAAGGGGCTCTTAACACTCATTAGAGACACATCACCCAAGAGCCAATGTGGACCCATGTGACTCTAATGGGTGTTGTAGTGCGGACGAGGTTTTTAAAACCCGTCCTTAATGGGTATTTAATGTGTGTTAAGTGTACAATGTTGAAGTGCCCAGTGATTCTAGACACACTTGGTATGAAGATGCTTGGTACAATACAAGATCATATCCCCCTTGAGGACTAAGAGTGGAAGCCAAAATATGGCAAGCACAAGGACGTCAAGGAGCTGATATAACTCAATATAGATGAACTCAAGAAGAGTTCATAAACATCAAGACAAAACAAAGATATTCCCATAATTGAAGCACTTGAAACAGCTAAATGAAGACTTTGGCCACCAAAGAGATACATTAGAGAAGCAGAGGCCAAAAGGAGAAATATTCAAAGAACCACCACCTAAGATATACTCTCAATTACAAGAGCTGAAAAAATCTGGAATCTTAAAAGTCCCATTCACTTTCATGGAACTTATTTCCTAATAGGGATGGGCACGAATATTCAAAACATTCAAAATTCAATTGAATTTGATAGAATTCAGACATTCACATTTGAATCAAATGTCTATACATTTGAATTTAAACATTCAAATGAATTTTGAATCTTTTTAATCATTTGTACAAATTACTTGGGCATTCATATGTGTACGGATACATATGCATTACATACGTATCCGTACGCATCTTATTCATATCCATACGCACTTATACGATATGTACAGGACAAAACAGGATGCATACAAGATAAAAACAGAATGCATATGCATGTGTATGGATGCTTATAGATGCATACGAATGTTGACATTTGTATCTTCAAATACGAATTGAACATTCATCTGAATAGATTCGAAAGTATTCAAATTTAATCAAATGTGAATACATTTGAATTTTAAACATTCAAATTTTGGTTATTTGCTTTGAACCTAATCAAATGCCAAAAATTACATTTGTGTACACCCCTACTTCCTTATTAGTATATTTTGCACAATTCAATGAATCCTCAGCCAAATGGGAGTCTTGCTAAACACAGTAGAACTTACTTCTGGATTAGCATGTTTACTTTGTACTCATGTTGCCCAAGGAGTTTGGCTGTTTCGTTCCAACTTTAGCTTGTCATTTGAACAGTGTTCACTGATTGCTGAATAATAGGGAAATTGTTCTGCCCTCATTGATGGAGAAATGCTCAATACAACCAACCACATAGGCAGACAGTCTTAAGGTGGGGGGGGGGAGGGAGGGAGAACAGACCAAGAAACAGTCTCCCTAGAGATCTAGTAGGCTTAGCAAGCAAGCCTGACACATGTCAGATGAAATAAAATAAATAAATAACAACGTTCATAAGAAGATTAGCTTGAACATTGTGACATTTCTCTGGGGAATCTTCATGGCAAAACTAAAAAATGAGAGAGAGGGAGGGAGAAAGCTTATAGGAGTAATGGATTTCCACCACTTTGTATCATTCATAATTGTCTCTTTTCCCTGTCTGCCTAACCCTCCCTTCCTTCACAACTTTTTTTTTAAAACTCCCCACAGTTTTGATTTGGTTGGGACAATCCAGTTTCTACAGCATTTGTCAATGAGGTTGCTGTCCCATCCACTTGATGGGACAGAGTAAAGCTTTAGTCGTTAACACAGTGGAAGTAATGCAACGTGACTGTCTCATTTGCGACCGAGACGCCTTCGGGGAAAGGAACCATCTCCGTGAGACAGATTAACCACAAGCTTAACTACATTGTTCAAAAATAAATCATTTTAAGTTGCAAGCAACTAATCAATTTGGTCTTCAAACACACAAAAGCATTTTGTAAGAACTACCTAGGCACTCATATTAAATATAACGTGTAGAGAATTGCCTATGCATATTTAATACTCAGAGGCATACTAAAAAAAAATTACTTATCTGGACATCTTCTGTGGGACGTAAGATTTGTCATCTCTAGAAAACTACTGTGAACATGAAACATGACAGAATGTAGACATAAGAAACGCAAAGAAATAACACAAAGGAATCACTCTGATGGAACACTTGTATAGAAATGCAAATAATTGTATGAATGAATAAATATTTGCATATATCATTAAAAGTCTCTTTGTCTTAAAAATACAATACATGGTAGAAATTAGCAACTTCTGGCAGGTTTCTCATGTTCCTTGAAGCGGTTTTGTATGGTTTGCATTGCTCTTAGAATTAGAAGGATCCCAAATTCCATTATTTTATTGCTAAAGTTTCTAGCTTTAGTGATTGTACTTCATAGAAGAACATAATATAAGGAAACTAAGGGCCTTTCTGCACAGGCTCTAAAAATGGAATTAGAGCCTCTTTAGGGAGGGATTAAGACATGGCTTCCACAGTGGAGGCTACATTGGAGCCCCTTTAAGGATGTCATGTCCGCGTTTTGGCGCGCAAGACTGGTTTTGCCACCGAAATCCTACCCAGATGTAAGACCCAAAAAATTAGGTCTTACATGTGGCTTTCCCCCTTGAACTGTTTCGGAAGCAAATGCTTCCACAATGGCAGGGGAAAAGCCCAATTGCCAGTGCATGCCCAGCTGTTTGACAGCTGGGCCTGCCCACTGGCCTCCACCATTGGCTCCTTCGGAGCCAGCATAGTGAGGCCAGCAGCCGGCTTCGCTGGGTTCCCCTTCACCCGAGAAGGTATGATGGTGCCTTTTTGAGCTAGAGGGAAGCCGCAGTTGCAGCCCCCCACCCTGCTCAGGGTCACGCACTCGTGATTGACATCTTACCTCCTCACTGCCGGGCGGCTTCTGGCAGCGCGAGGCCCGGTGTCCATTGCGTGTGTGTGCGCCACGGCCTCCCATTGGCCAGCTGCCCTCAGGAGGGTGTCTGGCCAATGGGGAGGGGGTTAAGGGAACTGTAGCAAAAACCTCCCTTGACTTAACTTGTAGCAAACTAGGTTTTTTTCAGCCTTCTGTGTTGAACAAACTGATGCCCATAGGATTCCAATCCAACACACCCAGACAAAGTCAATACACATGTTGCAATTCTGAACACACTGGTTCCATAAGGGCCCTTTCTACACCGGACCTTATTCCAGATTATATCCTAGAATTGAGGCCTGCCATCTGCATAGTGGTGAAGACTACAGGAGGCTCAGGGTGGGGCCTCCCATAGTCTGCCTCAGCATGCAGATGGGAGGCCCATATTCAATGTTATAATCCAGAATAAGGCCCAGTGAAGAAAGGGCCAAGGGATGCCATTCCACCCATACACAAACACAGAAGAGAGAACTGCACATGCTGCCGCGCTGAACATACTGATGGTTCATGACATGCCAATCCACCATACCCAGACACATATGGTGCCTGATCTGCAATACTAAACACACAGATGACAGCTTTCCCTACATCAGGCTTTTCCCACAAACTGATGCCAGCACCAGCTCCTTCAAACACTCTGATGTTAAGCAAGATGTTCACCAGCTCTACACATAGTCTGGGCAGGAGTTCAGGACCACAACATAAAAGAAAGACTATCTCCTGCTTTTTGTATTCTTACATAGGCTCTGGGTACATTGGATGGCCAGAGAGCCACTGGACTAGAAATGAAGTTTCCCTTAGAACTGCTAAAGAAGCCTTCTGGCTGCAAAGGATGCCCCCATTCCAGTTTGGCTTCACAACAAGGAGCAAAACACAGAGAAAGGAGCACCAGAGATTTGGCAGAAACCTGGGAACTCTGGAAAACAGCACCTACTTGTGTTTTGGTCTGGGTACTGGAGGAAGTAGCACCCTCAGAAGGTTGGCAGGACTGCCTTTTTGAAGTCAGGGAGGTGAGGAGATAACCCAGCAGAGATAACCCAGGAGATAATCCAGACCAGGGACTTGGCAGAAGAACATTCTTTCAGCTAGAGACATGAGGGGAGGACCTTGCAGAAACATATATTGCAGCTGGAAAAGCATATTATGGAACAAGGACTTGGCACCTGGCCCTTTTTGGTGGTAGAAGGCGCTCAGCAGACAGCTTTTTTGACAGCAAAAGATGGGATTTACAAAATCTTCTCAATGAAGAAGTCCATGGATGGCCACAAACCATTTAAAGAAGTGCAAAACATGGTAAGCCCACAAGAGTATTACATCATCATAATTCAGTCACATTTTTAAAGCTGTGTTGATATATCATCACAAAGCCAAACAATCTGTCTAATACCTCTAATATATGCACACAGATACACCCCCTGTACTCACCAACAGAGTGCATTATTCAGTGTGACAAATAGCCATAAAAATCAACTACTCCGTTTCCAAGGATGCGCATTTAATTGTGTGATTGAGATGGTATCATGAATGGCAAAAATCTAGCTTTTACCATGTAATCTAACAGGGTGGTCAGATTCCTTGAGAAGCCACGCTTTCTTCTTCAGAAACCACTGGTTTATAACTCTGAAGGCAAATGAGAAAGGCTCCAAAGATAAGAGAGGCTGTTTCTTTACTTACCTGAGGCCTTTTCGTACTACATCTGGAACGGATGTAGTGCACGAGGCCTAAGTCACTTCGGGACACTTTCAGCATTCACACACAGAAATGCAGGAACACGTGTAAACACGTTCCTGTACACCTGTGTGCGAATGCTGAAAGCGTTCTGAAGTTACGTAGCCGGAAAAGGCTGGCCAGGGGTGGGGATACGGCCCACAAGTCTGCCTCTCACTGGATGCGAGCACCCAAGGGGCAGGGAGCGCTGTCAGGCCTCTTGCCCCGCTTCGTGCCGGCTGTACAGGGCTCGATTGAGCCCTGTGCAGCTGGCACGAAGGTACCCGGGCACCCGGGCACCCAGTGCGGGGCCCGGGGCAAGCTCCCTATGGGGCAGGACCCCTTCGGAGATTGGAGCGCATGGCTCCGGTCTCCGAAGGCTTCCCCCCAACCCTGATCGCGCCCATCTGCGGGGTGTAGGCGCCTGGATCTAGGTGCCTACGCCATGCATATGGGTGCGTATCATCATGAACCAGACAACAAATAGTATGAATATTTGTGCACATCCCTAGTTTATAAACTGTTTGGCCAAGTATTTTTCCACTTTATTTGTCCTGTGTCTATACTATTTTGCTCTGTGTCTATACATAATTAAGCTAAGCACTTTTCTATTTTCCATGATACTCTTGTCCCTAATATTGAATCCATTTCTTCCCTTATTAGCTTCCAAAAGCATTACACTTTTTCACATGTCCACCACATGTGGGTATAGGTGCCCTTGCCCTCATATCCATGTCAGAACACTGAAGTTATATTTGTACTAATACGTGATAATTGGCATGGAATCCTATACCATCTTCCAATTAATTTTAATTGCTGTCTTTAACTTTTCTATTTTTAATCCTCTCCATCTCATCCATCCACAGTTCAAAAGAATTTTACTGTCTATAATGTGAAGGTGGTGGGGTAGATCACCAGTGAAAAGGGATGCTGGCGTAAGATGTTCCTTCCTTTTAGGCTTTCTAAAGAAGTCTTTCTTTATTGCTACCATTTCCATCTTCAGTACTGCCATAGTGAAGAGCTTTTTGATTACTCTTGCAAAGGGCAGTAACTTGTGGGAAAATTTTGTTGCTCTTCAGCTGTTTTCACACTTACATTTTATGTACCAGGACCAGGACAAGGCCATTCATTCCTGGACCGAAACATCACCACTGCCCCCTGCCTGTTCCCAAGCTCACACCAAAAAGACCACGGCCTTGAAGCACTTGGACTCATTTCAGTGACATGCCTTGTTTTTTCACTAACATGGGTCCTCCATGGTAGATCAGACCACAGGGATGCCTGCCATTCACACACCTCTGTGGTCTGGCATAATCCCAGCGAGTATATTGGTAGACTTCTTTAAAGATAGTTTTCTGGTAGACAGGATCTGTCAGTCATGTTAGGCCTCTTAGACTGGACGGGTCTGTTCTATGGTCTCTCCTGTGCAGACAGAATATAACAGGATGGGGTGAGGCCTCTCTTAGAACACACCATGTAGAATCGATGGTGCTAATACACTTATTGGTATGTTATACCAGTTAATGGAACATCACACTCTTACTAAGGAGTGTAGAAAAGCAGGTTTGGAATTCTGAGACCTTTTTGCACGAAGCCTTTTTGAACACGGAGACAGAGCATTTGCTTTTCTGGGGCGGTGGTTCTGTCCCAGCCCATCTCCACGTGTCCTATGTGCATTCGAGATGTAGATGTAGATGCAGTCTGCCCAATCAGAAACCGTGTCACGTGCACGTGGTGCACGTTCCCGGCTGCCCTGGGTCATTGAGACCCAGGACAGCAAGAAGGTAGGATTTCCGTGCGCACGCGCCCATGTCCCCGGGCCCCGGGGTGGGTGGGTGCCCGGGTGGGTTCCTGCCAGCTGTACAGGACCTGATTGGGTCCTGTACAACTGGCAGAAACCAGGGGAAGCCACCTGACAGGTTTGCCCGCCCCTGAGTGCTGGTAGACCTGGGAGAGGCATCCCCACCCCCATCTGGCCTTTCCCATCTAGGACAGTTTGGGATGGTTTCCCCATTCACATGTAAGCAGGCAGGATCGAGTGTAAACACTTTCCTACCTTCCTACGTGTGAACGGAGAAACCGTCCCAAACTGTCTTAGCCAAAGTGCCTTACAGCCGTTCCGGCTGTCATGCAAAAAGGTCTCTGTTTGCCTGGATTCCTTCTCCCAGATGCTCTTTCACAAATGATTTCTGTGGTGGCTACAGCAAAGTAAAAGCAAATTTAAACTACATTTGATTAAGGGTAAAATATTTGGACTTATGGATAAGAATATAGGATTCAATTTTCACTATTGTTTCCCTAAAGAAATACAAGGCAGATAATATTAATTGCTGATTTTTATATAAGACTGCAGTGGTTAAATTGTCATTGTTTTTCATTTCCATGTGCAGTCCATAGCATACTGTCAGAGCTGGGGGGGGGGGGGGAATTAAAACTGTAACTGTTGTGCATTCTATTGAATAAATAGATAGAACTTTACCCCAGGGTGTGTGATAGCTAGCTGCATTATAGCCCTGCTTCAGTTGCTAGGCATCTGACAAACACATGCTCTAGGAAATTGTGAATAACTAGTTGTGCATAGCAACTGGTGGCAGTCTGGGAAATGGAAATGATACAGACTAAGTGACAGATTGGATGGGAGGAAGGAATTCAGTTTCCAGTGTGGACTCATCATGGAATCCATTTCTGGTTGTTGTTGTTTTAAGAAAAATCATATTCTTGTTAGATTCCATGACAGGAGCACCCAGGGCCAAGATTTGTTCGTCCGTCTCCTGGCCTCTGAGGTGAAGTGGCAAGCGCATTCTCTCTTGACACTCACACTGAAAATACAACTGTGATTTCCGTGGGAGCAAGGGTACATAATGGAAGGTCATCACTTTCAGGAGGAAAAAAATGGCTGCCTGCATGGGCTTCACTTTTTCTCTCCCTTTATGAATTTCCTGAAAGTGAATGAATGCAATTAGATCCTGTCACTCTTGCAGTGAATTGGAACCATGTGGTAGGTGCCAGGATTTCTAACCATGCCAAGTTACATGTTGAGGCATAAGGGGAGAAGAAAGGGAAAGAAAGAAATCAGATGTCTTCCAGCCCTGAGAAGAATATTTTTTCATTTTTCAAAGTTTGGGGGGGGGGGTATACCTTGTTCCTAAGTTTTCAAAAATGACTATAATATCCATCTTCACAGGATCCAACTGCTAGAAGAATCAAATGCAGTTGTCTAACAGCCAGGAGCAAAACAACACAAATATGCACAACCAATCTAACTATCCCTGGTAGTCAATATCAGAGAAATAACCGTGTTAGACTAATTCAGAAAGTCCAGCAAGGTAGCTAGTAGCACTTGGAGACTAACAGGAGAAGGGTTGGTGGCATGAGCTTTTGTAGATACCTCTGCTTCTTCAGATGCTAGGGTCCCCTAGCATCTGAAGAAGCAGATGTGTCTATGAAAGCTCATACCACCAACCCTTCTCCTGTTGGTCTCAAAGTGCTACTAACTACCTTGCTGGACTGATCTAATTATCATTCACCAACATCTATAAGAAGGGTGAGAAGGGCCCTTTCTGCATGGTCTCTTCATCTGGATTAAAGCCCCACATAGTAACATTCTAGACTGGATAGATCCACATTAGGGATGTGAACAAATATTCATAACACTCAAAATTTGTATGAATTCGGCCAGATGTAGACATTCAAATTTGAATTGAACGTTGGCACATTCAAAGATTGACATTCAGATTCAAATAGAATGTTTCAATACATTCACATGAAGCTTCGTTACAGATTCATATGGGATTTGTATGTATATAGAATTCGTATGGAACATTCATATCTAAGTTTTATCCTATCATATTCAAAGCAATTTATTCAAATGAATACAAATTTTCTCGCATTTGATTTGATAAAAATCAAATACAAAAAAAAAAACCCATTCATGCACATCCCTAATCTACATGGCTATTTGAGGCCCCACCTCTGTTGGTACACTTGGTTTGATTATCAGGATTACTGGTAGACCTGTTTAATTGGGTCAACCAGCAGACCAGTGATCCTGATTCCAGACGTGGGAGGCATGCAGAAGGTACACCTCCCACTTTCAGGATCCGGGGAATGCATTTCAGAAACGGGTCTCCCAGAGACCCTCTCAGCCTAGATTTTTTGTTCCTAGCCCTCAGTGGCATGGGAGTCCAGCTAGAAGTCTATATGAACTTTTGAAGTAAGGTACTCTTTGAAGCATGTCAAAACAGTTTGGATTGTTTTGTTTGCACTGTATGAAAAAATGCAAAAAATCATGAGTTAGTCTGCCACAGAAGAAAGACTTCTAACAGGGGAAGCCTGTGGGAGTTTACTAAGTGGAGTTATTCTGGTTGTGTGAAAGCCCTGCAAAGAAATGCATCAGGATTCCTAAGGAATAGAAGGAGGGAAAGATTTATATGCTGGCTAAAGATGCAGAGAGTCTGCATGTTGTCTGATGACCTTTACAGAGGATGTTCTGTACAGTACTTCCCTCTAAGGGAGTTTACATTTTCTGTGACATCAGTGTGCTTCAGTAGGAAATCCATGCTTTGATGCATCAAGGACGGTATCTTCGATGGCATCAGTGTGTTCTGCACTGCAGTCTGTCATATTCTGGGGGGTGCTACGCTATGGCCCTTTTAATGAAGGTTTCTTTCTTCTACTGACTCACATTGAGAGCCCTTCCTCATTCAAGGTAATGTAATTTTGAACAGGGCTATCAACCACAATGTATATCAATTTAGTTTTTAGCCCCAATTCCTCTAGCCCTTGACCATCTCTTGCCTTCACAAAATGGATTCTCATTAAGCACCATTTTCTCAGACCAGAACTGTAGCATTATAGAAGTTGCTTCATTCTGAAGAGCTGTTACATTGCAGTCTTCTACTAGAATATTTCCCCTTTTGTAACAGCAGGGCAATCCAAATCCAGATTATAGAACCGTACAAAGGAAACGCAGGATGGATTGTGAAATTGCACCTGGACAGCAACCAGCTGGTTCCCTGGTAACAGACTTCTCCATTGTGGTGAGAGGCATTACAGTTCAGATTGTACACATTATTTCTACATTTCATTTGAACATTCTGTACAGAACTTCTGTTCTCTTCTGTCCTTTTTGTAGTGTGTATTATCTGATGAATTTCTTCTTTTTCCACAACATGAAGATGCAACAGTATATGGAAACTATCTTCTAGAGGAAGTGGGCAATGCAAGGAAGACTAAAGATGCTATAAATTTTCCAGATTGCACTATTCAAAGAGGATTAAGGTGCTGCATTTATAAATGTTTGAATTGCAAGCTATTGACTTCTGCAATTATGATAAACTACAGCATGCTTGAACACTTAATAGTTCCTTAATTCTTATACAGTTTCCTGACTTTGCTGTTATCGCAGGCTCACAAAAGGGTACTTAGAGGACACTGCCACCCACTCCTCTGTTTGGAAAGGCTAGAGGAATAGTGGTGTAGCCTGCCTAGTCCCACACTGACAAAGGCTGTTTTTCGTCCTGGAAAGAAAAAGTGCATAACAGACTAACATGTACTAGCGTTTGCACTTGGGAATGCCAGTTCATGTTACACTGTGACCCATGTGCCCAGAGACTTACCATATATTCTGGCATATAAGACGACTGGGCGTATAAGACGACCCCCAACTTTCCAGTTAAAATACAGAGTTTGGGATATACTCGCCGTATAAGAAGATGACACCTGAGGCGTTTTCGCACACGGGGTTTTCGAACGCGTGCAGGACAGCCTCGAACGCGGCATACGCATTGCCGCAGCGGGGCTTGCGCTCCGACGCGTCCGGAGCTGTCTAGCGCGCGTTCGAGATGTAGAGCACTTTAAAGTGCTCTACATTCGTTCCGGCGCGGAAGAAGCTCCCGCAGCCGTTCGGGGAGAGAAGCATTCGCTCATGTTTCTCTCTCCCTGACAGCCGCGGGCTCGCCTCCCCCACCGGCGCTGGCTGACAATCAGCTGATTGCCTGCCTTGCCGGCTGCGGGAGCTTCGGCAGCTGTCTCCCCGCCCCTTGCCGGCGTTTGCCGGCTAAGGCACTTCAGAATGCTTTGAGCATTCGCACACAGGCGCGCCAGAACGCGTTTACACGCGTTCCTGCACTTCTATGTGTGAATGGTCAAAGCGTCCTGAAGTGTCTTAGGCTTCCCGTCCTACACCCGTTCCAAATGGAATGGATGTAGTGCGAAAATGCCTCTGGTGTATAAGACGACCCCTGACCTTTGAGAAGATTTTCCTGGGTTAAAAAGTAGTCTTATATGCCAGAATATACTGTATCTATGTTCAGGCACATGTCTGATCACCAGCAGGGTGCCACCATCTTGCATCTGGACCTTGAGTATGCATGTGCCAGAGCCATGGTGACGATGATGCTCCACACACACTTGTGCGGCACCTCAGATGACCCCTCACACTGGAAATGGTGTGAATGGTGGCAGTGCTGGACTGGGATGTGTGAGATACATGATTTTGTGCTCCACCGCTAGTCAACGATAGGACAACATGTGGTAAGGGAGGAGGCATTTCTAGATTGTTTCTAGGCCTTTCTCCTGCAAGTGTCAGGTGTGCCTTACCAGGTGTGACCCTATCATGAACTAGGGCGAAGTGCAAATTGGCCTCAGGTTACATCAAGAAAGCTGGTGTACTTCCATGAGTACATATCTGTGCCCTCACAATAGCTCCATTATATCCCTATGAAGATGGGTGAAGGCCTATCGCTGTAAGCTGGTGACAGCTTTTCCTGCATCAGCACTATTACATAGATCTGTGCATGTGTGGGGACAGTGAATGTGCTATGAATGTGCTGTGCTTCTGCAGCAGCTGTGAATAGACGGCTGTGAATTTTGAACCAGCTGAAAACTCAGATGCCCCCTTCAGTAAAATAGATGAAGACAGCCCTGGGCCCTGCAATGTCTAGCTAGCAAGCAATTCCACCAGAGGGGCAACACTCTGGAGTATCACTTGCTAGCAGGATATCTAGCCAGCATCTGGACTTGTCCTGTGTAATATACAGCTTGTGCCAAAGAAATATTGCTGAGTTGGATGGCACTTTCTCATCAATATGCTTAACAGTGCACCTTTTCTCTTTTTTGCTTGTCTCAAGCTTTGCACTTCCATGTAATAAATCGCTTGCGTAAACTTTTATCTGGGTCTGGTTATGTGTCTTGATTGATTTAGACTTAGTCTGTCCAGCTCCCAAACATTGCTGTTGTTAACTGACAGCCGTTCAGCAGCCCTTGGAAAGGAACTGGAGTTTTTGTGCTGTTTTGTTTGGTTGTTCATGGCAGACACATTCCACCCCACCACCCAAATCCCCTATCCCCAGTGCTATCAATTGGTATCTTTTCTCCTTTTGCGGAAGGTCCAGTGGAAAGAAGATTCAGGATTCCGCTATTCTAATGAGTACAGAACGGGAGATCATGAAGTGGAATACTTACTATAGCCATTCTCTATACAATGGTCATTTTCCATGTGCTCAATAACAGATCCACTCGATTCCTTTCTTGAAATTTGCTTCAAAATATGGGCCCAACAAACTCTTTCTCCATTCCTTCTTGTCCCTCCACTCTTTTGCTTCCCTTGCTCAGATAAGAAACCATCTTCTCTACCAGTGTTAACATACTAACTTATTGAAAAAGTATGACTCTATAGAACTTTCTGGAGCACTGCCCAAGTGGTTCCCCTGTGGTGTGGCTGTCCGCATGCCTCTGACATCCAGTATATCAACCCTGAATCAGTAGTAGAACTCATTGGGTGTTTTTCCACTGTCACTAAAAGTACCCATTAAGTACCCATTAATGGGTACATAATGGCACTTTTGTACCCATTAATGGGTACTTAGTGGGTACTTCTAGTGACAGTGGAAAAACACCCCATGTCTACTAGGCTAGGGTGCCATTTTGGGTGGCTTAGCCTGCCCCAGTGCAGACACAATGTAATGAGACTGGAGCAGACAGCAGGGCCTTCTTCCAGGATTTATCCTGGAACAAACCCAAGCTTAGAAAGGGCCTAAGCATCTTTTCTATATCATTCTGTATGAAGGAACATAGTCATATTTTAATCAGTTCTATAACTGAATTCGGGGGAAGAGGAAGCAGGCCATTTTATATTATTATTATTGCTTGTGTTTGCACCCCACCTTTTATCAAAAGCTCCCAGGATATGTCACAAAATAAAATAGATTAGAATAGCAGGTTTAAAACATTTTAAAAACCTTGGCTTCAATGGAACCACATTTCTATCAATTCATGGGAAATAAATCATGCTGACCTACTTTGTAAGATCTATTTTGTAAGCGAAATATTGGCTGCTTAGAAAGAAAGAAAGAAAGAAAGAAAGAAAGAAAGAAAGAAAGAAAGAAAGAAAGAAAGAAAGAAAGAAAGAAAGAAAGAAAGAAAGAAAAGTGCTGCAATGTTGTTGATTAGCACAGTATTTTAAGCTTTGGATTTGGTCATGAGAGACCACATCCCTCATCAACCTTTCCCCTCCTGCTTTGCCACATTTTCACTTTAAGAAATATGTAAGGCTGCAAATTATAGGATCCAGTGTGCCAAAATTCCAGAAGCTGTTATATATAGGGAAGGTCAGCACAAGAAGAAATGTGGTTTTGCGACTTCCTCCCCATTTCTTGAAATTAGAGGGGATCTGTGGGCAGCCTAAAAACACCTCCAGATTCCTTTGTACAGGAAAGGATTGGTGGCTCATAGTACAGTCAGAATAATTATTCCTTTATTTGCAGATGTGTGGGCTGCAAAGTTGTTATGCAACACAGATGGTACAAAACAGAAACAACATCAGTCTTGTTCCCCCATATGCTAAGTTTAGCACACCAAGTTCACGGTGCTGCTTTTGAGTTCTCATAGACTTCCAAATCAGGCAAGTAATGATTCTACTTTCACTTCTTAGGTTGCATCTCCATTATGCAGCAAAGGCCCCTTAAATGAGACCATTTTCAATTACTTCCAGTGGAGACCAACTGCCCTTGTCAAGGTGCCTTTACTGCATAGTAGAGGTGCACTCATACAGCCTACCTGTACTTAGCTTTGGGGTGGTGTGTAATGTAGAGTACTGGTCTTCCTTCTGCATTGTAGAAGAAGAAGAAGAAGTTGGCTTTTCTTCCCCTCTTTTCTTCCTCATTTAAGTGAGAAATCAAAGTGTGATGCATCAAAGTGTGCTGCCAAAATGGGTCCCAAGGAGGTACAAGGCTAAGAACCTTACTTACTATTCAGAGCCCTTGGAGGTCAGTCCCAAAACCTTTGCAACCTTTGGGGCCAGTGTGTGGACTGGTTTGGATCAGCAGCGTCATGCAGACATTGCTGTTCCAGACCACTGTGTGCTGTGATCTGAATCAATGGTTTTGGCTGGTCCAGATGCACTGACCCAGATCACATCTTTTGACTAGAAGAAGAAGAGGAAGAGGAAGAGGAAGAAGAAGAAGAAGAGTTGGCTTTTCTACCCCACTTTTCTCATCCATTTAAGGGGACTCAGAGCACCTAACAAAGGTTCCCATTCTTCTCCCCACAACAGGCACCCTGTGTGGTAGGTGGGGCTGTGAGAGCTCAGAAGAGAGCTGTGACTAGCCCAAGATCACCCAGCTGGCTTCATGGGGGAGGGCAGAATCAAACCTGGTATTCCCAGATAAGAGTCCGGCTCCCTAACCACTAGACCAAACTGGCTAGGGAAAGACTATAGTCTATAGCAGTTGTCTTATCTATTCATGCCCATTGTTATCCAAGCCCAGGGAGAGAGCCATCTCCTGTCTCTCACTCAGTATAAAAGCATAACTCAAAACAACATTTTACTTCTTCCATATGCTCTTGCACTAGAACTTGCTGGGCCTCTGTAGCTTCCATCCTTTTTTGCCTCTTCCTTTCTCCTCCTCTTGACTTATGCGCTCCTTCCCTTGCATCGCTGCGTGGCTCCACCATGGTGGGAATGTAATTTATTTGGAAAAGGAGGAGTGCTTAAGGTAGACGGATGGTTTGTGTCTAGTTTAAATACAGCATGCATAAAAATTCCTTTTCTCCCACTAGATCTACCATTGCTTTCTTTTTCATCAACACCCTTATTTTTCATTCCAACAGAATGGTTTGAGAGCTGTTTTTTATTTTTATTATCATTTCTTTTCCACCATGATAAAAAAAAATTAAAAGTTATAGGGTGGATAACCTGTAGTCAGATTGTTGAGGGCTGGGTGAAAGGAAAGGCTGCCAAGGATACGGAAAGTGAGCCAGAAGAAAGGTAGCAACATGGAGATGACTTACAAGGGTCTCATTCTTCCACATTATGAAGAAGCACGATAACCATTAATAATCATTTTAAGCAAACGTGTTGAGCTAACGGGCTTATGGCAGATATTGGGGAAAGTGAATTTGTATATAATAAAGACAAGCTTGCATACAAATCTTCTTTCTTTCCCTCAGTATTTATTAGGCTTGGGCCCCTTCTGAACTGTGAACATTTATTTTGTTGGTGCTTCATGGAGAGGCCAATCCTCGGTTTCAGGTTTTGCCTTACCTTCTAAGTTTTATATGTGGGCTGAGGGAATAAGTCTCTTCACACAGCTAGGGATGTGCACAAATGGGTTTTTTTGGCATTCAGTTTGTAACAAATCCAATGTTAGAAAATTCATACTCATTCAAATAGATCCCCTTCCACTGTGGTAGGATTCTATTCAATATGAATGTATTTGTATGAATTTACCCTAAAACCAGGTGACTTACCGCCCAAAATTACCACAGTGCAGCAGCAATTTTTCCAGATTATTTTATAAAAATCCCAGTTATTTTCTGTTTAGTCTTAGGAGAGAGCACCTTCTTCCGCTGAGATCTTTCTCAAACTCCAGGTTACAAACTGTACAGGAAACACATCAAAGGATGTGTCCAGTCATGGCTGGAAGACTGGGCCTGGAGTCCTACAGAACATGTCATCTGTACTACAGCACAGTCTATCCATGATCACACTGGCTGGTAGACTGTTCCATCTGCACTGTTTACCTGGTGAAAAGCTCAATGTGTGGACATTAGGAATGTGCGCTAAAAATATTCAAATTTGTTTGTCAAATCAAATATCCAAAAATTCACTTTATTATTGAATTGACTTTGAAAAACTGGACTTTCCTGTTTGCATTTGATTGTTTTCCTGATTGTATGCTCTGTTGTTGGTGATAAAAATGATTTTTTTAACGAGGAAAAAGATGTGAAATGTCCTTTTTATCACCAAAAATATAGCAAAATAAGAATATTGGTCAAAATGTTCATTTTAGCAAGAACGAGTTTTGTTTGCTTGGAGCCAATTTTTGGATATTTGTACAACCAGGTTTTTAATTAAACGGAAACGTCCACAGATTTGAAAAACTCAGTCGAATTTGTGAACTTGAATGTCATTTTGTGCCTCCCTGTGGACAGCATACAGGCCATGGTCTGGAATGCCACACCCATTGCTGTTTTGCACCTGGAACTACAGCTAGAAATGAGCCATTCCTGTGTGCCTGGTGATACTCCAGGCTTAAGGCCTAGTATTGAGTGTAGAATAAGCAACACTATTTTAGAAATCATCCGATATAAAAAGGTACTTCTGACCTAGAATTAATTTCTGCAATTTGCTTCTGTACTATCGCTTGCATCAGGGACTTACAAAAGAGAAATGCCATCTGTTCAGGAAACTTATGCAGTTTGTGGGCAGGTGTGCAAACCCGTAAATAACTGCCCTATAAATGAATGTTACAAATTTTACTCTTCCTACTGTTGCAGAGATACTGCCGATACGGCGTCTGTTTTGCTGATCGGTCAATAAATGGAACTTTGAATATTTTTGTTCTCCTGTCCTTGGTGAAAGTGACTGGCATGGGCTTGCAACAAGCACAGACCCCAGCAGAACTAAGCACAGGCCAAAACAGCACACCTTGTAACTTTAGAGGCCAAGAACTTTTGTTCTTGTCCTTCAAAGTTGAGCGAGGATGGGCTTTCCACAATGTTGAAGGCCCTTGCTGCAGTCCAGTGGCTAGGATGGCTGTTTGGGGCCATGTGGAAAGGCTCTGTAGATGTGGAAATGGGATAAAGATAGAATATTTTTAAAATAATGACTAAACTTGAAATAAAAATACATTTTACCACACTGGGGTAGAGACTGTATTTAAATCGACCTACCCTTTTAACAGGGAACACTTTAGACTTACACTTATGTAAAATCATTCAGGACAAGTTCTACAATTACCTACTTATTTCACAGTAGCACACCTCTTAACCAGAAATTTTTTCAGAGAATGGGACTTCTCAATATGGTGTAACCGTGAATTCAACTGATACCTATTTCTGAAGTCTATTCAGCCCTACATGAGCACGCACAGAGAGAGAGAGAGAGAGAGAGAGTGCGCAAAACAAATTCTAAATCTTTAACACATTACTGTACATTTAAGGAATTAGAAGAGTTGGCTTTTCTCACCCATTTAAGGGGCCTCAAAGCTTTCTATTCTTCTCCCCACAATGGAACACCCTGTGAGGTAGGTGGGGCTGTAAGAGCTCAGAAGACAGCTGTGACTAGCCCAAGGTTAGGCTTCATGGGGGAGTGTGGTATCGAACCCAGTATTCCCAGATAAGAGTCCGGCTCCCTAACCACTAGTTAAATGAAAATGCCATAAGTTAAAGCATGAAACTATCAAAAAAGAAAAAGGGAGGAAGGAAGGAAGGAAGGAAGAGAGAGAGAGAGAGAGAGAGAGAAAGAAAGAAAGAAAGAAAGAAAGAAAGAAAGAAAGAAAGAAAGAAAGAAAGAAAGAAAGAAAGAAAGAAAGAAAGAAAGAAAGAAAGAAGCTCTAAAATGGTTAGGCAAATATATCTTCCCCTAGCTTTGAAAATAAAGTAAGAACAAGACTCTTTGCAAAGGAAGTTCAAAAGGCTAAGAATCACAAAAGGCTATGTATGGTTCCACCCGTCCTGTGTCTAATGGTTCAGTAAAGAAGCTCACTAGCTAGGCAGGTGTGCAGAAAAATATGTGATCCTTTAAGTGGCTTCAGGCGAATTGCTATCTCTTTTCCTCACTCCCTCCTCTGTGAAGTGTTGATAACAATATCAAAACACCTTACAGGGCTGTTGTAAGGCTTTCCTGGAGATAATGTTTTGAGATACACTTTGAAGTGCTGGATAAATGCTGTTATTACTTGCAAGGTTCCTAATAAGTTTTTCTTTTTTTTTCCTTGAAGTTTCTTCAAGATCTGCGATACCTTTGCTTTGAAGATTCCTCTACTTTCACAAGACTTTTTATCCTGGAAATATAAATCGGCAGATTCATAGTAGAACAAAACTTATGGAAACAGTTGTGGAAGCAGAGAATATCTCCCATGTTGTCCTGTCCTGTAATAATTAAGGCTTTAAAAATAATTTAACAATATTCATTCATGGTTGATGAAATTCTAGGCAAGGCTATGAGAACCTGATACGTTTTGTTAGCTTTTCCTCCCCATATTCAGACACTGTTATGGTTTTAATATGCTCATTTTATATGTTCATTCGTTTTTAATGTTGTAATCCACCCTGAGACCTTTGGGTGTAAGGCGGGACAAAAATTCAAATAATTATGGCAAATATGTGCAATCCCCAAATAACCCTTTTAACGCAGTTTGAATCAGTTTCCACTGCAGGAGAATCACACCCAATGGGGAAATCTTGCAGCAAATGGGAAGTATTTCCTATGAAATCTGCTTTTCATGCAGAGTACTTTTTTTTCTGGACAGATAATACATCCCTTAGCTCCACCCACTTTATTCTCTTGCTGTGAGCATAATGCAGATCAGTAAAGGCTGGTATGGATATTCCAGACGATGACAAGAAAGTGTTTCCTTTTTTTGTTTTCCCCATCACATCAACCAATAATGTGCAACAGTGTGAGAATTCAGTTGTTCACTTTTTGCAGTAGGGTAAGAACCAAGTTGCTAGTACTTTTGTGCAGAAGTGACCTTAGGGATCTATGACTTTGCATAGTAGCGTCTGAAGAGACTAGTAGTCTTCTTTTTCCACACAAAAGTGCTTGTAGGGATCTTGACAACTACATCATAGAGATGTGCATGAATGCAATTTTCGGCATTTGATCTGAATATCTGAAAAGTTGAATCAATTCAAATCAAATACATTTGAATATATTTGTATGAATGTTTGATTCATATTTGGAGATACGAATGTCAACAGCATTCTCATGTGTCTGTACACATCTGTATCCACCCGTACGCATCCCGTTGTTATCCCGTACATATTTGTTCAAATGCGTATAGATACAAATAAGATGCGTATGGATATGTATGTAATGCATATGTACCCATACACATATGAATGTCCAAATAATTCATAGAAGTGATTCAAAAGATTCAAAATTCATTTGAATGTTTAAATTCAAATGTATAGAGTCTAGACATTCAATTCAAATTTGAATGTCCAAATGTGAATGAATTTGATCGAATTTTGAACATTTTGATGATCTGTGCCCATCCCTACTACATTAGTTTGCAGAAGATTGCAAAGAGCAGACATTTGCTGGTGCACTCCTTCAAGGAGGGAGAGGGATTATTTTTTTTTCTGCCTTACAGCACAGTCAAGAGAGGAACAGGTTGTTCCAACCAGTAATTCACAATGGTGGGGAGGTGCGGGGACAGAGCAACACATTTCATGTGTGATTCAGAACATGTTTTGGTGTACTGGGGGAGCAAATGCACTAGAAGTGCACTGTATTGGGAGAGGATTGGTTTGTGCTCTGTGCTTTGGTCCTTTTGTTTCTAGACTTGGAGGAAGCAGCATTTAATCATCTTCGGTCAAAGTGGGCGGGACCAGGGCTTAGATGAAAGAAAACTGAAAGCTAGACTGCAATCGAACTTGAGAAATGATATAGAGCCCAGGGAATAAGAGAACAATTGCTACTTATTATTCTATGCTGTGGGGTTTTTAATTGTGTATAATGTGGGACACAGGTTTCCAATCAAGGCACCAATAAGGGATACAAAATATAATCTTCACCGGGGCACAAAGGTTTCACGTGCTCTGTGCACAGACTTGAAATATCACAGTCATTTTTCAAAGCCTTGTCTCTCTTCTGCCATGGCCTTTCTGAAAATATGGTGTTAAAGAAATCATGGAGCAGTTCTATTCTAGTACTTACAGTTGCCTTTTCCTAATCACAACTTGTGGTCTTTCACTTTTCATTTTCAGACAAATTTCCAAAGTGTAGAGACAGAATCTGCAAGAAATGGAAATTGCACTCAAAAAAGCTCCACTTAAGAGTTAACCTGTGATGCTGGCTAACACATCCTGAAATGACAAAGCCCAGGCTGTCATCATATGTAACACAAAGAGCAATTCTGAAGCATCTTAGAGACAGTCATGTGTGATCTTTGTGTTCTTGTCGCCTTCCGATCTGCTTTTTCTAATACAAAATATCCATGAGAGGGCTGAGGGATAGAATACCATCCATGAATGGTCTCTAAACTGTCTCTGTATCAACTCAGCCCCAGAGCAGGGAAAACTGCTAGAAGAAGAAGAAGGGCTGGCTTTTCTACCCCACTTTTCTCACCCATTCAAGGGGACTCAAACCGGCTGACAAAGCCTTCTGTTCTTCTCCCCACAACAGAACACCCTGTGAGGTAGGTGGGGCTGTGAGAGCTCAGAAGAGAGCTCTGACTAGCCCAAGGTCACCAAGCTGGCTTTGTGGAGGAGGGCAGAATCAAACCCATTATCCCCAGATAAGAGTCCAGCCCCCTAACCGCAGTGGTTCTCAACCTGTGGGTCACGACCCCTTTGAGGGTTGATCTACTCTTTCACAGGGGTCGTTATGAAGTAGGAATGAAAATAATTTTTGGGTTGGGGGTTAGGGTTAGGTTGGGGGTCACCACAGCATGAGAAACTGTATTAAAGGGTTGCAGCACTAGGAAGGTTGAGAACCACTGCGCTAGACCAAGCTGGCAGATATATTTGTATGGTTATGATCATCTCTTCAAAAATCTATAAAATAATTCTTAATTCAGACTCTAGTCACTCTACTAGATGAACTGGTCTTTTTGAAGGTAGTTTGCCAGTCACATAATTTAAACCATCTTTTTGGTCTTAGTGTGAAACACCTCTGGCTCAGCTACTCCAGACACAAGCTTCTTACTGAAACGTGAGCCATTTCTGTATTTGGGCTTTTTCTGGAATATGTCTCAGGATAAGAGTCTGTTTTTCTGCATGCCAATGAAGACTATAGCAGGTCTCTCCTGGGGCCTACTATAGTCTACATCAGCATGCAGACAGTAGGCTCATATTCCAGGATATATTCCAGAATAAAGCCAAGTGTGAAAAGGCCTATGTTAATCAAACTAATGTCAATTAAAAATGAAAGAAGAAATAGTGTGGCTGAAATATCTGCTGTCAAGGAGTTACGTTTCTTGCCCTCACCACAGACATCTCAGATCACCGCTTCAAACACTTCCTCCACACTCTGCAACAGAGAGCATTGGGGTGTTCTGGAGCAACAATTGTAATCCTACCTCTAGTTGCCACCACAGAAGGACTTTGAAGTCAACCGGAGCTGTGGGCTCAGCCTCATCCCAGGGGGTGATCCCCATGGCCATAAGTTTGCCTTTTTGTCCAGCACGATCCAGAAAAGTACCTTCTGCAGTCAAAAGTGGTCCAAGAAATTTTTTTTGTCTTGTCTGTTTTCTGTCTTCCTCTTCTTTGGCCTATGTTGTTTCAGCTTTATTCATTGCAATAAAATACTGCTGATTCCTCTGGGACATTCCACATATTCAGACACCATGTGACTAATTTTCTTTATTAGCAGGAGCTGAGGTCATTCATTGTTCCTTTCTTCCTATGAGTAACAACTTCCTTGCCTCTTTCTCTCCATCCTCCCAACAAATTTATTCCTAAGTCTTTCTCTTCTGACCATATGTTTACCATCATTAACACTGCTCTGCTTCCTCTGCCTCCTGTTCATAGGTCAGAAATGTGGGGAATTTGGGTCCTCCCTGCTCCAATTTGCAGATGAAAAGATACAATATCAGTGGCAGGACAGGCAGGTCTCCCTCAGAGCCAGAATGGTAATTAATGATAATCCTTTAATCTTAGGTTGCTTCCACACTAGGGACCCTTAGCACTGCTATGGCTTTGCTTTTCTGCAATGAGCTAGAAGTGAAATAAAAATACTTTTGTGACAGTACATGGCACTTTTTTGTGCTACTATATTAAGCAATGGCATTTGCACTGGAAAATAAGGCCTAGAGTGACCACTTACTCGGCGTGTGCACAAATGTTTTCAAAAGCCCATATTCGTACAAATAGAACATATGAATGTGTTAAAATTCTGTTCGATACAAATCTATTGGTATGTATTCATATGAACAGATACGTATCTGTTATGAACAGATATATGTCTGATATGTTTCCCCAGCTTAACAAATGTCCGAACTATTAATACGAATGTCCGGAAAAATTCAAATTTGTTCGAATGTTAGCATACAAATATTGTAACATCCAGTTTGAGTTTGAATGTCCAAATTTGGCTGAATTTCGAATGTTACGAATATCCATGCACATCTCTACCACTTCCACATTTCCTCCACTTAGGCAAGAAAGGAAATCCTCCAGATATGCGAACAAACATCGTGTGCAGAGTTCCATGGTGCTTATACATGATAATTTGAACGGATAGGCTCAAATTTGGAAATAATGATCATTATTTAAGTGAAAATTGAATACATCTAATTACAGGGGAACAGATTATCCATGCACTTCAACTTTTACATTAATTTTATCCTTGAAGTGATGTTTTGACTTAGCAGACCGAACAACAGACAACTGTTACCTGGAAATGTTATTATCATAGGTGTGTTAACAAGGGCAAGGGTGTGTAGCTTGCCATTCAAAGCCATTCAGTAAGTTCACAAGATCAGGGGTTAAGCAAATGAAAAGTGCCCTCAGTTCTTCTGTGAACAATGATCTGTTTTCCCATGGATCTTAACATGCAAGGTGAAAGGAATTAGGAAAAACTTTGGGTGCCAAATGTCAGGAAGCAATCTCAAATTAACCCCAGAAGAAGAAGAAGAAGAGTTGGCTTTTCTACCCTGCTTTTCTCGCTTATATAAGATGACTCAAAGCAGCTGACAAAGCTTTCTATTCTTCCCCCCAAAACAGAACACCTTGTGAGGTAGGTAGGTAGGGCTGTGAGAGCTCAGAAAAGAGCTGTGACTAGCCCAAGGTCACCCAGCTGGCTTCCTGGAGGAGGGTGGAATCAAACCTGGTATTCCCAGATATGGGTCCAGTTCCCTAACCACTAGACCAAGCTCTTGCCTTGTCTGTTGTTCCTTGCAGAACAACTAGTCTCGAAAATGTACCTGTGTGAGACAAAGGGTGTTTTTCCACTGTCACTAGAAGTACCCATTAAATACCCATTAATGGGTACTTAATGGGTACTTCTAGTGACAGTGGAAAAACACCCAAAGTGCCCACATTGGGGATGTGCACAAATATTCGCAACATTCAAAATTCATACAAATTTGGCCAAAATTGGACATTCAAATTTGAACCAAATGTTTTCACACATTCGTATGAAGCTTTGTATGAAGCAGGGTTTCCCAAACTGTGGGTCAGGACCCACCTCTAGGAAATTTAACTGTATTTGAAATAACTTTTTTGATGTAATTATTTAATTAAGTAATAAAAAATTGTATTAAAACTTTGTTATTTGAAAAGTCCTTTATTCATATTGGTAACGGTTAAATTTCCTAAAGGTGGGTCCCGAGTTGGTAAACTTATATTAGATGGGTCGTAGCCCAGACAACTTTGGGAACCACTGGTATGAAGCTTCATTTGGGATTCATATGGGATTCATATGGTATTGAATATTCACATAAAATATGAATCCTACCACATTTGAAGGGGATCTATTCAAATAAATAAAAACTTTCTTGCATTTGATGCAATACAATAGGCGGTGCACAAATATTCGAAGGTATTCAAAATTTTATAGAATTTGTCCAAATTTCGACATTAAAATTTGAATTGAATGTCCATAAATATGAATTTAAAAATTTGAACAAATTTCAAATTTCAGATGTATTTGAATAATAATAATAATAATAATAATAATAATAATAATAATAATAATAATAATAATAATAATAATAATAATAATAATAATAATAATAATATTTATTTGTGTACCGCCCTATGGCGAACCAATCCGGGCGGTTAACAACAATAAATATAAAAAACATCATATAAGAATAAAACATTATGGTCCCTCCCCCCCTTAAAAAGTATTAAACAATATGACAAGTTAAAATACAGTATCAAAAATATAAAACATAATTAAACGGGCTAACAGCCCTAGTGTCCCTCCAGAGTTCCTCAACCAACACTTATGATGGGGCCACGAGGGGAATGAGGGGGTCAGGGAGCCCGAGCCGGGATGGTTGATCTGGAGAAAATTAATCTGGAAAGGCCTGCTGGAAGAGAACCGTCTTGACAGCTTTTTTAAAGCTGTCTAGTGATGTCAACTGACGAATCTCATCCGGCAGGTCGTTCCAGAGTTTGGGGGCGACAGCAGAGAACGCCCTCTGGGAGGTCGCCGCAAGCCTGGATTTTAAAGGCTGCAGTAAGTTCCTCCAGAATTATCTGGACATTTGCATGTGTATGAAGTCATACACAATGTGTACTTACTGATACAGATCTTTTCTGTATCCATACGCATTTGCATAGATCTGTACAGGATGAAAACGGGTTGCATATGGTATAACTACAGGATATGTAGTTCAAATCAAATCAAATCCCAAAAACTGCATTCGTGCACACCCATAATATACATATTGAATACAAATAAAAATACAAATAAAAAAAATAAATAAAATTGTGCACATCCCTAGCCCTCATACTTCCTTTGGGTGCTTCCGCATTTACCTTAGTAAATCCGGATAAACCTCTTCCGGATTTAGTAAATCCGGTTTCCAGTAGATCCGGATTTACTAAATCCGGATGCAGGGTAGGTCCGGATATACAGAGGTAGATACTTATCTAATAGATATGGACCTACCCCCCCCCCGTCCTTCTGCACACGCGGCGGAAGGATGACTTAGATCCAGATTTGAGGTGGGTGCTGTGCGGACGCACACCACCCGCCTCACATCCGTGCCCCAGGGGCCCTCCCCCAGCCCACCATGATTGGGTCCACCAGAGCCGAGCATGGCAAGTCAGGGGACTCCACTGTTGTGGCTCACCCTTGCCCCAGAAGTGGCAGATCACCACTTCTGGAGCCAGGGGGAGCTTCTCCAAAGCCCTTCCTAGCCCCCCCCCCCCAGGGAGAGCCCGAGCGATTCCTTCCTTACCTCTTCGGCATCGCCCTGATTCTGGCCGCCGGGTCCCAGAAGGCTGTGTGCCTGCCTCCTGTGCGCCTCCTGATTGGCCAGGGGTGCTTCTGGCAGCGCCGGCCATCAGGAGGCTCTCTGCCCAGGTGCGCCGACAGCAAAACACCCATTAAGACTATCTTGTATGTAGTCTTTTTTTTAACACACATTAAGCACTCATTGGAGACAGATAGGGGCGGATGTGGCTGCCCCTATCTGTCTCTAATGGGTACTGCTGTGAGGATGTGGTCCCCCCACTCCGTTCTTAATGGGTGCCGCTGTGCGGACGTGGTTTCCCACATGTGTGCTTAATGGGTGTTACTGTGTGGATGCTCCGTACTAAAACCGGCTTAAGAAGGTGCCGCTGTGCGGCTGCGTGCTTCCACATGTGTCCTTAATGGGTGTTTAAGGGCATGTGCGGAAGCACCCTTTGCGTTTTCACGTGCTTCCATGTACTTTTGTAAGGACAGCAATTCCATGATGAAGCATCAAAGTCAGCAATCTGGCTTGATGGAAAAGCCTGTGCAAGACCTGGATTTTCCATCATGCCTATTTTATGCTTTTTCAGTGCAGTATCCTGGGAGTATATTTGGATTGCCTGCCTGCAGCAAATCCAATATAGCCCTGGAAAAAATCACGCTTTTTAAACTCTGTCTGCAGGATGATTTAGAAAAAGTGGTGGCTACATTTCAATTTTTAAACCAAAGAAGAAGCCACAAAAACCACATGGTATATTTTGATAGGATTTATGTGGCTTTAGATTTATTTTTTCTGAGATAATGGAATTACCCCAAATAATTTTTATACATGTTTTTCTTGCTTAATTGTTAATACCTTCCATGGTGTGTGATGTATGGATATTTGAATTTCTCCTAGAGAGGCAGACACAAAATGAGAGAAGTGTGTATTGTTCTGAGTTTGGAACAAAAATGCAAAACACTTCAATTGCTTTGAGTGTT
Source organism: Aspidoscelis tigris stejnegeri (assembly GCA_023333525.1). NCBI lineage: Eukaryota > Metazoa > Chordata > Lepidosauria > Squamata > Teiidae > Aspidoscelis > Aspidoscelis tigris. The sequence goes on from JALMGA010000002.1 coordinate 100,283,342, forward strand.
TTGTTCAAGCTTAGATACCCAATGGAAGAAAACTAAAAGACTTTTAAGTATTCCAGCCATAAACTACTGTGGCTGTGGTCACACCTTCACTTTAAGTCTTCTTCAGTACATCTTCAGCCCTGACTGCTCACACCTATTCATTCCTATCCATTGTAATTGTGGATTTTCCATTCAGGAAAGTCCAAACGGAAAGTAGAGAGTCCACAAATAAGTGGACTCAAGAAGGCTCAAAAGAAGGTGAAAATGGGAAGAAGGAACGTTTAAAGTTGCTAGATTTATTGGGTGGACCCTAAAGGTGCCTCCTACTATAACTTCTCCCCCCAAAAGAAATTGTCAGTTGGTTTAACAAAATCATTATCATCATCACAATCATCATGGTCCCGCAACTCTGAGTTTCTTTGGTGCTCGTGTGTCAGAGAAACTCAAGATCTTGGTGATAGAGATGCTATTTAAATTTTCTTCCCTACAGTGCAGAACTCATAGACTAAAACAACTTGGAACAACTCCCTCACAGGGATGTGCACAAATAATAGTAACATTTGAAATTTGGCCAGATATGGACATTTGAATTTGAACCGAATGTTGGCACATTCAAAGACCGACATTCAAATTTGAATTGAATTCTTTGACACCTTTGTATGAAGCTTAATATGGGATCTGTACGGGCTCCATATGCTATTTGTATGCATTTGTATGGCATCCATATGCTATACATATGCATTCGTGTATAAGACTGAATATTCATATTGAATATGAATCCTACCACATTCAAAGGGGATCTATTTGAATGAATATGAATTTTGTTGCATTTGATTTGATACAAATTCAAAAAAAATTCATGCACTTCCCTACTCCCCCCCATTCTCCTCTTCCTTTCAAGACGTTTTTGTTCTGAAGGTGGAAGCAAGGTGCATTTAGGTGTCTGCAGTACAGAAAGGAGTCTATGACAGTCAAAGGAAGGTGAGCCAAGGCAGATAAGGCAGTTCTTCAAAAGAGTAGATCACTAGACTCCCACCCTACAACTGATGGCACTGAATTCCCCCAGTGGGTGGAAGAAAAGGAAAGCTTTCACTGTTGTGAGCTTTGGAGGTAAGTTTGCTCTTGAGAACATAGAGTACAGTATCTGTAGTAAGCAAGAGAAGCCTGCTGAGGAACTGTGAATTGATGCTTTCAATGAAGAAGACTGAGAGCAACTCATGTTTTATATAGGAACAACTAAATAAAGCAGAGACTAGGGAAGTGTAAAAGATGTACAGCACCTTTATGGCACTGTGAATGTGCCATGAGAGTACAAGGTCCTAGGGGTGTGCATGAACGCAATTTTTGATATTCAATTTGATTCAAATTGAATATTTGAATATCCGAATTTGTAAGAATAAAGAAAAATGATTGTCTGGACATTTGAACTGGTACAAATACATTTGTATCTATTTGTTCAAATATTCAATTCTTATCCAATGATATGAATCTTGTATGCATCCATAGGAATCCTGTTTTATCCCTTATATCCCGTATGCATCCCATTTCATCCTGTACGTATACATATGGATGAGTACAGATACGTATGTGATGCATATGGAGACGTACACATACAAATGTCCAAATTATTCATATGAATAACTCAAAATATTAATATTCATAAGAATACTAAAAAATGAATGTGCACATACCTTGAGCATGTAAGGAAATAGGGTATAATATAAATGTGATAAATGTCCCAGACTGAGCATTGATAGTTTGTATCCACACAAACACTGCACCTCTGGCCCTGCTTAGTCAGGTGGTCATAACTCAGCCTTTTGTCTACCCAAACCTATTTATTCAACATGGCAGACTATCTGATACTATGCTTAGTCCTCAGCTCATGCAGTGGGGTGGTAGACAGGACCAAGTGGCAATATCCTGCTCACCTTTAATGATGATGAGTCAGTGCTTGAAGCCAGCTGCTTCACTCATAGCATCCATGTGTGGCATTATTTTGCACAGCTGGACCACATATTTTACAATGGGAGCAACTGTTCATCAGTCATGTTTTACTGGGTGTAGTTGGCATGAACTTCATAGCTGATCAAACATGCTGCAAACCACAGCCCCTTCTGCACTTGGCATTATTCTGGAATGTATCTTGAATAGGGGCCTGCTGTCCATATCCTAATACAAACTATGGCAGGCTCATGGCGAGGACTACTAGAATCTGCATTAGTATGTAGACAACAGACCCCTATCCCTGGATATAGTACAGAATAAGGTTAAGTGCAGAAATGGTCCATGACTAAACACCCTCCTTCTTATTATTCCCGTACATTGCCCAAATTTGGCTGTGATCAGCTTTACAAAGTAGTGGCCCACCATCTTAGCTTCACCATCAAGGGTTGGAAAGGTCAGGATGAAAAGACTACAGGATTTTGTACTCTCCAAATGTTTTGGCAGAACTTCCTCTCTCCTTCACAAGTTCAGGCATCTGTGGAACAACCTTTCTCAGCACAGCAACAGAGCAGTGATTGCACCTGTAAAGCATGCTTCAGAGCCAAAAAATGCCATGTGGTATGGTCTAGTGCTGCTGGACGGGCCACCGCACTTCCACTGCCCTGTCTGATCATGGTCTTAGACTCATGCGCTTTCTGCAGTGGATTATATTTCGGAAAGGGAGCCTGGCATCCACATGCTGGCACAGTGTGTGTGTGTGTGTCATAATTCTTACACGTGGTTCTGTTCAGTAGCTGTGAGTAGATCCTAATGAGCATAATAATTTAAAACATAAAAAATTTTTACAACCATTTTTACATAATGTTGCCCAACTGACACACATAAATAATGGTGAAAATAATATATAAAATGAATTATGTGTATTTCTCCCTAAAAGTGTTTTCTCCCAATATATTTTTGTTGAAGAACTGTATCATGGAATTTAGAGGAGAATGAATTTCAAGGGATGCTTGCATTTGAGACTGTATACTGGTCTGAGAACAGAAAACATGGTAAATTTATGATTATAAGTGAATCAAGCCTAATTCTCCCTAATTTTTTTTCCTCCTCTTGTTGTTGTTGCCATGGAAGACAGCAAGCAGGCCTTAGTTTTATTTTTCTCATTTGTACCCAGAAGGTTCTTTTCAAACCTCTTCAGACTTCAAGTTTTCCTTCCACTGCCAAGACGTTGATCTGATCCTTGGTGTTAAATTGCTTTAAGGACATGGGAAAAATAATGTTAATGAATTCTATGTCTTTCATTTTACCCAGTAGCTCAAAACTACATCTTCCAAATTCCCTGTCCCTCTGCTTTTAATTACAATCTTATGAACAGAAAATACAAAATTACCCCACCCCAAAGGCTCAGATCTTAGTAATTTGATGATACAAGCTGACATACTGCATTTAATAATAACAGGTTTATATGCTTGATTATGAAAATGCTATTAGAGCAGCAAGTGTTACGGCCAGTCTCTTTCTGCAGCCCTCAAATGTTTATTCAAAAGCAGGTTCCAGTGTACAGATTGAGATTTACTTTCATGCAAGTGTACCTAAGGCTGCAGCTTTAGTTTTTCTACAGGCAGTTAATTTATCCCTATGGAGTATTACACTTTTTTAAAAAAAATCCAAATATTCCTGACGCTCAAAACCATGGGAGCTTCCCAATATTTTGAAATAATCATGCTAACAATAAAGTACCACACATCAACTGGTATGACTTCCCCCCCCTCATCTCATTCAGTAAAGATACCACAAGATTTGACACTGATTGTCATATTGCATATCTAAATGCTATCTGCTGTGCAAAACACTTACAAAATATCTGGAAGCATAAGAGAGCTTCATGGCACATCAGGTGATTTCATGCCTCAACTAAAACTGGGCAAATGAATGAAAAGTGCTTGTTTGAATGAATAACCAAGCAAGATGAGACATTTCATTAAATTGCCTGTTACATATCATTCCAAGAATGGAATTAGAAACTGTTCTCAAATGTTGCTGCTCCAGGGGTGTGGTCACACTTAAGGTTCAATCCATCTTCAGTCCATCTTCAGAATGAGAGAACACAAAGTGACCAGTAATTTTCTTTCCACATTATCTATTCCAAAGATGTATTTTCTGAGTTATTTAACACTGAAAGAAAACAGCTTGTCACTTTGCTGATGTATTTTTCTCTCACTCTGAAAGTGGACTGAAGCTGGATTAAACCTTCAGTGTGACCACAACCCAGGAGCCTTTATAGGATATTTTGTGATAGAAGTACCTGTTTTGGACACAGAAGATCCTGGGGCCAATGCCTGGCCTCTCCCTCAGAGAAAGCAATGACAAAGTACGTACACACTGCTGACAAGAAAAGTGTGTGGGTATGTTTGCACAGCTTGACGCGAAGAAATTTTTACATTTCAAGCAGGCAATTCAACCCAATTCCCAATTCTCTGTTTTTTTCCTCCAATTCTCACTCCACCTCCTGTGACTATTCGACAGGTGAGTCCTTGTGAGGCTAGTATCAGAAAAGGATTTTGTTCCCTTGTGAACTGTTTAGTACTCCTGCAAGCCTCAGGGCTTCCATAAATATTACAATCCCATCCTCTTACATCCCAGCGGGCCAGGTTTTTTACTCCATTTTCCTCAGCATCTGAATGAACTGTTCAAAGGCATCATCGTTTGTAGATGAAGTTTTTGGGAGCTGTGGAGAAATCAATAGCGAGAGTCCAACTGGAGCTCCACTTTCTTCCTTGCCTGCATCTGCAAGTTGCTTCTCCTTTCAAAATCAGAATAGTATTTAGAAAAAAGCAGAGGCTGCATTCCCATCCAGCTTTTAAAGAGCTTTCAAATTCATTTTCAAACCTGGCAATTCCCACAGGATCAGACGAATCCACAGTTTCTGGGGATTAAATGTCCCAAAAGGCAGATTATCTGTATTTGAATCAAAAGAAGACCACGTTTCCACTGTACAAAAAAATTCAGGTTTAAAACCAGATTTATTTAATCAGCATTCACCTCCATTTTTTCACATTCCCACCATAACCTAATAATGTGGACTCACTCTCTATTCTTCAGTGCCTGACAGGAGAGGAACCCGTGGCCAGAAAAACTTTGATGAAAGTTGGCAATACATTAATGTGCGCATTTGGAATGCTTCCCTTGTCTTCTTTTGTTTTTCACTGTACTTTCTTTGCCTTGTAATTGTATCAGTTTGCGCTTTTTGGCAAAAGCATACCATTTTTAAAAAAACTGTTTACGTTTATAGTTTTTCAATATTTGCTTCCCAGCCAAGAACCAGCCATTTACTCAAAAGTAACACAAGGTGGTATAAAACCTTGCCCTAAGCCCTTTTTGCACTGGATTGTATTCTGAATTATGTTGCCATGTGCATGCTGGTACAAAATATGGTAAGCTCTGGGGAGGGCCTGCCAGAGTATGCATTAGCATGCAGATGGCAGGTCCCTATTCCAGGATGTAATCCAGAACAAGAGGCTTTTAAGCACTACACTCGTTCCATTTGGAACGGGTGTAGGACGGGTAGCCTAAGACACTTCAGGACACTTTCACCATTCACACACAGGAACGCAGGAACGCGTGTAAACGCGTTCTAGTGCTCCTGTGTGTGAATGCTAAAAGTGTTCGGAAGTAGCTTAGCTGGCAAAGGCCAGCCAGGGGCGGGGACACGGCCAGCGAGGCTGCCTCCCATTGGGTGCGAGCACCCAAGGGGTGGGCAGCCCTGTCAGGCCACCTGCTCTGCTTCTTGCAGGCTGCACGGGGCCCAATTGGGCCCTGTGCAGCTGGCAGGAAGATGCCCGGGCACCTGAGTGCCCATCACAGGGCCTGGGTCAAGGTCCCTATGGGGCAGGAGCCCTTCAGAGATCAGAACCCCTGGCTCCAGTCTCCAAAGGCTTCCCCGCCACACCGATCGCGGCCCTTTGCGGGGTGTAGGCACCTGGATCTAGGCATCTACACCTCGCAGATGATTCCCCCCACCCTCACCCCCCGCATCCACCCCCCCACTCACCCTGCACCCCCCCCCGAGCATTGGAACGCTGCACGTGCGAACACCCAGGGGACCTACTTTCCCGGCACAGCGCACCCCACGTGGGTGCGTTCCCGGTGTCGCTCGCTCATTGCAAGCCTGGACGCCGGGAAGGTAGGTCCCCTGCGTGCGGGCAGCTTCCCCAATGCCCGGGGGGGTGATCGGGTGGGGGTGGGGATGGGGATGGGAGCCCCTCCCCCTCCCTCTCCCCATCCCCATCCCCCTCCCCATCCCGGCATCAGAAACTTTTACTCCAGGTTCCAATGTGGAAGCAGGAGTGAAAGTTTTCCTTCTCCCTGCCAGATCGCAGGCTTGGAGGGGTGGGGTGCGGCGCCCCCCTGCTCCAGGTGGGCACCCTCGGGGCCTCTCAGGAGCAGGTGGGAGGGAGCCCCACGCCCCTCCCCCGTGGCAATCTCGCCGGGTAAGACATTACTTCACTTTGAAGCAAAGTTTTACCCAGCCAGATCACCGGGGGGGAGGGGCAAGGGGCTCCCTCCCACCTGCTCCTGAGAGGCTCCGAGGGTGCCCACCTGGAGCAGGGGAGGCACCGCACCCCACCCCTCCAAGCCTGCGATCTGGCAGGGAGAAGGAAAACTTTCACTCCTGCTTCCACGTTGGAAGCGGAGTAAAAGCACCTCCCACCTGGATCCTGTGGCGGGAGGGGTGGGGGAGCTCTGTGGGACTTCAGCACCCCAATCGGGTGCCTAAGCTCCACAGAGCCCCCTCCCTGGAACCCCCACCCCAGGGGTGGGCCCAGCTCCCTATAGCATAGGAGGCCTTTGGAGATCGGAGCCCCTGGTTCCGGTCTCCGAAGGTTTCGCCCCGACCCCGATCGTGCCCATCTGCGGGGCACAGGCGCCTGAATGTAGGCGCCTGCACCCGCAGATCAGCCACCCCCACCCCCCAAACCACCCACCCACCCACCCCCGACCGCGCCCATCTTCGGGGGGTAGGCACCTACACCCCGAAGATGATTCTCCCCCCCAGGGCTTTGGAAGGACGCACGCACACGCGACGCAGGACCTACCTGCTCCGTGTTCCGCCTCGGAATGAGGCGAGGATGCCGGGAGCGTGCACCACGCGGCGTGCCGAGGCCCCCTATTCATGCACGTCCCTACCACGAAGCTTTGACGAAAGCCAGATACATTCACTGTGCATCCAGATGGGATCTATGGGTCTGTCCTTCCTGGTAGATCCGTCACTATTTGTCAGCGCAGAGGGCCTTCTGAAGCCAGGTTTGTGGCTGGCCAATGGGGAGGCATGCTGCGTGCACGCACAAAGCACACTAGACCCTGGCAGCCAGAATCGGCCTGGCATCCTGCAGGTAAGGAGGGGATCATGCACGCCTGACCTGGGGTGGGTAGTGGGGGTGTAGAGTGAAGCCCCCTGGCTTGAGAAGCCGCGATTGCAGCTTCTGGGGTGAAGGGGAGTTCCCCTGACCTTGTGCAGAAGCATCCTACGAGGATGCAGATTTACCGCACACGGGCGGATTAAGTACGCATTAAGACTACCTCCAATCAGGTCTTCCGGGAATCCAGTTTAAGGGCCTCTTAGCACACATTAGAAACACATCTTGTGGGAGTCAATGTGGAAGCGGACTCCCTGAAGTGTCTCTAATGGGTGCTGCAGTGAGGATGGGAATTTTGCAAGTGTTTTAAATGTGTGCTTAATGGGTGTTTAATGGGTACTAAGTGGCCAGTGCGGAAAGGCCCTATGATTTCAATTCACACACATATTATCAAAGCTTCAAATCTGGGTGCGATTTTGGAGCTGACAAATATTTTTCACCCATCTCTAATGTTAACTTCAGTGAGATGGTATTGTTATACCATCCTACTAAGTTAAGCCTGAATTGGCCCTGTTGCTATACACATTTGGAACTATATACATGCCAGCCTGATTACAGAGTTTTCAGGATGATCACATCTTGATGGGTACCTTGTGCCTATTTTTCTTTTATTAAAATCAATAAAGCCTTATGAACAACAGCCACAGGTAATAATACATCTCTGAGTCTCTGAGTTTGCAGAATAACTTGAAAGACATAGGGGTAGTTAAGAGGGGAGATTGAAAAGAAACCACAAATGTCCTAGCCTTTATGCCCTATTTTTCTGACATCTACAGTATATATTGATCAGTTCTGAGGCTATATTGCTGCTCACTATTTGAGACTTTTGCTGATTCTGAATTAAATTGAATTAATCCTGTAGAATGTGATGCTCCAAGACGCCTGAGTCTTCTCTTTCCTGCAACTTCCATATTCTTTTCCAGGGCTCTTGCCTGTCTGTCAAAATGATCTCACAAATGCACACTAAAGGATATTGTGTGCACATTGGTAGTAACCTATACAGATTTAAGCCATGACTGCACGTTGGAAATGTCACCTTAAGCAAGGAGCATAGTGAGTCTGCACACAGTTGGTTTGCCACATGCCCATACCAAGAAATCTATTCTAATATATCAGTAAGGGAGCATATCTAATTGATGTCACAACGGGTGCCTTCAGATGGCAACACGTAATTGTGGGATTGCCAGAATTGCCTCTCGATGCCCTTGCTAGATGACAGAAGACAATTCTGGGCTTTTATCTCATCCTGCATTTGTTTATGTAATCATTGTTCTTACAAAAAACCTGGATGTTAATGAAATGCCACATATAATTGGAAAACCCAGCATCACTACTGAATGTTCTGCAATGCCAGTTGTGCAGATTTTCAGTCAACTACCCCAGAAGTATGTTGGGATTGCAAAAGACTTTATCTACATCTGGAGGCATCCTAAATTCCAAAAAATAAAATTGTAACTATCTCCAGTCTGTTTGTACAGCTTCACTCATAGGCTTTGAGCAATTACTTGCATTGTTTCAATCAGGCTGTGTTCACATCTAAGTTTTAATCCAGCTTCAGATCACCTTCAGAATGAGAGAACACATCTGCAAAATGGCAAGCTGATTTCTTTCAGCATTGTCTAACTCAGAAGTTCTACCTTTGAGTTAGATAACGCAGAAATAAAATGATTGCTCAGTTTGCTGATGTGTTCTTCTTGTTGAAAGATCTATATTGGCTACCAATCCCAGCTAGGGCTCGATTTGAATTGGCTGTTTTGACTTATAAGGTTCTAGTGCAATTTTTGCCATTCGATTTGATTTGAATCTAATATCTGAAAATTCAAATCAATACAAATGTTTAAAATAAGAATGTATTCACAGTCAATTCAATCTGAATACATTTGTATCTACTCATGCAAATATTTAATTTGTGTTTTAAGATAAGAATGTCAACAACATTAATATGCATCCCTGGTCAACAATCCAATGAGGCTATCATCAGGGCGCTGGTATCCCAAAAGCTAGAAATAGGGTTTTCCCCCATTTGCCTGTCCTCTCAATTGCTGGCTGATGGAGAATTCTGTTGCTCCAAAGGGCCACTGATTGTAAACAGGGACAGCTGAAGGCTTTAGAATTTAAACATATTCAAATGTACAATATGTGCAAGGCATTTATTTGCTTAAACAGATAAAGCAGGTAACAAACCCTTATATACAATACAGATTCTTAGTGATCTGAACATTGCAAAATTGTAAACTAATTGATGCAGCTGCTTGACAAATATGCAAATTGGAAGATAATAGCCCCTGGCCTATGTACTTTCTGAATGGTTAGATGCAGAAATTGAGCTGAAAAGGCATATTTTTTTTAAAAAAATGCACATGGGCAATAACACATTTTAACATAAAACACATTTTAAAGTATGTGTTTAAAATGTGATTTTTTTGTGTATGGATTCTGTATATTTAGTCCTTTCTTAATTGTACTTGCATAACAGCAAATACCGGAAACTATTTGTACAGATCTTAAGTATGTACTGCATATACAGTAAGTTCCTGATTTGCTACTTTTATATACAGATAAGAAAGGCCAGAAGTTTATTTATCTTTTCTCCACTGCACAGAAAACCTAGGTTGTGATCACATAGTTAAAAGAAAGTCCAGAGGTTGACCAGGAATCAAGATGGTCAAATGGTCATGCTTCACTTGTGGCTAACCTAAGACCTGGAAGGGGTGTGCAGGGTGAAAAGTGGTACATTAAACTTTCGATGCCTCCCCTTCCAAAAAAGACATCTTCAGATCAGTATTGTTCTAGTGCATAGTGTTGGCCTGAAGATGCCTGGTTGTTGTAACTTCCCCATCTGGACAGAATTACAGACGCAATTACAGATCCCAGAGCAAGAAAAGGTCAGTTCAGGGCTGTAGTCATTTGGACAGACTTTTTAAGCCACTCAGAGAAAAGTGCCACTACTTCTAGCAACAAGCCATCACAGTGGTGGCTTGTATTGGTTTAGCATGCTGTTCTTTTCTAGTATCTTACTATATTTTTGGAGTAGATGAGTAGTCTCTGCTGTGAGCATTTACCTTCTGTTCAATTTGCATCATTGCAAATCTGTGCAGATATGAAGAACAGTAAGTTTCCTGTCACATCTTTCCAAAGAAAATAATTCTGGTCTACTAGGGTTCTCAGTATTCAGTCCCAGGCTGCACATGCTGGAGAAAGTGACTTCCATATCAAGAGATGTTTCCCCATCCAAGCAAGTATGGTAACTGAGAGCCCTTTCTGCACTCACCTTAATTTCAGAAGACCCACATAGCTTCTAGGATTCATTGATCCACACATTAGTACAGATCGGTGCGCCCCTGCCCCCACAGGTATGCTCTGTCCACATATAATGGACCATAACCTCAATCAGAAAGGCCCAGATCAGCAATACAAATAGACAGAACAGAGCGAATCCTGGTCCAGAACACTGAGGCTTGGAGGAGGCATGCCTTCCACGTTTGAGACTACTGTGGTACGTAGTTTGGTGGTGTGCCAAAGTATGCAACTGAAATGCTTCCCCCAGAGGCTCCAAGGCTAGAAATATTTGTCTCTAGCTCAATCCAATCTTGGGCTTGCAAGTGCTTCAAGGCCAGGTTGGGGTCCGCTCTAGACTAATGTAATTTTATTTATTTATTTATTTATTTATTTATTTATTTATTTATTTATTTATTTATTTATTTATTTATTTATTTATTTATTATTTACATTTCTCTCCCGCCCCATACCCGAAGGTCTCTGGGTGGGTAACAACCTTAAAACAACAAGGGTGTCATTGTGCAGACAGTGCTGTTTCAGCCATTCCTTTCCATGGTCAGAACCAGCATGCCTGGTCATTCCAGACCCACAGATTCCAACCATGGACAAGTGTAGAAAAGGCCTAGATTTCTGCTGATGTTGCTTTTTGAATGGAGAGCTGTCCAGTGTGGAGGGGTCTTTGGTTTTGATATCAGTACCCTCCAGAATGGAACAATTGGTGCTGTAAACAATGGGCCAATTGGGTATAAATTTGCCAGGAGAAAGCCACACCCAGACCTTAATGCTACTGCTTCCATGCTAAATTAATTAGCACCACGAAGGCAAAACACTGCATATCGGGGATCATTTTCATCAGCTGTTTGGACATAAAGATGCAGTAATCTTTGAGGAGAGCAAACAAATCCACATTAAGTAATTCTCAATTTGCAGTTGGGCTTCCATGCCCATTTATAAGCTGGAAGTTTTTATTTGTGCAACTCCATTCAAAGAGATAGCGTTCTTCCAGAGTTAGAAAGCAGAATCTATTGACTAATTTTCATTGCATAAAAATTACCCATATTTCCTGAGGGGCTGCTTTCCCAGATGAAGCACTGAATTGCACATTTCCCCAGTTCCTAGCATCTAGATTATTTTAAAAGTTATATAACATCTGAATGTGGTTCTTTTAAAGGTTAATATATTCCCAACCATAACTTTATCTGAAAAAAAATAATAATTCATGGCTGAGAACAATCATGCTGTGGCAGGAGGATAGGTCTTTTCAATCTCTAATTTCAGTGCTTCATTGATTCCTTTTACCCCCCTAGGTCAGCCATCCACGATTATTTTTAAACTAAATTACAGAAAGAGGTTATATATGTAAAGATGATGCATTGCATTACTTTAGCCATTCCTTTGCTTAGGATACATCAAGCAAGGCTATGATTCTGAGACAGAAATATAATGGAATATACAAGTGGGACTTGTAATAACATGTTGCAGAATGGAATACTCCCGCTTAAAGAGCCAGCAAGCTAGCCAACTATGCCATCTTCCAAGATAATGCAATCCATCTCTCAGCTGGCATGTTCCACGCTAGGGGTGTGCATGAATTTTTTTTGGTATTTGATTAGTATTGAATTGAATGCAAGAAAATTCATATTTGTTCAAATAGATCCCCTTTGAATGTGATAGGATTCATATTTGACATGAATGTTCAATCCCATAAAAGTCCCATACAGATGCATATGAATGCCAAGAGGGATCCCATAGAAATGCACACAAATAGCATGTGAATCCGGTATACGAACCCCACACGAAGCTTCATATGAATGTATCAAAACATTTGAATGTCAATCTTCAAATATGCCAACATTTGATTTGAATTTGAACGTCTGAATTTGGCCAAATTTCAAATGTTACGAACATTTGTGCACATCCCTATTCCATGCCACACATAATCCACTAATTCAGTGAAGTGTGCTGTCTTCATTAGGTTGCTTTTGGAGATTGTCCCTCTTTTGTGGGTTGTGGAAGATTTTTGTTGTTGTTGTTGTTTAGTTGGTTCTTTGTTTTACGTTTTATTGCTCTTAAGTTTGATTTCACCTTGCTGGAGTCCTAGGAGATCCAGAGTCCAATCCATGCACTCTTCTAGGCGGAGATGTTGGCCCTTTCTGCACTTACTTGTTAATATGTATCAAAGAGCAACTAAGAACATGTCATCTGCACAGGAGTAGATTAAATCCGGACCAAAACTGTGATCCAGATTAGTGGTAGATCAGTTAAATATTGTCTACATCCATGCACACATTTGCTGTTCTAAAGCCCACTCAATGTAGATGCCTCTTCCTGTGGTTAATCTAGATCTAATTACTATGGATCTCACTAATACAGATCTAGCTAATATGAATTAAGCAAGCTAAGTGCAGAAAGGGCTGTTGTTTGTGATGACCTTCTTCTGCGGAGGAAGTGAGATACTCCCTGGGTGAAAAACAAAACAAAAACTTTCCCCTAAATCTCCTACCTACTACCTACCTACTGAGCGCCCCAGTTCTAGTGTTGCGTTAAAGAGAATTTTTCTATATCCACTTTTTCCACATCACACATGATTTTATATTATTCAGTCAAGCTAATTCTTAAATACTAAAGAGGGTTTTGACTCAATGCCATCAAAACAAAGCAATTTAAAGCCAGTAGCAACTGGTCCTGTGGGAGATGGGGAGGAGAAAAATGGTAATTCATCAGAAGGCTTTCCGATCTGCTGGTATGGCTTTCATGTCTGCAGACAAAGCATCAAATCATGGGTCACTGATCAGAAACTAATAGCAAACATCACTTTCTTCATAGCTTACCTTTCAAAGCAGAGGCTGAATCTGGTTAAGTCTGTAAACTATGAAAGATCCAATGTGCACCATCATCTGGAGAAGGACAATGCTCTTTTGGAAGGGGTCCTTCTCCTCCTCCCTCTCTTTTAAAGACAGAAGTGGCTAAGATAATATCTTCTAAGTACCACATTGTGGAACTAAAATTTCCATTGTCATGGGAGATGATTTAGAGGAGGTCAAATATAAGCTTGATTGAAGCCATCTAGTCATGGATAACTCTTGGCATAAGGATTTACTTTCTCCAGACTGACAAATCTTTTATGATCTTTCTTAGGTCTGCTTGCAAAATTGTATAACTGTTGATGTAAATGAATTTAGCCACCTACTAGCTGGCCACCCACTTCTTCTATTTTCCTAGGCATCATCGTGTTTTCCAGAAAGTTTGGTGTTCTCATGATGTGCCCAAACTGTGACAGATTAAGCTTTGTCTTTTGTGCTTCTAAAGAATATTTGTTTTATTTGGTCTTTTTAGCTTTCCATGGTACTCTGAGGAGCTTTCGCCAGTACCAGAGTTCAGTTTTGCTTTGTCATGGCCACGTTTTACGTTCACACAACATGGCACTAAAAGCCATGATGTAAACCATTGTGATCTTTATATTCAGTGAGATATGGCAACCTTCCAAAATCTTCTCTAAATATTTTAGAAAAATGCCATATTCAGGTGAACTTCCTGAGTGCTAGTCCCTAGAAGAGCAGCTTCCCAGATCTCCATTTTCTAGTTGAAAATTGGTGATTGGCTCTGTTGACCTGATCTTTGTCTTCTTAACATTTAGGTTTAAAACTATCTTCTCAGTCTCTTCTTTGACTGTGCTTAGTAAGGACTTTGTATCTTCTCCCATTTCTGTTGGCAGAATGGTGCATTTGAGTATCCGAAGTTGCTAGCCCTACTTTAAGGCTATATAATTATATAGCCATACGTCTTCTAACACAAATTGAAACCAGGACCAAGATTAGCATCCATGCTCATTAGCCATGACAAGAATAAGGAATGGCATATATTAAACTTATGCATAACTATGTTATGAAAAATTCAGTGCAATTTATAATAGCAAGTTAAAATTGAGGGTTTCTATTGTAAATGTCTGCAGTGTGAGCAAGTTTGGTCTTGTGGTTATAATGCCAGACTCATATCCTACTGTCATGGGGTTTGATTCTGCACTCCTCCATGAAGCCAGCTGGATGACCTTGGGCTAGTCACAACTCTCTTCTGAGCTCTCACAGCCCTACCTACCTCACAGAGTGTCTGTTGTGGGGAGAAGAATAGAACGATTTGTCAGCTGCTTTGAGTCCCCTTGAATGGGTGAGAAAAGTGGTGTAGAAAAGCCAACTTCTCCTCCTCCTCCTCCTCCTCCCTCTTCTTGAGATGCCCATGGGCAATTGGTAGGCCAGTGTTTGAGACAGGATGCTGGACTAGATGGGCTGTGGCCTGATCCAGCAGGGTTCCTCTTATGTTCTATGTTCTTACTAGCGTAAATACACCTCTCTACCCTAGCCTTTGGCTGATGGAACAACCTCCAGAAGACATGGAAACCATGCTGTACAGTTCCCAGTAGAATTCTGTTTTTCAAAAGCTGAATTATATTTTTGTTTTGCAGATAGTTATTTATTATATAAATAGCTTTTAAAAAACAGCTGAATGTAAAATGTTGATAGATTAGCTACTAGTAAAATGCAGCCTTCTAAGAATGTGATGTTTCTAATATTTCAAACTTCAGAGAAAAAAAATGCTTAGAATAGGCCACTGTCAAATGCAGCAATCATGTATCAAGTCTTTCCTCATCATTCCAATAAATGTTATGGGGGAAATTGTCACAGCTGTCATTTTCAGAAGCATGTCAGGTATAACATCTAATTCCACCTTTAAAGACTTGGTTGTAGTGATCTCAGTTTTGGCTTTGGAATGGAGGCGGTAGGGGAAGGTGTGGACATTGTGGTCTTGCAAGATCAGAATCTTTCTTTTTTTTTCCCATAAGAGAAATACATTGTTATATATAATCACAAAAAGAATTGATTTTGAGAGTTCTAAGAAGTGGAAATGTTTCAAAAATTGCAGAAGATATAAAGCAGAAATGCATGACTTGCTTTAGTATTTGTGTTGCCCACAATTGATTTTTTTTTTGAAGGCATTAAATGGCTGTAGCCACAAATTACTGTATTTGCTGTATTTGATCTTTTATTGGAGCAGAGATATTAGTAATCTAATCAATAATAATAGTTATCCTGATCTAATAATGACACAGATCTGATTGCATTAGTATTATATTAACTCCCCTGTGTTTTAATAACTTGCTATTGTTGTATTCACACATTAAGAAGACAGCTCTCTAGACAGAATAACTCCTTTTAATTAAAATAGTGGTATTGGATTCAGCTCACCCAAATGCATAATTAAAACTGGATAATGCTCTTTTCTATGAGGGCAGTTAAGCAATTAAATCATTTTCCAAACGGCATGCATCTTATTCTGGAGATTATTATGTGTGGTATGAGTGTTTGAGAAGTTTTACTCTGAGTGGATAAATGTTTGTTGAAGGGAAATCATGATTTAGGTCAAGATCTCCATGGTCCCGTTGAACAATGTCAGATGGACACTTAGAGCACAATGACTGAACATCATCTTGTGACAAAAGGGTTCCTGGAACATGGTAGCATCCTATCACTGCCAATCTTAGAGGTGGAATCCATTGAAGAATAGGAAGGAATGCTCTGGAAATACAATGAAAATGGGTCCAGGTGGTCGAGAAAGCATCCCTTACCAGCCAAAGCGAATGGTGAATCTGTCCCCTGCGTGTATCAGCCTTAGTGTACTTCAGCCATCAGGATGAATTGTGAAAAGGCCTCAGGATTAGATAGATCAACAGGAGGCTGCTGCATCTGCATTGTACAGGCTTTAGAACAGCAACTGTGTGCTAATGGGCAGTACAGTGCAGATGTCTAAGGTCTGTTCTGCTGGCATGGATGCATACTGACTTTGTATGACCACCCACTTTTGATGCAATTTGTCTCTCAGGCCCTCCTACACATGATGCAATTGGCTACATCAAACAGTACATTTTCAGAGGCACTTTGAAGACCCCATTGTTGCCAAAGTGGCTGATAGGGATGCGCATGAATATTCGTAACATTTGAAATTTGGCCGAATTCGGCTGAATTCAGATATTTGAATTCAAATCAAATGTTGGCACATTCAAAGACTGACATTTGAATTCGAATCAAATGTTTTTATACATTTGTATGAAGATTCATATGGGATTTGTATGCTATTTGTATGCATTTGTATGGGATCCGTATGCTATTCGTATGGGATTAAACATTCATATCGGATACCAATCCTACCACATTTGGAAGAGATCTATTTGAACAAATATAAATTTACTTGTATTGGATTCAAATCAAATACAAAAAAAGCATTTGTGCATATCCCTAGTGGCTGCGGTTGCAGAGGTACTTTGTAGGTGTCTTTGCAGTTGCAACTCCACCATCCATGACTCCCATCACTATGCCCACGGACTTTCTGCATCTGCACTATGTACAGATGCCTCTTGCCTCTTCCTTGATCCAGATCATGGCATGCTAGCACAGATCGTAGACCCCATTCATCAGATCTCCCACTAATCCAGATCTATGAACCCCTAGCAAATATATGAGCTGGATCCACTCTATTTCCTTGTGTGTACTGAGAAATTGGGGTGTGCATGAATATTCATAACACTCGTTATTCGTGTGAATTCATCCAAATTCGGACACTCATACACGAATTGAATGTTACATTTGTACATTAACATTTGTATGAAGATGAATGTTTCAGACATTCATACAAATAGTTCAGACAATCGTTAAACTGGGGAAGTAAGAAAGCTGCTGGGCCAGTCACATCTCCAACCAATTCAGATTACATCTGATATGGGTCAAGAGTGGACTAAAGGGGATGCAGGCTGGATTTGATACTTTCAGAGTGGATATGTTAGGGGATACGGATATGTATTGGATATGTATGAGTTCATGTTGGATACATATCCAATACATATCAGATATGTATGCATATCGTATCGAACAGAATCCTACTACATTTAAAGGGGGTCGATTCAAATGAATACTAATTTTCTAACGTTTGATTCATTATGAATCAAACGCCCAAAAACCCATTCATACACATATCTACTGAAAAGCTTCTTGATCCAGACTGCAGTGCAGACAATGCATTATTAGCAGCTCCTAGATTCAGATTAATAGATAAGTGCAGAAAGGGCCAAGAAGGAAAATGGTGTTTTCGCTTGTACGGGGATGCTCATCACAATTCAGAGAGTGAAACAGCGTTGCCAGTGGATATGCACACAAACATTCACACAGTTGTGCTAAGACTAAACTTGATGCTGCTGATAAAGGCTTAATTTGAATTAAGTTCCTGGCACTCTTGGTTGAATTGGTGGCAGAAAAACAAAGGCAGAGGACCCAGAAACCTTCATGGATAATCAGTAGTTAATACCTCCTTTGACTTATTCCATAATGAGATGTCATTAATGGCTGGTTAGATATTCAAAGACCAACTAACCATACCCTGCTAGTACCAGGAGATTCAAGGTCATGCCAAACCTTGACAACAATGAAGTAGCTCAAAGTCTCAAAGTGGAAGAGATGGCTTGGATCTCTTTTTCAGTGGCTCAGTGATTTCAGAAAAGATCTTAGTTCTCATGGCTATAGCAACTTAGCCACCAAGCATGAACTGGCTCAGTGTGGAGAAGTCGTTGACTCCAATAAGACTCTAGATTAGAACTTCTACAATGGAGTCCTCTGAGCAAATGCAGGACAGAGTGGTATCCCCAGGGTAAAAGGCATGGCATAATAGGCTTCTTTTGTGCTCCAGCCTCTTCTTGATGACACATCCCTAAGGCGAGCCCTGACAGCACTCCCATCTTTTGCAATGGCTTCCCATCCCCAAACAATGACAGACAGCAATCCCAGACATTCACTCTTTGACATTTTGCTACCTAAAGCAAAAGACAAAATAAGAGTGCACAGATGCTAGACTCCTGACTAGGACAGGTGGCCGGACGCACATCACTTTGGTCTTAAAAGAAGTGCACTGGCTGCTAATTCACTACCGAGCCCAATTCAAGGTGTTAACTTTAATCTATAAGGCTCTAAATGACTTGGGGCCCAAATATCTAAAGTAATGCCTACGTCCATACTGACCTGCCCATGCTTTAAGATCTGTAGGGAAGGCCCTCCTGCTTGTACCACTGACCTCAGCAGCAAAAGGAGTGGGCACCTGGGATATGATGGCCTTAGGCCATGGAATAGTCTCTCCCTTGAGCAAGCACCCTCACCTTACATGTTTAGGAGGGCAGTGAAGATGTACCTCTTTGGCTAAACAGGGATATAGCATTTTCTCCCACGTTTCAGGTACTTTTATTGTTTAATCATGTTTATATTTGGTTTTAAATGTGTAACCCCCCTGAGACCTTCGGGTATAAGGTGGGATAAAAATGCAAATAATAAATAATAAAATAAATAAGCATAAATACCATACCTGCCTATCATATCCAACTACACTAACATAGGCTTCTAAACTGCCCTGGGTTAACAGATAATATTCTTAAAATATACCATTTCTAAGGTCAGAGTTATTAGATCTCTCTAGTACAACTTGCAATTTTATTCTTCGCTTCAGTACTAACAGAACCAAATGTTCCTTGTAGAATTTCTGACCCAGAAAATTATCCCTTCATATTTTTCAGATATTTTGGTCCTTCTTCCTTTAAATACATTTAGGCAGAGATGAACAGCATGATAGCTTTCCAAGGTTGCTGGGTTTGATTCTTATAACTCCAGCCATTTTCAGGAATAATGAATAAACTATCAGTAGGAATGTGCATGAATATTCAAAATTTGATCAAATTTGGCCGAATTCGGACATTCAAACTCAAATTGAACGTCGGCCGCATCCCCATTACAAGCTTATTTTGATTTCAAACCATTTTCAATCCTTGAAGACCCCACATCAGTTTGGCTTAACACGCTTTCCGTGTGTTAAATTGCCCCAAAGCGTTGTAAATGTTAACCCTCATTTCAACAGGTCGCACTCCGGATCGTGCACTTCATGCATGTTACATTTTTTCTGTGGGGACCCTACCGTTTTAAGGGTGAGAATCCATGTTTAGGGTTTCCCTCTCCCAATAGCTTGCTTCCAAAGACAGTGATGTCAGTGTAAAAATCCAACCTTCACAGCAGCCGCTACACTGTAGCAATCCAGGCACTTCACACCTGATAACAATGTTGCAATTTTGCACAATTCTAGCTCTTTGGAGTTCTGACCTTTAAAGGGGACAGGAAAGCAGGGCAGGTTTTGGGAGATGTGTGAATGTTTAAAGCCCCCTTGCTTGAGTTGCCGCTGCTGCTGTGTGCCCTGTGCAATGGGGAGAATTGCTGGCTGCCCGCTGCCGGTTTTCCTCCATCCAGGCAAGCGGCAGCCCCTCAGTTCCTAAGTAATGGACCCTGCCTAGCAAGACACCATGAAACACAGTACCAAAATCTACTGAAAGATCAAGGAGCATTAATAATCTACAAAAGGAATGAAAGCAGTAGATGTGCTAACCCACTTCTATAGTAATAATGCCCATAGGTACCACATAGACTATCCCTTCCCAATTATTTTCTACCAGACCAACCAAGGAGATACTTTTTTGTAGATTCTGATGACTAAAAGAGAGCATTGCCACCCATAAGTTATGTGCTAGGCCTGCCAAGCAAGAGGACACAACTGGCAGGTTCACTGAGACTGCATAAGGTTTCAGGACCTGTGCACAGCTATGGGATGCTGGCAGTTGCACAAAGGAGATCTCTGCATATTCACCTGTCAAATAAATGGTCACTGCTAGAAAGGTCACGAAAGACAGAATAAGGTTTGAGAAGAGTTCTGTGTTCAAAAACTTTGAGGAAAGCCGCACGTTAGGCAAAAAAGGGATGCAGCATAATGGATTGGAGGAGCGACAGATATGAGTCATGGCTATCTCAGGATTGTGAATTAATTATAGCCTTGGGAATATAGGTGCAGGGAAGAGAGACTTTGGCATCCTGAGATAATTACTAGAGTAGCAAATCCATTTTCCCAATGAAACGAGGAAACATTTGATCTAAGGAAGCAGCAAACTTCAGACAAGAAAGCATCAGGGGAAAGCTGTTCTCACCCCATCCAGCACCATTCCCCTTAACCATAACATTTAGGGTTTGTTTGGTGCGCTGTTGTTTTGTGGAGCTGGAAGAAGATAAAACAAAAATGTGCCCATAAGGAAAAGACAAATACTTTCAATTCCTTTTTTGTTTGTTTGTTTGTTTCTCAGGAAAAACTACCGTAAATCTCCTCCTGCCAGTTGCCAGTCTTCTCCCACCTCTGAAACATCTTTCATTTGCAGTACTTTTACACCATCCTCAGTTACACATCCACCCAGGATCCCTGCTAATAGTGTCCTTTAACAAAGAATTTGAATAGATTAAAATAGATAAGCTGAGCACCCACTTTTAAAGCTGAACACCCACAAAAACAGGCTTTGTTACAGAATGTCCAGCACATCTCCTGCCTTCCTTTAATGAGTTCATCTGTTTCCATTCCTATGATTTCTGTTTGATCTTCTGAAAGTTGGCATATTTCCCTAATGTTGTATCCCTGTGGTTGGCATAACTCCATTTTGCCAGACTTGTAACTTTACTTGAAATACAAGAGCGTTTGTATCCATCTACATAACAGAAAGTGGCACAAGAAGCTGTTCTTTTGAAACTGCCCTTAGGCACCTTGAAACCACTTTCAGTAGAACAGGCAGATTCAAAAGTACTATCCTCTGCAAAACAATGCAGTGAGGACATCACGTGAGCAGGCAGTTGCTGATCCACCAGATGTCCCCTAGATTTTGTTGTACAAGAGCAGCAACATATCTAACCAGTACAACAGAGTTTTAGGCTGTATCCCCAAAAGACTTATTTGCCTCTCTAGTCTCCCTCTACTGTCACTCTATTCAAGCGAACTTTAAAAGTGCCATGCACTTCCGGAATAAGCGTCCGCATGAGGCTCAGCAAAACGCGCATTTAAAACGCACCTTCCATCCCCACGGAAGCGTGTTTTCTTTCCCTGCATCTATTTCTCCCCACCCCCTCTCCTGTTCAAAGGAAAATAGCCATCGGTTCTCTGTTCGTCTCCCAGATCTCCATCCCCCGAAATGGCTTCCCGTGCCAGCTGCAGCCATCGGTTGGGTGATCGTTTGCTCATTCACTCTTAGCACTTTCACAGATCACTGTCTAAATCCACCCGGTAGAGCAGCGGTGACTTTAAATACACCCACTTCATGCCTGATAACAATATTGCAATCCATCCATTTCACACCTGATAACAATGTTGCAATTCTCCGCAATTCTGACTCTTTGAAAGTACTGTGCTTTAGAAAGGAAAGGAAAGGGAAGCTGCAGCATTTCTGGGAGATGTGTGAATGCTTTATGGCTGTCTGTGCAGCAATCCCTGCCTCTTTTGCCACGGAGCATCCCCAAGGTAAATGCTGCGAGGAAAACCCGCGACTTCCAAAAAGAGCGATGAAAGTCTTCTTTAAAGGGCCAATACTTTGTCACAGGTTTTCCTGCTTTTGTAGCACTGGAAGCTCTTTAAAAACCCTGGCATGGGAACGCTCAGAGGCAAAAGAAGATTTTTAGCACACTTTAAATCGCTTGGGGATGCACCCTTAGAGAGAGAAGAAGGAAGGGAGGGAGGGAGGAAGTAATTAACCAAGAGAGTTTCCACTCATTGTAAAACCATCAGGTGGGACTTAGTTTTTCAAGGTGGTGACCACTCATTTACCCATGAAATTCAAAGCTGATCCAGGCTTTAGGGAGGATACTCCATGTTGCAGAAAGAGTACTTTGGGGAACACCAATCCTGAGGTTTTCTATGGAACGAGTTTCACATGGCCTGTGAATTACAACCCAAAATCTTTCTATGTTTTCTGAGAAGGAGAAATGAAGGGAACAGGGGCTCAAGCCACTTGTGGTGCAGCTAAGCCACTAAGCAAGGCATGTTCATCAAGGAACTTTATCCCTCTAATGCCCCTGGAGCTGAAGCTTTTCCTTCCTCCCGCAGCTGATACACCAGGTCCTAGGGTTTTCCCTGCTTGATATTTTTCTTTGTGTTGTCTAGGTATCCAGGTACACACACAAGCCCTTTCTGCATTAAGCCTCATATCCTGGAATAGGAGTCTGCAATCTGCATGCTAGTGCAGACTATGACAGACCTCACCTATGGCCTACTGTAGTCTGCACCATCATGAGGATGGCAGGCCCCTTATCTGGGAAATAATCCAGAATAGTCTTAGTGCAGAAAAGGCTGTGCACGAATATTGGTAACATTCAAAATTTGGCCAAATTAGGCCAAATTTGAATTCGAATTGAATGTTGGCACATTCAAAGATTGACATTTGAATTTGAATAAAATGTTTTGATACATTCAGATGAAGCTGCATATGAAGCTTCATATGGGATATATATGGGATTCGTATGGGATTTATGTGCACTTGCATGAGATTCATATGGGATTGAACGTTCATATCAAATATGAATCCTACCACATTCATATTGAATATGAATTTTCTTGCATTCAATTCAATATGAGTTGAAAAAAAAACCCATCATTCATGCACATATCTAGCCAGCACTGCCACCATGACATTATTCATCAATGCTCCCTGTCCCTTTTCCTTGGTAGGACATTTTCAATTTCCCTCACACAGCAGGTTTAATTTAATTTTTTAAAGAAAACCAAAGGTTCATTTGTGCAAAGGTTCATGTCTGCCTATCCAGGTATCTCAGTTTTTCAAAGAAAGCCAGAAATGTGAATAATTTGCTGGTGGCAAAGTACCTACAACATTTCTAAGCCTTCCTTATAGGGTTATCATGACCGCACGTTTTTCTGCCTTTCTTTTCCTGCCAAGCCTGCCAGGAAGGTTTAGAAACATTGCAACTAGTTTATCCACAGCCTGCAGTGAATTATTTGAGTCTCTATGTTTATGAATTGACAAAAGAAAGTGAAAAGTGTTTTGATGTCATTGCTATTTTCTTTGATTTTATTCTGAAAACTTTGACTTCGCTATATTTGCTCACCATCACCTCAGGTTTTATTTTGTTTATTGGTAAATCTGGCTCCTTGAATACATTTTACTTAGCGTTCCCACTCCATTCCTTTAATATGTTGTTACCAACGTCACTTGAAGATATACATATAGCAGATCGTGTACATGAAACTAAAGGGCTTGCTGGTCTCTCCTTTGGGTCCCAAGTGTTAGAAAATTGTTTTTGGATCAAGTTTAAGCTGGTAGTGCTGAGTGCTTTTTGGTTAAAAACACACACCATAGCTTTCAATGGTTAAAAATAAAACTTAAGCTTTATTCAAACAAAACTCAGCTTACAATTTGTTCTGTTGTAGTACAAAACATAGATGAAACAAACCCTGCTCTAAACAGTAAACTTTCCCATACAGATGGACACCTAGGGTGTTTCCGCACTTACTGCTTGAAATCCAGATTAAGGAAATCCAGATTTCTGAAATCCGTCCCCGGGAAGATCTGTCTGAAATAGGGATGGATCCAAATGAGGCCTAAATCATCTGCACTTGCGTGGGAAGCACGGATAGCGAGGAACACATTGTGTATTTGCTGTGCGTATGCCAGAGCACCGATATCCAGAAGTCAGGCCTTTCTGCGGCCATGCTGCCCAAGGTGCTACATGATTGGAGCACTCAGCCATCAGTCACCGCTTGTCTCCACCATGTGTGGGTATGTCAGTGACAGACTGCCCACCAATCAGCGTCGTGCCCAAGATTCCATGGCTGCCCAGTTGCGCTCAACATGGCAACTTCCAGTCCCACCCACATGCATTTCGCCTCCTGTCCCTGTGTGGAAGCATCATCCTTCAATCCGGAATTTGCATGCAGGAACAGTTTGAAGACCTAATTTTTCAAGTCTTCCCGAAAACCTTGATTCGGCAGCCTCTAGACCCCTTTAGAGACAGATCTCGTGTGAGGCCGTGTGGAAGCGGCGTCCTTGAAGGGGCCCTAATCTGTTCCACTGTGCGGAAGGTAACTTGCAGATGTCTGCTATATGTGTCCTTATTGGGTGCTTAATGGGGTCTTAACGGCCTGTGCGGAAACACCCCTATTGTGCCATCACACATTTACAAGAAGGGAGGGAACACTCAGAAGCAAACAGCAGCTTCTTAGTTCAGCTCAGCTCATTGTGTTGTCTGTAGGAGGAGCGAACTGAAACAGTCTCCAGGCCCACACAAAGAGAGAGCAAAATAATTTAAAGAAATCCAGCACCCCTCTCCCAAAGTCCAGGCATACTTAATTGCCCATTCCAAGACAGAAACGAGGGATGTGCCAAATGGGTTTTTTTGGCATTTGATTCTTATTTGTTAGAATAGATCCCCTTTCAATATGAATGTATTCTGCCCGATACAAATACAGCGAGGTCTTTTTTTTGTGTTCCCACTCTTTGCTTATAATGCAGACTTGCAGGGAAGAAAACCCCTCCCCTCAGCAGAACCTCCTCCCCACGCAGTCAACAAATGGGCACCATCATACACTGGCTTCATTGGGGTGGGCAATTCAAACCCCACCCTCTATATAAACCTTTCCCGGATCAGATCATGGATCAAAAGAGGTCTCAGTTTTTGTTCACTGCTTGTCCTCCCAATCTTGTTAGCACAGCTTCTTTCTCCTGTTAAAAAGGCAATAAAATATTAAAATTGCTTTCCCTTTTTCCTTATAACGGCAGGGGGTGATCATGCTGGGGAAGCGAGGGAGGGACAAGGGGCGAAGCAGAGAGGTTCTTTGAGCTGGATCAGCACAGTGTGAAATGGCAGGCACTGAGGCCAAAGTCATTCTGATCACTGCCTTCTTAAGTAAAATCAGACACTTTTGACTCCCCACTAAGGTCTGATCTCTCATTACATTGTAAGCTACTACAAACTCTGCTGACTCTTCCCTTTCAGCCAAGCCTGATATCCTTAGCATGTAATGACAAGAGCCCATGGAAAAGGAGAGGAAATCATGGCTTATCATTGGATCAGAAGGAACTGAGAAGACCGCCCCTAAAGCATGGTACCCTCCCCCCAAAAAATCCTGCTTGCATTCCCATTGCTAAATAGTGAGGATTATTTCTTAATCCAGCAGCAAGATCTCTTTTGATTCAAATATAGATAATCCGTGTTTTAGGACCTTTGAAGCTTCAGAAACTGCAGATTATTTTAAAACTTTTGCTTCTCCCCCAAAGATTCTTGTATCCCCCAAACTCCAGCATTGCACCAATTAGGGAATTGAATCACCAGGTATCTGGAATTGGGTGAAGAGGCTCAAGGAGCATCCTCCTTAGATGTATTCCAGCTGGTCTCTTCTAGCCTGGGTACAGTGTTAAAGTTACACCTATGCAAATGGAACCAGATTAATTCTGCCGGACCCCAGGGGCAACCAACCTCTATTTCACTACAAACAGCAAGTGCTCAAAATGATTTCAAAGCTCTTTAAATCTTGAATGGTAACACACCCTTATTCTGTTATATTTGGATATTCTGGAATAAAGCATGGATTTTGGAATATCCTTTATTCCTGAATATCCAAATATAGGGGAATAAATAACTGACATCTGGATGCAGCCAAACAAAGCCAGGGACTGACAAAAAGGGGTGCATTTTTCAATGTGCTGCTGCAGGGGGAGGAAGCGGCCTGAGTTACCTGCAATGGATTGAAGTGGAATAGACAGGGCAGTATTGAAACCTGAACTATCAGCCACTTGAACTTGAGGTAATAGTACAGCACAGCTGAAGAGAAACTTTAGTACTCTGTTCTGATTAGCATAAAACTGCTTTCAAAAAATGCAGGTAACTATTTAACACATCCTTCTTGCTGCGTTAAAGTATATGGATAGAGGTGCACGTTGGTGAAAGCAAAGAACTGTTGTCTATGTGTTTCCTTTCTAGAAATATAATTCTTATTCCCCATTGCTCCTTCCCCAACCCCAGTCAGCTACGCCACCCTCAACTCTAACATGAAATCCTACATGACACAGTCAGTGTGTGATAAATTAGCTGGCAGAGCAGGATGAGATTAGGGTGACATTCCAGGAGCTGCTGACATTTCTCAGCATTACCAAAATGTCTGGAGTGCGGTAGAAGCAATTCCAGCTACTGCAAACTATGTGCCCTGCTCTTGGCGTGCGTGCACAAATGTGTGTCTGCTTCCCTAAAACCCTTTCACCTTCTTGGAGAAGCATTTAGAAAGCTGGGGCTTTTTTCTGTCCTTTTAAAATCTCATTACAGCTGTATTTTTGTAAAAATAAAATTTGAGATCACCACACCACCACCCCAGAAATATCAAGCATTTCCACTTCATCTGCACTATTTCATGTCTGTGTGGCAGTTTGAGAAGTGAAACCATTTTGCCATGTGACCAAGCAACCTTTCTTTCCATCCTCCATCTTTTTACCTTAGCAGCATGGATTACTTGTTATCACTCAGGCTGTAGTCACACTTAAGGTTTAATCCAGCTTCAGGTCACTTTCAGAGCGAGAGGATACCTTGGGTGTTTTTCCACTGTCAGAAAGTACCCATTTTTGCACCCATTAAGGACCCATTTGGGTGTGAGCCGGATGACCCCATTTCCACCACGGCACCCATTTGGGACGCATTTGTTTCCACCACCGCTGGGGAAATCCGGATCATATGGGTACATCTCAGCCTTTAATCTGGATTTTCTGTAGACCCCATTAATGGATCTTCTTAGCTTCAAAGGTCCTAAAACACGGATTATCTATATTTGAATCAAAAGAGATCTTGCTGCTGGATTAAGAAATAATCCTCACTTAATGGGGTCTACAATGGGGTCTTCAGCCAGAAAATCCAGATTAAAGGGAGCCTGTTTCCTAGAGGAGGCTAGGGGGAGGGGATGCACCCATGGGGGGGGGAGCCCCAAAATCCCAGCTTCAAAGTGATTTCAGAGTCATTTCTATTCAATGCCATTATTTAAGGGATTAAGTGGAGGTTGGGGGAGATTCTAGGTTTAATACAATGTCTTTATATTCATATTCAATCCACCGCGCTCCTTTAATCCGGATCTAAGAAGATCCGGATCTAAGGAATGGGAAGTACTCAATGTGTTTCCGTGGGTGGTCTAGCACCCAATAGCAATAGCCTCTCCCCTGTGGAAACACTGGAGCACCCATTTGGAAATCTGGATCTACCCATGAGGGGTCTGCTTGTCACCCCAGGTCTTTTGGGGGACAGGGGTGCAATCTCCGAAGTGGCTTTGAAGTCATTTTGAAGTCACTTCAAAGTTTGTGCAAAACAGCTCCATTGAAGTCTGTGCTGATCTTCGGAGTGAACTTCGAAGATCAGCACAGACTTCAAAGATGCTCCGGAGCTATTTTGCACAGAAAATCTGGATTAAAGGCCAGAAAGTACCCATTTGATCTGGATTTCCCCAGCGGCATTGGAAACAATCGAGTCCCAAATGGGTGCTGTGGTGGAAATGGGATCATCCAGCTCACACCCAAATGGGTCCTTAATGGGTGCAAAAATGGGTACTTTCTGACAGTGGAAAAACACCCCTTTTTAACTATTCATTTTATATTTTGTTTTGTCCACATTTCCACTTACCAAAGGAGTGCTACTGCTGCCCCAAAACAAAACCACCTGCTGCCACTGTGGTTTTATTTGCAGTAGCAGCAGCACCACCCTATTTCTGGGCGCTATTGGCAACAGAAGCACCATTGTTGCATGTCATCGTTTTGCACCTTGAATGGAGGTACTTCCATTAGCCACTGAAAAGACGCCTCCTTGCTTGGAAGTGGAGATGGAGGAGAGATCTTTTCCAAAGACAATCATGGCCATCTTCTCCTGCATGCCTCCTCGGAGACTATAGAGCTGGGCTCCATTATACAGTTACAAAAGTTAGACATGAGATCTTACGTATAGTGTAGGATGTGAATAGAGATATGAATGAATAAATATGAATTAATGAAGACATCCTTTACTTGTCCTCTATATGAGAACCTTTCTAGTTTATGTCCAGTTTAAAATAGGCTGTAAAGGAAGCCATGAAAGGGAAATTGTCCTAAGATGTCCATTTACATTTAGCACCTTGCCAGTTAGACACAAAATACCATTTTATATCTGAGGCCATATTCTTTTTAACCTCTCTTTTACCTCGTCCCTTAGCATGCTAACTTCACTTAAGTGGCCAGGGTTCTGTGATCATACTATACATGGCTGTGAAGAATGGGATTTATATAGTATGAGAACAGCAGCCCACAATTGCTGTTATGCATTTGTATGGACTCTGTCTGCTATTTGTAATACACTTGTGTGGGATCTGTGTGCTATTCATATGCATGTGTGTGGGATTCATATGGGACTGAACATTCGTATCGAATACAGATCCTACCACATTCAAAGGGGATCTATTGGAAAGAATACAAATTTTTTTGCACTCAATTTGATATGAATCAAATACACACACACACACACACAAAAAAAAACAACCCCATGCACATCCCTAATATATAGTCTTGATGTTTATGGAGTGTTTCTATCCACTTCTGCAGTTGATTTTTTATTTTGCATGCCATTTCTTTCCCCACTGTCTCTAACGACTGGTGAGGTGGCAACAGGGACCTTCGTCCTGTCATTTCTTGTGCTAGGCTTTGGTTATTTTATCTTTTCTTTTCAGGTCTGTCCCATTATAATGTCACACTGAGCTGGTAAAATCCTATTGAAATCTTGACAGGTGATGGACTCGTCACCTTCTGTGTTGCATGTTACCTTTTCTTGATGACTAAATGTGCATATGTTCAAATCTCAAGAAGAAAGGGAAAACTACAAAGTCTCCCTCCCACAAAAGCAATTGGATTAATCACACAGTACACAGTGTTGTATCTGAAAACCAAATCCCTTAACTTGTTTCCAATGAAAATGAGAGAGAGGTCAATAACAAGTAGCACTAGTCATACACTACAAAAGAAGAGAGGCTCCCTGGTGTTATAATAAAACAGAGAGCCCGCTAAAATAAAAATCCTATTTCTCTTTTTTAGAAGCTTAGCTCTTTAATCAAGGAACCATCTGGATGTATGCAATGATATGGATTTGACCCAGTGGTAGGACATAATGCTGGCCACAGAAAGGCCCGACTCCCACTTGAATGATCAGAAAGAGCACTTCTTCTGAGGCCTCAGCTCCACATATGGCCCTCACAAAGAGGTGTCTCAGCTCCATTGCTACTAAGAAGGCCAGCCGTCAATCCTCACGAAGCAGCTTCCTGGCGCCATATTGCTGCTGGGAAGGCCCACGTGGAGCGATTCATTTTTTAAATTTTTTTAAAAATTATTTTCCAAATGTACATATACAAATACAAACATTCAAAACAATACAGAATACAAACAAAATATGACAACCAGTACTAAAACAAAACAAAACAAAAACCCCTTACACTTACTATATGCATCAAGTCTCATTTACTTCCGGTTTGGCAATATAGCTATATAAGTCTTTCCAACTATCTTCAACTAAGGTATTAACATTCCCTCCCAACATTCATGAACTAAGCGATTCATGAACTAAGATTTTGATATCTTTAATGGGCACCCAGGGTGCCTATGTGGTGGAAACTGGGCCACAATTTTTTAGACAGCAAGTGAAAGATGAGTATTAAATATATATGCCAGGTAGATCAATTCCATGGATGTTCGTCAGCCTCACCACCTCAGCCTCAGTTCCTGGAGATCCATCCTGTACCTATGATTTTTTAAAATACTTTTTTGAACAATAGGAAGATAGCTAGGCATATACGGCTTTACCCAATGAAGAAAAGTTTAAGAAAAAGGAAAATTCCTGCCCAGGTAGGCATCTCATAAAGAAGGTTTTTTTGTTTTTTGTTTGTTTGTTTGTTTGTTTGTTTTTTAAGATATATGGAGAAGAGCATCCTGACACCTTTGTTCTGGTGGAAAAATACATTTAAAAAAAGAGTTGTACTGCTGACCATATCCTTAAGTAAGGTCATACACTGTGACTTTGGATGTCCTAAGGCAACCCTTGTTACATGGAGCAACATCAGGCTACTTTAAAGTAGTACAAAAATATTTATTTACTTACTTATTTATACTTATGTATTAGATTGACATTTTGCAGATATCTGAAAACACTACACAGTCTACAAGAAAATGAAACAAAATCAAAAATTAAAATAATCGCAGTGGGTAGAAATATGCTTTAAATAGCAGTTGAGAAATGGATTGAAGGCTGACTTGGTGTTTGTCATGTGAAGTAAATGAGTGCAAGTGACACTAAAGACTGCTTATTCTGATCATTCAGATAGGATCTGAATAGGGGATTCAGAAGTCATGCCCCCCTGCATCCTAACCATTTCTGACCTTCCAATGGTACTCCCATTGTCCCATTTTTGGTTAACACTATTTGGTTTGTGAGCCGCTTTGAGCCCCCTTAAATATGTGAGAAAAGCAAGGTGGAAAAGCCAACTTTTCTTTTTTCTCTTTCCCAGTAGGGATGCGCATGAATGTGGGATTTTTTGTATTCGATTCATATTCAAATCAAGTGCAAGAAAATTCATATTTGTTCAAATAGATCCTCTTCAAATGTAGTGGGATTCAAATTCGATACGAATGTCCAATCCCATATAAATCCCATACAAAGGCATATGAATCCCATACATATCCCATTCAAATCCCATATGAAGCTTCATACAAATGTATCAGAACATTTCATTCAAATTCAAATGTCAATCTTCGAATGTGCCAACATTTGATTGGAATATTAATGTCTGAATTTGGCCAAATTCGTACAAATTTTGAATATTTGTGCACATCCCTATTTCCCAGTACTTGTTAACCAAATAAAAATGCAGTCCTGGATGTGAGTGCAAAGGGTTCATTCCATTTTAGTAGATATCTCTTGGCTATTTTTGGTCAACAAAAAAACAAAAGTAGAACAAACGGCTTGGAAGTAGGCAATATTATTATTTGTATATCAAACCTCTTCTGTCAATAAAACTGCTTAGAGGTGCCCCTTCAGAGAACCAGAAATTGGCCATGACTCAATAGTACCTAACAACTACAAAATAGATAACAGATTTATAGGCAATGTGATGACAACTAGCACTTGCACATTTATTAGTACTTGTTTTAATAAGAGCCTGATCTGGAACACCCAATTTGAAACTGGGAGGTTTGTCCATCTACTGCACCATTACACTGTGTTCCTGTATTTTCTCCAATGATGGTTTGAATTAAACATTATTTGTTTCAGTAGTGAACAGTAGTAGTTATTTAACAGTGAAAGAAAACAGCTTGTCACCTTGCTAATGTATTCTCTCACTCTGAAAGTGGACTGGAGCTGGATTAAACCTTAAGCATGACCACAGCCTAAGACTAGATTTTCTACAACACAGAAAAAATAACTCAGAGGTGCCTGTCATCCTCTCCCTCATCAATACCAGCACTGTGCAGATGGAAAGCAATGGCAGGACCTTCAAAGCTTTCCCTAGGCCTCAAAGCTTGGAAAGCCAAGAACCATGTGGACATATACTATATACACAGCACCTTCCAACAAAGAGGTGGGACATGCAGTTCCTACCACACAAGCATCCTTTTCCTGCATCATATGGATGAAGCCTCAGTTTGAGTCCAGTACTGGTTAGTTCCACAAGAACTGGAAGTTTAGTGTCTCTCAGTTTTCACTTACTTGGAAGCCTTGAAATGGACTGCAGCGTCCATAATAATCTCTGATATGTTTCAGTTTAATTTTTTATGTTGGGGACTAATGTTCATCCAGCATCTGAGATTTATATTTTGAGGTATTTTATAGATTCTCTGTTGTCTTATCTGTTTTGTTAATGGTTCCAAGTTTGTAGTGAAGAGCAGTATAGAAGCCGCACAAATGAACAAACAAACAAACAAACAAACAAACAAATGAGATTAAAATTATGTTTCATGTATGCGTGGGCATATGTACCCCAATGCACACAATAAATAATAAGATGTTTAAATCTAAATGGGTCACATTGGATGGCACTAATGGGAGCTGAAGGCCTGCAGTAGTGGAGGAAGACAGCTACATCATCTATTTCATTATTTGCTATATTGCTTTTTCTTCTTTTGTATCCCTCTTTTTACACTTTTCATCTTTGTGGTCCCTATCATTGCAGCCTAGCTAGTATTGGAAATATAGCATTTCATGTGTGTATGAGAGAGACAGACAAGTCAACCTAACCTGACAAGAGGGGCAGAGCTTAGCCTTCTGTCAGTGTGTTTAGTCACTGAATTTATTATTACTGAGATAGCTGAGAACAGATCAATCTGTACTATGTTATCCTTGCTGCATTTTAAGTTAACTTTTATTTTCACTAGTCTTTTGAGTGGTGCATTTTTGGGATCACTGCAGAGTCTTAGTCTGCAAACTCTGGGAAATCACACAAGTCTGATTTTTCAACAGCTACCGTAGTCTGTTTAGATCTGTCTGCCAATGCTGCTTCTTAATCTTAAATAGCAGCAGTCACACTTGAGGAAATCCTCAGTGCGGCCCCCTTCTCTCTAGGCTGCCAATACTCTCCAGTTCAGTCCCTGGTCAGACACTTGTGTTCCAGATGAAGGACTTCTCAACCATCTGTGCCAATTCATTACATTCCTGACCTACAATAGCCTCTGCCATTCCAACCTCGGCTATTCCTGTGCATTAAAGAAAGTTGGGAGGGTTGTCAAAGAATCAGGCTTCTTAGTTATGAAGGAACTTCCCAGCTGATAAAGCTTTGGTCCTCTCGAAGGACAGTGAAGATAATCAAACCAACATAAATTCAATTTACATTAATTATAATAGCAGCAGCAGAAGTAATGCCAAGAATTCCACTTCATCACAGTGATCCTTAGCTTGGCACAAAATGGAACTAAAGGCTAGTGCAGAAAGGGCCACATTCTCCACGCATGCATCCCTCCATGGCTTGTTTGCAGAAGCATAGCACAGCCAATTCAATTGTAATGGTTAAAGTTTTAGAAGATTCCCTAATATTGGTCATAGTTGCTATATTCATCAATGGGTGTTTTTCCACTCTCAGAAAGTACCCATTTTTGCACCCATTAAGAACCCTTTTGGGTGTGAGCTGGATGATCCCATTTCCACTACAGCACCCATTTGGGACCCAATTGTTTCAACTGCCGTTGGGAAAATCTGGATCAAATGGGTACGTTCTGGCCTTTAATCTGGATTTTCTGTAGACCCCAATGGAGTCTTTGGGCAGAAAATCCAGATTAAAGGGAGACTATTTCCATGCATGTGTGGCAATGGGGACTAGAGGAGGCTAGGGGGAGGGGGTAAACATGGGGGGGGAGCCCTAAAACCTAAGCTTCGAAGTCATTTCAAAGTCACTTCGAAGTCACTTTGAAGTTCACTCCGAAGATCAGCACAGACTTCAATGGAGCTGTTTTGCACAGACTTCAAAGTGACTTCAAAGTGACTTCGAAGCCACTTCAGAGATTGCACCCCCTGTCCCCCCAAACACCTGGGGTGACAAGCAGACCCCTCATGGGTAGATCCAAATTTCCAAATGGGTGCTCCGGTTATTCCACGGCAGGAAGGCTAGCACCCATTGCTATTGGGTTCTAGACCACCCATGAAAACACATTGGGTACTTCCCTTAATCCAGATCTACTAGATCCAGATTAAAGGAGCGCAGTAGAAAAGCATCCAACGACAGCAAGACATATCCCACATGGAGGCTATGTTAGCACACAATGCTTAGCCATAAGACCATCCTGCACATCACTCCCTTTCTTCACATAAATAGGTTGGAAAAGACAAAAAGACTTTCTGGACTCACTTAGAATGAGTGCAAATTGGGTAGCCTGGCTTGTTTAGATCTATCAAGCCACAATTATTAACCAGCTTTAAAACCTTGTTTGCTGTTAATCAACAACTTAACTAGGGCTGACACCTAAGTAAATGAATATAAGACGGAAGGCTTAAAAGTTGTCTCTTGTCTTCTATGGAGAACTTTAGAATATAAAAACAGAGGGAAGACTTTTCATGTCCAAAAAGAAGTCCCAGTACATCTTCACTTCCTGGCACAGTGGAGGAAGAGGGAGGAGGGGAGGAGGAGGAAAAATGCTCACTGCAGAATTTTAAAGGTACAAAAACAAAACAAAAATTAAGATAAGCTTGTCAGTGTCATCACTTGGTCCTCCTCCTCTTGATAACATCTGTTCCAGTGGGAAGAAATTTCTTCATACCTAACATTTTTTATAAAAAGTAATTCCTCAGAAAAGAAACATCATTTCTTCCAGAGCCTGAATGACCCAGCCTATGATCATGAATGGCTCAACCTGTAGAAAAACAAAGAGGCACATCAAAGTTTCTTCAATGTCTTCAATGAGGTAATAATGGCTATTTATCAAACAGGGGTTTAAGTTCAGCACAGTCGTATTACCTGTTTTTGCTGCTTGGATCCATCATATTCACAGGAGCTTCTTCTCTGATACATCCCTCTTCATTCCTTGAGAGCTGGGAAAGAAGCAAAGTTTTTGTTCCCACTTTCAGCTCATACACATCAGAACCTAGAAGTTTGCAAATATATTAATGTTTGCTTGACCAACACCTTAATATAATTCTGGTAACAAGTCAAATATTTTAAAGACTGTACCAGTAAGGCTACATTCAGGTGTTGCTTACTTATCCCAGTATATCTGAATATTCTGGAATGTCCATGCTTTCTTCCCTGCCTATATAGTTTTCAGTCATTTTTCATTGATGCATGCTTGGAAATGCTATATGGGTGCTTCCGCACAGGGGCAAATTAAACCGGATCCATTACACAAAGATTTATTAAAACCGGCTCCCAGGGGAACCGGTTTTAATAACTCCGGGTGCCCAGCAGATCCAGTTTAATGGGGTAGATCCACATCTAAGAGATGCGGATCTACCCCGCGCCCATGCCTCCGCACACGCGGCGCTGATCCGGATTGGAGGCGGGTGCTGTGCTCCCCTGGCCCGCCACCATTGGCTCGCCCTCGCCAAGCCTGGCGAGCCGGGGGACCTCGCCACCCTGGGTCGCCCTCGCCCCGGAAGTGGCGGATCGCCGCTTCTGGAGCCAGGGCAAGCTTCCCAAAAGCCTGCCCTAGCCCACCCTGGGGGGAGCACGGCGATTCCCCTCCTTACCTCGTCAGTGTCACCCCGAAACTGAAAGCAGGCATGCAGGATGCAGCGCGCTGCATCCTGTGCTCCTCCTGAGTGGCCGGGGCTGCACCTGGCAGCCCCTGCCCTCAGGAGCCATTCTGCGCAGGCGCGCTGCCCTGACTTGTGCGCCGGCCAATCAGGCGGCGTGCAGGACGCAGGCACGCTGCATCCTGGGTGCCTGCTTTCAGTTTCAGGGTGACGCCGATGAGGTAAGGAGGGGATCTGCCGCGCTCCCCCCAGGGTGGGCTAGAGCAGGCTTTTGGGAAGCTCACCCTGGCTCCAGAAGCGGCGATCTGCCGCTTCTGGGGCGAGGGTGACCCGAAAGGTGGGAGCCCCCTGGCTCACCATGCTTGGCTCCGGGGAGCCAATTGTGGTGAGCGGGGGTAGGGCCATGGGTTAGCGCACTTGCGCTGTGCAGCCGCATTCAAAACAGATGTGGATTCACAGCACAAAACCACTTGATATGTGGTGTGCTAGAAAAAACCATTAAGCACACATTAAGTCTGAATAGGTGCGGACGCACCCACCGGAAGTGTGCTTCTTTGCCCCCGCTAATGCGGACGCTCTGGCAGCAAACTGGTTTTGCCGCCGAAATCCGCATTAAAAACGGGCTCCCTGTGTGGACACCCCTCACCGGAAGTGTCCTAATTAGTGACCCGTGTGTGGAGGCACACATTGGAATGTGTGCTTAATTGGTGTTAAAGGGCCTGTGTGGAAGCACCCTATGTGTTCACTTTATACCTAGTAGGAGGCCCCTTTTGTTTCTGAATATGAAGTGTAACTTTAGTATTCAAATATAATATGGATATGAGCAAGGACTATACATTGAGACACATTAAGAAATTCTCTTGGCAGCACAGAAAACAATGTATTGCACTTACATCATAGGATCTTCTGACCTGGCAAATGTCCGTCCTGCTCTACCCAAAAAGTTTTCTGATTTTACGTAGCACTACATTCTCAAAAGCTTCTTTTCCCGATCCTAATTATCAAAATTTAAGTGAGCAATTGCATTCAGAAAATTGAAAGCATCCTTTTGAAGAAGGTTATTTATCCATACCATTCTCATCACATTTATATTATACAGCCAAATTGCCCAGTATGCCCATAAAATATATCTCTTTTAAGTCAAAATCATATTATTTGCTTCCAGGTCTTGACTGTGAAATGTCAACACATGCAGCATGAAATACAATGTGAAACTTACTATTGTGTTCGCAAGGAGAGGTGGGAGAAAGTAAAAAAGTTCAGACAGCTCCCAGATACACACACATGAAGTTAAGGAGCTAATGACATTTAACGCTTCACTAATTGTGTTCTTATTTCCAAGGTACATTGCTTCCAGGGCTGAACTAATTATTATTTTTGAACTAATTATTATTTCTGTTTACCTACAATTATATAAACGGCATCGCTTAAGGAAAAAGCTCCCTACAAAGTTTGTGTGATTATTTTTCATTTTGCATATTTTTCATCAGTAGTAACATTATTCACTTTACACTGAGCTACTATTTTTAAAAGACTCTCATGAATATTTTTATCATACTTTTCAAAAGAACATAACAATTTTCCATCAGCCTAAACCTATATAATTAATTTACTATAGCTATACCTATATTGCTCACTTATGTTTACTTATAACATCTTGCCTAGTTGTACCCAACTTTCTTTTGTTAATGTACTTTCTGAACCACCATTTGATAAATAGTACAATTTTTAGAAAATTATAATTACAACATAAATCAGGTCTATTTTTCAATTTAATTGCTATTACATCATATAGCAAGTAAGTAAGTAAATTTAATGATTAGTCAAATGACCATATGATACAAAAGTTTAAAAATAATGGTACAGCAATAAAATTCAAATATAAAAACCAAATATTACTAATAAAATGGTTATATTGTGTCTAATTAAATTCATATATATCGTATATATTATATGTTTCCTTTTATCTTATCATAAGAGCAGCAGAAGGCTGGGCTCTGCCATCTTGCTCCCAGCAGTGCCCCTCCCTCCTCCAACTGCTCCCATCACAAGATGGCAAAGAGACTATGGCAGCCAATCCACCAGTTGAAAAAATGTCTGACCCTGAGGCTCAGCAGGGTGAGTCTGAGTAGATGCTGGCTGACCATCTCTACCATCTTCCGGTTTGTCATCAATGAAGTGCAAATTCAAAGTAAAGAGAACAGGAAAATTCCAGCAACAAGAAACAGTCAGAAGAATTGGAACTGAAGACCTCAAGTGCTTGCTTTTTGCTGTTCCCTCCCACACCATTTTCCTTTTGTTTCTTGTCTCTTTAGATTGTAAGCCTGAGGGCAGGGACCTGTCTAAGATTAATATAATATTGTACAGTGCTGAGTATATGTACAGCGCTTTAGAAATAAACTATAATAATAATAATAATAATAATAATAATAATAATAACAACAACAACAACAACAACAACAACAACAACAACAACAACAACAACAACAACAACAACAACAACAACAACAACAACAACAACAACAACAACAACCCCCTGATGGGTGTGGCCTTGTCGTGGCGGTGGGGCTTGAGTGCTCCAATGAAGCTGAGAGCTGGGCCGGCGGTAGTGCAAACTACTGGCAGGTTCAACCATGCCGGAGTAGTCGAAGCAGAGGAGCCAGACTAAGTGCACCCAACCCATTTATCACAATGGAGACACAAACAAAAAAGAAGTCTATACTGGCTCGGTCGTCGCCCAGGATAAAAAGGACCGCGGCGGTTGCTGAGGAACCTGGGCAATCGTCGACAAATGGGCTACAGGAACAAAATCCACAAACAAGGAAGCGGCAGAAATTCTCAAGGTCAGAGAATCGTGTAGTCATGAAGTGTTACTACAAATCAGAACCTGGAAAACGATGCTATCAAAAACGGATGCACCAGCTATGGAAACAAGAATACCCAGATTCGAAGATAACAGAACTGCGGCTAGCTGATCAGAGAAGATTCATAAGCGGGACTAAAGTGTTCAGTGAAGCTGAACTCGAAGAAATACGAAAAACTAATGAAACTGAAGCACCGCAGCCTATTGTGGCAGCAACAGAAGCTCCAACAAGACCAGGAGTCACTGATCACCTAGAACCAGATGAAAATCTGGAAATTCTGCAAGAAGAGGAAGAACAGCAGCATGAAGTCATGGATGAAACACCTGGCACATTGTCGCAAAGACAGCAGGAACTGAAGGACAGAATACTGGCTCATACAGCATCAAGTACAGAGCGAAAGCGACTGCCAACCCTAAAAACTATAGGCAGAAAATGACTTGTCCCACTGATGAATGACATCAACTCTGCCCTTGTAACTGTTCAGGTAGCAACAATCGAAGAACTGAACCAGCTCGCCTACAGTACAGCTGTGATAGTAACAGAAGAACTAGGGTTACTGCAACCAAAACTAACTAGAAATTCAACTGGAAAGCCAAAGTGGAAAGTTCGACTGGAACTGAAAATAAAAAGCCTGAGATCAGATGCCAGCAACCTAAAAAACATGAAGGAGAAGAAACTGAACAACAAGAAGACTAAAGAACATCTGATCAAAAAATACTGGCTGAATACAAGGAAAATTGATGAAGCTTTGGAAATCGTGAAACAGCAGATAACAGCTACAGCCAGGAAAATCGGAAGATATGAAGCAATAATCATCCAGTACAGGCAGAACCAAATGTTCCAGTCTAATCAGAGGCAGTTCTACCAGAGCCTGCATGAGCAAGTAGACAAGAAAATGGAAAAGCCAGAGAAAGAAGCAACAACCAACTTCTGGAAAGATCTCTGGGAGGCTGAAAAAGAATACAACAAAAGTGCTGGGTGGAGAAAGGATTTCGAGAAGAAATTCTCCAAGAACAAAATGCAGCAGCTGGAAATAACACCCAAAATGGTCACGAAAAGAGTGAAGAAAGTGAAGAACTGGACATCCCCTGGCACTGATCAGTTGCATGGCTTCTGGCTCAAATACCTGACCAGCCTGCATGCAAAAATGGTCGAACTGTTCAATGAAATGCTGCAAACAGGAAACATCAGTGAATGGCTAATAACTGGCAAAACATACTTAATACAGAAAGATGCAGCAAAGGGAGCCACACCAGGAAACTATAGGCCGATAACTTGTCTACCTACTATGCTCAAGCTGCTGACAGGCATAATAGCAGACAGGATTCAAGACTACCTCGAAGACAACAACACCATGCCAGTAGAGCAAAAAAGGAAACAAACGGAGAAGCAGGGGCACAAAAGACCAGCTACTGATTGACAAAATGATTCTGGAGAACTGCAAAAGCCGAAAAACAAACCTGCATATGACTTGGATCGACTATAAAAAAGCTTTTGATTCACTGCCACATGGTTGGATCACAAAGTGCCTGGAAACCATCGGGATCAGTCAGAACATCACCAAATTTATAGAAAGTGCGATGAAACGCTGGAAGACTGAGCTTTTTGTCAGAAATGAAAGCTACGGACTGATCAACATCAAAAGGGGCATCTTCCAGGGGGATTCATTGTCCCCACTCCTTTTCATCATCGCTATGATCCCACTGTCACTCATCCTAAAGAAAACAAACCTGGGCTATCAAACTGCCAGGAATTCACAGAAAATCTCACATCTACTGTACATGGATGACTTAAAGCTTTATGGAAAATCTGAAATCGAGATCCAGTCACTGACCAACACAGTGCGAATATTCAGCAGTGACATCAGTATGGAGTTTGGCCTGGACAAATGCGCCACAGTGGCACTGAAGAAGGGGAAGATTACTGAAAGTGAAGGCATTGAAATGCCAAATGGTCAAGCCATCAGGTCCCACCAGTCAGAAGCCTACAAATACCTTGGCATCTTGCAACTGGATAACATTAAGCATGGCCATGTGAAATCTGTGGTCAGTAAAGAATATATCCAAAGGACTAGAAAAATCTTGAAAAGTAAACTGAATGGCGGTAACACCATTAAGGCCATAAACACCTGGGCCATACCAGTCATTAGATACACTGTGGGAATTGTGAACTGGACCCATCTCAAATTGGACAACTTAGACAGAAAAACCAGAAAACTGATGACGATCCACCATGCACTACATCCTTGGAGTGATGTCGACAGGCTGTACTTGCCCAGGAAAGCAGGTGGTAGAGGACTTTTGAAAGTGAAGCAAACAGTGGAAGAAGAGAAGCATGCATTAGCAGATTACGTGGCAGAAAGCAAAGAATCAGCTTTGATTGAAGTCAACAACCAGAAACTTCTCAAGGTGCAGCAAACCAAGAACCAGTACCGGAAAACTGCAGTTCAATGCCAAACGGACAGCTGGCACAATAAAGCACTGCATGGACAGTTCCTGGAGAAGATCGAAGGCAAAGTGGACAGGGAAAAGACCTGAGGCCTTTTCGCACAGGCCTTTCCGGTACGCGTGGAAGACAGCTCCAGACGAGGCATTCGCATTGCCCGAGCGGGGCTTGCACCGCCTCGTGTCCGGAGCTGTCTCTCGCGCGTTCCAAATGTAGAGCACTTTGAAGTGCTCTACATGCGTTCGGGCGCGGACGAACTGCCCGCAGGCGTTCGGGAGGAGAAGGATTCGTGCTTGCTTCTCGCTCCCGAACAGCTGCGGGCCCGCCTCCCCCGCCGGCGCAGGTTTGGCAATCAGCTGTTTGACAATCAGCTGATTGCCGATCTGCCTCCGCAGCTGTCTCCGCGCCCCTGGCCGGCCTTTGCCGGCCAAGACAGTTCCGGGCGCTTTTACCGTTCACACACAGGCGCGCCGGAACGTGTTCCGGCGCGCCTGTGTGTGAACGGTGAAAGCGCCCGGCGCTGTCTTAAGCTTCCCGCCTGAACGCGTTCCGTTT
Source organism: Aspidoscelis tigris stejnegeri (assembly GCA_023333525.1). Lineage (NCBI taxonomy): Eukaryota > Metazoa > Chordata > Lepidosauria > Squamata > Teiidae > Aspidoscelis > Aspidoscelis tigris. The sequence goes on from JALMGA010000002.1 coordinate 100,324,934, forward strand.
GGAACGCGTTGCAGTGCGAAAATCCCTCTGGTCTTGGCTTACGAATGGAACACTGAAAAAGGAAACAGAAGGACTGATTCTTGCTGCACAAGAACAAGCAATAAGAACAAATGCCATCAAAGCCAGAATTGAAAAATCAGGAGAAGATCCAAGGTGCCGACTCTGCAAAGAAGTGGATGAAACAATCAACCATATACTCAGCTGCTGCAAGAAGATCGCACAAACTGATTACAAGCAGAGACATAATGCTGTAGCACAAATGATCCACTGGAACTTGTGCCAAAAGTATCATCTGCCAGTGTCAAAGAACTGGTGGGATCACAAGCCAGAAAAAGTGGTTGAAAATGAACAGGCAAAACTACTTTGGGACTTCAGGCTTCAGACTGACAGAAAACTGGAGCATAACACCCCTGACATTACAATTGTTGAGAAAGAGAAGGTGTGGATCATCGATGTTGCTATTCCGGGTGACAGCAGAATTGAGGAAAAACAGATGGAGAAACTCACCAGATATGAAGATCTGAGAATTGAACTACAACGACTCTGGCGAAAACCAGTGAAAGTGGTCCCAGTCATCCTCGGCACACTGGGCGCAGTGCCAAAAGATCTCAGTGGGCACCTAAAAACCATTGGCATTGACAAAATATCCAACTGCCAACTTCAAAAAGTCACTTTACTGGGGTCTGTTCGCATAATTCACCGATACATCACACACTTGGGAAGTGCCCGACTAGTGATATAATACGAAATCCAGCATAGTCATCTCGTTTGCTGTGTGTAGCTGCTGTTTTACATCATCACAATAATAATAATAATAATAATAATAATAATAATAATAATAATAATAATAATAATAATAATAATAATAATAATAATAAAATTTATGTGGGAAGGTAAAAGAGAAGTACCAGTCTTATTCTTGGGGGTTGATATGAAATTAGATCAAATATTGTGTATTCTCCTGGCTTAATATACCATAAATTCAATGTTATATTTTGATTTTTCCATCTCTGCTCAGTCACTTGCTTTGCAGATAGCAGTACACAGTTCATCAAAATTCTTTGTTCCAAGGTCTTTTAATCTTCAGTCCCACCACATATGTAGATAAGCTCCGGTCATCTGAAATCCATGCCAGTATTTTAACGACTATCGATTTGAGATATTTTAGAAAAAAAGTGGAATGCAAAAATGTTGTTTCTTTAATTTTAACAGTGCCATTCATGTAGGTATTTAAAGATTGTGGTGTTCCAGTCTTCTTGTGGGAGTACTTCTTGTACATCTGTCCCATGCTACTTCTGTTCTAGTGAGTACTTATTGTTTGCAGTCAACTTCTATAACTCTGAAACAAGTCTTTTTCCTTTTTTTTTTTAAATTAAGATGTGGGTTTCTCTTCAAATTGTGAGGTTAGTAGAGTTACTTTACAGGCTATATCCAGGCATAACAAAAGGGGTGTCTTAGAGGCACCTCAAAAAGGCAGTGTGTCACCTTGATGTTCTCAACCTTTCCCTAATCCACCTTTTCTAGCACAGAATGTTCATGAGAGTGGGGAGACCCAGCCTATAAACTCAAGTTGTATGACCCATTTTCATTGCCAAACTCTTGTTTGCAACTATCCTTTCAGGATTCCTCAAGGGCTCCAGTGTGGATGCTACCTCTGTCTCAACTTAAGAGTACTTCCAGACATAAATTAAAAATATAGTGCTTATCTTTATTTCAAAGTAAAGGAGCTCCACAGGGAGAACAGAATGTCCCCATATACTGCCAGTACTTGAAAGCAGCAAGGAGGATGCTTTTGACCCCATGGAAGTCCCTCGCTCCCTATTAAGTCCATTTGTTCTCAGGTGAGGGTGAACTCTTGTGAGATCCCACAGAGGTCATCCAAATACCTGGGAAAATGCAGAAGAGAAACTCCATAGGTGATGCCGATGTGAGTACTTTTTTTTTCTCTTTAACTTTGCAGCAATGGGCTTTATTTCACAGGAACGGCAGAGCATTGTAAAATCTGTCTGGCATTTTGACAGCTGCCCTGCAGTCCCTGCAAAGTATTCCTCCTATTCTGGATGCAGCCTAAGACCAAGACTTCTCTCTCCTGTGCTTTGAAAAGCCACCTTCGAAAGGAGGGTTTCATGATAACAGTAACTGAAGTCTTAAGGAATCTTTTAGCAAAGGAGCTTAAAACCCTGCAAAAGGAGGAAGACACATTGCTAGTATAAAAAGGCAGATTCCATTGAATGATGGAGAGATTAGCTATACACTGATCAACGCAGTAAAGTGTGAATAAGGAAACCACAGCATGCTAACTAGTATAGCACTGTATGGCCATCTGGAGGAAAAAGAAAGTAATACTTGAGAAACACCTACTTAAATCAATGCTTTAAGGTAAATAGATTTTCTTCAATGCACAAAAAAGCGGACCAGACCTGGGGATGCACATCCTGCTTCCAGGGAAGCTTAATTGGGGTAAAATTGGGTCTTGGCTTGTTTATTGTAGGGATGTGCACAAATATTTGTAGCATTTGATATTCATACGAATTCAGACATTCATGTACAAATCAAATGTTATGACACTCTTGCGTTGATATTCGCATTTGAAGCTACAGAACATTTGTGAAACGGGGAGGTGGGAAAGCAGCCGCACCAGTCACATCTGTAATGGATCCAGAGTGAATTCAACAGGGTTTGAGAGTGGATTCAAAGTGGATTCAGGCAGATTTGACACTTTCAGAGCAGATATGTTAAGGAATACATATCAGATATGTATTGGATAAGTATGCGTTCGTATTGGATTCGTATCGGATATTCATATGCATTTGTATGAATACATTTGTATCAAATAGAATTGTACCACATTCAAAGGGGTTCTATTCAAACGAATACAAATGTTCATAAATTCAATTCAATATGAATCAAATGCACATCCATAGCTTATTGTACCAAAAGGTGACATTGAGAGGAATAGAAATCATAGCTTTCAGCATTCAGGGCCATATATTCATAATCCTTTGGAAGTCATTAGTTCCTACATTATTCCTACATCTTACATTAATAAGTGTAGGGTGGTATCACCAAGGTCCAGTTCAAGCAAAGAGAGGAGAAGTTGCCAATGGGAGAACTCACTGCTAATGCTAAAGCAGGCAAGTAGCATTAAAGGCAGCCTCCCACCTTTCTATTTGGATTAGCCAGAGTTGGACCACATGGGAATGAGCTTCCGAGTTTTACAGTTTGGAATCAGGATTGTCTTAACAGCTAAACAGGGTGGTCTGGACACTGGAGACATTTAAGGACAGCCTCCAAATATCCTACATACAATACTTCAGAAAGGCCCAGAAGCTAAGGAAGGGAAAGTTTCCCTTATACATGGACACGGATTTTGGCACATTTAAAGTCAAAGCATGGAAGGAGAAAGCATGATGCTCACAAGCAACTTCACTTCTGGCCATGCTAATGTCAAAGAAGGGAAACAAAAGTTCTCTGGCTTTGAACTTTCTGACCAGAGCTCTTTTGCAAGGAAACGACCCCAGGTAAATGGCAGGCAAAAAGCAGAAAAGATAGGTTTCTACAGCTACTGCTGTCCATCTACATGACAATGATGCTCATAGCAGAAGGTGCTGTTAAGAGTGGTTTTCTGAGCTCTGTGCAAAAAGAGAGAAAGAGAGATTCTGACCATGCTTTCTGATTCTCACTGGTAGTAAGTTCAGAATCTTGCAATTCCTGCACATTTTGGGCTGCTCCACATTGCCATAAATGTGTCATGTAAGCTTACTTGCCATAAAGATGAGAAGTAGATTCAAAGTTCATTTCCTTTAATAAAAGCAAAAGGTAATGCCAGAACTAGGAATTAAAAGGGGGAAAAGAAGCTTCTCCATCTGTGCAGAGACTCCTGGACTTGGCTTGGATGCATCCAAATTGCAAGAAGTTTCAGCTCTGGCTGGAAGCCTCGCTTCAGTCTTTACAAAGCACATTTCAGTCCATAATGAACTGAAATCTGACTTGGCAACAAGAAAGGAGAGTTAAGCATCTGGAGTGTTCCCCATCCATCTACCTTCTCTGAAGAAATCCCTGAGTCATTCCTGGTTGAAGGCCAAGGCTGATGTCCTGAATTGCCCTGAGTACTACCTGCCTTTTAGGACAGGGGTTGTGAAGCAGAGTTCCTCACAGGCTGCATCCAAACAATGTAAAAAGGAGTGAGGGGGCTTAGAAGTGGCTTAGAGCTGGCTATTACCACAATGTGTTCCCATTCCACCTCTAATTCACATTAAAAGGCAGGAAATGCACTTCCAAAGTGCAATGAATGAGGATTAGCGGTGGGATGGAGACACCTGAGACGTTTTCGCACGGGGGAAAACGGAACGCGAAAAAGCCAGCTGTGGACACGTCATCCGCATTGGCCACGCGCGGCTTGCGTCCCGACGTGTCCGCAGCTGGCTTTTCCGCGTTCGAAATGTAGAGCACTTCGAAGTGCTCTACACGCGTTCCAACGCGGACGAGCCGTCCGCAGCCGTTCGGGAGAAGAAGCGTTCGCGCTTCTTCTGTCTCCCGAACGGCTGCCGGCGCGCCTCCGACGCCGCGCGGCTTTGACAATCAGCTGTTTCTCAAACAGCTGATTGTCGATCTGCCTCCGCGGCTGCCGGCGCGCCCCTGGCCGGCGTTTGCCGGCTAAGCCAGCTTCGGGCGCTTTCCCCTTTCGCACCCAGACGCTCCGGAACGCGTTTACACGCGTTCTGGCGCGTCTGTGTGTGAACGGGGAAAGCGCCCGAAGCTGGCTTAAGCTTTCCGCCTGAACGCGTTCGGTTTCGAACGCGATCCAGTGCGGAAATGCCTTAGTTCCCACATACTACTGCCACTTTTGAGCTGCTTTTTAAATCTGACATTTCTGCCCAATATCATTTTGGAAGGCACAGGAAGCAGTTGTTCTAACTGATTATTATTTTCTATGCCTTCTGAAACAGGGCCAAGCTTCTTGGACCCAAGGAAGCACTTCCAGGTAAGTCCACGCAGTGCTTTCTTCTCCACTGGAATTAGATCTCTTAGGTGTTCTGCCATACTGTTTCAGCTGCAGGTAAGTAAGCTTTCTTAACAATTTATTTCATGAGTTTGTTTTCATGGTGCACAATATACAAAATGCAGAAGTGCAGGACCAAGTGAATAAGTTGGCATCCGTAGGAGCAATCCTACTTTAACTTATTGGGAAATTATATACCTAAAGAAATCTCCCAGATTCTGAAAGAATGAGATATACAATTCTCCTTTCCCAGGGCCAGGGTTAGGGTTGGCCTCAGCTTATAGTTGTGTCTGTAAAGCATTGTGAATAAGAATGTGCACAGATATTCAAAGATAATCAAAATTCAATCTAATTCATCTGAATTTTGACATTTGAATTCAAATTGAATGTTCATAAATTCAAATTTAAGCATTCAAATGACTTTCAAAATTTTTGAATCCATTTGTATTATTCAGACATTTGTATGTGTACGGGTTCGTACATGATGCCTTACCCATATGCATCTTTCCCACATCTGTACACATTTGTACGGATCTGTATGGGACAAAAATGGGTTACATACGGGATAACTATGGGATGTATAGGGACATGTACAGATGTGTATGGGATGTGTAACAAAGCGTATGGACACCTATGAATGTTGTCGACACTCGTAAGTGCAAATTCGAATCAAAAATTCAAACAATAGACTCAAATTTGCTTAAATCAAATTGAACTCGGCTAAACTCAAATTTTAAAGATTCAGATCAAATTGAATTTTTTGGATATTCGATTTGAATAGAATCTAACCCTGAAAACTGCATTTGTGCACATCCCTAGTAATGAAATTTTCTAGCTAACAAAGGGTGGGAAAAGGTCCCTGAGCATGTAAGTATTCCCCACACTTCATCCATCACATTTAGCAGAAATAAGGGAAGAAATCAGCAACTAAAGCTCTTCATATCATGCAGTATTCTTGGTAAATTGATGCAGGTCAGAGCTGATAGTTAAAAGCGCAGCTACAGAGGACAATTAAAAACCCTTGTTTTCTTAACCTCAGTCATTGTATACACAGAAACAGAAGGTACTGGATGAATTGTTACAGTGACAGAAGTATTTTACGTGTCTGGTGGAGCTTCAGATGGCAAGCCATGGCAATGTGGTACATAATCTAGGCCAAAACAGCTATTTGGGATCTGCTGTTGCAACTATCACTCTGCCTGCCCTCATTTAATGACCGTTTGATCTGGAGCAATCAGCAGGAATGGGGACAAGTCTTATTATTTGCTAATGCTGCCAGATCATGCAAAAAAAGGAAGAAAAAAATGAAGCCAGGATCAGGATTCAGGTTCCAGAAGGAAAACACAGACACCACTGTTAGCAGTTTTTCCTGCCAGTAAGTTCAGGCTTATGGGGGTTTAAGGCTCTGATTATTCCACAGCTAAATATTATCACTGCATTCTGACATCTTACGTATTCTAGGTGCTCTGAGGGAATGTTTTTTGGGTTAAACAGAACCGGAGAGAGGTAGCTTTCCAGCCTGGACCTTTAGCCTGCACAAGTGTGCAAAAGAGAGGTTGCTAGTAGACTCTGGTGCTCATCTGGTGCAGTTCAAAAAGATTGTGCAGATTTTGCCATACTGCCCTGGCGCCCATACTGTTTCAGTTTCAAACATTAATTTGGAATCATGCCTCTTAGAACCTCTTTTTAAAAATGAATACCATCAGATTCACCTCTTTTTTGCGATATGAGCAAGGCCTGATTACATTGATTCCCACCTCAAGGAGATTTCTTCCAGGGGCAGATGGGAATGGATGACAAACCAACTCATGCACTGCTGGCCTCCTGCTTAGTCATGTAGCTCATTGTGGTAGCCTCCAAGCTGTTTGTGTTGCCATCTCTGGGATGCTGTAATCAGTGAGAGAAGAGACAGGCTTGTGATGGACAGTATGTGCAAGCCCCAAAATGGTGTGACTAAGGGTTAATTAGAGGGGAATCCAGACTAGCCAGCATACCAGACCAGCAAGTATAGGAACTTCACTTCCACACCCTGATGGCCAGTGCAGAATCACCCAAAGGAAGAAGAAATCCAGGAAAAGAGACCCCATTTTTTATAACAAATGAATGTTTCAAGTTATTTGTTAACTGTAGGTTCCTTTTAGTCTTATTTTACATGCATTCATCTTGATGGGATGCAGCTACCTTAGACGGCACAGATGCTAGCAGCTCCTTCTCTGTTCATTTCCTCATACAAGTTAAACAGACTCCTCGACTCCCCCCCCCTTTTGGAGCTCTCTGTTCCTGCTTTGTGTTCCAAATGCTTGCACTTGCACAGAAGTGGCTCTGTGTTGATCGATACTTCTGCAGTTGTCATTTCTGTACACTCACTGATGGGAACACGGGCAGGAATTATTCAAGTGAAAGTTACAAGAAAGAAATTAGTCAAGGTAACATTTTTTTCTTCCTTTTTTTTTTAAAAAGCAGCAACAACACTGCCACATCTTATAAAAATGGAATAATGTCTAATCCTAAGGCAAACACATTGATTCACATGCCATACACAACTGAGGTGCATTATATCTTTACAATCCAGCAAACAATTTTCCTCACACTATGTAGCTCTGTCAACAAAGGAAAAAGGAAAGAAAACATATTTTGTGCTAAAGGCTTTCAGAAGCAGAAGTTTTTCCCGTCCTCCCTACCTCTGGACTCACAAGGAAGTCCAAGTTTGGGTGACGAGACAAATGGTACAAATTCACAGAGAACCTTGAGAGCCAAAATGTTTCTAAAGACAATAGTAGGAAGAGCACTTAAGGAGAAGGAATTCATTACGAAATGAGATGGGGAAAGGAGGCAGCAGCACAAACCATTGGTAGAGAAGAATGTTTACAAATAATTCCTATCATTTAAACATAAATATATCTCACTGTGGCAGCTAAGATCAGGATGTGTTATTTCTCATGGGCAACTTCAAGGTCTTTCATTCTCTTACCATTTTGGATTCTTTGAATTGTGATTGGTCTAAATGGGCCAATCACAGGATTCCTACAAAAAGATTCCTTCATAACCAACATAAGAATGGGACAAGAATTTTGAGCAAAAAGACATTTCCCCCTTCTTAACTCTATTTACATGAAGGTATGCAAAAGGCTGTTTCAGAAATGTTTGGAACAGCAGTGCACCCTCAACACAAAAGTTGGTATTTAAGGACACTCGTTTTACATTATTGGGCCTGTAAGAAGCAAAAGAGTATATCTCTAGGCACTTAGGCCTCATCCCCATTATAAGCTTAATCCAGTTTCCCTAAACCGAAATAATAGAACCGGATGCAAACGCGAATTTGCCTGATCCCATTACTTTCAACACAATCGCGTTGGATCCGGATTCTGAGGAACATACGTGGCATACATGACTCAAGGGGGACTCAAGTGGCTACTTTCTAAAAGTCGCTTTTCGGGGCTGCCCTGCCCTCTTCCTCCTGGCGTGAACGTGCCACCCATAACGGACCCCAACACGGAGCCTAACTGGGTGGCTGGGTGGCTGCCGCTTGCCTAGATAGAGAAAAAATGGCAGCGGGCAGCCAGCAATTCTTTCCCTTCCTCTCCCCATTGCCCAGGGCACACAGCAGCGGTGGCAACTCAAGCCCCCTTGCTTTAAACATTCACACATCTCCCAGAACCTGCAGCTGCTTTCCTTTCCCTTTTTAAAGGTCAGAACTCCAAAGAGCTAGAATTGCACAAAATTGCAACATTGTTATCAGGTGTGAAGTGGTTGGATTGCTACAGTGTAGCGGCTGCTGTAAAGGTTGGATTTTTACACTAAAATCACTATCTTTGGAAGCAAGCTATTGGGGGAGGGAAACCCTAAACATGGATTCTCATCCCTTAAAACGGTACGGTCCCCACAGTAAAAAATGTTACACGTATCAAGCGCATGAACTGAAGTGAGACCTGTTGAAATGAGGGTTAACATTTACAACACTTTGGGGCTGTTTAGCACGCTGCAACAACAATGCCACATCTTATAAAAATGGAATAATGTCTAATCCTAAGGCAAACACATTGATTCACATGCCATACACAACTGAGGTGCATTATATCTTTATAAAGTTAAGCCAAACTGACGTGGGGTCTGCAAGGATTGAAACCGTATTGAAACTAAATTAAGCTTGTAATGGGGATGTGGCCTAAGTCAGAACACCTAAGTGAACTGCCTTCTTTTGAGCTTTCCAGAATTCTTGGGTTAGAAACGAGATCCATGAGGTTTGGTGAGGACATCATGGAACTGCCATGCACAGTTTCATCTTGTTGGAACTTTTCCGGGTCCATATTGAAAAGCGTGTGCACACACACACACACACATATTTGCATAGGCCAAAAAGCAAAACAAAATACAACAGCTGTTGGAATGGGCACATCAGAAAATCCTGCTGTCAATGTGCACCGGTTCATTGTCTTGTTTGAATCCACCCTGTGAGACCGTTTGGTCTTGTGGTTAGGGAGCCAGACTCTTATCTGGGAATACCAGCTCAGTAAGCTGCTGCACCATATAATAACGTCCACATGTGCACCAGCCTATGAGTTCAATCCCCATAAGGGAACAGAACTCGGAACACAAGCTGTGTGCACCTGATGAGCTGCAAACACAGCGAAACTGGTCGTGTCCTGCCTGGGCCGGTGGTGGTCATGTAATGTAATACCAGGTTTGATTTTGCTCTCCTCCATGAAGCCAACTGGGTGACCTTGGGGTAGTTACAGCTCTCTTCTGAGCTCTCACAGCCCCACCCACTTCACAGGGTGTTCTGTTGAGGAAGAACAGAAAGCTTTGTCGGCCTTAAATGGGTGAGAAAAGTAGGGTAGAAAAGCCAACTCTTCTTTTTCTTCAAAGGGAGACTTGCCAACCTATGAGCAGATTCAGATAAAGCCAATGAACACAACACATCAGTACTGGGAGCTTTCAGTGTGTCTGTGAATGTTGGTCATCACTTCATGGGTCTTCTGCCTTCGAAAGCTGCCATGGGCCTGGAGACACTCCAAGAAGTCACAGTATCTGTGTCCTGATAGCCTGATGAAACCACATTGCATAAGGCCATGGAACTTCACTCCAGCCCAACCCACAAGCTCTAGAAGGCCTAGAGAAGGGGAAACTATTAAGCTGTTTCCAAGTAATGGCTTCTTCTCCCCCAAAGAGGCAAAACCAAACCAGCAATACATGGTCATTTTCAAATATTTTGAAAACAAATTTGTTCATCTTTTACAACTATGATTTGCTACATAACTTTGGTTTGCTGCTGCAATAAATGAAAATTACAGTGTTTCCTCTTGTCCTTGGGAGTTACAATGAGCCCTTGACAATAGTTTGCCTGAAAGGAGTTTGAGGTTATGAATTGTGCAAAATCACCCACAGCAAGCTGCTATTTTTTTGACACAACAGTTAAAAGTGTAGAGAGTACTTGTCAGTTCAGGCCAATGCATAAAACTTACAAGTTTAGAGATAACAAGGGCTGCATTGGTTACTTATTTTACCATATTTGGATATTCTGGAATAAAGCATGGATATTCCAGGACATTCATGCTTATTCTGGAATATTCAAATATAGTAGAATAAGTAACTGATGTCTAAGACAAAATCAGAGTTGGAATATGGGTGTTTTTCCACTGTCACTAGAAGTACCCATTAAGTACCCATTAATAGGTACCTAATGGGTACTTCTACTGACAGTGGAAAAATGCCCTATGTTAGACATCCTTCTCCATGTGGACCTATACTAACTGGGAGTTCCTTTCAGCTGTTTTTTTTTTTAAGAAAAGACATTAAATGCAATTGCACATTTAAAATGATGTGTTGTTCAGCCTTATAAATCAGCCAATAAAAAGGTTACTAAGCTACACAAACAATTTTACTAGTTTGCTTTATCCTAAGTGAGGCTGACTGAGCAAGGGTTGAGCAATCTGTCCTCCTCCATAAAATATTCCTATGTGGCTTTTCTTTTCTTTTGTTTTGAAGCTGGAAAAAAGTACTGTAATCCACAAAGTGTAATACAGGGTGATGGATTTCATCCTAACACAAGGCTATTTAAAAAACAATGGCTGGTAGGCTGAATGCAAGGAGAAGAAGGAGAGGAGTTGGTTTTTATATCCCACTTTTCTCATCAATTTAAGGTGACTCAAAGAGGCTAACAAAGCTTCTGTTCTTCTCCCCACAACAGACACCCTCTGAGGTAGGTGAGGCTGTGAACACTCACAGGAGTGTGACTCGCCCTAGGTTGCCCAGCTGGCTTTGTGGACGAGTGCGGACATCAACTCACCACATCGTTCATGAGACATCCCTATAAAAGCTCCATCTGAAGCCAGCTTTGCTCAAGGGTAAATAGAGCTCTTTGATGATGATGGTGATGATGAAGAGTGTTGTTTTTAATACAATAGACACCCCTAATACAGGAAGAGCTCCATTGACAGGTGAGATATGTAAATAGCATCCTGCACTGTTGTGACTGAGGCTGCCTCCAGACAGTGAGAGGAAAATGGAGAATCCTGTTTAGATCCCACAATTGCCTCTCTCTCTCTCTCTCTCAGTCTCTCTCTGCCAGATAGCAGGGCAAAATTCTAGGGCAATGCATCCAATGATAAAAATACATTGAAAGGCATTTCAAGTCTGACCCTGCACTTGTGTAGCTGGCATTTTCATCCAGGTATTGTCCCCACACCTGCACAATGAGTATTTCCATCATCAAGAATCCTGGGAAGGGATGTGCATGAATATTCATAATATTCAAAAGTTGTACAAATTTGGCTGGTTCCAACATTCATTTTTGAACCGAATGTTGGCACATTTGAAGACTGACATTTGAATTTGAATTGAATGTTTTTATACATTTGTATGATGCTTTATATGGGATTTGTATGGTAAATGTATGGGATTAATGTGCATTTGTATGGGATTCGTATGGGATTTGTATGGGATTGAACATTTGTATTGAATTTTAATCCCACTACATTCGAAGGGGATCTATTCGAATGAATACAATTTTTTCTGCATTTGATTCAATATGAATTGAATAAAAATAAAAATAAAAATTGTGCACATCCCTGATCCTGGGAGACAGTAAGCAAAATCACAATGAGGTTTCAGTGTTCCTTTTCCCCCCACAATAGTGATATCACAGGATTGTGATATACCAAAATTTTGATGGGATTGCCACAAATATGTACGCCATTCCCAACAAAATGCCAGGATAATCCCAGTGCCAGGTTTTATACTCTATCAGGATGCAACCTGTGGAAATGTTTCAGGTCCTCAGAAAAATATGCTCACAGGCGGTTGCTGTGGCTACTGATAGTGGTGTGCACAAATGCACTTTTCAAGATTCGATTCAATTTGAATCAAGTATCTGAAAATTCAGTTCAATTTGAATCTTTAAAATTCAAATTTATCCACATTCAATTCGAATTGAGTAAATTCGAATCTATTTATTTGAATTTTCAATTTGAGTTTGCACATACGAATGTCAGCAACATTTGTATGTGCCTGTACACATCCATATGCATCCCGTACTTCTCCCATATGCATCCCGTTTTTGTTCTGTATGGATTCATACAAATGTAGGAAAATGCATATGGACAAGTACATACCAGGTATGTATCTACACACATTCGAATGTCTGAATAATTTGAATGAATAGATTCAAAAATTCAAAATTCATTCAAATGTTTATATTTGAAATTATAGACATTCAATTCAAATTTGAATGTCCAAATTCAAATGAATTCAATTGAATTTCAAATGTTTCAAATATTTGTGGATATCCATAGCTACTGGTTACTTCTTGCTAGAGGTGATTAAAAAGAAGGTCTTTGGGTTTCCAAATCTTGGAACGATAATGGTTCTTCTATTCAGTCCCACCTTGATTACCATATCCAATTCTGGATATTTTGTTTTAAGAAAGACTGAGACAAATTAGAAAGCCTAGAGAAGAGAGGGTGTTTGCACAACTAAAATGTTGTCTGTGCCCACTTTGAAAGTACATCCGCTGCTAGCATGATGTGTGCTTTCTCTTGTCATTGTTTTGCTTTTCTTTAATGCAGTGAATTGGATTAAAAAGTGCACTTTGGGAGCCCTGCTTTGGAGTGTTGACTCTTTTCCCAATGGCTAGCTGCCATTAGTGCACTGCAGCTTATTAGCTGTTCCTGAGCTCTTAGGAAGGTGAATTGCTGCTATGTTGGATCCTTAATTAATTGATGGCTACTTACCTTCCATTTCAAAATGGTTGTGAGCAGAGGAGTGAGTTTCCCTCCTTTGCTGACCCATTTGGATTAGAAAATGCATTTATTGTGTTATCTGAAGCTATGCTTGGGTATCAGAATGAAAGCATTAAACACCACAAGGAACTGCCAGCTCTTGACATTTAGAAACATATTCCTGGTTCCTGGTGTAGCAGAGAATCACTCCATTTTGAGCTCTAAAATTGTCAGCTCTCCTTCCTCTGTGCCTTTTAACAGCAAAAAGAAACCAAAATGAGGCAGAACCCCCTTTCCTGACAGAGGGGGATTCTGCAAAAAGAGGCAGAAAGGACATTTGCAAGAAATTGAGAGCAGGTGGAGGTTTTGTCTCCATCTTCTACTTGAGATGTTCAGAAGCAATTAGCTGGCCACTTTGTGATAGGGATGCGCAAGAATATTCAAAACATTTGAATTTCAATCGAATTCATTCAAATTCAGACATTCTATTTGAATCAAATGTCTATACATTTGTTTTTAACATTCCAATGAATTTGAATGTTTCAAATCATTCGTAAGAATTATTCAGACATTCGTATGTGTATGGATACATACGTATTACATATGTATCCGTACTCATCTTATTTGTATCCGTACACATTTGTACGGATACATACAGAACAAAATGGTAGGTGTGTGGGATAAAAATGGGATACATACGGGTGCATTCCAACACATATGAATGTTGTCAACATTCTTATCAACAAATATGAATTGAATATTTATGTGAATAGATATGAATAGATTTGATTTGCTTCATATTTTAATACATCCATTTTTCTCTATTCATCCAAATTCGTCCATTTGAATATTCAATTTGAATCTTATCAAATATTGAAAATTGCATTCGTGCACCCTCCTATTGTGTCAGGCAAGATGCTGAACTAGGTAGGCTGTGGCCTGATCCAGCAGGGCTCCTCTTATGTTCTGGTCATTATACTAGGAGCCTCCTTTCTGCATGTTGACCTAAGGGAGACCGTAGGGAAGAGTCACCAGTGTGTGAAAGGGTAACTTCTAGAATGCATACTGTTCTGATATACCAACCAGTACAGGGTCACCTGGGTTGTGGTCATGCTTTCACTTTAAACCTCCATCTTCAGGTCTGACTGCTCACACTTTATTTATCTCTGTCCATTTTATAGAAATGGAGAGTGGAAATTCCATGAATAAAATGGATAAAAATGAAAAGGTGTGAGCAGTCAGACCTTTAGGGTGTTTCTGCACTGGGCCTTAAAACCCCATTAAACACACAATAAGGAAAGATATGGGACGCATGCGCAAGGTACCGCTTCTGCACAGCCTCCCGCGAGATCCGTCGCTAATGGGGTCTAGGCGCCGCTAAATCTGGTTTCCAGGAAGACCTGAAAAATTAGGTCTTAAATTCTGCATCAAAGGAAGACGCTTCCACACATGGGCAGGAGAGGGAAATGACATGGGTGGGACAGGAAGTTGCCATGTTGACTGAGGCAGCAGGAAGTCGCTATGTTGAGTGAGGCAGCAACACCAAGGCAGCCATGGGATCTCAGACATGTTGCTGATTGGTGGGCAGTCTGTCCCTGACATGCCCACACATGGGGGAGGGAATCGAGTGGTGACTGATGGCTGAATGCTCCAATCATGTGGCTCCTGGGGTGACAGGGCCTCAGGGAGGCCAGATGCTTCTGGAAATCAGTGCTGCAGCGTCTGCACATCGAACATATGATGTGTGCCTCAGTATCCATGCTTCCCACATGAGTGCAGAAGCGTGGGGCCTCATTTGGATTTGTCCCTATTTCAGACGGATCTTCTCATAGACGGATTTCAGAAAAACGGATTTCTTTAATCTGGTTTTCAGGAGGTAAGTGCATAAACACCCTTAGATGGACTGAAGAAGATTTAAAGTGAAGGTGTGACCACAGCCTCAGAGACACTGGGAAATTTTCAAATTTTTTTACAGCAGAAATATTGATTGTACTCAGTACAGTTGGTAAAACAATTCAGAAATTTGAGAAAAAATCTTGGCTCAAGAATGCAAAGAAAGTAACATTTAGTCAAACTTTTAAAAACATCAATGGCCTTAAATATTTAAATCTGTATTTAGTGTTAGAATTACTTGACATACTATCCCCTGAGTAACTCCCTATCTATATACCAAGACTTACCTCCTGTTCTATCTGGCTGCCCTACGAATGTGCACCAAAAAGAACTGTTGAAACAGAACTTAAAAGTTCTACCCCCATTCACCCAGACTTTGCACTATGAAAAACTGAATTCAGAGATGTATGCAACCTAAGATAAATCATTTGATGAATATATATAAAGGAGTTTCCAAGCTAGCTGACATTTCTAGATACAGATTTCTAAGAAATAGGCATGCAGTTTATTATAAGAAATAGGAATCAAGCTGGTAATCAGAACCTATATAAACTGGCATGATATGTTTCCACGTCAAACTTCTAAATAGTGTGATATTTTGAAGCATAGTTGTCACGATCCCCAGCGTTCCAGTCAGTGCCTGCCCTCTCTAGGAGTAGCTTGGCCCTGTTAGGATGCTGAGTTCGTGCAACGGCTGAGTGAGTACTACAGTGTAAAACACAGACACGGGTAGCAAGCGGTCTGAACAGTAAACCAAAACAGGTTTATTATTATACACAAGCAATACTAGAAAGGAAAATAAGGTTCAGGTATTTGTTGGTTTAAGCCTATGAGTCTCTTAAGGTTACCAGCTTCCAGGCCTATCAGCTCCCCTTCTTAAAGGAAAATAGTTCCCTTTTTAAAGACAAGCCTCTCCACGTTCCTCACCCTGACCAGCTCTGCTTCAGCCCAAGCCTAGCCAGTGTCCTAGAACGCAGCTCTGGATGATCACAAGGCCCAGTCCATCCTTGCTTGACCGATCACCCTCTGGTCAGTTGCCTGCGAAGTCTTCCTCCAGAATCTCCCAGTCAAAAGACCACTGGTCAACTACTGGTCCGGCTCCTTCAGGATTCAGCTCTTCTGCTCCTTTCAGCTCTAGTCCCAGCACGAAGACCTAGTCTGCAGTAATCTGTGTTCCTTTATACCTTTTTCCCAGTGGCCCTGATTGGCTGTCACCTCCTAGGGAAAATTGCTGCAATAAAATGCTGCTGGAAACTCCTGATAGAGGTGCCTGTTCCACACGCCTGATTGGTGGGAACTCCTCCTCTAGCCCCTCTAGCCCTCAGTTCCCCGGACAGCTTTTCCCTCCAAAAATCAGCTGTAGCCAATCCTTGCACTCAGGCCTGCACAGGATTTCCCGCCCTTTTTGCAGCCCAAAACCCAGGGCTTGCAAAAAGCTGTTTGCAAAGAGGCTGGCTATTGCAGCTTGCTAGAAGCCTGCAAGGCCAGAAAGCAAAACAGTTTGCAGCCTGTATCCAGAAACCGTCACAATAGTCTATTTAAAAAAAAAGGAAAAAGTGATATACACCAGGGACTATATGGTAAGAGACATGATAGAACCTCGTTCTCTGTTGATTTCAGCAGTTTTGCTACAGCAAAGTAAATTTGGCCTAAGCATTGTCTTTTACAGGTCTGCACATAGTAGTGTAGCCATTTTCTAGAGTATTGGAAGTACACTGCAGTTCTGGCTGGTGAAAATGCAGCTGTCAACCTGAAACTTAAGCGTAACAGTGAAAACATGACAGCCCAGGTGAAACTGGCCACAAGTGACATCTATTCCTTTTGATGAGAGAAGATAAATGTCACAAAAGTTCAAGCTTTGTGGTTTTAGACAGAGTGTACTTTTCTGGTTTCTCTAGCCTTTACTTTTTAGCTTCTTTGTTTTAGCACAGAGAAAGTGAAATGAATAGGAGAATTAAATATCAGAATTCTGTTACATGTTTGCAAAATGATACAGGCATGTCTTCTTTTTTTTAAAAAAAAAACACTACTATATATAGTTGCAATCCTACATACATACAGGTGCAATCACCAGTCCCTTGTTTGTGAGGATCCTGTTACTGCCACATCATGTGGGCTTAGAAAACCGCGTATATCAAGAGAGCCAGAAAAGCAGTGCTTTATGAACCTACTTGTTTTAAAAAAAATGCAGCAAAGCAACATATTTGGCACAAAACTGCAAGTACATTTTTTAAAAAAATTACTCATATGTTAACAGGGAAGAAAGAACATTTCCTCACAGATACCCAGAGCTCACAATTAAAGAACTCACAGTAGAAATTGACTATTGTATATGTCCTTTCGCTGGGGCTTACGTCAGAGTAATGATGTGTCAAAATGTGCCCTCCAGTTCATTATGAAATTTATTCCTCTGCGATTTCCCTTCAGCAACTTTATCAGGGCATTCCTGAATTTCCTCAGGTTTTTGGTACATGTGGAATTGAGTGTCCTTTATTCATTAATTGCAAAGGAGACATTTTTAGCAGGTATTAAACATTTCCCCGCCAAGCTGAAACCTCACTAGCTTTTTGTTCTTTTTGTGAAATGTTTATTAGTTTTAGTTAATTTACCTAGTCATTCCTTAACAAGAGTTGTCGCAACCTATAAACACTTAAAAGCTAGTTTGCTACTAGGGTTCTAAAAAGGCACAGTTAAGAAGAAGAAGAAGAAGAAGAAGAAGAAGAAGAAGAAGAAGAAGAAGAAGAAGAAGAAGAAGAAGAAGAAGAAGAAGAAGAAGAAGAAGAAGAAGAAAGAGTTGGCTTTTCTACCCCACTTTTCTCACCCTTTTAAGGGGACTCAAAGCAGCTGACAAGGCTTTATATTCTTTTCCCCACAATAGAACACCCTGTGAGGTAGGTGGGGCTGTGAGAGCTCTGAAGAGAGCTGTGACTTGCCCAAGGTCACCCAGCTGGCTTCATGGAGGAGTGTGGAATCAAACCCGGTATTCCCAGACAAGAGTCCGGCTTCCTGAACACTAGACTAAACTGACTCAGCTTCTAGAGTAGAAGTATCAATGTGCATCCTCTCATATGTTCCTGTACTACAGTTTCCAACATATAAATCCTACCATTCCATGTCTCCACCCTCCCCTGATTACCCCCTGTCTGTATAGTTGTGTAGCTGATTATTTTATTCTGTATATAGCAATCTACATTTGCTCTCCATTGAACTCCATTCTGTTGTTTTCCTCTTCACTACAAAACAGTACACCCAGTTAGTGGGAATTGCAAAGTATCACTGACAATGAAATAATTGTCACTGCTAATACCTGAAAATACTGCAATAATGCAAAATTCACATCAAATAAAATCTAGACAAAATAGAGGCTGGCAATCTGAGGAAGTAACACTTTGTGGTCTGTGCCAAGAAATTGTTCATATCAGAGCCACAAAATAACCTGTGAATTGTGTCATGACTTACTGAATGTCATCTTGAAGCTCTCCACAGCAGGGCCTTCTCTTTGGTGGCACCTACGTTTTGAAATACTCTAAAGTCAGAACTATTCCAGGAAGTCCCTGTTAAAGACATTCTTCCATACTGAGGTCTTTCATCTTTGAATGGCAATCTGCCTTTAAACATCTACAGTTTTATGCAGTGCTTTTATATGTTCATTGTCACTTTGACAGATTGAATTCTTGTTCTTAAATTCATGTGTTACACGTTTTGAGATTATTTTTTTAAAGATGCAAAGCAGTACATAAATATTGTAAATGAATAAATAAAATTGGATGGACTGTTCCCCTGTTGGAGCTTTTCCCGTGTGCGGAAGCATGTTTGCAACGTGAGTAGCTTAAAGCAGATTTAATATGCCTTAACTCTGAAAGATATTCAGTGTTAACATAGGTGTTCTTAGGTTAATATGATATTTTAAGAACAGTGTGTAGGTATGTGTGGACCATTTAGTTCAGTAGTTTCCAATTTATTGGCGTGTTAATCCACCTATTTTTATTGAAATAAACATGCATTTATTTTTAAATTTTCTGTACGCTTGCCCTTTCCTGATGTCATGTTACATTTTACTACATACCTGGTAATTTGTATGTATTTTACGGTTCGGGATTAGCTAGCTTGTTGCTTCTGTTTTATTTATCTAATGAGCTTTCAGCTGAATATGAAATATATTTGGAGGCCTTTATTTTCACACATTTTTTTTTCGTAACAGTTTTGCAAAGTGAGTTAAACTATGAGTTGTCAACATCACTGCCCTGCTTCTCAGCAGGAGAAATAAAACTTGAAGTCTGCTTTCCTTGTTCATTTGCCCTTCTTGCTAAGCTGCACTGAGATTTTCTTGATGTATTTCGATTTTTTTTTAAAAAAATCGCTGTCTTCAACTAGCTGATCAGCCAGAAATCTGTCACTTTTTGACCACTTTTACCTGTGTTCCTGGAATATAGTCAGGCTTTAGTTACTGAGCTTAAAAAATAAACCAATATACTTAGCTCTGTGCATTTGTTTACTCCTCTGTTTTTAATTTTTTTTTTTAGTTCCTTTTTTCCTGCTACTTCCCAGGGACCTCTTAGTGATTTCAGACCAAATCTACTGAGCCAGTAACCAGGTCCATTTGATGAACTGGAATGCCTAGATGAATCAGATCCTCCACAAAGGAATTGTAAGTAAGAAACTGGACAAAAAGCAAATTTAATATTAGGGATGCCTTCCTCCCCAAACTCATGAGAGGAATCAGCATTTGGAAAATTAGGTCAGGGAGGCATCCAAAAAGGAAAGAGTAATTATAATGGGGACCTTCAACTTCTCTCACATAGACTGGGTGAACTCTAGTTCAACTCATGAGACTGAGATTGAGATAAAATTCCTGGAAACGCTAAATGAGTGTTCCTTAGAGCAGATGGCTGCGGAACTCACCAGAGGAAAGGGGATCCTGGATTTCATGTAATGCTCAGTATCTGGATCAAGATGCCGTTATGGTTGCTTCAGTAGGGAACAATGGCCACAATGTGATAGCATTCCACGTAAATATAAACCAGAAGTTGCCAATAAAAGCTCACACAAATTTTAAAGGAAACTTCTCAGAAATGACGTAACTAGTAAAGAGAAAATTGAAAGAGGAAACTGTAAGAGTCTGATCATTCCAAAATGCATGGATACTAGGGATGTGCATGAATGGGTTTTTTGGCATTTGATACATAATAAATCAAATGCTAGAAAATTTGTATTTGTTCTAATAGATCCCCTTCGAATGTGGTAGGATTCTATTCAGTACAAATGTATTCGTATGAATTTGTATGAATATCCAATATGAATGTATATGGATCATGGATAGAGATGGTGGATACAGATCCTGGATATGGATCCTAATGAATGTATACATGTCGGATATGTATCCTATACCAACACATATGTATCAGATACATATCCTATATGAATGCATACGTATTGATACATATCCTCAGTTTAACAAATGTACAAACTATTTGTTCGAATGTTCCGAAACATTTGTATTCGTATGAATGTTAGTGTATGAATGTTGTAACATTTGGGTATGAATGTCTGAATTAGTATGAATTCATATGAATAACAAACGTTACAAATATTTGTGCACATCCTGTCCTGGGGCCTATTCGCACTTGGCTTTATTCTGGAATATATCCTGGAATAGGGACTTGCTGTCCATATGCTAGTGCAGGCTTCAGCTGGCCCAAAGTGAGGTCTGCTAGAGTCTGCATTAGCATGTGGACCACAGACCCCTATCCTGATATATACTCCAGAAAAAGGCCAAGTGCGAATAGGCCCCTGGACTGGTAACTGGGTTAAGGACAGAAAACAGTAGTAATAAGTTGGCAATTCTCAAAAGGAACAGCCTTTTCCTTTTCACTATGTTATTGGTTTTAATGTGTTCATTTTATATGTTGTAACACTCCCTGAGACCCTTGAGTACAGGGCGGTATAAAAATGCAAATAAATAAATAAAATGGAAGGAAGTAAAATCTGAGTATCCTGAGGCCCATTCTGGAAACTTATGTTTTTTTAATTTATTCATAAATGATCTAGAAGTAGGGGTAAGCAGTGAGATAGAAACATTTGGGCCACATCCCCATTACAACCATATTTCAGTTTCAAACCGTTTTCAATCCTCGCAGACCCCACGTCAGTTTGGCTTAACACACTTTCCACGTGTTAAATCGCCCCAAAGCATTGTAAATGTTAATCCTGATTTCAGCAGGTCTCACTCCGGTTCGTGCACTTGAAACGTTTTACATTTTTTACTGTGGGAACCCTTCCGTGTTAAGGGATGAGAGTTTCCCTCCCCCAATAGCTTGCTTCTAAAGCAAGCTGTAAAAGCAGCAGCCCTAGTAGCAATCCAAGCAATCTACTGTAGCAATCCAACACTTCACACCTGATAACGATCTTGCCACTGAAAGTGCTGACCTTCAAAAAAGAGAAAAGAAACAAAAGCAGCTGCAGGTTTGGGGAGTTGTGTGAATGTTTAATGAAGGGGGCTTGAGTTGCTGCTGCTGCTGCATGCCCTGAGCAATGAGGAGAGGAGGGGAAAGAACTGCTGGCTGTCCGCTGCCATTTTTCTTCCATCCAGGCAAGCAGCAGCCACCGAGCCACCCAGTTAGGCTCCGTGAAGGGGTCCCTTATGGGTGGCACGTTCACACCAGGAGGAAGAGGACAGGGCAGCCCCGAAAAGCAGTTTTTAAAAAGTAGCCACTGGAGTCCCCCAGTTCAATCAGAATCCGGATTGAACGTGATTCTGGCTGAAAGTAATGGGATCAGGCAAACTTGTGTTTGCATCCAGTTCTGTTATTTCGGTTTAGGGAAACTGGATTAAGCTCTAATGGGGATGCGACTTTGCTGATGGTATCAAATTATTCAGAGAAGTGGAAACGAAAAGAGACTGTGAATAGATCCAAAGGGATGTTTTGCCATTGACTGGGTAAGCAAGCAAGCTTCAACATTTGTAAGTGCAAGGTGGTTCACTTTAGGGCAACCCCCCCTCCCCCAATACAACTATAACCTGATAGGGTCTGAGCTAGAAAAGAGAGTTTGAGATTCCAGAGGATAGCTTTGAAGTTGTTGATCAAGTACACAGAAGGAGTGAATACACGAATAGGGGAATGGCCATGATTAATTTCTATTCTGCTGCCAGCTGTTGTATTTTATCTACAGATGTTTGGATTTTCTAGTTCTGATCCCTCAAAAAATGTCAGGTCAAGAAACACCCATTATCCCATCTGGGTTATTGTTGTTGAGTACTACCAAAAGGATCATGGGTATTAGGGATGTACATAAATATTCGTGCTATTTGGAATTCTGACATTTGTGGATGAATCGAATGGAGCTTACATTTGTAGGCCCTATTTGTATGCAAATCAGATTTATCCGGCATTCTTCAAAGCTTTGGCCAAGCCCAGACCCCCCCCCAGCCTCCTATCCCCCCCAGCCTCCCATCCCACCACAGCCTCCCATTCCACCATAGCCTCCCATTCCAGTTCCAGTTCCATTTCCATTTTTATTTATATACCACCTTTCCAAATGTAAAAATTTGCTCAAGGCGGTTCACAACAAATGGAAAAACAAAATACAATACAAATTCAATCATTATATCAAAGAGTACAGCAAATAAAAATAATCAAAAATACATTACATGTTATAACAACTAATACAATATACAATAATAATAATAATTAGAGAAAAAACCTATAAACAAGTGGGACAACTGACTACTGAGTTTGTGTAGTCTTTGTAGCAGGTGGAAAAAGTCGAGCTCTCTTTTTCCCTTCTCCCCAAGTCCATGGCGGCGTTCGAGCATTGGGCTGGGTGCTGCCGGGTTTTTGTAGTCCTTGTAGCAGGTGGAAATGATTCGAGCGCTCTTTCTCCCTCCTCCTCTCATCCATGGTGGTGTTGGAGTGTTGGGGCCATTCCACCATGGCCTCCTGTTCTCCTTTTACCTTTGGTTGTGCCACCACCACACACTCTCCTTGTAGGCCAAAGTAGGCCTTCCAGTTCTGCACACACAGCTCCCACCCCCATCATGTGATCCTCGCTTGGGGAGCTGCATGTGCAGCCCTGGAAGTAATGTTTTGGCTTCCAAAGAGCACTGAAATGATGGCAGATGATGCAACTGCAGACATCCATTCCTCTCTGGAATGCTCCCTTAGCTTTATGAAAGCCACAATTGTGTCTCCGGGGCCCATTTCAGCACTCTTTGGTAGCCAAAACATCACTTCTGGGTCTGCTTTATTTCATTCATGAATATTTGTTTGAATATTCATGTGTGAAGCTGAACCCACCCCCATTGGTGGTGGTGGTGGGGATTTGGCCAAACTGAATATTCTCACATACAATTCACATCAAACTGAATGTGGGAAATGGGCTTTGTGCACAAGCCTAATGGCTATGTCTATGCAGTTGGCAAAGATACAGAAGTGGTTTGACTCTGCCAGCTTGCAGAGAGAAGCTGGGGATTGAATCAATGGATCTCTACTTTCCAGGCAGTTAAAATGTGCCACTAAACTAAGACCTTCTGGGTAGGTAGAGTCATACTGAAAAGTTAAACCCAGGAAACAAAAACTTTCAAGAAGATGATGGTTAAAAGGATCCAGTCTCAAAAGCACCTGACTCCACTACTGTGACCTCACAGATCCCAACTCCGATCCATCACTGACCCCACCTGTAGCTGGAGCTTGTCCTATGTCCCTCCCCTCCATTCATGCCAAGGGGAATGCTTGCTTTTTTTTGTTCAGATATGGTAACCTAAAGTCTACATCCACACTTTCCCAGTCTATTACTGTGCCCAAAATAACATTTTTCCAGGGGTGAGGATAAGGTTATGAGGAAAATTTCAGATTACTAAATAGGTTTATCTGTCTGCCATTAAAAGCCTGGGTGCAAGTGGAAAAGATGACAAAGTCCTTGTACCTTTAATACTTGCAGAGCCTCCCTTTTATATAAAACCATTAAAGATGCAAAATCTCAAACTTCTGTTTGGCACACCATAAGGGTAGCTCTAATATGTAATGAATTTGAGGGAGCAAATTTGTTTAAGCTTTGGAATGAGTTTAAGAAAATGTGCTCCTTAGTCTGACAGATGCTTAGCAAACATTCCGCTGGGCCTGAGCCTTATGCTCTAAACAGATGCATCTTCCAAGTTCAATTAATGCTATCAGCTTAGGACTCAAAGGAGGGAAAGGTAGCAGTACTAAGCCAAGAACAGACTAGAGAAAGAATAGACTGGAGAGAACAGAGAAAGCACAAAATGGTTTTTAAAACTTCAGCTGTGTTCAGATATAATGAAAGAGACACCTCAGACCTGCCTCAGAAAGATGTTGTGTGGCCCTTGGGTTCCCACCTTTCTGTCATCCACCTTTTCTAGCACAAAACTTTCCCAAGAGAACCAGTGTGCAAACAATCCCACCTGAAAGTCTTCCTTTGAGCCATCTCAGAAACACATCAGAGATGCTTTCTTTTTCTGCTGTGTCTGATCACAGCCTTACTTTCTCTTTCTTCTCTTCCACAACTGTCAGCCAGAAAACCTCACTGGTAGAAAACAATTTCAGTAAAAGCTTGATTCATTTAAATAGCAGAGGGCAAGAAAATATTTACCCTTGTTTATTTCTGTTCAGAGCCCTGCTCTGTAAATTGTAGAAGCAGGGGAGAAGCAAGGGTAGCAACATGCAAAGAGAGGTGTGTTTGAATACCAGCCAAATTGTAATTGAATAGATTCCCCTGTGTGGCTTCAATTGGATACGCTTGTCTTCTCAAAATCTGCCGGGTTTTACTGCCATGTGGTGTTAACCAATTACCCATGTTTGGCATCAATGAAGATAATATAGCTCCTTAATGCAGAGTATATTATATTTTACATGTGGGATGATTTTTGTCCATGCATGTGACGAGCATGTAAATGTCCAATGCTGAGAGCTGCTAGGAGTGAGTTTTAGGAAATTGTGTTTACAAATTCTATATTCTTTCAGTGGGCTTATGAGGTTTGTTGCTGCTGCCAAACACTTGCAAAACATGCAAATGAGTAGTTGGCTGCTGACTTTCAGCCAAAATAGGCAGAAAATTGAATTCAGAACAAATATGAGGATTATGGTACATCATTTCTGAATCTTCATCCAAAAAAAAGTTCTCACCTACCACATACATCCAGAAACAGGAAATTTTTATTGCCCTGTTGCTTACTGACGTGAAATATAATGGATGCTTATAATCAGGTTTCTAGCTTTATTGGAGGCATTTACTATCATAAAGTTGGAAGGAACTTCTAAAATCATTTAGTTTAACCTACTGTTGCACAGGAAATTCATTAATAGGACATTTCTGGTAATCTGGTACAGTATTCTTGCCATCAAGAATTTTACGACATGAGTAACATTAATTCTAGGGAGTTCAATAGAACTTACTCCCTAGTAAATTCTCAGGTTGAGATTTCAACCTGATTTCTGTAGTATCAGAAGAAACTAAAACAAAACACGCACACACACCAAAGACACTGTCTGCACTAAGCCTTACTCAGGACAATATTCTGGAATTTAGGCCTGCCATCCACATGCTGGTAGAGACTGCTACTTCCTATTCCTCAAGAAAAAACACTGTTCTCCAACTTTGGACAGTTTGAAAATAACCCATTCCCAGTCCCAAGACTTGGTTTCATGATCTGGGAAACCCAATGCACCAGCTGACATCCATGCCAAAGTCCTCAACTTTTATCTGTTGTACCTAACCTGAGACCTTTGGTATAGGGTGAAATATAAATTCAAATAAAAAAGTAAAAATTTGCCACACCACTTTCGCTACAACCCCAGAATTGGCCAAAATTCTGGATCCTGGAAATATTTTGCCGGGGTCTGGTATGGTGTCTGGGCTGAAGTGGCAGGACTCGAGACCCAGCCTTGCCCATACAGAAGACCAATTTAAAGTGGGCTCCTGCTCTCCTGGTTGTCATTTCTATCCCCAGGAACTGGCCAGGAACAAGGGTCTTTTGTAGCACATGTTGCCTATTTAACGTGGTTATTATTTATTTATTTATTTATTTATTTATTTATTTATTTATTTATTTATTTATTTATTTATTTATTTTATTTATTTATTTATTTATTTCCATTTCTATCCCGCCCCATACCTGAAGGTCTCTGGGCGGGTAACAACAGGATCAGACAACATATTTAAAAACATATTAAAAACAAAATACAGATTAAAACATATTAAAAACATGATACAAATTAAAACAAGGTACATAGTTAAAAACTCTGATATAAGCCGTGCGCTCAGTAGCGTATTCATAAAAACTATAACTGAGGGGAGAATTTATCACCTCAGCCAAAGGCCAAGACAAACAGGTATGTTTTTACAGCCTTCCTAAATGACGACAAGGAAGGGGCATGGCGCACCTTGAGGTATTTAAATGTATTTATTGTAAAAATTGCCTATGTAATATGCTCAGTTAGCAAGGATAGGTAGGCAGCAAGGCTTAGTTATTCTAATTAGCATAAAGGAGGGGGAAGAGAATACCCCGGGAGCAGCCAATCAGGGCGATGGCTCATGCCAGGCAGAAGGTATTTAAACCACCTGCCAGGGGAAATAAATGTTCTTTTGCTGGGAAGATTTGGGGGTGGGAGGTTTCAGGTTATACTGATCTACACCCTGAAGGAAACTTACTTGCATTGATCCATACTTATTGGTCTGTGATAAGCCAGGAAGAGAAGACTAGGATAGCCTAGGGCATTAGGGAACTAGGAGTGTATGTGTGTGGTTTTTCTGAGAACATTGTTTTACTAATCTGTTTTACTTTGCCATTGGAAACCACTGTATCAATAAAGCTTGAGACTTCTATTTTTCTAAAGAAGAGTATTGCCTACAGTGATTTATTAGAAGGCTAAAGGGAACAATACTTTAGAAGGGCTACTATAGCTTTAAGAAGCAGGGGAAGCAGAAGCCAGAGAACGTGAACCGCAGGGAGTCTGGTTAGAAACGCTTACCGCTTGCTTCAATAGAGAAAGGAGAAGGAGGGTGGTGCACTCTCTCGCCCGAGGCTGGGAAGACACAGCTGGCACTTTTTTTTCCCTACCAAATCTAAATATATTCAGGCTTCTTAACAGGAGGAAGAGGCAGGGGAAAAAACCACTTGGGCTGGGGGAGTGGGCCACCACAACATGCACAACCAAAGGTCCTGGAGCACATCTTTATGTGCTCCTCATGGACCATGAGGATTTTACCATAAAGTCAAAGAATTCTAAAGCTGGATCATTTAGGCCTTCGCATTCCACCCTTTGCTCCCATGATAGAGCAAGCACAGAAGATGCCTGCCTATCCAAGGGCTAGAATAATTCAAATGGAGGAGAATTCATTATCTTCCTAGGTAATAGGTTCCACCATAGAACTGATCTTTCTATAATTTGTTGTAACTTGTTCATTATTTTCTTTTTTTTGTCCTCACTATAATTCTCCAAAGTACAAATATGGAATAAAAGACCATCTACTTAAGCCCCAACTGCAAAACAGCATCTTATCCATTCCACTTACTGCTCCTAAACCAACTTTTGAAATTTTGGCCAGCAACTGAGAACAGATGGATTTCAGGAAGGGTGGACTTTCTCAGCAAATCGCCTCAAGCCTCACAGAAGCAAGCCAAGTTACTATAGCTGAAATTAATCTACTTCTCAATATGTCTCCAACATCATCCCCTGCAAACACTGACGTCTCAAAGTCAGCTGAGATTTGCCTAATCGTTGACAATGTTTGGTATCTGTATATCAGAAATCTGAAAATATATGATATTTGTGTTCTCTGGTTACTTGTGGGTAAAATGTCATTGACGGTGTTTGATCAGGGACACACATTTGACTGAATCTTTGCTGATATGCAGAGGCATCTGATATCATTGGCATGCAGTGATTTCAAGCTTGAATAAATTCAGAGAGTTGGAAAAATAAAACTGGGTAAAGAAATGGGAAGCATTTTAGCCTGTTGCTCTGAGCACTGGGCAGCATGCTGAACTAAATGCCTCTGCAAAGACATCAACAATGTGTGCTCCATTGACCCCCATGTTGACCTGTTTGCATGCACAATATTCTATGCCCTACATTTCTCCAACATGTTTTATCTGAACTCTGCAAATTAAATGTTGCAAAAGAGGTACACTATTATTCCAAGGTGAAGGACATTAAACAATGTGTAGACTTAAGGCCACAAATGAATGCTGTTTACTATTTTTAAATTATCTTACTTGTAAATATAAAATATTTTCCATGTGAAAAAAGCATAATAGTTCATACAGGATTGCAATAACCATCAAATAATAGCAAACAAAAATAAAGCAACACATCACACTTTATCTGGGTGTTAAAATATGAAGAACAACAAACCACAACCAACCAAGTTCTCTGTCCAGTGACTACCTAATTCTGCCCTCTGCCTTGGTGGGATTCTTCTGATGTTGCAGGTGCTGAACAACTGTGCACCCCTGTCACTTCACAAGAGTCACCAGTCCTGTGCCCTGGAGACATATTCAGGAGAGCAGGGAGGATGTATCTATTTGTCCTGACCTTTGGCTAAGGAAACTACTTGTCCCTTGTAGTAACCACTCAGCTGCACAGCCTCCCTCCCGTGGCTTCTCTCTCAGCCCTCAGGCACCTTGTGGGATCAAAAAAGCCCCAAGAATAAAAAGCTCCAGGAATTTTTCTCTCCATAGACTTGCATTACACACTTGGCACTGTCCAGGGTGCTGAACTCTTTTCACTCTGATGCAATCAGTAGAATGGCGATTCTAACCCATGTGGAGAAAAAAAACACAGCTGTTCCTTCTCTTCCGGCTGCATATTTTTCCTGCCACAGACCAGAGGATGTGACATCACAAAGCCTTCATTCAACCACCTCCGTAGATGCTGCCTCGATGTCATTTCCCTCACACCCTTTCTTTGGCTGTATAAAAAAACCCTGGCAAGATTAAAACTCTCTCTTGATTTCCTTCTGACACCTGCCTTCAGACTCTTTATTTCCTTCCCCAATTTTCTAGCCTAATTGGGCCAGCCATTACACGTGGCTGGTCTCCAGGATCCTAGTCGGTGAAGCCTGGGTAAATCTATTCGAACAAAGCCGGTTTATCACAGCAGCTCCCCAGCTGTTGCCAAGACCTTCCCTGAGTCAAGTGATGGATCATGTATCTGGAACGTGATACTCACTCCCACTTTCATTATTGTCATTAGTATGTTCATTTAACATCTGGTTTTTATTGCTGTAATCTGCTCTGACACCTTTAGATATAGGGTGGGATAAAAATGCAAATAAATGAATAAATAAACTCTCATTAGAGCACCATACCAGTGGGTGGGTGGAGGGATGGAGGAGCTGGAGAATGTAGATATTCCAATTTTATTTTTCAGATAAAAAGAATAAAGAGTAATGTGCCTGTCTCTCACAGCTGTTTTATCTTCCCACTAGCTGTATGGACAGTGTTTCATAGTGCTATCTTAGATTTACTGTGCAGACTTTGTAATGCAATTGGGATTATATTTGCTGACTATTTAGATAACCTCTAAGGGAACCTCTGAGGCAGGGGTTGTGGACTGCCTCCTTTTCAGGGAAGCTTTCTTTCTTTCATCTTGCACATTGCCTAAAAGTATTGCTGTTGGCTATTCCTTTAATAAATAATATCCCTACAATGACTGCATCAGCCTTCGTGAACCTGGTCCTCCCAAATGTCTTTACTATTATTTTTACCAGCCCCTCCAACTAGGCTGCTGTAATGAGATTGCAGTCCAAAGTATGGAGAATCCCAGATTGTCAGAACTTGTTTTTGTTGCCACTGATGGTTGCCACCTTCTAAAGCTGTTTAAGGTTTAATCATTCCATATTTCTGTCTCATCTTTCCTGTCCTGCCCTGTCCTGTGTTTGCCAGACTGAGACCAGAGAGTGGTGGGAAAGGTACAATGCATTAGACAGAAGCCTCACTTTGGTTTCTCCAAATGACACCTTGATACCCTGGAGATCAAAAAGTTGTTTGGAGATAGCAGAGGGAGTCCCTTCTCTGCCATCTTTAAGGAAGTGCTCCATGGGCCTTTGTTGTTATTTCCTTTTCCATTTGTGATGTTCAAGCAATTAACTTGCCATAGTTCATTCCCTCACAGTGTGTTCCATTCTGTTCTTATTCCCATTGCTAGCACTGCTTTCAGCCTGGCAGTATAATGGTGACCTTGAAAGAGCCTGACCTGAATAAAAGGACTAAGGATTTAAGCTGCACATAACAAGTTATGCATTTGGAACAGAAGACCAAGGCCGATGCCTGGTTTTAGTTTTTTGCTAACAGACTTAGTTCATCCTTAAAAGCAACTTCTTCTTTGCCAGGAATTCATCTCATTAAAGGAAGGTAAAAATTGCAAGAAGATGTCTGAATTCTTGAAGGGCAGGTTTCATGAGTTGCGAAGTGGCATGGACACCATTTGGGGTGATAGATGGTGCCATTATCTGAGATTCAGTTCACTTACTGATTGCTGTGGCTGTGTTCAACCATGTTATTTCTACCCTTGTTATTCTTTATAAACTCATTTTGGAGCAATGATACCAGTGCAATGAACTTTGTACGTAAGTGCCCAACTTTTCTTCTCGCACTGCGTTGTGTATAATCCTTCAGCTCCCTGTATCCCGCAAGCCTAGTAATCCTCTTCCTTCAACATCCCACACAGTCAATTATGTTCACCCATCCATCTCCTGAAAGCCCAGTAATCCTATAAAACAAATACCCCTTTCTACCAGTCTTGGTAATCCATCTTGCATTACATGCTGCGTTGCCCCTTGTGTTGCCTGCTGAGATCTTCTGTATCTGCTTTCTTCATGTTGATTGTTTTCTCCTGTTAGGTGAACCTGGGCCCTATTTTTATCCTCTCTTATCACACCTGTTCAATTTGTGATCTTCTTTTCATCACTAAATACAGATCTACCTTGCTGCAAGAACCAGCCATTTCCCAACCTGCGGTAACTTCCACATGTTCCTCACTGGATAATGTCTGCCATTTTTATTTTTAATTTTGGGTGTCTTGCTGTGAATCTCTTTTAGGCAATAAATCTCTAGAATGGGCTGTTGAGTATGCTCCATGACTGAAGTACAGCTGTAAGTCACTTATATAGTCCTCCTCGGCAACCTTTTCCTCTTGTATGTTACTTTACTGACATATAAGAGATGAAAACTACCTGTTCCAGAGTGATAGGGTTTCTTTCAAGAAGTCATGGAGAAAAACCAGGGCTGACCTTGCTGCAGTAGTAGAAAGTGGCACTCTTCCTTACACCTGCTATGAGGTTTTGGTTATTTTCTAGGAGACTTTGTGTATGTGTGTTGTTTTTAAAGAAGAACTTTGCCCTCTTTCTGTGCCTCTGTCAAATTGATTTTTGAACTGCTAGTAGGTCATATTGCAATAAATACAGCTAAAAATCCATTGCACACAAGAGGCTGTAAATCGTGAATCATAATTCATCAACAGCCTAGGTGGCTTCTTTTCCAAAGCAGCCTCCTATCCACCCATCACCGCTTTTCATCTAGCTCAGTAGTTCTCAACCTTCCTAATGCCACGACCCCTTAATGCAATTCCTCATGTTGTGGAGACCCCCACCCACAAGGGTGGGGCAGCTTGGGTGAAGATGGGGAGGGAAAGCTGGAGACTCATTGTGACCCCTCTGGAAGGGTAGTTTGACCCCCAAAGGGGTTGTGGCCCACAGGTTGAGAACCGCTGATCTAGCACTTAAGCTTCCAGAATTCCCCAGTCAAGTAATACATTGGGAGTCAAAGTCATTCTACTTTCTAAAATTCTCCTGCCAAGTTTATGTTGTGTTTAAGGATGCTGCAAATATCAAAGAATAAGAGAAGTAGTCATCTATAACATGCTATTTCCTGAATTGGAAAGGTCCTTTTGACAACATTCTGTAAAGGAAATAATCTTCTGATTTAATTTTCAGTTGTAAACCAGGGGCTTATTCACACTTAGGCCTCTGGTATGCAATTACACAGGCCAAGTGAAAATGGACTTGCTCCCCAAGACGGCTCAAGTCCTCTGTAAAACTGAACTCCAGAGAATCCGGTTTGAGGAGGGACGGCCTGCCCCCAAGACGATCCCAGGCAAAACAAAAAATCTGAGCAAAGCAACAATATGGCTGGAAGACAGCTTGAACTATAGTTGTGATCACAGCCACAGTCTGTGGCCAACACGTTCCCAACCCTTCTTTAATCTACCTTTTCTAGCAGAGAATGTTCAAGAGAAGGCGAAGGGGCAGACTAGTATCTGAACAATCCCACCTTGAAGCCTTCTCTAAACTGCCTCAGAGGTGCTTTTGTTGTTGTTGTTGTTGTGCTTGATCCCACCCCCTTTTTGTGATTATCCCCCATATGAGTCTTGTAAGCTCCAGTATGCCCCCAGTTTTCTGTCCCCTCTTGTGCAGGGCCTTAGAACCTCAGTGCACTGACATAATTCAATTAATCTTCTTTGTTATCTTTATTTTGGCTGTTCTGATTGTTGGAGTAACATCTTGCTTGGACCAGAAGACCATCCTATAGATGTCCCTGCTGCAATCACTTAGGAGGTAAGTGGCTTGAAAGCTATGAGGTTGGGAAACATTGGGATATCATGCTCTCTAGACATGACCATATAGTGTAAGTTATATATTATATCTACAGTGTATATAGATTGTTCTTAGGTGCTTTTCTTTTATGGGTTATTTTATATTGCTAGAACTATTTTTAATATGTTCACCTCTATATATCTTAGGCAAGTTATTGAAGAAAGCAATTTATAATGCAATATTGTTCCTGACAAATCCATTAAGCTCTGCTACTACAGTTTTGGAGATTACTGACACCTCTGGTAGTCAATTTATTAGGTAATAAATTGAACATTTATAAAGCAAATGGAAGTCCATTGTTTGAATCTGAAAAGAGCCATGGAAAATATTATTAGTAGAGTTCTAAGGGTTCTGGGTAGAAAGTGTCAACATTGGAGGATTTAGTTTAACAGAATCTGACATACAGAAACTGATAAAATTAATAAACCATGTTTACAAGAGCCAGAAGCATTAAAAAAATAATGTGAGGGACCCCTTTGGGTAGGGCACTATAATGTATATAATATGAACACATATTTGTCATAAAGGATGGTGGAATTAAAGCAAGGAGCATTACATTGGATTTCTTTCTGTTGTACAAATGGACAGTACTCTGAAATCAATGTGCCTATTGTCTAATATTTGCACGTTAGTTGAAAAATATTTTTAAAACAAAAAGCAAATTAAAGGGAAACATTTAACAGCCTACTCGGAGTGCAAATGCTCTTTACCAGAAGTTCACTAATTGTTGACTACCAGCTGAAGTGCAAATAGGCCCCTGGTCTGGAACAAGATAAATGCCACAGTCCCATCCTCAAAATGAGGTTTTCCATTGTTCCTTATGCAAGCTTTGAAGATCATCTTCAAAACATAGAGGTAGTTCAGACTATCATTATGCAGGTGGAAACCCACCCTTTATAACCTTCCATAACCTAGAGAGCTACGGCCTGTATGAGCAGGATTAGTTCAGAATCTGAAAATATTTATCTGCTCAGGAAGATTCTTCAGACTACAACCTAGGTGGCTTCTACCATGGATGAGAATATAGGACTGACATCATAGTATATTTTTGCCACTGTCAAAGTAGAACAAGGCAAGCTGCTAGGACAGCACAAGAATATATAAGATATTAGCAAGAAGGCCTGTAAGCAGAAATGAGTCCCAGATAAAACAGTCTGTCACCCTCTCTACTTCTTCTGATCCTAAAAACAAAAATAGCTGGTGTATAATCTTCTTCATACCACAGATTTCAAGGACAATCTGTGCCCTTGGGTTCTTAAAAATCTGTTGATAAACCAGTGCTGACATCTTTGGTGCCAGCCATGAATTCTTCCTTCCCCAAGCTGCTTTGTTTGCTACAAAACTTGATATCAAACCACACATAAAGAAACCAAAATAATTCCACTTTTGCCTATGAAAATTCCCCATGGGCAGCAAGACAGAATCTGAAGGAGGAGGACACTGGAAAAATCCATATCTTTCATAGATTACTTATCCCTAACATGAATGTAGTGCAGAGATATTTTAAAGCACGAGTTATTAAATTGTTATCTGAACTAGCCCTTACTCCCGATACTTAAACAATACAGTGTGACACTTTATATTTGAAACATATTCCTCCAAGACTTGTTAAATATAAATTGTCACTTCCCATTCATTGAGAAATGACATGAAAACTGACACTTCCATAACATAAAGACCATTTTACATCACCACCTCTTCTGGATATTAGATGCTCAAGTTCTATTTCATATTTTTCTAAACTCTCTGGGAAATTGATTAGAAATGTGTGTCTAGGTAAGTGGAATCAGTACTAAAGAATATCTGAAATATTAAATTGCTTTATATGCAGATACATGAAGATCTGTTTATCTCAGATCTTCAGTCTTCTATTCCAGTTTTGATACAATTGATCAATCAGTACGGTAAATTAGCCACTTATTCAATTCACTGATCAAATTTGGAATTTATGCCATTTTGCAATTGCTCATTTAAAAAATACATTTGGATTACCTCTTTTAGTATGTTTTAAAGATATTGCATACCTTGAGATACCATCACCAAAGAAATATTTCTAATTACTGCAGTAAATATGGATAGAGTATACAAATACAACTCTTTAGATTCCGAATATTACCTTTAAAAGTAAATTTTCCAGAAGTTCCCAAAAATTAACCCAGCCAGCAAACCCTGGTATGGTTCACACTCTGTTGCCTCAGACCTGAGATTCTTGGGCTGTGTTCAGACGTAACAAAAGGGACAACTCAGAGGTGCCTCAGAGAGACAGTGTGTGACCCTTGTGTTCCCAAGCCTTCTATCATCCACTTTTTTAGCACAGAATGAGGGACAATGACTGCTTGTGTCCGTGACGCTCCTTAAATCATACATTCCCTGGGTGGTGCTAAAGAGCAGTCACTTAAAGGCTACCATTTAAACCTTGAAGGTGCAGCAACCAGACAATCTTAAATGATCTCCTTTAAACTGTGTCTTCCCAGAGGTCCACCCCCTATATCTAAGGGAGAATTAGTTTGCCTTTTAATCCTTCTATGAGTTAAGCAGACTTGAGCTAGCTGACTGATGAGCTTGCAAGCCAGCAAAATGAGCAGGTTGGTTTGCCTCAAGTAATGGCAAGGCTTGGTTTGATCTGAACTGAACCAAACTGTACTGAGGCCTATTCACACTTGGCTTTATTCTGGAATATATCCTGGAGTAGGGGCCCGCTGTCCACATGCTAGTGCAGGTTACAGCAGACCCCAGGTGAGTCCTGCCAGAATGTACATTAGCATGTAGACAGCTAACCCCTGTCCTGAGATATATCCCAGAATAAAGCCAAGTGCAGAAAGGACCCTGCACATCTCTAATCAACGGCCTTCCTCAAATCTTACCTTATATAATAAAATAAGTTCAGTATCCCTTGTTATTCACAGGTTTCAATAGTTTGGGAATTTGCAAGTGCTGAATTGACACCCTCCCTCTCCTTTCAGAAGAAGAAGAGTTGATTTTTCTACCCTGCTTTCCTCACCCATTTAAAGGGACTCAAAGCAACTGACAAAGCTTTCTATTCTTCTCCCCACAAGAGAATACCCTGTGAGGTAGGTGGGGCAGTGAGAGCTCAGAAACAGAGCTGTGACTAGCCCAAGGTCATCCGGCTGGCCTTGTAGAGGAATGCAGAATCAAACTCCGTGACTGCAAGATATGAGTTCAGCACTGTAACCACAAAATCAAACTGGCTCACTGACACTGTGTATTTCTCGGTTTGATTCATCCAAAAAACAACTAGTAGTTTTCAGTATCAGAAGCAGGGAAGTGGGGATGAAAATCCCCTCCTTCCTTATGAGTTATGAGAGCCAACGATATTTTTCTGGAACCTACTTCTCATGTGTAACAATGGCTGTGCATATTTAACAACAGGTATTAACCTATGGCTCTCTTCTTCTACAGAACTTCCCTCCTGAGTGCTTTGAAAAGTTCATATATGATATGTTTACCTGAACTGACAAAAGTCAGTGTGCCTCCTGTGACTATTGCCACAACTAGAACAATGTGGTGTTTAATGCTGCAAACTCTATTTTGATCTGTTTCCCCATTGAGCATCAGATGCCTCAGGCTGTGCAATGGCAACACTTAACAAATACAACACAGGTTGATTAGTGAATTAATTGGTTTGAACCAGCAGCATCTGCACCTTCAGACACACCACAATTATTAGAGATCATTATTAACTGTGTTAGTTACAGAAATCCTATTATTAATCTGTATATCTATTTGCTATCTATAAATAAATATGGCTTCTATTGTACATTGCCTTGAAGCTGCACAAAGGGTGCCTAGAAATCCTATAATAAGTGAATTCGGAGTTTGATAAATGAACGGAATAAATACTTTTGTTTCATTTTGCTAAATAGTGGCTCCAAAATGTTTAGAGTTTTTAGATCTTCAGTTGCATTTTAGATCTACTGGACGGCACACTGTAGGGCAAAAGGGCTTCTTGACCTGTATTCAGACACAGCAAAAGAAAACATCTGTGACATGCCTCTGAGGTGGACCAGACACAGATGCAAGGTGGAACTGCCTTTCCCCCTCTCCTGAGCACTTTGGGTGATGATAGCAGCCCCTGCTGTGAGCACACTCCAAAAAGTTATCAGTCATAGATATCCAGGCACTATAAGACCAGCACTTAAAGTACCTAAATCTAAGTGGTGCTGCTATTGGTGCATGGAGTCAAAATGTGAGCCTTTTCAATGCTTCAGAAGTTAGAGACCTTTCAACCAAGACAGCTGTGGCTATTACTAGGTGTAAGCCATTCTACTGTAGCTGTGAGAACTAGGGCTGTCTCCACTGAAATATTTAGTATGCAGGCCCAGATGGCTTTAAGAAAGGGTTAGGCAAATTCACGGATGACAGGTGTATCAGTGGCTTTTAGAATGGATGCCTAGATTCATCCTCCAGGCTGGGGAGACAGGCGGGATGCCTCCAAAGCCCATTTGCTGGGATTCTAGCCTTCAAAGCCCTTCATTCTCTGGTCCCCTCCTACCTCTCTTCCCTAATATCCATCCACCCTCCTTCCCGTGTTCTACGATCTTCCGAATCCTGTCGCCTTTCTTTATCCTGGTCCCCTATGCCTGGTCTCATCTCCACTCCTTTTCTCTCATTGCTGGAATCATCTTCCCATTCACCTTCGCTCCTTAACCTCCTTACAAGCTTTTAAATCCCATTTAAAAACTTTCTTATTTTCTATACCCTTCGGCTCTTGTAACTGAAGTTCCTTTTTTGCTTGTTTTAATTCCTAATGTGCCTATCGTGATATTATGCATCATTTTAACCTTGTTTAGTAATTTTGCTTGTCTTTTTTTGCTCTATTGTCTTCTTAAATTTTTGCAGCTTGTACAGCATTATGTACATCAATAGCACTTGATAAATCAACTTAATCATCATCATCATCCCCCCGATGGGTGTGGCCTTGTCGTGGTGGTGGGGTTTGAGTGCTCCAATGAAGCTGAGAGCTGGGACGGCGGCAGTGCAAACTACTGGCAGGTTCAACCATGCCGGAGTGGTCGAAGCAGAGGAGCCAGACTAAGTGCACCCAACCCATTTATCACAATGGAGACACAAACAAAAAAGAAGTCTATACTGGCTCGGTCGTCACCCAGGATAAAAAGGACCGTGGAGGTTGCTGAGGAACCTGGGCAATCGTCGACAAATGGGCTACAGGAACAAAATCCACAAACAAGGAAGCGGCAGAAATTCTCAAGGTCAGAGAATCGTGTAGTCATGAAGTGTTACTACAAATCAGAACCTGGAAAACGAGGCTATCAAAAACGGATGCACCGGCTATGGAAACAAGAATACCCCGATTCGAAGATAACAGAACTGCGGCTAGCTGATCAGAGAAGATTCATAAGCGGGACTAAAGTGTTCAGTGAAGCTGAACTTGAAGAAATACGAAAAACTAATGAAACTGAAGCACCGCAGCCTATTGTGGCAGCAACAGAAGCTCCAACAAGACCAGGAGTCACTGATCACCTAGAACCTGATGAAAATCTGGAAATTCTGCAAGAAGAGGAAGAACAGCAGCATGAAGTCATGGATGAAACACCTGGCACATTGTCGCAAAGACAGCAGGAACTGAAGGACAGAATACTGGCTCATACAGCATCAAGTACAGAGCGAAAGCGACTGCCAACCCTAAAAACTATAGGCAGAAAACGACTTGTCCCACTGATGAATGACATCAACTCTGCCCTTGTAACTGTTCAGGTAGCAACAATCGAAGAACTGAACCAGCTCGCCTACAGTACAGCTGTGATAGTAACAGAAGAACTAGGGTTACTGCAACCAAAACCAACTAGAAATTCAACTGGAAAGCCAAAGCGGAAAGTTCGACTGGAACTGAAAATAAAAAGCCTGAGATCAGATGCCAGCAACCTAAAAAACATGAAGGAGAAGAAACTGAACAACAAGAAGACTAAAGAACATCTGATCAAAAAATACTGGCTGAATACAAGGAAAATTGACGAAGCTTTGGAAATCGTGAAACAGCAGATAACAGCTACAGCCAGGAAAATCGAAAGATATGAAGCAAGAATCATCCAGTACAGGCAGAACCAAATGTTCCAGTCTAATCAGAGGCAGTTCTACCAGAGCCGGCATGAGCAAGTAGACAAGAAAATGGAAAAGCCAGAGAAAGAAGCAACAACCAACTTCTGGAAAGATCTCTGGGAGGCTGAAAAAGAATACAACAAAAGTGCTGGGTGGAGAAAGGATTTCGAGAAGAAATTCTCCAAGAACAAAATGCAGCAGCTGGAAATAACACCCGAAATGGTCACGAAAAGAGTGAAGAAAGTGAAGAACTGGACATCCCCTGGCACTGATCAGTTGCATGGCTTCTAGCTCAAATACCTGACCAGCCTGCATACAAAAATGGCCGAACTGTTCAATGAAATGCTACAAACAGGAAACATCAGTGAATGGCTAATAACTGGCAAAACATACTTAATACAGAAAGATGCAGCAAAGGGAGCCACACCAGGAAACTATAGGTCGATAACTTGTCTACCTACTATGCTCAAGCTGCTGACAGGCATAATAGCAGACAGGATTCAAGACTACCTCAAAGACAACAACATCATGCCAGTAGAGCAAAAAGGAAACAAACGGAGAAGCAGGGGCACAAAAGACCAGCTACTGATTGACAAAATGATTCTGGAGAACTGCAAAAGCCGAAAAACAAACTTGCATATGACTTGGATCGACTATAAAAAAGCTTTTGATTCACTGCCACATGGTTGGATCACAAAGTGCCTGGAAACCATCGGGATCAGTCAGAACATCACCAAATTTATAGAAAGTGCAATGAAACGCTGGAAGACTGAGCTTTTTGTCGGAAATGAAAGCTACGGACTGATCAACATCAAAAGGGGCATCTTCCAGGGGGATTCATTGTCCCCACTCCTTTTCATCATCGCTATGATCCCACTGTCACTCTTCCTAAAGAAAACAAACCTGGGCTATCAAACTGCCAGGAATTCACAGAAAATCTCACATCTACTGTACATGGATGACTTAAAGCTTTATGGAAAATCTGAAATCGAGATCCAGTCACTGACCAACACAGTGCGAATATTCAGCAGTGACATCAGTATGGAGTTTGGCCTGGACAGATGTGCCACAGTGGCACTGAAGAAGGGGAAGATTACTGAAAGTGAAGGCATTGAAATGCCAAATGGTCAAGCCATCAGGTCCCACCAGCCAGAAGCCTACAAATACCTTGGCATCTTGCAACTGGATAACATTAAGCATGGCCATGTGAAATCTGTGGTCAGTAAAGAGTACATCCAAAGGACTAGAAAAATCTTGAAAGGTAAATTGAATGGCGGTAACACCATTAAGGCCATAAACACCTGGGCCATACCAGTCATTAGATACACTGCGGGAATTGTGAACTGGACTCAGCTCGAATTGGACAACTTAGACAGAAAAACCAGAAAACTGATGATGATCCACCATGCACTACATCCTTGGAGTGATGTCGACAGGTTGTACTTGCCCAGGAAAGCAGGTGGTAGAGGACTTTTGAAAGTGAAGCAAACAGTGGAAGAAGAGAAGCATGCATTAGCAGATTACGTGGCAGAAAGCAAAGAATCAGCTTTGATTGAAGTCAACAACCAGAAGCTTCTCAAAGTGCAGCAAACCAAGAACCAGTACCGGAAAACTGCAATTCAATGCCGAACGGACAGCTGGCACAATAAAGCACTGCATGGACAGTTCCTGGAGAAGATCGAAGGCAAAGTGGACATGGAAAAGACCTGGGCTTGGCTTACAAATGGAACATTGAAAAAGGAAACAGAAGGACTGATTCTTGCTGCACAAGAACAAGCAATAAGAACAAATGCCATCAAAGCCAGAATTGAAAAATCAGTAGAAGATCCAAAGTGCCGACTCTGTAAAGAAGTGGATGAAACAATCGACCATATACTCAGCTGCTGCAAGAAGATCACACAAACTGATTACAAGCAGAGACACAATGCTGTAGCACAAATGATCCACTGGAACTTGTGCCAAAAGTATCATCTGCCAGTGGCAAAGAACTGGTGGGATCACAAGCCAGAAAAAGTGGTTGAAAACGAACAGGCAAAACTACTTTGGGACTTCAGGCTTCAGACTGACAGAAAACTGGAGCATAACACCCCTGACATTACAATTGTTGAGAAAGAGAAGGTGTGGATCATCGACGTTGCTATTCTGGGTGACAGCAGAATTGAGGAAAAACAGATGGAGAAACTCACCAGATACGAAGATCTGAGAACTGAACTACAGCAACTCTGGCGAAAACCAGTGAAAGTGGTCCCTGTCATCCTCGGCACACTGGGCGCGGTGCCAAAATATCTCAGCGGGCACCTAAAAACCATTGGCATTGACAAGATATCCATCTGCCAACTACAAAAAGCCACTTTACTGGGGTCTGCTCGCATAATTCACCGATACATCACGCAGTCCTAGGTGCTTGGGAAGTGCCCGACTAGTGATATAATACGAAATCCAGCATAGTCATCTCGTTTGCTGTGTGTAACTGCTGTTTTACATCATCACAATAATAATAATAATAATAATAATAATAATAATAATAATAATAATAATAATAATAATAATAATAATAATAATAATAATAATAATAATAATAATAATAATAATAATAATAATAATAACAACAACAATAACAACAATAACAATAATAACAATAATAACAATAACAACAATAATAATAATAGGAGCCAGACTAAGTGTACCCAACCCATTTATCACAATGGAGACACAAACAAAAAAGAAGTCTATACTGGCTTGGTTGTCACCCAGGATAAAAAGGACCGCGGTGGTTGCTGAGGAACCTGGGCAACCGTCGACAAATGGGCTACAGGAACAAAATCCACAAACAAGGAAGCGGCAGAAATTCTCAAGGCCAGAGAATCGTATAGTCATGAAGTGTTACTACAAATCAGAACCTGGAAAACGAGGCTATCAAAAACGGATGCACCGGCTATGGAAACAAGAATACCCAGACTCGAAGATAACAGAACTGCGGCTAGCTGATCAGAGAAGATTCATAAGCAGGACTAAAGTGTTCAGTGAAGCTGAACGCGAAGAAATACAAAAAACTAATGAAACTGAAGCACCCCAGCCTACTGTGGCAGCAATAGAAGCTCCAACAAGACCAGAGGCGTTTTCGCACGGGGCTGAACGGAACGCGGAAAAGACAGCTGTGGACACGTCATCCGCATTGCCCGCGCGTGGCTTGCGTTCCGACGTGTCCTCACCTGTCTTTTCCGCGTTCGAAATGTAGAGCACTTCGAAGTGCTCTACACGCGTTCCAACGCGGACGAGCC
This sequence comes from Aspidoscelis tigris stejnegeri, assembly GCA_023333525.1. Classification (NCBI taxonomy): domain Eukaryota; kingdom Metazoa; phylum Chordata; class Lepidosauria; order Squamata; family Teiidae; genus Aspidoscelis; species Aspidoscelis tigris. Next base: position 100,367,014 of record JALMGA010000002.1, read on the forward strand.
GCCGGCAGCCGTTCGGAAGAAGAAGCGTTCGCGCTTCTTCTGTCTCCCGAACGGCTGCCGGCGCGCCTCCGACGCCGCGCGGCTTTGACAATCAGCTGTTTTTCAAACAGCTGATTGTCGATCTGCCTCCGCGGCTGCCGGCGCGCCCCTGGCCGGCGTTTGCCGGCTAAGGCAGCTTCGGGCGCTTTGACCATTCGCACCCAGACGCTCCGGAACGCGTTTACACGCGTTCTGGCGCGTCTGTGTGTGAACGGGGAAAGCGCCCGAAGCTGGCTTAAGCTTTCCGCCTGAACGCGTTCCGTCTGGAACGCGATTCAGTGCGGAAATGCCTCAGGAGTCACTGATCACCTAGAACTTGATGAAAATCTGGAAATTCTGCAAGAAGAGGAAGAACAGCAGCATGAAGTCATGGATGAAACACCTGGCACATTGTCGCAAAGACAGCAGGAACTGAAGGACACTGATGAATGACATCAACTCTGCCCTTGTAACTGTTCAGGTAGCAACAATCGAAGAACTGAACCAGCTCGCCTACAGTACAGCTGTGATAGTAACAGAAGAACTAGGGTTACTGCAGCCAAAACCAATTAGAAAATCAACTGGAAAACCAAAGTGGAATGTCCGACTGGAACTAAAAATGAGAAGCCTGAGATCAGATGCTAGCAACCTAAAAAACACCCACGCAGTCCTAGGTGCTTGGGAAGTGCCCAACTAGTGATATAATACGAAATCCAGCATAGTGATCTCGTTTGCTGTGTGTAACTGTTGTTTTACATCATCATCATCATCATCATCATCATCATCATCATCATAATCATAATAATAATAATAATGGGTACTTCTAGTGATAGTGGGGAAAAACCCCAGAGTGTATTTGACATGGATTGAGAATGGATTCAAAATCAATTCAGGGTGGGTTTGATGTTTTCAGAGTGGATATGTTACAGGATATGTAATGGATATACATATCAGATACATATGAGATACATGAGATAAATATTTGTATGAATTCATACAAGTACATTCATACTGAATAGAATCGTACCACATTCGAGCCTTCCAGAGCACCTTACAAATCAGTAAAGTAATATGGAAATCTTTGCCATTTTATATTTGAACAGATTTACATTCCTGAAAATCTGTATGCATGCTGAATTTTGAGGATTTGGGTTATGTTTCCTTGTAAAAGCATGCACAATCAATTCTATCACACTGGAGTGAATCAAATGTTATTAGTTGAACTTATCTTGAGGAAAGCATTGTCCTCAAAAGCAAAATGCCTGGAGAAATCTATTACGATAATTAGTATATAACTTTTCCAACAGCAATGCAAGGGTCAAAATTTGAGAGAGCAGTGAACTTCAGAACCGTGCCCCAATTTCTGAACTTATACATGGTACTGATTGTGATACTGGTTGTGGTGGTAACAAGGAAATACTGAGCAGCTTGTTGCAAAGCTTTTACACTTAGAGCTAGTTCTGACAGAAAAATGCCTCAATCATTCTAACATCCCAAAGCCTTCTAGAACATTCAGGCAACATCAAAACATTTTGTGGAGTAAAGCATGGATATTCTGAGTATCAAAATATAGCAGAATAAGTAACCTACATGTAGATGCAGCCTTAGTGAAGGAGATCTATTATTTAGAAACCTTTCTTACCCTTTTCCCTGCTAATGAACAGAACAGCATCCTGAGCATTCTATCAGGCAGTTAGAACTATAATTTTTGTTCTCAGGGGCTGGTTTGAAATACAACAGCTCTGCCTCAGTAATGAAGGAAGAATTCAAAACACTTTCTAAATTAATTTCACACTTATCTCAGTTTGGTCCCTCACTTTCCCCTATATAATTTCTGTGACTGACTACATCCTGATCTCAATGGAATGCAAGTGCTGTTTAGTTGTTTTTCAGATCATTTATTTTCAATATAAAAGCTTGTATATTTATTTATTGTGATTGGAGTCACTGTACAGGCTGGCACAGGTTGTAACTATGTCAGGGACTTGGAAGGGCCTCAAGATATATTATAGTCTCTAGCCAGCTGATATCATCAATTCCAGGAGACATAACCAACAGCCTCACTAGTTCTCCGCTTCATGTAAGGAACAGCCAAGCTGTAATGAAAAGTGTCATCAACAAATGAAGAATCTCCTAATTACGAAGATGCCTTTTTGTGGGATTAGTAGAGCTTGCCTGGCAGTGAACGTGTGACGATCTTTTGGCATTATATTGTAATCATACAGTCCTGGAGAAAAGCGGGGCAAAAAAAAAATGTAATACAAATTTACACCACAACCTCTACGGACTCTTAATATTTTATTACTGTGGGTGAGGATTATAAGGATCTTCCTTATCCCTATAGCTGGAATGTTGGATTCAGCTACTAAAACAGTTATCTCAAAAAACAAGAGGATGAGCCAGTATTTGTCACAACATTTATACTTAGTTGGTTCATGACACCAGTTTTTATGTCATCAACAAAACCAAAGGTTATTTTGATCTACGGCTGAAACCAAACTCTACAAGTTAGGGGGTGAACACATGGTGTATATTGAGGTACCAGTGGCCATCATCAAGTGTTTGCAAAGTTAAAGGAGAGTGTTTCAATGGGACTGCACATCTTTAATAAAGCTACAAAATCAAGCAGTTGTGCTCAGATGACGTAGCCATATTTGTTTTAATTATTTCACCTTGCGGTTGCACACCAAAGTCATGCACCTTTTAGCATAAGTTATTGATACAGTTCCCCACACTGTACAACCCCTGCAACTTGCTTCCATCTGGTTGCACTTCTGAGTGCAAATGATCCTTGGTTTTGCATCTACAAACCTAGCTAAATTATTATTATTATTATTATTATTAATAATAATAATAATAATAATAATAATAATAATAATAATAATAATAATAATAATAATAATAATAATAATAATAATAATAATAATAATAATAGCCTTACCACAAAAGCAAAATCTTACAATAAAGAAGAGAAAGATACTAAGGCGTTTCCACACTTCCCTCTGGAACAGGACAGCAGAAGGCCTAGCCATCTTGTGGGTCCTTTCTTCCACATTTTGGAATGGGAGAGACTTCTTTCCTGCTTATCCACTCCACCCTCATTGAACAGTGTAGCCCAGTCTCAGCAGCCAAAATGGCTGCCTAGACCAGAGGCATTTCCGCACTGCATCGCGTTCGAAATGGAACGCGTTCAGGCGGAAAGCTTAAGGCAGCTCCGGGCGCTTTCCCCTTTCACACACACACGCGCCAGAACGCGTGTAAACGCGTTCCGGAGCGTCTGGGTGCGAATGCTCAAAGCGCCCGAAGCTGCCTTAGCCGGCAAACGCCGGCCAGGGGCGCGCAGACAGCCGCGGAGGCAGATCGACAATCAGCTGTTTGACAAACAGCTGATTGTCAAAGCCGCGCGGCGTCGGAGGCGCGCCCGCAGCCGTTCGGGAGACAGAAGCAGGCGCGAACGCTTCTCCTCCCGAACGGCTGCGGGCGGCTCGTCCGCGTTGGAACGCATGTAGAGCAGTTTAAAGTGCTCTACATTTCGAACGCGGAAAAGACAGCTGCGGACACGTCGGAACGCAAGCCGCGCGCGGGCAATGCGGATGACGTGTCCACAGCTGTCTTTTCCGCGTTCCGTTCAGCCCCGTGCGAAAACATCTCAGGATACCAGTAGACCAGGGGCGTTTTCACACTTCCCTTCCCATCCTGTGGAATGGAAAAGTTGTGCAATCAACTAACATTGACTAGTTGCAATTGCTAGTCAACGTTACCCTACCCTCCATGCAATTAATCACTTGTGATCAGTCCTCTGTCACTATGACGATGCTGACGCTCTGCACAGTTTGTTTATTTATTTATTATTTATATTTATATCCCGCCCTATACCCGAAGGTCTCCGGGCGGGTTACAACTTTAAAATCCACCATATCAAATAATCTATAATAAAACAATAACAATCATCACAATGTCTAAAATCCAACATATTAAATAACAAGCAAGCAAGCAAACAAACAAACAATATCGATTAAAACAGTGGTGTTTGCAGCAGAGGAAACATGGTTGAACATTTATCCAAAGGCCTGAGCAAAGAGGTGCGTCTTCACTTCCTTCCTGAACATGAACAGAGAAGGAGGCCGATGCACCTCAAGGGGGAGACTATTCCACAGCCTGGGGGCCACTACCGAGAAGGCCCTCTCCCGGGTGCCCACCAGCCTTGCTACTGAAGGTGGTGGGACAACCAGGAGGGCCTCTCCTGCAGTTCTTAGGGCACGGGCAGGTTAGATAGTTGCAGTCACAGTCACGTCAAGGGGTCATTAGAGCTGCCAGCGCTGTCTTGCATGACAGCTCCAGTGACCTTCCCAGCTGGCAGAGGTGTGAAAGCTCACCAGCTGGACCCTTCAGCTAAATCTCAGGTAACGTTTAAGTAGCTTGTGGAGCACAATTTTGTGCTCCACAGCTAGTATGCAATTAGGCAACCTCTGGGCTGGCAGGGGGCATTTCTAGTACGTATATACCTCCTGACAGTGCAGATACACCTGCCCAGAGGTTGCCTAGTTGCATACTATGGCCTGAGGCATTTTCGCACTACACCCATTCCATTTGGAACGGGTGTAGGACGGGAAGCCTAAGACACTTCAGGACGCTTTCAGCATTCACACATAGGAGCGCAGGAACGCGTGTAAACGCATTCCGGCGCGCCTGTGTGCGAATTCTCAAAGCATTCTGAAGTGCCTTGGCTGGCAAACGCCGGCAAGGGGCGGGGAGACGGCTGCCAAGGCTCCCGCAGCCGGCAAGGCAGGCAATCAGCTGATTGTCAGCCAGCGCCGGCGGGGGAGGCGAGCCCACGGCTGTCAGGGAGAGAGAAACATGAGCGAATGCTTCTCTCCCCGAACGGCTGCGGGCGCTTCGTCCGCGCCGGAACGGATGTAGAGCACTTTAAAGTGCTCTACATCTCGAACGCGCGCAAGACAGCTCCGGACACGTCAGAGCGCAAGCCCCGCTGCGGCAATGCGTATGCCGCATTCGAGGCTGTCTTGCACGCGTTCCAAAACCCCGTGTGCGAAAACGCCTCTGGAGTGCAAATTCAGCCCAGGATACCAAGATACCATGGCCTTCTAGTAGACCTCTCACAATGCAGATATGTCATTTGCCAGGAACTGCTGGTCTTATCCAGCAGTCCACTGAAGAGCCTCTCAAAGTTGCTTTCGGCTTTCAAGTTGACCTAAAACCCACTTAGGTCCCAGAGGAAAGATCTGAATGCAACAGTCATGAACCTGTCATGGGGAGAAGTTCTTGAGATTGCCAGTGGCAATTGTCACCGTAAGTAAAGCCACAGGTGAGAAAGAGTTTCAGTGAGTTTGTGGGATGAGCAATGAGAACCATATGAAATTTAAGAAGCAGAAAATAAAGGAATTGACAGATAGGCCATTTGCAAAAAAAAAAAAAAGACTGCTACGCAATAAGAAAAGAGTGTGTGTGCTCAAATGAAAGGGAGATGTAGAAGCACAATCTTACTCCATCAACAATGCCATGGACCACAAAATTTAAATTTGCTTCCCAAGCTGGACTCTTATCTGGGAATACCGGGTTTGATTCCGCCTTCCCCCGTGAAGCCAGCTGAGTGACCTTGGGCTAGTCACAGCTGTCTTCTGAGGTCTCACAGCTCCACCTACCTCACAGGGTGTCTGTTGTGGGGAGAAGAATAGAAAAGCTTTATCGGCCACTTTGAGTCCCCTTAAAAGGGTGAAAAAAGCAGGGTAGAAAAGTGGCTTCTTCTTCTTCTTCTTCTCCTTCTCAAAATCAGCCAAACCCACTTTGTAACACACCACAATAAGCAGTGGTTTTCTGCCAGTTTGACAACTGGGTGCAGTGTATCATTTCAGGCTCCATCTAGTTCAACATCACCGGTGCTGCAGCAAGGTCACTGCTTTTATCCCATCTGGATCCCCTCTAGGATAATTCAGCTAGCTAATTGCTGTTTCCTGTAGTGTCAAAATAGATGTTACATTAAGTGTGTAGCTCGCAAGCCATTATTGGTTTCTCACCACTAGCAGCACCTTACTATCAACACTGGGGGTAGCGATGCAATCTTCATCCAAGCTTCTACAAACAAAGAGAGAATTTTAACCTTGCCATCCCTAACTTCAGTCTTTACTGCCTATATTTGCTGCTAATGCCAAAAAGAAGGGGAGCAAAACTTAAGCAAAAAATTCCAAATATAATGCAAAATGCAAAACGATTTAAACATTAACAGCCTCAATACTGTGATAAAGCACAGTCTTTTATATGTGCATATGTATATGTATATGTATATATGTATGTCTTGCATCCAATGCAAGTTTGGTCCATCAGGGTAGTCCCTAACATAAGAGCACAAGGACTGGGTTTTTCAAATCCAGTGAAATTGTCATCTCAACATAATTACCATATATATCTCTAAAAATTATGGTCCAATACTCTCAACGATTAAAACGACATCCACTATAAAATATCACAAGCTTTTAAATCACAGAAGGACTTCGTAACAACAGAAGCAACATCTGAGAAAACACACACAATGCTATATATTTTCAAGATGCAGGAATATGGACTAGGAATTCCCTATTTTAATCTTGTCTCTGCAGTGAAGCCAGTAGGTGTCCTTTGGGGCATATTTGACACAAATAGGATCCCCCACAGTGTTAATACACTCAGCTATGGGCTTTTCTTATCTAGGACAGACACTGAGGAAAGAAGCTTTAATCTTATTCTGTGCCGTTTCCCCCCATTAAAATCACTCCCTAAAGTTAGTGTTTGTTGCATGGGACAAAATATACAGCTACCTGTAAGGCACCCATGCACTGTGGCTGTTGGGGCAAATTACTTCTGTGAAAATGGCAGATAGGACAATAATTAATCTTGTCTCCTATAGCTGCACTTCCCATCTGCGTCTCCACCCTTGTCCTAAGGCTATTAACAGTTTTTAATTCTATAGGACATTTGATTCACAAATCTCCCATCCAATTTGGCTCCTAAGCAAGCAATGCTCTCCAAGCCTCAATCAGTATGAGCAGTATGAAGCTAATAAATCCATCAATGTGGTAGCTGAGACAGATGAGTGGTACAGAGCGGAGATGTCTGAACTGCAAGAAGAGATTTAATTTAAATGAGCACTGTATATATCTGAAGAGCGTTGATTATTATTGCTGTGTGTTTTTATCCTAAAATATGTTTGGTCATATAAATCTATACCTTGCTTTCTATGAGCAAATGCAACATCCACAATTCTCCACCCCAACCCCCAACAGAAACACCATTCCCAATATCATGGATCTGCCTGAAATGAGCTGGCTGGACTCTTTCCAGTGTCTAATGCGAACTCAGACACATTACATAAGACACCAGTACAATAGGAACTAAATCCTACCTTTGTCAGCAACCTCATGGGAGGCACCAGGCTGAGTGTGCATGAAAGAGAGACCACCCATGTACTACTGTCTTGAGGTCAGGGTTATGACCTTTCAGTAGGGTCACTCAGAGAGGACTATGTGATGCTATAGTGATGTCTATAGTGGTCTTGACTATTGTACTCTGCTGCCTCTCCTGCCAAGCCTAAACCTGATGGCAATAAACAAAAGCATTTCCAGATCTTTTATGAATTTTTAAAAATGCATTGGTCCCAATACTGAACCTTGCAGGACCCTGATTCGCACCTCTTTCTACACTTTTTCCAGTTCTACAATACCCTTTCTGAGGTGTTGTAACTAGAACTGTATACAGAATTCCAAATGTGGCCTCTCCATGGAGGGAAAATGACATTTGCAGACTTGTTTTCTATTCCCTTCCTAACTCTCCCTAGCTATTTTTTGTCATTCTGGCACACTGCACTGACCACCTTCACTGAGTTTTCCACCAGAACCCAAATATCCTTTTCCTGGTGTATCACAGAAAGTTCAATCCCCATACGTTTATAGACATAATTAGGGAGAAGAACAGGAAGCTTCGTCAGCCATTTTGAGTCCCCTTAAAAGGCTCATCAGCAAACTTTGTTGTCTTACTGCATACGCCTAATTCCAGATCATTTATGCATTTTTAAAAAATGCATTGGTCCCAATACTGAATCTTGCAAGACCCTGGTCCACACTTCTTTCCACTATGAGAACTGGCCATTTATTACTACTCGGTTTCCTGTCCTTACACCAGATACCAATCCAGGACAGGATCTGTCCTTTTATTCCATGGCTGATGAATTTATTCAGAAACCTTTGATGAGAGACATTGTCAAAAGCCTTCTGAAAGTCTAGATCAGCGGTTCTCAACCTTCCTCATGCCGCGACCGCTTAATGGAGTTCCTCACGTTGTGGAGACCCCCAACCATGGGGGCAAAGCAGCTGGGAGGTGGGAGGGAAGGGTGGCGGGAGACTCATTGCGACCCCTCTGAAAGGGTAATTTGACCCCCAAAGGGGTCCCGACCTCCAGGTTGAGAACCACTGGTCTAGATGGACAGGAAAGTTGCATTATAGACTAATGTTGACTAGCCTAGCCTAGCCAAGTCAGTGATAGCCTAGACCCCGAGTGATCAATCACTTTCCTGGGATCGGCCATTCATCCAAGCCTCCGTAGGGCACCACCATCTTGGATTTGGTGTCCTGCATGACTGCCTGTGTGCCAGTGTCACAGCTACAGTGATAATGATGCTTTGCACAAGCCCAGTGGCCATCACATCAGGGGCCATCTGACCTGCCAGTGTGCTTGCGCAGCAGCTCCGATCGCCCCTGTTGCACCAGAAAACGTGCAGATGGTCACTGCTGGACACCTCAGATAAGCTTTTGGTTAACGTTAGTTTGTGTGCAGTGCACAGTTTTAGGCTGTAGGCACCGCCTGCAAGTACAGATAGTAAACTTGCCCGGATGTTGCCTAATTATAAACTACAGGCCGTAGTGCGAACTGGCCTCAGGTGTCAGAGAATTCTAACCAGTTAGTGTGGCATTATTCTTGATTAAATTATAGAATTCAACTTGGACATGAATATGCTGCTTCCGCCTCCTGGACTCCCTAGTTTTGCAGATCCCACTAGAGATGTGCATGATTTTTTTTTTTTTTTTGCATTCGAATTCAAGTTGAATTGAATATCTGAAAATCCGAATCAAATGTTAAAAATCCGAATGTTGGAAAATCTGATTCAAATCCACATTATTTGAATCCGCATTATTCGAATCTGCATGTTCGAATGTTAAATTCATATTTAAAGGTACGAATGTCGACAACATTCGTAGCTGTTATATGAATCTGTGCACATTCCATATGCATTCCGTATGCATCCCATTTTCATCCCGTGTTATAAGTGCAAATCAAACCTATCAAACATATTTAAAGAATAACAATATATATTAAAACAACAGTGTCTGCAAGAGGGAATGAAAATGTATCCCCATTTAACTGAAGGCCCGGGCAAAGAGGTATGTCTTCATTGCCTTCCTAAACTTGTACAGTGAAGGTGGTAGATGCACCTCAAAGGGGAGACAGCTTAGGGGCCATCACTGAGAAGGCCCTCTCCCAGGTGCCCGTCCCTTTTGCTCCTGAGGGTGGTGGTACAACCAGGAGTGCCCTCCAGATCTTAAGGCATGGGCAGGTCAATAAGGCAGTAGGAGTTCCTTCAGTAGTCATGTTCAGTATCAAGGTGTTTTCCTGAGCACTGTTACAGCTTCCCATACATCTTCCCCTGCTGCTGCTCATTCTCAAGTTTATGTACACGATCCCCTCTTCTGTGTGTGTGTGCTCAGTGGTACCCCCAACTACCCCTTTCTTATGACCGATCATAGTTTCATCCCTCCTCCTCCTTCTTGATTTCAGGCAGCAATTGGCTGCATAGGGTAAGTATAGGAACTGCCCTCCCAATAGTCTTTTGGAGCAATCAGACCCTCACAAAATAATCAGGCCAAGAAATAGAAACAGATCGAGTGCTGGGATAGTCTGAAAGCAGAAATGTTCTGAAAGGGAAAGAATAGCTTTGATATGAATTGGAACAGCCTTTTTCAGTGTGATCCCTGAAGATCTCTTACTTAACAAGGATGATGGCAGCCTTAGAGATGGTTAGAGGTGGTTCAAAGTTGAGGTTGTTCATGTTTTCTTTCTCACTCAGAAAACTATTCTAATAACAGAGAGCCTGTCAAAGAAGAGACTTGAAGCACACACCTTCTTGTTTCACTCAACATAACTTTACTTATCTATAACTTGTGAGTCCCATAAGTTATTTACATCAGAAATACATGTCTAGTGATGCTAGAGTCCATCTTTCTATTAGCTAGCTTAAAAGAGAGAGAACATGTGACATCACAAACGGTTACAGCAGAGTTAGCGGATCAGCAGTTTCCATACCGCAACTCTAAGGGTGTTTCTGCATAGGCCCTTAAACCACATATAAACACACATTAGACACACATACAGACAACATATAAACTTACCTTCCACACTGGAGGCCAGACCCGGGTCCCTTTTCAACGGCACTTCTGCACATCGGCAGGCAAGACCTGTTCTTAATCGGGTCTTGCCACCAAAAGATCCGGCCTCCAGGAAGATCTGAAAAATTAGGTCTTCATCCGGCCCTTTGCCTCAATCCGTTTTGGAAGCAGGACACTTCCACACACGGAGGGGCAAAGGCCAGATGTCCCAGAAGCCACCATCTTGGATAGGGTGGAAGCAGGCTGGTTTGCCTCCTTCTGCCCTCCCCAGTGTGCTGGAAACACAGGGTGACTGGCAACTGCATGTTTCAGTCCTATGGCTCTGGGGGCAGCATCGGCGGCGCAGGAATCTGGCTGCCTTCGGCCCTGGGTGCTATGGCTTCCGCGCAGCACCCGGCGATCCAACTGCCTGATCCAGCCTTGCCGCAGCTGCCCCACATGTGTGCAGACACATGAGGCCTCTGAGGATCTGTCCCTATTTGGGATAGATCCTTGGAAGAACAGATGGCCGAAAAACGGATCTTTTTAGATCCGGTTTTTTTGGCGGCAGGCGCAGAAGCACCCTAACATACACAGAAACTCTAACATACCCTTTTATGCTGAAGTGATGTACACTTCCAATAATATACCAACAGTTCACATGCCAGCTCTAATTAACATTCTTGGCTGGAAAAAGTGTAGTAGATATTCAATGAGAACATAAGTGCCACATGCTACCATCTGTAGGAATTTTTAAAGGTTTTTTTCCCCCCTGTGTTAGAACAGGGAAAAATATCTCTTGGTTCAATAGCTTCCCTTCAAGACGGTCAGAACCCTGAATTATTAGGGCCTGTTCACACCTGGCTATATTCTGGAATATATCTTAGGATAGGGGCATATAATCCACATGCTAATGCAGACTAAGATATATTCCAGAATAAAGTCAAGTGTGAAAAGAGCTAGATTGCCTAAGACAGCCACATGTTTCAGTCCAGCCCTTACATAACACATGCCACTCCAAAAAGATTTTAAATGGTTTTCCTTTCCAGAACACGCCTTCAGGAATGATACATGTTAATTAATTATTTGGCCACTTTGAAAGATTTGTTTCTGGAGAAAAATAGGGAGAATCTCTTGCTTGCATTTTAGTCTTTCAAACTTGAAAGTGTAAAGATTTCTGCTCGCTTTGCCACACCTCATCCTAACATAAACTCATTTTATTTCCTATATGTAGTATGGTAATTTTTTGAGAACCACATAGTGGCAAACGTAGAGTATCCCAGATTCTCTCAGTCATGACAAAATGTTCAGATTAAAAGCAAAAAGAAAAAGAAAAACACTCAACACCAGTTTAGACAATGGGAACAAGAAATTTAACTAGAATGTAAATATCTGTCCAAGTCAGATAATCAGTTGAAGAAACATGCCTCCTGGTTTAATTATAAAGCAAATGAAAAGGAGTTTAAATTTGAATTAATTGGTTGTCCTCTTATCTGCCCTAACCCTTTTGGACAAGCAAGACAGAAATAAATATAATAAAAATGAAAGTCATCTGTTGTGATTTTCCCTTGACATCTTCCCTAGAGGCCTCTGGCCTGTAATCCCCTTAAACCATTCCAATGAGCACAGACAACTGCAACTGTCCGAATCACACCCTTTCCCCCTTCCCCCTTCAGTGTTCCTCTCTTGTTCTTTAATTCTAGCCCATTTTAGTTTGTTGGGTTCTGTTTGGCAGGAAGGTAGATTCATTCAGGTTGGATGCATGCTTAGAAATGTAAGAGGAAGCAGAAACTGACAAGCGATGGCCATGCCATGAATGTGCTAAAACAATCCAAGAATGCAGCAGGCACAAAGGAGATGGAAAAATGACTAATCAACTTAATGGATAAGCGTATATATCAAGACAACTATTTCCTAACAGATTACTTTTTTAATCAGTGATGCATTTCTAGAATGCGTATATAAATCTCTGGATTGCCTCCCTTTCCTCCAGAAGATCAAAGTAATGTTACAGGCCTTGCAACCTTCCCACATACTGTAACTGCCATGCTTTTACACCAAGGGGTTTAGTGGATAAAGAAAATGTACAGAAATCCTGTAAAACATACACAGGAGACATGTCATGAGACCTAGATAACATTGCCTAGTCTTTCGAGAAAAAAGTCCAAGTGCTGTTTTTGCACCTTTCTGCAGTAACTCTGGATCAGTGGGTCTGGAATAACCACACCCACTGATCTGGATCACATGGAGGTGTGGGTCGAAACAGTATCAACTCTACTGGCAGTGCTGATCTGGACCATGCTTCCCTGTAGCTGCGATGCTCACATGAGCATTGCACCTGCCCCCCTTCCACGTGTCTGAAGGCTGGAATAAAGGTTCCTGTGGGAGGTACTGTTTGGAGTATGCTATGGCACCCCACTGAAGATAACCCCTCAGTAGTCCCAGAACAGGTAGGTGTGGTGTTTGCATGCTTCCCATGTCCCTCTGGTAATACCAGTTGAATGGTACTAGCAGAGATCAGGGACTCTTAATCTGGGTCCTGTTGCCTCTAGTGCAGATAGAACAGGACCAGTGGGAATGGGGGCTCTTTGATCCACATTAACATGTGCATGAGGTGGCGGCCCAGACACTTATTCTAAGCCCAGAGTAAGTGTAGAAACATTGGTCCCCTCCAGACTAGCAAAATAATTCCACAGTTGTGGGTAAAATCTGCAGTTTACCTGCTGAAAAGTGACGTCCCACTATCCTCACTAAAGCAGCCTCCCCGTAGCTTCCACACTGGTATGTGAATCCCATGGGATGAGGCAGTCAATCAGAATTGAGCTGCCCTCCGAGCTCTCATTGGCCGTTCTTGCAGTCCTGTCCGGACTGGCAGGAACATTTAAATTTTCTCAATACTGCGCAGGAAATTCTGTTATATCAGCAACAGGTAAATTCACAGTAGTGTTGCTATAATGCAACACCATTACGAAGTATCAGCCATCATGTGTGACTGCTCGATATTGCCTGCACAATGCGCAGTATTAAGAAACCTGGACAAACCCATCCATGGTTGTTAGCTTTCTTTCTTACTGCCACATTATTAAACTATTTTTTTCCAGAATTTGTAAGATCAGATTTCAAAATCTGGCTAAGACAACAATGGCATGAGTTATACAAACTTCAGCCGTATCCTAGTATGAATATCTTGGTATCTAGGAAATCCCAATATGTTATAGTCGCTGGGAATTCTGTGCCAAAGATGTGTGAAGGCTCCCTGCTGCTCTCCAAGCTTCTGGAAGAAGGAAGGACATTATAACCAAGGTGAGCCTGTCATGTGAATGTTCCTCATGGGCAAGGATCCAAATAGGTTCAGGTCTGAACCAGTTCAATACGAACCAGGAGGGTTCACTTGTTCAAATTTAAACTGAAATTCCTGCTGATGCAAAGATGAAGGTTTGAATTTAGACTAAACCAAGAGATGTTCGAATGGGCTGAGTTTGAATTGTCTGAGATTGCTTATTTATTGTCTTTTTAAAGAGCTTTTTAATGGGTTTTCCTTTATTTTAGGTCAGGAATGGGATCCAAATTTTTAGCTTGTGCACAGCTCAGAAAGTTGATACTGGCAGATTTTATTCTTTATTTTAATGAAAGTAGATAGTGCATTTTCTGCAACTATTAATGTGAATACTATAATTTATGGAATCTCTTAGATCTGGCCGCTTGCTTTGCCCAACTAGAAGGTCCCAACTAGGGATGTGCATGAATTTATATAAATTCTGACATTTGCAGATGAATGAAATGGGGCCTACATTTGTAGATGCTATTCGTCGGTGAATCAGATTCATCCAGCATTCATCAAAGCTTCGTTTGAAGCTTTGGCCAAGGCCAGATCCCCCCTGAGGCCTCCTGCCCCCCCCTTACCTTTGGTCCCAGTGGCTGCTGCAACTGCCACCATATGCTCTCCTGATAGGCATTCCAGTTCTGCAGATGCAGCTCCTGCCCACATCACGCAATCCGTGAATGGAGAACTGCACACACAGAGATGGAAGTGCCATTGCAGTTTCCAAAGAGCACCAAAATGACAGCAGATGAAGTGACCGCGGCCCCCCATTCCACTCCAGTGCACTCTCTTACCTTTGCAGAGGCGGGGTTGGTGTCTTCAGGCCCATTTCAGGGCTCCTCAGTAGCTGAAACTTCACTTCCAGGTCTGCACATGCAGCGGTCTATCTGGGGATAGCAATCCCCAGATGGACAGCTGCACGCAAATAACTGGAAGAGCTATTTCAGATAGGCTTCTAGCAGCACACTGCAGTGGCAGATGGGGGGGGCAGGAAGGGAGCAGTGGGGGGGGTGCTTCATTTTGTTCATGAATATTTGTTCAAATATTCACACACAATGCAAAATATTCCCACATTCGATCCACATGGAATCAAATATGGGAAACTGGCTTCGTGCATACTCCTAGTCCCAAGTTCTTCTGGGATATTGTTTAGGCCAGTGATGGCAAACCTTTTGAGCTTGGTGTGTCATAATTCACAAGAAAACCTAGCTTAACTCAGGTGCTGTGTCACATCTAGAAGTATCCATAATTTTTTGATATTTGTAGCTCTAGTAAAAAAAGTTATATTTTTGATATATGTATTAAAAGCAAAAACAAATAGTTCTTTACATTAGTGACTTTTGTTGCTGAATTTCGTTTGCTAACTCTTCAATTGAAAGTTGGTATTTCGTACACTTCAAGAACAAGCAAGCACTACATGCCCAGATGCCAGGGTGACCAGGTGTGTCACCCAAAAGGGCTTGGCGTGTCACCTGTGACAAACGCGTGTCATAGGTTGGCCATCACTGGTTTAGGCTGTTTGTAAACTAAGGATGTGGACTATATTATTGGTTTTCCACAGGCATACAGTAGTCGCATGCATGAATTTCATTTTTACTTTATATATTGATTTATAGTAAATATAATTTTTTGTATATTTTATGTGCATCATTCCTTAGGTTCTTTGTTTTATTGGGGATTCTTTTTATTGCAGGTTCACATCTCTGATGCCTTCAGCCCTCAAAGTAAAAGAATACTGATTTCTTATCTTTAACTTCTGAATCATTACAGCTATCCAGACTTTGACAGCTGAGAGAGGTAAACTTATTTGGCTTGCCACTGCTGGGATGCAGAGTTGCAGACCTTTGGCAATCATGTCCCACATTTTTTCACTGGGCTTCATTTCTCATGTGCAATGTAAATGCAACCACTCATAATCATCTCTCTGACGTTTCTAATGAGCATTTCAAAAAGCCTTCATAACTACCATTTCCAAGCTGGAATGGTGGCTTTATTTACTTCCTTTTGTGATCATAGCTTTGTTCAGGTGTATTCAAAATTTAAATGCTTTTGTTATAATCCATCCAAACCC